>JAVHKY010000003.1:11602500-14190000 GCA_035079385.1 Aspidiotus rigidus | reverse complement strand
CGTTTTTACTGCCGAGTTGAGTGTTACTTGCTTCTGTCTTTCGAATCTTACTCAGTGTCCTTTGGAACTCAACTGTATCGTACTATCTGACCCCTTTTCCTCCTCATATATTCTTACAAGATTTTTATTTGAATAACCCCTTCACCCAACGCACTCACGTCATTCGCCATACCCTAACCTCCATCAAATAATCAGGCACTGGGTTCCGGGTCACATCGGTCACCCGCCATATGAAAACGTTGAATGCGCGACCGAAAACTCCACTCTCTTTGCAAGAAGCGCCCCTATACATTCACCAACATACGACCTTGAAAACTACTACCTTTCCGAAATCATTGCTTTTTGGTATGACCACCAGGAAAAGTCGATCTCACAACAAACTATGATCAACTAGAGGCCTCCCTATCCTGCCAAGAAAAAGTTATCCTCTCCCACTAGGTCTTCACGCTCCTCCGTCATATAACTACTGCCATTCGGATAATCTTACAATTGAACATCTCTTCTCATATCCTGTCTTCCAAGAGCACCGTTCCGCCTACAGCGTTTCCTCATCTATAACCTACGCACTACGTACAGCTCTGAAACTGTCTTCAATTCCCTCAACTGCCTACATTTTACCTATTTCTTCCAACTGCTTTAATTATAAATTATACATGTATAATAATTAAGGTATATTTTACCAGATGACCCGTTTCGAGCAGTCGTATAGGTAGCTCTTCAATAAAAAAGAGGAATAAGTTCAGTCTTACTATTTCTGTGTACCCATGAATATCTGGTCTTTACAACGTCGATCAGGAAAAAAATTGGTATCACTAACATTCCGACCGTTACAATCTGCGACCAGGGACAATCACTGATCAGAATTACCTAGTTTTAATTCAATGCCAGCACAGTGTAAGTCAAGAGGGGAGAGACCAATAGGTCAGATTTTTCTATGTGTCAAGGTCAAGAGAGCGCACTTGTGGATGTATGGACGCAAATTAATTGACTGATGGAGAGGGAGTATAAACAAGACATATTGGTCAAAGGGCTGGCGCTTCTCTCACTCTCCTCTTCATTTTATATAGGCCTATTTTTACAAATTCAGTTCTGCCGTACAAAATAGAATTGACGTATCTGCATATCAACGATCTGGAGAATGAGATCTTCGGCATGATCGAAGAGTCAGTGTGTGCGTGTGTGAAGGCAATCACGCTAGTCGATTTGTATTTGGACGTATCTACATTCATGAAGTTTTTCGAAAAACGAACATCGTTATCCTGACGATTCATTATCAAATTATTCGTTGAAAATACTTCCCAGAACTTGCTTCTACTTTACATTTACAGACATTTCAGGAAGTTTTCGAGGAAATTAGATCGTAACGTACTTTTATCGTGATCCTTGATTCTGTAGATACGTCAATTCTACTTTTTAGGGCAAAGTCCCGAGGTTCACATTTTTCCAAATTTCAAGATCAATAGACTAAAATGCAATCCATTCGATGATAGAATGAGTCTTTTTTCAAATCTCGCTGGAATGGAACGCAATGTTTACTCAAGCGGTGCATGAATGCTCTTTTCAAAAAATCTTTGTAAGACGTTTTCCTCCCTCCTCCCTCATTTAAAACACCTCCAGATTCCAAGAGATGAAAACATGATCTTTATTTTTTTGTCGTTCACTAATTTCTGATTCATACTGAGAAGCTGTGTTATGCGGAAACTCTGTTCGATTTTCTAGTTTCGACGGTACAATTTTCATGTTTTAGGAGACGCCAAGTACCGAATTCCGAGGCTAGAGCCGTTAACAATTTCCCAAATGAAGATCGTTCAAGGTACTCGACAAGTTGGTATGACCATGGAGTGCTATGACTGTAAACTTTACGGTCTTTCGGAAACCAATTTTACTGCTGCCAGGTTTCAAAATTCTTTTCCACTTAACCGATGTCACATTCACCAAATGTTAAAATTTTACACTTCGTCTTTTTCAGAGTCGATCTGAAGAAAAAGCACGTCGAATGGGATTTTCACATGGATAAATTATTATTTTTAGGAAAATATAAAGTATCTGGTCGAGTGCTGATCTTACCAATAACTGGTTCTGGTGACGCAAATATTACTTTGAGTAAGTAATTAACATTGAATTTTGTCCGCTCGACAAAAACGAGTTCATTAGGTGAGTTTCATCTTGCCTAAGTCCAAAATCTTTATTATTATTATCATTGTTACCTTATGGGCCCGGAGTACATTTTCGTTTATGATAAGAATCAAAATGTACCTATCACTCAACTTTTAAAAAAATAAAAATAAATACCTTACGCGAAGGCGTATTATATACATTTTTTCAAATAAGAAAGCAGGACTTTAATCAATAATTTTTCGCGAGTAGGTATTCTTCAAACATGATCTGAATAAAAAAAATTTGCATTCAGTTCATGAGGATTAGATAAACGGCGCCTACAAAATAGTCCACAATAACATTACAAAAAATATCCGAATAAAAAATATCAAGACGTGAACTAAGAATGAATTAAAATAAAAATTTAAATATTAGATCAACACATTCTCGCTATTTTTATTCTCAAGTTGCTGAAAATTTCCTCTGACATAGACCTACATTGAGGAGGTAGATACTTCAGAAATAACCTGTGTGTCTGATATGAATATTATATACATCATCGTCGTTATTAGATTTTTGTCTGGAAAAATTTGATTTCTTAAAAATAAACAACGCGTAGGTATTTAATAAAATTGATGAAAACGAGTGAATGACACCTGATGGTTCAATGAAATATTAATTCATTGCTAACCACATGCAAGTAATTGTAGAATAGCGAGATAAGTTCACATGTAGACTACCATTAGCCTAGTTAATGAGGACTGGTAACCGATTAATGAAGTACCGTACTCTCATCTAAAACAAACTTTATTATCGAATCTACAGTATTTTTACGAATCGAACTCGCACTAAAAATGCACGGGGAAATGCCAGGCAAGGTTATTGCTGCAGCAGCCGTTATATACCTAGCTCTGAAAGGTGAGCCAGGTTTAATTTGGACGTTTCAGCGCTGGAAACGCCATTTACCTATACTTATATCGTGTGAAGCCATGTGCTATAAACTAAGGGTCAACCCTCTAATATTACATCTCGACAATGGGAATTATCAGTTTTTGACTCCTGTTTCAATTTCTATTATTAACTCGAGAGGGTATCCGACGAATGCTGCTTAATTGTAGTTCCACTTCTCGTTCGATAGTCTACCGCACACGTGTTTATCTTCTTCTTTCTTTGTTCCTCAGGGTTAAACGGTGTTATTATTTGCGACTTTTAATTTAATTAACGAAGTCCAGTTTAATGCCATAAATTACGGAGTGTATATGAGTTTTGCACTAAACTCATAAATTATTCAGTGTCAAATTTTCATGGTTATGGAAGAAACCAACCGCGTGAAAGAGACCTCTATAGGATTCCATCGCCAATTTACGGACGAATCCATTGCTGATCACGAAAACGTACGACGCGAACTCAATACCTACTGATAAATTTTTGTAGGCATCTTTTACTGTCGATGAAACGCGAAGGAGTAGGTGGTACAAAATACTGTATCTACGTGAGATCTTGGAGGATTCGAAAGGGAAACGAGATAAATGGGAAAGAGGAACTCATCAATTTTAAAAAGATTAGTGCCGGGCAGGGTAATCAAGTGAGAGTTCACAGGTTGGTGATAAGGTGATTAATTGTGAGGAGAGTTCCTATTCACTTATTTTTGGAAGTTAATGGTTCGTGAGAAATACAATTAACTGTCATCTTTTACCTCAACCTCATCTATTAGAGCAAAATAATACTCCGTGACGGTAGCCGCCGTAATTACATGCTTGCTTTGACTTCGATTTCATCAATCATATGGAATCGATTCTATCCATTATATTGACTTTTGATGTGTCTATCTTGGTCATGATGACGTCATAGTAACGTCCCAGACACTTGGTATTTCTTAGCCAAAGCCTCCTATAGTTAGAAGCCATGAACGTAGAAAGGCAACACCGCATTCGGCCCACGCATTTACATGTAAAACACCTCTCTCATGAAAAAATCGAGTTGACCCTTATTTAAAGGAAATTTCACAAGCTACAACTTTTGTTCTTTTTGATTTTTTCAAAAACTTAATATTTTCTTAAGAAACAGACGCTCAAAGAGTTTCTCCCCATAAGAGCAATGTAAAAGTCGGCCCACGGTTGTGTAGTTGCCAATTTTACGTTCATGGCTTCTAACTATAGGAGGCTTTGTCTTAGCCCAATACTTTATTTGTTGGGCCTACACAAATAGGCCTATATTGGGTCATTCTAAACAAACTTGCAAATCGCATCTTCACGTTGCTATCAATTTTTTCTTCACAGTGACCCAAGATCCATTCTGTTTGCAAACACACTGTACCGTAATATGATAAAGACAAAGGATACAGGTCTCAAAGTAGCGAAAGCTGAAAGTTTTCCAAGTCCTTAGAGAAAGTCAAGGTCGCTGATGACGTCATCAAGCGTGACAAAATCCGCACCAATTTTTCCAGCAGTAGCCGGCCGGCCGGCCCTAGTCCAAACCTATACTATACTATAATTGTATGTCAGGCCTAGTATAGCCAATGTTAAGCTTAGTATTATGAAGGCAAAAGATAACTATGGCCCAACGCGACAAAACCCACCAGTCTGTCCGAGCGGTTTATCACATGATATGTGTTTGAAGTTAAAACTCGTGATATCTAGCGTTTGAGTGAAAGAATTTTCGTGAAATTTAGACACTTTCAAGAACAAAATGTCTAAATTTCACGAATTCATCAAATGTGTCAAAAAATGTGACGGTTTGTTAAGCAGGGATGTCAAGCCGTGAGATACAACTTAAGCTTATGGCTTAAACTTAAATTTGATAAGCATACAGTTCAACTTACAACTTATGACTTATACAAGAATGCAGCATCAGCTTAAAGCTGCTATTTTAAGGCTTATACGACTTAAAACTTGAATTTTTATCAGTAGTTAAAATTTCAACCGTGGATACAACTATACAAGTAAGTACCTATTATGAAGATCAAAAAATGACACTTGTATCTACATTCCACATAAAGAACAAAATTATTTTTGCAACGTTTCAAGCGGTTAGCGTTCATCTTCAGGAGAAGAATGTAAACAAATTTTCTTTTTCTTTTTGGTTTAATTTCTTCTCCTGAAGATGAACGCTATAGAAACGCTCAGGAAGTGGAAATCAGAAAAAAAATTGCAAGTGGAAGTTTTATCAATCGACTTTGCATTCTCTCTTCATGGACCCACCATACCACCGCTACTTCTTGATTTTTCGGATTCGACATCTGTTTACATTGAGAGAGAATACCACTGACGCATAACTACTCCATCTATATTATTTTTTAATTCAACAGGCTATTCAGAAATTCAAATATTATCAGTGCGGCACCTTTTGTTTGCGTATACGTATTGTGTCTAGTTGTAAGTAGGGCTGCAAAGTTCAAAATTTGAGCCTCACGTCTCGTATTTGCTGCTTAAAATCTCTCAAAATCTTGAACCCTCTAAGGTAGAGCCGACTTGATATTCTTCGGAAACAAAACTCTTTCTTGCATCAACTATGGGGTGAGGGTTGACGATTACCATTTGCAAATAAGATTTACTATTGCTATAAAAAATCTCTCCATTTCAAGAAAGAACATGGTAGCGCGTGTAATTTTGTGTCCTTATTTGTTCCGCTCGCTCGCCGATATTCTTTAGCCTAGTTCTCATAAACCTAGAGTACTTTTTATTGGACTTAGTATACATCATGTTAGATTTAGTAAAATGGAGGTCAAGGATACAAATCTAAAGTAGCAAAGGTCGAAATATGTTTCAAATCCTTAAAGTAGGTCGAGATCACCCATGACATCATCAACTTATACGACGCCTTGTAAAATCGCGAGACAAATTTCCGACTGACCACCAGCCCGAAAATCGATATTTTATCAATTTCTTTGTTTCTTGTGGGCATAAACCGAACTCAAAATTTTTGGTTATTTTTGCAAAATGCCCCTTCCTCACTGACCCAAATCGCAAAAATTTTTTCAATGTTTTAATTCTTTTTTTTTTCTTTTTTTTTTCAGCTGATGTTAAATTCTCATTTATGTACGATTACGAATTAGATTTACGAGAAAACGGGAAACATTATTTTAGACTTACTAACAGTACTCTTCCCTATCAAGTTGGTGGTTTCTATATCCATTTAGACAATTTATTCAATGGTGATAAACTACTTGGTAAGTTTACATGGTCCAACGCTATTACGCCCAAGTAAATTAGAATTTATTAAATATAATTAGGTATCGTTGATGTACTCTCAGTTTTATCAATAATGAATACTTATTGATGTTTAAAATCTCGTTTACAATTTTATATTAAACTTGTACTTGATGGAAAGATGAAAGAAAGTTTAGGCAGATCGTACATGAACAAGAATGAAGTTTGGCCTTCTATCATTACAGGAGAAAACATGAATCATTTCCTGAATGAAAATTGGAGAGAAATCATAAAAGAAGTTGCACCAGCAGTAGCAGATGCATTAACTGAGGTTTATCGGACAACTATAGGGGCAATGGCTGATTTAGTTCCATTTGAAAATATTTTCCCATCGAGATGAAATACGTGGAAGATATTTCCTACAAGTTCCTGTCTTACGATCCTAATGTACAGTAATGATAATTTTACTACGTGTATAATTCTCAGTTATAGATTTTTTACCTCAATTATTATTTAAGATACCATGTGTTCGAATTTGTATAAAATTATTGGTATAAGCCAAACAAAATTCCCATACTGTATCAATAGGATGTGGACTGTAGTTAAAAATAATAAAAGGATACCTCCCTCCTAATAATTATAAAATTATTCATTATTGCGGAGCAGTCATCTCTGATCCAGCGACTCATTACAAGAAATTATGGTAAGTAGTTCTAGAAGAAGGGTGGAAAGAGGAGTTGATTTGGCGTAACAAAGCAGATGACTTGAGACTCGTCTGATGTTGGCCGTGCGCCGATTGAATACACGGTGCTTATCTCTTTCAATAAGTATGTCGTGCCGTAACGTGCATGAACAGATGAAACTTGTTAAAAAAGTCCGTAGTTCCAAGGAAAAATTCTCAAAGAATACGGAAAGGCTCTCCTTCGGTCAAAAAAAGAATAAAGATGCTCAGTTCAGCCTTGAAAAAAAAATTGTAAATCAGATACCTCATTATTAAAGCTGCGAAATTGAGTGGGTAGCATGAACAAAGAAATATTTATCCAACTTAAATTCTCGAAAATTATTCTAACCCTGTAAGAAAAGCGAATAACCAAATTGACAATGACACCTAGTTCGAAATTAGGTAGAAATTTAGTATTACGAAAAAGATAAACCTATGCATCTTCATGATTGTTAAATCTAACATCAACATTAGTTTTTTAACCTACCCAGCAGTAGTATAGGATGATGACAAAAAGGTGCAAATGGGTGAACTTTAAACTTTTCAGCCATAAAATATTATTACATGCAATGAACACAGATAATATGTATAATGAACATTTTCATATCAAATTAGGACACATCAAGAGAAGAAGTATAAAAATTAAATTTAACGATGAGCGAATTTGGCAATGAGATTGGCTTTTCGAAACTTTTCAAGCATGAAACGAAACGATCATGCTTGAGGATAACAAATTCGATAGAAGAAAAAATATCTATAACGAATCAGTTTCTACCTATTCTATAAAATAACACAATTTCTTCGGTCAGCTTCCGAGGAACATCATATACCCGTTCTTCCTCTACAGCAACGTTGTTGGTGATTGATACGTCAGCGTCAGATTTCTGCAATTCCAGAATATGGTTTTCTTGTGGCGGTTTATTTGAAATTTTATCTTTAACTTGTTCAGAATGCTCGACTTTTCGTTCTGAAATAACTTGCGATGAACTTGCACTATTATTAGGAACCTGTTTCGAAGTATTCGTAATTTTTCCCTCAACATGGTCCTTTTTAGTTTCTGCTAATTTTTTTAACTCTTCCAACTTTCTTTGTTTCTTACAGATGATCACTTTCTTCTCATTTTTCCTCTTACTGCTCAGAATTTTTGGATTTTTCTCATCGGGTTCGTCTTTTTTCATTCGATTCTTTTTACATTCTTTCGAAGAATCGTTACTGGCCGAGATATTGTCTGTATTATCGATGATTGATTTTCGAAGACAATAATCCCATGGAAGAGATTCACCACTATGCTTTTGATTTGAAGGAGAATTTTCTAAGCGAGACGGTTCAGGTATACTAGCGTCCGTTGATGCGAATATTCTAGAGCACGGTACCTTGGATTTCGATAAATTCGGCAACGTACTTACAACGTTGAGGTGAGATCGTTCGTTTTCGTTACACTGTTCAAAAATAAGGTCCGAAAGTAACGAATTATTAGTGATTGATACGTCAGCGACAGACTTCTGCAATTCCAGGATATTGTTTTCTTCTGGCGGTTTAGTCAAAATTTTATCCGTAATTTGTTCAGAATCCTCGACTTTTCGTTCTGGAATGACTTGCGATAAACTTGCACCATTGTTCGGAACTTGTTTCGAAGTATTCGTAATTTTCCCCGAAACATGATCTTTTTTAGTTTCTGCTAATTTTTTCAACTCTTCCAACTTCTTTTGTTTCTTACAGATCACCATTTTTTTCTCATTTTTCCTCTTGCTACTCAGAATTTTCGGATTTTTCTCATCGGGCTCGTCTTTTTTCATTCGATTCTTTATACATTCTTTCGAAGAATCGTTACTAGCCGAGATGTTGTCTGTACTATCGATGATTGATTTTCGAACACAGTGATCCCACGGGGGAGATTCATCATTATGCTTTTGATGTAAAGGAGAATTTTCTAAGCGAGGCGGTTCAGTTATACTAGCGTCCGTTGATGCGAACATTCTAGAACACGATACCTTGGTTTTTAATAAATTCTGCAACGTACTTACGACGTTGAAATGAGACCGTTCGTTTTCGTTACACTGTTCAAAAATCAGGTCCGAAATTAAGGAATACTCCGTCAACATTTGCGTTAATGTTCGGTCGTGAACTCTCGCATTGAAACCAATATGTTTGTATTTTCGGCATTCTTTCATTGAGTCACTAGTGTTCAGAAATTCTTCGGCCAACTCTTCACTACATGATGACTGTAGATAGCCGTAGATTAGACGTCCCATATCCGATGGTAATAGAAAAGACATTTTGAACCTGCAACGTGATTTCAATAACTCCAGTAATAATTCAAGATATTTTTTTTTCTCATCGTTGCGATATCGTATAAACATACCTTGGCTTTTTCAGTTAAGAAGAAGAATTTTCAAAATTTCTTGGAATACCCTTGCAAGCAAACAATCCACTTGGTAACGAGGTTAACGAGGCAACGATAAATAGTCTTATTGAATTGAAAATGAATTACTTAAACCTGATGGTCATTCGACATGATAAATGGTCCTTTTTAATTTTGATAGAAAGGCATAATACAGAAACGACTAATTTAATTTACCAAAAATGCTCAACAGTTCTTTGAAGTGAAATAATTATTTTGTATCCAACGTGAACGGCTCGGTATGAAACGAATAACCGACCATGAAGTATTATGAAAATAAATAAATAATCCAACATTTTACTGTTATCACAAAAAGAAAACTTGAAAATCGCGCAAAAGTGTCGATGTCCCCACGACCAGAGACGCTATCTTCTGTCATCTTGAAAGTTGAAACAAGGTGAAAGTATCTATCCGGTTCGTGTATGATTCAGGGAAACAGGTGCTGTCAAAATCGATCCATTGAGATAATTTTCTAGATACTTATTTTGCAGCTTTAGGACATTTTCCGCAGAATTCAAGTTCGTCTTCTTATCACCAATTACCATTCTTCACCTTCTTCTAACACTGGTTACTGCGTGCGGGTCTGTTGTTGATCTTCAAACTTCCTCGCCTGTTCCTCGCCTTTTCTGTTCACTTCCGTAATTATTTTATTTTATCCTGTTTTCATTTATAATTAAACTAATGCACTTAGAAAATTTCCTTAAACATGGTGAAAGTGGAAGTTTTATTATTAGAATTTAAAGCGGAAGGAGTCGACAGCAGAATACTCGCTTCATTCAAACAGTGACAATTCTCAATCATATACCTATTCTTTTTGTTCCTCCTAAGCCACGGCTGTGCTTGAACCCAAAGGTGAACAGAACGGGATTTTGTGAAGGATATTGTTTGCAGTTTCTCACACGCTTATCACCCTCTTGATATGAATGCCATGGAAGGCTTCTATGACTTATAGAAAATAAAATGAGAACGATACCGGCATGGGTTGACCGAGTTCACGACGTCAACAAAGCCGAGCAGTGGTAAGTTTTTCGATCACACGATAATGTTTAGTACGGTATCAACTAACGATTCTGTTTTTCATTCAGTATTTACGATCTGTGCTTCAACCCCGATGGCTCTCATTTAATCGTCGCAGCTGGGCAGGTCGTTTCTGTTTATGACTGCACAAATGGATCAGTTATTCAAACACTTAAAGGTATGAAATCTTTCGATAGACCAAGATGATGAGCCCGTTTATGACATTCATAATAAATAATGTGATGTGGTATTTACAATTTATAGGTCATAAAGATACCGTGTACTGCGTTGCATACAGTCACGATGGAACAATATTCGCTTCAGGAGGCGCAGATAAAGCCGTCATCATTTGGACGTCGAAGATGGAAGCTATGTTAAAATATGCGTAAGCGTGGTAATCATTCGAATCCTTTACAATCTCTCCATTCTTGTCGAAAGAAAATAATATTTTTATCAACAGGCATAATGATGCAATTCAGTGTTTGGAATTCAATCCAGTTACCAACGTACTTGCCAGTTGTACCAGCTCGGACTTCTCGTTCTGGTCAGTCGAACATAAATCTGTACAAAAATTCAAAATGCCGGCCAGAATTAACGCGTGCTCCTGGAATTCGGTTGGACAGTGTTTAGCCTTAGGTCTCGCTAATGGTAATGTCTCTATTCGAAACAATTCGGGAGATGAGAAGTTCTACCTCGAAAGATATGAGTCTGGTAATTCTGGACCACCTATTTGGGCTTTGAGTTTCAGTACTCACCGGTAAGTTTTACAGTGAGCAAAAGCGGCCGTATTTTTGACTTCCTCCAATCAATTCTCGTGGTGTGACTTTGTTTAGAGAAGAGAGCGATATCCTTTGCGTGGCTGACTGGTCTCAGAAAATGACATTTTACTCAATCGAGGGTAAAGAAGTAAGTCAAAAATGGGAATATCTGTTCTTATTGTTTGGTTGTTTTACGACGAATTTTATCTCAAGAAGGAATTTTCTTTTTAGATTGGTAGAGAACGTATTATTGGATTCGAAGCGTTAAGTTTAAATTACATGCCCAAAGGAAACTATCTTCTCGTCGGCGGTTGTAATAAACGGTGTCTTTTGATGAGTAACGAAGGCGTTAAATTGGGCACAATAGGGGAAGAACAACAATCGTGGATATGGTCCTGCAAACCTCATCCAATTGCACCGTTCGTTGTAGGTTTGATATTGTGGGTGTGTTTTCTTGTGCACTACGTGCTTGTCTAGTGATGGATTACATTTTCGTTCCAGGTGATCGGATGTCAAGACGGAACAGTGGCTTATTTTCAGCTAATTTTTAGCACTGTACATCATCTGTATAGAGAACGATACGCATTTCGGTGATTTTCTTAATACGAGCTTTATTTATTACTAATTTCAAAAGTATTTCAAATGTTTCGTTCGTTTTTCAGGGAGAATATGTCTGATGTAATTGTTCAGCATTTAATGACGAACGAAAAAGTTCGCATCAAATGTAGGCATCCCATTAATAAGATTGCCATTTATAAAAATAGATTGGCGGTAAGTATTTCCTTTTAAACTATTCAGTAAGTTAAGTAATCCAGAAAGTAAGTGCAACTTTGGCTTTATTATGTAATAGACTAATAGTATTGCAGTAATCGCATTATAATCAAGATAAAACAGTATTAAAATTCGAGTCTAAAATTATTTTGCTATAAATTATTTTTTTAGGTTCTTTTACCAACGAAAATTGTTGTGTATGAATTATCTTCGAAAGAGGCTGATGAAATGCACTATCAAGTCAAGGAGCAATTGATCGAATCATTTGACTGTAATATACTAGTGGTATGTGCCGAACATCTTGTTCTGTGTCAGGTATGTAAAAACAAGAAAAGTTTAAAGGGCGTAAAAAGATGTATCGCAGTTCTACCGAAAATTTCTTAGTTAATAAATCATTTTCGGTACTTCCGTTATTTTTTGTTCATACAATGGTTTCAGGGAGACCGGTTAAGATGTTTCAAATTCGATGGTGAAAAAGTCGGACAGTGGTCGATGGGCGCCGAGGTACGTCATATTAAACTTGTTGGAGGCGCTCCTGGAAACGAAGGGTTGATCGTCGGTCTTGTTGATGGACAGGTGACGTGATTACATTTACTGACGATGATTTTAAGGATGCAGCTCGCGTACCTAATAAACGTCTGTTTCATGCAGATACTGAAAATACATCTGAATAATCCGTTTGCGATTTCCATCATGAAAACTAACTCAGCAATCTTATGCATCGATTTGAACGTATCAAAACGAAAATTGGCTGTCGTCAATGAAAACCAACAGTGTATTGTATTCGACATAATCCAGAATAAAATTCTCCATCAAGTACGTTTATAGATAACTCAAAGGTTTTGATTTACGCGCTCGATAATACTATCTTATAAATAGATTGTAGGTGATGATACCATAATTATATATTCTTTATAGGAAGTCAAGGCGACCGGTGTTGCATGGAACACGATGTTCGACGATATGCTTTGTTTTTCGGGTTACGATACTCTCAATGTTAAAATCGACAATTGTCAGCTTCATCAGATGAAATTTGAGGTAATGCAATCTAGTGTGATAATTGTGAGAGCGTCTTTTTTCACCTAGTACAAATATTATTAAAGTATGTTATTATTTCGACGTTTAGGGCTTGGTCGTCGCTGTAGCCGGCTCAAAAGCGTATTCCTTGAGTGGATCGAACATGGTCGCTGTCGACATACCCTTATCAACTCCTATGTTCTTATGTTTAGAGAAACATATGTACAAGTAAGTCACACAATATCTAAGTCACGTTGGAGTTATTGATTGAGCTTCTTCCTATACAAAGAAATTCGATAATATTTCTAGAGCTGCGTATCAAGTTGCCTGTTTAGGCGTCACCGAAAGTGATTGGAAAGCGTTGGCACATGCAGCCCTCGAAGGCTCCGAGTTTCAGATTGCGATTGACGCGTTTGTCCGTATCAAAGACTTGGCTCGCTTAGAATTGATATACGACTTTTTGGTATTTATTTTACTATATTTACCGTGACGATACCAATACGTATTTGCTGTAAATATCACGCGGGTCCTGTGCAGGAAAACGAAGGAAGTGATAAAGAGTCGTTCCTCGGTGATTTATTGGCGTACGATGGTAAATTCAAAGAAGCTGCCAAAATGTATCAGAAAGTTGGAAAAACTCATAAAGCCATGGCGATGTACAGTGATATGCGTATGTTTGATCTCGCTCAAGTACGTTGTTGTTTTGTTACCTAGAATTTATTTTCGTAGAAAATTCTTTGCTAACTGAATGCCTTACTTCATGCGCAGGATTTCGTGAAATCGGAAACGAGCACCGATAAGAAAACGTTAATTCGAAAAAAGGCTGAATGGGCCAAAAATGTGAACGAGCCGAAAGCGGCAGCAGAAATTTATCTTGCGGCTGGAGACGTAGCTAAAGCGGTTGATATCGCAATTGAAAACCAGTGGTTGGATATGTAAGTGAGAAATTTTCTCTGTTACTCTGAAATAGAAGTAGAATGTTAATTGAGTAAAGTATTCTTTCAGGTTGATCGATTTAGCGAGAAAGTTGGATAAAATTGAAGTTGATGCGTTGAGAAAAATTTCAACTTGTTTTTGTCAGCACGGTAAGCTAGAAAATGCCATAGAAGTATTCAATAAACTTGGCGAACAGGATAACGTCTTGAAGATATACATCGAATCGAAAGATTGGCCGTCGGCGTTCGCGTTGATCGAAAAATATCCTCAGTATGAATCGGCGTTGTATATGCCTTATGCCCAGTGGTTAGTGGAGAATGATAAATTTATCGAAGCTCAAAAAGGTGATAGAATGTTCGACAAACTCGCACAAAACAGTGAAATCGGTCGTGTATTCATTGTTTTTAACCATTCTTTGCAGCTTTCCATAAAGCTGGCAAACCAGAAGAGGCTATCAAAGTCTTGGAGGTGTTAATCGAGAATGCGGTGGATGAAGATCGTTTCGACGACGCTGGCTATTACCATTGGATTCTTAGTAGACAGTACCTTGAATTGGCTAGAATAATGTGAGATAACCTTCAACAGTGTACGTATTCCAAATGTTATAAAACATTTTGAAAAGCTTGATTCTTTTCATCATTAGGGACCATCGAAAAGACGATCTCTTGGGTGATTTCCAGCGTCACGACACTTTCTCAAATATTTATTTTGCTTATGACACTATTCAGACTCACCTGGTATGTCAATTTATTCAGCATTCCGACCTTGAATTACTCACGAGATTGAAATAATTAGTGTAATTTTCTGTAGGAACAACCATTCACAATACATCAGCCAGAGACTTTATTTAATGTCGCTAGATATTTGTCCAATGAAACGAGAAGTGTTCGCCCGAGAGGAGTGTCGCAATCGTACGTATTTACCTTCGTCTTACAAAATTTATGGAAAAAAAGAAAAATGAAAATTGTTTTTTGATTTTTTTATGCAGTTCTATTTTGGTTTCTCTGGCTAAACAAGCAAAAATTCTGGGAGGTTTTAAAATCGCTCGACAAGCCCTGGACGCGTTGCAGAATTTACGAATCCCTTCACGTGTGCAGGTTAGTGCGAAATTTTTCCGTACTCAGTATTGTGTACATTACGCTCTCTATTGTCTCTTGTTTAGAATTTCATTGATCTAACTACTGTTATGATAAAAGCAAAACCATACCACGATAACGAAGAATTGTTAATTACGTGCTATCGATGTTCCTCGTATAATCCTCTAGTCATGTTTACTCCCTCGCCTGCAGGAAACTGTTGCTTGAATTGTAAGCAGCCTTTTTTATTTTCGTGCGTCAATTTCGGTAAGTAACAGTCATTTGTCGAATTGATAATCTTGATGTACGATCTAAGAAGAACTTTGCTTCGTTCCGATTATTCAGAAGTTTTACCTTTGATTGAATTCTTGCTGGAAGATGGAATTAGCGATGACGAAGCGGTACAACTATTACAAAGCTCGAATGATACGTACGAACGTAGGACGAGTATGGATAATGATGCAGCGTTTCAAACTTTACTGATAGAAGATTCTTCTCAAAATCCTACCGATTTATTTACCTCTACATTAATTAATTTGGAGGTATTTTCTGTTCTTATAATTAGCTTTGAAACAGTTTCATAACAGATTTATAAGATCGTTCGTTTTGAAAACCAGCCTCTTACATTTCGTATGATGAAATTAATTTTCAATAAATTTCGTTTTCTCTTATCGTTAACAGACCGATGGTAATAACCATAATCCTGTCGTGGTCAACCGAGAAACATTGTTATCGATGGATTCAAGCATGGTGATCGTGTGTCAGTGGCCGAAACCGCTTAGATTTCGTTTTTATAAAAATTCCATTCCCGAACTACAAATGGTTCCGTGTTCGTCCTGTTTCAAGGTAATGATTAATGAAACATGCTGTAAAAATACAATGGTTATTGTAGTGTAGTGAAATACTCATAAAATCTATGCGCGCTCAGACGAGGTTTGAAAAATATCCGTCTGAAGGTCCAAGGCGGAAGTTCATACAAGAAACGAGTCAGAGAACCTTTGCGACAGCTTTAGAAAAGTGCATCGTTTTCCGATTGTTTGTTTTAGATATTCCATAGTGATGATTACGAAATGGAGGTTTTGAAGAGAGGACATTGTCCATTTTGTAGAATCCTACCGGAGGGACATCCTTACGCCACTCGTGAAGACTAAACTATTTATGAACTCCTCTAATATTAAGTTGAATGTGTGTACCCTCTTGTTCTTAATGCTCTATGAACTAAGTTCCTAATTTATTTTGGTCCTGTAAAACGATGTCAGATTTGTCTTATGTAATAGGACGTTAATATTTTTTTGATATTAGTGAGATGACGAAGAAGAAAGTGATGAGGGAATTCGGTTATTGATGAAAAATTATGCATGTTTTGGTAAAAATGCGATCTAAACCGCATCCAAAAAGTCAGCTTTTCGTTCATTATTCCTTGAAGTTCTTAAATTCTTAGGTGTCATAATTTAATATTATTCATTTGATCTATCCGTCAGCAATCAATGATCTCGCTAAAGGAATTCTCTGGAGAAGTGAATGTTTACTATGAGCCTTACTCTTGGTCTGTCTTTCTTCTTGAAAGAATGTTTAGAGAATAATTTTTCAGATAGTATCATCATCGCATTTTCTTTTTAGAAAGTTGTTATATGAAAATATCTATTTATGTATTATTTTGATCTCACCTTATCGTATTTTTGCAAATATCGACTCCTTATCCCTTTAATTTGATACACTTACCTGGATTTGAATCCTATTTTGACAACTTATACTTATATTTATTGAAGGTATCTGCAATTGTGTTATTCAATTTATTGTTTTTTATGATCATTATGTGTGTTAATTGTCCATGTGTGTAACGAAAACGTGTGATATTTTCCGTCCGCAATTTTTATACTTACGAAAATGTTTTTGCCGTAAATTATATTATGCTGAAAAAATCTACTTGACCTCCTTTTTTTCCTTTTATACACTTCAGTCATTCTTGGCTAGTTAAACCTTGCTACCTGTATTGATATTGATAATATAGAGAGTGTGAAATTCTTATTGTGTCTCAAAGGACGAGTTTAATTGGCCACCTTGTCTGCTAGATAACGTAGGCCAACTTCTAGAGAGAGTAATAACCAATCGACTACAGAGCTATATAAGACATAATCTCTAGTGGTCAGTACGGTTTTCAAATTGGACTCGGTCCAGCGGATGCTGGAATCAATCTGAAGAGCATAGCCGAGTCAGAAATATCTACGCGCCAGTTCTGCGCAGTTATCAGTCTCGACATAAGAAATATGTTTAATTTGGTTCCGTAGGAGACAAAATTGAAAGTTCTTACGGATGCAGAAGTGCCTGCATACCTGTTCAGGATGATCAGCGGCTATTTTAGTTGACAAGAAATCCAAAAAGAGACGGTTGCTAGTGCAGTGGAGCGCCCAGTTACTTATGGAAGCCGCAGAAGTCGGTTTTATGAGGCGTCGCATCTATAACGGGATCCTCTATATGAAACTGCCACCAGGCGTTGAGCTCATTTACTAGCGGATGACACACTGAAAGAACTGTAGAGGTGGAGAGCAGGGTAAACTAGGCTTTAGAGGCTGGGACGTGAAGGATTGAGTCGGCCAGACTAGAACTCAGCTTGCAGTTGGAAAGACGGAGCCCATATTATTCAAGACCCGTTGAAATTTCGCCTGCAAGACGTGGAAATAACGATCAAGAAGATGATGAAATATCTGGGCCTCTGGTTTGACTCACAGCTGAGCTTTAGACGTAATTTTCTGATAGTAGCGGAAAAGGCGGGTATGGTAGTGATCTATTTAAGCCGTTTGATGACAAACCTAGGAGGGCCAGGGGAAGCAAGAATAAGGATCATGATGAGCACCACAACTTGATCTTCCTATATGGTCCCCTGTATAGGCCGACTTCATAAAGATGGCCTGCAAGAGAAAAAAGATGGTAGAGATCCAACGATGAGTTGTGCTTAGGTGTGTTAGTGCCAACTGTACTGTCTCGACGGAAGCTCTCTTTGCGTATTAGTACGTTCACCACCAATCGAGCTCTTCGCTAATGAGGAGGGAGGGTTGGTGTCCAAAGCAAAGAAGAGGATCAAGACTGATCAAGAGGCCTTACAGGTCAAGCAAGAAGCCAGGCACTTCTAGCTTGAGAAATGGAAAGCGAGAATTGTTCAGAGTGAGCAAGGGAAACGGACAAGCCATGTGTCAACACGCGACCTTGATGAGTGAGTGAAAATAAATTAATAATTATCTATGTTTTAATATTTATTTTAATTTATTTTAATAAATTAATTATTAATAAAATTATTAAATAAAAATAATTAAAAAATAAATAATAAATATAAAAATACAAAAAAAAAAAAGAATATTTGTTTTCATATAATTTTTATTATTAAATCATATCGAAAACGAATAATAAATATTCGAATTCATAAAAATATTAATAAAATAATTAAATTATAAATTTCTATAAAATTATTAAAAAAATATATTAAAATTGTTAAATTAATAAAATAAATTATATCTAAATACTCAACTATAAATAAAATTATAAATTTTAATGACCCTAATTCTAAATTAAATCCAGAAATAAGTTCAGATTCACTTTCATAAAAATCAAATGGTAAACGTAATAATTCTATTAATAAAATTATTAATCACATAAAAATAAAAATAAAATTTATAAATTGAAAACTTGAATATTTTTGATAAATAATAAACATAAAAATATTAAATTTTAATATAATTACAATAAAAAATAATAATATTATAATTAATAAAATATCATAAGATGAAAATTGAATAATAGCCCGAATAAAACTAATTTGTACATATATAGATTTTTGTACTAATAAATAAAAAATAAAAAATAATAATTTAATTAATATAAATAATATTATAATAATAAAAAAATTATTATTCCTTAATAATCAATAATTAAAATTAATTAATATTCAAAAATATAAATTAATTAATAAAATTAAAATTAAATAGAATAAATATTTAATTTTAATTGAATATAAATATAAATATTCTTTTCTTAATAATTTAATTATATCCAATAAAAATTGTAATAAACCAATAAAAATAACTTTATTAGGTCCAAATCGTAATTGAATTAAACTTATTATTTTTCGTTCAATTAATAAAAAAAATCCTATTCTAATTAACATTATTAAAATTAAAATTAATAATTTTATTTATTATTTTAATTTAAATTCTAAATTTAAATTATTAATAACAATAAATTTTCCAATTCAATAACTATGTTTCGACTTATTCAATATAATTTTGAATTGACGGGCAATATGTACATATTAAAATTTAAATTCAATTTTAATATAATTTAAAATTTAATTTTAAATCTTTATAATTAATTTTTTAAAAATTCATAATTTTACTTAATAAATTATAATCAATTTAAATTTATTTATTAATTAAAATATTGATTTATTATTTATTAAAATTTTAATTAATAAAACAATTATTTTCTATTATTTTTAATAACCATACATAAATAAATAAAATAAAATAAATAAAATCAATTGTGTAACTTCTATTTAATAAACAGATTCCTCTAATTAATTAATACCGCCAAATGAATTAATTTTATTTAATTTTCAATATAAATTATAACATTTAATAATATTTTATTTAGGGTATCTAATCCTTTATTTTCAAATTATTTTTATTAAAAAAATTTATAAATTATTAAAAAATTTCATCTAAAATAATAAAATTATAATAAAAATTTTTTATATTTTTAATAATAAATTTATTAATATTGTTTAACCGCTTACAGCTAAACTTTTACCTGACGCAGGTGTTGAAGCGGCTACGGCTGCTCCAACAAGTACTTCGCATTGCGATCAAGAGCGAGATGATGGACCATAGCACACCTTAAGTCAGTGTGAGGCGTGGAAGCATGAGCGGGGCAAGGTTAGTCGGTCACTGCGAGAGGTTGGGGTCGATGAAGCACCTGCTCCGAGTGGCGTGGTGGCTAGTGTGGAACCAGGTGTCTGCATATGCAGCCATAGTCATGAAGAAGAAGATGAATGGAGTAGGCGAATGCAGAGACACGCTATGGCCTACCAAACACTTGTATATCTTCCACTTACAGACGACCCTCTGCAAAAAGAAGACCAAATGTATAGGGGCATGAAGAGTGAAGAAGAAGAGACTCCGGCAGCAATTTATTAATACTAGATTGTGTCTAATGTGTGCGTGTTAGCTTGCATACCAGGGGGAACTGCAACGTGGCGGTTACCAGGAAGAGGGAGTTTCGCCGAGGAGATTCTCCCAACACTGAATTTTTACCGATGAAGGAGGAAGCAAAATTGATGTATACGCAACCCGCAGACACTCCACTGTGGATGACGGGTGGCTGCACATGCGACGCAAGCGATCTGTCCATGTGTGTAACAGAAACGTGTGATATGCCACCTGCAATTTTTTTTCTTTATTTTTGCTGTAAATTATATTAACTATACTGAAAAAATTTAGTTAACCTTCGTTGTAGGTTATACACTTGGTTATCTCTTGGCTGGTTTGACCTTGCTCATTTTTCAATGTCGTTTGAAAACGTATAAGGGTGTATCTGTATTCATATATCGATAATACATTCGAGGGTGGGAAATTTATCGAACAAGAGTCTAATTTTGCGTTGCACCTACTGCCGGTGGCGGGAATTTTGTATCCGAATCTAGTTTCATTTTCTTCGCTTGCTGCCCGAGTCCCTCTCTTGCTGCAGCTCGTTCAGCCTCAATTGCTTCCTGCTGAGCACTGAGCACTTGTGCAGCGGGAGAGGGGTGTCATCGTTGTCGTCTTCGTCGCTATCTTCGTCCTCATCGCCACGGTCACTCATCGGATACACGCCCTGCAGGGCTTCTTCTCGCTCTTCTTCCTGTTCGAGAGTATATGACGTAGGCCTGCGGCAAACCAGTGCGCTCCAAGCCCACGCGAGTGGGCATTCCAAACACAGCCATTTCCAATAATTCGGTATCAGACAACCGTTAGACATGTACTCGGTCAAAAGTCAACAATTTGCCTAAGCGTGTTGTTGCATTTTATTAAATGTCAGTTTTTAAATTGACTTTCATTTTATCGAATGACGGATTATACAATTTGACGGTAACACATATAATATAAATAGCTGCTGAAGAGACATAGGCCAGAAGGAAGAGTTTGGGCAAATCCCTCGGGAAATGGGAGGGGGTAAGCTCTGATTTCCGAAGTTTATACTTATATGTCTCCAAAATAGAACGAAGAGTCATAAGCGAAGAGGAGAAGTATACATATTCAACCTTTGGAGGGGGTAGGCTAATATGTACTGAAGGATTGCTCTATGCATTATAGTCTATAAGAAGAAGAAGAAAATGAAGGAGAATGCGGAGCGAACGAGCTCATAAAATGCTACGCTACATGTTTCTATAGGAGGCTTCACAACACCGGGGAAGGTACTTTTCCCCGTACCCATGATTTTCAGGAGGCCCGAGGACCTTGAAGATAGATAGAACGATTTCAGTGTGGGCCAGCTGACGGTAGATTTTCCGCCAGGCCCGATTCGGCTCTTGACGACCCTGAAAACATAGATTTGGTGGCTTTCAATAGCTTCGTGCAAGAGTAGGGGTCGAATACATATTGAGGTCGAACGATTAACCGCTAAAGTGTATTTGAATGTCAATGATGTAAATCTATTATAAATGAGGCCGTTTTAAGCAGACGAATTCGTCCCCACCGTTGGGCCTAAAAAAAATTCAATAAAATACAAACTAAAGAAATTTTTTCAATATTTACGCTGAAATATTTCGAATTTTAATTTTCTGTAATAGAAAAAATTTAATAAAAAATTTTCTAAACCGAAATTTATTTTCATCGACACGTATAGTATTACTAAGGACTGCGTATTACATTTTATTCTATATAAACACTGAACATATATGCTCCCATCGCTACCTATAACTCACTTCGCCTTTACGGGCGATGTAAAACGTTTTAATTACCAATATCACTCTTCATTAAAACAGAAAGTAACACGTTGGCATTAAATTTACAATCATTATTATTAATTTTGTACAAAATTTCATTTAAATGCAAAAAGAAAGTTTCAATTAGTTAAAGAATAAATAGGAAAGTACCTCAGACGCGAACACAATTGTACAACGCAGTCGCAAAGGTTCAAATGCATTTTTCAGTACATGATAAAAATTTACACGAGTTCATATTTTATAGTTCATCGAAATCGACGTTATTATCGGAAGCGTACAAAAATTCGTATAGAGCCAATTCTGTAACTTCTTTATTATTCAACTCGTGATTGCTGCGGTCGTTTCTATCGATTGCTACCATATTGTCTTCGACGTCCTCGGAAGCGTATCGATCTCTTATATCTTTTAATATACAAGCTTCCATTTTTTTATGCTAGAAATATCCGAGGGTAATGAAATATTAATACAATAAGATCGAAGAGAAAACTGGCTATTGTATGATAATTCTTAAGTTAATTTTTTATACCTTGTAACACTTGAAAAAGAACATCGGCTTTACCATATCTCTCGAGAATTTATCTTTTTTACTGTCGGATGGAACGCATGACTGTAGAGGAATTAAACAAAAAGTAAAAATATTTTTTTATGAGAATTTTATTTATATAGACGTACTCGTACGTTGGTGCTTTTTAGAACATGAGAATGCGAGAAAATAAAAATATTGGTAAAAGTCGATCTGCGCAATGAAACTGTTTTTCTTCAAAGATGGTACTATTCCCAATTGAGCTGAAGATAATAGGTATGTGTAATGAATGAGCTCAAAATATTAATATCAATCACAATTTAAATTTTTTCTGACTTCTAACTTTTCATGGGAAATTGTTTTAAGTGTATTTTTCAACTCAATCAGAGAGAGGAAGCAAGAAATTTGAAAACATTATTTTCAAAGTATGCCTAGCGGAACACTTTTCAAAATAGCTGCACGAAAAAATCAATTTTTTTTTTTTTTCAAATAATTCAAAACCTTATGGTATTTATTTTACATAGGTACTCACCGAAAATTGTTTACAGTAGTCAACGCCATCAATAATTTCGGTTTTTAGGTCGTCAGCAACAGGTAGTTTTTTGATTCTCCTAACAATTTTTTCATAATCTGGTTCCATATTTTCGTTTAACTGCATCCAATAAAATTAAATTAAATAATTTAGTGCGCTCTTTTCGTCCTCGAGGGTTGTCTTCAGAAAAAGGCTGTACGTAATATTGTACTTACATAACCTAATTCTTGCATAATGCAGGTAATATTCTTCATTCTTCCGGAAACACGTACGGCTAGCGATTCTAACTGTCCTTTGATGTCGAGTTCACGCTGCGTATCATGAAAATAATAATTAAACGAGCGACATTTTAATAACGTGCGCCTAATTAGTTAGCGCTATTCTACATTTAAAAATTAGGCGACTAATTAAGATACCGGTAATATAACTGTAATTTAATCTTATAGGTACACTTAAAAATAATTAGCTATCGTTCTTTTACACGCATTTTACTAACCGAAGATCTGCCCAAAGTGTTCACTCCGTAGAATGGAGAAAAAAGCATAGATTGGTAGTAAGGATTAGTCGGGTAATTTAATAGCGGTGGTGCGTATGCCGGACCCGATGACTGAGTGGGTGAGAAATTGTTTATATGCGAGTATGAGAAAGCTGTGCCGGGAACGGTATACGTCCAAGGTCTTATATGACCGTAGGCTGCTCCAGTACCTACGTTCATATTACTCGTGTAAGAGGACTGCTGAAAATAGACAAAATATTCATGAGTTACGAGCGAAAAGCTCGACGCTTAGAAATTCTTCTCAAGTAATTCTATAGGTCTACATTTTGCCGAACATTCGAATTACTATGTACACGGACTAATATTATTAATAATACGAGCGATACTGTTTTGGTTTTAGTTTATGTTCCTGTTTTGGTCCTAAAAATTCTTTGAAAGTATAAGGGTTCATGAATTTTGATGAACTTCGTGGAAACAGCGCGAACGATTCGTCAGTGTCGTAGCTTATAAATCTCTTTTTGTTCGAAAAATGGGAACAAGAAAAATTTAGTGGAAGTAGATGATAATGCGTAGAAACTCTAATAGGTGGTTCTGAAGGGGACTGAGCATTTAACCTAGTTTAGGGACTTTTTGGGGTTTGATTGGTCACAGGAATAGATAGACGGGAAATAATATTGATATAGATGTGCCTTTGGGGTTGCGAGAAGCTTTTCTGTAAAACAAATTTCATAAAACGTATGACGTCATCATTGACCTTGACGTTATTCTCTGCTACTTTGAAACTTGTATCCTTTGCCTCTATTATACTAGGTTTAACAACAGTGTACTAGATTTTATCATACTGGACCCAAGATACAGTGTACTAGGCTTGTACTATTTTGAACTTTCTCTAAAGAATACGTACGCCAAATGGTCTATCCAGGCTATATCTGAATACCTTTATTGAGGATATAATATAATAC
This sequence comes from Aspidiotus rigidus, assembly GCA_035079385.1. NCBI lineage: Eukaryota > Metazoa > Arthropoda > Insecta > Hemiptera > Diaspididae > Aspidiotus > Aspidiotus rigidus. Next base: position 14,165,572 of record JAVHKY010000003.1, on the reverse strand, counting down.
ACTTTACGGTTCCGCTAGCAAAATTCATCTGAACAAACTTGAGACCTTTCAAAACGAATGTATTCGTCTTATAATAGGAGCCCTAAACGCCACTCCCATTCCAGCTCTCTGCGCAGAAACTGGTATAATGCCTTTTCATTATCGTCGAAACTATCTAACTGACAGATTTTTAATCCGTAGTATCACATATCATAACTCAATACTTACTGAGAATATCTCATATCTCCTTCACCATTGGAGATTTGTCTTTTGGCGACTTCCTCCAATGTGCAAAAGAGCTATCATTATCTTTCGGTTTCAGAACATCATAATTAATATTCCATCCTACCACCTCTCGTCCTTCTCATTTCAGGAACTTTTTAAACATATAAAAATTCATAAGCTTCCCAAAAATCCGAACTTCACTTCTCAAGAACTTTTCGAATCGTACATCCAACAACACTTTCGTCTACATACGCAGATTTTCACAGACGGCTCTAAGGATCATGAAAGCGTCGGTATGGCTTTCTGGATCCCTTCAATGCTTCTTCATTGCTCTCTTGCATTACCACCTTTCTCATCCATTTTTCATGCAGAACAGATGGCCATTTTCCAAGCTCTTTATTATATCAAACAAAACTTCCAAATGGGACATTTTCTAATAATTTCTGATTCTCTCTCCGCTCTTCAATCTCTTTCTTCCGTTCCTTTTCGCATAAATCCATCCTTAGCTCTATCAATTATATCCTTAATCCATTCTCTCTCCCCCATCAAAATTGATTTCCTCTGGATCTCGCACATGCGGGAATTACTAACAATGAAATTACAGACGAGAAAGCTAAATTAGCACGTCTCTCTCAGGTCTCATTAAACCTTCTTCCCATGTCAGAATTGTATTCGCTCACTAAACGCTCCACACGGGATGACTGGTCTCTAAATTATTCAAATTCATTTAACAATCAAAATTCTCACTATTTACTTGTGCAACCCTTTCTTCCGACATCTCCTTGGTTTCAGAAATTTCACGACATCTCTCGTTCTCTCATTGTCAAAATCAGCCGTCTTCGCTTCGGACATAATCGTCTCCCTGTCCACCTCAAACGCATAAATCTCATAGAATCTGACGCATGCTTCTTCCATCCAGATAACCCTTTAAAAGCCGACAACAACCACTACTTTTTTGAATGCTCAGAATTACCAAATTTAAGACAAAAACTCTATTCAGAATGTATGAATTTAAATTTTCCAACCCCTCTCCGAGCTATTGACCTTCTCTCATCCGAAGAATTATCAATTTTCCCTCATATCTTTCATTTCCTTAAACATCTTCCGGAATCCTTCACAATTTGACTTACATAATTCATAACAAATTTGTTTAACCAGGTAAGGCCTAGTTGCCATCCTCCAACACCCTGTTTATTTATTTTATTTTTTTCATTTTTTTATTATCATTATTTTGTATTTTTGTATTTTTTTTTCCTTCTAAATTTCTGTAATTTTGTTTTTCTCTTCCTTATTTTGTAATGTTTTTTTTTTATTTTTATCTTTATTTTTTATTTTTTTTATTATTTTCACATTGAAGGGTGTATTAAAAAAAAAATATATATATATATCAATGTACACATTAAAAGTACGTATAATATGACATATTATTATGAATATTGTGAATTAAGTATTAAATACCCTCGGCCCGTCGAGAGCAAAGGTCTCCTGTAGCCTACCCCATTCTTCCCTATCTTTTGCTATTCTATGAAATTGTTTGTTGTAGTTTAGGAACTTCGTTATATCGTCGGACCACCTCGCGGGCTGTCGCCCTCTTTTCCTTGCCCGGTTTATGGGAACCCAGAAAGTTGTTTTGTAGGTCCAACTTTCGTCTTTTAGCCTTGCCAAGTGTCCCGACCATCCCCATTTCATCCTTCTGATGTACCTTGTGGCCTCAATACTTCCTTTCAACTTCCTCTTCATTACTGAAATTTTTATCTTATCGCTTTTCTTGATGTTTAACATGGAACGCTCCATTGCGTTTTGCGTAACTTGGATTTTGTTTATAATTCTTTTCATCTGCGTCCATGTTTGCCATCCGTAGGTTAGGCAAGAAATTGAAACCTGTAAAAGCGCCACATACCTAGGACAACAGATCTCCCTACTGAACAAAATGGATATTAGAAATAAACATGAGAATCTCGAAAGCATGGTCGAAATTCTGGTCTCTGAAAGACACTTTTAAGGGCAACTTCAACATTGAACACAAAATCCAGGTTTTCAACATGTGCGTGCTGTGCTACCTTGCCAGACTATATAATTATATGTAAATGGAAATATAATATCCAGAAATACTACATTTACAATAAAGCCTCGGAATGTATTTTTCTTCCTCGTACCTCAATGAGCTCGTGAACTGAGAACACAAGTTGTATCCAAAAGAAATAATAAATATTAGCCTTTTGATTTCTTTTTATATTTGCGTACGCTAAGCTATTATTATTATCTTCGGACTTGAAAATTTGCGTGGCGTTATTTTCGCTACTTTATAATTAGCTTCCGGCATACTACAGAAGCGTAGACTAACAACAGCATACAAGGCTTATACAAGGCTAAGAAACACCACTAGAGGAGCGAACAGGGTGCTTGTCAGCTAGCTAGTCTAATGTACTTCTAATCTGCAGTAACTGTGCTACAAACTAGATAAAAAAATTCAGACCGTCCAGTGACGTCATGAAATGAGTACCTTCTGAAGCCCAGCACTAGACCAGGCTAGGCAGAGAATTCAAGGTCTTTACAATTTCATTAAGATCACGTTTGTGGAGAGTGATGTACCGATTGGAATTTTCAGTATGAGAAAAGTTCATGCTACCAACTTTACATGAAAATTTATACTAAACCCTACAAGTCGAAATCATTTAGGAACAAAAATTTTCCAAAATTGGGGCAAACGGCTCTAACTGGTTGCTGTTGCTTGTTTAAAAAGCTCAAGCAATTTCTGTCGAATAAAATCATTACCTATGTAGTGTAGCTTAAATGCCTTATCGAAGCTGAAAATATATTTGAGTCCTAGGGCCCAAAGTTCAAACCCCCTTTCTCCATAAAATAGGTCATCCAACTACTGAAACCGGTTTGTATCGCATCTTATGTCTCATATATGTGACAATATTTCATCGTCTATGGTTCTGGGAAAAACGAGACATAATTCCGTTGTGCAAAGGTTTTAGGTGTGCCGGTTCTTACTTACGGTATAAGCACTTTACACTCTGGTCATTTTTGAGGAACAACGGATTCCCTGTGACGGTCCTATAGGTCACGCTCACTGTACATGATACCCAGAAGTGAGACGTTGTGCTGCTTCTGTGACGTTCCACAAAGGAGTCACATCAGCGGAACAATGTACTGGGGTACAGTGTTCTCTCAATATGACGCAGATGTGCCACTGGCCCCGCCCTCAAGCTATAAATGATAGGAAGGACACTTGGATAATTTTCGACCTTCAAGCTTTGCCGGCCGGCCGGACGATGGACATTTTTTCCGAAAAACTCCCCCGGTAGAACAGGTTCCCAGTTAAAAATGGTCCAAGTCTCCCTCCCATCATATAGTTTGGACTTGGAAAAATTTCGACTTCCGACCCTGGGACGTCAGGTTCAAAATTTTAACAGGGAATCTTTTCTTTGGGGGGTTATTCCGAAAAATTTGCCGTGCACCGTATGATGTCCGGCCAAAATGAAAATGTTCTAGGTTCAACATCATTTGCAGAAATGGTGCAAGCCCCCAAGCCCCCCTATCTTCTAAAGTAAGAAGTGAGAGAGATTCTTTGTAGTAAGAGATTCTTCATTTAATGTTTAATGTTTCACTGCTGAACACCCTTATGATTATAATACAGATTGTCGCTCGGAGGTTGACATGACAGGATATTACTAGGCAATCATTTTAACGTTCGCAGGTTGTTGAAGGCGTTGGTAAATCTTTGATATTATCGGGCCGGTAGAATTGACTGTAAATACTCAATATTCGTATTACATGTATAGCTCAAAGGTTGGACTTGGAAAAATTTCGTTTTTCGAGCCATATTATAGGAGGGGAACTTAGAAAAACGAGGGCTTCCTTAACGAAGTTGAACGAGGAACGCAGGGAACCTGTTCTATAAGTGAACTTGGATTTGGTATTGAGAATTCAAGGACGCCGAGACCTAGTACGAAGCTAGTATATATAAAGGAGGCCTAGACATACTATAAGCCTAGTATAAAATAGGACGTCATCAGTGACCTTGACCTATTTCAAAAGTTTCGAAATAAGAATATAACTCGGAGGTCGTTATTTTTCCAAATGCCCCTCGTATCATTATATAGCTCGAGCATCGAAATTTTTCCAAGTTTTTCGCCGGGTGAGTTTCTTAGAACCCCCCCCCCTCCCCCCTCCCCCCATAGAACAAGTTCCCTGTTGAAAAAATTCGACCTCTGAGCTATACATGGCAAAATGGGACTTCGAAAAAACGACGGCTTCTTTAACGATGTTAAACGGGGAACGCAGGGAATCTGTTCTATGGGTTGAAAAATAATACAAAGGGAACCTGCTTTGTCGGGGTATTTTTCGGAAAAAAAATGTCCGCCGTCCGTGAACCTCAAGGTTGTTTAGAGGTCGACCTCCTACCATATATAGCTTGGAGGTCGAAATTTTTTCACAGTCCCCCTTCCACCCCCTTCCCTATCATACATAGCTTGAAGATGAAAATTTTTCCAAGCCTTCTCCTATCATGTATAGCTTGGAAGTCAACATTTCTACAAGTCCCTCTCCTATCACATGTAGTTCTAAAGTTTGGATCTGATTCTGTGGCCCCCTCCTTATTTTCAAAAAAAAAAAACCCATAGAACAGGTTCCCTGTTAAAATGTTGTCCGCTGAGCCATATACGATGGAAGGGGGATTGGAAAAATTTTCCGTGCGCCGTCCGACCAAAAACTTGGAAAAATTGGTTAGATTACCGAATAAGGGCCAGCGTTACATTACAACGTTACTCACCCTAACACATCCCTAAAAGGGCGGAACCCCCTCCCCCTGCCTAATCTTACTGGCCCTTATTCGGTAATTTTACTGAAAAATTTCGACTCTCGAGCTACATATGATAAAAAGAGGACTCGCGACAATTTCGACTCACGAGCTGTAATACTGTATGATAGAAGGATGACTCACGGTGTTTGAAGCATTGCATATCTGGTTCGTTGAAGGGGTCGAGCCGATTGGTGTGTGAAGCATTGCATGTCTAGTTAACGAAGGGACTACCTTAATGTGGGTTATGTCATGTATTATTTTTCGACCCATACAACAGGTTTCCTACGTTCCTCGTTCAACATCGTTAAGGAAGCCGTCGTTTTTCTTACAAGTCCCTTGTTATAATATACGATAGGGTACACACATATCCCTAAAAATATGATAGGAAAGAAAGTTGGAAAAATTTTCTATACACCATGACACAACAGACTCAGAAAAATTTCTGATTCTTCAAGATTTCGATTTTAATTCTCAATACTAAAACCAACTCGACCCATACAACAAGTTCCCTGCGTTCTTCGTTTGACTTTGTTGAGGAAGCTGTTCTTTATACTAGCCCTATCAAACAGTATACCAGGCTTCACCCTTTTCATCCTCGGGTTTGGAAAGATTTTGACCTCTACTACTTTATGAGTTAGCCTTCGATATACTAGGCTAAACAAGGCTCCACTTCATGGCCTAATATACTCCTAATATGTTGTGAACTAGGGCCATAGAAGTAAATGCGGGGCTAGTATGACGTCATAGGCTTATACTACTAAACTAAGAAAGGCTGGTGGAGGAATATTACTATGACGTCATCATAATCGACGTATCAGAAGTCGATACAATAAATACATACAATCGATTCAATGTGTAATTGTCGATAAATTCGATAATATAATCGATATATTCCATGAAGGTGGGTGGACCAGAAAGATCTTACCCTTTAAATGGGAGTTTGCACTAAATCTGTTCTAGCGTAAGAACGCCTAACGTTTGATGTATACTTTAGATCTACGAAATGAGTACCTCCATTTTATCTTCAATTTGCGCTCCTACCCAACTTTCTACGACTTTTTTGAGCCGAGTTATCGACCAAAATATGCCACAAATTTACCAATTTGTCATGATTTCCGGAGTAAAAAATTGAAAATTCCGCTCCACTTTCAAACTTCATAGGGTTATTCAGATATTTTTTTCGGAATCAGCGTAAAATTTCGCTTTTAAACCAAGAACAATATTGTGGAAATTTAAACAATTTTTAATTCTTGAGAATTTTGTCAAATCGGTCAATTTTTGGCACATTTTGGTTCATAACTCGGCTCAAAAAAGTCGTAGAAAGATGAGTAGGGGTGCAAATTAAAGATAAAATTGAGATACAAATTTCGTAGATTTAAACACACGTTACGCGTTCCGCGTTCTTGCACTGGAGTGAATTTAACACAAACTATCATTTAACTGGTAACATCTTTCTGGTCCACCCCGGTATAAAGACATGTTAGTCTCCTTTTTAATTTTATGAATCATTTAATAGATACTCACGGCTATATGTTTATTAAATCCCGCTAGGATTGCTTGCTGAAGTTTGGTCAAGTCTACTGCGGATCCGGAGTGCGATTTCAAATGTTCCGAAGAGTAGGTATTTTCTGTTTGGGCTTTGATGGGCGACGTCTTTTTCATACTGTTCGACCCGACTGAAGTTTTAGTTGAGTACGTCGACATCGGCATGGTACCACTACATTTAGCTGAAGCCAATTTCATCTCTTTTCGAACCTCCTTGACAACTTCGGGTCCAAAACACGTTTCGTACATCTGACAAAATTTAATGAAGCGAGGTAAATGAAATCATAATCTTGTCAACAGATAGAAATTTTGGTAATTATATAACTGTAATTACTTTCATGACGGCGTATCTTTTGATAAATCGGTCATCCGTCGACGAGACACCCGTGTGAATAAATATTACGAATAAAATAGATGGCACAAAAATTGAAGAGTAATTCATATTATTGTCCGTGGCTTTTCTGGAGGAAAACAAAAAATGAAATTAAGATTAGTTCATCAGGGGCTTATGAATCTATCGATAACTGTTTTATTTACATGGTACACCGCGACGTAATGCATAACAAATATAATATGGCCTATGTGGCATCCCTGGTGTAAATGTTCGACGCATTGTTAACTGCACTTGAATCGAATCATCAAAGTCATCCTATTCCATAACAATACATAAGGCTGGTGAACTCTTCTCGTAAGCTTGGAATATCCGCGTAAACTATATTATTCGAATGCATATAAATTCACTTGTCAATTTTTCAGTGAATTAAAGTCCAGTTACACTACCGGAAATCAGTTGTTATTGATGCATTCACGAAAATGCAGATGAACGATACAACAATAGAAAAGAGGGAATCAGTCGGAAATGTTTGAAAAATGAGTAAATACGGCAGCTAAAAAACGCTGAGAGTGAGAAAATGAAGAAGAAAAAAAAAGGAGCACAAAAGAGAGGAACGTAGGTCTCCTATTGAGATTTGCGAGTCAACGAGCATACGCTTCAGGCCTAATTCGTACACATCTTTCATGCGATGTCATGAACCGTTGAGCTTAAGAGTTTTTCTTCTATTTTTTTTTTTTCAACATTTATTACTTCACTCGAAAATACAAACAATCCGCTGTGAATATTGCGAAACCGGCAGAGTAGTTCGACAGTTATTCAATATAAAAGGTTATAAAAATGATATCTGTCGATTTAGTGCCTAGCTGAAGCTGCGTATCGTTCGGAAGCGCTTGTAATGTAACATAAATAAAAAAAGTAAACGAATTCTATTGCCGGTATCCGTACATATAGGAGGTGTGACCTCATTTTACTCGACGAAGATTTGCCTTTACCAAACGATTTTATGGGCCCTTATGTTATATCCCACCATTTTTACTTCGAACAGAATTGAAAAACTAGAGCCTTATACACACGCGTTTAAAAATTAATGATTATTATACCGCAAATATTCAATCTTCATATTGTTGCATGTTAAAAGGTCATACATTAGAATTTTTCACCTCTTATCAATGTTTCTATCACCTTTCAAGTCAGGAGACGATGAAGTATTCGGGCATCTGGTTTGATTTCCTGATATCAGTAGAAAAGGTGAACAGAGTAGTGACTTAATTACGCCGTCTGGTGACAAATCGAGGAAAACCGAAGGAAACAAGAAAAGGATCGTGACGAGCTCCACATTGTCGATCCTCCTGTGTGGTGCTCCTGTATGGGCTGACTCCATGAAGAAAGCCTACAGAGGGAAAGAGGTGAAAAAATCCAACCAAGAGTTGCGCTGAGGTCTGTCAGTGCCTACCACACGATCTCGACGGAGGCTCTTTACATTTGCGGTACTTGCTGAGGAAAGAGCGATGGTATTCAAAGCAAGTTAGAGGACAACGAATGACCAACAGGCTGTACGGCTCAAGCAGAGACCAGGCGCTCTTTGCTTGAGAAAGGAAAGGGAGAATTACTCACAGTGAGCTAAGGAAATGGACGACCCGTGTGTTGATACGCGACCTTGGTGAGTGCATGGATCGAGAACATGCTCAGTAGATGTTAAGCGGCCACGGTTGCTTCAACAAGTATCTTTATGAGAAATTTAAAAAATATGAATAGGTGACGTCTTCACATTGCGATCAAGGGCGGGATGGTGGACCACAGCCACCTTATTTGAGTGTGAAGCGTGGAGGATTGAGTGGGGCAAGCTTAGTCGGTCACTGCAAGAGATTGAGGTCGATGAAGCGCTTGCTCCGAGTAGCTTGGTAGTCGCCATGCTAAGTTGCAGCCACAGATATGAAAAACAAGATGGATATACGGAATGGAAAAGGCAAATGCAGAGCTGTGCTATGGCTTACTCAACACGTGTGTACATCTACATGAAGACAAACCATGCATAGGGATGGAGACAAAAGAAGAAGGGCTCCGACAGAAATTTAGTTCAAAGGTGTCTAATGTGTGTTTGTGTTTCCTAGGAGCTCTGTAACTTGGTGGTTGCCAAGGAGTGGGGATTTCGTCGACCAGAAAGGGACGATACTAGTGTCGGCGGAAACAAAATTTAGTCATACGCTACCCACACTCGCACTCCTCCTTGGAGGACGGAGGCTGCACATACGATCTAGACGATCACCTTCCAGGTTTACTTTATCCATATTTCTAAGATATTGATAGTAATAGTTGACTGAAAATTAAGTCGTAGTTGCAATTTTCCCTCCTCATTCAAGAGTTCGGAGCTAATGTCCAAGACGTAAACCATATTATATTATATGGACATGCCATTCTATTCTATCAACAAAAATGCAACCAATGAAAAATGGCACTTCGTTCTAATTAGCTGATTTTACGTTTTTTATTATTTTTTTTTCTTTCTGCAAAAAGAGGGAAGGATTTTGTCGGATGTCCAAATTGAGTTTTTAGCTTCACGTTCTCATCTTGCATACTCGTAAGTTCAAGATCGGCGTTCTAAATTAATATGAAGTACTTTTGATTCGTATTTGTTTTATGGAGAAGTTTATCATTTTCTGAATCATCCATATATTTTACTACGGTACTTAAGTGGCTGCATTCCAACAATCTTAAATAAACTAATCAGGAAGAGAGACTCAATCAATCTAACCAAAACGAAAGGTGATAAAGATTTTTTTAAAACTCATCCGGAATTTCGTGAAGAGTCATACGAAGTAAATAAAAATAGGGAAATGGCAGCTTCTAAAAAAAATTACGATACTGATTCCGAACTGTAGGTAAAATTGTCCTATAGCACTGTAAGATCATAACCCGTATATATAGGAAACTTTTCAGAGACTGATTTGACCGAAATTTTATTTTGACTTGAACTATTTCAGGTTGAACAGCGTAGATCGTAAAATCATCTGTCATCTGTGAAATTAATCTGATCATTCCCCCTCCCCCGTCAGAGAGCCCTCAAGTTACGAATTTAATGGCTTTTATCTATACCTACATTGTCTGCCAAGAGTCTATAAAACTTACTGTCTCTTTCACCTGAAGACCTACTTACATTAATCCTTTTAATTTAACGCAGAACATGCTACATTAAATCACCAGTAGAACTAATTCAATTATTTGTATCATCTCCGTTTGTGAAGAATCTTTCGAAGTTTTGATTCTGGTTTAGCCTTCGGACTGTTGAGATTTCATAAAACTGGTTTCCCATCAATTAAATCTGTTATTTTTTTCATCATTATATTCTCACGTACTTGAATTTTTCTAATTTGTATCGCAAGGCGGTCGGCAAGCACTTACAACTTTTAATCATTCTTCGCGTGCACTTCTTCATTAATTTCCTCAATAAGTGAGCTAGTGTAAAAGGAGAGGTCCGAACCATGCGGACGCACGGTTGCAAATCCAAGAATTATTAGTTATGGGAAAGGTTGGCCAAGGGCCTTCAAAGTTCTAAGGTCGTGGTTGTACGGACGTACGGACGCTAATTTCGGAATTGGGGTAGGAGGTCAGAGCAAAAATATGAAATTGACCTGGGCTGCAATAGTAGGGCCTAATATGATGAAGTTCATAGCTTTGGGGGGGGGGGAGACGAGCGGAGTAGTGTAATATAAGTCGAGTATAGTGTAAACCGGGTGAGGCCGAAAAATGTTACCAGTTGATTGGGAGTTTGTGCTAAATACGCAAAAACGCGAGACGTTAGATGTGTACTCCGAAACTACGAAATTTGTATCTCAATTTTATTTTCAATTTGCGCCACTACCCAACTTTCTAAGACTTTTCTGAACCGAGTTATGGACCAAAATGTGACAAAAATTGACCAATTTGGCAAGATTTCTGAAGTAAAAAATTGAAATTCCCAATTTACAAGCGTTAAATTTTACTTTCAAATCAAATAAAATATGGAAGTTGAAATTTTTATTTTTGAGAATTCTGGCAGATTGTCAATTTTTGCTACATTTTGGTCCATAATCGAGCTCAGAAAAGTCGTAGAGAGTTGGGTAGAGGCGCATATTGATGGTAAAATCGAGATACAAATCTCGTAGATTTGAAGTATCTTTTCGCGTTTTTGCGCTTAAGGGAATTTAGCTCAAACTCCCATTTAACTTGTAACATCTGTTGGCCCCACGCTGTATTAGGCTTAGTATGATGAAGGCTAAAGTTTAAAATTTTCCATGTCCCCGAAGTACGGGAGGGACGTACTCGCAGATTTCTAAATCACCGCTGGGGTATACGCATGCACGGGCACACGTTTCTAGTTCGAAAACGAGGATGAAAGGGAGCCACTCGCAGAATTTAAAATTAGAGTAGAGACTCAGTAAAGACAGGAAACATGTCAATATAACTCAGCAGAAATAGCCCTCAAACGGATCGTAAAAAAAATTTATGAATTCATATCCTTTCTGTAGAGCGATGATTGCGAGAATAAGTTAGCAATGATTCACGAAAAAACAGAAATCACCAAATCCATTTTTTGTCGATTATGCACATCCTTAGAAAGGGTTTGTAATATTTCCCAAGTCTAAAAATCATTGTTACCCCCGATTTCGTTCTCTTTGGCTGGTACAGAATACGCAAACAGATTGTTCTACTAGCGAAATTCGTCAGGTCCACCTATTTGGCAGGCAAAACTCATCAAGTTCAACAACAGATTTTCACCAAGTTCTCAACAAAGGTGCTTTGACAATTCACCAAGTCGGGCTATGTTTTTATAATTATTCACAAAGGCTAGCCTAAAAAATTGTAAAGCCACGAGACGACATTTTTCGTGCCTACATCGAGAATTACTTACATACGTAATTTTTTAAATAATTATTCTAACTTGTAGGAAGGATGATCAGATTTACCGCAAGAACTCGCAAACTTTATTTATGCTCTAAGGTGACTTTGTGAAGTCTGCCAAGAACCCGACGTTCTGACAATCTATACGTATAACGTGTATGTATAGGCGAGGTTTAGATTTTTGAAGGATTTATTACAACGGGGAACCTATGGCAGGATTGCCGGTATTTATTCGTAAATTTTTTTATATTCATCAACAAACGAAAGTCATTAGGCATTTGAAAATGAGGGAATCATTCCTTCCCGGGAAAGTTATTAGGGTGATGATGTTGACAGGGGGAGAGATATACTCTTTCTTAGTTCACTTTCGATTTTTCATTTTTTCGTTTAGATCAAAACCTTGATTCGTTTCTTACTTTTTTAAGAAATATCTTGCGAGGGCTTCAATTGAGCAAAACGAGTTTCGAGAGAGATTGCAAAACGTCGTATAAAAACAATTACATATATCCAACGACAAACATTCAAATTTGTTCATTTTTGTAAATCGTTCTCGCACTCTTGGTTAGAGACTTTTCTTTCTTTAATTTCTGAAGTAGAGATATTCATTGTATCTGCTCCAAATTCAAAAAATTTTTCACCCAGTTTCTCATGAAAAAAAAAAAATAAAAAAAAATAGGGTGCATGCTATGTAATTTATAATTAATTACTCATTACTCTGCATTTTTCAGCAATCCCATCTTCAATTCAACTATTAAATTAATTTTTGATTATTTAAACACTCTTGTAACTTACTTCTCACGAATGGCTAATCTGATTTTATCTCAGGTACGATTCTGAGGAATACAGTCTGCTCGAATTTCGCGTCCGCACAAATCACAGATCAAAGAACAAAAGTATCGAAAATATATAAATAAATAAATAAAAATAACAACGTTAAAAATAGAAACCTAATTTCAAAATTATAAAATACTATAATAAGATATTTTAAGTGATCGCGGCATCGTCACCAAGCGTTTACTATATACATTTTGCAGAAAAAGTACAGAAACAAACCGTACAACGGAACAATATTATTATGCCATACAAACGTCGTCTAATGTTGAGGTTATTTAGTTACGCCCGCATCGCATTAATGACCGCACTGTTATTCGATATAGCATTATAATCTTGCCTAAAAGACTGGAGCTGGAGAGGTGGTTCAAGAAATTCCCACTCATGACGATTAGAATCTTTCTCAGGCACGCTAGAAGTTGTAAATTTGTAGTTTTTCTTTATTTTAGCCGATACAAGATTATTCACAAGCGAATTTACAAGAAGACATGCGTATGTCCGAATTGAAGTCGATCATCAGTTTTTACATATTTTTCGTATCTAATCAATTAATAATTCGGAGAATATTATGTATTATCATGATAGCAAAATACGATTTTGTCCAGGTACAGTGTAGTCTTCAATCGTGAAAAATTTTTTGCCGCTATTTGATTGTAGATTATGGTTACCTATTATCTTTTTATGTATTAATTTAAGATAATTTTTCTATAAGCCTACAGTGAAAATGTTTGAAACTGTTAATGACAATTTCGAAGAAAAAAGTCGTACCAAACTCAATTTTCTCCCACTCACATAGAGTTTCAAAATTTAAAGGATCTTTTCCCTTTACCATCATTTTTCCGTTTTATTCGTGACGAAGGGTATCAATAGGGGATGCCGCACTTCGATGATTTTTTGTCGTAAAATAGTGTTTGAAAGAGATGGAAGGCGTAATTGAAAAATATTCCATTGAGGGGCTTTGAAAAACTCAATTAAAAATAGCAAAGATGGGCGATGAGCGAGATTTCACAAATTAGATGTAGAGCTTTGTGAAAGGACTTCGAAAATTTTTTGACGAGATAAGTGAAAAAAAAATACAAATGCTAAGAACTGTGAAAATTCTTGTATGAGCGATTGTAACGTCATTAGCATTTGAAGGCTAGCTGTCTTGCTCTCACATGGGATCAAGAAGAAGAGCAAGAAGGCAATGCGGAGGTGGCAGCAGAGAGGATGATCAAAACTGTCACCAAAGCATGAGATGTAGCCATGCTCAGGCAAGGTCCACCAAAGAAGGGGAGAGCTGTTTACTGGTGGACGAACAAGATTGCCGAATTGAGAAAAGAGTGCAACCGTCAGCGCCGGATATACCAGCGTAGTAGTGGCCGCGAAGGGGCGCGGGCGGTTGCACCCGAATACCAGCTGGCTCGTAAAAGGCTGAAGAAGGCCATCAAGGACAGCAAGAGTGCTGCATGGCGAGAGCTATGTGAGATGGCAGATGACGACCCGTTTGAGAAGCCTTATAAGTTAGTGCTGAAGAAGCAAAAAGGCCTCTCAGCAATGAGCCGAATAGAGCGGGATGTTGTGGGTCAAATCATTGATGGCTTGTTCCCACAGCAGCCACCACCAATGGTAACGCTACCAATAGTAGAAGAGGATGGTATATCCCTCCTAGGCACCGAGGAGGTGGATGCAGCAGTCAATAGACTGCGGGGTAAGTATTGTAAGGCTCCAGGCCCGGATGAGATTCCAAATCCAGTCTGGAGCGCCATACACTCAGTTGACCCAGCACTGCTTGTTGATACATTCAATGCGGCAATTGTTGGGGGACTGTTCCCTGTGCGATGGAAGAAAGCCAGGCTAGTGTTGATCGATAAGAAGGATAAACCACCTGGTCTACCATCCTTTTACCGTCCGCTTTGTCTGCTAGACAATGTTGGGAAACTTCTAGAAAGAGTCATAGCCAATCGTTTGGAGAGCTATCTGAAGGAAAGAGATATAATATCTGATAGCCAGTACGGTTTTCAAACTGGACGCTGCACATCAGATGCTGGGATCCGGCTGAAGAGGATAGCCAAGTCAGCGATTTATATGCGTCAGTTTTGCGCAGCCGTCAGCCTCGACATAAGAAATGCGTTCAATTCAATTCCATGGAAGATGACATTGGAAGCTCTTGTGAATGCAGGAGTGCCCGCATACCTGCTCAGGATGATCAGCACCTATCTTAGCTGCCGTGAAATCCAAGCAGAGACGTGTGCTGGTACAGTAAAGCGCCCTGTTAATTGTGGGGTGCCGCAGGGGTCGGTCCTTGGGCTGCTTTTGTGGTGCGTTGCATTTAACGGAATCTTTAAGGTGAAGCTGCCACCGGGGGTTAAGCTTATCTGCTATGCGGATGACACCCTGGTGGTATGCACCGCCGAAACAACTGTAGCGGTGGAGAGCAGGGTAAACCAGG
Source organism: Aspidiotus rigidus (assembly GCA_035079385.1). Classification (NCBI taxonomy): domain Eukaryota; kingdom Metazoa; phylum Arthropoda; class Insecta; order Hemiptera; family Diaspididae; genus Aspidiotus; species Aspidiotus rigidus. Next base: position 14,150,539 of record JAVHKY010000003.1, on the reverse strand, counting down.
CCCTAGAGGATGTGACGCGTTGGATTGAGTCGGCTGGACTTGAACTAGCAGCAAGTAAGACGGAGGCCATTTTATTCACGACCCGTCGGAAGTTCAAGCGACCCACCTTTCGCCTGCAAGGTGTGGAAATTGAAATCAAGAAGCAAATGAAATACCTGGGCATCTGGTTTTACTCAACGCTGAGCTTCAGGCACCATTTCCTGATGGCAGCGGAAAAGGCGGGCCGGGTAGTTGGATACTTAAGCCGCCTGATGAGGAACCTAGGAGGACCGAGAGAAGCAAGGAGAAGGATCATGATGAGCACCGCCTTGTCGATCCTCCTATACGGTGTGCCAGTATGGGCCAACTGCATGAAGATACCATACCGAAGGAGAGAGATGGTAAAGATCCAACGAAGAGCTGCGCTAAGGTGTGAGTGCCTACCGCACTGTCTCGACGGAGGCTCTTTGTGTATTAGCACGTTCACCACCAATCGAGCTCCTTGCTGAGGAGAGAGCGGTGGTGTTCGAAGCAAAGAAGAGAACGACGACCAATCAAGAAGCTTTACGGGTCAAGCAGGAGGCCAGGCGCTCCTTGCTTGTAAAGTGGAAAGCAAGAATTGCCCAGAGTGAGCTGGGTACATGGACAACCCGTATGCTAATACGCGACCTTTATGAGTAGATGAACCGACACCATGGTCAGCTGAACTTTCACCTGACGCAGGTGTTAAGCAGCCATGGCTGCTTCAACAAATACCTTCACGAGAAGTTAAGGAAAGTTGAGCAGGCAACGTGTTCTCACTGTAACCAAGGGCGGGATGATGGACCACAACACAATTTATTTGAGTGTGAGGCGTGGAGGCGTGAGCGGGACGAGATTAGTCGGCCTCTTCAAGAGATCGGGGTAGATGAAGCGCTCGACCCGAGTAGCCTGGTACCCACCATGCTAGGTTCCGAAGAAGCATGGAACCAGGTGTCTGCATTTGCGGCCACAATCATGAAGGGGAAGATGGACCAGGAATGGAATAGGCAAATGCAGAACCACGCTATGGCCTACTCAACACCTGTGTACCATCAACATCCAGATCTGCAGGAAGAAGAGGAAGAAAGATACCGTTCAGTTTGATAGAGCCTTTATAGTCGTTTGAAAGAATCTTGCGTTTATATGGTTGCTCCGCGTCCTCTATTCCGGTGAACTTACTACGGTACGTTCACTGTTCATACGAATATGTCTAACGAGCACCATACAGTGAGATTCATGCAACAGCGACCTACGCCTGATGTGATAGTGTCGTCTTTGTGATGTGAGTGTTTTCTAGTGTTTTTTGCGTGCCAGGGGGGCACCAAAGCTTGGCGGTTGCCAAAGCAACTCGGCGGTTGCCGAGTAGAAGAGGGGGGTTCGCCAAGGAGATTCCTCCAACACTGAAGTTATACCCGAAAGGGTCGATTCGGTACTGGAGGAAACAAAATCAAATGCATACGCAGCCCGCACCTACTCCATCATGGAGAACGGGCGGTGCGGCACATGCGACACATAAGCGATTTAAAAAAAAAAAAAAAAAAAAAAAAAAAAAAAAAACGTCATTAGGACCTGAATGGTCTTGAAAAATTTCAAAGTATTCACGTGTTCCATTCTTGCTAGCTGAGTCTACGATTTCGCGTTTATGCCGCATTTGCAAACACCGCTCGTCCTCCATAATGGAGTAGGTGCGCGTTGCGTATGCATTTAATCTTGTTTCCACCAACACCGGAATCGACCCTTTCAGGTATAACTTCAGTGAAGGAGTCTACGATTAAACTCATTCTGTAAATCCTACTCTATTTCGTGGATTTGCGTCAGTACGACTTTCATCTTGATACTTGGAAACATTTCAACTTTCCAAATACTCATATCAAATTTTCTGAATTTACGTCTGGGCGTTCATTTAGAAAAAATCCAGAGCCGTTGTAAACCTTGCAGTAGCGCCGGGAAACCTGCTGATTCTAACGACCAGAAGTTATTTCAACAAGGAACCCGTTTTATGGGGCGGGGGGAGATGATTTAAAGAAAAAAAGACCAAGCCCTGTCCGCAAAAACGTGGGACTTGGAAAAATTTGGACCTCCGAGTTATTATGATGGAGTGGGGACTTGGAACAATTTTGAATATCGAGCTCTATCTGATAGTGGGAAACTTGGAAACCTCAACTCTCATGGTGGTGAGGAACAAAAATTAATCTTTATTTCGAAAAATCAAAGTGACTCCCATGAAACAGATTTCCTGTTTGCCTCGATTAACGCAGCTAACGAAGGAGACTGCGATTTTTTTACTTTCTTTTTCCTCTTCTTCATTCTTCTTTTTTTTTCCTCAGTCCTCGAATATCTGTGGTCAACTTTCTTTCTTAGTCCCTGAAGTAGGTTGAGGCCTTTGTCCTCCTACAAAAATGTCGTAACCCCCTCGCCTCAGCTATAGGCTTGCTTATTTTCTAGTCCAGACAAAATTTCGAAATCGGACGCGGACGTTTTGAGCATGTACGTCTACAGAAGTAATAACGAGTTCCCAGCTAAAAACTTAGTATAACGTACTAGTGAATAAAGCAAACTAGACTAGTATAATTAAACATGATCTTGACTTGATTTCGTGTCCCTGATCCCGATCGACCTGCATTAGGAACTTCCTTGGAACGTGACCTGAACATGATGGAAAAAGAGAGAGACCTGATAATCTCGACCTGACTTCCACTGACCTACATTAGGGACTAAGGTACCTCGGAACGCAACCCGAATGTGATGTAAGAGGAGCAGAATCGGCTCAAAATCAAAAGCCAGAATAAGAAATGAAATGTGATCTTTTTAGCGGGGAGTCCACTATCTATTTTGTTTGCTGAAGGCACATCCTCAAGAAACGTCCGCGCCCGACTTTGATGACGCCATCAACCTAAGCTAGGTTGGGTTACGTTACTCAAAAGAATTTGTCTAGACTAGATTATGAGAAAACTTAGCCTATTTTAGCTCGGGCGTTTCCGAGAAGGAAGACAAAAGAAATATGAAATAGATTGAGAGCTCCAAGAAACAGAGTATTTTCTTTATCCAAAAGAAGGAAGTGTAGTATATTTTTGGATTTTAAAAACATGCATAATTGTAAACTACGAGTAGCTGTCTTTCTGAGAGGAACTAGCTCGCCGGTTCCCTGATACCCTGGCCTCTAAATTTATTTAGTGAAAATGAAGATATGAAACATGTCAAAAGCCACTTACAGTCGTCCATCGTCGAAGGAAGATGGTACCTATGTATTTGAATCTCTGGACAGGTGAGACTTTGCGAAATTTGGTTAGAGTCGCAGGCAAATACAAACATATTCGAAGTGCAGAGGAAAAACGTTTGTACGTGTAGTGGAAGTGTACAATGCTCCATTTACGTAAGAAAATTGAACAGCGTATAAAAGTATTCTTTGCATCCCATAACTGTTGCCTAACCAAAAATTGTTATAGTATTTTGTAAGGTGCCTCACCAGTCCAGGAATATTTTGTCAAATGGTAGAACATTTAGCCTTGCACCTGACCTCCCACTAGTGAACCTGTATTCACCATTACAACCTGATACGATTAAGTCAAGTCGATCTTTATTCCTCGTTAGTCTAAGATCCAACCAATACTTGCATCTGTTTACTGACGTCGGTAGTGGTCTCGTAAGATATGCACCTAACTTTCAACAGGAAATCTGTTCTTTGGTTTATTTTTTGAAAAATTTGATATCCGCTCTTTGATGTTCGCCATTCGCCGTCCGGCAAAGACTGAATACCCTAATCTGATTAGGCGTTGGGGAAAAACTCTCCATTTTTCCCCTCTTTTGGTATAAGAATTGAGATTTAGAAAAATTACGATCTTCGAGCTATTGAAGGGAAGGGGAGGGATTTCGACTATCGAGCAATATGTGAAAGAGAACTGGAAGAGGAGTTGTACTTGGAAAAATTTTGACTTTCGTGCGATGTATGACAGGAGGGGCTTTGGTAAAAAATCCAACTTTTTACTCTTGATGGACTCAGAAAAATTTAAACTTTTCGGGACTCATTATTTTAAAATCATTTTCAGTATCAGAACCAAATTCGTCCCAATGAACCAGTAGCGATGTCAACAATTTTTCCAGCGGGTGGGGGTAGGGAGGACTAGTAAAATCTGATTCTCTCCCCTCTTGCCGTCGTTTTTTCTAGCTTATTCCAACTTTCTCAGACTTGCTGAGTTAACCTGAGGAGGAATCGGATCCTCTTTGTTTATTATTCATCACTCAGAGTAGAATCTGCAGATGAGAGGAGGAAAGGGGGGTTAAAAATGAGCGCAATTAAATAAAATTAAAAAACGAAAGAAATTTTCTTTCATCGTAAAAGAAAATTTGATCCTCCCCCAAATTTTTCTCCTGAATCCGCCCTATATTTCACGACGAGCTGCAATCATTCAATATTGCTACGTATCGAGTCGATATCTTTGAGGTACTTGGAAGAAAAACGTGCGTATCCTATTCGTCGATGTGTACAGTGAATATTAGTACATACATAATAACGAATACCTGTAGATATGTCAGTTCACTCGGAAAACTGTTAATAGAGTATGATAGCGCGATGGTCTAGTGTTCCAGTACGTATAACCGTAAAAGATTGTGAAGTGCATGCTCTCTCGAACACGAAGCTGATAGATGCGTTATATTATTTGCCTGATGCGTGTTTTCTTGCACCTACATGTGCATATAGAACTAATGATTCGTTCCACAGACTTTTTTTTTCTCTGTAGACAAATTTCAAGAGTACACGGAGATAATTGGGTAATTTTATCATATTTACGTACACGGTGAGGAACTCGGGAAGAAAATTTTTCTCATATTCGGGGCGCAGACAGACCCTAAACTCTCATTCCTTTAATTACATGCAACTTTGAGGAGCATGTCTACAAAACTTGCTGGTTCATAGCATTATATCTCCATTTACTACGAGTAGAACATAAGAAAACTAAATGGCGACTTTATCGGTCCACGAGGAGCGGTTCGATATCATTGACAATGTTAGTGGGGGATTTAAAAATTTTGAGGATTGAGTTAAAACAAAAAACGTGATAACTTAATCGAATTTTGTTCATATGGGATGACGGTGAGATTAAGAAAAATTTTTCAGGCTTGAGACATTGAAAAATTAAGTAAAATAGCAGCCAGTTTATGATCATTTTGAAATATGATACAAAAAAATAAATTCATATTTAACGTTTCTTTATCGTATTCGAAATGAGGAGGACCATATCTCAATGGTGAAGTGCGCAGGAAAGAAACTCGAAGAATACTAATTCTAGATTGAGACAGAATGCAGCTACTTTCCTTCGTTGAAATCCGAGTTCAGGAGAGTTGTGTATCTTTTAGAGTTAATGATCCAGGTAAGAACCATACTATTCTAGAGTTTCTTCATGTCTTCCGCAGGAATACAAATAAATGTCTAATGATTCTTATGGTTTAAATTGGTAGTGCGTTAAATATCATCTTATTCTCATCACTAAACTAGGTCAGTAAGGAGCACTAGCCTCTTTTCTCGCAAAGAAGCTTACAATATTAAAAATTTTCCGGAATTGGGGAATCTAATGGCAGACATTTTCTCAAAATGCTTTCTTATGAAAATTTTTCGTTTGAAATTTTCCATTTATTGAGACACTCACTCGAACACTTCCTCTTCTCAACGAGCACGATGTCATTGAATTCACTGACCTTACCTATCTTATTCTATGCACCGCACCGTGGCTGGGCAATATTTTCGATATGACCGACTCTAGCAATTCAAAATAGCGTATTTACTCTTTGACACGTTTACTTGGACGTGAACTTATTACAGTTTTACGGTCGAGTAAGAAATAATCATTTATGCGTTCATTATTATTTTTATTGACAGCTACGTCGGTATCGATCTTTTTTTTTATTATTTTTTTCCTGATATTTATTTTCCGAGTAGCCTCAGCTCGCGTACCCACGAACCGAGCACATTTGTATTAATTTCCAATCTTCTTTTTTTTTTTCTATATATTCTATTTATTTTCTTCGGGACAATAGGAAATGATTGTCATTGGAAAAATTCATAGCGGTCTCGGTATTATAATGAAAAATAAGACTAAGAGTAGCTGTTTTACCAGAATAAAACACTCTTAGCGAGTACAAATTTATAGGTACGTACACCTATAAACGCGAAGTTCAACAATACTGTATAGAACTATCAAGATACGTTGTTTAATAATGTCAATTTGAAGATTATGAGGTACAAGTAATAATGGTATCTAAGAAAACACGATCACGGTCACTATGTTTTTTCGTTAAAAGAAAAAAATAAATAAATAAAATATGACCTAACGTAAAGGATATGACGATAAATACCTATGATTTTCAGAATGTCAAATACTTACCAAAAGTTCCTGGAGGGAAAAAAGATACAGATTTATCTAATTGCCACTGATTTTAAAAACTTTTATACACCATTGGAGGTTCCTATTTTCTAGACGTGGTAAGGTAAGAAGGTCGTAATCTGCACCATTTTAGGGTGCGCTCTACTTGCGCAAGCACCAGCAAAAGCAGTTTCAAAGTTCTTATGGAACTACTAGTTATTACCACTGCTTACTGAACTGTAGATTTTTGGCCTTTGGCAGGAGAATGACTGCTAATTGTTAATTATTGCACCACTTAATAAAGCTACGCTCCTCCCAATCATCAACCAAGAGTATCAACGAAGATCTGTTTTACACTGAGCAGCGTATTGTCTTTTACAAGCCGAGGGTTCCAACCATGCAACTGTAAATCATCAACAGAATTAAGTTGACCCGCGCACAGGTGCGCATACACAAGGTGTGGAACGCTCATGGTTGGACGCGAAAATATCGATCATGAAGAAGAACTGCATACGCTTCAATCACACCTGGACTTTTATAGCTGGTATGTAACGAAAGAATGCGGACATCCACTTCTTCGTTTCTCTGCAAATCACATCTGGACTTCTACAATTGGCGAGTGCGGCGAAAGGATGCGGATGACCATAGAAGTCGTACCACATATCCGTGAATGTTCGGGACCACATTTCGGACAAATTCTGAACAACATATTTCACGATACCTAATTCAAGGTTTACTTTTGTGAGACGTGTAAGATGGCTTCCTCGCAGTATCTCCTGAGTGATGCTAACAACCTTACACACTCTGAAATAAATACCGTTACGATGACGTAGAACGCGGGCATTTTCACATAAATTGTATATCGACGGCTAAAAATGCACGCTGCCTATAAAGGATTCGCGGTCCTGCGTTAACAAAAACTCATGGGTGCTTTAACGGAGTTAAACGAGGGGTGGCAAGGAGCCTGTTTCATGGGGCACGTGGATCTGAAAAATATAGATTGTGACGTCATAAGGCTGACCTATGACATCATCAAAATATAGCGTCGCAGGCCCGGACTTTGGAGCTATATACATATAATTGGAGGAGACCTTGGAAAAAACTTGTCTATGACATCATCAAACTGAAAGACACAGGCCACGCCTTCAAGCTATACAGGGTGGATCAGAAAGATGTTACCAGCTAAATGGAAGTTTGCGCTAAATCTGTCGTAGTACGAAAACGCAAAACGTTAGACGTAGAGTTTAAATGTACGAATTTTGTATCTCGGTTTTATCTTTAATTTGAGCCATATCCGAAGTTTCTACGACTTTTCTGAGGCGAGTTATGGACCAAAATGTGCCGAAAATTCACCAAATCGCCAGGAATTCCAAAATAGGGCTTGAAAATTAATTAATTTACAGTATTGACCTAAATTTCGAAAATTTTAATAATCAAATTATTGTTTCTGAGGTGAATTTGGGCGGGGAAAACGAGAAAAATAGTAACAAAATCCTAAGAAGCACCAAAATGGGTTAATAGGCCCAAAAAGGATCAACATTCCCCCAAGTTAAAAAATCGTTCAAACTTTTGAATTGTATTTCGATGTTTAACTGGAATTTTGCGCTGAGTCCGAAAAAAATGTTTAAAAAATTCTTCGAAGCACCGACATGGGTTAATGGGCCCAAAAATGGCCGAAATTTTTGCCAACTTGAAAAATCGTTCAAACTTTCAAATTTTAATTTGATTTTCAAGTGGCATTTTGCTCCGAGTGCGAAAAAAATGCTCGTGAAATTCCTTGAAGCACCAAAATGGGTTAATGGGCCCAAAAAGGTTCAAAATTTCCCCAAATTGGAAAATCATTCAAACTTTCAAATTTTAATTCGATTTTCAAGTAGTCTTTTACGCTGAGCCTGAAAAAAATGCTTAAAAAGCTCTTTGAAGCACCAAAAAGGGGTTAATGGGCCCAAAAAGAGCAAATATTTTCCTAAATTGGAAAATCATTCAAACTTTCAAATCTTTATTTGATTTTCAAGGGGACTTTCGCGGATGATGGGCTCAAAGAGAATCAAAATTCCTCCAAGACGAAAAATTGCGTAATCTTCAAAAGTTGTTTCAATTCTGAAGTAAGATTTAGCGCCGAGACAGGGAATAATACTGAAATGGCCCTAGATGATCTCCAAAATGAAAAATCAAAAGTTTTTCTCATTTTGCAGTAAAATCGTTGATTCAGGGGATGGAAGGAATGTCGACAAGTTTGTTAGCTGTTGAAAGCTCGCAAAGTGAGAGATTGACTAGCGTCGGGTGACAGATCCGAAAGAGGAAATTGCGGAAATTCTCCTCATTTGGGGATGGAAGGGAGACGACAAATCCATCTTCTGTTGAAGGTTCGCTCGCGGTGAGAGATCGACTAAGGCTCTGCGTATGATCAAAGCGGAAAAAGTGCGAAAATTCTCGTTGTTTCAGTCAAAGAACGCAAAATTGGTTTTCTGTTGCGTGCTTGCGATGAGAGATCAACTGACGCCCCACCTACGAACGAAGCGGGCGGAAGTGGAAAAACTCCTTGATTCAGGCAATGAGGGGATACCGCAAATTCGGTCTTGCTCGTGATGAGCGATCAGCTACAGCTCAGTCTTTGATTGAGGCAGACGAACGCCCGGAATTTCTCGCTTAACAATCTTACTCGGATTCAGCGCTAAATTTTACTCCAGGACCGGGGAACACTTTGACGATTATGCGATTCTTTCAATCAGAAAAATTGTTTTTTGATAATTCACAACCTTGGGAACCCCTGCTGTAAAATTTCGGTACATTTTGGCCCATAACTCACCTCAGAAAAGTCGTAAAAACTTCGGATATGGCTCAAAATAAAGATAAAATTGAGATACAAAATTCGTACATTTAAACTATACGTCTAACGGTTTGCGTTTTTGCGCTACAACAGATTTAACGCAAACTCCCATTTAACTGGTAACCTCTTTCTGGTCCACCCTGTATATAATAGGAAAAAGACTTTAAAAAATTTCGAGCCCAGAGCATTGCAAGATGGCGGACAGTGGACGTTGCTTCCGGAACCCCCCTCCCGATAAAACGGGTTCCCTGTTAAAACGTACAGGTTCTTTGACGGAGTTAAATGAGAGATGGTAGGGAACCTGTTTTATGGAGCACGTGGCATCTGAAAAATGTATAACGTCATTGGAGTGTGACGTCACAAGTTTGACCTGTGATGTCATGAGATTCTGAAGTCACAGGCTTCAACTTTGGAGCTACATATGGTAGGAGAAGGACTTGTAAAAATTTCGACCTCCAAGATATATATGACCGGCGGGGGACTTGGAAAAATTTTTGACCTCCGAACTATATATGATGAGGTTGCGATGGACATTTTTTCTGACACCCTCCCCCCCCCCCCATTAAAACAGGTTTCCTGTAAAAAAAAACTCATCTATGGCGTCATCAAACGGTGACGTCACAGTCCCCACCTCCTAACTATATATCATAGAAAGGGGACTTGAAAAAATTAGAGCGTCTTTAACAATGTTAAATTAAGAACGCAGGGAACCTGCTCTATGGGCCAAATTTGTTTTAGTAATGAGGTTTATAGGCCTATTGAGGAAACCACCATTAAAAGAACGCACTATCAATTCGACCTCTAGGGTAGTGTGGAACTGAATTGAGAAGACACAAATTTTCCAAAATCTCCTTCTCGAACAAAATTGTTTCAAGTCCTTTCTACCATATAAGGAAAGAAAAAAAGTAAGAAACTAAATAAATAAAATAAATAAGTCCTAGTCCCCTCCTATCATGTATAGCTCAAGAAAAGAAGCAAAATTTTTCTAACTTTATTTTGGCTAGACGTTGGACATTGGATGGCAAATTTTTCAAAAAAAAAAAAACACAGAACGGGTTTCCTGCTAACATTTTGACTTCCGAGATATAATATATGATGGGATGGGGACTTGGAAAATTTTCGAGCTCCGAGCTCTGCCGGCTAGCCGGATGGTGGACGGCGGATGTTCTTTCTGATTCCCCCCCCCCTTCCCCGATAAAACAGGTTCCGTGCTAAAATGCAAACCCCGAGCCAGCAAAAAGTGAGCAAATAAGTTCCAAATTTATACTTATAATAAACCGTCATACCTACCATTTGAATCGTCGACAAGATAGTGCTGCGTGCTCAAAATTAACAAGTGTTTGATCCATCTCAATTTATGCGAACATTATTGGACATTCGGTTACTCATGAAGTTAGTATATTCGAACTAAAAATATTTACGGAAAGATTAAAAAGTAGACCACACATTGTAATTTGATATACAATGACGAAATATTTTGAATGATATTATACACCGTGAATTACTTATACTGATACTGTGCAGTATGAGCAGAGGGAATAATAACGGTTGTACTTTACGTACGTATCGACTCATCTTTTTGACAGCGCATTTACTATGGATTGAATAAAATACAATTGCGTGATCAAGAGTAATATTTGGGAGATTTACAGATAAATAGTGAAAAATGATATTTTTGTTTAGTAAAAAATAGAAATATTATAAAATTGTTTTTGATGTCTTTATTATACACAGGAAATTAAATTTGAATTAATGAAGAACAGAGTGATTGCAGCTGAAAAAAGTTAGAACCCTCGCGTCTTTGCGACAACAGTGAAGAAGCCGCTATGTTTTAGTCTGGAAGTCGACATTGTTCAAAGTTCAGAAGAAATTGATGAACGGTACAGCCACTCTTCTTTCCTACTACTCATCTCCGGCGATCATACCGTACTACTCATCTCGGGCAATGATATACTGCGTTTGAGATGCGTAGTACGTACTTCAGGCCTATCTAACCCGAAAAAGTTTCAAGTGACCTTGCTTGTTTTTTGTGGAAAAAAATTTTTCCTCTTAAACCGTCTAAAGGATAGGTCATTTAGGACGAAAATTGAACGACGAATTCATATCTGGTATCGGATCAGACGCACGACCATTTTGAAGTAGATAAATTCGATGATTTAGATCTAAAAATCAATTTTACTCATGAAAACGGTCTCGGAATGCCCTCCCATATGGATTTTCGAATTCTGCCGTCGAAAATGACATCTGAAACGACTATAAACTCAACTTCTTAAAATTTCACCAAAAAAGTTGACCACTGACCATCAAAGAAGTTGGACCTGAAAACATTTCCAACTCTTAGGCTCTTGTTTTGTTGACCTTTGACACTTAAAAATTTTGGCTCCCATGCTCTGATGGGAAGGTGACTTGAATATTTCTGACCATCAAACTTTACAAGTATTTCAGTTTATGATGGGAGGGAGATTTGAAAAAATTTCAACTTTAGAATGGCATAATGAAAGGGGGGTACGGAAGATTTTTCTCTGTTGGTATATTGGTTATCAAGAGTGACATTCAAAAGAATATTGACCTTTTAAAGCTGTACATTTTTTTTTTTTTTTAATTTACGAGCTACTAGCAGCCTGCCTTCAGGGCAATGAGCTCGGCGAGATTGTGTGATTGTATGCGTGAGAGGAAGTTGGCTTGTTGTAAGATGTTGAATATGTTGGGGCTGGAGGGGAAGTCATCTGAAAGTGCCTCTGTATGGTTGGGAGGGATGGAGAAGGAATTACGGAGTTGGGTCAAGTTGAGGCAGCAGAATATGTGTTGAACGGATAGGGGGTGTTCAGATTCGCAATGAGGGCATGAGAGAGGCACAAGATGAGAGATGAGATGGGTGTGAGTGAGTGAGTCTGGTGTGGCCGATTCTGAGACGGGTGATGACTATTTCTTCTCTGCGGGTTGACAGATTTGAAGAGTCCCATGGGGTGGAATATTTTTAAATTGTGTGTGATTTGAGATCAGACCAATGAGTGAACTATGCTTGAGTGATGAATTTGTTGATGTGTTTGGAGAGATGTGGGCGTGAGGGGAGGAAAGAGCGGTTGACTGATGGGTTATGGGTTGCTAGTTCGGCTGCTTTGTCGACATTTTCGTTTCCTGGGATACCCTTGTGACCAGGTACCCTGATGAAGAATAATGGGATGGCGATGGTGTGAAAGGTAGCAATGAGAGTGTGTATACGATTTATGAATGGGTGGGAGGAAGTGTGGTTGGATATGGCGTCAAGTGATGATGGGGTGTCGGAAAAAGCTGTACATTAAAAAACACGGAGGTGACTTTAAAAATTTTCAGCCATTGAGATAACACAGAAGTTTGGAACGTCGAAACGCAGCGAACGGCGGACGGCAAATTTCTCAAAAAACCCCCATAGAACAGGTTTCCTGTTAAAAACGATGGCTTCCTTAACAAAGTTAAACGAGGAACGCAGGGAACCTGTTCTACGAGTCAAATTGGTTTTGGTATTGAGAATTCAAGCAAGCCTAGACCTAGTATAAAGCTAGTATGGAGGAGGCCTCGACCTACTATAAACGTAGCGTAAAATAGGTGACCTGGAACTATTGTAGGGATTTTGAAATATATTATAGGTCGAGAGTCGAAATTTTTCCAAGTCCCCTTCCTATCATAATATACCGGTATAGCTCGGAGGAAGAAATCTTTTCAAGTCTCCCTCCTATCATACATAGCTTGGAGGTTGAAATTTTTTGAAGTCCCTCTCAGCTCGAGAGCCGAATTGCAATTCTGATGGAGAACCTAGGCGAGATCTGAAAATTTTCGTCATCTATCCGAGGTTTTAGACCTGATTAGGGAGTTGTGAAAACTTCCCTCTTTTCCACCTGTTTCGTCATTTCTTTGTTCTTTTGATTTCGGAACTTCAAAAAATTGCGACTTCTATGGTACGTAAAGGGACTTGGTAGAATTTTCATCACTGTGATGTATAGAACTCTTCCTTTTGTTCACCAGTCGAAATTCCCTGCTGTTGTTACACCCCAGTCAAATCTTGCTCCGATGATCTGACTCTTTTCTCCAGGTCAGTCAGCTTCCTTTTTTATCTTTCGTCGTAATTTTTGCATATGTGACGCGATCGCCTAAGATACCCCGCCACTTGTCGGAAAATCGATTCTTCCAAATGATGAATTTCGATTCTCCACACTTTTCTCGACATTTTGCAAAAAAAAACGTCTCAATCGGATGGAAATCCTGAAAATTCGCTGAGATATAAGACTTCAAGGACAGGTGAAGAGAAAAACGTGTTTTGAGAAAAACGTTGATAAGGTTTTTGATTTTTTCTCGATTTTTTTTTTCACTTAGGGAATGGTGATTCTAGAAGTACGATGGAATTGTCAGAACATTTTTTTAAGCTATATTAAATGACAACTTTTTTCCTTTTTTCGTTTTTTTGCTCTGCTGTAAGGTTTGGTTTTCCGACGAGTGGCGGGGTTTCTTAGATCGCGTCACATATATTCTCTTAATAACGCCGCATCCGCTAATGGATTCAAATTTTCGTGTACTTCCACCGCTTTGAGCTATTTAATTTTTTCAAGTGCACTCTGCTGTATTTCTATTATTTGGAATGAGCCAAGAAAAGGCGGACTAATAGCGTGTAGCCAAGACATGAAGCGACTATGAATTAATTTGAATGATAAATTCAGAACTCTTTACTTCTACCAATATTACATTCATCTCAACATGTACGTCCAAAGTAGGCTTCGTTCTGTATTTTGCAACATGCAATTTTCTATACTTTATCGATCCATATAGGTAGTGATCTAGATAGAAATCTTCCTTCATTTATTATATCAAATTATGAAAAAATAATTTTCATTTGTCTCGTCGTTTGGTGATACGCCGACGCGACTAGTTTCTTTTCACGAGATGTTGGACTTATTCTCTTTTACTTTTCCCATTGATTAGGACAACGTATAAGTAATTCGATTAATAATTCGAATAACATCATTGATAAAGTAAAAATATGAAGAACTCTCATTCAATACCTACGCGATCGAATTATTATTCTGCACGAAGGAAATGCAATTGGTTTACTTGGGAACTGGAGCTAACTCAATGTATGCCATCAACACTCGTCACTCCGATGCTCATATCGTATTTTATCCGTGCCAGTAATATTCTTGTCTAATAAACGAAAACGAAATTAAAAAATACCAATATTTTTACGGCTCGAATTGTAAATGAAAGAACGGAGTATGAATGTACATCTGAGATGCGGCGTATTACTGCGCGCCGCACACGCTGTAGCCTCCATGACCTACTACAGCGTGTACGAGTGATTATAAATGTTGTACAATATTAACATTCGGTTTACTAGTTCTACACATGTCTGAGAAATCTTTTAAAAAAGTCCGATTTTTCGCACCAGTCAGTCTCATTTATTGCAACTTCGACAAAGGAATAAGACTTAGAATTTTAATCATCTTGAGCCCTCAGGACGTTGACTTTTAGTTTGGGATCATTACAATCTAGATTTCAATAATTGTTCGACCATTAGCTTTGCCAACGTTTGATAGATTCTTTTTGGGGCTTTCGCCACGGCAAGCCACGAGCCCCTATGCATCCGCGAAAAAATAAATAAGTAAAACAAGACCGAGTCGCCATGCGCCTCGGTATCCGGGTCTCTTGGTTTTTTTTCATTGACTGATACAGAATCGAAATTCAGTTTTTAATTTTCTTACCAAGATGTGAAGCACAAGATATCTACATTTTTTCTGTATCAAGATCTGGAAATCAGTTCCACTCAGACCTAGAACCTGAGAGGCTCCAAAATTCAAAAATATCCCTGAAAATAATCATTTTTGATCTCATGTTTCATGTCTCTTCTGAAGTTCCCTAATTCCAAAATTTTCGAATTCATACCACCCCCTGGCAGGGAACCCTACGTATGATGCCAAAATCTGCGAGTTCTGCGAGTTGACCCCTCCTCCTCGATTCAAACTTGAGTTGAAGTATGGGTGGTAGAGCCAGCGAAACAATTTCTAACTCAAGTAGGGCAGCTAACTTCCTTTCGTGCACGATCCTGCCACGGAAACGCTGCATCCTTTTCAATTTTCTCAAGCGTCACTCGAGTTTTGTCGGGTTTCTTCGGTTTCCATGCAAATGTGGAAGTACACAGCGTTCCGTGTGAAACCAACTTACAGATCTTCTCTGGAAGAAGCAAGACAAATAGGAAATTATCTAAAAAAAAAAAAACGCTGAAAAGAGACAGATTTGGGCTTGTGTCGGTTCGTGTATGCATACGAGTTTAGAAAAAAAGAAGAAGATAACAAAACTTAATTTCTTTTTATTTGTATTTTGTTCCTTTAAATCGCCATAGTTCAAATGCCATCATTGTGTGCTTGCGGTCCTATTACAATGATTTCGTTTCCTTCTTCAAAAAATGCGAAACTTCTAACACTGAAAAAAAAAATCATCCCAAGATATCAATCGACGGGGTGTCATAAAAATAACACTTTGTCATTTCCAATATCCTCGGCGTTGTGGACAATAGATTATTCGGAAAACAGAGGAAGAAAAAAATTAGAAGCCATTGCAGACGTCGCAATGGCAGCGGGGAACCCGCAATTCCTCTGCCCTATTTCTATTATGTATTAAATAAAGAAAGTTTCCACACCACCTGAGAGGTCGAGTTAATATCAAAAACTTCTTTGGATTAGCTTTGTAAAAATTTAGACTTCCTCCAATTCCCAATACCGGATCTCATACAAATCTTAAAACAGGTTCCCTGCGTTTCTCGTTTAACTTCGTTAAGGAAGCCGTATTTCTTAGTCTCCCCTCCTATAATAATTAAATAGCTTGCGGTTGGAATTTTTCAAAGTCCCATATTGTAACCTAACCTTAGGTTAATAACTTCACTGACGCAGACGCGTAGGAACCCCCCTCTGATAATATATAGCTCACGGCTCGAATTTTTCCAAGTCCCGTAACCTAACCTAACCTAACGTTAATAATTTCACGGACGCGGACGTTTTCTGAGGATGTAATCTCCTAACAAAATAGATAGCGGGTTCCCCGCTAAAAACATACTGACAGTTTTTTACAGGATAAAATTTTCCAGCGTTGCGACCCATTATTCATCTGAAAAATTTTTGCCATAGAGCTTCATGTAAAGGAAGGGAAGAAGGAGACTTAGGTAAATTTTGACCATCAAGTCTTGTGAATTAGAAGCGATATACTTCGAAAAATTTGGAGGAGTCCTTAAGAAGGAAATTACTGTCGCCGAGCTGTACAGATTACAAAGAGATGGACAGGAAAAATGTTCGACCATTGAGCGATAAAAATGGAAAAAGAGGAGTATGATCAAAATTTGAAGAAATTTTCTGGCATAGCCAAATAAATGAAAATCATGTTCCATTTCTTTTATATTTTATCAGTCATCTTGGAATATTTCAGTCTAGGCTTCTACTAGGTCAAGTGTTCGTGAGATATTATTCGTTTACCCCTTTACCTATCTTGGCGTTGTATAAGTCTTCTATGAGAAATATGAGGTAGCGCGAACTCGCTGTTGTATTGGAATGGTATGAGACAATTCAAATCTAGGGGACTTGGAAAAATTTCGACTATCCAGCCTTTATTTATTTAATTATTTAATTATTTAATTATTTAATTATTTAATATTATTTATTTATTTATTTATTTATTTATTTATTTATTTATTTATTTATTTATTTATTTATTCATTTATTTATTTATTTATTTATTTATTTATTTATTTATTTATTTATTTATTTATTTATTTATTTATTCATTTATTTATTTATTTATTTATTATTAATTCTTCTACTAGGTCAAGTGTTCGTGAGATATTATTCGTTTACCCCTTTACCTATCTTGGCGTCGTATAAGTCTTGTATGAGAAATATTTTGAGGTAATTGTGGGTGTTCTATATTTTGAGGTATCAACTTTCGTGGGGCGAACGAGCGATCTCGCTGTTGTAATGGAATGGTATGAGAAAATTCAAGTCTTCTATGAGAAATATGAGGTAGAGCGAACTCGCTCTAATTATTAATTATATTCATTATTTAATTATTTATTTATTTATTTATTTATTTATTTATTTATTTATTTATTTATTTATTTATTTATTTATTTATTTATTTATTTATTTATTTATTATTATTACTCGGGGTGTACTCGCGAATTTCTGAATCACCCACGGGTAGAGATTTTCTAATTATTAATTATTCCATTATTTTTAACAGGGAACCTGTTTTATGGGGGGCTATTTGAGAAATCTGCCGTGCGCCGTGCGCCGTCCGCCGTCCAGCGAAAAACTTAGAAAAATTTCGACCCTCGAGCTATATATGATAGAAGGGGGACTTAGAAAAATTTCGACTCTCGAGCTATATATGATAGGAGGGGGACTTAGAAAAATTTCGACTCTCGAGCTATATATGATAGGAGGGGGACTTAGAAAAATTTCGACTCTCGAGCTATAGATGATAGGAGGGGGGACTTAGAAAAATTTCGACTCTCAGCCATATATGATAGGAGAGGGACTTAGAATAAATTTCGACTCTCGAGCCATATATGATAGAAGGGGGACTTGGAAAAATTTCGACTCTCGAGCTATATATGATAGGAGGGGGACTTAGAAAAATTTGGAGTTGGTCTAGGCCTTCTTTTTACTACCTTTCTCCAAATCTAGGCTTCCTTGAATTTTCAATACCAAATCTCATTCGAATCATAAAACAGGTTCCCTGCGTTGCTCGTTTAACTTTGTTAAGGAAGCCGTAATTTTTATTTATTTATTTATTTATTTATTTATTTATTTATTATTAATTATTATCATTACGCGGGGTGTACTCGCGAATTTCTGAATCACCCACGGGGTTGAGATTTCTCTTGACGGGGGGGGGGGGGGGGTGTACTCGCGAGTTTCAAAATCGGTTGCCGGCGAGAGAAAAGACATGGAACATGTCAAAAGAGAGAGAGAGAGAGAGAGAGAGAGAGAGAGAGAGAGAGAGAGAGAGAGAGAGAGAGAGAGAGAGAGAGAGAGAGAGAGAGAGAGAGAGAGAGAGAGAGAGAGAGAGAGAGAGAGAGAGAGAGAGAGAGAGAGAGAGAGAGAGAGAGAGAGAGAGAGAGAGAGAGAGAGAGAGAGAGAGAGAGAGAGAGAGAGAGGAGACGTGAAGAAATTTCAACCAAATAAGTTGATCCTTTGATTGATTATTGAAATCGAAAAATCCACTAATAAAAGTGTTTCCTATTTGCTTCGATTACTATTGTTGATGAAGCAGACCTCACAAGCTGTGAAGAAATAAACTGCGTTTTAAATACGAGATGTTTAGGATGACGCGTAAGTAGCAGAAAAAGCAACCTTTACGAATTTATCATCATAGAACCTTATGGAGTGCCAGACATATGGCTTTGATAATTGTCGAAGATTTTTGCACAGTGGGACTTGAATATTTTTTGGCATGTCGTTGATTGCTGATGCTCCGCAGGGACAGGTGAAAAACCTGGGCTGTCGCACAACTTTCAAACGGAAAACTTATTCAATACCCATTTTTATTTATTATTTTCTTTTTAAATCGCTACCGCAGAAGAAACTAGCTAACGTTCTATATTAGACGCTGAACTTGGAAAAAATCAAACGGATTATTAAGTATTATCATATGCGCAAGCTCAAGCTATTCAAAAATGTGAGAAAATAAGTTTAATAGATATCTAAATGTACTTTTCAGGCCATTGCAATCGTAAGACAAAGTTGCGCGGGATTTGTGAAGTAGGTACGTACCTTCTTATTTTGATCTTAATAATGTAGAGAATTACAAAAGTATGATATGGTTGATGTCATGATTTTCCAATATTTGTTTACGTGAAATAAAATAAGTATGTAGTCTACATACATTATGTTAATCTTCGAAATTGGAAAATTGATGGATAAGGACGGGACGAGAGATTGATTTTTGAAGATAGTTGATCAAAACGCTCAAACCCATATGAGGTATCGATTTCATATTTACGATCAAATTTTGTTTTGACATAATTATAGAAATTCAGAAATACAGTGCAGTGTTGAAACAATTACATATTTTTGCTCGAGCTAGTCTTAAAGTTCTTTCTATGGTCGAGATCATTTGAGTTCATTGGGTAGAAGAGTCACACGTAGCGCTCCCTCGGGCTAGTTCGATCGATAATCTATTATACGCCATTCCCCCAAGTCCCATTTAGACCTCCGGCCGCAACTCCAGGGAGTTAGATAGAGATATTTCGACGCTTGATGGGTCATCTTATGGCTAGGGATAAAACTTTTGGAAAATGAGACTTCGCGGCAACTTCTTGGATTTCTCTAGACTGAAAAACACTAAAAGGCAGTCCCTCTACGTGGCGGGTGGATGAAATCATTAGATCGGTTGGGTCACAATGGACAAGTATAGCGCGCAGTCGAAAAATATGGAAAAATGTGTCGGGAGACTCATATCTCTCGGTGGGTGGACTAGGCGATAAATCACCCTCTAATTAGAGTTATATAAAAAAATTTCTCAAAATGTATACGGACGTGGACAACCGACTGCGAATCCAGAAAATGTTTGTAAAAAATATTCCGATGGGAAAACTTTTGTATTGGACGAAGGAGGGTGGGGGTGGCGTATTCTTGACCTGAAATTTGGAACTGATTTTCGAATTCCTGATATGAGCCGTGGGATTTGAGGATTTCTTTTTCCGAGCAATATATAACATCGTAGGTAGGTTACCACGGACGTCCATATTGTAATTGGCTTCTCCATTGAGAGAGGAATTAGGAAAAACGGAAAAATACTCTCAAGTTTTCCCATATCTCAGGGACCAAAATTGCATCCGTGACCGTTGAGGGAACCCAGATTCAAACACCACCTGGAAAGAACAGAAAGTTCTGAGTTTTAGTCCTTCCATATTAAGTATTTTTCTATCCTGGTAATAATTTCCTTGATCGCTTCAATTACTTTTTTTTTAGAAGTTCGGTTTCTACAATGGAACGCGGGATTTGGAAAAATTTGGATTTTCGAGCTATGGGTATATAACATGAAACCACTGGTTTGTAGTTTGTATAGTCAAAGTGTTGCATGCTTTAGGCCCGCCCTCTAGCATATTTAGTGTAAAATGTAACGGGTTATATTTACAAGACTGTGAATACTGTACACTAGTATAATATGTAGGTATAAGAAGATAACGTGCAGCGCACTGCTATTTTGAGTAGGTAGGTAGGTAGTTTGTCCTTTACAATGTTTAAATCCGAAGACGTCAAACTCGAACCGAATAATTAGTCATGCCAATCAAAGTTGCGTCGCGTTTTTCACAGAATAAAAAATATTAACGTTGGGTTTGCAACGTGAGGTCAGTCTTGATTAAATAGGCACCTACTCTTCTTGCCACTACTCATCGCATCGTAGTGACCCTTTTTCACCCGGACTACTAAACATTTATACTTCTTTATTTAAAATGAAATCATTACTTTGAATTCACCTACAGTTTTTGTACCTTTGATTTAAAGCTTTCTGTCGGTGATTTATTTGCAAGGATTTTTCCTTGATCCGATTCCTCAAGAAGTCTCAATTGATTTTTGAGAATAAGATTTATTAATTTGTATGGTATGAAATAAATTAAAAAAAAAAAAAAATGAAATAAAATACATAAAATAAAATAAATTTGACTCGCTGAGCGCTTTCGGTTCACAAACCATTAACTGATTTCAGAATTTGGAAGAAACTCATATCGCTCAGAAGACAAAAATTCTCGCAGTCGTCTTTTTTATTTGTTTACTTAATTCTTGGGCTAAAATTAAATTTTTACACACATGGTAGGTATCAATATTTAAATTCAAAAATCATGTCTACTTAATTACCTACATCAAATTTAAACTGTTGAAAAAAAAGAGAGAGAGAAAAAAAAAGAAGTACGAAACATGTTATCTCAACGGTTCTTCTTTCTGTATCACTCAGACGTATTACAAAAAAAAAAAAAAATCAGCTCGTTACGTATATTGATAAATTAGTAATGCGTAAAATATTCCAGAATGTTTATTCTTCTCTCCAGTACTCGTTCAGTTGTACTGGATGACTTGCTAGTTCCCAGTTTTACTATGTCAAAGGTAACAATAGAGATGATTATGAGATTTTATTGTCGGATTTTTTACCGTTTCAGATTTAGTTGACAATTTGAAATCTGTTTGACCAGAAATGCGGTAAACGATGTTCGTGTACATGCAAAATTCATAAAAATAATAATAATACAAACATACCGTATATATTACGTATGGTATAATGTAATTTAGGAATCTTATCCGAAGTATTAACACCACCTACATATCATAAATTACCACTTATCTCTTCGAGTCGACTACATCGGACCAATACATTCAACTCTCAATTCGTCAGCCATTATAAAAGAGACAAACTTGGAACTAAATAATTTGTCTTTGCGATTGATCATATCTTTGATAGAGAATAATGCTCAACTGCAAGTTCCATTGGGCACGTGTTTCAATAGTACTAGCGGCTTAAACCAAAACGAAAAAAAAAAAAGACTTGAAGGATAATTAATGTCGTGGACTTACCTATCAAGAAAACTTATCATATCTATGACAAGAGTTAGTACCCTTAGTGGAAAATATTAACTCTCTTTTATTTTCGGTGATCGAGTTTTACATTCATACATTTTCCACTATTTCGTTCCAATTGCATACGATATTTCATTGAATAAACATGTGAAAAATGGATGGCATTTTTCGGCCCAGCTAAATAGGTATTCATCGCAGCAAATTTGCCTCGAACGCAGCAAAAAAAAGGATCAGCATCAAAAAAATAAAATATTCAGTATAAAATAAATATGAACATTAAATTAGTGTAGTTCACAGCATAATACACGATGCAAAGCAAAAAAATTAATTGACATTATTTTGAATTAAAAAAAAATTTTAAAAAAGTAAAATGATATTATTGAACAATAAGAGCTCGTTTCGCCTTCTGGGGCCTGCCTCTCTTCCTCTTTTGGCCTAGGGGCACTGATTTAGCTGCTGCCGGTGCTTCAGTGAGACGAAGGCGAATATGCATTCCTAGAACATGTTTACAATTATATCTTTTTTGGAAGCAAGGGCATGAACAGTGGGACTGCTGCATATTGTCCGTATCAACGGAGATCATCCATGTCCCCAATCTATGTTCTTTGAAATTATCGAATGTTTTCCACTTTCCAGCTTCTTTTTGAAATTTGTGAAGGGTTCGAGTCGTTATAGGCTTACTTGACTTTGACGATGCGACGAAGTAAGTTCCCGTATCATTTTGCAACACAACCTTATTTTGAGATGCCCTTTGATATGCAGTAGTCCAGTCTGATAATGACACCACTGGGACCTCGGTATGTGGCACTATGTAGTGTGGCGACGTAGGTATATACCTAATGCAGAATTTACTACGCGGAATAATGAAATAATTTTTATGTTTGCTGTTCAATTTCACTTTTTTTACTGTGAAAATGGTTGCTGTGAATAAGTACAAAATTGCTGCTCATTTTGCATATATTGAGGTTCACTTCGTTGCTGTGCTGAATACCTACTTTGCTGTGCTGTAAATATTTCCCCGTGAAAAATAGTAATTTGGACAGTTTCCTCGTGGGTACGAACCATGGTAGATAGTAGAATGAACACACAGGAACGTAGCACAATTAGTTATATTGACTAAGAAGACTAAAATGAAAAAAAAAATACGGAAAAGAACAAAAAACAAAAAAACATAAAGGTAATTATTAAAAAGGAAGGAAAAGATGAATTAAAAGTTGAAAAATACAAAATTCTGAAAGGTTAAACGTAGATGCTTAAAGGTATATGGAAACCGTAACACAGAAAATTATCAAAAATTTTTTTGAAGGTCCAAAATACGAGTTAAAAAGTAAAATAGAAAGAAGTAAAATAAAAAAATTAAAATTAAAAATATAATGCCAAGTCAAATAATAAGAGACGACCGGTTTCGACCTTCATCAGGTACTTCTTTCAAAATTTTATATTTTTCAACTTTTAATTAATCTTTTCATTCCTTTTTAATAATTACCTTGTGTTTTTTTGTTTTTTGTTCTTTTCCGTGTTTTTCTTGCACACGAATCTTCTTTAAATCAATATAGGGATCTTTCATTTGCACTTCACCAAACTTTAGACCAAAACTCCTTTCTTCTACAGAAATTGAGTGATACTTTCGCTTACTCATTTCAAAAGTTTGTACCACAGGAATTGAAGGGAACGTTCATCATGAAAATACGAATCGCCCGTTTCTTCGAACATCTACCGAATTATGAGCTCAAACTAATTTTTTCTCTAGTTATAAAAACTCTTACACGACAATAATATTTTATTGAAATGTTGACAATACGTTTTTTCATTCATTGTGGTAATTCTACGTCGCGACAAGTGGCACTTTCTAGTTCTCTTCTAATGTTGGGAGTTATTTGATAGTGAGACTGAGCACGTAAAAGTTTATGTAAAGCTTCTCGTTGTTCCGTACTAATATCACTTTTATAACGTTGAACAAATGTTAATAATGATTGATGCCACAATACGGGTAATTCTCGGTCATCTCTTTCAAATCTGTGAACACAAAAACAAATAACTCAATTATTGAAAGGTGTGACATAGTTATAAATAATAAGATCAGTAGCAAATGTCGATCTGAACCATCGATGTTTTTGTTCGTCCTTTCATACTTTACGATAGCTTCATTCCTACTTATTTCAAGAAAAAGAATAAAATAAATCACGATAACGTAAAAAAATATAGTGTCAGAAAGTTGACGAAAAAGTTGATTTATCAGATTTCATCTAACAGATATAAAGGATAAGTATTTCCTCATCATTATTTGAAAGCGAACTTTAAATACACAAGAATCTTTTTAAAAAAATAATATCAAAATTGTATGTTTTTTTCTCAAACAGAGGAAAATTGGGGATAGTATCAGAAATATTTGAATATTACCTAAGAAAATGGAAGACCACAGCATCTATCACTCTGTAAGGCAGGGCATATTTTTTATCGAACAATATCCGAAGAAAGATACTCGTAGGTCCATAGTATTCCATTTCGGCTAATTTAAGTATTGTCGCCGCGGAGTGCAACATCGGTATTGAATTTTTCGCAACGACAGAGCCAACAATAATCGCCTCTCGTAAAGTGCAACCACCCTTTGAAAAAATGAGCAAAACGATTTCCGTTATTATAGGCATAAGTTTCTGAAAATACAACTGAAAAAAAAACACACCTCACATAAAGGTATAATAATACCCTTCATGAATGCGCCTGGTTTGAACAATGCTTTTCGAAGAGCTTGAAAGAGATGGAAATTTAGTCGCTTGTATTCGCCAATATCATCACGTATACGAGGTAACAAAACCAAATTGTAAAATCGCTGAGCCATTTTATCTTTTAGATTTGATGCGAATATTCTAGTTCCTTGATATACGGCTGCTGCACTCCAACTCGGAGGATCTGAATAATATTACGAGTAAAATGAGTCACGCGACAAATATTTTAGAGTACCCTTGTATCTCTTACGTCGAATAACTTACCCGTTAAATATAATATTTGTTCCCAATTTTTCAGTTTTGGAATAATCTTAAACGCTTTCGGTAATTTGCCACTTCGATACTTCTGCAACACTTCTCGCACACCATAGTACATCTCCTTCACTCGCGGTTCAATATCTTGCAATATGAGACCTGGGAATAAATATTATCAATTATGCTAACAAGAGCCAAGAAAAATTTCGTATAGGTACTATAAAAGTATTATTTTAGACTTACTATTGGCATCTGAAAGTTTGCTCTGCATTTCGGTTTGTTTTTCAGTTATTTTTTCCATGATAATATCAGCTAAAGTCAGTCGAGGAGCGGGATCTGCGCACATGAATTTCTCCAGAGCTTTCTCATCTTCTTCGCTTATTTCCTGGAATAAAATGAAATTAGTGAGTTCGGTGTAGACGGTAATATAATGTAAATATTATTTTAGCCTTACAGGAGCTAGATATGATTGATCCACGTCCTTCTGCACAAATTCTGTTTCATCATCCGAGTCCGAGTTAATTTCCAAGTCGTGTCTTGAACTACGATCACGTTGATCATCTGTTTAGATTCACATAAATATAAATAGTTATCAGTCATAAGAAAACAGAGTGCGAATACATTTTCCTCATTAACATCGAAGTATTATGCGATTTACCTTCGACATCTTCTTCTAATTCACGTTGCTGTCTTCTGACTTGCTTCAAAATATTTTTAGACAATTTTGAATCCACTACCTGTAACCACAATGAAATAATACGTTCGTTGCGGAACTCATCTAATCGAACTTCAAGAATGAGACTCACCGGTTGTTCTTCTTCTCTGAATTTCAGTTTGAATTCTTTATTCCTTTTCTTTGGTAAAGAATCATTGGAAATTTGATCTCCGAGAGAAATCTTCGGTTTACCGGGAACAGATCGCATCTTCTTTATCTTACCCATGATGAATGCTATGAGATGATCGGATCCACATAAATCTGAATTCGCAAAAAATCGTCAAGTTCGAGGAGTACTCCAAACATTCACAAAAATTTAATTCGTCCGTAGGTTTACAAAATCACATTCACGTGACACGATGATAAGGAAATCGAGCACCTGCTTCCGCGGTTACCGGCGAGTCGGCGACGGCGACCACCGATGATTCACAGCTGCTGGATGTGAGCTTCATGATACGACTTCAGCTTTCTGCGTGAAGCTGACTACGCTAAAACTACAAGACTATACTCTGTTTACATTAAGGAAGGATAGAAATGACCTTGAGAACGGAACGCTCCGGGTAATTTTAATCTACCGTTCCGTTCTCAAGGTCATGTTTCTATCCTTCCTTAATGTGAACAGAGTATACACGAAAACGAAACGTGTGCGCTGAGCCTGAGCCAACGTTCTGGACCTTAGACGATCGAAAAATATAATCAATCAAAAGGTGATCAAAAGCAAAGAAAATAAAGTGTTATCAGTGACACTGATAGAAGCAAACAGGTGTTCATTGTACTTTTCCCATTCAAAGGAACTCGCTGCAGGACTACCAGATGAGATTATAACTTACGATGGTATTATCCTATTATAAAGCTGAAGATGGAATCGCATGTAACGGGTAATCTCCGCCCCCACCCATTGAAATTCGATGAAATTTTCACATTATACGTGAATTATGTCGAGGATGGTCTTTTCCTATCCAAAATTGAATAAAGTTCACCGTAAAAGTTGAAATAAAGCTTGAAAGTTAATCGTGTATTGGCTACTGCTTTTGTACATGTATTCTTGGTCCCGAAAAAAATTTCCGTTTTTTCATACTAGGCAACCAAATATAATTTTGAGAATCGGGTTGGTGAATTGCCATGGAAAAGTACTATTAGCCTACTTTCATTACTTAACTATAGGCTACAGCTTTCTTTCTCAAATTAGGATGTTTGTGACAAATGGTTTCTGTCGAGCGTATATTGGCTACTATTTTCAGTTCTTTCTCATTATTTTTTATCGACCCTCTTCCCAATGATTATGAATTTACTTGCTACAATATTTTGATTATTTGTTCGAAGTTTTTAATTGAGAAAATGGTAAAGAGAAGATCAAATGTAAGTCGCAGATCAAACTCCGCGGCAAAAGTCGTAAAATGCCGAAAAAAAAGGAAGATTGAGGTGATAAATTCTATTCCTAATCCTAATATTTTAAATGATAATTTTTCTCCTCAAAATTTAACTTATATTTATGATGTGAATTTTAATCATAAATTAAACTCGATTCTCGGTGCCCTTGAACGAATTTGTCCGCATTGTACAGCAAAATTGTTTATGGGTGAAAGTGAAAATATGTGCTGTTCAAACGGTAGAGTAAAATTAGACTTGCCCGATCCACCGGACTTATTGAGTAATTATTAGATGGATCTCATATTAAATCAAATATTTTTTTAAATTTCTGCGTAAATTCGATAAAACCAAAAAAGGGGTTGCTGGCATTTGCGGCGACATAATAAATTACAACGGGATAAGAAAAATTGCGTTGACGGATTCGTCAGGTAATAATAATAGAGATATTTAAAATAAAAATCCGTAACGTCATGAATTATTTCAAAAATTTATTCGAAAGGAACAATCGACGTCACATTATTTGATGAGAAAAACGATATTACCACTGGAGATGCAGTAATTCTACAAAACTTCAGAAGAGATATCTTTAAAGGAGGTCAAGTATTCATAGTTGGAGGCGAAACAAAGATGAAAGTGAATGATACAAAGCACGAACTTACTAAAACATTAAAAATGTGGTAAGAAAAAAAAATAAAACAAATTAGCAAAAAAAATTTAAATACGTAGGCGGAGATGAAAAGCCGTAACATAAAATCAAAAATTATGAATTTAGGATTCAATTTGCGTTACAAAAAAATTTAACCAAAAGTATTCCAACAGTTTTTTGAACAATAAAAGTTTACAAAAGGAAATTGTTTCAGGTATGAAAGCAATAATTTTAACATTTCGAGCGCAAAACATTTTTCGGAATACAAAGAGCAAGAAGACAACGAAATTGGAAAAATTAAAAGGAAATACCCTGACGTCATGGAGGAGATAGACTTTGAATTGGAGGACATTGAGAATAATATTGCAGAGACGGAAAAACACCTGAAGAGAATAAAAATGAAGAGAAGTAGGTTGGCGTATGAAAAAAATTGTACGGATAAAATTACGAGTATATTATTATTGTTCGTTTTTTTAAAATTTTTATTGGTTTTCGATTTTTATTTACTTTTTTTTAAAATTGTGTTGGAAAATTTTGTTCCAAATTGAAATACATTTTGTTGTAAAACCAAATTTTTTTATGAAAAAAAAAAATTTCAGAAAGCGGGATATTGAAGCGCTGAAAGCGCGGGTTTCACTCTTGTAATTTATAAAATAATTTAAAATACGCGTACCAGAAAAGAAGTCTTTCGAACGTTATTTAATTTCTTAGTTCTAATTTTTATGTCTCTGTATAAAGAATTGTACTCACGATTATCATTAATCGAAATTTAGCTCAACAGTTATTACGATTTCAATTGAATCTCTCTCATCATAACGTATGATGTATCTAATTTAACGTTTTAGCAGTAGCTTCCACCCCAGGCGACGCTACGGAAGAATTAATAGTACCTAGCAAAGAACGGGGGAATAATTTAACAGATTTCTCCATAATAAAGAAAGTGCTACATTGTTTTATGGTCAATCACGGCTTCTTTTTGTTCATTACCTTTGTAAACTAGTCGTACATTTGTAATTAATCTCGTATTTCATGAATTGTGCTAGTTTTTAGTAATTTTTTTAAGAACTTGTTTTTTGTGTTTTGTTTTTTCGAATTTGTAATTTGTCGCCGTTAAGTCTTACTTCTTGAATTACCAAATTATCACAATTAACGTCGTCAACTTTTTCTAGTGAATCTATTTCATCCATACTCATTTGTTTCTTCATTAATACCTACAAATTCTGCTCTCATACCATCAAATTTTTTATCCAACTTTTCGCATAATAATCTCATGAAAAAATCAATAAATTTAATAAGTACACCGTAATAACGATAATGTTTATTAGAATTATTTGTTCAGAATAATATTCACATTTTTCATCATGAACTTCTATTAGCCTATCTCAAGATTTGTTTTGTTAGTATAATCTTTTAAAAATTCTAATAAATCTTTGGTATTTTGATAAATTTCTTGATAAAGTTGAGACATTAGTTATAAACTTTGGAGTTTCCATATGTGATACGATCTGCGAAACCATAGGATAAGTCGCGCTGGCGGGACACCCCCCCCCCCCCCCCTGTGTAAAACCTACCTTCACAATACACAACTACACATGCTATAAACACAAATATCTTCGTGTTGTTTGCCGAATATTTGCGCCACGATGTTACTCAAAAGAAATCATTTTGGCTAACTGCATGTTGATATCGCTATATTCCGAGGCGAGTTTTACATGGGGTGGTCCCGCCAGTGCGACTTATCCTATGGTTTTACAAATCGCATCACATATTTAAATAAGAATAATATATCAAAGAAAAAATAAGGGTCAAAAATTTCCAATAGTTAAATAACTAGTGAAAACTACAAAAAGTTGAAAATTTATAATCCTCTGAATTTCTATGGTAGGTCTCAACTCCTACATGAGAAACACAGAAAGAAATGTTGGAGTAATCTTTTAAAAACTCTATACTCTATTGAATATGTTGAGTGGAATTTTCAAACAAGTCAAGAGTATAATTTTCATTATAAACTCGACTGAAAAAACGTGCACGGAAAAACCGTGGACAATTTATACTCGTAAGACGCCGAATATTCACATTTCTAGAGAGCTTTTAATGGGATTTGATAACGATAATGATGCATGATGCGTGCTTGAAAAAATTTTTGAATCATTGGAGAAGGAAAATGGGGTTAAATACCTGGAAAAATCTATTAGATTCTGGGTGATGAATTTTTATTGAGTGCCTAGCTTGGTGAAAATGAAGTACAGACGATTTTCTCAAAGAATACCTGCGATTTGTGTGAAATACCTAATCACATTATTTTTTAGCGGGGAACCCGCTATCCCTTTCGTCTGCGAACGCGGGTGAGATTGGTGA
The DNA here is from genome assembly GCA_035079385.1 of Aspidiotus rigidus. NCBI lineage: Eukaryota > Metazoa > Arthropoda > Insecta > Hemiptera > Diaspididae > Aspidiotus > Aspidiotus rigidus. Next base: position 14,120,689 of record JAVHKY010000003.1, on the reverse strand, counting down.
CGTCACGAGGTTGATGACGTCACGGAGAGGGGTAGAGGACTTGGAAAAAATTTCGACTCTTGAGCTAATATGATAGGAGCGGGACTTGGAAAGATTCCGACCTCCGAGCTATATATGATAGGAGGTGGACTTGGAAAGATGACGGCTTCCTTGAAATTGCAGCGCGTTCAAGTTGTCACGTCATGGTTAAATTTTCAGGACTTGGAAAAACTTCAGTCTCTAGGGGACTCGGGACAGCGGGTTCCCCGCTGCCACTACAGTCCTGCAATGGCATCTAATTTTTTTTGTGAACGTTTCCTGAACGATTATGCACTCTAGAAAGATGATGAAATATAATTGAACAATTTTTAGTTAGATTGGGCTGTAAAACAAGTAGACTAGTAGTAATGGCTAGCGGCTAAGAGCTAAAAGCTAACGGCTGAAAGTAGGAGATGGGGTCACTCCAATGTGGAGGGGTGAGGTGTGGCGAAGAGGAGAAAATATTAGCCGTTAGCATTGCCAATTCAAATGGCTAACGGCTAAGCTAATGGCTAGCTAATTTTGGATGAAAATTGCTCGGCTAATGGCTTTGGCTTAGCTGAGCAGCCCTGGTCGCAACCACAGTAAAGTGGCGCCACCAAGTTAAAGATAAGATAGTGATGCGGCCCTACAAGTTTAGTCATTAGTCCTTTGGGCTTTGATGAGTAATTAATGCATACTCGAAAGGTTTAGTCCTTTTATTTTATACAAGGCCGAAATATAGAAAATGACAACAGCGCGCAGTGGATTCTTATCAGTAACGTTTTGTGGCGTTCATCGGTGCAGTGTAACTGTACCGCACTTTGTACCCTATATTTTGATTTTTTATTTTCAAACAATGATAACTCCTCTTGTACTGCACCAATTTTACTAAAAAAGGGCTTAGAAAATAGGCGGCATAACCTACACTATAGGTAGCGCTAGTTACAAAGGTGATCATGGACTTTTTTCTTATGGACCAAATACATGCGTTGGTCCAAACAAATTTTCCGAAGTCATTGACTTTTACTCAAGACAAGTGTGAGAATCAAAGTTGTAGAGAATTCTGAAATAAACATTTTTTTTTAATAAATAATTTTTTCTAAAGCTCATACTTAAATTGGAAAACAGGATTGAAAAACTGTTGAGGAGATTATACAAATTGAACCATCATCACCTTTGTACGCAGGGCTACCAACATTGCAAACTCCAAATACGCCGCCTATAGAAAATCATTTGATCTTCATATAGGGCTCTTCCATCATTGCATACAGCATATCAATTCCCCTGATTCTTATTGTAGAGGCAGTGTAAATAATTAACATTGCTCTTATGTAATGCAACACCTTTATGGTTTTGATGTATGCAATCAGTTCTACACATAAGAGCAATGTTATTTACACCGCCACTACAATAAGAATCAGGGAAATTGATATGCAATATGCAACAATGGGAAGAGCCCTATTCTCTTCATTTTTTCGGAAAGCCCTGTTTTATATTTTAATTGAGTGAACACATGACGTTGCAGACCGCGTTCTTATCAACTTGGGGGCAAAATAACACAAACTCTTATGGGTGTTTTTGGAAATAATCAATTTATCTCGATTCGGTCGAATTTTGTGAAAAATTGAAGGGTACTAAATTTATTCTTTTTGTTTTTTCGCATCTGATAGGAATATAACAAGAAAAAAGGGTCTCTTGTAATGGAAAATACCCAAAAAAACCTTTTCTCCTGATCAGACCAGATTCGCCCCCAAACTGATATTCTCCGCATCCCGCTCCACCTACACATTTATGTAAACAAAACCAATGTGTTCACGCCTTATTTGCGTACGAATCAAAATAATTATTCAAATTTTTTAGTTTTTTTCCATAAGCGTTCATGTAAATTTGTATCCACTGATTTTGAAATGCGACGTTGTGACATCGCTACCTTCCGGCCTTGTATAGAGTAGGCCGTGACTTTACCCATATCCTGTGCCATATCACGGCCATGGCCATATCCATAAGTTGATGCTGATGGGCATTTTTTCGTGTACAACTATTGAGTTGAGAAGAATGAAGTTTTGCTCATATTTTTCGTGAAAAACTTTATATTTTATATTCTATTTACAATTCTAATTTGTGGTGCTGCCGAATCTTCGAAGGTTTCTGATTCGATTTTTTTAGTCCTCAATCGCGCGTTCCGATTGTAGTGAATGAATGATACCAAAAACAAAATGATTGTTTTGACAGCTGGTGACGAGTATACCTGCTTAAGACTTGCAACGCGAGATTTTGAAAATTGAAACGTGCAATCCCACTATCTAGGTAAGTTATCTGACTCAGCTCTCGGCACAACTTTGTCGACAGGCGACTCTGATTGCACCTAGTCAATCTGGGTACTAAGTCTCGTAGCACTGAGTAGGAAGAAAAATCTGAATTTAACAGTTTTCAAAATGTAAACGATTACAATAATTGCTTTTGAGACTGTGTACACCATTATTCATTTGAGCTGCTAATGAGTCGTCTTCTGTACGTGAATCTTTGAAACGTGTGTTCCAGTATAACGGGACGGAATGAATTTCTTGCGATCGTTCTTTCTTCATTTCAAGATATATAAACTCGAGGCACGGTAGAGATACAAATCTCAGTTACTTCTAATATCAAGTTTGATTCTCGCCTCTTGCATTCCATGATGCTGAAAATGAAGGCGAAACCGACAGCGGGTCCAAAAGTTTCAAGGAGCATATTCAAAAATGTCGAAAATTGAGTGCAACAATGGAGAGTCGCTTCAAAGTGAGCTTGGTGAGTAGAATGTTTGCAAACTTATTTATTGGATTGTACATTTTGACAGATTTATTGATAAGTAATTACGTCTCCTTGAATTGTAGCAATACTGAATTAGCCCGGAGAAAATAAGTAATATTTGTTGAATTATTCGCATTACTAACAAAGCGATTTTCCTTCTTTATGTGTTGTAGAAAACGACTTCTAATTGTTGCATCACAGAAAGTCCTTACAGCACCTGAGTTCATGTTGAAGTTTCAAAGAATTTGAAGCAGATTATTGTTCCTCAGTTTTGAAGTCGTTCCGTTGACCAGTGAATTGATAAGAGATGGGTGAGATTCAATATTATAGTATGATTAGATTACCGATGTATACCCAATCGCGCATTTAATTACTTACGCGATTTCCCATTTTTGTTTCTGTCATATAATTATGATGTCAGTGATATATGAACAAGCGAAATGGATCAGAGCGATCGTTACGCCTCTGTCCTACTCATATCTCTTCCTTGCGTTTTTATTCTTAACGAAAAGAAAAACAAACTTACCTAATCTCTTTCACGCGACGTTGAATTTCGAGTGGTTTATATCAAATAGGAATTATGTGTCAAATAATTATTGCTCTGTTATCCGGCCTGTACTCATATCTCTTCCTTATGATTTCATTTTTAATAAAAAGAGAAACAAAACTTAATCTCTCTCACACGATGTTGAATTATGATTGTTTGGTATCAAATATAGGAATCAAATAATCATTGCTGTTTCATCCCTCTACAAAGATAGGTACTAGGAGTTTCTTGTAGGTACCTAATTTTGTTTTTGCGGAATCATTATGAACAATACAAGTAATTTCTGACTCCGCATTGGTGAGTCTATGCAGAAGATACTGGACTAAGATTACTTTTTATTTATTTACTGCACTATAGTGCAGTTAATTAGTATGTCAATTATACCGCCTGCAATTTGCTGCTCAAGTATCTTTGTGGGTTATAGTACATTGTAAAAATAATTAGGGTGAAAGTTTTTATTATATTCTTATAACTTAACATAGGTAATTGATAGTTCAGTTGGTTCAATAATTATTGAAACCTATTTCATTATTACTCATATAAAAAAGGATATGAAGAAAAATTAATAACATGGAAATGAATGATCACGCAAGGCATGACTGCTGAGACGTCAAATAAATTTATTGTTAAAACCAAATGGCTCAAGAGCATTGCCTGTACATGTAGGCCTATTTAGATTTTATCTCGCTGAACCTCTTGTTTATTTGTCATAATTCAACGGTAGATAACTGATGTAGGTTACTGTTGAGTACATGGCCATTTATCTCTATTTGTAGTCCTCTTGGAATATGTGTACATGACTTCTCATATTTGGTGCTATAGCTAAAAATTTAGGATGCCGTTACTCTTCTTTGTATATGTTTGACCCTGGTAGTCCAAAACAAACTAACTTGGCCATCATGTTGAAATACTCAAAGATCCTAAAATATAGTAGGTACTTAAGTATACATTTTTGAAAGAATTGACTTGCCATTAGTATGGAAGGAAACCCTATCAGATAGTAATAATTATTATGTGGGAAAATGCAAGAAGATTGAGAGGCCTATCTAAGTAACTGACAAATTACTGGTTTATCAAATTGAGACAATTTTTTCCATTACTATCATTTGGGAGTCTAAGAATGAATCTCTTGGAATATTTGTTTATATTAGGTGAATTCAGCTTCTGATTTGAACAACATATTTGACTGACCTTATAACTAAATGTTAAGTATGACTGTATTCTTCAAGTACAGGTATTTGTTTTTGTGATGAGAAGCTTTAATAGAGATAGTTAGCAAATTGTACCCTTAATTAATTAATTTACTGTCTTGCAGCCTTAATTCAGCAAACAATGTGAGAGAATATTACATACAATCAAGTGTTTCATCAAGCTGTGTTATTTTACTATTCAGTCGTGCAAACATTTTTTAACTACAACTTCGCCATAGACTTGACAAATTGGTCTTCCAAATTCAGGATACAATCCAAGAGGATTTGCTACTGGTACATAATTTTGATTCAGAACTTCTGTGAATACTTGAAACTGAAAAAATTGTTAAATGTATGTGTACATATATGTTTGTGGGCTCTGAGAACATACCAACTACTTATTACAAAATCTGCTCGCTATTAATAGATTTTTAGAATGTTATATGAAATTATTACTCTCAAATTGATTTTTTTTTCTCTTTCATTTGTAGAGCAATTGTAAAAATTAAATAGAAGGTCAATTCATTTCAAAGGTTATATTAGCCTAAAAGAACAGAAGGAAAGAATTCCGCATTTATAACTCAATCAACGTTTCAAACTCTTTGTTGAAAAACATATTTTAGAAAAAATTAAGACTATTGCTTAGGGAAATTGTGAGCAATCAAGTTGGTGACTTTTCTCGGAAAATTAAGTTCAGAGGTGCCGTAAGGCCATTTTCATAAAGACGATTCTTTGTAACCGTTTCTTTGGGGGGGTCGTATAAATTCTTTTCCATTTTTTTCTTAGCTATAAGAGATTAAAGTTTGAGGGGGAATTTCTTCATTAGACCAAGGGGACCACGATATTCCTAAAGTTATTTTTAGTTCAAGTGGTATTTCTAATTTAGTTGAAATACTCTATGTATTTCTTCTAGATTGAATTCAGAAGAACCAAGAAATCAATATGGGAAGCAGAATGGGTTTCAGCTCAATATTGTGAATAACATTAAATATTTACATTTGTCTACATAATTCTGAATATCAGTTTGTGAAGTGGGTGGGGAATTTTATAATTCGTCTTACCTGACAATAAGAAATCCTTGCATGTGTGTCAAAACTTGACTCAATTGCTGTCGCACAGAAATATTGCTTTCCTGTGGTTATGTCTATAAAAGATCCTGGATATGTGTAATAATCCTTCTTCAAAGTTGTGTACAACCAGTGAACAGCGTCATAAGCATTTATTGGAGCTGTGGTATTAGGTTGTATGACGCTCTTGAGCAAGTTCTGATAAGGATAGAATAATTTGTTGTCCAAAACTCCATTCTAGTAAAATGAGAAACATAAAAAAAAAGGGGAAAAAAAAGTTACTGATGAAAATTCAATATTTTGTCGAGAGTTGAAATTTGAAATAATGAAACACATTGGTGTAATAAATAAATATAAGTAGTCTTTGAATCATATTTTATGCCTCTTTTTGAGAGTACATATTAGAAATTAGACCTCTCCAATGCAATACAACTACTGTACTGTTGAGCCTTCATTTTGTCTTGTGGTGAAGGATCCGTGGAGTTGAAAATTACCTAGTATTTCTCTTGTACATGAAGTCTTAACAAACTTCAGCGATATGAAACTTCCTATAGTAATTTCACCAAGAATTCAAATTTGAACGTTTCAATTTCTGAGAAGTGATTTTGCAAAATTGAGTGGTGGTGGGGGCGGATTTAGAATATGATTTTGGGAGGGGAAAAAGCAAAAAAAATAAGGAAAGCTCCCCTGCTTTTCCCTGAATTTACTCTTTTTCTCCTTATTTCCTTGGGTTTTGGGGGATATACCTGAGTTCCCTCCCCCCGTAAATCTGCCACTGCAATGAGGTATGTCGGACCCGAGTCTCTGAATTTTGTTCTCCTTATCTACCTATTCACCACGTCTTTTGTAAGTAGTTGGAGGATATTTTTACCCAATCTACACATCTCTGTGCAATTACAAAAAATATGCCAAGGTCGTCTTTCTGTTATTCTTTAAAACTTGTAAATAAACTGAAGTTCTTTTTACGAAAGACTCGAATCATATTTACCACATCCACATTGAATAATAATATAGCAAGACCATCCGGATAGTTTAAAGCAGTATCAAATGTTCGATACTTTTTGTTGTAGTAAAATAACTGGATTTGTACTGGAAAACTAAATGAAGTATAAATGGTAATATAAAATTTGTCTAGCTTATGAAGGTGAGGAAAATTCTATGTCTTGAAAGTTTCATTTGTTTACGTATATTGCTGGAATTTTCACAGTTCTTTACCCTTTTCCATCCTCGGTTGTACTGACGCGTGTATTGTTTGGGACGCCGTCATTATTTTGAGCTATGAAAGCAAATATGTATTTTTCGTTGAAAAATGGTCCCCCAGTGATATATCCTGCGTTGTTATCCTTTGGAGTTGTGTACACTAAAATTTTAAAATTACTCTCTGAATTTTATGATTTCTAGTAAAAATGATACCAAGTCCTTATAATTATCCTTGAAAATCCTGTATTCGTACATCAATGTGTGCTAAAATTTATGGTCATTGTCTTCCAATTTGATAAGGATTTATATATTCTCGATTTGAATACCCCTAATTGTCTTCCTCAAGAAAGATGTCGGTGATGCAGTGACTCGAGTTGATGTGGTCTTCAATTTGTTCGTTGCGTAAAAATATTTCCCATTTCATTTTATTCTGAATTTTTGCTGAGATTGATACTTACCTACTTATTTTAAAGTTTTGGAACGAAGAGGAAATTTTGGTCAATTTTGTCTTTCAAACCTTAGAAAATAACCGGTCTTCTAACCTTTATAAAGTATTGACACTATTTCTTTAGAATGTAAAATTTCTTTTACTTGCGGTTAAAATTTTTGCTACATGAGGGTTTTAGTTACCCATAGACTTTTATAACTTTATAAGCTTATGCCTTCAACTTATTCTGTATTCTGCTGGCTATTTCTTGGAGTCGAGAATTACAAGTATGAGACGAATGTTATATGAACAGCAAACGCGCTAAACATAAACACTTACCTGTAAATCCAATATTTTGACCTTGAAGAATAGCTTTCTTGTTTATATAAACGTTTAGAGGCGAAAGCGAGATTGGTGTAGCATTGCTGGAACTAAGTGCTATAGGTAGGTAAGGGTTAAAAGGATATCTTGGCTTAACTTTCGGAAACCCGTACTCTGAAATAGATTCAAGTACATAATTATCATTGGGATATTGATAATCCGGAAAAGCCTGTATGATGTCTCTATGAATTCAGCGAATTAAAACTCATTAAAACTCACTCCCTTCTCTGTCGGGATATTGAAAACCTGCTGCAAACACAAAAGTCAACCATACATAAACTATTTTGGATAGAAATTGTTGCATTTTGATGATGAATTCACTGCGGCAATTTGAATAGTACAACATGAACGACTCACAAATTCGTATCTTTTTATACTGATTCGGGTATTCTCTATCCTTGTCACTCTTTCTGTAGTTACGGATACGAAGAAAGATATGCACTTTGCAATTTATCTTATCGAAATTATCCGTTTTAATACGTCACAACGCTGTCAACGAAGTTGGTGCAAGTAATTACTGTCTTGACAAGCTACAGTCGTCGCACATTGATATTTTACATGAGAACGACTTTCTCCTTTTTTCCCCTATGAAATCGTGAAAGAAAATAAATGTGAGCTTGTATTACACTTTTTCATGCTACTTCTCTCATCTTTTTACTCTAATAAAGAACCCCAAAAAGTTCTCACCTAAAAAATGTGTTGTTATACAATTCCCTGTTTTTTGAAATTTTATTTCTTGTACAATCTTACTCAAGAGTGACCTCTCATATATTAGCTCAATCAGACCCTCTTCAGGAATGAACCTGTTTAAAACCGTGAAGTCTTCGTTATTCCGGTGTCGTATGATTTCTATATTTTCTAAAGCCAATCGTTTAAAATATGAATTCTCCCTATGGAAGAGGATACCAGAGCCTTCCTTGAATTTATGGCCATTCTCGAGTAGATGATCAGCAAAAGCCGACTCACCCAAATTACCCTTCTCCCACGCTTTTTTATGCTCCTCAATTCTTATTTGGAGCTGACGCCCGGTCATCCCTATATAAATACCTGGGCAATCGTTGCAGGCTATACTGTATACCCCACTTCGCTCGACTGGAGGAATCGGGTCCTTCAATTTCACAAATAAACTTTTTACAGTATTAATATTATAATACGCCGGCCGGAACCCAAAAGGACCGAGTACCCGGCCCAACTTCAACAAAAACCTGACCAAGTAAGGGAGTTCAATCCAACGTTTTCTACTGGTATGCAAATCCCTAGGGAGGGAGGTGGTAGAATCGAGGCATTTTCTCGTGAGCCTCCTTCGGACCATTAAATCAATGTCCACTCGAACTTGGTTCACTCTGGCCAGGTACTTAATCGTCCCTAGTTCCTTCTGGAAAGCATCCTGACTCAAGGGAATACTAGTCAGTCGATGTATCAGACTATTAAAAGTAGCGATCTTGTGTGCAGCGGGACAGAAAGATGACCCGTGGATTGTTATATCAGTCGAAGTTTCTTTTCTATAAATACCAAATTCATGGACGCCATCTCTAATAAATATGGACAAATCCAAGAAATTTATTAATAATCCGCCAACTTCCAGAGTGAATTTTATGGAAGGATATCGGCCATTTAAGTGAGAAAGGAACTCACTAAGGAGTTCCACTGGGCCAGTCCACGCGCACAATATGTCGTCTACATACCTATGCCAGTAAAAGACGTAATTTAGAAGTACCTGGCGGCCCGAAGAAAACAATTCGACTTCAAATCTGGACATGAAAACCTCCGATATTAATGAGCCCAAAGGGGACCCAATAGGGATCCCCACTTCTTCCGGGAATTCGAAAAATTTTTCCTCAAATTTACAAAAATTGGGAGTCCAACAAACTCTCAGAAGGTCGAAGAATTCTACCAATTCCTCATGGGGGACACCAGTTTTTACAAACAATTCGCCCATATGTTGGATTGCGACAGCCTTCGGGATGTGAGGAAATAATCCCACCACATCAAAGGAACACAAAATCGTTTCCTCAGGGATGCTTATATCCTTCAACCTCTCCGTCATTGAACCTGAGTTTAATACTGAGTGAGGGGAGGTATAATCTACTCGCGATTTGAACCATCTATCAATAGATTTAGCTAACAAATAAGTTGGCGACGAGATAAATTAGAACAACGTATCGATTCGACAGTCTTTGAACATCAATATTGATGAAAATGTATATCGTTTGATTAATAATGTACGTATCACATTTTCTGTGTCACCTATGATTTATTTTTGCGTAGCATTTTTCAAATTTTTATTCAGTCTTTGAAAAAGTTTCTTCTGCTCGATACTTCAATAATGGTAATATACCTACCGTACGTATTAAATCTCTCAGGTTCCAGATCTGAGTGGAACTAAAGAGCGGATCTCTTGGTTTTCAGATCTTGACATAGAAAAAGTCTAGATCTCTTGAGCTTTACGTCTTGATAGGAAAAGAAGTTCTAGATTGTTAGAAAAAAATTGAAAAATAAATTTTAGTAACGTAAGAAACTCAATCCTGGACCTATCTTTCTATGACCTCATCTTTGAAAATTTCTCCAAATCTTTTTGACATGATTCATATTCTCCACTCCTTGCTCGTCAATTTCCGTACGACCATGACCCAGACTTGAAAAAATATCGATCTTTGAGGTGTAACTCTTAGCCCTACAGTCAGTTCCTGGATTTGCGTCGGTGTGTCTCCCCCGGGCTAAGTACTCTTTAGATTAGAATCAAACTAGCCTGGGAGGAGAATACTTATGTCTACTAGCCCGTAAGAACATTTACTAGGGGAAGATGATTGGGGTTAAAAAATACACAACCTTCATGGGGCTCGCTGCGGGCTAAAAAGTAGAAGGGCGAGACGTAGTTCTCTTTGTTGTTTTGATTTAGTGTTTTCTTCACCCCCCGTCTATTGAACGCCACACCGTCCACGTCTCCTCAAGTAGTATTGCGAGACAGATAGGTAGACGAAATAAGATAATGTTTTTCTCGTGGAAATTTTTTTCTTTGAAAACGATCAGAAACTTTCTGTAGCGTTGGCGTAGAGGTAGATAAGGAGTGCGCTGGTGTACGGCAAATGAACGCAGAGGTGATGCCAATGAGAGATCGAGTAGATACCTAGCAACCATTTCTTCTTGGGCTTAAAAAAGAGAATGATACATGAATGACATTTTTTTTTTTTTAAGCGACGGTGATTCATCTCTATTTTCTTGTTCTTTGGATGAGTTAAAATTATTACAAAATATGCCAAACAAAAAACTTTTCGTAAATCAGGAATACGTAGTTGCGCTAAATTGCGCAAGATGGGGAAGATTGATGACGATAAAACTTTCTGCATGCGGAAGTACCTCACAAAATACGAGAATTCAACATGGTGTAAGTTGAAAGACAAAGAAATGATTACACCTAATGTTGTAAGACTGATATTTCGGTGAAGTGCAGCTGAACGTGTGCAGTTTCCCTTGCGAAGTAATAATAATCAGTCATACAAAAAATATTTTTTCGGAATACATTTTGTAGAATAATCGTTTTGAAAAGAGGTAATTGTGATTTGACTAAAAAATAAAGGATTTTGTGAGGTGATAAACGCGAATAACTGATCAAGGTCGCCTATCGTAGTGTGGAATAAGTGATTGTCTGTCCTAAGGATGATTCTTCTATTTCTATAATAAAATCATGATACTATACCGCCGTGGAAGAGATTATTTGGAAGTACCGTACCACCGTAGATGAAGTAATTTGGGGGTACATGGTATTCCCGGTTTGTTACAATATTGCCAATCTTTTTGCTAACCATGACGGTACTGATCAACTCCAGGCACACTTGTGGCCGATGAAAACAGTTGAAGAAATCGTAGGATGTGGGACAGAAGTGAAATTCCTTACAAAACACAATTGCTGAAGAAGTGCAGTAAAAAGATCAAATAGGTAGTGACGTAGTGTACTTGAGAAGACTTTTCCATTAGTCCCACTTCGTGATAAGGATGGTAATAATGATACAAGTAGATTATAGGCCTAAAATTCAAGGTAAGACTTGAAGGTTGCGGAAGACCGGAAAGGAGTGTGCCAGTGGCAAATCCTCCGGTACATTTAGGGAATCTGCGATGTACCACCAAAGACGGGAGAGACGTAAAACGATTAATTTCATGATTTTGATAGTCAGACTCAAAAAAGAATAAATAGGCGAAAAAAAAGAAAGGAAAAAAGCGCAGGATGAAGGACTGTGTGATCTTTTTGTATGTATATGTTACAGTTAAAACCCGAAATCAGTGAATTCTAAAATTCACTAGTCAAAACTAGTTGCCATGAATGACTTTAGTCAGAACTAGTTTTGACTAGTTAACTCCAGAATTTACTGGAACCCTCAACGTTGGAGCTGGTTTTAACTCAAATAATTTCAGTTAAAACTAGTTTTTACTAGTGAAAACTAGAATTGACTAGTAAAAAGTGAAATAGAGAAGAAATTATAATTGTCAGGGAAAACTAGTTTTAACAAGTGAAAACAAGAAGGGTGAATCCGATTAGTAAAATGAATTTCTTCCCTCGTACAAATGTAATTGCATTTTTATCAAGGGTATTGGAGGCATATTATTTGTTTTTAGAGGTCTCCGGAACAAATACAGAAAATGACCCTCCGACTCCGGTTGCCTCCAGTGGACGTTTGGAGGCGCCTCCTGACTTCCAAAGTATATCTCAGGAAGTATCTTCACATGCCTCTAGCGCAATTACTGAGGCAGTGTCGAAGACGCCTCCAAAGACGTCTTCGGAAACGACTTGTGACCAGATGTAGCATATTGGCTTATCAGTGTTGCCAGATGACAGATGATACTCGGAAGGTGTATTTAAAACTTTGGCTTTTACTCGAACCGAGCAGTGTCAGCATCAAAGTGGCTGAATGAGGTTTCAAGAAATAGAATACTGTTGAAAAAAAATGCCTCCTGAAGCATATTTGGAAGCACCTCCAAGCCTCTAGGTGGAAGCAAGGTACCTCCGGAGGTAAAATGCTCCAGCCTCCAACACCTTGGTTTAAATCCTCACTATCTTTGCCTCACTGGGGGCGGTGGCAAGGTACTTCCAGAGGCAAAGTGTCTCCAGCCTCCAACACCCTTGAATTTTTATTTTTCACAAAGCTTGCTTGTACTTGAATGACGTGCGTCAATTAGTCACTGTTAGATTTGCTCTTGTAACGTTTATAGGCCGACGAATTTGTATGATGTACGGTTCAATGGGTGAATTAAGAAAATTTCGTACATTATTTTATCCCAGTGAGAGCTACCTATTCTTAAAGTTGAACAGAACTACCAAATATCTATCAATTTGGCCGAAGTATGTCTGGATACACCATCACCTTTTGACTCGAACAATTTTAATTCATTTCAGTTAAAACTAGAATTTACTGATGGATTCAACCCATTTTCTTATTCTAGAATTAACTAGTCAAAACTAGTTCTGACAAAAGTCATTTGTCGCAACTAGTTTTGACTAGTGAGTTTTAGAATTTACTAATTTCGGGTTTTAACTGTAACATATATAACATGGCATTGTTATAAGCAGTCTAGTGAGCAAATGAGTGAAGCGATCGGGCCAATCTCATTGTTGAGAGATTTCTTTGTCATTTCGAGCTCTCAATAGTCGGACTCCAAGAAACAATAAGTGAAAAAAAGGTGAAAAAAGTGAAAGATGGAGGACACTGTGATCTTTCTGTATGTACAACACAACATCAGTACTTAGAAGCAAGCTGGTGAGCCAATCTCATTTGTGAGAGATTCCCTTTGTGAATAAAAAATGAAGTGATGTACCGAAAGAAGATGGGGATACGCCGCAGGATCAGGAGTGTGCGTCAACTATGTTCCTCCAATAAGTTTGCTCCAGAGATAGAAGGTCAGAAAATGGCGAAGAAGAGGCGGCGAAACCAAAGGAATACTCGAACTCTGAGTCTCATGTTGAAGGAAGCAGGACACAAAAGAGAAGGATTTGTGATGTTGGGTGTCTTGTTTAATTTACCACTCAACTATTGTGACTCGAATATAATTTCTACTGAGTGCTGCCCTGCGATCTATGAGGCTTGCTTCCTGGACTAGAACTGTTTCCAGTGAACTAATTCAGTTGTAACTTATTTTTTGACATGTTTCATGTCTTTGCTCTGACCTCTGTTTTATTTCTGAAATTTGCGTTCGTCCGCACGGCTGTGACCTCTCCTTGTATAGTAGCCTAATCTGTATATATGTAGACTTGTACTAGGCTATTTATGTTTCATACAGTGGCCGAACTAGACTGCTAGAGTTAGTTTAGCCTTCATTATACTAGGTCTATGCTAGGTCACGCTTTCATTATATTCTTACCAGACTATACTATTTTTATACTAGACCTATGCGGTAGCTCCTAGATATGAAACATGATCTTTTTCTATTTGGCTCTGCCAGAAGATTTTTTATGGTTTCTTCCTTGGTCTAACTCAAATGTTGATTCTATTAATTTATTTATGCGTTCCTCCCTGAGACTAATTCAAATTTTGATTCTATCGATGAATCCACGTTGAAAGAATGGATGAAGATAGATCGCCAAAGACAATAGCGAAGTATACACCAAGGAACAAACAATTGAGAGGAAGACCAAGGAAAAAACTCACCGACACAAGCGAATCTTCTGGAAACTCGGCTTCATCAACACCGCAGACAGGCCATTAGGTCTACCGCAAGAAAAGGAAACGACGACGATCAATTTTTCATGGTTTCTCTTCCTTAGTCTAATTCAAACATATTGACTCCATCAATTTTTTTATTGTTTCTTCCTTGGTCTAACTCAAATAATATTGATTCTATCAATTTTTTTGTAAATATTTTTGTAGCCTCTAAGCATTCAATCGAATTCTATTAGATAATTCTTATCGATGACCAATTTTCATTCAATTGTTTAGTCTTTTTAAATAACTTCAACCGTGATAAAAAGATGTGTATGTACATAAAAAGTTACAATTTTAAAGCGATACAATAATGCGAATGACTACAAGTATTTATTTCGTATTTTACAGAGGGTGATACCCGGACGTTACTTTGTATCGTGAAAGATTCTATCAGTGAATCATATCACCTATATCTTATCTAATCAGATGCCATTTAACTGTACATTTTAATTTAGCGAATTGCGTACCGATTTATGTTTTTCAATTTTAAATACTGATACGTTTGTGATGAAACTTTTACTAAATAGGTATTTCTCTACAATATTAGTTTGAAGAAAAATTCGAACTACGATTTCAAAAATGTGCAGGACTGCAGGCCCAAAAGTCAGATTTCACTATATTTGCTGTGCCGTTTTTTTTTTTTTTTTTCACGAAAAGAATCTCTTTCACCATATGTCAACCGAAAACAGTTTTGTTATCGTACACTAAAAAAGGTTTAAAAAAAGGGGGGGTGAGAAATGAGGGAGATTTTAGTTGTGATTCTTTCTCCTTATTGGTGATAACAGGTCTCTCGTTCTTTTCGTCCTTGACGCCTTCAGTATAACAAGAAGGCTCATTTATCGCACAGAAATTGTATTCTTAAGGACTCCATCAGCACAACACAGTAAACTAATACGTGATACTTACCCATTCCAATACATTATGGGATCCTCAGATGATACTCTCTGTGATTTTCGGCTCTAATTTCAGCTGTGGCCAAATAAAACTGCACTCGGTTTTGGAATGGCTTTTAAAATTCTACTTCGTCTTTCTTGGGATTCTTTTTTGCATTCGCTCAAGTAATCTGAGACGCTATCAGATCCGATGTTGAAAACTCCCGTCTCATCGTCTTCTGTCGCGTTGAAAAAAATTAATAAAAATGAGAAAAATTTTCAAAATTGTCATACCTTCTTTCTACGTCGTAACTTTTTTTGTGTATCGTACCTCGTTTAAATTCTTCAAAATATTTATCTATGTTTTCTGATCCTGGTGTGGACTGAACAGCAATCCCTATTGGGACCATTTCTCCTATCTCGTTGTATTCGAATATAAAACGTACGGGGATTTTGAAATTATATTCCGGCGAGATGAAATATTCTGCAAGCTGCCAGTTGTGGCGGTTTCTGGCGAGACACGAGAATACATTTTCGGAAATTATTTCTCGTTTACGGTCTCCAATGGACGTTAGTTTACGGAGTTCGTCATTTCGGATAGTAATATTAAATAATCTGTAAGGATTTTCGAATATAGGATCTTTCGAGTCGGCTGTATAATGCGTGTACGATTTCCTGTAGATGCGAGGATAGTCTTGCCTCACTTCTAAGAAGGTACCTTCTTCGTGTAAATCAATCACATTTAAATGACAGACTTTATTCATCCATTCGCTTTTAATAATGCTCATGCAAATATCCGCTTTTTCCCAGAACGTTTCTTTTGTTCTTCCTGGTGTTTTCTGGTCTATTACGGATGAAAAATTGTCAGGATCTCAAGAGTTACGTCTTCTTCGGTTTTATGAAAAAATCTCAAAAAATAAACTTACTTCTGTTTTTAATCGTTGGGTATATGAAGTTACTTTTGAGTAAGGAGTATACTTGGAAATGCTTTTCCTTTGTTCTTACTTGGGTTGTTATAGTCGATGTGCATAATATTATTATGAGGCTAATCAAGAAGTCGGAAAATATGAATGATGAAGCCATACTTCACTCGAAATTAATTAGTTCAACCACGCATATCCTTTGAATGTTAATGGTGCTACCCAGTACTTGAAGCAACCTTCTCGAAAACCTTTAATGTTGGAAACTTCTGAAACGATTGTTGTGAAGTTTGAATTGATAATTATCAAATTTTTATGCCAAGTCTGTCGGTATAGTGCAGGCTTACCGATCGAAAAAATTACCATCTGATAAAGTGATAATGTGCTATACTATAGATATTTTCTATTTGTGAGTTGAAGAAATCTTTCATTCACGAACAACACTGAGAGAAAAGTTCGGTAACCGACAGATAATGATTTGGCAATGATTACAGGTTAATTGTAATGCAAACTAGTTCTGTAATCATCACCATGAGATCTTTCAAATTTCCTAAGAAATAGAGAGAACGATTTGTCCACGAATAGTGACTGTTTTTTGAATTTAATAATATAAGTCAATGAAACCATCGGTCGACGCTTTTTTTTTTTTTTTTTTTTGGGGGGGGGGAAGCTAGATTTGACGGAAATATCTCAAGTTCGGTGGCTATAATAATATACTAATAATCGAGACCTCTAGTTAACCTGTACTTGCGGTGAATTAAGATATTCTTTATTGGTTCCTGTATTCATGTAAAAATGCAGTGCTTCATAAAAGACTATTTACTTTACGACCTGTTATACTCGACCGCACGATCGGCCAAATTTCTTGTATTGAAAAAATTAAAATTAATACAAGAGTAGTGATCTGTCGGTCAAATAACCGTTATGAACAGCGAGAATCACTCGACTGACAAGAGGTACATGCGGGCCATGAAAAGAATTGGAGAATAAAATTGAACATGAATCAGAAGGAAAAATAAGATAATCTAAGATAAGTCAGCGTTTTCCAACTATTTCAATTCCTTTCTTAAACTTTAGAATTTTTGAATTGTTGAATTGTTTGTTCTTGTTCGACTCGAGGTTGACATCGGGTTGCGTTTGTAAATATTAGAAGACAAGTAGACAATCTTTTATTGAACACTTCATTTATACATCAGTCGAGGGGACAGTAGGGAATGCCACCTTCGAGTATTTCCATTGCATTGCCCTCTGTATACCCATCTGGAACTGGGCTGTTTGGCAGCCCCGACTCCAATCTTCAGAGTTGTCCGGTTCTCTTCAACAGTCACAGGTTCCTCAATGTCAAAGATAAGGAGTTCCGTCTGTCGTTAGGGTTGTCGAACCTCAGTTCCATTCCCTAGCGCTTCTTTCAGCTTTGCCTCAAAATCCGCGACATTCTTGCAGTTGGGGTTCGCCCCTCTCAGTTTTCGCCTTTTGCGAAGTACCTTGTCTTGACCGGTGTCGGATCAAATTCCGCTGGCGACAACTTCTGGCGCGCTTCCTTCAGGAGGTCAGCGTACCTCACTTCCTCTGAGGTCCTCTTCGGTATTACTGCACCTCTTTGTGGGCGTCTCTTGTGTAGAAGATGTAACCAGTGAGCCTGAGGCTTTCTTCTCTAATTCTCTCTTGCCTGGAGGGTTGTGTAGGAGCTTGCAGCTGTTGCTGTCGCTGTGGGATCTGTTGTTCTTGCTGCTTCCGCAGTTGCTGCTGTATGTTTTCTGGCGGCTGGGACGTTAGCCTTGGTGTCCTGTGCATTGGTTGAGCGGGTGGCTTCTGCAGCCCTACCGGCTTAGTTTTCTTGGGCTCCCGTAGACCACTACTACTCTGCGACCCATGTGGAGGTGATTCCTACTGCTGCAGCACCATGAGCCTCTGAAGCTCTTTACGCATACCATCCACATTCTCCTTGAGAAGGGCGCTGTCCTTCAGCTGCTCAAGGTTTCTTGTCTTTTCTTCCTCCGACTTCTTGTGGGATGTCAGGAGCTTCTTAACGTGTTCCTCTAGCTTCCCGATTATTGTCTTTAGAGATTTGGAGACGACATGCCCGACCTCCCGAGACGCCTGAACGCATCAGCGCAGCGTGGGGAGCCAGCTTGCCGCACCCGAAACGGCACCATTTATTTTGCCATTAACCATCTTCATCTGTAACAACAATGTTGCAGTGTGAGGCGTCATCTGAGATGCTGCTCCCGTCTCCCCAAATCATCTTGCAGAGTCATACTTTCCCTGCGAGCTCCTTGGTCCTCACAGGGAAAGGCACACACCTTACAGTTATGACCGGGTTTTCGTTGTCAGAGTTTTCCTTTTCCTACCCAGTCACTGGCGGATATGTCACAGGTAGTTGACAGTTTTCTGTCGGGGTTGTCCTTCCCGTATCCTCTGAGTCCATGCCCTGACCTGCAAGGAGATGGGTGGTTTTTCATAAAAGTATAGGGCTTCCTTCTCTATGGTTTAATAAACCTCGGACTATCCTTCTACTATAGTACTCTTTGTTACACCGCCTCAACAGCAACCCACTACCAAACCATAACCCCACCAAACGCTGACCAGATGCAGACAGAAAGTGAAACAGTCGCAGCCACCACCACACTATCTATACTTTCGGCACTCAAGTCCAGTGTCCCAGCATTCACAAGAGTGCCAGACAAACCAACTCAGTCGAGCCTCATGGGAAGGATGCCCACTTGTGACAAACCCAATGTGGACCTACCCGACACAAGACTCCACCTAGTTTGTGGGGATCAGCCTAGTCAGCATACCCAAACCAGAACTACGTGCGAGACAGGGTTTAGGTGGCAACACACATGGTCAGTCTGTTTCGCCAACCCGAGCCCCTCGACCCAGGTGACAAACAACCCAGGGGTCAGCTTAGTCTAAGGCACCAGAACCGGGTCTCTTCATTCATTCTGTGCCACACAATCGCCTGTCACTCCATTCACAAACCCACCAGCGCCCAGCAAGGCCACCGCCCAGGGCACAGAGAACAGACGACACACTGCGTAGGCCCCCCATCGTGTCCAGGTGTATATTGGGGAGGAGGGGCGGATATATTTTATTTAAAACAATTATTAAAATTATGTATAATATTATGTATCTTGGATACGAAAAAATTATTATAATTATAATATGTATGTAAATAATGTAATTAAATTTATTCGTTCATAATAATTATATCTATCCTTCCTAATCATTGAAATTATAATAAATGAGAGGATTACTTTCATAATAAATAAACAAATTAAATAAAATTCTTTATTCTTTATTGGCAAGAAAGAATACAATCTCGATTGTAAATAAATAAGGTTTTCTCCCACCCCATGCTCATTATTAGTTGAGCGAGCGGGATGGGGATTACTATTACTTACAAAATAAAATGAAATAATAATTAAAAAACAAAAACAAAAACAAAAAATAAATAAATAAATAAATAAATAAATATAAATAAAAAGAGGAAACTGAAACTAAAACATAACACTTTTGTTGAGACTAAAAAAGTAAATAAATAAATAAATATAAGGAAATAAACAAATGAAATAAGTGAAAAATAAAGAAATAAAAGTACAGATGAATAATAAAAATAAAATAAAAAGAAACAAAAAAAAAGAAAACACTTCTGCTGATACTCAAAAAGAAAAAAAAAAAAACAAATAAATAAATAAAAATTTAAAAAAATAAATAAATAAATAAGTAAACAGATGAAATGACTAAAAGATAAGGAAAAAGTATGTATAAATAATAAAAATAACAGGAATAGGTAAATGAATAAATAATAGTATCAGTGATAATAAAAAAAAAAAAAAAAAAAAAAAAAAAAAAAAAAGAGGTACAATATTGGTAATATTTTCTATATTTTTATTTTTATTTTATTTTAGCGGTCGCGTGGCTACTCCTCCCCACCCTAGTATGTTATTGTTTCAATTCTGTCTCGCATTTTTTGAGCAGGTGCGCCTTTAATTTTTTCAGAAAGCTAGAACACCCCAAATTTTGAATTAGTTCTGCTGGTAGAGTAGAGGCGAAGGTAGGTATTTTATAGTTCGTTTGTCTACGGGCTTTTTTACTAATCCACTTTCTCGGTGGTTGGAATCTCTGTTGGTGTCTTGTTGAATAGTATTGCGTTGATGGTTGTGGGAGTTGGTTTTTGAGAGCTTGGCGATGGAGTACAGAAACTAGTGCTCGTTCATACAGTCCGTATAAGGGTAATAGTTTGAATTTATTAAAAAGCGGTTGTGAGTGGTTTGCGCGACGAGCCCCTGCTATTGATCTAACTGCGTATTTTTGCATTGTACAAATTGGTTTCAGAATGTAATCTGCAGCGCCGCCCGAACATTCAATGCCGTAATGAAGTACAGGCTCATAAAAGGCTTTGTACACCTGTATTCGAGTTTTTTCTGGTAAAGCGTTTCTAGTATAGTACATGAGGTAATTCAGTTTACGTAGTTTTGTTTGCATATACAGAGAGTGTTCCCGCCAGTTTAGGTTTGTATTGAGTATAATTCCAAGATATTTCATCTGTGGGGCTGTCTCAATTTTGTAGCAGTTACAGAGTGTTTTATTGCAGTTTGGTAGGTGCCAGGTAATAGATAGGTTCTGATGCTCTGACTTTTTGTATTGAAAATGGACAGCTTTTGTTTTTTCAAGGTTAGAGCATATCTTGTGATACAGGAACCAGTGGTTTAATTTTAGGAGATCAAACTCTAATTTATTGATAGCTTCAGAGGTTGATTCAGCAGCATAGACCATTGCAGTGTCGTCTGCAAAGGAGAACACAGGGCCCAGTAATGATAGTTCTAAAAGACTGTTGATGTAAACGAGAAAGAGGATGGGGCCGAGGGTACTCCCCTGCGGAACTCCTGAAGTTACCGGCAGAGAGGTACTTTTAAATTCTTTGTATTTTACGCGTTGTTCTCTACCAGTAAGATAGGAGGTCAACCAATTATGAAATTCACCGCAAAATCCTGCTCTAAACAGTTTCTCCAAGAGTATTTCATGATTTACACAGTCAAATGCTTTTGCTATGTCTAGATAAAGTCCTAAAACTTTTTCTCCACTTTCCAAGACGTTTGTAATTTCAAAAATGTGAGCTCGAACTGCCTCGGAGGTGCTGCGAGCAGGAAGAAATCCAAATTGATTTTGATTGTAAAATCTCTGTTTGAGAAGAAATTATTACAACAATAATAATAATAATATTATTATTATTATTATTATTATTATTATTATTATTCCCATTTCGCTCCACTACAATTGTGGGTTCTGCCAGTAACATTACGGGCTTTAAAGCCAAGTAAATGCTCTGGTCACTCTACTCCTAGAAATTCCCGAACTAGACTGGTTGATCTAATGATAACCGCTTTCTGCATCCATCTGTAGCTCTCCTCCTGTATGCCTATTTTCTTCAGGTTGCCTCGTAGTTCGCGCTGCACCAATCCTGTACTGGATAGTATGATGGGTATTGTCTCCACCCTGTTGACTTTCCAGTTCCTTTTGATTTCCCGGCTTAGCTCTTCATATTTCTTGATTTTTTCATTGTATGTTCTCTGCATATTACAGGCATATGGTATTGCTACATCTATCATTTGGGCCTCCTGTTTTCTTTTATTCCATACTATGATGTCTGGTCGATTGCTTGTAACCGTCTTATCCGTGTGTATTATTATTATTATTATTATTATTATTATTATTATTATTATTATTATTATTATTATTATTATTATTCTTATTGTTATTATTATTATTATTTATTATTATTATTATTATTATTATTATTATTATTATTATTATTATTATTATTATTATTATTATTATTATTAAAGTGCCCTCCAACAGCCGATCGGCCAATGACAGGAGGGCACTATAAACAAAAAAAAGAGACAAAAACAAAAAAAAACAAAATCAAAAACAAAATATGTAAAAAAAAAAAAAAAATACAATAAAAACAAAAATAAAAAATAGAAAAATACGGATAATGAACAAAAAAAAAGATAAAAAAAAAAAAAAAACAATAATGATAATATGTCCACTACTAGCCACCCCAACACTGGTCCCATGTCCAATCCCCCAACCTTTTCCACAAACCAATCATTTCGAAGAATAAATAAAAAGAAAAATAAATGAGTAGAAAAAAAATAAATAAATAAATAGATATAATAATAATAATAATTACGGATATATTATGGAGGCCATTTGATCAGAGGGGTGCGGACAAGATCAGACTAAAAGATTTATAATAATAATAAGAAGAAGAAAAAAAAAAAAAAAGATAGATGAATAATGAACAAAAATAAGGTATGGGCAAGCATTATCAATTTGTTTCCAAGTTCACGAGGACTGTGGTCACCTTGCTACCTAACATTTTTCTACTGTCAAACAATATATCAATTGTGCGATCTTCTTTAACAACACGGTTCAAGAGAGACAGGGCAAGAAGCAGTGGAGCAGAAGCGAACTGCTGTGTTCTGTGCTGAGGAATCTGAAAGATATCCCTACACCTACTCGTTCTGGATGGAGCGAGGAAATTTATCTTACTTAAAAGAACCTATGATTTAAATTAAATTAAATAATCAAAATTTAATAATTTTATTGATATTATTAGGCCTATTATAAAAATAATTATAATGCACATTAATAAAATCAGTAAGAAAAATAATAAGAGAAATTGAAAAATATTATACTCGTACTTGAAAATATAAAAAATAAAATTCGCACAATTTCGATTGAAATTTAGTAAAAATCGATAAAGAAAATGATAAAATAAATTTAAAAAATATACATAAGTTATACTTTATTGGGCAAGTTATGTAACATAACTTACCTAATAAAGTTTTCATTAAAATAATTATAATAATAAATGAAACTTAGAAGTATAAAAAATCAAATTCACACAATTTCAAGCGAAATTTAGTTATTTCAAATAATACCTTTATGATTTAGTATAAAATTTCTCAATTCTTTTGGCGCACCAAGTGTTTTGCTGATTTTGATTTTTTTTTTTGGCAAAGTAGAATTTTTTTTCCTGCGTCCCATTCATCATGATTCGATTTTTATTTTTTTTTTTCTCCCAACAATTTCGCCGTTAAGGGGAAAAAGTGTCAAATGCCGAGTATTCCGGTCTTTATAATCATTTTATAAACTAACGAGTTTTAAAGTACGCTACGGTAATAGTTTTTTAACCGAAAACGTTTGTACTGTTTACTTCAAAATAATCTGATGCATACTAATGCGGTAAATCATCATTATGTGTTTCGTTATTCAATTCTAGTATATGCCATGAGCTAGAGAATTGCATTCGTATCATGATAAGAGTAACCAGAAGAAAAAAAAAAGAAGTTGATTAGAAAGTCTGTTCCATCTTTAATTCTACGTATGAACGAGTATACGATATTTCATTTTCCTGTGGAAGAAGTGCATTTTTTCTCGAAAACTTATCCATCATCTAGGAACTTTATTTTGATCTTATTGAGTAAATTTAGGTCGGAAAATGAATTCATAATATTATTGGCCCATTCTATAGTGAAGGAATGAAAGTTTATAATAATGTTACAGTATCGTTTTTATTCGGTACTTGACAAGTATGATAATGTGCATTTTTTTTTCTGCTCATCCACGTCTCTAGAAATCTCATAATGGGTTCAATGTCGTTGAAGATTTTGGAAAAACGTCATGCGCGAAGCATTAGCCACAACACGGGTAAATGAAGCTTTTATTTCAGCACGTACTGTTAGTATCGAAACCACCCTAGTGCGGAGTGAGGTTTTATCGGCGCTTTCTCGCGTCGGCTTATATTTCGTACACCTATCTCGTTTCGTGTCTCGGAGAAATTTGAATTTTTTGCTGGCGCGTGTTCAGTATAGTAAAAGCTCCCTTAATATCATTATAATTTTTTCCCTTGTGAAATATTCTTTCTAGTGTCGGAATAAAGTGTGAAAAATGGATTGGATTAATGTTATCTTTTGCTCAACTACCACGAAAATTCGATAAACTTGATACGTAAGGACCAGCGTGTCTGTGAAGTCGGTCTGTCGTAATTCCAAAAATGTCGTAATTTTTAAGTACGTTTCAATAAGTTTTACAAATATGAAGGTTTCGATTTACAACGGAGTTGCGTTTTTCGTTTCTAAACACGCTAAATGTGAATGTTCCCTATAAACCGTCCTCATGGTGTCCTGTCTTTTCATAATAATGGTACTAAGCGATGTCACAGCGACCCTTACATCCAGCCGCATAGTCCGTACCAAATACGGCGATGTGACTGGAGTGATCGTGACGCCGGACTCAAGGTATCTGGACGCCGTAGAAATATTCCGAGGGATTCCTTACGCATCGCCACCTGTCGGAAATTTACGGTTCATGCCTCCGGTCACCGGCGCTGTATGGTCCGGCGTCAAATTAGCCGACAAATTCAGTCCGGTATGCCCGCAGCGATTGCCCGATATAGCCAACGAAACGGCAGCACTCAAACGTATGCCCAGAGGAAGACTGAATTATTTAAAAAGACTGATACCTTATCTTCAAAACCAAAGCGAGGATTGCTTATATTTGAATATTTACGTGCCTGTGCAAGGTAAGCAGAAATTTTAAATTAAACTCCGTACCAGTGTATAGCCGTCTAAAATAGTTGAATACGTACGATAACGACGTGCTGCTTCTATACTCGTCTCCCTCATTTCGGATGGTTTTAGTTAACGGTATCTATTTACCAGGTTTTAGTGATAATAATTAAATGGACGCGGGTTCTCGCGCGAACAGAGTCAAGGGAAATTGTGAGAAAGAACACCTTTTACATTATTTCAAGAAATGTCACCGTCTCGTCCTCTCTTACTTGTGTATCAAAATCATTACGTTGACTGTTGAGAGTAAATTAATGCTAAATGATGTGCGGTATCGCTGAATTTTAATTAAGTCACCGAACACAGATGGAACTCGTGCATTAGGAAGCTGTTATGGATTGTTTAGGGAAAAAGGAAGCGCACGCGAGAGAAAAAGACAGAGTGCTTTATCGTGAAAATCTCTAGAAAAGATTACGAATTTAAAAACATAGTTTTAATGATTATATTTTTTTCTTCAGTCTATCTTCTAAATTCGGAATATCATTTCCTTATTAAAATATTTGTGACAGTTTTATTGGAATTTATGTCAAATTTTTCTGTTAGATAACTGCGGGGTTTTTCTCGCCAACCTTTCCTTATTTCACGGTTATAATCGAGATGATCTCCAACACACTGTTGGGTAGATTTTAGTGGGGAATCCGTTTTTTTTTAGAGGTACATTTCTGCGCTCTTATTGTGACGTCTTCATATAGGAGGCGTGAAAAATGTCGAACTTTGAACAGGGTGTCTACCAGATCAATAAGTCCAATGAAAGTTCACTATTTCAAAAATGGTCCAATAAGTCGTCCACATTAATTTTGATGCAAGTCCAATAAAAATCAATAATCGAGAATAAAAGTTCTAATTTTAATACATATTCAATAAAAATCAACAATCAAGAATTGAAAAAGGTTTTTTTTTTTTTTTGCTTGTTAAATCAGGAGATTTGCGACAAAAGGTCAATAGAAGTCCAGCATTTTTAATTTTCAAATTTGGTAGACACCCTGTTGAATCGCGAGGAAGCTAAATGTGAACAGCCCAGCATGTTTCTTTTTCCCCCTTCTGAGGTCTCCTATATCTACATACAATGTGACTCTCAGTGAATAAATTTTCGAGTAGTCTCAATAAATGCCTCCTTATGTGTGGGTGTAATAGGCCTCGTCTAAATTAATTTTATTGGGTTTCCTTTCTCAACATGTTGTGGGGTATTTTTTCCTGATTATCAACTAGAGAGAAAGCTTAAAAATCTATGAATGGGTGAGAAGAAAACGATGAGGTTGTTTTCTACAAACTTTGAAAAATATTAAAAACTGTCGTCTCTGTTCTCGATGGAGGTAATTGAAAGTAGCAGGAAAAGATTGCGGCTCATATTGTTCTTTCATATTTTTATGACTTTAATATCGAAAGTTTTATTTCTGAATTAAATGAAACTAAAAAGTCGGGAAATGATGACTAGAAATTCGAAATTCTTTGAAAATTTCTAAAAGCTTGTTCCAATGCACTCTAAAAAAGTTTATTATTTTGTGACTTGTAGCATTACGTATGGTATTAGCGGTTAGATACGGAAATTGTTCTAGAAGTTTGATATATATATTTTTTTTTTTTTGCCAAGAACGAAATAACATCGTTTAGGTAATGAGGAAAACTTGACTATTTGCAGTGATGATAGAATATTTTTTTTAAAGATCATCTTTTTTGGATCAGGATTGTCAAGTGGGAGCAGAGAGTGATGAAATTTGAAAGCTGCCCATAAGGTGATCGTTATATGCTAGCCGTAAACGCGTAGCTGTTTCTACGTCCTTCAGGACAAATTTTAAGCTTTTCTACGTATCGCAATAAATATCCAAGAAATATTATGTGCGAAGTGAAATTAACGGAATTATATGATGAATTTTTCCTGTAAAGAGACAAACTTCAGCGCTCCTGGCGTAATTCTATGCAAATTGATTGAGTACAGCCTCCGGTGCCGAACGAACTAAATCTATCTGTTGAATATTATCCATCGCCCCGCTGATCGAAAGCCACATTTACGGTATGAACTCGTACCGTTTCAACATGAAGTATGGAATCCAATCGTATCCCTTCCCTCCGAAAAGGCATTATTCATTAGTCTCATTTAACCTCCATTCAATATTATATCTACATAATTATTTACTAAACATACTATAAGACAGCCCAGTCTAGCCTCTCTTCCAACATTGTCTAGTCTTGAATGTAATGCCTGTACATTAGGCTAAGCAAATTTTTTGTGTCAAGACTATACACATGAACCTGTGACGTCATCACCCCTGGCCCAAGATTGTGTACTTTTGTGACGTCACAAACCCGTGACGTGAGTATTGCATATTTTATATGAAAAAATTTCGGCGTATACCCCTCTCGGAAAATACAGATCCATGTTCATCAAAAAAATTAGTGATTTTTCCCTTTCCGGAGGTACATTGAATCATGGATTTGTATGTCTCTATATGATATCGTAAACTCTTGACGTCTATTTCGTCTAGTATAGCCTAGATAGAGAAAGTTTAGAAAAGGGGGCAGGATGAACTGGTCTATGAAGCCCTGTATGTTAACAGATTGGAAATTATCCTAGTATACTGTATGTTAGGCCTATGTCAGGCCTACTTTAAGGGAAGCTATTGTCAGGCCCAGTATAATGGAGGTCAAGAATACGAGTTCCACAATAGCGACGAAGGTAGAAATTTTACAGGAAACCTGTTTTACTGAACTTATTTTAGAAAAAATTTCTGTCGTTCGGCCGGCTGCACTTACTATAACCTAACTTTAAGAGATACTGATCGCTCGGAAGTCGAAATTTTTCTTATCGTATACTGGGTGGTCCAAAATGATGTAAACAGTTAAATGGGGATTTGTACTAAATTTGTTGTAGCGCAAAAACGCGAAACGTTGGACGTATAATTTAAATATACGAAATTTGTATCCCAATTTTATCTTTAATTTGCGCCTAATATGAAGTCTCTACGACTTTTCTGCGCCGAGTTATGGATCAAAATGTGCTTAAAATTCACCAATTCGCCAGGGTTCCCAAAATAGGGCTTGAAAATTAATTAATTTACAGTATTGAGCTGAATTTCGAAAATTTTATTAATCACATTATTGTTTCTTAAGGAATTTGGACGGGGAAAACAAGAAAAATAGTAACAAAATCCTAAGAAGCACCGAAGTGGGTTAATAGGCCCAAAAAAGGTCAAAATTACCTCAAGATGGAAAATTGTTCAAACTTTTGAATTTTAATTCGATTTTTAAGGGGAATTTCGCGCTGAGTCCGAACAAAATGCTTAAGCAGTTGTTCGAAGCACCAAAAAGGGGTTAATGGGGCCGAAAAGGGCCAAAACTTCTCCAAATTGGAAAATTGTTCAAACTTTCAAATTTTAATTCGATTTTCAAGTCGACTTTTGCGCTGAGTCCGAAAAAAATGCTTATAAAGCTCTTTGGAGCACCAAAATGGGTTGATAGGCTCAAAGAGAATCAAAATTCCTGCAAGATGAAAAATTGTGTAATCTTCAAAAGTTGTTTTCAATTCTGAAGTAAAATTCAGCCCCGAGTCCGAGGAAAATACTGAAATAGCCCTAGATGATCTCCAAAATGAAAAATCAAAAATTTTTCTCATTCTGCAGTAAAATTGTTAATTCAGGGGATGGAAGGAATGTCGACAAGTTCGTCTGCCATTGAGTGCTCGCGGAGTGAGAGATCGAATAGCGTCGGGTGAAAGATCCAAAAGAGAAAATTGTGGAAATTCTCCTCATTTGGGGATTGGAGGGAGATGACAAATTGATCTTCCGTTGGAGGTTCGCGGTGAGAGATCGACTAGGGCTCTGCGTATGATCAAAGCGGGAAAAAGTGCGAAAACTCTCGTTGTTTCAGTCAAAGAACGCGAAGTTGGTCTTCTGTTGCGTGCCCAAAGTGGAAAAACTCCTTGATTCAGGCAATGGGAGGATACCACAAATTCGGTCTTGTCCGTGATGAGCGATCAGCTACAGCTCAGTCTTTGATTGAGGCACACAAACACCCGGAATTTCTCGGGGTTTCACCCGGAGGAGGGAATGACACCGTGAAGCTCGACTTTTGTCATGAGCTCGCGGTAAGAGAACGATCAAGACCCCGTGTTTGACAGAGGCAGGCGAATGATCCTTTGGTTCAACATAGATCGACCTAGGCTCCGTGTATGATCGAGGCGGGTGCTTTCGCTAAAACTCCTGTTGTTTTGGACGAAGGAGAGAAAGACA
This sequence comes from Aspidiotus rigidus, assembly GCA_035079385.1. Lineage (NCBI taxonomy): Eukaryota > Metazoa > Arthropoda > Insecta > Hemiptera > Diaspididae > Aspidiotus > Aspidiotus rigidus. The sequence goes on along the minus strand of JAVHKY010000003.1, from coordinate 14,091,738 downwards.
GTGGCGACTCCGTTTTCCATTACATGTTCGTAGTAAGAAAACGATCAAGACCCCCTGTTCAATAGAGGCAGGTGGATGTGAGAAAATTCTCGTACGTCCACGCGAGGGTGGTAGTGATACCTTGAAGCTCGTCTTTCGTTATGAGCTCGCGGTGAGAGATTGAATAGGCCCCGTAATAGGAGGGCAAATTCACAAAAAATCTCGTCGTTTCACGCAAAGGTGGCAAGGTTACTCTGAAGTCTGTTTTCGGTCATGAGCTCGCGGTGGGAGATCGGGTAGGGCCCCCTGTTCAATAGAGGCGGGTGAATCTGTAAAATTTTGCGTAAAGACACGTGAAGGATCGAACACAGGGCCTTAATCGTTCTCTCAAGAAAAGCTTAACGAACGACGGTCTCGGGATATCCTTCTCTGCCCTGGCTGACAAAATTGTGATCGTTTTTGGGCACTTTCTCACATTTTCGTGCTTCGCATTCAACAGTTTTTTTTCAACTTAGCACACAATTTTACCCTAGAATCAAGAAAAACTTGAAGGTTAGGCGATTTTTTTCGTTTTAGAGAAATGTTGACCCTTTTTAGTCCCATCAATCCATTTTGGTGCTTCGCAGAATTTTTTAACAATTTTATTCAGATTCAGCGCTAAATTTGATCTCAGAATCGAAAAAAACTTCGAAGATTAGGCGGTTTTATCATTTTGAGGAAATTTTGACCCTTTTTGGGCCCATAAACCTATTTTGGTGCTTCGCAGAATTTTTTAACAATTTTATTCACATTTAGTGGAAAATTTTATCTCAGAATACAGAAAAACTCTGAAGGTTGGGCGATTGTATCACTTTGGGGATATTTTGACCCTTTTTGGGCCCATAAACGCATTGGCCCATCAACCTATTTTGGTGCTTTGTAGGGTCATTTCGATATTTGTTTCAGACTCGGCGCTAAATTTTATCTCAGAACCACCAAAAACTTCAAAGATTACGCAGTTTTTCATTTTGGGGAAATTTTGACCTTTTTTTGGGAGTTCAGCACTAAATTTCACTAGAGCATCGGAAGAAATAAAGGACCAGCCCCACAAACTAGATTCCTCAATAATTAACAACTTTGGGAACCCTTGTGTCAAACTTTTGGCACCTTTTGGTCCATAACTTAGCTCACAAAAGTCGTAGACACTTCATATTTGACGCAAATTAAAGATAAAATTGAGGTACAAATTTTGTACATTTGAATTATACGTCTAACGTTTCGCGTTTTTGCGCTACAACAAATTTAGGCCAGATCCCCATTTAACTGTTAACATCATTTTGGACCACCCTGTATAGCTCACGAGCCAGCATTTTCCCAAGTCACAATCTTATCATACTAAAGCTCACCACTCCTATCATATGAGCTCGGAATCCTCCTACCATATTTATCATGTAAAGCTCGAAGTCGGAATTTTTTTATGTTTTATGTTCCACTCTTATCACTTGTAGCTCGGAAGAGTATAGCTCGAGATTTTAAATTTTTCGGAGCCCCCTTGTTTCTAGTGAAATAGGTTCCCGGTACCCTTCGTTTACCTCTGTTAACGAACCCGTCATCAGCTCGTGATGTCATTTTCGTGACGCGATTTTGTGATGCAAATTTCATTCAGAATGACCTCCAGCCTTGAGACCCGGGTTATGATCAATGCTTTGCTGTTTTACAGAATGCAATTGTATTAATTAATGCACTCATCTCTCATGGGTCTGACAACATTTCTCAATTTCTTGGATTAGTTTCAGACAGATTACAGTTACAGCATGCTGTCTATTGTTGGTCTATCAGATAGCAACAAAACTTTAGGGCTCATCTACATGCGGTCTTCAAATATTGAATACAATTATAATTTGTGGTTATATCCTAATATCACCATCCCCAACCCCTTAGACTGTATATTCTCGTGACGTCATATGTGCCGTGAACGTCACATATTTCATGTGAAAAAATCTTGGCGGTTACTCACCCCTCAGAAAAGACAGATCCGTGTTGATAAAAAAACTTGATGACGTCATCACCCCCAATATTTGTGACGATATTATCTTGTGACATCAGCATCCCGCACACTTTGAGACTATACATTTTTGTGACGCCATCAACTCGTGATATGAGCGTTACATACCGTATTATTTGTGAAAAAATGTTAGCGGAACTCTCCCCCAGAAAATGTCAAAAAATTAATCGGTGTGAAAAATACGTCTAGAATCTTTCTGACTTTCTAACAGGCTTTTCAAAAAGTAAAAGTGTGATTGGAATGGTAGAAAATTAGACATCTGTGCTGTATTATATAAAAGAAGGTTCTCCTACCCGCTGCCGCTTTCGCACCTCCTTCGAGTTTTGTACTCCTAATTTTCTTTTGTGGAATATTATGTCTTGAACCGCGATAAAAAATTCCATTCAAGCGGGGAATTTGGAGAAAAACTTTCATGAAATTGAAACATTTGCTTTGAAACATCGTAAAATCTTATAGAATTCCAATTTAATTAGTCGATTTTTTAAACAACGATTCAATAAAATCTCGTTCGAAATCTCCTCCTGAGAAATTTTTTGCCCAAACTCTAATCAGAAGATATTTATCGTTCAGAACTTTCTTTCGAAAATTTTCCAGATACGTCACTGTGAATCGTGTTGAAAATTCTTCTAAAATCGAGCAAGTTGGCCATTATCTAGGTATAAACCTCTTCCTAAATCTTGCTGCAGAATCGAAGTATTTTCGGAACTCTGATTGGAATTTTCAAACTGAAGGCGTTGGTCATCCCTGGGTAAAAGATTGATATTCTTAGCATTACGCGTACGTGCACATCCCAAAAGGTTGAAAATTTTCATCTTTTAGCGGAAATTATTCTGTCTGTACAATAAAATATGACGTAGAATATTCGATTTACGAATGAAACCAGCCATCATAGGATGTGACGTCCGAATTGTCGATATTATTTCTAAATTAGAAATTTTCGAACGTCTGTCCAAGTTGAAATGAGATACTCCTATTAATATTAGAATGGCACGGGTATTGAGAATTTTAGTTTTCATCGTTACTTTGTCAAAATTTATCCAGCTCGAGATTGTTTGGCGGTTTTCACGTAAGAAGGAAGTACCGGTGTTCCAAAGTCCTATGAACTATAATGATGATGTGTAGGTTCAAGTTTTCCCTAGTTGTAAAAATTTTGAAAGCTTAGAAAAACGGTTACGAATGCCTAATTTCGAGGAATCAACTCGTCGAATATGCTCGTATCCAAAGATTTATTGAAACAATGAAAATGTAATCGTTTGTAAATGATACCATGTAGCAGTGACGAAAAACATTACTTAGGCTCTATTTTTCATTTTTCCTGAATTCCTAATATCTGCACAACCTTCATTTAAAATGAAAACGTATTTTTTATCTGGTCTGATACCCAGATACTCGTACTCACTAATGCTCGAAATTGTGCACGACTCACGTTACGGTACATGTACATAAGTATAAACTGAACTAGGTACTTTTTATGAGCGAGCTTCCCTTATGAAACTGTAAATTTTGTAATTACAGTACCAATCATTATTATTACCTTCTACATCGCTGCTGTTGTAGTGTTCTTTACGATGATAAACTTGCACCGGCTAACGTGTGTAAAATTTATTTCTGTGTGCCTTAGTGAGAACAGGCTAGCAAAGAGGAATAGAGGAAAAACATACGAAAAAAAAAAAAAAATGAAACAAGCAAGCTGTTAGTTTCACGAAAATATTTCCAATCGATAGCTACAATGAATGTATCAGTTTTTCAGCCGCCTTGTACGGAAAAAAAAGGGTATCTAACCATGTAATTTACTGCAGTAAGTATACATAGGCTTCGCCGAGGAAAACTGCGAAAACACTTCTCCTTTTTATTAATATTCTAGCTTCTAGATTATGGAAAGGTATTTGAGCGTGTGATTTTGACTCAAAATATACTGAAGGAAAATAGCGACAGTCATTATACTTGGAGAAGAGAGAGAAATTGAAAGTGTGAAGCGTGGTTGAGGGAGTGGCAATGAATCATAATTGTGTCACACTTGGACGTTAGATACCTAGAACATTTGACAGTCTCGCAGCATGACCGGCTTCAAGGATTGTATGGCGGACCATTTCGAAGAGTCTATGTTTAATCGATTGGAGTAAGGGACTACTGGCTTCTGTGACCCATTAGAACCCACTCTTCGGAATGACGTAATTTAAACCATACTACGGCGTCTGGATCATACCGTAGAGCCCGCACGTCTATGACCTGCGGATCTCCACTTTTGGACCCTGGACAAATGTTGGAATAATAACGGATTTTGTAGTAGTCAAGGAACTCGGCATAATACCAATATTTGGCATGGTATGGACCAGGTTTGATTTGTGCAGTTTTGCAGATCTTGTACTGACTAGGCTCATTTATTATCGGTAAATGCTACTGTTGCTCGATCCACGCGCTTGTACATGCTTGTTTTTCATCCTGCAGTTCATGATCAAAAAGAGGAGTATTCAAATTGGTCGCCCTGGATGGCAGAGTTCTATTTTCTTCAGAATGACCTTCAGACAAATGATATTATTTCCATGCTAATGAATTCACCAAACATCATGATTAATCATTTATTTTATTTCTTCTTAATTTATCTACTCACTTTCTGCATATTTTAACGCTGTAGCAATAATTTGAGACGCTCAATTGTGCGGAATCCTTCTCATAGTTCTTACGGTACTAAGCGATATCGCTCATAGAAAAATTCAGGAAATAAATTAGTTTGAATTAAAATTGAGAATATTCAATCCTAGATGACTTACGTGATTTTTAAATATCTACTAGGGACGTTGTTGTGCATTTTAGAATTACAGGGATTTCATATTTGGATTTCTCATTTTTCCCTACAAGAAACCACCATAAACGAATTTTTGATAAAAAGTGGACTTATGGGGTTTCAATTCCACACTGTTGATATTCATTAAGCAATGCTAAACCACATATTCCGCAGGTCTGTAGGCAATGCTGAACCACATATTCTATAAGCCATGCACATTCTGTAGTAAGCAATTCTAAACCATATATTTGGTGAACCACATATTCCACAAGCAATGCTGAACCCCCTATTTGGTGAACCTTATATTCCATAAGCAATGCTGAACCACATATTCCATCTTGAACTGTATACTCGGTGAACCACATATTCCATAAGCAATGCTGAACCACATTCTGTAAGCAATTCTGAACCATATGTTTGTTGAACCACCTATTCCATAAGCAATGATGAACCACATATTCTGTAAGCAATGTTGAACCACATATTCCATAAACAATGATGAACTACATATTTTGTAAGCAAAGCTGCACCACATATTCTGTAAGCCATGCATATTCCGTGAGCAATTCTAAACCATATATTTGGTGAACCACATATTCCATAAGCAATGTTGAACCCTCTATTTGGTGAACCTTATATTCCATAAGCAATGCTGAACCACATTCTGTAAGCAATTCTGAACCATATGTTTGTTGAACCATGTATTCCATGAGCAATGATGAACCACATATTCTGTAAGCAATGCTGAAGCACATATTCCATAAACAATGATGAACTACATATTCTGTAAGCAATGCTGAACCACATATTCCATAAACAATGATGAACTACATATATTGTAAGCAAAGCTACACCACATATTCTGTAAGCCATGCACATTCCGTGAGCAATTCTAAACCATATATTTGGTGAACCACATATTCCATAAGCAATGTTGAACCCTCTATTTGGTGAACCTTATATTCCATAAGCAATGCTGAACAACATATTCCATTTTGAACTGTATACGCGGTGAACCACAAGCAATTCTGAACCATATGTTTGTTGAACCATGTATTCCATGAGCAATGATGAACCACATATTCTGTAAGCAATGCTGAACCACATATTCCATAAACAATGATGAACTACATATTTTGTAAGCAAAGCTGCACCACATATTCTGTAAGCAATGCACATTCTGTAAGCAATTCTAAACCATATATTTGGTGAACCACATATTCTGTAAGCAATGCTGAACCACATTCTGTAAGGAATGCTGAACCACATTCTGTAAGCCATTCTTAACCATATATTTGGTGAACCACATATTCCATAAGCAATAATGAACCACATAATCCGTAAGCAATGCTGAACCACATTCTGTAAGCCATTCTTAACCATATATTTGGTGAACCACATATTCCATAAGTAATAATGAACTACATACTTTGTAAGCAATGCTGCACCACATATTCTGTAAGCAATGTTGAACCACATTCTGTAAGCCATTCTTAACCATATATTTGGTGAACCACATATTCCATAAGCAATGATGAACCATTTATTCCATAAGCAATGCTGAACCACATTCTGTAAGGAATGCTGAACCCTCTATTTGTTGAACCATATATTCCATAAGCAATGCTGAACCACATATTCTGTAAGCAATTCTGAACCACATATTCCATAAACAATGATGAACTACATATTTTGTTATCAATGCTGCACCACATATTCTGTAAGCAATGCTGAACCACATTCTGTTAGCCATTCTTAACCCTATATTTGGTGAACCACGTATTCCATAAGCACTGATGATCCACATATTCTGTAAGCAATGCTGAACCACATATTCTATAAGCAATGATGGACCACATATTCTATAAGCAATGATGGACCACATATTCTGTAGCACTGCTGAACCACATTCTGTGAGCCATTCTTAACCATTTATTTGGTGAACTACATATTCCATAAGCCATGATGAACCACATTCTGTAAGCAGTGCTGAACCTTATATTTGCTGAACCACATATTTTGTAAGCAATGCTGAACCACCTGTGGTACTCCCAGATCAAGTAAAGCAAGTATGACAAAGACAAAACAGTATGTTACCTTTTGAGAGACATGAAACATGATACGAAAGAAAAAGAGTACATATAGTTTTTCCGCGCGTCTACGTAAAACTGTACTCTTTTTCGTTTGTATAATGACGCGTATCGACGACCATAAAACTGTTGATTTTATGAAACATGATTTTCATTTATTTGGCCTCGCCAGAACATTTTTAGAGTACTGGTAAGAATTTTATTTTACCGACTTCTCTAACTAGAAAAGTGAGGTATTACACCCGTAGCAAGGTGAACGGGGGGCGTGGGCAATGAACTTTCTCGAAGTTTCAGAGGTCCTAGATCACAACTAGCATAAAAAATTCCGGTTTCCATATATTTATTTATTTATAAGATTTTTTTGTTTGTAAAACTCCTCCGAAACTACCCGATGGATTTTTTTGTAACTTAGCCATATTGTAGGAATGTATTTGGAGATGTGCAGCTGCAATTTTCTCGAGAATCGGATGAGTAGTTCTCGAGAAATTTTCATTTTTTCGAAAAATTTCTCACTATTACAAGTAGCTGCTTACGTTACAGAAGCGGATTTTCCTATCCTTTTACCACTTTTGTTATGAGAACGTGTATTTTTATTTTTTTTTTATTACATCCAACCATTGAAAAAAATTATAAAAGAAAAACACAAAAAAAGAAAAAACAAAAAAACAAAACAAAACAATATAAAACAAAACAAAAAAAAAAAGAATAGGGGGAAAAAAATTACACACATGCATAAATGTAAGAAAAAGAAAAAAAAAAGTGAAAACAATAGTACTCCGACATAGCAATCCGTTGTAAGGACTGGAGCCGAGTTTGATTTCTTGTATTAAAAGAGTATGATTTAATCGCTCTTTAGAATTTAAAGAAAGTAAATCATATTAAAAAAAAAAAAAAAAGAGGGGGTTGGAAAGAGGATGGCTACTGGGCCTTACCTCGAAGAAAAAACGGAAAAAATGAATTGAATTTAAATGTTGATGGAAGGAGGTAGTTCAGAGATAAATTTGAAAATGTGTGAGAAAATTGAAGGGTTTTCTGATGATAGGAGGTCGGTGGCTCTGAGTGGGGTAGCGAACCGTAAATTGATGGCTTCTGAGTATAGTATTTGTCTAATGTTGGATATTTCTGGACATTCGAAAAGATAATGATTGATGTCGCCTTTAGAAGGATTGTCTGGATGGTGGGGGCATATATCAGATTCGGAAAGATTTAAACGTTTTAAGTGAGTGGGGAGACGATTGTGTCCAGTGATGAAGAACCTTTTATCATTCGACAGGTTCATTCTTGGTTCATTCTTCACCAAGGGTTCATTGAACTTTCTTTTCGATAACATTTCATTAAAATTTAGCATCCTTGTATCTCGCTTCCCACAGCCCCTAGAGCCTTGAATTTTGTTTTGTCAAATTTTATTTGTTTTTTGCATTGCGAGAAGAAAAGTCGTGTACTACTCACGCGACTGCGTGAGTGTTTTTTTTTTTTAATTTTGAGGAATATTATATACAACATAATTAAAGTACCTAGGTACGTCTGCGTGCTTGACAGTTATTTTTCCTGTTTGTAAAAGAGATCCAGATTCTTACTTTCATACCAGAAGACTAAATAATTCGATAGATTTCGACTACTGTACCAGTATGATAAAGTGTCATCTCATTTATTGTCATCTTTTCTTTGTTTCTACAATTTTCTTTCCTATTTGTTGGCTAGAGAAGTCAATATTAGATGTACACATAATGCGTCTTCACTATTTCGAAACGTTCTAGATGAAATGAAAACGAAATACGTACAGCCCGCGAATGAGGAACGTAGCTCATTTCGAGAGTAGTAAAACATTTGAAAAGAAAAAGTAACAACAGAAATTTTTTCTTCACTTTTTTTCCTCCGTCACAGAAAAGTATTGCCGCTCTAATTCGAGTTATGTTCGTAAAGTTTGCATTAACTGTTACTACGGATGTAGGCTTCCGGTGCAAAAAAAAAAAAAAAGAAAGAAACAAGAATAATAAGAAGTACGAATTTTTTGTACTGCGTATATGAAGAATTCTTTACTTTTTCCTATTCAGTTACTTTTTTTTATTATTTTTTTTTGTAGTTTTTCGATAATATTCTATTATTTTCCTCGAGTGGATGTGACGGATGATTTTCGTTCTGCGATTTTATTTCGATTTGTGGTGGTAATATTCTGAACGAGTTCGTCATATTGGCACTCCACTTGTCTAGTTCTTCTCATACTGTAAAAAGGAGCTGAAGTCATAAAATATTGAAATGTCTAATGTTTTGAGATTTTATTCTTCTTGTAAGGTAAGTTCTATTCAGTGAATCTTAAAAGTTGATAATACCGTGTACAATTAAGTGTATGCTCTCAATATGAAGCTAGACTTCCTTAAGCGTGTAAACTTGACTTTTTCTCATCAACTTGAGAGGGACCCCGTAAATAGAGAGTGAACATGGAATTTTGAGAAATCAAGACAGGTTAATGGGTGATGAACTCGGTATTTCCAATGGACTCGCGCGTTCCATTTTGCAGTTATTTCTTGTTTCTCAGAACTTTTCACGAGACAGATGACCATAATTGCTTGTGTGTATGTGCAGTCGCCTGTCCTCTACAGTGGAAAGGGTGCGGGTCGCGTATGCATAAATTCTATTTTTAAATTGTTCTTCTCGGACGCCCAACGAATAATGAAGGTAGAAAAAATTTGTTTGCAGCGTCCTATCGAAATGATTAAAAAAGTTATCCTGTTGTCGCATAATTTATTATTATAGTTGACTAATCCGAAGAATAATATTTTTCTTTGATGTCATTTGCCGAGTGTTTGTGTAAAAGCAACGACACAATTTGCACCCTTTGGTTATGTTTCTTTAATCAGCTACAAAGAACGGTTTTCTTCTTTCTTCTTTTCGTCTTTGCCTTGTGCTGAGTTCGATGTTTATGCTATAACCAAAGAAGTTTACGTTAGTTATTATAAATTATGAATCTTGGTCAAAATGAAAGAGGACATACGGTATGAAATTGTACACGTAAAAATGAAACTTTTATAAGATGTAAATTTTTCCGTGGAGGAATAAGAAATGAAAGAGAACGCCAGTAGGTATTACGATACGCCGCAATACCCGTACCGATGTAACAAAAATTTCGTTTTGTTGGTCGATCCTCTCATAAAGACCACAAATTCGTGAAAGGTATTTATATTTATTCGGAAAATTTGAACACGTATACGCTGAAAATTCGTCGAACTAAATGATGTATTCTATTTTTGTTTGCGGGTTACGTGAGTATTACTTCGTGTATTCTGGTTTATTTGAGTTGGTCCGGAAATCACTTCTATCTGAACTCGAGAAACTTTTGATTACATTACTCTTACAAAACGTGTGTAGAACAAACTGTATAGTGCGGAATTAAATGTTAGTATGATGTTTATTTTTATGAATTCACCTCGAAAGCGTGGACAACACAAACAAATCACCTCTGTACGCTTAGATAGTCGTACACGTACTCAGCTAAGCTTTTTTTTTTTTTTTTGAATTAAATTTCTCGTGTAAATTCAGGTCAAAGATGTGCGTGATCAAATTTTGTACCATGGATAATGTTCGCGATGTCGCTGCCATAATCATGACCTTGAAATATTGTTATCTAAAATTCGAACTGAGAAAGATTCGACGTACTCGTACACTTCATGGCTTTGCTAAACCTTAGCCTACCACTCCTGAATTTGAGTACGCACGGCCCTAACGCTTTTGACCCTAATCGACCTTGACCAGCGTAGGAACTTCTATGATGACGTCATTGGTTGGACGGTTATTAAAGTGTGCTACCCTAATGGATCTGGAGAGGGCATCAGTATGAAGGAAACCTGAATCTCTTTCGTGAGCTCCATGATCTTGAACTGACGTCGCGCCTCTGAATCAATTGTATTGACCTCGACGTGCATGAGACTACCTTGACGACGTTATAGGCTTGGCAGTTACTAGCGAATGCTACCCCAAAGGATTTAGAATGGATATAAGTGGGAGGGACCCTCACCTGCTCCCTCTTTATCAGGCTGGTTTGTCAAGATAAACTATCCATGAAATATCAAGGAGAAATAACACGGAGATAAATAAGGTAACTTTTACTCGCAATGGAGCAACATGAACGCTGCAAATGCTATAGCTGGATTACAATCATGATACAGAAGCTAATTACGTCTTCAAAGACACGTGGTGTAGGATTTTAAATGCTTGCTTCTTACACTTTGGTATCGATGTACTCGTATTGATTTTAGCGAGTCGATTCTATACCGATCATATCGACTTTTGGTACGTCTATCTCGGTTAGAATGGCGTCATAGTAACGTCCCTTTTCCACCAATATTCCTTGGCTGAGTATATAAACCTAGTATTCTGTATGTCAGCTTAACTACCTGACGGGCTCACTCACTCCACTCGTTCGCCCTTATTTTCTTAATCTTGTACAGATTTAGTATGTATGGCATCCTGAGTAGGTGAAGATCACTTTTGACGTCATCCAGCGTAACTATATCTTATATGATATTAGGCCTCGTATAGTCTATATACTAGGCTTAGTTTAGGGGTCAGGATCAGACCCTAGTACACTTTACGTTAGGTCTAGTATAATGAAAGTAGCAAAGACCGGAATTTTTTCAAGTCCCTAAATAAGATCAAGGTTACTGATGACGGCATCAGACTTGACCGCCGAAAAGTGTGACGGTTTTTCCAGGAGTTGTCCCAATCAAAACCCGTTTATGAGCATATAAAATGCTAACATTTACCCGATTCAAAAAGTAAATATGTACGTGGGAAAATCTTTTCTCATACATGTTTTTTTTCCCCATCAAATGATTGATTTCTGAATTTAATAATGAGGAGATATTTCGCTTTCATTTATTCACACTCTGAAGATGGCTGTTTAACCGAAAGTGTTCGGCGGCCGCGTTTATTACGGTTTTCTGTAATCTGCTCCTCATTTGAGAATACACTTCTTCGTTTCAAGATATTACCCTCTCATGATTCTAAAAATAGGTTTAAACTGATTTCATAGTACTTTTCTATCTCTCCGTCGCAGGTCATCAAAATGTCACGTATGTAAACCCCGTGGTAATATTTTATCATTTTCTGGGAAGAAAATTCGTTGGATATAAAAAAATTAGATACCATTGCAGGACTGCAATGGCAGCGGGGAACCCGCTGTCCCGAGTCCCCTAGAGCCTGAAGTTTTTCCAAAGCCTGAAAATCATGACGTGACAACTTGAACGCGCTGCAATTTCAAGGAAGCCGTCGTCTTTCCAAGTCCCCTTTTCCTCTCCGTGACGTCATCAATCTCGCTCACGGACGAAAATTTCCTGGAAGTACCCTCCAACAAAAAGGATAGCGGGTTCCCCGCTAAAAAAAATTACTATCTCTGGAGTGAAAAATCAGTTTACATTTCCTTCATGGTTTTTCAGACTCACGGCAAGATAGTCTCTACCTCATTGTGTCGGTAAAAACCGGTTCATCGCTGTCCTTTGTACCCTGTCTATCACATGGTGGAACTACCATCTGAAGGCGAAGTATAACGACTTAATCTTAGGGCCTAGCGTAGTGGTTATCGCACTATCATGAAAACGAATCCCGCGCGGTCTGGGGGACTTTTCTGTCATTTCATTTCCTTTACATTCCCTGTCGTCTATAGTAGACGTTTGGTTTGAAGCTTTCTGCCTTTGCAGTCCGTACTGTTCCATGGTTAGAGACGAGAAGGGAGGAGGAAACTGGTTCAAATACATTTGGCGCAGTCTATTTGTCGCACATCCTCATAAATAATTAGGGCTGTCCTTACTTAAATTGCCGCCCTAGGCGAATGACTCTATGCCACGCTCCTCGGTGTCCATACCATTCCTTGAGAATTGTTTTTCTTGATTTAATTTGACCTCGTCCTAAGAATTTAGCCGCCCCAGGTGGCCGCATAAATCGCCTCATGGTGAAGACTGGCATACTTATAACAAAATTCTGCAGCCGTTCAGCTTACATTACTATATTGGGGTTTAACCTGCAATAGATAGCGCTGCAAAATTACCTGTGCGGCTGAAATTGAGTGAGTGATCGATTGTGGATACTTTCAAACGGAAATACGGTCAACTTCAGGAGGGCAAATAATGATGGAAAATAGTTCTGCGTAGTTAAATTGATTATAATTCGATTTTTTAACGACAGTGCAATAAAATGTAGGATAAGTTTTCTTTTGAAATGAAGTTCTACTTAGTTGATTGAAAAAGGTTTAAATTTTGCCGTAGTCTAATGGTGAAATCATCATGATCGCTCACTCAGTAATCGATAATACGCAGGGTGCCAACCTTTGAAACTCTTTTAAATCCCAGTAGGACTAGTCATGGGCGAAGTGGCTTGGTCGATCGCGACACAATTCCAAAATAACCGAAAACGTGAGACTTTAAACCATTTTTCGATAATTTTCCTGATGGTCGACCGTTAAAATTTTTCTAACTCAAAAGGTGATCGAGTGAAAAAAAGTTTGCCCACCTGCACTGGTATAGGGGAAGATAATATGCTCAAAATGAGACTCCATCTTGTATAGGATTGAGTCTGCAGCCAATAGCTGTATTACACTCATTTTGTTGCACTTCAATGACGTCTGTGCTGTGCAGTGATGATGACGTCATCGTACCTCAAATACGCAAAACTTGAATGCAAATACAGCCATCAGCTGATGACTTGATACTACATAAGATAGAATCTCATCATATCTCTCCCTAAATTGGATAAGTTCCTCTTGTGTACGAGCCATAGTAGTAATAAATAATAAGTTCGGAGTACAGACACGTAAAAGCAATTCTATTTAGTTCAGGACGTTAAAATTTAAAAATAATAATACACAACCGAAAATTTAGAAATGTGAAGTTAGACTTAAAATTTAGATAGTAAGTTAAAATTTGATAAAATTTGAAAAAGGTAACGTCAAGAACAGAATACGAACACAACCAGTTTCGATCGGGTGTACCGATCATCATCAGGTAATGGACTGAAGACGAGAAACACCAAACAAGTTCGTGGTAAAGCAACAAGAAACAGAAACGCCAGTAAATACATATGAATAAGGCCAGTATATACAAGAATTATTAGTAATTATAGAAGAATCGGATAAATGGATTCAAGAGTGTAGCTTCTAAATCGTTCAGGAGTGACGGCCGATTAGATACAGCTGCTGCGATAATTTCTGTTTCTTCCAATCTATGCATCGAACGACCTTTATCACACATAATTATGCAGAAGTTTAGTGGAAGATTTTCCAATATCATGGTTTTCTGCCAAACAATGTGCGGCGAAAGCAGATTCATTAGGAGTATTGGCCCAAAAAGCTGCGTGATGTTCTTTTATCCGCTTCTGAAGTTTCCGACCAGTCTGCCCAATATAGAAGGAATTGCACTCTCCGCATGATATTTTATAAATTCCAGATTTTTGAAGAGGAGGGACCGGGTCTTTAAGATTGATCAGACGTCTGAGAGTGGTCATTGGATAAAATCCCACGTTATAATTAAAGCGTCGAAGTTCGCGGGCCATCTTCTGCGAGGGGCGGCCCAAGAAGGGCAGTCGAATCCAGCGCGTTCTTTTCCCCTCTTTTTCTTTTTGTTCATCGTGCAGAGGATCAGCAGCAGCAAGACGAGGGTGGGTTTGAGCGAGTAAGAAACGGAGCCTTTTCCGGCGGATGAGAAGATCAGTATCCACCTTGAGACCGTTAAGTTGGGCTATGTGTTTAATAGTCTCGGCCTCTGCTTTTGAAGCTTCAGGGGTCAGAGGTAGACTGAGAAGTCGATGATAGCGGAATTGACAGCCGCCATATTTTGAGCTGGAGGATGATAAGAAGAATCCTGAATTCATACTCCTGAGAAAGTCTTTTTCCGATAAATTGCGAACGTAGGGGTTAAAACGTTATGCGACTCCGAGAGCGTGATGGTGACGTCCAAATAGTTTATTGAGTCTCCACCAACCTCCATAGTAAATTGGATTTCAGGATTGAAAGCGTTGAGAGTGGAAAGAAAACCCTCGAGTGAAGAATTAGAGCCATTTCAAACAACAAGAATATCATTCACGCTTTTTGAATACACACACGTTGTGCTTAAGGCAAAGTGAGATTAGTTTGTGAAATTCGTTGATGATGCATGATGATATACCTAGGTGTTCAAGCATTCCAATCATTAGAGGGATCACAATAGCAACGGGAATTTTCGTGAACATGCTGCTGATATCAAAGGAAACCAATTTTTCATAGTTGCAAGGTTCTTGGTAAGTTCGAATGTATTCTTTATTGTGTGTGAAGGAATAGATTAGAGATCTGGTCCACTGGGGGCAAAGAGAATTTCTTCCCTCGTTCGAGAAGCTGAAGTTCTGCTATCGAAAAGGATGACCGCGAGAGGTTCATGACGGAAGGTGCAAATTTGGTAGACTCCGTAAAATTCGAAGAAGAAGATGTAGATAGTGGAGACTTACCAGTTAGTTGAGCTAATTTACGTAGTTTTATTTCTTTGAGACTGGCATGGACTATAGACTGACGACGAGAAGCAGTTTATTGTAGTCTTTCAAATTCGTCGGGGGAGGTTATCTGCGACAGTCGATCCACCGTTCGGATAATTAAATCTTGAAGTTTGGTCTTCTTACAAAACCACATTCGATGTTCGGAGTCAAGCCATTTCTTGATGAGCCATTTTTCCATCCTCTTTTTGAAAAACTTGGAAGAGGAATCAAGTCGAAAAGTGACAAATGAAGGACGAAGTTCAAATTTCAGGCATGTGTAGATGAAAGACATGTGGGAGAGTACAGGAACAAGTTTTACTGCAGTCTTCAGGAAAAAGGAGGAAAGTTCCGCCGTACGCGTGGTGTCAATAAATTGGATAAGTTCCTCTTGTGTACGAGCCATAGTAGTAATAAATATTAAGTTCGGAGTACAGACACGTAACAGCAATTCTATTTAGTTCAGGACGTTAAAATTTAAAAATAATAATACACGACCGAAAATTTAGAAATGTGAAGTTAGACAAATTTAGATAGTAAGTTAAAATTTAATAAAATTTGAAAAAGATAACGTCAAGAACAGAATAGGAACACAACCGGTTTCGATCGGGTGTACCGATCATCATCAGGTGATGGATTGAAGACGAGAAACACCAAACAAGTTCGTCTCAAACCCGCCCTCGTCTTGCTGCTGCTGATCCTCTGCACGATGAATAAAAAGAAAAAGAGGGGAAGAGAACGCGCTGGATTCGACTGCCCTTCTTGGGCCGCCACTCGCAGAAGATGGCCCGCGAACTTCGACGCTTTAATTATAATGTGGGATTTTATCCAATGACCACTCTCAGACGTCTGATCAATCTTAAAGACCCGGTCCCTCCTCTTCAAAAATCTGGAATTTATAAAATGTCATGCGGAGAGTGCAATTCCTTCTATATTGGGCAGACTGGTCGGAAACTCCAGAAGCGGATGAAAGAACATCACGCAGCTTTTTGGGCCAACACTCCTAATGAATCTGCTTTCGCCGCACATTGTTTGGCAGAAAACCATGATATTGGAAAATCTTCCACTAAACTTCTGCATAATTATGTGTGATAAAGGTCGTTCGATGCATAGATTGGAAGAAACAGAAATTATCGCAGCAGCTGTATCTAATCGGCCGTCACTCCTGAACGATTTAGAAGCTACACTCTTGAATCCATTTATCCGATTCTTCTATAATTACTAATAATTCTTGTATATACTGGCCTTATTCATGTATTTACTGGCGTTTCTGCTTCTTGTTGCTTTACCACGAACTTGTTTGGTATTTCTCGTCTTCAGTCCATCACCTGATGATGATCGGTACACCCGATCGAAACCGGTTGTGTTCGTATTCTGTTCTTGACGTTATCTTTTTCAAATTTCATCAAATTTTAACTTACTATCTAAATTTTAAGTCTAACTTCACATTTCTAAATTTTCGGTTGTGTATTATTATTTTTAAATTTTAACGTCCTGAACTAAATAGAATTGCTTTTACGTGTCTGTACTCCGAACTTATTATTTATTAATATCTCTCCCTATTTGAACCGGGTAGCACTAGCATCGTTTCAACGTAAGAAGTATGCATGGAATAATTGAAAAAAAATTTGTCGACGTACAATCGATGAACTGATCAAGATAAATTCAAAATTAATGGGTCGTTTCATAAAAATTGTCTAATATGTATATATTCTTAAGGAAAATCTACAGTGATACCTATCCCTTTGTAATCATTTAGAGCACTCCTGATGGATGCCCAGTTGGAACCGAGTGTCCTTTAGTGATCTAAGACCATGAGATGGCTGGCTGCAGGATATTGTTATTTATGAGGGATGTCAATTGGCAACAAATTGATTATGAAATTTTCTGACGTGCGTTGCCAAATCCGAATGAATGGATTTGAGTTATGCCTTTTTGGCCGAGAAAAGGATCAGTTCAAACAATGAATTTCGAGTCTTACAAATTATTTCGGTTTTTTTAGGACATCATGTTGAATAATTTCACGTGGACAGCGATTATGATGTATTCTGTTGGATAATAATATAAAATCTAGCCAAGCCACACTTTTATGAAGACCTCTTACATGGTGTGGGAAATGCTCGGGATGCTTTACTCTGATCCGTGTATTACAACAGTGATATACTGCATAGATTATAATGAATACGAATATATAATTATCATAATTGTCATCTTTTAGTTTACCTACTTTCAATGTTTTGTTCATGTGATATGTCTAATTGATAAGTACGAGTATGTCGTATTTTCCGATCGTCACTCTTCTATATTATCTGTATATTCGTTTAGTTTACGGAGGTGCTTTCAATGAACGTTCCTCATAATTAGGAAGCCCGATCCAGAATAATTCTAATTAACTCACTCGTGTCGGATTTCTTCATAAAGTTTGTCTTATTTACGAGTAATCACTCGTAAGCCGTGAATCTCGTGGGTGTAATATGTTCAACAGTTCATAGGATATACGTCGTATAAAAGAAGTTCGCGAGTTTTATCATCCGTCATGTTATATGAAAGAAATTTTACAATATTTTAATGCAGATGTTCGTGTACGCTGGAATGCCGAATAGGCCTGATTGTTCCGCTTCAAGGGGGTTAGATTATGGCGTAGGTATTATATGTATATAAAAATTAGGTTATTGCTTTTTCTTGCCTCTCATCGAATTTCAAGCCGATTTATAAATTAGTTCGTAGTAACTTAATTCAGTAATTATCTACCTGAGGTGAAAAGAGTGTGAGCAAATGCTGTGTAGACTTCGCCCATGAAATTTTCCGTCTTCATCGCTCTCTACGATCGCCTTCTTCCTTCCTGAGTCTTACGTATAGGTGCGCACCGGTATATTGTACTTGAAAACTTCTTCCGTATTTCATCGTCTCTTATTTCGCTCCAATTTTATGCCTCGAAGCTATGTGAATAACTTTTAGTAATAAAGTTCGCATTCGCCGCATTTACTCGTCGAGAACGGTTTTATTGCTATTTTAGAAAGATTACATTTTAAATGCGTTCGTTCATTCGTTTCTCTGATGGATGTGACAGTCGAAGGAAATTATTCGTCAGCGACTATATCAGTTGTACGTTTTGCTTCGTAACTGTCGCACAAGAGCGTAAAAATCTCATTCACAACATTCGTTCTATACTGTCGTCAATTTTTAATGGTAATAGCTAGCAAAAGAGCTATTCTCCGGTACTTCCGATTCCTTAGTTATGAACATGTAAGAAAAAGATCATAATCGAGAGATATATTTTTCCTGCACTAAATACTGTATCAGTATACGAATGATATTCGATCTGCGTTCCGTGACTTCGTATACTAATGGACGAGTATGTAGCGAGAGCATTTTATCCATTTATTCATTCGTTCATTTGAAATCTCGAAATGATCTCAAAATTAGGAAGTCGAGATCTGGAAGAGCGCCTTTATTGAGGCCGAATGTCGTCCTAACTTTGGACCTTCACCCAGTTCAGCATTCGTTTAAATCTCTTAAAAACCCTGAAAGCTAACAAAAGCACCTTCACACCGTCTGATAGAAGAATATTCTGGTCATATCTTTTGTCTCACTGATTGCTCAAGAACTAAAAACTGAACAACCTACGCATATTCCACCGCTTCTCATCGTATCTGTAACATAGCCTCTATATTTACTGCCAAATTGATGGCAATATTCACCTTTCTCTCTCATCTCTCAACTCCCCTCACATGGCAATTTTCTCCTCCTTACAGACTCACTTTTACCGACTTTTCTAACTAGAAAAGTGAGGTATTACACCCGTAGCAAGGTCAACAGGGGGAGTGGGCAATGAACTTTCTCGACGTTTTAGGGGTCCTAGATCACAACTAGCATAAAAAAAAATTTCAGGTTTCCTTATATATATATATATATATATATATATATATATATATATAAGATTTTTTTGTCCGCGGAACTCCTCCGAAACTAACCGATGGATTTTTTTGTAACTTGGCCATATTGTAGTAGTATATCTGAAGATGTGCACCTGCAATTTTTTTGAAAATCGGATGAGTAGTTCTCGAGAAATTTTCAATTTGTTGAGAAATTTTGCAGTATTTCGAGTACCTTTTTGTCCGCGGAACTCCTCCGAAACTACCCGATGGATTTTTTTGTAACTCGGCCATATTGTAGTATTATATTTGAAGATGTGCACCTGCATTTTTTGTGAGGATCGGATGAGTAGTTCTCGAGAAATTTTTACTTTTGTTGAAAAATTTTTCACTATTACGAGTAGCTTCTTACGAATAGCTGCGAGTAGCTGCTTACGTTAGGAGAAGCGGATTTTCCTATATGTTTACCACTTTCGTTATCAGTACGTGTATTGTGAAGAACCTTTCATCATTCGACAGGTTCATTCTTTGTTCATTCTTTACCAAGGGTTCATTGGATTTTATTTCCGATGAAACCTTTTCGTTCAAATTTAGTACACTTGTATCTCGCTTCCCACAGCCCCTAGAGCGTTTAATTTTGTTTTGTCAAATTTTATTTGTTTTGTTAAATTTATTTTTGAACGGATAGTGGCAATGGCGAGTTGTTCATTTTTCTAGCTATTTTTCATTATTATTAGTCATACTCGATAGTTTTTTTTTTTTTTTTATTATTATTATTTTACGAGCATTATAAACTGCACGAGGGTTATTTGCTCGGCGTTACAATCTTATTTTAGAACATTACTTGAATTAGGTTAAATTAGGTACGTATTGGTGGAATTGAGTGGCGATCGAACGGAATTTGTTGGTGAATTATATGAAGTTGTAGAATTGAGTGGTGCGTAAATAAGTTAGGGTTGAGTCGATGGTTTCGGAGTTGTTGTTTAGTGCTGCATTGATATTGGAAGATATATTTAGGGAGGTTCGAGGGGGTTGCAGGACGGGGCATGAGAAAAAATGATCAACTGATAAATTTTCTTGGAGACAGTGAGGGCATGATGGAGGAGCGAGATTAGTGAGAAGATAAGTATGAGTAAGACGAGTGTGGCCTATTCCCAGCCGAGCTAAAATGACCTCCTCTTGCCTTGAATTTCGTTGGGATGAGGACCAAAATGTGGGTTCACGTTTTATTTTTCTTAATTTGTTATTCGACTGATTTTAGTGAAAACCTTGAGTTTGAATGATTAAGTACAATTTTTTAATCTTCATCAAGTGTGCTGATGCGAGACTACCTGGGTGATTTCACTCTTAATTAATAATTGATTTATTTGTCATTTTTTCATGTACGGGTACATAATTAATAGTGGTTCATAGTTGATTTGAGGTGTCAAAAGAGATGGAAAGATTATTTTCGATTTGGACTGGCTTTTTTGAGTGAGATTTGAGATTAGACTAACGAGTAAACCGGGCTTGGGTGCTATATATTTTTACCGAATTTTCTAGCTAGAAAAGTGAGGTATTTTGATTAATACGTTTGGAATGGTTGAAACGTGAGGGAAGGAATGAGGGGTTGACTATTGGGTGATTGGTTGCTTCTTTCGTTTCGACATCGATTTTTTTAGTTTTTCGGGATCTCGTTGTAGCTGGATTCCCAGATGAAGAATTTTGGGGTGGAGTGTGCATAGAAAATGGTGATATGATAGCGTGAAGGCAATTTATGAGTGCACGAGAGGAATAGCAGCTCGAGATAGCTTTAAGAGATACCAGAAATCGGAAGTGATAAAGAATTGAACCACTCATCCTAATATACAGTATACTAGACTAATAATATGCTAAGAATAAGGTATGGGAAAAAATGATTGTAGAGCTCTTTTTTATTAGAAACAACTGTTATAGCCTCGTAGCAGTTTGGACAGGGGGAGGGGGAGTGGTTTTTCTGGAGACGTTTTGTAGGTTTTAGATGACTCTTAGCCTAAATTATAACAAAATTCAGGTTTCCTTATTGGATTATAGGTATTTTTACTCTGTTATCTGTTGATGTGACATCGTAGTGATAGAATTTATAAACTGAGTTTTATTGTTTATTCTACAAATGTTTGACATGATTGACAGGTCATTGGTATTTAATTTAAAGAGAGGGAGTGACTCTCTCAATGTTTTTTGTATTGTGGGAAGAAAAGTCGTGTACTACTCACGCGACTGCGTGAGTGTTTTTTTCACTACACTCTCTCACTGACTCCTATACTACAAATTCTTTCGTGCAAAGAATCCTCCTCACTCTCCAAACTCTTACCTCAATCAACACCCACCTCGTATTCATTTGGATGCCCAATCACTCTGGCCTTCCCGGCAGATCAGGCAGGAAAACAAGCCACCATCTTGAATATTTGGACCGATCTTTGGAAAAGCCAATCTTCAAACAAACTACTCCGTGTCAAAAACGAGGAACGCAGGGAACC
The DNA here is from genome assembly GCA_035079385.1 of Aspidiotus rigidus. Classification (NCBI taxonomy): domain Eukaryota; kingdom Metazoa; phylum Arthropoda; class Insecta; order Hemiptera; family Diaspididae; genus Aspidiotus; species Aspidiotus rigidus. The sequence goes on along the minus strand of JAVHKY010000003.1, from coordinate 14,069,980 downwards.
TGTGCTGTTGGTCCAATTGGTTTCAGTGTTGAGAATTTAAATCAAAAGAAGAATCTCAAATTTTTCTGTGTCTGTTGTCTGAAAATAAAAATTTTTGTAACTTCCTTTCTAATCTTATTTTTAGGGATATGTGTGTTTTCCTATTATCATATATAATAGCAAAGAAGACTGCTTTGAAGTGTCGAAAAATTTTTCCAAGTACCTCGTTCAAGCTATATGATGAGACGAGGGGGACTTGAACCATTTTTTTCAAGGTGTAAATCCCTCATTTCCTTCATCTTTACACATTTTCAGTCCACCTTCATATCTACTTATCTTATTTTCTGTTACTGTTCTTCAAGTGATCCCAACTGAATGTAGATAGTATGTAATACCTACACGATCGAGCAGATAGCCCTCGAGTGGTTCGCATTGTTCGTTAAACAAATAACAGAATTTTCACGAAAAGAAAACTGATGATATACCAAAAATTTTACGAAGCCTCCGGCTTTCTTGGAGAAATTAGGTCAATAGGACGCGACGTTTCTTCTATCGTTCTCTAGTCTTCCTATGTTTCAGAAAATGACAAATCTTCCCACATATTCGACGGGAAGCTTGACTTCACTAATGGCCAATCAATTGGGCTGCTAATCTTTGTATGATGACAGCATACGAAGGAGGAAACGTAAGCTCCTGAAAAAAATTTCACCATACAATGAAGAAAGAAAGAAGATTTTGCTGTTCGTGCATCTTCCATCTTAAAGAAAATCCTCACTTTATTTCTCTTGTATAGTCAGTGTTATACTATTCAATTTTAAACTTGCAAGAGACAATATTTTTCATTTTATATTCACGACCCATGTTCGCGAAATCAAATACATTAACGCTTTCATTTAAATTACACTTAAATTAATTTCATTCAGCGTGTCGTCGTTTATTCAGGTTTGCCATCATCAGCGACTACCATCATCGCCAATTCCAATTCATCAACTTCAACGTTAGGTACCCATCAACCACAATTTTTTTCCTTTTTTTTTATTCAGCAGGTATTTACTTGGCTTTTTTCCTGATAGGCTTTCACTTCCTTATTTCCGAAGTACGTAGAAAAAAATAATTTTTAAATCGATTCGCGGCGCATTTTCGTTCAATTGAATCAGAATAGACAAGTCCGAAAGAAAAAAAGAGAAAACATTTTTGATGGACAGAATGTGCATTAAATCGAATTTCTTCGAATAAAATGTCGTTAAACGGTGCTTCCTTATTGTAGCGTAAGTAAGTTATATTTATTCTTTCAAATATCCTATCTCAAACCAGAAATGGAAAAAAAAACCCGGTTACAAAAAAAAAAACAAGACACTATCTCAGCTAAATCAAAAGGACACCCGTTCCTATTGTGTAAACAACATGCTGGTAAAACATTACAGAAGTAAATTGTACTTTTAATTAATTTTGGAGTGATTTATTAAATTAAAGTTTTTAATTAAATTTGGAAGAGGAAATAGAATTAATTAATTGGACTTGAAGCTAGATCCTTTATTACTATTTTTATCCGAATGTTCGATAATTAACGTATTCGGCACGCGAACCGAATCTTGTTTCTTCCTTCCCTTTCTCATCGGCCGAAATAGATTCCTTATCAGAATATTTTACTTTTATTTGTGAATGCAAATGTGGTTATCGAGAGAAAAATTTATGTGATTTCAAATTAAAACTGCGCGAAGAAGACAATTCGCTCTTTTTGCACGTACTGAAAAAGTTATGGCAATATCTGCCTTTCTTTTTTTTTTTTCTTTTTCTCCTTCAAATGCCTCAAGAGGAAGTCGAAAAAGACGAAAGGAAATGCTGGAATGAGAAAGAAATTTATCAACACTGTTGGTGAAACTTTTTATTTCCAAAATTCAGAGATAAATTGAAGAGCGAGAGAGAAAAATACGGGAAGCCGTAAGCTCTTAGGTCTTTTTGTCGTCAAACCAGATAAATAAATAAATAATTTATAATGTAGCGTAAGCGAAATACCTACCAATGGAGGAAGATGGAGTGTGAAAAATGAATGAATGGACGAGTACGGCCGCTAAATAGAGTATAAGTTTTATTTCATTAAACATTTCAAAACTGCTCCAAACTTTTTTAACATTCAATTCAAAGAAAAACTCGCGGCCATATCGGCATTAAGGGGGAAAAAATACTATAAGACGATAGAGTATATAAGAGCTTACACAAGTATAACGACGAATAAATGAGCATCTTCGCATTTAAAAGTTACCGCACCCAAAAGGAAATCCTCTACAATCAAGCAGAATACGTATCACGGAGTGAACAAGAAATTGTGAATGTGTAATTGCAAACTTTCCTCGTCGAGTTGATACTCTTCCTAGTAAAGGCAAAAACTTTTTCGTTTAGTTGCGTATAAATTTTAGTTAAATTATAGCGGAATAATAATGATTATGATTTTGCCTTCTAAGTAGAGGTCTGCAGCGGAGTTGAAAAATTTTACCGTTATTTATAAAAATTATTTATGCGTCGACTCAAACGTGCGAACAAAAAAATAATGAATTCTAATTTTCATTATCATTTCCTGACTTTTAAGTATTCATTAATATCAATTGATGAAAACTTCTGTAATCTGTGTTGGGATTCCGCTAGTCCCTATCCCAAAAGAAAGTAAATAATATTATATCATTATGATAATCCATTATTTTTACAAGCTGTTACCTTCACACCAGGCTATGTGGCTTCAAGCTGAGGTACGAGTACGGACAGTTTGGCGTGCTTCTGGTTTGAACACACCAGTGCTTCACAACAGAGTTCAGACCAAAATGTAGGTAATAGCGAAAAAAGAATACTTAGAAGAGTGAGGAAACGGTGGAAACCGCAGAAAAATTTAAACGTTGAGCGCTTTCGGTTAATAAACCACCTTCGGGACTGAAATAAAGCAACTGACAAAACGGAGGAGAGAAACAAGGTATTAAGATTGGCCAAACGAGAAGTTGCTGTGTGAATCATAACCAATTTCAATCAGGCCATCTTTTGGAATGTACGACTTTAATACAGTAATGCCATCAGTGTTGAGGTGACGCATTATCTCTATGTGTTCGAGGGCGGTACGTTTACAGTAAGAGTTCTCCTTATGGAGGAGCCTTTCCGATCCCTCACGGAAACTGTGGCAGCTGTTTATTAAATGATCAGCAAAAGCTGACTCCCCCAAATGTCCCTTATTCCAAGACTTCAGGTGCTCAGCTGCTCTCACCTTCATCTGGCGGTTGGTCTTACCAATATAAAAACCTCTATAATCCCTGCATTACATCTTATACACACCGCTCCTCTCATCAATGGGTATAGGGAACTTCAGCCTCACAAACAACCCTTTAACAGTGGTAGGGTTGTAAAAAGCTGGTCTGAAACCAAACAGGTGGAGGGCCCGACCCAATTGGAGGGAGAACTTCCCCAGAAAAGGGAGACTGATTCAAAGCATACGACGATGATGGATCGTGTCTCGGGGGAAGGTGGTGGTGGAATAAAGAATGTTCCTCGTAAGTTTCCTCCGAACCATCATGTCAATGTCGATATTGACCCCCTTCACTCTGGCCAGGTGTTTTATTGTAAGTAATTCTTTCTTGAAGGCAGCCCGACTCAAAGCAATGCGAGTCAGTCTGTGAACTAGGCTATTAAAAGCAGACATCTTATGAGCAACAGGAGAGAACGAACCTCCGTAAACTGAAAAATCGGTCGTAGTATCTTTCCTGTATATTCCAAACTCATGGATACCGTCTATTACAGATATCGATAAATCCAGAAAGTTAATGGAAGGTACCCCTATGTCTAAAGTAAATTTTATGGAAGGGTACTAGGAATTGAGATACCTCAGAAACTCACCAAGGAGATCTGGGGGACCAGTCCACGTGTATAGAACTCCATCAACGTACCTGTGCCAATAGTGAATACGATCAAGTAACACCTGGTTCGAGGAAAAGAGGTGAAGTTCAAACTTGGACATGAAAATTTCGGAGATGAGAGAGCCTGAAGGTGATCCAATAGGGCTCCCTACTTCATCAGGGAACTTGAAAAATTTCCCTTTGAATTTCCAGTAGTTGGGGGACCAGCAAATATTTAGGAGATCGAAAAATCCTTGAAGCTCATTATGAGGAATGTTGGCCTTGACAGGTAGCTCACCCATACACTGGATAGTAGCAGCCTTAGGAATACTCGGGAACAAACATCAAACGAGCAGACGGTCGTTCCCGGGGGAAGACCGGGAACGACCGAGGAGGGCATACCGGAGAGTCTCGAATGAACCATAAGACTTAATCTAGTTGTAATATTATATTTGCCATGCCATCTCCGCAATTCCGTTCTTATCCACTTCACCCTCATATAGTTTTCTAGTTTTTTGGTCGTGAACTTACAATCGGAATTTTTCGAACTTGGGTCTCAAATGTAACACCAAAAATTTCAGAAATAACATTATTGGATAGAATACAGTTTCCGCTCTTTCGAATCCTATTTGACAACCAATCGATATCGATTGATTAGCGTTATGAGTCATGATTTCCTCGAGGGCACCCGCGCACTCTTTTTTCAACTCTTTCCTTATTTCATTGACCTCTGTGGCCTGAATCAGGACAGCTCTAACGTATTCGTTCAAGAGGTAGGTCGTTAGGTACATGACCTCCTTAAGGTTTCGTGCAGTTCTCCTAACAAAAAGAGGACTATCCCCTACCTGCCCTGGCCGGACCACTCATAATTTTTGAGTGATTTTCATGTATACATACTTTGAATTTGTGCCTCTTTACATGGAAACTTTTTTTTTTTTTTTTCTAGAGGGTACTCGCTACAATAAATTCACATAGTAACGAAGGCAGGTTCATGAGGCTGTGATTTAGGAACAGCCTTGATTCATGCTCATATTATATACCTGAGCTGTACGGATTAGTTAAGACTCATTAAGAACGCTACCCTGTCAGGCCGGTGGTTTCATTTAAGGCTAGTCTCGCGTACCTCCTGAACTGTTACTTCGTAGTCAGGTTCAGTGGAGGATACAAGAGAGGACAGGGGACCGTGGCCTACCCCATTGGGAAATTAAACTAAAAAAACAAGAACCCCTTTCTCATATTGAGCTCTCCAACTTTTTGCGAAATTGGCCGCAGAAGGAGGGAAGCCACTGCCCTACAGAGAAACACCTCTCTTCGAGACCTTAGTGGTGCTAGAGACAGGGTGCATTGGGTTCGGGTGCCCTATCTAGACTTTATTTTACATAAAATTCAGAAATCATAAAAAAATCATGGCTACAAGATTGTCTTTTATAGTCCTTACATCCTGCGGCACCTCGCTATCTTTGAAGACCTCACGCCCTCCGTCAAAGGACAGGGATAGACAAAATCGGCTGTGGCGATTCTAATGCCGTCCATGTTGGTCAGACTGGTAGGGCTATTTGAGGACCGTATAAGTGCGCATTCACAACGTCACAAGTCTGCCTTCGCTCAACACACCCTATCTACGGGCCACTCTTTCTTAAAAAGGAAGGTACGTCTCTACCTGCACGTCACCTCACTATTGGAAATTCGCGAGACCTCGCCTTCACACTGATTTAGAAATCTGCGAAGGCGTTCAGTCCAAGCATACAGTATTATGTACTAGGATATACTAGCTTTAAACTGTCACGTCACGTAGATTTTTGACTAACCCGCAGCCCCTTGCATCACGTCACACAGCTTTCTGACTGATGAATGTTAAGCTAACTAGCTTTCAGGGCAAACGAGCGAATTAGGCGAGTATAATTTTACGTAGTATACTGTGTATTAGGGCTGTAGCAGTTTCGTTAGTAGCTTAGTGTACTGTATTTTAGACCCAGTTGATGAAGGCTGAGCCTGCAGCCGAGTTAGTATAAGCCTAGTATACTGATATCGAGCCTAGCATAATCTTGTGACATCATCATCCGTCAAATCTACTTGTGACGTCATCACCATCTGTGAAAACATTCTTCTTTTTTGACAGCAGAGCGAGTGTGTCCCCGAAAGCTATACATAGTTAGCTTAGCATATAGTATACTAGCTTAAGTATGACGACGAATGAGCAGCTTAGTATACAACTGATATATCGATATGATCAAAATCGATAATTATGGTGATATAATTACGGCCGAAAACATATTTTCTATAGAACGGGGAAATTTACTGTTTTTAGCTTTAAACTAGGCTGACCCTTTTATGGACTTATAATCCTCGACCTAATCAGAAATCTGCGAAGCCGAGAAAGAAAGAGGGAAAAAGAAGAAAAAGGACGGCTTTCCTGACAAAGTTGAACGTGGAAGGCGGGGAACGTGTTCTATGGGTCGGAAATTCTTCAATGCTTCTGACTCGTTTTTAATCGAATCAATACGTTTTTTAATTTTACGGTCATCCATCATAGAGAAATATACTCGAAGAGAGTAACGAAACAATACAAGAACCGCACAATATTATAAACAGACCGAGCGCTTTCGACTAAACAGTCATTCTCACGGTATAGAAAGCGGGTTCTTGTATTGTTTCGTTACTCTCTTCGAGTATATTTCTCGTTTTTAATCGTTTATGGCTTGGAAGACGAAATTTTTCAACAGGGAACCTGTTTGATCGCGGGGTCTTTCGGCAAAGCTCGGAGCTCAAAAATTTCAACAGGGAATCCGTTTTATCTTATTTTTTTTTTGTTTTTGGGGGGGGGGACGTTCGCCATCCACAGTTTCGCCGGTTTTCCAAGTCCCCCTCCTATCATATATATAGAGACCGGATTTTTTGGCATGAATAATGAGAAATTTGGCGCTGAAAATCAAAAATTTTGCATTTTTTGGGCCAAACAAAAAAAAAAATACAAAAAAATACAAAAAGAATGATTGAAAGGCATGCAGAACTAACTCAAACAGTATTTTTGGGTTGTAACATAAATAATTAAATGTTTTTCAAGATTCTCTTGAGTGAAATTGTAACAGCGATCGGTCAGTATTAGTTAAAAAATTTTTCCCAGGCTCCCTAACCCCTGAAACGTACTTGTATTTGCTCTTCATACTTCCCGCCCTTCAGGAAATGATTTGACAAATGCCATCAAATTCGGTCTCTACATATATATCTCAGTGGTCGGTGTATGTAGCCTGAAAGATAGCCCTTCGAGTAACTAGATATACAATGCTTTATACAACAATCGACATAGATCCTTCAATGAGCCATCTATGCAACGCTTCAAACAGTATGAGACTCAAAACGTCTGTGTAAGGTATTCTAAGTCCGTATCGTATCGTATAACGTCACAATTTTATGACGTCATAGATCAGTTTTTTTTCAAGTCCCTCATATTATAGCTCCAAAGTCTGGGTTTGTGACGTGACAATTTGATGACGTCATCATAGATCTGGTACTACAACCATTTTCAGATCCCACGTGGCCCATAAAACAGGTTCCCTGTCACCCCTCGTGTAAGTCCGTCAAAGAACCCGTGAGTTTTTTGGAATATGCGCATACTATAAGAATGACTCAACGACGTAGGGCAACTCTATTAAGGCACTTTTGTATTTTCGAGTTGATAATGATCACGATATCTTTTTCATTACTTTCTCTCTTTGTCTCGTTCGATATTCTTCAGTTGCAATTACCAGATCACGGGACGGTGGCCGTTCTGAAACCGGTCGTAGCCTCAAATTTTACATGCCTGTAATTTTTCTATGTGGTCGTTTCTCTTTCTCAGTTTGCGTTTGTAAGTCACTGTTTTTTGAATAGAAGAAGAAAATTTCTTCAACAGTTGTGACGTTCTACCAGTCACCGAATATCTCTTGACACCAATAATAAAGAACAATTACGAGAACCGAGCTTTATTACTGGTACCGCAAGTACAACACTTCTAAACACCGTTAAACTGTAACACAATCGCGTTAAAGAACGAGAACACGTTAACTATTGCTTCAAGATTACAACTGAATCGCTCTATCGGGTTGCTGCCGGCTATTCATAGTCTCACCCTTAATTTTTCGAGATTTCTTCTAGAACGGCAAACAGGTTATGCAAGAGTCCTTACAATCAATCGAGCATATTCCAGGTTGTTCACGCGTATTTGGCGAGCCAGTTAAGCAATAAGTGCGCTTCCTTGCGGCATCTGCTTTTATTAAAAGTTTAGCGGCATGTGCAAGCTTGGTACTTGCGGCTTCATTGCAGAACGCCACACTTTCCCCTCCTCAGTTTTGAACGTCCCGTTCAAACGCCGGACTCCATACAGCTAGTCTATTTCGGTCGACCACTTTAAACTTTCTGTCCTGTTGGATGCGATAGATGACATCATTGATTCTCTTCACGACTGTCCAAGGTCCTTCCCATTTGCACTGTAATTTTGGGTTCTTCCCTTTCTTCCTCTGTGGGTTGTAGAACCACATCTTATCCTGAGGTTCAAACTTGGTTTCATCTGTACAGATATCATAGCGTGCCTTCATCCGGTTGCTAGCAACCTCTAAATTTTCTCTGACCAACTCATTTACCTGCTTAAGTCGGTTCTTCAGTTCTTGCGTAAATGGCTTGACTTCTTGAGGTGGCTGTGGAGGGGTGCCCAGCTCTAAATCACACGGCAATCGACGAAGTTCTCTTCCAAAAATGATTTTTGCAGGTGTTTCTTTGGTGCTCTCATGGATTGAAGACCGATAGGCTAGCAGGAACAATGGAAGTAGCTTGCCCCAATTTCGCTGGTCACTATCAATTACTTTGGATAGGAATTGGTCTATTGTTTTGTTGAACCTCTCGACCATACCATCAGATTGTGGGTGGAGTGGTGTTGTACGAGTTTTCCTCAATCCCATCAGCTTAGCCACTTCTCCAAATACCTGGGATTCAAAGTTTCTTCCCTGGTCTGAGTGTAACTCCAGAGGTACTCCAAACCTCGAGATCCAGTTTTTCACCAGCGCTGTTGCAACAGTGACGGCTTCATAATTTTGCAATGGGTAAACATCCATCCATTTGCTGAAATAATCTCCCACTACTAGAATATAACGACTACCTTGGTCAGTTTCTGGAAATGGTCCTGAGATATCTGCCGCAATCCGTTAAAAAGGGTATCCCACATTGTAGATTTGCATCTTAGCTCGGCCCCTAGTATTGGGTCCCTTACTGGCATTACATGCTCTACAACATTGAATCCAATCCTCTACATCGCTTCTACAGGCTGATGGCCTGTAAAACCGTTCCCGAATCTTGGCCAATGTTTTTGTTATTCTAAGATGATTCCAGATGCGTCATCATGAACACTCTTCAAGACATCCGGTACAAGCGCTTCGCGTATCAGTAGTTGGCGCCGGTGAGATCTGCCATCTGTTGTTTCCCAGATCCGGTAAACAATTCCATTTTCTACTTGAAGCGAGTCCCATTGTGACCATAAGATCTTTAAATTTACTGACTGTGAGCTGATATCCTGCCAGACTGGTCGTTCACCTTTCTCCTTCCAGGCTAAGATGACTGAAATATCTTTATCCTGTTGTCGAGCATTTCTCATATCCACATTGGAACCTAGTTGTACGGATTTGACTGAGACTTCTTTCTTCACTCCATTGACTACAGTGCTTAGTTCTTCTTCAACTTTGGTCTGGAGGAGACGATCCTTGGCTTTCAACTCATAAAGCTGCATATCTCCACAGGGACTTCTTAAAAGGTCATGCTTCAGATCAATAATCAACCCATACTTTCGCATTAAATCCTGGCCCAGAATAAAGTCATCTTCAATATCAGCAAGGATGAATTTCCCAGTTATTACCATTGAGGAAATCTTGATAGATAGCTCGACAGTGCCCTTGGTCCAAGCTTGTTCACCCATGGCTGTCCTGAGGCGGTACTTTTCTCTTCAATTAATGGATAAGCCTGGGATGCCCTTGACCAATTGTGTCTTGATAACTGAACCAGTAGCAGCGCAGTCCATGCACATGTCTATATTGCGTCCAAAAAGAACATTCCATCCCGATACATAAACGTTCTCACTTGAAGTACGCATTTTAGAAATTCTTCATCGATATGATACGTTGCGCATCGCAACAAACCGCGGGAACTCGACACGACATGAATATCGGAAAATAGTAAGAGGTATAATTATAATATCAAAAAACAGCAAATGGCATTGCGTTTAGGGGCGGAAATATTTCTGGAATTACCTGCAATATACAGCTTATGTCTATTCCAAAAGATTGAAATTTGATCATACGTGTTATTGTCAAAGAAATCTCATAAAAGATGAAGTTGATGATTCTCATCGCAATCGCAGAATGTTTTGAAATCTCTTATTTATTTCATGTGGGAAACTTCCCCTTTCTTCTCTAGAATCGCTTTTTACGTCTCATTAATGAGCGGCTTTCGATTTTCTTGAGCGGCTGGCGGTGGAATCGAGTCCCCATTTTATGTAATTTTCATAAGTTTTCCCGAAAACAAAGTCATAAAAACACTCGTCATAAAATATTTTCATCACTGATCATTTCCTGAAGAAACTATACGATATTTTTTGGCACCGCGCGTATTTCCGTTGATCTGTTGTTCGTTGTTGAATCTTTGTCGTTTTCCACGCACAGGCGGTCTAGTATACCATACAGAGAAATAAATCTACTTCTAAAGTAATAATTCTGCTGAGAGAGGAGTATAATTCTTGCCGAATTAGTCTTCGCAAACAAATCAAAAATTGGGTTAAAAGGACATGGAGAACGAGAAGTAAACATCGCGCGACTCTTTATTAACGACGTTTTCCCTCTTCTATCCTAAAATTCATCGTCATACATTTTAACTTTATATAAACTCATTGTTTAATCTGAAGAAGGAGAAGATTGGATGGAGGGGTACGAATAATGGGCCAGCCAAAAGGCCTGAAATTTGAAATATTAAACGGAACGAAAACGAGTGCTGAGTGGTCTGTGTCACCTGTCTGTGTCGTATAGTTTGAATTTAGTTGCATGCGTGTTTAAAATTAACGAATTCGAGAACAAAAAAAAAAAAAAAAAAAAAAAAAGAAAAAGAGTATTTGCCTCGCTAACATGTTGCGCGAGTTTTGCGAAAGTAAATATAAACAGCATTGTCGCTTCTACGAAAATATTTACAATATAAATCCGAAATCGAGGGAGTATACCGTACTACGGTACGGTAACGTATCATGAAAGAGAATGATGATTTTCTATTCGTTGTGCCGTTTCTGCTTGCAAAATGAAAGTAAAACTCGAAATACGTAATTACTAAAGCGTCGCTGGAACAATTGTAGTCAATTTTTTGAACGGCTTTAGCAGTATACGAAAAAGAATTGCTGCTGTTGACATTAGACTTGTTGTCTCTTACAGTTGGTTCGCGTTGAAAAATACAGTAATTGTTTGAAGAAAAACTTAGGCTGGTCGGAAATGCGGGAAGAAAATCGATCGTATCAAATGCTGTATTTATAAAGATAATGATGATGAAAACCAACTTGGCAATATTTTGATGCGTCTGTTCGGGTCGCTAGTATGCATTAAATACTGTGTCTTGAACTACGATGATGGTTTACTGCGATAAAATAAAAAATGATTAAAATATTCTCGTAGAAGTTGATAATTATAATTCAGTTTAATTGAACGGCCGGCCCTTCAGTAGTGAAAATACGTATTTCGCAATCATCTCTGAGACTCATTTTCTTGCTATAGCATCAAGCGAGTGTGGCAATTTATTATCTTTGGAAACAGAGAAAATGAATGAATAACTGAATATGCGAATGGATGCAAAATCTATCTCTTGAAGGACTAAGGTTGCCTCGTTCACACCTCTACGCCTCACGCTCAAATAAGGCATCCTGTGATTATTATCCCGCTCTTGCAGACACGTCCCCCAACTTCTCATGAAGGTACTTGATAAAACAACCGGGGCCGCTAAATACCTACGTCAAGTGAAAGTTCAGCTGACCATGAGCTCGATCACTCACTCAAACGGTCGCGTTTTAACCCACGGGGCGTCCATTTTCTCAGATCACTCTGAGAAATTCTCGCTTTCTATTTCTGCGCCTTCCTTGACTATCCTCTTTTTTGCTCTGTCCATCACCGCTCTCCTTAGCAAGGAACTCGATTGATGGTGAACGTGCTAATGCGCAAAGAGCCTCCAACTCTGTCGAGATAGTGCGGTAGGCAACAACACATCTCAGCACAACTCTTCGTTGGATCTTTTTTATCTCTTTTACCTTCATAGAGTCGGCCCGTATTTGAACACCATATAGGAGGATCGACCATGCGGTGCTCATCATGATCCTTCCTCTTGCTTTCCTCGGCCCTCGTAGGTTTGTTATCAGAATTCTTGGGTATGTAACCACAAGCTGCCATCAGGAAATGCTGCCTGAAGCTCAGCTTCAAGTCAAACTAAATGCCTGGGTATTCTATCAACTCCTTGGTCGTGTTGAGGAGACTGAACACTTACGGGTCGTGAGGGGTCGTGAGTAATATGACTTCCGTCTTTCCTACTTGGAGTTCTAGTCTGGCCGACCCGATACAACGCGTCATTGCTTGTAAGGCTTGATTTATCCTGCGTTCCAACGCTACTTTCTATCGGACCTAATCTAAACTTGTCGATATTTGTTTCACGTCTGATCCTTGACAATAATTCTAGAATCTAGCACCGGTGGTAAATACAATACCTTGGACTTAAATTAGTCGTTTAGAAATGCACACATGATGTCAATCTGTCCAAAAATCGAATCAGGTTCATAGTTTTGTTTGTGACGGTTGGATATTGGGACGCATATCTATTGAAACTGTTGACCTCAAGTATAACAATAGATAGGAGTTCTTTCATATAAATTTTCCAAATGGTCTCCAAAACTTCCATGCGTAGAGTCCTTTAAGAGTTCTGGGATCTGAGGTGGGCTTCTTGAAGTTCCGGTAGAGGTTCCAGGTTCCAGGTTCCAGGTTCCACTGTGAACACGTTTACATATGTAACATCATGGTACATACCAATAGCACAGGTTTATTACCTAGAAATTTCATTATATACTACAAGCAGGTAGGTAACATTTTAAAAAGATAACTCTAGGTCAGTGTTTCTCAACCGGTGTGCCGCGGCACATCACTGTGCCGCAAGCCCGCCTCAGGTGTGCCGCAAAAGTTTTATCGAAAACATAAATCAACATGAACTAAAAAAGAATTCTCATTTTTTTTTTTAATAACTTGACAAATTAATGTTATTACTTCAACTAAATAAATTGAAAATAATTTATTAACATAAATAAAATAATATACTTAATTTCCAATTAAAAAATTGTATACAATAATAATAATTTTGATTCTTAGTACAAATTAAAATTTTTAAATTTAATTTATAAATTTAACTAAGAAAATAAATTTAAATAATTACAATATCAATATCTTTAGGGATAATAGAATGATTCAATAAAAATTTTTAATTTGTTACCTCGATGTTGAATTATTAGATTAAAAGAATTTATATAATTCAATCTGTAATTCTATTCGATTGATTGGGGATACAATCTATTTTAATATTTATTGATGGTAATGTTCATGAATGAATTATATATAGAATACCCCGACAATATATCATTTCCTCTGATTTTTTTTCTATTTCGAAATAATTTATTAACAATAAATTATAAAATAAAAAATACCGTTGATAATATAATAATTTAAAAATAATTTCATATTTAAAAAATAAAATATTAAATAAATTGAATAAATTAAATTTTTAATAATAATTAATATTCGAAATTAATTAAAAATATAAATCGACAATAAAGCTGAGTGCTATTAAACTCAAAATAAATTTAAAAATCAAACTTTTCAAAAGAATTTAAAAATTAAATTTCAAATTTAAAAATTGATAATCTTTATAATATATAAATTATAAGAGTAATTCTTGAAGATAATAAAATAATTAGATTTATTAATGATATCAAAAAAACCCAATTTAAATAAAATTGAATAAAATATTTTATTAAAAAATAAATTAAAATAATCATTTGAATTATACATGAATACAAATTAAAATAAAATTAACTAATTGTGTATTTTCTATTTAATTTAATTATTATAAATTTAATTCATAATTTATTTAATTAAAATTATTTTAATTTTAATTTTAATCAAAATATTAACTATTAATTTTCTTTTATATCAATTCATTAATTTTATTAAATTCATTTTTTTTAAATTTTTATTAAATTGATAATTTTAATTTTTGAAATTTAAATTGAAGATTTTATCGATGAAATTACTTGGAAAAGTAATCATAAGCCCTATCTGACTGATGTGTTCCAATTTTTGAATGATGTCAGTTCCAGTTATAATTACTTAAACTTGAGTCCAAACCTGCAGTCACGGTCATAAAAATCAAGAACTTCCTGTGACTTGGCCAGAAATACAGATTATATTTCATGTTTTTTCATAAATTTCGGAATTAGAAGAGCCCGGAGGGTTTCCAGTAAATGTAAGGAAGCATCCAGACTTTTTTGCGTATATTGGTGGAAAAATTTTTTTGAGTCCCGGTGGAAGATCAAAGCTCTTGTTTCTTGTGACCGTAGTACAGAGAAAGAAGGATGAGGCCTCTCATATAGCCATCTTGTAGGCCACAAATTCTGAAATTAGGAGGAGGAAATCTGGAGAGACATGAAAATGTCAAAACGTACAAAAATTTTCAGTGTACAATTTGGAGTTCTGGAAGTGCTGTGCCGCAGTAATATCATCTCATGGAAAAATGAGCCGCGATATAAGAAAGGTTGAGAAACACTGCTCTAGGTTATACTAAGCACGACCGGTTTCGAGCGGTTCGTTGCCGTTCATCATCAGGATCACTGCATCAGCCAACTCGATGTTCAAGTTCAAGAAAGAAGAAAGCTTCGGTAAAGATGAGCCAACCTTGTGAATCCCATCTGAAGTAGTATTGAATCAACGGATTGATATAGGTGAATTCGAGGTTTTTGAGTAGGTCAGAACCGGCAGGTGTCGATTTCGGTTTCTTTGAGCCAATTCATTGCTCAAGGCGGATTCCGCCATGCATCGCAAAGACACATTTTCAGCCGTCTCTATTCATTCAAGATCCCTTCATCCCAACATCCATAAAATGGTGCCACCAACTCCGCTATACACGGGCTCCTCACTATCTCCCTCTCCTATCATGCCGTTGAGAAGGAGGTAGTGAACATCGAGCGAATGAATTGAACCTGGACGTCCGATCCTCTATCAAATGGAAACAGCTGCGACGGTTGTTGACAGAGGTGGATACCCCCTGAAAATGAACGGAAGAAAGAAGGTAAACCTTTGGAAGCCTTAGCTGCTCACCTTCGACGCCTGGGTTACCGAACAGGATTTTATACTCTCTCTACCGTTTCTGATATAATTTCTCTTGAAAATCGTATTCCTACACTGGACAAGGCTGGGGTGTACCGGGTATCGTGTGGTGACTGTTCATCAACATACACTGGTCAAAATGGTAGAACCTTGAACCAAAGATTAAGCGAGCGCTGTACTTGTAATACTGCTGTGTCTAATCATTGTGCCCAGGAAGACTACAATCCGACAAAACTGAAAATCTCCCTCCTCCATCAATGTTTGAAGAATAAGTTACTGAATCGGCTCGAAGAAATCGAAATCGACGCCGCAAAAACGTCTGCCTGCCCTGACCTGCTTAACAACCTCGAATTCACCTGTATCAATCTTTTGATTCAATACTACTTCAGATAGAATTCGAAAGGTTGACTCATCTTTACCGAAGCTTTCTTTTCTCTTGAACACGAACGACGAGTTGGCTTTTGTAGAAGTCCTGATGATGAACGGCGGTCGCCCTTAGTATAACCTATCGTGTAAAAAGTTACGTGCTTGTAGTGTATTGAAATTTCTAATAAATCTGTGATAAATGGCTCGTACATTGGAAGACTCTATAAAATTCGCAGACCAATAGGGTTTCTACCCACTTTCACGAAACAAATTTCACGAAAAGCCCATTTCACAAAAGACATTTTCACGAAAATTTCTACTCCCGAAAACAATTTCGCGAAGACGTTTTCACGAAAATATTTTCACAAAAATTTTTCCCCACGAAAATACTAGGCCAGTAATTTTGCCTAATACGTAAATACGCAACTTGCATCGACCGTCACGATGAACACGATTTCCATTGCCTATATTTCTGTATTCTTGTAACCTCAGTTTATGCAATTTCCATGGCTTGCAAAAAAGTATCATACCCCGGCTGCGACCAACTTCTCTCTACTCTCGGTGTGTACAATGCAGCCTGCAGTGGAAGGAAATAAGTTGTTACTGGACGGGTACATCAGTAGTATACAAAGGACGTCCAGGACACTTATCTGGACACCATTAAATTTGTCCAAATTGATATCATTCTCACCAAAAATTACAATCCTACAATTTGACCTCCAAAATTTATTCTCTAAAATACAATAAATAAGGTAAATCCTTTACCTATGATTTTTTCAACGCTCACAAACGTTCAGGCATAATTGATTACCATTATTCAGCCTTATTCAAGCTGTATCTGACGGATTTCATTTTTGACAACCATGTAAGTACGTCCAGGACACTTATCTGGACAATCTCAAATCTGTCCAAATTGATATTATTTTTACAGAAATTTTACTCCTATAATTTGACCCTAGATATTGCCCCAAAAATTATCCTCGAAAATAGGCAAATTCACTATACCTATGATTTTTTCAACACTCACAAACGTTCAGGCAAAATTTATTACCAATATTTAGTCTTATTAGTAGTAAATAAATAGTGTAGGGGCTATGATGGTAGACCCTGCTTTTATTTCAGGATGTATTATGATACACCCTAGAAAAATTCATTTAATTTCAGCAATTTTTTTTCCATCACGACGACGTGTAGAATGATAATTTTCAACAGTTTTTTATTTCCACCTCGTCAACCACACAAGTTTTTTCGTGAAAAAGACACATCTTTTTTTTTTTCCATACAAAGGACGTGCAGAACACAAAAACTTGTACACGCATGTATGAAGTATGCATGTTTTCTCTTGTTTCTCCTTAATATCAATTGAATCTCAGTTTTACTACACTCGAGTTGCGTTTATCAATTCCAATTTAGCCTCTAACCACAACGAATTTTTATCATGAAATCTAATCGGTTAGATAGATTGAATTAAAGCTTTCCATTATCACGCAGTAGGATGAGGTTAGAAAGCTTCATGAAATGTAGTTTCAAGGCACATTGGCCGACAAAACCAATTTTCTAACGATACAGTATTGTAGAGTACACGGTCATATCATCGGACAAAATAATCTCATTGAAATTTGGTGCAGCTTCACTTTTTTGAAAAAATGCTGTTCATTTTTCTTCTAGGTAAGTATTCATCGATTAATATAGTGACTGAAACATTATTCGCATCAATTCCGCCCCATGTTCTTCACAGTTTACGTGCCTATCGGAATCTACTGTTCATCGGTACCAGAGGACAGCTCTACCCCGCTCACTCACCCATCGAATTCAATTAAAGGATACCCGGTCACAACGTCTACCCTCATCGTTCCACCAATACGTACAGGTGCTGTTGCAGAAAAGCCCAGAAAAAAACTACCAGCGGGAAATGACTTCGGAGATATGATCACAATGAATAGGATATATGTAGACAAAACAGATATCATTTATGAAATGATAGAAAACGAAAAATATGTGTTTTTGTCCAGACCGCCACGCTTTGGTAAGTCGTTATTACTGAGTACGCTAAGGTATCATTCTTGTTCTGTGATTGCTGTCTTCAATATTTCGTGATAGTTCTGCTGTGCAACTTTATTGGTGAAACCAATATAGTATTTTTCAGGTTCTGACAGTCCCACTGATTCGTGTTTCTTCACTGAGAGATAGCCACCTTCGTACAGAACTTTCAACGCTGCCTTGGGAGCAGGGAAGGAATCTTTGAATCCTCTTATGAAGCCTACATCAACAGGAATCGTGTCATCTTCCGTTTTCAATGTACCTAATAAGTCGAGTGCCAGGATGATTTGAGGTACATTTCGGATTACTTCTACTACGTACTTTGAATCTGTTTTCGCATGATACGAAGAGATATCTGTAGCCTCAATTTGCCCGAGGAAATCGATCACATCCAAAGAGTTATACATCTTCGCATCATATAGGGAGAATCTGTACCCCTCAAAGTGACTCAGTCCTTCGAATAATTTCACATTTGATGGACCGCCTTCAAAAAGATATTTTAGCGTACTCATCAGTAATAACGACTTACCAAAGCGTGGCGGTCTGGACAAAAACACATATTTTTCGTTTTCTATCATTTCATAAATGATATCTGTTTTGTCTACATATATCCTATTCATTGTGATCATATCTCCGAAGTCATTTCCCGCTGGTAGTTTTTTTCTGGGCTTTTCTGCAACAGCACCTGTATGTATTGGTGGAACGATGAGGGTAGACGTTGTGACCGGGTATCCTTTAATTGAATTCGATGGGTGAGTGAGCGGGGTAGAGCTGTCCTCTGGTACCGATGAGCAGTAGATTCCGATAGGCACGTAAACTGTGAAGAACATGGGGCGGAATTGATGCGAATAATGTTTCAGTCACTATATTAATCGATGAATACTTACCTAGAAGAGAAATGAACAGCATTTTTCCAAAAAAGTGAAGCTGCACCGTATTTCAATGAGATTATTTTGTCCGATGACATGACCGTGTACTCTACAATACTGTATCGTTAGAAAATTGGTTTTGTCGGCCAATGTGCCTTGAAAGTACATTTCATGAAGCTTTCTAACCTCATCCTACTGCGTGATAATGGAAAGCTTTAATTCAATCTATCTAACCGATTAGATTTCATGATAAAATTTCGTTGTGGTCAGAGGCTAAATTGGAATTGATAAACGCGACCCAGATGTAGTAAGACTGAGAATTTAAACCGATTGCCCTGGATGAATCTATAGAGACTATTATTTAAGATTTACATATTTTTATATTGTAGTTTCTTTGCAATGAATCCCATTTTTGATTTTAAAACGATACATTCATGTAAAATAATTTCTTGAAAATTTCCTCCTCTTTTGTGATACGAGTAACAATCCGTCAAGTCAATATCGTCGTCAGACTTTGAAACCACCTAATAGAAACCACCTAGAAAAAGTATCGGGTTCGAGAGAGAAATGTGAAAAGTACATCTGTTTCTCATACAAAAAAACGACGGCTTGCGCGCTGGAGGCGCTCCGCCAACCGCTAGTACTTAAATATGTAAGAACGTGAACGTTCTTCACTGTTAGTCGCGTCACTCTCCTACTCACGGACAAAGTTCGGAGCTCCGACCATATAACGCTATTCGGACTGTGCAAGCAACAACAACAACAAAGATTTTTCAGTTTCGCAAAATTCCTTAAAAATATATTTTCCTGAAAGAGAATTTTATGCTCATTAAACTTTGTTCTTTGCGTTTTTTCTTTAAATTCAGTATTTATTGAGAAATTTAAGAAAAACTGAAAAACTGTATACTTGAATTGTGTATGATCACCCTTTCCTTATCAGTACTTTTTCATATATATATAGATATAATTTTACATGGGCGACGCTAGCGCACCTACAATATGCACACCTCGAATTCCTCTCTCGTCCTGTTCATCCTTCCGAGTGCAGTCAGCTGACCTGCCTTTCCTTCGGGAACTCGACTTTTTGATTCGATTCTGTGGAAACACAGCATCGCCAGATTTGTCAAGATTTTACATCTTACATATATTTACAAGTCTGCCCTACAAAGTAGAATGGACGTATCTACAAAACGCCGATCACGAGAAAAATCTTTTTTTCTTTAAGAAACGATTCAACCAGGTAAGGATATAGGTTCTTATTCAATTTTTAACGAGAAAACCGATGGCAATGATAATTTCTTGATACAGACAAATTTTCATGAAGATATTCAGCAGAGTGTAGATACGTCCAAATTTGGATGTATCTGCAATGTTTACATCGAACATATTTCGGAGCGTCATCAATGTTACCTATGGTTAGAAACAAAAATTCTCTTATGTGCAATCTCTCAGATTTATTTCTGAGTAAAAATGACAAAATAGAAATAATTAATTAATTATCCTATAAAATCTGTCATCTTAACACGTATTGTAGCAAATTACTCATGTCAGCTTTGAACAACAAAGCATTTTGTGTTCATAACTATGAGATTTCCATTAAATAAAAAATATATAAAAATATTCCGTTATTATTATTTTAAAGAAGAAAAATTTTATGCACTGTACAGACAGAGAGTATATTTTTACATAATGTTACGATCGAGCTCGACATAGAGAATTTTTGAACTGATAAAGAAAACATCTGCGCAGAAAGGAAGAAAAAAAATATATACAAATCTACAGCGCGCTCTACAAAATACTCGAGTGGTCAACTCCGAATAACACGCCTCCTTGACCACGAAAAAAAATTTTCCATCTTAATAATTTTCCTCAGATTGTAGGGCAATTGCAGCTCAGAATACTAGCCTCTACAACTTTACAGATTCGATCTTTCAACGAAAGAAAGCCACGTCGATTATAAATAAATTACAACTATTTACATACGTACACAGAAAACTATGATTAATTCAAGAAATTGAATCGTCAACAAAATCTAAGTCGCAGTCACCATCTCAAATCATTCATTTAGCAGTAATTTAGTAAGTGCCTCATGCTGCGGTCCTGGTAGGCTCTTTGTCAAAATGTCAGCCTCCATATCTTTTCCATCGAGATGATCAATACTCATGAAACCGTTTTGAACACTTTCCTCCACTGAACGCCAAGCTACATCAATATGACGACAATCTCTGGTATCCCGTTTTTCGACTATCGCTTTAGCACCTTCGTTATCGATCAGCATCCGAATATTATGCGGGATCCTTAGTTCATCCAACGAATGACTTAACGCTCGTACCTCGCTTTCGGCCGCAGATAAAGCCATATATTCCGCCTCTGTACTTGACTTTGTAATACTTCGCTGTTTAATCGTTCTCCAATGTACCAAGTTTCCATTTAATTTTATCGCCATACCAGACGTCGACCGACGGTCCATCGCATCACTCGCGAATGACGCATCTGTATACACGGACAAAATATTTTCAGAATCATTTGAAGTTCGGTACCTGATACTTCTGTTCTTGGTCCGATTTAAATAGGCTACGATTCGATTCGCGTATTTAAACAAATCCCCAGTAGGCCAAGACTGGAAACGGCTTAAATAATTTACTGGATAGGAAATATCCGGCCTAGTTGAAATGCTGGCGTACATCAATTTTCCTAATATTTCTCGAATCGGGTATTTTTCGTCTGTTTCAGTCGGTTTATGAAGGCGAAGATTATTTTCCATCGGTGTAGCTGGACTCCACCGTCCGGTTGGATACGTCAGCTGTATTTCTTCAATATAATCCTGTTGCGAAAGTCGTAATTCATTTTTAGTACGATCATGAATGAACTGTATACCAAGAAATTTACTTGGAAAACCAAGTTCCCGGATTTCAATATTTTCTTTAAGAAAGTTTTTCACAAACTTGATCCTTTCTTCATCCGCACCAGTGACCAACATGTCGTCAACAAAAATTAGAACGATTACTGATTGCGGTTGATTTACATCCACGAATATGCTGGGTTCTAAAACCAAAGATCTAAAACCTATTTTTGCAAGCAATTTTGTTATTTCAATATGCCAATTACGAGATGCTATTTTAAGTCCATAAATTGATTTTCCTAATCTTAAAGCCTGTGTTTCAGGGTTAGCCGATAACATACCTTCCGGGATGGAGAGATAAACTTCCCTCTGAACTTTACCGTATAAAAATGCGGCGGTGACATCGATATGTGAGAGAGTCCATTTACATGCAACAGCAAGTACAACCAAAAGTCGTACAGTTGACATTTTTGCGGTAGGAGAAAAAATTTCGCTCACCGAATATTGATTAGTATCCTTGAATCCTCGAGCACATAATCGTGCTTTGTAACGATGACGACCATCTTTTTCTTGTTTTCTCTGAAACACCCAGGTGGTATCAACTAGTTTCATTTTTGGTTTATCCACAACGTCCCATACATTACGTTGTTTCATCAAATCAAATTCTTCTTCAATAGCTCGCTGCCAATGACTTCTCTCTACGCCTGTCACCGCCTCCTGATATGTTACCGGTTCCCTGTAAACGTAACAAAGATTGGTTACAATATTTTCAATATTATCTAAATCAATTTTTTTTCTTATACTTGATCTTCAGTGTTTCATCTTTTTTTTGAGCTAGTGCTCCAGCCAGATGACGGATATCACGCGACTCATCTACCAACACGTTTCCAACAGTTTTCACTGTTCTGGTTTTAACATCATAAATTTTATAACCCATACTCGAATATCCAACTAAGACGCCTCTCCAGGCTCGTTTGTCCATTTTATTTCGAACTTCTTCCGGAACTAACACTTGAGCGTATGCTCCAAAACATTTCAAATAACTTAGGTCGGGTTTTCGATTAAACCAACGTTCATATGGAGTAGTATTTTCCAACGCCGATGTTGGAGAACGGTTCACTATATAGACTGCCGCATCCATCGCATAACACCACCACTCAGTAGGGCAATATGCACCATAAATTAAAGCCCGACATCGATTTCCCAATGTTCCATTCATTCTTTCAATACTACCTGCCAATTCATGTAAGTATGCCGGCACTCGATCAAGTTCTATTCCTTCTTGTTTACAAAAATCCTGAACTTCCTGGCTGACAAGTTCGCTAGCATTATCACAGCAAATTTTTTCTATACGATCCCTAAATTTACTGTGTACGCGTTTTACATATTCCTTTATTTTTCCTTCCGCCTCATCTTTCCGTTTTATATTCCAACTAAACGTATAATGAGACCAATCATCCATTATAACAAGTGTATATTTGGACTCATCTTCAGCAATGGGATCAAATGGTCCCATTAAGTCACAATGAATTAATTCAAGTATTCTTGAGGCTCGATTTCTCACAGTTTTGTGCTTTAATCGTCTCATTTTTGCACATGCACAAGTATCACAAGTAATAATAGAGTTTCTTACCTTCATATTTTTAGGGACTCCTACAGCCATTTCAGGAAGTTTCTCTGTATACTTGGCGCACAGGTGACCCATCCGTCGGTGCCATATTTCGCCATCTGTGTAATTTTTCATTGCAACTGCTGCCACTTTTTCTTCAGCTGGGAGCATTTGAAATTGTAGCTTTATTCTTGTAGGTGAATTTACTATCTTTCCCTGCATTATCAAAGTATTACCATTATTAAATACAGAAACCACTCCATTTTCTCCGGTTGTTTTATAACCGTCTTTCATAAATTTCGTCATAGCTATTAAATTCTCATTTAAGTCAGGAACCAATAATACATCTTTAAAGAGACCTGTTATAGCTTTTCCATTAACAAAACTTAAAACTCGAACATCTCCCTGCATTTCTGCTTTCATGGTAACCCCGTCTTTCGCTAATCGTATTACTGCTTCTGCAGCATATAATTTTCGAGGGTTTATCATACAGTTATTATAATTTTCCTGCATCATATGGTAATTCGCTCCGCTGTCTCCCATAAATGGAATCAATTCGTCCTCACGACAGGGGGGAGCTCTATCGATGGAAGCGGAGGTAGCTACGGCACAAAATTTATCTACAAAATCAAAATCTGTCTTGTTTTTCTCATTTGCAGTGGTTAATTTAGCGATTTTGTCACATTTATTTGCATAATGGCCCATTCTCCCACATTTAAAACATTTAATCTTTGATTTATCAGTCTTACCTTGATTCTGCTTCTTATACCTTTGTGCTTTATTTGCTGCTACCTCCGATCCGCCGTTTCCACCATTTTTTCCATTTCCATTTCCATTGGATTGAATCACTTCCTCTTTAGTGTCATCTTGATCTCCATTTCGTTTTAGATTACGTCGTTGTCCCTGATTTCCATACTGTTGACGATCAGTTTTTGGCTCATAACTGAGTTTCATAGATGCAATCTCCTGCATAATCGTATTTTTCGTCATTGTACTGGTGAAGCCTGGCATTTGAATTAATCCTCGAATTGAATGTCAAATCGACTTCATTGTTTGAGGCACCGCATCGATATAACGAATTGATTTTTCCTGGTCTGTAGTCCTTACACCACATTCCCGTAACTGGCCTATCAGCTTATCAATTTCCATGAAGAATTTTGCTGGGTCGCATTTGAAGTCCAATTTCATTGATCTGAGCTTAGCCTGAATCGTTAAGGCTGACGACACATTTTTAGTAGCGAATTGTTCATCTAACATTGCAAACACCTCGCGAACTGTATTTATTCCGACAATCAAGTTAATCACATTATTCCCGAGGTAACGCGATATAACTCCCATTGATTTGTGTTCTTGAGCGATACGAACTCGTCGTTGAGCTGCCGTTTCATTTTCCGGTATTTCCCTTGAAGCTTTTGGGCATTCCCTCGCAAATTTAATCTCATGCTGCACTCGTATCTTCCAAGCTGAATATCCATCACCGTCGAAAATATGCTGTGGAGGTATCGACTCCATCATCACAATATTCAATAAATTCACGACGCAAAAATACCAGTAAAAAATCGAGAAAAAAAACGAACTGCAACCCGACAATGTCATACACGTCTACTAGAGCACAAAACTGTCTTCCACGCGAAAGATACAGGATACGACAATGTTAGGTAGAAACGCGGTAGGTAACTGAATTCGAGTACTTCGAACAAAGCCTAGTTGTTTTCAGGCAACATTCAACCGGTTCCAGTCTGCACATCAAACTGTCAATTATTGCAAATCATTCTAACTTGCCCGACAATTGAACCACAATCC
Organism: Aspidiotus rigidus; assembly: GCA_035079385.1. Classification (NCBI taxonomy): domain Eukaryota; kingdom Metazoa; phylum Arthropoda; class Insecta; order Hemiptera; family Diaspididae; genus Aspidiotus; species Aspidiotus rigidus. The sequence goes on along the minus strand of JAVHKY010000003.1, from coordinate 14,045,189 downwards.
AAATTACGTTATCCACTTAATTCGGAACTCAGGACAATGTCCATGTAAGTTAAGTTTTCCTTCTTAGAACTCAAAAAATTTCGCAACCACGCATCGCTACCATATTATTTTAAAGAAGAAAAATTTTATGCACTGTACAGACAGAGAGTATATTTTTACATAATGTTACGATCGAGCTCGACATAGAGAATTTTTGAACTGATAAAGAAAACATCTGCGCAGAAAGGAAGAAAAAAAATATATACAAATCTACAGCGCGCTCTACAAAATACTCGAGTGGTCAACTCGGAATAACAGTTATCATCATTCTGGCGCACAGGATATCGAATATCAATATGGTGTAGTCTAGTGTTCTCAACATTACATTATACAATTCTTTGTTCTTTTGCCATGATAGTCAGTCGTCCTAAATGAAAAATAAAGATATAAATTTGTGATCAAGCCTGGCCATGGAGTATATGCGCTCTTTCTGATGATACTCGAATATACAACACTCTATGAGCCTGACTTTACTTGGTGATGAAGGATTAAACTCAAAAATATTAGAAAAGCTTAGAACTTCTACAGCTCCGGAAGAAAACGTTTTTATCAATCATCTAGAGAACGTGAGTACTTAACATCATAGCATGGATGTTAGTGGTGCATGCGATGGAAAAAAGAACATGGTTGCTTGGCTTGTGACCTCTTGAAGTACCAGTAAGATTAGCACTTGATAATGTGTATGAACAAAATGTTGTGTTCTTCTCACCACATTTTATAGGAAGATGGAATCGTTTCACATAATTTCTGTGTGCTTTTGTTACCCAAAACTTGATTGTACATTATTAACTCTATATTCTGATTCTAGAAAGTTGGATACAGATGTGTGTGTTAACTGAAACGCCGGTCAAGTGTATATATAATTAAAACAAAGAGGTTTTCTGGTCTCATCAATGACAAATTGGTTGATATAATCATTCTATCCATTAGCCAGATTTGTCTTCAACACAACGAGTGAAAAAAAAATCATCAATATTATTCATTCCAAGTACATATGTTGGTCAGAATGTAGTTAAATGTCAACTATTTTATTGTACTCAGGTATATAACTTGATTTGTTCGAGCTGAGAAAATGTATGTATAATGATCCAGATACTCAAGTGAGTCGTGAAGAAAGAGGTCTAACTAGAGTTACACAGTCTCAAATATTGAAGATCTTCAATATCTCTGCAATACTTGCAATACTAGATTAATTATTTATGCTGAAGAAATGTAGCTGCGGTATGAATCTCATAAGGTTGACTTCTTTGTGACGGGTCACATATCATGATTGAAACTGGTATCTTTTCTGTTTGAAGTACTTCGTGAATTCCTTCTTAATGTACAAGCTAAATTTGAGATTTCGATTATAAAGAGGATATATATACCAAGGCAATAATTTGAGATCATTTTAAACGATTGGAGTACTATATGTATTTTGATTTTGAACAAATTATACTGTGTAAAATTCCAAGAAATTAAAGTATTTTTGCCTCGTCGCTTGCCTTAATTAAACTTTCTCAATCAACAAAATGATTGACTAACATACAAAAAAAAGCCCTCCGTAATCCCATCAACCATAACTAAGTAATAAATCACAAATGAGAATAAATTACAACTAAAATTTTAGGAACGAAATAGAAGATAAAATAAAAAAAATAGATAAGTTGAATAATGAATACATATAAGGATCCAAAGTCTAAATCTCTAAATTACTGATGGAGTGATTGGTGAAATAAACAAAAAGAAAAAATCATATGTTTGACAGGGTGAATGAATTGCAAATTTTAGTATAAATTAAAAATGAAAGAGGTTTAAAACAACAGAATAGATTGAAAAATTGTTCTTTAAATTACGCGAGCCTACAACATAGAAACAATGTAGTTACTTGAGCAAAATTCAATCACAAATTCACAAATAAAGTGCCAATTACAGCCAAAATAAAATCATCCAGTTAATGATGCTGGTAACTTATAACTCTTTAGAAAAAAAAAAAAAAAAACTTATATAGGCCCTATATATACTTTCTAAGACTAGTAAAATGAACCCTCAATTCATAAATCTAAACTGAAATAAATTACTTACTCCTGATTATAAATTAAACAAAAAAGGAAGAAAAATCTTTGAAGTATTTGCATAGGTAACTAACATGAGATAAAATTTTATCATCTTAATAAATCTCCCACATGGAGACTGAAAATTTCTGAACACCTGGAGGTGAAATTGAAGAACTATACCTAAACCACAAATTCACAAATATTAACGATCATAAATTGATCTAGAATTATAAGGACAACAAAAACAATCAGCTTAATAAAGAAAACTCGAACGTACCGAGCTGAATTAATTTTATGAATTAAAAATAAAAAGGCGTTGACTAGTAATACTGAAGCGAATATAGACGATAAGAGGGGAGAATAAATAGGTGCCGAATAATAAATTAATAATACTAGTAATAAATAAAAAATAGAAACACCTACAAGGGTCAATTGAAATAATCTTCTTTGAAATATTCGTTTGACAGAATACGGTTCAGATCTAAATCTCTGGAATCATTTTCCTCAAGAAGCGACCAGAATACTCTGCTACTCTCCGGCATTAGTGGCGCTAATTTTTGGACGATTTCTTTTTTTTTCTTGCGGAGGATATCCCACGAGATTTTTTATATTCAATAGGCATTTCTATTCCCTGTTTGAGAATTTTGACTTGAAGAAAGTCTAAATCTTTGAATTCTCCGTTGTGTTCAATTTTGTAAAATAGGGAGAATTCGTTCCGCCTTGCCACGATGCAGACCATATTTCTAAACCGTAGGTCGGTATTTTTTTTCAATTTGGTCGGGCTCTTATAATCCTTCCATGCATAGAAATGAGAATGTTCCATGTCAATTATCTTGACTCGTCCACTTTTTGCAGATTGTACACTTGATAAAAAATCATAATAATCATTCAGCACACCTTTTCGTTCGATGGCTAATTCTACCTGGTGATGGAATGAATCTGCCGCCACGAACGAATGTCCGGGTTCAAAATACTTGAATATTATCTTCTGAGTATCTACTAATTTCGAATTAATTATGAAAACCAAGAAAGTCATAATACACCAGTTTCTGTTCTGGGCAGAACAATTATCCAGCCAAACAATGATCGTTTCACATTTTCTGTGTTGTAAAAAAAATTGGTAAAACGTACTCACTAGGTCTTCTTTGTTTCTACCAGTTATTCCTTCGTGCCATATGCACGAAATGACAGGTTCAGATGACGTCCCCACTGGGACAAACGTTTCATTAAATGCTATTAAACGACTCGTGAAAATTGCCGATTTATAGTTCGGCATATGTGGTAAAATAATTACTTTTTCTAGATCAACCGATACGCAGATAGTTTGTGCCGAATTTGATGATGAATATAACTCTACGTCGTGACTATATATTCCTTACGCGCTAAAATGTATCGTTGTTTGTGCGAATCAAATTCTCTTTGTGAGATCGAAGGATCGTTTTGCTCGTTGAATCTATCGCAAAATTCACATTGCTCTCCGCTCAGTTTTGTAAACGAAATATTCATTTCTTTTACCCGTTTCCTGTAGAACTCGTACGAGATATTTTCCCCACCTTGATTTAAATAATCTTCATACATTCCTACGATGGTTAATTCCGAAGCTAGATAGATACGATGAGGAGCATGAGGACGCCTGTAATGACTTATTTTAGGGTCGTAAGAGGTAATATGATCATCCACTGCGACCATAGCGATGGTTTTTGCAGAGTTAGAAATACGTCCGCTTAGAGTATGTGGTTTAGCTAAAAATATCTTTTCACGATTGGCGTTTAATGCGTAATGTATAATTCTATCGCTCGTCGGTTGTCTGCCGATTGTAGTTAGGAAAAACGGTTTACAAACCTGCAATGAATAAGTACGTAATTTTATTGATACGTTCTGACTTTTATTACAGAAACTATACTTTTATTAGTAGGTATTCAGGAACCTAAAATCTCTCTCCGGGAGCACTCTTTAAGAAATATTTGAATGTACTATTTCTTCGAAAATTATTATCGTCATTGTTATGGAATTAATGAAAACGCAATGTACGTGTTGAAGATGCAGAGTGTATTGAAATGTTGGATATCGAATAATAGTACAGAGTAATCTCATTGCCAGTATACAGTAGGTATAGATAAGAATTGATAAGAGTAAGGAGTAGATTAGACCCCACTCCTGTTGTGACACTACAATTCTCCCCTGCTAAAAAAAAAAAAAACATATTAAAAGAAAACAGGGTTTGAAAATCACATGTATACTCTTAGTATTGACGGTAAAAGATGTCTTGAATTTCTTGAATATGTTGAAAAAAAAAAAATAATAATAATAAAACAAAAGTCTCGAAAATATTGAATGAGTTTTGAAGAGAGGGAAAAAAAAAATAAATAATAGTAATAATAATTATGATTACAACCTATTTTGATACAATAAAATCACGTAAATGAGCTGGCTGTTTTCGACTACGCTGCGAAGGGAGCCGCGATGAACTTCCTCCTGCCTGTTGAACAGGTTGAGCAACTTGAGGTTGGGAGGCAGATGATGTTGACATCGCCATGTCACCATTTGACGCAGCTTGCTTTGACTGAGGTCCTAGTTTTGGTGCTGTTGTGGCTGGAACTCTTTGATCTATAGTAAATTTCACTTTTTTCTTTGTCTGTTTGGGTTCCGCTGATTCTTGCTCAGCGCGTTGAGGTGGGGGCGGAATTACAGTTGGGCGAAGCTGGTCGATGTGTCTCTTGAAAATGAATCCGGAATCCAACTTTACGCTATAGTGTAAATAACCATATTTTTCGATTATTGTGCCAAATGCCCATGCTTGATTGTCGCGGATTCGAGCCTGGACGCGCTGACCTACTACCAATTGTCGGGTCCCCGGCAACATAGATGTCCTCACTTTTTGGTGTTCTTGCGGTTTTATTGCATCCAAACGAATTCGAATAGGTCTGTGTAAATACTTTTCAGCTGGGCTTTTTCCATCTGCTAACGGAGTTGCTCGTAGTTTCAAAAGGAGACCCTGAACAACTTCACTATACTGGGTTGCAGAGGCGTGTGATTCTAACATTTTATTCAATTTTGATTTTACAGTTTGTACTAGACGTTCTGCAAAACAGTTCGATGCTGGGTGACTTGACGCTGTAAATATTTGCTGTATATTCCGCTCTCGACAAAATTTTTGAAATAGTTCGCTGTTGAACACAGTAGCAATGTCTGAGACTATCTTCCTTGGAAAACCGTGAAATGAGAATATATCCTTTAACGCCGTGAGTGTCGATTCTGAGGTAGGCGCGTTACGGAAAATTCGAATTTCCGGCCAGCGTGACAGGCTATCAATTAGAACAAGAAAATGGAGACCATCTTTTGGTCCAGCGAAATCTATATGCACTCGATCAAAATTCTGCTTTTCGATCTCCCATGAGTGAAGCGGCTGTTTTGGTGGTGATTTTTGATGTAAAACACACTGTTGACAACTTTTCACGACCTTTTCTATATCTCTGTCAATATTAACCCAATAACAATATTTCCTGGCTAGTTGTTTCATTCTGGTAGAGCCAATATGCCCTTCGTGTAATTCTGCAAGAATAGCTGACTGTAAAGATTTTGGAATCACGACGCGAGTACCTCTGAATAACAGTCCTTTGTTATAAAAATATTTGTCGCTATTCTCTGCCAACTTCAAAATCTCTTCATCTTTTTTCGTCTCGTCTTGAATTTCGGTCGCTGTGATGTATTCAGTTGAAATTGTAAAGACTGTTTCCGCACAAAATTGGTGTACTTCGTCGTTTTCAATTTTATCAATTGATCGAATATCTTCGCTCTGCCTGACTGGTGCACGAGATAAGCAGTCTGCTGCAATATTTTCCTCCTTTGGTCGGTGACAAATTGAATAATTGTATCCTGAGAGGAAAACACTGTATCGGCAGAGTCGTGCTGCAGTCATCGAAGGCGTGGCCGCTTGTGGGTGAAAAATTCGAGAAAGCGGCTTGTTATCCGTAGCAAGCGAAAAATGACGTCCAAATAAATATCGATGGAAGTGCTGGATTGAAAAAACAATGGCTAACACCTCACGGTCTAATTGTGAGTAGTTTTGTTCCGCTGACGATAATGCGCGGGAGGCAAATGCGATAGGTCTCTCTTCCCCATCAATCACGTGCATGATTACCCCCGCAACCCCTACTGGGCTGGCGTCTGTGGTCACTAACACAGGTAGAAGGGGGTTATACGGAACAAGAACTCGGTCGCTTGCAATTTCAGCGCGAAGTTTAAGGAACGCTGATTCGCATTCGGCAGTCCATTTGAACGCTCTATCTTTCTTCAAGAGCTGACGTAAGGGGTGCGTTAAGTGTGAAGCGTTTGGTATGTGTCTAAAATAATACGTCAGTATTCCCAGAAATCTATGGGTTTCCTCTGCGTTTATTGGACGGGGCATTTCAAGGATAGCTTTTACCTTCTTCGGCGACTTTTCGATGCTATTATATTGAATGAGATGACCTAGAAATTTGACTTTCTCAGAGAAGAAGACACACTTATCTACATTAAGGTGCAGGTCATTCTCCTGCAATCTCTTAAGACATTCAACCAGGTTTCTTGCGCATTCTTCTTTTGATGCACCATGAACAATTATATCATCGAAATAATTAATTGTTTTCGACAACCCACGGAGTATTGTGTCCATGATTTTATTAAACTCTGCTGGTGCTACTTTCACTCCAAAAGACAATCTATTCATTTTGAACGTACCTTTGTGAGTTGTTATTGTTTGGATTCTGGCACTTGTGTCGTCCACGGGAATGTGTAGATATGCCTTGTATAGATCTAGTCGACAAAAATAATGTGAATCTCGGAGGCTGTTGAATATTTCGTCAATACGATGAATAGGGTAATTTGCTTCGACAAGGCATTTATTTACTCCTATTTTATAATCGACACATAATCGTACAGTGCCGTCTGACTTAGGCACAACGACAAGCGGTGATCCCCAATCACTTGTATTAACTGGAGAGAAGGTTCCCATTTCTTGTAAGGCGTCAATCTCTGTTGCTACTCGATCGCGTAACGCATACGGAAGGTCTCTTTCGCGAATATATCTAGGTTTTACGTTATCACGCAATGGTAATTTCACTGTAAATTCCGACGGAACACAACCGATTTTCTTTTCAAAAATATTTGCAAATTGTCTACGAATATCGAAAATTTTTACAGTAGAAACCGAATTCTGAAAACATTCTGTTGAATCGGCCACACGCGCATTGTCAAGTTCCTGTAAGTTTATTTTGAATTTACGGATCCACGTACGGCCCAGTATCGGATCATATTTATCGGGAACAATAAATAAAGTTTCAACCTCACTTTGATTTTGATACGAGACAAGCACTTTTACTTCGCCTATAGGGGCAAAAACGTTCTTATTGTAATCGCGAAACAACCATGACGATTTTTGGATTCGAGCATCTTGAAAAGGTAATTTTTTAAAATCGCGAAGGGGTAACAGTGTAAATGGTGCACCGGAGTCAACTTCGAAGGATTGCGGTTTTCCTTCAATGGGCACTATAACATGAAATTTTTCGATATTGGTAGAAGACTTACCGAGCGCACGCACATCCAGAATTTCTACCTGATTGAGCCCGCTTGTGCATTGAAAAGATTAATCATCGCCAAGATCTGATACATCGATGTAATTTGTATTCGTTGAATTCTCATGGGATCTCTGTTTTGATTTCATTAGCAAAGAAATACATACTCTGGATACATGGCCTTGTTTGGAACACTTGGTACAATAAAGAGTACTGCGGTCAACTGAACAATTTTTTACCAGGTGCGAGTTGCTTCCGCAACGCAAACATAGGTTCTCGATTCCTAAATGCTTGTAGTTTAGGCGCAATTTAGAACAATGACGCTGTGACCTTTGACTTGATTTATTTCGAAACTGTGACTGTGAATTTGACGTAGGTCTACCATAATTTCTTGACTGTCGACGTTGGTCTGTTGGTCTGCCTGCAAGTTTATGAATGTTCGAGGTAACCTGGCTTGTGCTGGGTGTTGAGAGTTTCTGGCTATCAATTTTTGAAGCTTCACTTGCGAGAGCTTTGTCGAAAATTGTCTTAAATGACAAATCTGTCGATTGTAGAATTCTTTCTCTGATGTTCACATCTTGAATGCCGCGGATTAGTTGGACTCGTAAGAATACATCAGCAATCGATTTATTGCAATGGTTGTATTCGAATCCAGCATCTGGTATTCTTCTCCTTAGTTTGGCAACATATTCCGCAATCGATTCTTTCTCTTGCTGATATTCGGACAAGAATTTGTGTTGTTCTGTCAGAATATTTGTTTTGGGACAATAGTAATCATCCAATAAGTTAACACATTCCTCATAGGAAAGTTCGTCAATATTTTTTGGGGCGGCTAGCGTTGATAGCATGGTATGTGCTTTAGGTCCAACATATTCGAGTAAGAGTCTCGCTTTCATCTTCTCGTTGGTGATATTTTTGACCACAAAATGATTCCGAAGTCTAGCAATATAATTCTTGAATGTCTCCAAGGTGGCGTCAAACTGATCGAAGTTTTGAATGAAATTGATTTGGGTAGCTGTACCTTGGGAAGACGATTGTGAAGCATCTTGATTTTTAGCGGTAAGAGCAGTGGCTAACATGCCTATGCTGGAAATCAATTGTTGTAATTGTGCTTCCGAAGCCATCGAGCACACGCGATAGACAATAAAAAAAAAAACAAAAACGGACCACGTTCACGTAACTACCTTTAAAGTTTTTATCCTCGTCGCCAATTTGTTATGGAATTAATGAAAACGCAATGTACGTGTTGAAGATGCAGAGTGTATTGAAATGTTGGATATCGAATAATAGTACAGAGTAATCTCATTGCCAGTATACAGTAGGTATAGATAAGAATTGATAAGAGTAAGGAGTAGATTAGACCCCACTCCTGTTGTGACACTACAGTCATGGTTACCGGTATCTAGTGTACGTCGACTGACAACTGATCGCTGGCAGTAATTTAAAATGAACGAATGTTTGCCTACGTAATTTAGAGACGAAAATTCTTTATGAATTTCCTCCCTTCGATGGTTCGAGAATGTTTCGATGCAAAACTGACTTGAATGGGTACATTGCGGTGGCAGCAGAGGAAATCGCTGATCCCTTGATACACTTTGCGTTAGGTTATTTTCTGATGAATCAATAAATGGAGAAAAAACAATTCTCATACTACAAATTCTAAATCGTTTATGCTAATTACGCTTTAAATGAACTCAATCCTTACCGCTCACATTATCGACTTCATCAGGTGAGGACGGACTTTTGGACAGATGTGTGCTTGTTGCACCATGAAAATCTAGAAAAGCTCTTCCTTTCAGAAAAATGAGGACGTTCAAGTACACGAAAAAAATACTATAATCTTCTACATACCGGTAACAGAATTTGAAAGATCGAGAACTAAGTTAGTTAAATTGTTGAATACGTGGTTCTTCCTTCGTAAACCTTGTCCTTCGTCACAATTATGTATCGCTTCAACTGACTTCTTTCGACTCAAATCCATACTTATCAGGAACAGGAGTACTCTAATGTCTAAAATAATTCATATTTTTCGAGTACAGAAAATATTTAATCGAAGAATAATTGAAGAAAAAGCTTCGTTGACCATGATTAATTGTGAGATCGTTTTATTTTTAAATTCAAAATATACCCGCTCTCGTTGAACAGCTGAGTGATCATGTTCTAAACAAGTTTATTTTTATTTTTCTCTGTTGTTGGAAGTGTTGATTACAACGACCATGGCGTTTCAGGTCGCTTCATCCTTCACTCATTATTCCGGGCAGGATACCCTTTTCTGCTGATCGTTGTTCTCAAGATCTTTACCGAGAGAACCTTCCTGCTGATCGTTATTTTGCAGATACGTCCGTTCTACTTTGTAGGGCAGAAGTGCGATCTAACCTGCCTTCTTACCTATTTGACCTACAGTAATGTTGTGCGATAACTCAATTCGTTTCATGTTGTATTCGACTTCATGGTCGATATTCTCAATCGAAGATAAATTCCTGAATGGATGACCACCATACCGTACAATCTGTTCTCTTCCTTCCTTAAATATCCAAACCGCCGCGCAGATAATTTCGCTTAGTGTTTGTTTCTGAAATTTCACCTCGCCTTCTAGTCTTTTATTTTCATGCGTGAACAATTTCGGTGATTGAAGACTGTACACGCACGTGATATCAGTCTACGAGTGAAATTGAAAATAACGTCTATGAAGAAATTCAATGAAACTTCGAACACGCGTTAGAACGGTGACGAGAGAAATTAATTGTAACGGTATCTATCCATCATTGATTAAGGTGCGGCACCGAATGAGAGTTTCATTGGGTATTCCAATTTGCGTTTCGAAAAGTCGTTTCTGATTTTACCTTTGAGTAAGCTTTTTATATCCTACGTTCGAGTGAAAATGTCCTCGCTAGACTGCGTCGTTTAAATAGGAAGCCCGTACGTGTATCAAAAATTGCCTAAACGGTTTCCGTGAAAAGTGTTTCTGGTTTCTCGTTGGCCTCGTTAATAGCAATCGTTCACTTTATTCTTCTTGTATAGGTATTTTACAGCGGTGAAAGTAGGAGAGAATAATGTGTATGTGTGCAAGTAACGCTGTTTAAGTAACGCACACTAGCGTACAATAATCCATCTTTCTAATTTATTGTATCGTAAGTAAACATCCTTTACAAAACTGCTTTCAATCACGCGTATAGTATAAAGCTTCTCAACTACAATTCATGGCTACGTATAAACACGATTAGTTTTTCTTTCCAGAGAACGGAGATAATGATAACGGAGAAGGAAATGAAAACCGCATAAAATAATGAAACATGAACACCAGCCTTTTGTAGCAATCGATTTTCGACCTATATTAATCGCAATTTAGAAAACAATAGGTCTATTAATGGTGGTACGTCCGTCCGTCTATTTGTATGTCCAGCTGTCTAAAACATTATACGCTCTTAGACAGGACAAATGCGCGTACATATTGAATGAAAATATTACTAAAACTGGGAAAATTTCCTTCGTAATATTGGTTGCGGTCTCATATTTTGGATCGAGGGTAGCGTGTAGTCAGGAAAATTTATTATTGATTTATGCTAATGTGAAATCCATTATCGTATAAATTTACAAAAAGACCATCCTTAAATTACTAGGAATGCTGGATAACTCGAAACAGTAACAACGAGAATCCACTCGCCCTTTATTATGCTAATCTGTACGGCGAGGACCCAAAAATGTGGAAACATGATTGTACTACTTCAAGTTTGAACTTCGAATTAGTCAGTTACAAACGACGAAATCAATGAGAGACAAGAAGTGAATGGGCCATACTTCACATTTTACGTTTTAATTGCTAATAGTTGTAATGGCTCGAAGGACCTTCAATGTAGACTTTACTTTCTTCGTATCGTTCTAATTCAGAAGTATAGAATATGTGAGACATGTTGTACAATACTCTTCATTTTAGTTTTTCTAATTATGTGAGCTCAGTCTGTGAGGTTTCGCAGTTACATAAACTTTCAATACAGAATTTGAACGTGAGATTTTATGATGAGCGACGCATTGAACGGTTAGACAAGAAATGAGAGCTGCACCAGCTTCTCAACATCCAATCGACTGATATAGTATGTACTCGTTTTGGAAAAACTCGATGAAAGATACATATGAAAATAAAAATGAATTTCATATTGGCAATACCGACATACTCAGGTGTTACTTCTAGAATTATGGAGTTTTATGTTGCAAGATAGCAAATATCGCCGCCAGTGCCGTATTACCCTATACGCACACTACGCACGTGCGTAGGGCGGCTAATTTTTGGGGCGGCCAATTTTGATGAGTATTCATTATTAAATACAAAATACCTAATAAAAGTGTGAGCGAAGCAATTATTTTTTGGCATGAGAAACAGAAAGATTGATCAAAATTATTTTCCCTCGCATCGGCATATGCATATTCATGAAAATTCTTTCTACATTTTTTTTTTTTTTTTTTGGGGGGGGGGCGGCAAATTCATTTGTGCGTAAAGCGGAAAATACCTTAATCCGCCACTGATTCGCCGCTAGATTCTTGAATGAAAACCACCAGTTCGCACCCAAACAAAGCATCAGAAACTAGAGGGAGCTGATATAGGGATTGGACGAGGTGGATATCAAGATCAACGATAACCTGGTATCTTTGGACGTCACAAACATGTTTGGTACCATACCAAAGAAGAAATTCCGCACCCTGTTGCGAAACCAAAGATTCCATGGAAACCTTGACGGGCTGAAGTATGCAAAAATAGTGGAAAAGGTCATAGACCAGAACTACTGCCAATTCAGCCAGAAGAGAGGACTAGCGATGGGACCACCGTTGTCACCGATACTGGCGGAGATATTCATAAATGACATGAAAAAAAGATAGCACATAGGCGAATTAACCCATCACGATGCTATATTTTTGTAGCCAATCAGATCACAGGGTTATTTAAGGTCTTAATCTTTGGTAGAAATACATTTGATATTGAGATAACGCCCGAAAGTACTCTCGTAAGCTGAATGATAAATTAGAACAGTGCACTTGAGATTTTTTTAAAATGTGGTTTCCCAAATGTGGAAGAGTTTCACCATCTTCCTCGAATTCTCCCCGAGAAACTTCCTCCATTAATGTATCAATGGAGTGGCCTCTTCGATTTCTTGCACCCTTTATTTCATGTTCTATAATCGATCTCCAATTTTTTTTGACAATCTTTAAAATTTTTCGTATTTATCTCTTTGGTGAATGTTTTTTATGTTCCAAAAAACTGGGCTGTGACCCGATGGATCGAGTCGGCCGGATTGATCTTAACACTACACAAGACGGAGGCCATTCTATTCACGATCCGTTGAAAATTTGAACCACCTACCTGTCGTCTACAAGGTGTGGTTGTTGAGACTAAGAAGATTCTAAAGTATCTGGGGCTATTTTCATTTCAGTCTCGATGATGGTTTATTAACCGAAAGCGCTCGGCTTTATTTGTTTTCTGCGGTCTTTGTAGTTTTTACTCCTCTTCGGACTATTCTTTTCGCGTCGTTATGGACAACCGTAATTTGGAGTAACAAATCCGTTTAATTAATGTCGCTAATGCTGCGTATTTAATGTTCCTCTTTCTGAAATTTCGGAAGCAACGAGTTTCGTTTTCTTCTCATATTTGGTGTTGCATTTAAAACCCAAATTTGTGGAATTCCGTTTCTACTCCGATTGTAAGATCACGACTAAGAAACTGGAAAATTATACGAGAACGAAGTGGATAAGAACGGAATTGCGTAGTTGGTACGGTAAGCACAATATTACCACTAGATTGAATCGTTTAGTCCACTCAAGACTCTCTAGTATACTTCCCCCCGCTGCGTTTGATCGGCTTATGCGTGACGTCGACGAGAAGTGTCGTAAGTTTGAGAGGATTTTGAAGGAGAGCAAAAGTAGGAAGATATCCTTCCTAACGAAGGAAATGACCGATATGGTCAATGAAGGAGACAGTGACGTTGGTTTGGTTCAAGTGTTCCAACCCCCCTTACAAACAACAGTCAGGTATTATTCAATAGTGAGGAAACAGCCCTCCTGGAGAATGGGTTGAAGTTTAGTTTACCTCCCCCCAAGAATGACGAAACGTTGGCGAATTTGGTCGCTGACATCGCCGTGAAAATTGGTCCTGGGGTTGATACACAAAAAGTTTGTGTTGAATTCGTCCGCAATACCCCCTCCCCCGTATGAATAACGTCATGTGAGGAGTGATGAAGGGTCTACAGAAAAAGATTAAGGAGGAAGATCTGATTGTCACTCAGGCAGACAAGGGTAATGCCGTCGTGGTGATGGAAAAACCTTCATTCGTTGCCAAGGTTCATGAAGTGCTCCAACATTGTGGGGCTAAAAAGAACAAGCATTTCTAATTCCCTGGCTACGTCAAAGAAGTCAGGAGTGTCATTATTAATTGTGAGGTTATTATTTGAACCCCAGCTATGAAAAAAGCTCTCCTTGTTCCCAACCCTACGCCTCCTCTTCTTTATGGGTTGCCTGAAGTACACAAAACGAACACTCCGATGCGGCCTGTGGTCTCTTTCGTTTCCTTCCCCACTTACCTCCTTGCCAGATTCCTGGACCGTTGGTTCAAAAACCGTGTTGAATATGAGTTTCTCCCTTCGGTTTTGAATTCGGTGTCCTTGGCTGATGCTCTCAAGGATGTGAAACTGCCTCCGGGTGCGACCCTTTGTTCGTTTGATGTCGTGGGCCTGTTCCCAAATATCCCTAAAGCTGCCACCAGTTATTGGTTAACTCCAATATCCCTCATAATGAACCCCAATAATTTTTCTATCTTTTGAATACCTGTTGGTCCTGGAATTTTTGAGAATTGGAAGGGAAATTTTTCGAGTTCCCTGATGAAATGGGGATCCTTATTGGAACACCTCTCGGCTGAAGCATCTCCGAAATATTCACTTCGCAGTTTGAACTTGACCTCTTCTCCTCGGGTCAGGTGTTACTCAATCATATACACACTGGCACAGGTACGTTGGTGACGTTCTCTGTACGTGGACTGGTCACCCAAATCTCCTTGGTGAGTTTCTGAGGTACCTCAATTCATCATACCCTTCCATAAAATTTACCTTGGAAGTTGGTAGCTCTACGATCAACTTTTTGGATTTGTCTGTCTCAGTTAAAGATGGGGTCCATGAGTTTGGAATATACAGAAAAGATACTACGACTGATGTTTTAGTCCGCGGAGGTTCATTCTATCCTGTTGCTCATAAGTTAGCAGCTTTTAACAGTTTAGTCCACAGATTGAAAGTCAGGCTGCTTTCAAAAAAGAGTTGACGACTATAAAACACCGGGCTAGAGTGAATGATGTTAATGTTGATGTTGAGGCGATGGTTCGGAGGAAAGTTACGAGCCACGACCTCCCTCCCCGGAGACATGATCCGTGATCGGAGATTGCGTTGGATCAGTCTCCCTTTTCTAGGGAGGTTCTCTACCGAATTGGATCGGGCCCTTCGGCCGTTCGGCTTCAGACCGGCTTATTACAACCCCACTACGTGAAAGGGTTGTTCATTAAGTTAAAGGACCGTATACCTGCGGATGAAAGGAGTGGTGTTTATAAATTTGAATGCAGGGATTGTAGAGGTTTTTATATGGGTGAAACCGGCCGCCAGATGAAGGTGAGATTAGACGAACACCTGAAGGCCTGAAAAAAAAGGGACATTTGGGAGAATCAGCATTTGCCGATCACTTGATCAACAGTGGTCATAGCTTCCGTGAGGGATCCGCAAGTCTCCTCCATAAGGACAATTCATACTTTAAACGGATTGCCCTCGAGCACACAGAAATAATTCGTCATCTCAATACTGATGATATTATTTCGCTAAACACATACATTCTGGAAGATGGCTTGATTGAACTCGTCTATGACTCACGTAATGAACCCTCGTTTGATCAACCTTAATGATCCGAGGTTTCTTCTCCGTTCTTGTCAGTTGCTTTCATTTTAGTCCCGATGGTGGTGTATAACCGAAAGCGCTCGGCTTTATTTGTTTTCGGTGGTTTTTGTAGTTTTTACTCTTCTTCTGAGTATTCCTTTCTCGTCGTATCTGGGGCTCTTGTTCGACAATAAGCTCAGGTTCCACCACAATTTTGAGAAGGTGGTGAAGAGAGCTTTCAAGGTGGTGACAGGTTTGTCCCACCCATTGTTGAACCATGGTGGACTAAAAGAAGCTAAAAGAAGTCTACACTTATAAATGTGGTAATGTCAGTCCAGTATGAGGCGACTCGCTAGATTGCGTGCAGAGGAAGAGAACCAACGAAGGGTTGCCCTTCGGTGTGTTTATAGTGGCTACCACAATGTTTACATATAAGTACTTATTGGTCTGCTTGCAGAAGAGCGAACAGTGATGTATGTGCCAAAGAAGAAAACAAGGACCGCACAACGAGCCTTATGGATCAAGCTGAGAGTCGAGCACTCTTTGCTTGCCATTGTGGAACGAGCAACTTGCTCAGAGAGGGAAGGGCGAGGGGACCTTCGTGCTAATACTTGATCTTGAGGAATAAATGTACCGAGACCATGGCCAGCTGAATTTTCATCTTACACAAATGATAAGTGGCCTTAGGTGTTTAGGAGCGGGATGATGGACCACAGCACAATTTCTTCGAGTATGAGGCGTGCAGGAGGGATGAGCTGAGACAGCCTGTTCATGAGAAGAATTTGTTCAGGAAGGAGGAGGGATAGATTTCTTGAACTAGAAGAAGTTGATCGAATACGTCACCAGAAAGACGAACAGATTGAATTGTGTGAAGTTTGCCAATCGTAGGTACATTTTATCGCGCGTTTATTATCGGTGTTGTCATATTTTCAAAACAGTCAAACTGTCGATACGCGAAACACTAAAATCGGCTAGAAAAAGAAAAGACGTATGCAGACACAGGGAAAAAGAAGAGAAGAAGAAAACACGGTATAACTTTCGTATACCATTTCCAAATCCTGAATAAAATAACGAATACTACTAAAAAAGCAATTTTCAGTCGAGTGAAAGTGAGTGCGTGGTTTTTCATTCTTGTTGCTCGGAATGATATTTATGTGTCGCGTATAAACCATAAAAACATTTAAGCGTGTATGTCGTAAGCCACGGCGTATAGTGCAAAGGACGGATTCTGTATCTATGTATAGTGATTTGAATTCTTCTGACACGTTCAAGACTAAATTATGAAAGAAGAGTCTTGAGTGTTTTATAAAGAGATACGAACTTGAATTTATGCCAAAAGATGATTAGGTATGTGAATTATCTATATGTGGTAATTGAGGCTTGGACGAAATTTTCTGCCCATACGTTATTATGGTGTGAGGTGTGGCTTACCTCAAATGAGAAGTCGTATCCACGTCTCTTTTGAAACTTATCCTCTCTCTCGGGACTTATGTACTCGGCCAGAGCAAGGTGCGGAAACGATGCTGGAAAATCATAAATAAGAAGACTCTGTATGTGTGTCTCTGCGAGAGAGAATTATTACATTTCGAGTTCCAGTTTTCATCTACATTACCAAGTTAAACAACCATCATCGGAGGGTAAACGAAAACGACTGAATCCAACATCAACAAAGACAGAGGGAGTTAACCAGAAGATCATGATTTCCCCAGCGAGTCATCGAAGTTTGAATCATTCTCATATACTAGCTCAATCAGACCCTCTTCAGGAATGAACCTGTTTAATACCGTGAAGTCTTCGTTATTCCGGTGTCGTATGATTTCTATATTTTTTAAAGCCGGCCGTTTAAAATATGAGTTCTCCCTACGGAGGAGGATCCCAGAGCTCTCCTTGAATTTATGGCCACTCTTGAGTAGATGATCAGCAAAAGCCGACTCACCCAAATTACCCTTCTCCCACGCTTTTTCATGCTCCTCAATTCTTATTTGGAGCTGACGCCCGGTCATCTCTATATAAATACCTGGGCAATCGTTGCAGGCTATACTGTATACCCCACTTCTCTCGACCGGAGGAATCGGGTCCTTCAATTTCACAAATAAACTTTTTACAGTATTAATATTATAAAACGTCGGCCGGAACCCAAAAGGACCGAGTACCCGGCCCAACTTCAACGAAAACCTGCCCAAGTAAGGGAGTTTAATCCAACGTTTTCTACTGTTATGCAAATCCCTAGGGAGGGAGGTGGTAGAATCGAGGCATTTTCTCGTAAGCCTCCTTCGGACCATTAAATCAATGTCCACTCGAACTTGGTTCACTCTGGCCAGGTACTTAATCGTCCCTAGTTCCTTCTGGAAAGCATCCTGACTCAAGGGAATACTAGTCAGTCGATGTATCAGACTATTAAAAGTAGCGATCTTGTGTGCAGCGGGACAGAAAGATGACCCATGGATTGTTATATCAGTCGAAGTTTCTTTTCTATAAATACCAAATTCATGGACGCCATCTCTAATAAATATGGACAAATCCAAGAAATTTATTAATAATCCGCCAACTTCCAGAGTGAATTTTATGGAAGGATATCGGCCATTTAAGTAAGAAAGGAACTCACTAAGGAGTTCCACTGGGCCAGTCCACGCGCACAATATGTCGTCTACATACCTATGCCAGTAAAAGACGTAATTTAGAAGTACCTGGCCCGAAGAAAACAATTCGACTTCAAATCTGGACATGAAAACCTCCGATATTAATGAGCCCAAAGGGGACCCAATAGGGATCCCCACTTCTTCAGGGAATTCGAAAAATTTTCCCTCAAATTTACAAAAATTGGGAGTCCAACAAACTCTCAGAAGGTCGAAGAATTCTACCAATTCCTCATGGGGGACACCAGTTTTTACAAGCAATTCGCCCATATGTTGGATTGCGACAGCCTTCGGGATGTGAGGAAATAATCCCACCACACCAAAGGAACATAAAATCGTTTCCTCAGGGAGGCTTATATCCTTCAACCTCTCCGTCAACGAACCTGAGTTTAATACTGAGTGAGGGGAGGTATAATCTACTCGCGATTTGAACCATCTATCAATAAATTTAGCTAACAAATAAGTTGGCGACGAGACAAATGACACGACCGGCCGCATTGGTACATCTTTTTTATGTACTTTGGGTAATCCATATAGGAGGGGAGGAACCGGGTTAGGCTCCAAGAGAGCTTTCTTTGTCCGATGACTCTTAATAATAACACTACAATTATTATAGTGTTCCTCACCTCTCCATTGAAGCTTCAAAATGTATGCAAACTTTCCTCTTCATTTCGATGCATTAGAAATCTATCGTCATATTTTCTCCATCCATATCTGAAGAATAACGAACTTCATCTTGATGTGCAAAATTTTATTGTTAGACTCTTCTATTCTTCTATTTTCTTGCCAGTACATTACCTATCTTTAAATGATTTTCAGATTTTCATGAAGATGACTTTTGCATAGGTCACGTCTTCATTAAGATACAGGAAGTCATCTTGTCAAATTGAGGTATTTTCATCCTCCAGAGAGTTGAACTCTTCGCAAAAGAGGTATCGTTTTACTGTTTTCAAGAAAGCACGCTGTTGTTCATTTTTGTTTGACTTGAGTCACTTCGAGTAAAGAAAAAGCGCTCAAAATAATTATGAAGTTAATTTGCCGAAGACTTAGAGAGAAAGAGAGAGAGAGAGAGAGTTAAAGGTCACCATTGTCGCATTTGAAGCTATTGTTTATTTTTATGTTTTTATTATTTCGTTTTCATCGTTCTCTTCGTTTAGAATACCACTTCTTTTTTTCCTCTCTCTTTAATCACATTATTTTCTGAATTAGGTGACGTCTGTGTTGAAATGTGAGGGTACTGTGCTGTGCAAGTATACGTAATTTGAGACCGAATACTGTTGTTTTTTCGTCGTTTATTTCTTTCTAGACGAATGTACTTACAAAAAATCTCTATTTTTTAAAAACTTGATGACTGGAATTTCTGGTCTAGCTCTTCTAATTTTGTTCCCTCAGCCTTTTCATATACCTAGGAACAATGGTACGAAAATTTTGCGAGAGTTCTAAATGATTATTTGTGCTTTCACGGCATTACGACAGCGTTGCCGTGTTTTGTTTATCTTCGAAATGAACTCAATAGTGAAATTCGTGTAGGTATTTATCGATGGTGAGAAAAGTTTTCATATGTTTTGTATTCGTTCGACAGAGACCAAGTTGAGCGAATGATTTCGGATTGCGGTGCGCTCATCTGACTCGAAACTTTTTCATGTTCGTTTTCTCGCCAACCGTTGAGAGCATCGAATGTATTTAATTTTATTCGAGTAAAGTAGTGATTTTACAAGTAAAACACGAGCGGTTGGAAACGAATGTGTTTTTGTTTTTTTTTTTTATTTTTCCCTTAGAATAGTGCTCGTACAGCACCTACCTAGTGATATTTTTATAGCCTAGATTAAATAAATTTAGAAAGTATAGATTTTTTGTCGAACGGCTCCATGGTAAACTAAAAAAATGTCAATTTCAATTCAACGGAAATACGCCGAACGATATTTTTCTGATGACAAATTATTTTGATTACAAATATTGTATAAATGAAGAAATAAAAAAGAGACACAAAATTTTTTGACGACGATGAGCTTCCAGCGAGAAACTTCGAGTGTACAAGAAGGAAGGAGAGTGCTGTAGAGGAAAAGGGAAAAATAAAAGGAGGAGAAATTACGACATGTTGATTTTCTTTATTTTTTCTTCTCGTCCATTTGAGAAATGCGTCTACGGTGTCGAGATTTTTAATTCAGAACACGCGCGAATATTTTTATGCAGTGAAGTCCGTAAGGTTGACATTTGTCCACCAGTGAAGTGCCTTTGTGTGTACGAAAATGGGAAAATTGGCTCGATGCTTTTAGAATTGAATACGCCTAAATCATTATTTTCATCACAAACTCGCGTTTTTTCAACAAAACACGTACCGTTCCGTCGACTTGAACACTGTCTTGAGAAATTAGATTTTTGAATTCTTATTATTTGTCGAGATGATGAGTGATTTTTTTTTCAGGAAGCGTAATCTATTTGGATTCTCTTTTTTTTTACGAGTGAAGCGAGTTCGCATGAACTATTTCTTGGCAATGCGGATCTGTTTACAGATTCATTCATCCACTCATCTATCTCTACGACATTTTGATACAATTTTTGTCTTTCAAGGCCCCTTTTTTTCGCCCACGTTCTAACGTATCATATGTATCGAAATTTTTGCCTTGGATTTTTTTATTCCGTTGGCAAATTTCTCGCACTTTACTTGAATCTTCTATCCTCATACGTTCGCATTGATTTTGTTTTTTCAATCACCCTTTTAAAGTAGACCAGTATGTGAAAATTTCAACTCCTTAATGATGGGTATCAGGCATATTGCACACGTTGTGTGACAACGACAATTTTATCAGATGTATATTGCAGGCTGCATGCTGCAGGTCTTAAATAGATCAGAGTTCAGTTACTGATTAGTGCAATGATTCATAAGTAGGAAGATTGACGTGCAGAAGAAGAAAAAATGTTCTGGTTAGGCCAACTGTATAAAGATTATTTTTAACGTCTTATTATGATTGCTCGATCCAATTAGGTACCAAAAGAGACCCAATAATTTTCGATAGCGGATAAGGGCACAGTAAAGACATTAACCAGCTTAAACTCGGGTGACTTCATTTGTTCGTAACGTCATCAGCTTGGTCCTGCCTGTAACGTCATCAAATTAGTAATTATTTATTTACTACATCATTAGTGGCTGTTGTACCCTATGTCTTCTTCATCTCCATGGGTCAGTTGTCTCATCCAGTTTCAAACGGATATTTTTCTCTTGTTTGCATTCATTATAAGGCTGGTTGGTTGTTTTCTGTCCACGACAGACCACTGTTTCATACTCTGCCCATCTTGGTTACCTGCTGCTGTTCGACCCTTCTACTAATTACTTCCTGCCCATTTTTCCATTCGAGTGTATCCCTCCCTTTGGGATTAAGTACCTCCGACCTCCTCGTCTGAACTGAGGACACCCTGTGAAGATATGCTTGTGCGTCTGCTCTTCTCCGCATACCTATACACTTAAGTATTTTGATTCATTTTCCAATAAAAGATTCTATTGAAATTGAATTTTAACAGGGAACCTGTTTTATTGGAGGGTATTTTGAAGAAAAATGACGGGCGCTGGCTGCCGGGGGCAAAACGTGGGACTTGGAAAAATTTTTACCTCGGGGCTACATATGATAGGAGAGGGACTTAGAAAAATTTCTTCCTCCGAGCTATGTATGATAGAACGTGTTTCAGGCTAGTTTAGTATAGATACTGTATATGAGGCCTACTTAGTATAAGCCTAGTTATACTGCATATCAAGCCTAGTATAACGAAGGCTAAAATTCGAAATTTTTTAGGCTAGTTATTAGTTTATTAGGCCCAGTATAATAAAGGCTGGAGTTTGAAATTTTTTAGCTACGTATTATAGACCTAGTATAGTATATCAGGCTTAGTATAATGAAGGATAAGGTTTGACATTTTCCAGACTACTTCTTATAGGCCTAGTATAGTATATTAGGCCTATTATAATGAAGGCTGAAGTTCGAAATTTTTTAGGCTACTTATTATAGGCCTAGTTTAGTATATCAGACCCAGTATGATGTAGGCTAAAGTTTAAAATATCTTAGGCTAGTTATCATAGGCCTAGTATGGTATATTAGGCTTAGCACAGGCCTAGAAGTAAAGTATATTAGGCCCAGTATAATGAAGGCTGAAGTTTGAAATTCCTAGTATAACGAAGGCAAGCTATTTAGGAGTGAGAATACACAATAGTGACGCCCATAAAACAGGTTTCCTGTTTGCCTCAATTAACAAGGTTAATGTTTTAGATCATTAATAAATTTCATTATTTTTTATCATCAAGAATTACTCTTTTAATTTTTATTAAAATGAATGAAATTAATGTGTTTATTAATAAATTTATTTTATTAACTATTATTTTAAGAATTTATTTCATTTTAATTCAACATTTCGAATATATAAATTCTTAAATTTTAATTTAACAAATTCAATTTATTTTTCGATTCTTTATTTTTAATACCTAACATTATTTCATATAACTCATATACCGGTAATTATAAGAACATTATCGATATTACTACACTATTCATAAAATTAATTTCCTTAAATATTATTAATTTATTGAAATAGTGTTGATATTGACATTTCATTGATTTTATATGAATTATTATTTTTTTATAATCTACTGAATTGAAATAAAATAATTGTAAATTGTAAATTTATTTCCATAATTTTATTGGAATTTTATTATAAAAGTTTAAATCAAATATTAGGTAACTGTAGAGATAGAAGAGAATTTTTATATTTTAAAATAAAATATTTAATTTGATAAACAATAATATTATAGTCACAATATATTGAAAAGTATTTATCAAATTATTAAATGAAAATTATTTTGTGAGTAATAAAATGTAAATAGTTATTATTTAAAAACACAATTATAACAATGTATACTCACGGTACGGAATAAATACCCGAACAAAGCCATACTTGAAAGTTGAAACAATATAAACGAATCACCTATGCTTGAAAGTTGAAACAATACAAACGAATCACCTGGTCTATAATATTGTTGTTTTTTCGTGAAATTATTCTAAATCTAAAAATTGAATAATTATTTATAAATTACATTCAATCCTTTTGTACAATAATATAAGTTTTATTAAGATTAAATTTAATCCAATTTACATAGACCTAAATTCAAGGGCAACTGCCTCTTTTCTTCTCTTTTGATAAAAAGGTAATCCTTGCGACGAATAAATCAAAATTACGGGTTCGATATCGCGCACTTGTTACATTTTCTGGTCTGGTCAGCCGGAGTGGTGATTTACTTGACAACAGCGCAGTAAATGAAACATAATACAGGTGTACATGGGAGTTGGACAAAATATTGAAAATATCTAGAAAAATATAGATTTCCATGAAAAATTCGGGAGAATGAAAGTTGTTGCCCTTAAAATTTTATAGCTAAAAGGGTTGACTTGAATTTTTCGCGAGAGAGGCATTTTACATGTAAAATTTTTACCTACTGCGCAGTTGCCGGTTTTACTATTCCGGCCTTTGATTAAAGTCGGCCGTGGTCTGGTCCTACAATCGACTCTTCTCAGCCTCTTTCATTTGGTTGCGGACAACTTTTGCCTTGAGTGTTGTCGACTCCCAAAGATAATCATAACATAAGTATCCAGTACCATCAAATTGATTCTATAATCAAGTACATGCTTGGTTTATTTCTGCATTTTTCATTCGATAAATTTTGTTTTACTAATTTTTGTAAGTCTACTGAGCTCAGTTCACCGCATGACACAAGATCTAAGGGGAGATTTGAACATTCAGGTAACGAGTCGTTTTAAAATTTGAACCGCGTTCCGACGAAAAATGGTTCATCCTGATACAGATACATATATACCTTACTTGTGAGACCGTCAGCAAATTGTTAAACAAGCCCCATCCTTTGAAATGATTTTCAATTTTTTTGTTTCAAAGCAGAGTAGTGGAAGTTTTGTTTCCGGGTCGATACCATATCTTTTGATTGGTATAAGTATTGGATGAAGTTCAATAAAAAAAAAATGGTTGTCCTAAGAGTGACTTTTAGGTACCTACCGATAACGTTTTGTAGGCATCGGCGTCGACACAGTCATCGTTGTTGTTGTCGCCGCCGTGTGTAATCAGCATGACAAAATTACGAAAAGCTGACAAACGATACCGTGAAACTTTTAATGAATTTTCCGCCACAACTGCGTTGTCGAAATGCTTTGAAAGGTGATGAGCTGTAATTAATTTTAGCTTTTATCAAACTCTACTCAACTTATGCACACGATGAAGTGAGGACACTTCGTTCTCGGTACAACGAGACATAATTTTGTGTAGAAAACAATTCGGCTTTACGCTCTGCGTGAGCGTTAGGAATCAGTTCAAAAAACGTTAGTTTGAAAGTTTCGAAGTAAAATGATCGTAATAATATACGCGATGATTTTCCAACTATTGGACACCCTCTAGGGGCTCTGTGATTCTACACATTGCATCCTACCTTATGTACACAGCATGTTCAGTTCGAGGAATTAATCTTGATTTGCTGTTGCTGCAGGTTCCTCCTCATGGCTTCGTATCTTGTGTATGTAAATAAGCGAAATGTGAACATCGGATCTTTCTTGCAAATCCTCATGAGAAAAAAATTGTGTTTCTTAGATGACCAATCGTCCGAAAGATATAACAAATTTTTAAGAATCACAGTAATCAGGTTTATCTAGTAAAAGCTTGTTTCAATCATTCAAGCTACCTCAGTATGCATGGTTTTGACGTCCTAGATTAACAGAAGGTTGAGCGTTTTTGTTGTTTCGTAACCTTTCTCTCCCTGAATATATGACTTCCATTGTTTTTTTATCTCATAAAAGTTACAACACTTGAGGAACAACCAATCTTTACCACTGTGCTAATTATTGTGACTTATGCGGAAAAGCTCATTGTTCACACAGGCTGTAGCAGGCACCATTTGGCTCTTGGCGGCCCCGGACTGTAGCTACCGCGGTGGTAAGACATAACATTTGATATCACAGGAAATTAATCTGTACTTATAGGAGGCCAATGAGGCCTAAAATCTAGACGAAGACGAGAGACGACTTATTTGACATAACAGGAGAGAATATTGTGTTAGTTGTATGATTCCAAGATGGATCGAAGAGACGAACAGGAGTCTGTCTACAAAGAGGATTCACGAGAGTGAAGTGTGTGAGAAGAGCAAGCTGAGACCGTCGGACCATTCTGCTCCCTGATTAGGAAATGCGTATCCTGTTCCTAGTGAGGATCTTGAAATATTAGTGCAATATGTTGAGTCGTTCTGTCAATTGTACTTCTAATATTATGTCAAGAGAAAATAATTCGTTGAATATTTTGGAAGTTTGGCCTTGGTTATTGTTGATAGAGGAATCAATTTGAGTAGTTTCACGAGATGCTGTTCGAGTTTAGAGTGAGGAAGTTCGTGATTGTAGATAGTTTGAGTGAATGAAATAATATCCCTGAAAGTACTGCGCTTACGACGAAAGTAATTTTGCTGTTGTACGCAAGGGTCGGCCAGTGAGGTCGAGGCTGGAGAAAATCGTACCAAAAAATCATTTGAGAGCAGAGGTTTAAGTACTGAACTAAAAAGTCGATTATCACAGTTTTTAAATTCTATAAGTCTCTTAAGTAGAGCGAAAGTTGTGATGAAGACCGAAAATGTTTCGAACCAAGCTTTTTTTCCCGTCTTGAGGAAGAGAATGGTTGTTCAAAATTCGAAAGATACTTATTAATTTACGTTATACGTATGATTTTCAATCTAAAATTCGTTCGAAAAGTATCGTCCGCTTTCATACCCGGTTGACGGAATCTGACAGATAACAGAATTCTTACAGAATGAGACTCACTTTATTCTCTGTCACTTTCAAAAATGACAGAATTGTGACAGAATCATGTCAGACAGACAACGCATCATTATGACAGAGTTGTGGTAGAATTCTGGCAGAATTTAAAAGTACTGCCATTAGTCTGTTGTCATTCTCAAAATATTTCGCTGTCATCATTGTGTCAGAATTAGAGCAGAATGGTCACAGAATACAAACGTCAGGTAAAAACAGAAATGTGAGAAAAAAAAAAAAAAAAATGTATTGTCGTTTTCACTTTAGTATTGTATCAGAAATCTGTTGAAGTTGTGACACAATATGTACAAGATAATGACAGATTTACAACATGAATGTTACAGGATTACGACACAATTATGACAGAAACATAATGAAATTATTTACCTGATTCCGTGGATTAGAGGAGGACGCCAACTTACCGAACATTGATTGTAGGCAATTTTGGTGTAGATTGAATTCAAATCATTTCATAAAAATATAGATTATAATTTTTTCGTTTCAAATTGATGACCAAACCATAATTATTTAAAAAGAAATTCGGAATAAAAATACGGATTTAGTGATATTAATTTTTTTGTTTTTCAATAATATTATTGAAAAATTGTAGAAACTTGTATAACACAATTTACAATTTTTCAATAAAATTTTAATCAGAGCCCGTATTTTCAACGCTAGAAATGAGAAGTTTTAGCAATTTAATGTTACATTTATGGAATTATTTGGCATTGAAAAAAACAAAAAATGAAAAACACGCGTTTTTAGTGCTTTTACGAACTCACTACTAGAATTATTCAATCCCTATTGAAATTACGTGATTTTTCACCAAAATAAACAAATTTTGGGGATCAAACTCATCAATACAAAACCATAGCAAATTTTTTTATCAAAATTTTTTATTTTTCAATTTTGGACTAAAAATACTTATAAAAAAATACTATCCAATTTTTACCAAAATTGCTAAATTTTGCTTATTTTCAGCAAAATTCAGCAAAGTTTGTTCAAGATTTTATAATTTTGGACGACATAACAAACTGGTAATTTTCGGCCTTATTCTGCTATAAGCCCCAATTTTGGCAAAATAAGATTTTTTTACAGGATTTGTCAAATTTTCCGCGTAAATACAAAATATACTTCCATCTGTAATGTTTGATATAAGTTTGAATTGGCTCTGTACATGGTAGGCAACTCGAAAAAAAAATCTGAGACCCGAAGAATCTGTAGAACTTTTTGAAAAGAAAGACTGAGCTTCTATCTGATATCCAAGCTTCCTACCCTTAGAAAAAGGTTTTGACAATTTCTGAGAAACTCTGACTCTAATTATAATAATAAACATAGCTCTCAAACTAGATAATCAAACTCTTATGAATTTAGGGATTTCAAACTTTAATAAATTTTGAAGTATAAGGCAACCAATAATTATTTAAAAATGAACTGATGGATGAAAAAATGTCCAGAAAAGTTTCCAAGTTTTTCTTGGAGGCCCAAAATGCATGTACATATTTTAAACTAGGGCATGAGAAGAATTAATTAATTTTGAATGGAAAAGTGAAAACAATTTTGATTCTCAATATTCCTAAAGTTTTCTTCTTTTCTTTTTTTCTTTCTTTTCCTTTCTTTCTTTCTGTTTTTGTTTCAATGAGCTATTTTACTACAGTAAAACCTCGATAAGTGATTTTTCAAGGGAAGGCCTGTAAATGTTCATTTAACGAGTTTTTCAGAAAGAAACTTTTCACTTAGAGAGGACGCGAGAAAAAATGGTCACTTAACGAGTCATTCACTTACAGAGTTCTGTAGAAATATATACATACATATGTACATTTTATTTCGCGAAAAAGTCCCTTATTTTCGATTTTCAGTACTATTTTTTACAAATTTCTGGAGATCTACAAGGGTAGAAAAAAATGAATCGGGCACACCCTCTTTACTTTCTAAAAATTTTTGTAAAGTAAGAAGAGCAGACTGTGCATCTCGTCGTATAATATTTTCAGGCGGGGAGCCATCATCCTCGCCTCCCTCACTTTCATCAGCACTTTCATGTGGTTCTGTGACTTCAGCTACAATGTCTTCATCACTGACTTGACCGCATACGTGAACGGCATCATCAAAGCACACGAAATCTTGAAAAGTCAACGAAGCGTTCGTTTCACCAGGAAGAAGTTCTGTCAACTTTCGCCAATTAGGTGGTTCCTCGGTCACTTCAGTGGCAGGCATCACAGCTTCAGTTTCAAACGAAAATCCGCACCTCCTAAAACAGTTCGCGATTGTAGACTGCGTGACATTGCTCCATGCCATACGAGCCATTCTCATTGCCTGTAAGACATTAATTTTCCTATCTGTTGACTGCTGGATGGCTTCCAAAATGTGATCGATAACTTCAATGCGGTAGAAACTCTTGAAACTTCGAATTATGCCCTGGTCAAGTGGTTGTAGATGACTGGTCGTGTTCGGTGGAAGAAATTGAACGTTGACATTCTTCAGCTGTGGTAGGGGTGAGTGGGCCGAGCAATTGTCAATGAAGAGCAGTACGTGTCGTTTTTGAAACTTCATTGTGGAGTCCAGCTTCAAAAGCCACTGTTTAAATAGGTTCGACGTCATCCATGCTTTTTTATTCGCCAAATATTCCATGGGAAACGTTTTCACCTTGGCAAAACACCGAGGTTTTTGGGATTTTCCTATCATCAGAAAAGGTAACTTCTCAGATCCGTCCATATTAGCACCGAGTAATAACGTGACGCGTTCTTTGCTGTGTTTCCCCCCTTGAAATGTTTCTCCCTTGAAGCACATGGTTTTATTCGGTAGGCACTGATAGAAGAGTCCCGTCTCATCCGCGTTGAACACATCACGGGGCTGATGACCTTCGATAATGGACCGCAAAGTTTCTTTCCACTCTCGGCATACTTCTCCATCTACAGCTTTGCCTTCACCGCTTATTTGTCGAAAAACTATGTCATGCCTCTGCTTGAATTTTCCAAGCCATCCATTACTACCGCTGAACGAACTTGCAGGAATTTTTAACATGTCGGCAAACTTCTTACCTTGACGTTGAAGCATTGGACCAGAAATGGGAACATTATCCTCTCGCGTTTTCTTTATCCATTTCACCAGACAATCCTCCAATTCTGGATGTTCTGCTTCTCTGCGTCGTTTTCGAGAAGAATTTTTATCACCTGCGAGGAGTTCGTCTTTCTGTCGAAGAATACGAGTTATGGTCGATTGGCTAATCTTGAAGTTCTTACCTACATCACTTCTCGAATTTGTTTCGAGTTCTTCAAGCACTTTAATCTTATCACTGATCGATAAAGACGTCAACTTCTTATCCGCCATAGCGTTAAGTCATTCATGAATTCACTGTTCGTTTGAAACGAAAATGTAAAGAAAGCACGATCGCCCACCCGTCAGTTAGTCGCAGTAAATCAAGTTGTTACAGGTTCACCCGCCTTATCCTTTACTGTACAATAGAGTTTTTCGATAAAACATTTCACTTGTGGAGTCAAACTTCGAACAGTGAGAGAAAATAGACGACTTTTAGGGGGTAAAATCAGCTGTTTGAAGCTAATTTTTTTTTTTCAGTTAGCGAGTCATGCCTACTCAGTTTCTTTCACTTGAGGAGTAACATTTACATGGGAAATTAGTTCAAGGTGAAGGGACGGCAATTTTATTGCAGATAATGAGGTTTTTCAGTTACCGAGTTTTCACTTATCGAGGTTTTACTACGCAAGGGGTCGTTATTTTTTACTTTGGGAAAAAATATTGGGGTTGAATGAATTTGTAACAGTAATAAGGACCGGTGGAAGTCAAAAGCGTCAGTAATGGATTCTGGTTTTTGAAGAGAACAAAGGAGACTTGAGAGGGGATAGAGAATGGTTTCTTCAGGTTTGGGAGGTACGGAAAAGTGAAGAAATGGATGACATATAACTCCTCAGCTTGGCATTATTGGCATGAGGGTGGAGTGGACGGCCCTGGGAAAAGGAAGAAAAGAGTTAGGGTGTGCTAAATTCTAAGTCGTTCAAGGACTATTTAATTCTTTATAGCGCGTGGCATGAGGAACAAATTGAAGATAGAAATCAGGAATTTTTAACTAAACAAAGTTCATTATGGGGTTGAGAGGACCGCAAGAAAGTTGACGGTAAGCGATAATGAGCGTCTTGAATTTTCTGTGAAACTTGAAAATAATAAAGAATTGGAATCAGGAAGTTTAACCTCTGTTGAATGTGATCATAACATTTTTAGAAGAGACTCAAAACGCTTTGGAGAAAGAGAGTTGACTTACGCATAAGATGACAATATTAAACTAAGTTTACCTTACAGCTGAGCTAAGAGAGAGGAACACAAAAAAAAATTTCAGGCTGCAAACCAGAAGCCAAAAGGGAAAATGATGAGCAGGTTTTAGGCTAGCTCGATTAATATTGAACTGGACTCATTTTTAGGTAAGAAACTTAATAGGCTAAATATTCTTGTAGCTCCTCTGTCACAATTTTGAAGACAAAATTCTCACAATATTCTAACGAAAATTGAGAGATATTTTGACAGAAATATTGCAGATTGGCAGCATTCTTTTAGCTTTCTGTCACAATCTTGATGACAAAATTCTCACAATATTCTAACGCAATTTGAGAGGTATTTTGACAGGAATATTACTGATTGGTAGCATTCTATCACATTTTCTGTCATAATCTCAACAGCAGAATCCTCACAGTTAGTATTCTTAAAAAATGATACCTGAAGTGACACAATTTTAACAGAATAGTAACAGAACTAACAGAATCCTCACATTCTGACAGATGGCCGAATAGGTCCCACATTCCGACAGAATTATTGCAGATTGGTGGCATTCTGTCATTTTCCGTCAACCGGGATATTTTATTGGTTCCGGACACATATTGTAGTCATCGATACATATTTTCGGGCGACGCTAATTTTCTCCAAATTACTGTGTGTGCGGTAGGAGGGAAATATCGATTATAGTAGAATTATTATTTGGAAATAATATTAATTTGTAATTTTATTATAGTCGGCGTTAAACATGATCGAAGTACTTAAATTAATGTCATTAAATCGAACGAGTTTTCAAATTACTCTTACTATCCGACGTTTCACTGATCCTCAAAATTCAATATTGCTCGTGTACACAATTTGCGTGTATAAGGATTTCAAATTACCCTGTGTTCTAATAAATTTGAACTTCTCAAACTAGTTTGTGCGTTCTTGGCGAAAAATCGTCAATTAGAACATATTATAAGTACCTGAGCACTTTTCTAGATTGTCGATACATCCACGTAAAAACGTGATTGATTTTCCGTTTTATAAGGCAAAAATGACGGTGGAAAAAAAAAGTGAGACCGGATCATTTTGCGAGCAGGCTATAAAACTCAATCGAAGAGAAAAAATTTTAGAACGAATTTTCAAGCTTTATAGAAAAAGAACGATAAAAAAGTAGATATTT
The DNA here is from genome assembly GCA_035079385.1 of Aspidiotus rigidus. Taxonomy (NCBI): domain Eukaryota; kingdom Metazoa; phylum Arthropoda; class Insecta; order Hemiptera; family Diaspididae; genus Aspidiotus; species Aspidiotus rigidus. The sequence continues at coordinate 14,013,744 of JAVHKY010000003.1, read as the reverse complement.
TCTTCGACGTACGGAGGATTTATTGAGACAGTTTGTTTTTTGTTTTTATTATTTTCATAGTTTTTTTTTTTTAACGTGTCATCGTCGATACACATCGCGAATTACTATTATAAAAGTAGAAATGAAAATAATTTTTTCAATCCTTGCGTACTACACACGGTGTATTGGAAATTTTTTTGTACATTTTGATGTTATCCATTGCCGTAAACTATGAAATACGATGGCCAGTATCCAATTTTTTTCGAACACGATCGAATGCCTCTTTTGAACGTAGTCTTGTCCACATTCCAAAATGCAATTTTTTTACTCTCCCCCAAGTGTTATAGAAAAAGTATTTCGTCAGCTTTATCTAATGAAATTGAACGATGAAATAAATTCTAGTCCCATACAACCATAAATAAAAGTATAAGATACAATTAATTGTTTCATTTGATAGAAGTCTTCGAAGTAAAAGAAGTCGAAATCATTTCTGGCGTATATCAAGTCTCGGTCCACCCAATCATGAGCAATATTCTTGAAAGTTGATACGGGTAGCAAGTAGGAATCTATTTTGTGAAAGTTTTTCTTCGAGTTGATGAATGTGATAGCATGCTCGTAGCTATTTGATGAGGCTCTTGTAGCTTGTTATTTATAGGAAGTGAAACCTTTAGCTCACACCTTCGATCATTTTTTCGAGGCCTGCAATTATTGCAGTTTTCGAAAAACTTCCTTCTAAATCATAAATTCTATATTTACCTTTAAAAATATAATTTTCGACGGACTTCCTTTTCTCTTTTCTGTTTTTTCCTCTCGAGCTGCATTTTTCGTTCCTGGCTATTTCATCCTCTCGCGGTTCTCACATTTCATTTGGATTAAGCCTTTGGCTTAAGGGGCTGCGATTTCCCACCCGCGAGACGCAGTTATAAATTTCTATACTGCCGCACGTGTTTCTCAAATTCCATTTTACGGCGCAAACTGTGGTGCGAAATTTTCGAAGTGTGCCGCGCAATTAAGAACCGGAATTAGAAGGGATAATGAAAGAGAAAGAAGAGAAATTAGAAGGGTAATTCTCAGTTAACTGGTGAATTTAGTGTTCAATTTGAAGCTTCTTTTTTTTTCTCTTTTTTAAAAATTTTTCAAGCTGAAATTGAAGTTTGGAGCGTTCATGGAAATCATTCATTTTCGAGATACAGTTTTTGTTTGTTTTTGGTATGGCACGGGAATAAGATTTTTGCCACGGGAATGAGAAAGGTATAATTGAAAGTCAAAAAATCTTTGTAACTGGTCATTTTTTTCGTATGTTCTATTTGGTAATTCGAAGATTACCAACTCATCAATGTGTATGTAGGTGCAACTTTTGTAGAAACAGTTTACTTGTGAGGTATTAGCTTATTTTTCCTCAATGACACGGGAATGAGAAAATCATACTTCAACATCAGCGAAAGGAAAACAAAACGAAGCTGAAATTAATATTGTAATCCAGGTATATCCCAATAAATCAATAATAAGTACTTAGGTGTCTTAAGGCTTCAAAATAAAGAACAATATTCTGGAAAACGGTATCAGGTGATTTTTGCGATTTTTTATCGTGAGATTTGTTATGACCCTGCCCCCCTTCACGTTTCTCACAAGAGATTTTTCAAAATGCATATTTTTGCGGTAAATAATAATGAAACGCCCCTTCACAGGATGAATGATAATATTTGTTTCATCTGTAGTCAAGGAACATAACATTTAACATTTTGAAATTCACCTCAGTTTTGCAATATTTTAGACTATTCTTGATGAAAAAAAAGACGTGAGATTTTCCGAGACTTCCTCCCCCCCTCACGTCAGATTTGGTGAGATTCGTCTGGACCCCCTCCCTCTTCCAATTGCCTCACGTAATTTATGGACGCCCCCCCCCCAATCTCATTTCCATGGATGTCAACCTCATTCCCGTGGCTTGTGATGTTTTACTAGTGCCACGGAAATGATGTACACGGGAATGAGAATTTTGTGATAAAATGCACTGTTGCTCAGCGAGATGATGATGAATTGCTCCCATTTTGAGCATTACTACAGAAAACTAGAATAATTTTTTGGAAAAAAAAAAACATTAATTTTACTTTAAACTCGGAAACAGGGTGCCACGGGAATGATGTCTATGATCAAACGCTACGCAGAACGTCTGCATTTTGTGTAACTTACACGTGAACTACTGAAACTGGAGAGCTGTAGGTGGTGAGACCAGATCCTATATGTGAGTGTTAATGTATGCACTCGTTTAGCAAATAATTCTCTCTCACAATTAGATACTCAGAAAATAGCGTTCTCGGAATGTGCCACGGGAATGAGACACGAACGTAAGGACACACATCAATGAGGCCGCCATCCCACAGTGGTCGGAAATCGAAAAAAGGTGAACTTAATTCATTACTTCCTCGTAATAGCTCATAAAACAGTAAAGACGACTATCTGGAACGTATTTTGGTCGGTGAATTCATTTTTGCGGTCATTTTCATGCCAACCGCTCACCAGAAGGAGCCACAAGGGGCCTGAACGCTGTTAAAATTTTGAAGTAATATTTCTCGCGTACTTCAGTGGATAAAAAGTGAGGTAGGGGGGTTTTTTAGGTCGCTGAATTCATTTTTGCACTTACTTTTAAGGTAACCCCTCATTAAAAGATGCCACAGGGGGCAAGCACCTTCTAAATTTGAGATACATAATACTTTCTTCGTAATTTATTAGCTAAGATGCTACTTAGGGGTTTTTTTTGGTCGCCAAATTCATTTTCAAAGTTATTTTCAATGTAACCCTTCACTAAAAGGTGCCACAAGGGGTAAACACCTTCTAAATTCGAAATATATATGTAAGAACGTGAACGTTCTTTGCCGTCAGTCGCGTCACTCTCTTACTCACAGACAAAGTTCGGAGCTCCGACCATATAATGCTATTCCTCTCTCGTTCTGTTTATCCTTCCGAGTGCAGTCAGCTGACCTGCCTTTCCTTCGGGAACTCGACTTTTTGATTCGATTCTGTGGAAACACAGCATCGCCAGATTTGTCAAGATTTTACATCTTACATATAATACTTTCTTGTTAATTCATTGAATAAAATGCCATTTAAAGTTTTCTTAGGGTAGGTAAATTCATTTTTCGACATATTTCAAAGTTACTCCTCTATGTACAGGTGCCACAGGGGGTCAACACCTCTACAACTTCAAATACTACTTTTTTCATAATTTGTTAGGTCGGATGTTAAAAGGCAAGATTCTTCTGAATTGCTGAAATTATTTTCCAGTTAATTTCTCCAAAATTGGTATCACAGAAGCTGGCCATTGAAAGAAAAACTTTTTTCTGTCCTCTAAAAAGCTATTAATGAAGCAAAGACCTAAAGCGTGAGAAAAGTTGATAAATAAAAACAAAAAGAGGTTGTTAACAGAGGAGAAAAATGATAAATTATTATTTTTAAATTTCATCCAGTAATAGTCGACATAATATCAAAATAATTAAAAACACTTCGCACTAAAAACAATAAAAATACTGAACAAAACGGAAAAATAAATTCAGTTCGATTGCTAATAAAGAATAAAACACGCAATAAGTACATCGTATGCACAATTGCACATCATCTAATGCTCAAAACACACGAAGAAGAAAAAAGAGTACACCTTGCGCGTTGCATTAGTGCCGCGTCAGCAGAATTCGCCATTTTGAACGAGCGTAGCAGCCGGAGTGGCGGCTAGAGGCAAGCGGGAGCAGGCGAGACGGAAGGCATTGACCTCACTGAACACAACCCGACCCGCCGGAACGCGACCTGACGCGACCTACTAAAGTAAATCAATCAATTTGACATTTAGCCCCTTAAAATCGTGAGGATAGGCAACTTTACATCCATATGAGCAAATAATTTAGTATGGTGTTTTTTAATACCCTTTCTTGCAGGAATTGTTGAAAACCTGAACAATTCTATGAAATTACATGATTTTTCATCGCAAAAGCGATTTAGTGAATTTTTAGATTTCTGAAATTATGAGCTTGTAATGTGGTAACACTGACACTTTGGGATTTTGCAAATGGAGGAAAAGACAAAGGGTTCTATTAGCAACCAAATTTCATTTGTTTCCAAGTCCCCCAAGAACCTTCATTTTTTGATTAAAGTTCACCTTTTTTCAATTTCCGACCACTGTGCATCCCCGTTTGCTAATTGTGGAAAATATTCGGGGTAAAAAAAAAATTCTTTCATACCATACCTCTTCATACCCAAACAATAATACGCAGAAATACGTCGCTTAAGGCCATATTCATGCGCGAAGGTAGAGAAACTGAGTGTGTGGACAGGCACGGGAATGAGAATTTGACCACTTAGGGGGGTGTACCTTGGAGGAGTGGGTCTCAACCATTTGGATATTTGGTTAATTATATTCATTTTACTAATATTCAACCAACAAGAACTTGGAAATTGCTGAAAAATGTTAAGGAAGTCTGTTATTTCCAAAGGACTGAAGTTTACTACCTATAGCAGAGAATTACACAGAAATTGATGGGGGAATAACTATAAGCATACAAGTAGATTCGAACGTGAATAATAAGTTAGATCATTCCTCTTCTCCGATAAAGCTTAATACTTTTATTTTCATTTCGAGGAACGAGGTGATCGTTCTTCTGCCGTAGCTCGGTATTAAGGAAGGGATGTAGGAGATGGAGAAGCCGTTACCATCACTATGGATGAGTTTGTAGTTGGCTTATCCATCGCTCGTAAAAAGGGCAATGGATGTCTTGTTGCTTTTCTTTCGTCTTTATATATTATGAGGGAGTTTTCCTCCGAAGTCCAGAAATTAACTTTGGTTCTCAGAAGAGAACATGTGTGTGTGTGTAGTGGTGAGGCTGGACTTGAAGCTGTTGTACTAGAAAAAGTGAGCACACTCCTCTCATTAATCGTATTCGATTTTTTTCCTCTAGTGATTTGGTCTATATTATCATCGTCGTCGTTGTAGTCCCTTCTTTTATATAAGAGGTTGCGTACAATTATATTTAGCGACCGGATTAACTGGTATTCGCCAGATGGTCTCGCTTGAAGGCAGATGGCTGAAAATCAAGGGAGAGTACGTTTCAAGGTATAGGAGGCCTAAGAAATAATTTTTATTTTAGCGAAAAATGTCTGATTTGGAATAAAATTCCCAAATGATACCGAAAAGTCCTAAATTTTTGTTTTTGATCGATGAAGGTCATTACCAAGAACATTCCTTGTTCCAGAGGGCGAGAAAATCCATTCGTATAACATTCACTTTGAACCGTGTCAATAAAGAATTTCACCCAATTGCCCCCACTTAATAAAAAAAAATATCGGAATGTGTAAATGTTGGCCACTTAATTCAATATTTTGGAAATTGAATTTTTTTCAGTAAATCTCTTTGAAGGATTTCGGTCACATTATACGACTTGAAATAAGATCCTCTCCAACTACACTTCAACTTGATTAGGAGGATGATCTAAGATTGCTCTGATAAACAAGTAAAGGAACGTTTCGCGAAAAAAAACATTCCACACACGAGCGTTCTAATTTTTTCGAAAATTATATAAAATCCAAACGGTTCTACAATTTATCGTTCAGACCGGCTTACATCAGTTTCTTGTTTTGGACTTTGGTATTACTCTCACGCGTTATTGTTCCGTTTCCGCTGTATAAAGGCGGTACATAAAATATTTCCTAAATTTCTTTCGAAATTGTAACTAATACGATATCTATAAAAGATAGATAAATGTTCTCGGCGGCAGGTGACTCGCACGAGTCTCTATACGATAGAAAAAACAATCGAAAAAGGAAATAGCATCACATCGCGATAAAGAAACTTTTTCATTATTAAGCCTTCTTTCTTCACATTTTTAGCTTGTAAGAAATTTATTGGGGAGCTTTGTAGCGTCTCAATTTGTTTTTTGTTCGGCCGATATTTGAAATTTACGATTTCAAACTTCAAGATTGAAAGCGTTGAAGTGAAATGGGTATAATACAAATACTTTTATCGAACGTAATTTCCTAAAAAGGTCGTTTTTTTTTTTTTGATATTTACTGAAAGACGACGAACCAAAGTTGCGAGTAAATTTTATAAGGTTATTGCTCGTCATAAATATCTTATTGATTTTCGTCTAAAGTTACCTGCTGTGATAATTTCATTTTCGAGCGTCATTCCTAATCTTTTTTACGCACTCTAGCGTCGACGCGAGTTGCAATTGATTCAGTCTCTATTTATCTTCGAGTTACAAACGGTCAACCGGCCTTCGTTTCCTACTCAACTATAATGCGAAAAATGGCTCACCGTCGAGTGGCAGGAAGAAAGGAGTGAAAAATGAAAACGGGGAGGGGGGGGGGCGAAGATAGTTTTGAAATGAAACAACTTGAGACATATTATGTACTTCAATTTCACAGATGGTGATAAGAATTAGTTCCTATGCAACGGTGTTGAGAACGAAAATGAGAGGACTAAATTTGTTCGTTTTAGAAAGAATGAAACATTATTCAACCACGATTACATATAGTTCGTTTTTTCCTTCATATCGTACAACGAGATGGTGATCCCCCGCCCACATTATGAAGTCAGTAGTATTGAGACTAACACTCGACAAAACCCCCATAGAACAGGTTTTCTGTCAACAATATACTGGGCTGACCTACACTCGATATCCAGGATTCACTAGGATGGCGACACCGCGGTGACAATTTTCGATTTTTGCGAGACTCCCACCCGCCCCATATGGAGGATGACAAGATCTTCTATTCTCTACGAGGCCCAAGATACTGTATAATATATTAGGTTAAGTAGACTACTTGTATACTAAGAGGATTTCACAACACAGGGAACCTGTTATTAAAAAGGGTTGTACTCAAGAGAGTAGCGTATTACAATTGATACCACACAAAAACAAGCAGCCGCGAGCGCTTTCGGTTAATTAACCATCTTCTAAGCGTAAGTGAACGGAAGCGACTGAACCCAACATCAACGAAGACAGAGGAACACGAGATGAAATTCATGATTGAACTAGCGAATCATCAAATTGTGAATCATTCTCATACCCTAATTCAATCAATCCCTCATCAGGAATGTACCTGTTTAGAACAGTGATGTCTTCATATTTCGGTGTCTAATAATTTCTATATTTTCCAAAGCCAACCGCTTGAAGTACGAATTTTCCCCATGGAGGAGGGCCTCAGAACCTTCCTCAAACTTATGGCCACTCTCAATTAAATGATCGGAGAATGCCAATTCACCCAATTTACCTTTCTCCCAAGCCTTTTTATGCTCAGCTACCCGAATCTGGAGCTGGCGGCCTGTCATGCCTACGTAGATACCCGAGCAATCGTTGCACGCTACACTATAAACTCCACTCCTCTCGGCCACAGGAACGCGGTCTTTTAATCTTGCAAGTAAACTTTTAACTGTGTTAGGATTATAAAATGCTGGCCGGAATCCAAAGGGGCGGAGGACACGTTCCAATTTCAAAGAGAACTTGCCCAGGAAAGGAATTCTAATCCACCTCTTTCTACTGTCTAGGTGGTCCCTAGGGAGGGGAATCAAGTTAGAGTGGATGTTGACCTAATGGTCCGGAGGAAGCTCACTAGAAAATGCCTCGATTCCACAACCTCCCTCCCTAGGGACCACCAGTTCAATCATGAATTTCATCTCGTGTTCCTCTGTCTTCGTTGATGTTGGGTTCAGTCGCTTCCGTTCACTTACGCTTAGAAGATGGTTAATTAACCGAAAGCGCTCGCGGCTGCTTGTTTTTGTGTGGTGTCATTTGTAATACGCTACTCTCTTGAGTACAACCCTTTTTAATAATATGTTCAACCATAAAATTGAGGAACGAGTTAACTCGACAGGGAACCTGTTTTATGGAAGAGTAATTTGAAGAAAAATGACGTGCGCCGGGAGGCAAAACGTGGGACTTGGGAAAAATTTCTACCTCCGGGTTACGTAAGATAGGAGGGGGACACAAAAATTTCTTCCTCTGAGCTATATATGAAAGGTGTTTCGGGTTGTATATTAAGCTTAGTTAGTATGAGTCTAGTTATACTGTACTAGCGGTTGGCGGCGCGCCTCTGACCGCCAGCTGTGTGTTGAGTAGATATCTGTGTTTTGTAAATATTTAGCTTTTAACAGTAAGAGCTAACTTGACGGGTAAAGGCTGTATTTCAGCAAAAAACAGACTTATTCATCAATATTTTACCAGTTGCAATGATTAAAGAAATGGATGGACAGTAGGTAAAAAGACTGTCTTACCCCTGAAACATCACATAAGTCTGTACAGAGTCATGAGACGCACTCAGTCGTTTCCAACATGAGAAACCGGATGTATTTTCACAATTCTTCTTTGAACCCACGATAACAGATAACTCGCAGCTTATTTCGTCAACTGCTCGGGATATTGCCTTCATTAACTGTTTAATTGAGGCCAGCAGTGAACCTGTTTTATGGGGGTTTCTTTGTTTATACTTTTTCTAAATAGAGATTAAACTTTGTTTCTCACTACTTTGGGAGTTTTAACTCGAAAGTCCATATTTCTCCAAGGTTATCTACCCCCTGTGGGAAATGCAAAAGGGGGGGGGGAGAGCTAAAGTGGCTTTGCTGCAGTGGAAGACGTGCTGAAAACTCGATCTGAGGAAAATATCGAGACGTACGAGAGATATATAAAATATATTTATTTAATTAAGAGGATAAATCGAATAAATTATAAGTCCAAAACGTGTCCGAATGTATACCATGGTCGTCATCGACGGAACATCGGGAATCTAACAGACAGAGAATAAAACATCTATCCGTCAGTCTCGTGAACGAGAGTAAGTCCATTAGAAATAAAAGAAGATTAAGGTCGTGGATCGTAAAAGTCCTTAACAGGTCCAACCAGAATAATAAGAAGAGTCGAATTGTCTAAGAATAAGTATACTTACATCGATTAGAACCATCAGGAATTGCAGAGTCGGCGTCTGCTGATCCGACATCGTATCGCAAATGTTTGTTATCGTTTATACGTAACTCGTAACCGAAATTCGTAGATAGTGGAAAAGGATTAATGAGGGAGTTTGAAGAGAGATATTGAAAATGGGTTGATTTTTCATTGCTATGGATTTCTTTATTTGTTTATTAGTCGACTATTGCCGCAGCGATGAAACTTCAACTCTGGGAAGGAGTGGATCGAGGTCGGTTTTGTGTAAATTATCAACCACTAAAATTCTACGTCTAGTAATAAGCTTTTCATGTCATTAGAATCGCCGTTTTCTGGATGCTTGTGACTTTTTTTTTTTACGAAACGTGTCTAAAATTCTAGCCTAACCTGCGGTTGGATGTTCGTTTGGATCGGATAAGAATGCAGTGGATGGTTCTGACGACGATGTCTATAAAATAAGTCATAATATAAGAGTTAATAAGATATTTAAGTGAATCGTGAAGAAAATAATATCAACATCGTTTCTTCAGAAGACTCAATCTGTATTTAAAAATAGAGTATTCCTTCCATACCACCATCGCGCATTAGTGGTACATGGGTAGCATATAGTTCAGAATTTCCTTATCCTTTCCGTCCCATACCAAAAAGAATATGGCAATCGCGACTCATACTACCACTACATGAATGAACTAATCAATATATCCGTGTCAACAACTGTTCTATTCATCATGTGTCGCTGCTGACCGAAGAAAGAAACTAAGCTAAGGAAACGATGAGAAGCAGCCCCAAGGTTGCCTGACATTCGACATTTGCCAGAGTCGGGATAAGTAATAAGTTTAATATATTTTCCTGAAAACGTGTCTTCTCCTCTGATTCTAAATAAACATAATAATATTGAGTTCAATAAGATTAATGTTCGCGAAGAGAATGTGGCCGGTCATGAAGGAGAAACCAACAAATTCTATTGAATTTGAGCGATTATGATTTCTCGTAATATTGTTCCGTAAGATATTTTAATGTAAGGGTACTCGTTAAGCAGCTAAATAGAGTTGTTGACTTTTTTGAGGAAAAAAAAAAAAGGAGCGAATATGATTCTTCATTTGCCTATTGAGGAATAAGTATCATTTAGAATTAGAATCGAGGTCAGATAGTTTGTTTTTCTTTGATATCTCTTTTCTCTTTGACTCATTATCAGAGCGTGTTGTGCCAAATTTTAAAATATGGTAATGTTAACACAGTTTTGCTATTCGGAACTGTGTCAGTATAATGAAAGTATTTCTGCTTTTAAATCATTTTGTCTCATTTTTGCTGAAAAAATTTAGTCAATTTGAATTTTGTAATTAATTTTTGTGTAAAATGCATTGGCTTGGCTGATTGTCTTCTTATAGTATATAAGGCACTCAGATGAAATTAAGTACAATTTTATTAAAGAATTTACTTCCATTATGAAAACTAGAAAAAAAAATACATCACTTCACATAATGACTAGGTAACTCAATGAATTTACTTATCATGAAACAAAAATATATCACTTCATATAAAGACTAGGCAACTCTGTGCATTTACTTGAACAACATGAAAAAATAGATCTCTTCACATAATGACTACTAAGTAACTTAATGAAAAACAACTTAGGCCTACTTCTTTCTAAACAAAATTTGTTTAAGCCCTATTTATTTTGAATATTAATATTAAATATACAATTATTAAAAGTATTTCCTTTAAATATTTTAGAAACAACTGACTCTAAGTCGAGAGGTTTCGAAAATTCTTCAACCACTTTATCATCAAAATGCTCTTCAATTATATATTGATTCAAGTGATCATCAGCAATATTGTTCAACAAATTTGAATTATCTTCTCCATCTCCAGAAACAATAATTGAGGTACAAGGTGATTCGACATCTACATAAATTGGGTATTTACAAAATGTGTTGAAATAAAGATTTGAAAGATAGCAAACAGAAATTATTAGTCTCAAAACCTATGGCAGGTGCTGTAATCAAATTACCTATAGATTCATTGGGAACCAATGTTGTAGCAGGAAGTTTTTTCGACCAATTTGAATAAGTTTCCATTGAAGGTGCTGCTGTAGATTGATTAATGGGAGCCAGAGTATTTGGACGTTTGTGTAATGAATTTGAAGTTTTCACCGATCAGTGGATGTGTTATACGAGACCTCATATTGATGTATTTCTCAACAGTTTTAACGAAGGGACCTTTTATAACGAAAGATCGATCAGTAGTTTTCGTATCACAGAGTTGTACCACGAATATATCGTCTTTTTTTTTGAACATGGTGGACTTTGAGTTTCGCAAGTTCTTTGGTTCTTGTGGCGCCATATAAACCAAACACAGCAGCCGTCTACCAATAATGACAGAAATTAAACACAAAAGTGAGTCAAAAGGATATTATCGTGCCTCATTTTTCGATATACAGGGAGTAAGTTAGTCGTCTAAATACTTTTACATCTAACCACGTCTCATCGTCCGCTGCTGACAGAAACTGTTGCATTTTGTCGGTGGTAAAAACTTTCGCCTGCGTTGGTTTATAATCCTTGTTTTTCTTTTTGATGAACGACTTAAGTTCGGTATAATTATCGAGATCAACGTCATGCTTAATTTTCAATACTGTTTTTAACATACTCCAATACGGCCATAGCGATGATGGCTTGCATGTGAAAGATAAATCCCTGGTACGCTATCATAACTCTTTCGGAGAACGATTTTAATAGAGATTTCTTATGCCAACGGAGAAACTTATCCTACGTTTTTTGGTATCGAACACCAGATTTGTTAGGGAGTAGAGTCTCTCTGACTTCATTTGCGGCGTCCACAATATCCTGCGGCGTCTTCACTTCGTCATCGCCATAATCCTCATCGCGGTCATCCAAATCATTATCGGGATCAATCTTTCCAATCCTTTCTCTTTCTTGACTCATGTCGTGACCCTTAGTCACATCAGAAGACTGAAGAACCAAGCAACAAAGTTGCGACTTGCACCAGACGGTCGAACTCAGCTGGTTGAAGTAAAATTTGATAATAGCTGTTATGAATGCGATTAAATCAGGTTTGCACTTCTTGGTTTTACAAAATGGTTGAAAAGTGTTCTGTTATTTTTCATAACCGGTCACTTTTTTTTTGAACGCGCGTATCGATTTAGTTGACGGTAATCGCATACGAGTACTTACGTAGTCGAAATTAGACAACGTAAACTCGCTTAACGAGTACCCTAACATTAAAATGTTTTTCAGATTGAGCCTATATTCTATCGTGCGTAATCTCAAACGGTCATAGGCCAAGCGATTTCACAAAATGATCCGTATAGGTTGGAATTATTACGACGACATATGATATCTAGCATACGAGTAAGAGACAAGACAAAAAGAAAACAAAATAAAATAAAATGAACTAACTCACGTCTAACTATCGCCATATTATCTTCGTTAATCGAACATAATGAACTCGTATTGTATAAAATTTTCTCCAAGTACGTAATAAAGAATACCGTACAATATAACCATCTTTGTCCTTGCTCAATCGCATCAAATATTCGTGTGGAAAATAAGTTCTAAGATCCTTGAGATGAGGTCTGATTCTTACCCGTTTGGACACAAAAGTACGATTCTAATAAGTAAGCTAAGTTGAAAATAAAGATTATTCTGGTTCTTCCCTTAGGTCCTTATTAAAGCTCTGCTACCAGATTCTGTGGGAAAAGCGAAAGGGGGGGAATAGCTACAGTGGCTTTGCTGCAGTGGAAGACGTGCTGAAAACTCAATCTGGGGAAAATATCGAGACGTACGAGAGATATATATATAATTATATTTATTTAATTAAGAGGATAAATCGAATAATTATAAGTCCAAAACGTGTCCGAATGTATACCATGGTCGTCATCGACGGAACATCGGGAATCTAACAGACAGAGAATAAAACATCTATCCGTCAGTCTCGTGAACGAGAGTAAGTCGATTAGAAATAAAAGAAGATTAAGGTCGTGGATCGTAAAAGTCCTTAACAGGTCGAACCAGAATAAGTACTTACATTGATTGGAACCATCAGGAATTGCAGAGTCGGCGTCTGCTGATCCGACATCGTATCGCAAATGTTTGTTATCGTTTATACGTAACTTGTAACCGAAATTCGTAGACAGTGGAAAAGGATTAATGAGAGAGTTTAAAGAGAGATATTGAAAATGGGTTGATTTTTCATTGCTATGGATTTCGTTATTAACAGGGAACCTGTTTTATGGGGGGCTATTTGAGAAATCTGGCGTGCGCCGTCTAGCGAAAAACTTAGAAAAATTTCGACTCTCGAGAATATATGATAGGAGGGGGACTTAGAAAAAATTTCGACCCTCGAGCCATATATGATAGGAGAGGGACTTAGAAAAATTTCGACTCTCGAGCTATATATGATAGGAGGGGGACTTGGAAAAATTTCGACTTTCGAGCCATATATGATAGGAGAGGGACTTAGAAAAATTTCGACTCTCGAGCTATATATGATAGGAGGGGGACTTGGAAAAAATTTCGAATCTGAAGCTATGATAGAAGAGGGACTTGGAAAACTTTTGACTCTCGAGCTATATATGATAGGGGACAAATTTTCCCAAGTCTCCCTCCTATCATAAATAGCTCGAGATTTGAGAAAAACTTGGACTTTCAAACTACATTATACTAGGCTTATTTTTTACGTCTAGGCCTTCTTTATACTAGCTTTATCTAGGCTTCCTTGAATTTTCAATACCAAATCCTATTTGACTCATAAAAGAGGTTCCCTGCGTTCCTCGTTTAACTTCGTTAAGGAAGCCGTCGTTTTTGTTTATTAGTCGACTATTGCCGCAGCGATGAAACTTCAACTCTGGGAAGGAGTTGAAGTCGACTTCGTTACCCTTCTTTGATGAATCAAATCATGTCAAGTGACACATACAGCGAGGGCACACAATTTTTAATAAGAACTTTTTTTCTATGGGAGCTAAAATTTTCATTTATGGTTTAAAATCCCTTCTGAAATAATACGAATATGTGGCGAAGACTTCAAGTCGATAGGTACAGCGGTTCTCGAGTTATGAAAGGACAGACAAACAGACAAACTTATATTTTTTTCTTTATTTTATCAAAAACATAACAAACACCAATAATTGCTTTATACATTGGTCTATAAGTAAGGTTTAAAAACAACAGCATCTAAAACTTTGCAACGCGTAGAACCCTGTGTTTCCTCCGGTATGGTAGTAGAAAAACACCATTTCTTCAACATAGGATCATATTTTTGAACAGTCACAATATTTGTGGGGCCAGCGTTGTAACCGCCCATAACCCAAAGAGCATTTTCATGCGATATCATCCGATGGGTAAACCTTTCTTCGATTAACGGTTCAAATTCTTCCCATCTCCCGGCAACTGGATCATATACCTCACAAGAATTTTCGTCATTTTCACGATAACCACCACTAACAAATATTTTGCCATTGTATAAGCAACATGCTCCTCCACATCTTGTCCTGATACTTTCAGGTAGTCGTTGCCATTTTTTCATTCGGTAATCATAGGCTTCGACAGACTTTGTTAGGGCAAGCGTATTAGACCGTGTACCTCCAATTGCGTATAATAAATGAGTATCGTTACAATTAGCGACACAAGCCCATTTTCTTCTCTGAATCATTTGTGGCATTGGAAACCATTTGTCCAATTTCGTATTGTAAGAGTAAATATTATTTTCTTCCTGGGATTTATCGTAAAAAAATATACCGTCTTGCATCTCACATATTTCATAATGGTAAGAAGAACAGGGAGGAGATTGTAAAATGGTTTCAAAACGTTCATCAACTGAAGTACGAACACTGAATTTATATGTTGTAGGCGTACTCGATTCAAGAATGTAAGAATTCAAGCAGAATAAATAGCTGTTATTCACGGCAACACATTTCATTGCATGGCCAACGTTGTTCGAAATTTGAGGAAATTTACTAGTGGCAAAATAATCAAAATTTTCTTCAACTTCAAAAACTTCAACCCATGTGCTTGACTGATTACTGATGCACTCAACAAATACATTCAGAGCGCTCTCCTTTTTTGGGATCAAGTTCTCATAATTGGTTAGTTCATGTGCTCGAAGTAATTCAGTACAGTATGCATCTGGGCTCACTATTTTCAACTCTATGAAAGAGGCGTCTTCAAATTTAACCAATTCGATGAAGCGGTTCAAATACTGTAATCGTTCCTCACGTGAATGATTAATCCACCGAATGATGACGTCTTTTTTAAAGGTTTCATTCCAAGACAACAACCCAAATTTATCAGTACATCGTGGGTCTCCCAAGACTTCACATAGAAACTGAAATGGAATCTTCAGAAATTCTTCACTTTCGAAGAACAATTTGAAATGTTTTATTACATGGTCGCGTAATGCATCAACAAAGATACGTTTATTGATTGCGTACGCAAACGATAAAATATCCAAGATATTCTTGAATGCTAAACCTTTCTTCAAATATCGAATACACAAATCTTCCAAACTGTCTATAGCTAGAAAATCACTCGCAACAATTAGATCAAAAATATTATCCGAGCTGATTACAGTGTCACCTGTATAAATAAATTGTAATATTTTTTCAAAAGTTGCAGCTTTCATGTTCGCTAGAACAACAGATTTGGCTTCTCTTTCGCGCATCTCGATGCTAAACATGGAGTCGAAGTAGGAGCAAGCTGCCGCTAAGACATTTCGATGACACCGGAAACATTCATGCTCGCATATGATATTAATATCAGTGTATTTTTCTAACTGACGAAATTCTTCGAGTTTTGAACTCACTTTGGTAATACTCTCCAAAATATGAGCCATTCCACGAATCAATAAAAGACGTAGGTACCTTTGGCTTCAGAAGTTGAGAACTGAAATCAAAATTGTGGATATTTACTTGTTTAAAAACCGCATTGAACGAAAAATATTAGAAATTCCGCTTCCGTGCTTCTGACACAATCTTAACTGTCGCCAAACGAGTAAGGTTTTTGTCAACGATGAAGCAACAAGTGACAAAAGAGGCCGCTTAGTGTGCGCAACCATCTTGGGCTTTGTGTCTACACGTGGTCTACACCAAGGTGTATAAAATGAGTAGGTGTGGTCACTTAGGTAGTAAACAGAACGCAACCAGCATACCCTATCTAATTACATGGATTTTAGATTTTCTAACAGAAACTCCCAACATAGGTGTCACCTGATAGGAAATTACACGGGGAACAAATTTACCTCTCTTCAATTTTTTGATTAAGTCGACAGTTCTTGTGTATTTTATTTTTTTCGAAATTGATCTATAAGCGCTATGTATAACCTACATTCCCGTGACGTCATTGAAACGTTAACTGCGCCTGACTACTACGCTAAGTGATAACACCTCTCTATTTTATACGCCTTGGTCTACACAATCACTGTTCCTACCACAGAGTAAGCAGAGGTCGTCTGAACGCGCTCGAGACACGGGCATCATCCAAATTCATAGTTTAGGGTTCGCCTAACGCAGTTGACCGAGCGGTGAATCTGCAACACTCAACAATTTGCGTTGTGTACAGCTGTATGCAGAGCTTGACGCGCACTCAACACGTTAGGCGAACCTAAACTACGAATTTGGATGATGCCCGTATTCATTAACGTTATGAGCATAGCGAAGACGACCTCTGTTTTACTCTGTGTTCCTACCCTAAAGGATGGTAACTCTACACGTTGACAAGGAAGAAGGCTGGATGGTGCATGACTAGCGTCCTGTAGGAGCGTCATTGTCAAGTTCACCAAATGATTTATCCAGCATTTCACATAATAATATTCTCTTCTAGCAATAGGAATTTTTTACATCATAATTTTTCCTGATAAACCACTTATTACTAAATGGTTGGCGAATTATTTTTTGGCTTTTTTGAGCTAAGTTATACATACCTTTATTTTGTAACGTCAGCACGTCACTCAGCAAGTTACATTAGCAGAAAATCCTGTTGATTTGGCCAAACACATTCTTGACACTCGTAAGAAAAACACAGGGACGTCAGACGTGAGATCATATTGAGTATTCATTCAATACAAGGTTCAAAGTCAAAAACTATAATTCATAAGATCTAAAATCAATACAAAGTTTGAGAACGACAACTAGGTCTTCAAAAGTTCACAGCTTGAGAGCGAGCAAAAAAAAAACGCAAGTCACTTGTTCAACGTAGAAAACCTAAGGCAGTGTTGCCAGCCCACAACACTCCCCTACAACAGGGATAAGTACACAAACATCCACTGTTGCAAGTTGAAAAGCACATTATAAATAACTACAATATGAGATCACAAGTTCAGAGAAATTCTAAAACAAAACTAATACAAGGTCAACAAGAAGAATACAATGATATCACAGAACATACAAACACAAGAATGGTGGGTCGAAAAACCAACAAAAAATTACATTTCATATCCCAATTTTGATAGAAAATATCTCAGTTTCGGCGCACTCACTGCCTTCGTCAATACATCTGCTAAGTTTGATTCTGAAGTCACGTAGGATAACTCAATATAGCCTTTTTCTACAATCCCGTTGGGAAAGATTGGCAGAAAAATGACACTGCCAAAATGTGTAAATTTTGACACTGATTTTGGCAAATTGGCACAGTATTCAACCAATCAGCGAGAAGTGATGCGTTTTTAAGATGCACTTTTATTGACAAAAAAATGGCATAAAAACGACAGTAGTTTGTCAATACCAGTTTAGCAAAAAACGACAATAAATTGGTATCATTTTGGCAAAACATTGACTCAGATTTGGCATAGAATTGACTCAGTTTTGGTACACCTTTGGCAGTGCGGTCACCCATCCAACCCCTAACCTAGAATAAGACGCTGAACAAGAATAACACAAATCAAATCATATGCATAACTAAGCTATTACGTACCTTGCCTCAGCTCACTAGAAATGTCTCTTGTTTTTTTTTTCATTTAATTTCTCTATAAATGAATTAAATTAATTTTTTTAAATGGAATTAGTTCCTGCAGTGCAAAAATGTGCGATCTACCTTTGAAAATGATGGTGACTTTGAAAATTTGGAAACATTGAAATTTCATTCAGAAAAGCTTGGAATATTTTTCAGATATTCATTTTTTGGCTTGGAATATTCCTCAAGTACTCATCTTTGATTGGAATTGAAGGTTCTTGGGTTGACCATGGTTTTTGAGATGTTGTTTGCAAAATAGGAAACAAAAAAGCTTGAAAACACCTACTTTTCGACCTCAATGATTTTTTGATCAGTACAACATTTTTTCATTTCATAAATCTTCATGACAACATTTACGCCTTGTACTCTCTTCTTTTCTCACTTTCAACCTCCTTCCGCCCATTGAGCTGATAATCTTGAAGAGCTTGTAAATGGATTTAAAAAGAAATCATAATATTATAATTCTTGATGGGGAAAAAAAGAGAAAAAAAGAAGTTTAACCTTGATAATTTTTTGGATTTTGCTTGCGAGAATGAAAAAAAAATTTTTATTCTGTATGGTAAATCAACAAAGCTTGAATATTATTCGAGGTATTGCTCAAACAAATAGAAACGTCTTTTTCAGTATTAATTTTCAAACTAGGAAAATTTTCTTAATCATTGTTTGAAAAAGAAAACAAGTAAACAAAGCTTTTAAAAATATATAAAGCATTATTTTTAAATTGGCGTACCCAATTTATAAAAGTTATAACAAAAAAACATAAAAACCATAAAAAAAATAGGTAATTCCTTGGCACTTGAATTTTTTTTTTTTCTCAAAAAACACATTGAAAAATATTCTAAAATTCAACCGGCAAAATATCTCAAAAATATTATACCTTGGAGGTTCGGGGGGAAAATGACAAATTACTTGAATAAAGCAAATTTGGGCTTTCGACATCCCCTGAAAAATGTTTTAAAAATATCTATAAAGATGAGATGACAGACATACTTAATGGATGTTTCAAATTTCTCATATTTCTCTTATAAGTATATACTGGGTGAAGCTAAAAGATGTTAGCAGCTAGATGGAAGTTTGCTCTAAATGTGTTTCAGCCCCAAAATATAAAATGTTGGACTTATAGCTCAATTTTACTCGATTTGATCTTCAATTTGAGCCCAATACAACGTTTTTACGTCTTTTCTGAGTCGAGTAATGAACCAACATGCGCCGCAAATTGACTTAGGTATTTGTCAAGATTTCTCAAATAAACTGCGTTATGCAAAAGCCGTCCAAGCGACAATCTGTCATTTTGGGGAAGAGACTTCTGATTGCGTCATGACAGTGAGCCCATTTGCCAGATTCAAAAAATGTCGCTTGGACGGCTTTTGCAACCGCCATCTCCTGTGGTAAAAATTGGTAAAAATATCATTATTGTATTGTTAGCGATCCTAAAGAATGTCTGGTTCAAATGAGTTTATATTTCTTGTCAATTTAGTAATTTGACCAATTGTCTGGATTTTTGAAAATCAACAAATGAACGACAGAGTGTTAGATCTCAAAGAACACGATACATTTCTAGCTTGGATTCTGATAATCTGTTGGAAAAATATCATTTTCCAGCAGGAAACCTGTTTTATTGTGGGTTTTTTTTTGAAAAAAACGTCCGCCGTCTGTTATCCAGCTGGGCAACAAATTAAAAATTTTACCAAGTCTCCCTCCTATTGTACATAACTTGGAGGCGAAATTATTCCAAATCCCTCTCTTATCCTATATAGGTTGGAGGTCAAAATTTCCATATCCCTCTCTCATGACCAACTACATTTTCCAGATCCCATGTGCCCCACAAAAAGCGGTTCCTTACCTCCTCTCTTTTTTGTCTGTAAAAGAACCCGTGAGCTTCTGGTTAATTGTTTTCCTTTTACCAAAATGGTATTACCTTGTCATGAAAACGTCGTTTTTCTCTGTCAATTGTGCCGAATTGTTTGAAAATGACAAAAAACAACAGAATATTGGATCTTCACCTTGGATGCCAATCATCTGTCAAAAAAATGTCTTCTCTTGGTGAATTGTTCTTTATTTGTAAAAATGTCAATAATTTGACAATAAAACGTTTTTCTGCGTCAACTGTGCCAATCTTCCCAATATTGGCTGCATCTTGGCATAAAATTGACTTGGATTTGACAAATAATTGGCAGAAAATTGGATCGTAGAAACACTTTTCGATGAATTTCGTTTGATTTATCTCGATTCTAGAAGGACCAACCTTTAGATGCAAGCCAATAAAATGACCAATGTCTTCTGAGGTTTTAATAACGAAAAATTTCCGCAAATGCTGAAACAAATTCTCAATCAAGTCAAAATTTTTTCCTGCAATTAGGAAATCGTCGACATAAATAATTAAAAACAGATCGCGCGAGATTTGATGTACAAGCACTGTTCTGCTTTTGATTTTTGAAAGCCGCATTCCGTCAGACCTTTACTAAAGGTTTTATACCAGCTGAGAGGAGCTTGCTTCAAACCGTATAGAGCTTTTCTTAATTTCAAGACTCTTTTCTCTCCCCTATTCATTCGATATCCTTCAGGTGGCTTTATGAAGACCTCTTCTTTGAGATCTCCATTTAGGAATGCTGTTTCAACATCAACTAATACTAGCCTCATACTGTGGTGAATAGCTACAGATAAAAAGGTTTGGATAGACGTTATTCCAGCAACTGGTGCGTAGGTTTCATCTGGTTCGTCACATTTGAACCGTCTAACAACGAGTCTCGCCTTTCCTATCTGTCCATTTTCTGTATCTTTCAGGCGAAAAACCCACTTCGTCTCAACGAGTTTTTGATTTTCAAAAGGAACAGATTCCCACGCTTTGTATTTAACGATTGATTCGATTTCTCGGTTAATAGCTTTTTTCCAGAGTTTTTGCTCTTGATTACTCAAAATAGAAATATCTTAAAAATTTTTAGGAATACTATAGTTCAGTAACGCTACCTCGTTTGAGATTTCTTGATCCTCGGCTTCTGAATCTGTCCAGTCAAGGTCGATCTCGATTATTTCCTCATTTTCCGACTCTTCATTTCTGAAAATATTTTCATGTGTTTCTCTGTTTTCATGATGCGCTAGGTTCTTCAGAATTCTGTACAGGCACAACATTTCGTGAGACATAAATTTTTCTTACCTCAGGAAAAAATACTTTATAGCCCTTTTTATTTGTCGGATATCCGATAAAGATTCCTTCTTTTCCTTTCGATTGAAACTTCTTTCGTTTCTTTTTTGGGATTTGCATGACTACTCGAATTCCGAAAGGCTTTAACAATTTTAAATCAACATTACGTGTTGGAATAGAAAATACTTCAATTGGTGCCATACCTGGTATTCGTGATTTACTCACGCGATTGAGTGTGTAGATGACATAATTCATTGCTTCAGCCCACATTTCTTCACTCATAGATGCGTCAATTAGTACGGCACCCACAGCTCCGGAAACTGTTTGCATATCCCGTTCTATCCGTGAGTTTTGCTGTGGAGTGTACTCACACGAAAGTTCATGTTCAATTCCACGATTTGAACATAATTCGTCTATCTGTTTGTTCACCTGTTCGGTACCATTATCTGATCGCAAAATCTTTGCCTTATTGCCTGATTCATTTTCTACCCTGTTGAAATAATCAATAAAGGCATTAACAGTACAGTCCTTTGTTTTCAAAAAATAGACAGTTCTGGATTTTGAGAAATCATCCTTGAGAAGAAGGGCATATTTTGATCCACCTAATGAATGTACTGGTGATGTTAATAAATCAGAATGAGTCATTTTACCAACCTGTGTGGCGGAATACAAACTTCTTTTGAAGGGAAGGCGTGTTGCTTTACCTTTGAGACAGCTAATACATTTAAAGTCTTTTACCTACTCGTACTTTACTCCATGGTTTTTCAACAGGTCTCTAGTGTACTCCAGATTTTGATGCGCGAAGGTACGATGCCATTGTGCAAGTGAAAGGCAGGCAGTCTCCACATCAGCCATAGGTTTTGATTTTTGAATAATTTCGATTGGAACAATCCATAGGTTGTTATCATCCAATGTTGCTGTTTTCTGAAAGCTATCTTTACACAGAACAATACATTTTACAGTGAAATTTTCAACTTCCCAACCATTCTTAAGTAGTGTTATAAATGAAATGAGATTCGCGGGAGACGACTTATTCAATAGTACATCTTTAAATAGGTACTAAATTTGTATCATAGTGACGAGCATAAATACATCCTTTTTTCTCTACATCAACCACATGATTATTCCCTACTACAATTGCGCTTTGTATATCTATCAAGTTATTAAAGTACAATTCATTATTAGATACGTGCGCAGTGGAAGCGTGCTGGGCCCATAACCTATTGAGTATTCATTCAACACAAGGTTCAAAGTCAAAAACTATAATTCATAAGATCTAAAATCAATACGAAGTTTGAGAACGACAACCAGGTCTTCAAAAGTTCACAGCTTGAGAGCGAGCAAAAAAAAAAACGCAAGTCACTTGTTCAACGTAGAAAACCTAAGGCAGTGTTGCCATCCCACAACAGATCATTATGTAATAAATTATTGAAAAATAGAAATATCTTAGTGATAGAAGTTGTAGATTCTTAATATAGACTAGCCATGATGGCGCGCCATAGGCGCGCCTCTCTCGTCATCACGTATTTTTATATTTTAGACATTTTTTGGAATTAAAAAATGTATATTTTTTTATTTTTTGATACTTGTGTCATCTAATTTTCAAATATTTCCTCATATTGCCTATCACTTATTACAAAACAAAAGAAGTAAGGAATTGTCAATGAATTTTTGGCGATACAAATTTCTTATGGAAAACATGTAAATAGGAATAATTTTCAACAACTTCGGTAAATAATGTAGATATTTCTACTGTGAAAAAAAAAGAAGTAGAAATTCTGTAGATTACTTTTCTGCGTGGTCCTGTATTCAAAATTTTTATGGAAACTCTCCTTCTTTTTCAGTCTTCTCTCCTCATCTAATTATCCGTATCCTAATAATTGATTCTACGTGTCGTCCTCCTGTAATGTACGAACGAATAGAACAAAAATGTTTTGATTCTAAAGAATTTCAAGTCGATAGGTACAGCGGTTCTCAAGTTATAAAAGGACAGACAGACAGACAAACTTTCTGCTTTATATATTAGATATCAAGCCTAGTATAATGAAGGCTAAAGTTCGAAATTTTTCAGCTAGGCCCAGTATAATGAAGGCTAAGGTTTGAAATTTAGTAGGCCAGTTGTTATAGGCCTAGGCTTAGTATAATGAAGGCTATAAAGTTTGATATTTTCCAGGATATACTTATTATAGGCCTAGTATAGTTAATTAGGCTTATTATAATGAATACTAAAGTTTGAAATTTTTCTCCGTGTTTCAGGCTAGTTAGTATAGGCCAAGTATACTGTATATTAAGCCTAGTATAAACCTTTATTCTGCACATCAGGCTCATTTTTCTTAGTTGTGGTCAGGGACTTGGAAAAATTCCCAATTTCGAGCTATATATATATATTATACTAGTGTACGCCTGCATTTACACTCTTAGTATAAAGCTAGTATAAAGCTATTATAAAGCTAGAAGCCAGTATATAAACTGGCTGAAGTAAACTCCCGGAATGAACTCGCAGATTTTTGTATCACCCACGAAGTAACGAGGGTGAAGGGGGGGGGGACGTCTTCGTCTATAATAAGTCTAATTTAAGACTAGTAAAATGCTAGTATAAAGCTAGTGTAAAGGTGGTAAATAAACTGGCCGGTATGAACTCGCGGGATGAACTCGCAATAGGGCAGAATTAGGCCTAGTATAAAGGAGCGTAGACCTACTATAAACCATATTTATACTAGCTAAGATGTAGCCTAGTAGAGGCCTAGACTCGTTTAGACCTAGTATACAGGAGCAGCATAAAGCTATGCTAGCCAATCTGTAGCCTGGTAGTGGCCTAGACTTGTTTAGGCCTAGTATAAAGGAGCGTAGACGTAGTATAAATCTAGTATAACTTCGGTACAAAAATGGTGTACTAAAATATATGTTCATCGTTACGTGATGTGACATACAACTATTTGCAACTAAGGTAACGTTATTACAACATTAAGGGTAGGTAGTTTATCAGTACTTAACGAAGCATCGAGCAGTTTTACACCCTAACTTTGTAGGTAGGCGCTGCAATCGATGCCACGTTTTCTACCTCTAAATTATGCAAAGTACATTCGTCCGTCCTAATAGGATACGTTTAGCGTCCAAAGATTCGAAAAATGGAAAATGGTGACGATGATGATTAACAATAAAATTATGAAGAAGTTGAGTACGAAAAACAATGTTTCAAAAATCCGTATCCGTATTAACCCACCTTTGGCTCCACATCTGGCTGAGCAGGATTAACAGCTCCTGACTGAGCAAAATTTGGTGGAACTAAGGAACCATATAAGATAGGTATTCGCAAGTGATAATAATCTGGTTGATAAAGTGTGAGAGGCAGTCATTGAGCGTCTGATTGGTCTGATTCCCGAATAACTGCTCCTCCTGATACTTTATCAACCAGATTATTATCACTTGCGCATACCTATCTTATATAGTTCCTTAGTGGAACTACCCGACGTGCAAAATAAGGTCACAACGGGGAAAGTGTGTGACCAGAGCCGTATTACCCGGGTGACCGTAAAATATGACTAGATTGTGTTGGGTAGTTAGTCAATCAGAATGCAGGAAATGGAGGACACATCTTAGCGTCAAACTAATAACTTTTAGGTAACATAGGGGGAATTTTGAGGTAAGCTGAGTCGCCTGAATCGTAGGTGTGACTTAAGACACTTACAGGTTACTTATAAGAAGTATTGAAGTCACATCAAAGGGTCATAACATATTAGTTTGTGATCATAGAATAGCATATTTGTGGCCTTCTTGTGACAACTGTTTCCTCTCTTGTAGGATTGTTTCTGTAAGTTATTTACCTTATCATCTTCATCTCATATGACGCCACCTTCTCTATAGTTCGCTGAATGAGGTGAAGGCAGCATAGAAGATGAGCTCTTAATTCGTTACTAAACTTGCAGGTATATGTACGCTGAGGCTCCGTACTTTTCTTGCGAATGAGAGTGTCACGTATGATGTAAAAGGGTTCCTTACATGTGACCATATAGTGACCTTACGTTGCTTCTCCGGGTCACACATGCGACACATCTGAGAAACACTACGTATCTAGTAGTTGAGCTCCTAAGATGTGACCATATTGTGCCACCGAAGCTACCCACTCACAGTTGAGCTTCATGAAAAGTAGGCGTGGTTGATATATGGTCGTCATACAGTGACTTGAATGTATCCTGTTATCTGCCTTTATGTGGCGCGTTGTGTCTGAGTTACCCTAATGTGTCGGTGTCACAGCAAATATTTTGCACGTCGGGTGGTGGAAGTGGTGGAGATTCAATGAAAGGCGTAACTTCCTATGCACGTAAACCCGATCTTATTATGAATTCAACCAAAATCGACTTTCTGTCGACGTCATCATGGCAGAGAGTGTGCCCTTTGTCATTGTCGAAGATAAATCTTTTCATTTTCGTATGCAAGTTTCTGAAATATTTTTCGCGAGCAATTGGGAGCTCATCGCCGCGCCGGTGGATTCTACTAATGCCATTTCACACAGGCGGACAATTTTATGGTGAGTAGGCGAATCGTCGTCTTCGGAGTCGGCTACAATTTATGTCCTTTACATTGAAAACACGCTTATAATTGCGCTCTCTGTAACAATAAACGTGTGAACTAATTAAAATTGAGTACTGATGAATATATCCGAAAATCGGGAGACGAAGACTTCAACTTATAGCTGAGCAACATAAGCATCGAGTATTTTAATCATTTTTTCATAATCTACATCGCTCTTGTCTATCACAGTACTGATGAAACTCTCCAAAGCCTTGTTGATATCGATTGAACTTCGTCCGGGAAGTAGCGGTACTTTCTGCATTTCTGCTTCGGCCGATGAAACTGAAAATAGCAAAATATGAGCCAGATAAACTCATTGAAGAAATTCAAATATTATTGATGCCAGCGAAATATGTCTTAGGGTCATTTATCAGCTACATTAGAAGATGTAGGCATTACGAGTAGATCTTTCGCACGGACTTTTTCCAACATTGTTTTTCGAAACTGCTCTGCTTCAAAATAAATTGATAATGACTTAGGGTCTATTTCTCTGGTGTCTATCGACTCACTAAACAACGCGAGGCATTGCTAGTATTGCACGGATTCCACATGCGGATCATAGTAGCGTGCAGTGTCGTATTTAGATTAAGTTATTGAGATCTGACCAATGTGAGTGCTTTCAAAAAATATGATTGAAGATATGATCGTAACATTCGGCCATCCTGAGGCTTGTTCGGCCCGAACAAATAGAATGGTAGTTAAGATCAGTAGTAGATGTAACCATTAAGAAATAAATTGGTAGCCCTGATAAGGGCTGTTTTAATGGTTTTTATCGGAGATCTTTTATCTTCAGTAGTGACATGAGGACGAGTGTTTTCCTCCTCCAACTCGGCAGTCGGGACATCTCCATTGGTCTAGTAGTTCAGGATGTGTTGGTTTTCTTACACAATAATCTGCATTTGGTTTCCACGGAATCTCTGGTTTTGTCATCGTTGCTTTTTGTTGGTGTGGTTCACGTGTCTGGGTTGCTGTTTTCTCGGGTGAATAGTTGATTTTCAACAAGTCTCAGAAACTCGCAAACCTTCTTCCAATATTTTACTTTTGGTAATAGGTGGAGATACAGATGAGGTAGTTTTCACTGATTTTCTCTCTATTGAAGTTGGTATGGTTGGAGTTTTGATAAGTGTAGTTACCGCTGGTTGGCTTGATGCATTCTTTGGATTCTCTGTAGATGATGACGGATTGGTAGCTGGTGCAGATGTCTTGGTTCCTTTTTTGTTAGCTGGTTTGGTAAAGGTCTAGATTTTTAAATTCTTCTTGTAGATTGCGTGGTAATGCAAAGCCTGTAACTGCTAGTAACCCATCTGCCTCACGCAAGTTAATAAAAAGGTATTGGGTAAATTCAAAAATGGGGAAATTTTAGAGGAATTTATTGTACTTGTTTCAAAACTATACTCTAATAAAGTTTTTGAATCAAATGATGATGAAATGAAGAAAGCTAAAGGAGTAAAGAAGAATATTATCAAAAAAGCTCACGCAGCAGCGTAAGGATCACCGACTTTTCAATAATTTGCAATAAAATAATTTACACATGCCCCCCATATCTAAACTTCATTGTTTCTTAGTTAGGAGCTGATTGTGATAATAATATTGTAAGATATTCCACTTACTCTTCTATTGTTCAATTCATTTCTAATCTTTTTAATAGGTACTTTTATAATTTTCAAATTCAGGATAACTCAAAAAGGAGTCGATTGATAGCTTTCTCTCCCCATACGTAAATTAAACTCTAAATAGAAGAACGGGAACGGAACATGGCTCTATTGAAATTAAAATATAAAACTTTGGTGATTTAGAAGAATCTCAAAATATTAACCTGACTGTCCATTTCCAGAAACACTGTGAGATAGGTATATGAAGTCGATAATTACGAAAATCAAAACATAGATGAGGAAAATTGAAATGGCCAATGAAACTTCCACTTCTTTGTCTTTACCCAAATTTCATTACTCCCCAGAGTTTAGGCTACGAGCCATTGCGATAACGTAGAAAAAAAAAAAAAAAATGCTATGCATACCTACATAAATCAGTAATTATAAAATACACGGCTAATTATTTAATCCATCGGTTAAGCGCAACGTTTGTTTAACGTACCCAATAAACGTCGAATTTTTTCAATCATATAGGACTGGTAATGAGAAGTTTTCACAGCCAATAGGTGTACAATGCATCAGAGGTACCATCGGGCGAAATGACTCAAATAAAATAAACAAGCGTGATTCAGCTCTTACGGCTCTATACGTGGACTACTTATATTTTGAGATTTACTCAAGAACCACTTGTTCAATCGATACAAAAATTACAGAGCAATAAGATTGAATCCACTATGACGTAATGCAATGATATGAAGATAATAAGATTGATATTCGTTGAGAAACAACACTAAAAAATTCGAGGGAAATTCAGGATTACTCAACTACTCATCCAATCTCAGAAAGAAATGCACACGCCCAACTTCAGATAATCCACTACAACTTGACCAAACTTTACGAGAATACATCCGGTAGTTTTTGAGGAGTTGCGTGGACAAAAAAAACCTTATAAATATCTCTAATATATAAAGCAGAAAGTTTGTCCGTCTGTCGTCCTGTCCGTTTATAACTCGAGAACTACTGGGCCGATCGCTTTCAAACTTTCAGAATATATTGTCCTCATTCCAGAGCAGCACATAGACTCATAAAAATAAAAATTTGACGGGGAGGTGCTGAGTAATTTCAAAAAAGGGCGAAAACAATGACTTTTTTCAATATAAAAAAACGTGGTGGTGTAGCTTGCCATGTACGTTAGACCTACGCGCGTTGAGTGGCGCAGTTTCGAGAATTGAATTATTGTGATAACTCGAGTATAACTCATTTTTATGAAAAATTGAAGAGAACAAAAATTGTAGCCCCTGTAATTTCCTTTCGAATGAGCCCGGTTCCAGATTTTTAGGAGGAAATTTTGTGACTACAGTATTCGCTGTACTTCCATACTAAGCAAGTTATTTTATTCACAGTTTTAAAAACACCTACATAAAGGATTTTACATCCGGTATCTCATACAAGAACCAATGTCTAGACACGGTGCGCACTGCGTATGGGCTAGCGGAAATTACCCTTTTTTTTACCTGTTGTCCGTGTGTTTTCTTAGGGACTGGCAAAATGTCAATGGATTTGTCTGTATTCTGCTGCGATGAATACAGGCTTCACGCGTTATGTCAGCTCTCAAGTGAATTGGTGTGTAAAAAATTTAATTTGGTGATTTTATTTTTGTGCGACTCGGAACTTTGATATTTTATAAGTACAGTCGCAGTTTTTGGTGTCTATTTTCTTATTTTTGAACTGAATAGTTGTGAATTTTGCAAAACTCTTTCCACTGTTTCTTTTTTAAAAATTCATCTGAATTCCAAGATACCTACAAAACACACATACTTATAAGATACAGATACCTATAAAACATAGATATCTACTCAACACACAGCTAGCGGTCAGGCGCGCCGGAGGCGCGTCGCCAACCGCTTGTATTATATAAAGCAGAAAGTTTGTCCGTCCGTCCTCCTGTCCGTTTATAACTCGAGAACTACTGGGCCGATCGCTTTCAAACTTTCAGGATATATTGTCCTCATCCCAGAGCAGCACATAGACTCATAAAAATAAAAATTTGACGGGGAGGTGCTGAGTAATTTCAAAAAAGGGCGAAAACAATGACTTTTTTCAATATAAAAAAACGTGGTGGTGTAGCTTGCCATCGAACGCGTTGTTCCAACGTTACCGTTCAAACGCGTTGAGCGGCGCAGTTATAAAAATTAAGTTATGGTGATAACTCGAGTTTTACTCATTTTTATGAAAAATTGAAGAGAACAAAAATTGTTGCCCCTTTAATTTCCTTTCGAATGAGCCCAATTCCAGATTTTTAGGAGGAAATTTTGGAACTATTGGTATTTTGACTGATGCGTATTTAAGATCATTGTGTTTACAGAGAGAGAGCATTTAAACCGGTTGCTCTGGATGAATCTACAGAGACTATTTGAGTTTTACGTATCCAATTTTCGATTTTGAAAGGAGACGTTTATGTAAAATAATTTCTTGAAAATTTGCTCTTCTTTTGTGACGAGTAACTATACATTAGGTAAATATCGTCGTCAGAGTTTGAAACTACCTAAGAAAAGGTACTGGGTTCGAGAAAGAATTAAGAAAATTACATCCGGTTTCTCATATAGGAAACGACTGAGTTCGTCTCATGCCTCTACACAGACTGATGTAATGCTTCGGGGATATGGCAGGCTTTTTACCTACTGTCCATCTATTTCCTTAATCATTGCGACGGTTCATGAATTAGTCCGTTTTTTGCTGCAATACAGCCCTTACCTGTCAACTCAGCTCTTACCGTTAAAATCGAAATATTTACAAAACACTGATATCTACTCAACACACACCTGGCGGTCAGGCGCGCCGGAGGCGCGCTGCCAACCGCTAGTATATATTATAGGAGGGGGCACTTTCGAGTTGTGAAGGAGGTTCTATTTTAGCTATTAGCTTGAAATATTGTCTACTAGAATAAAAAGGGGGCCGAACAAGTGGAGCGAATAAGATCTCGAACGGCCTTCATTATTCTAGCCCTAATATACAGCATACTACACTTGTTTATTCATTTATTTATATGATGAAGAAAAACTATCAAGATTATCGAAATGTGATTCTTGAACGTAGTACTATTTATCACGCAAGAAGTGCGAAAAAATCGAAAATTACTAGGGAATGGCACGTTTGCACTCCGAGAAGCCAGGTAGAAAGACCATTTTTGATTCTTTCGCAAGAGTTCCATACGATATTTTATTGAAAAAGTGCGGAAAAAGTAAAGATATTGTCGCATTATCACTATATGTGTATTTGTTTGCCCTAGTTGAGTAAAATAACGTTTATAGGTACATCTCGTGAAGACAGATGATTGAAATTGGGCTTTCGGCGTCTGCCCGTCAGTTTTATGTTTTACTTTTCCCCTTTTCCAAGCGATAAGTTCAATGAAATAGCTTTCTCGCTGCCAAGTACTCGGTTCAAAAACTGAAAATATAGTGAAGCTCGACTATGTAACGCGTAGTTTCCAGTAAACCGACCTAAATAAATGTTCCCCATCATAACTTCTCCATTTTCATCTTTTGACTGTAGACAAAATAATTATATTGAAATTTCTCAACAGGAAACAGAAAGTCGTATTGAAGATTTTATTATTATGTGAACCAATGAAACAGAGCAATATTGAAAATAAAAATATTCAGAGGAAAGATGAACACGGTGATGAAAATTTGCGCGCCTAACAAGACGTGAAAAAAGTACAATAAACGATAAGAGTCTGTATTATACTTTTTGCTTAAGAAATCAGAAGCTGAGAGATACATATTCTTCGATATAGCGAAGTTTAGGACAAAATAATGTAAACACGTGTAAGGTATCATCGGTACAACGTGTTTCAGATGATAAAAAGTAGGTGAAAAAAAGGAGTGTTCAATTCTGATTACGATTTGAGTGTGAGCATCTGAATTGGAACTTTTTATGAACGTAAATCCGTAGGTATTTCATTGGAGAAAAAATTGTTTGGGTTTAGTGTTTAACGAAAGGTTAAATCGGAACGAACATCGAATAGAATATTGCAAGTTGGCGCGTATTCTCTCGTTTTAGCTTTACTGTTTTTCCAAAATACACAACACAGTCACTTCTACACTTTCCTGCTGCGAAATGCAAATATTTGAATTTGAAAGGTGGATAGTTTTAGTTTCAACACTCGTGCGCTAAATTGTATTCTATGTGAGCAAAGTATACGAGTTAAATTAAATTCTCGCCTCTTCTATG
Organism: Aspidiotus rigidus; assembly: GCA_035079385.1. Taxonomy (NCBI): domain Eukaryota; kingdom Metazoa; phylum Arthropoda; class Insecta; order Hemiptera; family Diaspididae; genus Aspidiotus; species Aspidiotus rigidus. Next base: position 13,982,345 of record JAVHKY010000003.1, on the reverse strand, counting down.
GCCATAAGAAACTGATCTACTTATAGCGAGAGAGAGAGAGAACGAAAAAATATTCTCATCTCTTAAACAGTTAATTTTTTTTTGGTCATATTTTTTCGATGTTATTGAATGAAAGAACGTTTTAGAAGCTCATTCCAATTTTGAAGAATATTTCAAGTAACGAAATGTGATCATTTTATTCGTGAATTCGGTGTCATTCTCGAGTAATCTTACTTGATGTTGGTACAAATTTTCGTTTTTATTCAATACCGTAACCTATTTGTAGATGATGCAGCAGATCTCTCGCCAGCATTATTATATACACGCGTAGAAAAATGAAGAAAGTACGTAGGTAATAATTTTTATTTGTGGCTTCGGAGAATTTCTTGGTCGACGTCGTTTCGCATTAGGAAAATTACCTCAAAACTGAAAGTAATCCATTTTGAAAGAAAACGAGATGAAGCCTAGACTGCTCTCGAAACAAACGAATAAGTTCACCGGTCGTAGATCTAAAATGCTTTTTCTTGTTTACGTATGCGTATTTACTAATATGGGCTTAGTATGAAAAACGCAGCACTTACAGTGAGGTTGAAGCTTTTCGAATCACTTTGATGAAAATTGTTCGTGCGTACATCGCATTCTCGTTACTAATTGTACAAAATTGGATGGGGGAAACGAGAATGAAACAAGGAAGTGCACACGTAAACTAAGTAGTCATCATCCAGATGTAAACCTTCTCCATTTTACTTTGCCAAGTGTTTCTATCTCTGGGAAAAAAAAATCTCATGTAAATACAGATTATACGTGTGTCTTTTGCCACAACGAGAAACGTCGTCGGAATTGACGTAATTCACTGGCGACCAGCTAAACTGAAAAAAAAAGAAAGCCAAAGGGAATAAAGCTAAGCTTTACCTTTTATATTGTTACAATTTTTTACGGCGTTGAATATGTAATGAATGTCTTTTTCGCCCTTTGAAAGTGAAAGTTCTAATAAAATACTTTACCGTTACGACATTTTTCACATTTGAAAAGGAACTTACGTAAAACAAAAACTTTTTGATGTAAGTTTAAGATTTTGGCACACGACCTCATGATTCTTAGAACGCCTTTCATCTATAGAATAAAGCACTGCGCTGCAACCAAAATATCAACAGATGATACTAAACCTTGTTGCTTTTATGGAAATTGGGAAATTTGAATTAAATATATATAATACTGAGAAGAATTGAAAAAGATGAGATGCGGACGAGACCAGACCTCTTAGAATATTGAGTACTAGAAATCAAGTCTTTTCGGTACCTATACTGTTATTTGTCTTTTTCAGAGAATATTGAAAGTCGAACTTCTTCGGGAATGAATTCTATTGAAAAAAGAGGAAGGCTTTTGTATGTTTTTACGAGTAACCTTGAGTTGTATTATGGACGCACGTACACGATGATTGATGCAAACTTGAAATTTTGATTAATTAATCCTTTGGTAAGAACAAAGGAGGTCTGATTAAAGAAAATCGGCAATCTCTCGTCTCTACCGAAGAAAAATAATAATGGAATAAATAGGAAGGATGAAATATGAAAATGAGAACGAAGAATACGATGTAGATACTGATGGTTCTTTTCGAAGAAGGATAAGAGAAAAGGAAAAGAAAGTAGTCGTAAGAAACTCAAGTAAGCAGGATTTAGCTAATATAGGTAAATATTTCTAAAGAAAAAATTTGGCAAGCAAATTATAGAAAATGATCGAGGGTGGTTTCACAAAAGCGAAAGAATGAACTTCACAATTAATCATTCACAACAAAAATATCAATTTTAACATCTGAAATCATCGTGAGAGACGCACAAATACAATAATTAAAATCTTGGCCACGTTTGAAGAAGATAGAAAGATTCTCGATTTTTCTAATGATTTTTCAAAGTGACCCTATTTTTACTCGTGTTCTGATGGAATAGTGTCAAAAGTTGGTCTTCTTGTAAAACGTTGTCGTTCTGTGCATTTTCTGGCCTTCTTTTAGGGAGGCCGTGCTTTAGCCGAGCTTACGAATATAATTCACCTCTTCTCAAAGTTGTAAAATGATATACATCCTATATTATAAAGTACATCTGCAAAACTTTCGTCGAAGGTACCTCCTCCCCTAATGTATCGATTTCGTTGAAATTTCGTATATAACATTGTATAATCTCCGAAGTCAACCTTTTTTAAAAAAATTTAGAAAATCATCGTTGGGAAAGTTGTAATAAAGCTTTAAAATTAGGCGTATATTGGTTGCTATCTCATCCCTATTCCTGTACATATGTTTAATTGGTGTAAATCAAAGTTTTCTACTTTTACTAAATAGACGAAATTGCTTGGAAATACGGATTGAATGTTGATCGACGGCCACGTATAATTTTCAGCGGTTTACCGTGTGGAAACAAAATCTAAAGAATAAGCCGCGAATATATGTAGGCTCACTTCCTACCGAACCGATTTCTTCCAAACTTGGCAGAGACATTTGCGTAGGTGTCGAAATCGTTATAGGGGGGTTAAAAAATAGTAATCCCCTCTTCTAAAAGTTTTAATAAAGCTTCATAGTTAAACGTACATTGGCCACGGCTTTCCTATGTATATTTTTGAGGATACGATAATAAATTTCCGTTTTATCGTGTTCATGGACTAATTATGTATCGATTATTGACAAGCGACCGAATATATGTCAAAGAATCTATATTATCACGACTTTCGTAAGCGCGATATTATAAAGGGAAAGAGTCGGAATTCGGGCTTGAATAGGCTATAGCTTCCTACCAAACCGATTTCTTCTAAACTTGACAGAGATAGTTTGGGTTTCAAGATCGTTATAGGGAGGTTCAAAAATGAAAATCGTGGAAGAATTAGGTCCATGACTCACGAAATGCCATGCAAAAGTATCACAACTTTCGTATGGCTTGATCGCTTCTATCTATATTAGAAAGGAGAAGAGCTGTTTTTTTGTATGAATAGGGAGCGTTTGTATGGAACCAATTTTATTGAGATTTTGGATGTTGTTTCCTATTAATGCAGAATTGTTGACAGGGGTGTTAAAAATAAGAAAATCCCTCTTTCAAAGCCTTGGCTTGGGATGAAAGTCAAAAGCAGGAGGAAGACATGGAGAGACAGAGTGAGAGAGGCAGATATTTTCAAGAGCGGGACACAAGAAGAAGCAACGAACTATATTATCATATTAGAAGATAGTATAGTCCACAGGAACGTAAAACTGTGGACTATACTATCTTCTAATCATTATGGATCGTACCCATGAGGATACCGTAAAACTATATTATCGTATTGTCCGTGTTGGCAAGAGGCCTCAGACCATACAGAAGATAGACTGAGCATAGTGATAAGAATCGTATAAGGATCTCGGGACCCTCAGAAGGTAATGCGGTGTGTTGCGACGAACGGTGACGCTCCCCACACCAACCCGCTACACCCGCACGTCTACCCGAGATCCTTATTATTTTCTTATCATGTCTTTCGACTAACGCGTTGTACAGGCTTATATGGCCGATGCTCAGCAAGAGGCTAGTCTTCTAATAAAATATATAACAGTTTGATGGTGTTTCGCCCTCAGCTCCATTAATTTCAGAAATATTCATGAATTGCTTATGAGTCGCCTTGAAAAAGATGTGTTGACAACGCGATGCGTACACAGTATATTAGGTATTGACAATTTTTCTTATTGGGAATTCGTATGTCTTTGTTGTTTGAATTGGGCTTGTTCACATGTTGTGGAGCCAAAGAAAGGGGAACTACAGCTACTGCAGTGCCAGTAAGCAGTAGTGTTATATCATGTTGCTCGGAAACCATGGATGTACGAATCACGAAATATAACAAGCACTCCGCGGGCGGGGTGTTACGAGGGTCGGCGAATGACTGAGTTATTTCTGATAAGAAAAATATCAATTGAGATCGATACAAGGTGCAGGAAAATAGAAATGATAAAATCTTTGAGCGCTAAAAGCCAACTAGAAAGTAGGACCAAGTAAAAATTAAAAATTGAATTGAGGATTACAAAGCTAGGATATCAGTCCATATCACATTCACAATAAATTTTTGACCATCCTATTTCCTACTTTTTTATTTGTAATTATTCATTTCATACTCCCATCGCGTTGTAAGACATTCCCTTTCATTTGTATTCAATTTCATTCATATTGTGAGAACCGCCTTTTCAAGAATTCACATCACATATTTTTGATTCTATTTGTAAAAGCTAACTCTCAACAATTAATAAGCAATAACCTGAAGTATAACCACTGTTGAGTACAAACAACGCTGATATTACACCCTTCGAACAATTGTCATTTTTGTCATGAGTTAAGAATAATAAGTAACACAAATCGTAACACCACGTAGAATTGAAACCCTTGATTAATTAAAACTACCACAAACTCCATTTGTCTGCTCAAAACCCAACAGTGTAATTATTATACTACCTTTGTAGTCAACTTCAAAGTACTTAGAACAAAGTATAGGTAAATTAAAATTCAAAATTGAATCGTGGGCCACAAAGCCAGGATACCGCATTTGCGATCCATGATCAACTTTTAAATCATTCTGTTCCCTACGTTTTTATTCGCAATTATGTTCATTTCAGTTTCCCATTGCATTGTAAAAAATCTTGTTTCACCCGTATTTATTAAAGGAAAATAAATTTATAATTCCGTAAAATCAAATTTATTAATAGGCTGATCGATGAAACACATGCGAACACGCAAAGACACAAGAAACAACACGAAACAAGATAGGCTACAAAACTCTTCTCGGCAAAAAATTACGCCATCAGAATCAACGACGACAAAACGATGAACACTGAATAACATTGAAACGCAAAACGCATTAACGCACAAAGAAATGAACAAGATACCACACGTCATGACACCGTACCATTAAAAATACCCACAACTTACTGCGTTGTGGACAACCATGCTGTGACGTCAGCGTCTTAACTGAGACGAAAGAAGAAAAAAGTGATTACAATATTATGGTCGGCTCCGCGACACGCGCCGACCCTAAAAACAAATCACGAATCTTGTTCAGGAAGAGATTCGAATCACGAATCATCAGCCGAATCACAGGCCAAAGCCTCCTATAGTTAGAAGCCATGAACGTAAAATATTGGCAACTGCACAAGGGTGGGCCGACTTTTACATTGCTCTTATGGGGAGAAACTCTTTGAGCGTCTGTTTCTTAGGAAAATATTAAGTTTTTGAAAAAATCGAAAAGAACAAAAGTTGTAGCTTGTGAAATTTCCTTTAAATAAGGGTCAACTCGATTTTTTCATGAGAGAGGTGTTTTACATGTAAATGCGTGGGCCGAATGCGGTGTTGCCTTTCTACGTTCATGGCTTCTAACTATAGGAGGCTTTGCACAGGCCCGTCACACCTGAGCTACGCCACGCGAACTATGTAGGTAGTTCCACTCTACAGAACAAATGGAGCGCTTCACACCTTGGCTACAGCTACGGCGTAGCCGAGCTATTTTTCCTTGATGTATCCCGGGCTACGTAGCTGGCGTAGTTGATCTCTCATTGGTTGTTTGTAATAGATGATAACAATCTGGTTTTTTATTGGTCGTAGAACAGCTGATGTAGTTGACTACGTGAAGTTCAGGTGTGTGATCACTGAGAATGAGAAGTGGTAGCTGTAGCTTTGGCTATGTAGTTCGCGTGGCGTAGCTCAGGTGTGTGACAGGCCACAATCCAATGATTTGTGAGTCTTGATTCGCGCAATCATTGAAAATTTGAAATTTCAATTCAATTGCATAGTTTATACTTTGTCGTATAAGTACTTCATTCATAAAATATAGACTTTATAAACAGACTGACAGAGTGATAAATCAATAATCATTGATTTAAAAAAAAAATTCGGAAAAGTTGACGGATCATGAAAAGTGATTTGAATCACGGATCACGAGTCATTGAGCTTGAAATGATTCGTGATTCGAATCACAAAACTTATCCAAAAAATGCTCCAAATCACTAACCGCCAAATTATGATTCGTGAGTTGATTCGTACCAATCCTTGTAGTAAACTGGTCTATAATTTGAATGTGACAGCAAAACAATCGCTGCATGTATGGAACCTTGGTTCAAGAAGTACTATAGCGGTTAGCAGGGGTGAGAACCGGAACCAAATACCGGTTCAGGAAGCGGTTCTCCTCCCGTATTTCTAGGATTCTGGAACCGGAACCGAAAGGAACCGGATCTCGCTATTGGGTTCTGGAACCGGAACCGAAAGGAACCGGATCTCGCCATCGGGTTCTGGAACCGGAACCGAAAGGAACCGGATCCCACAATTCAATTCAAGAACCTTCATAACCGGAACCGTTCAAAAAGAAAATAAGTGTTCTCAGCCCTGATATTCTGAAAATTTTTAGGAAAAATTTGCACCAAAAATCTATTTAATTTTCAGTAAATGAACGCAATTCTTTCGTTACGGCTTATGTATTTTCATGCATGATCACCTGTTCAGATGTAGTTCTCAACTTTTTCCCAGATAGCGTAATTATCGTTTCCGTTTCCCGAACCGAATACCGGTTCAGGAAGCGGTTCTCCTCCCGTATTTCTAGGATTCTGGAACCGGAACCGAAAGGAACCAGATCTCACTATCGGGTTCTGGAACCGGAACCGAAAGGAACCGGATCTCACTATCGGGTTCTGGAACCGGAACCGAAAGGAACCGGATCTCGCTATCGGGTTCTGGAACCGGAACCGAAAGGAACCGGATCCCACAATTCAATTCAAGAACCTTCATAATCGGAACCGTTGAAAAAGAAAATAAGTGTTCTCAGCCCTGGCGGTTAGTGAAATGATACCGCAAAATTTAGTTATGCAATGATACTTGGTGTTGTAGTAGTTATGACCGTGGAGAACATTTTCAGAAGGCGTGCCACCAAAATTTCCCTCAGGGGGCTGGAGGGGGAGAAACATGTCACTCAAAAATCAGGAGTTTGTTAATATCTAAAGAACAATTGGGAATAGGAGAAAAATACTTCAGTACAAAAATGATTCCCGTATAATTTTACATAAATAACGTATCACATTCAAAGAATTTTTTTTACCAATTATATCCGCTCTAGAAACTATTGCGCAAGGAGATGATCATGAAAGTTCTATGCGGGCCCATACATTTGTACGCGTTCTTAAAAATGGAGCTTTCATTGTTTCTCTAGTAATAATTAATGAACTGTTCTCATTTACTACTCAATTGTCATCTTACTTACAAGGTGTGAACGTTGACCTTTCATCTGCCATGAGAATGATAGAGGATGTTAAAAGTTTGATGCAAGAAATGCGAAATGATGCTGAGGGCAAATTTCATGAACTCTTCGGTGAAGCTATGGAAATTTCGGAACAGATAGGCGAAGAAATCAAAATACCGAGGTTGACAAAAAACCAAAGAAATCGAGAAAATTATATTTCGGATGACCCCGATCCGGAAAATTACTACCGACAGTCTGCATTCATCCCTTTTCTCGATCATTATATCTCTCAATTGGATGAACGATTTTTAAAACACAAGGCAACATTGTCAAAAATTCAAAATGTTTTACCCAAAAACCTAGAAAACTTATCGGAAAATGAAATTAAAGAAACTGTTTCTGTAATTTTGTCACAATGGCCAAACGTTGTTGATGTTCCAGAGAACATCGTAGTTAAAGAATTTAAATATGATCTGGAGACGACGTTGGTTAGAAATGTCAGACCCCGAAACACCACGATCGCTTTTGGATGCATTAAATCAATGCGATGTTAATCTATATCCAAATATCTATGCCATTTTGAAATTAGCAGCGACTCTCCCCGTAACCACTGCCTCTGTTGAAAGAAGTTTTTCCACGATGAAACGAATAAAAACTTATCTTCGAAATTCAACGTCGCAAAATCGACTCACTGGCTTAGCTTTGCTGAGCATTCACCGGGAATCAGAATTCGTAGTAACTCGTGTGATTGATTTATTCGCTACTAAAAAAAAGAGAAATTTGGAGTTTGTTTTATAATTGAAATTTGTTCTTTTGAAATAATTATATATTATGCTTATTTTCGTTCATTTTTCACTCCCCTCCCTCATACGTAAAAAAAAAAAAGTGTATTATATAAAAACTATAATTTCTTTTCAACCTCAACCCCCCCCCCCCCCCCGAAATTTTGGTGTAAGTACGCCACTGGCGATTTGTACTTTGTATATGTATTTTTTGTACGATTTATGAAACGTTAAAAATAGCTAAAAACTGTTGTGATAGAAACTAATAAAACGAGGTGCAATATCTTAGCTACCACAGAATTTCAGTCTGACTAATTGATGATATTGTTTTGTAGTTGCAGGAACACTATTGTTTCATTTTTAATCATTTCTTATAATCCATTTTGTACAAAACAGATGTTAATAAGCGTAACATGAAATCGGTAAACGATCAGTGGACAAACACGATTTTACATAAATGGAAAGAAATACCATCGTCGCTGTAAAGAATATCATGTTGAAAAAAATAATTAAAAGTAGCTTGCACAAATAGGAAAGAGAATAACGAAGATGATAAAATGTCCAGAAAAATTTTCCATTATCTTTCTTTCTTTCTTTCTTTCTGTTTTTTTTTTCAACGAGCCATTTTACTATACACAGGGGATCGTTAGCTTTTACTTTGGGGAAAAATATTGGGGTTGGATGAATTTGTAATAGTATAAGGACCGGAGGAAGTCAAGAGCGTCAGTAATGGATTCTGGTTTTTGAAGAGAACAAGGGAGACTTGAGACGGGACAGAGAATGGCTTCTTGAGGTTTAGGAGGTACGGAAAAGTGAAGAAATGAGAGACATATAACTCCTCAGCTTGGCAGTATTGGCATGAGGGTGGAGTGGACGGCCCTGGGAAAAGGAAGAAGTGAGTTAGGGTGTGCTAAATTCTTAGTCGTTGTATGACTATTTAATTCTTTATGGCGCGCGGCATGAGGAACAAATTGAAGAGGACTAAGAAATCAGGAATTTTTAACTAAACAAAGTTCATTATGGGGTTGAGAGGACCGCAAGAAAGTTGAAGGTAAGCGATAATGAGCCTCTTGAATTTTCTGTGAAACTTGAAAATGATGAAGAATTGGAATCAGGAAGTTTAACCTTTGTTGAATGTGATCATAACATTTTTAGAAGAATCTTACGCATAAGATGACATTAAACTAAGTTTACCCTACTGCCGAGCTAAGAGAAAGGAACACGAAAAAAATTTTCAGGCTGCAAACCAGAAGCGAAAAAGGGAAATGATGAGCAGGTTCTAGGCTAGCTCGGTTAATATTGAACTGGACTCATATTTAGGGAAGAAACTTAATAGGCCATACAATATGAGTTATTTGCCTTTTACCACAAGACCGATCCGCCAATTTGAAAAGCTGCTCTTCTCAGATGTCTATCATTGTTTTTTATAGCAAGTGCCACTCCTACTAACATTATTTTTTTATTTATTTATTTACAACTCTGATTAGAGGGCGAGTCACCGCCTAATCTGCCCACCGCGAGGCATGAGTCTCCGATACATTCTTCCAACGCATTCTGTCTTGAGCTACTCTGATCCATTGTGGTCCAGTAACTTTCTTTATTTCATCCACCCACCTAGTTGTCGGTCGCCCTCTTTTTCTCTTATTTTCGTATGGTATCCACGTGGTTAACGCCAAGTTCCATTTTTTAAGATTTGTTTCCCTTGCCAAGTGTCCCGCGTATTTCATTTTAATTTTCTTGCAAATATACCCTATGCATCTAGTCTGCGCCATATCTTTTATTTCTCTGTTTTTAAATTTGTCTAATAGTTTTATCCCTAATATCTTTCTTAACATAGCGTTTTGTGTTCGTTTTATTCTAAGTATTTGTTGTTTTGTCAAGGACCAAGTTTGTGCGGCGTAGGTTAGCACAGGGTATACGCAGCTTTCTAGTACTCTGATTTTCATTTTGACGTTAATCCCGCTTCCAAAGATTTCTTTATGAGCCCAAAACGCCTTCCATGAATTTGATATTCTAGCTTTTAGTTCTTTCTGTGATTTATCGGTAAAGGCTACTATCTGACCTAAATATTTATAGTCCTCTACAACTTCAATTACGTTCCCATTTATTTTTACTTGACCTTCATCCTTAGAGTTGTGCATGACTTTCGTTTTTTGCATATTGATCTCTAGGCCTACCTCTTCACATGCTCCTTTCAGTTCGTTTGCCATTTCCTCGAGTTCCTTTAATTGATCACTCACAAGCACTATGTCGTCTGCAAACCTTAGGTTGCTTAGGTATCTACCATTTATTTTTAATCCTTTATTTTCCCAGTTTAGCTTACGAAAGGCTTGTTCTAGCACACAATTAAAGACATTCGAGGATAATGGGTCGCCCTGTTTTACCCCCCTTTTAGTTTCGAACTCTGCCCCTGACTTTTCCATTTTAATGTATGCCTTAGCTCGTGAATATAGGTTATGTAGGACTTCAATTATTTTTTGGGGGACACCATGTTCGGCTAGAGCCTGCCATATCCGATCATGGTGTATTGAATCAAAAGCTTTTCTGAAATCTATAAACATCATATATACTGTCATATTGTGTTCTTTTGTTTTTTCTAGTAATTGACTTAATGCTTGTATATGGTCTACTGTCGAGAAGCCTTTTCTGAACCCACCCTGTTCTGTCGGTTGTTGCATATCTAATATTCGATAAATTCTTTGTTTCAAAATTCTCATTAATAGTTTACAGAAATTGGACGATAAACTGATTGGTCGGTAGTTTTCAATGTTACTTCTATCTCCTTTTTTAAAGAGGAGTATTATTTCAGAGGTAAGCCATTGCTTTGGAATGTAACCAGTTGCTATTGTTTCGTTATATATTTCAGTTAAATTTGGGGCAACAATTTCTGCTAGTAGTTTTACTATTTCATTACCTACATCCTCGGGTCCGCCAGCTTTGTTGTTTTTTAATTGATGTAATGCGTTTAATACTTCGCTAACAAGAATCTCTGGTACATCGTCATTCATTCTCGCTCTCTTATACCACTTACTGTCTTTTACTCTTTCTACTGGTACAGCTCTTCTCTTGTCTTGGTATAATTTTTGGTAGTATTCTGACGCGACAGATAAAACCTCTTCCCTGTTGTGGGTATCCATCCCATTACTCTTTTTTAATTTGGGGAGTAGGTATGACTGTTTTCTTAACGCGGCCTTGATTTTTTTAGTTGATGTACTTTCTTCTAAAATATCAGCAATTATTAGTTCTTCATATTTTTTAATGTCTTCTTTTATTTTGCGCTTTACTAATTTGTTCATTTCGGTCAACTCTATTTTTTGTTTATTTGTTTTCGGGGATATTTTACGAAGACTTGCTCTATCTCGAATTAGTTGCTTTGTTTCTGTACTTAATTTGTCGTCTGTACCTGGTTTTTCTTTTAGGTTCCCTACTGTTAGGACCGTTATTTTAATAGCGCTGTCTAAACAGTCATACCTTTCTTGTAGATTTGCAAATACTCTATCTTTCACTTTCTCTAGTTCGGTTTTCAATGTTTGTTTTGCTTCTTGGGATTTATACACATACGTAACTACCATTTTCTATTATGGTTCATGGACTAGATACAGGAAGTATACTTTCCATTGATTCCATATTACTTTTTTTAAACCAATATAGTTGATGAGTAAAATATTGTTTTTTCTAGTAAACTGGTTGATATTTAATATTTGACTTTTGCTGTAGGGAACCATGCACACACTTGGAGTTATCTCGCCCCATTATAATTAGAACGAGTGAGAGAACAATATACGCGAAGTGCATTTGTCACAGAAACGAAGTGCTTCGAACAGTGGGGAAATAAGAAGATAAATGTCAACGAGGCTGAAATCCGTGTCACTACAGCATGAAGAAAAGTAAATCGGATGCGAGCGTGCAATGAATCGTAGGAAAACATGGTATAAAATTCTCAAAGGATACGAACGGTACACGGTTCATTCGTCCGTTGCGGTCACTTACGAAAAATTGAGGTTTCTCGTAAATGTGTATAATATACAATTGTAAGAAGAGAGCGAAGTCCCTGTAGTCTTATTCCTGTGTGAATGCTCCGTCTACCTTTTTATAGTTTTTCGTTTGCTATATCTTTTCGGAGCACATTTTCGAATACCTTTGTATCGAGATTAAGACAATTTCGTGCGTGGGTGATGTAAACATGACGAATTTAAAAGTAAGATACATTTAAATCCGAACGGTCACCTAGATCTACTATGTATTTGTCTACTGGTATGCGTACGAAGTACCTGCGCCCTCACGATTGAACGCTGCGAAAATTAGTTCCAGCAGGGCGAATTTTAATAATGAAACACTATTGCCTCGTTTTATTTCGCTCACGTATGCGGCTCTTTTCTACCTATTTTATTATACTAATTTATTATCCGGGAAACCTAAAAGTTGACTTCCCGACATTCGCTGTCCAGCAAAAGGAAGACGCTCGTCGTCGGAACGATGTCTTTCGGGTAAGCCAACCGAATCGAAAACTGCGAAGGTTAAATACCTCGGAACTATCTGACTAGAGCTTCATAGGCTGAATCCTTCCTAAGCGAATTGAAAACTGCGTGGCGTAAGGTAAGGGTTACTCCCATCACGCGAATTTCTCTCCGCTAAAATTCAATTACACGCAATCAATCATCTACCAGCGAATCTCTCCCGCCGATATGGCTCGATTTCTTTACACTATTCGCTCTATTCATTCCGACTAACTTCATCTATTTTACCAAAAGTGCGACAGTTTTATTAATAAGAAAGCTCGCTTTTGTTCGTCGGTCTGTAAGTTGGCTCCGTCGAGTACACGAAAAGCCGCCAAATGAACTCTTTTACCAACAAATCCACTTTTAACGAATATAATCTTCACCTATTCACGTTGTTGTACATTAATCACGCAAGCAGAAAACGATATCGAGATGAAAGCTGGAAGAATGAATCTAAAATAAAAAGAAGCGAAAAAAAAAAGAAAACTATTTTTGCACTCATTAGTCCCACAGACTTTTTCTTCGTCCAACTTTTCTCAGCGAAAGAGAAAGAAAGAATTTCGGTCCGAGTCATTTATTTTAAAATTGCTCAAGTTACCGATGGAGTACGCGTACATAGAATTTCATCAGTCATTTGTCGTAAATGCGAATAGTCGCCGAATCGCGCTGGACCATATTGGTTGGAAAATCATGAACAACTTTTATGGTCGTGTTTGATTAATAGAGGTTAGATTCATATACTCCTGTTCGCCGGGTAAATTTCAAATATTGTGTGAAATTTTTCGCGAAAATTCGTAGTGTAAAGCTAACAAGAAATAGAGGACTCATATATCTCCTAGGACGAGAGTCATTATATCCACTACCCCGACCGGTTCCTCCTGAGCACTTCAATTCCCTATTTTTATTTTTCAATATTTTGAGAGTGAAAGGAATTCGACTCATTTTTTACAACTCGTGGATATCAAAATGCAGCCAAGTTTCCTAGAAATCAGTCGTCAAATTGCGGTTCGGTTCGTCGAACTTCACCTAGGATACGCTGTGTAAAATCAAACCGGTTTACATCCTGAAAAATTAATCGTCGACTATTTCTTCGTAGGTATTCGTTGATTGGGCAAGTTAACAAGTTCCACATGGAATCACCGGTGTTTGTTTTGTTTTGGGTTATCCTTAGAAAACTTGTCAATGACGTGTTTTGGAAAATTTTGAACTTTGAACCTCTGCCTTTAGCGGTGGAAAAGTTTTAAGCTATCTACAAGCTAGGATATACGTATAACTATGGAGTCTTTGGCTAAACATAAGCAAAGCTTGAAGGGACATTTCAGGCTAATCTTCATGTTTGAATTAATTCCTTGCCATGGGGGATTATTCCGTGGAAAACGTCTGCGTTCGGCTTTTGTGATAGCCTTGAATTGATTTAAGAACTTGATAAAACTTCTAGTTCGGATTTTAGTGTGAAGGGGAACTTGAAAAATTTGGAGCTATGAACTTCTGTTAGAGGTGGGCCCACTTTTAACCCTTAAGGCAGGCTGTAACTATAGAGTTTCGAGCTAAATTTCTCCTTCAAGCATTCAAGCTAGGCTGCAACTAAAATGAGCTAGGCTTAAAGGAGAGTTTCAGGTTGAAATTCTCATATTAACTCTTTCTCACTATGAATTAGATTCAAGTTGCGGTAATTTGTATTCATTTTTCCAATAGTAATTAATGGAATGAGCCTCAACTTGCTTGATTGACTGTCAAGAAAAAAAGATTTGGCGAAATTTCGACCGTTGAGCTACACATAGAGGGGTCAAAATTTCGATTATCGCGTGTGTCCCAAAGAATCATATTGATCGATCAGAGTCTTGGTCGAAATTGCATGGATATTATTGTTGAAATCGACATCACGTCAACGTTGATATCAGATCGATTGATTTCGATTTATTTGCTACGTCGACTTTGGGTCGAGTTCTTCAAATTTCTGATCTTCGTAAAATCGACTGATCTGTTGCATCAATTTCAAACGTAGCTGTACAAGTTGAAAAAGGGCGTGACGTCATCAATGTATCTACGTGGTTATAAGGAGATGAGAGAAGGACTTAGAAGAAATACAAGGGAGTGACATCATAAGGACTGCACGTCACTAATTTTGGTGTAAATTCTCACGAAAATCAGAGCGATGATGTGAAGAAAAATTATGAAAGAAATTTCACACACATAGAAAGAAAAGAAATAGTTGGGATCACGAGTCCCTCAAGGCCGTTACGGACGTTGCAGTGGCCGCTAATTTTTCCATACTGTTGAATCTGGCTACGAATGAAACTTTGTTTTCTTCTAAAACTTCAATAAAAAAGAAAAATTTTGGTAATAACGTACCACTATAATTTTTAGTGGTACATTATTGCCGAAATACGTTGTATTACGTCTAAATTATATTTGCATTTCCAAAACTTTGTTCGTTTCGGTTTGGAGGACGTTTGCGTCTGGTAGCTCTACCTAGAAGACACCTCAAGGTGTTCTTTCAAAGAAGTTTTTCGAAAAGCTGCCCTTGAGAAAGTTTTGTCAGAGATTATCGTCACTAATGTCGTCTGATGAGAAGAAGCAATTACGATGATGTTGTTCGGATACCTTTCAGAAATATTAGAAAGTTGTCTGGTTCGTCATTCTACCACTTATTTCAGCGATAATTAATAGTCCGATTTGCCAGCATTGGTACTCTTCTTCATACGCCAGCTGTGGTAGTATTTTCCATATGCCAACATTGGTACTTTTTTTCATATGTGACCTGCGATAAGAAAAGGATGCTCATTGCCCACTGACAGGAACACCATTTCTCTCTTATTAAATGTCCAATCAGGGAGAAATGGTGTTCTTGCGCCGATGGGCAATGAGCATCCTTTTCTCATCGCAGGTCACATATGACAGCATTGGTACTATTTTTCATACGCCAGCTATGGTACTATTTTCCATATTCCAACCTTGGTACTTTTCTTCATACGCCAGCTGTGGTAGTATTTTGAATATGCCAGCATTGGTACTTTTTTCATAATTATGCCAGCGGATATCATCTGCATATCCGGCCCAGTGTTTGATCGAGTTTCTGAACTTGCTGCCCTTCAATATCTTGTTTTCCATATCATTCAAGAATAACTCCGCCAGTATTGGTGACAGCGGTGATCCCATCGCGAGTCCCCTTTCCTGAATGTAGAACCTGTTATTAAAGCGGCAGTAGTTCTGGCTCAAGATCTCTTTCACTATGTTGGCGTAATTCGGCTCATCGGGGTTCCCATGGTATCTGTTGTTTTTAAGCAGAGTGAGACGTTTTCCTTCGGTATGGTACCAAACATGTTTGGCACACTAAAGGATATCAGCTTGTCGTTACTCTTGACTTCCAACTTGTCCAGTTGCTCAATCAGCTCTCCGTTGTTTCTGATACTTCGTGTGGGTGCAAACTGGTAGTTTTCTTTCAGGAATGTGGCTACAATCTTCGCCATCTTGCAGCATGGTGATTGAATGCTGTTGACCAGGGGTCTCATCGGAAGGTTCGCTTTGTGGAGTTTTACAAGCCCCTTGAGTTTTGGTGCAACCGTGTTCATCTCAAGCGTACTTCCATTGCCGGACACATTGTTCCGTTTCAACACAGCTTTCAGGTCATCTTGGTATTTCCGTGTTGGGTCCCTTGCCAGCTCTTGGTATCCATTAACTGCGATGTACGACTCCACTTTTTGGGTGTAGTCCTCCTTCTCCATTACCACTACTGTGTTGCCTTTGTCCGCCTTTGTCAAAATCAGGTTGTTCCGTCGGATCTTCTTTTGTAGATTTGTGACCTTCCTCTGCATTACTTGCTTTCTGTCATAGGTTCGGCACATATTCTCTTTGATGTCCATCATCACTTTCCCAATTTTGGTCCGGGCTTCTGGTCTCACGTTGTGTTCCATGGTTTTGGGTTAATTGTTCGCAGCTAATGGCCATACGTTCAAGCTTACACTGGTTCAGCCTCTCTGGTTGCACGTACTTCCTGGTAGCTATGGTAAAACGTTTTGTTGGCAAATGAGTAGCCTCAACGAGATCAGATTCCGAACGCACCATTAAAAGCAATACTTTGGTCCAGTGACGTAGATGGGGGGGTATGGGGATATCTCTCCCTGCTTGCCATTGCTTCGTTGTACCAAGCAATTTTATGATCACGGTAAGTTTTTTTTGTGATAGTTCCACATAAGAAAAAAATATCCCCCTCCCCATTGCAAAATCGTATCCACACCACTTCTCTGGTGCAACATATACGATTGATAATGTTCAAATCACGATTGGTAAATTTCTGATTTCATTCAGAATACTGATATCTTTTTATGAGGCCCACGAGTAGACTCTTGGCTGGAAGTTTTCTTTGGAGTCTAAGATAGTATTTCGCCTTTAGGTTTTTGCCTAAGTCATTCACATTATGAAGACTGCCTTCAAAGACTGACTCAAGATTTTAACTATATTATTATTGAAATGAGATTCCTGCTAATACCATTTACTATTTTGTTCCTTTTTCCCGTCAAAATGGATCCGTGAACAAATTTCTTACAGTCCTCGATTAATTTAATTTTTGTCACAATCATGACCAATTGAAATCTATTGTTGTAGTTTCAAAATTTGAGAAATACGACACCATTAAGATAAAGGAGCAGAAAACACTGGAACGTAACGTTTAATAAGAATCACAAATCAAAGAAGGTTCGAAGCGGGAAGGGGCAGGTTAATAAAAGTCAGAAGACACAAAAGAAATATAACAAAGAGATTAAAACCAATTAGTTTTATAGCCATATATTTGTATTTTCGGAGTTCTTTTGCGCGGAGGTCAGAACTTTTTCCCAAATAAGGAAGGCGAACTCATCGCTCTTGCGAAGTATTTGTACTATGTAGGCAGGAAAGCTCATGATTGGTGGTATCTCCGTGATTGTCGGAAACACGAGGAATGGGGAAAGGGTTGGCTAGTATAGTTTCCTTGAACTTTTCCATTCTATCTTTTTTCGGATATTCCTTTTAAGTATGTTAAGAGTAGCAATGCGCTAGATAAATTTTGTTTCGCGTTCGATAAATTCTGGGAAAAATAGGATAGTTAGGAGCCGGTGAATAGCTGAATATATAACTGCTTGTTTGTGTCGACGTGGATAAAGAGAAGCGCCACAAATAGAGACGCCAGCGTACGAAGCTTTCCGAAAGATGTCAAATTTGGGAATCAGTAGGATTGGTTTCTAGTTCAGGAACAAGTTTAATTTTAAGATCTCTGAAGTTGATTAAGATGCCTCCTTGTTCAAGAATTATGGAAATTGTTGATAGCTCCGAAGAAATTATCTATAGGGCAAGTAAAAATATTTTTCACATATTTTTTTCGCTACTAGCTATGACGTAAATAGTTCGAAAATCATCCGTTTCAGCATACCCTGAGTACCCCATTGAAATTTAATAGCACGGATTTTTACATATTTTGTGAAAAAAAAATATTTTTACATATTTTCCATATTTTCTCTAAAAGCTGATTTTAACTTGATTTCTCGCAAGTTATTGTGAAATTTTGGATATTTTTAGAGATAATAGGCGAAGTTTTTTGTTCAATTACCTGAATATGCATGTGTTCATCAACTGCAATCAAAGTCTTTTTTAATATTTCTTTTATTTAATTGATTTTGAGAATTTTTTGTACTTAAAATGACGTTTTCTTGAAAAAAAATTATTAGCACATATTTCCACATATTTTGAGATTAAAAAAAAATATTTCGGACGGATAAAAAAATATTTTCACTTGCCCTAATTATCTAGCTCCTGCAGAGAGCCGTCCCAGAGACAAAAAATATCGTCAACATATCGAAACCAACGCTTTATACACAGGGAGTTTGGTCCAGAACTAATGAAATGTTTTTCCAGATTGTCCATGCAGACATCGGCGAAAGATCCACCCATTGGAAGTCCGTCTGGAAAACTATAGACTTTTTTTTTCGAAATTTGCACACGTTGAATTTTAAATATACTCAAATGAGGACTTCAAAATCCCATATTGTTTCCTCATCATGACCGGCATCAATTAGATTTTCAACCCCCTCCCGGTTCGAAATTAATCCTTTTGTGATTTGTTATTCTTATTAGACGTTACGTTCCAGTGTATTCTGCTCTTTTATCTAAATGTTCAATGGATCGTACTTTTGAGGAGTATTCAAGTACGACACCTACAAAGTAACATAATTTTGAACAACGACCTTGAACTAGGTGGTCTTCTCTATGTGACTATCTGGCGTTATCTTAAATTGACTTAATGAGCGGAGATATCTTACTGTATTTCTGAGGCTTCCTTCTGAATAAGAATTAAAATATTGATGACGTGTACGGCTTCATGTTTGTCGAGAATAAGTACTGTAATATTTGAAAATTCATCATCGTTTTTCCTCGATGGAAATTAGAGGTTAGAGATCTTTTTTGTAACTCTGCAAAGGATATTCTCGTTCATTGTTGACGGAAAGTTACTCATTCTCCACGACCAGTAGGCCAGCAAGATGTTGATTGTTTTTTTCCGGTAAAGGAGTGGTTGTATATGAGCTGCGAGGGACAAAAAGTCAATGCGATCCGAGTATTATTTTATGGTATTTAACAAGACATATCTTGATTTCAGCATTGAAAATACTCGGAATCATTTACATCGAACAAATGATCAGAACTTATTTTTATTTTATCGCAGTTTCTTATTTCTTAGTATAGTATAATAACCCGGAAATTGATGGTGGTTTATACAAAAGTCAGAATATATTCAATTCAAAATAAAACGAAAAAAGCTCTGGTTGTTGAATAACTTTTACAATAACTAAAAAGAACGAACGAATGAATCTAACGTGTATTTACCAAGGAGAGGTGAATCTATACTTATTTAGAAAGAATCACCTCATTCGTAGTACCGAGGTAAAATTACCTTAACAAAAGCCAAAGAGTTAAAACTTGACGTAAAAACTTTCTCTACAAACTTACTATCAAAGTATCATCGTCCGACCATTTTTGTTTTTCACCCTTCAAGACGCGCTATTAAGATAATATCGTTAAACGTTGCAAAAGAAAACGATATTGGATATTACTGTAATATCAAAAGAATCTTACTCACCGTCGTCGTGTTCTCACGCTTCGAGGATCTTTTTTCTATGGTCGATTAAAATGACTACCAATTTTAGAGCGTCATTAAAAAACTTCAAAATGTACCGACATAAATTTTATTGAAAATGTTTACCTTAGTATAAGTACGTCTCTTTTCGCACAATCTCTAAATTTGCATAATAGCAACCGTACCTTCCTACTATTTTCAAAAATCAATCAATTTCTTTTCCTCCTCTTGAAAATTGGATGGCATTATTTCTATGATCTTCAAAAAAAGATATTTTCAGTCGTTATTCTCAGTATTTATCGTATATTTTGTAACATTCTCTTTGAGCATTTAAATCAAAGTGAACTTCCAAATTTTCTTGAAAAAGAATGTGATATGGACTGGATTTTCCGGACCCTACGCCGCGGGCGATTCACGAGATATGATCATCGAATTCATCCTTTTTATTTTTCTGATATCTTCCTAAAAAAAAAAAAAAAAGAAAAAAGTAGGTACGATACTGGTCATTATCGAAAAAAATCCTACAATGACAAATCTTCGAATCGTCCATGTTTCCGAAATCTACGTCGAAATTAGAACAGAGCCTTAGACTCTCGTTCCAACTTTCCTGTAGCAATTTTCGTCAGCTTTAATCAAAATCAAGGCGATAGATAGAGATTGAGAAACTCCCTGTCAATTCAACTTCGTGAAGTGGAAGTTGAATTACGAAAAGTTGATGAACGCTCGTCCTAAGTCAAATATGGTTTTCGAATTTCTTATTCAGATTTGTAGGAAGAATAGAATATCACGTTAACCCGTTAAATTCGTAATTTTCATCGCTAACTCTTTTTCTACATGAATAATAATTTTCTAAAATGAAAACGACTTGAATTTTAGTGCATGCTCAGAATTCACCGCGAAAAAACCTATGCATATTGGACGACGGGAAAAATAAATCCGCGTGAGTACTCGAGGCACAAAATCGCATGCAAGATCGCATATACATAAAAAAAAATAATAATAATAATCATCCGAATGTACTTTCTAGGATTGTAAATTAAATATGAATCATGCAGAAGAAGAGTAAATAGAATCACGGATTGCATTGGTGTTGTATATAAAATATGAAAAAAAGAAAATTGCGTTTTGTACGTGGCAAGAATTATTCGTATGGTGGGCAGGAAAACACGAGAATAAAGGAAATTATTTTTGCGTTCAAAGAGGAAGAGTAGGAAAAAAAAAAAATTCGTTTATTTGCGGTTGCAAAGAAAGGAATGCGGCTATAGAAGCCCCGTTCGCGTTAAAATTTTCGTTATTTCAGGGACCATATAAAATTTCTCCAATGAAAGAAAAAGTTTAGTTAAACGGCGCGTAGTAAGTTTTAAGAGGAGTAGTACCTATGATGGTATTTCATCGTTTTCATTATTTTTATTGTTACATTTCTCTTACGGTTTCATTACTTTCCTTGATTCTTAAAAGCGCCTTCGTATCTTTTTAAATTTAAATTGATAGAACGAAACTGAGACAGAGTGTCACGAGGCTTAATTGATCTAAGTTTAATACTACCGATTACGTATGTTTCAAACTCTCGTAAGTCGAATTTTTGCTACCCTCGCTCTCTTCAACTTCATTATGACAATAACTTTTCTAAAAACTCTACTTTGCTTGTCGCCCACTGACCAACGGCGTAAGGAAGATATCTATCAATGAGAAAAATGTTCTATTTTTAGCGCCTGCTTTCCTCTTAAGAAGGAAGCTAAAGCTAGTATCTGAAAGAGCTCTCATGATGAACGATGTAATTTTTCGTACGTTGTTGATGGTCTGTTTCGTGTGAGTGAAAAACTTTCTTGCCTTTTTCCGTGAATGCAAGTTCTCCAACAGGATAATAGTTTTAAATCTTATCAAGAGAGTAAATAGTGACTCTTCAGGCTTTTTCGTGTAAATCTACTTTTTAATTCGCTTGTCCTCAACATTTCATGTTATTCGAAATTTATACTTTGTGCTGGGTATGAACTTGAAATTGCGTTACACGTCCATCACGTGACCTTGAGAGTTGAAAAAATTTCGATAATCGAACTACAAGCCCGTATTTTGAGATTGTGTGTTAGTTAAACTAGCCTAAAAGCATAACCTTACATACAATATATTGGACTTCATACCGTATATTAAGCTTGACTTATTTTAGAGGCTTTGCAGAATGAGCCTAGTATACATTGTGTTGTATCATGTATATGTGTACCAAAGTTGGAGGCTATATAGTAAGCTAAACTAAGCCTAAAGCGTATAGTGTGACGTACAGTAATGGCGTATACTGGTCTACGAAATACTCGTGGAGGGTCGAGGATGAGAGACATGAAATAGGAAACCTGTTCTATGAGGGTTTATTTCGAAAAATTTGCCGTGTACCGTGCACCTTGTGATGTCTATGATAAGAGAGGAACTTGAAAAAATATTCTGGCGTAGCCAAATAAATGAAGATCATGTTTCATGTCTTTTATAAGGTAGTATACCAGTTTCTCTTTGTCATGCTTGCTTCGCTTGATCTGGGAGTACCAACTTCTTGTTCTCCACACGCGAGTAAGTTTCCCTTCTTGGACTACATTAGAATATTCCTGAGTTTAGTATGATTCCACTTTACAATATTTCAAGCCAATGGCTTTTGGGAGGCTCCTTTACTCCGCTCGTGCCCCCTCCTCCTTTTGGCTTTAGTATGATTCTACTTTAGAATATTTCAAGCTATTGGCTTTCGGGGAGCTCACTCCTGGGTTTAGTATGATTCTACTTTAGAATATTTTTCTAGCTACTGGCTTTTGGGGGGATGGTCAAGTAAAAGTCTACTCTAGAATATTTCAAGCTAATAGCTTTTGGGTAGCTCACTCGCTCTGCTTGTTCGTTCTCCTTCTCGGTCCTTGGTCTAGTGTAAGCCCAGCTTAGAATATTTCAAGTAATAGCTTTTTGGGGGCATGGTCTAGTATAACAAAAACTGACTAGCTCCTTTTATACAGTATACTAGTGTATGCCTGATTTATACTAGCTACCTTTGCTAGCTACGTTGATATGCACTCTCAGTATAAAGCTAGTATATAAACTGGCTGGTGTGTAACGAGGGTGAAGGGGGAGGAGGGACTTCTTCGTCTATTATAAGTCTAATTCAAGACTAGCAAAATCCTAGTATAAAGCTAGTAAAACCCTAGTATAAAGGTAGTATAAAGTTATTATAAAGCTAGTATATAAACTGGCCGGTGTGAACTCGTGGGAGGAACTTGAAAATTTTCAATTTAGGGGTTATGGCAGTATTAGGCCTTGTATAAAGGAGCGTAGACCTTGTGAAGTTTCAATAAATCTTTCAATTTTATTATCTTCTATTATTTTAAAATTAGGTAGATTTGGTATAATTCGTATTATAATGTTTTTAAATTTATTTAAATAAAATTAATTTTTTATACAAGTTTTATTGGATTAATTTATTATTTAATATTATTTTTTTTCATTTTAGATTTAAAATTGATAATTGCGATTTCATCAGTAATTTATATAAATTTTTCTTTAATTATATTAATAACTAATAAAGTTTTAAGTATTTATATATTTATATATATAAATTTTTTTCATAGTTTTAGATCTTGTTTCTTATTTATAATTAGGTGGGTTAATGAATTTATTTAATTACTATTAATATATTTATTTATATATATTTAAGTGTTATCTATTAGGTAATAATATAATGTGTTGAAATAAATTTTAATTATTTATTAAACTTTTAATTTGACAAATTATTGTTATAAATTTTAACTAAATAAATAATATTTTATTAATATGATTAAATATATTTAATTTGATATAAATTGAAATTTTTGCAATCAAAATAAATTTATTATTAAAAATTTTTGATTTATTTAAAATATTGGTAAAAAAAATAAAATAATAATAGATTTCAATGTTATAAATAAGCCTAATAATTTGTTATTAATTGAACGTAAAATTGAATAGGAAAATAAAAAATATCAATTCCATTTTTATTATTTAATTTTAAATGAATTTTAATTAAATTATTCTTATCAAATTTCATTTTATTAAATTTTTTAATTTTAAATTTATTAAATCAGTTTATTTATTTAAAATCTTGTAAACCAGGTTTATACTAGCTAAGATGTAGCCTAGTAGAGGCCTAGACTTGTTTAGGCCTAGTATAAAAAAGAAGCATAAAGCTATACTCTAGGATCACCTGTTACAGAGTATGCGAGGTTTATAATAGAGAGGAGCGTAGACCCAGTATAAATCTAGTATATACCTTCAGTGCACTAATCTAGTACAAACTAGGCCGGGTGAACTCGCAAATTTCTGAATCACCCACGGGGTAGAGATTTGCACTTGAACGCTAGGGTGAAGGGGGAGGAGCACTCGCAAAATTTCAAATTAGGGGTCAGGGCAGAGTAAAGACAAGAAATATGTCAAAGTTTTAAGTTCTTCTGAGTCCTTTGTACCATGGTGTATTCAGCCTGATAGTATTTTTCCAAGTCCCCCGCCTTTCTTCTATTAGGGCACGAAAGTCAACATTTTCTTCTGAGTCCTTTTCCTGTCATATATGTAAGATGTACAATCTTGACAAATCTGGCGATGCTGTATTTCCACAGAATCGAATCAAAAAGTCGAGTTCTTGAAGGAAAGGCAGGTCTTGGAAGGATAAACATAACGAGAGAGGAATAGCGTTATATGGTCGGAGCTCCGAACTTTGTCCGTGAGTAGGAGAGTGACGCGACTGACAGTGAAGAACGTTCACGTTCTTACATATATTATGGCTCGAAAGTCGAAATTTCAATGGTGAACCTGTTCGATGGGGATTATTTCGAAAAATTTGCCTTGCGCCGTATGATAACCAACCAAAACAAAAATGGTCCAAGTCCAACACCATTGGGAAAAATTGTTCAAGTCCAACTTGGACATTTGGACTCTCAAGCCATAATATGTGATGGGAAAAGGAATTGGGAAAATTTTTACTGTCAAGCCACAGTATATGATCGAAGGAGGGCTTGAAAAAATGTCGACTTCCGAGCTATAATATATGACAGAAAGGGGATTAGAAAGAAAAAATTTCAACTTCTGAGCCATAATATACCAGAGGAAAACTTCAAAATTTCTACTTTCGAGCCACAATATATGGCCGAATTGGGGGACTAATTGGTTTAGGAAGGTGACTTGAAAAAATGTTTATTTTCAGGCTTTGTACAACATGATACAAGAGCCTCAGGGAAATTCAAGACTCTTCACGATTCCAATTTGAATTCTCAATATCAAAACCAATTTGACCCACAGAACCAGTTTTCGTTAAAAGGAAGCCTACCAGAAGTTTTTTTTTTTTCTATTGAATACAAGTTATTGATTGCCAACCTTTATCTCTCCGATTGTAAATATTGTTATTGATAGTTTTTGTTTTCTTTTTGTTTCAGGTAAGATTTACACTTACGCTTATACGCTCTCGAACTAGTTCACAAAATTTGTAAGTACTAAGATGTTCACCAAATAAGATTTGATATTCTGTTACTTTTTGGTGGGGAGAATTTTGTCAGGCATTTTATTTGTTATCGATTTTCCATGATTTACTTTTAGCAATTTGTAGGATTTAAAATCATTCCATTTTGTATTGCGAATAACTTCGAACATCTCCATTTATGGGTCTTGAAACCACTGCTACATGGACGGGTCTACATTGGAACCGGAAGTCGGATTATGCAGTTTTCATTTAGGGTAACATCTCATCCTTCCGTAAGAAAAACTCCACTTCTAATTCACCGCTGAACTTACTGCTATATTCGTCTACCACTCCCTCCTCATCCGCTTCTCTCCTCTGCCCAAATTCTTTATACCATCTGATTCTCTCATCGTATCAATCTTTTCGCCCAACGAATCCTCACTACCTGGAAGCAGTCTCTGGGTACACCTTACGTAACTGGTCTCTCCTCCTTCCTCTCGTGTGGTCTCAAATGCTATCACTGGCCAGAATGATTTCTGATCCTCCGTATCCTCTAATAAGCTTTTTTATATCTGCGGTCTTTGTAATTAGTAAGCTTCGATTTATTAAAAAATGTCTAACTCCATATTCTTCTTCAAAACGGCTTTTTCCGACGAGAAGAAGTCATCTTAAGCCGCCTCAAAATAGACCCTACTCTTTTCTCTTTTTACGCCTCTCACCCTTTTAATACCCACTGCAAAACTGACGACGTATCCGTTCAACACTTCTTCTTGCCCAGCTCTCGAAAACATCCAGCTTCACCATTCTGCCTCTCCCTGCATCACAAACTCCTCGAACAGTCATGAACAAATCATTAGTAAGATAAGTCACCTCTCATTCGCCTATTTCAACCTCACTATCATCTAATTCATATTTTATCCTTATTGTCCTCGTTTGCAGGAAGAAAAAACACACAAGAACGTAACGAATAAAATTTTCAAATTCAAAAGTTGAGCATCGAAATTCTGAAAGAAATAAATTTAAGAAATTTAGAGCAGAAATTTGTATTGAAAGCGTCAGAAAGGTCAAAACAAAACAGGCAATCAGAGTAATTTAGAGGTGACAATTTAAATAATCGAGAAGAAATTAAAAAAAGACCGGTTTCGAGAAAGACACATCTCATCATCAAAAGTAGAATAGGAATGGGAGAAAGAGCGAAATGTGTGATTACAATTCGACCGGCGAGTAACCGAGCATGAATCGAGTTAAAGGGAAAGGTAGCCGATAAATCATTTATTAACACGTTTTGGATTTTCAACTTCGTTGATGGTTTGGTATTTTTCGAGACGATTTAAATTTCCGTTCTTCGGAGAAGGGTGGGTTCGAAATTATGTCTAGAAGTGACACAGCTGGTGTATCATTTTTGCCGTTGAAGGAGGGAGGTATCTTTTTGATCCCGGCCAAATTTCGATAGTCGAGACGGTGTTCGTAAAGCCTATTTTTGATTGGATGTCCAGTCTGTCCGATATATAATATATTTTCCCGCAATTGCAGGATAGGCGATATACTTCCGATCTTTCATCAATTGGGATGAAGTCTTTTAACATTGACAAATTTTAGAGTGTTGTTATGGTGTAAAAACCAGTCTTGTAGCCATATTTCCGGAGTTCGTTGGGAAGAAGATCGGAATGCTGACTTGAATAAGGAAGCCGAATTCATCGATCTTTTGAAACGCCACAATGGGAGTTGATGAGGGAGGAGGAATGAGAGTTTGAAAGGAATTGCCTCAGTTTTTTCCTCTCTCTTTATCATTTTGCGAATATTTAGCTTTAAACCAATTGATGTTTGCAATGTTTTCGATGAATTTTATTTTGCGTTCTCGTGTGTTTTTTCTTCCTGCTTATGATGGAACGTCCATACAACTTATTGTCCTCGTTTGTCCACTACAACCCACACAGTGTTGCACCTTAATAAAGAGTTTCATCTTTTTGAAATTTTCTTATTGTGAACCCTAAGGGCTCGTTGATTGCCCAAATGATTTTTATGTTCTTCACCAAGGGTAAAAACGCATTTCCCGCATCAGATTCAAATCGTTTCAGTAAAGGAACGGTTGTCTGCTTGTATTGTTGATAATATCATCAGTTGTACTTTACCTTGTGTTCAATAATTTTATATTTCATATATTCGCACAATGTAAGTATTGACACTAAGACTTTCTAGTTACGATAAATAATCCAAATTCGAACAAAAAAAACTAGATTTAAATTCATCTTTACGTCTAGTTCGATGAAAATTTTCAATTTGTTTAAGAATGGGTGCTGTAGATTTCAATAAGTCGTACGATTAAAAAAGGAGATTGAAGGGCTCAATCTTGAAAATGATGATTTTACTTTGAATAATAGCTTATTTTTTTTCAAAAATTCAAGTGAGTAGTCGTAGAAAGGGTGATCGATGAGTGCTGATGGTTCGTCAGAATATGCTGATGGAAGACTGGAGTCTGTATTCAGATCTAATTAGCTTTATGTATAGATAACGTGAACTATATAGGAGATGACGATAAAAGGGCTCTCTTTTAAATTAATACGAGTGTATGAAGAAATTGAGACCGAATATAATTTAAACTGAATAAATTATGCTAAGTATTTCACTCGAGTAGTAGCCTCGCATTAACATTAATGTAAAAAAATCTGTCTTCCTGCCCCGTACGAAGTACAACACGCGCAAGAAATATCTATGTTACCCGAGGCTGTAAAAAATTGCTTTACGTATTTACGTCGTCGTAATTGGTTTAAATTCTAGTGCCGTAATATTCTGCCGTACGTCATGCAGAAACACGAAAAACGAAATAATAATACGAATTTAATATGAGCAGGCTCTTCAAAAGCAACGAGTCAGGCCGACCGAAGAAGGATTTTTCAGGATGAAGAGTGCCCCTGAAGTGTACACCGTGCCGCTAAATTGCTTTGCGTTCACAAGTATCATATTTTACGAACAAACCCAGTTCACGGGACTCTCTTCTTTTTTTTTTTGCTTTTTGTTAGGGTGTACTTTCTTCTTCTGTTTTCTTCTCTCCTCCTACGCGGATACAAAAGTAGATTTGTTGAGACGGTAAGGGCCACTGTATACGGATCAACGGGTGACGTATATGTCTCTAATCGTCTGAAAGAAAACGACTCTATTTTCGTATGAAGAGGACTTTCGTACTTTCTACTGCTGAATTTAGCGTACACGAGCCGTAGTAATTACGAGTACAATCTCTAGGTGCACCCTTAATTATACTCGTAAAGAATCGTATGCGCTGAGGTTTATGAAATTGCTATCTCATTCCCTAGTTGACTATGTACTGACAATACGAATTAATGGTTGCGCTCAATAAGCTCCTACATTAACTCGTATATTATACATTATAGCGTTCATCCATATTCGGTATTTTATTCCAATCATTTGTGGTATCCGTGAACGCTCGCCCGCGGTGAATATTGGAGCCGATCGTCCGAAAAATTCCGAATGAATTGGAATTTTTTATACTATCGCTGCGCCGCCGATAGTTGCAAAATGAAGTTACTTCCTTCCAACAATATATCGTTTCATCATCAGTGTTACGGTTTTTCATGTTTCTGAAAAATTCAATATCAACTCGTCAACGGCAGAACGGATGTATTTGTGGCGGAAGTCGGCAAAACTCTCTGTCCACTGACAATAACGAACACATGCGGTGGTAACGTATCAACAATGCTATTCTAGCTGAATTAATTAAATATCACAGTCATTGAAGGCGCATTTAATGTCATTGTGATGTTAAATTTCTGTTCGTTAGAAGGTACCTGTGTTTCGCTGTACAAATGATATTCAGAAAATTACGATTTTAAAATTCCCCCCATCTTTTAATACATTAATTGTCGATATATTTCTACTACTAGCCATTTTTGATAATTGCGAACGTGTGACCTATAGAAACATTTACTTTTCGACTTTGTTGTACATGAAATGAAAAGCAAACGTCTTAATACTTGCTTTTCATGGCGGTCTTTCAGACGGGTTTCTTGAATAGAAGCGTTGGCTTGAAAATAACGAGACGTTGTTCTTGAGAATATTCATTTTTGACATGTTTCATGTTGTATCCAAATTTCTAAATTTGTGTGCGCGTCTTTCACGCTTCAAGCGGGTTTCACGCGTCATGCGTCACGCTTCAAGCGGGTTTCACGCTTCACGCGTCACAGGGCAGAATGACGAGCCGGATATCAGTCAAAGTATCTTTTCGCTTCACGCTTCACGCGGGTTCCATGCGTCACGCGGGTTTCACGCTTCAAGCGGGTTTCACGCGTCACGCTTCACGCGCCGCGGGCTTCACGCTTCAAGCGGGTTTCACGCGTCACGCTTTACGCGCCGCGGGCTTCACGCTTCACGCGTCACAGGGCAGAATGACGAGCCGGATATCGGTTGAAGTATCTTTTCTATATATTGAAAACTGGTGGACTCCATCGGAAACTGAGATACTCCATCTCTAACTGAGATCCAAGAAGTTAATATTTGAACCTCCAACCTCTAAGGTAAATTTTGGTCGTCCTCGCCCCTCAGATTTTTCCTATTGAAATTCAAGTTAGAGATGGTTCCTTCTATTTTCATAAATAATGATTTTTCCCCCCTTTTTTTTTCTTCCTTTTCTTCCTTCCCCCCACCCTCATTCTTTTATTTATTGCTACATGCTTGCGGGCCATATGGAAACCTTTCCGCGGGTCGCCGGATTGGGCCCACGGAACGCAGGTTGAATACCACTGTTGTATACCATAAACGAGTGAACCCCCTTGAGCTAGGTAGCTCATCATACAGTAGACTACGCCTACATTAGTCCACGAACGGGGCAGGGAGTCTGGCCAGGTGTTTTATTGTGATTAACTCTTTCTTGAAGGCAGACTGACTCAAAGGAATACGAGTCAGTCTGTGAACTAGGCTATGAAAAGCAGCCATCTTGTGAGCAACAGGACCGAACGAACCATCGTGGACTAAAACATCGGTCGTAGTATCTTTCCTGTAAATTCCAAACTTATGGATACCGTCTACTATAGAGATCGATAAATCCAATGGAAAATACCCCTATTTCCAACGTAAATATGATGGAAGGGTACCAGGAATTGAGATACCTCAGAAACTCACCAAGGAGATCACGTCGGAGTTATTCCTCTTTCATGTCCATAGCTCAGTGGTCGGTGTGTGTAGCCTGAAAGTCGGTCCCTTCGAGTAACAAGATATGCAATGCTTCATACACCAATTGACTTAGCCCCTTTAATGAGCCGGATACGCAACGCTTCAAACGCCATAAGACTCAGAACGTCCTTCTAAGGTATTCCAAGTCCCCCTCGTATCATATCATAGTGACATATGTTTTTGGGCTGGGTACGTCAGTCTGAAATTTTATGACTTCATCAATGACCTTGACGTACTTTAGGGAATTGGGAAAATTTCGATCCTTAGCCTTCGTCATACTAAGCCTAATACTAAGCTCGAAAAAATTTCGTCCTTGGCCTTCATTATTCTAGGCTTAATATACAGCATACTAGGCTGCTATAGTAGGTTTAGCCTTCATTATATAGGTAGATATCTGTCCTTTGGACGGGTTCATTATGCAGTAAAGAAATGAAACACCACAACATTGATCCAAACACATTCATCGAATTTTAAAAATAATAATAGAAATGAACTTCGAAATAAGAGACTAATTGAAGCGAAGTAGAAAAACTTACAATTATTGAAAACATTCAGTCGTTACACGCTATGATGTAGGTAATTGACAAAAATGAGGGATATTTTCGATTTTCATTGTCATATATTTACTGGAGTAAATCATGTAACACGCATAGGAAACTTAATGAATGAAATTAAATATTCCGAGATAAGAGATTCATAAGACTTGTTGGTGGTTTTGGCAATACCAACCAATCGTGTGAAATCGTCTTCAGTCGGGTTCAAATATCGATTAAAAAAATCGGGAAAGTAGCCCCCCTACGAACGCCACGATAATGATTTTTTCAAGGTAATAAGTCGTTAATTATTGACCCAATTTTCAAAGATATATTCGCGGTTGTTTTTCAACTCTTTACACGTATCCTCACCATAAAAATGATGAAACGAAAATTTATTTTCGCATGAGCAGAAGTATGGAGAAAATCGGGACCCAATTCACGTTCAACTTATAATTTTTTAAAAAGGTATTCTTGTGGTTTTAAATCGCCCCTTATCACGATCTCCACACCCTTAAAAGGGTTCGACCAAGTTTTATCAAAACCGGTTTCATTGGAACGAGGCCTATTTGGTGCAAAATAACGCGTCTTTTCCTTCATAATATAGAAAATACAAATATTGCTTAGAACTACTCATTTGAGGGATGAAAATATTAATTTGTGACTCTTTTTTAAGCTATCCAGTTCCCTGACAGTTTTGAAGTATTAACATTGAAAGTATGGTTTGATGAAAACTGGGTTATAAAGAGGCTGCTATCAAGAAGTGACGACTAACATTTTGTTACATATACCGGTAATTAAAATTTCAAAAGATGATATATATTGTACGTATATGGTTGCGATATCGTTACTATCAAGTCGACGAGGAAAAGTAGAAAGTTTACGCGCGCGTTTTCTGGGATCCTCGTATATAGACTTTGTTTGTGGTGATGATATCATGGTTCACACGTCATGTAGGAGAAACGTTGCAGAATGTTTGCAAGGAAGTTGAATACAATAAGGCATGCTGTACTTACTGACAAGTCGGTATTTTGCCTTAGATCGTTGAACAACGCAGACGTCCAAAAACGTCATTAATAATATGTGGAACGACATTTCGACCGAGACAGCAACAACATTCCTAAGAAGCTATTTGGGGTTCTCTAGCGAGAGAGGCGTTAAGAAGTGGTGTACTTCGAGGTTTCCAACCTTGCGTCGCAATCAATACGCGTACGCGCCGCGTACGTGCAAACTTATATTATACAAATAAATGTTGAAGAATTTATTGGAGTTGACGAGAATCTCACTGTCTGATGTCAAAAAAACGTATATGTATTTCCGTACGTAAGATATTAAGACAGACTAAAAATGAGAAGACAATTTTGTGTACGCTCATAGTGCTTAGCTATCTTACCGATCAACTCCAACTTCGTTGTCTATAGAGCACGATAAAGTCGGTGTCTCTTATTTCTCTATTCTTTATGAAATATTAATACGAATGCCATTAAGATGAATGGAATACCGACTTCCGAAGTCGCGCTCATTTTCTTGAAATGATTTTTGTCGCGTTGCATAGCGAGTTTTCTCTCTGTGTAACAGCGCATATATGAGAGGAAAAAAGCACGCGAGACGGTGAATACACGCGACTTACGGAACTGCCAGTTGATATTCCGTAATTTCGATGTGCAGCATGCAGTTGAAATTAGGTAAACAGCTTGTTGAACTTTCGCCCGGGATATTGTATCGAAAATAATTGAGGGTTGTAGGAGAATAGCATTATTACATCTGTAATCACGAGAGTCTTCTCGAGACAATCGTTGTACCAGCAAAAATGTTTAAAAGTTTCGAATGATGTCTATCTTTCCTCGCTCGATCCTATTCTTGGTCATGTAAGTTTTATTAAACTTTCTAAAATAATTTGGCTAAGAAGTGATAAATAAATAAATAAATGGTCTATTCCAGTGTTTCTCAACCTTTCTTATATCGCGGCTCATTTTTCCATGAGATGATATTACTGCGGCACAGCATTTCCAGAACTCCAAATTGTACACTGAAAATTTTTGTACGTTTTGACATTTTCATGTCTCTCCAGATTTCCTCCTCCTAATTTCAGAATTTGTGGCCTACAAGATGGCTATATGAGAGGCCTCATCCTTCTTTCTCTGTACTACGGTCACAAGAAACAAGAGCTTTGATCTTCCACCGGGACTCAAAAAAATTTTTCCACCAATATACGCAAAAAAGTCTGGATGCTTCCTTACATTTACTGGAAACCCTCCGGGCTCTTCTAATTCCGAAATTTATGAAAAAACATGAAATATAATCTGTATTTCTGGCCAAGTCACAGGAAGTTCTTGATTTTTATGACCGTGACTGCAGGTTTGGACTCAAGTTTAAGTAATTATAACTGGAACTGACATCATTCAAAAATTGGAACACATCAGTCAGATAGGGCTTATGATTACTTTTCCAAGTAATTTCATCGATAAAATCTTCAATTTAAATTTCAAAAATTAAAATTATCAACTTAATAAAAATTTTAAAAAAATGAATTTAATAAAATTAATGAATTGATATAAAAGAAAATTAATAGTTAATATTTTGATTAAAATTAAAATTAAAATAATTATAATTAAATAAACTATGAATTAAATTTATAATAATTAAATTAAATAGAAAATACACAATTAGTTAATTTTATTTTAATTTGTATTCATGTATAATTCAAATGATTATTTTAATTTATTTTTTAATAAAATATTTTATTCAATTTTATTTAAATTGGGTTTTTTTGATATCATTAATAAATCTAATTATTTTATTATCTTCAAGAATTACTCTTATAATTTATATATTATAAAGATTATCAATTTTTAAATTTGAAATTTAATTTTTAAATTCTTTTGAGAAGTTTGATTTTTAAATTTATTTTGAGTTTAATAGCACTCAGCTTTATTGTCAATTTATATTTTTAATTAATTTCGAATATGAATTATTATTAAAAATTTAATTTATTCAATTTATTTAATATTTTATTTTTTAAATATGAAATTATTTTTAAATTACAGTAAAATCCGTTTAATACGCTCTTCAAGGGACAACTCGAAAAAATCGTCTTAGGCGGGAAATCGTATTACGCGGAAATTTATTTTTCATTGAAAAAAGCCAACGAAGATTCATCTACAGCCTCTGCTTCTCCAGAAATTTGTCTGTACACGATGCCATGTCTATGATCGATTCAACCAGACGAACCAGTAAAATCAGAGATTGAAATTTTTTTCGCTATCTCATGTACTTTTTCTACGAGGATAGGCCCATTTATAGGCAAATTATTGCTGCGAGCTTCTTGAAACCACTCGAGTAAGATATGCTCCAATTCTTCAAATTTTCCAATTTTAACCTTCTTACGTTTGCAACCGCCTTGTACAGCATTTTTCTCAAATTCTGTTCGTTTTTTCAGAATTGTTCTGAGCGTAGAAGCTGGAATGTTGAGTTTTTTAGCAATCTCTATCTGAGTTTCTACAGAGGACCTTTCGTCATACTGCTTCAAATGTCTAATTTATCGTTAATTGAAAGAGCTTTCCTTTTAATACCACAACTCATCACGTAATCGTACACAAAAACACTACAGAGCACTAAACATCACAACAAGAGTTAGTCGTTGTTAAAAATAAACTCGCCATCTGGATAGGTGTACGAATTATTCGAACATGTCTTAGCTTTCCTAGATAAAGAGGAAAGAAAAAACTTGCAAAAATCATATCAATCTTGCAGATAAAAGAAGTTTTATGCACAAACTTGTTGAGATATTAGACTGTTTGGACGTGAAATTACGAATAAAAAGAGCGTATTATGCGGGAAGGTGCAGCGTATTAAACGTGAAGTTTTACATTGAAAATCGTGCTAAAGTCAAGGGACCAGCGTATTTGAGCGTATTACGCGGGAAATCTTATTACCCGGGATCGTATTAAACGGATTTTACTGTATTATATTATCAACGGTATTTTTTATTTTATAATTTATTGTTAATAAATTATTTCGAAATAAAAAAAAAATCAGAGGAAATGATATATTGTCGGGGTATTCTATATAATAATTCATTCATGAACATTACCATCAATAAATATTAAAATAGATTGTATCCCCAATCAATCGAATAGAATTACAGATTGAATTATATAAATTCTTTTAATCTAATAATTCAACATCGAGGTAACAAATTAAAAATTTTTATTGAATCATCCTATTATCCCTAAAGATATTGATATTGTAATTATTTAAATTTATTTTCTTAGTTAAATTTATAAATTAAATTTAAAAATTTTAATTTGTACTAAGAATCAAAATTATTATTATTGTATACAATTTTTTAATTGGAAATTAAATATATTATTTTATTTATGTTAATAAATTATTTTCAATTTATTTAGGTGAAGTAATAACATTAATTTGTCAAGTTATTAAAAAAAAAAATGAGAATTCTTTTTTAGTTCATGTTGATTTATGTTTTCGATAAAACTTTTGCGGCACACCTGAGGCGGGCTTGCGGCACAGTGATGTGGGTTTTTTTTTTTTTTTTTTTTTTTTTTCAGAAAATGTGGTTTTATGTGTCTCTCTGATCGCATCTGTCTATGAAAAGTGATTAAGTACGTATTTCGATATTTTGTACACGCTGAACAAAAATTCTCATCAAGTCTGTGCCTGGCCCGATGTTGGCTTACAAAGAATGAATTAGTGAATAGCTTGAATAGTACGCTTATATCATGAAGGATAGACAGTTGGTCAGGAGGATCTTTCATCACATGAGGCTATTGTTCATATTAATATTGCAATATGTTACAATTTACAATGTATTATACTTCCGACGCTCTTATCACGCGATAGGTTTTATGTTTGGTGTGGATTAATGCGTTCAAATTTAGCCGACTCTTGCTTACTTTGGGAACATTCAATTAAATATTCACATCAAAGACAATTCCAAGGAATAGGTAGGTACCTCTCTTATCGCGTTACGCGTACTCTGTTTCCTTATAAGCAAACGAGCAGCTTTCAAAAGAAGTCTATTATAACGTTGGAACACGATGGTAGAAGTAAGATTTTCTTCAATGAGGAAGAGTGGTGACGAAGGAGCGTGCGGAATTATAATCCCGAAAATTAATGAACAGTTCTATGCTTATCGTACAGAAAATGGCTGATTATTTGAACGTAAAATGATTGCATTTTCACTTGGTTAGTTAGTATAAAGTCTTCGAAGCTAAACGAATAAGGTGATTTTGTTTATTCTTGTATTTATTGTGGATTAGCGTAAATCCATCAATAATGAATTGTTAGTGACACTCTTATCCTCATCTTACAATTCGAGCGGACAAGAGCGCGCTTCTTTTCAATTTGACGACACTGAAATGAATTTGCGTCTATTTTATGGAATGATGACGAAAGAATATTAGTGCCTATTATTCCACGAATGGGCTGGGCAACTGTCGAATTATTGGTATGGTGTGAACCGCGGGAGAATATAATTCATCAGAGTATATAAAATGGAGGAATCAAAACATTTACCGTACCAAAACAATCAAATTTTTGTTTCGAGTACCATTGCTGGAGTACAGTACACACTGATATACAACCGCAGTGTAAAAAAAAATGAGATACCATTGCAGGACTGCAATGTGTCCCGAGCCCCCTTCCTATCATATAAATCTTAGAGCCTGAAGTTTTTCCAAATCCCCCTCTGTCATACACAGCTTAGAAATGGGAATTTTTCCAAGTCTCGCTCCTATCATATATATAGCACGAGAGTCGAAATTCTTTCAAGTCCTAGGGTCGACATTTTTCAAAGTCCTCCTCCTATCACATATAGCTCGAGGGTCGAAATTTCCCCGAGTCCCCCTCCTACAATATAATAGCTCAGGGGTCGAAATTCTTCCCAGTCCCCTTCCTATCATATATAGCTCGGAGGACGAAATGTTTCTAAGTCCCCTCCCCCTTCTCCTTGACGTCATCGTCGGCGAGCGCGCCCTGTGTCGTCCGGCCGGAAACTTAGAAAACTTGACTCCTATTGTACGTAGCTTTGAGCATGAAATTTTTCCAATTCTCCCTTGTATCATAATACGTATTATAGCTCGAGAATGAATATTTTTCTGTAGGGAACAAGTTTTATGGGGGGTTTTTGAGAAATTTGCCGTGCGCCGTTCGCATTCCGGCAAAAAACGGATCGTATATAACTTGGAGGATGAAATTTTGTCATACATAGCTCGGAGGTCGGAATTTTTCCAAGTCCCCCTCCCAGCATATACCGGGTGGGGCAGCTTATTATCAGTTAAATGGGAGGTTGAACTAAATTCACTCCAGCTCAAAAACGCAAAAGGTTAGATGCACACATTAAATCTAGAAAATTTGTATCTCAATTTTATCTTCAATTTGCGCCCCTACTCAACTTTCTACGAGATTTCTGAGCTGAATTATGGGCCAAAATGTGCCAAAAATTTGTCAATTTGCCAAAATTGTCAAAAATTGAAAATTGTTCAAACTTCCATATTTTATCCGATTTCGTAGTAAAATTTAACGCTGATTCCTAAAAAAATACCTAAATAACCCTATGAAGCTTGGAAGCGGGGGATTTTTCAATTTCTTATTTTGAAAATCTTGGCAAATTGGTCAATTTTTGTCATATTTTGGTTCATAACTCGGCTCAGAAAAGTCGTACAAACTTCAGATATGGCTCAAATTAAAGATAAAATTGAGATACAAAATTCGTACATTTAAACTATACGTCTAACGTTTTGCGTTTTCGCGCTACAACAGATTTAGCGCAAACTGCCATTTAACTGGTAACATCTTTCTGCCCCACCCGACATAGCTCGAGGGTCGAAATTTTTTCAAGTTCTCATCCTATCATAATATATGGGCCTCTAGGGTCAAAATTTTTCGAAGTCCCCCTCCCCTCTCCGTGATGTCATCAACCTTGCTCGCAGATGGAAGTTTCTCGAAAATATCCGCAACAATATCACATAGAGCTAGAGAGGAGGTCATCAATCTCAGGCCGGTCGCGCTCGTGGACGAAAATTTCCTGAACATACTCCGAACAAAAAATTTCCTGAAAGTACCCGCAACAATATCACATAGAGTTAGAGAGGAGGTCGTCAACCTCGTGACGTCATCAACCTAGTGAGGTTATCAACCCATCAAGCTCAGGCCGCTCGCGGACGAAAATTTCCTGAACGTACCCCCAACAAAAGGGATGGTGGATTCCCCGCTAAAAATCTGCTTTAGCAATGCGTAATTATGCCTCACCACAGTAAACTTCCTTCAATTTTTTGAAATTCATTTCTTCCTCCTCCCCCTCTCCCTGTATTTTTTCCCCATAAAGTACTTCTCCTTTCTCTCAAGTCCTATTTAAATCCTCCACTCTCTAGAATTAATTCGGTTCTCTAAAATATGACCAGAAACATCTAACGACGACATACTCAACGATTAAATTTTAACAGGGAACCTGTTTTATGGGGGGCTATTCGAGAAATCTGCCGTCCGCCGTCCGCCGTACGCCGTGCGCCGTCCGCCGTCCGCCGTGCGCCCTCCAGCGAAAAACTTAGAAAAATTTCGACCCTCGAGCCATATATGATAGGAGAGGGACTTAGAAAAATTTCGACTCTCGAGCTATATATGATAGGAGGGGGACTTAGAAAAATTTCGACTCTCGAGCTATATATGATAGGAGGGGGACTTAGAAAAATATCGACTCTCGAGCCATATATGATAGGAGGGGGACTTGGAAAAATTTCGACTCTCGAGCTATAGATGATAGGAGGGGAACTTAGAAAAATTTCGACTCTCGAGCTATATATGATAGAAGGGGGACTTGGAAAAATTTCGACTCTCGAGCCATATATGATAGGAGAGGGACTTAGAAAAATTTCGACTCTCGAGCTATATATGATAGAAGGGGGACTTGGAAAAAATTTCGAATCTCGAGCTATAGATGATAGGAGGGGAACTTAGAAAAATTTCGACTCTCGAGCTATATATGATAGGAGGGGGACTTAGAAAAATTTCGACTCTCGAGCTATATATGATAGAAGGGGGACTTAGAAAAAATTTCGAATCTCGAGCTATAGATGATAGGAGGGGAACTTAGAAAAATTTCGACTCTCGAGCTATATATGATAGGAGGGGGACTTAGAAAAATTTCGACTCTCGAGCTATATATGATAGAAGGGGGACTTGGAAAAAATTTCGAATCTCGAGCTATAGATGATAGGAGGGGAACTTAGAAAAATTTCGACTCTCGAGCTATAGATGATAGGAGGGGAACTTAGAAAAATTTCGACTCTCGAGCTATATATGATAGAAGGGGGACTTGGAAAAATTTCGACTCTCGAGCCATATATGATAGGAGAGGGACTTAGAAAAATTTCGACTCTCGAGCTATATATGATAGAAGGGGGACTTGGAAAAAATTTCGAATCTCGAGCTATAGATGATAGGAGGGGAACTTAGAAAAATTTCGACTCTCGAGCTATATATGATAGGAGGGGGACTTAGAAAAATTTCGACTCTCGAGCTATATATGATAGAAGGGGGACTTAGAAAAAATTTCGAATCTCGAGCTATAGATGATAGGAGGGGAACTTAGAAAAATTTCGACTCTCGAGCTATATATGATAGGAGGGGGACTTAGAAAAATTTCGACTCTCGAGCTATATATGATAGAAGGGGGACTTGGAAAAAATTTCGAATCTCGAGCTATAGATGATAGGAGGGGAACTTAGAAAAATTTCGACTCTCGAGCTATATATGATAGGAGGGGGACTTAGAAAAATTTCGACTCTCGAGCTATATATGATAGAAGGGGGACTTAGAAAAAATTTCGAATCTCGAGCTATAGATGATAGGAGGGGAACTTAGAAAAATTTCGACTCTCGAGCTATATATGATAGGAGGAGGACTTAGAAAAATTTCGACTCTCGAGCCATATATGATAGGAGGGGGACTTAGAAAAATTTCGACTCTCGAGCCATATATGATAGGAGAGGGACTTAGGAAAATTTCGACTCTCGAGCTATATATGATAGAAGGGGGACTTAGAAAAAATTTCTAATCTCGAGCTATAGATGATAGGAGGGGAACTTAGAAAAATTTCGACTCTCGAGCTATATATGATAGGAGGGGGACTTAGAAAAATTTCGACTCTCGAGCCATATATGATAGGAGAGGGAATTAGAAAAATTTAGACTGTCGAGCTATGATCTAGGCTTCCTTGAATTTTCAATACCAAATCTCATTCGAATCATAAAACAGGTTCCCTGCGTTCCTCGTTTAACTTCGTTAAGGAAGCCGTCATTTTTTATAATAGACTTGAATCAGGATTTAATAATTTTAAAATTAATTTTTCTATAAATTTTACTTACATTATAATTATTTTTATTTTATTTGATATTGAATTAATAATCATTATTCCTTTAATATTTATAATTGAAATGAATAATAATAAAATGTTGATAATTATTATATTTTTTTATTTTTATTTATATTACAACAATAATTGAAATAAGAAATAATAAAATTAATTGATTAATATAAAGAAAAATTAAATTTATTTGCAATAAATTATTAATTTATATCTTTAATTTATTGGCTGCCATACCCCCCTCCCTCGTATAAATGATCTGGCTTTTGAGGTGATTAAGAGGATCAAGAGGAAGGTCAGGGAGGAGGGCTTAACCATTACTAAGGCTGATAAAGGGAATGCCATTTGTCGAAAATTCACGTTATTCGACATATAATCGCGAATCAGTTTCACGATTGTTTTGTTGCGGATCGTGGATGACTTAATACTTTCTCGTAGGGATGAATGGACTTTTATGCCTACAACGATCTACGTTCTAACGTAATTAAGAATACATATCCTCGAACGAACGTTTATTGAAATATCTATTATATATAAAGTTATAACGCGTTACATTACATTTTCTCCTCGGTCTAGATTCTGCGTTCTTGAAAACCTGCGGGCAAATCGAAGTCTACCCTTAGTATAAGAAGTCGTAAAATATACGCTACGCAATATCTAGCTTAATCACAAAGGAGCGCATTTGCGCTAATGGAAAGTAAGAGCATCGTCTTAAGATCTAGATTGCCGATTGAGAAAGTTCAGTTCGTTCGAGGATTCGCTAGACGGTATACTAATATACGATTTTCACGTACTTGATTTGCAGAAGATTCTACATTTTCACCATCCATTTCTTTATATCTGCCTTGCCTTGCCTGGTACGAAACTCTTCTAGATTGATGCAAAATCTCGAGATATAAATTGAATACGGAATTGAATGCGGTAATCTCTCTGTACAAATTGAACTCGAGTAACTTTCTTTCCCGAACCGAAATATTCTCTCTCCGAAAATATGAAATGCCAGGCAAGGCGTAAAGCAGAGTTGTAGGTCAATGAACTGAACGGAACTTTCTCAGCCAATTAAATTTCGAATGCATTACGAATTTTGATTTATCAAAGTCGAAAAGTTTCGACACCATTGTCGTTCTGGATAAGTCCTCTTACGTCTCCAAGGTCTATGACATTCTCGACCAGTGTGGCGCCAAGGAAAATGCGGATTTCAATTTTCCAAATCACGTCAAAGAAGTTGGACGTGTTATAAACAATTGTGAATTTATTATTAAGACCCCTAAGCTTAAAAGAATGCTTCTTGAGCCCAATCCAGTGCCGCCCTTCTTGTACGGGCTACCTAAGGTTCATAAGAGGGACACCCCGATGCGGCCGGTCGCTTCTTTTGTGTCTTCCCCCACATACTTCTTGGCGAGATGTTTGGACCACTGGTTCAAATCTAGAGTGGAATTTGAGTCATCCTACTCTGTGAAGAATTCGGTCTCTTTGGCTAATAAGCTTAAGGATGACATTCTTCCGCCTGATTCAACCCTATGCTCCTTTGACGTTGTCGGCTTATTTCCGAGTATCCCTAGAGCTACTGCCATGCAACATATGGGAGACCTTTTGATCCAATCTAATATCTGTCACGAAGAGTTGGCAGAATTTTTTAATTTACTCAATATTTGTTGGTCTCTCAACTTTTGTAAATTTGAAGGCAAATTTTTCGAATTTCCTGAGGAGGTAGGTATCTCTATTGGCTCTCCTCTGGGTTCCCTCATTTCGGAGGTTTTCATGTCTAAATTTGAGCTTGATCTCTTTTTCTCTGGTCAGGGGTTTTTGGGTCATATATATTATTGGCACAGGTACGTCGACGATGTGTTGTGTTTGTGGACCGGTCAACGGGATCTTCTTTTGGAGTTTCTCAGGTATCTTAACAGTTTATACCCATCCATCAAATTCACGTTGGAAGTAGGCGGTTCATCTATAAATTTTTTGGACCTTACTATCTCTAATAGAGAAGGTGCCCACGAATTCACCATATATAGAAAAGATACCTCGACCGATATTACTGTCCACGGCAGATCTTTCTGCCCTGTTGCTCACAAATATGCCGGTTTTAATAGCTATATCCACCGGTTGACGAGTATTCCATTAGGTCAGCTCGCTTTTCAACAGGAGCTTTTGACTATAAAGCACTTGGCGAGAGTGAACGAGATCAGCTTGGATATTGACTTGATGGTCCATAGGAAATTGACTCGGAAATGCCTTGATTCCACTACCTCCCTCCCCCGAGGCTTCCGTTTTTGGGGAAATTTTCTTCCCAATTAGGTCGTGTCCTCCGCCCATTTGGGTTTCGGCTAGTGTTTTACAATATTAACACTGTAAAAAGCTTGTTCGTTAAGTTAAAGGACCCCATCCCACTGGTCGAAAGAAGCGGGGTTTACAAAATTGAGTGTAATGATTGTAATGGAATCTATATAGGCGAGACTGGATGTCAGCTCAAAATTAGAATAGATGAGCATAGGAAGGCGTGGGAAAAGAAGAAATTGGGTGATTCGGCATTTGCGGACCATCTTATTACCACTGGCCATGGTTTCATAGAGGGATCTGAGTCCCTCCTCCATAGAGAGTCCTCGGCTTTCAAACGTACCGCGCTAGAACACATCGAAATTATTCGCCATCTGAATAACGATAACCTAAAAGTGCTCAACAGGTACATACCTGATGAGGGTTTGATTGAATTAGTTAACGAGTATGATTCACATTGTGATGACTCGCTAGTTCAGTCATGTCCTCCTCGGTAGTTCTTGTTGCCGGCCGGAGTTGGTTCAGTTGCTTTCACGTCCCCGTTGACAATGGTTTTTCAATCGAAAGCGCTCCGGTGTATTTTCATTTCTGTGGCTCTATTCAAATTACTCCGTACGTTTTAATCGTTGAGTATGTCGTCGTTAGACCTCCACTCTCTCTTAAATTTTCCAGCCTTTCAATAATGTTCCTTATGAATGATCCGTTCCTATCATGTGCCTAGCCCAAGTAGTCGTTAAACATTATGTTTAGGGTTCAGTGTCCATAATAATGCCATAGGCGTACCTACTGTATCATACCTTAATCGTATTCAAGTCGTCACAACAGAATATTCTGAGGGGAATTCACGATGCGATGGTCAGCATTATTTTATGCACGCGCAACTTCTGAAATTTTCTGGTGCTTCTTACAAAGTTAATATTATTATAAACTATGTAAGGAAACGGTCATTTTCCTCTTATATCGCTCACCGCACATGTAGCCAGAAATGAGTAGCAGTCCTTGCAACATTTGACATTCTTGATGCTGACTGTTTTTGAAATAGACGACGGATATTTCTACTGACGGGACAGGAAATGAATGCGGACAGTTCCCATTCACGAGGTAAACACTATGTAACCTTTCCACGATATTTACTCGCGTATGTACGCCCGGCGAACGGCTTTCTCAACGTTCAATGCACAGTTTAAGTGCATTATACTATATGAGGTTAGATTTCAACCAAATTGAACAAATTAGAAACAACATTTTCATTTTTACTATCGTTTCATTATTTAGAAACTGAGAGAGAAATATTTCGATTATCTTTATCCGTGGGAGGAGATTGCATTATAAAACGTGACCAGAATCGCACTAATCTTGTTTCTATTTTGTAATAATACTCAGCATCTATCCGCTGCTTATGAACGGTAGTATTCGTATAGGAAAGTCCGACCACTCGCAATCTCTCTGTTCCTAATAAATACGTTGAGCTGGATGATACTTATGTTTAGTCTTTTATACGAGTGGTACTCTTGTTACAATTTCTTTATTTTTAACGCGAATTATTTCTCTTCCTCCTTTCAAGCTGTCATTTAATTGAATTTGTTGTCTCTAGGCGAACGTTGTAACAGTTATGCTATACCAGCGTTGAAGAAAGAAAGCCGTGAAAAGGAAGAGTCTTTTGGAAATACTTACAATTTTACACTTCAATTATCTCATTCAGTCCGTCGCTGCGAACTGTGCATCAATTAATAGAATGTTGTTTGAAGCAGCGAAATTCGTAATTCGGGTGAAAAACTCGATTCTGGCCCGATGCTAACGCACTTATATTTAGGGGGGGGGGGGGGGTTGCGTCGCCTAGCTAATTTCTTGAAAACGGTATTCGTTTTGATTTCGGGGGTTAATAAGCCCTTTTATTTTATTCTTTGAAATGTTCCAGAGTTCGTTTGAGAAATTAATTATGATATGACTGAAGATCATCATCATCATTAGTAGGAATTAAAAATTAATTTGAGCATTTAATGTTTTCAAAACTTCAAAACCTCACCTTCCTAATTGGATGGGCTGTCAGAAAACGCTAGTTTTAGACTATACAAAATGATGATGATTTCGCAAATTTAACCTTTTTCAATGTATAGTATCTTTTGCGGTGGGCTCTTTTTCGTCTTTTGCTAAAATGGTTTGGTGGGCTAAGTATCTATCAGTGTTGACGCGTGGGACGGAAAGACAATCGTCAGATAAAATTTATTCGGTGCGAGGCTAACTACAACTCCTCTAAAATTTCCACGTGTGAACGTAACAATCTTATAGACATCTCTTTACATGAGCTAATGTCGAGCCAATTTCTAGAAAACTCAACGAACTTGACCGAAGAACGCAGGGCGAACCTTTGTCATGGGTCTATAATAGATCCCTGATTTGGGTGAGTTTT
Source organism: Aspidiotus rigidus (assembly GCA_035079385.1). NCBI lineage: Eukaryota > Metazoa > Arthropoda > Insecta > Hemiptera > Diaspididae > Aspidiotus > Aspidiotus rigidus. The sequence goes on along the minus strand of JAVHKY010000003.1, from coordinate 13,937,527 downwards.
AAAAGAAGAAGAGGGATCACTTAACGAAGGGGTCATTCTCTAAAACAAAAACCACGCGGAGAAAATGATTAAGTTGGCCGAAAGGGAATCGTAAAGAATAACAAAGAAGAAGTTAGACGAACGTATATGACGAACACGCGAATGTAAATATTTTTCGGTGAGTAAATGTCCGGCTGTTTAAACTGTAGCATGTATTGGAAAGTACTATAGGATTATTAGGTGTTCATCAGTCACCAACATCTATAAATAGTCCTGAGATTTCTTGTTCTTGAAAAGAAAGGAAGGAAAGGTTTTACGACATAAACACATGTGCCTAGGTTTAGACGAACTGACTGCACTTTCAACGTTTACCATTGTAATTGAGCGATGATTGTGTCGTTCTACAGTCAACGATCTTCAACGCATGTAAAAAAAATCCTGTAGCGGATTATAAGAAATAGGCTGGCGCGGGTAGCCGGGTCCAGGGACGCGACCGGACGAAAGTACGCGCGATCGAGAAGGGTAGGTTTCAAACTGTTCTGTTTATTAGTAAATCAGTTCGGTTGAATCGTATACTAAGCGTCTAATGTTGTATTGTGTCTGTGTTGCGTCGAGGTTTTGTTCGATTCGTAATTAGGATCTAATTTTTGGAGAAAGTACTCTCATAGGTGGTGACCGAGTAGTCGTATATGTGTAGGGTGCACTTAATAAGTTGAGTCGTACGCGCGTACATATTGAGCTACTGATATCGTATTGGTGAGTTGGTTGACTGAGCGCACCATCCTTTTATCGTTATAGGTAATATTTAGATCGATGTACGAGTAGGGTACAATAACTATATTCATAGTTGCTACGTAACTATAGAGAGCATAAGTTAATTAATTATTGTGGGCTGGCTAGTCAGGGAAGAGTCGGTCTCCCGTTGAGGAGGTTACAGTGACCGAAGGACTGGTCAGGCCGTTGAGACGGCTGTAGTTGGATTTTTCTTATTGAGAACGCACAAGTCCATCAGGGTCGTTTGTATAAACGGACTGATCGAGATGTTGACAGTATTTGGGTACAGATCGCCGGATGAGGCAATACTTCAGATGGTTATAAATACAGATCGCCGACTTAGGCAGTATTCGAGCACAGATTGCCGGATGGGGCAGTGCTCGAGTACAGATCGCCGACCGAGGCAGTATTTAAGTACAGATCGCCGATGAGGTAGTATTCGAGCACAGATCGCCGACTGAGGCAGTATTTAAGTACAGATCGCCGACGAGGCAGCGTTTGAGTACAGAGCGCCGACCGAGGCAGTACTTTGTTTTGTGCATTGTTGCATGCATTGTATATGGTAGACGTTGGTTAGATTAAGGCCACGTCTGATGGACGTTTTGGCATTAGATAAGGCGCTACCGGATTAAGTAGATGGTAGTCGACGCTGTGGGTGAGCCACATGTAGAGCGTCGGGGGTCTGGCTCACAAATCGTTGGTAGAGGCCGGCCAACCTTTGCCTTCGTGATAGTGGGAGGATCCTGCCTTGATTCGGACTTGTGCAGAAAATGGATATAAAGACGAGAGATAAGTTGGTGGTAGAATCTTCTTGTAATTTTCATTGGTTGGATCTGAGCACTTTTTGACCACCAACACTCTCATTAGAGTTTTTGCGGATTCTGCTCGTCATATAGTTTAGACTAGCTCATTATTAGCGATGGGAGTAGTATTCAACCATTTTTAATTTTACAGGGATCGTTCGTGACGTAAAGAACCAATCAATCACCGTCAGCGCAGGTAATTAGAATCAGTAAGATAAGTCAGTCTAGTTATTGTCGAAGGTTTAAATTCTGTTCTATTATTGTATTTTCGCCTTGCTTAGTTTAGAACAGGCAACTTGTACTCCTCTTCCTCTCTCTTACACGAAAAATTAGGTTCACACGAATTGATTTGAATGTTGATAAATGAAAACATAAGACAATGCGTTGACCATCGAAGCATGCAGGCAGTTGAAAAAGTGAAGCGAAAAGACTTCAAAAGGGTCTTGTTCTGGAGCTTCTAAAGCCAAAAAAGAGTATAGAAGCATACGGTATTGTCAGTTACAAAATTGTGATGGGAGGACGTAACATAGGAGTAGATATAAAATGTATGTTCTAGCGCACTAGCTGATTTCTGTAGCGCAGAGCCCATTTTCCCCATTTTTCAACTTGAAAAAGTCTTATGTAAACTGAACGGATTACAATTCAGCAGAGGGTATAGCGCAGTCATAAGTCATAACAGTTCATCACATAGGTGGTAATCAATCGGGAAAAAATCGGAGAGTGAAAATTCAGTTCTTGTTGTGAATAAAAAATTTAACACGCGCTCCAAATTTAATAGATAGTCTTCAAGACGACCATCTTCTAATGTAGTAAAGTCCGCTTGCGACTGCAATTCTGGATGCGGGTTGAGATCGCTGGTTGAATCCGATTTTACTGCTCTCGTTCTCTCATCAATTCTGCTCATTTTGAGCGAGAGGTCCCCGGAGTCGTCACTACCAGACGATGGTACATTGTCTAGAGTGTCTTGGTTAGTTATGGTGACCTCTGGGAACTCTTGCTCGTAATTTTGAACGCATCTTAGCTGGATCGGAGCTTCTACATCTGCCAGAAGGCGATCAAATCTACAAATTGAAAAAAAATCTCAATGAAAAAATTTGAAAATTTTAATAAGTAAATACCATTCATTAACGTGCGTGTGTAAGAACGTGATGCAATTATCGATGCTCCAATTTTTTATATATACAATTTGCAACGGTGATCGAATATAATGGAAGATAGAATACAGAGGTTTAACGTACAAGAACTTGACAAGATATAATTTCATAAAAAGAAAACTTATAATGCTCGAAGAATTCTATTAGTCTCATTGACCCGTTGTATTTCCAGACAATTCTGTTCACAAATAAAAGTTATCAATCTAGTAATAAAACGTTCCAGGCCGGCAATTTCAAGGTTAACACATCTTGATCGAACTACTTTGCGGTTACAAGAGAGAAGAAGAACTTGTTTTCTCAAATTCGTGGATGAGTGTTGTCTTGATCAAACTGGCTTGATCATAATTAGTCATTTTATCGATAATTTTTTCAAAGTTCTAACTTGAATGCTTGAATATTAGTACTCGTCACGCGACTAGAAACTTCTTATCAAAGAGGAATGAAGAAAAAAGGAGTATTACCAATAGTACAGACTACAGAATACGATCGTCTACAGAACAGAACACTCAGCTAGTGATGGGGAAAAATCGATTATTCAAATAATCGTTCAATCGATTAATTCGAAAATTTAAAATAATCGAATCGATTATTCCTGTCCAAAATAATCGATTAATTGATTATTAATCGATTAATTGGGTTTCTCAAAAGCTTGTTGTCGTTCTATAGCTGTAAAAATAATGTAGATTCATTCAGTACTGTGATTTCATGAATGTTTGTTACATATATAAGGTTGGAGATTTATTAAGTCCTCTACAATAAACAAAACAAGCAATGGGCAACCAAATCAAAATTTTTTGTTTGGGCAACCAAATCAAAATTTTTTGTTTTGGTTGCTCAGTTGCTCATGTGATATCATTGATTGGTGATTGTTCGTCTAAAAGTCTCATCAGGAATCGCCTTACAATTGATTCCGTGCATTAGAGGAGGATGCCAACTTGCCAAAAATGGATTGTAGGCAATTTTGGTGTAGATTGAATTCAAATAATTTCATAAGAATATCATTTTTGCGTTTCAAATTGATGACCAAAACATAATGTCATGATATTTAAAAAGAAATTTAAATGATTATTCAGAATAAAAATCTGGATTGAGTGACAATAATTTTTTTTTTTTTTTTTTTTTTTTTCCTCAATAATATTATTGAAAAATTGTACAAACTTGTATAAAACAATTTACCATTTTTCAATAAAATTATAATCAGAGCCCGCATTTTCGACGCTAAAAATGAAGAGTTTCAGCAATTTAATGTTACATTTTTGGCGTTATTTGGCATTTAAAAAATAAAAAAAATAAAAAACAAATTCACAACTAGAATTCAATTTCCTATATAATTAGGTACGTGATTTTTTACCAAAATAAACGAATTTCGGGGATCAAACACATCAATACAAAACCTTAGCAATTTTTTTACGAGTATTAAAATTTTTAATTTTTCAATTGTGGACTAAAAATGATTCCAATTTTTACCAAAATTGCTGAATTTTAAGCAAAATTCAGCAAAGTTTCTTCAAGATTTTATAATTTTGGACGACATATAACAAACTGGTCATTTTTGTCCTCATTCTGCTTTAAGCCCCGGTTTCGGCAATTTTTGGCAAAATAAAATTTGTTTTACCTACAGGATTTGTCAAATTTTCCGCGTAAATACAAAATCTACTTCCTTCTGTAATATTTCATATAAGTTTGAATCGGCTTTGTTCATGGTAGGCTATTTTAAACTCAAAAACAATTCTGAGACTCGAAGAATCTATAGAACTTTTTGAAAAGAAAGACTGAACTTCTATCTGAGTTTCAAGCTTCCTACCCTTAGTAAAAGGTGTTGCCAATTTCCGAGAAACCCTAACTCTAATTATAATAATACACATAGCTCTCAAACTAGATAATCAAACTCTTATGAATTTAGGGATGTCAAATTTTCTAAAAAAGAATGCTGTTAATAAAGTTTGAAGTATAAGACGACCAATTACTTAAAAATGAGTAGATGGATGAAAAAATGTAAAGAAAAATTTTCCAAGTTTTTCTTGGAAGCCCAAAGGTACATAATTATTTTATGAGAAGAATTGATTAATTTTGAATAAAAAAGTGAAAACAATTTGGATTTTCAATATTCCTGAAGTTTTCTATTTTTTTCTTTCTTGTTTTCTTTCTTTCTTTCTTTCTTTTTTTTTTTTTTTTTTCAACGAGCTATTTAACTGTACACAAGGGATTATTAGCTTTTAGCTTGGGAAAAAATATTGGAGTTGAATGGATTTGTAATAGTATAAGGACTTTGGGAAGTCTGAAGCGTCAGTAATGGTTTCTGGTTTCGTGAAGAGAACAAAGGAGACTTGAGAGGAAACAGAGAATGGTTTCTTGAGGTTTAGGAGGTATGGAAAAGTGAAGAAATGGGAGACCTATAACTTCTCAGCTTAGAATTAATATTGACATGAGGATGGAGTGGACGGCCCTAGGAAAAGGGAGGCGCGCGGCATGAGGAACACATTGAAGAGGCCAAGAAATCAGGAATTTTTTAACTAAACTAAGTTCATTATAGGGTTGGAAGGACCGCAAGAAAGTTGATGGTGAGCGATAATGAGCGTCTTGAATTTTCGGTGAAACTTGAAAATGACAAAGAATTGGAATCAGGAAGTTTAACCTCTGTTAAATGTGATCATAATATTTTTAGAAGAGACTCTAAACGCATTTGGAGAAAAAGAGTTGACTTACGCATAAGATGACATTAAACTAAGTTTACCTTACAGCTGAGCTTAGAGAGAGGAACATGAAAAAAATTTTCAGGCTGCGAACCAGAGGCGAAAAAGCGAAATTATGAGCAGGTTCTAGCTCTATTAATATTGAACTGGACTCATTTTTAGGTAAGAAACCTAATAAGCTGAATATTCTTGTAGCTCCTCTGTCACAATTTTGAAGACAAAATTCTCACAATATTCTAACGCAAGTTGAAAGATATTTTGACAGGAATATTACAGATTGGCAGCATTCTATATCACATTTTCTGTCATATTCTACACACATAATGACAGTATTCTTACAAAATGATACCTGAAGTGACACAATTTTAACAGAATTGTAACAAAACCAACAGAATTCTTACATTCTTACAGATGGCAGAATTGGCCCCATATTCTGACAGAATTATTACAGATTGGTGGCATTCTGTCATTTTCCGTCAACCGGGATTATGAAACAGGTTGCTTGTTAGAAAAAGTTTCGGTTACCAAAGACGTTTCCAGTGGTCGTAAAGTCTGCTGAACCGTCTGAGGCACTCGAGAATTTTCAATGCTCTCTACGAAGAGTGTCAAACTTTTGTCGATAGAAATTTCGAAAATTTTCTAAAATTACCGTTCGAAAGTGGGCCAGAACTCTCGTACGAATCGAAGACGGCGTGAGTGTGACAGTTAGTTGAACAAATTCTAGTATTTGTTCGCGTATCAAGTTTCGCACTTGTCCGATAATGTGTCGAGTAGCTATTATTGCTTTTCTCTAGTATAATTTACATTAGATTGTAAAAGTTCGAAAAGTTGAATTTCCTTCCGACCGTATTTCATGGTGCTAAAAAGTAATTGGTAGACCAACTATCGAAGTCACTTCTAAAAATAATATTTTTCTCTCGTGCTCATTTTTTCCCCCGCTCTCTTTTATTCATTTTATTCGTACTTCACCGAAATACATGGAAGTTTTGTGCCGTTTGTAAAATTTTCTGAACCGTTGACTTCTAAAAGAGCACCCGGAAAATGAAACAGAAAAAAAAAAAAGAAAATGTAAACATAACACGAGATGTAAGAATTTATTTCAAAGATTACAAAGAACCTAAACGTATACAGTATTACTTTCATCTTTTGTTGTACGTTTATATTTGCCACCGTAGAGAGTAAATTTAATTGTAGATTTTGCAGATCGCACTTCAACGTCGTCTGTTGAAACTTGATAAAATGAACGGATTTCGCGCTGCACTCGGTTTAGGCGCATGGTTTTACGTCCGAAAAATATTTTATTACGACTGTCGTGCTTGGCATTGCTCTCAACGATTATGATATGATACCGTATGAGCACATCGCTATCTTTATTATCGCTTTACGGCTCAGTAATAGACTACAGATTTTCTATTAACTTTTATAGTTTACGCGTGGACGTTTTATACTGTATTACGTAGTTGTACCCATGCCGATGTGGACTATATTTCGCTGTGATCAAAATTATTTTCCTTATAAAACTTCTTAGACCTTTTTCCGTTTGCGTTGCACCGTAAACTCTCTCGGAAATGATTATATTTTCTCATTGCGAGATAGGTTTCAAGTTGGATACCGAACATGACTTTCTTTTAGCCAGTCAACGTTAGCGTAAATTCTCAAGTACCCTAAAACGAGGTATAGGAATGAACGAGTACCTCTTCCACCATACAACGAAATTTAATAATAATGATTAGAGGAAGTGTACTATATTTATATCTTGGCGTTTATACCACCGAATTAAGAAGTGGTTGAGAACAGCTAATAGGGAATGAATGCAAATTAGGTTAATAGAGAGGTTGCTAAAAGTTATTCAAGTAGAGCGTCAGTGTTCGAAACGAGATGAATGCGAAACATTAGACGCTAAGACTTTACCAAGAATTCCATTAAAGGGAGATGAAAAATTTGGTCGAATGATGTGTTGTAACGATCGCTTATTGTTTTCGATAATGTCAAAAATTCTGGATTCACGGCTCGAAATCATTGAAATTTTAATCACTCAAAAGTTTTCAGCGTATAGTTCGCGCTCTCTCTATACGGTATCCTGCGGGAAAGCTGAAATTATTTTCGTTTAAAAATGCTTGACCACGCTTCATTAAATGGTTGTGGCAAGCTGAGCGATCCTAAAATCTTGGACCTGTAAATTGATGAAACTCATTGACGAGTGACATAAAATGTTCTATTGCTTCATGTTATAGAGAACTTTGACGAGTACCATTGCAGGATGTCCGAGGTCATCCAGTTATTCCGAAATGTACTCTCCAACAAAAGTATTGGCCAATTTCCCGTTAAAAAAAATTCTAAATTCCTTTACTCGAAGTCCTTGGTCAACCAAAAATTATCCTCGCCTCCAATTGTCTTTTCTTTGGGTGTGAGATGTGGACGACGTGTTATCGACTCAATCGTTCTACACTTGATCCGAGATCAAGAAGTGACTTGAATACTTTGAGCGTTAATGGTTCACAGCTCACCGAAGTGAAAAGTGGAGAAAAGAAAAGGTAGAATTGATGTTTCACGGATGCAGTGTAATTTTTTTCCATGTAATCCATGGGCCATAATAGAAAATGGTAGTTTTTGGTACCACGTGGGGGGGACAAAGCGTCACTTTGAGATATGTTAGTAGGAGTGACACTTGCTATAAAAAACGATGATAGACATCTGAGAAGAGCAGCTTTTCAAAATGGCGGATCGGTCTTGTGGTAAAAGGCAAATAACTCATATTGTATGGGTCAAATTTTCTACTTTTCTTTTTCAATAAAATAAAGTAAGGCCCCGAATAACGTATCCAACTTCCCGTCCTTCACATCCTGTAATAAATTTTCTGTGGCACGTTCTAGCTCCCTAAAATCAATGTTTTACAAATATCTTGAAGAATATGGGCATCAATTATGAAAAGTTTCAGGTAAAAAATGTTCCTTGTAAAATTTTTTATAGAAAATACCATTCAAACTTTGTTACGCGTCCAATTATCAGCTTAAAGTTCGAAGAAAGTTCGGATCTTTGAGAAAAAGTCAATTTTTCGGCAATAAAATATCTAAAAAATCAAACACAAATTAAATAAAATTTCAAACAAGAACCATTTCTTCAAAAATTTCAACTGCAAGATAGATTGCCTAAACTTTTTTCCAAAGTTTGTCAAAATTTCTGAGCTTTCGAGGGAAATTGATTGTGTCCAGTTTGTTACTTTGGAATGACTTGATCACTTTTTAGGCTTCAGTCACTTTTAGGTAGTTTTTAAAGAAAGTAGTCACTTTTATCACTTTTTCATCCATACTTGAAAATCACAAGTTTTTCCGGTGTTGCCATCACTTGGTAGGTGTTTGACCGCGGATCTTTCTTTCTTTCTTTTTTCCATCTGGTACACTTGTTTCTCGCTTCCCATACCACTTGAAGTTTTTTTTTTTTTTTTTTGATAATGCAGTTAGGTACTTTTGAGTGCTTTCTTCTTTTTATCAATCCAATTATTATAATTTAATAATAAATAAATAATTTGGGACACATCGTTTGCATAGATACATTTAAACTAAAAATAATTCAAATAAAATATTTAAAAAAAAATTAGCTGTTGCTCATGAAGTTGATTGAATTGACTTTATCATAACTGAACTAAAAAGAAAAAACAAGAGTTTGAATAAAAAAAACTCTATATTATGTAGTTACTAAACAAAATATTAAATCATTTTGTAATCAAACATTCATATGTAAAACCTTACAGCAGCGTCATAGTATCAACTTAAATACTGTATAGAAGGCAATAGTAATCTGTTTGTTCCTATTATAATGGAAAAGTAAATAATTAAATGATTGTATCATTCATGAGAAAGCGTAAGGTTATAAGAGTTTTGTAGGATACGGCGGTGTTGCGAGTCAAAAGCTCCAAGATTTTACATAATTATGAATGTTTGATCACAAAATTATTTAATATTTCATTTAATAACTCGAGTTTTTTCGATTCAAACTCTTGTTTTTTTCTTTTTAGTTCAGTTACGATAAACTCAATTTAATCAATTTCATGTGCAACACCGGATTCTGTTTTTAAATATTTTATATTTTACATAGTGTTCTAAAATAAATAATTCAAAATAATTTGCAATGGATCATTTTGTTCCATTAAATGATTGATAAATATTTAGCAGATATTCAAAAAACCTATTTTGTGTGGTTTTAAGAGATTGCAGCGCCATGTGCGGATGAACAGCTTGAAAATTATTTAATTTTGTCCACAAAGTACAGCAATATCAACGCGCATGGCGGCAAACAGATAATTACAATTCCTCATCAAGATTTTATTCCTCTGACTGTAACTAGGCCACTGAACTGTTATTGGCATCACTTACCAATAAAAATACTTTCAATAAATAAAAGTATTTAATGTGATTCCTACAGATTTTTTCTTTCAATGTTGGAGCTCACAATAGACTTTTTATGAAGAGACCAGTCAATTTTGTTAGAATCATTTTTGGGTCAAAACTTTCCCTCATTAAAGCTCGAGTTTGGAGGATATTTGGAAACAATCACTTTCTTTCCAAACGCTCAGAACTTCCGACAATTTTTTAAAAGGAAGTTCAAGTAGTCTATTTTACAGACAATTTCAAAAAGAACACTTTTTGTTCGAAAGTTTTTCTTATTGAAACTCAATTCTCCAAAATATTTACTATGAATCGATTTTTTTTAAACGCTTACAATTTTTGGAAGCTTTTCAAGATTATAACTAGACTGACAATAAAATTCAGATGGTCCGTGATGTAGTAAATTTCATAAAAAATATTTTTTGTTTGGTACTCTTTCTTATTAGAACAGCTTATTTTTCTGTAATATTTGGAAACATTCGATTTCCTTCCAAAAGCTCAGAACTTTCAACAAACTTTGGAAGAAAGTTTAGGCAATCTATCTTGCAGTTAGAATTTTTTAATGAAATCGTTTTTGTTTGAAATTTTATTTAATTTGTGTTTGATTTTTAGATATTTTATTGCTGAAATATTGACTTTTTTTCAAAGTTCTCAACTTTCAACGAACTTTGAGCTGATAATTGGACGCGTAGCAAAGTTTGAAAGGGTATTATTTTTCTATAAAAAATTTCACGAGGAACATTTTTTATTTGAAACTTTCCATGATTGATGCCCAATTTTTCCAGATATTTGCAAAACATTGGTTTTAGGGAGCTAGAACGTGCCATAGAAAATTTATTACAGAATGTTTAACCCATGAGTTATTTGCCTTTTTACCACAAGACCAATCCGCCACTTTTAAATTAGCCGCCATTTTGAAAAGCTGCTCCTCTCAAATGTCTATCATCGTTTTTTATATCAAGTATCACCCCTACTAACATATCCCGAAGTATCGCTTTGTCCCCCCGAATGGTACCGCATCTTCATATGGCCCATGGACTAATGGATGTCTTTTCCCCTTAGTTGACCCAAAAAGTACAAATCACCTAAAATAATGCGGCTAATCATCTCTCTTCATATTTCTGCTTTCGATCTATTAAGTCCTCTTTTATATACTTCATAACAAATAATTCGAAGTTCCTCTTCGAGTCGAGGTCATCCGCCGTTCCAGGATGTACTCTCAACAAAAGTAATGGCAGATCCTGCACTAAAAGAAGGTGTTCTTTTGTTACCGATGTCCTAGAGCTCACAAAAATTACATTTACTCTATCCTCCGATTTTCTCACCTCTCGATGCGAAGTGAAGATTCTTATCCATAGAAAAGATGTTCACGCGTTCCATACTCAATCCGAAATCAAATCAATGTGCGACTTGAATCATTTACAATCGCTAAAAAATCAAATTTCTTAGTTTATGTATCAAGTGTCAAGGATGTTCTAGACCATCGAAAACTATATCCTATCCTTCCTCTCTTTAGAATCGTAAACACTTCTTCATGGATCGATTTATCGTTGTACAAATCGGATCCGAGCCTACGTTTCCTCCATAGATCCGGAGTGCAATTTTGTACATCTACACCATATTCGGTGAATGAGCGTTTACTCTTTACGAAACGTTTGTTGGAGCGACAGCTTTCCCCTTATTGCTCCTTCTCTTGTAGATTCATTCTTGATTTTATTCTTCTGTCATTCTTTTTCACTTGAACTTTCTTCCTCTCACTTTGCCGTCTTCCTTTAGTGCCTTCCTCTTTAGCATTGACAAATGATGATAATATTTTCTTTTTTTTCCCCTTTTTTCTCATGCAAATGAGTCAAGGTAGCTCAAGGTAAATGTAGTTCGTTACAATTGTATGAAATTCGGTTCGTATATGTATACATTTTTTGCTCTGCGATATTTTATCATTAGCTGTCACGCTATCACAGTAAAATATTGTCTCGATTTGTCTTCTTTTTTGTTCCTTAAGAAGTTGATTTGTACTGTCAGAAGTCACGCCATTGCAGCAATCAGTGTCTCATTGCTTCTTTGAACATCATGTTTCTCAAGTTATTTGTTCCAACAAACAGAATTTATATGTGTAGAGGTTATCATAGCACGCAAGAATTCGCTCGACACTCAATCGCAATCGGCGTCCTTGAGAAGATTAGAAATTTCGAAAATTTTAATACTCAAATTATTGTTTCTTAAGTGAATTTGGACGGGGAAAACGAAAAAAAATAGTAACAAAACCTCAAGAAGCAGCAAAATTGGTTAATAGGCCTAAAAAGGGTCAAAATTTCCCCAAATTGGAAAATCGTTCAAACTTTTGAATTGTAACTCGATTTTTGAGTGGAATTTCGCGCTGAATCCGAAAAAAAAAGTTTAAAAAATTCTTCGAAGCATCGAAATGGGTTAATGGGCCCAAAAAGTATCAAAATTTCCCCAAATTGGAAAATCTTTCAAATTTTAATTTGATTTTCAAGTAGAATTTCGCGCCGAGTCCGAAAAAAATGCTTAAAAAATACTTCGTAGTACCAAAATAGCTTGATGGGCTCAAAGAAAATCAAAATTCCTCCAAGATGAACGATTTGCGTTATCTTCAAAAGTTGTTTTCAATTCTGAAGTAAAATTTAGCGCCGAGTCATGAATGACCCTTGGGTTCAACATAGATCGACTGAGGCCCCGTGTATGATCGAGGCGGGTGCTTCCGCAAAAACTCCCGTTCTTTCTGGCCAAGGAGAGAATGATACCGGCGACTTCATTTTCCATTACATGCTCGCGGTAAGAGATCGACTGAGGCCCCGTGTATGATCAGGGCGGGTGTTTCCGCAAAAACTCCCGTTGTTTCTTGCCAAGGAGAGAATGATACCGGCGACTTCGTTGTCCATTTGACCCTTTTTGGGCCCTTCAACCCATTTTGATGCTTCGCAGGATTTTTTAAGAATTTTATTCAGATTCAGCGCTAAATTTTATCTCAGAATCGAGAAAAACTTCGAAGATTGGGCGGTTTTATCATTTTGGGAATATTTTGAACCTTTTTGGGTCCATCAACCCATTTTTGTGCTTCGCAGAATTTTTTAAGAATTTTATTCAGATTCAGCGCTAAATTTTACTGCAGGATCGGAGGACACTTTGAAGATTACGCGATTCTTTCAATCATGGAAAATTGTTTTTCGATAATTCACAATTTTGGGAACCCCTGCTCTGAAATTTCGGCACATTTTGGTCCATAACTCGGCTCAGAAAAGTCTAGAAACTTTGATTATGGTTCAAAGATAAAATTGAGATACAAAATTTGTACATTCAAACTATACGTCTAACGTTTTGCGTTTTTGCGCTACAACAGGTTTAGCGCAAACTCCCATTTCACTGGTAACACCTTTCTGGTCCACCCTGTATACCTTCTTCCTATTAAATGAATTTCAACTTCATAAAACTGCTTCTGTTAACCTGCTGAACAATAAGTTGACATACAATTATAAATTTTGGTTCTGCCCAGAATTCGTCTTCCATGTCATGTTATTGTGACTGTAATGGTGCACCTAAACAGTTGCGAGAAATACTTACTTTAACGAATGATAGTGTTGAACAAGACTGTTATTCAACTTAAAAAGTCATGGTGCACGCAACCATAAAATGTTCAAAAGTGCGGCTCAAGCTCGACACTCAAAGTTGCAGGAGAAGAGACACTTGCTAATGAGGACTGGAAATTGAGGCGCGGGGCGCGGGACAGAGAGAGAACGAAACAAGACCAGACAACGCACGAAATCGGCTTCCGCAGTGTTTGCTGGAAAAGCACTGAAAGACTGTCGCACATTGAATATTTATACAGCCGTAAATAACGTCAAAATTACTCTCTTCTTAACTAGTTTATTCCCAAGAAAAAGCTTTCTACCCTTCGCCTCCGTTTTGATCGGAAAATCTCTTTTAAAAATTTAAAGTTCATAAATCATTCCTCCATTACTTGCAGCGTGCGTCTGCTGGCTTCTGGTCTTTCCTTTTCTTCTTTCTGATGATTGCCCTCGTCGCTGGTGTCCATCGTTTTTAACAAAGTCGTAATTCAATCGTGACGATTATTTGAAGATACGAGTAACTTATTTGTCTCGCATGCTCTGGCGTAAAATATGGAAATTCTTGTAGGATCGAAATTGTAAAATCGACAATAACAGGTGTTAAGAAAAAATAATCTATGAAAAATACCGCAATCTCAGAAACATTTTTGGGCATTTCAAGATTGAGACAGACTATTATTCTAATTAGAAATCAAAGTCGGAGGTAGACCGGCGTATACAAGCTCTAGAGAAATCTAAGAATACGGTTTCCTTTTCTTCTTCTTAATTTCGTTGGTTTGATGACAGGAGGGGCATTTGGAAAATTTCCGACTCACGACCCGTAATGGTATAGAAGGGGAATTTATGGTGTTTGAAGCATTGCATATCTGGCTCCTTGATGGGGTTAAGCCACTTGGTTTCCAAAGCTTTGTACTGTGTATGTCTAGTTACTTGAAGGAGCTGTCCTAATGCGGGTCATACCATGTATTATTTTTCAACCCGTTTAACCTCGTTAAGGAAACCGTCGTTTTATCCTAGGGTTTCAAATGGGTTAGGGATGGAATGTCAAAAATTTCGTGTTAGAAGCAATTGATATACTTCTGAACTGCACGTTAACTGATCAGAGTAGACAATGATGAATTACTATCGTTCGCGTTCTGTTTAAATTTGGAGTGATGAGGTTTTGTAAGCTTTTCTAATACAGTAGTTATGAAAAAATTCTTAAATTTCTAGCGATTTCTCGATACGCAATCAGTCTACATCACCCAAGTTTGAGAGTAAGATGATTGTACAATTCGTGTTCTAGAGTAGACTGAATAATAATTAGCTCTGTATTTGTCTCGACTTCTCAGATGTTTTTTAATTGGAAAGCTAAAAAAATGAAAATTGACGAAGTATAAACTTTGCAGCCCGCACAAAATTTGATCATAACGTGAGAGGAATACAATTTTCTTCTTTTCAGCGACAAAGAGAAAACATTTCCAGTTGAAAAAGGCAAACCCGTGACGTTACGTTCACCGAACTGTCGACGTGAATGATTAATGCCTTCTGAGAAGCATACTCAACGCGTATAGTTCATCTACCAAAATAATTAACTTCTTGACGACCGTTTATCTAAGCATTAAAACTTATGCACAGCAAGTAAAAAGAGTTCGAAGTATAAAAGTATTCTAGTTTCTTCGTTTTCAGAATTTTTTCTGCGATAGTTTTATTCACGCTCGCGTTTCAACGGATAAAGCGAGCGAGCAATATCGATGCTCTTTTATTCGCTTCTTCTTCACGATATAAAATACTCCTATAAATTTTTTTTTCATAACCTGAAGTTCAATATTCTTGTAATCAGTTGTTGTACACCATCCAGACTCACGCGTTATTCACGGCGGTCTGGGATAGGCAATTCTTTTAGCTCGCATTTGCGTTTTTCCGTACCGCACCACAGTACCCGGAATATGCAATAACATTACTACTGTAAAGATACATTAGCATAAATTTTTGTTTGTTTTACGAACAAATAAACTAACAACCCAATAACGTAAAAAATTTCACTTCACGTCATAATGTACGGAGTGTGTTTGTATTGAAACTGAGCATATATTTAATGCGAATACAAATCCGCAGGGAACACACGAATATCCAAATAGATTAGCAAGGGAAAAAATAGGAACGGAAACGAATGCTACATTCGCAGTAATTTTTAATTTTGTTCGCCGCCGGTGCGGCGTTAATTGCCCCTGCACAATTCAGCGCAACGTTGATGCGGATACGAGAGAATAAATCATTCGTAATTAATTATTCTTTTATTATCACCCAAACGGAAGTACAAAACAATTTTACGCGAAAACAAATTAATATTTTTAACACATCATATGGTCGCGTTTTTCTTATTTTCGACAATTTTTTCGCACGGATTCTCTATTCTGCGGGGTAATTCAGTACATAATGTACTGCCGCAATGTGAGCACGAATCTTCAGGAGCGATAGCGGTATAGAGGCTTCTTCAGATAAGTCTCAAGAATTATGACGTCATAGGGTGGGCAATTCGTGGTGTCATCAAAGGAATTTCGGATACAAAAACATACCGAACGCTTTGGATTCTATACACCAGAAAATTTCCGATATTGAAACTACATATCTGAGGTGAAAAAGACTTCCAGAGTCGGAGATGTCGGTCAGCTTACATCCATGTAAAATACGTACGTACTATCATAGTCATGAGTGATGAAAACGCTTGTCCCAGCTCAAGAAATCCTTCCGGAACCGTCCTTTAGAATAGCAATTAGAAACAGATTTTGAAGTGAAAATGTAAACCTATAAAAAAGGTAGGATTTGTGAATGATTAGTGTAAATATTGTAAATATTTTTCAGTGAGTAAATGTCCGGCTATTTAAACTGTAGCATGTATTGGAAACTACTAGGATTATTAGGTGTTCATCAGTCATGTTCGTGTGAAGAGAACATCTATAAATAGTCGCGAGATTTCTTGTTCTTGAAAATAGAGGAAGGAAAAGTTTTACGACAAACACATGTGCCTAGGTTTAGACGAACTGACTGCACTTTCAACGTTTCCCATTGTAATTGAGCGATGATTGTGTCGTTCTACAGTCAACGATCTTCAACGCATGTAAAAAAAATCCTGCATCGGATTATAAGAAATAGGCTGGCGTGGGTAGCCGGGTCCAGGGACGCGACCGGACGAAAGTATGCGCGATCGAGAAGGGTAGGTTTCAAACTGCTCTGTTTATTAGTAAATCAGTTCGGTTGAATCGTAGTCGATCGTCGAAGTTACTAAACGTCTAATGTTGTATTGTGTCTGTGTTGCGTCGAGGTTTTGTTCGATTCGTAATTAGGATCAAATTTTTGGAGAAAGTACTCTCATAGGTGGTGACCGAGTAGTCGTATATGTGTAGGGTGCACTTAATAAGTTGAGTCGTACGCGCGTACATATTGAGCTACTGATATCGTATTGGTGAGTTGGTTGACTGAGCGCACCATCCTTTTATCGTTATAGGTAATATTTAGATCGATGTACGAGTAGGGTACAATAACTATATTCATAGTTGCTACTTAACTATAGAGAGCATAAGTTAATTAATTATTGTGGGCTGGCTAGTCAGGGAAGAGTCGGTCTCCCGTTGAGGAGGTTACAGTGACCGAAGGACTGGTCAGGCCGTTGAGACGGCTGTAGTTGGATTTTTCTTATTGAGAACGCACAAGACCATCAGGGTCGTTTGTATAAACGGACTGATCGAGATGTTGACAGTATTTGAGTACAGATCGCCGGATGAGGCAGTACTTCAGATGGTTATAAATACAGATCGCCGACTGAGGCAGTATTCGAGCACAGATTGCCGGATGGGGCAGTGCTCGAGTACAGATCGCCGATGAGGCAGTATTCGAGCACAGATCGCTGACTGAGGCAGTATTTAAGTACAGTTCGCTGACGAGGCAGTGTTTGAGTACAGAGCGCCGACCGAGGCAGTACTTTGTTTTGTGCATTGTTGCATGCATTGTATATATGGTATAGACGTTGGTTAGATTAAGGCCACGTCTGATGGACGTTTTGGCATTAGATAAGGCGCTACCGGATTAAGTAGATGGTAGTCGACGCTGTGGGTGAGCCACATGTAGAGCGTCGGGGGTCTGGCTCACAAATCGTTGGTAGAGGCCAGCCAACCTCTGCCTTCGTGGTAGTGGGAGGATCCTGCCTTGATTCGGACTTGTGCAGAAAATGGATATAAAGAGGAGAGATACGTTGGTGGTAGAATCTTCTTGTAATTTTCATTGGTTGGATCTGAGCACTGTTTGACCAGCAACACTCTCATTAGAGTTTTTGCGGATTCTGCTCGTCATATAGTTTAGACTAGCTTATTATTAGCGATGGGAGTAGTGCTCAACCATTTTTAATTTTACAGGGATCGTTTATGACGTAAAGAACCAATCAGTCACCGTCAGCGCAGGTAATTAGAATGAGTAAGATAAGTCAGTCTAGTTGTCGAAGGTTTAAATTCTGTTCTATTATTGTATTGACGCCTTGCTTAGTTTAGAACAGGCAACTTGTACTCGTCTGCCTCTCTCTTACACGAAAAATTAGGTTCATATTAGTGACTACATTCCTGAATATCGGGGTCCAAACAGTTAAAGAGTTTGGTGGGTTGAAATAGGATCACATCTAGATCTTCCTGGACGGCGGACCCGTCAATCGATCATTAATCACCATAATATCAAAGCTGCTTGATTCTGACATACTATACTACCTGCTTTCTTCGTGGAAATACCATCAGCTAAAAGTGGAACCGAGCTCGTCATGCACCAGAAAGAAACTAATCATCTTAGATCTCTCGAAGTCTGAGGCAACCTCAAGCCAAAAGAAAATATCTAATACACCCGAGTACGGAAGTCCGCCAATTCGACTCCTTTATAGGTATGTTGTGTTTCACGTACGGAGCATACGGTACAAGCGGTTTATGAAGAGTCATTATTTGGGTGTCTTAGATGCTCGCATCATTCTGGTCCAACTCATAATATTTATCCTGGAAATAGCGCAGTGAATGAGAACAAGAAAAAACTCACAGATTCTTTAACGGAGCTAAACAAGGGGGGGGGGCAGGAACCTCTTTTATGGGACACGTAGAATCTGAAAACTGTTGACGTACCATCAGTTGTATTTTGATTAGTTTTGAATTATACAAAAGTTATATTTGGTACATACTTTTTTTTTTTTTTTTTTTTTTTTTCCATTTATTTTACGAGCATTAAAGCTACACAGCGGCCTATTACCTCGACGAAAATTTCACATCGTAGAGTGATGAGTTAGGGATAAGTTGAGTTAATTAATTAATTGCAAAGAATATGGTGATGGTAATAGTGTGCGAATTATTACTTTTTCATGTATATATTTATCAATATTTTTTTTTTTTTTTTTTATACGGAGGAGTAGAATTGGATGAGGCGTATGTATTGGAGGGAGGAGGTTATTGTATCTGAATTATTTATTAATGCTTGAGAGTGGGAGGAGGGTACATTTAGGGAAGAGCGGAGAGGTGCGAGTAGTGGACAGGAAAAGAAGTGTTTGACTTGAATTAATTCGGTTTCCGCTGTCCAGGAAGTAAGTACTGACGTCAGCGTTATCCAAAAGTTTCAACCGCGGATTATAAATTGTAGTAATGTTGAGTTTGAGAGTGACGAGTTGTATCTCTTGGAGAAGGGGTTAAAATTCGGCTTACCCCCTCTTAATAACGCTAACACTTTGGCCAATGTTGTTACGGACCTCGAAATAAAAATTGGGCCTGGGGTTAATACTCAGAAAGCGTGTGCCGCCTTTGTCCGCCATACCCCCCTCCCTCGTATAAATGATCTGGCTTTTGAGGTGATTAAGAGGATCAAGAGAAAGGTCAGGGAGGAGGGCTTAACCATTACTAAGGCTGATACAGGGAATGCCATTGTCGTTATGGATAAGTCCTCTTACGTCTCCAAGGTCTATGACGTTCTCGACCAGTGTGGCGCCAAGGAAAATGCGGATCTCAATTTTCCAAATCACGTCAAAGAAGTTAGACGTGTTATAAACACTTGTGAATTTATTATTAAGACCCCTAAGCTTAAAAGAATGCTTCTTGAGCCCAATCCAGTGCCGCCCCTCTTGTACGGGCTACCTAAGGTTCATAAGAGGGACACCCCGATGCGGCCGGTCGTTCCTTTTGTGTCTTCCCCCACGTATTTCTTGGCGAAATTTTTGGACTGTTGGTTCAAATCTAGAGTGGAATTTGAGTCATCCTACTCTGTGAAGAATTCGGTCTCTTTGGCTAATAAGCTTAAGGATGACATTCTTCCGCCTGATTCAACCCTATGCTCCTTTGACGTTGTCGGCTTATTTCCGAGTATCCCTAGAGCTACTTCCATGCAACATATGGGAGACCTTTTGATCCAATCTAATATCTGTCACAAAGAACTGGCAGAATTTTTCAATTTACTCAATATTTGTTGGTCTCCCAACTTTTGCAAATTTGAAGGCAAATTTTTCGAATTTCCTGAGGAGGTAGGTATCCTTATTGGCTCTCCTCTGGGTTCCCTCATTTCGGAGGTTTTCATGTCTAAATTTGAGCTTGATCTCTTTTTCTCTGGTCAGGGGTTTTTGGGTCATATATATTATTGGCACAGGTACGTCGACGATGTGTTGTGTTTGTGGACCGGTCAACGGGATCTCCTTTTGGAGTTTCTCAGGTATCTTAACAGTTTATACCCATCCATCAAATTCACGTTGGAAGTAGGCGGTTCATCTATAAATTTTCTGGACCTTGTTATCTCTAATACGGAAGGTGTCCATGAATTCGCCATATATAGAAAAGATACCTCGACCGATATTACTGTCCACGGCAGATCTTTCTGCCCGGTTGCTCACAAATATGCCGGTTTTAATAGTTATATCCACCGGTTGACGAGTATTCCATTAGGTCAGCTCATTTTTCAACAGGAGCTTTTGACTATAAAGCACTTGGCCAGAGTGAACGAGATCAGCTTGGATATTGACTTGATGGTCCATAAGAAATTGACTCGGAAATGCCTTGATTCCACTACCTCCCTCCCCCGTAATCCAGCGTCAGATAGTAGGTAACGTTGGATTAGGCTTCCGTTTTTGGGGAAATTTTCTTCCCAATTAGGTCGTGTCCTCCGCCCATTTGGGTTTCGGCCAGTGTTTTACAATCTTAACACTGTAAAAAGCTGTTCGTTAAGTTAAGGGACCCCATCTCACTGGTCGAAAGAAGCGGGGTTTACAAAATTGAGTGTAATGATTGTAATGGAATCTATATAGGCGAGACTGGACGTCAGCTCAAAATTAGAATAGATGAGCATAGGAAGGCGTGGGAAAAGAAGAAATTGGGTGATTCGGCATTTGCGGACCATCTTATTACCACTGGCCATGGTTTCATAGAGGGATCTGAGTCCCTCCTCCATAGAGAGTCCTCGGCTTTCAAACGTACCGCGCTAGAACACATCGAAATTATTCGCCATCTGAATAACGATAACCTAAATGTGCTCAACAGGTACATACCTGATGAGGGTTTGATTCAATTAGTTTACGAGTATGATTCACATTGTGATGACTCGCTTGTTCAGTCATGTCCTCCTCGGTAGTTCTTGTTGACGACCGGAGTTGGTTCAGTTGCTTTCACGTCCCCGTTGACAATGGTTTTTTAATCGAAAACGCTCCGGTGTATTTTCATTTTTGTGGCTCTATTCAAATTACTCCGTACGTTTTAATCGTTGAGTATGTCGTCGTTAGATTAGAAGTGTTTGACTGTTAAAGTCTCTTCATCGCAGTAAGGACAGGATGGGGAGCTAGAAGATCAAGGTTGATGAGGTAGGAATGTGTGATACGAGTATGGCCAATTCTTAGACGAGTGAGAACAACATATTCACGTGTAGTATTTCTTATAGAGGAGGACCAGGGTACACGGGAGTTCGTTTAATTCTGTGAAGTTTGTTAGTCGTTTGGTCTTCCCAGAGTGATTTCCATTTTTGAAGGATGAGAAGACGGTAGTGATTTTTGTAATGGGAGACAGGTAAACGGGTGTAATCAGTTATTTTAGTTAAGGAAGTGGCATTTTTGGCGGCTCTGTCGACTGTATCATGTTCTGGTAAATTGGTATGACCAGGGATCCATATGAATGTGATTTGGGTGTTGATGGACTTAAGGATAAGTAATGTGAGGTAAATTCGTTGAATAGGGGGGTGAGTGCTATACGTGTCTCGTATGGAGTGTAAGGAAGAAAGTGGTTTTGGATAATCATGTTGTTGTTAGATTTAGGGAATAGTGTGAGGTCAAGACGTATGCTTGGTTCAGGGAGCGTCCAAGGTGGGGAGGTAATGTAAATGGGTTGCAAAGGATTTGCTTGAAATGGCTTATTGAGGGAGTGGTTGAATTGGAGAAGGATATATTTATTGTGAGTCGAAAAGGGTTGCGTGCTTTGTAGAAAGATTGAGTTTATATAGGAAGATCAGGGAATTGGGAGACAGAGGATAAGAGATTAGAAATTAGGATGAGTCTACGAAAGAAGAGTGGAAGTTCAGCGGCCTCTGTACCTAAACTAAGTTTGGGGCTTGTGCGGTAGGCACCTAAGGCCATTCTCAAGGAGGAGGTTTGAATGGTATCAAGTAACGAGAGAACAGATTTGTTGGCTAAATTGTATGTTGGTGCCCCGTAATCTAATATAGATCGAATATGATTGGTTTGATGAATCATCGAGACGAGAGGACACCCCAGTGTAAGTTGAGTGCATTCTCGTACTGTCAGGCGCATTCTGGCGCTTTGATGAACAATTTTAGGTTACAAGACACAGAAAGGCATACGCAGCTCACGTTACAGAAGAGAATCGATTGAGATGAAAATGACCTATTTTTCGATCATTCAGGTTCATATTGGTGAAAACTTTCAAACTCCCTCCTTCATCTATAAGGATTGAAATTTCAGAATTTCGACTAGCTCCTTCTTTCTGTGTATGTACTTGAATCTTGAACTTCTATAAGGATCGCATTATATTTTCAGTTAATCAGCGAAATCTGTGCAAGTTCTCTCCTTATCGAGTTCAAATCTGAAAATGTCTGCAAGTCTCGCCCAGAGGTGAAATTTATGTGTGTAAGTCTCTCGTTTATTTGTCCGAGTAAATGAATACAGTACTAGAGAAGGTGCAAGTGAATTCCTTCATACCAATTTACAAAACGCTCAAAGTTTCTTAGTTGAATAGCTCATTCGAAAACTTAATTAACGAGAACTGAAAAATTTTTCAGTGAATCCTTATACGAGTATGTCATTGGATAACTGTGTTACTCTAATAAAAAAAAAAATGAATAAATAAGAAATAAGGCGACGACAAAAAAAGCAAAGAAGAGAAAGTTACCCTACCGATCGTTCGCAGCAGGTCTTCTCAACGCCCATGTTGACTTCATCTTGGTTCAATTGCGTGAAACTTTTTTCAAACTTTATTTAAAATAAAAATTGTGCATGAATTTTCCATTCAAGAGTATACATTTAGGTAATGAAGAAATTTTTTTGTGGAATGAATAATCGAGATTAAATTCTTTGGGTGTAAACAAACGTTCATACTGTTTAAAATGACTTGATAAATACACGCTTTAAAATTTTCAGACCTCCAGTATAGCTTACAAAAAATTTGCATGTGTTAGACGTTTAAAGGAACTTGACCTCAAGACACTTTTCTACCGCCACCAATTTTGAAAATTGCGTTTCATATTTTCTATTACTTCTGATTTCTCGTGCTTCTTCTTTCATCCTTCTCGTTGACTTTCAAAATATTAACCGTTTTATTTATGTTTATTTCTTATGATTATGATTCCCTCGAAGACGTTATCTCCGGCGTCGTAGGTAAACTTTCAACCGTAAAATTACTTCTAAGCTCGTAATTTTACGTTAAGAATAAGTTGACGGTAGCAGTCGTTTTGCGGTTATCGGTGTAAGCTTGGGAAACAAATTACAAAAATCATCCTCTTTGACGCTGTATTTCGCTTTCATGTGTCGGCTAGCTGAAGTAAATTTAGGTACTAAAAAAAAATTACTGTTGACAAAATTATTATCAACTCCGTAATAACGATTGCGCGCGAGATTAAAATTAATACACCTGCTCAACTTTATCGGTGTAAACAAGCATTTATTTTTGCGGGCAATTCGAGTTGTGTATGTACGGAATGTGTGTCTGGTAATAGGAATTACAACAGATCTAATGCGACATTATCGCGAAGACAAACTGTAGTTTCTTCTACAGAAACCAGGAATTATTTCTGTGGTGACCAGACTTCCTGTTATTGGTACTTTTCATGTACCTCTCTCTTATGTTTACCAGGGCGTAAAATGTATTTACTTAGGTGAAATTTTAATACGGATGTTTTCCCGAGTCCGGTTGTGCGGTGAAAATATAGGCAGCTCTTTTTCGTGAGTCGTATAATTTGCCACGACCCTTGTAACGTTTGAGTGTTAATGAAGCACCGAAGCATATCAGAAGATTTATTCAACGTAATACGAAAGCTTAGAGCAGGTGCGAATTCTCTAATATCTGTACGCGCTTTTAGTGGTTTTATATGCTGGCTAAATAACATTTTTTCTTCTTTGATTCCTCATTCGTCCTGTTCACGAATCAACGACAAAAGTATTTCTTGTCCTATTCGAAAAGTACCTGATACCATCGAGGTGTGTCGAAGGCGAACTACGAAAACTATTTTCAATTAAAACTAAACATCACTAATTTTGAGAGGTTAACTCCGTTTACCATTTACCAGAATTGGTTTTTGTTGTAGTTGTGTACTCACCCCGAACCGTGACACTATATCTTGCAAAATGCTCTCGATTTTGCGTTCGATGTTAACGCGTTACGAAACATTTCAAGCGATCAAAGCGGGTAAATCGTCGGTATAATAGTTCGAAACGGTGCATTTTTTTTTGTATGAAAAGCATTTTATTTCCAGGAATGCGCAAGCTCGCTTTGTTTTGATAATGAAAACTGGAAACAATGTAAAGAAATGAAGAATGGTTCAATCTAAACCTACCCCCAGTTCTGAAGTAATAAAATTCATTTGTAGAGTACTTTCGAGTGCACACCAAATACTTGACGCGCGTATTATGTTAACGCGTATGAAAGAAAAATTTATAAGCGAAAGAGTGTAGGACACACAAAGTCTGTCAGACACTACGTAAGAGGGAAACAAAGCACTACTCCGAGATCAACCATTCATTTTTACCGTGGATGGGTCAGAGCGGATCTAAATAGCGAGTTTTTCCATCGAGTGCGGTGCGTATGCTCTACACAATCATGTAAGTTGATTGTTGCGAAAAGAAAAGAGTAAACTTCGGAATGCGTCTTGGTGTAGTAGATTTATAATATGAGAGTCCTTCAAAAATTTTGGTAAACAGCAATTGCAGACCAAATACGTGGTAGAATTTCGATGTTGTAAGATGTGAAAAGTAACGAACGAATAAAACAAGAATAATGTAACTTGCTCTGAAAAGTTCTTGATATTGAAAAAAAAAAAATACGAAGAATGAATTAACTCGCTAGGAACAATGGTAATGTACATAAAAAAGGGAAAAGATTTTTGAACATTCTTCAAGAGGTTATTAAATTGCACCAGAGTAGTATGTAAGGTACTTATATGATGAAATTTTCGCGATAAATTTCATCAAAATGACAATTCTAACTGGTTAAGTTTTCATTGTTTGTTAGGATAGAAAGAAGTTATGTTTTCATTTTTCGAATTTTACGTACGTTCGCCTCAATAATTACATTTGTTCTACGTCACCGGTGGAGTTTGAACGATATTCCTCCCTATTCTGATAGAATGAAAAGCGAAGGGGAACAGATACCGGGAACCACCCGCTTATAGATAATGAATGCCTTCATTTTAGGCTTGGGTCAATAGTAGTGTATTTCTTTCAGACCGAAGGTAGCATATTTTAAAAACTTCTTTCTCATAGATATATTTATTTTTTTTTTCATTCAACTGACGCTTAAAAAAACATTTCTCCGGAACCGTAATATGTTGAGTCCTGAAGTCTTTTTCTTATCAACTTTTCGTAGAAAAGCAAGAACTACACTTGTTACAGTTGTGACAGAAAGAGGGGCAAATGAATTTTTTCGACCTTTTAGAGGTCATAGACCATCGCCACGCAATTGAAAAAATTTTAGGTTTGGGTGCCGGTATGATATGCGCCCTACCAATTGTATGTGTTACGCCGAATCCGCCGATTCAGTATAAAAATTGCCGAATCCGTGGACTCCGCAACCACTTTGCTGATTCCATGGAGTTTAGAAAATGTTGCTGAATTCGTGGATTTTTTGCCAATTCCGCGGAAGTTTTTGTCGAGTCCTTGAATTAAGCAGACGATTTTCTATCAAATCCGTGGATTCGGCAGCACTATTGACCAATGCGGAGGATCCTTTAATATTATATAACGTTATGGAAATTTAAAAAGATTTATATTATTTATTATGTTAAAAATTATAAGTTGAAAGTGAACGTGCACTTCCTTTCATCTGATGAAAACTCTCACAAAAGGCTCTAGCCGGGTAAGGGGGGAAAATGGCCTTAGTCGGAAAATGTTTCAAATGTCCGTGAAAATGTTGTCTCCAATGAGAAAACTCGAAATCCAAAAAATTGGACCCATCCGCTCACCCACATGGTCTGCAGAGCCATTTTAAGGCCTAAAATCCAAATGGCTATATCTCAGCCAATAATTATCGCACAGCGATAAAACTTCGGGACATTTTAGTATATGTGAACGTTCACTCATAGTATTTTTTTCACAAGAAATCATTCATATTTTCCCCAGTTTCTAGCTCTAACAAAACTTCAAACTCGAATAAAAAAAAAGTCGGGGGGGGGGGAAGCACCTGGGAAAAATCATTCATTTGAAGCGCCATACCCTCTACTACAACATACATGAGTACCACAGTCATCGGTAAAGTGCAACATTCCCAAAAAAATCAATATTTAATGAATTTCTGTGATTTTTCCATGAATAGCGGGGTGAACTATGACTGCTATCGCAATAGACCACGAGAAATCAATGGTCAATGTTCGAGGTGAAAAATACGCACTCCTCCGTGAGATGAAATGGGAATGTTGATAGACCAAAAATATATTTTTAGTATTTCGTTTATCGATTTGCTCAATTCTTATGTAAATACGTCCACCGCTGAGGTGGAGTACGTTAGATTGAGAAAAATAGTTGAAAAATTCTCCAGTCGCTGGATTAGTCTGAAAATAGTAGAGAAGTGAGAAAATCCACGTGTTCACCCTGGAAGACCGTGAGTTTTGGTATTTCATGCATCAAATAGGTCAGTTCTCACGTAAACATGTTCGCCGAGTTTGAAAATAAATTGTCAAAAAATTCTCCAGTCGCTGGAACGTTCTGGAAATTACAAAAATTAGAGAAAATCCACTTTTTCACCCTGGAGGACCGTGAGTTTTGGTATTTCATTCATCAATTCGTTCAATTCCTAAGTAAACATTTACGCCATGTTTGAAAAAAAAATAGTCAAAAACTTCTCGAGTCGCTGGAACCACTGGAAAGGAAAAAAATCGAGAAAATCTAATTTTTTACCCTGGAGGACCGGAATTTTTGGTATTTTGTTCATCAATTAGGTAAATTTTCAAGTAAACATGTACGCCAAGTTTGAAAAAAATAGTATAAAAATTATCCACTTTCTGGGATGCTCTGGAAATAGTGAAAACTCCAGGTAATCCACTTTTCCAACATGGAAAACAGTGATTTTTCATATTCTGTTTATCAACAAGGTCAATTCTTATTTAAATACATCCGCCGAGTTAGTCAATAAATTCTCCAGTTGCCGGAACGGTCTAGAAATACCAAGTTCAGAAAATCCACTTTTTCAACCTGGAGAGCCCTGATTTTTGGTATGGTCTTTATCAATTAGGTCAAATCTTATGTTAATAAGTCTTACAAGCTGGAAAGAAATAGTTCATAAATTCTCCAGTCGCTAGGACGCTCTGGAAATAGTAAAAAACCGATACACACCCACCCCTAAGATTCATTTCCTTTACTCTGAAGTGTTGAATGTTTATTTTTGTTCCCCTGAAGTCGTGGAGGTACAAACTGTGTTACTAGGAGTCGTGCACTTCCATGAAGTGCAGGAATCTTCTCTCGAGTTGAGGTGACAATGCTTCAAATATTGGAATTCATGAGCACAATACAAAGGAGATGATTGTCTTCTTGTGTCTCGGAAAAGGATTCCTCCACATCATGCGAGTAACACAATTTGTACCGCTGCGACTCGAGGGGGAAAAGTGACACATGAATCATTGTGGCATGGCGGGTGTGTATCTTTGATTTTTTAATATTTTCAGAGCGTCCCAACGACTGA
Source organism: Aspidiotus rigidus (assembly GCA_035079385.1). NCBI lineage: Eukaryota > Metazoa > Arthropoda > Insecta > Hemiptera > Diaspididae > Aspidiotus > Aspidiotus rigidus. The sequence goes on along the minus strand of JAVHKY010000003.1, from coordinate 13,909,786 downwards.
AGAATTTTTTTCAATTTTTTAAAAACTCGTGTAAGTGTTCTTAGAAGAATCGACCATACCAATGAGCGTCTGGAGAATTTATTGAATATTTTTTTCGAAATAGGGATGTATTTACTCAAAAATTGACCTTATTGATAAATAGAATATGAAAATCACGATTCTCCAAGTTCAAATAGCAGATATTTTCAATTTTTCATTTTCAGACTATTCCAGCGACTGAAGAATTTATGGACTATTTTTTTCAAACTCGGCGGAGGTACATAAGATTTGACCTTTTTGATAAACAACATACCAAAAATCAGGGCTGTCCATGTTGAAAAAGTTGATTTTCTGGATTTGGTACTATTTCTAGATCGTTCCAGCGACTGGAGAATTTATTGACTATTTTTTTCCAACTCGGCAGATGTCCTTGTTGATAAACAGAATATGAAAAATCACGGTTTTACATGTTGGAAAAGTGGATTACGTCTAGAGTTTTTACTATTTCCAGGGCATCCCAGAGACTGGAGAATTGTTTGATTATTTTTTACCAACTCGGTGGATGTATTCACATAAGATTTGCCGTAATTGATGAATGAAATATGAAAAATCGCACTTATCCAGGTTGAAAAAGTGGATTTTCTCTAATTTATGTCATTTCCAGAACGTTCCAGCGACTGGAGAATTTTTTGACCATTTTTTTCAAACTCGGCGAACATGTTTACGTGAGAACTGACCTATTTGATGAATGAAATACCAAAACTCACGGTCTTCCGGGGTGAACACGTGGATTTTCTCACTTCTCTACTATTTTCAGACTAATCCAGCGACTGGAGAATTTTTCAACTATTTTTCTCAATCTAATGTACTCCACCTAATCGGTGGACGTGCTTACATAAGAATTGACCAAATCGATAAACAAAATACTAAAAATATATTTTTGGTCTATCAACATTCCCATTTCATCCCACGGAGGAGTGCATATTTTTCAGCTCGAACATTGACTATTGATTTCTCGCGGTCTATTGCGGTAGCAGTCATAGTTCACCCCGCTATTCATGAAAAAACCACGGAAATTCATTAAATATTGATTTTTTTTGGGAATGTTACACCTCACCGAGGACTGTGGTACTCATGTATGTTGTAGTAGAGGGTATGGTGCTTCAAATGAATGATTTTTCCCAGGTGCCTCCCCCCCCCCAACTTTTTTTTTATTCGAGTTTGAAGTTCTGTTATAGCTAGAAACTAGGGAAAATATGAATGATTTTTTTTTTTTTTAAATACTACGAATGAACGTTCACATATCCGTATACTAAAATGTCCCGAAGTTTCATCGCTGTGCGATCATTATTGGCTGAGATATAGCCATTTGTATTTTAGGCCAAAAATGGCTCTGCAGCCCATGTGGGTGAGTGGATGGGTCCAATTTTTTGGATTTCGAGTTTTCTCATTGGGGACAACATTTTGACGGACATTTGAAACATTTTCCGACCAAGGCCATTTTCCCCCCTTACCCGGCTAGAGCCTTTCTATCAAAACGGATACAAAGATAATGTGATACGATTAACGTGCGACGAATTACTTTACTCGAATATTGTTTAATACAGAAGAATGCTCGTATCTTCTATCGCTTTTCAGCGAGTACTGACCTGTCTGACATAATACCTCTGAATTTCTGTACTTGAGGCAATAATTCACGTGCTTCAATTATCCACAAGCAGTCGGTCTTGGACTGTGGGAAACGCTGGGACCACTTCTTTGGCGTTATGCTTTTCTAGTCTTTGTTCACCCATCCAGAGTGACTCAGTGACTGCTTTGGAGGCCTCGGCTACTTCGTCAGGGGAGACCGTATTGCCTTATAGCACAGAGCCGCCTTCTTCATCAGTCTCAACCTGGGGAAGGTGTCCCCGCTTGGCCATAACTTGCAGGACCGTATAAAATCCACTTGACTAATCTTTCGACAATCTGAAGATGGAGTGGTGTACTTGCCGCTAGGACGCTAGCAACCTGTCTGCTAACGTCCTTGTAGCTCCTGCCGCTGATGATCACGTCGGACTGGCGTTGGACCTTGGCAATATTGATTTCCAGTAGGTCTACAGCCGGGGTCCGTGATACCAAACAGAAGAACAGTATTTAGCGAGCAAGGTTGCGGGCAAGTTTCTGGAGGAGAGGAATGCGGGTCACCCTCACGCTCACAAAATGGCATCTATCAACTTGGCGCTCCTTCGTCTGCTCACCCTTTCGCTTTCACCTTCGGCTCGGCCGGCGGAAATTCAAGCAATCAAAAAGAGCGACGTCACTTACGCTCTCAACGTAGACATTGATCTATTTGCCAAGGGGAAGTCACACATCTCTTCGTTGATTTTCGTTTCAAATACTTCGGCGCTGTAATAGCCCATATTTCATTTATTTTGGATTAGGGAACGTGGAATTTCCAAATATATCTTTTGGAGGTGAAACCGATTCTCAGGGAACAACAACGTTGATATGATCATATAGGTCCCCATATCGATGTGAATTCTCTCTTACTTTCTCTACCGATTTGTGTGATATTCTTCTGGATTGCAGAATTAAGATTAGAGTGACGCTGCTTCAATTTCACTTGACAAAACATCAGTGCAATTTTTTATTTCCCGACCAATCCAATAACTTACAATGCAATGTTTGGAAAAAATTTGTCGTTAACATGGAGAACTTAAATGATGAATTTTGTATCTTAATCGCTAACAATAAAAGGACCTGTTGATTTTAAGTCGATTTCCAGTCTCGAGTCGATTCGCAGTCGACATTGAACTCAAAATCGACGTCTATTTCGAGAAGACATGGTGCATTGGCCGGATGTCCATTCAACAACACAAATTAGAAGTCGAGCTGTACGACTACAAACTTCATAGAGTACTCGCAACAAAAGACCCGGTTAAAGAACTCATCGAAGAAGATAAATCAAGTCTCTGGTAAACATGTATGAACATGAATCTTCTTAAGAGAAGGGTGATCTAAATGCTCTATTATAACTTAAGAACTTTGTAACCGGGATAGGTACTACAAACAATGACGTTGGCCAAATACGTAACTGATGTCTGCATAATTGCTCAAGAAAATTCATCTCGTACATAAATTAATTCTGCGCATAAGACGGTGTGTATATAACCGATTTAATTCTCATTCTCTTTAAGCTATAGTCGAAATTCCGGTGAGCCAGTCCAAAGTTTGCGTCTTCTCGGAATACGCACGTCCCGTAACGAGCCGTGTAATCTCAGTAAGAAATAAAATTTGTTTTGCTCTATAGGCTTCTGTTTCCACCACAATTCGCTTTGGGCCGAATATTTCGTTCTTTGGCTTCATTCATAGACTCGGTAAAGTCAAATAAATGTCTCGACGTAAAACGTAAAAACAAAGTAGTACTATCTATTTAGGTCTGCCTTAGCCTAGTTCATGGGCGTAGAAGTATATACAGTAATTGTAAACGATATCCAAACGGTACAGCAACTCTCTCTAGCTCACGGTACCGATGCAATAAACGAGTAATGCAGAGTGGTCCATTACGGTTTTATCAATTTTCACCGCAGTCGCTTCACCCACCCTTAGTTTACACTCATTGAATCTTCTTTACTTTCGTTATTTACTCATCCAATGGTACTAATGACGAGAGCAATCCGTATAGCGACGATACAGCATGCGCAAGTGAACTTGGAATTATATTAGATGACGTTTATTATTCTTACAAACAATCAATGCATCTTAATCATGGACTTGTAGTTTAAAGTAAGAGTAACCATCTTCCCAATAGTATTCGATCTTTTTCAACAATTCTACATTGTAGTTGTTCGCGTCGAAATGTTCGAATATTTTCTTGAGGAATAATATTTCAAAGGTAATGCTCGTACACCCTGCGAATTTCCAGAAACAAGAATATAAAACTGGAGGATGAGATTTTTACTTGCTTACTAACATGATAATTTTGAAAACCTCACCTTAATTACATCATGTATGCGATTTACTACTTCACAAAAGTAAGGATCCTTGTGATGGGGTGATGTGGTGGTGTCAGTGGGAAAGATCTAATCTTCAAAATTCGATTATTCAATTTCCGGTGTGTAGCTCAGCGTTCGTAGTATGGGAAATACCTCTGCATCTTAATTTCTTTAAAGTACATGTAAGACAATTTTGAAGGTAACGGCAATTCCATGAGGGAATTCACGTCTTAAAAAAGTTTGTTTTTTTAGCGGGAAACCCGCTATCCATTTTGTTAGGAGATTACATCCTCAGAAAACGTCCGCGTCCGCAGGTTAGGTTAGGTTACGGGACTTGGAAGAATTTCGAGTCTCGAGCTATATATGAAAGGAAGGGGACTTAGAAGAATTTCGAGTCTCGAGCTATATATGAAAGGAGGGGGACTTAGAAGAATTTCGAGTCTCGAGTTATATATGATAGGAGGGGGACTCGGAAGAATCGTGACTTTCGAGCTATATATGATAGGAGGGGGACTTGGAAGAATTTCAAGTCTCGAGATATATATAATAGGGGGGGGGGGGACTTGGAAGAATTTTGACTTTCGAGCTACCGTCCGCCGTCCAACCAAAAACTTAGAAAAATTTTGAGACTCGAGCTATATATGATAGGAGGGGGACTTAGAAGAATTTCAAGTCTTGAGATATATATGATAGGAGGGGTACTTGGAAGAATCGTGACTTTCGAGCTATATATGATAGGAGGGGGACTTAGAAGATTTAGAAGAATTTCGAGTCTCGAGCTATATATGATAGGAGGGGGACTTAGAAGAATTTCGAGTCTCGAGTTATATATGAAAGGAGGGGGACTTAGAAGAATTTCGAGTCTCGAGTTATATATGATAGGAGGGGGACTCGGAAGAATCGTGACTTTCGAGCTATATATGATAGGAGGGGGACTCGGAAGAATTTCAAGTCTCGAGCTGTATATGATAGGAGGGGGACTTAGAAGAATTTCAAGTCTCGAGCTATATGTAATAGGGGGGGGGGACTTACAGAATTTTGACTTTCGAGCTACCGTCCGCCGTCCAACCAAAAACCTAGAAAAATTTTGAGACTCGAGCTATATATGATAGGAGGGGGACTTAGAAGAATTTCAAGTCTTGAGATATATATGATAGGAGGGGTACTTGGAAGAATCGTGACTTTCGAGCTATATTTGATAGGAGAGGGACTTAGAAGAATTTCGAGCCTCGAACTATATATGATAGGAGGGGGACTTGGAAGAATTGTGACTTCCGAGCTATATATGATAGAAGGGGGACTAGGAAGAATTTCGAGTCTCGAGCTATATATGATAGGAGGGGGACTTAGAAGAATTTCACGTCTCGAGCTATATATGATAAGAGGGGGACTTAGAAGAATTTCAAGTCTCGAGCTATATGTAATAGGGGGGGGGGGACTTACAGAATTTTGACTTTCGAGCTACCGTCCGCCGTCCAACCAAAAACCTAGAAAAATTTTGAGACTCGAGCTATATATGATAGAAGGGGGACTAGGAAGAATTTCGAGTCTCGAGCTATATATGATAGGAGGGGGACTTAGAAGAATTTCACGTCTCGAGCTATATATGATAAGAGGGGGACTTAGAAGAATTTCAAGTCTCGAGCTATATGTAATAGGGGGGGGGGGACTTACAGAATTTTGACTTTCGAGCTACCGTCCGCCGTCCAACCAAAAACCTAGAAAAATTTTGAGACTCGAGCTATATATGATAGGAGGGGGACTTAGAAGAATTTCAAGTCTTGAGATATATATGATAGGAGGGGTACTTGGAAGAATCGTGACTTTCGAGCTATATTTGATAGGAGAGGGACTTAGAAGAATTTCGAGCCTCGAACTATATATGATAGGAGGGGGACTTGGAAGAATTGTGACTTCCGAGCTATATATGATAGAAGGGGGACTAGGAAGAATTTCGAGTCTCGAGCTATATATGATAGGAGGGGGACTTAGAAGAATTTCACGTCTCGAGCTATATATGATAAGAGGGGGACTTAGAAGAATTTCGAGTCTCGAGCTATATATGAGAAGAGGGGGACTTGGAAGAATTTCGAGTCTCGAGCTATATATGATAGGAGGGGGACTTAGAAGAATTTCACGTCTCGAGCTATATATGATAGGAGGGGGACTTAGAAGAATTTCGAGTCTCGAGCTATATGTGATAGGAGGGGGACTTGGAAGAATTGTGACTTCCGAGCTATATATGATAGAAGGGGGACTTAGAAGAATTTCGACTCTCGAGCTATATATGATAGGAGGGAATGTAGAATGATAATTTCGATTTGAATTATATGACAAGATTATCAACTCAGTTCAACACCACCTGAGAGGTCGAGTTAAGGAATTGCGGGTTCCCCGCTGCCATTGCAACGTCTGCAATGGCTTCTAATTTTTCCAACTGCCGCGACGCGAAGTCAACAGCCTGCCAGTCTGAATGGGGAACCCTCGAGACAATTACATCACACTGAATTCTGTCTATTGCAAATTTGAAGATGAAATGTATCGATTCGGACTCGCCATTCCTTAGGAGCGTTACAATCGGTAAAATTTAAAACGAGACCGGGGAAATTTTCCCATCGGTAATCTCTCAAAATAACTTGGGAATGAAACAATATAGAAAAATGTAGATGCAATTATAAATTTTGTGAAGTTCCGTACCCCGTGAAAAAAGAGGTTCCTAAAATCAGAAGTTTTAAGCAAGTGCTCTTGCGTTTGCATGCGCGGAATTTTTCTTGAAAGTCAAAATTTTTCCAAAGTTATCATCCTTCCAAACCCCCATCTTCCATAATGATAAAGGTTGAAGTAAAAATTATTCTGAGCCGCCTTTCTGTTATATCTGGCTCAGAAATAGAAATTTTTCCAAGTCTCCTATTATATATAGCTCCAAGGTTGCAATTTGCAAGTCCTTTTGCTATCTCTATTACATACAGAGTCAACATCAAATTAATGACAACTTTGAGCCATAAAAGAAAGGTTCAGAAATTATTCATGTATTTATGGAGAGTTGGCAAAGATGAAATATTATTCTATTGAAGGGGAATATTAAACTGCACGAAAAGAAAAGGCGTTTGAACGAAAAACAGCAGCACGAAAAAATCATTAAAAATAACGAAATAACAAGTGGTGGTAACGAAAAGTAAAGCACACACAATTTTCGAGTATACTCACGAAAAAAAAAAAAAAAAAATACAAGAAATTTTCAGAGTGTTCTCACGAAAAATAAATAAATAAATAAATAAATAAAAAGGAATAAATGCATACCCGTCGGCCAATTTTTAAATGAAATTCTAGACATAGTCAGGTAGTGGTCAGAAAAACGAAATGCACCTTCAAAAAACAGCACTCCATTCGTCAACGTGCCAGATATTTCTTTGTCGCTATGGACTGTCGCTTATCAGTAGGCTGCAGCTGATAAAGCAATTCTGCAACGCCCTCCACAAGGAGGAGAGTTTTATGGAATACTTTGTGGCAACAGGAAGCAGTAACAAATGTATTTGGGAAAAAGAACTGTCCAAATTTTTGAGAGGCGACGGCAGGTGGCAAACGTTCGACGATTTCAAAGCCCGCAAATTCTATGTCTGGACCATAGTCATCAACAGAGGAAATTTGCGGGAATCGAAATGTTCATGCCCCCCTTTTTTTGAAGAGTTTGCAGTGTAAGCATACGGTAGGGATGTGCATTCAGTTGAAGCTACTATCAGTGCCACATGAAGTGAAAACATTTCCACTTGACCAAAAAAGAGAAGCTGTCAGGCCCGTATAGTAAAACGTTACTCTTCAAACAAAGTGTCACACATTTCTGCATTCCAACTCCTTTTTTGAAATATTGTTCTCCATCAGGAACGTAGGAAATTTTGTCGTAGATGTTGTAGGTTTACTTCGACAATACAAATAATACAAGTAGTACTCGGTTATTTCTCTTTTCTCGCCCTGTGTAGTGTTGATGAAAATTTAATAATTTTGGCAAATGAATAAAACATGTTTTTGAAAATTTGAACTTATGAAAGAAGTTATCGCAGAATGTATAAAAAGAAAGAAAGAAAAAATGTAACCAAAAATGAGAAAGGAAGAAAAACTAGCGGCATGAAGTGAAAAGATACAAAGAAAATAGAAAGGAAAAATGTAAAGAAATTATCGCCTCAAAAAAACGAGACGAAAGTTTAAAACGAAACTTGAACACGAAAATGCCATCAGTTTCAGTCTCTATAGAATGAAACAAACGGAAGAAGAAAAGAAAGTTAGCATCTTAATGAGTCTCCAGACGAGCAATAATATTAAATAAAGTTTACAAAATTGGTATTTCATTATCGTAACTAGATGTAGACGTACTTTCTCATCGTAAATTTCTTCGTTAAGTTTAGTAAACTCCGAGATTTACGTATTCATTGCTGAATATCTCGCTGTATAACTAGGCCTATTTGTTAAGTCAAATTATGTTCGACAAACTCTCGTCTTGCACTGGGCTTTAATGATAGGAATATTTTATCAACGGCAAGTTCTGCAAAAAATCATAATGAATAGTTGTCATAGGCGACTCTTCTTTGTCATTGCGGATATACCCATGCGTATATAACGGGGAGGATGTCAAAAAAATAAATATAGTGAAAAGGTAATCTTCTAGAAAGAAAGAAACTTTCGCAATAGCGTCTCTGGAGACAATTCATCGTCATAAATATTACATAGAACTTCCAGGCACGTTTGATCATGGCAAGAAAAGGGAAGAGGAAACAGTAGCGGGGGATGATTGAACGTGAGCATAGCTGCAATTACTACGTGATACGAGGATATTGTCAAGGTTGAAAGATGCAATCACGACAAGAAATATTAGGTTCGAGGCTGTACGTTTTTTGTACGTAAACATATTACCGTACCGAGCTCTGCGTTCGACCCTTGCCGAGGATAGAAATATCGAAGTTGAAAAACCGAAAAATAATGAGTTCTTAATGCGTATTGTCGCCTTTGGTTAGAGAAAACTGCGTACGTGTAGTTTTTTATCGCATATAACTTCATGGAATTTATTTTCCAATTCGATATATTTGGTCAAGAGTGAAAAGTATATACTTGTACGTACCATCTGTATTTCCCATTTTCCGAGTTTTATCTCGTAAAGACGTCTTTTAAAAAGCTAGCATTATTCTAAATACGACTGCTCGTTCTCGATTTCGAGAATTCTAGTTACACCTCGCTGAATGATCCGAGCTTTACTCATATATTGGAACTTTTGAATTCGCGAAGAGGATATTGAAAATTGTCTTACCAACGAAGGTTTATGGTGTGAAGATGATAGAAGATAGCACAGGTATGATTGAGTAGCACAGTTTCGATTCGTAATATTATACATTCTTCCATCATTTGGAAAGGATTTATTTTTCAATTTCTGTCTGAAATATTAAAACAAAGAATCTTGGAAATTTCTCCCCCTATCACAACAGAAACTTCGAATTGTTTGATCTAGTCTCTAATTTGCTGGTATGGATAGAATTCCTCGATATGATACGGTTTTACATAGGTAATTTTATTCTTCAAAATTTCTCGTCCTTAGTTCTCGTTTCGCAAGGTCCCCGTATACGAGGAAATTGTGAATTCGTTTTTTGTATTGTTATTTCTTAAACGTTGAAAAAATTGAGTTTCTGATAGATAGGCCTACTTGAAAAATCTACGCATCATACGTAAGTATATCTTCAAACTTTTGTTCTTAACCTCGTTTCCGTATTTTTGCGAACAATTTTCCATAGTTCAGGTCGAATTTATATCGGTAACTCGTTTTCTAGGGAAGTGTTTATAGATATTATATCAATTCTATTTTTCTTTAGAATTCGTTGGAACTTTGAAAATCGTTTTGCCGCGCGTACAAATATGTATAAGTGAAGACTTTAGGCCTCCTTCACTCATCGTTAAGTCGTTATTCAAAAATGATTTACTGTAGCGTCCTATGTTTCAACGTACGTACGCTGCACTGCTCTGACCAAGCAATTCGCGTGGAACAGACTTTCCTCAAAATATTACAGTAATGATACACAGTACATGACACATTATTTTTGTCAGATGGAGAAATGGAATGGTTTCCGTGGGCTGAATTTTAAGTAGCTCGATGGAGAAACTAGAATGCCGTTCAGAATACTTAATAATGCCCAATTCCGCTATCACCGCCGTTTATTAATGTTGAACATATACATTTGACTTAGAAAAAAATATCCTATTCACCTGTTCTTCAGAAGTGACAAAATCTCTTTTGTTAACACGGATCGTCAGTTGGTGAACTGGATGGAAATGAGATACACTCTTAGTCGACGATAATAACGACCCATTCCTTTATTATCTCCCATAAACTTAAGAGAAATCTCAGTTTCGAAGGAAAATACGGTAGTATTACAGGAAGGTATCGCTTCTTTTTTTTTTATTACTAAATAGTTGAGGGCAATATTCGAACCTCCAGCACCGGTATCTACCCTCTTGGGTATTGCGTCGGTAGTCCGTAGAGCTCAGATTGTGAGTGACCTGGCTTCCTTTTTTCCTCCAAGTCCGCCCGCAGTGCAATATCCATCAATGAGGTCATTACAGGGGTCTATTCGACTACCAAAGGAGCGCTTGGTACTCGAGCTGGAATTCAGGTAGTCGTGTACCGAGAACGCACGCGTATCTACTCCTCCACCAGAGCTCTCAACTACCTTTGAGAGTTCATTAGGAGCTCACCAGCTACATATTGCAACTGTGGCTCCTCTTCCTCTTTTGCTATAGCTTTTTGTTCATTCCTTTTTCTTCATTTGTTGGCGCTCGCTTTTGAATGCCCCGCGTCTGGTGGTGCTGATTAACGATGATGTTGCAGACTATTAAAACTGGCAATTTTGTGGGCAACAGGGCAGAAAGATCTGCCGTGGACGGTAATATCGGTCGAGGTACCTTTTCTAGACATGGCGAATTCATGGACACCTTCTGTATTAGAGATAGTAAGGTTCAAAAAATTTATAGATGAACCGCCTACTTCCAACGTGAATTTGATGGAAGGGTACAAACTATTGAGATACCTGAGAAACTCCAAAAGGAGATCTCGGTGACCGGTCCACATGCACAACACATCATCAACATACCTGTGCCAATAATGTATAATATGACCCAAAAGCCCCTGACCAGAGGAAAAAAGATCGAGCTCAAATTTAGACATGAAAACCTCCGAAATGAGGGAACCCAGAGGAGAGCCACTAGGGATACCTACCTCCTCTGGAAATTCGAAAAATTTCCCTTTCAATTTGCAAAAATTGGGAGACCAACAAATATTGAGTAAATTGAAAAATTCTGCCAGTTCTTCGTGACAGATATTAGATTGGACCAAGAGGTCTCCCATATGCTGCATGGCAGTAGCTCTAGGGATACTCGGAAATAAGCCGACTACGTCAAAAGAGCATAGGGTAGAATCAGGCGGAAGAATGTCAACTTTAAGCTTATCAGCCAGAGAGAACGAATTCTTCACAGAGTATGATGACTCAAATTCTACTCTAGATTTAAACAAACGGTCCAAAAATTTTGCCAAGAAGTCGTGTGGGAAGACACAAAGGAAACGACCGGCCGCATCGGAGTGTCCTTCTTATGAACCTTAGGCAGCCCGTACAATAAGGGCGGCACAGCTAGGGTTGGGCTCAAGGAGAAATATTTTAAGCGAAGGGGTTTTGATAATAAATTCACAATTGTTTATAACACGTCTAACTTCTTTAACGTGATTTGGAAAGTTAAAATCCACATTTACCTTGGCGCCACACTGGTCGAGAACGTCATAGACCTTGGAGACATAAGAGGACTTCTCCATAACTACAATGGCATTCCCTTTATCAGCCGTAGTGATGATGGTTAAGCCCTCCTCCCTAACCTTCCTCTTAATCCTCTTAATCACCTCCAAAGCAAGATCATTTATCCGAGGGAGGGGGGGTATGACGAACAAAGGCAGCACAAGCTTTCTGAGTATTGACCCCAGCCCCAATTTTTATTTCAAGGTCCGCAACGACAGCATTATTAAGAGGGGCTGACCCGAATTTTAAGCCCTTTTCCAAGAGATTCAACTCATCACTCTCAAACTCAACATTACTACAATTTATAATCCGTGGTAAAAATTTTGGGATAACGCTGACATGAGTACTCACTTCCTGGACAGCGGAGGCATTCGATTCTTGGAGGGAGCTAAGCTTTTTATTTTCCTTACGTCTCAATTTAGCCTCAAAGGACCTGCATTTAAGGTTAACCGACTTAATAAAGAGATCCAACTCACCTGGCGAGAATACACCGGAAAGTCTCGAATGGACCAACAAGTTCAACCTTGTGGTGATATTCAACTTCCCGTGCCACCTACGCAACTCGGTGCGGATCCACTTTTCAGTAAGAAATTTCTCCAATTTCTTGGGGCCGGTCGTTTCCTTTGTGTCTTCCGGCACGTACTTCTTGGCAAAATTTTTGGACCGTTTGTTTAAATCGAGAGTAGAATTTGAGTCATCCTACTCTGTGAAGAATTCGTTCTCTCTGGCTGATGAGCTTAAAGATGACATTCTTCCGCCTGATTCTACCCTATGCTCTTTTGACGTAGTCGGCTTATTTCCGAGTATCCCTAGAGCTACTGCCAGGCAGCATATGGGAGACCTCTTGGTCCAATCTAATATCTGTCACGAAGAACTGGCAGAATTTTTCAATTTACTCAATATTTGTTGGTCTCCCAATTTTTGCAAATTTGAAGGGAAATTTTTCGAATTTACAGAGGAGGTAGGTATCCCTATTGGCTTTCCTCTGGGTTCCCTCATTTCGGAGGTTTTCATGTCTAAATTTGAGCTCGATCTTTTTTCCTCTGGTCAGGGGCTTTTGGGTCATATACATTATTGGCACAGGTATGTTGATGATGTGTTATGCATGTGGATCGGTCACCGAGATCTCCTTTTGGAGTTTCTTAGGTATCTCAACAGTTTGTACCCTTCCATCAAATTCACGTTGGAAGTAGGCGGTTCATCTATAAATTTTTTGGACCTTACTACCTCTAATACAGAAGGTGTCCATGAATTCGCCATATATAGAAAAGGTACGTTGACCGATATTACCGTCCACGGCAGATCTTTCTGCCCTGTTGCCCACAAAATTGCCTGTTTTAATAGTTGTATCCACCGGTTGACTAGTATTCCATTGGGTTACCTCGCTTTTCAACAGGAGCTTTTGACCCTTAAAGCACTTGGCCAGAGTGAATGAGGTCAGCTTAGATATTGACTTGATGGTCCATAGAAAATTGACTCGGGAAAGCCTTGATTCCACTACCTCCCTCCCCCGCAATCCGGCGTCAAATAGTAGAAAACGTTGGATTAGGCTCCCCTTTTTGGGAAAATTCTCTTCCCAGTTAGGTCGTGTCCTCCGCCCATTTGGGTTTCGCCCAGTGTATTACAATCTTAACACTGTAAGAAGTCTGTTCGTTGACCCACTGGTCGAAAGAAGTGGGGTTTACAAAATGGAGTGTAATGGCTGTAATGGAATCTACATCTAGGCGAGACTGGACGTCAGCTCAAAATTAGAATAGATGAGCATAGGAAGGCGTGGGAAAAGAAGAAAGTGGGTGATTCGGCATTTGCGGACCATCTTATTACCACTGGCCATAGTTTCAAAGAGGGATCCGAGTCCCACCTCCATAGAGAGTCCTCGGTTTTCAAACGTACCGCGTTAGAACATATTGAAATTGAAGCGCTGCGTGGAAAAGGGGCCTCCGTTCCATAAGAAATACATTGGACGGAGGCCCCTTTTCCACGCAGCGCTTCAATTATTCGCCATCTGAATAACGACAACCTAAATGTGCTCAACAGGTACATACCTGATGAGGGGTTGATTGAACTAGTTTATGAGTATGATTCACATTGTGATGACTCGCTAGTTCAGTCATATCCTCCTCGGTAGTTCTTGTTGCCGGCCAGAATTGGTTCAGTTGCTTTCATGTCACCGTTTGACAATGGTTCTTTAATCGAAAGCGCTCCGGTGTATTTTGTGTTTCTGTGACTTCAATTAAAAATTTTGGATTTGAAAAGCCCCCCCCCCTTTTTTTTTTTGTTAATGATGGTGACTGCTTCTTCCTTTATACTAAACATTACGTACATACAGGTTCGATGTGCAATACAGAAAGCGAGACAAACGAAGGGAGTGAGTGAGTCTCTCAGTTGAGCCGTGAGCCTAGTATACTACCTTTAATATTAATATAGGCTGAAGTAGGCCTAAGTTCGCATAAATTATGATTCAGAGTTATACAAGGCGTAACAGGGGGGGGGGGAGGGGAACGAGCGAAGAGAGTGAGCCCTTCAATGGAGCCATGAGCCTAGTATATTGGACTGAATTGAGCTTAACCCCGCCCCGTCTGGCACCGTGTCAAGATAATCAATTAATGGAAAAGCAAAAAAAACTTGAGTAAGCAGTGTAACAGAAGTTTTTTCAAAAACGTATGTTCTCCTGTTGACATGACACAATGATTTTAATGAAAGGTTATCACCCATCAGCACTTTTCGAGGAACATAAGGTAGAGCCCAACCCTCAAAGATTTAGCTACTAAACCATCGTGATACAGACCGATTATGAGGCATCATCTGGGCCAGGAATGGACAGCCAGTCCCCCAGAAGAATATGTCTCTTTCTGATGCCTAATAAGATTCAAAGTCAATCATTCAGTTATCAAAAAATATTTAGCTATACTGGCGCGTAAGATACTGTGTGGCTTTGTAAGAACTTCATATTATTATAAAGCTCGATTTCAAAATGATAATCAGAACGATACATGAAACGTTTGGTCGAATTCACGTTTCGGAGGGAATTTATGAAAGAAAAGAAAAATCTTAAGCGTTGAATTTTGGACAGTAGTTTCAGAAAACACGACGCATTATTGTAGGTATCATATAGCTCTTCTGTTACCAAAAGTTGCGGGCACACCTTGACGTAAATTATGTGTTAGAAATAAATACTTTTTCTCTTCTTCGAACATTTACCACCGAGCAAATCTGGCTAAGGAAAAAGAGCGAAATAAACTGAAATTTTATGGTATTTTATTATTCTCTCTCCTCTAGTTTTATCTCTTTCTTTCTCTTGTTACTTGAAACGAGCGCAAAATTTTGCACGTATGCGTAAGGATGTGTAGCCAGAGAGTACGTAAGCAATATATACTGTGACTAGAAGACTCTTTTGAGACCACTAGTAATAGGGTAATTCAATTTAAAGAAGTGGATCGCGTGCTGAGAGAATGATGTAATGTAAAGTTCGTTTTATGATGGTCATCTTATCATGAGGAGGCCGTCGCTGTAGAGTACCAAAATGCGTACGAGACGGTGGTGATCAAAGCACCGCGGTCGGTGAATCAAAGATATTACGATTGGATTGCTCTCCGTACAAAATATACGAGCCAAGGTTAAGAGAAGTTTAGCTTATTTCGAGTCATATGCCGAAATTCTTCTTCTCGTGGAATAATTGAATGAAGCATTTTACTCCGAAAGAATATAACATAGGTTGTTTTAGAAGTGATAGTTTTATTTTTAATTTGTGAAGCAGGCAGTTGATGAAACAGAATGGAATTTATTGCGATCATCTGAGTTATTTGAGATGAATGAACTCAGTTTCTTGTATGTGGCGTGGCTGACTTTGATTCAGTTCTCTTAAATTGAATGAAGCCTGTAATTTCACTTAAACAAATCGTTTATGAGAAGAAAAGCTCTGCCATCACTCCTATCGGTTACAGAAGCATCGACAAAATTTTAGAGACCGTTTAACTTGGAAAATTTAAAATCATTGGCTATAGTCTAGCTCAGAACTTATTTGCATACCGCAAGACAGAACTGTTGTCTTATGGTACTTATAATATTCAATTTAGACATTGAAAAATGCTAACATTCACTTTTGATTGAAGCCCAGACTTAGCTTTGACCGAGATCATCTTCCACTTTGATCTTCTACGATACCTAGTAGTCCACTTGTTCTAACTTTCTTGTAATAAAATGTGACTTGCGATGAAAAAAGGATGCTCATTGCCTATTGGCGCAGGAACACCATTTCTCTCTGATTGGACATCTAATCAGAGAGAAATGGTGTTTCTGTCAGCGGGCACCTTTTCTCATCGCAGGTCACAAATGCTAGTTGCTGACTAACTTGTTGTTTGTAACGCTACGATACTCAAACTATTCGTAACTGAATTCGGGTCGGGCATCCGCTAGGATCGCTAATTACGCGCGTGGTTCGTTTACCTACAATAGTATTTTTGCCGAAATTGAAAACGGGAGCTAAACTATGGCGGTACATGAGAGAAAAATGAGAAACTTGGAATAACTCTTGAATGAAGTGGAATTGAAGATTTTGTCATCTCATCTAATTTGTAGAATTTTTATTTATGAAGATCTTTTATGGAATGTCCGAAAGTCAAATCTGCTTCATTCAAGTGTTATTTTGATTTTTTCATTTTTCCCCCATATACCGCGCCGTAGTTTAGCTCCCGTTTTCAATTCCTCCCCGCCCCGTAAAGATGCACGGCGACGCAAGCGCTGTCCGGCCCGAATTACATTGGTTTTGATGGTTTTAATAGGCGCGTCGCACGATTTGATGACGCGAGCTATCAGGGCCATGGGTCTTGTCGCGCGCGACGATCCAATGCGATCAGCTGCTGGGCAGTCTGCTGATACGCTGTTCAGCAGAAAAGAAGCATTCAGCAGGATTTTAGATAATCTAGAAGGGAGGGAGGGGAGTGAGTGCACCATTACTGGTAATTATAAGCTTCCTCTCTGTCACCATTTGGATATGTCGTACTATTTGAAGTCAAGAGTTTTTCGGCTTTTTACGAGGGAACCGGGTTATGGGGGGTTTTTTGAAAGATTTACCGTGCGCCCTGCGATTACCCTTCGTGCGCTATCCAACGAAAAACTTGGGAAAATTTGACTCTCGAGCTATAGCATACGATAGGAGAGAGACTTGGGAAAACTCACGGGTTCTATAACGGAATTGAACGAGGGTGGCAGGGAATATATTTTATGAGGTGCGTGGGAACTGGAAAATGTAGATTGTGACGTCATAGGACTGGGCTTTGGAGCTATGTATGGTAGTGAGGGTAATAGGAAAGTTGAAATACGGATATTCTTTTGCCCTACCAGTGACGATGTTTGAACCACGCACCTCTGAATCAGAAGTCCGCGGCTACCAGCGCTGCAAAAAATGTCGCCCTATTTCAACTTTGGAAGGAAAGTTCCTACTTGGCCATAAGAGGCAGTCGCAAACGCGCACTAATGCCTGGAGGAGTGTCCAGAAAAGACTTTCCTATTTGTTCACTTCGAAATTTCTGTAGTGAGGGTACTTGGAAAAAAATGATCTATGACGTCATCAAATCATGACATCACAAGGCTGACCTATGACGTCAATAAAGTGTAACGTCACAGGCCCGGGCTTTGGAGCTACATATAATAGGAGGGGCATGAAAAAAAAATTGATCTATGATGTCATCAGATTGTGACGTCACAAGGCTTACCTATGGCGCCTTCAAACTGTAACGTCACAGGCGCACCCCCGAGCTATGTTTGGTAGTAGGGGGACTTGGAGAAAAGAACTGTTCTCTGACGTCATCAGATCGTGACGTCACAAGGCTGACCTATGACGTCATCAAACTGTGGTGTCAGAGGTCGAGCCCTTCAAGCTGAATTTGATAGGAGGGCAATTCGCTAAATTTTCGAGCTCCGAGCTTTGCCGGCTGGCCGGACGGCGAAAGTTGTTTCCGACCCCCCCGATAAAACAGGTTCCCTGTTGAAATTTCGACTCTCGAGCTGTATACTTAGAAGGAAATTTTTACTTTCAAACCATAATATACCCGAGGAAAACTTCAAAATTTCGACTTTCGAGCTACAATATATGTTATATAGGAGAGTTTGGGTACATGGACACGTAACTAATCACGAAATATTATCACAGACAGGTTCACCAGTGTAATCGAATAAATTTTAAGAATCACAACCAACATAAAATTTTGTCCAAAGAAATAAAAATTAGTAAAACAGAAAATTAATTAATAAATAAATTAGACCGTCTAGTGCCTGGGCTTTCAGGCCTCTCTACAGAATTTGCGGTCCACAGGAAGAATACTTTCACGGGAGTTTCTATTTCCAATCGTTCTCTGCATCCGAGAGCCCATAAGATGGCCGCCTTGAACTCCGCCACTCACCGCCTTCTTTCCCTCCCTCTTTCCGCTTCGGCTCGTGATTCTGAAATCTCCATCGTTCAGTCTATTGCATCACATAATGGCCTCCATGTCGACGTCGCTAAGATGGTGAGAAGGAAGAGCCTGAAAATGATATTAACGTCTCAACCTACCCAACAACCAGATTCTAGTCGTCGTTCTAAATGGATCAGCCTCCCCTACTATGGGTCTCCTTCTAATAAACTGGCATCCATACTAAAGAAATATGGTTACAAAGTCGCTTTTCGTCCGATCATGACAATCAACAATCTTTTGAACCTGAAGGACCCAATTCCTCCTGAAAAACGGTCTGGAGTGTACCAGTTATCCTGTACTGACTGCCAGACAGTGTATATTGGGCAAACTGGTAGGCCCTTTTCTTCGCGGCTAGCAGATCATAGGTCAGCTTTTAACACGAAAAAACCATCCGAATCGGCAATGGCAAAACATTGTATGGAGTCTCAACATGGGTTTGAAAAAGTCTCTTGGAAGATTCTCCATCATTGTTCGAAAGGAAAATTAATGAACCATTTAGAGGAGGCTGAAACTGTTGCGGCGCACAAAACCCACGGCGCAAAGCTTCTCAATGATTTAACGGCCACCTTTGTCTCACCTATTTCGCGGTATTTGCTTGAATTCTTCCATCCTCACACGTCGTAATTGTATACAAGATGACATCATCCTTTCTTAGTCTCATTCATTCATCTCTATCTTCTTCAGTTGCCTGAAGATGGTCAGCATCGCCTGTCCGAAACCGGTCGCTTTAAACTCGATCCATTATCACAAAGTATTGCTGGTTTTTTCGTGATTGTTTTAATTTCTGTACTCATCTTTTTTACCTTTTTCATAATTTTAGTGTTTAATTTTTGGTTTAGTTGTTCCTCTGACAAATTTTTAGTTTCTTAGTTTAATTTTCGGACCAAAATTTAACCTTTTAATTTTACTAATTTATTTATTAATTAATTTTCTGTTTTACTAATTTTTATTTCTTTGGACAAAATTTTATGTTGGTTGTGATTCTCAAAATTTATTCGATTACACTGGTGAACCTGTCTGTGATAATATTTCGTGATTAGTTACGTGTCCATGTACCCAAACTCTCCTATATAATACGATGACTCGTACTGTTGAGGACTCTATCTTATCTACAATATATGTCCGAAGGGGGACTAAATGATATAGGAAGGTGACTTGGAAAAGTTTTACTTTCAGGTCAAGTACAACATGATACAAGGGACTCAGAAAACCTTAAGACTCTTCAAGATTCTAATTTGAATTCTCAACATCAGAACCAATTCGACCCATAGAACCGGTTTTCGCGCTCCTCGCTCAACTTCGTTAAGGAAACCGTCGTTTCTGTGTCGTCGGCTCTGCCAGAAGTTTTTCTTTTATTGAATCTAAGTTACCTATTTAATGCTAAAATTGTTATTAATGATTTCTTTTTTCCTTTTGTTTCAGGTAAGGTTTACACTCATGCTTATACGCTCTCAAAGTAGTTCACAAAATTCGTAAGTACGAAGATGTTTACCAAATAACATTTAATATTCTGTTACTTTTTGGTGAGGAGAATTTTGTCAGGTGTTTTATTTGCTATCGGTTTTCCTTACTATAATTTCTTCTATCATTCACTTTTAGCGATTAGTATTTGAAATTGGAGAATTCTCAATGGCAAAACCAATTCAGGTTCCCTGCGTTCCTTGTTTAACTTCGTTAAGTTTACAAGATGGGGTAGTGGTTTGCAAAAATTATGCCGGACTTCGCATTAAGAGCCTATTTTTTAAGTAACTTGTTCCAATTTTCATTTGTATCGTTGCAGATCAGGTAAATATACTGACACTTCAGAAGGGAAAGTAATGTTTTTTGTGTGACAAATTTCCAAGCAGAATATCATAAGAAAAAAAAAATATTCCAAAAAACAGTAGAGAAAAACGAAAACAAGAGATGATATCAGTTTTCTTCACGCTGAATGATTTCAGCGTTCCACTCTCTCCAATCAGAAGCCACTTTCCTACTCACCATACTCCCAAAAGTCAGGAATAGTAAACATCCTTGGCAAAGAAAAGTATAGTGGAAGGGAAATTGTCGCGTATTGATGAAAACAACGAGAATTCGAACAAAATATGGGACCAATGTAGCGGCAAAAAGAAACAATTTTCCTTTTTTGAAAATTTATTTCGTTGAAATTGAAATTAAAATGCAACCTTCTATAAATATAAGAACGTCTTTTCAGCAAGTCGTCGTTGACATTTGGATCGTTCTTATTGCTGTTAAATGTTTTTGGGATTCATTTTTTTTGTTGATTGATTTACCGTGGCTGTACGAGTAGGTATACTATATAACCTTTTTCTACATCGATTGATTAATTTCTTTTTCACTTTCCTCCGCTATAAATGAAGTCCTCGCGTTAGATTATTTTCACAAAAAGTGTGACGTTAAAAGACTGTCAAATTCAAGCGAAAGTATTCCAAATTAATAGTGCGAACATTCGAATAATAAACGTTCGATGTTGTATCGTAATAATGTTGAAAATTGATTAAAAATTCAGTATAAATTTACAAACATTTTCGAACAAGTTAGGCAGCCGGTGATTAATCGTTTCATAGAGAATTGTATCAGCTTTGTAATTCAAAACCAATAAATAATGTTTCGAGTTTTATAAAAAGCTCACCAGTTGTACGAACTTTATTCGAAATTGAATATCTAGTTTGTTTCGAAGTTTGCGTAAAAGGCGTATTTACAATACTGCTCATGCAGTGTGGAGGGAAACGCAACCGAGTAATCCAAAATTTATACACGACTACGAATAAATCGTTCGGCAATGTGTAACTTTTATAGTTCCATACTTACCTGTATGTTCGTTCGCCGCCCCATACTGGGCACACTCACTCTTGTACTCGAAATAAAAACATTGATATGATGTAATAAAGTTATTCGTGGCCTCAATGGTGTATTTTTCCACTTGTGGGAAAAGTGATAACACACACGTGTCGAATTATTTTCCTATTTGATGAGTCTTCTGCGCCTATAATATATACCCCTAATTCTCTTGGTTATAATAATCATGATGATAATATGTCACGCGCTGGAATAGGTACTTCGATACTGTTCATAGTTTTTAAGGTATTATTTAGCTATTATTTATATTCAGTGTCGGGGATTGTCGTAGTTCTCTCGCAGGGTTCGTATTTTTGTACACATAGAAATTGTAGAACGGGAAATACGTAATTGATTATAAAGTGCTTATTCGTAGGTATTGTACCGTCGGCTAAAATATTATTCGTTGGTACCATAAGAAATTTTTTGTTCATCGGGATTATTCGTACAAACGAAATACATTGAGGAAATACAGAAAATAATTAGGTGACTAGATGATACTTATACCAAGCATGATAAGTTCAATGATGCAAACCTTATGCTCCTCAATGGAGCAACGCAATATTCAGTAATTATAGTCTCATCGTCGAGCATGCAAATTCGTGGAAGAAAAATCGACTCTCTAAGATAAGATTCGATAATATCAATTTTATCCTCGTAACGCTCGAGAACAGAATTCCAAGCTATATCGTAAGCGTCGGGGGGGTAAATCGCGAAGCAGGTCAGCTGCTTCACCAATGAGACAACGACGCAAGGCTAAGAGTTTCTGTTTTTTAGACATCAAACCATCTTCGTGAATAATGTTTAAAATCGAGAAATTTACTCGCCTTACCGTTAAACTTGGGTAAATCATCGAATTTTATGGCTTTTCGCTGCGATAAACTAACACTTTCACATCGGCTATCAAGGTTTGCGTTAGGCTCTTTCCCAGTTGTTACCTGCACAAGTGCAAGTTGTCGTTATACTTTTCCGGCAATTTTGGCCACAAGAATGGTGAGATCAAAAACAGAATCAAATAATTCACTTTCCTCGCTCGACTCAGCATTATCTGGAAGAACGCACATTTTCAGTTCTTCGACACAATTACAGTATTTGGACAGGTTTGATTGAACATCTCGCAAGATTTGTTCGGCTACACTAAGGTTGTCCGGCCTCGTATCATCGCTTAGATAGATGGATATCTCATCGACACCCTTTTTCACGCTTGACTTAAACAATCAAAGCTCCCGTTGAATAACGGGCTTCGTTCGGCTCATTATGATCACAAAATATTTAGGATAAACGAGAAAAAAATGGGTTTCGGCACCACAATGTTAACACTTCAAAATACAATACGGCTTTATTGGCTTTATCACACATTTCACATTAGTACAAAGATAGGCTAGATAACGCAATGACATAAGAACGGCTTAACGGCTTTACAGTGTTACCAACAGCCTTCTTTCTTTGGTTTTACCGGTTTTATAGAGTTCAAACTCTAGTAGACCAAGAAAGAGAGAGTGCCCAGCTCAGATCGTTTTCTGCTTTATCCGACTTCAATATCAACAATAACAATCGTTTATTGGATAGATTGTCTGGTCTAGATCTTTTCGAGTCCCCCTCCACAATAACATCCCCAATGCCGTCGCCATCCAACCTACGGGCGACTTGCTCGTTAAATCTGGTGTCCCTCATAAAGAATTGAAGGAATTTTCTGACCTTCGGAATGTATGTTGCTCCCCTAACTGATTTGATGACGAATCTTTCGAGTTCCCCGAAAAAGTGGGGATCCCTATCGGTTCTCTCTTGCGTTCTTTTATTTCAGGAATGTTCATGTCTAAAGGTTCTAGCCGGGTAAGGGGGGGGGATGGCCTTGGTCGGAAAATTTTCCAAATGTCCGTCAAAATATTGTTCCCAATGAGAAAACTCGAAATCCAAAAAATTGGACCCGTCCGCTCACCCACATGGTCTGCAGAGCCATTTTTAGGCCTAAAATCCAAATGGCTATATCTCAGCCAATAATGATCATTCATATTTTTCCTAGTTTCTAGCTATAACAAAACTTCAAACTCGAATAAAAACAAATCGAGGGGGGCACCTGGGGAAAATCATTCATTTGAAGCGCCATACCCTCTATACTACAACATACATGAGTACCATAGTCCTCGGTGAGGTGCAACATTCCCAAAAAAATCAATATTTAATGAATTTCTGTGAGTTTTCCATGAATAGCAGGGTGAACCATGACTGCTACCGCAATAGACCGCGAGAAATCAATGGTCAATGTTCGAGGTGAAAAATACGCACTCCTCCGTGAGATGAAATGGGAATGTTGATAGACCAAAAATATATTTTTAGTATTTCGTTTATCGATTTGGTCAATTCTTATGTAAACAGGTCCACCGATTAGGTGGAGTACGTTAGATTGAGTAAAATAGTTGAAAAATTCTCCAGTGGCTGGAACAGTCTGAAAATAGTAGAGAAGTGAGAAAATCCACTTTTTCAACCTGGAGAACTGCGATTTTTCATATATCCTTCATCAATTAGGTTAATTCTTAAGTAAACATGTCCGCCGAGTTTGAAAAAAATAGTCAAAAAATTCTCCAGCCGCTGGAACCTTCTGGAAATGACAAAAATAATCGAGAAAATTCACTTTTTCACACTGGAGGACCGTGAGTTTTTGTATTTTGTTCATCAATTAGGTCGATTCACATGTAAACACATCCGCCGTGTTTGAACAAAATGGTCAAAAAAATTCTCCAGTCGCTGGAACGTTCTGGAAGTGACAAATAATCAAGAAAATCCACTTTTTCACACTGGAGAACCGTGAGTTTTGGTACTGTGTTTATCAATTAGGTGAATTCTTAAGTACATATGTTCGCCGTGTTTGAAAAAAATGGACAAAAAATTCTCCAATCGCTGGAACCGTCTGGAAATGATAAAAAATCGAGGATATCTACTTCTGTTATGCGGATGGAAGGGAATGATAGCGATAAGAGTTTTTCAGGTGCGAGTCCGCGGTGAGAGAATGGTGATAGCCGCTCGGTTAGTCGAAGCTGAGGAGTACGCAAAAATGATTATTGTGTTATGCCAATCGAAGGAAATGATACCAAAAAGATTTTTTCTGTTGTCAGTCCGCGGCGAGAGAATAACTACGACCCGGAATTTGAATGAGCGAGGGAATTCATGAAAATTCTCCTTACGTCATGCCCATGGAAGCGAATTACACAATACCAAAACTCACGGTCCTCCAGGGTGAAAAAGTGAATTTTCTCGTTTATTGGTCGTTTCCAGACCGTTCCAGCGGCTGGAGAATTTTTGGACTATTTTTTTCAAACTCGGCAAACATGTTTACGTAAGAACTGACCTAATTGATGAATGAAATACCAAAACTCACGGTCCTCCAGGGTGAAAAAGTGCATTTGATCGATTGTTTGTCACTTCCAGAACGTTCCAGCGACTGGAGAATTTTTTGACCATTTTGTTCAAAAACGGCGGATGTGTTCACATGTGAATCGACCTAATTGATGAACAAAATACAAAAACTAACGGTCCTCCAGGGTGAAAAAGTGAATTTTCTCGATTATTTGTCATTTCCAGAAGATTCCAGCGGCTGGAGAATTTTTTGACTATTTTTTTCAAACTCGGCGGATGTTTACTTGAGAATTAACCTAATTGATGAAGGATATATTATGAAAAATCGCAGTTCTCCAGGTTGAAAAAGTGGATTTTCTCACTTCTCTACTATTTTCAGACTGTTCCAGCAACTGGAGAATTTTTCAACTATTTTACTCAATCTAACGTACTCCACCTAATCGGTGGACGTGTTTACATAAGAATTGACCAAATCGATAAACGAAATACTAAAAATATATTTTTGGTCTATCAACATTCCCATTTCATCTCACGGAGGAGTGCGTATTTTTCACCTCGAACATTGACCATTGATTTCTCGCGGTCTATTACGATAGCAGTCATAGTTCACCCCGCTATTCATGGAAAAATCACAGAAATTCATTAAATATTGATTTTTTTGGGAATGTTGCACCTCACCGAGGACTATGGTACTCATGTATGTTGTAGTAGAGGGTATGGCGCTTCAAATGAATGATTTTCCCCAGGTGCCCCCCTCGATTTGTTTTTATTCGAGTTTGAAGTTTTGTTATAGCTAGAAACTAGGAAAAATATGAATGATCATTATTGGCTGAGATATAGCCATTTGGATTTTAGGCCTAAAAATGGCTCTGCAGACCATGTGGGTGAGCGGACGGGTCCAATTTTTTGGATTTCGAGTTTTCTCATTGGGAACAATATTTTGACGGACATTTGGAAAATTTTCCGACCAAGGCCACCCCCCCCCCTTACCCGGCTAGAACCTTTAGACATGAACATTCCTGAAATAAAAGAACGCAAGAGAGAACCGATAGGGATCCCCACTTTTTCGGGGAACTCGAAAGATTCTTCATCAAATCAGTTAGGGGAGCAACATACATTCCGAAGGTCAGAAAATTCCTTCAATTCTTTATGAGGGACACCAGATTTAACGAGCAAGTCGCCCGTAGGTTGGATGGCGACGGCATTGGGGATGTTATTGTGGAGGGGGAAAATATCATGTCAACGAATGAGAAGTGTTGAATCTTTAAAATCAACTAGTAGAGTTGGCCATTAGTGGTAGTACGATGTAGTATTTGGAGTCACGCTAGTCATAAGGCCTACCCTTGGTCAGTCATCGAAATTGACTGCGTCCGGAGCTTATCCTGGCCAGATGCTTGTCCGTGTTGTTCCTGATTGGATGTACGACGTCCGAGTCCATCTCTCGTAAGGTTCAACTATATTAGGTAACGTACCTTTATGAACTTTGTTGTTAATATTAATAACGTGTATACGCCAAAGTCACAGTATCAGCGACAGTATGCGCTTACCCGAGAGTTCCGCATGCCTCTCGAACATTTGAGCTGTGGTCGCTGAGTGGACATGGCTCCTTCTTGGTAGGAAAGTCCCCCTCTCCTGTGTACACTACCGTACATACGGTACGTACCTCTTCCAATCAGTTTCGTGCAAATGAGGGCGTGTTAGGCCTCTCTCAGCGAGGCGTATTCCCTCTTACGGCATTAGAGATGGATTTCCTAGTCTCTTTGTGTAGTGTACGCGTCTACATAAAATTCCCTTTGGCACTGGCTCTCATTATAGTGATTCTCGTATAAAACTGATAATTCTGTTTTCACTTCATTCTCTTTCAAGGTTCACCTATTGAAATGGGCCTCGGTCGTGAATAGGCTCTTTTGTTATTAAGTTGATCACTGATCTCCAATCTTGTCGCTAATATTTATTGATTGATAACGGGATATCGCTTCGAGAATCATAATCGCTTCATTCCTACGGATTTAATTGTCATTTTCACACAAACCCATTATACGTTCATAAAATTAGCCTTCTTAGGTACTTTCTCATCAGCTTCAGGCGTACAGCCTGACGAGAAAAGAAAAAGCAATTGTTACGCACAAGAAAATATTGCAATGCTCATTCATCTTCATTTTCTCTTCCATTTCTAAAAGGCGGTGCTAGAAATACAACACAATGACTTTTCGATTTGAATATTTGTCTCCAAATGCGAGAGAATGTAAATCATCGTCTGAGAGTTGCGCGAGAAAAAGTTCGTAAGTCGACAGCGCGTGCATTGTTATTTGTTAGCCACGTAAATTTTCTTCTAGGCACACCATCGAATATTGCGGGGTAAATTTCGTTCACATACATTTTACATTAGATTTGTACGCAATAGACGCGCTGTATATTTTTTTTTTCTAATCTTTCGCGTGAAAAAATAACCACTTGGGATGTTTGAGAACTACATAGAGGAAAACCCTCTGATGTTACATGTCACGATGATATAGCATTCATTCAAATGCATACATTCTGGGAAAGTCTCAAATGATCCATCCAATTCCCCATATCACTCACTTATTACGTAGGAAGCGCAATCGGTAAACTGATCTTTTAAAGATGGAGTGAATTTAAAGTACTCGTTTGTCACTATAGCTTCGATTAATCTTTAAATCACATTATGCCATTCATTTATCTTTATACTCTGGACCTCAATAACTCGTTCCCATTCTGCTAATTTAATACTCACTGCAACTGGAGAAACTTTTTTCAAAGAGGTTGATTTGTATGATAAAATCTGAATTTTTCCTCCAGGTTTGATGGATGAGTTGTGGGTAGCGGTAATTAGAGGGCCTTTTATTTTTTAATTGTCGCATTAGCATCGAGAATTTCTATATATTTCATACGTAGTCGCTTGGTGTACTGAATGGTGCGTTACTGCATTATATTGAGCTTTCTGTCTCCCGCTTTTTCCTACAAAATTTCAGCTATATCGAGAGAAGTCGATAAAGGAGAATATCTAGACGAGTGCACTATGATTTAGTTCCATTTTTTCATTGAATTCCGTCCGCGTAAAATGAGTAGTCGTGGAACTTCACGACGAATATAATGTGTTCATCATCTCATTCTTCTTTTTTTTCCCCCCCTTATATTTTTTATTTCTCTCTTTATGGCTGGCAGTATTCCTTTGGGATAGAAATTGTGATTTGGTGATATTCTCGAACATTAACCTCTTCTCCCGTTCATCTTATGTACATTTCTTTTCTCACCTTCATTCTGTTGTCGACGTTATCGTCGTCTATTTGAGATTCTATTCCAGAAATAGCGAAGCGTTACTCCGTGCACAGCGATAGTCTATTTTTTATAGCAAAGCCGAGAGAAGAAACATCTTGTAAATTTCGAACGTTTTCTCGTTGAAGTACACAGTAGATCAAGATGAAATCGGTTTATTTAAAATTTATCAAGTGGTTTGTTTTCCGTAACTAGAAAATTCATGACTCAATTGCAAGATTACGCCACCGCGTGCAATGGAATAAGTATTTGTTTTGCTGAAAAGATAAAAAATAAAGATTGTTGTTTCATCTCGCGGATAGATACATTTTCAAATAAATATTAGGTAGAACAATAGAATCAATTTGTTGATTTTTTTAAATTTTAAATTACATGTGAAATATAAGCGGAGATATTCTAAGACAACGATCGATATTATAAAATAATTGTTTCTTTTTTTTCGTTTTTTCGTTTCATTTTTTTATTAATGAAGCAGAGAATGGGGATTTCGGGTAGATTCTACCCCCTCAGATTTTCATTTCTTCCTGCTGTCATATCTAAATCTAGACGATCGCGGTTCACAAGACGCTTGATCAAACAAAGTTGAATTTGAACGTCAAAGTCATCATTACCGCAAATGTTGAAGTAAAATACTTAGTCACCTGAAAGCTTGTTGTTTGTAACGCTACAATACTTAGACCAACTGCCAACCTAATGGTTTTTATAGGCGCACAGCGCGATTCGAGAACACGGCGATCGACGTGCGCATCAGTCAGATTTGTAAGTCTTGTAGCGCCGCTCCAACGCGATCATCTGTTGGATCAACTATTAGCTGTCATGGCCGCCTTGAAGGAAAGCCAGAACATGCAGATTTGGCAATGCTGAAAAAGGCTGTCATCAGGAAAAAGAGACTGGGCATTTAATACGTTCTCTATTTCTTCTTTGGGAAAAGCCTCGGCACCTTCACGATCCCTATATTCTCTCGTAAGACTTCTAGTTGGGTTCCGTTAGTACACGTTAACACTACACATGTAACAAAGACATATCGCGTACCTATTGAACCTATAAATTTGGAATTTTTGTGAGAGATGCTCAAGGGTAATATCTAAAATTTGGGCCAGGTTTGAGGATGATGGAAGAGTTCTCGATTTCTGAATGATTCTTCAAAGTGACCCTATTTTTATGGGGATTCTTACATTATACAAATAAGTTCAAAGAAGTTGGCCTACTTGCACAGCGTTGCCATGTTTTGGCTCTCCTTGAAAGCGCTCATGATGTACCCCGGTTCATTTGGTATTCAAATGTTGTATCTGATACCGGTTCTGCTGGTCTACCTCGGCTTTGGATTGGAGCTGCGGAGATAAGATGCTTCTGGTGGGATGTCCCGGGTTGGTCTTCATCTTGGTGCCCAAACATGATCGGTGTTTTCATGAAAACTATAGTGATCGCAAAAACAATGGAGTTCATGATCCGCATAAGGTATTCTTCTTCAGTTCCGCTTAAATTTTCATCACATTAGAAAAGCCGAGTTCTGTTTTCTAATTGTAAACACGGCCTTCGGATAAAGAGACCTCTTTATGTATTGTAAAGCTTGCGAGCATCTAATGCGCTCCTTTGGTTATTCAACACTTCTACTCTATTCTTTGTTAATTGTTCAGAAAAAGTAGGAGGTTTGAGCCTTTTAAATTGTAATACACCGTACTATGTCATTTTGTGTAATTTTTTTTTTGTAATTTATTTTTCGTTACCTTGGAATTTGCAGCTTACAATATTTGTTGTCTTGTATGAGTTGTCAAGAAGCATCTTACTGAAAAAGGGTTTTTCAATTGTACAAAACTACTTTATTAGTTGCTTATACAAGAGTCCCATCATCAGTTGTGTCGCAACTGGAGAACAAGGCCTTAACCATGAGTTTTTATAGTATAACACTGTGATCTTATTGGCTATAACAATGCTGTGTTGTGATTGGTTCACTTCTTAGAAACTTATTCTTACAATGATATGATATTGTGTTCTTATTGGCTAAAACATACTGCTTCGTGATTGGTTCAATCTATTGTTCTAAATGCTGCGTTTCTATTGGCTACCTGGATTCCTGCCGTCTCATTGGTTGGCTCCGTTCTTCTTCTCTCATCCAATCACAAGGCCCAATAATTTTTCGCTGTCAAATGTGATTATATTGTTCAAGAGGCAGGCTTTCTTCCTCTTGGCTTTTGCAATCTCCATTTGTTCCCAGAGTTTTCTTCTCTTCGTGCGATTCTCTACGTGTATGACTTCAAATATTCCCTCTCCATCGTGGTTTTCCTCGTTACAGTGTTCCCCAAACAGTGACTTGCCATCTTCTTTCTCCCTCGACGTTTTGTGCTCCTTTCTCCTCATCTCAAACTTTCTCCCAGTCTCACCGATATACATTCACTCGCACTGTTCACAACTGAGCTTGTACACTCCGCTCAAGCTTTCTTTGTCCTTTTGTTCCGTCTGGTCATTGCTGATTCTCTTCACCATGGGTTGGTTATTCTGGATACCCACATTCACATCGTAGAGATTGAGCGCCTTACCAGTTTGCACCCAGACAAAGTATCAGAAACAACGGACATCTGATTGAGCAACTGGACAAATTGGAAATCAGGAGTAACGACAAGCTGATATCCTTTGATGTGACTAATATGTTTGGTACCATGCCGTAGGAGGAACTTCTCACCCTGCTCAAAAGCAACAGATACCATGGGAACCCCGATGGGTCGAAGTACGCCAACATAGTGAAGGAAATCTTGAGCCAGAATTACTGCCGCTTCAATAACAGGTTCTACAGTCAGGAAAGGGGACTTGCGATGGGATCACCGCTGTCACCAATACTGGTGGCGATATTCATGAATGATATGGAAAACAAGATATTGAGGGGCAGCGAGTTCAGAAACTCGATCAAACACTGGGCCAGATATGTAGATGATATCCTAATTGTGTGGTCAGACACTGATAGACAGGTGGATCTATTCCTTTCAGAAATGAACGCGATGAATGAGAGCATCAAATTCACAGTAGAAAAAGACAATGAGACCATCAACTATTTGGACCTTACACTCACAATGGAGAACAGTAGGATAGAATACAAAATCCACAGGAAGCCGACGCATACTGACACCATCATTCCAAATGACTCCTACCACCACCCCAGGCACAAGTTAGCGGCAATCCAGAACTACTGCTATCGGGCAATTTCTATCCTCAAGAACAACGAAGAGAAGAGGAAAGAGATCAAGATAGTAAAGCAGATCGTAGAAGCCAATGGCCACCGCAGATGTGTGGTGGAGGGAGTCTTTGGGAAAATGGAAACAAAGAAAGGAACCCATGATAGCATAGTGAGAAAGTACTCCGGATCGATACCATATATAGGAAAGTACACAAACAAGGTGATAAAGGCGTTCAATGGCTAGGATGTGAACGTGGGTATCCAGAATAACCAACCCATGGTGAAGAGAATCAGCAATGACCAGACGGAACAGAAGGACAAGGGAAGCTTTAGCGGAGTGTACAAGCTCAGTTGTGAACAGTGCGAGTGAATGTATATCGGTGAGACTGGGAGAAAGTTTGAGATCAGGAGAAAGGAGCACAAAACGTCGAGGGAGAAAGAAGATGGCAAGTCACTGTTTGGGAAACACTGTAACGAAGAAATCCACGATGGAGAGGGAATATTTGAAGTCATACACGTAGAGAATCGCACAAAGAGAAGAAAACTCTGGGAACAAATGGAGATTGCAAAAGCCAAGAGGAAGAAAGCCTGCCTCTTGAACAATATAATCGCATTTGACAGCGAAAAATTATTGGGCCTTGTGATTGGATGAGAGAAGAAGAACGGAGCCAACCAATGAGACGGCAGGAATCCAGGTAGCCAATAGAAACGCAGCATTTAGAACAATTGATTGAACCAATCACAAAGTAGTATGTTTTAGCCAATAAGAACACAATGTCATATTATTGTAAGAATAAGTTTCTAAGAAGTGAACCAATCACAACACAGCATTTTTATAGCCAATAAGATCACAGTGTTATACTATAAAAACTCATGGTAAAGGCCTTGTTCTCCAGTTGCGACACAGCTGATGATGGGATAACACCCGAAAGTACTCTTGTATAAGCAACTAATAAAGTAGATTTGTACAATTGAGATCCCTTTTTTCAATATTAGTGCTCTACTTACAGCTCACTCACTCATTATGAGTTCCGATAAGAAGCATCTTACATTATTTCTTAAGGTTGGTCTGTTGATTTCTTTTTTATTGACAATACTTTGTATCATATCTTTCAGTATTGTTCACTAATGATTGTAATTTGTGTGTTGCTATCAGATGGGACTTCTTGTTCTTCTTTATCTTGACAGAGTTCTTGTGCACGTTCATTTTGTTGGAATTAATCATACTTTTTTGGTTCCTTAGAACTGGAATTTTCTATTCAGATATTTTCAATATCATTGTACCCTTCTTGGAGATTCTTCTTAATCACTTGCCTGCAGAATAACAACCTTTTCGCGAACTAACTTTGGTATTTTTTTGTGCCTCAATCAGGAACTGCTCATCGGAAGAAGTTTCGCAACATATGTCTACAATGGAGGCGTGGCTGCCTTTGTGTGTGTCGTAATTCATGAACGTGAGTAGCGAGCAGTGTTACCACTATTTAATCACAGAGTCAAGATTACCGCAAATGTTGTAGTAAAATGTTGGTCGCCTGACAAGCTCGCTGTGTGTAAC
Source organism: Aspidiotus rigidus (assembly GCA_035079385.1). NCBI lineage: Eukaryota > Metazoa > Arthropoda > Insecta > Hemiptera > Diaspididae > Aspidiotus > Aspidiotus rigidus. The sequence goes on along the minus strand of JAVHKY010000003.1, from coordinate 13,877,348 downwards.
GCTAGGATACGTTAATCAAATACACTAGATGACAGATAATACATGTGCCGTAAATTCCGCTTCCCTAGGTTCACAATATTATTTGAATCGCTTGTGGCGCTGCGGTTGAGATTATCACACTAAAAGGCTTTTATGGGCACGTCCTTGTCAGATCCACAAGTCTTGTCGCGCACGCACCGCTCGACTCCAGTGCAATTAGCTGTTGGGCAATCGGCTTTTGCGTCATTCAGCACAACGGGCACGTAATACTGCGTTAATTTCTTGCTTCTCTGAGAACATGGAGTAAAATGTTGAAAAAATTTGGCATATGCCTACGTAAGAGGAAAGAGGTACAAAAAAAAGGGGCGGGGGAGTTTTCAGATTCAGAATTTGCGTGGATCCTCCGTCCTCGAGAAATTTCTTGTGGGCCCTGTTTCATGCTGTATTTGTATCTGCGGCTGAACTAGTAAATAGAAGAAAATATGCGAATCCTTTCATCTTTCCCCGCGATATTAATTACTATCAAAAGCTTTCTGCTGTACTCGTGAAGTTGTCCTGAATTACCGATTGCAACAATTACTCATAATTATACTTTTGTCTAATAATTCTGTTGAGCAGATCGCCGTTTTAGACAGTCCTCTTATTGAAACTTCATTGATGTCCATAAGAGATTTTATAATGACAATTGAAATATTGGGTACCAGATAGCTAGGAAGTCTTCTTTGGGCAAAAGATTACTCTGCACCCAAAGAGGGAAAGCATTCGACTTAAACTAACCTGACCGAATTAAATTTTCTATTATATCAAAATGGATGCTAGCTACTAGAAAAAGAGTGAAAACGTACAACGTGACAGATACGTATACCCTATTTTCCAGCTTCTTTCGATGACCCAAAAGATGTATTTCACCAAGTAACTCGAGTAAGTTACACCTGGTTTTACGCTAGCAAGTCTACCGTACGTTTCATCATTCACTGTCACGTGGATACTTATTTTTTTTCTGCTCTCCCTAGTTCTTCCTATTTTGCTAGCCCGAGCAATAAAATACAGAAATATAGTACATTATTCCGGGTGTACTGTGTTATAGAAAATAACGTTTACAGCGGGTTAATTTACTGCACCAAGTATATTTCAGTATATATACCAATACATTTTCCTTTACGAATGTAGGTACTATTTTGGATCAATTTATGAAAATCGACTCAACCGCAAGCTAAACGGTTTATAAATTCTTAGATGGTTGAAGATTTTATACTCATTAATATTCATTGGTAATCCTGGTCGTAAATTCTGGTTAACGCCTCCTTGGATGCTGGTGATGCGGCGTTACATCGTCGTAACGGCGGAAAGAGTGTTCTGCGATTCGTGTTATAAGCATAAAATGCTTTTCTCGATTCACTCGCAATTAACTGAATTATATATATATTTTTTTCTCTCCTTCTTGTATTCTTCGACTATTAGAAGTACCCCTCTCGCAAATTAGTTATAAGTCGTCGCGAATTCTCGGAAAACTTCCATTAAACTTTCTAAAGTAAAAGGCTGAAAACTAATTTTAAGGGCGGGTTTGGTGGCAGTGTTCCAAGACAATAAAGTATCGGTGGCCTGTGTGGGTTATCATAAGCGGATGGCCCTAAGTTACATTCGTGGGAAAAGCGACCCAACCAGCGGTTAAAAATCATTTCGAACACAGACTTACACCGTGCATTGTTGTACATCTTTCGTCACCTTTTCGAACGTTTAACTAAAACGCCCACGTAGTTCCACTTGTCGACGATACGAAATAGCATTTCGTATTTCGATTAAGATGTCACCTTCGATGATTTAGGAAAACGGTTTGATCATTGAAACTTCGGTAAATTTCGTTGTCGGGACACATCTGGTTCATTAAAATGCTCGAATAGCTCCCGTTTGTGGGTGGCTTTCTACCGTCTTGATAGATAAATTTATTAGATGGTACCGTTGATTTCTTTTACTCTTTTTTAAATTAATTTTGTTGGCTCCGTAGTACAATTTCAGAGTTTTGTTTGAATGCGCGTCTACCTTAACAAAACTGTTGAGCCGCGAAGAAAATAATAGGGGGAAGAGAAACGTGAGCTCAATTGCAGGGTGTCTACCGGTCAAGTAAGTCAAGTATTTTCATTACCGGTCAAGTGAAAATGACACAAAATTTAGGATTTGCAACGGAGAGCGGGGAACCCACAAGATCCGTATTCCACTACGGAAGGTCTTCCACAAAGTAGAACATATGGAAAATCGTATCATAGGGTATAGCTCGAGAGTGGAAATTCTTCCAAGTCCCCCTCCCCCGTGACTTCGTCAACCTCGGACCCCAGGTGCCTGCGCTCGCGGATAGGAAAATTCTCTGAAAGTACCCCCAACAACATTTTTCTAAGCCCCCCCCTCTCCGTGACGTCATCAACCTTGGACCGCTCGCACCCGCGTTCGCGGACGAAAATTTCCTGAAAGTTCCGCTAAAAAAAATAAAACACAGTATTTTTAGGCAATTTGACTTTTTTTTTTTCCTTGCTTGTTGACTCGCTTACTTTATAAAAAGGTCAAGTAAAAGTCAAGTATTTTCAAATTTTCCTTTCAGTAGACACCCTGAATTGAATCAATCTCGAAATAGGATCCAACGCAAAAGCTTGAAATCGAGTAAAAAATAGCCTTTGGTTTCTTGTATTTGTCTCCTTCTCCCTTTCCTCCACCTTCAATTGGTTCTTGTCGTCCGATTCCGTTTCTATGGCCTTCTTAGATAGCGTCTTCTTTTGTTTTCTCGGTTTTGAGGCATCGGGCTCTGAAGTTTTCATTCATTTGCATCCTGGTTTGACGTGCTGTGGGTTATTTTTTTATTAAAAATATTTAAATGAAGTCGGTCGCTTTGAATATGTATATCGGCAGATCTTGTCGCCTTTATTGCGTGCGGTTTGTATTTTATTCATGTAATAAATAACCAGCATCCTTATCATCTTTGTGCAGTTGGCAACGGCCAGATAATCGAGTTAAGATATGACTAACTGTGTCCTCCATGGTCGAGTGGGTGCGGGTCGCGTATGCATTAATTTTGTTCCCTCCATCACCGGAATCGACCCTTCCGGGTATAACTTCGGTGTTGGAAGAATCTCCTCGATAAACCGCCTTTTCTGCTCGGTAACTGCCAAGCTGCAGCACCCCCAGGATTTCCATTGCCTTCTGTATGCCTAACTGGACCTGGGTCGTTTGGCAGCCATGGCTAAAGGGCCTACATTGGACTTATGCCCTTGTACCAATACCCAATGCTGATTCAAGCTCGTTGACAGTTATGGACTCCTCGATGTCCAGATCAGGAGACCTGTCTGTCGTTGGCGTTCCGTCTTCCAGCACTTGTGCCAAAGTCTACAATATTTTGGCTATTGGGATCCGCACCTTTCATCCTAATAATCATTTCACCTTTGGCAAGTGTACCTTATTTTCACTGGCGTCAGTCCAAACTCCGCTGGAGACAATTTTTTGTGTGCCTGCGTGAGGAGGCAGCATATTTAACTTCGTCTAAAACCCTCTCCAAGATTACTACCCCTCCTTGTGGACGTTCCTTGTGTAGAAGCTGTAGTTAGTTGTCTTTGACCTTTTGATCGCTAAGAACCATTTTGCAGCTCTCTTTCTCCAGCTTAACTTGCCTACCTTCTTCAGTACGGTGATGTAATACCTGGCTTGAGGTGGTGCCTTCTTCAGGATCTGGACCTCGACAGTGTTCATGCTACTCTAGTAAAAGTACGCTACTGAGCGTGCTTCTGTTGTTCCTGCACATGTGAACGTTACTGCTGAAGCTTCGGCCGTTTCTCTCGCTGCCGCTGCTATACCGGTTGTCTCTGTTGCAGCTGTTGTTGTGGCGACTTCTGCTGCTGTCGTTGCAGTTGCTGCTGCTGATGCGTTTGAGACAGTTGTGGCTTCTGCTGTGCATTTTTGTTTGGAACTTCTGAAGTTCTTTTCTTCGACGTCTCTATTTCCTGGCTCTGCTCCCAGAATTGATTTGCTGGAAGCTGCTCAGTCTAGGACTTCTTGAAAATTGCTTCTTGGACTTCTAGCTGCAGCTTTTTCATATATTCCTGCTGCTGGTCCAGTTGTTTCTTCTGCTGCTTCACTTGGGTCTCTCTCTTGAAGCTTCAAGATCCTATGATTTATTTTGTGAAGCTCATTCCTTAGCCTGGTGATCTGCTTTTGGAGGCCAGCGTTAACCTTTCTCAGCTTATCAGTTGGAAGCTTGGGAGGGTGGTATATATTCTTCTCTGCTATAAAAATCAGCGTCCCTCCTGGATCTTTCACTACGCGTGCTACGGACCTGTGGTGAGGATTTATAATCCATGAACGTAGTGTGTTCTTCTTTTCCACTGGCCTTAACCCAAATTTTATGTAGTCTTGTGCCAATATCGCGCTCGTTCATATTTCTCCTATCGTCAATTGGTTGTTGTTTTTCGTCGTATGTAATTAGACCTGTCGAGAAAATGCCAGCAGCTTAGGAGATATGACGAAAGAATCATCTTCAGTGTCATTCTCAATTTCATCAGGGGTAAAGTTTAGGCGAGCACCAAATCTTCAACTCTCCTCTCGTCTGGGCTGTTTAGCAGCCGTTATCTTTCGAGTACAGAATATCGCCATACCGAGCCAAATCATTAGACGATATGCGATTTTCCTATTGTTTCAGTCGCAAGCCGGCAGAAAATAATGATCAGATAGGTCTCTCTGAGGCGTATCATCGTCCAAATTTTCGTACTATCGTAATCGTTAATCCTGAAACGTTGAGTTTTCTCCAATTCTATATTCGTATACTAAAATTTCCGCAAGACTTTTAATATATGCGACGAGCTGCAGGCAGTTTTGTATTTTCTGTTGGTTATTACACAAAAATTAGGTAAGCCGCCGAATACCGCGGTACAAATTGTATGTGACTTTTCCGTTTCGAGTTCGGAAAAATGTCCGCAGGATGCGACGTCGTTATTTTTAAGTCGAAGCGTTTTCCAGGCGGTGACTGAAATTAAATGAACAAGGTTTTTCTTGCCATATTGCGAAAAATTGGGGCTTTAAACTCAAAATTAATGTAATTCGGCGATATGAGGCATATTACTCTCGCTGGCGTGTATCCGGACTATGTAAGGAAAATACGATGAGTGAATGTTTACGCTCGGTAGAACTGAAGATGCTGTCAGGAAAATTTCTTCCCATTAGAAAAGGGTCGCTCGACGACGACAAAAACGACGAGTGCGATGTGTACTCATTTTTCATCGACGTCTCTATCAAGAAACCGAGAAACTAGGATTTGTGGAAAATATTTTAAATTTAATTTTCTTTTAAAATAGTCGTTACAAAAATTTTTGCTTCATTTTACGGTTTCGTGGTTTTCCCTCGTCTGAATTTATATTCTTCACGAATTCCGTTTCCGTCTCTGGCTCAGAGTTCCGCGTCGTAGGTTACTCCTAATTTGAGCAGTGTGATAAAATGATGACGGATGGAGGAGATATGTTCCGGAAAAGTTTGATTTTTTTTTAGGAAAAACTACAATGATTGTCAGAATGTATCTGATGCAGAATAAAATACGTAGTGCCTGAAAGTATGAAACAAGGCAGAAGAATTTTTTTTTTTTTTTTAATTTGAAACCATATTTTGCGGCTTAGCCGTCTTACTGCATTTAGAAAAATTAAAAGCCTTTTCTCTATTAACTATGTAACCGTTTAGTCCCTTCTCATTGCATTATTGTGAACTAGTTGAGGGTATTGAAATGTAATTCGAAATTCTATCACCTACTCGATGTCAAATTGTTGTTTCTATATAAAATCGTCTCGCGTAATATATTGCTACTTTTACAATCTTGTACGAGCTCGTGATTTTGATTTTTTTCTTTTTGACGAAAGTGTGCGCAATGCATATGGGTAGAAATTTTGCGTACGGGATAGAATAGAAAGCGAGCAAAAGTAACTTATCATAATGCATTGTCTGTCAGTAGATACATCGTTTAAGTCTTAAAGTTCGTTGAAGGTCGCTCATCGATTTCGTAGAATGCGTGTAATTTTACAAGTATTGGTTCTGGAGTGATTGATGATGTATAGGAAGAGCCTTTGAGAGATAAACTACGAGTAAAACGTTTCTCACTAAAATACGAGTACTATATTGTGTATGCATGAATTTATATTAGAATTCGTCGCGCGTAAGTTGCATCGGTTTGTCATTGGGATGATGTGCCATCCTTTCAGCGATGACTATATCTTTTTCTTGTTTTTACATCATCACGATTGTTCAATAATCGTACGTATTTTGTGATTAAATCCGTAAAAGATTACATAATGTTTTTCAGTTGTACAAAAATATAACAACGTTTTGTGAAACTTTGTAAAACCACAAAACGCGTCATTTTCGGCTTTAGCACAATCTCGAATGAGAGCACAACGAAGTCAGAATAGTTCATTTTGTTGTCATCGTGTGGCATTCAGTATAAATGGTCCTCCGGACTAGATGCGAGTATTATATATGAAAGATACTTTCGCCCGTGAAGTTACTTTCTACGAAGCATGTGTATTGTGTTGGATGATCTGTAGCATACATCTCAGCATATTAGGATATGCTTCTTGTGAAACAGATTTCAAGACCTCAACCCAACGGAAGTATTAAGTTGAGCCGCAATATGACAGCGAGCCTGCAATAACAAAATGAGAATAGCGTGTGCATTTGGAACCCAGTACTGCGATTGTCGGAAAGTATAACGATGGAAGAATGAAAGACAGGCTGTGAGTAGATGTAAGAAATTGCTTGTTTTTTTGTTTTTTGTCCTTTTTATTACCTAACTATAAGATTGCAGTCCAGCAAAATAGACAAAAAAAAAAAAAAAAGTACGAATAAGTAAATAGATTATCGTTGAATCAAAGTACAGGTTTTACTGAGAGAAAAAAAGTGTAGTGGCCAATGGCAGTGGGAAACCGAAGCCCCTGAAAAACAACTTGTCCAAAAATTTTGAAGTTCTTATAATCTCAAAATACACTACACTTTCTTGTTTTGGATAAGCAGAACGAGCTCTTGATTTACTCCATTTTTCTTCAGTTCCTCACCTTGAAAGCGGGTGCTCCACTTACAAAAATAGCATCTTCTGACAAATCTAATTTTTCTTATAATCTAACCTATGCACGGAGGAAAAAGGTACTTTACCACGACCACGACTGGGCTCCTAACCTACCCTAACCTTACCCATCAAGTGCAAACGCAACCTCACTCGGTTCCAGATGCTGCTCTACAGACTGATCGCCAAAGAGACCTTTTTACGACCTTACGGGCGTGGCGCGCCTGTAAGGTCGTTCAAAGTCTGCATGAGTGGGCGATTTCAGCCTAGTCCTAACTCACCTTCTCTCTCTTCCTTCCGCCGAGCAGGCCAGCTTAGCTTCCTCTTCTGCTCCACCTTCCTTGGACCACCACCTCCTCGGCTGAAGGAATGATGGCCAAGCAGAATCGGACGCAAAAATACCGGGGATGGACTAACCATTCTACGCAGATTCGTTTACCTACCTAACCTTGCCCATCAAGTGCAAACGCAACCTCACCCGGTTCCAGATGCTGCTCTACAGACTGATCGCCAAAGAGACCTTTTTACGACCTTACGGGCGTGGCGCGCCCCAAACTACACACTTCCAGCTTAACTGCATCGACTCCCAGCTATTACTAGCCTCAGCAACACTGTCGGTTGACTGAGTTCCCTCCTGGAGCTGGCATTCAGGTAACTGCTCGCACCAGCCTGCGTTCCAGTTGCCCTAGTGAGTACTGCGCGTGCTCTGGTATGCAGCCTGAGCTTTCAACTCGCCCTGGATTATGATGCAGCCGAAGTCTGCTTGAGTGGGCGGTTTTAGCCCAGTCCCTAACTCACCTTCTCTCTCTTCCTTCCGCCGAGCAGGTCAGCTTAGCTTCCTCTTCTGCTCCACCTTCCTTGAACCACCACCTCCTCGGCTGAAGGAATGATGGCCAAGCAGAATGGGACGCAAAAATCCCGGGGATGGACTAACAATTCTACGCAGATGCGTTTACCTACCTAACCTTACCCATCAAGTGCAAACGCAACCTCACCCGGTTCCAGATGCTGCTCTACAGACTGATCGCCAAAGAGACCTTCTTACGACCTTACGGGCGTGGCGCGCCCTAAACTACACACTTCCAGCTTAACAGCATCAACTCCCAGCTATTACTAGCCTCAGCAGCACTGTCAATTGACTGAGTTCCTCCTGGAGCTGGCATTCAGGTAACTGCTGGCACCAGCCTGCGTTCCAGTTGCCCTAGTGAGTGCTGCGTGTGCTCTGGTATGCAGCCTGAGCTTTCAACTCGCCCTGGATTATGATGCAGCCAAAGTCTGCATGAGTGGGCGATTTCAGCCCAGTCCCTCACTCACCTTCTCTCTCTTCCTTCCGCCGAGCAGGCCAGCCTAGCTTCCTCTTCTGCTCCACCTTTCTTAAACCACCATCTCATTTGCTGGAGGAATTATGGCCAAGCAGATTGGGATGCAAAAATACCGGCGATGGACTAATCATTCTACGCAGATCCGTTTGGCCAGCCCCAGCTGATGCAAAGTTCTTTCCTACTACTTTCCCCAATTGTCAAGACTGTTCATTGCCTTATCATGGAAGCTTGTTGCAACCGACTCAAGGGGGCGCCTTGTGCTTATCGCTTAGGGATGGGATATCGGAAGGGATGAACGATTCCTGCTCCAGCTGAGCCGCAGAGCTACGTTTTACTTGGGTTGTTGCGTCCATTTTATGGCAGGGACTGCCACTACATTTCGTACAACCAGTATTTTCAATGAAGTGGCGATACTCACCCCGTCAACTAGTCTTGATGTTATTTTGCTATTTTTCATTATATATTTTTCTAAATGTAGGTATTAGTAAACGTTTATATGATCAAAGCGCAGGCGATTAAGTTCAACTATTAAGGGTGTGTTTTATTTGTGAAGATATGTTCGTAACATTTCACTGCTTGAATTTTTAGCGGACGGATCTTTCTGAATAATTGGAATGTTTGCCAGAAAGGTCCAACCAGGAGCACTATCGAAGTAGAATTTTAACAGGGAACCTGTTCTAGGGGGGTTTTTTGAAAATTTTGCCGTGTGCTGACCAACAAAAAACTTGGAAAATTTAGACTCTAGAGCTATATATGATAGGAGGGGGACTTAGAATAATTTCGAGTCCCCCTCTCAGCTCGAGAGTCAAAATTCTTCTGTCCCCCTCCTATCATATATAGCTCGAGATTCGAGAAACATTTAGACTCTCGAATTATATTATACTAGGCTTATAGTAGGTCTAGCCTTCCTTGAATTCTCAATACCAGATCCCATACGACTCATAAAACAGGTTCCCTGCGTTCCTCGTTTTTCGTTAAGGAAGCCGTCGTTTTAAAATTTTTCTTTTCCTTTCTCAATTAAACGTTAAAATTGGTAAAAATGTGTCTATTTTCTGACGAGAGTGAAATTCTTCTGGAGCTAAAATTCAGGATTCGGTTCCAATAGCGCCTTCCATTGAACCCTTCTGTACAACATTTCGAAAGATCGATAAAATTCGTCAGAAAATGAAGCCCTGAGAAGTGCCCTTGCAAAATCATTCCTTATTGGCATTTGTTACAAGGACTACCCACGCACGCCTGACAAGCGTCGCGCAGTGACCGCTGGCTTACCGAACCTTGCAGGGTTCTTGGGGATATTTATGCAACTTATCGTACACCATTTCGAAGTTTCCGAACAAGTAAAGCACATCCTTAACGAAGGACTCGAGTCACTGTAAACTGTTTTTACCGAAGAAAAGGAGGAAGATGTGCTTGAACAAGTGCGTAATGGAAATGTGAGTGTGAGTTGCTGAAAAAGTCGCGTCCAGTCATCCTGCGAAGAGCGCCGAACGAGAGAGTAATTCGGATACTAATGTTGAAGAACAGTCAATGTACAACAAAGATGTGCAAGTGTGGCCAGCGGGATAAAGTTATCAATTCTACTCGTATTATAGTTTCTGAAGTGTTTTTCAGACTCAAACTCTACTTTTAAATGAATTTCTTACAATTATTGTGTTTTTGCTGCTCCATTTTGTAATCCCTTTGCAAGACTCATGATCACTGAAATTGTCAATGAGCTTGAGTTTTCTTTGCGTTCTATTGAGATTGATCCAATGAGGTTACCAATAAGATAGGATTTTTAACAATGTAGTGGAGAGTTTTATTCCAGATAGGTGACAACAAATTCCCGTAATCGTTAATTCAATCTGTATATAAATATTAGGGTGTTCACATCACACAGATCATTCGTAGCTAATCCTCTCAAACCCATTCACTCTGCCTCCCCCCTTGGACTCTTCCTCAACCTAAAATATGTCTCGACCTCACAGAAATCCCCAAAAGCAACAAAGCTACTTACATCCATCAAATCAAAAATCTACTTCAGGACTACCCTCACCACACTCTGTGCCTATGTGACGGAGCTAAAACAACCAAAAAAACAGCATATGCATACTCCATCGATGGAAAAATTACTTCTCACCGAATCCGCAACATCGCCTCCATTTTTACAGCTGAACTCATGGCCATACATTCCTGCCTCTCCCAACTCGCTCAACTTCCCCCTGATGGAAAATTCTTTCTCCTCACTGACTCACTCTCTTCACTCCACTCACTTACCGATACATACACTTCTAACACGCTCACCTAACGCATTCTCCTTATTGACTCAATTAACTCCGAAATAATATTCATATGGATGCCGGGTCACATTAATTTTCAAGAACACGATACAAATGACCAAGCCGCCAAAACTGCCATCTTCCTCAATAAAATATCTGACAACTCCCTCCTACCAGCCCTTGATTATAAAAACCACTACTGTTCCCTCATAACTCAATCCGGTACACCTTCTGGAAAAATCAAACTAACAAAAAACTCCTCGCCATCAAAAAAATTCCTATCCCCTGGTCATCCTCCTTCAGGAGCATAAGACGAGAAGTCATTCTTACATGTCTTAGAATTGGTCATACAAAAATCACCCACACTCACCTAATCAACAGCAACATTCTAACCCCTCCCTTTTGCCCCCACTGTCACCAAGACAATCCAACAGTCAAACATTTTTTTACTTGCTCCCACTTTTTAGCTCTCCGCGACTTTACCAAAACACCCTCCTCCTTCACTCAAGCACTCAAAAACAACTCCGACACCGTATCCTGTACTCTACAATACCTCAAATTAACTGACTTCAATTCTCACATATAACACCCAAAACTATACTAAATTACAATACTCAAATAACTACTACACTTTAAAAACATTTACATAAACTTTTCTTTACTCGTCACACATATTCCAATGTACCCTTACTTGACTCTTCCTCATCTTTCTTTACTCGTATCCATACCCTAACTTACTATATAATCATTCTAACTAGATTATATAAGCATACTGTATACGTCGAGCTAATCCATACATGTGACCCCGTCTACAGAAACCCGGCTCAGCGTTGAATATCGATCAGGAAAAAAGGATCTTTTACAGAGGAATAAAGATTACTTTTCTCCTGATTGTAATCGAACACTGAGCCGGGTTTCTGTAGACGGGGTCACATATTAAAAAAAATTGGGATCTATCCTTTTCACAGTTCGTGCGGGCGTTCTACTGGACGGATTTGCTTCATTTTTTTAAATTCTCTTCAGAATAACAACCATATAAACGCGAGATTCTTTCAACAACTATAAAGGCCCTAACAATCTGGATGGTATCCTTCTTCCTCTTCTTCCTGCAGATCTGGATGTTGATGGTACACAGGTGTTGAGTAGGCCATAGCGTGGTTCTGCATTTGCCTATTCCATTCCTGGTCCATCTTCCTCTTCATGATGGTGGCCGCAAATGCAGACACTTGGTTCCATGCTTCTTCGGAACCTAGCATGGTGGGTACCAGGCTACTTGGGTCGAGCGCTTCATCTACCCCGATCTCTTGAAGAGACCGACTAAGCTCGTCCCGCTCACGCCTCCACGCCTCACACTCAAATAAGGTGTGTTGTGGTCCATCATCCCGCCCTTGGTTACAGTGCGAACACGTTGCCTGCTCAACTTTCCTTAACTTCTCGTGAAGGTACTCGTTGAAGCAGCCATGGCCGCTTAACACCTGCGTCAGGTGAAAGTTCAGCTGACCATAGTGTCGGTTCATCCACTCATCAAGGTCGCGTATTAGCACACGGGTTGTCCATGTACCCAGCTCACTCTGGGCAATTCTTTCTTTCCACTTTACAAGCAAGGAGCGCCTGGCCTCCTGCTTGACCCGTAAAGCTTCTCGGTTGGTCGTCGTTCTCTTCTTTGCTTCGAACACCACCGCTCTCTCCTCAGCAAGGAGCTCGATTGATGGTGAACGTGCTAATACACAAAGAGCCTCCGTCGAGACAGTGCGGTAGGCACTAACACACCTCAGCGCAGCTCTTCGTTGGATCTTTACCATCTCTCTTCTTCGGTATGGTATCTTCATGCAGTCGGCCCATACTGGCGCACCGTATAGGAGGATCGACAAGGCGGTGCTCATCATGATCCTTCTCCTTGCTTCTCTCGGTCCTCCTAGGTTCCTCATCAGGCGGCTTAGGTAACCAACTACCCGGCCCGCCTTTTCCGCTGCCATCAGGAAATGGTGCCTGAAGCTCAGCGTTGAGTCAAACCAGATGCCCAGGTATTTCATTTGCTTCTTGGTTTCAATTTCCACACCTCGCAGGCGGAAGGTGGGTGGCTTGAACTTCCGACGGGCCGTGAATAAAATGGCCTCCGTCTTACTTGCTGCTAGTTCAAGTCCAGCCGACTCGATCCAACGCGTCACATCCTCTAGGGCCCGGTTTACCCTGCTCTCCACCGCTACAGTTGTTTCGGCAGTGCATACCACCAGGGTGTCATCCGCATAGCAGATAAGCTTAACCCCCGGTGGCAGCTTCACCTTAAAGATTCCGTTAAATGCGACGCACCAAAAAAGCGGCCCAAGGACCGACCCCTGCGGCACCCCACAAGTAACAGGGCGCTTTACTGTACCAGCAGACGTCTCTGCTTGGATTTCACGGCAGCTAAGATAGCTGCTGATCATCCTGAGCAAGTATGCGGGCACTCCTGCGTTCACAAGAGCTTCCAATATCATCTTCCATGGGATTGAATTGAACGCATAGTAATAATAATAATAATAATAATAATAATAATAATAATAATAATAATAATAATAATAATAATAATAATAATAATAATAATAATAATAATAATAATAATAATAATAATAATAATAATAATAATAATAATAATAATAATAATAATAATAATAATAATAATAATAATAATAATAATAATAATAATAATAATAATAATAATAATAATAATAATAATAATAATAATAATAATAATAATAATAATAATAATAATAATAATAATAATAATAATAATAATAATAATAATAATAATAATAATAATAATAATAATAATAATAATAATAATAATAATAATAATAATAATAATAATAATAATAATAATAATAATAATAATAATAATAATAATAATAATAATAATAATAATAATAATAATAATAATAATAATAATAATAATAATAATAATAATAATAATAATAATAATAATAATAATAATAATAATAATAATAATAATAATAATAATAATAATAATAATAATAATAATAATAATAATAATAATAATAATCAAATCAATCTTTATTTTCACAAAAAGAAAAGCATAATTGAGAAGAATGAACAATAACCCACCGCATGCTCAAATATACATGCTGAGCGAGAGCGGTGGGGATTACTATCATTACTTATTGTAAGAGAAAACAAAATAAAATGAAACAAAAGAAAACAGAACAAAAACAAAAAGAGAAAGAAAAATAAAAAAAAATAAAAAAAAAAAATAATAATAATAATAATAATAATAATAATAATAATAATAATAATAATAATAATAATAATAATAATAATAAATAAATAAATAAATAAATAACAATGAAAAAAAAATAATAAAAAATAAAAATTTAAAAAAAAAAAAAAACAAAAAAAACAAACTAACAAAACAAAAAATGAAATGAAAAGATGAAATGATAATAAAGACAAATGAGAAAAAAAAATAAATAAATAAAAAAAAATAAAAAATAATTAAAAGTAGATAAACAAATAAATAAATAAAATAAAATGAAATAAAAACAAAATAAATGATCAAAATAATATTCAGCCTCCCCAGGTACTCAGGCCGAGGCCACAGCTGGAACTGTTTCCGAGCCTTTCCCGCATGGGAGTCTTTTCATAAATAAGTAGACAATTAAGACTGTAAAAAATAATAAGCAGGGTAAAATATAAAGCAAACAAAACAAAACAAAACAAAACAAAGAAAACTAAAAACAAAAACAAAATAAGATGATAATATCCAGCCCCCCCAGGTACTCAGACCAAGGCATCAACATGAGCTGGACCCTGGCCATTCCCACATGGGAGTCTTTCCATAAATAAAAAAAAAATAATAATAATAATAAAAAAATAAAAATAAAAATAATAATAATAAAATAAAAAATAAAAAAAAATAATAAAAAAAAGCAATAAAAATAAAAATAATGTAAATGAATTATTATTAAATTATGAAAAAAGTCCCGTCGCCTCCCCACCCACTTATATTTTGAGTTATTTAGATTCCTGATTTTGTAACAAGTACTTTTTTAGTTTTTTTGGAAAGCTTGGATGACCTAAATAGAATTGCAATTCTTCTGGTAGTTTTGAGTAGCACAATGGAACCTGGTATGGAGCTTGAGCACGAGCTTTTTTATTTTTCCAGGGAGGGGTTTTATATCGAGAGGAGCGAGTATTCATCACAGAAGTGGATTGTCTTTGCACAGTGATGATTCCACGGTGCACTAGTGACACCAGGGCACGGGAATAGAGACTCGAGTATGATAGGATTTGAAGTTGATTCATTATTGGAATAGAGTGGTCTCTATGCCCAGCCCCAGCGACAGCCCGTACAGCCGCTTTCTGTAATACTCTGATCGGCTGTGCAATATATTCAGCTGCTCCCCCCCAAATTTCAATTCCATATGCTAAGGCTGGTTCATAAAATGCTAGGTAAACTCTTCTTTTAATTTTTGTAGGGAGGATGTTCTTGAGATAATACATGAGATAATTTAATTTTCTTAACTTAGATTGAACATAATGAGAGTGATTTTCCCAATTTAGATTTGAGTTTAGGTTTACACCAAGATACTTTATGCTGTCAACTTTTTCTATTATCGTGCAACTACAGGAGTTTTGATTACAGTTAGGGAGATGCCACTTTAGGGGGGGTGTTTCAATCTTTGTACGTTTATAGCAGTATTCTATTAATTTTGTTTTTCCTAGGTTGGGGCATATCCTGTGGAAGCGAAACCAGTCACTCAACATTCCTAAATCAATTTCACATTTCTTTCTTGCTTCCACAAGATCATTTCCTGAATACACAATAGCTGTGTCATCCGCAAAGGAAAACACTGGGCCGTTTAGCTTTAGTTCAAGTATACTATTAGCATAAATAATGAAAAGTAACGGTCCGAGTGTACTCCCCTGCGGAACGCCACACACTACTTTCAACATTTCACTGCTCTCTCCTTCACATTTCACACACTGCAGCCTACCGTCAAGGTAAGAGTTCAACCAGTTATGGAAGAGTCCTCTAAATCCAGCCATATATAGTTTCTTAGATAAGATTTCATGATTAACAGTGTCAAAAGCCTTTGCTACATCGAGATATAGCCCAATTACTTTTTTCTTACTTTCTAAATTTTCAACTATTTCTTTTGCATGAGCAACCAGTGCTTCAGATGTACTTTTTTGTGGTAGAAAGCCAAACTGATGTTTGTTAAAGTAATTTTGTTTTAGAAGAAAGTTTACCATTCGCTTTTGTATTATAGACTCAAAGACCTTTGACACCGTTAATAATATCGAAATTGGACGGTAGTCAACAGGATGTGAGGGCGCGGGTACTTTTGGCACTGGTGAAATGCTTGCTTTTTTGAGATTTGTAGGAAACTCCCACCGTACCAACGAAAAATTGAATAGGAGGGTCAAAGGTAGTAGTAATACATCAATTAGTTTTTTGAACTCTCGTGCTGAAACTCCATCCATTCCACTTGAATTTTTATTTGGCAACTGTTTAATAGCTTTATATACTTCAAAAGTTGTTATTTCATGGACAGCAAAACTATGTAGACATGTTTTTTCAGAGTCAAGAGAGTAATTGATTGCTGCATTAGTTTGAAAGATAGGATTTCTTTTAATTTCACGTTCTGCTGTTTCTACATAGTGTTTATTTAGGACTCGCGCTATTTCTTTAGAGTCTGTAATTTTGACGTCTTTGCTCAGTGGATCTGTTAGTGTTATCGTTCTCTGTAATTTTCTATCTTTATCCATTGCACATATTATTTTTAGTTCTTTCCAATAATCTTTTGCAGTTTGACAGTTATCCAGGCGACTACTGTAATATTTCTTTTTGTCGATTCTTATTTGCTTTACTAGTTCAGAGCTAACGCTTTTAAATTCATTTTTCAATTCGCGAGAGAGATCGTGCTCATCTTTATATTTTTTTGAATATAGTTTGTAAAGTTCATTTTTTAGCATACTTAGTTGAAGAGACTTGTTTGATAGCCATGGTGCTCGTTTTTTGCTTTTTGCATTAGTTTTGATTTCCTTCACCTCAGTACATAACTCTTTATAGTATTGATATTTTGCAGTGAAACTGTCAAATGTAGTATCAACTGAGGTGAAGTCTAAATCATCCCACATTTCTGCTCCAAGAGATTCTTCTAGTTTAGCCCAGTTAATAAATTTAATTACACGAGAAAGTGATTTTTCTTCGATGTAGTCCCTATTCAGACCTAAAGCAAACCCAGCAGTCGCCTGGATAACAGCATGATCACTGCTGCTTATTCTCATGACGTCAGACTCTAAATTTATATTCCTTGCATATATATGATCAAGGCAGGTCGCAGTAGCGTGACCGTGTTTGTTAACACCGTACCTTTTTGGCTGATTGATAAAGGATTTTAGACCATAAAGAGATATTGTATTTAGAATTGCCCATGAATTATTAGGAGAAAGCAAATCAATATTAATATCACCAGCAAGTACCAAGTTATCTTCTGAATTTTGCAAAAAGACGTTTTCTATTTCATTAATAAATTCGTTCTGCGGCCTGCGTTGATCCCTATATATGCCTACAACTTGTATCTGTTTCAGGTGTTTAGGTAGAGTTTCCTCATTATCAATTACAATACTAATTGACTGAAACAAGTGATTTGAGTGAACTTTGTGGGAATGACGAATACCATTCTTCACATATAATACTACTCCACCAGAGCGACTACCATCATCACGCTGCGAGATGTAACCCACATGGCCTTCAATTTGAAAATATTTAAACTTGTCTGAATCCAGCCAAGTTTCTGTTAATATAATTAAATCGGGTTGTTGTTTTAGAGTACCATCAAGGTATATCAGTAAATCAGAAAAATGTTTGGGAAGGGATCGGATATTATGCACTACAAAATTAAGGTTTCTATTGACTAATTTACTGCCCATTATGTGATAGAATTATTTTAAAATACTTATTAATCATGTACCTGAGCTTCGGCTACTCCTGATGCTTGACCAATTGTAGTAGATATATTCATTCTTGCTAATATCCGGTCGATATCCTGAATACTCTTAATTCTCTCTGATCGAGAATTCTCATCACGTTTGAGATAAATTTTCCCATCAATGGCACTCACTGAACGAAACTTAGCTACTTTGACTAGTCGAAAACGCGCATCTTGAAACAGCTTTTCATTTGACGGAGCTAAATGATCGTTGAAGTAAATCCGCGGTGCTTTTTTATCATCGCCTCCAAATATTGTTGAGGTAGTTGGTTTTTCCTTGATAGATGTTTTTATGAGAAGAGATTTAGAGTCACGATGGTGTAGCTTGACAATAATTGAAGGATGGAGCTCAGTTTTACTAGATTGATTATTGAGTTTGGGTTTTGGTAGACGATGAGCTGCAACAATGTCATACTCTGGCAATGTAACTCCAAGACTAGAAAATATGGATTTGACCAACTTACGAGTATCCTCATCTGGCTGAGGAGGCACACCGTGAATTTTTAAATTATTCCTTCGCGAATACTGTTGGCTTTCATTTAGCTCTTCCCGTAGCTTAACTACAGTGAAGGTGAGTTCCTTGTTGCGCTTCTCAAGCTCTGATATTCGGCTGTTGGACTTTTCAAGCGCAGCCTGAAAGGAGGCATTGGCTGTTTGAAGCGAGTCAACTTTGGTGGATATTTGGGAAACACTTTCTAGCAATGGTTGGAGATTAGTCAGCTGGGTCGAAATTGTACTCATAAATTTTTTCAGCTCAGAAGCAGAATCATCATCAGTTCGAACTTTCTTAAGGCTGTCTCCATCCTCAGAATCGACACTAATATTATGCTTCTCGGTAGTACTAGCTGTTGATGGGATGAAAAATTGTTTGATGTTTGGGTTTGATGACGATTCACAGTGGTGACATTTCCAAATATTCCGTTGCGAAGGAGTCATACTCCTCCACGTTGCTTGATGCATAGTGCCATTTGTGCACCTGAAATGAGTAGACTTCTTGCATTTTCCACACTTTGGGTAGTCAGTTTTTTCATCCAATACTGCTTCACATTCCTCACAATTCATATTTTTATGGGTACCAGTAATATTACTAGAGTAGATTTTACCTATTAGTAATCAGTGATAACAGCTGGTATCGGTTTTGAAGTTCAGGAACCAGATTTATAGAGTTACTGGGTGAGGTTAAAGTTCAATAAGATAGAAGGAAGTTAACTTATTTATTTGAGACACAGAACAGTTGAAATAACACTACATTACTAAAGTTATTTAAAATTTGTTGGGAGACAACGGGATCATAATAATAATAATAATAATAATAATAATAATAATAATAATAATAATAATAATAATAATAATAATAATTAAAAAAAAAAAAAAAGATTACTCATAATTACGACGAATGATTAGGTATCAAACTATATTTCAGTTTGTGTACCAAGTATCGGATATTTAAAATTACAAGAGGATGAAGATTTGTAAAAATAGCCCGCTTGTAAGTAAAATATGATTCTCACGATTCACAATTATCTCCTAATAATAATAATATATTTCAGACCGTAAAGTCTGATGCGAGGCGACTCGGACTACGGTCCACACCTCGTAATTTAAAATTAACACCGAATGTACGGGGAACACTCTTCTAGCGAAGAACTCGGTAAGTGGAATTTGAATAAATTAATGTTAAATCGTTTTACATACATTCTAATTCGCACCCGAACGCGTAAAACTTGATTATCAAGCACCTATCAAAATGACTGGCGGATTTCCAATATCTACCCCTTGAAACAACGTGCTTACATAACGACAAGACTATCATCTGTTAATATTGGGTTAGATTGAGTTTTTACTGTAGAATTAAAGTGCTGAAGGAGAGAAGAAAAAAAAAAAAAAAAAGACTGATCATATACTATGAAGTGTGCAGAAACTGTGCGATAAGCAGTTAAAATTACAATACACAGTCTTTAGGCTAATAAATGATATCGCATGAGTTTCTTTCCAAAGCCAAGAAAAAAGTGTATTGGACTGTTTAGTTTTCTGAAGAGTGCATATAAATCGTGAAACGTCCTTGCAGAAATACTATTTTATCATGTTGATTAAATCTACGCATGCAATGAGTGGAGTAAGGAACAATTCTTTTCTTACTATTTTGAAGGTATAAATAAAACCAGAAATATGATTGTATTTCGAACAGGATTTCTGAAACAACAACAGGATACAGAATTTACCGTTCAGGTATTAACATCCGCTATTCGATTGAAATCAGCGGGAAGGGATCGAGGAGGAGAGTGCTATGGTCTTAGGCCTTCACAAGGGTGGGGTCCTCACCACATCATCTGTTGTTAGGTTGTCTTTTTTTTTTTTTTTTTCATTCGAAAAACGTGAAAACGAATAAGTGTCGTAGACCATTTTCTTCGAATTATATGGGATTCACCCCTCAAAATTTTGGCCCCAGACTCCACAAAGACTTGACCGGCTCTGGATTCAAGTAAATTCTCGGACTTCTTTATTCCTACGTAGAAAGTCTGTGAGAAATCTATTTCTACAGAATCCATTCGATCGTCAAATGACGAGAAGCGAGACAATGATGAATTTGACTTTATTTTCTTTCTTATGGGTGGGGGTAAGAAGTACAATACTATGAATCTTATCAGTATAGTGTCACTGTCATCTTATTACTTTACCCGTCCTTAGAAAATTATGACAACTAAATTGATATAGCTTCAGCAAAATCTTCATTCAAACTTAGGGAGTGTTGCGAAAAATTTGACATATAGAAGTAATGACGGTGATACGTCGAAAATTCAAACAACTTTTTCTCAAAATCATTGATACTATTGATACTAAAAGCAGACTCTCTTAACTTGGAAAATTGATTTATTGACCGTAAAATATATCACACGAGCACTCAATTATTTAAAAAGATTCTTCAATGCGATAAAAGTTGTCACGTAAAACTTGATACTTTTTTCTTTTATTTTCCTTTCTTCTTTCGCTTTAGTGTGAACTTTCTCGTGTGTGGCAAAAGTTGTAATTCATAGTGGTGTGTTTCGGATTCCATCAAGGATGCTTTTGTGTGACTTATTACAGATTACCTTTCCGAAGAACTAAAAAGTAGGCCAGCTTATCTTTCAAAGTAGCCTGTTATTCCCTTCTCCTTATGAATCAATATCCGTAAACTCATACAGATTTATTGGTGCATGATCATGACCACAAATAAATACCTAGAAGTATTCTTAGATACCTGACGTAAAAAAATGGGCTGCGTGAAATTGCTCTATTCCTCTTTTGTCGATATTTTCCTTCAAATTTTTGTCCGATGACTTAACTAGACTGAATTTCCGTAATTTGAGATGATGGCGAAAATCGTAAAAAACCCATCTCCAGAGCTTTTTCACGCCCATGTTTGTTTATATATCTTCAGGCTCTCACTGGAAAGTGCGATAAAAATCGCGTAAGTCACAAAGTGATGATGGCGTATTTTTCAATTCACAAGGAAAAAGAATCCACATTCCGAGATTTAAAAACTGACTACAAAAAACGTTTGAAAAGCGATTTTTACTCCACATGAGCCTCCAGCAGAGATACTTC
The DNA here is from genome assembly GCA_035079385.1 of Aspidiotus rigidus. NCBI lineage: Eukaryota > Metazoa > Arthropoda > Insecta > Hemiptera > Diaspididae > Aspidiotus > Aspidiotus rigidus. The sequence goes on along the minus strand of JAVHKY010000003.1, from coordinate 13,856,134 downwards.
TACAGTATTTTCAAATTTCGGGAAATTATTTTCGAATCCGCTTGATGGAAAATGTTTTGTTGGCAGGTTATCAAATTCTTCGAACATAAATGGACCGAATTTGTACTATTTTTCCATTAAACTCAAACTAAATAAAAGTAAGATATTCTATCTTTGTTGTTGTTGTTGTTGTTGTATACTGTAAATATTTTACGCTTCAACACTCTCGACGCATTATACTCAATTGCTGAGAGGAACTTGTGCAGCCCTTCACACTTTCACCTACATGAAACTTTTGCGGAGTTTTAAAGTTGAATTCAAATCTGGCCTTACGACTTTCCGGCAAAAAACAAAAAAAAAAAAATATCGCGAATTCAACTTTTAAAGAGGGAAGAAGGAAAAGATTTAAAATTGAATTTAACTTTTTATAGAAATTTCGCGAGAGGTAATACCGCAAAAATTATGATCTTATTGTTATATTTATTGTGTTAAAAGTTTATTTTATTTTATGACTACGAGTATTATGTTACTTTTTCTCGGTCGGTATACGAGAGATAGTTGGAGATCTCATTGGTGTGTAAAACGAAACTTTCTCATTATCGAGACTGTCTGATGTCGATCTATTGAACGGAAATGAAAGAATACAGTCGAAGCTCACAAACTTAGGAAAGTGAAGAAAATGACGTTAATGTTTCTTAATTTTTGCGAGCGAAGGTTTTTATATTTGGAAGAAAATATATCTGTACAAACTTTTCAAGTACGATGGATGCTCTCCATCAATTTATGAACGTTATTCGAAGTTCCACGGTAACTAATTTTAGATGCATTTATTTCTCAAATTTGGGGTAGGGGTGGTAAAAACAAGGAATCGTACGCAGCAAGAACGTCAGTTCCTAAGTGATTCTGCGAATTTTGTAATCTTTTGACACTTTTGCCGGCTACCTGCTAGAATCGCCGAGAACTTCGCGCGCATTTCCTTCAACAGTAATGGTAATTTAGTCGAATTTGATAACGGGAACTGAACTATGGTGGACGTATACAAAGAAAAGTTGATAATTCGGAGTAACTCCCGGCGGAATTTAAGGTTTTGTCACCTCATCTAATTGGTGTTTGGGAACATCTTTCGTGAGATGTCAGAAATCAAGATCTTATTTTTTTGTCATATATCACCGTAGCTCAATTTTCGTTTTCAATCTTTTCCCACTTGATAGAAATGCAGCGCGACGCTAGCGCTGTCCGACCCGAATCACAGAACTCTCTGAACATCAGAGAAAAAATTTATAAGAATTTGATCGCGTAAATAGTTTTCGTGTTTGAAACTAGGTGGAGAAGGAGGTATTTTGTGAGTACAGATAATGAGTAGAGGTCTTATTTTTCGGCATTATTAAGAATGATTTTTGGCGCTAAACTTGAAAAATCTGGCCCTATTTGACAAGATTAAAAAAATGTAAAAAAAATTGTGATTCAATGGAGTTTGAAATATTTAAAATTGATTAGGTAAGTATTACAAAATGAGTCTACAACTTATGATCTGAAAATGATCGTTCGACGTCCACGGCAACAATGAGAACATAAGTGTAGGCTATTGCTATGGCCAGACTCATGTTAAGGTTTACAGCTGCGCCGTCAGTTAGTGCATTCTTAGGTTCTTCGAGTCTTACCAGTCCTTTATTTTTAGGAAAAAACGAATTAGCTTTCCTTTACAGGTCGCGGCCCTATGTGCCTGGAGTGAAACCAATTTTTGAAATACCGTTCTTCAATATGTGGAGCTGAACATTTATTTATTTAAATTAGAGTGCCCTCCAACAGCCGATTGGCCAATGACAGGAGAGAGCTATTGAAAACGAACAAAAACAAAAAAACAAAAATAGAAAATAAGTAAATAAATAAACAAAATAAAATAAAACAAAAGAATAATGATAATATTTTCACCACTAGCCACCCCAACCCTGGGTCCATGTTCAATTTCCCGACCCTTTCCATGAGCCAATTTTTCCAAAAAATAGAAGATTATCAGTAATAAAAACAATAAATGATAAATAAATTAATAATAATAATGATGATGTGACGTTCTACCAGTCACCGAATATCTCTTGACACCAATAATAAAGAACAATTACGAGAACCGAGCTTTATTACTGGTACCGCAAGTACAACACTTCTAAACACCGTTAAACTGTAACACAATCGCGTTAAAGAACGAGAACACGTTAACTATTGCTTCAAGATTACAACTGAATCGCTCTATCGGGTTGCTGCCGGCTATTCATAGTCTCGCCCTTAATTTTTCGAGATTTCTTCTAGAACGGCAAACAGGTTATGCAAGAGTCCTTACAATCAATCGAGCATATTCCAGGTTGTTCACGCGTATTTGGCGAGCCAGTTAAGCAATAAGTGCGCTTCCTTGCGGCGTCTGCTATTATTAAAAGTTTAGCGGCATGTGCAAGCTTGGTGCTTGCGGCTTCATTGCAGAACACCACACTTTCCCCTCCACAGTTTTGAACGTCGCGTTCAAACGCCGGACTCCATACAGCTAGTCTATTCCGGTGGACCACTTTAAACTTTCTGTCCTGTTGGATGCAATAGATGACATCATTGATTCTCTTCACGACTGTCCAAGGTCCTTCCCATTTGCACAGTAATTTCGGGTTCTTCCCTTTCTTTCTCTGTGGGTTGTAGAACCACACCTTATCCTGAGGTTCAAACTTGGTTTCATCTGCACAGATGTCATAGCGTGCCTTCATCCGGTCGCTAGCAACCTCTAAATTTTCTCTGACCAACTCATGTACCTGCTTAAGTCGGTTCTTCAGTTCTTGCGTAAATGGCTTGACTTCTTGAGGTGGCTGTGGAGGGGTGCCCAGCTCTAAATCACACGGCAATCGAAGTTCTCTTCCAAAAATGATTTTTGCAGGTGTTTCTTTGGTACTCTCATGGATTGAAGACCGATAGTTTAGCAGGAACAATGGAAAAAGCTTGTCCCAATTTCGCTGGTCACTATCAATTACTTAAGATAGGAATTGGTCTATTGTTTTGTTGAACCTCTCGACCATACCATCAGATTGTGGGTGGAGTGGTGTTGTACGAGTTTTCCTCAATCCCATCAGCTTAGCCACTTCTCCAAATACCTGGGATTCGAAGTTTCTTCCCTGGTCTGAGTGTAACTCCAGAGGTACTCCAAACTTCGAGATCCAGTTTTCCACCAGCGCTATTGCAACAGTGACGGCTTCATAATTTGGCAGTGGGTAAGCATCCATCCATTTGCTAAAATAATCTCCGACCACTAGAATATAACGATTACCTTGGTCAGTATCTAGAAATAGTCCTGAGATATCTGCCGCAATCCGTTCAAAAGGGTATCAAACATTGTAGATTTGCATCTTAGCTCGGCCCCTAGTATTGGACCCCTTACTGGCATTACATACTCTGCAACATTGAATCCAATCCTCTACATCACTTCTACAGGCTGGCCAGTAAAACCGTTCCGAATCTTGGCCAATGTTTTTGTTATTCCAAGATGAGTATCAGATGCGTCATCATGAACACTCTTCAAGACATCCGGTACAAGTGCTTCAGGTATCAGTAGTTGGCGCCGGTGTGATCTGCCATCTGTTGTTTCCCAGATTCGGTAAACAATTCCATTTTCTACTTGAAGCGAGTCCCATTGTGACCATAAGATCTTTAAATTCACTGACTGTGAGCTGATATCCTGCCAGACTGGTCGTTCACCTTTCTCCTTCCAGGCTAAGATGACTGAAATATCTTTATCCTGTTGTTAAGCATTTCTCATATCCATATTGGAACCTAGTTGTATGGATTTGACTGAGACGTCTTTCTTCACTTCTTTGACTACAGTGCTTAGTTCTTCTTCAACTTTGGTCTGGAGGAGACGATCCTTGGCTTCCAACTCATAAAGCGGCATATCTCCACAGGGACTTCTTAAAAGGTCATGCTTCAACCCAACCCATACTTTCGCATTAAATCCAGGCCCAAAATACAGTCATCCTCAATATCAGCAAGTATGAATTTTCCAGTTATTATCATTGAGGAAATCTTGATGGATAGCTGGACAGTGCCCTTGGTCCAAGCTTGTTCACCCATGGCAGTCCTGAGGCGGTACTTTTCTCTCCTACTACCTAACATTTTTCTACTGTCAAAAAATATGTCGATTGTGCGGTCTTCTCTAACAACACAGTTTAAAAGAGACTGAGCACGAAGAAGTGGAGCATGGAGCGAGGAAATCGATTTTATTTAGCAGAAACGACGTTTCTGTTTCCCACAGAAACGACGTTTCTGTTTCCCACAGAGAATATCCCTCCCCATCATTATTAAACTAAGTTTCCTTCTCACTTTTAGAATTGTCATCTCGTACCCAAGGACCAATTCGGACTAAGTAATTGAAGTATCGTAATAAAATAGAGATATTTTGTTTACAATTTTTGAATACGTTCAATTTTTTTCAACTTCCCCAATTACCTATTGGACCCCATATCACACTTGCACTATCCAGATGCGATCGTACAAGCACCAGATGCAGCAAGCGGAGAACAGACATGTTGACAAAAGATTTGGTTTGTCTCATAATGATTCCCAGATTTCGTTTTGCGTTATTTAGTACCTTGTGTAAGTGGCAGTCGAAGTTTATTCTGGGGTCGAAGAGGACACCTAGATTCCGAATTTCCTCTACCGATTCCAGGATCTTTCCACGTATCTGAGAACGTCATGACTTTACATTTTTTGATGTTTATAAAGGCATAGAATTTTCCTCGCTCCATCTCGTCAACGTATTATCAAAATCCTGCTGCAGTAACGTAGAATCCTCCAAACGGCGTATTTAGCGAGAGTCCTCTAGTTTCTCATTTCGTTATTTCGTCTGGAAGGAAGGGTGATTGTGTATTGATGAATGCTTAATTTGAAATAAGCGTCTTCTTCTTCATTAAAAAACTTAGGCCAAACTAGTTACTGTATGATGTTCATCGGCTGGATTCCCAACGCTAGTCGAAATTCCTCGCGCATGCGCTCCGCGTCTCGCCTAACTGATCGCGGAGGAGCTCTATGGTTGCTGGTGCATAATTTGAACAATTTTACTTTGAATGCAAGATAGCCACCTTGTAATCAACTTTGGTCCATCAAAGATGGTAGTTACTGTTACGTAGATATTCTGGTTAATATCATTAATTTTGAGGAATGCTCGTATGACATCTTCTTATCCAAAGGATTGATGTTGATCGTCTTTGATATAAATTGAAGTCATTAGATACGAAATAAATATGTACAAAAATTATTTGGTTCGCGTTACCATTCATGCGGTTTTAGCTGGCCGTGAATTATCAATAATTTGCTCGGATGCGGTGGTCATCTTCCCCTGCGACCCCGTTCAATTTCAGTACATTTTTTACTAATATTTAACTCGGTTGAATTTTCGAAATGTAGGCTCATAAGGCCTTGGAAAATCGATTTTTTATTACAATAATTTTCGGCTTTGCCGTCATTAAAAGAAAAAATCACAAACGAACGGAGGGTGACCGACGTTAGTATTAAAAATATTGATATCCATCAAGACAAGACTAGTTCTTTCATTAATGGACTTCTTGTACAGATGGTGGCTCGACCGTTAATCAGGGGCGCTCCTCAAAAATATAGGTGCGTAAATACCTCGTTAAGTAACCATGATTCGTCTCTTATTTGCGAATAGTGAAGTTACAGAAATAGACATGTTTGCTACTCATTGTCCCTCTCTGGAAAGTGGAACGTTGCTGAAGTTGAATCAAGAATCGTATGCGTGTTATCTGATCAAGTTTGAAGGATTTTGATAATTGATGCCTGTTGAAGTGTCTAAACGATGCGCGTTGCGATACTTAGGATGATGTCTGTCTTTGTAGGAATAATGAAGGTATTAAAAAGAAAGTTTCGATGTAGTCGCACGGAAACGTTATCTGTCGAATCCAGCTCCAGCTTCGTGCAGAGCTGCCGGTATCCTCACTACTGATACCAGATGAGTTATGTCTTATCATTTGGATGCTCGGGTAGTGAACGCATCTCCAGAGAGGTTCTCTATGGTCGCCAGTTGAGGCGGATAAGGTGGCTCGACTGTTAAGCAGAAGTGCTTCTTAAAAATATACGTTAATACCTCCTTGAGTAACCATGAATACGTATATTGTCTGCGAGTAGTGAAATTACAGAAACAGAAAGGTTCCTACAAAGATTTTGCAACGTTTCTGTATTGTGTCGTATCAAGGGCCGGATTCGATTCCTTATGTGTATTCATGTGAAAAGACGATTCTCTAAAACTATAGATGTGAAAAAATTAGCACCATTTTTTAATTAGTGTCAACACAATGTTGGCGGCACTATTTTCTTAGCACTTTTTTGATTCCGAAAAAAAAAAAAAATGAAGAAAATCTCCTATTTCTTACAAATTGATGAAAGAGTACTATAAAAGATTTTATAAACGCGTTTTCAGTACTCTCAATGCCTTGAGGCGAAATTAAAACAAAGGAGAAGCGTCGCGTATTTCCTTTAACGCAAGTGCACGAATTGAAGAAGGAATACTATACGTATTTCACTATAATATAAAGTATAAGCACGAGTGTAGCGAGAGTCATTTTGATAAAATCGCTATAGAATGAAATTTCAAGCCTGTTGTTTTTTGCGCCTTGAAAGTCCAGCTGTTTGCATAAGTTCTCTTTTATCAACGAAATTGCTGGATTCACAAACTGAATGCGCGCAAACAAGGATGGCCTTCTGGATGATACCTATCTCAAACTCTTTGGCTAATGTTACGAACCGTATTCTCGTATTCGCGCACACGACAATAAGTGTCGGTGTTTTTCAATTTGCCTTCTCTTCTGTTACACATTTATAAAACGTTTAAGATGAAGGCGACGCTTTCATCGTCTTTTGACGAGTTGGAAAGTTGGGGAGAACGTGTTAAGAAAATACGTCGACAAAATGCCGCCACAAGCGATAATTACCGTGACGGAGGAGGGCGACTAAACCAGAAAAGAAAACTTCGAAGGAAGAGGAATTATTTATTTACACATACGGTGGCGCAGGCTTTTCACTGTACAATACATTCGGTAATGATTGTCGTATTGGTGCTCTCATTCAGCGGAGACGAAAGAAAAGTGAGATGGAAAATACGGTACGGTAAAGAATGAATAAAAAAAAAAAGGAAGAGGAGCAATAAATGTGGTATAAAATTTACGAGAATCCTTTGTGACGTCGGAATACATACGCTTCGATACCTCCGACTGAGGGTAAATTGCCATGAGGCTAGAATCACATAAAATATCGAATTTTTGAGATTTCATGATAACATATTATGTATGAAGAATTTCATTAAAAAAAATTCGGGTGAATATTTCATGAGTACTTCAAAATTACGTACTTTTGTTTTGTAAATTGGTTCACGAGGATACGGAAATAAATTTCTTTACCCGCTGAAGAACACAATATGACGGATGTAAATCTCAGTCTAGCAACTTCAAAGCTTAACGAGCTAACACAGTTGATGTGGCGTGGCCAAGTTCATCCCTTGTGATGAAGGGAGGGAGATGAATCCTCAATGTAGGAAATTTTTAAAGGACGTGTAAATTCACAATTTTTTTCCCAGATTTCAGTTGAAATATTGATGACTGGTTTTTTCATAGAATTACAGCAGTTGTAAAACTTTGCAACTGGAGATATGAATTCCAATCCCACTGTATTATTTCAACATGAAACTGCGAGTAGTACGTTTAAATACCACTTGTTTCGACCAATTGAACTGCGTCAAACTTACAACAGTGTCATTCAAGAGTGAATGTGCGCGACGCCCATCAGCCGAGTCTCAATTTGGCATCGAGCAGGCGACGTATCATTCAAATCGACTGTATCGTAATTCAATTTTAGCGTCCAGCTTTAATGAAAAAATTTCATGTGGTTCTTCTCTAATTCTACTCACACATACACATACGCGGATACGCTTCGTTTGCGCCGAAAATGAATTCCATACAAGGTTATCTTATTACTGTTCATCCGTTCATCTTCGGCAACAAAACCGTGCTCCGATGATGACCTTTTTACAATAATAAACTCAATAGCCGCGTATATCAGCTTCATCTCTTTTCTGCGGATGTTTCCTGTAACGTATACGTCGATTTGATTTCTTTTTAGTTTGTATCCTCCTTTTTCTATTACTTTTTCTTCTCTCTTCGATTTCTTCTGGAGTGTTGTGAGGTATATTGTTTGATATCAACACTAATCAAGATGTGGGGCTCTTGGAACACTTGTCCTCTGCGTCACTTACACGACTTTTCAAACGCATTCCTTTTTTATATTTAAGACGTAAATTTATTATAATATTATTGAGAAAATTAAAACATATATTATACATGTGTATTTTAAAACAAAGGCTCTAGCCGTGTAAGGGGGGAAAATTGCCTTGGTCGGAAAATGTTACAAATGCCCGTCAAAATGTTGTCCACAATGAGAAAACTCGAAATCCAAAAAATTGGACCCATCCGCTCACCCACATGGGCTGCAGAGTGATTTTTAGGCCTAAAATCCAAATGGCTATATCTCAGCCAATAATGATTGCACAGCAATGAAACTTGAGGACATTTTAGTATATGTGAACGTTCATCCATGGTATTTTTTTCAGAAAAACCATTCATATTTTCCCTAGTTCTTAGCTATAACAAAACTTCAAACTCGAATAAAAAAAAATCGAGGGGGAGGAACCTGGGGAAAATCATTCATTTGAAGCGCCATACCCTCTACTACAACATACATGAGTACCATAGTCCTCGGTGATGTGCAACATTCCCAAAAAAATCAATACCTAATGAATTTCTGTGTTTTTTCCATGAATAGCGGGGTGAACTATGACTGCTACCGCAATAGACCGCGAGAAATCAATGGTCAATGTTCGAGGTGGAAAATACGCACTCATCCGTGAGATGAAATGGGAATGTTGATGGACCAAAAATATATTTTTAGTATTTCGTTTATCGATTTGGTCAATTCTTATGTAAATACGTCCACCGATTAGGTGGAGTACGTTAGATTGAGAAAAATAGTTGAAAAATTCTCCAGTCGCTGGAATAGTCTGAAAATAGAAGAGAAGTGAGAAAGTCCACTTTTTCACCCTGGAGGACCGTGAGTTTTGGTATTTCATTCATCAAATAGGTCAGTTCTCACGTAAACATGTTCGCCAAGTTTGAAAAAAATGGTCAAAAAATTCTCCAGTCGCTGGAACGTTCTGGAAATGACAAAAATTAGAGAAAATCACCCTGCAGGACCGTGAGTTTTGGTATTTCATTCATCAATTCGTTCAATTCCTAAGTAAACATGTACGCCAAGTTTGAAAAAAATAGTCAAAAAATTCTCCAGTCGCTGGAACGTTCTGGAAATGACAAAAATTAGAGAAAATCACCCTGCAGGACCGTGAGTTTTGGTATTTCATTCATCAATTCGTTCAATTCCTAAGTAAACATGTACGCCAAGTTTGAAAAAAATAGTCAAAAAATTCTCCAGCCGCTGTAATGGTCTGGAAAGGACAAATAATTGAGAACATCCAATTTTTTACCCTGCAGAACTGTGAGTTTTGGTATTGCGTTCATCAATTATGTCAATTCTTATGTAAACACATATGCCGAATCCGAAAAAAATAGTCAAAAAATTCTCCAGCCGCTAGAACCTTCTGGAAAGGACAAATAATCAAGAACATCTAAGTTTTTACCCTGGAGGACCTCGATTTTTGGTATTTCATTCATCAATTCGTTCAATTCCTAAGTAAACATGTACGCCAAGTTTGAAAAAAATAGTCAATAAATTTTCCAGCCGCTGTAATGGTCTGGAAATGACAATAAATCGGGGAAATCCAATTTTTCACCCTGGAGAATCGTGAGTTTTGGTATTTCATTCCACAATTCGTTCAATTCTTGTGTAAACATGTCCGCTGAGTTTGAAAAAAATAGTCAAAAAAATCTTCAGTTTCTGGGGTGCCCTGGAAATGGTAAAAACTCCAGGTAATCCACTTTTCCAACATGGAAAACCGTGATTTTTCATATTCTGTTTATTAACAAGGTCAATCCTTATGTAAATACATCCGCCGAGTTGGAAAAAAATGGTCAATAAATTCTCCAGTCGCTGGAACGATCTAGAAATAGTACCAAATCCAGAAAATCAACTTTTTCAACATGGAGAGCTCTGATTTTTGGTATGTTGTTGATCAAAAAGGTCAAATCTTATGTTAATACTTCCGCCGAGTTTGAAAAAAAATAGTCCAGAAATTCTTCAGTCGCTGGAATCGTCTGAAAATGAAAAATTGAAAATATCTGCTATTTGAACTTGGAGAATCGTGATTTTTATATTCTATTATTAATAAGATCAATTTTTGAGTAAATACATCCCTATTTCGAAAAAAATATTCAATAAATTCTCCAGACGCTCATTGGTATGGTCGATTCTTCTAAGAACACTTACGCCGAGTTTTAAAAAAATTGAAAAAAATTCTCCAGTCGTTGGGACGCTCTGAATATATTAAAAAATCAAAGATACACACCCGCCATGCCACAATGATTCATGTGTCACTTTTCCCCCCTCGAGTCGCAGCGGTACAAATTGTGTTACTGATAGCCGTGCACTCGCATGATGTGGAGGATTCCTTTTCCGAGACACAAGAAGACAATCATCTCCTTTCTATTGTCATGCTCATGAATTCCAATATTTGAAGCATATTCACCTCAACTCGAGAGGAGATTCCTGCACTTCATGGAAGTGCAAGGCTCCCAGTAACACAGTTTGTACCTCTACGACTTCAGGGGAACAAAAATAAACATTCAACACTTTAAAGTAAAGGAAATGAATCTTATCGTGTGTATCGGTTTTTTATTATTTCCAGAGCGTCCTAGCGACTGGAGAATTTATTGACTATTTTTTCCCAACTTGTAAGACTTATTAACATAGGATTTGACGTAATTGATGAAGAACATACCAAAAATCAGGGCTCTCCATGTTCAAAAAGTGGATTTTCTGAACTTGGTATTTCTAGACCGTTCCGGCAACTGGAGAATTTATTTACTAACTCGGCGGATGTATTTACATGAGAATTGACCTTGTTGATAAACAGAATATGAAAAATCACGGTTTTCCATGTTGGAAAAGTGGATTACCTGGAGTTTTTACCATTTCCAGGGCACCCCAGAAACTGAAGAATTTTTTGACTGTTTTTTTCAAACTCAGCGGACATGTTTACACAAGAATTGAACGAATTGTGGAATGAAATACCAAAAGTCACGATTCTCTAGGGTGAAAAAGTGGATTTCCCCGATTTATTGTCTTTTCCAGACCATTACAGCGGCTGGAGAATTTTTTGACCATTTTTTTCAAACTTGGCATACATGTTTACTTAGGAATTGAACGAATTGATGGATGAAATACCAAAACTCACGGTCCTGCAGGGTGATGAAATGGATTTTCTCTAATTTTTGTCATTTCCAGAACGTTCCAGCGACTGGAGAATTTTTTGACCATTTTTTTCAAACTCGGCGAACATGTTTACGTGAGAACTGACCTATTTGATGAATGAAATACCAAAACTCACGGTCCTCCAGGGTGAAAAAGTGGATTTTCTCACTTCTCTTCTATTTTCAGACTGTTCCAGCGACTGGACAATCTTTCAACTATTTTTCTCAATCTAACGTACTCCACCTAACCGGTGGACGTGTTTACAGAAGAATTGACCAAATCGACAAACGAAATACTAAAAATATATTTTTGGTCTACCAACATTCCCATTTCATCTCACGGAGGAGTGCGTATTTTTCACCTCGAACATTGACCATTGATTTCTCGCGGTCTATTGCGGTAGCAGTCATAGTTCACCCCGCTATTCATGGAAAAATCCCAGAAATTCAATAAATATTGATGTTTTTGGGAATGTTGCGCCTCACCGAGGACTATGGTACTCATGTATGTTGTAGTAGAGGGTATGGCGCTTCAAATGAATGATTTTCCCCAGGTGCCTCCCCCACGATTTTTTTTTTTTATTCGAGTTTGAAGTTTTGTTATAGCTAGAAACTAGGGAAAATATAAATGGTTTTTTTGAAAAAAATACCATGGATGAACGTTCACATATACTAAAATGGCCTCAAGTTTCATTGCTGTGCGGTCATTATTGGCTGAGATTATAGCCATTTGGGTTTTAGGCCTAAAAATCACTCTGCAGCCCATGTGGGTGAGCGGATGGGTCCAATTTTTAGGATTTCGAGTTTTCTCATTAGGGACAACATGTTGACGGACATTTGAAACATTTTCCGACCAAGGCCATCCCCCCCCCTTACCCGGCTAGAGCCTTTAATTCGATGGACTGTCATATTCTTTATTGAACTTTTCGTTTGAATTTTACTAAGAAAATTAGATGCCATTGCAGGCTGAAATAGCAGCGAAGAACCCGCTGTCCCGATTCCCCCTCCTATCATATAAATCTTGGAGCTTGAAGTTTTTCTAAATCCCGAAAATGATGACGTGACAACTTGAACGCGCTGCGATTTGAAGGAGTCGTCCCCCTCCTGTCATATATAGCTCAACAGTGGAAATTTCAACAGTAAACCTTTTTTATGGGGGGTTTTTTGAGAAGTTTGCCATGCGCCGTGCGCCGTCCGGCAAAAAACTTAATATAGCTCGTGGGTCGAAATTTTTTCAAGTCCCCCTCCTATCATATATAGCTCGGAGGACGCATTTTTCCAAGTCCCCCCCCCCCCTCCGTGATGTCATCAACCTCGTAACGTCACCGTGACGGTCTGCGAACGCGAGCGCGCCGTGTGTCGTCCGGCGAAAAACTTGGAAAACTTTACCTTGGAGCATGAAATTTTTCTAAACTTAAAATAATTCCGAATCCTATATTGTATATGGCTTGGAGAATAAAATTTCTTCAAGTCCCCCTTCTATCATAATATAGCTCGAGAATAAAAATTTTTCAACAGGGAACCAATTTTATGGGCGGGTTTTTGAAAAATTTGCCGTGTGCCGTTCGCCTTTCGGCAAAAAACTTGGAAAAATTTTGACTCCTATCGTGTTTTAAGCATGGAGGATGGAATTTTTCCAAGTCCCCCTCCTATCATATATAGCTCGGAGGTTGGAATTTTTCTAAGTCCTGCTTCTATTATAAGCCCGAGAATCGAAATTTTTCCAAGTCTCGAACCCCTTTCCGTGACGTCATCAACCTCGCTCGCGGACGAAAATTTCCTGAAAGTACCCCCAACAAAAGGGATAGCGGGTTCCCCGCTAAAAAAAAGTCCAAAGGTACTTCAAACCCAATGTTTACGAGGGTTCGTTACTGTCGATAAATGAATCATGATAACGATTTTGTGGTTTCTACCGAAGGAGACATCCACACAATAGATATTCCAAAAAGTATCCAAGAAATGTCACTATCAGAATGAATATTTTTTCGTATAAGTTATTACTAGAATAATTGCAGTTTTCAACGAACCCTCGTTTCTTCATTCTTTCACGTCGACGGTGCGATAAACATCGTACCTACGTACAGCGCACACATATATGTACGAGTACACTTTTCCATAAAAAATACTTCTCGAGTTTGTAAAAACTTGGAAAAAAATGACTCCCCAATTTCATTTTCATGCTCAGTTAATCACGATTAGAGATACGTAATTATGTTGTGCATTCATTAAAATCTTTTCACCAACGTATCAAAGAAAAGCAATTTAGCTTTTACTCTCTTTTTTTCTTCGTTCATTTTTCTTTCTTTTTGTTGTGTGTGCTTCGGTAAATGCTGTTTTTTCTTATCTCCACAATTTACTTTCGTCTACGTGGAACATACTCGCATATTAAACAAGCTTCGTCATCTCGCAGAATAGAATGTTGATTTTTCGATTGCGCTTTATATAAATGTAAATCATCTCGTAATTACCTCGCTATAGTCTTTAGGAGAGCGCCAGAGCATACAACCGAGGACCTCGGGTTGGATGCTTATAGTCTTCGTCGTGAAACGAAATGTTGACGCCTCAATAAACTCCCGAGGAATTACAAAGGACCCTTATGGTTCTTTTGGCATATTTACCTGTAGGTATAAGAGACTGTCCTCGTCACGAATGGAAGGGGTGATTAACAGTAAGGTAATCTAAATATTGATCAACAAAAATTACTTTGTTATTACATGGCTTGTATAAATAACCACAAATCCTTCCAAGAACAACGCTAGTGTCCTCTCTAGACTACACTTCGTTGAGCTAGTTTTTGAATCCAGCCCTGGTACAACAGGGAATTCCTGTTTGCATTGATCTGCGCTGTGCCAAAACCTTATGAAGAGTGAAAATTTTACTTGTACCAAGTTGAGTCATGTCATACGATTTGTGTTGAGCTAGAACCCGAAAGGAGCAGTTTTCCGACGTTTTCATCACAATTATTTTTCTTTGGCCATCAAAAAAAATATAGCCCTTGCCTCTTGTTCGGTCTGTTTCTATTCCAGGCTGAACTAAACTCGAAACGTGATTCGTGAAAACCTGGAGGAGCCATCGTTCGAAAATAATTACCGTTGTTCGTATCAAACAGTTTTTATATTTTCAATCATGTTTTTTGGCTTTTTTCGAGTTTATATGAAGTTCAACTTCTTCGTTCTCCATCTTTTCAAAATCTTTGATCACTGTCTGAAGAGTTGAATGAGGAGGACTTCTCGACGATGTATTCTTATCTCTTCTATTGGTTGGAGTCATTTTCTTCAAACCAAGTATATCTCGACTTTGTAAATAGAAAATATTACTGGCCCATTACTCGAGAACTCTATAGTAAAGCTATGGACCCCTATAAAATTTATGCCTACATATCCTAAATGGAAACAAGAGATCGATATATCTTTCGATAACATGCATTTAAGCCAAAGGTATATCGATTTTCATGCGATTACTTTACGGGAACGCATCGATCATTTTTCAGTTCTTTGAAAAGAAAACTGTTTGTAATTCAAGAATAAGAAGTTAATATTCAACACCTTTGAACTATCATGCATAATTATGAAGATACATTTTTGACTTGTATCTTGTCTTTCCTGGAGTTTCCTGAATTTCAGTCCCTAATTCCAAAATTTGCGAGTGCATATTACCGCCTCGAGTTGTCCCCCCTTTCTCAGGAAGGACCATGGATATGATTCTGAAAGTATCCCAGAGAAAGCAATATCTAGAGATAGACCACGACTACGAGGTACAAATAAGACGAGACCATCGTATTATTAGGAACAGCTAAACATCCACCACCCTTGTGAAGTGTGTCGGACATCACCCTGGACACCCACAGCTCGCTTCGGACGTTGTCCGGATCTTAATTTTTTTATACGCGTATTAATGTTCATTAGCTGCAGAGATGTCGAGAATAGCATCGAATACAATAGGAAATGACAAAACTGCAACAGGCTCTCATCTACCTGAGCCCAGTGTATCTTACGCCTTTCTTTCCGTTCTGGTTTTCGAGACTCTTTGTCACAGCATTGTATCACAAAAATTATATTGGCTCGCTTTCTAAAATCTTGTCGTGTGTGTAGCACCAGCGTTAAATAATTCGATGAGGTTCTCGCTGTTCTCAAATATACGTTACAGTGTATACTGCTAGACTAAAACTTACCACGTGCTATGTACAGTATTTACAAATGTGGGTGTGTGTGTTTGTGTGGGAGAGAAAGCTTGTGATCCAGCTAGTTTGACATGGAGTAAACTAGGCTAAAAAAGGGGAAGGCAATCGACCAGAGCGAGAACCTTACCGATAGTTAACTGGCCTATGTAAATTATACTCGCACACCTATAAATTATGATATTTGAGACATTTTTTATGTTTATCCCGAGCCAGCCTCCCTTATTAAGAATCTGCTAGTCCGAGTTGTCCCCCCTCACCTTGTGGTCAAATTCGAAAATTTCTTAGGAACCCTCGATATGATCTGGAAATCCGTGAGTCCGAGTTTTGCAGGCACTACACTACTTTTTCACTAACTTTATAATACGGTTCTGCTAAGTTTGTATTTTACGAAACTTCTAGTAGGCCTATTTTAGCTTTCTGGCCCTACACTAATTTATTCGGATGATTCTGTATGAGTACTAAGCCTACAGATGTTGTAGATACTCGAGTAGTTCTACTCGTATACTACATGAAAAAGGGTCAGCAATTGTGCAGCAATTTCAAAAATTTCGGGTCGAGATAGTGACTTCACCCCACTCTTTCCATTTAGTTACTCTTTGTTTTTCAACGATATTGATAGATCGTTGTTAGTCATCATCCATTTGCTGAAAACTTAGTCTTTTGGAATACTTCAAATGAGGTCTGGAAGATCTCTAACGTCAATCTGCTTAAAAATGTCTACAATCCCCTTTTTTGTTTGTCATATCTATACTTTTTGAAATTGCACGAAAAAATTCCAGGTTCAAGATAGTATTAGTGGGAAATGTTTCTCCAATATTTTTTGGTGAGGGATTCGGACTTCCAAATCTATTAGTGATCGCACTACCTAGAATTAGCTAGTTGTATTTGTAATTGCCGAGTATTCACAATTCGGGCATGAGTACAAACTGTTCGACTTTCGATATTGATAAACTTTCAAATTGTCGTTTGAAAAAACAACATAGTGAAATTTTCAGAAATTTAAACCACTGTTCGAAATTTCTTTAAACATGACAAAAGTACGATGGCGAGTACACCAATAAATCAGTGGGATATTGTAACGAAATACGTCTTAAATTTTACACGAAGACTAAATTCGGCGGTTCCTGCACTTCAATTTTTTCATCCAATCCAAGGGAATATCGTTTTTTCCTTTTTGAAAATCGTGTCAGTAACCAACGACGACAGAAGGAATACGTGCTTCAGATGATAGTGAGATGATATTGATTTTATCATCTTGAGAGGAGAGGCGAGATGTAGGTTTGTAAACTCTTTAGTGACCATTGCGGTTACGCCGAAGCCATTCTTCGGGGGTATGTTTCTGTAGGATGGTGAAAAGTATGAGAGAGCGAATTTCTATTTATCCTACTTTACAATCTGTCTCAACTCCACAGTAGAAAGCGATGATTTTACAAGACCGTCCACATTTTTTAGTCGAGGCAATCGATTTCACATTTATCTCTGGACGAACTATCCGTGGAGTCACTCCAAAGCAAATAGCTTGTTGCTAAATTCCTTAAGGCTTCTTTGATCAGACAAGTAGGGCTGTGGGGCCGGTATGCGTTACTTGAATCGAAGACGCCGTACCGTTACCCGTCGACGTGCTGACTTTCACGCGGTCTCGAGAGAACCAGTCTCTCCCCATCCAATAAGTATCATCACCTACACCTGGGTCTGATCAGATTTAAGTATTTGGTGCTAACGAGGTGGGATCTCTCTCTTATCAACAACATCATTTAGGGCGAGCAGGGAACCTATGAGATTTCTCAGTTTCGATAATCGATTCCGTTGATGCATTTCGATTTTAAGACGTAAGCGATGAAGATTCGTCATAGAGGGACGTCGGAATTCTTCTAAGGCTTGGTATACCTGCTCGTTTTGGATCTGTTCTATCATAAGCTCAAAGTAAATACTCATTGAAATGAATTAGGAAGTTTTTCTGAAACTACAATATTACCTTCGTTTCCTCTTGGAGTCTCTTCCACATCATTAAACATTAGAATTGATACAACAAAAATAATTTGCACAAATTTTTATTGATGAACGTACAAACCAGTATAGGAAATTCTGAATCAAAAATATCTAAAACTATAATTAAAGTTTAATCTACAGCTCAAGTCAATTCAATAAAATATGAATAATACGAGTAATATCTCTATACATTTACGACAATAAAAGAATAATTTTTCGAAAGGTACCTACGAAGTGAGACATTGCTTTTACTTATTTGCCAGGCGGGCGGCAGATTAATGTATAGTTTGTGAAATCTGTAATCGCTGGCAATTCGAACTTATCGATCAGAATCGATTCAGCTGTGTCAAGAGCACCTTCAACCCATCCTTGTATATTGGAATATGCTGATCCAGCGACATAGATCGGCACTCCAAATTCCTCGCCTGGCCGTGTCATGTAGTATTGGGCGTCTCGGATCTTATAATGAGATTTCCAAGTATGATATCCAGCGCCATACGGATTGAGTTCCCAATTCATGAAGAAACCAGATTCAGGCTCCGGGGCAAGCATTTCGGTGCTGTTAAAATGCACCAAACTCAGTTGCTGCCGTACTACGTCCAACATAGTCTGCGGTACAGGGATTCCATCAAGTAATGGTTTGAAATCTTCGGAGGTAGGTTTCGTCGCGTTTTCAGCTGGTGTCTGTTCCAACACTCTCCAGAACCTCGGGAATTGCGTATCGTCGTAACTCGCCAAAATACCATAATATGATTCCGAACCCAGCGAATTATCGCCCATGTAATAAATTTGCCGTAGAGGAAGATCGGTTATTGTAGGGCCGTAGTTGAAGCAACCAGTTTTAGCCGACACGTAATTATGTCTTTTGAGGTTCGGCGGAAACGTAACGTTCAACCACCACTGTTCCTTGTATAGAAGACCGATTTTGTAAGCTGGCTGTTGAATAATAGATTCAATGTAGAATCTTCCCTTTTTATTCTTCAGAACTTTTCGTTCACCAGTCCAGTTTCCGACAACTTCACTTTCATAAATCAAATCGATCGAATGTTTAGGCATGCATAACAACAACGTATCACTGATGACATAGGACTTGAATCCAGTTGACATCCCGTTAGCGTCGTATTTCTCGAAAGTGCTGTGAAACTTCTTCGTATCATTGTTCCAATAGAATTTAGTCAATCTTTGACCGTACCAAACTGGAACCTTTTGTTTCTTGATTTCTTCCAACAGTCTCTCGAATAAGGAAGAGTACCCATTATTGAGAGTCTTGAAATCAACTGGGTTGGTTAAGTCATCGTTTTTGTGAATTCCTGCAGCCGCATTCTGATTTATTACGTTCGATGTGTAACCTCCAGCATCTCCAAGGTAATGGAATCCTTCACTACCGAGTTGATCCAGCATCAGATTCCAATAACCAATGTTTCCAACGACATCTCCCGGTTTGAAGATCGAACTGTTGAAGTTTTTCGGCAGGACCCCAGTGTCGAAGAAGTCGCACCACTCAGCGGTCGTAGCGCATAACTTTTTGTCCAGAACTCTTTCTTTGATCATGTTGAACAGTGCGGATGGCGGCATTTTACGATACTGCGGCACATGGGTATCGTACGGTACACCATGATCCTCGATTGAATCGTTGTAGAAGTGTTTTCCTCGCAGGTAGTAGAGACGATCATCGGTCATTGGAAAATCCGTGACGTTCTTCTGTAAATCGAACCTAGTCAGGAGCTGTTGCACAATGATATGCTGTTTGGTAAATCGCATTCCACCGAGTTCCAAATGCTGCCCTTGCGGAAACGTTTTGGTGAAGATCCGTCCTCCGATACGAACTGGAGACCATTCATATACCGCCGTCGTTTCATTATGTCGACCATCCGGAGACGACAATCGCCACGCAGTATACAACCCAGAGGGTCCGCCGCCGACTACCAGGTTATTAACGTAAGTGATCTCCTCCTCCGCCGCCGCATAATGAATCAAGAACGCAACGATCACAAAATAACGTAACATTGCACGAATATCACGAGTCGACATCACGACAATAGGAGAATATGATTTTCGCAACAGAAAGACAGAAAGGAAACCCCTTCTGAAGCACGCACGTTTTCGACTAGAACTTCTTCTAGAAGAAACAATTGCGTTAACTGTTGAATATACGAGCTTTTGCTCGCGCTTATATACCCTAAGAATCGTACAAATCCCCTCCAAATTCATTAAACGCGTAAACAGAAATCATACGATGATGAAATTATCCAATCAAAAGAAAGAGATAAAGGTTAGCTCACTTACCTCCTTCCGAACGTTTGCGTTAATCATGAATGCTCCACGTGGAGCCCGATTGAAAGAAAAACTTCAAAGAAATTATGCAAAGTCGAAAGAAATGATTTACGATTAAAATACGAAGAATGTGAGAAGTTGATTCGCGGAAAAACTGTCATTTGTGTAAATGAGTGCAGCAAATACAAAAAACATGGCTTAGACCCCCTCTGACACAAAAAAATGAGGAAATGTACGCCTTTCTTAACATTTTACGACTCTTCATACCATTGAAAAGTAGACACGTTTAGTGAGCAGAGTATTGTAAGCTTTTTCTCGTGAAAATGAAATAACAGGAAATTGGGAAGTAGGTTTTAGGGGGCCAACACGATGAGCTTCAACAAATTGCTCTAATCCACTATTCAATTTCAAATAATTATGAAACCGAATTTCGATCTTCCAGTGAGAATAGGCTACGATTGATTCCTTTTTTAATGTTTTTTATACGTCAACGCCTAAATTTTTCGTTCTCTACTACATAAGAGTGCGTAACTCAAGCCTGCAAATCGTCACGCATAAATTTCCCAATGAAGGAAAAAAAACAAATGATGTGGATTACGCTCTAAACGTGTGAATTACCTAATTGAAAAGCATTTTGAACACGAGTATGAGTTAGATAATGAATTATTTGTACAAGAATGATATCGACGTATGAAAAAGTACACCTCTCAAAGCTTACGAATTCACATTTGCTTGGCGGACTTGTAGATAACATATGGGGCAAGGGTCTATATTACCACGTGACGTTGATATAAATTGCTTGAAAACCAATAGACTTTTCTCGAACATCAATGATTTCCGAAAATTCTGAAGAATATTAATTCAATGTCGCATTTGCCTTACATACCACCGCATGAAAATTGACTCGAAAATTGGAAAGGAAAAGGAATGGGAAAGAAATATGCAGATACAGACAGAGATATACAAAAAGAGAAGCTTTTAATGAGTACCTACGTTTTGTTCAAGATTGGAAAACTGTCGTAGTGTAGTGTCATTATTTTACTAGAATTAATTAGTTTGAGATCTTTGATTCGTGAAACTTGCCAAGTTCGCAGTTTCTGCCTAATGTATCTTCTGTTCATGCGGGAAGCGAAGAGGTCGGCCACATCTGCAGTCCAGACAAAATAAATAACTGAAAAAGGCTTCAAAAACTTTTTTCAGATATAAAAGTAGGAATAAGTTTCATCCGGGGTACAGTTAGACTGAAATCTTGAAGGCGTTATTTTCACTAAACTCCCTACCTAATTTGAAATTTTACGAGCACCCTCCTCTAGAAATAATGTAATCCCAGGAAGTCGAATTTGAAAGATTTTCAGACGTCGTGGAGAATTGTTGTTGAACCCTTTACTTAATTAGAGGTATCGATACCATTAGCTGACGAATGGACTTTAATTTAAAATCAATATGGATGGAATCCTTTGCGCTGCGTTTGTGCTGAGTTTCACGTTTGTACTAGTCTCCTCCCCCAATCGAAGCTGTGGACAAGTGAGGTGCCTTTTCATTCAATTTCTAGGGGGAATACGGGCTGAATTTTAGGTGCTACATTCTCACTGAATCACGCTTTTGAGTTTTTCTATTATGAGGATTACCCACCTTACAATATTTGAAGAACGGAAAAGTTCAGGACCCATTTTGGACGATTCGTGCATTATTAGAATACCATATCATTTGTGCTGTATTTGTTCTGGTACTCTGGCCCTCCGATCGTTATCTTCTGTTGTATGTTCTTGGGGAGGATACAGCTTTGCCCCCGATTTGGTTCAAACAGGGCAAATTGGCAACAATTCTCGTTATACTAGGCGAGGAAAGAATTTTCCGACTTGTAAACTAGATTTAAATTATTTTGCCCTGAATGACGACAATTATCGTCGGTCCCTCTCTTATCTGAACCAGGGGCGAAGCTGATTTCTCTCCGTAATGTAAATACGAATGTGAGAGATGGTCTTCTCAGTAAATTTGTACACCGGAAAAATACTCCAAAAATTGGACAATTGAAACGTAGAAATAATAAGAGGAGTCGCGAGTGCTTTTGGTTTAAAAACCGTCATCCAGCGAAGAAAGAAAGACTAATGAGTTCTTTAACGGAGTTAAACGAGCGGTGGCAGGGAACCTGTTTTATGGGGCACTTGGGAGGTGAAAAGTAGAAAGCTATACACGATACGACCTCCAAGTTATTATACATAATAGGGATAGGGAAGGAACTTAGAAATAGCATTGCATATCTAGTTACTTGAAGGGACTATTTTTCAGGCTATGTATAATGTATATAGACCACTGAGATAAATGGCAGGAGGGAAACCGAGCTTCTCCAGCCAGACGGACGGCGGACATTTTTTCCGAAAAACCTTTTTATAAAACAGATTTGCTGCTACAAGGACTGTCCGCCCTTCTGAGTATTCCTCCGGTAGGTCGAGTCGTAATTTGAAGAATCGTACCAATCCGATTAAATTAATGGTATACTTTTGCCGTTCACAACGAGAAATTTCGCGTATTCACCCGCTTCGATCATAACCTGGGTATATGAGTCTATCTGTCACCACTCACCGCGAGCACGTTATGGAAGACCAACTTCTCGATATAATTCCGTTCTTCCCCTAAAACAATGCGAATTTCCGCAGATTTGCTCACTGTGACCACACATGGTGCCTCGGCCAAACCCTCGCTATGAACAGCACAAAAGATTTCATCTATGTTAACAAAGCGGGTCCTGTATGTTTCCATTACTCAAGTATTAAAAGGAGGGATCATTCACAGTAAATTTAAATTCAACGGCATAATTATTTTAGAGAAAATGTAACACCCAAAATTCATCCCGTCTTCACGCCAGAAATTAAACGAGACAGCATCTCACTTGTCTACAGCTTTCCCTAACTGGAACAAACATAAAATTCAACGAACCAATCCAGCATACAAACGATTAAGGCCGGTTTCGGGCCAAAAATCGGAATGGAGCACTAGGGATGTGGGCCTAAAAAACTATTCGAGTCTCTCCGTCCTCCTTCTCATATTGGTACTTTTCTAGACATGGAAGAGAAAGATAGAGAGAAAATGTGTAAACCTATTTCTTGTGTAAGAGAGAGAGGGAGAGGAGTATGAGTTACCTCTTCTAAAAATAGCAATGAGACAATACAATAATAGAACAGAATCTAAACATTCGAAGACTAAACTGACTTATCTTACTACACCTTTGAATTCTAATTACCTGCGCTGATGATGACTGATTGGTTCATTACATCATAAACGATCCCTATAAAATTGAAAATGGTTGAGCACTACTCCCATCGCTAATAATAAACTAGTCTAAACTATATGACGAGCAGAATCCGCAAAAACTCTAGCGAGAGTGTTGGTGGTCAAACAAAGCTCAGATCCAACCAATGATAATCACAAGAAGATTCTACCACCAACGTGTCTCTCTTCTAAGAATCGTGCAAATCCCCGCCAAATTAATTAAACGCGTAAACAGAAATCATGTTCTCCAATCTTGAATAAAACGTATACTCATTAAAAGCTTCTCTTTTTGTATATCTCTGTCTGTATCTGCATATTTCTTTCCCATTCCTTTTCCTTTCCAATTTTCGAGTCAATTTTCATGCGGTGGTATGTAAGGCAAATGCGACATTAAATTAATATTCTTTAGAATTTTCGGAAATCATTGATGTTTGAGAGAAGTCTGTTGGTTTTCAAGCAATTTATATCAACGTCACGTGGTAATATAGACCCTTGCCCCCTATGTTCTTTACAAGGTCGCCAACAAAATGTGAATTCTTAAGCTTTGAAATGTGTACTTTTTCATACGTCGATATCATTCTTGTACAAATAATTCATTATCTAACTCATACTCGTGTTCAAAATGCTTTTCAATTAGGTAATTCACACGTTTAGAGCGTAATCCACATCATTCGTTTTTTTTCCTTCATTGGGAAATTTACGCGTGTCGATTTGCAGGGTTGAGTTACGCACTCTTATGTATTAGAGAACGAAAAGTTTAGGCGTTGACGTATAAAAAACATTACAAAAGGAATCAATCGTAGCCTATTCTCACTGGAAGATCGAAATTCGGTTTCATAATTATTTGAAATTGAATAGTGGATTAGAGCAATTTGTTGAAGCTCATCGTGTTGGCCCCCTAAAACCTACTTCCCAATTTCCTGTTATTTCATTTTCACGAGAAAAAGCTTACAATACTCTGCTCACTAAACGTGTCTACTTTTCAATGGTATGAAGAGTCGTAAAATGTTAAGAAAGGCGTACATTTCCTCATTTTTTTGTGTCAGAGGGGGTCTAAGCCATGTTTTTTGTATTTGCTGCACTCATTTACACAAATGACAGTTTTTCCGCGAATCAACTTCTCACATTCTTCGTATTTTAATCGTAAATCATTTCTTTCGACTTTGCATAATTTCTTTGAAGTTTTTCTTTCAATCGGGCTCCACGTGGAGCATTCATGATTAACGGAAACGTTCGGAAGGAGGTAAGTGAGCTAACCTTTATCTCTTTCTTTTGATTGGATAATTTCATCATCGTATGATTTCTGTTTACGCGTTTAATTAACTTGGTGGGGATTTGCACGATTCTTAGGGTATATAAGCGCGAGCAAAAGCTCGTATATCCAACAGTTAACGCAATTGTTTCCTCTAGAAGAAGTTCTAGTCAAAAACGTGCGTGCTTCAGAAGGGGTTTCCTTTCTGTCTTACTGTTGCGAAAATCATATTCTCCTATAGTCGTGATGTCGACTCGTGATATTCGTGCAATGTTATGTTATTTTGTGATCGGTGCGTTCTTGATTCATTATGCGGCGGCGGAGGAGGAGATCACTTACGTTAATAACCTGGTAGTCGGCGGCGGACCCTCTGGGTTGTATACTGCATGGCGATTGTCGTCTCCGGATGGTCGACCTAATGAAACAACCGCGGTATACGAATGGTCTCCACTTCGTATCGGAGGACGGATCTTCACCAAAACGTTTCCGCAAGGGCAGCATTTGGAACTCGGTGGAATGCGATTTACCAAACAGCATATCATTGTGCAACAGCTCCTGACTAGGTTCGATTTACAGAAGAACGTCACGGATTTTCCAATGACAAATGATCGTCTTTACTACCTGCGAGGAAAACACTTCTACAACGATTCAATCGAGGATCATGGTGTACCGTACGATACCCATGTGCCGCAGTATCGTAAAATGCCGCCATCCGCACTGTTCAACATGATCAAAGAAAGAGTTCTGGACAAAAAGTTATGCGCTACGACCGCTGAGTGGTGCGACTTCTTCGACACTGGGGTCCTGCCGAAAAACTTCAACAGTTCGATCTTCAAACCGGGAGATGTCGTTGGAAACATTGGTTATTGGAATCTGATGCTGGATCAACTCGGTAGTGAAGGATTCCATTACCTTGGAGATGCTGGAGGTTACACATCGAACGTAATAAATCAGAATGCGGCTGCAGGAATTCACAAAAACGATGACTTAACCAACCCAGTTGATTTCAAGACTCTCAATAATGGGTACTCTTCCTTATTCGAGAGACTGTTGGAAGAAATCAAGAAACAAAAGGTTCCAGTTTGGTACGGTCAAAGATTGACTAAATTCTATTGGAACAATGATACGAAGAAGTTTCACAGCACTTTCGAGAAATACGACGCTAACGGGATATCAACTGGATTCAAGTCCTATGTCATCAGTGATACTTTGTTGTTATGCATGCCTAAACATTCGATCGATTTGATTTATGAAAGTGAAGTTGTCGGAAACTGGACTGGTGAACGAAGAGTTCTGAAGAATAAAAAGGGAAGATTCTACATTGAATCTATTATTCAACAGCCAGCTTACAAAATCGGTCTTCTATACAAGGAACAGTGGTGGTTGAACGTTACGTTTCCGCCGAACCTCAAAAGACATAATTACGTGTCGGCTAAAACTGGTTGCTTCAACTACGGCCCTACAATAACCGATCTTCCTCTACGGCAAATTTATTACATGGGCGATAATTCGCTGGGTTCGGAATCATATTATGGTATTTTGGCGAGTTACGACGATACGCAATTCCCGAGGTTCTGGAGAGTGTTGGAACAGACACCAGCTGAAAACGCGACGAAACCTACCTCCGAAGATTTCAAACCATTACTTGATGGAATCCCTGTACCGCAGACTATGTTGGACGTAGTACGGCAGCAACTGAGTTTGGTGCATTTTAACAGCACCGAAATGCTTGCCCCGGAGCCTGAATCTGGTTTCTTCATGAATTGGGAACTCAATCCGTATGGCGCTGGATATCATACTTGGAAATCTCATTATAAGATCCGAGACGCCCAATACTACATGACACGGCCAGGCGAGGAATTTGGAGTACCGATCTATGTCGCTGGATCAGCATATTCCAATATACAAGGATGGGTTGAAGGTGCTCTTGACACAGCTGAATCGATTCTGATCGATAAGTTCGAATTGCCAGCGATTACAGATTTCACAAACTATACATTAATCTGCCGCCCGCCTGGCAAATAAGTAAAAGCAATGTCTCACTTCGTAAATTTCGAAAAATTATTCTTTTATTGTCGTAAATGTATAGAGATATTACTCGTATTATTCATATTTTATTGAATTGACTTGAGCTGTAGATTAAACTTTAATTATGGTTTTAGATATTTTTGATTCAGAATTTCCTATACTGATTTGCACGCTCATCAATAAAAATTTTTGCAAATTATTTTTGTTGTATATCATTTCTAATGTTTAATGATGTGGAAGAGACTCCAAGAGGAAACGAAGGTAATATTGTAGTTTCAGGAAACCTTCCTAATTCATTTCAATGAGTATTTACTTTGAGCTTATGATGAAACAGATCCAAAACGAGCAGGTATACCAAGCCTCAGAAGAATTCCGACGTCCCTCTATGACGAATCTTGATCGCTTACGTCTTAAAATCGGAATGCATCAACGAAATCTATTATCGAAACTGAGAAATCTCACATAAAATAGGTTCCCTGCTCGCCCTAAATTACGTTGTTGATAAGAGAGAGATCCCACCTCGTTAGCACCAAATACTTAAATCTGATCAGACCCAGGTGTAGGGGATGATACATATTGGATGGGGAGAGACTGGTTCTCTCGAGACCGCCTGAAAGTCAGCACGTCGAAGGGTAACGGCGCGGCGTCTTCGATTCAAGTAACGCATACCAGCCCCACAGCCCTACTTGTCTGATCAAAGAAGCCTTAAGGAATTTAGCAACAAGCTATTTGCTTTCGAGTGATCTCACGGATAGTTCGTCCAGAGATAAATGTGGAATCGGCTGCTTCGACTAAAAAATGTGGATGGTCTTGTAAAATCATCGCTTTCTACTGTGGAGTTGAGACAGATTGTAAAGTAGGATAAATATAAATTCGCTCTCTCATTCTTTTCACCATCCTGCAGAAACATACCCTCGAAGATTGGCTTCGGCGTAACCGCAATGGTCACGAAAGAGTTTACAAACCTACATCTCGCCTCTCCTCTCAAGATGATAAAATCAATATCATCTCACACTCGAAGGACGTATTCCTTCTGTCGTTGTCGGTTGCTGACACGATTTTCAAAATGGAAAAACGATATTCCCTTGGATTGGATGAAAAAATTGAAGTGCAGGAACCGCCGAATTTAGTCTTCGTGTAAAATTTAAGACGTATTTCGTTACAATAATCCACTGATTTTATTGGCGTACTCGCCATCGTACTTTTGTCATATCTAAAAAAATTTCGAACAGTGGTTTTAATTTCTGAAAATTTCACTATGTAGTTTTTTCAAACGACAATTCGAAATAGACCGGTAGTTTATCAATATCGAAAGTCGAACAGTTTGTACTCACGCCCGAATTGTGAATACTCGAGACAATACAATAATAGAACAGAATCTAAACATTCGACGACTAAACTGACTTATCTTACTACACCTTTGAATTCTAATTACCTGCGCTGATGGTGACTGATTGGTTCATTACATCATAAACGATCCCTGTAAAATTAAAAATGGTTGAGCACTACTCCCATCGCTAAGAATAAACTAGTCTAGTTCTATATGACGAGCAGAATCCGCAAAAACTCTAGCGAGAGTGTTGGTGGTCAAACAAAGCTCAGATCCAACCAATGATAATCACAAGAAGATTCTACCACCAACGTGTCTCTCTTCTTTATGTCCATTTTCCGCACAAGTCCGCTCCTAGGCAGGATCCTCCCTCCCACTACCACGAAGGCAGAGGTTGGCCGGCCTCTACCAACGATTTGTGAGCCAGACCCCCGACACTATACATGTAGCTAACCCAAAGCGTCAACTACCATCTAATTAATCCGGTAGCGCCTTATCTAATGCCAAAACTTCCACCAGACGCGGCCTTAATTTAACCAACGTTACATTCAACCATGCACAAAACAAAGTACTGCCTCGGTCGGCGATCTGCACTCGAACACTACCTCGTCGGCGATCTGTATTTATAACCATTTGAAGTACTGCCTCATCCGGCGATCTGTACTCAAATACCGTCAACATCACAATCAGTCCGTTTATACAAACGACCCTGATGGACTTGTGCGTCCTCAATAAGAAAAGCCAACTACAGCCGTCTCAACAGCCTGACCAGTCCTTTGGTCCTTTTAACCTCCTCTACGGGAGATCGACTCTTCCCTAACTAGCCATCCACGATAATTAATTAACTTAAACTCTCTACAGTTAAGTAGCAACTATGAATATAGTTATCGTACCGTACTCGTACATAGATCTAAATATTATAACGATAAAAGAATGATGCTCAGTGAACCAATTCAAAAATAAATACGTATTTTGTACAGGGCACCAGATTAAGTTTGCACTCGCGCAAAAATATAACTCACGAAAATACTACACACCACCAAAAATATTATACTCCACCGAATAGTACGTGCTATCCTTCTCTTCCTTTTTAATAAACTATAACGTCATCAGCGTGACCCGGAGGACTCCTTCAACTGTGATTCTGAAATCTGCGAGTCCCTCCCTTCATCCTTATAATCTCTAAGTGGTTTAGTACAGGCTTTTATACTGCTGTATGTTAAGCTTATGTCAAGTTTATTCTCGTTCACCAGCACGACAAGTTTATCCTCAATAGTGAACTGAACGATGGAAGCGACTGTCGTTATTTTTGGGTGTATGTCGGGACAATGGTTTGCTCACTTCCAGCACTGAGCTCGAGTTTGCCCCCGATCCTAGCGAGTGGTCGGTCTACTTTTGGTTATAAAACAGTGAACATCAGACAAGCTTTGTGGACCCTATGAATGAAGCTTATATGCAGGCCACAGAGGGTACACCGGAGTTAAGCTCGAGAAGAAGACGCCAAGTACTCCGCAACAGCCTTTCCCATTTCACTTTGTTTGTGTTCGTAAGACATACATGAACAGCGGCGGCGACACAATAATGTTTGGTGATTTGGTAGCTCTCACTGAGTATTTATTGATCGTTATCTTCACTCTTCAAACATTCTATATTTCAACGCCGGACGTCGCTTTTCGTTTAGTGCGCGCCTTCAGCGCCTGTAGGCAGTCGCCTATCCTGCCCCTGCCTATCATCGCCCCTGTTACACAAAAATTGCAATTGTTGCCTATTAGGCTTTCTTTCAAGGTAAGAAGATAATTTGGAAAATATTGGAAGGAAATATCGGGACTTGTCTCGATAAGGAATAACACTAAATTTTAAAAAAATATACGAGGTTCATCGTAGACTCGCGTATTGGGAATATACATTTTGCTTCCTTCTTTGTATTGGTATATAAGTAGTATTGGGTCAGATTTCAGAGAACAAAATGGAGGAAATAATGATGTGAGCGTAAATAATATTTTCAGAAATTCGACGGAAGCTCTGGGGCAAACAAATATCAAAACAATAATGTAAATAATATCTACGCTAGTTATAATGTTTTATAGTATCTTGATATTGGAAGTAATATTTCTTTTCAACAAGACTCATCCAACTCTTTTGCCACATCATACATCAGGATCGTCTGAAACGAGATTTGAAAAATAAAGAGATGATGGTGAGCGTTCATTTTTTTCAGAATTATACGAGAAATAAAGCGAATCCCCATCATCAGTATTTTGTATGACGCAGATCCGGTAAAACGAGATTAATTCAATAAATGAATTCGATTTGGTGTTTAGCATCGAAAATCGACAGGCTTAGGCTAGATAAATTTATTATTCGGGTAAAATGATTCTCCATTACGCTATGTAGGTCGAAGTCTTATTCATTTTAAGTACGATATGTTGAAAACGAATTTATTGACGTGGTTCTCGTGTAATGGATTCTCATTTTTCGAACTTCTAGATCAGCGTTTTGTTTTCTTCTTTAATTCTCATACCCGGTATAAATTACATGCTGTATGAAAGAGGTATTTTCTGCAATTACGTGATAGCAAAATGTAGTCCCTGAAAATATTTACCAACAAATGAGTTGAATGAGTAATTTATTCTACGTTTATGAGTATAAAAAAATGAATATGTGTAAACTAGACTAGTACCGATTGATATGCTTCAAAAATTTCAAGACGTGAAAATACGACTGTTTTGAATGGTTCAGAAAATAATAGTGCAGATTCAAATATCTGGGTACCATTCGTTTACTCGCATTTAGCCCATTTACCAAATATGTAGTGCAGCGTCTATGATTGGCAAAAAATACCACTTTTTTTTTTAAATTTGGCATGCACCGTCCATGAAGCTATGATGAATTCGAGGAATCTGAAAAGAACAAATGAAAACAATTATTAAGAGGGTGCAGCTACCGAAATAGGGAAACAAAGCGAAGAGCGAAGCGAAGACAAAGAAGATGGAAGAATGAAGAAAGAGTTTTAATTAGAATGACTGTAGGAAGAAAAAAAAGAGGAATTTTGCGCTGAAAAATTATAAGTAAGATTATAAGAATGGTATTGCCTTTCATTCTTTTAATGAGATTGAGGTATAAAATGAACTACCTAGGGTAACGCAGTTATTTAACCTCCAGATACCAAAAAAAATTTGATTGATTTGCATAACTACAATCTAAATTAATTTTTTTTTTCTTCATTCTTATTCGAATATCATTTCTCACTATATGCTACTCGATTAAAAAAAGGTTGGCGTTATTCGTAGGTATATACCTACGGCTAAAACGTTATTCGTAGGTATATACCTACGGCTAAAACGTTATTCGTAGGTATAGTACCTACGGCTAAAACAAGACGTATCCACTTGGATGGTAGTTGCTGACGCAGAAACGAACGCTTTTTTCATGGTCATAGAGGATACGAAAAGTACGGCAACATTACCATCATCCTCAAATTTAGTAGCAATGCTACCTCCGTCTTATTCCAGACTTTCCAAGAACTTTTGTAGGCAGGAACTATCATCGTTATGAGGGGCGGGGGTGAGTTTGCGAATCAAATTTCGTATGTTCTGCGATGAAAGATTCTTGTCAAATTTAGCCCGGAGGACACGAGAGATCTGGCTAACCTTACAATTTGCATCGTGCAAATCTGTCACAACTTCTTTTTCTTTCTCGTTCAGTTCCACCGTGGACGATTCATAAGCAGCTCTGCTGATTTCGTGGTTGTGTGTCAAGTTAAGTGAAGTTATCCTGACGCAGGTTGACTTCGCTGGTTTATAGCACGTGATTTTCGCTTCACAGCCGAGGTAGTTGTACCGTAATTTTGTACGCTTACCAGTACTTTCAGATGCCCGCCGATGACCATGTCGACAGCGTACAGTTACTTGGAGCTTATTGTTGTTAACGATAATTAGGGGTTGGTAAGCAGTAACACAAAACTTACGAAATTCTTCGACGAACTGTTGGTAACTCGCGAATTCTTTCCCTACTTGACCGAAATCGTTTTCCGCGTTTTCTCCGGCCATTACACTTAAATCAATGAAGACACGCGAAAGAACTACTACCTACGGATTCATCGTCGCACTTATACATTACAATCTACTAAGCTGTTAACTTTCATTGTATATGTACTTGCGAGAAGTTACTACCTACAAGATAATTCCTGCGTCATACTTCAATACAGAAATATTTGTCACGAAACATGATTATACAGAGCAACAAGATAATTCGTGAGTCATTGTACTATACCTACGAATAACGTTTTAGCCGTAGGTAGTATACCTACGTATAATCACTTCCTTAAAAAAAAAAAAAAAATGTATATGATTCAGATGTAAAAGTATTTGACAAGCACTCGCGCTTATGTCTTCGAACAGAAAATATTATTTGTACGAACAAATAGTAAAATTTTGTTTCTTTAAAATTAGAAAATTTCCGGATAAATTCTACTTTAAATTTAAAAATTGTTATTATTACTAAAAACAAATTTAAATTTATTCGTGGAATATCTAAAATCTAAGAAAATAAGACAACGGCTAATTCCACCAGCTCAAACAGAATTTTTATTTAAAACACTGACGTTTCGTCCAAGTCACCGGAGTGCATCACGAGTAAATAGAAACTGAGAACAAACGGAATACAAACAAAATACGGAACAAAATTAAACAAGGCAGTGAATCACCAGTTCTTGATCAACGTAGAATAAAATAGATTTAAATTCCCACAATCAGTTTAAAGTTTACAGTTTTTTCCTGCTTCAAAATCTCCACGACTTCCCGAATCTTCCCCTTCTTGTTATTACCTACGTGTTTGAGCTGGTGGAATTAGCCGCTGTCTTATTTTCTTAGATTATTACTAAGGTTATAATTCCAGATCCTTCTCTTTAGTTCTAGACAGCAGACTGATTAGGCTCTTCTTTACTATTGTTGACTTTTCATCGTTTTGCTAGTTTCATACTGTGCACTGACTGGAGGTATACATGTACATTATGCCGCAAAGTATTCATTGAAATTACCCTATATTCATGACGAATAATCAAATTAATCGCTTGTGTCGCTGTGCAGCGCCGCCTATCCTGCATGGTGGAGTGGGTGCGGGTTGCGTATGTATTAATTTTGTTTCCTCCAACCCCGGAATCGACGTTTTCGGGTGTAACTTCAGGGTTGGAAGAATCTCTTCGGTGAACACCTTCTTCTAATCGACAACCGCTAAGCTGCAGTGCCCCCAGGCACGCAAAACATTAGAACACACAACAACATCGTCACCTTAGATATAGTAGATCGCTGTTGTAGTCTCTGCTTCTTCTTGCTTCAAGGGTGACCTTCCTCTCCTTCCTGCACTCCTGGATGTGGATGGTACGCAGGTGTTGAGTATAGGCTATAGCGAGGTTCTGCATTTGCCTATTACATTCCTGGTCCATCTTCTTCTTCATGACGGTGGTTGCAAATGCAGACATCTGGTTCCATGCTTCTTTGGAACAGCATGGTGAGTACCAGGCTACTCGGAGCAAGCTTTGCCCTGTTCACGCCTTCACGCCTCACACTCAATGAGGTGTGCTGTAGTTTAGTATCCAGTACGTCTGGCGGAGTGGCTCACAGGATTCTTCGCTCCGCTCGTTCGCCTGAAAAGTTCAATACGGACTCAAGTATAGAACTAGTTTTAGGTCCACAGTCCCTAGTATTGGCCTACTTCCAGTATAAACCAAGCCTAGTATGAAGCTAGTATAGAAAGAAGACGGTATATGGTGAGAGGTCGACTTCTAAACGACCATGAGGTTGCCGGACGGAAATTTTTTCGGACCCCTCCTCTTCCCCCCCCCCCCCGATAAAACAGGTTCTCTGTTAAAAGTCGTATAATCTAACATCTAACTCAGGCTACTCATTCCTAGCTCAGTATCCTAATCTAACTTAGATTGATGACGTTCTGAGTTCATGACATCAACACGTCACGTCATCAAAGTCGGACGCGGAAATTTTCTGAGGATGCTCCCTTTAAAATTGAAGGGTTCTTTATTTTGAGTGGAAGTAAAGGAAAATGAATGAGAGGAAAAATATAATGTTAGATAGAAGGTACAGAAAAAGGGCCAAGATAAGAATAAAGAAAAATAACAATGAATTTAGGAGGTAGGTACAAATAAATGATTTAAAAAAAATTATAGCCAATGAATATTGACGCTACGTTGTAACACTTTCCGTCGTCAATTTGAATTTGAACTTCGCCATTGTTTTTGGTAATCACATGGACGTGGTGCCGATAGTACTCATAAGTTCACAGGAGCCCATTCCCATCTTTTCGCGTAATTTACGTAAACGTGGTGCCGGTAGTGGTTTCGTCAGGGCACCGGCTATCTGCAACTCTGTAGATACTCTTTGAACTTGAATAATACCTTTAAAAACGTAGTTACGAATAAGTAGGTGCTTTCTCGCTATATATTTTGTACGTTGATGTAGTTCGGGATTTTCTGCAATTCTTATAGCTGCGAAATTGTCCACTTTAATGATTGGAACAATCTTGGTGTTGGTTATTTCATAAAGAAGTCGACTTAACCAAATGGCTTCTTTTGACGCCTCTGTTGCCGCGATATTCTCTGCTTCTGAAGTTGAATCTGATACTGTACTTTGACGTTTGCTGATCCAAGAAATTGCGCCGTCTGCGAATTTCATTATAACACCTGACGTAGATTCCCTGAGCTGCTGCAGCCAGCAAAATCTGCATCACTGTAGCATTCAAAATCTTCTATCCCTTGATGGTTCCGGCAATATATCTGAAAACGCGTTTGAGTATTAAAATGTCTTCTTGGGTTGGATCTTGCAACGACCGTGACAGAATGCTGACACTGAATGCCAGATCTGGTCGTGTGCCGAGCATCAGATACATTAAGGCTCCCACAGCCTGTCGATATGGAAAAGTTAATGAAGCTTTTCTGTTTTCTTTCCCTGCTTCAAGACTTTTTCGGTGATTTCTGCTTTCCCTGATGCTGTCACAATTTTCGTCATGGGTGTGGCAACGGTATTGCATCCATCAAAGTTGAAACGTTCAAACATCAAGAAAACTAAATTAGATACAATAAAAACCTGGCAGGATCTATACGATAAGGAAAAAACGGGAAGGAGAACCGCAAAATTGATACCGAACATTGAACTGAGACTCAAAAACAAAAAATTAAAAACCAATTACTTTTTAACGCAATACATGACAGGGCATGGTAACTTTGCAACTTATTTAAAAAAAATTAAGATAATAAAAGACAGTAAATGTAGGGAATGTTTGAATATTGAAGATGATCCAGATCATACCTTCCTAAAATGCAGTAACTTTGAACACATAAGAAAGGAGATCAATATTACAGCTGAAGAGTTGGGTAAATGCCTACAAGATGAACAAATTCATGGTAAAGTCAACAGATATATAAAACAAATGCTCAAAACAAAAAAAGAAATTTCAGAGAAATAATAATAACTTCAATAAAAATAAAAATAACATACAAAAGCTATACTAACAATTAATAAGTAAACTAAGTAAACAAATGAATAATGATAATAATAATAAAAAAAAAAAAAAAAAAAAAACAGAAATATACCTTTTCTCCGTGATAAAATAAATTGCTTTATATTTTAGTCTAGTCTAGATACAGAACATAGTATGTTACGAGCTCGTCATGAGGGGGGGGGGGGGGGGTGAGGAAAAACCAATGGTAAAACTCACCTAACCCTCATGACTAAAATTCGTAAATTAAATAAAAAAAAAAAAAAAAAAAAGCATCTTTTTTGCAAAGGCAGACTGACAGATTGTCACCTTCCCAGTGTCTGATCTGTTAATTTCGAGACCAAGATAAAAACTAGCTTTCTTCGATACAATCTTGAATTCATTCTTCAATTCTTGAAGAAATGACTGTAAGTCTTCTTCTTGACTAGCAGCGACTAATCCATCGTCCACGTAGAGTACCAAAAAGATTTTTTTCTCGTTTTTCTCTCGAATATAGAGACATGGATCTTCGTTGCTGGGTTCAAAATGGAGGTTTTGTAAATAGGCTCCAATTCGTCTATTCCAACAGCGACGAGCTTGTTTCAGGCCGTATAAACTCCTAATAAGTCTACAGACTTTGTCGCTTCCATCTTCATAACCGTCAGGTTGTTTCATATAATATGGCTTCTTCTAGTTCGCCATAGAGAAAAGCTGTAGATACATCAAATTGGGCCAAATGCATATTTTTGCTTGCTACTGTGCTTAGAAGTAGCCATACAGTCGTCATTCTTGCTACGGGACTGAATGTTTGATTAAAGTCAATACCCTTTCTTTGACTGAATCCTTTGATAACAAGTCTTGCTTTGTACTCGTCAATACTTCCGTCGGAATTCATTTTTATTCTAAAGGTCCGTCTACATGGCAGAGCCTTGGCACCTTCTGGTAATTTGACAAGTTCCCAAGTGTTGTTCTCTTTGAGAGACCGAATTTTTTGGTCCATGACTTTTCTCCATTCCGCGTTATTCTCACTTTTAACTGCGTCGAAATATTGACGCTACGTTGTAACACTTTATTGGAATTAGACGAGTGGTGGAAGGGACCCCGTCTTATGGAACACATGGGATCTGAAAAATGTAGATTGTAACGTCACAAGGCTGAACTGTGACGTCACAGCACGGACTTTTGAGCTCTATATGATAGGAGGGGAACTTCAAAAAACTGATCTATGACGTCAATAGATTGTGACGTACTATGACGTCATCAGATTGTGACGTATAAGGCTGACTTATGACGTCATCAAATTGTGACGTTACAGACTCCGCCCCCAAGCTCATATGTGATAGGAGGGGGACTATGAATACTTTAGAAGGACGTTCTGAGTCTTATGGTGTTTGAAGCGTTGCATATTGGACTATCTTTCATGCTATACACGAACTACATGTGATAGGAAAGGGACATGGACAATTTTCGAGCTCCGACCTTTGCGGGCGAGAAGACATCTTTTTCGACCCCCTGGTGAAACAAGTTCCCTGTTACAGAGAAGAGAAGCGAGGCAGATCCCAATCATCATGCTTTAA
Source organism: Aspidiotus rigidus (assembly GCA_035079385.1). NCBI lineage: Eukaryota > Metazoa > Arthropoda > Insecta > Hemiptera > Diaspididae > Aspidiotus > Aspidiotus rigidus. The sequence goes on along the minus strand of JAVHKY010000003.1, from coordinate 13,819,317 downwards.
ATAAAAGACATTTTATGTTTAACTTATTAGAGACAATTTCGAGTAACCTTCAGCATAAGTGTTCCCCCCTGCCACTCTCTTAGACCTACCGTAAAATATACGTAAGCGGAGTATCGAGACTTGAATGGTTTATATAATTATGAAATTGCTCATCGGCTTGTCCAGATTGGGGTTACAAAAAAAAAAAAAAAAAAAAGCGAAACTTAACTTACTAACTAGAGTATAAGTGTAGTACGGAGAACAACTCGTAGATTTTCGAATTAGGGGCTCTCCTAGTTTGCTTGAATAAGCGTAGTATAGAATTAGCTATGAGCTCAGAGGCCTAGTATTAGTCTATTAGTCTAGCAAAGCGAATTGCTCTGTCCGGTTGCCTCAGTACTCTGATATAGACCTGATAATAAGCGTAGTATACAATTGCCTATGAGCTCAGACACTTATTCAGGCCTAGTGCAAGTACGTAAGCCTAAGATAAAATGAGTATAAAAATAATATACTGTGAGGAAGGAGAGGAGAGTAGGGGTAATTCGCGTATTTTCAAATTAGGTACGAGCTCATTGAAGTCATGATACATGTGTCAATAATAATACTGTATAAAATCTGTACTTCTGTAACTAAAATTGCTGAGAGGATCTTCAAATCAATTTTTGACGCGCAGATACTTTCTTTCAATCGATTAGGTTTCATGATGCTCTCTATGGTCTTCGTATATTTCGACGCTAAAATCCGTTTCATTTATTCAATTAATGCCGCTGAAGTTTTCTGAAGGCAACTCTGGAGTCATCTTGTGAGATAGGTAGAACTCTTTCTTGAAAGTTGTCTTACTGAAAATCAAAACATGGACAAATTAGATTTCCTCTCTATTTTTGTATAATTTTCCAACATTAATATGAAATAAAACGTGAATTTTCTGACTTCTCGGGGTTTTTTCTTCTTTCTTTCTATTCATCTGAAGGTATTCCAACCTAAATTTTGGTAATTTTAGTATTTTTTGTCAATTCCTCTCGTGCTTCCAACTATAAGAATTAGCTTCATGATGACTGGGATTTTTCTCATCAGATTGTCCGCGACAACATTTCTGATCTGTCCTTATATTTGTTTTTCCTGAAATTATTATCAAGTGAAATATAGAGATGATACGAAGAAGAATGAAGTGGTGTCGTTTAATTCTTATTTTATCGCGCAGGTTTCTCATTTTTATTTTGATCACCCTATCCGTCGAGTTGTTGAAAATTTGTTACACTCGAAAAAAATTTCCCAAGAGACAATCCAAATAAAGTCTCGATTAGACTGAATAATACGAGCGTACCGAGATCCTAAAAACAAAAGCTACAGCGCGATACATTTCCTCTGTTACCCATAATATCTTCTTTCTTCGGTTTCATCTCTCTCTTCTTTCACGCTCATTCAAAAATGCGCAGTGGGTAGTTGTGTATACTTGATGAAAGCTGAAAATAAGATTCAGATCGTATTTTTCTTTTCTTTTTTCCCTCTCCCTCTTTATTTTTTAATGGACAGCAAATCAAGGAGAAGCCATTACTTTGCGTAAAAAACCATACATCAACAACCTACTCGTTCTACGCTCCATTTAGCCTACTTTCAATTTCAGATGTAGGAAGCTATTCGTGCAGTTTTTTTTTTTCATAAATTTAATTAAGACAATACGATTGGTATGACCATCTCGTTCGTCCTGAAGAAGACCATTACTGATGCGATAAAATGATCCCTGTACAAGGAAACCGTGCGGTGAAATGAAATTGGCCTCCGCAGATGAGAATTGCTCTTCTAATTCAATAAAAGAAGGAAGTCAAATTAGTACATATCAGTTTCCAATAAAATAATGTTACGATCTTTGTATGTAGTGAATGGACCTGATAATTAGGCCAACAGCTAAGAACGCTATTTTTTTTCTTCTTCTTTTCAAGATACGTACAGAAAATTTATTGGAAATACGAATTCGGTACGCGAGTAGGCCGGAAGAAGATACTTTAGGAAGTGTTGTATAAGTACGAGCGTGCGGAAGTTCTCTTCTGCTGTAGACTGAGCAAATTTTACTATAAGTCTGAAAGTTTGAAGTATAGTATACGTGAACACATAATACACCGCATATACGATAAGTATAAGGCGAGAGGTGAACGACCAAACTTGTCTTTGTTCTCATTTATGGAAATTTTAAATTTAGCGTTAAAGTTTCCGGCAAAGTTGCAAATCACGTCAATTATATTCATATTATTTTATATAACACGCCCTATGTTTTATACGCTTCAGACTTTGTGCTCCTACCAAACACTTCTCAACTGAATTTGCAATTGCATAAAACAGATGAAAGTTTTTCCCAAGTCAGGGTGTGCAGTTTCGAAAATAAAGTAATCTTCATCATTGTGTCGGTAGGAGTGTCAACACAAGGTGACCTGTTTCGATAATTTGGGTGAGAAAGAAGTTGACGGAACCCTAAAATCTATTTAAAAATTGTAGAATGCCCTGTACAGTTATACACTTACGTGTACGTGTATGTATGCACAATACTCCCGCTTTCACAATTTATGTCATTTGAAAACGTGCGGTTTGTCCAAAAAAAAAAAAGGAAAGGTACCCGTACTTTTCCTTCTGCTACCCATGCCGTAATGTGAATAACGTAATGAAAATTTGATAACCAGTGCTAACTTTTCTTTAGGTGACGTTCCTAGGTCGTGTATGTACAGACAGAAGACGACGAGATGTTACACTTTTCGCCAGTGCTTCTTACACACACATCCCTCCTTAATGGAATGTACATCTCAAACGATCGACCTCGTTCAAACCGCGAAGGAAACCGCATGGTAAAACGTTCAGGGAAAATATTTCCAGTTGGCAAATTTCAAATCCATTACCGATGTTTTACATCATTCTGAACAAATTTTTATTCGAGACTCGACAAAAGAATGCGTTGTGATATGTGGTATTCACAAAGTGGCATTAAGTGCAACAAATTGTCACCAACATTTCAAATCCAACGAATAATTTCAACTTTGGAGGAACGCTAATTCTTACTATTGCTGCTGTAATCATCTCGTGTAGTGTCTACAAAGTTGACGCGTATCTACTAATAATGGATTCTGAAGTTGCTTGAGGGAATTATTCCTCGGGTCGGACTTGCTGGATAAAATAATAACTGAATTTATGCTGCGTAGCATAGTTCTTTACAGAGCATCTTCTCCAAATGGACGAATTTTTGGCGGGAAATGTCTGGCTTTCGGTACCCTTAAGATTTTTGGCTTTATTTCATTTCCATCTCGATTTCTGTGCTAGAGAAAGTACAAAATTAAACGATTATAATGGAACTTGAGAAAATTAAATCATCATACAATACAACGAACCAAAAAATTGACTTTCAGATATATCAGTTGATTGTCCTTTTTGGTAAAGAAACCGCGTCCTAATCCTGAAACTAATCAATCACGAGCTAGCATTCAACTTGCTTGGGCGCAACAATGATCGTAGACGAACTTTTTTCATCAGGTAATCTTCCTGAAACAAAAATTCAAACACCACATAATTCGAATTTGGTTGTTCATTTTTCACGACTTTAATTGTAAGAAAAAACAAAAATAAACGAAAATAAATTTCGAATTTTATGTTTTTATTTTTACACACCGCATAAATTATACACAATGTACACAAAAGTGTCTGGATGATTCCTGCATTTACTGGAAACCCTCTGGGTTCTTATAATTTCAAATTTTATCAGGGAACATGAAATAAAATCTGTATTTTTGGCCAAGTCGCAGAAATTTCTTGATTTTTATGACAGTGGACTCAAGTTTAAGTAATTATAACCGGAACTGACGGCATTCAAAAATTGGAACACATCGGTCCGATAGTGTTTATGATTACTTTGTGGAGTAATTCCATTAATAAATAATTCAAATTTAAAAAAAATTCAAAATATGAAAGAAATTATTTAAAAAATGATTTAAAAAAAATTTTAACAATAAATTAATATGAAAAAAATTAATAATCAATATTTTGATCATAATAAAAGTTAAAATAATTATTAAATGGATTATAAATTTAATTTATATCAATTAAATTGAATACAAAATATACAAATAATTTTATTTATGTTTTATTTTTTAATAAAAAATTTTATTTAATTATATTTAAATTGAATTTTTTTTATTCTATAATTTATTGTTGATAAATTATTTCAAAATAGAATAAAATCAGAGAAAATGATATATCGTCGGGGTATTCCATTTAAATTAAGATGTAATTCATTCATGAACATTAAAATAGATTTTATCCCTAATCAATTAAATAGAATTACAGATTAAATTATATAAATTATTTTAATATAATTTCATTAATTCAACATCGAGGTAACAAATTAAAAATATTTTATTTAATCATCCTTTTATCCTTAATGATGTAATTATTAATTCAATTATTTAAATTTATTTTCTTATTTAAATTAATAAATTGAATTTCAAAAATTTACTTTGCACTAAGAATTGAAATTATTTTTATTTTATAAAATTTTTTAATTCGAAATTAAATATCATAATTGTTTATATTAATAAAATATTTTTAATTTATTTAGTCAAATAATGAAAAATAAATGGCAATTCTTTTTTTAGTTCATGTTAATTTATATTTTTGATAAAACTTTTGCGGCACACCTGAGGCGGGCTTGCGGCACAGTGATGTACCGCGGCACATCGGTTGAGAAACACTGCCGTAGAATGAAGCATCTCGGTGAGGTCATTCTCCGAAATATACGAGTTAATAAGATTCTCATCACTATTACGGTTGCGGATGATTTCAATAGCCTCCAAAGCAAGGCGTTTACGATGGGAACGTTCAAAGTGGAGAATGGGCTACTCGGAAATGGATGAGAGCAGAGCTGAGGCGATGGTATGGAAAGCAGAGCGTCATCACACGTCTAAAGTATGTAACTCACTCAGAGCTGGCGGCCAAACTGGGCCCAGTCGAAATGGATTACCTCATTGAAAACCTAAATGAAGCTTCCTCTACTCATCGCATTTCCCTCAGAGAAAAGAAAAAGAAGAAAAATGCTGGTCTTTTAGAGAGTAAAGAGTCTAAGGAAGATACAAAATGTCGAGACTGTCCTGCCACTTACATCCGCCAGGTTAAGGTCCGCATTGGTGAACACCTCAAGGATCAACCTAATAAATCCATCTTTTCTAGTCACTTCCTTGAGAGCGGTCATTCTTACGATAGGGGTAGTAAAAGCATTCTTCACTTTGAAAGTACCCATCGTAAAACCCTTGCTTCGGAGGCTATTGAAATCATCCGCCACCGTGATAGTGATGAGAATCTCATTAATTCGTATATTCCGGAGAATGACCACATCGAGATACTTTATTCTCCGGCGTCTGCTCGAAGCGTCGATCCCCGGTTGACGGAATCTGACAGATAACAGAATTCTTACAGAATGAGACTCACTTTATTCTCTGTCACTTTCAAAAATGACAGAATTGTGACAGAATCATGTCAGACAGACAACATCATTATGACAGAGTTGTGGTAGAATTCTGGCAGAATTTAAAAGTACTGCCATTAGTCTGTTGTCATTCTCAAAATATTATGCTGTCATCATTGTGTCAGAATTAAAGCAGAATGGTCACAGAATAGAAACGTCAGGTAAAAACAGAAATGTGAGAAAAAAAAATGTAATGTCGTTTTCACTTTAGTATTGTATCAGAAATCTGTTGAAGTTGTGACACAATTTCTACAAGATAATGACAGATTTACAACATGAATGTTACAGGATTACGACACAGTTATGACAGAAACATAATGAAATTATTTACCTGATGACGTGGATTAGAGGAGGGCGCCAACTTGCCTAACATTGATTGTGGGCAATTTTGGTGTAGATTGAATTCAAATTATTTCATAAAAATATAGATTATAATTTTTTCGTTTCAAATTGATGACCAAACCATAATTATTTAAAAAGAAATTTGAATGATTTTTCAGAATAAAGATATGGATTTTTTAGTGATACTTAATAATTTTTTTGTTTTTCAATAATATTAATTGTAGAAACTTGTATAACACAATACAATTAATCAATAAAATTTTAATCAGAGCCCGTATTTTCAACGCTAGAAATGAGAAGTTTTAGCAATTTAATGTTACATTTTTGGCATTATTTGGCATTAAAAAAAAAAAAAAAAAAATGAAAAACACGCGTTTTCAGTGCTTTTACAAACTCACAACTAGAATTATTCAATTCCTATTAAAATTATGTGATTTTTCACCAAAATAAACAAATTTTGGGGATCAAACTCATCAATACAAAACCATAGCAAATTTTTTTATCAACATTTTTAATTTTTCAATTTTAGACTAAAAATACTTATTAAAAAAAATACTATCCAATTTTTACCAAAATTACTGAATTTTGCTTATTTTCAGCAAAATTCAGCAAAGTTTGTTCAAGATTTTATAATTTTGGACGATATATTATAACAAACTGGTCATTTTCGGCCTCATTCTGCTTTAAGCCCCAATTTTGGCAAAATAAAATTTTTTTACAGGATTTGTCGAATTTTCCGCGTAAATACAAAATATACTTCCATCTGTAATGTTTGATATAAGTTTGAATTGGCTCTGTACATGTTAGGCAACTCGAAAAAAATTCTAAGTACCGAAGAATCTGTAGAACTTTTTGAAAAGAAAGACCGAACTTCTATCTGATTTCCTTGGAAAAAGGTTTTGACAATTTCCGAGAAATCCTTACTCTAATTATAATAATAAACATAGCTCTCAAACTAGATAATCAAACTCTTATGAATTTAGGGATTCCAAACTTTAATAAATTTTGAAGTATAAGGCAACCAATAATTATTTAAAAATGAGTTGATGGATGAAAAAATGTCCAGAAAAGTTTTTCAAGTTTTTCTTGAAGGCCCAAATTGCATGTACATATTTTAAACTAGGGCATGAGAAGAATTAATTAATTTTGAATGAAAGAGTGAAGACAATTCTGATTCTCAATACTCCTGAAGTTTTCTTCTTTTCTTTTTTTCCTTCTTTCTTTTTTTTTTTTTTTTTTTTTTAACGAGCGATTTTACTATACACAGGGGGTCGTTAGCTTTTACTTTGGGAAAAAATATTGGGGTTGAATGAATTTGTAACAGTATAAGGACCGGAGGAAGTCAAGAGCGTCAGTAATGGATTCTGGTTTTTGAAGAGAACAAAGGAGACTTGAGAGGGGACAAAGAATGGTTTCTTGAGGTTTAGGAGGTACGGAAAAGTGAAGAAATGGGAGACATATAACTCCTCAGCTTGGCAGTATTGGCATGAGGGTGGAGTGGACGGCCCTGGGAAAAGGAAGAAGTGAGTTAGGGTGTGCTAAATTCTTAGTCGAATTCTTTATGGCGCGTGGCATGAGGAACAAATTGAAGATAGCGGTCCCTTCGTCCCCCCTCCCCCTAAATCCACCCCTGATCTACTTCAGGTCGTTCAGAAAATTTAGAAAAGTCAACTCACTCTAGGTAGACGTTGATCGAGGTTGATCTGAAGTCGATCAGTGTACATTACCAGAGAACTATACAAATCGAACAAATGAGAGAGAGAGAGAGAGAGAGAGAGAGAGAGAGAGAGAGAGAGAGAGAGAGAGAGAGAGAGAGAGAGAGAGAGAGAGAAGAGACAAGACAGAAGATTACATATTTAACAATCTTAATCCACATTCTAACAGTAGGACTTCTCATGCAGATTGTTACTTTCTGAGGACACTGACAGTAAAAATTATACTTCGCGTTCATTTCATACTTATTTTCGTCATTTTTCTTAGATTACTTTGTCCGCCTTCTGAGGTTCCAATGCGCATCGAAAAATGGAAAGTTTTCAAAAGTCTGTTCAACCACAAGGTGTTAAGAACCTAAAGAATGATACATAGTGATTTTTGTACACTCGTATTCTATTATTCGCCTCCGCTTTTGAACGTATATACTTCGAAGAAAATTCCACTTCATTCTCAAGGAGAAGCCCTCATGAAAATGGGAATTAAAGTTGATACTCTTCTAGTCTATTTAGATGATAATGTTTCCAAGAAATTGATATTCGAAAAGGGCAGTGATGCTTTCTAGCTTCTTTCGTCTACTGCACACTTCATCCCGCGTGACAATTCGAAATTGAAATTACAAATTCGCGGTATTCTGTGTAGGCTCATGCAGCGGTCAAAAACGAGCTGCCTTAAATCGATTGTGTATTAACCACAAATCGTCTCTATGGCTCGCGATTCAATAACGTTATCGCACCCTCTCTATTCTTCTCTCGGAGTGAAAATTTCTCTCAAAGAGTTCATGTACGCCGAGTACCCTGTATAACATCGTGTTAAGGATTGTGTAGACGGAATAGGAGAAAAGTGAAACCAGGAATGGGTGTACATGGTTGAAGCATTAGCCGTGTTCTGAATTACTAATGTAATCAACTCTTGCGGAAAGGAGATACAAGAATCGAATCTTAACCTTCTCCTCAACTAGTTACATTATGAATGAGGAATATTTAACAGCGAAGATCGACCCTATTTCATACCGCGCGTACACAAACTCACACATACGTAATACACTGCCGTTAAATTCGAATAATTCAGTCATAAAACTCAGTGAAATAAATATCGGCGTATATTTTGCATTCATATCATACGTACGTAGAACGCGCCTCTAAATTCGCACAACCGATGCATAAGATACGCGATCAGTTTTATAAATTAAAGGATAGTCGATGCTGTTTCTCTGCCTTTGTTTTTCTCTTCTTTTAGCGATCCTTTCTGATTTATTCCGAAAAAGTATATATTCACATTTTCGTATTTATGATTCGATGGTTCATTCTCTCTTCATGACCCTATCGCGTTTGACTGATTGTGCTGTATTTTTATAAAATATTAGAATACATTACGTAAATTTGTATTTTCGGTTGGTATAGTAGCTCTCATTTTCATATTTTGAGAAATAGGAATAAGGAACCATGTATAACTTACGTGGCTCGAGAGAACTAGCTCGAAACAGTCATCTTATCTGTAGTTTTTCAAAGGTTTTCGAGAAGGCAGACGCGTGCTGGCAAGTCGTGTTTCGAAATGAGGATCCAGATTTTCTGTTTCTGTTCATCGGTCATTCTATCTGGACGTTATGGCGACTGAAATTATTGGCATATAAAAGAACTGAGAAAAAAAAGAAAGACAAGAGATATCGAAAAATAATACTGATCAGACGCTAAGAAAATGGGTAAGAAAATACTTGTCGGGCATTTTCATGAAAGGTGACTGGATTTATATTAATGTAGTATCTTCATTTTCACCGATTCAATTGATTTAAAATTTTGTGGGAAGGGTTGGGATAGAAAAGTTAGGAACACTGTGTGAAACGAATCGTAAGCCGCGTCAGGTGTGTCATTAGCATTTTCTGTGGAGAGAGAAAAAAAAAACAGAATATGTAAGAGGTCATTCAGAAAAAATGTCTTCCAGCAAATTGTGATTCGGGGAGGGAGGGAGGGGGGGGGGTTAAACTACTTTGGTGACTTGAAAGAATCTCTATCTATGAACATCAACAAGAGGCTTAGGAAAATTCTTACGTATGAACTGAGAGCCTTTGCAAAAGCTACACTACTACCAAGCAACAGGAACTGAATTATCTACAATCAAGAACCACTCAAATTCTGATTCATCTTGTACGCAACCACTTATCAAAAAAATTAATTGTTTTTACTTGGTCTGTGTCAACGTTGACGATGCGACGTTCTTGAGAACTAATGCCTTAAAAATTACGTTCTGGTCCTTCTGGAGTATTTTGCGCCCGACAAATGATGGTGCGTTATTTGATAACGCCGATGTGATCGAGTTTGCGCATCGCGCGTCAATTTACCGCAAATTTCCGCATAACGTGATCCTGAATGATCTATGAAATCGTGAAATTATCCATCTTCTGCATCGTCTTCCACATCATCTATAAAAAGTTGAAAACCATTAGCCACTCTATTTAACGAATATCATCACGTTGCATGATCAGCTAAGGACGCACTAATTTCCAGTCTGAATTCTCAGTAAAAAATGATCTTGACCTCGTGCATAAAAAGTATTGACATACCTAATAATTCAACTCTCGTGTTATTCCATGTAACCGCTATAATTATTCAATAAGGTACCCCTCACTCTCTCACGTTTCTAGCCGTTCGGAAAACTTTGACGAATCAACTATTCTCTAGCTGCCGAAGAATTTATGAATTTTCTTAAACTCTGCACAAGCAGCAACGTTTTCAAGTTGAATAATGATTTTTATCGCTCTCATGACAGAATGCCAATACGATCTTCCTCGCTTATCTCATGGTGGAAATTTCCATGCAGAAGTTGGAAACGGTATTATCTCGCCTTACCAACGTACGAAATTGGACAAAAAACCGCGACCAATTTACAGTCTTTCTCAATTTTATAAACAGCCTCTACCCCTCAATTCTACGTATTAATTTCTTCTTGGAAGTTGATGGATTCCAAATAAAACTTCCTCAATCCTAGTACTAACATATTGAATTGGCAATACACTTTCAGAATTTTCAAAAAAGCCACCCATACCAACCCCTCTTACGAGTAGTATTTCTCAACATCCACTTTCAGATAAAAACGCTATCCTCTTAAGTATGGCCTATAGACTTATCCTTCTTCCTCTTTCTACTGACGCTTTTGAGGACCAGTTTTACCAAACAACAATAAATTCAAGATTTTCTCGAGAATTTTATTTTCCTCATCAATATTTTTAATTTAAATTCTTCTTTAAATTTTTTGGTATTAATTAATTAATTTTATTAATTCATAATTTTTTTATTAATTTGGGATTTATTTATAATTTTATGATTTCATTATTAAATTTAATATTATTGAATGATATTATTAATTTTTGTAATTAATTAATGTATTTCATATTATTTATAATATTGGACATTTTCATTTTTTCAGATTTATACTCATTTTTAACACCACAATTTAATATTTTTATTTAGATTATATGAAAATTAAAATGATTAAATACATTTTGTAAATAATATTAAACAATAATTAATTTTAATTCTTCTTGTATTATAACAGTGTTTCTCAACCCGTGTGCTGCGGTACATCACTGTGCCGCAAGCCTGCCTCAGGTGTGTGTGCCCCAAAAGTTGTATCAAAAACATAAATTAACATGAACTAAAAAAGGATTGCCATTTTTTTTTCATAATTTGACAAATTAATGATATTATTCAACTAAATAAATTAAAAATATTTTATTACTATAAATAAATATAATATTTAATTTCGAATTTAAAGACTTTATAAAATGAAAAAATTTCAATTCTTAGTGCAAAGTAAATTTTTGAAATTCAATTTGTTAATTCAAATAAGAAAATAAATTTAAATAATTAAATTAATAATTATATACTCAAGGATAACAGGGATGAATAAATAAAATATTTTTAATTTGTTACCTCGATGTTGAATTAATAGAATTATATTAAAATAATTTATATAATTTATACTGTTATTCTATTTAATTGATTAGGGATACAATCTATTTTAATGTTCATGAATGAATTACATCTTAATTTAAATGGAATACCCCGACGATATATCATTTTCTCTGATTTTATTCTATTTTGAAATAATTTATCAACAATAAATTATAGAATAAAAAAATTCTAATAATAATAATAATAATAATAAAAAATCAATTTAAATATAATTGAATAAAATTTTTTATTAAAAAATAAAACATAGATAAAATTAATTGTATATTTTGTATTCAAATTAAATTTATAATTTATTTAATAATAATTATTTTAACTTTCATTATGATCAAAATATTGATTATTAATTTTTTTCATATTAATTTATTATTAAATTTTTTTTTAAATGATTTTTTAAATAATTTTTTGGATATCTTGATTTTTTTTTCTTTTGATTTAAATTATTTATTAATAAAATTACTCGAAAAAGTAATCATAAGCACTATCAGGCCGATGTGTTCCAATTTTTGAATGCCGTCAGTTCCAGTTATAATTACTTAAACTTGAGTCCAAACCTGCACTCACTGTCAAAAAATCAAGAAATTTCTGCGACTTTGCTAAAAATACAGATTTTATTTCATGTTTCCTGATAAATTTCGAAATTAGAAGAACCCAGAGGGTTTCCAGTAAATTCAGGGAACATCCAGACACTTTTGTGTACATTGATGGCAAAATTTTTTTAGTCCCGGTGGAAGATCTCTTGTTTCCCGGAACTGTAGTATAGAGAAAGAAGGTGAAGCCTCATATAGCCATCTTGTAGGCAACAAATTCTGAAATTAGGAGGAGGAAATCTGTAGAGACTTACAAATGTCAAAACGCACAACAATTTTCGCTACAATTTGAAGTTCTGGAAATGCTGTGCCGCAGGAATATTGTCTTCTGGAAAAATTTGCCGCGATATAAGAAAGGTTGAGAAACTCTGTATTATAATCAGTAATATTCTATTTTATAAATTTTAATGTTTAAATTATTAAAATTGTATTTATAGAATCATAATGAATAAAATACATATAATAATTTAATAAAGAAAATTTATTTAATTATATTTTTAAATCAAATTAATTCAAATCAGGTTAATAAATCATTTTTATAATTTATTAATTTTAAAAATTAAGAAATCAAGTTGATTTTCAAAATATTAAAATTTTTAAATAATTTATTTACATTTGCAATTTTCAAAATTTTGAAAAATTTACTATAATTTATTAAAAATTTAAATAATGTGAATGTTACATTAGGTGCTAACCTTGGGATAACGCATCTCAGGTAATTAGAATAGGAGAGGTTTAGCTAACTTGAGGTCAGCGATGAACTCGCGCGTGTAAAACTGGCCCTCAGAAGAAGGTGAAAACTATCGAGTATAATGCCGAAGACGACGACTTCAATGTTTTCAAAATCTCTTATTCGCTCATTTCGTGCCTTGAACCCGTACCACCATACATATCAGAGAAGAGAAAAAACTAAAGTACACTCCTTCGTGGGAAAACTTTGGCACAGCATCTCTAAAATAACTCGCCAACACATCCTGTAACCGGCCTTCCACACCGTCAACAATTTTCTCATCTAAAAGGTCCCATTCCTATTTTTGCTCGAGGCGTCTTATTGATTGAGTCTACGTCGGCCAGACAGGTCGTGAACTCAATATTAGAGTAGCAGATCATGAAAAAGTGTTAGAGAAAAATAACCTCAACAAGTTCAACTTCGCGACTCATCTAATTGAGGAAAACCATCAGTTCAATAAATCCACGAACGTCCAACTTTTGCATTTAATGAAGAAAGGGAAAAGGCTCACCGCACTTCAGAATATCAAAATCTTGGAAGCCGAAAGAAATCCTAGCATCTTAATCTACAATAGGGTAATCTCTCGGTGCTCAAATGTCACAGTATTTCAATAGAAAAAGGTGAGTTTGGCAAATTTATCGGGAAGTAACTTATGAAAAATTTCGCCTTTGATCCGCATGTTTGCAAGGGGGCTAAGGTGTAAAATTTTGACTACTTTCTAGCTGTGTGTAAGAGAAGGGAGACTTGAATAAATTCCTATCAAGCTATAGAGTGATGAGGATGGAGACTTGGAAAATGTTCAACCATCCAGGGACGGACGAAACTTCCAGAAATTTCGACTGAAATCTGAAAAATATACGAGTAATTCAATTCTCAGTCAAAATTTCTCCCATCGATCATAATACTGCGCAATTTTTCCTCGAATATGATTGTGATACGAGTAACTTACCCGGTGTTATAAAATCACGTGATTATCATCGTGCCACAAGCTTTGAAGTATACTCTTCTCTGAAAATTATCCCTACGTGCGAGAAGGAGAATAACACGATTGAGAAATTTCGCGGAATACGGAATAGATTTTCTTTGAAATACATCCACGTGCCTGATTAATTCTGAAAGGAAAGAAAAACAGAGTAATTAACGTTCGATTTCTTCGCCGTTACTCAATTCTCAAGCTTACACCATACAGCAAAATAATATATTCATGAAATCACTGATTACAAGAATAGTTAGCACATCAGCGACTCGTGGTTAGATAAGGACGTCTTTATGAAAGATATTGCAACGTTATAGGTAACATTTCACATACCTACGTCGTCGAAAAGATTTGCTCATTCGAGCTCGATAAGTGCACCAATAAACTTTTTAACCTTCAAAACGTTCTAGAATGTTCGAGAGAAAACTAGCAATTGCGTAAACACCTTATAGAGGTGAAGAAAATACACGTATCGTATCTTCGTACTTCGAACAAATTTTCAAAACTTTTCAATTTTTTGGTTCTGAATAGAGAGAAACATTTCACAGACACAGAAAGACGAGAAAAAATATAAACAAAAAACAAGTATTATCGGATAACTGTAGTAGTCGACTTTCCAAATCCTCACTCAAAAATTACTCCCTCGCGATTTGAATATGAATTACAGATATTTTGGAGTGAATATTCGTGACTGATAATTAGGTGGAAGATAAAAATGACAAGAATTTTACTTATCTTTTCTGAAGTGTAAAGTATTCGAATGCCGTTATAGCGTTGATACATACATACAAGGTGCACAACTCGAATATTTCAACCCAGAAGCATGGTAGTTACAAGACTCCTAGAAATTTTGAAGTTCTGACCTCTCGAAAGAAAATAGAATTTTGGAAAATACGGCGTACGTTGATGTAAAGAAAACGGAAATATTTAACGTCGCTTCTTATACGAGTGATCCAAATACTGACCGAATGAATTTCTTTACATTTGCTTCGGGAATAGAAAATTTTTTGTTATGATTTTAAAAATTTAACACTCAAGTACATATTGAGATATTTGTATTGAACATTTCACGTAAAAAAAGCTCAGACGAAAAAGTCTTCGGAGGCGTCCATACATTACATGAGGTTATTTTTGCGATTTTTCGACCCCCCAACCCTTTGGTGAGACATTGTAAGATTTGACTCGACTCTCCCCCCCCCCCTCCATTTAGTTCACGTAAAATTATTCAAAATGCTCATTTTTGTTGTAGGTACTTTAATTTGTGCTTGATTGCGTTAAATTCATTGAAAAAACGTGATCTGCAGTTATATTTTGATAAAGAAAGACGTTTCAACTAACCTGTTTACAATATTTTCGGCTGAAAAAAAGAATTACGCGATTTTCCTGACGTCCGCCTCGTCTCTGCATGAGATTTAGTAAGATTATACTAGACCTCCGCCCTGTCCTAAATGACTGATCATTGTAATTCACGGACATTCCCTAATTCTCGTCAAATATTTTGGTAAATATTCGATGAAAGATTTATTTTTGACTTCTTATTTGGAAGATCCACTCCAGAGTTCAATTTTATACTTGGTTGAAAAAGGTCAAACTTACCAATTTCCCTCTAGCGAGACTCCGGAAAGATCGGTTCAACTTCATGGCCACCACTCCCACCTTATGGAATAAACAGAAGAAGTACGGATAATAAGAATGATTTATTACCAAATTCCTCAGGATTTACGAAGAAAGTTTTTCCTCATTCTCCATTGGACGTGGAAATAAGAAATTTTCCAATATATCGTTCAACCTGTATAAATTGATTTAGTGTATATATTATTACATTTCATAATCTAAAAAATTTACCTTCTCGATTTCTCTGAATTTCATCAATCATGAATATAAGATGTGAGAAAAAAATGTGTACCCTGGTATACTCGTAAATTGGAAATGACGAGGAGGGATACGATTTTGTTTCATATTGATGTAAAACTGACGAGAAATCGTTTTGAAGGCTGAGTACGAAAAATTACCGTTTTCCTTTATGTTCTCGAAGTCATTTGGTTGCACTATGAATTTCATCCATTTCTTGACTTAATACTTAATCTTTGGAACATGACGCGAGACCAAAAAGTAATTAAAATTTGAAGAGAAGAACGAACGAAAGGAAAAAAAGAAATTGTTTATAAACTCGAACGACAAATGCGCACGAAAGAATAAAACTCTTTGAAAGTATATAGTGAGAAAATACTTTGAAGTAATCGGGTAAATAAATATGAACCATATAAATATGTAAACAATACAATGACCCCTTGAAGTTTTATTCGACGTAGGCACAGAAGAAATGGAAGAAATTGCGTCATCGCTATAAAAGAGTTCCGTACTCGAAGGTTGACCTGTACTTCGTTCGATACGATTCCGATGAAGATCGTTTGGTCGTCGAACTTTTTCGAACCATACCCTCTCAAAATCATCTTGTGAAAGTGTTTGATGTCGTGAAATCGCTTCTTCGTTCAAAATATCATAGCGATAATATGTAAAATGTGATTTCTTCTAATATCGGCAAATAAGGATCGTTCCTCTAAAAGTCTTCTTAAATCAGTATCATTATTGGTCTTCTAACGAAGAGTCTTTTTATATAAAAGCGTAAATACAAAAATTTTTCTTTATTCTTTTCGACACAATTTCACATTTCAACAACGATATGAATTACAACGAAAAAAAACTACAAGACAACAATGACAACGGAATTAAATCTAAACCACAAACAATTACATTTACATTTACATTTTTTTTTTTTTTTTTTGGGGGGGGGGTTCTATCCTTTTTCTTTATCTACATCACGCTGCACTTTTTTATTTACACAACGCCGGACACGGCGCGCTAGGCGTCATCAACACGTACTGACGAAATTATCAGGTCATAATATTCGGCCTTTCCTGACGGAGTTTGGTCTCCAAACTCTTCACTAGAGAGACAGCAACTCTTCCTGTTAAGAAATTCATTCGGTGGTCCTGAAAAGGACCTTTTTAAAAATTATATGTACATTGTTCTCGCGTCTTATCAATTCTATCTGCGACGACGACGCGGATGGAGAGAACACGAAAGCGCGTGTGCGCCCTTTACTCGGCATCTCTTGCAACGTTCTTCTTTTCTGGCATCGTCTTCCTTGTTTAATTCGGTTTGCTCTTGTACCGACAAACTCAATGCTAAGGTACCGGTATCTTTTTCCTCCTTGTCTTCGGCCATCAATTTAGCCGCAAAGTCTGCCAACTCTTGATCGATTCTGTCACCCGTGAGTTCTTGTATTTTCTTTTCCATTACTGCCATTGGTTCTTGCCGTTTCAAATCACATGCTGGTGACTTGTGTTTAGTGGAAACTTCTACTGTGGCACGCTGACCACCCAACGGAATCGGTGATGAAGGTCGTTTCAGATTGCGAGTCGCACGCTGACCACCCAACGGAATCGGTGATGAAGGTCGTTTCAGATTGCGATCTTTTCCCTGAATAATTTTTCCAGGGTTGGACGGTGGTACAACGGGTGTTGCTGTCTCCATGGAAATAACATTTGCTGCGCGAATAGCTCCCAATAGACCCTGAACATCCGGTGCGAGGCATAATTCTTCGAATCCTGCACGCAATGTAGTAGGCAACTCGTATGCCACTGCCGGTAAAAGTCCAATGCCTCTTCGGAGAACTCGTATTTCAGCTAGCAAGGACTGAATAAGGTGATCCGATGCGGCCAAATACAAATCAATCATTCGATTGCGTCGTCGCTCGGGGTTCATCTTGACGTTTCTTCGTTAATAACAATCTTCTATTAAAAAACAAGAAATGACTGCTCAACTTATTCGCGAACTGTGAAAATTTGCTCTTTCTGCTACTGTTTTTATATCATTTTCATGCGGCAATGTGGACCTATCACCTTACAGTTTTTCCGTGATTGGTTATTATATAGGTCGTCAGAAATCCACACGCGATTTTTATGCTTTTATCTTGTTTTTTATGCTGATATCGACAATAACGTATTATTTTCTGTCTTTGTTTCTTTTGCCCTCTTTTCTTCAGTTTCTTTTTATTCTTCTTTCTTCTTTGTTTTATTGTTTTATCGGTTTTCCTTTTTTCTTTATTTTCTTCGCTGGTTCTATTTCATATGTGTATTGATAATTACTCATATTTTATTTAATTACTCTTCCGACTCGGATTCAGCTGAAGGGTCGGCAAAAATTTCTATGCGCTTTAGATGTTCAGGCGCATGCACTGCGTCATACGTGCGGTGCCAATTGTCGAAGTTCTCAACTTTGTATCTATCATTTGGACATAAGCCCCTTAAATCTCAATTTAGTTTTTGTGGAAGGATTCTGATTAGTGACCATCAACACGTTATCTTCTTCACTAAATTTTCTTGCTTCGCTACGAGTATTATTTTTCACAACCGGTATTCTTCCTGGCTGTTTGTACAAATGGCTTTAAATGATCCATATGAATGGTATCCATTGGTATGCACGGTTTGGGAATAGGATGTAGTTTCCCACTTGATTCTCCTCGTTTAGGCTTCCCATATAAGCAATTTAAGCATGCCCCCAAATAATCTTCTACATATTTACTAAGCTTTGGAAACCAAAAACGTTGTCTGGCTAATTCTCTGTTTTGGTCACTCCGGGGTGCGCGTTATCATCATGATACATTCTTAATATTTGCGCGCGAGCACTTCGAAGGACGACCCATTTCAATCCGCCCTCTGTGCGTCTATACAGTCTACCCCTTTTCAACACAAAATCTCTTTTTATTTCTTTGCCCCTGGAAGTTGGCTTTTGTGTGTTTGTAGCTTCAGTAAGTCCTGACGTTGGTACCCAGTCGTCTAAGTCAATTTCATTCATTCTTTTGATGTTAATAACCTTATCAGCAATGGTTTCCGCATCTTGAGGGTTCACTTTATCAACGGGACTGCTGCTAAGGGCGTTTACATGTCGCATAGCAGTTCATGCTCGGTATTCAACTTCGAAGTCAAAGTTCTGCCGGCGATCCTAGGATTAATATCCTGTTTCGTTAAAAGGTGTATCTCAACGCGCTACAGCAGTGTTTCTCAACCGGTGTGCCGCGGTACATCACTGTGCCGCAAGCCCGCCTCAGGTGTACCCCAAAAGTTTTATGAAAAACATAAATTAACATGAACTAAAAAAGGATTGCCATTTTTGTTCATAATTTGACAAATTAATAATATTACTTAACTATATAAATTAAAAATATTTTATTAATATAAATAAATATAATATTTAATTTCGAATTTAAAAACTTGATGAAATAATAATAATTTCAATTTTTAGTGCAAAGTAAATTTTTGAAATTCAATTTGTTAATTCAAATAAGAAAATAAATTTAAATAATTAAATTAATAATTATATGTGATGTGTTGTGGGAAACCCAGGCATAAGTCGGAAAAAAAAATTGACTTCAAATTCGAACCAAACGACTCGAAAATGAGTAGAGAATCATAATTAGGCAAAAACTGGGGAAAAAAATTCTCCGACTTATGCCTAGGCTTCCCATGACACATCACAATAATTATGATTCTTCACTCATTTCTAGTCGTTTGGTTCAAATTTGAAGTCAATTTTTTTCCGACTTATGCCTGGGTTTCCCATGACACATCACATATCCTCAAGGATAACAGGATGATTAAATAAAATATTTTTAATTTCTTACCTCGATGTTGAATTAATAGAATTATGTTAAAATAATTTATATAATTTAATCTGTAATTCTATTTAATTGATTAGGGATACAATCTATTTTAATGTTTATGAATGAATTACATCTTAATTTAAATGGAATACCCTGACGATATATCATTTTCTCTGATCTTATTCTATTTTGAAATAATTTATCAACAATAAATTATAGAATAAAAAAATTCTAATACTAATAATAAGAAAAAATTCAATTTAAATATAATTGAATAAAATTTTTTATTAAAAAATGAAACATAAATAAAATTAATTGTATATTTTGTATTCAATTTAAAATTAAATTTATAATTTATTTAATAATAATTATTTTAACTTTCATTATGATCAAAATATTGATTATTAATTTTTTTCATATTAATTTATTATTAAATTTTTTTAAAATAATTTTTTAAATAATTTATTGGATATCTTGATTTTTTTTTTTTGATTTAAATTATTTATTAATAAAATTACTCGAAAAAGTAATCATAAGCACTATCGGGCCGATGTGTTCCAATTTTTGAATGCCCTCAGTTCCAGTTATAATTACTTAAACTTGAGTCCAAACCTGCACTCACCGTCAAAAAAATCAAGAAATTTCTGCGACTTGGCTAAAAATACAGATTTTATTTCATGTTTCTTGATAAATTTCGAAATTAGAAGAGCCCAGAGGGTTTCCAGTAAATGCAGGGAACATCCAGACACTTTTGTGTACATTGATGGCAAAATTTTTTTAGTCCCGGTGGAAGATCTCTTGTTTCCCGGAACTGTAGTATAGAGAAAGAAGGTGAACCCTCATATAGCCATCTTGTAGGCAACAAATTCTGAAATTAGGAAGAGGTAATCTGTAGAGACATGCAAATGTCAAAACGCACAACAATTTTCGCTGCAATTCGAAGTTCTGGAAATGCTGTGCCGCAGGAATATCGTCTTCTGGAAAAATGTGCCGCGATATAAGAAAGGTTGAGAAACTCTGCGCTACAGTCTGTAACTACTTTGAACTTCTTACCATATAGGTAAACTCGCATTCGCTGAAGCGAACGTACAATTGCTAAGGTCTCTAGTTGATAAGAATGATACCTCTTTTCGTCATCTGTCGTTTGCTGACTGAAGTAAAGTACTGGCTTCAAGGTTTTATCAGCTTGTCGTTGCATCAATATGCCCGCAATTCCTATACTACTCGCATCTGTGTGCAGTTCAGTTTCGGACAATGGATTATAGATGGCTATCACTGGCCTAGATACCAATTTGCTCTTCAATGTCTCAAAAGCTGTTTGATGAGTTTGTTGTCTGTTAAACTCAATTTTCTTTTTAGTTAATCTGGTGAGAGGTGCGGCCAGTATACTGAAATCTTTGATAAACTTGCGGAAATAACTAGCTAGGCCTACGAATTGCCTAACTTCTTTGGCGTTCTTGGGACGCGGAAAACATTCTACTGCTTTGATCTTTTCCATACCCGGTCTTATCCGACCGTTTTCAATCTCGTGCCCCAAGTACAATACTTCGTTGTACAAAAACCGACACTTATCTAAGCGTATGGTTAAACCAACTTTTCTCCGAGCTAATTTTCCTGATAATCGTTTGATGGAATCATTATATATCATCTAAGTAGGCCACAATTCCCATTCCTGATAACGGTGCTAAAATAGTATTGATTACTCGTTGGAACACCGCTCCTCCATTGGACAAACCAAATGGTTGGTGGAGCCACTCATATTGCCCATCAGGAGTCACAAAACTAGTCTTATCAATTGAGTCACGCTCCATCGGAATTTTTCAATGGCCCCAAGCTAAACCCAGTGAGGAGAAACAATTAGCGTCTAGCATACAGTCTATCAAATCATCAATTCTCGGTAATGGATATTGTTGTCTCACAATTTTTGAATTGAGCCGTCGAAAATCACAGCACATCCTTGGTTCACCGTCTTTCTTTTTTTTAGGGAATAAGGGGAGTTTGAGTCACGTACTATGCCGTACTTTTTCAATTCTCGAACGTGCTCTTTGACAAATTCCCTTTCAGAATATGACAAACGATATGGCTGGTATAAAACTGGTTCTGGATCCATCAATTTCGTCTCCATTAAGCCGATCTTTGAGGCAGCCAATTTGCTCAAATTTACCGAAAAACAATCAACTCTAATAATTGTTGTGCACCTTTCTTCTCTACACCTTCTCCAACAATATCTTGTAAATCTGCTAAGGTAAACTGAGTTCTACGTTTTTGCGGTGCCTCTTCTTGAGCAATATCTATATTTGCCCGCACAGTACGTGTCAGAATTCTTTTAGGATTTAAAGTTGTCTCTTTATCAGTTATATTAATAACTGGTAAGAATCCATTTGGAGTGGTGACACAACGGGAAATATATATCTCCGGTTCCCTCTTGTGGAACATTCTGGAGTGAGTGACTTTAATTTACAGAGTCGCATTGTTTGTGGTGGCAAAACTATATTCTCACATGGTGTTAGAGGTATTTTGCTTCTATTTTCATCTACCCCTTCGGCATTATCTGGAAAGGAACACCACTTTTCCAGCTTTCAGATAAGCTCCGAGATCTGCTTTGTACAGGATATCTTTACCAATAACAAATCTTCCTCTTGAAGCTCATTGGGCACTATGTGTATCTCATTACTGGTTTTGTAGGTCCCCAATACTAGATCAACTTCTGCGGTGCCCTCTGTGTAGTCACTTTGCACCTTACCATAACCTAGTATTTCAATTCTTTGTGGAACAATATTCAGTTGCAATTCCCCTGCAGTGTCTTTTCGAACGGTAGTGGCCGTCAATAAATCCAATCATTGATACATCATTGATTTTACATTCTGTTCACCCAGATTCCTGAGTTCCTGTTTCTGTCCATTGGAAGATATCACAAAACTGTTCCAAGGTATGTATCCACTGTCTTGTAGTCCAGTTTCTTTGACTAAAATCATACTCTAAAATACTTTCCAACTTCATTGTCTGGTGCACCGGTACTGGCTTTCTCTTTTTATTTAAAAGCAAGTCTATCAGTTGTTCTTGGAGTTTCATTCGTGCCTGTAGATCTTTTGTGCAATCCGATCAAGCTCTTGTAGCTAATCCTTCATCAGGACCCTCTCGAGTCCGCTTTCTTGGTTGAGCAGCATCCTCTTCGAAACCTTCGGTTTGCCTGGTCTTATTTCTTCCTACATTGGGCCATACTTCATCAGTATCTTGATCTACCTGTGTGGCCTCGGGTCTCATACCGTTCGCATCCAATCTCCTCTCTTCGTTTTGAGCCGCAACCTCGAGGCTCTCCTCGGGTCTTTGCTCCACCACGAATCAACCGCGATCTCCTAGCCTTCTGAGGAGTCGCTAGGCGATTCTCGCCTCCACGAGAACCCCTAATCAATCCTGGGTATTCTACACTTCTGCTCTGAGAATTTGTTTAATTCCCTGGGCACCGCGGCACCGAGCGACCTCCAGGCTTCTTAGTGATCGCCGACCACTCTTGGGTCTCTCCCTATCTCACAAGCAAAGGGCGCCAGGCTATCCGCCATTTCCTCTACAGAGTCTGCTACTCGGTCAAGTTCATCAGCTTGATTATGTACATCAGCTTGTACTTCTCGTACTTCAAATTCCTCTTCTTCAGCCGAACTCGGCGACATCTCTCTAATGAGCCGATTACCAGTGGCTCTCAACTTCTGTCTTGTCAACAGGGCCTTCTATTCAATTCAGCGGGAGCGGACTACTAATCCCACTTCTGAAATGTTACAAACGGGTATTCTTCAGATCTTCTTCAACAGATATTTTTCGGATCTTCTTTGATGCGTAGCACGTTCGACTACGCCAAGGAGCGGGGGCTTAGGTAACCCCTGAAAGTGCCCACCTTTCACCTCCTTATTAAACGGTTCACTTTCGATGTACTGTCGAACCGGATGATATAACCAATATTGTCGCTCGGCTATTCTGACGATAACAATCAAGAGTGTTGGCAATTCCAAACACTCGCGACGGATTTGCTAGAACGTCGTTTGGAAACCAAGAAGACGACTGACAAATAAAGCTTCTCGCTATTACAACAATCTTGAACGCTCTAGTCGGGAACCGAACTAGAAAACTGCTGGGAACCAAACAGTTGATTTTCCTTCAAATCTGTCCTACTTATATGATGCGAAGTCGCGTACCGTATTGTGCGCATGCTCGTTAACCTCGAATAATTATTTAATCAGCAAAAATCAACGGCCGTCTCTGATTGGTCAGGATGTCGCGAAATCGTTTTTTCGTTCAAAATATCATAGCGATAATATGTAAAATGTGATTTCTTCTAATATCCGCGCGAATAAGAATCGTTCCTCTAAAAGTCGTCTTAAATCAGTCTCATTATTGGTCTTTTAACGAAGAGTCTTTTCTTGTAAAAGCGTATTCCACTATAGTCAGCAATTCAGTTAAGTACGTAATTTTGAAGTGAGTGAATGGCGATCGCCAATTTAAATGATTGATAGATTTGTAAATTACATTGACGATCGCTGAGTCAAGGTAGCCAATATAATGCACTGATTGGCTTTAATTTTCGTATTGAAGTGTGTCGGCTCTCCTCTAGGCCTACTGTATTGTATAAGTATTAGGCTGATTAGCGGTGTACTCATTCGCCCCCTTTTTCTGCAGTAGCTATTGGCTTATAATATACCTAGTGTAACATTTGTCAATCTTGCTAGCTCACGGGTTTACTCGCTCTCTTTATCTCCTACGTCTGAAAAGGTAGTATTTATGGAAGGGGGTGGGGTCGGAGGGCTCGCCAAATTGTTTCAAAGTAGGTCAAAGGTCCAGGGAGAATATTCCCAAGTCCAACTTCTTCTGGGGTCCTAATTAATAAGGGAGGACGAAAATTTCAAATTACGTAGATAGTTCAGTGGAATGATTTTACGAAACATGTAAAACAATACCTCCAGATTTCAGTATAACTACATTCTTACTCCTATTGGTATATAAAAATATCTTATTGAACTTTTTCCAGTTACTTTGCCTGGACTGTGGATGTAGCACACCGTTTCCCTTCCCCCATGAGCAAAACATATGGAAAGCAAAAGCTGTGAATTAGGTGGGTGGGTCGAAATATCAAAAGCCTCGAACTTATCAATTCTAGTAAATGAGACTACTTGACGACAGTTTTCCAGTCTAATATTTGCTCATTTGAAAATTATTTTTGGATATTTTTCTGTATTCACAAATTTCTCTCATTCGGTTCACATCCATGATTTTTAGTCAATTTTTATGGTACTTTGTGAGGCAAATGAGATGGCAAATTGATATCGTCCAAAATTTTCTGAAATTATTCCAGTTCGAAAGAGGTCTGTACTCTGTATGTGCCCTAAGAGCGAACGGCTTATATCGACGTCGCGTCGTACAGGAATGAAGGCAACTGCCTGTTCTTTTAAAAGGCGTAAAAGTTCGTCAATAAATGTGAGTTCCTATAATTATGGGCATTTTGATCAAGTTTTGGAATGTATATTATTTCGTACATTATCATTTTTGCACGAGTAGTTCATTATTTAACACGCATTCGTATTTCAAAAATGCTTTTCAATTAATTCAATCGCTTCGAGTGCAATTCACATTATTTGATTTTTTGTGCAAAATTAAGATATCTACGCTCGTGTACGTACCACCTTGAAGCCTTGAAATACCTTGATGTATATTCGACGAAAACGAAAAGTTTTTTCGTTGGCCTAAAAAAATCTGAAAAAGTGGAAAAAAAAGATTTTTGAAGCCTTTTTAAGTCATTTTGTCTGGACTGATGATGCAGCAGACCTCTTCGCTTCCCGCATGAGTAGAAGATATACTAGGCTGAAACTGTGAACTTGGCGAGTTTGAGGAATCAAAGATCTCAAACTTATCAATCCTAGTAAAATATTGAGACTACTCTACGACACTTTTCCAATCTTGAATAAAACGTCTCTTTGTATATCTTTCTCTGTGTCGGCAAATTTCTTTCCCATTTCTTTTCCTTTCCAATTTTCGAGTCAATTTTCATGTTGGCGTGTAAGGAAAATGCGACGTTGAATTAATATTCTCCAGAATTTTCTGAAATTATTGGAATTTGAGAGGGAGAAGACTGTTGGTTTTTTATTTGCGCTAAATGCAAGCAATTTATTTCAACGTCACGCGGTAATATAGGCCGCTGCCCCCTTTGTTCTTCACGAGTCCGCGAACAAATTTGAAAAAATCGTCCAACCTTAAGAACGGCGTACATTTCCTCATTTTATTGAGTCAGATTCAAGTCATATTTTTTGTGAGTGCTGCACTCATCTTCACAAATGACAGTTTTTCGGCGAACCACTTCTCACCTTTCTTCGTATTTCAATCGTAAATCATTTCTTTCGAGTTTGCATAATTTCTTTGATGTATTTCCTTCAATCGGGCTCCACGTGGAGCAGTCATGATTAACGGAAACGTTCGGAAGGGGGAAAGGAAAAACTTTTATCATATAGATTTGATGTGAACCGATGATTTCAGAACACGTGTGGAAATTAAGATTAACGCAAGCGTTCGGAAGATGGACGAGGGGAGTCTACCCGTAATACGTACGCATGTGACCTACTGACCTTTATCTTTTTCTTCTGGAGGATTCAATCTTATTTATCATAGTATGATTTCTGTTTACGCTTTTAATGAATTTGGCGGGGATTTGCACGATTCTTAGGATATATAAGCGCGAGCAAAAGCTCGTATATTCAATAGTTAACGCAATTGTTTCTTCTAGATGAAGTTCTAGTGAAACACGTGCGTGCTTCAGAAGTGGTTTCCCTTCTGTCTTTTTGTTACGAGAACCATATTCTCCTATAGTCGTGATGTCGGCTCAAGATATGCGTGCAATGTTACGTTATTTTGTGATCGTTACATTCTTAATTCATTATGCGGCGGCGGGGATCACTTACGTTAATAACCTGGTTGTCGGCGGCGGACCCTCTGGGTTGTATACTGCGTGGCGATTGTCGTCTCAGGATGGTCGACCGAATGAAACAACGGCGGTCTACGAATGGTCTCCAGTTCGCATCGGAGGACGGATCTTCACCAAAACGTTTCCTCAAGGGCAGCATTTGGAACTCGGTGGAATGCGATTTACCAAAGAGCATATCATTGTGCAACAGCTCCTCACTAGGCTCGATTTACAGAAAAACGTCACGGATTTTCCAATGACAAATGATCGTCTCTACTACCTGCGAGGAACCCACTTCTACAACTCTTCAATCGCGGAGGATGGTGTACCGTACCGAACCCATGTGCCGCGTTTTCGTAATATGCCGCCATCCGCACTGTTCAATATGGTCACAGAAAACGTTCTTGACCAAAAGTTACCCACTACGACGGCTGAGTGGTGCGACTTTTTCGACATTGGTGTTCTGCCGAAAAACTTCAACAGTTCTATCTTCAAACCGGGAGATATGGTTGGAAACATTGGTTACTGGAATCTGATGCTGGATCAACTCGGTAGTGAAACATTCCATTACCTTGCAGATGCTGGAGGCTACACGTCTAACGTCATTAATCAAAATGCGGCTGGAGCACTTTACAAAAATTATGACTTAACCAACCCAGTTGATTTCAAGACTCTCAATAAAGGGTACTCTTCCTTATTCGAGAGACTGTTGGAAGAAATCAAGAAACAAAAGGTTCCAGTTTGGTACGGTCAAAGATTGACTAAATTCTATTGGAACAATGATACGAAGAAGTTTCACAGCACTTTCGAGAAATACGACGCTAACGGGATGTCGACTGGATTCAAGTCCTATGTCATCAGTGATAAGTTGTTGTTATGCATGCCTAAACAATCGATCGATTTGATTCATGAAACTGAAGTTGTCGGAAACTGGACCGGTGAACGAAGAGTTTTGAAGAACGAAAAGGGAAGGTTCTACATTGAATCTATTATTCAACAGCCAGCTTACAAAATTGGTCTTCTGTACAAGGAACCGTGGTGGTTAGATGCTCCGTTTCCGCCGAGTCTTACCAAGTACTTTGAGCTGGCCAAAACTGGTAATTTGAACTTCGGCCCTACAATAACCGATCTTCCTCTACGGCAAATTTACTACATGGGCGATAATTCGCTGGGTTCGGAATCATATTATGGTATTTTGGCGAGTTATGACGATACGCAATTCCCGAAATTCTGGAGAGTGTTGGAACAGACACCAGCTGAAAACGCGACGAAACCTTTCTCCGAGGATTTCAAACCATTATTTGATGGAATCCCTGTATCGCAGACTATGTTGGACGTAGTCCGGAAGCAGCTGAGTTTGGTGCACTACAACAGCACTAAAATGGATGCCCCGGAGGCTGAATCTGGTTTCTTCATGAATTGGGATCTTAATCCGTACGGCGCTGGATATCATACTTGGAAATCTCATTACAAGATCCGAGACGCTCAATACTACATGACACGGCCAGGCGAGGAATTTGGAGTCCCGATCTTTGTCGCAGGATCAGCATATTCCAATATACAAGGATGGGTTGAAGGTGCTCTTGACACAGCTGAATCGATTCTGATCGATAAGTTCAAATTGCCACCGATTACGGATTTCACAAACTATACGTTAATCTGCCGCCCGCCCGGCAAATAAGTAAAAGAAATGTCTCACTTTGTACCTTTTGAAAAATCATTCTTTTATTTGTCGTCTCTTTAAATTTCTCATAAATGTATAGAGATATTATTATTCATATTTTATTGAATTGAGTTGAGCTGTAGAATAAACTTTTAATTGTAGTTTTAGACATTTTTGATTTAGAATCTTGTATACTGGTTTGTACGCTCATAAATAAAAATTTGTGCAAATTATTTTTGTTGTATCATTTCTAATGTTTGATCATGTGGAAGAGACTCCATGAGAAAACGAAGGTAATATTGTAGTTTCAGAAAAACTTCCTAATTCATTTCAATGAGTATTTACTTTGAGCTTATGATAGAACAGATCCAAAACGAGCAGGTATACCAAGCTTTAGAAGAATTCCGACGTCCTTCTATGACGAATCCTAATCGCTTACGTCTTAAAATCGAAATGCATCAACGAAATCTATTATCGAAACTGAGAAATCTCACGTAAAATAGGTTCCCTGCTCGCCCTAAATGACGTTGTTGATAAGAGAGAGATCCCACCTCGTTAGCACCAAACACTCAAATCTGATCAGACCCGGGTGTATGCGATGATACATATTGGATGAGGAGAGACTGGTTCCTTCGAGACCGTGTGAAAGTCAGCACGTTCACGGGTAACGGCACGGCGACTTCGAATCAAGTAACGCATACCGGCCCCACAGCCCTACTTGCCTGATCAAAGAAGCCTTAAGGAATTTAGCTACAAGCTATTAGCTTTGGAGTGACCTCACGGATAGTTCGTCCAGAGATAAATGTGGAATCGACTGCCTCGACTAAAAAATATGAACGGTCTCGTAAAATCATCGCTTTTTACTGTGGAGTGGAGACAGATTGTAAAGTAGGATAAATATAAATTCGCCCTGTCATTCTTTTCACCATCCTACAGAAATATACCCCTGAGGATTGGCTTCGGCGTAACCGCAATGGTCACCAAAGAGTTTACAAACCTACATCTCGCCTCTCCTCTCAAGGTGATAAAATCAATATCGTCTTACTATCATCTGAAGGACGTATTCCTTCTGTCGGTGTCTGACAGGACTTCCAAAAAGGAAAAACGATAGTCCCTTGGATTGGATGAAAAAATTGAAGTGGAGGAACCGCCGAATTTAGTCTTCGAGTGAAATTTAAGACGTATTTCGTTACAATATTCCACTGATTGATTGGTGTACTCGCCATCGTACTTTTGTCATATTTAAAAAAATTTCGAACAGTGGTTTTAATTTCTGAAAATTTCACTGTGTAGCTTTTTCAAACGACAATTCGAAATAGACCGGTGGTTTATCAATATCGAAAGTCGAACAGTTTGTACTCATGCCCGAATTGTGAATACTCGGCAATTACAAGTACAACTAGCTAATTCTAGGTAGTGGGATCACTAATATTTTCCGGTCGAAATTTTTAAGTGAAAATACAAATAGCATTTATCCTCCTTGAAAAGCCCTATCTCTTCCCTGTACCTATGTAAAAAGCTTTTTGTAAGCTGGCTGTTGAATAATAGGTTCAATGTAGAATCTTCCCTTTTCGTTCTTCAGAACTCTTCGATCACCGGTCCAGTTTCCGACAACTTCACTTTCATGAATCAAATCGGTCGATTGTTTAGGCATGCATAACAACAACGTATCACTGATGACATAGGACTTGAATCCAGTCGACATCCCGTTAGCGTCGTATTTCTCGGAATTGCTGTGAAACTTCTTCGTATCATTGTTGCAATAGAATTTAGTCAATGAAATTGCTCATCAACCGTGGTAAAGATAGGTTCTGTCAGAAGGGTTTCATGTATGTTTTTGACTCGTTAAATTGTGCAACCGTTGTTAGATCGTCAGGTGGAGAAATTTCTTTTTCTTCGATTAGTTCGTCAGTGATTAATGGTGAAAATCCACCCTTCCTGTAACAATTAGTAATTATGGTCTCGGTAACTTGTTCCCATGCTTGGTGTAGGAGATGCATAGCAGTAAGGATATCAGTTTTCCGAGCTAATTTTGCTGCTGATCCTCCTTCTAGGATGTCGTCATAGGCGGCTACAATTCGGCGACGCATTTCCTTCCGATAATAAGCTTTGAGTGTACGGATAATCCCTTGATCATTGGTTGAATTAGGGCAGTTGTATTTGCGGGCAAAAATACGACTCGAATATATCTCAGTGACTCAATATTTTTGTGCCCTGGGCAGTTATCAACTAGTAAGAGGATATTGCGTTTTAAAGTTCTGTCCCAGCGTCGTAACCATTGATTAAAGACTATCGACGTCATCCACGCTTTTGCATTTGAAGAATAGGGAAGTGGTAGTTCATTAACATTTTTGAAGCACCGTGGTTTTGCACTCTTCCGTACCACAAGAAGCGGTTCTTTTTTACCTGTCAAACTGGCACAACATAGCACACTAATGCGGTCTTTTGCAAGTTTACAACCTTTGGTTTTTTCATCTTTGAAAGCGTACGTCGTTTCAGGCGATAATATGGGCCGGTCTCGTCGGCATTGTAGATATCATCCAGCGAGAACTGCGACACTAATCGAGGCCATTCTTCTGACAACCATACATCTGCCCCTTCCACATCAGCATCACCAACTTCACCATATTTTCTCGTTTTGCCCATCGTCTAAACCAGCCTTCGGTAGCCTGAAAATTGTCTTTTCCGAGCTTTGAAGCTAAATCCTCGGCCTTCTCGCGCAGTATCGGACCACTGAGACGGACATTTTTTTCGCGCGCATGTTTGAACCCTTTAACAAGGGCAGCCTCCACTTCTTCATCTTTTCCGCCTCGCTTTCTTTTACGCGAAACATTTTCATTTGTTAAATAAGCGTTCTCTAAACTCACCCTGTCTTTCAAAAGTTTATTCAGCAATGGCTGAGAAATTCCGATTCTTGTCGCAGCTTCTCGATGAGACATCTTTGGTAACTGATCATACTGCTGTAAGAGATCAACTTTATTTTTGACGCTTAAATCACGACGTAGTGGAGTACGCGCAGTTGGTTGGGAAGCCATAAACGCATGCACATGGACTAACTATCGGTAACGAACAAGAACTAATAACGAAAAATTGAAAAGATAAGCCTTGCGACGTCTTATTGCATTTTCGAGAGACATGACATTGCATATACATACAAATTTTGCATACATTATCGCTTTTTTTCTTCATTTCTCACGGTATTATACGTGTTTTTTCCTGAATATTTGATCATAAAAAAAGGCGTTTGATAACACTATGCGATAAAATTTAGCCCAGGAAATTGGGACCAAAGGATTTTGATCACATTACCCAGCTGATTTTATTAACCACATTAATAATAAGCGGATTTTACTGTAATATCATTGGGGATGAAAAGACAAAATTTTGAAGTTGCGGTTTCAGAAAGGATACCCATGCCCGCCATCGTTTTTGCATGAATTCTTTACCCTTCACAGACAAAGATTCGGAAGTCCGAATCCCTCACCAAAAAATATTGGAGAAACGTTTCCCACTAATACTATCTTGAACCTGGAATTTTTTTCGTGCAATTTCAAAAAGTATACATATGACAAACAAAAAAGGGGATTGTAGACATCTTTAAGCAGATTGACGTTAGAGATCTTCCAGACCTGTATGTCATCATTTGAAGTATTCCAAAAGACTAAGTTTTCACCAAATGGATGATGACTAACCAAGATCTAACAATATCGTTGAAAAACAAAGAGTAACTAAATGGAAAGAGTGGGGTGAAGTCACTATCTCGACCCGAAATTTTTGAAATTGCTGCACAATTGCTTACCCTTTTTCACGTAGTATACGAGTAGAACTACTCGAGTATCTACAACATCTGTAGGCTTGGTACTCATACAGAATCATTCGAATAAATTAGTGTAGGGTCAGAAAGCTAAAATAGACCTACTAGAAGTTTCGTAAAATACAAACGCAGCAGAACCGTAGTATAAAGTTACTGAAAAAGTAGTGTAGTGCCTGCAAAACTCGGACTCACGGATTTCCAGATCATATCGAGGGTTCCTAAGAAATTTTCGAATTTGACCACAAGGTGAGGGGGGACAACTCGGACTAGCAGATTCTTAATAAGGGAGGCTGACTCGGGATAAACATAGAAAATGTCTCAAATATCAGATTTATAGGTGTGCGAGTATAATTTACGTAGGCGACTGCTGCCGTATGGTCAGTTAACTATTGGTAAGGTTCTCGCTCTGGTCGATTACCTTCCCCTTTTTTAGCCTAGTTAAATTGTAGTTTACTACATGTCAAACTAGCTAGATGACAAGCTTTCTCTCCCACATAAACACACACACCCACAGGATCCCTCACCTTTTAATACTTTGGGTACTGGAAACATACAGGACCCGCTTTGTTACCATAGATGAAATTTTTTGTGCTGTGTTGCCCTGCAATGGTTATCGTTCGTTGTAATTTCATAGCGAGGCTTTGGCTGAGGTATACCATCTGTGGTCACAGCGGGCAAATCTCCGGAAATTCACATTGTTTTAGGCGAAGAACGGAATTATATGGGGAAGTTGGTCTTCCATTACGTGCACGCGGTGACAGATCGACTTATACCCAGGTTATGATCAAAGCGGGTGAATGCGCAAAATTTCTCGTTGTTAACGGCAAAAGTATACAATTGATTTAATCGAATTGATACGACTCTTCAAAGTACGACTCGACATACCGGCAAAATACTCCGAAGGGTAGACAGCAGTCGTTTTAACAGCAAACCTGTTTTAAAGAAAAGTTTTTCGGAAAAAATGTCCGCCGTCTGGCTGGCTGGAAATAAAGCTCGGTTACCCTCCTAACATTTAGCTCGGTGGTCTATATACATTATACATGGCCTGAAAAATAGCTCCTTCAAGTAACTAGATATGCAATGCTTTTTGTAAGTTCCTTTCCTATCCGTAATATATATACATATATATATATATATATATATCTTGAAGGTCGTATCATGTATAGCTTTCTACTTTTCACCTCTCACGTGCCCCATAAAACAGGTTCCCTGCCACCGCTCGTTTAACTCCATTAAAGAACCCATTAGTCTTTCTTTCTTCGCTGGATGACGGTTCTTAAACGAAAAGCACTCGCGACTCCTCTTATTATTTCTACGTTTCATTTGTCCACTCTTTGGAGTATTTTTCCGATATGCAAATTTACTAAGAAGATCATCTCTCACATTTGTATTTACATTACAGAGAGAAATCAGCTTCGCCCCTGGTTCAGATAAGAGAAGGACCGACGATAATTGTCGTCATTCAGGGCACAAAAATTTAAATCTAGTTTACAAGTCGGAAAATTCTTTCCTCGCCTAGTATAACGAGAATTGTTGCCAATTTGCCCTGTTTGAAACAAATCGGGGGCAAAGCTGTATCCTCTCGAACTTATAACTGAAGATAACGATTGCAGGGCCAGAGTACCAGAACAAATATAGCACAAATTATATGGTATCCTAATAATGCATGATCGTCCAAACTGGGTCCTGCACTTTTCCGTTCTTCAAGTATTGTCAGGTGGGTAATCCTCCATAATAGAAAAACTCAAAAGCGTGATTCAGAGAAAATGTAGCACCTAAAATTCAGCCCGTGTTCACCCTAGAAATTGAATGAATAGGCACCTCACTTGTCCACAGCTTCGATTGGGGGAGAAGGAGACTAGTACAAACGTGAAACTCAACGGCACAATCCTGCACAAACGTAGCGCAAACGATTCCATCCATATTGATCTTAATCTAAAGTCCAATCGTCAGCAAATGGTATCGAGACCTCTAATTAGGTATCAACAACAATTCTCCATGACCAACGTCTGAAGATCTTTCAAATTTGACTTCCTGGGATTACATTATTACTAGAGGAGGATGCTCGTAAAATTTCAAATTAGGTAGGGAGTTTAGTGAAAATATACAACATGTCAAAGAACACCTTCGAGATTTCAGTCTAACTGTACCCCGGATGAATTTTATTCCTACTTTTATATCTGAAAAGGTTTTTTGAAGCCTTTTTCAGTTATTTATATTGTCTAGACTGCAGATGTAGCTGACCTCTTCGCATCCCGCATGAAAAGAAGATACATGTTTCTGGAATCAAAGATCTCAAACTAATTAATTCTAGTAAAATGATTAAACTACACTACGACAGTTTCCCAATCTTGAATAAAACGTATACTCATTAAAAGCTTCTCTTTTTGTATATCTCTGTCTGTATCTGCATATTTCTTTCCCATTCCTTTTCCTTTCCAATTTTCGAGTCAATTTTCATGCGGTGGTATGTAAGGCAAATGCGACATTGAATTAATATTCTTTAGAATTTTCGGAAATCATTGATGTTCGAGAGAAGTCTGTTGGTTTTCAAGCAATTTATATCAACGTCACGTGGTAATATAGACCCTCGCCCCCTATGTTCTTTACAAGGTCGCCAACAAAATGTGAATTCGTAAGCTTTGAAATGTGTACTTTTTCATACGTCGATATCATTCTTGTACAAATAATTCATGATCTAACTCATACTCGTGTTCAAAATGCTTTTCAATTAGGTAATTCACACGTTTAGAGCGTAATCCACATCATTTTTTTTTTTTCCTTCATTGGGAAATTTATGCGTGTCGATTTGCAGGGTTCAGTTACGCACTCTTATGTATTAGAGAACGAAAAGTTTAGGCGTTGACGTAAAAAACATTAACAAAGGAATCAATCGTAGCCTATTCTCACTGGAAGATCGAAATTCGGTTTCATAATTATTTGAAATTGAATAGTGGATTAGAGCAATTTGTTGAAGCTCATCGTGTTGGCCCCCTAAAACCTACTTCCCAATCTTCTGAATTTTTATTTTCGCGAGAAAAAGCTTACAATACTCTGCTCACTAAGTGTCTATTCGTGACCGGTATGAAAAGTCGTAAAATCATATGAAAAGGCCTATTTTTCCTCATTTTATTGAGTTGGAGAGAGTCTAAGCCATCATGTTTTTTGTAAGTGCTGCACTCATTTACACAAATGACAGTTTTTCCGCGAATCAACTTCTCACATTCTTCGTATTTTAATCGTAAATCATTTCTTTCGACTTTGCATAATTTCTTTGAAGTTTTTCCTTCAGTCGGGCTCCACGTGGAGCATTCATGATTAACGGAAACGTTCGGAAGGAGGTAAGTGAGCAAACCTTTATCTCTTCCTTTTGATTGGATAATGTTATCATCGTATGATTTCTGTTTACGCGTTTAATTAATTTGGCGGGGATTTGCACGATTCTTAGGGTATATAAGCGCGAGCAAAAGCTCGTATATTCAACAGTTAACGCAATTGTTTCTTCTAGAAGAAGTTCTAGTCAAAAACGTGCGTGCTTCAGAAGGGGTTTCCTTTCTGTCTTTCTGTTGCGAAAATCATATTCTCCTATAGTCGTGATGTCGACTCGTGATATTCGTGCAATGTTACGTTATTTTGTGATCGTTGCGTTCTTGATTCATTATGCGGCGGCGGAGGAGGAGATCACATACGTTAATAACCTGGTAGTCGGCGGCGGACCCTCTGGGTTGTATACTGCATGGCGATTGTCGTCTCCGGATGGTCGACCGAATGAAACAACGGCGGTCTACGAATGGTCTCCAGTTCGTATCGGAGGACGGATCTTCACCAAAACGTTTCCTCAAGGGCAGCATTTGGAACTCGGTGGAATGCGATTTACCAAAGAGCACATCATTGTGCAACAGCTCCTCACTAGATTCGATTTACAGAAGAACGTCACGGATTTTCCAATGACCGATGATCGTCTCTACTACCTGCGAGGAAAACACTTCTACAACGATTCAATCGAGGATCATGGTGTACCGTACGATACCCATGTACCGCAGTATCGTAAAACGCCGCCATCCGCACTGTTCAACATGATCAAGGAAAGAGTTCTGGACAAAAAGTTACTGACTACGACCGATGAGTGGTGCGACTTTTTCGACACTGGTGTCCTGCCGAAAAACTTCAACAGTTCAATCTTCAAACCGGGAGATGTCGTTGGAAACATTGGTTACTGGAATCTGATGCTGGATCAACTCGGTAGTGAAGCATTTCATTACCTTGGAGACGCTGGAGGTTACACATCGAACGTAATTAATCAAAATGCGGCTATAGGAATTTTCAAAAATGATGAGTTCAGCCACCCAGTTGATTTCAAGACTCTCAATAATGGGTACTCTTCCTTATTCGAGAGGCTGTTGGAAGAAATCAAGAAACAAAAGGTTCCAGTTTGGTATGGTCAAAGATTGACGGAATTCTATTGGAACAATGATACGTCGAAGTTTCACAGCACTTTCGAGAAATACGACGCTAACGGGATGTCAACTGGATTCAAGTCCTACGTCATCAGTGATACGTTGTTCTTATGCATGCCTAAACATTCGATCGATTTGATTTATGAAGGAGAAGTTGTCGGAAACTGGACTGGTGAACGAAGAGTTCTGAAGAATAAAAAGGGAAGATTCTACATTGAATCTATTATTCAACAGCCAGCTTACAAAATCGGTCTTCTATACAAGAAACAGTGGTGGTTGAACGTTCCGTTTCCGCCCAACCTCAAAAGACATAATTTCGTGTCGACTAAAACTGGTTGTTTTAACTACGGCCCTACAATAACCGATCTTCCTCTACGGCAAATTTATTACATGGGAGATAATTCCCTGGGTTCGGAATCGTATTATGGTATTTTGGCGAGTTACGACGATACGGAATTCCCGTGGTTCTGGAGAGTGTTGGAACAGACACCAGCTGAAAACGCGACGAAACCTACCTCCGAAGATTTCAAACCATTACTTGATGGAATCCCTGTACCGCAGACTATGTTGGACGTAGTACGGAAGCAACTGAGTTTGGTGCATTTTAACAGCACCGAAATGCTTGCCCCGGAGCCTGAATCTGGTTTCTTCATGAATTGGGAACTCAATCCGTATGGCGCTGGATATCATACTTGGAAATCTCATTACAAGATCCGAGACGCCCAATACTACATGACACGGCCAGGCGAGGAATTTGGAGTGCCGATCTATGTCGCTGGATCAGCATATTCCAATACACAAGGATGGGTTGAAGGTGCTCTTGACACAGCTGAATCGATTCTGATCGATAAGTTCGAATTGCCAGCGATTACAGATTTCGCAAACTATACATTAATCTGCCGCCCGTCCGGCAAATAAGTAAAAGCAATGTCTCACTTCGTACCTTTCGGAAAATTATTCTTTTATTGTCCTAAATGTATAGAGATATTACTCGTATTATTCATATTTTATTGATTGACTTGAGCTGTAGATTAAACTTTAATTATAAATTTAGATATTTTTGATTCAGAATTTCGTATACTGATTTGTACGCTCATCAATAAAAATTTGTGCAAATTATTTTTGTTGTATATCATTTCTAATGTTTAATGATGTGGAAGAGACTCCAAGAGGAAACGAAGGTAATATTGTAGTTTCAGAAAACTTTCCTAATTCATTTCAATGAGTATTTACTTTGAGCTTATGATGAAACAGATCCAAAACGAGCAGGTTTACCAAGCCTCAGAAGAATTCCGACGTCCCTCTATGACGAATCTTGATCGCTTACGTTTTAAAATCGGAATGCATCAACGAAATCGATTATCGAAACTGAGAAATCTCACATAAAATAGGTTCCCTGCTCGCCCTAAATGACGTTGTTGATAAGAGAGAGATCCCACCTCGTTAGCTTCAAATACTTAAATCTGATCAGACCCAGGTGTAGGTGATGATACATATTGGATGGGGAGAGACTGGTTCTCTCGAGACCGCGTGAAAGTCAGCACGTCGACGGGTAACGGTACGGCGTCTTCGATTCAAGTAACGCATACCAGCCCCACAGCCCTACTTGTCTGATCAAAGAAGCCTTAAGGAATTTAGCAACAAGCTATTTGCTTTGGAGTGACTCCACGGATAGTCGTCCAGAGATAAATGTGGAATCGATTGCCTCGACTAAAAAATGTGGACGTTCTTGTAAAATCATCGCTTTCTACTATGGAGTTGAGACAGATTGTAAAGTAGGATAAATAGAAATTCGCTCTCTCATACTTTTCACCATCCTACAGAAACATACCCCCGAAGAATGGCCTCGGCGTAACCGCAATGGTCACTAAAGAGTTTACAAACCTACATCTCGCCTCTCCTCTCAAGATGATAAAATCAATATCATCTCACTATCATCTGAAGGACGTAAACGATATTCCCTTGGATTGGATGAAAAAATTGAAGTGCAGGAACCGCCGAATTTAGTCTTCGTCTAAAATTTAAGACGTATTTCGTTACAATATTCCACCGATTTATTGGTGTACTCGCCATCGTACTTTTGTCATGTTTAAAAAAATTTCGAACAGTGGTTTTAATTTCCGAAAATTTCACTATGTAGTTTTGTCAAACGACAATTCGAAATGGACCGGTAGTTTATCAATATCGAAAGTCGAACAGTTTGTACTCATGCCCGAATTGTGAATACTCGGCAATTACAAATACTACTAGCTTATTCTAGGTAGTGCGATCACTAATATTTTTCGGTCGAAATTTTCAAGTGAAAATACAAATAGCATTTATCCTTCTTGAAAAGCTCTGTCACTTCCCTCTACCTACGTAAAAAGCTTTTTGTAAGCTGGCTGTTGAATAATAGATTCAATGTAGAATCTTCCCTTTTCGTTCTTCAGAACTCTTCGTTCACCGGTCCAGTTTCCGACAACATCACTTTCATGACTCAAATCGATCGATTGTTTAGGCATGCATAACAACAACGTATCACTGATGACATAGGACTTGAATCCAGTCAACATCCCGTTAGCGTCGTATTTCTCGAAAGTGCTGTGAAACTTCTTCGTATCATTGTTCCAATAGAAATTAGTCAAATAAATTGCTCATCAAACCTGGTAAAGATAGGTTCTGTCAGAAGGGTTTCATGTATGTTTTTGAAAATAGATTCGTTGGGGATGGAAAGACAACATTTTGAAGTTGCGGTTTCAGAAAGGATACCCATGCCCGCCACCGTTTTTGCATGAATTCTTTACCCTTCACAGACAAAGATTCGGAAGTCCGAATCCCTCACCAAAAAATATTGGAGAAACATTTCCCACTAATACTATCTTGAACCTGGAATTTTTTTCGTGCAATTTCAAAAAGTATAGATATGACAAACAAAAAAGGGGATTGTAGACATTTTTAAGCAGATTGACGTTAGAGATCTTCCGGACCTGTATATCATCATTTGAAGTATTCCAAAAGACTAAGTTTTCAGCAAATGGATGATGACTAACAACGATCTAACAATATCGTTGAAAAACAAAGAGTAACTAAATGGAAAGGGTGGGGTGAAGTCACTATCTCGACCCGAAATTTTTGAAATTGCTGCACAATTGCTGACCCTTTTTCATGTAGTATACGAGTAGAACTACTCGAGTATCTACAACATCTGTAGGTTTAGTACTCATACAGAATCATCCGAATAAATTAGTGTAGGGTCAGAAAGCTAAAATAGGCCTACTAGAAGTTTCGTAAAATACAAACGCAGCAGAACCGTAGTATAAAGTTAGTGAAAAAGTAGTGTAGTGCCTGCAAAACTCGGACTCACGGATTTCCAGATCATATCGAGGGTTCCTAAGAAATTTTCGAATTTGACCACAAGGTGAGGGGGGACAACTCGGACTAGCAGATTCTTAATAAGGGAGGCTGGCTCGGGATAAACATAGAAAATGTCTCAAATATCAGATTTATAGGTGTGCGAGTATAATTTACGTAGGCGACTGCTGCCGTATGGTCAGTTAACTATTGGTAAGGTTCTCGCTCTGGTGGATTACCTCCCTCTTTTTTAGCCTAGTTAAATTGTAGTTTACTACATGTCAAACTAGCTAGATCACAAGCTTTCTCTCCCACGTAAACACACACACCCACATTTTCTCCCTGTCTTTCTCTTCCATGTCTAGAAAAGTACCATTCAGCGAAGGGAGAGGAAGAGACTCGCATAGTTGTTTAGGTCTACATCTCTAGTCCTCCATTCCGATTTTTTGCTCGGAACCGGCCTTAATCGTTTGTATGCTGAATTGTTTCGTTGAATCTTACGTTTGTACCAGTTAGGGAAAGCTGTAGAAAAGTGAGATACTGTCTCATTTAATTTCTGGCGTGAAGACGGGATGAATTTTGGGTGTTACATTTTCTCTAAAATAATTATGCCGTTGAGTTTACATTTTCTGTGACTGATCCCTCACCTGTTAATACTTGGGTAATGGAAACATACAGGACCCCCTTTGTTAACATAGATGAAATCTTTTGTACTGTTCATAGCGAGGGTTTGGCCGAGGCACCATGTGTGGTCATAGCGGGCAAATCTCCGGAAATTCGCATTGTTTTAGGCGAAGAATGGAATTATATGGAGAAGTTGGTCTTCCATTACGTGCAGGCGGTGACAGATCGACTTATACCCAGGTTATGATCAAAGCGGGTGAATGCGCAAAATTTCTCGTTGTTAACGGCAAAAGTATACAATTGATTTAATCGAACCGATACGATTCTTCAAGTTACGACTCGACATACCGGTAAAATACTCCGAAGGGTGGACAGCAGTCGTTTTAACAGCAAACCTGTTTTATAGAAAAGTTTTTCGAAAAATATTTCCGCTGTCCGGCTGGCTGGAAAAGCTCGGTTTCCCTCCTAACATTTAGCTCGGTGGTCTATATACATTATACATAGCCTGAAAAATAGCCCCTTCAAGTAACTAGATATGCATCGCTTTTTCCAAGTTCCTTTCCTATACCTATTATATATAACTTGGAGGTCGTATCCTGTATAGCTTTCTACTTTTCACCTCCCAAGTGACCCATAAAACAGGTTCCCTGCCACTGCTCGATTAACTCTGTTAAAGAACCCATTAGTCTTTCTTTCTTCGCTGGATGACGGTTTTTAAACGAAAAGCACTCGCGACTCCTCTTATTATTTCTACGTTTCATTTGTCCACTTTTTGGAGTATTTTTTCGATGTACAAATTCACTGAGAATACCATCTCTCACATTCGTATTTACATTACGGAGAGAAATCAGCTTCGCTCCTGGTTCAGGTAAGAGAGGGACCGACGATAATTGTCGTCATTCAGGGCCAAATAATTTAACTCTAGTTTACAAGTCGGAAAATTCTTTCCCCGCCTAGTATAACAAGAATTGTTGCAAATTTCCATGTTTGAAACAAATCAGGGGGAAAACCTGTATCCTCCACACGAGCATACAACAGAAGATAACGATTGCAGGGCCAGAGTACCAGAACAAATATAGCACTAATGATATGGTATTCTAATAATGCACGAATCGTCCAAACTGGGTCCTGCAATTTTCCGGTCTTCAAGTATTGTAAGGTGGGTAATCCTCCATAATAGAAAAACTCAAAAGCGTGATTCAAAGAAAATGTAGCACCTAGAATTCAGCACGTCTTCACTCTAGAAATTAAATGAAAAGGCACCTCACTTGTCCAGAGCTTCGATTACGGGAGAAGGAGACTAGTACGAACGTGAAACTCAACGGCACAATCCTGCGCAAACGTAGCGCAAACGATTTCATCCATATTGATCTTGAATTAAAGTCCATTCGTCAGCCAATTGTATCGAGACCTCTAATTAGGTAAAGTGTTCAACAACAATTCTCTATGTCCGACGTCTAAAAATCTTTCCAATTCGATTTCCTGGGATTACGTTATTAGTAGAGGAGGGTGCTCGTAAAATTTCAAATTAGGTAGCGAGTTTAGTGAAAAAAGCACCTTCAAGATTTCAGTCTAACTGTTCCCCGGATCCCCGGATGAAACTTATTCCTACTTTTATATCTGAAAAGGTTTTTGAAGCCTTTTTCAGTTATTTATTTTGTCTAGACTGCAGATGTAGCCGACCTCTTCGCCTCCCGCATGAACAGAAGATACATTAGGCAGAAACTGCGAACTCGGCGAGTTTCATGAATCAAAGATCTCAAACTAAACGAAAAAACGAATACTCTAAAGGGAGAGTAAACAAATGCAAACCGCAGAAAATAAAAACGAAGGGAGCGCTTTCGGTTAAACAACCATCTTCAGACCTGAAATGAAAGCAACTGACGAACGAATGAGAAGGAAGAGGTATTACGATCGTCCGAACGAGAAATCACGGTGTGAATCATAAACCTGTTCGATCAAGCCATCTTCCGGAATGTACGAGTTGAGTATAGTGATACCGTCAGTGTTGAGGTGACGCATTATCTCTATATTCTCGAGGGCGATACGCTTACGGTAGGAATTCTCCTTATGGAGGAGCTTTTCGGATCCCTCGCGGAAACTGTGGCCACTGTTAATCAAATGATCAGCGAAAGCTGACTCCCCTAAGCGTCCCTTCTTCCAAGACTTCAGGTGCTCAGCTACTCTAACTTTCATCTGGCGGCTGGTCTCACCAATATAAAAGCCTCCACAATCCTCACATTCCATCTTATAAACACCACTCCTCTCATCAACCGGTATGGGATCCTTCAGTCTCACAAACAACCTCTTAACTGTGGTATGGTTGTAAAACACGGGTCTGAAACCAAACGGGCGAAGGGCCCGACCCAATTGCTGGGAGAAATTCCCCAGGAAAGGGAGACTGATCCAACGCAAACGGCGATCACGGATCGTGTCTCGGGGGAGGGAGGTGGTGGAATCAAGAAGGCTCCTCGTAACTTTCCTCCGAACCATCACGTCGACGTCGACATTGACTCCATTCACTCTAGCCAGGTGTTTTATAGTAAGTAATTCTTTCTTATAAGCAGATTGACTCAACGGAATACGAGTCAGTCTGTGAACTAGGCTATGAAAAGCAGCCATCTTATGAGCAACAGGACCGAACGAACCACCGTGGACTAAAACATCGGTCGTAGTATCTTTCCTGTAAATTCCAAACTTGTGGATACCGTCTACAATAGAGATCGATAAATCCAAAAAGTTAATGGAAAATACCCCTATTTCCAACGTAAATTTGATGGAAGGGTACCAGGAATTGAGATACCTCAGAAACTCACCAAGGAGATCTGGGTGACCAGTCCAGGTACATAGAACGTCATCAACGTACCTGTGCCAGTAGTGAATATGATTAAGTAACACCTGGTTCGAGGAAAAGAGGTCAAGTTCAAACTTAGACATGAAAATTTCGGAGATAAGAGAGCCTAGAGGTGATCCAATAGGGATCCCTACTTCCTCAGGGAACTCGAAAAATTTCCCTTCAAATTTACAGAAGTTAGGGGACCAGCAAGTATTCAGGAGATCAAAAAATTCCTGAAACTCATTGTGAGGAATGTTGGCACTGATGAGTAGCTCACCCATCCGCTGGATAGTAGCAGCCTTAGGAATATTCGGAAACAAACCAACAACATCAAACGAGCAGATGGTCGTTCCTGGGGGAAGGCTTACATCCTTGAGGACATCAGTTAAAGAGGCCGAATTCAAGACCGAATGAGGAGATTCAAAATCAATGCGATTTTTGAACCAACGGTCAAGGAATTTGGCAAGGAGGTAGGTAGGAGAGGAGAAAAAAGAAACAACGGGTCGCATCGGGGTATTCTTCTTATGCACTTTGGGCAACCCGTAGAGGAGGGGGGGTGTGGGGTTAGGAACCAGGACGGCTTTTTTCAAAGCAGGAGTTTTGATAATAGCCTTACTCCTGTTGATGACACTCCTAACTTCTCTAACGTGCTTAGGAAAGCTGAAATCCCCACTCTCTTTAGCACCACACTGCTGTAGGACTTCATGGACCTTGGAAGAATAGGCCGACCTCTCCATCACTACAACAGCGTTGCCCTTGTCAGCCTTAGTGACGATTAGATCTCCCTCTTTCATCTTCCTCTTTAAACCCTGAATGACTCCTCCCAATTTATTACTCATGCGAGGGAGGGGGTTATTACGGACCAAATCAGCACAGACTTTCTGGGTATTATAACCAGGACCAATCTTAACCGCAAGATCCGCAACAACATTCGCCAAGGTTTCATCATTCTTAAGGGGAGGCAGACTGAATTTCAAACCTTTCTCAAGGAGGGCTGTTTCGTCACTATTAAACACTACCTGACTATTATTTATGAGGGGGGGATGGAATTTGTGAACAACAACACCGTCACTCACCCCTTCCTCAACCACATCCTCATTAACCTTCATTAGGGAGGACAACTTCTTATTTTTCCTCTCCTTCAACTTCACCTCAAACTTCCGACACTTTTCATTGACGTCCCGCATAAAGTAATCAAACTCAAGGGGGGGGAGCACATCGGAGAGTCTCGAATGGACCAAAAGGTTTAATCTAGTCGCAATATTAAATTTACCATACCATCTTCGCAACTCCGTTCTGATCCACTTCTCCCTCATATAATTCTCCAGTTTCTTAGTCGTAATCTTACAATCGGAATAAAACCGGAATTTAACGAACTTAGGTCTCAAATGCAAAGCTAAACACCGACGAAGAAACCAAATATGAGAGGAAAACGAAGCGCGTTGCTTCCGAAATTTCAGAAAAAGGAACGATAAATACGCCGCAGAAGCGTTCTCAATTAAACGAATCCGTTCCTTAAGGTTACGGCTATCCATCATAAACGAAAAAACGAATACTCTAAAGGGAGAGTAAACAAATGCAAACCGCAGAAAATAAAAACGAAGGGAGCGCTTTCGGTTAAACAACCATCTTCAGACCTGAAATGAAAGCAACTGACGAACGAATGAGAAGGAAGAGGTATTACGATCGTCCGAACGAGAAATCACGGTGTGAATCATAAA
This sequence comes from Aspidiotus rigidus, assembly GCA_035079385.1. Taxonomy (NCBI): domain Eukaryota; kingdom Metazoa; phylum Arthropoda; class Insecta; order Hemiptera; family Diaspididae; genus Aspidiotus; species Aspidiotus rigidus. The sequence goes on along the minus strand of JAVHKY010000003.1, from coordinate 13,774,472 downwards.
CCTGTTCGATCAAGCCATCTTCCGGAATGTACGAGTTGAGTATAGTGATACCGTCAGTGTTGAGGTGACGCATTATCTCTATATTCTCGAGGGCGATACGCTTACGGTAGGAATTCTCCTTATGGAGGAGCTTTTCGGATCCCTCGCGGAAACTGTGGCCACTGTTAATCAAATGATCAGCGAAAGCTGACTCCCCTAAGCGTCCCTTCTTCCAAGACTTCAGGTGCTCAGCTACTCTAACTTTCATCTGGCGGCTGGTCTCACCAATATAAAGGCCTCCACAATCCTCACATTCCATCTTATAAACACCACTCCTCTCATCAACCGGTATGGGATCCTTCAGTCTCACAAACAACCTCTTAACTGTGGTATGGTTGTAAAACACGGGTCTGAAACCAAACGGGATTCACTACTGGCACAGGTACGTTGATGACGTTCTATGTACCTGGACTGGTCACCCAGATCTCCTTGGTGAGTTTCTGAGGTATCTCAATTCCTGGTACCCTTCCATCAAATTTACGTTGGAAATAGGGGTATTTTCCATTAACTTTTTGGATTTATCGATCTCTATTGTAGACGGTATCCACAAGTTTGGAATTTACAGGAAAGATACTACGACCGATGTTTTAGTCCACGGTGGTTCGTTCGGTCCTGTTGCTCATAAGATGGCTGCTTTTCATAGCCTAGTTCACAGACTGACTCGTATTCCGTTGAGTCAATCTGCTTATAAGAAAGAATTACTTACTATAAAACACCTGGCTAGAGTGAATGGAGTCAATGTCGACGTCGACGTGATGGTTCGGAGGAAAGTTACGAGGAGCCTTCTTGATTCCACCACCTCCCTCCCCCGAGACACGATCCGTGATCGCCGTTTGCGTTGGATCAGTCTCCCTTTCCTGGGGAATTTCTCCCAGCAATTGGGTCGGGCCCTTCGCCCGTTTGGTTTCAGACCCGTGTTTTACAACCATACCACAGTTAAGAGGTTGTTTGTGAGACTGAAGGATCCCATACCGGTTGATGAGAGGAGTGGTGTTTATAAGATGGAATGTGAGGATTGTGGAGGCTTTTATATTGGTGAGACCAGCCGCCAGATGAAAGTTAGAGTAGCTGAGCACCTGAAGTCTTGGAAGAAGGGACGCTTAGGGGAGTCAGCTTTCGCTGATCATTTGATTAACAGTGGCCACAGTTTCCGCGAGGGATCCGAAAAGCTCCTCCATAAGGAGAATTCCTACCGTAAGCGTATCGCCCTCGAGAATATAGAGATAATGCGTCACCTCAACACTGACGGTATCACTATACTCAACTCGTACATTCCGGAAGATGGCTTGATCGAACAGGTTTATGATTCACACCGTGATTTCTCGTTCGGACGATCGTAATACCTCTTCCTTCTCATTCGTTCGTCAGTTGCTTTCATTTCAGGTCTGAAGATGGTTGTTTAACCGAAAGCGCTCCCTTCGTTTTTATTTTCTGCGGTTTGCATTTGTTTACTCTCCCTTTAGAGTATTCGTTTTTTCGTTTATGATGGATAGCCGTAACCTTAAGGAACGGATTCGTTTAATTTGATCTCAAACTAATTAATTCTAGTAAAATGATGAAACTACACTACGACAGTTTTCCAATCTTGAATAAAACGTACTCATTAAAAGCTTCTTTTTTTGTATATCTCTGTCTGTCTCTACATATTTCTTTCCCATTCCTTTTCCTTTCCAATTTCCGAGTCAATTTTCATGCGGTGGTGTGCAAGGCAAATGCGACATTGAATTAATATTCTTCAGAATTTTCGGAAATTATTGATATTCGAGAGAAGTCTATTGGTTTTCAAGCAATTTATATCAACGTCACGTGGTAATATAGACCCTTGCCCCATATGTTATCTACAAGTCCGCCAAGCAAATGTGAATTCGTAAGCTTTGAGAGGTGTACTTTTTCATACGTCGATATCATTCTTGTACAAATAATCCATTATCTAAAGCATACTCGTGTTCAAAATGCTTTTCAATTAGGTAATTCACACATTTAGAGCGTAATCCACATCATTCGTTTTTTTTTCCTTCATTGGGAAATTTATGCGTGTCGATTTGCAGGGTTCAGATACGCACTCTTATGTATTAGAGAACGAAAAGTTTAGGCGTTGACGTAAAAAACATTAACAAAGCAATCAATCGTAGCCTATTCTCACTGGAAGATCGAAATTCGGTTTCATAATTATTTCAAATTGAGTAGTGGATTAGAGGAATTTGTTAAAACTCATCGTGTTGGCCCCCTAAAACCTACTTCCCAATGTCGTATTATTTCATTTTCGCGAGAAAAAGATTACAATACTCTGCTCACTAAGCGTCTATTCGTGACCGGTATGAAGAGTCGTAAAATCATACGAAAAGGCCTACTTTGCCTCATTTTATTGAGTTCGAGAGAGTCTAAGCTATGTTTTTTGTAAGTGCTGCACTCATTTACACAAATGACAGTTTTTCCGCGAATCAACTTCTCACATTCTTCGTATCTTAATCGTAAATCATTTCTTTCTACTTTGCATAATTTCTGTGAAGTTTTCCTTCAATCGGGCTCCATGTGGAGCATTCATGATTAACGGAAACGTTCGGAAGGAGGTAAGTGAGCTAACCTTTATCTCTTTCTTTTGATTGGATAATTTCATCATCGTATGATTTCTGTTTACGCGTTTAATGAATTTGGCGGGGATTTGCACGCTTCTTTAGGGTATATAAGCGCGAGCAAAAGCTCGTATATTCAACAGTTAACGCAATTGTTTCTTCTAGAAGAAGTTCTAGTCAAAAACGTGCGTGCTTCAGAAGGGGTTTCCCTCCTGTCTTTCTGTTGCGAAAATCATATTCTCCTATAGTCGTGATGTCGACTCGTGATATTCGTGCAATGTTATGTCATTTTGTGTTCGTTGCGTTCTCGATTCAATATGCGGCGGCAGAGGAGGAGATCACTTACGTTAATAACCTGGTAGTCGGCGGCGGACCCTCTGGGTTGTATACTGCGTGGCGATTGTCGTCTCCGGATGGTCGACCTAATGAAACGACGGCGGTATATGAATGGTCTCCAGTTCGCATCGGAGGACGGATCTTCACCAAAACGTTTCCTCAAGGGCAGCATTTGGAACTCGGTGGAATGCGATTTACCAAGGAACATATCATTGTGCAACAGCTCCTCACTAGGTTCGATTTACAGAAGAACGTCACGGATTTTCCAATGACAAATGATCGTCTCTACTACCTGCGAGGAAAACACTTCTACAACTCTTCAATCGAGGATTATGGTGTACCGTACGATACCCATGTGCCGCAGTATCGTAAAACGCCACCATCCGCACTGTTCAACATGGTCAAAGAAAGAGTTCTGGACAAAAAGTTACCCACTACGACCGCTGAGTGGTGCGACTTTTTCGACACTGGTGTCCTGCCGAAAAATTTCAACAGTTCTATCTTCAAACCGGGAGATGTCGTTGGAAACATTGGTTACTGGAATCTGATGCTGGATCAACTCGGTAGTGAAGCATTCCACTACCTTGGAGATGCTGGAGGTTACACATCGAACGTAATTAATCAGAATGCGGCTGTAGGAATATTCAAAAATGATGAGTTCAGCCACCCAGTTGATTTCAAGACTCTCAATAAAGGGTACTCTTCCTTATTCGAGAGACTGTTGGAAGAAATCAAGAAACAAAATGTTCCAGTTTGGTACGGTCAAAGATTGACTGAATTCTATTGGAACAATGATACGAAGAAGTTTCACAGCACATTCGAGAAATACGACGCTAACGGGATATCAACTGGATTCAAGTCCTACGTCATCAGTGATACGTTGTTGTTATGCATGCCTAAACATTCGATCGATTTGATTTATGAAGGTGAAGTTGTCGGAAACTGGACTGGTGAACGAAGAGTTCTGAAGAATAAAAAGGGAAGATTCTACATTGAATCTATTATTCAACAGCCAGCTTACAAAATCGGTCTTCTATACAAGGAACAGTGGTGGTTGAACGTTCCGTTTCCGCCGAACCTCAAGAAATATTTGAACCCCAAGAAATATTTTGTGTGGGCTAAAACTGGTTGTTTTAACTTCGGGCCTACAATAACTGATCTTCCTCTGCGGCAAATTTACTACATGGGCGATAATTCGCTGGGTTCGGAATCATATTATGGTATTTTTGCGAGTTACGACGATACGCAATTCCCGAGGTTCTGGAGAGTGTTGGAACAGACACCAGCTGAAAACGCGACGAAACCTACCTCCGAAGATTTCAAACCATTACTTGATGGAATCCCTGTACCGCAGACTATGTTGGACGTAGTACGGCAGCAACTGAGTTTGGTGCATTTTGACAGCACCAAAATTTTTGCCCCGGAGGCTGAATCTGGTTTCTTCATGAATTGGGAACTCAATCCGTATGGCGCTGGATATCATACTTGGAAATCTCATTACAAGATCCGAGACGCCCAATACTACATGACACGGCCAGGCGAGGAATTTGGAGTGCCGATCTATGTCGCTGGATCAGCATACTCAAATATACAAGGATGGGTTGAAGGTGCTCTTGACACAGCTGAATCGATTCTGATCGATAAGTTCGAATTGCAAGCGATTACAGATTTCACAAACTATACGTTAATCTGCCGCCCACCCGGCAAATAAGTAAAAGCAATGTCTCACTTCGTTCTTTTCGAAAAATTATTCTTTTATTGTCCTAAATGTATCTAGAGATATTACTCGTATTATTCATATTTTATTGAATTGACTTGAGCTGTAGAATGAACTTTAATTATAGTTTTAGATATTTTTGATTCAGAATTTCATATACTGGTTTGCACGCTCATCAATAAAAATTTGTGCAAATTATTTTTGTTGTATCATTTCTAATGTTTAATGATGTGGAAGAGACTCCAAGAGGAAACGAAGGTAATATTGTAGTTTCAGAAAAACTTCCTAATTCATTTCAATGAGTATTTACTTTGAGCTTATGATAGAACACATCCAAAACGAGCAGGTATACCAAGCCTTAGAAGAATTCCGACGTCCCTCTATGACGAATCTTAATCGCTTACGTCTTCAAACCGAAATGCATCAACGAAATCGATTATCGAAACTGAGAAATCTCATAGGTTCCCTGCTCGCCCTAAATGATGTTGTTAATAAGAGAGAGATCCCACCTCGTTAGCACCAAATACTTGAATCTGATCAGACCCAGGTGTATGTGATGATACATATTGGATGGGGAGAGACTGGTTCCCTCGAGACCGCGTGAAAGTCAGTACGTCGACGGGTAACGGCACGGCGTCTTCGATTCAAGTAACGCATACTGCTGGCCCCACAGTACTACTTGTCTGATCAAAGAAGCCTTAAGGAATTTAGCAACAAGCTATTTGCTTCTGGAATGATTCCACGGTTAGTTCGTTCAGAGATGAATGTTGAATCGACTGCCTCGACTAAAAAATGTGGACGGTCTCGTAAAATCATCGCTTTTTACTGTGGAGTTGAGACAGATTGTAAAGTAGGATAAATAGAAATTCGCTCTCTCATTCTTTTCACCATCCTACAGAAACATACCCTCGAAGATTGGCTTCGGCGTAACCGCAATGGTCACTAAAGATTTTACAAACCTACATCTCGCCTCTCCTCTCAAGATGATAAAATCAGATCATATCATCTTACTATCCTTCTGTCGTTGTCGGTTGCTGACACGATTTTCAAAAAGGAAAAACGATATTCCCTTGGATTGGATGAAAAAATTTAAGTGCAGGAACCGCCGAATTTTAGTCTTCGTGTGAAATGTAAGACGTATTTCGTTACAATATTCCACTGATTTATTGGTGTACTCGCCATCGTACTTTTGTCATGTTTAAAGAAATTTCGAACAGTGGTTTTAATTTCTGAAAATTTCACTATGTAGTTTTTTCTAACGATAATCCGAAATAGACCGGTAGTTTATCAATATCGAAAGTCGAACAGTTTGTACTCATGCCCGAATTGTGAATACTCGGCAATTACAAATACAACTAGCTAATTGTCGGTAGTGCGATCACTAATATTTTCAGGTCGAAATTTTCAAGTGACAATACAAATAGCATTTATCTCCTTGATAATCTCTGTCACTTCCCTGTACCTACGTAAAAAGCTTCTTGTAAGCTGGCTGTTGAATAATAGATTCAATGTAGAATCTTCCCTTTTCGTTCTTCAGAACTCTTCGTTCACCGGTCCAGTTTCCGACAACATCACTTTCATGAATCAAATCGATCAATTGTTTAGGCATGCATAACAACAACGTATCACTGATGACATAGGACTTGAATCCAGTCGACATCCCGTTATCGTCGTATTTCTCGAAAGTGCTGTGAAACTTCTTCGTATCATTGTTCCAATAGAAATTAGTCAAATAAATTGCTCATCAAACCTGGTAAAGATAGGTTCTGTCAGGAGGGTTTGATGTATGTTTTTGAAAATAGATTCATTGGGGATGGAAAGACAACATTTTGAAGTTGCGGTTTCAGAATGGATACCCATGCCCGCCATCGTTTTTGCATGAATTCTTTACCCTTCACAGACAAAGATTCGGAAGTCCGAATCCCTCACCAGAAAATATTGGATAAACATTTCCCACTAATACTATCTTGAATCTGGAATTTTTTTCGTGCACTTCAAAAAGTATAGATATGACAAACAAAAAACGGGATTGTAGACATTTTTAAGCAGATTGACGTTAGAGATCTTCCAGACCTGTATATCATTTGAAGTATTCCAAAAGACTACGTTTTCAGCAAATGGATGATGACTAACAACGATCTAACAATAACGTTGAAAAACAAATAGTAACTAAATGGAAAGAGTGGGGTGAAGTCACTATCTCGACCCGAAATTTTTGAAATTGCTGCACAATTGCTTACCCTTTTTCACGTAGTATACGAGTAGAACTACTCGAGTATCTACAACATCTGTAGGCTTGGTACTCATACAGAATCATTCGAATAAATTAGTGTAGGGTCAGAAAGCTAAAATAGACCTACTAGAAGTTTCGTAAAATACAAACTTAGCAGAACCGTAGTATAAAGTTAGTGAAAAAGTAGTGTAGTGCCTGCAAAACTCGGACTCACGGATTTCCAGATCATATCGAGGGTTCCTAAGAAATTTTCGAATTTGACCACAAGGTGAGGGGGGACAACTCGGACTAGCAGATTCTTAATAAGGGAGGCTGGCTTGGGATAAACATAGAAAATGTCTCAAATATCAGATTTATAGGTGTGCGAGTATAATTTATATAGGCGACTGCTGCCGTATGGACAGTTAACTATCGGTAAGGTTCTCGCTCTGGTCGATTGCCTTCCCCTTTTTTAGCCTAGTTAAATTGTAGTTTACTACATGTCAAACTAGCTAGATCACAAGCTTTCTCTCCCACACAAACACACACACCCACATTTGTAAATACTGTACATAGCACGTGGTAAGTTTTAGTCTAACAGTATACACTGTAACGTATATATGTTACGCCGAATCCGTGAAATTGCTTGTAACCCTAATAAATTGCCGGAGCGCCTGCCCCCTCACGAATACAACCTAACATACACCAAAGAGCCACTTACGTCAGTCCGATCTTGAAAAATCTCTCTGCTGAGCCAACTCCGCCTTTTCATTGAACTTCCTGTAAAAGGTTTTTAAAACTCGTTCGAGTATACCTGCAACATACGCCTACACGACCTACCTAACATGCGGTCACGCACGACCTTTGCCATAGACTGTGCCTTCAAACCTTACGGGGAATTGACCAGACCTTCACTTATTCTCTCGTCTTGACACCAACAGAGGGCCTTGCCCCAGTTGTCACACTGGTAGAACTTTCTGATCATTTCCCCTTCACTAACTATGTAATGTCGAGTCCCCATCAGCCGCCCAATAGCAGCCTGATGGCTACAGGTTCAGCAACTCTACGATTGCCCCGCAGTGTCCACATTAGTGGGGCAGGACCGAGTCCACTACCACCTTATCTGGGATTTTTTCTACATGCGTTAAAGATCGTTGACTGTAGAACGACACAATCATCGTTCAATTACAATGGTAAACGTCGAAAGTGCAGACAGCTCGTCTAAACCTAGGCACATGTGTTTGTTGTAAAACCTTTCCTTCCTTTCTTTCAAGAACAAGAAATCACGCAACTATTTATAGATGTTCTCTTCACACGGACGTGACTGATGAACATCTAATAATCTTAGTAGTTTCCAATACATGCTACAGTTTTAAACAGCCGTACATTTACTCACCGAAAAATATATACAGTATTTACATGCTGAGTTTACAAAATCGGCAGAAATTTTGCCGAATTTATAAAATCGGCAAAAAATTCTGCTGGTTTTATAAAATTGGCAGACAGTTGCCGATTTTATAAAATCAGCAACTGAAATATTGTAATTGAATGTGAGTCTACGTATAATATTCCAGGGTTACCGAAAGTGCTCGTGTCGCATAAATTGTACCTCCAAAAGATGTGCTTGTCACAAGCAGGGATTGGGATGCAATTCGGCCTGCCATCCGGGGCGTACATGTCAAAATCACGAGGGTTGATTGTTTTTTTCTCTTTGACTTCGATGATGACGAAGATTAAATTATTCATTTCTTCGATATGACGATGATAAACTTTTTCTTTGAATTTTTCCATCCGTAACATGTTATTCTGATTATTTGTTCTGCAAAATTTATTTCATGACTGGAATCTTTTCAATCGTAATTTTCTGCTTTCTTAATATTGGAGATATTATTGTGATTATTTGCTCTACAAAAGGTATTTTATTTGTGCATATCATTATTTCACCATGGACGAGTAATAAAACGTTACCTATCATGATTAATTAACGTTAATTTGCTTCAGATGTGTTCAGAATATAAATTGGTTTGCAAAAATTCTCAACGTTTATCATCTAGGTACTTCAGATCAAGTAGAACTTGTTGCCGATTCCATAAAATCGGCAACAAATTCTGCCGATTTCATAAATTAAGCAAGCGGTTACCGATTTCATGAATTCGGCAAAATTTTTTGCCGATTTTAATTTCACGGATTCGGCGTAACATATATTTGAGAACAGCGAGAACCTCATCGAACTATTTAACGCTGGTGCTACACACATGACAAGATTTCAGAAAGCGTGCCAATATAATTTTTGTGATACAATGCTGTGACAAAGGGTTCCCTATTGATTTGGCGCGGACGATTTGTCGCGGACAATTCGACGCCAAGATTACTTTGACGCGGACGATTCGGCGCGGTCGATTTGGCGCTAAAGACGCCAAGAAATGAAGCAAATTGAACAGAAAACAAATTATTACAAATTTTAATGCAATAATAGAATAAATTACAAATTATGAGCCAATGCTCTCAAGTACTCAATGTATGATCTATTTTCATAGTCTTGGACAACAGCACGAATTCTTTCACCACAGAGTACATACTTTGGCTTCTTGAGGGGGGAGGAGCGCCTTGTTCAGCCTTCGTGTATTCGACGTCACGTAGGAGCTGACTCTTGCGTAAGGTACTTATGAATGCCCAAATTGTCGGATGGCTGCAATTGAACTCACCCTGCAGCTTGTGGTGCGCCGCTTCTGCACGGTTATTTGTACGAGGATCGCCGTCCAGCGTCCTCTGATAGACATGCCACCAAGTTCTGTCGAAACGCGGTTTCTTCCTACCACGCCTTGCGTGGCGCCCGATGTAATTATCCTCTATGTAATTCAAAATGGGCTCTAAGTCTGAAACCACGTACTCCGCGAGTTCGTCAAAAGCATCAGCAACATTTTCTGGAGGGACAAAGGCCAGAGCTATTATCATTCTTGAATGAAGATTAAAATTCACATCGTTCTCATACAGCGTCTGTAGATGAGCTGCTCGTACATGTTTTTGTACGTTCTGTGAAAAATGAAACAAATAGCCGGCAATAGTACTCCATGGAAAAAGGGAACGCACTTCCTTTATTACAGTCATCTCGTAGTCGCACGAAAATAAACGATGTGAATTTTCTACACCTATGGACCGAATAGCTGCGAACATTTTCCGGTATGTAGCACTCGTTTTATTTGGTAGAAGTGCATAGAATAGAGGGTGACACATACCAAATCTTTCACCAAAAATGACAAACAGTTGGTAAAACAACTTAGGAGTTATATCAAATGTACCGTCGCCGTACCAAACATCGCACGCACTCAAGACATCCTTTGCTCGCGGTCTGCCGGAAATAAGAACTCTATCTTCCGAAGGTCCGGAATCGTACATAATAAAATTTTCTGTCAGCCCAGGTGATGGGCAGTACTTCGTGTAATCGTCAGGAATAACAAGCTCTGAAAGCTTCGTCGGGTTTGGAGGAGCTTTACGTAGTGTTCTTCGCTTGCGGCGAACTCGTTGTTTCATAGCTGGAACAGTAGGAAGAGCTCCTTGCGACGCCTCACTCACGGCTCCTAGTTCGCTGGTAATGACCGATGTTGTCGACTCCTCCGTCTCTGCAGCTCGCCGCTTCATAGCACCAACCGCGCGAAACGCTTCCACCTTGCAGGGATTTGCCTGATGAGTATGAATACTTTTCTCCCACGTAATAGCTCCATTCTTTTCGTGAAGACGTGCTTTGCACGAATTCTTAAATTCGCAGCGCCAAAAACGTGTAATTTCATCGGTATTGAATTTGTCGAATACAAAGAGGAATCCTCGGTAACTTAATTTCTCCCAACCTCTTTCCGATACCAGCTCCATATTGTTGAACAAAATTTGAAGAAATTTTTTGAACTACGACTAAAATAAAATTCACAATGCACAAGAACTGACAACAAAAACGGACGACACAATCAATCTCAACATCAACCAGAACTGAACAAATACTGTCTCATTACTTCCTATGTCTATCAACAAAGCGGTTATCTATAAAACCTAACATCAAGTTCAATCAAGCACATTACACTCATTCTTGTAACCCTTTGAACGCCGCGTCATAAGAATTGCAGCTCATTAAACTTGCAGGAACTCATTAAAAATTTCTTCCGCGCCAAACTGAATACGGCGCCAAATTCAGTCGCGTGCCAAATGGTCCGCGCCAAATGGAGCGGGCACGGTGACAAAGAGTCTCGAAAACCAGAACGGAAAGAAAGGCGTAAGATACACTGGGCTCAGGTAGATGAGAGCCTGTTGCAGTTTTGTCATTTCCTATTGTATTCGATGCTATTCTCGACATCTCTGCAGCTAATGAACATTAATACGTGTATAAAAAAATCAAGATCCGGACAACGTCCGAAGCGAGCCGTGGGTGTCCAGGGTGATGTCCGACACACTTTACAAGGGTGGTGGATGTTTAGCTGTTCCTAATAATACGATGGTCTTGTCTTATTTGTACCTTGTAGTCGTGGGCTGTCTCTAGATATTGCTTTCTCTGTTAGGACGTACTATTCGGTGGAGTATAATATTTTTGGTGGTGTGTAGTATTTTCGTGAGTTATATTTTTGCGCGAGCTCAAACTTAATCTGGTACCCTGTACAAAATACGTATTTATTGGTGAGTTGGTTCACTGAGCATCATTCTTTTATCGTTATAATATTTGGATCTATGTACGAGTAGGGTATGATAACTATATTCATAGTTGCTACTCAACTGTAGAGCGTTTAAGTTAATTAATTATTGTGGATGGCTAGTTAGGGAAGAGTCGATCTACCGTTGAGGAGGTTAAAGTGACCAAAGGACTGGTCAGGCTGTTGAGACGGCTGTAGTTGGCTTTTCTTATTGAGGACGCACAAGTCCATCAGGGTCGTTTGTATAAACGGACTGATTGTGATGTTGACGGTATTTGAGTACAGATCGCCGGATGAGGCAGTACTTCAAATGGTTATAAATACAGATCGCCGACGAGGTAGTGTTCGAGTGCAGATCGCCGACCGAGGCAGTACTTTGTTTTGTGCATGGTTGAATGTAACGTTGGTTAAATTAAGGCCGCGTCTGGTGGAAGTTTTGACATTAGATAAGGCGCTACCGGATTAATTAGATGGTAGTTGACGCTTTGGGTCAGCTACATGTATAGTGTCGGGGGTCTGGCTCACAAATCGTTGGTAGAGGCCGGCCAACCTCTGCCTTCGTGGTAGTGGGAGGATCCTGCCTTGGAGCGCACTTGTGCGGAAAATGGACATAAAGAAGAGAGACACGTTGGTGGTAGAATCTTCTTGTGATTATCATTGGTTGGATCTGAGCACTGTTTGACCACCAACACTCTCGCTAGAGTTTTTGCGGATTCTGCTCGTCATATAGAACTAGACTAGTTTATTCTTAGCGATGGGAGTAGTGCTCAACCATTTTTACTTTTACAGGGATCGTTTATGATGTAATGAACCAATCAGTCACCATCAGCGCAGGTAATTAGAATTCAAAGGTGTAGTAAGATAAGTCAGTTTAGTCGTCGAATGTTTAGATTCTGTTCTATTATTGTATTGTCTCGAGTATTCACAATTCGGGCATGAGTACTAACTGTTCGACTTTCGATATTGATAAACTACCGGTCTATTTCGAATTGTCGTTTGAAAAAACTACATAGTGAAATTTTCAGAAATTAAAACCACTGTTCGAAATTTTTTTAAACATGACAAAAGTACGATGGCGAGTACGCCAATAAAATCAGTGGATTATTGTAACGAAATACGTCTTAAATTTTAGACGAAGACTAGATTCGGCGGTTCCTGCACTTCAATTTTTTCATCCAATCCAAGGGAATATCGTTTATCCTTTTTGAAAATTGTGTCAGCAACCGACAACGACAGAAGGCATACGTCCTTCAGATGATAGTGAGATGATATTGATTTTATCATCTTGAGAGGAGAGGCGAGATGTAGGTTTGTAAACTCTTTAGTGACCATTGCGGTTACGCCGAAGCCATTCTTCGGGGGTATGTTTCTGTAGGATGGTGAAAAGTATGAGAGAGCAAATTTATATTTATCCTACTTTACAATCTGTCTCAACTCCACAGTAGGAAGCGATGATTTTACAAGACCGTTCACATTTTTTAGTCGAAGCAGCCGATTCCAGATTTATCTCTGGACGAACTATCCGTGAGGTCACTCGAAAGCAAATAGCTTGTAGCTAAATTCCTTAGGGCTTCTTTGATCACACAAGTAGGGCTGTGGGGCCGGTATGCGTTACTTGATTCGAAGACAACGCAACGTTACCCGGCGACGTGCTGACTTTCACGCGGTCTCGAGAGAACCAGTCTCTCCCCATCCAATATGTATCATCACATACACCTAGGTCTGATCAGATTTGAGTGTTTGGTGCTAACGAGGTGGGATCTCTCTCTTATCAACAACGTCATTTAGGGCGAGCAGAAAACTTATTTTATGTGACATTTCTCAGTTTCGATAATCGATTTCGTTGATGCATTTCGATTTTAAGACGTAAGCGATTAAGATTCGTTATAGGGGGACGTCGGAATTCTTCTAAGGCTTCGTATACCTGCTCGTATTGGATCTGTTCTATCATAAGCTCAAAGTAAATACTCATTGAAATGAATTAGGTAGTTTTTCTGAAATTACAATATTACCTTCGTTTTCTCATGGAGTCTCTCCACATGATTAAACATTAGAAATGATACAACAAAAATAATTTGCACAAATTTTTATTGATCAGCGTACAAATCAGTATACGAAATTCTTAATAAAAAATGTCTAAAACTAGAATTAAAGTTTATTCTACAGCTCAAGTCAATCAATAAAATATGAATAATACAAGTAATATCTCTAGATACATTTACGACAATAAAAGAATAATTTTACGAAAGGTATAAAGTGAGACATTGCCTTTACTTATTTGCCGGGAGGGCGGCAGATTAGCGTATAGTTTGTGAAATCTGTAATCGCTGGCAATTCGAACTTATCGATCAGAATCGATTCAGCTGTGTCAAGAGCACCTTCAACCCATCCTTGTATATTCGAGTATGCTGATCCAGCGACATAGATCGGCACTCCAAATTGCTCGCCTGGCCGTGTCATGTAGTATTGGGCGTCTCGGATCTTGTAATGAGATTTCCAAGTATGATATCCAGCGCCATACGGATTGAGTTCCCAATTCATGAAGAAACCAGATTCAGGCTCCGGGGCAAGCATTTCGGTGCTGTTAAAATGCACCAAACTCAGTTGCTTCCGTACTACGTCCAACATAGTCTGCGGTACAGGGATTCCATCAAGTAATGGTTTGAAATCTTCGGAGGTAGGTTTCGTCGCGTTTTCAGCTGGTGTCTGTTCCAACACTCTCCAGAACCACGGGAATTCCGTATCGTCGTAACTCGCCAAAATACCATAATACGATTCCGAACCCAGCGAATTATCTCCCATGTAATAAATTTGCCGTAGAGGAAGATCGGTTATTGTAGGGCCGTAGTTGAAACAACCAGTTTTAGCCGACACGAAATTATGTCGTCTGAGGTTGGGCGGAAACGGAACGTTCAACCACCACTGTTTCTTGTATAGAAGACCGATTTTGTAAGCTGGCTGTTGAATAATAGATTCAATGTAGAATCTTCCCTTTTTATTCTTCAGAACTCTTCGTTCACCAGTCCAGTTTCCGACAACTTCTCCTTCATAAATCAAATCGATCGAATGTTTAGGCATGCATAACAACAACGTATCACTGATGACAAAGGACTTGAATCCAGTTGATATCCCGTTAGCGTCATATTTCTCGAAAGTGCTGTGAAATTTCTTCGTATCATTGTTCCAATAGAATGCAGTCAATCTTTGACCGTACCAAACTGGAACCTTTTGTTTCTTGATTTCTTCCAACAGTCTCTCGAATAAGGAAGAGTACCCATTATTGAGAGTCTTGAAATCAACTGGGTTGGTCAAGTCATCGTTTTTGTGAATTGCTGCAGCCGCATTTTGATTAATTACGTTCGATGTGTAACCCCCAGCGTCTCCAAGGTAATGAAATGCTTCACTACCGAGTTGATCCAGCATCAGATTCCAGTAACCAATGTTTCCAACGGCATCTCCCGGTTTGAAGATGGAACTGTTGAAGTTTTTCGGCAGGACACCAGTGTCGAAAAAGTCGCACCACTCAGCGGTCGTAGCGCATAACTTTTTGTCCAGAACTCTTTCTTTGATCATGTTGAACAGTGCGGATGGCGGCATTTTACGATACTGCGGTACATGGGTATCGTACGGTACACCATGATCCTCGATTGAATCGTTGTAGAAGTGTTTTCCTCGCAGGTAGTAGAGACGATCATCTGTCATTGGAAAATCCGTGACGTTCTTCTGTAAATCGAATCTAGTGAGGAGCTGTTGCACAATGATGTGTTCTTTGGTAAATCGCATTCCACCGAGTTCCAAATGCTGCCCTTGAGGAAACGTTTTGGTGAAGATCCGTCCTCCGATACGAACTGGAGACCATTCGTAGACCGCCGTTGTTTCATTCGGTCGACCATCCGGAGACGACAATCGCCATGCAGTATACAACCCAGAGGGTCCGCCGCCGACTACCAGGTTATTAACGTAAGTGATCTCCTCCTCCGCCGCCGCATAATGAATCAAGAACGCAACGATCACAAAATAACGTAACATTGCACGAATATCACGAGTCGACATCACGACTATAGGAGAATATGATTTTCGCAACAGAAAGACAGAAAGGAAACCCCTTCTGAAGCACGCACGTTTTTGACTAGAACTTCTTCTAGAAGAAACAATTGCGTTAACTGTTGAATATACGAGCTTTTGCTCGCGCTTATATACCCTAAGAATCGTGCATATCCCCGCCAAATTCATTAAACGCGTAAACAGAAATCATACGATGATGAAATTATCCAATCAAAAGAAAGAGATAAAGGTTAGCTCACTTACCTCCTTTCGAACGTTTCCGTTAATCATGAATGCTCCACGTGGAGCCCGATTGAAGGAAAAACTTCAACGAAATTATGCAAAGTCGAAAGAAATGATTTACGATTAAAATACAAAGAATGTGAGAAGTTGATTCGCGGAAAAACTGTCATTTGTGTAAATGAGTGCAGTACTTACAAAAAACATGGCTTGGACCCCCTTTGACACAATAAAATGAGGAAAAGTAGGCCTTTTCGTATGATTTTACGACTCTTCATACCGGTCACGAATAGACAATTAGTGAGCAGAGTATTGTAAGCTTTTTCTCGCGAAAATGAAATAACAGGACATTGGGAAGTACGTTTTAGGTGGCCAACATGATGAGCTTTAACAAATTGCTCTAATTCACTACTCAATTTGAAATAATTATGAAACCAAATTTCGATCTTCCAGTGAGAATAGGCTACGATGGATTCCTTTTTAAATGTTTTTTATACGTCAACGCCTAAACTTTTCGTTCTCTAATACATAAGAGTGCGTAACTCAAGCCTGCAAAACGACACGCATAAATTTCCCATAAAGTTTGTGAAGAAGTAGTGTAGTGCCTGCAAAACTCGGACTCACGGATTTCCAGATCATATCGAGGGTTCCTAGGAAATTTTCGACGACGAGGTGAGGGGGGACAACTCGGACTAGCAGATTCTTAATAAGGGTGGCTGGCTCGGGATAAACATAAAAAATGTCTCAAATATCAGATTTAGAGGTGTGCGAGTATAATTTACATAGGCGACTGCTCCCGTATGGACAGTTAACTATCGGTAAGGATCTCGCTCTGGTCGATTGCCTTCCCCTTTTTAGCCTAGTTGAATTGTAGTTTACTCCGTGTCAAACTAGGTAGATCACAAGCTTTCTCTCCCACACAAACACACACACCCACATTTTCTCCCTGTCTTTCTCTTCCATGTCTAGAAGGAGGGGGGAGAGACTCGCATAGTTGTTTAGGTCCACATCTCTAGTCCTCCATTCCGATTTTTGGCTCGGACCCGGCCTTAATCGTTTGTATGCTGAATTTTTTCGTTGAATTTTACGTAGCCCCTTCAAGTAACTAGATATGCAATGCTTTTTGTAAGTTCCTTTCCTATCCGTAATTATATATATATATACAGTAAAACCTCATCCGTAATTATATATATATATACAGTAAAACCTCAATATAGTGCGCCTCCAACTAGTGCGAACCTCGGTATAGTGCGAATAAAACCTCTGTTTAATGCGAAAATACACGCACTGCGCCAACAAGAATACATGGGAAAACCCGCCCGACCACCCGATTAAGCAAAGAATATAATGTATTGTATACATCAATTTTTGTTCTGTCCGATTATGTTTGTCTTATTCCTTCAGTATATTGTTGAAACTCATTCGTATCGCGTGCTTCTCTTGAAAAATGACTTCGCTGAAGAGAAAACGAATGCAACTTACTGTGTCCGAGAAGCTTGCCATTTTGAAAAAATTTGATGAAAAAAGTGAAACACAAACAGTAACTTCCTTCGCAAAATCTGTTAACTTGAGTGAAAGCTCTGTTCGCAAAATTGTGAGTGACCGCGAAAAACTTTACGATGCGGCTACCACTGGTGATTGTAAACGGAGAAAGCTGTTTGGTTCCCGTCATTACGATTTAGAAAAAATGTTGGTCGACTGGATTCAACAATGTCGAGATGCGAACATCCCCTTGAGTGGTCCCATCATCCAAGGTCAAGCACAAGAAGTTGCGGAAAAATTGAAAATCGACCACTTTTCAATTTCACTTAATTTTTCCCGGTTGTAGTTTCTTTGACATTCAGAACTTCAGTTCTTATTTCACCACGCAGGAAATACGTGTCTACAACTCCCCTCGCTAATAATTTAGAGAAGCCATAATGGCTGTTTCCTCAAAATATTTCCACATACAGTACATTGAATTTGACCATACAGAAAAAAAAAAGAATCACCACCTCTGTTTAGTGCGAACCTCTGAATAGTGCGAATTTTGCCCGGTCCCTTCATTCGCACTATATTGAGGTTTTACTGTATATATATATTGGAGGTCCTATCATGTACACCTTTCTACTTTTCACCTCCCAAGTGCCCCATAAAACAGGTTCCCTGCCACCGCTCGTTTAACTCCATTAAAGAACCCATTAGTCTTTCTTTCTTCGCTGGATGACGGTTTTTAAACCAAAAGCACTCGCGACTCTTATTATTTCTACGTTTCATTTGTCCACTCTTTGGAGTAATTTTCCGATATACAAATTTACTAAGAAGATCATCTCTCACATTTGTATTTACATTACAGAGAGAAATCAGCTTCGCCCCTGGTTCAGATAAGAGAAGGACCGACGATAATTGTCGTCATTCAGGGTACAAAAATTTAAATCTAGTTTACAAGTCGGAAAATTCTTTCCTCGCCTAGTATAACGAGAATTGTTGCCAATTTGCCCTGTTTGAAACAAATCGGGGGCAAAGCTGTATCCTCTCGAACTTATAACTGAAGATAACGATTGCAGGGCCAGAGTACCAGAACAAATATAGCACAAATTATATGGTATCCTAATAATGCATGATCGTCCAAACTGGGTCCTGCACTTTTCCGTTCTTCAAGTATTGTAAGGTGGGTAATCCTCCATAATAGAAAAACTCAAAAGCGTGATTCAGAGAAAATGTAGCACCTAAAATTCAGCCCGTGTTCACCCTAGAAATTGAATGAATAAGGCACCTCACTTGTCCACAGCTTCGATTGGGGGAGAAGGAGACTAGTACAAACGTGAAACTCAACGGCACAATCCTGCACAAACGTAGCGCAAACGATTCCATCCATATTGATCTTAATCTAAAGTCCAATCGTCAGCAAATGGTATCGAGACCTCTAATTAGGTATCAACAAAAATTCTCCATGACCAACGTCTGAAAATCTTTCAAATTTGACTTCCTGGGATTACATTATTACTAGAGGAGGATGGTCGTAAAATTTCAAATTAGGTAGGGAGTTTAGTGAAAATATACAACATGTCAAAGAACACCTTCGAGATTTCAGTCTAACTGTACCCCGGATGAATTTCATTCCTACTTTTATATCTGAAAAGGTTTTTTGAAGCCTTTTTCAGTTACTTATTTTGTCTAGACTGCAGATGTAGCTGACCTCTTCGCTTCCCGCATGAAAAGAAGATACATGTTTCTGGAATCAAAGATCTCAAACTAATTAATTCTACTAAAATGATGAAACTACACTACGACAGTTTTCCAATCTTGAATAAAACGTATACTCATTAAAAGCTTCTCTTTTTGTATATCTCTGTCTGTATCTGCATATTTCTTTCCCATTCCTTTTCCTTTCCCATTTTCGAGTCAATTTTCATGTGGTGGTATGTAAGGCAAATGCGACATTGAATTAATATTCTTTAGAATATTCGGAAATCATTGATGTTCGAGAGAAGTCTGTTGGTTTTCGAGCAATTTATATCAACGTCACGTGGTAATATAGACCCTTGCCCCCTATGTTCTTTAGAAGGTCGCCAACAAAATGTGAATTCGTAAGCTTTGAAATGTGTACTTTTTCATACGTCGATATCATTCTTGTACAAATAATTCATTATCTAACTCTTACTCGTGTTCAAAATGCTTTTCAATTAGGTAATTCACACGTTTAGAGCGTAATCCACATCATTTGTTTTTTTTCCTTCATTGGGAAATTTATGCGTGTCGATTTGCAGGGTTGAGTTTCGCACTCTTATGTATTAGAGAACGAAAAGTTTAGGCGTTGACGTAAAAAACATTAAAAAAGGAATCAATCGTAGCCTATTCTCACTGGAAGATCGAAATTTGGTTTCATAATTATTTCAAATTGAATAGTGGATTAGAGCAATTTGTTGAAGCTCATCGTGTTGGCCCCCTAAAACCTACTTCCCAATTTCCTGTTATTTCATTTTCACGAGAAAAAGCTTACAATACTCTGCTCACTAAACGTGTCTACTTGTCAATGGTATGAAGACTCGTAAAATGTTAAGAAAGGCGTACATTTCCTCATTTTTTTGTGTCAGAGGGGGTCTAAGCCATGTTTTTTGTATTTGATGCACTCATTTACACAAATGACAGTTTTTCCGCGAATCAACTTCTTACATTCTTCGTATTTTAATCGTAAATCATTTCTTTCGACTTTGCATAATTTCGTTGAAGTTTTTCCTTCAATCGGGCTCCACGTGGAGCATTCATGATTAACGGAAACGTTCGAAAGGAGGTAAGTGAGCTAACCTTTATCTCTTTCTTTTGATTGGATAATTTCATCATCGTATGATTTCTGTTTACGCGTTTAATGTATTTGGCGGGGATTTGCACGCTTTTTTAGGGTATATAAGCGCGAGCAAAAGCTCGTATATCCAACAGTTAACGCAATTGTTTCTTCTAGAAGAAGTTCTAGTAAAAAACGTGCGTTCTTCAGAAGGGGTTTCCTTTCTGTCTTTCTGTTGCGAAAATCATATTCTCCTATAGTCGTGATGTCGACTCGTGATATTCGTGCAATGTTACGTTATTTTGTGATCGTTGCGTTCTTGATTCATTATGCGGTGGCGGAGGAGGAGATCACTTACGTTAATAACCTGGTAGTCGGCGGCGGACCCTCTGGGTTGTATACTGCATGGCGATTGTCGTCTCCGGATGGTCGACCGAATGAAACAACGGCGGTCTACGAATGGTCTCCAGTTCGTATCGGAGGACGGATCTTCACCAAAACGTTTCCTCAAGGGCAGCATTTGGAACTCGGTGGAATGCGATTTACCAAAGAGCACATCATTGTGCAACAGCTCCTCACTAGATTCGATTTACAGAAGAACGTCACGGATTTTCCAATGACAGATGATCGTCTCTACTACCTGCGAGGAAAACACTTCTACAACGATTCAATCGAGGATCATGGTGTACCGTACGATACCCATGTGCCGCAGTATCGTAAAACGCCGCCATCCGCACTGTTCAACATGATCAAGGAAAGAGTTCTGGACAAAAAGTTACTCACTACGACCGATGAGTGGTGCGACTTTTTCGACACTGGTGTCCTGCCGAAAAACTTCAACAGTTCAATCTTCAAACCGGGAGATGTCGTTGGAAACATTGGTTATTGGAATCTGATGCTGGATCAACTCGGTAGCGAAGCATTTCATTACCTTGGAGACGCTGGAGGTTACACATCGAACGTAATTAATCAAAATGCGGCTATAGGAATTTTCAAAAATGATGAGTTCAGCCACCCGGTTGATTTCAAGACTCTCAATAATGGGTACTCTTCCTTATTCGAGAGGCTGTTGGAAGAAATCAAGAAACAAAAGGTTCCAGTTTGGTATGGTCAAAGATTGACGGAATTCTATTGGAACAATGATACATCGAAGTTTCACAGCACTTTCGAGAAATATGACGCTAACGGAATATCAACTGGATTCAAGTCCTATGTCATCAGTGATACGTTGTTGTTATGCATGCCTAAACATTCGATCGATTTGATTTATGAAGGAGAAGTTGTCGGAAACTGGACTGGTGAACGAAGAGTTCTGAAGAATAAAAAGGGAAGATTCTACATTGAATCTATTATTCAACAGCCAGCTTACAAAATCGGTCTTCTATACAAGAAACAGTGGTGGTTGAACGTTCCGTTTCCGCCCAACCTCAAAAGACATAATTTCGTGTCGGCTAAAACTGGTTGTTTCAACTACGGCCCTACAATAACCGATCTTCCTCTACGGCAAATTTATTACATGGGAGATAATTCGCTGGGTTCGGAATCGTATTATGGTATTTTGGCGAGTTACGACGATACGGAATTCCCGTGGTTCTGGAGAGTGTTGGAACAGACACCAGCTGAAAACGCGACGAAACCTACCTCCGAAGATTTCAAACCATTACTTGATGGAATCCCTGTACCGCAGACTATGTTGGACGTAGTACGGAAGCAACTGAGTTTGGTGCATTTTAACAGCACCGAAATGCTTGCCCCGGAGCCTGAATCTGGTTTCTTCATGAATTGGGAACTCAATCCGTATGGCGCTGGATATCATACTTGGAAATCTCATTACAAGATCCGAGACGCCCAATACTACATGACACGGCCAGGCGAGCAATTTGGAGTGCCGATCTATGTCGCTGGATCAGCATACTCGAATATACAAGGATGGGTTGAAGGTGCTCTTGACACAGCTGAATCGATTCTGATCGATAAGTTCGAATTGCCAGCGATTACAGATTTCACAAACTATACGTTAATCTGCCGCCCTCCCGGCAAATAAGTAAAAGCAATGTCTCACTTCATACCTTTCGGAAAATTATTCTTTTATTGTCGTAAATGTATAGAGATATTACTTGTATTATTCATATTTTATTTATTGACTTGAGCTGTAGAATAAACTTTAATTCTAGTTTTAGACATTTTTTATTAAGAATTTCGTATACTGATTTGTACGCTGATCAATAAAAATTTGTGCAAATTATTTTTGTTGTATCATTTCTAATGTTTAATCATGTGGAGAGACTCCATGAGAAAACGAAGGTAATATTGTAATTTCAGAAAAACTACCTAATTCATTTCAATGAGTATTTACTTTGAGCTTATGATAGAACAGATCCAATACGAGCAGGTATACGAAGCCTTAGAAGAATTCCGACGTCCCCCTATAACGAATCTTAATCGCTTACGTCTTACAATCGAAATGCATCAACGAAATCGATTATCGAAACTGAGAAATGTCACATAAAATAAGTTTTCTGCTCGCCCTAAATGACGTTGTTGATAAGAGAGAGATCCCACCTCGTTAGCACCAAACACTCAAATCTGATCAGACCTAGGTGTATGTGATGATACATATTGGATGGGGAGAGACTGGTTCTCTCGAGACCGCGTGAAAGTCAGCACGTCGCCGGGTAACGTTGCGTTGTCTTCGAATCAAGTAACGCATACCGGCCCCACAGCCCTACTTGTGTGATCAAAGAAGCCCTAAGGAATTTAGCTACAAGCTATTTGCTTTCGAGTGACCTCACGGATAGTTCGTCCAGAGATAAATCTGGAATCGGCTGCTTCGACTAAAAAATGTGGACGGTCTTGTAAAATCATCGCTTCCTACTGTGGAGTTGAGACAGATTGTAAAGTAGGATAAATATAAATTTGCTCTCTCATACTTTTCACCATCCTACAGAAACATACCCCCGAAGAATGGCTTCGGCGTAACCGCAATGGTCACTAAAGAGTTTACAAACCTACATCTCGCCTCTCCTCTCAAGATGATAAAATCAATATCATCTCACTATCATCTGAAGGACGTATGCCTTCTGTCGTTGTCGGTTGCTGACACGATTTTCAAAAAGGATAAACGATATTCCCTTGGATTGGATGAAAAAATTGAAGTGCAGGAACCGCCGAATCTAGTCTTCGTCTAAAATTTAAGACGTATTTCGTTACAATAATCCACTGATTTTATTGGCGTACTCGCCATCGTACTTTTGTCATGTTTAAAAAAATTTCGAACAGTGGTTTTAATTTCTGAAAATTT
Source organism: Aspidiotus rigidus (assembly GCA_035079385.1). Lineage (NCBI taxonomy): Eukaryota > Metazoa > Arthropoda > Insecta > Hemiptera > Diaspididae > Aspidiotus > Aspidiotus rigidus. Next base: position 13,751,073 of record JAVHKY010000003.1, on the reverse strand, counting down.
CACTATGTAGTTTTTTCAAACGACAATTCGAAATAGACCGGTAGTTTATCAATATCGAAAGTCGAACAGTTTGTACTCATGCCCGAATTGTGAATACTCGAGACAATACAATAATAGAACAGAATCTAAACATTCGACGACTAAACTGACTTATCTTACGACACCTTTGAATTCTAATTACCTGCGCTGATGGTGACTGATTGGTTCATTACATCATAAACGATCCCTGTAAAATTAAAAATGGTTGAGCACTACTCCCATCGCTAAGAATAAACTAGTCTAAACTATATGACGTGTAGAATCCGCAAAAACTCTAGCGACAGTGTTGGTGGTCAAACAAAGCTCAGATCCAACCAATGATAATCACAAGAAGATTCTACCACCAACGTGTCTCTCTTCTTTATGTCCATTTTCCGCACAAGTGCGCTCCAAGGCAGGATCCTCCCACTACCACGAAGGCAGAGGTTGGCCGGCCTCTACCAACGATTTGTGAGCCAGACCCCCGACACTATACATGTAGCTGACCCAAAGCGTCAACTACCATCTAATTAATCCGGTAGCGCCTTATCTAATGCCAAAACTTCCACCAGACGTGGCCTTAATTTAACCAACGTTACATTCAACCATGCACAAAACAAAGTACTGCCTCGGTCGGCGATCTGCACTCGAACACTACCTCGTCGGTGATCTGTATTTATAACCATTTGAAGTACTGCCTCATCCGGCGATCTGTACTCAAATACCGTCAACATCACAATCAGTCCATTTATACAAACGACCCTGATGGACTTGTGCGTCCTCAATAAGAAAAGCCAACTACAGCCGTCTCAACAGCCTGACCAGTCCTTTGGTCACTTTAACCTCCTCAACGGGAGATCGACTCTTCCCTAACTAGCCATCCACGATAATTAATCAACTTAAACTCTCTACAGTTAAGTAGCAACTATGAATATAGTTATCGTACCCTACTCGTACCTAGATCTAAATATTATAACGATAAAAGAATGATGCTCAGTGAACCAACTCACCAATAAATACGTATTTTGTACAGGGTACCAGATTAAGTTTGAGCTCGCGCAAAAATATAACTCACGAAAATACTACACACCACCAAAAATATTATACTCCACCGAATAGTACGTCCTAACAGAGAAAGCAATATCTAGAGACAGCCCACGACTACAAGGTACAAATAAGACGAGACCATCGTATTATTAGGAACAGCTAAACATCCACCACCCTTGTAAAGTGTGTCGGACATCACCCTGGACACCCACGGCTCGCTTCGGACGTTGTCCAGATCTTGATTTTTTTATACACGTATTAATGTTCATTAGCTGCAGAGATGTCGAGAATAGCATCGAATACAATAGGAAATGACAAAACTGCAACAGGCTCTCATCTACCTGAGCCCAGTGTATCTTACGCCTTTCTTTCCGTTCTGGTTTTCGAGACTCTTTGTCACCGTGCCCGCTCCATTTGGCGCGGACCATTTGGCACGCGACTGAATTTGGCGCCGTATTCAGTTTGGCGCGGAAGAAATTTTTAATGAGTTCCTGCAAGTTTAATGAGCTGCAATTCTTATGACGCGGCGTTCAAAGGGTTACAAGAATGAGTGTAATGTGCTTGATTGAACTTGATGTTAGGTTTTATAGATAACCGCTTTGTTGATAGACATAGGAAGTAATGAGACAGTATTTGTTCAGTTCTGGTTGATGTTGAGATTGATTGTGTCGTCCGTTTTTGTTGTCAGTTCTTGTGCATTGTGAATTTTATTTTAGTCGTAGTTCAAAAAATTTCTTCAAATTTTGTTCAACAATATGGAGCTGGTATCGGAAAGAGGTTGGGAGAAATTAAGTTACCGAGGATTCCTCTTTGTATTCGACAAATTCAATACCGATGAAATTACACGTTTTTGGCGCTGCGAATTTAAGAATTCGTGCAAAGCACGTCTTCACGAAAAGAATGGAGCTATTACGTGGGAGAAAAGTATTCATACTCATCAGGCAAATCCCTGCAAGGTGGAAGCGTTTCGCGCGGTTGGTGCTATGAAGCGGCGAGCTGCAGAGACGGAGGAGTCGACAACATCGGTCATTACCAGCGAACTAGGAGCCGTGAGTGAGGCGTCGCAAGGAGCTCTTCCTACTGTTCCAGCTATGAAACAACGAGTTCGCCGCAAGCGAAGAACACTACGTAAAGCTCCTCCAAACCCGACGAAGCTTTCAGAGCTTGTTATTCCTGACGATTACACGAAGTACTGCCCATCACCTGGGCTGACAGATAATTTTATTATGTACGATTCCGGACCTTCGGAAGATAGAGTTCTTATTTCCGGCAGACCGCGAGCAAAGGATGTCTTGAGTGCGTGCGATGTTTGGTACGGCGACGGTACATTTGATATAACTCCTAAGTTGTTTTACCAACTGTTTGTCATTTTTGGTGAAAGATTTGGTATGTGTCACCCTCTATTCTATGCACTTCTACCAAATAAAACGAGTGCTACATACCGGAAAATGTTCGCAGCTATTCGGTCCATAGGTGTAGAAAATTCACATCGTTTATTTTCGTGCGACTACGAGATGACTGTAATAAAGGAAGTGCGTTCCCTTTTTCCATGGAGTACTATTGCCGGCTATTTGTTTCATTTTTCACAGAACGTACAAAAACATGTACGAGCAGCTCATCTACAGACGCTGTATGAGAACGATGTGAATTTTAATCTTCATTCAAGAATGATAATAGCTCTGGCCTTTGTCCCTCCAGAAAATGTTGCTGATGCTTTTGACGAACTCGCGGAGTACGTGGTTTCAGACTTAGAGCCCATTTTGAATTACATAGAGGATAATTACATCGGGCGCCACGCAAGGCGTGGTAGGAAGAAACCGCGTTTCGACAGAACTTGGTGGAATGTCTATCAGAGGACGCTGGACGGCGATTCTCGTACAAATAACCGTGCAGAAGCGGCGCACCACAAGCTGCAGGGTGAGTTCAATTGCAGCCATCCGACAATTTGGGCATTCATAAGTACCTTACGCAAGAGTCAGCTCCTACGTGACGTCGAATACACGAAGGCTGAACAAGGCGCTCCTCCCCCCTCAAGAAGCCAAAGTATGTACTCTGTGGTGAAAGAATTCGTGCTGTTGTCCAAGACTATGAAAATAGATCATACATTGAGTATTTGAGAGCATTGGCTCATCATTTGTAATTTATTCTATTATTGCATTAAAATTTGTAATAATTTGTTTTCTGTTCAATTTGCTTCATTTCTTGGCGTCTTTAGCGCCAAATCGACCGCGCCGAATCGTCCGCGTCAAAGTAATCTTGGCGTCGAATTGTCCGCGACAAATCGTCCGCGCCAAATCAATAGGGAACCCTTTGTCACAGCATTGTATCACAAAAATTATATTGGCTCGCTTTCTGAAATCTTGTCATGTGTGTAGCACCAGCGTTAAATAGTTCGATGAGGTTCTCGCTGTTCTCAAATATATGTTACGCCGAATCCGTGAAATTAAAATCGGCAACAAATTTTGCCGAATTCATGAAATCGGTAACCGCTTGCTTAATTTATGAAAATCGGCAACAAGTTCTACTTGATCTGAAGTACCTAGATGATAAACGTTGAGAATTTTTGCAAACCAATTTATATTCTGAACACATCTGAAGCAAATTAACGTTAATTAATCATGATAGGTAACGTTTTATTACTCGTCCATGGTGAAATAATGATATGCACAAATAAAATACCTTTTGTAGAGCAAATAATCACAATAATATCTCCAATATTAAGAAAGGAGAAAATTATGATTGAAAAGATTCCAGTCATGAAATAAATTTTGCAGAACAAATAATCAGAATAACATGTTACGGATGGAAAAATTCAAAGAAAAAGTTGATCATCGTCATATCGAAGAAATGAATAATTTAATCTTCGTCATCATCGAAGTCAAAGAGAAAAAAACAATCAACCCTCGTGATTTTGACATGTACGCCCCGGATGGCAGCCCGAATTGCATCCCAATCCCTGCTTGTGACAAGCACATCTTTTGGAGGTACAATTTATGCGACACGAGCACTTTCGGTAACCCTGGAATATTATACGTAGACTCACATTCAATTACAATATTTCAGTTGCTGATTTTATAAAATCGGCAACTGTCTGCCAATTTTATAAAACCAGCAGAATTTTTTGCCGATTTTATAAATTCGGCAAAATTTCTGCCGATTTTGTAAACTCAGCATGTAAATACTGTATATATTTTTCGGTGAGTAAATGTACGGCTGTTTAAAACTGTAGCATGTATTGGAAACTACTAAGATTATTAGATGTTCATCAGTCACGTCCGTGTGAAGAGAACATCTATAAATAGTTGCGTGATTTCTTGTTCTTGAAAGAAAGGAAGGAAAGGTTTTACAACAAACACATGTGCCTAGGTTTAGACGAGCTGTCTGCACTTTCGACGTTTACCATTGTAATTGAACGATGATTGTGTCGTTCTACAGTCAACGATCTTTAACGCATGTAGAAAAAATCCTTTACCGGATTATAAGAAATGGGCTGGCGCGGGTAGCCGGGTCCAGGGACGCGACCGGACGAAACTAAGCGCGATCGACAAGGGTAGGTTTCAAACTACTCTGCTTAATAGTAAATCAGTTCGGCGGAATTGTAGTCGTTCATCGAATTACTCGTATCGAGCGTTGATCTATTTCGGTTGCTCTATTTCTGTGTTTTGTCGGATTGTCCGTGGTTATCGGTAGTGATTGTGGGTGTATTTGAACTCTTATTCTAGATACTATACATATCGAGCTTGATATTGTATTGGTGAGTGGTTCACTGAGTATATTTGTAATTTACATTCGTCTGCTATCAGTTAGGGATACTTCATTATAAGATTACGTTAGTGTTATGTCTTGCGGCACGCACAGGAGAAGGAATCAGTAGAGGTGGGTGATAAATAGGATTTGTGGTTAACACTGAGTATGACTCAAGGTGGTCTACTGCTGTATTGTTTGCTGACGTCTGGTGTCCTAGGTGACGACGGTGGGAAGGCTTATCGTCGGTTCAGGGCGGCCCTGGAGTGGCTGTTAAGGAGAGGACCTGGATAGTTAGCCGAGACCCGAGGTAGCCGATGGACTGAGCTGACCTAAGGGTAGAATAGGTAATGCGAGTCTTGTCGGTGGTCAGGGGAACAGTCTGTTCTCCTGATGAGCACTGGAGCTGCATCCTCCAGTGGAAGCCCGAGCAGGGGCTGGGACCCTTGAGGTCAAAAGGCCATGAGATGGACTTCATGGCAGGGACGGGGCGTCCTCACAGAGTCTCTTGTAATGGGGCTTGTGTGGTGATTGGCATCGGCTAGTCAGGTTAAGGGGTACCGGCTGAGTTAGGTGCCAGGGGCCTTGTCGCACAAATCCGAGGCTGGGGTCGGCCGCCCCAGATAAGGTGGTAGTGGACTCGGTCCTGCCCCACTAATGTGGACACTGCGGGGCAATCGTAGAGTTGCTGAACCTGTAGCCATCAGGCTGCTATTGGGCGGCTGATGGGGACTCGACATTACATAGTTAGTGAAGGGGAAATGATCAGAAAGTTCTACCAGTGTGACAACTGGGGCAAGGCCCTCTGTTGGTGTCAAGACGAGAGAATAAGTGAAGGTCTGGTCAATTCCCCGTAAGGTTTGAAGGCACAGTCTATGGCAAAGGTCGTGCGTGACCGCATGTTAGGTAGGTCGTGTAGGCGTATGTTGCAGGTATACTCGAACGAGTTTTAAAAACCTTTTACAGGAAGTTCAATGAAAAGGCGGAGTTGGCTCAGCAGAGAGATTTTTCAAGATCGGACTGACGTAAGTGGCTCTTTGGTGTATGTTAGGTTGTATTCGTGAGGGGGCAGGCGCTCCGGCAATTTATTAGGGTTACAAGCAATTTCACGGATTCGGCGTAACATATATACGTTACAGTGTATACTGTTAGACTAAAACTTACCACGTGCTATGTACAGTATTTACAAATGTGGGTGTGTGTGTTTGTGTGGGAGAGAAAGCTCGTGATCTAGCTAGTTTGACATGTAGTAAACTACAATTTAACTAGGCTAAAAAAGGGGAAGGCAATCGACCAGAGCGAGAACCTTACCGATAGTTAACTGTCCATACGGCAGCAGTCGCCTATATAAATTATACTCGCACACCTATAAATCTGATATTTGAGACATTTTCTATGTTTATCCCAAGCCAGCCTCCCTTATTAAGAATCTGCTAGTCCGAGTTGTCCCCCCTCACCTTGTGGTCAAATTCGAAAATTTCTTAGGAACCCTCGATATGATCTGGAAATCCGTGAGTCCGAGTTTTGCAGGCACTACACTACTTTTTCACTAACTTTATACTACGGTTCTGCTAAGTTTGTATTTTACGAAAGTTCTAGTAGGTCTATTTTAGCTTTCTGGCCCTACACTAATTTATTCGGATGATTCTGTATGAGTACCAAGCCTACAGATGTTGTAGATACTCGAGTAGTTCTACTCGTATACTACGTGAAAAAGGGTAAGCAATTGTGCAGCAATTTCAAAAATTTCGGGTCGAGATAGTGACTTCACCCCACTCTTTCCATTTAGTTACTATTTGTTTTTCAACGTTATTGTTAGATCGTTGTTAGTCATCATCCATTTGCTGAAAACGTAGTCTTTTGGAATACTTCAAATGATATACAGGTCTGGAAGATCTCTAACGTCAATCTGCTTAAAAATGTCTACAATCCCGTTTTTTGTTTGTCATATCTATACTTTTTGAAGTGCACGAAAAAAATTCCAGATTCAAGATAGTATTAGTGGGAAATGTTTATCCAATATTTTCTGGTGAGGGATTCGGACTTCCGAATCTTTGTCTGTGAAGGGTAAAGAATTCATGCAAAAACGATGGCGGGCATGGGTATCCATTCTGAAACCGCAACTTCAAAATGTTGTCTTTCCATCCCCAATGAATCTATTTTCAAAAACATACATCAAACCCTCCTGACAGAACCTATCTTTACCAGGTTTGATGAGCAATTTATTTGACTAATTTCTATTGGAACAATGATACGAAGAAGTTTCACAGCACTTTCGAGAAATACGACGATAACGGGATGTCGACTGGATTCAAGTCCTATGTCATCAGTGATACGTTGTTGTTATGCATGCCTAAACAATTGATCGATTTGATTCATGAAAGTGATGTTGTCGGAAACTGGACCGGTGAACGAAGAGTTCTGAAGAACGAAAAGGGAAGATTCTACATTGAATCTATTATTCAACAGCCAGCTTACAAGAAGCTTTTTACGTAGGTACAGGGAAGTGACAGAGCTTATCAAGGAGATAAATGCTATTTGTATTGTCACTTGAAAATTTCGACCGGAAAATATTAGTGATCGCACTACCTACAATTAGCTAGTTGTATTTGTAATTGCCGAGTATTCAAAATTCGGGCATGAGTACAAACTGTTCGACTTTTGATATTGATAAACAACCGGTCTATTTCGAATTATCGTTTGAAAAAACTACATAGTGAAATTTTCAGAAATTATAACCACTGTTCGAAATTTCTTTAAACATGACAAAAGTACGATGGCGAATACACCAATAAATCAGTACATATTGTAACGAAATACGTCTTAAATTTTACACGAAGAGACTAAATTCGGCGGTTCCTGCACTTCAATTTTTTCATCCAATCCAAGGGAATATCGTTTATCCTTTTTGAAAATCGTGTCAGCAACCGACAACGACAGAAGGAATACGTCCTTCAGAAGATAGTGAGATGATATTGATTTTATCATCTTGAGAGGAGAAGCGAGATGTAGGTTTGTAAACTCTTTAGTGACCATTGCGGTTACGCCGAAGCCATTCTTCGGGGGTATGTTTCTGTAGGATGGTGAAAAGTATGAGAGAGCAAATTTATATTTATCCTACTTTACAATCTGTCTCAACTCCACAGTAGAAAGGGATGATTTTACAAGACCGTCCACATTTTTTAGTCGAAGCAGCCGATTTCAGATTTATCTCTGGACGAACTATCCGTGGAGTCACTCCAAAGCAAATAGCTTGTTGCTAAATTCCTTAAGGCTTCTTTGATCAGACAAGTAGGGCTGTGGGGCCGGTATGCGTTACTTGCATCGAAGACGCCGTACCGTTACCCGTCGACGTGCTGACTTTCACGCGGTCTCGAGAGAACCAGTCTCTCCCCATCCAATATGTATCATCACCTACAACTGGGTCTGATCAGATTTAAGTATTTGAAGCTAACGAGGTGGGATCTCTCTCTTATCAACAACGTCATTTAGGGCGAGCAGGGAACCTATTTTATGTGAGATTACTCAGTTTCGACAATAGATTTCGTTGATGCATTCCGATTTTAAGACGTAAGCGATTAAGATTCGTCATAGAGGGACGTTGGAATTCTTCTAAGGCTTGGTAAACCTGCTCGTTTTGGATCTGTTTCATCATAAGCTCAAAGTAAATACTCATTGAAATGAATTAGGAAGGTTTTCTGAAACTACAATTACCTTCGTTTCCTCTTGGAGTCTCTTCCACATCATTAAACATTAGAAATGATATACAACAAAGATAATTTGCACAAATTTTTATTGATGAGCGTACAAACCAGTATATGAAATTCTGAATCAAAAATATCTAAATTTATAATTAAAGTTTAATCTACAGCTCAAGTCAATCAATAAAATATGAATAATACGAGTAATATCTCTATACATTTAGGACAATAAAAGAATAATTTTCCGAAAGGTACGAAGTGAGACATTGCTTTTACTTATTTGCCGGACGGGCGGCAGATTAATGTATAGTTTGCGAAATCTGTAATCGCTGGCAATTCGAACTTATCGATCAGAATCGATTCAGCTGTGTCAAGTGCACCTTCAACCCATCCTTGTGTATTGGAATATGCTGATCCAGCGACATAGATCGGTACTCCAAATTGCTCGCCTGGCCGTGTCATGTAGTATTGGGCGTCTCGGATCTTGTAATGAGATTTCCAAGTATGATATCCAGCGCCATACGGATTGAGTTCCCAATTCATGAAGAAACCAGATTCAGGCTCCGGGGCAAGCATTTCGGTGCTGTTAAAATGCACCAAACTCAGTTGCTTCCGTACTACGTCCAACATAGTCTGCGGTACAGGGATTCCATCAAGTAATGGTTTGAAATCTTCGGAGGTAGGTTTCGTCGCGTTTTCAGCTGGTGTCTGTTCCAACACTCTCCAGAACCACGGGAATTCCGTATCGTCGTAACTCGCCAAAATACCATAATACGATTCCGAACCCAGCGAATTATCTCCCATGTAATAAATTTGCCGTAGAGGAAGATCGGTTATTGTAGGGCCGTAGTTGAAACAACCAGTTTTAGCCGACACGAAATTATGTCTTTTGAGGTTGGGCGGAAACGGAACGTTCAACCACCACTGTTTCTTGTATAGAAGACCGATTTTGTAAGCTGGCTGTTGAATAATAGATTCAATGTAGAATCTTCCCTTTTTATTCTTCAGAACTCTTCGTTCACCAGTCCAGTTTCCGACAACTTCTCCTTCATAAATCAAATCGATCGAATGTTTAGGCATGCATAACAACAACGTATCACTGATGACATAGGACTTGAATCCAGTTGATATTCCGTTAGCGTCATATTTCTCGAAAGTGCTGTGAAATTTCTTCGTATCATTGTTCCAATAGAATTCCGTCAATCTTTGACCATACCAAACTGGAACCTTTTGTTTCTTGATTTCTTCCAACAGCCTCTCGAATAAGGAAGAGTACCCATTATTGAGAGTCTTGAAATCAACCGGGTGGCTGAACTCATCATTTTTGAAAATTCCTATAGCCGCATTTTGATTAATTACGTTCGATGTGTAACCTCCAGCGTCTCCAAGGTAATGAAATGCTTCACTACCGAGTTGATCCAGCATCAGATTCCAATAACCAATGTTTCCAACGACATCTCCCGGTTTGAAGATTGAACTGTTGAAGTTTTTCGGCAGGACACCAGTGTCGAAAAAGTCGCACCACTCATCGGTCGTAGTGAGTAACTTTTTGTCCAGAACTCTTTCCTTGATCATGTTGAACAGTGCGGATGGCGGCGTTTTACGATACTGCGGCACATGGGTATCGTACGGTACACCATGATCCTCGATTGAATCGTTGTAGAAGTGTTTTCCTCGCAGGTAGTAGAGACGATCATCTGTCATTGGAAAATCCGTGACGTTCTTCTGTAAATCGAATCTAGTGAGGAGCTGTTGCACAATGATGTGCTCTTTGGTAAATCGCATTCCACCGAGTTCCAAATGCTGCCCTTGAGGAAATGTTTTGGTGAAGATCCGTCCTCCGATACGAACTGGAGACCATTCGTAGACCGCCGTTGTTTCATTCGGTCGACCATCCGGAGACGACAATCGCCATGCAGTATACAACCCAGAGGGTCCGCCGCCGACTACCAGGTTATTAACGTAAGTGATCTCCTCCTCCGCCACCGCATAATGAATCAAGAACGCAACGATCACAAAATAACGTAACATTGCACGAATATCACGAGTCGACATCACGACTATAGGAGAATATGATTTTCGCAACAGAAAGACAGAAAGGAAACCCCTTCTGAAGCACGCACGTTTTTGACTAGAACTTCTTCTAGAAGAAACAATTGCGTTAACTGTTGAATATACGAGCTTTTGCTCGCGCTTATATACCCTAAAGAAGCGTGCAAATCCCCGCCAAATACATTAAACGCGTAAACAGAAATCATACGATGATGAAATTATCCAATCAAAAGAAAGAGATAAAGGTTAGCTCACTTACCTCCTTCCGAACGTTTCCGTTAATCATGAATGCTCCACGTGGAGCCCGATTGAAGGAAAAACTTCAACGAAATTATGCAAAGTCGAAAGAAATGATTTACGATTAAAATACGAAGAATGTGAGAAGTTGATTCGCGGAAAAACTGTCATTTGTGTGAATGAGTGCAGTACTTACAAAAAACATGGCTTAGACCCCCTCTGACACAATAAAATGAGGAAATGTACGCCTTTCTTAACATTTTACGACTCTTCATACCATTGACAAGTAGACACATTTAGTGAGCAGAGTATTGTAAGCTTTTTCTCGTGAAAATGAAATAGCAGGAAATTGGGAAATAGGTTTTAGGGGGCCAACACGATGAGCTTCAACAAATTGCACTAATCCACTATTCAATTTCAAATAATTATGAAACCGATTTCGATCTTCCAGTGAGAATAGGCTACGATTGATTCCTTTTTAAATGTTTTTTATACGTCAACGAATAAACTTTTCGTTCTCTAATACATGGCAGTACGTAACTCAAGCCTGCAAAACGACACGCATAAATTTCCCATAAAGTTTGTGAAAAACTAGTGTAGTGCCTGCAAAACTCGGACTCACGGATTTCCAGATCATATCGAGGGTTCCTAGGAAATTTCCGACCACGAGGTGAGGGGGGACAACTCGGACTAGCAGATTCTTAATGAGGGAAGCTGGCTCGGGATAAACATAAAAAATGTCTCAAATATCAGATTTAGAGGCGTGCGAGTATAATTTACATAGGCGACTGCTGCCGTATGGACAGTTAACTATCGGTAAGGATCTCGCTCTGGTCGATTGCCTTCCCCTTTTTTAGCCTAGTTGAATTGTAGTTTACTCCGTGTCAAACTAGGTAGATCACAAGCTTTCTCTCCCACACAAACACACACACCCACATTTTCTCCCTGTCTTTCTCTTCCATGTCTAGAAGAAGGGGGGAGAGACTCGCATAGTTGTTTAGGTCCACATCTCTAGTCCTCCATTCCGATTTTTTGCTCGGACCCGGCCTTAATCGTTTGTATGCTGAATTTTTTCGTTGAATTTTACGTTTGTACCAGTTAGGGAAGGCTGTAGAAAAGTGAGATGCGGTCTCATTTAATTTCTGGCGTGAAGACGAGATGAATTTTGCGTGTTACGTTTTCTCTGAAATAACTATGCTGTTGAGTTTAAATCTACTGTGAAGGATCCCTCACCTTTTAATACTTTGGGTACTGGAAACATACAGGACCCGCTTTGTTACCATAGATGAAATTTTTTGTGCTGTGTTGCCCTGCAATTGTTATCGTTCGTTGTAAGTTCATAGCGAGGCTTTGGCTGAGGCATACCATCTGTGGTCACAGCGGGCAAATCTCCGGAAATTCACATTGTTTTAGGCGAAGAATGGAATTATATGGAGAAGTTGGTCTTCCATTACGTGCACGCGGTGACAGATCGACTTATACCCAGGTTATGATCAAAGCGGGTGAATGCGCAGAATTTCTCGTTGTTAATATCAAAAGTATTCAATTGATTTAATCGAATTGATACGATTCTTCAAGTTACGACTCGACATACCGGCAAAATACTCCGAAGGGTAGACAGCAGTCGTTTTAACAGCAAACTTGTTTTAAAGAAAAGTTTTACGGAAAAAATGTCCGCCGTCTGGCTGGCTAGAAATAAAGCTCGGTTACCCTCCTAACATTTAGCTCGGTGGTCTATATACATTATACATAGCCTGAAAAATAGCCCCTTCAAGTAACTGGATATGCAATGCTTTTTGTAAGTTCCTTTCCTATCCGTAATATATATATATCTTGGAGGTCCTATCATGTACACCTTTCTACTTTTCACCTCCCAAGTGCCCCATAAAACAGGTTCCCTGCCACCGCTCGTGTAACTCCATTAAAGAACCCATTAGTCTTTCTCAGATGATACATTTTTCAGGAATCAAAGATCTCAAACTAATTATTTCTAGTAAAATGATGAAACTACACTACGGCAGTTTTCCAATCTTGAATAAAACGTACTCATTAAAAGCTTCTCTTTTTGTATATCTCTGTCCGTATCTGCATATTTCTTTCCCATTCCTTTTCCTTCCCAATTTTCGAGTCAATTTTCATGCGGTGGTATGTAAGGCAAAAGCGACATTAAATTAATATTCTTCAGAATTTTCGGAAATCATTGATGTTCGAGAGAAGTCTGTTGGTTTTCAAGCAATTTATATCAACGTCACGTGGTAATATAGACCCTTGCCCCCTATGTTCTTTACAAGGTCGCCAACAAAATCCGAATTCGTAAGCTTTGAAATGTGTACTTTTTCATACGTCGATATCATTCTTGTACAAATAATTCATTATCTAACTCATACTCGTATTCAAAATGCTTCTCAATTACGTAATTCACACGTTCAGAGCGTAATCCACATCAATTGTTTTTTTTCCTTCGTTGGGAAATTTATGCGTGTCGATTTGCAGGGTTGAGTTACGCACTCTTATGTATTAGAGAACGAAAAGTTTAGGTGTTGACGTAAAAAACATTAATAAAGGAATCAATCGTAGCCTATTCTCACTGGAAGATCGAAATTCGGTTTCATAATTATTTCAAATTGAGTAGTGAATTAGAGCAATTTGTTAAAGCTCATCGTGTTGGCCCCCTGAAACCTTCTTTCCAATCTTCTGAATTTTTATTTTCGCGAGAAAAAGCTTACAATACTCTGCTCACCAAGTGTCTATTAGTGACCGGTATGAAGGGTCGTAAAATCATACGAAAAGGCCTACTTTTCCTCATTTTATTGTGTCAGAGGGGGTCCAAGCCATGTTTTTTGTAAGTACTGCACTCATTTACACAAATGACAGTTTTTCCGCGAATCAACTTCTCACATTCTTTGTATTTTAATCGTAAATCATTTCTTTCGAATTTGCATAATTTCGTTGAAGTTTTTCCTTCAATCGGGCTCCACGTGGAGCATTCATGATTAACGGAAACGTTCGAAAGGAGGTAAGTGAGCTAACCTTTATCTCTTTCTTTTGATTGGATAACTTCATCATCGTATGATTTCTGTTTACGCGTTTAATGTATTTGGCGGGGATTTGCACGCTTCTTTAGGGTATATAAGCGCGAGCAAAAGCTCGTATATCCAACAGTTAACGCAATTGTTTCTTCTAGAAGAAGTTCTAGTCAAAAACGTGCGTGCTTCAGAAGGGGTTTCCTTTCTGTCTTTCTGTTGCGAAAATCATATTCTCCTATAGTCGTGATGTCGACTCGTGATATTCGTGCAATGTTACGTTATTTTGTGATCGTTGCGTTCTTGATTCATTATGCGGCGGCGGAGGAGGAGATCACTTACGTTAATAACCTGGTAGTCGGCGGCGGACCCTCTGGGTTGTATACTGCGTGGCGATTGTCGTCTCCGGATGGTCGACCGAATGAAACAACGGCGGTCTACGAATGGTCTCCAGTTCGTATCGGAGGACGGATCTTCACCAAAACGTTTCCTCAAGGGCAGCATTTGGAACTCGGTGGAATGCGATTTACCAAAGAGCACATCATTGTGCAACAGCTCCTCACTAGATTCGATTTACAGAAGAACGTCACGGATTTTCCAATGACAGATGATCGTCTCTACTACCTGCGAGGAAAACACTTCTACAACGATTCAATAGAGGATCATGGTGTACCGTACGATACCCATGTACCGCAGTATCGTAAAATGCCGCCATCCGCACTGTTCAACATGATCAAAGAAAGAGTTCTGGACAAAAAGTTATGCGCTACGACCGCTGAGTGGTGCGACTTTTTCGACACTGGTGTCCTGCCGAAAAACTTCAACAGTTCCATCTTCAAACCGGGAGATGCCGTTGGAAACATTGGTTACTGGAATCTGATGCTGGATCAACTCGGTAGTGAAGCATTTCATTACCTTGGAGACGCGGGGGGTTACACATCGAACGTAATTAATCAAAATGCGGCTGCAGCAATTCACAAAAACGATGACTTAACCAACCCAGTTGATTTCAAGACTCTCAATAATGGGTACTCTTCCTTATTCGAGAGACTATTGGAAGAAATCAAGAAACAAAAGGTTCCAGTTTGGTACGGTCAAAGATTGACTGCATTCTATTGGAACAATGATACGAAGAAATTTCACAGCACTTTCGAGAAATATGACGCTAACGGGATATCAACTGGATTCAAGTCCTATGTCATCAGTGATACATTGTTGTTATGCATGCCTAAACATTCGATCGATTTGATTTATGAAGGTGAAGTTGTCGGAAACTGGACTGGTGAACGAAGAGTTCTGAAGAATAAAAAGGGAAGATTCTACATTGAATCTATTATTCAACAGCCAGCTTACAAAATCGGTCTTCTATACAAGAAACAGTGGTGGTTGAACGTTCCGTTTCCGCCCAACCTCAAAAGACATAATTTCGTGTCGGCTAAAACTGGTTGTTTCAACTACGGCCCTACAATAACCGATCTTCCTCTACGGCAAATTTATTACATGGGAGATAATTCGCTGGGTTCGGAATCGTATTATGGTATTTTGGCGAGTTACGACGATACGGAATTCCCGTGGTTCTGGAGAGTGTTGGAACAGACACCAGCTGAAAACGCGACGAAACCTACCTCCGAAGATTTCAAACCATTACTTGATGGAATCCCTGTACCGCAGACTATGTTGGACGTAGTACGGAAGCAACTGAGTTTGGTGCATTTTAACAGCACCGAAATGCTTGCCCCGGAGCCTGAATCTGGTTTCTTCATGAATTGGGAACTCAATCCGTATGGCGCTGGATATCATACTTGGAAATCTCATTACAAGATCCGAGACGCCCAATACTACATGACACGGCCAGGCGAGGAATTTGGAGTGCCGATCTATGTCGCTGGATCAGCATATTCCAATATACAAGGATGGGTTGAAGGTGCTCTTGACACAGCTGAATCGATTCTGATCGATAAGTTCGAATTGCCAGCGATTACAGATTTCACAAACTATACGTTAATCTGCCGCCCACCCGGCAAATAAGTAAAAGCAATGTCTCACTTCGTACCTTTCGGAAAATTATTCTTTTATTCTCGTAAATGTATAGAGATATTACCTGTATTATTCATTTTATTGAATTGACTTGAGCTGTAAATTAAACTTTAATTATAGTTTTAGATATTTTTGATTCAGAATTTCGTATACTGGTTTGTACGCTCATCAATAAAAATTTGTGCAAATTAGTTTTGTTGTATCATTACTAATGTTTAATGATGTGGAAGAGACTCCAAGAGGAAACGAAGGTAATATTGTAGTTTCAGAAAAACTTCCTAATTCATTTCAATGAGTATTTACTTTGAGCTTGATGAAACAGATCCAAAAAGAGCAGGTATGCCAAGCCTTAGAAGAATTCCGACGTCCCTCTATAACGAATCTTAATCGCTTACGTCTTAAAATCGAAATGCATCAACGAAATCGATTATCGAAACTGAGAAATCTCACATAAAATAAGTTTTCTGCTCGCCCTAAATGACGTTGTTGATAAGACAGAGATCCCACCTCGTTAGCACCAAACACTCAAATCTGATCAGACCTAGGTGTATGTGATGATACATATTGGATGGGGAGAGACTGGTTCCCTCGAGACCGCGTGAAAGTCAGCACGTCGACGGGTAACGTTGCGTTGTCTTCGAATCAAGTAACGTATACCGGTCCCACAGCTCTACTTGTCTGATCAAAGAAGCCTTAAGGAATTTAGCTACAAGCTATTTGCTTTCGAGTGACCTCACGGATAGTTCGTCCAGAGATAAATTTGGAATCGGCTGCTTCGACTAAAAAATATGGACGGCCTTGTAAAATCATCGCTTTCTGCTGCGGAGTTGAGACAGATTGTAAAATAGGATAAATATAAATTTGCTCTCTCATACTTTTCACCATCCTACAGAAACATACCCCCGAAGAATGGCTTCGGCGTAACCGCAATGGTCACTAAAGAGTTTACAAACCTACATCTCGCCTCTCCTCTCAAGATGATAAAATCAATATCATCTCACTATCATCTGAAGGACGTAAACGATATTCCCTTGGATTGGATGAAAAAATTGAAGTGCAGGAACCGCCGAATTTAGTCTTCGTCTAAAATTTAAGACGTATTTCGTTACAATATTCCACCGATTTATTGGTGTACTCGCCATCGTACTTTTGTCATGTTTAAAAAAATTTCGAACAGTGGTTTTAATTTCTGAAAATTTCACTATGTTGTTTTTTCAAACGACAATTTGAAAGTTTATCAATATCGAAAGTCGAACAGATTTTACTCATGGCCGAATTGTGAATATTCGGCAATTACAAATACAACTAGCTAATTCTAGGTAGTGCGATCACTAATAGATTCGGAAGTCCGAATCCCTCACCAAAAAATATTGGGGAAACATTTCCCACTAATACTATCTTGAACCTGGAATTTTTTCGTGCAATTTCAAAAAGTATAGTTATGACAAACAAAAAAGGGGATTGTAGACATTTTTAAGGAGATTGACGTTAGAGATCTTCCGGACCTGTATATCATCATTTGAAGTATTCCAAAAGACTAAGTTTTCAGCAAATGGATGATGACTAAAAACGATCTAACAATATCGTTGAAAAACAAAGAGTAACTAAATGGAAAGAGAGGGGTGAAGTCGCTATCTCGACCCGAAATTTTTGAAATTGCTGCACAATTGCTGACCCTTTTTCATGTAGTATACGAGTAGAACTACTCGAGTATCTACAACATCTGTAGGCTTAGTACTCATACAGAATCATCCGAATAAATTAGTGTAGGGCCAGAAAGCTAAAATAGGCCTACTAGAAGTTTCGTAAAATACAAACTTAGCGGAACCGTAGTATAAAGTTAGTGAAAAAGTAGTGTAGTACCTGCAAAACTCGGACTCACAGATTTCCAGATCATATCGAGCGTTCTTAAGAAATTCTCGAATTTGACCACCAGGTGGGGGGGCGACAACTCGAACTAGCAGATTCTTAATAAGGGAGGCTGGCTCGGGATAAACATAAAAAATGTCTCAAATATCAGATTTATAGGTGTGCGAGTATAATTTACATAGGCAACTGCTGCCGTATGGTCAGTTAACTATCGGTAAGGTTCTCGCTCTGGTTGATTGCCTTCCCTTTTTTTAGCCTAGTTTACTCCATGTCAAACTAGCTAGATCACAAGCTTTCTCTCCCACACAAACACACACACCCACATTATTGTAAATACTGTACATAGCACGTGGTAAGTTTTAGTCTAGCAGTATACACTGTAACGTATATTTGAGAACAGCGAGAACCTCATCGAATTATTTAACGCTGGTGCTACACACACGACAAGATTTTAGAAAGCGAGCCAATATAATTTTTGTGATACAATGCTGAGATAAAGAGTCTCGAAAACCAGAACGGAAAGAAAGGCGTAAGATACACTGGGCTCAGGTAGATGAGAGCCTGTTGCAGTTTTGTCATTTCCTATTGTATTCGATGCTATTCTCGACATATCTGCAGCTAATGAACATTAATACGTGTATAAAAAAATTATGATCCGGACAACGTCCGAAGCGAGCCGTGGGTGTCCAGGGTGATGTCCGACACACTTTACAAGGGTGGTGGATGCTTAGCTGTTCCTAATAATACGATGGTCTCGTCTTATTTGTACCTCGTAGTCGTGGTCTGTCTCTAGATATTGCTTTCTCTGTTAGGACGTACTATTCGGTGGAGTATAATATTTTTGGTGGTGTGTAGTATTTTCGTGAGTTATATTTTTGCGCGAGTGCAAACTTAATCTGGTGCCCTGTACAAAATACGTATTTATTGTTGAATTGGTTCACTGAGCATCATTCTTTTATCGTTATAATATTTAGATCTATGTACGAGTAGGGTATGATAACTATATTCATAGTTGCTACTCAACTGTAGAGCGTTTAAGTTAATTAATTATTGTGGATGGCTAGTTAGGGAAGAGTCGATCTACCGTTGAGGAGGTTAAAGTGACCAAAGGACTGGTCAGGCTGTTGAGACGGCTGTAGTTGGCTTTTCTTATTGAGGACGCACAAGTCCATCAGGGTCGTTTGTATAAACGGACTGATTGTGATGTTGACGGTATTTGAGTACAGATCGCCGGATGAGGCAGTACTTCAAATGGTTATAAATACAGATCGCCGACGAGGCAGTGTTCGAGTATAGATCGCCGACCGAGGCAGTACTTTGTTTTGTGCATGGTTGAATGTAACGTTGGTTAAATTAAGGCCGCGTCTGGTGGACGTTTTGGCATTAGATAAGGCGCTACCGGATTAAGTAGATGGTAGTTGACGCTGTGGGTTAGCCACATGTATAGTGTCGGGGGTCTGGCTCACAAATCGTTGGTAGAGGCCGGCCAACCTCTGCCTTCGTGGCAGTGGGAGGATCCTGCCTTGGAGCGGACTTGTACGGGGATATAAAGAAGAGAGACACGTTGGTGGTAGAATCTTCTTGTGATTATCATTGGTTGGATCTGAGCACTGTTTGACCACCAACACTCTCGCTAGAGTTTTTGCGGATTATGCTCGTCATATAGTTTAGACTAGTTTATTATTAGCGATGGGAGTAGTGCTCAACCATTTTTCATTTTACAGGGATCGTTTATGATGCAATGAACCAATCAGTCACCATCAGCGCAGGTAATTAGAATTCAAAGGTGTAGTAAGATAAGTCAGTTTAGCCGTCGAATGTTTAGATTCTGTTCTATTATTTTATTGTCTCATTGCTATTTTTAGAAGAGGTAACTCATGCTCCTCTCTCTCTTACACAAGAAATAGGTTTACACATTTTCTCCCTGTCTTTCTCTTCCATGTCTAGAAAAGTACCATTATGAGAAAGAGGAGGGAGAGACCCGAATAGTTTTTTAGGCCCACACCCCTAGTCCTCCCGTCCGGTTTTTGGCCCGAAACCGGCCTTAATCGTTTGTATGCTGGATTGTTTCGTTGAATTTTATGATTGTTCCAGTTAGGGAAAGCTGTAGACAAGTGAGATGCTGTCTCATTTAATTTCTGGCGTGAAGACGGGATGAATTTTGGGTGTTACATTTTCTCTAAAATAATTATGCCGTTGAGTTTAAATTTACTGTGAATGATCCCTCACCTTTTATTACTTGGGTAATGGAAACATACAGGACCCGCTTTGTTAACATAGATGAAATCTTTTGTGCTGTTCATAGCGAGGGTTTGCCCATGGCTGGTCACAGCGAGCAAATCTTTGGAAATTCGCATTGTTTTAGGGAGGGAACGGAATTATATCGAGAAGTTGGTCTTCCATTAGGTGCTCGCGGTGAGTGGTGACAGATAGACTCATATACCCAGGTTATGATTGAAGCGGGTGAATACGCGAAATTTCTCGTTGTGAACGGCAAACGTATACCATTAATTTAATCGGATTGGTACGATTCTTCAAATTACGACTCGACCTACCGGAAAAATACTCAGAAGGGCGGGCAGTCCTTGTAGCAGCAAATCTGTTTTATAAAAAGGTTTTTCGGAAAAAATGTCCGCCGTCCGTCTGGCTGGAGAAGCTCGGTTTCCCTCCTATCATTTAGCTCGGTGGTCTATATACATTACTAGCGGGTTGGCGACGCGCCTCCGGCGCGCCTGACCGCTAGCTGTGTGTTGAGTAGATATCTGTGTTTTATAGGTATCTGTATCTTGTAGGTATGTGTGTTTTGTAGGTATCTTGGAATTCAGATGAATTTTTGAAAAAGAAACAGTGGAAAGAGTTTTGCAAAATTCACAACTATTCAGTTCAAAAATAAGAAAATAGACACCAAAAACTGCGACTGTACTTATAAAATATCAAAGTTCCGAGTCGCACAAAAATAAAATCACCAAATTAAATTTTTTACACACTAATTCACTTGAGAGCTGACTTAACGCGTGAAGCCTGTATCGCAGCAGAATACAGACAAATCCATTGACATTTTGCCAGTCCCTAAGAAAACACACGGACAACAGGTAAAAAAAAAGGTCATTTCCGCCAGCCCATACGCGGTGCGCACCGTGTCTAGACATTGGTTCTTGTATGAGATACCGGATGTAAAATCCTTTATGTAGGTGTTTTTAAAACTGTGAATAAAATAACTTACTTAGTATGGAAGTACAGCGAATACTGTAGTGACAAAATTTCCTCCTAAAAATCTGGAACCAGGCTCATTCGAAAGGAAATTACAGGGGCTACAATTTTTGTTCTCTTCAATTTTTCATAAAAATGAGTTATACTCGAGTTATCACAATAATTCAATTTTCGAAACTGCGCCACTCAACGCGCGTAGGTCTAACATACAGCGCAAAGCAGTTTCAGTACTCGATAATGCCCGTTTTTCCTAATTTTGTCGCCCCCTACTTCACCTTCAGGGAGTCAAAACATCGAAATGTATTTAAGAACCTGACCCAGAAAAAACAAAATTTTTCAAAAAAAATTCCAGGTCGATAGGTGAAGGCGTTCGAAAGTTATGGACTAACATACAGATAGACAGACAGACAGACAGATATACAGACAAACATTCTACTTTATATATTAGATACATAGCCTGAAAAATAGTATTGTAAGGTGGGTAATCCTCTATACAGTAAAACCTCGATAAGTGATTTTTCAAGGGAAGGCCTATGTTCATTTAACGAGTTGTACATATGTACATTTTATTTCGCGAAAAAGTCCGTTATTTTCGATTGCGTATGTTCAGTACTATTTTTTACAAATTTCTGGAGATCTACAAGGGTAGAAAAATTACGGCTTCCTTAACGAAGTTAAACGAGGAACGCAGGGAACCTGTTTTATGATTCGAATGAGATTTGGTATTGAAAATTCAAGGAAGCCTAGATCATATATAGCTCGACAGTCGAAATTTTTCCAAGTCCCTCTCCTATCATATATGGCTCGAGGGTCGAAATTTTTCTAAGTTTTTCGCTGGATGGCGCACGGCGGACGGCGGACGGCGCACGGCGGACGCCAGATTTCTCAAATAGCCCCCCATAAAACAGGTTCCCTGTTAAAAAATGAATCGGGCACACCCTCTTTACTTTCTAAAAATTTTTGTAAAGTAAGAAGAGCAGACTGTGCATCTCGTCGTATAATATTTTCAGGCGGGGAGCCATCATCCTCGCCTCCCTCACTTTCATCAGCACTTTCATGTGGTTCTGTGACTTCAGCTACAATGTCTTCATCACTGACTTGACCGCATACGTGAACGGCATCATCAAAGCACACGAAATCTTGGAAAGTCAACGAAGCGTTCGTTTCACCAGGAAGAAGTTCTGTCAACTTTCGCCAATTAGGTGGTTCCTCGGTCACTTCAGTGGCAGGCATCACAGCTTCAGTTTCAAACGAAAATCCGCACCTCCTAAAACAGTTCGCGATTGTAGACTGCGTGACATTGCTCCATGCCATACGAGCCATTCTCATTGCCTGTAAGACATTAATTTTCCTATCTGTTGACTGCTCGATGGCTTCCAAAATGTGATCGATAACTTCAATGCGGTAGAAACTCTTGAAATTTCGAATTATGCCCTGGTCAAGTGGTTGTAGATGACTGGTCGTGTTCGGTGGAAGAAATTGAACGTTGACATTCTTCAGCTGTGGTAGGGGTGAGTGGGCCGAGCAATTGTCAATGAAGAGCAGTACGTGTCGTTTTTGAAACTTCATTGTGGAGTCCAGCTTCAAAAGCCACTGTTTAAATAGGTTCGACGTCATCCATGCTTTTTTATTCGCCAAATATTCCATGGGAAACGTTTTCACCTTGGCAAAACACCGAGGTTTTTGGGATTTTCCTATCATCAGAGGAGGTAACTTCTCAGATCCGTCCATATTAGCACCGAGTAATAACGTGACGCGTTCTTTGCTGTGTTTCCCCCCTTGGCATGTTTCTCCCTTGAAGCACATGGTTTTATTCGGTAGGCACTGATAGAAGAGTCCCGTCTCATCCGCGTTGAACACATCACGGGGCTGATGACCTTCGATAATGGACCGCAAAGTTTCTTTCCACTCTCGGCATACTTCTCCGTCTACAGCTTTGCCTTCACCGCTTATTTGTCGAAAAACTATGTCATGCCTCTGCTTGAATTTTCCAAGCCATCCATTACTACCGCTGAACTAACTTGCAGGAATTTTTAACATGTCGGCAAACTTCTTACCTTGACGTTGAAGCATTGGACCAGAAATGGGAACATTATCCTCTCGCGTTTTCTTCATCCATTTCACCAGACAATCCTCCAATTCTAAAAACTCAAAAGCGTGATTCAGAGAAAATGTAGCACCTAAAATTCAGCACGTCTTCACCCTAGAAATTGAATGAAAACACTTGTCCACAGCTTCGATTGGGAGAGAAGGAGACTAGTACAAACGTGAAACTCAACGGCACAATCCTGCACAAACGTAGCGCAAACGATTCCATCCATATTGATCTTAATCTAAAGTCCAATCGTCAGCAAATGGTATCGAGACCTCTAATTAGGTAAAGGGTTCAACAACAATTCTCCATGTCCGACGTCTGAAAATCTTTCAAATTTGACTTCCTGGGATTACATTATTTCTAGAGGAGGGTGCTCGCGTAAAATTTCAAATTAGGTAGGGAGGTTAGTGAAAATAACACCTTCAAGATTTCAGTCTAACTGTACCCCGGATGAAACTTATTCCTACTTTTATATCTGAAAAGGTTTTTTGAAGCCTTTTTCAATTATTTATTTATTCTGGACTGCAAATGTAGCCGACCTCTTCACTTCCCCCATGAACAGAAGATACTGTCGCGACGCGATGTACATTTCGTGCTGCTTTACTACTCGTGGAGAATGTGTAGCGTAATGGTTTTATATGCCATAGCGAGTAGTAAAGCACCCAACGAATATTAATAAGGACGAACGTACTATCGACGTTAATGTCCAATTTATATTGTGTTTGAATTAAATATTTTCTCTCCTTTCAAACCAAATTCTATTTTCTTTCGTTCATTAGGCAGAAACTGCGAACTTGGCGAGTTTCAGGAATCAAAGATCTCAAACTAATTAATTCTAGTAAAATGATGACACTAAACTACGACAGTTTTCCAATCTTCAATAAAACGTACTCATTAAAAGCTTCTCTTTTTGTATATCTCTGTCATTATCTGTATATTTCTTTCCCATTTCTTTTCCTTTCCAATTTTCGAGTCAATTTTCATGCGGTGGTATGTAAGGCAAATGCGATATTAAATTAATATTCTTCAGAATTTTCGGAAATCATTGATGTTCGATAGAAGTCTGTTGGTTTTCAAGCAATTTATATCAACGTCACGTGGTAATATAGACCCTTGCCCCCTATGTCCTTTACGAGGTCGCCAACAAAATGTGAATTCGTAAGCTTTGAGAGGTGTACTTTTTCATACGTCGATATCATCTTGTACAAATAATTCATTATCTAACGCATACGCGTGTTCAAAATGCTTTCCAATTAGGTAATTCACACGTTTAGAGCGTAATCCACATCATTCGTTTTTTTTTTCCTTCATTGGGAAATTTATGCGTGTCGATTTGCAGGCTTGAGTTACGCACTCTTATGTATTAGAGAACGAAAAGTTTATCGATTAGTTGAGTATCTTCGTGAGAAGGCAATAAAATAGCTTGTTTTTTGGATGGAAAAGAGAGTTTAGATTTGGTAATATTCGCGTACGTACTTGTCATGGTGTTAAGCAGAGCAGCGAGGCGAGCCTCGTTACTTGACCGGCGTGTATGCAATATCAGTTGTGTTGAACAAAAGTATCACAGTATTTGGATTTATCTATTCAGCAAGAAATTACATGAAAGGTTTGATAAAGCACGGAACTCGCGTGTGGTTAAGACACATTCAAGATCAGAACTGGAAGTGAGTTTAGGCGTTGACGTATAAAAAACATTAAAAAAGGAATCAATCGTAGCCTATTCTCACTGGAAGATCGAAATTCGGTTTCATAATTATTTCATATTGAGTAGTGGATTAGAGCAATTTGTTAAAGCTCATCGTGTTGGCCCCCTAAAACCTACTTCCTAATCTTCTGAATTTTTATTTTCGCTAGAAAAAGCTTACAATACTCTGCTCACTAAGTGTCTATTCGTGACGGGTATGAAGAGTCGTAAAATCATACGAAAAGGCCTACTTTTCCTCATTTTATTGAGTTGGAGAGAGTCTGGGCCATGTGTAAGTGCTGCACACATCTACAAAAATGACAGTTTTTCCGCGAATCAACTTCTCACGTTCTTCGTATTTTAATCGTAAATCATTTCTTTTGACTTTGCATAATTTCTTTGAAGTTTTTCCTTCAATCGGGCTCCACGTGGAGCATTCATGATCAACGGAAACGTTGGGAAGGAGGTAAGTGAGCTGACCTTTATCTCTTTCTTTTGATTGGATAATTTCATCATCGTATGATTTCTGTTCACGCGTTTAATGAATTTGGCGGGGATTTGCACGATTCTTAGGGTATATAAGCGCGAGCAAAAGCTCGTATATCCAACAGTTAACGCAATTGTTTCTTCTAGAAGAAGTTCTAGTCAAAAACGTGCGTGCTTCAGAAGGGGTTTCCTTTCTGTCTTTCTGTTGCGAAAATCATATTCTCCTATAGTCGTGATGTCGACTCGTGATATTCGTGCAATGTCATGTTATTTTGTGATCGTTGCGTTCTTGATTCATTATGCGGCGGCGGAGGAGGAGATCACTTACGTTAATAACCTGGTAGTTGGCGGCGGACCCTCTGGGTTGTATACTGCATGGCGATTGTCGTCTCCGGATGGTCGACCTAATGAAACGACGGCGTTATACGAATGGTCTCCAGTTCGTATTGGAGGACGGATCTTCACCAAAACGTTTCCGCAAGGGCAGCATTTGGAACTCGGTGGAATGCGATTTACCAAAGAGCATATCATTGTGCAGCAGCTCCTGACTAGGCTCGATTTACAGAAGAACGTCACGGATTTTCCAATGACAAATGATCGTCTCTACTACCTGCGAGGAAAACACTTCTACAACTCTTCAATCGAGGATTATGGTGTACCGTACGATACCCATGTGCCGCAGTATCGTAAAATGACGCCATCCGCACTGTTCAACATGATCCAAGAAAGAGTTCTGGACAAAAAGTTACCCACTACGACCGATGAGTGGTGCGACTTTTTCGACACTGGTGTCCTGCCGAAAAATTTCAACAGTTCTATCTTCAAACCGGGAGATGTCGTTGGAAACATTGGTTACTGGAATCTGTTGCTCGATCAAGTCGGTAGTGAAGCATTTCATTACCTTGGAGATGCTGGAGGTTACACATCGAACGTAATTAATCAAAATGCGGCTGCAGGAATTCACAATAACGATGACTTAACCAACCCAGTTGATTTCAAGACTCTCAATAATGGGTACTCTTCCTTATTCGAGAGACTGTTGGAAGAAATCAAGAAACAAAAGGTTCCAGTCTGGTACGGTCAAAGATTGACTGCATTCTATTGGAACAATGATACGAAGAAGTTTCACAGCACTTTCGAGAAATATGACGCTAACGGGATGTCGACTGGATTCAAGTCCTATGTCATCAGTGATACGTTGTTGTTATGCATGCCTAAACATTCGATCGATTTGATTTATGAAGGTGAAGTTGTTGGAAACTGGACTGGTGAACGAAGAGTTCTGAAGAATAAAAAGGGAAGATTCTATATTGAATCTGTTATTCAACAGCCAGCTTACAAAATCGGTCTTCTATACAAGAAACAGTGGTGGTTGAACGTTCCGTTTCCGCCGAACCTCAAAATAAGAAATTTCGTGTCGGCTAAAACTGGTTGTTTCAACTACGGCCCTACAATAACCGATCTTCCTCTACGGCAAATTTACTACATGGGCGATAATTCGCTGGGTTCGGAATCATATTATGGTATTTTGGCGAGTTACGACGATACGCAATTCCCGAGGTTCTGGAGAGTGTTGGAACAGACACCAGTTGAAAATGCGACGAAACCTACCTCCGAAGATTTCAAACCATTACTTGATGGAATCCCTGTACCGCAGACCATGTTGGACGTAGTACGGCAGCAACTGAGTTTGGTGCATTTTAACAGCACCAAAATGCTTGCCCCGGAGGCTGAATCTGGTTTCTTCATGAATTGGGAACTCAATCCGTATGGCGCTGGATATCATACTTGGAAATCTCATTACAAGATCCGAGACGCCCAATACTACATGACACGGCCAGGCGAGGAATTTGGAGTGCCGATTTATGTCGCTGGATCAGCATATTCCAATATACAAGGATGGGTTGAAGGTGCTCTTGACACAGCTGAATCGATTCTGATCGATAAGTTCGAATTGCCAGCGATTACAGATTTCACAAACTATACATTAATCTGCCGCCCGCCCGGCAAATAAGTAAAAGCAATGTCTCACTTCGTACCTTTCGAAAAATTATTCTTTTATTGTCGTAAATGTATCTAGAGATATTACTCGTATCATTCATATTTTATTGAATTGACTTGAGCTGTAGAATAAACTTTAATTATAGTTTTAGATATTTTTGATTCAGAATTTCGTATACTGGTTTGTACGCTCATCAATAAAAATGTGTGCAAATTATTTTTGTTGTATCATTTCTAATGTTTAATCGTGTGGAAGAGACTCCAAGAGGAAACGAAGGTAATATTGTAGTTTCAGAAAAACTACCTAATTCATTTCAATGAGTATTTACTTTGAGCTTATGATAGAACAGATCCAATACGAGCAGGTATACTAAGCTTTAGAAGAATTCCGACGTCCCTCTATGACGAATCTTAATCGCTTACGTCTTAAAATCGAAATGCATCAACGAAATCGATTATCGAAACTGAGAAATCTCACATAAAATAGGTTTTCTGCTCGCCCAAAATTGAAATTTAAAACGTATTTCGTTACAATATTCCACTGATCTATTAGTTTACTCGCCATCGTTTTTTTATAATATTTAAAAAAATTTCGAACAATGGTCTTAATTTGTGAAAATTTAACTACGTATTTTTTTCGAACGACAATTCGAGATAGACCGGTAGTTTATCAATATCGAAAGTTCGAACAGTTTGTACTCATGCCTGAATTGTCAATACCCGGCAATTACAAATATAACTAACTAATTCTAGGTAGTGCGATCACTAATATTTTATGGTCGAAATTTTCAAGTGAAAATACAAATAGCATTAATCCTCCATGAAAAGCTCTGTCTCTTCCCTGTACCGATGTAAAAAGCTCCAATTTTGTCTGTATATATTTGAAATTGCTCATCAAACGTGGTTATAGGTTCTGTCATAAAGATTTCATGTATGTTTTTGAAGGTAAATGCATTGTGGATGTAAAGATAAAATTTTAAAGTTGCGGATTAAGAAAGGATACCCAGTGCCGGCCACCGTTTTCGTATGAATTCTTTGCCATTCACAGGAAAAGATTCGGAAGTCCGAATCCCTCACCAAAAAATATTGGAGAAATATTTCCCCTTAATACTATCTGGAACCTGAAATTTTTTTCGTGCAATTTCATAAAGTATAGAAGTGACAAACAAAAAAGGGGGTTGTGGACATCTTTAAGCAGATTGACGTTAAAGATCTTCGAGACCTGTATACCATCATTTGAAGTATTCCAAAAGACTACGTTTTCTGCAAATGGATAATAACTACCAGCGATCTAACAATATCGTTGAAAAACAAAGAGTAACTAAATGGAAAGAATGGGGTGGAGTCACTATCTCCCGAAATTTTTAAGATCGCTGCATAAGTGCTGTCCCATTTTCATGTTCAACTGAAAAAAATTCAAAATTCTTTGATGGACAAGAAGAAATAAATCCATGTGCCCACGTAATTTAGATGACTTGATTCTGGTCCCTAATGTAATTGAAGGCTACACATATCTTAAGGTATCTTCATGCAGTCAAAATATTGGACTACCTTGTGGACTTATTGAGGGCTCCTCCATAAAGTAGGAAGTTATACAAAGTTCAGAACTCAAAATTTTAACAGAGAATCTGTTTCATGGAGGAGGGGGGGTCTTTTTGAAAATTTTGGCGTCATACCGTACGCCTTTCGGAAAAAACTGACCTACCTTAGTGAAGGAGTTGGACTTGAAAAAATTTCGACTTCCGAGCCATAACGTACCATTCCGATTTTTGGCCCGGAGCCGGTCTTTCATCGTTTGTACGTTGGATTGTTTCGTTGAATTTCACGTTTATACCCGTTAGGGAAAGCTGTAAACATGTGAGATGCTCTCTCATTTAATTTCTGACGTGAAGACGGGATGAATTTTGGATGCTACGTTTTCTCTAAAATAAGTATGCTGTTGAGTTTAAATCTACTGTGAAGGATCCCTCACCTTTTAATACTTTGGGTACTGGAAACATACAGGACCCGCTTGGTTAACATAGATGAAATCTTTTGTGCTATGTTTGTTCCGGTACGCTGGCTCCGCAATCTTTATCTTTTGTTGTAAGTTCATAGCGAGGCTTTGGCTGAGGTACCATGTGTGGTCAAAGCGGGCAAATCTCCAGAAATTCGCATTGTTTTAGGCGAAGAATGGAATTATATGGAGAAGTTGGTCTTCCATTACGTGCACGCGGTGACAGATCGACTCATACCCAGGTTATGATCAAAGCGGGTGAATGCCCAAAATTTCTCGTTGTTACCGGCAAAAGTGTACAATTAATTTAATCGAATTGATACGATTCTTCAAGTGACGACTCCACATACCGGCAACATACTCCGAAGGGTGGACAGCAGTCGTTTTAGCAGCAAATCTGTTTTATAGAAAAGTTTTTCGGAAAAAATGTCCGCCGTCCGTCTGGCTGAAGAAGCTCGGTTTCCCTCCTTTTATTTATCTCGGTGGTCTATATACATTATACATAGCCTGAAAAATAGTCCCTTCAAGTAACTAGATATGCAATGCTATTTCTAAGTTCCTTCCTTATCCCTATTATGTATAATAACTTGGAGGTCGTATCATGTATAGCTTTCTACTTTTCACCTCCCAAGTCCCTATAAAATAGGTTCCCTACCACCGCTGGTTTAACTCCGTTAAAGAACCCGTTAGTCTTTCTTTCTTCGCTGGATGACGGTTTTTAAACCAAAAGCACTCGCGACTCCTCTTATTATTTCTGTGGTTCATTTGTCCACTCTTTGAAGTATTTTTCCGGTGTACAAATTTACTGAGAAGACCATCTCTCACATTCGTATTTACATTACGGAGAGAAATCAGCTTCGCCCCTGGTTCAGATAAGAGAGGGACCGAGGATAATTGTCTTCATTCAGGGCAAAATAATTTAAATCTAGTTTACAAGTCGGAAAATTCTTTCCTCGCCTAGTATAACGAGAATGGTTGCAAATTTGCCCTGTTTGAAACAAATCGGGGGCAATGCTGTATCCACCTCTCGAACTTACAACAGAACATAACGATTGCAGGGCTGAAGTACCAGAAGAAATATAGCTCAAATGATATGCTATCCTAATAATGCACGAATCGTCCATACTGGGTCCTGCACTTTTCCGGTCCTCGAGTATTGTAAGGTGGATAGTCGTCCATAATAGAAAAAATCAAAAACATGATCAGAGAAAATGTAGCACCCAATATTCAGCACGTCTTCACCTCAGAAATTGAATGAAAGGGCACTTCATATATCTACAGCGTCCCTCAAAGGTTGGAGGAGAAAAATACCAGTACAAACGTAAAACTCAACGGCACAATCCAGCACAAACGTAGCACAAACGATTCCACCCATATTGATCTGGAATTAAAGTGTACTCATTTCCAAAATTTGCTCTTGCATGTCCACAACCCACCCTAGCAATTCAAAGGAAAGGAGATTAAAAGGAACGAAAAAGTGGAAGGCAAAATTCAGCACAAGATTTAACCCGTTTCAAGGTCAAAAATCGGAATTTGAGGAGGGTATATATCCATATCCCCTACGGTTGGAGGGGAAGAAGACCAACCGTTTCGACGGCACAAAAGTAGCACAGTATTCATTATTCGCAGGTTATTGAATACACATCAGTCCATAAATCCTCTACCATTTGAAGACGTGTCCTCGCCCAAATGTGCCGACTGTATTGCCTGTTTGGGTCCTCCCTACTTCCGCGTTAAAATCGCCAATTATTAATAGGCTATCTTCTGTGCCGACTTTTCGGATCGTTCGCTGCAGCTGTTCGTAAAATTCGTTACTGAGTTCTTCTCTTCCTTCATCTGAGGCATATACTCATATTACAGTGGTATACCGGCTTCCTACTTCAAGTCTGCTCCATACAATTCGTTCATGCCGGATGTTATATTGGACGATTTGTCCTTCAAGCGTATCGTTACACCGGCAGCGATTCTCTGTGTTTTTGGTACTCCACTGTAAACAGTGATGTAGGTTTTCATTGAATCTGTACCGGGTCCCTTCTTCTTGGTTTCGCCGATTACTGCTATCTTAATTTCTCATGCATTCAAAATTTTATCCAATTTGGATTCCTTAGCCGTCAACCCTCCCACATTCCCTGTTTCAATCTTCATTTTTTGCCGTTATCCAGTGTTTCATTTTTAATCATGGGTTCACCTCCGCCTGGGTTTCTTTTTCATCTCCTTCCGAGCCTCTCCTACGCCGATAATTTCGAGTAATGTGAATTATACCAATTAGTTACCAGCCACGGGGGGATATATCCAAATGATGGGTTTGCCATCTTCGCTGTTTGGCCAACGGATTTTCTGTCAGGGTCTACTCCCTTAGCCATTGGAGGGACAGCTCGTCTCTTCAAGGCAGGTTCCGCACCGTAGCCCTTGGGTCTTCTTTTCCTGAACCACAAGGCCGTTGTGTGACCTACTTTCTCCATTACTGTGCCACAGCTCTTTCGTCCCATAGGTACTCGCACTTGCAAGTGAGGGAAAGTAGGGACCTTTTCGGGTACCACGGCTTGTGCGGTTTTGTAAAGTTTTGTATGACATTATATCTAATATACAACTTGTCAAAGAACACCTTTAAGATTTTAGTCTAACTACACCCCGGATGAAACTTATTCCTACTTTTATACCTGAATAGGTTTTTTGAAGTTTTTTTGGTTATTTATTTTGTCTGGACTGCAGATGTAGCCGACCTCTTCGCTTCCCGCATGATCAGAAGATACACTAGGCAAAAACTGTGAACTTGCGAGTTTCAGGAATCAAAGATCTCAAACTTATTAATCCTGGTAAAATAATGAGACTACTCTGGACAGTTTTCCAATCTTAAATAAAACGTACTCATTAAAAGCTTCTCTTTTTGTATATCTCTCTCTTTGTCTGCATATTTCTTTTCCTTTCCAATTTTCGAGTCAATTTTCATGTTGGTGTGTAAGGCAAATGCGACGTTGAATTAGTCCTGACTCCTACGTTCTTTATGAGTCCGCAAACAAATGTGAATTCGTGAGCGTAATTTGATTAAGCTTTGAGATGTCTACTTTTTCATACGTCGATATCATTTTTGCACAAGTAATTCATTATGTAACGTATATTCGTGTTCGAAATGCTTCTGGATTGCTTCACTCGTTTAGAGCGTAATTCACATCATTCGTTTTTGTTTAAATTAAGAAATTTATACTTGCTGATTTGTAGCGTTGAGTTCCGCACTCTTATGTATTCGAGAACGAAAAGTTTCGACGTTGACGTAGAAAACATCAAACAAAAAATTAATCATTGCCTATTCTCACTCGAAGATTGAAATTCAGTTTCAAAATTGTTTCAAATCGAGTAATGAATTAGAGCAACTTGTTTAAGCTCATAGTATTGGCCCCCTAAAACCTACTCCCCAATTTCCTGTATTTTTATTCTCGCGAGAAAAAGCTTACAATATTCGGCTCACTGAACGTGTCTAGTTGACACTGGTATGAGGAGTCGTGAAATCTTAAGAAAGGCGTACATTTCCTCATTTTATTGTAGCAGAGAGGGTCTGAGCCACATTTTTTGTAAGTGTTGCACTCATTTACACCAAGGACAGTTTTTCCGCGATACATCTTCTCACATTCTTTGTATTTCAATCGTAAATCATTTCTTTCGACATTGCATAATTTCTTTGAAATTTTTTCTTCAATCGGGCTCCACGTGGAGCAGTTATGACTAACGGAGATGTTTTGAAGGGGGGAAAGGAAAAACTTTCATCATAAGCATTTGATGTGAACCAATGATTTCAAAACGAATCGTATTTCTTTCTGTTTTATTTATTTACCTTGAATTTTCTCTTTTAATCGGTCTCCACCTGTGGAAATCAAGATTGACGCAAGCGTTCGGAAGATGGACGAGGGGAGTCTTTTATCATATTCATTGTAAACCCGCATCGTATGTAATACACAAAATATCATACGCAAGTGACCTACTGACCTTTATCTTTTTCTTCTGATAGGGTAATTTCATCATCGTATGATTTCTGTTTACGAGTTTAATGAAATTTGGCGGGGATTTGCACGATTCTTAGGGTATATAAGCGCGAGCAAAAGCTCGTATATTCAACAGTTAACGCAATTGTTTCTACTAGAAAAAGTTCTAGTCGACGTGCGTGGTTCAGAAGGGGATTCCTTCCGTTTTTCCGTTTTCAGTTACGAGAATCATATTCTCATATAGTTGTGATGTCTCTTGCGATGTTATGTTATTGTGTGATCGTCGCGTTCTTGATCGAATATTGTGCGGCGGAGATCACTCACGTTAATAACTTGATTGTCGGCGGCGGACCCTCTGGCTTGTATACGGCGTGGCGATTGTCGTCTCAGGATGGTCGACCTAATGAAACAACGGCGGTATACGAATGGTCTCCAGTTCGTGCAGGTGGTCGGATCTTTACCAAAACGTTTCCACAAGGGCAACATTTGGAACTCGGAGGAATGCGATTCATGGACGAGCAACCAATCGTGCAAGAGCTCCTCACTAAACTAGATTTACAGAAGGACGTTGTAGACTTTCCGATGACCGATGATCGTCTTTACTACCTGCGAGGAATACATGTCTACAACTCTTCAATCGAGAAGGATGGTGTGCCCTATCGAACCCATGTACCGAAATTCCGGAATATGCCTCCGTCCACATTGTTCAATATGGTTGCAAAACACATAGTGGGTGACAACTCACCAACGACGACGGCTGAATGGTGCGACTTTTTCGATACTGGTGTTCTACCGAAGACGTTCAACAGTTCCATCTTCAAACCGGGAGATATTGTTGGAAATATTGGTTATTGGAATCTGATGCTTGATCAACTCGGTAGTGAAGCATTCCACTACGTTGCAGATGCTGGAGGATATACATCAAATGTCATAAACCAAAATGCAGCTTTGGCCATTCACAGGAACAGCGAATTCGATCACCCAGTTGATTTCAAGACGCTCAAGAAGGGATTTTCTTCCTTATTCGAGAAACTGTTGGACGAAGTCAAGAAACAGAAGGTTCAAGTTTTGTTCAGTCAGAGGTTGACTCAGTTCTATTGGAACAATGATACGAAGAAGTTCCACAGCACGTTCGAGAAGTACGACGCTACCGGCATGTCAACTGGAATTAAGTCCTATGTTATCAGTGATACGTTAATCTTATGCGTGCCGAAACATTCAATTGATATGATACACGAAAGTGAGGTTGTCGGAAATTGGAACGATGCAGAACGGAAAGTCCTGAAGAACGAATTGGGAAGATTCTACATCGAATCTATTATTCAACAGCCAGCGTACAAAATCGGTCTTCTATACAAGGAACCGTGGTGGTTAGACGCTCCGTTTCCGCCGAGCCTTACAAAGTATTTCGAGTTGGCTAAAACTGGTAATTTGAACTTTGGTCCAACGATAACCGATCTTCCCCTCCGGCAAATTTACTATATGGGCGATAATTCGCAAAACTCGGAATCGTATTATGGTATTTTGGCGAGTTACGACGATACGCAATTCCCGAAATTCTGGAGAGTGTTAGAACAGACACCTGCCGAAAACGCTACGAAACCTTTTTCCGAAGATTTCAAACCGCTATTTGATGGCACTCCTGTACCGCAGACCATGTTGGATGTCTTACGGAAGCAGCTGAGTTTGGTGCACTACAACAGCACGAAAATGGATGCCCCAGAGGCGGAATCTGGTTTTTTCATGAATTGGGATCTTCCTCCGTACGGCGCTGGATATCATACGTGGAAAGCGCATTACAAACTCCGGGACGCGCAGTACTACATGACACGGCCAGGTGAAAAATTTGGAGTCCCCATTTTTGTCGCAGGATCGGCGTACTCGAATACCCAGGGTTGGGTCGAAGGTGCTCTTGACACGGCTGAATCCATTCTAATTGATAAATTCAAGCTGTCGCCGGTAACCGATCTTAAGAATTATACGTTGATCTGCCGTCCGCCCGGCAAATAAGTAAAAACAATATCTCGTTTTGTACTTATCAAACAATTACGGTGTTTATAAATTTCTCTTAAAGAATTCAAATCCTAGATTGTTTTCTTGAAACAATTTTAATTGATCATGTTTTATTAAACTAATGCGAGTTGTACAATTTATAATCTTTGTAGATGTAGAATTTTGTTTAGTTGTTTAAGTATTCTCGTCAATAAAAATTTGTGCAAATTATGTGGCCGTTTCATTTCTAATGGTTATTACGGTTTATGAGGAAGAAGCGGAAGAGAAAACAAAAACAACATTTTACGATGTAATTTTTCAAAAAAACTGCCAAATTCATAATTAATGATTATTGATTTTGATCTCAGGTTAGAATCCAGATGAAATACGACTATGTATTCTACAATTCGGAAAATTTTACGAGTTTACAGCTAGATCCACGATGGTAGTACTTGAAAAAATTCTGATTTCCTTCAATGACCAATCTTAAGAAATTGCAATGAACCATTAATATCTACTATTGAAACTGAAAAATCTGCCATAAAATAGGTTGGTTCCCTAATCACCCCAATTTACCTAATCACAAGACCCCAGTAGCTGCGAACTTATACTCGTTTATACTAATTTCATATAACTTCTAATTTTGAGTGTGTCTCATGAAGTAAGGAGATAATATTATGAGTGACCATTTAAGGACTTGCGGAAGAATGTGAGCAAAATTCAAGAAAAAAATGAGGAACATCTACGAGAATTGAATTCACGACTCTTATTATCATTGTCGTGTTCCTGAAGTCTGTAATATATAAAATTATTAATGTTCTCTTCAGATGTTGAGAAGAGAGAGCGAACGCGAAACTACTTTTCATCATTACGAGTTGTTGAAATTCATACGAGCACGAGAAGAAGAGCAAAAAAAGTTAAAATCGCATTGCACTCTTGAGTTACTTCTTCTTTTACCTCTCGTGTAGTTCATTTTCCTATAATTCCAGCAACATCATTGTGATTTTTTTTTCTTTCTTTTCGAAAAGCGGGCACTACTCTCTTTTGCATACTCAATTTTTAAAAGAATTTCTTGTCCTCACCACTCTGGTGAATTCTTTCGAAAACTTTTACGAGTATCAGTTTCCGTTTCATAGCACATTCTTTTAAGTAATGTTTGAGATTTTCTAACAAGATCTCCTTTACTCAATCATTGTTAAATATTTACGTGTCTCGAAGGTATTCTTTCATCGATCCTCTTCTACGCTCAAACACGATAGTTGCAAACCGTGAGCTAAAGTTGCACAGCACTGTGCAGTATATCTAAATAATAAGCAAATCAAGCAAAAAGCTATACTATAACAGTCTTCTGCATGTGTCAGCTTCATCAATAATACCGTATTAGTTACCACGTTGTTCTTTCCCCGGGGAAATTAATCGCTAAATTCATTTCGACGATGGCATTAATGAAAAAGACAAATACAGCGGAGATGATAACGGTAGGAACGACAGCAACATGGTAACCTGCGGATTAGTGTGTCCTAGGCGTGAAGAGTCGATTAAATGGGACAAAAAGCATATTACACTTACATAATATTACGTATTATGCTGGAACAGTGATTGTAAATTTTATTATACCTGTTTCATTCCACAATGTATATATCCAGATTGTGTGCACGCAGTCATGAGTAAATTTATCTAAACGATCACCGTCTATTCGTTTTCCACGAATTAGGTAGCTCAATGTTCCCCGCATCGAGTTAGTATAAAGTTTTCTATTTTTAATTCGTGAGGTCTGTATTGATGGCTTTTGGTGAGAAATTGCGATTTTTCTTAGTTAGGGACTCGCCATTCCGAAAAATCTCTTGAAGAAAAAGTTGAACTTGATATCTTATGAGAAAACAGAGAAATCAAACAGTTTGCAGGCGCGATTGTGTATATATTTTTTACATTCGCTGAGAAGTGTCAGGTTTACATAGATTTTTCTGGGACAGAATTTTGAAGACTCGAAGAAAAAATTGCATTGAAAGTTGAGAATTTTCTCCATTACCCCCCACACAGCCCATTCAAATTCAACGTATCATTTTGAGAACCGAAATTCGTGTAATTTCCTCGAGTTTTTATACATTTCTCAGTTCAAAATTCTTTGAAGTCCTCTTTGGTTTCATCACCCAGCTTATGCTACGGAACTCCAAGTCCCTAACGCGAACTAGCAGAGTTTCTTTTTTTCTTGAGTTAGGCAATCAAAATCGTAGAAAATAATATCAATTATGATGACTTGATGAACTAGGAATTAGTAAGCTATTGAGATTGCTAGATTGCTATGGACGGCAGGGGGAGGAAATAACCTTTCTTTAAAACAGATCTCCTGACTCTTCTTATTTTCTAAAATCTCGTAGAGTGCGTTTCAAAGCGGTAGGCTCGATCTTTAGGAGCTTGCTCCGAGAGACTGCAGCTGAGGCAATACAAACTGCAACCCCAAGGCATCCTTCAATTATGACACATCACATTCTGAAATCTGCGAGTTCAATCCACCTCTCCTCATTCTTGTAATCTATAAAGTGGGCTTTTAT
The DNA here is from genome assembly GCA_035079385.1 of Aspidiotus rigidus. Classification (NCBI taxonomy): domain Eukaryota; kingdom Metazoa; phylum Arthropoda; class Insecta; order Hemiptera; family Diaspididae; genus Aspidiotus; species Aspidiotus rigidus. Next base: position 13,713,352 of record JAVHKY010000003.1, on the reverse strand, counting down.
ACTGCTGTTTGTTTGGCTTATGTTAGGCCTAGTATAATTTAGTATACTGTATAGCCATACATTCTGTTTTTTAGGTCTATTCTCTCTTCCTCCCCCCCCCCCCTTGTCAATACTGCTAATATAATGATATATGTATCTGTTTGTCACCTTCTCTCGTGTCCGACTCTTGAAAATATCCGTCTCTTTCACATTGTTTCTCCACGTCTTCCACCTGTTCTTTGTAACCAAGCAAATAACAGGGTTGCCATGTTTCAAACTTCCGACTCACGTATTCTGATAATCAACCAAATTCAGCAGGCAAATCCAGGGCTGCTATGTTTCACGCTTCCATTCAAGCTCTAAAAATAATTTTTTATACGAGTGCATTCAGAAAGGTTCAAGAATGTTGCATCCCTGCAGATCTCTGTTGTTCTATGGGCAATAGATTGTACAGGAGTTTTAATTATAGTTTTGGAATTGGAATTATCAAAACTATAATACGCAAACATTGTTCTCAAGAATCATAATATATATAAGTGTTCAAAATTTAATGAAATTCCACTTGAAGGTGATGAAGAATTGAGCTACTCAGTCCAGATCATGTCACTTTCAAAAATGACAGAATTGTAACAGAATCATGTCAGACAGACAACATCATTATGACAGAGTTGTGGTAGAATTCTGGCAGAATTTAAAAGTACTGCCATTAGTCTGTTGTCATTCTCAAAATATTTTGCTGTCATCATTGTGTCAGAATTAAAGCAGAATGGTCACAGAATACAAACGTCAGATAAAAACAGAAATGTAAGAAAAAAAAAAAAAAAAAATGTAATGTCGTTTTCACTTTGTATCAGAAATCTGTTGAAGTTGTGACACAATTTCTACAAGATAATGACCGATTCACAACATGAATGTTACAGGATTACAACACAATTATGACAGAAACATAATGAAATTATTTACCTGATTCCGTGGATTAGAGGAGGACATCAACTTGCCGAACATTGATTGTAGGCAATTTTGGTGTAGATTGAATTCAAATAATTTTATAAAAATATAGATTATAATTTTTTCGTTTCAAATTGATGACCAAACCATAATTATTTAAAAATAAATTTGAATGATTTTTCAGAATAAAACTACGGATTTAGTGATAATAATTTTTTTGTTTTTCAATAATATTATTGAAAAATTGTACAAACTTGTATACCTAACACAATTTACAATTTTTCAATAAAATTTTAATCAGAGCCCGTATTTTCAACGCTAGAAATGAGGGGTTTTAGCAATATAATGTTACGTTTTTGGAATTATTTGGCATTGAAAAAAAAAAATGAAAAATTCGAGTTTTTAACTTAGTGCTTTTACAAACTCACAACTAGAATTATTCAATTTCTATTAAAATTACGTGATTTTTCACCATAATAAACAAATTTTGGGGATCAAACTCATCAATAAAAAACCATAGCAAATTTTTTAATCAAAATTTTTAATTTTTCAATTTTGGACTAAAAATACTTATAAAAAAATATTATTCTATTTTTACCAAAATTGCTGAATTTTGCTTATTTTCAGCAAAATTCAGCAAAGTTTGTTCAAGATTTTATAATTTTGGACGAGATATTATAACAAACTGGTCATTTTCGGCCTCATTCTGCTTCAAGCCCCAATTTCGGCAAAATAAATTTTTTTTACAGGGTTTGTCAAATTTTCCGCGTAAATACGAAGTATACTTCCATCTGTAATGTTTGATATAAGTTTGAATTGGCTCTGTACATGGGAGGCAACTCGAAAAAAATTCTAAGACCCGAAGAATCTGTAGAACTTTTTGAAAAGAAAGACTGAATTTCTATCTGATTTCCAAGCTTCCTACCCTTAGAGAAAGGTTTTGACAATACTTCCGAGAAACCCTTACTCTAATTATAATAATAAACATAGCTCTCAAACTAGATAATCAAACTCTTATGAATTTGGGGAATTCAAACTTTAATAAATTTTGAAGTATAAGGCAACCAATAATTATTTAAAAATGAGTTGATGGATGAAAAAATGTCCAGAAAAGTTCTTCAAGTTTTTCTTGAAGGCCCAAAATGCATGTACATATTTTAAACTAGGGCATGAGAAGAATTAATCAATTTTGAATGAAAAAGTGAAAACAATTTTGATTCTCAATAATTATTCCTGAAGTTTTCTTCTTTTCGTTTTTTCTTTCTTTTTCTTTCTTTCTTTCCTTCTGTTTTTTTTTTTTCAACGAGCTATTTTACTATAGACAGGGGGTCGTTAGCTTTTACTTTGGGAAAAAATATTGGGGTTGAATGAATTTGTGACAGTATAAGGACTGGAGGAAGGCAAGAGCGTTAGGAATGGATTCTGGTTTTTGAAGAGAAAAAAAGGAGACTTAATGAGAGGGGACAGAGAATGGTTTCTTGAGGTTCAGGAGGTACAGAAAAGTGAAGAAATGGGAGACATATAACTCCTCAGCTTGGCAAAATTGGCATGAGGTGAAGTGGACGGCCCTGGGAAAAGGAAGAAGGGAGTTAGGGTGTGCTAAATTCTTTGTCATTCTATGACTATTTAATTCTTTATGGCGCGTGGCATGAGGAACAAATTGAAGATAGAAATCAGGAATTTTCAACTAAACAAAGTTCATTATGGGGTTCAGAGGACCGCAAGAAAGTTGGCCGTAAGCGAGAATGAGCGTCTTGAATTTTCTGTGAAACTTGAAAATGATAAAGAATTGGAATCAGGAAGTTTAACCTCTGTTGAATGTGATCATAACATTTTTAGAAGAGACTCTAAACGCTTTCGAGAAAAAGAGTTAACTTACACTTAAGATGACATTAAAGTAAGTTTACCTTACAGCTGAGCTAAGAGAAAGGAACACAAAAAAAAATTTCAGGCTGCAAACCAGAAGCCAAAAGGGGAAATGATGAGCAGGTTCTAGGCTAGCTCGATTAATATTGAACTCTACTCATTTTTAGGTAAGAAACTTAATAGGCTAAATATTCTTGTAGCTCCTCTGTCACAATTTTGTAGACAAAATTCTCACAATATTCTAACGCAAATTGAGAGATATTTTGACAGGAATATTGCAGATTGGCAGCATTCTTTTAGCTTTCTGCCTTGATGACGAAATTCTCACAATATTCTAACACAATTTGAGAGATATTTTGACAGGAATATTACAGATTGGCAGCATTCTATCACATTTCTGTCTTAATCTCAACAGCAGAATTCTCACAGTATTTTACACACATAATAACAGTATTCTTACAAAATGATACTTGAAGTGACACAATTTTAACAGAATTGCAACAGAACTAACAGAATCCTCACATTCTGACAGATGGTAGAATAGGTCCCACATTCCGACAGAATTATTGCAGATTGGTGGCATTCTGTCATTTTCCGTCAACCGGGTATTGCAAGGTTGACAGGGAGAGAAAACAGTGAACTTTTTCAACGTTTTGGAAGTCCTAGATCACTTTTATCTTGATAAAATTTTAGGTTTCCTTCGGTCATATATGTATCTAAGCCCGTATATTTTAGGCTTATAAGATTTTTTTTAATGTCCACGTGGATCTCCCCCGAAACTACTGGATGGATTTTTTCGAGACTTACGCAAGTTATAGTCTGATATCTGAAGATGTGCACCTGCAATTTTGTTGAGCAGCGGATGAACTTAATTGACGATAATTCATCATTCCGATTCTGTAGATTACGAACTGTTACTATGTTATCGCGGTCACGGTAATGTGCCTTCATCGATAAATTATTGTCACTTCAGATACAGGATGGGGTAGATTCTCTTGACCAATTTTCAATGTGTCAGAAGAAAAGTCGTGCACTACTCACGTTTTTTCCTTTATGCGGTTGATATCTCAGATTCTCAAACTGATCAAGATGATATAAAAATTACAATATAATTTCGGAATACACTGTTTCTTCTTCTAATAAATCTGTCAGCTCAAATTGAAAAGCAAGAAAAGAAAACAAACACGATTCTTCTTTATTTGGAGGGACTCTTCAACTTTTCCCTTATTTTAATAGCTGCTTTTTTCTTTTTTTTTTTTTTTTTTTTTTTTTGGTTCTCATAAATTCTAACGGTTGGAAAACCTTACGAACGTATCTACAACCATAAAACTAATTAAAGAAGCAAAGATCGAATACAATCATCGTAAAACAACTTCGCCAACATGTTCCATTCATTTGTTTATGAACTGTTTCACGTTGACTCTCATCAAAGAAAGAAATTCAAGAAAAATATTCATTCAAATTATGATTCACGCCAAAAGATTAGAGCATACGTGGTAACATTTCTACCTACAGACAAATAAATCACTCGATATCTACCTAATCTGATCGAAAAACTGTCTCACTCCGAGTGAATCGTATATTTTCTTACAGTCTGTCTGTATTTGTGTGGCCGACCTAATTCAATTTACGTTTCGATAGTTCTTACACAATATTATGCAGTGTGCACCACCCGTAAATAGGCGTGTGTACCTAGCGAACAGGAAAAAATCTTCAAATTGTGGAGCTCTCTTGGGAATAAACTTCGCAAGAAATGAGTGTAGCAAAAGGCATGGCCCTACTGTCGCCTTCGGACACGTAATAAACTTCTTGTCAATGTGAACATTTCCGACAGGTCGGAGTTTCTCCGCCAAGATGATACATCCTAATTCTTCATCCGCAAAATCACAAAATCGCGTTTTTCTTAAACACTATTCGTCATTTCACGGTACGTATATAGGTATACGTTATTTGAAGAACTTCGACTTTTCCGACCGCAGTGATTATACTCGTATATATACTCGTTTGCGGTAGAAAATTTTGTTTTTGAAAGATGTTGTTACTTATCTTTCTTCTTTTCGACTCGCAAGTTTTTTTCCTTCGCCAGAACAAACTTTCTATCATAATTCTCGTGCTATAAAAACGCGCCGTCGTGACCCTACACGACATCATATTCTAAGTACGTTTATTTGTAAAACGAATAGCAAATTTTATTGGGTCGAGACATTTTTAGCGCGCGGGAAACGCGGAAAAATGCTGCAAAATGTCCAACAGAGATGTACACGATCGCGTGTAGTTCGGTAACTAACTTTTACCAAAGGACGACGAGAGACCGCCCGTCGCTACAAATTAAATTAATCGAGCTGAACTTGTGAATGTGGAAGCGTTTCGTGATTTAAAGCGTTTTGCCGTTGTATTATTCGTCGTGGCACGAATTCGAACAATCGGAAAATGTCACCTGTGCTCGCGACACGGGACTAGTTTTTACTGCTTTTGACGTCGGATTTTTCCTTTAAAGATTTACGCGCTCTAGAAAAAGAATAGAAATCTCTAAAGCTGAGAAAAAACGGTCAGCTTATGACAGGGGCGAAAATTTGTTTTAGTAAAGGTTGAACGATGAGAGTTTCTGAAAGCACGGGGTACACGATCTTTAATTCATAAAGTGGTAGTTCAAATTGGCTTGCGTCGATAGCTATTTGCCTTAAGCATAAACCGCAGAAGGGAGACCGAGTCATAGGTTTGCGAATTCCGAATTCAGACCCACGATTGATCTGGGCTAAAAATTCTTATGTTTGACGTTCACTCAGTCTGTATATAATTTGTACAGTTTATACGATTGCGAGGTGGTCAACCGTACGACATGAAAGCGATACTCGTAAACTCCGAGTGCACAGAGATTGCCCGGAAAGTGAAATACAAATTCCGAGATCGACTCACTCACTAGCTTTTACTACTAACAGCAGCCTTAAAAAGACCCTTCATCATTCAATACTTTCAACGCGTTCGATTTGCATGTAGATACCGACTTTTTTTCTCTCCCTTCTTTTCATTTCTTATTCCTCTTCTCCGACCTACTCTGTCTTCTAGCGAACGATCAAAACAGATCGGAGCGGAATCAAGGAGATAGTGAATGAATAGTTGGAACTAGCTCGTGATTGATGAGAGTACGTATACACTATTCGTTCATTCCAACTTATTTTCAACGTTAATGTTACCTTTTGCGCGAGCGTGACGATAATAGCTCGTCATTGTCGCTTCCTCTTTTTGACGCCCGCTCCCTCCTCCGTATCCGCGTCGAAAGTATGCTATTTTTCGCTATCTGCTCCGCTTTCCTTCTCATTACATAGCAATTTTTGAAACGACGACAAAAACGACAGCGGACAAAAAATCAACGTGTTCTGTTCTTAATTTAAGCATCTTCGTCGCAGATAATTCGATTTGTTCCCCCAAGTTTGGATTTCATCTTTCAAAAGTGGCGTTCATCAGTCCCTTATTTTGAATGCCAATAACATTTCTTTGATGTTTGATGTTTAATATCTTCATCATCATAATTCTATTTTTCTTCTTCTTTTTCGAATCATCTTTGGGAAGAAGTTGAATTAATTATCGCGTAATTATGAAATAAAGGACTTCACCTCCGTGTTCTAGATTTCAGCGCGTTAGGTTGTAATTTCATTCTTTTATCCTATACTTTTTATCGCGGGATGGGGATGCCGCGTCTTCAAAGACTTTCGTGAAATTTTACCCGCCGAAACTTTTCCAAAGCCGAGAAGGAGAAAAAATAGGAGGTTGTGAAAATGAGAAAAATAAAAAAAATGGAAAGTAGGACGAGCACTGGAAGGAGACTATATGGCAGATTATATGAAGCCAAAAAATACTCATTCCATCTTATTTTATTGAAAAACTTGGCAACTAAAGTTTATCAGGTTGCTCTTTTAGGCTGTCAGATTCCTTTTTAATCTTTACACAGTGGAAAATATTCTTTTTCTCTTTCGACTTCTTCTCATTTCTTTTGTTGACCGTTTGCAGTACAATGCTTTCCACGAGGGTAAGATTAAATAACTTGTGCTTCATTTACTATATATGGTGGCTGTGCACAGAGTAAGTGAAGCATCTTACCTCGTTGGTTCACGTTCGCGTTTTATCGATAAAGTTTCGCAGGTAATCCCAAAGTCAGCGGTGTTTCTTGTTTCGAAAACAACTTGTTTGTACTATTAAGAAAATTCTACTTGCGGACACGTACGAGTGTTAAATCGCCGACAGCCGCTCTCTATTCCGGTAAGTTTTATTAAAGTCGAATTAAAAATCTCTTTAGACGCTGTTACTCGAGCGTATTAACGAGAAAATCCGAAGCGCGTCCTATAGCTTCTTTTGCTATTGGTCAGGTGAAAACTTACGTTTCTGTGGCAGAAAATTGTGATTATGAGAGGAAAAAAAAAACTTGTTCGAAAGTTCTTTTTAAAGTATTCCAATCAATAACGAAGTAATTGGTAAAAAGAAGATTATTTCGTGAGTCTGACAATATATTTTTAGGGTAGATCGTTGATTAGTTCGAAGTATGTTTTACCCTATCAGCCATTACAAGCTCGGCAGAACGATAAAGATTGCTTTCTGCAATAATAAATTTCATAGTAACGTTCGTAATTCCCAACTTAAGAATTAAAATCAAAGTTGACGGGAGACATAGGCTTAATGATATTACTTTTGCAAAACTATTCTATCAAAAATCAAAGTTGGCGAGAGACATAAGCTTAATGATCTAATTTTTTGCAAAGCTATTCTATCTTCTGAAAATTACAATTCCTGAGTTACAATAACAATTCCATCGTAACCAGTAAACTTTATCCAAAAGTTGAAAACTCGTAATGCATTTAAGGCCATACTTTACCTATCTCTTGACCCCTACTAATTGGGAATACTGTACCTCTTACTGGGGATACATGCGTCTAGATTGGCCGAATTTTTGTTTGTGAGCGACAGATGACTCTTGGTGCGAGTCATCTAGTGCATCTCGAAACTCTTTTTTTGAATGTGAGTTCTGTGGTTTAATTGGGGAAATATATAAGTGCACGCCTCATAAAATTATATTGACCGCCAGTTCCCCTCCCGCCATAGAAAAAAACAGACACGACGTTGAAACCATTACGAACGCCATAAATGCACGCCAGGACTGGCACACGACCAAGATGATTTTGCTGCATTTATTGTGAGGAACTCCAGCCAGGATGGGCTTGACAGTAGAGACTGCCTCCCCATAATAAACCTCAAACTCCTTATGAGTGAGATATGACTGTTGATGGAGGTGTTTTCCCAGTTGTTCCACCCCGGAGGAGTCAGTCGAGTCAGTTGGTTAATGCATTGGATTTCGAGCATTGTCGTGAGATCTTTACTGGTTGGTAAAATACTGAGGTTCGTCGTCGAAATAATATGATTCGGCAGAAGTATGATGCCAAGGGGATGCGCGGTAGTTACAGTATATGGATCAGTGCAATAGCCGCGGACGTTTCATTATTGACTGGTATTCAAGAGTTCGCCGTTTTGACAATATTCGCACTTCTGATCCTTCCCGTGATTTGCCAATTCCACTCTTCCTTTTTGCAGGCCCTTTTTGGCAAGCAAGGTTCTTGATGGAGTCTAATCTTCAGGCTCATTTGGAGCTTCCCTTCGATCTTCAGGAAACTTTTCACGCTGCACATGTCAAGTGGTAGGCGGATGTTAATTTCGACTCTTCTCGGCGTTCGTTATTATGAAGGCAGGTACCATGTAGTCTTGAACTCAGATTTATTCAAGAAGCGGTTGGGCTTAGCCGTTGTAAATTATTTGAAAACTCATATTTGTTAATTGCATTAATGTATCAATATTGTAATGTCTTTATAAAATATTATGGTGATGGTAAAAAAAAAAAAAAAAAACTCCACTTGGAATGCTGCCTTGAGGTTTGTGCTGACTTGTCAATAACCAAAGCATTCCATTATCTTCTTTCCTGTGGTGTTTTTGTCCTCTTCAATGGATTTTGAGTGTTTTGATTTTGTGTGCACAACTTGTATCAAGATGTGTGCACTACTTACTTTGTGTATTTGTCCGTTTCATAGGATTTCCAGTGTTTTGGATCTTGAGTGCACAACTTATATGAGGATTTGTGCACTACTCACTTCGTTTTTATCCGTGTAGTACATTTCGTAGGCGTGTCAATTTTGTTTCCTTGGCGTGTTATCGATAGGCGGGCAATATCGTTTTTTGAGGCGTGCGATTAAATGTATGCCTTTTAATTGACTATCCAGAGGTGTCTTCAACCAGCTGGACAGCTTCATTATTAATAATTTTTGGGTCATATCCACAAGCACGGTGTGCAAAGTCAACTCACATTGTCTTCTCTGCATTTATCTTGTGGCCCTGTTGACCATTTCGGTAACTGCTGCTTGTAGTCTTTTAGTTGCGATGGTGTAATTTTCGTGTGGTGAGAGTGCTGCAGTATCATCTGCAAAAGTGGCAAGTGTGGTGTTACTTATTTGTACCGGAATATGAGCGGTGTACAGGTCGTACTACAATAATGGACCAAGTACGTTGCCCTGTGGTACTCCTGCTGTAATTGGTTTGGGTTTGAAAAAGTTTTCCAAATGTACAATTCTACTTTATTAGTTGCTTTTACAAGAGTTGTGGCTCAGTGGCGGAGCGGTACGAACACGGCCTTGTAACCTGAAGGTCCGCGGTTCGATACCAGCTTCGAGCGAGCGTTAACAGTAGCAGGTTATTTCTCGAACAATCACTTCCAACATCGTGCTATCTGTTAACGTCACTGAGCCGATCAACCTGTATCAGCAACGAGTCGGATAATCTAGAAGTGGGGATTACCGGCGGTATCTAAACGCTCGAACAGGCCTTTGCGATAGACCCGGCTAACCCAGCAACCCCTATCTCACGCACATGCGAGGTAAATAAATAATAAGATAAAGAGTGTGTAATAATAACGCAGCATTTCGTCACCTTCCCAAGCCGGACTAGGGCACCGTGGGAAGCGTAGTCCTAATACACCGCACCACAGAAATTCATAGATTGTGGTGCGAGGCCGTTGGCCAAAATTGGCGTAAGTGAGGCTGTTATTATTATATTATTATTATTTTACAAGAGTACTTCCGGGTATTATCCCATTATCAGTTGTGTCTTAAATATGAGTTTTTATACTATAACACTGCGATCTTATAGGCTATAGTAATGCTGTGTTGTTATTGGTTCGCTGTTAGAAACTTACATTGTGTTCTTATTGGCTGAAACATGGTTTTTAGTAATTGGTTCACTCTATTGGCCTAAATGCTGCGTTTCTATTGGCTACCTGGTTTTCTACCATCTTATTGGTTGGTTCTGTTTTTCTTCTCTCGTCTAATCACCAAGCCGAATAACTTTTCCCAATCAAACGTGATTACATTGTTCAAGAGACAGGCCTTCTTCCTCGTTGCTTTTGCATCCTCTATTTGTCCCAGAGTTTTCTTCTCTTTGTCCGATTCTCTACATATGTATGACTTCAAATATTCCCTCTCCATTCTGGTATTCTCTGTTGCAGTGTTTACCAAACAGTGACTTGCCATCTTCTTTCTCCCTCGACTTTTTGTGCTCCTTTTTCCTGATCTCGAACTTTCTTCCAGTCTCACCGATGTATGCCCTCGCAGTGCTCACAACTGAGCTTGTACACTCCGCTCAAGCTTTCCTTGTCCTTTTCTTCCGTCTGGTCATTGCTGATTCTCTTCACCATGGGTTGGTTATTCTGGATACCGACATTCACATCGTAGCCATTGAACGCCTTTATCACCTTGTTTGTGTACTTTCCTATACATGGTATCGATCCGGAGTACTTTCTCACTATACCATCATGGGTTCCCTTCTTTCTTCAGGCGCGGATCCATGGGGGGGGGGGGGGAATAAGGAAAATTCCCTCCTCCCCCCCCCAAAAAAAAAAAAAAAAAAAAAAATCACCAAAAAAACCAAAAAAACAACAAAAAATTTGTAATATCGAAGAAAATGTAAAAAAAAAAAAAAAAAAAAAATCCTTTAAACTTTTTTTGGACTGTTTCCCCTCCCAAAGTGATCGTCTGGATCCGCGCCTGTTCTTTGTTTCCATTTTCCCAAAGACTCCATCCACCATACCTCTATAGAAACCATTGGCTTCTACAACGTCCTTTACTATCACGGTCTCTTTCCTCTTCTCTTCGTTGTTCTTGAGGACTGAAAATGCTCTATAGCAGTACTTCTGGATTGCCGCTAACTTGTGCCTGTGGAGGTGGCAGGAGTCATTTGGGATGGTGGTGTCTTTATAGTCGGCTTCCTATAGATTTTGTATTGTATCCTGTTGTTCTCCAGTGTGAATGTAAGGTCAAATAGTCGATGGTTTCATTGCCTTTTTCCACTGTGAATTTGATGCTCTCATTCATCGCGTTCATTTCCGAAAGGAATAGGTCCACCTGTCTATCAGTGCCTGACCACACAATCAGGATATCATCTACTTATCTGGCCCAGTGTTTGATCGAGTTTCTGAACTTGCTGATGCCCTTCAATATCTTGTTTTCCATATCATTCATGAATATCTTCGTCAGTATTGGTGACAGCGGTGATCCCATCGCAAGTCCCTTTTCCTGACAGTAGATCCTGTTATTGAAGCGGTATTAGTTCTGGCTCATGATTTCTTCCACTATGTTGGCGTACTTCGACCCATCGGGGTTCCCATAGTATCTGTTGTTTTTGAACAGGGTGAGAATTTCCTCCTTTGGTATGGTACCAAACATATTTGCTACATCAAAGGATACCAGCTTGTCGTTACTCTTGATTTCCAACTTGTTCAGGCGCTCAATCAGCTTTCCGTTGTTTCTGATGCTTCGTCTGGTTGCAAACTGCTAGTTTTCTTTCAGGAATGTGGCTACGATCTTCGCTATCTTGTAGCATGGTGATTGAATGCTGTTGACCTGGGGTCTCATCGGACGGCTTGTTTTGTGAAGTTTTACAAGCCCCTTGAGTTGTGGTGCAACCGGGTTCATCCCAAGCGTCCTTCCCTTGCCGGGTTCATTGTTCCGTTTCAACACAGCTTTCAGGTCATCTTAGTATTTCTGTGTTGGGTTTTGTGTCAGCTTTTGGTATCCATTCACTGCGATGTACGACTTCACTTTTTGGGTGTAGTCCTCCTTCTCCATTACCACTACCCTTTTGCCTTCGTCAATATCAGGTTGTTCTGTCGGATCTTTTTTTGTAGATTTGTGATCTTCCTCGTCATTACTTGCGTTCTGTCAATGGTTTGGCTCATATTCTCCTCGATGCCCAACATCACTTTCCCAATTTTGGTCCGGGCTTCTGGTCCGGGAAGTTAGCTTCTCCATGGCTATAGAATGCTCTATTTTTGAGGTGGGACGTTACAATCTGCACGTGCTGTACAGAAAAATTTCGACTAATTATGTGCACGAATTCTGGTGTTTAAACTCTTATCAAAAGCTTGACCAATTTCTAATTTTTCTCCTCAAGGGCCTGCCTTGTAGTCGTACCGACTCGATTTACTTGTGGGTCGGAATGAACTGGGTTCCTCCGGAAATTCATCTGGTTTTGCTATCACTGTTATCTTGACCAGTATCCCCAATTTGGGAACATATCGGAATCTTAGTGTACAAATAAATTAGCATTACTAGTTCTTTGCGAGATAGCTCTTGCAATATGCGAGCCGAGACTTGGTCATGGCTTGACGAATGTTTTCTACTGGTCATATTTTTGACCTCTTTGTACCATACGTGGTACTTTTAAAGTATTAAAGTCTTAAACTTTGTGCGGTTCGCAATAAGTAAATATTCTAATAAGGCATGATGTGTTGATGGTATCAATAGATTGCCAGAGGTTACAACTTTTAATGGTGGTAGTGCAAGGTAGACTGGGGCAATGGGGAGTTCAGTACCGCAGTGTAATCGGGTGGTAATGCCTGCTGTTTGAATTAAGGAGCCAGTTTCATGATGTAGAATGTTGTTGGGTACATAAGGAGCTGCTCGACCATACGCTGCGTCGCGTCGTTGGGATGATTGCATTCTTATTTCGAGATTCAGAAATCAGTGCGGTATGTCAATTGTTGTGGTTTGCTTTGTTTTGCGCGCTAGAAGATCATTAGTAATCCATGTTAATATTTTTGTCGTTTGAAGGTTGGATAGGGCGCGCCATCATGGCTTCTTGGTCGTTACATTAACTACGTAAGTTAATATTTGATCCATAGGTTCAACTACTTTACTAAGGTGCTGCGCAAGACTTTCAACTACTTTTTAGACGGTCATCTGTGACAGTAGCAAAGGTATGCTGTCTTAAATTTAGCTGGATTTGGTGGCTTGCAGATATTGCTCGACATAAGTGCGGGATAAGTTGCGCCTAGGCGGGCTGTGATACTATGACTGTGTGGTGGAGGGAGATTTAGGGTTTCAAGACGGTGTTCATAATTCCTGAGTTAAAATGATAATTTCATCCTTTCCAGGAAACTAAATCTAAATGTTCGAAATTCATGATGCATTTAAGGCCATGCTTCACCTATCTCTTATTACATAATAATTGGGAATACCTCTCTCGGGCCAAATGTTGCGCGGAATACTATACAAGTTTCACAAATCTATAGTTGAAGATCATTAAAAACACTATGCCAATATTCAAGTTTAGTAACTGATAAGATATGAATTTTTCTAGAAATACTCTTCCTTTTACGGTTCATTAACTTTAGCCTAAGTAATAATGCTGATTTCCTTCTTATAAACTAATTTGCATTGTTTATATTTGTACGACGATTTAATAACGCAATTTTGCTCGATTTCGGCGGATTTCATTCTTTAGTCAATTAATAATCTAGCAAATCTCTTCAAGTTTTCGCAATAATTTTTAGGTACATATGCACGCACGTCATCATAATCTACTTATTGGGAGTCGTGGAACCAACGCAATATGCATTGCACCATTTATGAATGTCTACGCTGATGAAATATGGCTCCATATTGAATGGTTTTTTTTTTTTTTTTTTTTTGACATACCGTAATCTATAAAAAATTTCCATTTATACCGACTTTTAACAATCATCTTCAGATTTTTTTCCCCTCTTCAGAATATTTTTCTTCAAAATGTTATAATTTTATGCTGTTTCAGAAGAATCTGCGAACACCCTATTAGAAAACTTTTTCAGTTTAGAGGCGAAAGTACAAAGCCAAAAGTGTTCACAACAAGTATTTTAAGTATCAATAGAGTTCACCATCTAGCAAAAAAGACTGAGATTATGATGGTGGAAAAAGAATCCTGTAACTTCGGTAGAAGACGTAAAGAATACAGCAGGAAGTAGTTTTGAATTTTTGGCTTGTACCAGAATAAAAGAACCGATCTAGTTCTTGCGACGAAATTGGCTACAACCCAGTTAAAATTTTTTAATGTTCGGTCAAGAAGAAGTACTTTTGAAATATGGTCCCCGCGTTTGCTTTTCCTTTATAACTATATTTTTTCGATGCGTGTACGTACGTATATATATTATACGGTTTTCTTTCGTTTTGTATACTTTCGAATTTTCTCGGTTGTATGTTAGAAATAATTTTGGTTTATTTTCGTGTGCGACAAGTCGGAAAATAAACTAATATTCCGCGAAAAATGTCATTTTAAGCGTTAACCTGATACTAGAAAAAGAAGAAAGATAACTGTAGAAAAGTTCAAAGAAGTTTTCAGTGGGGTGAGTGAAGGATATTATTATTTGGTCTTGTTTCCATCGAATTCGTGTAATGAATGGTTGGTAATCGCCAGTTTTGAAAAAGTACTACGCGAAACGGTGGTTGATTATTTTGCGGGAAATTTCATCAGCTCTGTTCGTATTCGCGCAAAAGAACTATAAAGGAAAATTTTACATTTGGTCTCGTTCTCTCTACAGAGACGTCCTACAGAGAATAGTAGTTCCAGACGCGAAGATGAGTAGCTTACTTTTTGTTGCGAAAACCTAGGAAAAAGTTTCAAACTTTTGTTACTCAGCTCCTTTCTATTCTCTAGAAGGACCGTCTGCGGTTTTACAGGATAGCTATAAGTTTAGTGTGCATTAATTTTCGTTGAAATTTCTAATAAACACTTTTCTCTTTCCGCACATTCGTATTCGAGGGAACATAACTCTCTAAAATGTAATGCTGTAACTAAAGCCTCGTTAATCAGAACGAATTGAAACGCAAAGCCTATATTGTGGTTTTTCTGATGAAATGGAAGATTTTTAATTGTTTCAATAAATTTACTCCTTACGAAAAAGATGAAGGAGTATAAAATACGAACTGTACAAAAAGTTGGATCCTGATGTATCTTACAACAACATAATCGTGTCATACAATTTGGTATGAAATCATCAATGCGATCAATTTTTCACCGCTTCATCTGTATTTCTGTTTTTATTTATATATTCCATGTTTTTGCCCTAAGTTATACTTCCTAATTTCCAAATTTACATACGTGTGTGCGGGCACACCTGACCTTCGGACTTTGAAAAATTTCGACCTCAACTTCAGTGTTATTCCAGATTTGCGTGCGCAGGAAAATCTAAAATGTGGTAGGCCTAGGTATTATTATTTTATGCTTGGTTAAGAAGCCAATGAGTGCTTAGGCCAGAGGAGGGATGGGGCTTGGAGGGGCTAAAGTATACAAGGCTGTGCTAGTTTATTCTCGGTATCCAATTATCTACCTTCATTAAGTACAGTGTTATGGGCTATAAGGAGGAGAACCCATCGACTTTTATTTTGACTTTTCAGTGGATTTACTTTTATGTAGTTTACCACGAACAAAACATCGTTCAAGGTCACTTTAAAATCACCGCTCATAGTTTTTGTCATGAATACCTTTTTGTGGAGGAAAAAGTGTGTCTGAGATGAGTGGATCTTTGTCTTTCGCCAATGTTACGAATCTCTTCGAAGTACCCGTCATACTTGAAGCCCTGTCAGTATACAAATACCATCACAGAAATCTCACGAGATTCCATCAACAACGTAAAAAATATCTTCACCTCTTGCTGGTCTTCATATCTTTTATTCATTTGGTTCTGCCAAGGCTTTTTTTTTTTTTTCAAGGGTATAGGGAGGTTAAGATACGGGAGCTGTTGAATTTTGAAATTCTCGTAAGTCTCTCTCTTCATTCATATGCCTCAGTGGTAAAAATCTCACCTCTATGAAGGTTCAGCAGCCAAAAGTTTTTAAGTCTCTAGATTAAGTCAAAATTAGGTTAGTATGTCCTTTGTAGAAAATAGTTTTATGAAAGTACTGTAATAGGTTTTCTGCTTGAATATAATTTTTGCAAAAAAATGAGAGTTCATCCAAACATTTTGTTGAGGGCATCTCTTAAAATACGACAACTCGCATTAATTTTCCCCATATTTCGGAGGTTTAAAATACGAGTACGACTGCACTTGAAAAATTTGGTGCTATAATTGTCTACGAAATGCTATAAAATTTTATAAAGCGGAATATAAGTGAAATTTTATTGCGATTTTCAAATCGATAAATTAATTATGTCCAGAGCAGAGTTAAAATTTTCGAAATTTTTCAAGCTAAACAACCCACGTAGTTATTGATATGATTAGTTTTTTCCTCGATATAAATAAATGTGAATTAATAGCTGAGCGAGTCGAATTCATTTTAATAATTATATTTTAGAAATACTACGAGAAGAAAGTGACTATTTCTTTTATTACAATTTTTCAGATCGTTTGTTGCCTGTATTCAGGACAAATTTATTTCTGTGTATTCACCTCAAAATGTATTTGAAGAGAAGATGACGGCACAAACAATATGTTCAATCAAACATATACCTTCTCAAATTCTAGATTCGTCGACTGTCTCAATTTCCTATTGTAACGAGTCGAAAAAGAAACGAAATTTTAATCATCCAGAATGGTCGTGATTTGTTCGTGTCATCAAGGAAAGAAAGAAAATAATAAAAATAAAGTGACTCTTGAACACGTTATGTTTCAGAACGTTATACAGAACAAAAATCAAAATAATAATAATAGGGGAAAAAGAAAAAGAAAAAAAAAAAAAAAAAAATAGAAAAATCAACAACGAGAGGAAACAGATTCTCTACATAGGAAAGCAAAAGAGAGTGAGAAAGAGAGGGGAAAAAACGTCCGGAATTAAAGCAACAGAATTTTTTGTGCTTGTAGGAATTTCTTTGATGATTAATTCAGAGTCGAATGGTAGTTTTTGATAAAAGATCTCTCTTCGTCTGTTGTATTTTAATTCAATTTCCTGCGCATTATGTGAATCGATTCTCTTCCTCAAGAGTGTACTTTGATTTTTAATAGAAGTAAAATTAAATTCACTTTCACCTTTGCCGAAGAATGCCTCAGCATTGCAATACAGGAACGTAGTTGAAAATGTCCCGAATTCGTATTTTAATCACGTTGAACTTATGACAATTACGTAGGTACGATGAGAGTTACTTCCCTTCTATGTCGTGCGTACGTTGAGGTTGAAACATAGGCTACCCTCTAATATCAATTTTTAAGCGAACAAGTGGTTTCGCCCGTATTTCCGCGTAAGATGAACCGCGACCGTATTGGTTTAAATTATTTATTTCCATATATATCCGGCAGATTTTACGAGATTTGAATTACTATAGCTTGAAGTATATATGTGTATCTATTTGTTTGTTCGCAGTCAGTGAAACGAACCGAAAATATCCAGTGTTGGTTTTCGTTCATGGGGAATCCTACGAATGGAACAGCGGAAACCCTTACGATGGCTCCGTATTGGCCAGCTTCGGAGGTTTACTGGTCGTCACTATTAATTATCGTCTCGGTGTTCTCGGTATGTATTTTAGCGCTTCACTAGTTACTTATAATATTTTGTACAGCACAATATCGTTCGTTTCATTTATTATCAATGGCTAAACGTTACGTTGTTGTTGTTGTTGTTCTCGTTGACTCTTGTTTCTACCAAATCACCCTGTGAGGGAGTCATGTGGAACAACAAATTGCTCCGGTTGCGGCTTCCAAAATAGGGTAGCCTCGTGAAGACGTTATAGGGATACGTGTGCAAGTTTTTCAAGATGAGGTTTAATTCATTAATTCACCCGTAGTATGGTACAGTTCTATATTGATAGTTTGTAGGAGTAACTCTCGCTGTGTGCAGGTGAACATCGCATTGTTCTTGAATTTTTTACAGGATATTGACAGCCACGGTAATGCTAATCATATTGCATATTTATGCTGGATGCTAACAGGGGAAAACATTCATGGATTGTCTCTGGGAATCTGAATCGTGGATTGTATATAATTTTTCAAAATTGAAAGAGACCCAAAATAATTAGAGGCTACATAAGACATGATGACGGATGATATGAAGCGACGTCATCTCTTATAGGATCAAGTGTGCTGCTGGTGGCTGCATTCATCACTTTTTTGCACCTTGATGACGCCATTCTCCACCAAAAACGTATCACTTAAATGCAAGTGCAGCCATCAGCTGGTGACTAAGTCTATTAAGAGTTGTGTGAAAGGAACGATATAAAGAATTATGCGATTATTGACTTGTTTAATACGTATTTTTGCTTCTGACCTTTACCTAAATTCCAAAATCTTGCGTGCGTGCGGATGACCTTGGGGACTGGGAAAAGTTGTTTAAATTCTTCCACTCTTGGGATAGTTCCAAAATTTGCGTGCATGTTCGTGCAGAGCTCCCTTCGTTCTATGCAGTAAACTACTTTTATATTAGACTCTTTATACTAGGCTTATACTAGGTCTAAGCTTCCGTTATACTAGCCAACGTAATGGGACTCAAAAGGTGTTTTCACACTCTCTCTGCTCTTCACCTTGTATTACAATAAAGAGCTTTATCTAGCGAAAGAGGGAAAGAAGAAAACAAAAAATTTAGCACAAAAATATCGTAACATTCCAAAATACCCTTCTTTCCCCTCTATCAAAAATTACACTGAGTCTAGGCTTATCGACAGCCTCCAAAAGATATCTCAATCTCACCACCTCTTTCTTTCACGAATTCGAAGTATCAGAAGAGTCAAATAAATCCAGTTGCTCTACCCAGGAATATTTTCTCGCGAGTTGATCTGCACTCTTCGCCACTTTGTCTTCCTCCCTGTTTAAATTCTAATACTCTTAGGCGTCTTCTCAAAACACGAACCAAAGATGGGATTTCTGGGAGAGAAAAGTGGTATCTACAAAATGTACTTCGTCCTCTACATTGGCGAGACTAGTAAGCAAATAAAGGTTAGGGTTGAGGAGTACATACCTGCTTGGTATTTCTACCTTTGCCGATCACTTGATCTCAAATGATTTTAGATTCAAAGTCCCACTTTGGCGTGAATTAGACGTCATTCTGATTGTGCGAACAGTGTTCCTCAGGGAGGCTTCGTCACTACGATGTATCGACGTCATGGCGCGAGTGTCCTCCTTCTGTTTTTTTAATCTATTTGCAATTAGCTCCGATGGTTTTTAATCGAATGTGCTTAGATTTTATTTATGTAATTCTACGACCCGTGTAAGACTGCAGTAAACTTATGCTTTCTGATGAGTTCGTGTGTTCTACTTTATATTAAAAATTGAGAGAATAGATGTCACGCAATACAATCGCCGAAGTACGAACTTTGTAGAAGCTATTTCGAGATGATACAAATAGTATTTTCGACCTACGAGAGGCGTTATAAAACGAAAAATAAATTTCATCAGGTACCACTAGTAGCAATAGTATTGTGGGGAGGTGCGTTCAAGTGGGCGAATAAGCTCGTATTCTCGTAAAACCCAAAATAATTTATTTTTTAGTGTGCGTGATACAGGATAAGAAAAATTTGAATCTCGTATTTGTGGGTCATCTGCTTTTTAAAATTTCATCCCAGAAAGACCTATAGATGATACTATATTGTATATCGGTGAATTTGAATTTTTTCAGCCGAAAGCTGTGCGATAGCGAAGTCGCGCCGAGAAAGGAATATAGCGAGAAAAATAAGTAAGGGCGAGTACGTGAAAAATGAAAACTGCCGGATAAGTCTTTTGTCGGCGCATTCTGTCCAAATAAAATGGCAGTATTTTTTACTCTGGCTTAGAAATACCCACGTGTAACGTTGCGAAAAATATTTTTTGTTTACTAACAAGTCGCCGACTTACTCGCATTTACTTGTTTCAGATTCTTCCTTTACTTCTTTTTTTTTTTTCCTTTTTCTTCCATCGTTTCGCCTCAGGAGTACTTCGTGTTATCTTATTGCGGCAAGGTACAGTCGTGCACAATTGACAATATTTTTGCGATAGCCGTCTCGAATTTATATCCGCGCCTCTACTCTGACGCTTTCTATTTCATTTTGTTATTGTATTTAATATTACATTCTACCGAATTCTGACACGGAATAAGAGCTTATAGTAGAAAACCATCAAGAGGCTATGAACCGCGTATTGGAGATTTCATACAGTTTCGAATTGGTTTGTTTGTGTGAAGTTATCGACGATATTTATGTTTCATTCCGGGAAATTCTGCTGTCCGAATTGTTAGAGGTCCTCGTAAGATAGAGCACGAAAATAAAGTACTCAATTGAAGAAAGTATGGTTTCGAATTCTCATTTCCTCGATCGATCTATGCAATAAACGAAATATTAAATTCTTCAATATTGTTCAAGGAGTTCTATTTTGAAAATACTCGGCAGAGTTAAGGGTAAAATTTTGAGGGATTTGGTTTTTGAGCTATACCGATAATCGACTAATGCATACATACTTAATCACTCGCCGTGTTCTAACATTATAACCTAGAAAGTAAGAGAGGAGAGGGAATAGAAGTAGTGAGAAGCAGTAGGCAAAGCGCAGGTGCAGGTATAAGAGAAAAGACGTGCGATCTTATAGAACACGTGTTAGGTTGTTGCATTATCTGAATGGTATTGCTTGCATTTTGTCTGTCAATCCTCTATTGTCGCTTATGTCCGTCTTCGGTTGGAATTTATCAGAACACTCTCAAAGAGAGATGAAGATATCGTACTAAAAATTTAACGTAAGTAAAAGCGTCCTAGTCTCCTCCTCTTCTATGTGTAAACGATTGTTGGAATATTTATTTACGGCGAATAAGGTCTGCAAATTTAACAACACACAATCTTACTTTAATCTTTCGAGCGACTATGGAGCTCTTCCTGTATATCATATTGCATACTTGATCGCCGCATTCTTATTTTTAATGGTACTTCGTTCACATTGGTCTTCTGGCAAAGGAATGTATTATTGCATATTCAATTCCCCTGCTATAAGACCAATGTAAAGAAAGAACCATTACGATAAGAATCCGACAAACGAGATATAATTATAATATAGGGGAAGAGCCCTCTAGCAACACTCCCTCCAATGGTGGTGAAATCGAGAACGAAACTGTCCTCGTGAAACCTCTTCTGTATGAAGTGACAAGTATTTGACAAAAATTCCGTAAAATCTATAATCGCTCATTAATCGAAATTATGTATTTCAATGTGAGGGGATTAGCTAAAGAAGAGAGAATAGTCGAACTCGAGGAAGCGTTAAATGAAGTAAGATGGGACATAGTAGGACTGTCAGAGGTGAGGAAGGAAGAGAGAGAACTAATACGCAGGAAAAACGGTAACTACCTATACTTCAATGGTGAAACTAAAGGTTACAAAAGCGTGGGATCTTACATCAAAGAAAACCTTTGGAAAAGAGTGAAAAAGGTTAAACAGGTGAATGAAAGAATTTGCTTACTCAAAATTGGAATTGAACAAAATGTCTCACTACTGATAATACAAATCTATGCACCAACGTTAGATGCCGAAGAGAATGACGCAGTCGAATTCTACAGAAGTCTACAGGAGACCTTCGATAACGAAAAGGAGAATTTCACAATAGTGATGGGGGACTGGAACGCGATTGTCGGGAAAGGTGACGAAACGGCAAACGTAGGTCGATTCGGATTAGGTAAGAGAAATAAGAACGGAGTAAGAATGATTGAATTCGCACAGAGAAACAACTTAAAAATAACGGGTACTTTCTATAGAAAGATGGAATCACGCAAATGGACCTGGTTGTCCCCGAACGGAAAGACAAAAAACGAAATGGACCATCTGATAGTGAATGACCTTACTATCGTAAGAAATGTGGAAAATATATCAAAAATAGAGTTCTCCTCGGACCACAGAGCTGGAAGGTGTCACCTCCAAATCCCCAAAAGGACAAAATATAGGAACGGAAAAAAGGAAACAGTAAGTAGGAAGATGGTAATACCAATATATGTCAACGACGAGTGGAAAAATTCCTAGAGGGAAAACTGAACGTTATTGTAGAAAAGGCGCAAGAATTAGAGGTACAGAAATTATATGATATATTTGAGAGCACGATTAGGGAAACAGAACTCAAGTTCGGAAAAAGCAAGGTAAAAGAAACAACGGACGACAAGATTAGCGTGAAAACGAAGAATCTGATTGCAAAAAGGGAGGAGCTGAAAGTGTTAGAAAACCCAACCCCTAATCAAAAAATAGGACTGGCAGTGATTCAAAAGCTGGTGAGAATGGAAATCAAAAAAGACAGCAGAGAATTTGAGGCTAGATTAGTCGAGGAAATAATAGAGGAAACGTGGTCTAGACGAAGAATGAAAAGAGAGACAGCTAAAGGTTCAAAATTACTGACAGAGATAAGAAACAAGGAGGGAAAGATAGTAACAGGGAGGGAAAAAAGTATCGAGACAATATCCGAGTTCTTTAAGGAAGTATACAATGACAATATACCTCATGTCGATACAACAAACGAAGTTCGAGCAAGAATGGAGCCACCTTCCAGAGCTCTTTCTCCATACAATGAACCATGCTTTCGAACTTATCACCCCCTTTCATTCTAAGTGACGTAATGAAGGCAATGAAATCACTCAAAATAGGTAAGTTACCAGGTCCTGATGGTATAGACAATTCATTCCTCAAAAGGTTTCAGAATAGCCTAGCTTTACCCTTCCTCTACTTGCTCAACAAAATTTTATCAACAGGGAAAACTACGGGACAATGGAGAGTTGCCGAAATCCGCCTACTGCTTAAAAAAGTGGAAAAGAATAATGTAAACAATTACAGACCCATAAGTCTTACTTCAAACGTGGGAAAAATAGCAATGAAAGTACTCAAGGAGAGGACTTATAAACAGCTAGATGAAAACTAGAGTCTAGAGCAGGCTGGCTTCCGTAGTGGCTTTTCCACTATGGACCACATTCTTACAATGAATCAGATCATAGAGAAGGCTGAAGAGTACAAAATCGAAATGCATTGTATATTCGTAGATTTTCGTAAGGCTTTCGACTCAATAATCCATAGGCGGATATGGGAATCACTGGAAATTAAGGGTATTGAAAGGAATATGATCGCAACCATACAAGATATTTATAAAGATGCGAAAGCAATTTATGTTTAAATAGATAGAAAGGGTCCACTTTTCCTCATTAATAAAGGTGTCAAGCAAGGGGACCCGCTATCCTCGTGTTTATTTAATGCAGTCTTGGAGGAAATTTTCAAGGAGCTAGATTGGGGAGGAAGAGGGGTGAAAATACATGGAAAACGGCTCAATAACTTCCGATTTGCAGACGATATAATTCTGCTCAGCAAAAGTAAGGAGGAAGTTGAAAAAATGAACTCATCAACGCGTGCAAGAAAGGAGGGTTGGAAATAAATATAGCCAAAACAAAATCCATGTTCAATACAGATAGAGGCGACGTATATGTTAACAGTCTTAAGATCGAAAAAATAATAGAGTACGTATATCTTGGGCAAATATTATCCTTTGATAACAGACTGGACAAAGAACTGAAGGAAAAGAAAAGGAAAGCATGGGTAGGATATTGGTCACTCAAGGGAGTATTTAAAAGCAATATGAGCATCATCTCCAAGATCAAAATACTAGATTCGTGCGTGATGCCCATCTTGACATACGGGGCTCAGACATGGGCGTTCACAAAAAATCAGATCGAAGGATTAAAGAAAACTCATAGATCGATGGAAGGAAGTTTAATGGGAGTTAGATTAAAAGATAAAATAAGGAGTGAAAAAATCAGAGACGAAACGAACTCAGTAGATATAAATTCGCAGGACACGTCATAAGAATGAAGGAGGATAGATGGGCCAAGAGAGTAGTGGACTGGAGACCTTATGATAGGAAAAGAGCCAGAGGCAGACCGGCGACCAGATAGCGGGATGAATTTGAGAACAACATAGGAAAAGGATGGAAGAGAATCGCGCAAACCAGACAAAAGTGGCGAGGGATCGGAGAGGCGTATGCCCGGTTCCAATAACAGTTGAATTACGAGCATGTAAAGAAACATGGCAATAAACGCTATTATTATTAGTATTATTAATATTATTATTAAGAGCGTACTAGTCTCCTCCCCTTCTACGTGTAAACGATTGTTGGAATATTTATTTACGGCGAATAAGGTCTGCAAATCGACCAACACACAATCTTCACTCTTTCGAGCGACTACAGAGCTCTTCCTGTATATCATATTGCATACTTGTTCGCCTCATTCTTATTTTTAATGGTACTTCATTCACATTGGTCTTACGGCAAAGGAATGTATTATTGCATATTCGATTCCCCTGCTAGAAGACCACTGTAAAGAAAGAACCATTACGAAAAGAATCTGGGAAACGAGCTATAATTATGACATAGGGGAAGAGCCCTCTAGCAACACTCCAATGGTGGTGAAATCGAGAACGTAACTATCCTCGTGAAACCAGTTCACCATCTCATCTTCTGTATGAAGTGACAAGTATTTGACAAAAATTCCGTAAAATCTATAATCGCTCATTAATCGAAATTATGTATTTCAATGTGAGGGGATTAGATAAAGAAGAGAGAATAGTCGAACTTGAGGGAGCGTTAAATAAAGTAAGATGGGACATAGTAGGAGTGTCAGAGGTGAGGAAGGAAGGGAGAGAACTAATACGCAGGAAAAACGGTAACTATCTATACTTCAATGGTAAAACTAAAGGTTACAAAGGCGTGGGATTTTACATCAAAGAAAATCTTTGGAAAAGAGTGAAAAAGGTTAATCAGGTGAATGAAAGGATTTGCTTACTCAAAATTGGAATTGAACAAAATGTCTCACTACTGATAATACAAATCTATGCACCAACGTTAGATGCCGAAGAGAATGAGGCAGTCGAATTCTACAGAAGTCTACAGGAGACCTTCGATAACGAAAAGGAGAATTTCACAATAGTAATGGGTGACTGGAACGCGATTGTCGGGAAAGGTGACGAAACGGCAAACGTAGGTCGATCCGGATTAGGTAAGAGAAACAAGAACGGAGTAAGAATGATTGAATTCGCACAGAGAAACAACTTAAAAATAGCGGGTACTTTCTACAAAAAGAGGGAATCACGCAAATGGACCTGGTTGTCCCCGAACGGCAAGACAAAAAAGGAAATTGACCATCTGATAGTGAATGACCTTACTATCGTAAGAAATGTGGAAAATATATCAAAAATAGAGTTCTCCTCGGACCACAGAGCTGGAAGGTGTCACCTCCGAATCCCCAAAAGGACAAAATATAGGAAAGGAAAAAAGGAAACAGTAAGTAGGAAGATGGTAATACCAATATATGTCAACGACAAAGTGGAAAATTTCATAGAGGGAAAACTCAACGTTATTGTAAAAAAGGCGCAAGAAATCGGGTACAGAAATTATATGATGTATTTGAGAGCACCATTGGGGAAACAGAACTCAAGTTCGGAAAAAGCAAGGTAAAAGAAACAACAGACGACAAGATTAGCGTGAAAACGAAGAACCTGATTGCAAAAAGGGAGGAGCTGAAAGTGTTGGAAAACCCAACCCCTAATCAATAAATAGAACTGGCAGTGATTCAAAAGCTGGTGTGAATGGAAATCAAGAAAGACTGCAGAGAATTTGAGGGTAGATTAGTCGAGGAAATAATAGAAGAAACGTGGTCTACACGAAGAATGAAAAGAGAGACAGCTAAAGGTTCAAAATTAGTGACAGAGATAAGAAACAATGAGGGAACGATAGTAACAGGGAGGAAAAAAATTATCGAGACAATATCCGAGTTCTTTAAGGAATTATACAATGACAATATACCCCTTGTCGATACAACAAACGAAGTTCGAGCAGGAATGGAGCCACCTTCCAGAGCTCTTTCTCCATACAATGAACCATGCTTTGTGAACTTTATACCCCCTTTCATTCTAAGTGAGGTAATGAAAACAATGAAATCACTCAAAATAGGTAAGTAACCAGGTCCTGATGGTATAGACAATTCATTCCTTAAAAGGTTTTAGAATAGCCTAGCTTTACCCTTCCTCTACTTGCTCAACAAAATTTTATCAACGGGGAAAACTCCGGAACAATGGAGAGTTGCCGAAATCCCCGTACTGCATAAAAAAGGGGAAAAGAATAATATAAACAATTACAGACCCATAAGTCTTACTTCAAACGTGGGAAAAATAGCAATGAAAGTACTCAAGGAGTGGACAGAAAACTCAAAAGATCGGTGGAAGGAAGTTTAATGGGAGTTAGATTAAAAGATAAAATAGGAGTGAAAAAATCAGAGACGAAACGAACTCAGTAGATGTGGGTTACAGAGTCAAGAAACTAAAATATAAATTCGCAGGACACGTCATAAGAATGAAGGAGGATAGATGGGCCAAGAGAGTAGTGGACTGGAGGCCTTATGATGGGAAAAGAGCCAGAGTCAGACCGGCGACCAGATGGCGGGATGAATTTGAGAACAACATAGGAAATGGATGGAAGAGAATCGCGCAAAACAGACAAAAGTGGCGAGGGATCGTAGAGGCGTATGCCCGGCTCCAATAACAGTTATTAAAAGCGTACTAGTCTCCTCTTCTACGTGTAAACGATTGTTGGTATATTTATTTACGGCGAATAAGGTCTGCAAATCTACCAACACACAATCTTCACTCTTTCGAGCGACTACAGAGCTCTTCCTGTATATCATATTGCATACTTGTTCGCCTCATTCTTATTTTTAATGGTACTTCATTCACATTGGTCTTACGGCAAAAGAATGTATTATTGCATATTCAATTCCCCTGCTATAAGACCAATGTAAAGAAAGAACCATTACGATAAGAATCCGGCAAACGAGCTATAATTATGATATAGGGGAAGAGCCCTCTAGCAACACTCCAATGGTGGTGAAATCGAGAACGAAACTATCCTCGTGAAACCAGTTCACCATCTCATCTTCTGTATGAAGTGACAAGTATTTGACAAAAATTCCGTAAAATCTATAATCGCTCATTAATCGATGCATAAAAAGTTTCATCTTATCAATGTACCATTATCGAAAATAATATCGTTCTTTATAGTCATTACGAGTAACGGATGTGAGAGCATTTGCGGCTCCTTTACCTTTGAAAAAGCGCTCGTAAAGTTAATGACTTTAGTTATAGGTATAAAAGTTGTGCGAATATTTCTTCGTTTATAGTGCTCCTCAAAAAAATAGGCATCGCTCGAGTCGAAAATAAGTTTTGTAGACTCAAGCAGTCAGTATTACTCGGGGTAGTTTGTTAATAGATAAATTTTTTAATAGACGAGGACAATACTGGTTTTAATTAAAAATTTCAAGACAATTTTCTCGGTGCAATGTTCGGTACTACGCGAGATTCGCGTTTTGGAAACGTTCGGAAAATTTTACAACGCACAACAAAACTTGATATCATAATTTTACTACCCGAATAATCGTTTTTTCCTTTTGTACGCCTGGTCCATTATAAATAATGTAAAAATTAGCTTAGTTGTGTCGTTACTCGTATAAAAAGAAAGATATTATACTAAATTTACTTCATCACTCTTGCTCTTCATTTTTTATTTTATCGGTTTCATGTCGTGGTTTTCGTCATAAATTATTCAAAATAATTATAGAGACCGGATTGATTCAAATAATTTTTTGATGGTGGATAGATGAGAGGAGTATGCATGCGTAGAGAGCAGGAAAAAAATTTTCAATTTGTCGAAAAATATCAAAAATGACGGTATTGGGTTTTTTCTTTGAATAATGAATAATTCTTCACAATTCTTGGATTTATTTCCGATCAGTTTACAAGAATGAAATGATTTTTTCTGTCAATTTCATAAATACCGATTTTCTTAGATGTTCAGGACAAATACTCGATATTTTAATGCCAAATAATCGTTTTTTTTTCATTAATTATGATGTCAACCAATCAGGTTGTAAATAGAAGAAGAGTTGTATTGCAATACTTTTTCTTTTGGGTATCACTATTGGAGCGCTAGTTTTGCGTTGGACAAGAAAGAGGCATATTATGTATCTTAGTGTAACCACTTTTACAAACCCCGGATTGATTTCATTCAATATGATCGGAGTAGACAGTATTTTTTATTTCATCACCCCAAGGCTTAAAATGACTCGCAAGGTGGTCGGGTGCAAGCAGAAAAAAAAAATCAGGACAATGCAATGTACATCACCTAGTGTATCTGAATCTCGCGAAAAAATAAGAAAGACTTTGATTTGTGAGTCGATAAAAACCCTATCTGTCATTAACAGGCAACTTTTTTCATGGGATTAGTGAAAATCTCATAGTACAGGCTCTGAGTACGAAATTTTTTCAAGACACAAATCTGAGAATATTTTAAGGCAATCCGACTCCCAACCCAGTAACTAGGAATAACGAAATAATGACTGTACGACAGTTATAAAAAGTCCTTGTGTTGTTTTTACTGGATGTGTAACGGTGTATGAGTCGAAAGACATCTTAGCGGTTGTCGGCCGCAGAGCGTAAGATAATGCTTGAAGGATAAACCGCAACGTCTCTGAATTTGCGGTTGTTTTTACTGACGTTGATTTATACATGGAGTGTACTTTTCGGTTTGTCTTCCGGAGGTTCTTTGTCGGCGTAGAAGAGACATTGTTATAACAAGGTATACCTTTGAGAGGGCTTTTGCATTGACTGTTAAAACAACGACGATTGTAGCCAGCGAAAGCATACAAATAATGATATTTACATACTTCCTCGTCTTAAACTTCCTCCTTAATGACCCCATATACTCGCATTGTCTAAATAAAACCACTCTCCCATTAATCGATTAAGGGTATTTTTTTGTAATACGTGTTTTGAACCGCGAAAGATGGGCACATAACACAGCAGCTGTTACTCAAATTTTCTTTTCTTCTGAAGCATTGTAGACGTTTATTCCGCCAGAAAAACTTGGGAAATGAAAACAAGAAGAACAGCTTTAAAAATTAAAACGAAGTTTTTCAAATCAGTAGATGGTGAAAAATTGTAAGAATTTCATAAATTTAAATTCTTAAAATATTTCTTAGAAAGTATAGTCTAGAGTACGAACTTGGAAAACTTCAGGAAAGAGAGACAACTGTTTGTACAGGGTTTCATCCGCGCACTGGTACTGTCGTGGTAATCCTCAGCAACGTTAGAATAATCATTAGACCTTTTTTCTTCTCATTCTTTCAAAATGTTTTATTTGTCGACTAAGCTGACAAATGAGCGTGCTAGCACACAGCACCTGGATGTAGACTCAATGATTTTTTTTTTCAAATACGAGTATTTAAATCCCCGTGAAGGGATTATTTTATATTTTTCGTGAATCTAATTTTACAATCCTCTCGTACCCTGTAATCTTTTTGTTTTTTTTCGTCGAGCTGAAATATTTACCTTCATGGTTCGCGCTAACAACGCATAACCTACGTGTAATTTGATAGGCTTTCGTAGATATGTGCCTATCTTTATATTTGTTGAAAACAAATACCAAAATGCCTATTAATTTTGAACATAGGTTTCTTGAACACCAATCGAAACGAGAATCTGAAATCGCCCTCTAATTACGGACTTATGGACCAAATTGCGGCGTTACACTGGTTACAGGAAAATGTGAGCGTGTTCGGCGGCGATCCGACCAATGTGACACTCCTTGGTCATGGGACTGGCGCGGCTTGCGTCAACTTCCTTATGACATCATCTGCAGTTCCTGACGGTTTGTATACGAATTTTGTTTATTTATTTTCTACGTAATTCAAAACTTAAGGGTCTCATTTCTATCGGGGATGGCTATAACCTCTATATATCTTTCAAAGCCATTATATTTGACGTTCGGTGCCATTTTAGTGTGCGTTCTACCCTTACACACTGATGGTCGGAATAATGGCTTGTGGCTCTTTCGCCTTCCGTAGGGGAGTTCTTGCACGATGTGATAAAGCTACGCTTTTGTTGATCATCAAGCGAAAGTCTCCCCGAGGATCCGTTTAAAAGCAGAGGGTTTCAACCATGCAGCTGTGACTAAGTTCACCCGAAAATGATGAGCAACATACACGCTCTACCAATGTTTTGTGCGTTACTACAAGTTACAATATGATTTCTTCCTAAGACTGTTAGCATTACCCGGAAGATACCTCAAGGAGGACGACACACTGAGTCTTCCCCCCTCTCAAAGAAGGGGTTTCGTCTGCATGCTAGCTACTCGCTGGAATGAAGAAGAGACCTCTCCTTGCACTTCACAAAATGACGGTAATCTGTGCCCTGGCGGAGTCCAAAGACCCAGGGTGCTTCTACTCTTTCAATAATATAAAGAACACAACTAGGTCGCGTCTAGGCTGAGCTACTGAAGTGCAAAATTAAAAATACGTACGAACTGAATAAATATCCAGAGGAAAAACGTTATCGGAGGAGATCAATCGTTGTTGTAGAAATGGTGATCGAATGGATTTACAAAGGTGAATCTGGTATCGTTCATGAAGTCAGGCGCTCGACGAGACTGACGTGGCGACAATTTCGACTTTCTTTGGGCAATTAAATGGCTGACCTTCAGTAGCATTATGGATTAATTCGAATTTAATCAGATGATTCTCTAATAAACAGTGCTTTGTAATCACGGATTCGCCGAGGAGGTGTCGGCGGCAGACCGAGGAGAGGTCCAAGGAACGATTTTAGGAGCATGACCCGTTTGGTCTGCATAAAACGTAATACAACCGGAGAATCGCACATGGCTCGATAAATTCCTCAAGACTATTTCCGGGGCATTTTATTCTTGAGGAAAGACAAATGACCTTCCAGAAGATATTAATAGAGAAACTGTTACTCTGTCCGGCGAAAACGGACCTGTGACGTCACAGGATCCATAGGGGTAGTAGGTAACCTGTTTTATGGGGCACGTGGATCTGCAGAATGTAGAATGTGACGTCACAATGCTAACCTACGACGTTATCAAATTGGAGCGTTGCAGGCCTCGCCCCCAAGCTATATTATGTGATATGAGGGGGACTTGGGGAAAAGACTTATCTATAATGTCATCAGATTGTGATATCCCAAGGCTGACCTATGACGTCATCTGCCCTCCAAGCAAAAAATTTTCGAGCTCCAAGCTTTGCCGGCGGGTGGTAGGCGGACAGCGGATGGCGGACATTTTTTACAAGAAACGCCCCTGTAACCCTGGTATCAGATCAAGGTCGCTCATGACGTCATCAGACGTTTCCACCCTCTTTCTTCCACTCCATGCAGTATGTCTAGACCTTTTTTATAATAGGTCTCCCTAAAATAGGTCAAGTCACTGATGACGTCATCAAGCGTTCCTCCACCCCATGCAGTATACTAATTTCATACTAGGTTCATACTACGTCTCGCTCTATGCAGTATATACTAAGTTTATTCTTGGTCGAGATCTAGATCTCCTTTGTAATAGTTTTATACTAGATCTAGGCTTGCTTCAATTCAATATTAAAACGAATTCGACTCATAAAGCAGGTTCCCACTGTTGCCGTTGTTAGGGCCTCGTCAATTTGAATCGGGTCTTCGTCAGTGCCTTTCATTCTGACTTTGTCTGCTATCAGAACGTTCTAGCAAATTGTGCGCCGCAGCTCAATCCAGGAAATAACTATCATCTTAGCTCTCTCTATTAATTTGCAGTTCTCGCCAACTATGACGAACCACGCGTTTGTTTGTAATGAAACATTGGGGAGTGGTAGGCCATACTTTGTAGAGCGTATACGCATACCCCAGGTGCTCATGGTTGGACGCAAAAATGTCAATTATGAAGAAGAAGACGGGCGCCTGCATGGGTGATTCTCCAAAAATTTGCACCTTCGAGTCCTGAGATAATTACGTGTGTTTCTATGGCCTTATTAATTATTTTTTAAACTTGAATTAGTTGAAGACAAGTCTAATGAACACCCCCACGTAATTACCGAAACCCGACCACACCCCCCACCCCTTCAAAAAAGTGGTCAAAACCTCATTTTCTCACTTCTGTGGCGCGTCCAAAACTCGTTTTTTCAACTTTAGAGTACTCTACCACTTTACAATGCGGCGTTTCTGTCTACGAACATGGAATTCTTGGAAGAAGTGAGACAGAGCTATCACACTATACGTTTGAAAATTTTTTTACTACTTATTGGCACATGTGGTGATGCATTTTGTGTTAGTCCCCATTTTCTATCTCACTTCTGTGGCGTCATAGATGATACTGAATTCCAAGAAAACGGTCACGTGATCTTCAAACAGACCGATCTCGTTGCCTTGTATGTAAGGCACACAATTCACATAGATAGTGTTTGTTTGTCAGAAAGACATCAGTATTCGTTCACTCGAGCTAAGAGACTGACGGTCTTTGCTGGTCGTTCCTAATTCTCACGCCTGTGGGCAGAGATTTTACGTGATTGAGTAAGTATCAAATTTTCTTTTTTGATTATTTTTACTCGCGGACCCGGCAGCACTGACTGTCGTCAAGCAGAACATCCGAAGACTGCATCGCTTTGAATTACGCGCCTCTTTGTGAGTGAATTCTCACACCTGTGTCGTCTCACTCCTGTGTAACACACATTATTCATCTTCCACAGAAGTGAGAATGCTGATGAAATGTACAATTTTATTATCACTCCTGTGTCAGCAATCTCACTCCTGTGTCAGCAATCTCATTCCTGTGTTACAACATCATAAATAAAATTCCTGCATGTAATTAAGGAATTTTGGAGGCGTCCTTTTGGAATACATGTTCTGAAGGGACTGTACAATTTATATATTGAAAAAAAAAATTGAAAAAGAGTATATTATAGGAGTAAAAGCCATCTTTTTGACATTCTCTCACTTCTGTGTCACAACCCCCACCAAAAAAAATGTATTGCTCGCCAACTATTATACATTAGGAAGGATCCCTGAGGATACAAGTTCTGGAGTATATGTAACTGTCAACTTTATTAAAAAAAAACTACCAAAAGCGAAGAAAAAAAAATTAAATAATTTAAAGTTGAAATGTGCAATTTTTTGGAGAATCATCCGCATACGCTTCAATCATACCTGGACTCTTTACAGTTGGCAGAATAATATAAAGAACTCGAACAGGTCTTGTCAAGGCTGAGCTACTGAAATGCAGAATTAAGAATACGTACGAACTCAATAAATATTGACAGGAAAAACGTTATCGGAGAAACACGATGAATCATTGTTGTAGAAATGGTAGACGAATGGATTTACAAAGGTGAATCTGGTATCGTTCATGAGGTCAGGCGCTCGACGAAGGAGCTGACTTTCAGTAGGCTTATGGATTAATTCGAAATCAATGAGACCATCCTCTAAACAATCAATGCTTGGCAATTTCGAATTCGCCCTGGAGGTGTCGGCAACAGACCGAGAAGTGCTCCACGGAACGATCTCTGAGAGTGCGACTTATTTGGTCTATACAGAAGGCAGTAAAACCGGGAGGATTGCACGTGGCTCGATAAATTCCGCGAGACCATTCTGGTGGCATTTTATCCTTGAGGAAAGACAAATAACCTTCCAGAAAATATTAACAGAGAACCTGTTCTGTGGGGGTTTTTTCAAAAAATTTACCGTACGCTGTCCGGCAAAAACTGACCTATGACGTCACAGGGTCAATTTAAAAAAAAATTTCAATTTACAATTCACACGTGACTTTCCAGGACCGAATTTCGGGCGTTTCTGACGACACTTGATTCAAGGTCAAATTTTGAAAACGTAGAAGGTGGCCTCTGTTGTGATTTGTATCTGGAGGTTTGCCGTGAATCGTGCGAGATTTGAAGACTTGACCTAGCAGGGAAATCACAACAAGTCTTACGGGAGTTTAAGAAAGAAAGTCAGTTTAAATTAATGAAATATGATATGATGTAAATAGTAACAATACTTACATCCTGTACAACGTGAATTTTGTACATTATGGACTTGAACAAATCTTTTCTCTTCTCATCTTGACGTTCCTAACGAACAGAAAACGAAAGAAGTCCGTCAGTCTACGTCTAGCAGAGTAATACGAATCCTCAAGGATCTTAATGTACAAATAATCTAATAATGGTTACTAAGGAAGAGTTAGAAGGCGCTTAGTGGGCGTTGCTTCCAAATAATAGGCAGATTCAATCTCGACTTGACCAAAGCTATCTTCTTAGCAGACGAAAGTGGTCTGAGTCGTGTCGTATTTGAAAGGGGTTGATTTGGAGAAACACGACGATGAGCTCGTAGAAGTCTTTTTAGTAGATCAAAACAAGAATTCAGTACTTACGAAAAGATCAGCAAATCGATAGACTCCTCGAGGCTTATAACTATTTCCTCCACTTGGTCGACTTATTGATGATGAATTTGGAATCTACTTGTCGATGATGTCGGAGTGATATTGAGAATCGGTAGCTTCGTAATGATATCGATAATAAATTGCTTAGGAATTATTTGTGTTAAGATGCCTACTCTTTCAGTGGAACGGAGGTCGAGAAAAGAAATGGTTTAGCCTATTTAGGCTAAATCGAATAGTCGATGATGTAAATAATTGAGGACTTCGACAACACCCTCGAATGTCCCTCTTCTCCGCCTTGAACCGTTGCACCCCTCGAGGGGTCATTGTGACGATAATCTATCACTGCCTGGACGACGTCGCAAAAGCGGACTCCTTCACATGCCAAGCGTTAAAATACCGTTTTATTGCAAGGTAGAACGCATACTAGAATAGCTTACGATATTCTTCCAAATTCGAATATGACCGAATCACATTAATCAACTTCGAAGATTGGACAAAAGTCGGTGAACTTTTCTTACAAACCAAGTTCTCTATCGATGTTCACATACGTACAGTCCTCAAAATCCCTTACTTAAGATGCTTTTCCTCTTTCGTGAAGAAAACTAGGCGGTATTAAGGAGCTCAAATTTCAACACAAGTAACCTAATTTTCATGGCTCGTCCTCCTTTCTAGTGTGTCATTGGCTTGTAGGTAGTTGTGTATATTATCTCACCAAATTCTCAATAGTAGACGAAGAATTGAAAAAAAAAAAAAAAAATAGAAAATCCAAAACAGTCACGGACATATACTCGTACTTTCAATATCTACCGAAATGAATTCAGATCCCACGCTTATACACATTTTATCTCATTCGCTGGATGACGACTGCAAAACTGCGAGTATTATTATGTGTAATAGAACAGGTCCCTTATTCTAAAATTTACACATGATTGTGAAGGAAAGCCAATCTCTTGCTTTAAAAGTGTAATGATGCTGATCCGATGGTTTGAAACTTTCGTCAGAGAGTGAGCAGTCAACACAATCATCATGACTCTTCGTAATATTGTCATACAATCTCTTATCTAGAAAAGTCCTTGAATTTAACGCGCGTACTATATTACGAACGTCATCCGATACTCGTATATGCTTATTAGTTAGAGGTAATGAATTTCTCACAATAATACGAGTAAGCTCCGATCCATCTTCTTCGCTAATGAAAGACTGAAATATTAGAGGAATTGGGGTTCAAGCTTGCTAACTTTCGATATACGTACTCGCATTATACGAGCAATTATCGAATGACGTTCCTACGTAGCTTTCCTTCTCGTATTGTCGTAATACGCTCATGAAGTACAACTTGGCCTATACTTCATAATCATAACCTATCTCGTGTAATTATAGCATTATGCTTATAAGAGGTAAGTTCATTCCACATGAAAGAAAGAAATGAAAATGGTCGCATTTATGGCCAACTACCGCACCGCATTGTAATGATATCTAGAGTGGTATGTGCTTATAATTCCATTCTATATACGTAGAGTTGTGCATGCGTGTAATCGTAAAAACGATATTGTAGTCCGTACAAATTTCATCCGGTCACTTTATCTCTACTCTACGAAACTTGAACTTCCTCCTTTGGTGTATGCCAAACTGTTCGAAAGAAATAGAAAATTTTGTATTTGCTGACTGGAAAACTCACTTTTTTTCTTCTTTTTTACGCAGGATTACTTTTTCACCGAGCTATTCTGATGAGTGGGTCATCTTTGAGTCCGTGGGCGCTGGTCAAAGATCCACTACGCTACACAAAGCAAGTAACCGATTATGTGAACTGTTCGCTAGACCTTACGAAATCGAATTTACTCAAGTGCCTACAAAGTCGTCCACTTAGATTATTTCTCGACGTTTCGGTCGACAAACCTGAATTTACGAACGCTTTTGGTCCGAGCATAGACGGTGTTGTGATAGACACCGATTTGGTAGAACTCACATCTACATATTTAGACGGTACGATATCGTTTTTCTCTTTATTTTTTCTTACGTTATAAATAAGCAAACGTTAGTTTTATCGTGTTTAGTTGAGCTCGTGTTAATTTATCAACAAAAACTGATAAGTGCAGTAAACGCTATTTCATCGTATGGTTCACAGACACGGAGTGAAGTATACGTATTTTACTGAAATTGCGTGAAGATAGTCATTCGCGAAGTAAAACATAAAGCGTGAAGGTATCCAAAAGTATAAAATATATAATTTTTGAAGCGCGAGTGACGGAAACGTAACGAGTTAAAACGCTACTTGACCCGCAATTCCAATGCGACAGTTTCATCCCCGCTGTAATTGATAATCATAACTTCCTGATTATCATCAACATTGCTTTTCATTCATCAGTTAAAAATTAGGAGAAAGATTTTTCTTCGTTTTCTGTAATAAAAAATTGTTGTAGTTTTCTTCACGTATTTGAAGATTTCCAAATCAAAATATTTCGTACAAATCGTTTCTTCCTCGTTAGTAATAAAGATATTGGTCTTCCCATTTTGTTAGAGAGAGAGCTAGACTTTACTTAAATGTCTCAGGTTTGGTGTCTGAAATAATGCATACCAAATGTTGAGACCCCTAACTACATGGCTCGCGGAGCTGTGGGCTGTTCTTGCGCCCTAAAATCAATTTTTTCGTCAATATCTCGAGTTCTGTTTGGCCAAGAGAAAAACTTCTTGCACGAAAAATGTTTGCCGTGGATATTCTCGCAAAATGGTCCATTTTACAAGTAGCCAAAGTCATCAAAATAAAATATTCTATTGAAATATAAAATAATCATAATTATATTAATAAATTTAAATTAAAAACGAATTTAATTTTTATTATTAAAATTATTATAACAAAAAAAATTATCAAATTGATTTATTAAAAAATTTTTGTAGTTATAAATAAATTTTATTATATTATTTGAATTATAATTTCATTCCAACAATATAGATTTAAATTGATTACATTTGAATTAAATGATTTTAAATGAATTATTATTGATAAAATGAAATTTATTGATCTTAAAATTGATGATATCCCATTAATGTAATGACAAAAAATAAAATTTACTGATATAATAATTTTAATTATAATGTTTTATTCTATTACTTTTTCTAAAAATAACTTATTAAATTTTATTTATAATATTAATCTTATTTATTGGTATTTTGTTTTTTTATAAAAAGATCACAATTTCCTTTAAAGGGTTTGATGATTTATTGATTTTTTAAAATAAATAAATAAATTAATTAATTAATTAATTAATTAATTAATAATATTATTTTTTTTTTAATTTTATAATTGCTGAAATGAAATCAATCGAAAAAAATTAATTAATTAAAATGATATTATCAATAAATTAATAACTTGAATATAAAGTATTAACTTTTTAAATCAATTATGAAATAATTTCCTTGAAATTATTGAAATTATTGTTAATAATTTACTACAATAATTGAAAATTTTAGTCAATAATTTTAATTTATTCATTATATTTAATTTTATTATTAATTCAAATACTTTGATAAATTATTTGAATTTTTATAAATTTATTTTTTCAACTTTATCATTTAGAATAATTATTTTTTATTAAGATCAGTTGAAAATTTAAAATGTTTTCAATTTTTTCAGATAAATGAAAAAAATTTTGAAAATCTTATAAAAAGTTAATTTTAAGAATATTATTTAAATATTAAAATTTATAAATAAAATGTTGCCAATAAATAAAACTTCATTCGGACCAAGCCAAAATTGAAATCATTTTATTATTTTTCGTTCAATTGATGAAAAAAAAAAAAACACTTATTCTAATTAATACTAATAAAATTGATAATTCAATTTATCATTTTATTTATTTTTAAATTCTAAATTTAAATTATTTCCGATTAAACGAATAATAAATGAATTTTATTATATTATTTGAATTATAATTTTATTTCAACAATATAGATTTAAATTGAATAAATTTGAATTAAATGATTTTAAATGAATTAGATTGATGAAATGAAATTTATTGATCTTAAAATTGATGATATCCCATTAATGTAATGACAAATAATAAAATTTACGGATATAATAATTTTAATCATAATGTCTTATTCTTTTACTTTTTCTAAAAATAACTTATTATTAAATTTTATTTATAATATTATTATTATTTATTGGTATTTTGTTTTTTTATAAAAAGATCACAATTTACTTTAAAGGGTTTGATGATTTATTGATTTGTAAAATAAATAAATAAATTGAATAATTTTATTAATTAATTAATTAATAATATTATTATTTTTTTAAATTTTATAATTGCTGAAATGAAATCAATCGAAAAAAATTAATTAATTAAAATAATATTACCAATAAATTAATAACTTGAATATAAAGTATTAATTTTTTAAATTAATTATGAAATAATTTCCTTGAAATTATATTTTTTAATTATTGAAATTATTTAATAATTTACTACAATAATTGAAATTTGTAATCAATAATTTTAATTTATTCATTATATTTAATTTTATTATCAATTCAAATACTTTGATAAATAATTATTTGAATTTTTAGAATTATTATGATAAGTTGAAAATTTAATATTTTTTTCTTAATTTTTTTAGTTAAATGAAAAAAATTTTGAAAATTTTATAAAAAGTCAATTTTAATAATATTATTTAAATATTAATACTTATAAATAAAATGTTGGCAATATTTGAAACTTTATTCGGACCAAGCCAAAATTGAAATAATTTCATTATTTTTCGTTCAATTAATAAAAAAAAAAAAAACACCTATTCTAATAAATCGCTTGTGTGTCGCATGTGCAGCACCGCCCGTCATCCATAATGGAGTAGGTGCGGGTTGCGTATGCATTTAATATTGTTTCCTCCAACACCGGAATCGACCCTTTCGGGTATAACTTCAGTGAAGGAGGAAAATTCTAATAAATACTAATAAAATTGATAATTTAATTTATCATTTTATTTATTTTTAAATTCTAAATTTAAATTATTTCCGATTAAAGGAATAACAGCAAGAAAATTACAGCAATTTAATTATAAAATCATTGAGCAGAATATTTTTAATATTAATAAATCATAAAAAATATATGTTTTCAATAAACTAATAAACAAGAAATTTTGTTAAATAATTCATGAAATAAAATATGTTCTTGTATTAATTTTTATATCAACTTCAATTTTTTTTTACCGTAATTTAAATTTTTAATAAATTAAATTTAATATTATTTATAAATTAGTTGGCCTAGGAAGTTCATTTCAGTATTTCAGACACCTAAGCTGAGATATTCAGTCGTTCTTAGCTTTACCTTTTTTGGTGTGTATTGCCTGTACTACATGACGTATAAAATGAATATCTGACCAGACGTTTCAATGTAGGCAGTAAATGTGGGAAGAAGGTCGTCTGGTAGAAATCCAGAAGAGACAACTCAGTTCTGTTCAGAGTCTCTACCTCCAGTGTTTGGCTAATAATATAGGTGGTGAAGTAAATCCTCTATTGAGTCTACAGTAGAGTCTCTCTTAAAGCCTGTTTAACATACTGACCTTCATAAAAACTCTGTAATTGTCTCTTAAATCTTAAATGGGATGAAGCAGATTTATAAAACTAGAAAAAGTTCCTTTCTGGAGGGCTGAAATTATGAA
This sequence comes from Aspidiotus rigidus, assembly GCA_035079385.1. Taxonomy (NCBI): domain Eukaryota; kingdom Metazoa; phylum Arthropoda; class Insecta; order Hemiptera; family Diaspididae; genus Aspidiotus; species Aspidiotus rigidus. Next base: position 13,673,436 of record JAVHKY010000003.1, on the reverse strand, counting down.
AATTTTATGTAGTACAAAGTTCTCGTTCATCCGAAGCTTATAAACTCATATAAATTCATTTCCCTGCAAAACTTTTTTTCTTGGAGAATGAAAATAGTCCAGCAACCAAATCCTCTCTCAGAGTATGGGATAACGATCTGTGCTTGCTGGGCATTTTCAATTCCTGTGTACTTTGAAAGTTTCACGATAGGCTTCGAATCCCTGGACCACGATATTTTTAAAAATGGATGTGGCCAACTTCAATTACAGGCCCTACTTTGGTAATGCACGCTGGTCGATTTCATAACGACCTCGAATCGACGTTGATCTGGAGTCGACTGCGAGTCGAGTTCTCTAAATTTTGCTATAGACCTGAAATCCACTGTTCTTTTGTGTCGATGATTTCCTGGAATGTATGCTTGACGACTTTGTATCGATGTCGATCTAAAGTGAATATCGAATCACCCTCCTGCGATAATTCTTTCTGTTCAGTGATTTCGCTACTCGCCAGTGGTGTAGTGATACCAAAATTTCAGAGGGAGTTGAGTTCTTCAGTCGCATAAAAATGGATGAGAGATAGCCTCCCGACGTCAAAAATGGACTCGAATTATGCAGTTTGACCACATTTTTTTAACAATGGAATGTCTCCCCCCCCCCCTTCTAAGGGGAAATTACTCGCTGGTACAATCTAAGGTGTTTTGACAGCTGATAAACGAGACTCTAAAATCTTTCAAAGATAGGTACACCCAACGACCGTATTAGGAATACATTCATCTTTCTGTGTTCCGAAATTATGATGAAATTGAAATCATTTTTATCATTATTTTTCGTCTGGTACTGTACGACTGGCTAGACCTGTTTAACGATTTTTGCTTATCGAATTTCCAGAAAATTTAATAAAACTATCCGAAAGCTACAAATCAAAAAATAAAAAAGAGCCGTTGCAGTTGGCGAATGACGTTTTCCAAAAGATGATAGCCAAATTATCCAGATACGATTTAATGCTGGGTATCGTTCCGGCCGAATCATTTTCCGTATTCACAGCCGACGATATACAATATGGTATCGAACCGGATCGTCGCTTGAAAATCCTTAAAACCTTTATTAAGAATATTTACAGGTAAATAATAGTGAGCTAATATAGATACATTTCATCGATTGAAAAGCTATAGCTTACTATTATATTTTTACTGCAGAGTCTACCGGTATAGACTTGCACAGATAGCCGGTAAATTTATTCGCTCGGCTGTGCGCTCCGCATCAATCTAAATTAGTAATTGTTGTTTTATCGTGTTAGCATAATATTTACACATAATCAGGGCTTCTGGTAAACACAATTAAATAGCATTTGCCGCGCGTATCTGCTCGAGATAAATTGTCACATCCGTATAAACCCAACAAATTCAGTAATACGGTATACGTTGTCGGTACACTCTATATTCTACCTATAGCTAATCTAGTATTATTAGAAATTTATGATCGGAATATGACACTCGAGAGCTGCGGATAGCGGTTGAAATTTGTGCGGTTGAAAGGAAAGTGGAAACTCGCTGCAGCAGTGTATGTTGTAGTCTAAATTATTGAGAGAAACATGATAAGGCTCTAATGATTATACCGAGTATACTCTGCTCAGTAAAACTGTAAGAGAAATTCTAGAAACAGTATGATCTATGAAAAATGTTTAATTATTTTTGCGTCTGCGTATAGGTATCATTTAACGGAGATCTTAGCTACAATAATCAATGAGTATACAGACTGGGAGAAACCAATACAGCATCCAATTACGATACGAGACGGTACATTAGAGGCTCTATCAGACGCTGAGTACGCGGCTCCTATTCTTCAGATCGCTGATTTCCATTCGTCCGCTCGTCGGAATTCTTATTTGTATGTATTCGAGTACCAGACGAAATCCGCTGAATATCAACAGGTAAGATTAGTGCAGTACTTAGAACAACTGAATTGTCACCAGATTTTCGTTATTTGTTGTTCGCTTAATCCTCGACCTTACTTTAAGATGATATATTTACAAGTACTCAAATATAACTTGACGAAAAAGGTGTATAAAATTCGTATTCACCATACTTTTTTTTTTTTTTTTTTTTTTTTTTAAATTTAAACATTACATTTAGTCATGAGAGTTGGGTGGGTTTTACCATGGTTTTTCCCCACCCCTCTCATGACGAGTTCGAAATACACTGTATAACTATACACTTAACTCTACCTATTGAAAGAGGGTATGACTTCTGTTTTTATTTCATTTTACTTATTTTATTATCTTATTTATTTATTTATTTTATTTTATTTTATTTTTTATTTATTTATTTTATTTTATTTTTTATTTTTTTTTATTTTTTTTATTTTTATTTCATTTTATTTATTTATTTATTTCATTTATTTATTTATTTATTTATTTATTTATATATTTATTATTATTATTATTATTTTTTATTTTTTTTTTTCCTTCCTTCTCCTCTCAGTCTATTTGATTTCTTTTTTGGTTTTTAATATCTTTCTTATATATCCATCCGATTTTTGGTGGCATTCCCCGTTCTGCAGGCACTGTCCCAATTCCTCTGTAGTTATTTTAGCATCCCCCCTGATACGATCAAAATTTTTGCATTTTATAAAGGTGTGATCCGGATCATCATCAGAATTTAAGCATTCCTTGCATTGTTAGTAATTGAAAATTCGCTCGTGGACGAACTTATATAGAAAGCAAACGTATAGAAGAGAGGTATCGAAGTTTGAGAGGAAGGAAGAAAACAAAAGAGTGAAAGACAATTATTGGTGGAGAATCGATGCAAAAAGTGAAATACAAATAGTAAGATGAACAAAAACTTGTAAATCACTGCGGAAACGCCTACTCCGATGATCAAGATATGTTAGAAATCTAGCTTTTACGGATGAAAACTAGGAAACCAAGCTCAAGTTTGAACTGTAATCTAGAGAACTTCTGGTGAAAATTCCTAGCATTACTTGTGGCTGTCTCTCTTTCTTTTTAAAGGAGAAAGGGGTGTTACGGATGGGTGAGATCACTATCATTCAAGTCAAGAAAGAGAAAGCACCCACCTTTCGACTTGTTCATGTTTCAAGGCTTCTCGGCCATGGTTGGTTTCTCCTGTATTGGGGCTTGCATCTCACGATTTAATGAAATCCGCGATTGTATTGAGTACGAACCTCTTCATTCTGTGTCAGTAGCAAATCGCAAGTATTCTGATCACAGTTTCATTTTATTCATGATGTCGATACTTGAAAAACGCACAACTCTTACTTATTGAAAAAATTTCCTTCGTCTTCACCCCTGGGGCAAAAGCTTTCCTGTCAGCTCACAACTCCCAACACTCTTTCCTGCATCCAATCACTCAGACCAGCCTAGACTTGACTTTGACACCTCAGCGATGGAGGAGGGATACCCCCTCCTCTACGGGTTGCCTAAAGTACATAAAAAGATGTTCTAATGCGGCCGGTCGTGCCGTTTGTCTCGTCGCCAACTTACTTATTAGCTAAATTTATAGATCGATAGTTTAAATCACAAGTAGATTGTACCTCCCCGTATTCAGTAAAGATCTCGGGCTCTTTGGCGGATAGGTTGAAGGACGTTAACCTTCTTTCGGAAACGACCTTATGCTCATTTGATGTTGTAAGATTATTTCCTCACATCCCTAAGGCTGTCACTATCCAACACTTGGTCGAATTGCTCGTAAAATCAGATGTCCCTCGTAAGGAGATGCCGGAATTCTTTGATCTTCTCAGGGTTTATTGGACCCCCAACTCTGCAAATTTGAAGGGAAATTTTTCGAGTTCCCGGATGAGGGCTCTCTGATATTTGAGGTATTCATAGATCGATTTGTTTTGCTCAGGCCAGGTGCTGTTAAATCACTTCTTTTACTGGCATAGATATATGGACGACATACTTTGTGCGTGGACCGGTCCAGTGGAATTCCTTCGTGAGTTTCTCACTTACTTAAATAGCCATTACCCTTCCATAAAATTCACCCTGGAAGTTGTTGGGTTATCAATAAATTTTTTGGACTTGCCCATTTTCATTAGAGATAGCGTCTGAATTTGGAATTTATGGAAAAGAAACTCGACTGGTATTACAATCCACGGGTCGTCCTTCTGTCCGCAGCTGCACATAAGATCACTACCTTCAATAGCTTAATCCATCGCCTGACTCATATTCCTTTGAGTCAGGACGCTTTCCAAATGGAACTAGGAACAATTAAGCACCTGGCTAGAGTGAATCAAGTGATTGTGGACATCGACCTAATGGTCCGTAGGAGGCATACCGGTAAAAGCCTCGATTCTACCACCTCCCTCCCCAGGGATTCACACCTAGATGGGAAGAAACGTTGGATTAGACTTCCTTACCTGGGTAGATTTTCATTGAAGTTGGAGCGTGTGCTCAGTCCTTTTGGGTTCTGTCCGGCATATTATAATACTAACACGGTAAAAAGTTTATTTGTAAAATTAAAGGACCCCATTCCTCTAGCCGAGAGGAGTGATGTTTAAAGCATAGCCCTGCAACGATTGCCCTAGAGTTTATAATATAGGAATGACCGACGGTCAGCTCCAAATAAGAATTGATGAGCATAAAAAAGCTTGGGAGAAGGGTAACTCGGGTAAGTCGGCCTTTGCCGATCACCTTATCGAAAGTGGCCACAGAGTCAAAGAGGGGTCTGGTACCCTTCTCCATAGGGAGAACTCATACTTTAAACGTATGGCTTTAGAAAATATTGAAATCTTACGTCACCAGAATAATGAAGACTTCATCGTCTTAAAGAGGTATATTCCTGATGAAGGTCTGGTTGAGCTTGTCTGTGAGAATCATTTACACTTCGACGACTCGCTGGTTCAATCATGATTCTCTAATTGGTTTCTCTGTCTTCGTTGTTGTTGTTAGTCGCTTCCGTTCGTGCTCCGAAGATGGTTGTCTAACCGACAGATCTTGGCAGCTTTGATTAGTGTGGTTTTAATATTTCGCTACTCTCTCGTAGAGTACACCTTTTGTATCATTATGTGCTTTCTCCCTGCACTTCGATATTTCATCGATGTTGATGAATCGATTGTACCAATCAAGTCAACTTTTGATCTATCTCGGTCATGACGACGTCCTAGTGACGTCCCTCTCCACCAGCATTTCGCAGCTTCGTATAAACCTATTTATTCTGTATAACATTAAGCTAACTAGCGCGCTCCACTCGTTCGCCCCCATTCTTACTCCTATGCTAGTCTAGTGGGCTGAGTGGCTCACGGGCTTACTCGCTCCGCTTGTTTGCCTGAACAGCCTAGTACAATAAGTTTTTCTCTGGCCCTATTTTACTACATTATTAGGAGTATGTTACGCTGAATATCTGAACCTAGTTCAGCCTAGTATATTAGTGGCTAATTTATAAAGTATCAGAGGTAAAAATTTTAGTATAGAGAATGTTGTGATGGTTTTTCGTCGCGGTTTTTCCAGTACAGTCCCAATCTTCGACCTTGAGTACTTCTAAGCTTACTAGGGATTGCACGTACTGTCTGTTGGGATGAGTATCTCAACCTGCCCTCTCTATATTATATAGGCTTCATCAAGTCCAGGCCACTGATAACGTCACATAACGCCTTGGGTAAAATTTGCCAACTTATACATAGTAACAAAAGTAGAAATATTCTGAAGTTCCTGAAGGGAAGCTTCGTACACTGTATGGTAGGCCTAGAGGAAGCCTAGAAGGGAATAGGATGAGCTGGAGCCCTTAGTATATTGTTTGTTAGGCCTAGGATAATGAAGGCCACGGATACAGGTCCCCAAATTCCCAAAGCCGAAATCATTTCAAATCCCTAATATAGGTCAAGGCAAAGCCTCCTATAGTTAGAAGCCATGAACGTAGAAAGGCAACACCGCATTCGGCCCACGCATTTACATGTAAAACACCTCTCTCATGAAAAAATCGAGTTGACCCTTATTTGTGGTGCAACGCGAGAAAAGGGACCAGTCTGGCCGAAGCGTTTTTCCACAGCGCACGTGTTGATAGTTGAATAGGTGTAACGCGAGAAAAGGGACCAGTCTGGCCTGAGCGGTTCTTCACAGAATACGTGTTAATGTCTCTAAATTTCACGAAAATCCGTTCACTCTAACGCGAGATATTACGATTTTCAACTTTGAACACTTGTTCTGTGAAGAACCGCTCAGACCAGACTGGTCCCTTTTCTCGCGTTACACCACATTTAAAGGAAATTTCACAAGCTACAACTTTTGTTCTTTTCGATTTTTTCAAAAACTTAATGTTTTCTTAAGAAACAGACGCTCAAAGAGTTTCTCCCCATAAGAGCAATGTAAAAGTCGGCCCACGGTTGTGCAGTTGCCAATTTTACGTTCATGGCTTCTAACTATAGGAGGCTTTGGTCAAGGTCATTGATGACATCATCAAGCGTAACAAAAAATTGGAGACGGTTTTTCCTGGAGTAGTCCCAGTGACCTCTCTCCTCCTTTAGTATTTCTTAACCGAGTATATTTCAGCCCAACTTATAAAGTAGCAAAGGGCGAAATTTTTTAAGTCCTTACAGTGGGCAAATAGAGAAAATATAGTTTAAGGAGCATGGTGAGTAACTAACCTAACATACCGTATGAAGCCTCCAGAATATTGTGTCTGTCTCTGAGGATATACAGATTCCAAAGAAAGTTCATCAAGTACGTGATGACGTCATCAAGCCTGACAAGAAAACATAACGGTTTTTCCGCCATCAAAGCTTGACAGTTTTTTATGAAGGTTTTCTCGAGAATATTTCCAGTCTTTATGAGCATGTGAAATGATACTGAATAAGCGAAGATTTAGATTCAAACTTATTCAGAAACGCGTTCGGTTGAAGAATTTTTCCTCGGTCGTCAGGGTTTAATGTAAGGTGTTCCTCTCAAAGTTATTATTCAGGTCGATCATTAATAGTGTGTTCCCATCGTCTTGATTTCGTCCCAAATTTTTCTGTTTCGTCCTAGGATGAGCTTGTGAAAGGAAAACTGGGTCATCGATGAGAATGTTACTTAATTGTGAGTGAACTCAAAAAAATGCGAAAAAGAAAAGACTCTTGAAATCACCTATGTTAATTTTCTATAATTGACATTGTAATTTCCTCGGGAAGAGAGAGAAAGAAAGACGATTGAATGAATTTATTGGTAATATTTCATTAATCTATGTACGTACGAGTAAATAGTTCGGAATAACGCCATACAAGCACAGAAAAATATTAATTTTTCCAATTACACTCTCGAACGATGATTCTGTGATAAAGATCCGGGGTTAATGTTTCTTAATTTCTATCATGTTTGTAATAAACGTATGAGAAGAAAATTCACCGAGCAATAAACGATTTTATCGATAGAAATTTACTAGATACGTACTATAAATGATAATGAATTTTTTTTTTTTCTTTGAGAAGAAAAAATTATACTTACAACAATCATTTGCCTGTATGTAATGTAACTAGGTATCTTAGTTAGTTTCAAACATATTTCTTATCGTAAATTTTATTAATACCGATGTACAATGCGAGATTTCTTTCGCTTTTACTCGATTGTTAATTTCTCTTTGAGAAAATATTATCGTGCTACAGCCGTATGAGTAGGAGTTTTGTCTCCGAACAAGATACGAACATTTCGTGTGACTTTCTTTTCAAAAATACTAACCTGTAGTGATACGTTCGGAGCTTAATATTTATCTGTAATAAAAATCCCTACTGAATCCTTCATCGTATTCCGGTATAGTTTCTGTATACCGGTACTTTATATTTTACTGCCAACAGTAGGTTCTATTTAGCATTATAAGCGTATGAAGTACGAGGAGGTTATTTTGTTAGCTTAAATATAGTATTATCTTGAAAGGAAGGTGCGGGAAATTGCTATACAATGTTCGTCGCTTGAAAAATTACTCACGCCGACAAGGTTGTTTCCATTTATGCCGCCGCCGACTGACACTAATACACCGGGAATGAGACGAACGAACGTTTCGGACGATGAAAATTTAAATTGAGACGAGAACATGATAACCCTCTCTCGCGTCAACGTTCGCCCGTATAATGGTGGTTGGCACAATTTTTTGTCACCGTAATTCGATACATATACATTTTTAAAGGTATATCAATTCAGATGAAGAGTATTTCCTCAACGTACTTTCTCCAATTTTGTTTTTCTTTTTTTTTTGTTTTTCCTCTTCAGTAGACTAAATAACCTTTTTCCCCTGAAGTGCATGCCTATAAAGAGGGAAAACGTACGAGAAAATCATGATTAGAATGGCTTTAACAAAGGACATTCGATTTAATTGAATTACTATATTACAAGAAGAAAGTCGTGCAAGGTGAATGAATATAGAGAGAAAAAGAAAGTGAATCATCTTTTCCCTTGCATAATTTATTGGATACAGAGTCGAGATAAAAATATCGTGTTTCTCTTGATACACCAGAAGGCTCCGTCGCGTCGCTTTTTAAGTAGAAGAGCCTGGTCCTTTATGACGATGCTGAGGTATATTTCGTTGTTTTACCGACTTTTGGTAGAATAAGCAGATATCGCTCCCGGGAGTGTTATAAGAGTTAAAGGCAACATTTTTTTTTTTAAGTTTTGGATTGTGAGGTGAGGTTGTCTGAAACTACAGTATATAGAGAAATTTTGTAATTTAGGATGATAGCGGCACAGCTGAAAATAGAAATTTTTGCAATCAGGTCTTATATTTTAACTAGAAATCATCGAGGGGAAAAACGTGTATTTTGAAAAATGGTATGGTTTTATAGAAATCGGTGGAAAGGAGGGGATCCCAATTGTTGACACTAAGAATAGAATCGTCAAGCTGCAGTACCCCAGGTATGCAAACTTTTGCACACCCACCAGATACAATTTAGAACTAAGCCTCTGTCGGATTCCTTCTTCTTCTTCTTCTTCTTCTTTCTAGTCCCAGGGTGTCTACCAGGTCAATAAGTCCAATAAAAGTTCACTATTTCAAAAATGTTCCAGTAAGTCAATAAAAGTCCATTAATTTTGATGCAAGTCCAATAAAAATCAATAATCAAAAATTGAAAAAAGGTTTTTTTTTTGCTTGTTGAATCAGGAGATTTGCGACAAAAGGTCCAATAAAAGTCCAATATTTTTAATTTTCAAATTTGGTAGACACCCTGAGTCCCTATGCTTTCTCTTCTTCCTGTAGAGTGGTGTTCGTATGTGGGTGGTACACAGGTGTTGAGTTGGCAGCTTGGTTCTGTATTTGCCTACTCTATGCTGTGTCCATCTTTTTCTTCATGGCGAATGCAGACACCTGATTCTTCAGAACCTCGCACGCCGACTACCAGACTGCCCAGAGCAAATATTTTATCGACCCACCGACTAAGCTTGGCCCGCTCATACTTTCATGCCTCACACTCGAATAGGTGTGCTGTGATCCATCATCGCCCTTGATCGCAAATACGAACACTTTGTCTGCTCAACTTTCCTTAACTTCGCATGGAGGTACTTGTTGACCGCTTATTAGATCTGCGTCACGTGAAAGCTTATCTGACTATGGTCTCAGTTCATCCACTCATCAATGTTGGCATTTACCTAGTTCACTCTGAGCGATTCTCGTTTTCCATTTCTCGAGCAAGGAGCATCTGGTCTCTTGCTTGACCCGTAAAACCTTTTGGTCGGTCGTTTTCTCCTCCTTTGCTTCGAACACCAACGCTCTCTCTTCAGCAAAGAGCTCAATGCGTAAAGAGCCTCTGTCGAGACAGTGCAGTAAAGCACCTCAGCGCAACTCTTCGTTGAATCTTCTCCATCTCTTTCCTCCTGTGGGCTATCGTCGGCTCATACTGGAGCGCAATATTAGAGTATCGACGATGCGGTGCTCACCAGAATCCTTCTTCTTGCTTTCCTCTACCCTCCTGGATTTGTCATCAGGCGGCTTAGGTAGTTTACCACCCTGCCCGCCTTTCCCCCTGTCATCAGAAAATGGTGCTTGAAGCTCAGTTTTGGATCAAACTAAGCCCATGACTTCACCACTTTCTTGATCGTGATTTCCACTTATTGCAAGCGAAAAGTGGGTAAACTAGCCCCCGCGTCTTTCCTACAGCAAGATCTACTCTGGTCGACTCGATCAAACACGTCACTGCTTCTAGGGCCCGGTTTACCCTTCTTTCCACCGCTACAGTTGTTTCGGCACCAATGGGCCTGGTTTCAGCGTCACCTTGAAAATCCTGTTAATGCGATGCACCACAAGAGCGGCCCATTAGGGCTGCCTGTGTCACTCTACATGTCACTAGGTGCTTTACTGTCCTAGCAGACATCTCTGCTTGAATTTCTCGACAGCTAAGGTAGCTGCTGATTATCCTGAGCAGATATGTAGGCTCTTCTGCGTCCATGAAGGCTTTCAATATCCTCTCCCGTGGAATCGAGTTGAACGCATTTCTTATCTCTCGCTGACGCCTGCGCAAAACTAACGGCTAAATATTGCGGACTGTAGCCGGATTCCAGCATCTGGTGTACACCGTCCGGTTTAAAAACCGCACTGAGTATCAAACGACGACATACTCAAAGGAGTAAAACAGACGGAGTAATTTAATTAAAGCCACAGAAATACAAAATACACCGGAGCGCTTTCGATTAAAGAAGCATTGTCAACGGGTGACATGAAAGCAACTGAACCAACACCGGCCGGCAACAAACACTGCCGAGGAAATCATGACTGAACTAGCGAGTCATCACAATGTGAATCATACTCATAAACTAGTTCAATCAACCCCTTATTAGGTATGTACCTGTTGAGCAGATTTAGGTTGTCGTTATTCAGATGGCGAATAATTTCAATATGTTCTAACGCGGTACGCATGAAAACCGAGGACTCTCTGTGGAGGAGGGACTCGGATCCCTCTTTGAAACTATGGCCAGTGGTGATAAGATGGTCCGCAAATGCCGAATCATCCAATTTCTTCTTTTCCCACGCCTTCCTATGCTCATCTATTCTAATTTTGAGCTGACGTCCAGTCTCACCTACGTAGATTCCATTACAGTCATTACACTCTATTTTGTAAACCCCACTTCTTTCGACCAGTGGGATGGGGTCCTTCAACTTAACGAACAGACTTTTTACAGTGTTAAGATTGTAATACACTGGGCGAAACCCAAATGGGCGGAGGACACGACCTAACTGGGAAGAGAATTTTCATAAAAAGGGGAGCCTGATCCAACGTTTTCTACTGTCAGACGACGGATTGCGGGGGAGGGAGGTAGTGGAATTCAGGCTTTTCCGAGTCAATTTTCTATGGACCATCAAGTCAATATCCAAGCTGATCTCGTTCACTCTGGCCAAGTGCTTTATAGTCAAAAGCTCCTGTTGAAAAGCGAGCTGACCTAATGGAATACTCGTCAACCGGTGGATATGACTATTAAAACCGGCAATTTTGTGGGCAACAGGGCAAAAAGATCTACCGTGGACAGTAATATCGGTCGAAGTATCTTTTCTATATATGGCAAATTCATGGGCACCTTCTCTATTAGAGATAGTAAGGTCCAAAAAATTTATAGATAAACCGCCTACTCCCAACGTGAATTTGATGGAAGGATACAAACTGTTAAGATACCTAAGAAACTCCAAAAGGAGATCTCGGTGACCGGTCCACATGCACAAGACATCATCAACATACCTGTGCCAATAATGTATATGACTCAAAAGCCCCTGGCCAGAGAAAAAAAGATCGAGCTCAAATTTAGACATGAAAACCTCCGAAATGAGGGAACCCAGAGGAGAGCCAATAGGATTACCTACCTCCTCTGGAAATTCGAAAAATTTCCCTTCAAGTTTGCAAAAATTGGGAGACCAACAAATATTGAGTAAATTGAAAAATTCTGCCAGTTCTTCGTGACAGATATTAGATTGGACCAAGAGGTCTCCCATATGCTGCATGGCAGTAGCCCTAGGGATACTCGGAAATAAGCCGACTACGTCAAAAGAGCATAGGGTAGAATCAGGCGGAAGAATGTCATCTTTAAGCTCATCAGCCAGAGAGACCGAATTCTTCACAGAGTAGGATGACTCAAAATCTACTCTAGATTTAAACCAACGGTCCAAAAATTTTGCCAACAAGTACGTGGGGGAAGACACAAAGGAAACGACCGGCCGTATCGGAATGTCCTTCTTATGAACCTTAGGCGGCCTGTACAATAAGGGCGGCACAGGGTTGGGCTCAAGGAGAAATCTTTTAAGCGAAGGGGTTTTGATAATAAATTCGCTGTTGTTTATAACACGTCTAACTTCTTTAACGTGACTTGGAAAGTTAAAATCCGCATTTACCCTGGCACCACACTGGTCGAGAACGTCATAGACCTTGGAGACATAGGAGGACTTCTCCATAGCTACAATGGCATTCCCTTTGTCAGCCTTAGTAATGGTTAAGTCCTCCTCCCTGACCTTCCTTTTAATCCTCTTAATCACCTCCAAAGCAAGATCATTTATCCGAGGGAGGGGGTATGACGAGCAAGGGCAGCACAAGCTTTCTGAGTATTGCCGTCTGTTTTACGCCTTTGAGTATGTCGTCGTTTGATGTTTTTGGTCATAATTTGGAGAACCAAATTAATTCTATTCGTACTGAGTACTTGAGATTATGTCTCTTTCCACCAGATAGTTCTCGAGTCTACTAGATTGCCCACATCACATAGCAGACCACGTGGTCGATAAAAAAATCTGGACCAGGTGGTTTATCCTTCTTCTCTACCAACGCTAACACCTCATTGGATAACAAATAATTTCATGTATGTATCTAGGAAATTTATTAGGGCATACGTTTGTATCATTTTAAAAATTGATATCAACTAGATGATATTATTCAATTTTTGGACAAACTTTTGTTCGATTTCCAGACAATGCGAAAAACTTACTAGCGCATGCTGTTCTGCTACCAGTTTCACGTACGACTTTAAAATAAAAAAAAAAACCGAGACAAGTGTACCGGTATTAAAGAGGAAATATACGGAGAATACAAAACGAACGGAAACCGATAGGAAAAGGCCATTACCATCGAGATTTACGATTGTAGACGAAATCTTAAATGTGAAAGTGTGGTTACGAAATGTAGAGCAATGAAGTAAAAAAGAAACTTGCGAAAGAAAAGGTGGATCGAGTGTAGTAGAGGAAAGAAGAAAAAAACGCACCGATAAACGCAAGAGTATATTGATACAATGTAGAGTACTATTTGGAGTAGTTAATAGAATAAGACGGCCCAGGAAAAGCAAATAAATTCGAGCTTTCTTGGAGAAAGTTTTGGAAATGCACTATACGCATACGTACACCTTATTTCTATTGCAATATACAATCCACGCAAACTCTTTCGTTTCGTCCTGAATACCTATAGTAGAGTTAGCATGGAGTGTTGGTTGTTTTTTGTCCTATCAGGGTACAGCCGGGGGTGGTGCAAATATATGACCGAGACTTATATGCTTGACATCCGAGAAAAAAGTAATAAATATTCAGAAAAAGGGTGAAGAGGAATTTCAGAACATTATAATCGCTTGTTCGAGGTAAAAAGATGAAACTAGGCAACATATTGTCATTATATCTTTTATCTTCGTAACCACCTTATAAAGACATAACACTAACAAAGAAGTTTGTTATAAGTTTGTCGAAAAGTTTCTCGGTGGAAGACGAAAATGTTAATAGTCCGTATGACAAGGTACATCACTCGTAAAAGATTATTTTCAATGATACACGCAGTACAAAGATTTTCGAAGACGTTCAACCTTGCTACTGTATATCATTCGTATGAAATATGAGACAACTTCCATGGTAGGCAACAGGTGAAAGAAATATAATAAACCATCGCGGTTCATGTGAGGCGAAAACCAATCTCATATTTGAAAAGAAATACACTACAGTCGTGCTAGAACGTGTTTTCCATAAAGACATCACCTGATCATGAATTCCTGATAAAAGGACTATGGAAGGGGGAAAATCAAACTGCACGAAAACGAAAATTACCACAAATAAATGTAGACTTCTCAATAAACGAAGCTATAAGGAGAAAAACGGAAAAACTGTGGACGAAAGTTTGGAATCTACAAAAAAAAAAAATTGGAAGCATTGGCAGCCAGGAAGGCTCAAGCTTCGCGGCTTCAAGGAAAACAGGTGGTCCTGATATTGTTTTTTTTTATGATTGTTCAAATGAGTAGAAGTAGGTCTCTAAGACGTGCAAAAATAATTGAAATTGTTAATGGAAGTAGAACGCGAGCCTTAAAAAAAATAAGTTTATCCTTAGAGAAAGAAAGTTGCTGCAAGAGGGTGGCTTTGGCCAGGTGAGAGTGAATATTGATATGCATAGCAATCTGCTTAATCTGTACTTTTACGAAAATTCGTCAAATCAATCATCAACTACCAAACCTGTCTACGAGTATCGATGCAACGCTACCAACACGAAAATTCGTGACAACGGTAAAGCGTTCTTACATCTCCCCTCTAGGAGGGCCGCCACAGGAAAGAGTGTCGGGCTGATCGTATACTGGTTCCTCGGCATTTTGTTTTCTTCGACACAAAATTCCGATCGGCGTACGGTCAATTGATTTGTAAGAATATCGGCTGATCGTTTACCGGTGCTCTAAGTCTTTCCGGCATTCCGTTTTCCCGATACCTCAACACACGTACAAAACGTGAAATCAATTGACAACTATCTACTAGTAATGTCTATCTTCAAAAACATCAACTACTAAACCTGTCTACGAGTATCGATGCAACGCTATTAACACGAAAATTTGTGAGAACGGTAAAGCGTTCTTACATATATAAGGATATAGGGATATGGATCAAAATTTGTCCGGGCTACTCCTCCGAGGCTATACTGAATGGATTTTCTTGAAACTTGGCCAAGTTGTAGTGTTATACCTGAAGTTGTGCACCTGCATTTTTTTGACGATCGGATCAGTAGTTCCCCAGATATTCCCAATTAAAAAAAAAAAAATTTCTAGTCCTCCAATATTGTTTGTTAGATTTTTTTCAAATGTTGATATAAATATTGTAATTTACATGTATAAAAATGTAAAATGTGAACACTTGGTCTTGATACAATGTCTGGTTCCTTAGAAATCTCAAATTGAAGCGTGATCTAATTTGAGGAAATTCGCAAATATTCAAGCTACCAATATTTTGCAGTAATAAACTTCAGGTAGTCGCTTTCGTCATGAAAAGTGAAGGGTATCCTTTGTGTAGATTGTCAGTGCAGTGTTTAGGTTGTCAGTGTAGTTGTAACATTGTAGTTTTATTTATTTTTTTGGTTACCTGTTCACACACGCAAGGATATACTCTTTCTTCTTGAGTTTATCATGAATGAATGTTGTGTGTTACTGTAGTATTAGTGCAGCAATCCTCCGTTTATATGTGTATTCAAATACTCAGTTTTAAGAGGAGGGGGGGCTACAATGCCCCTGTTTACATTCCAAGGCTGGACGAAAGTGGTTTGACGCTCAGTAAAATAATTTTGAAAGCTAAAGATAAGGTATAAGCGAAGAATATAATGAAGGTAGTGATGAAAAGTCGTGTGTGGCTTACGCGACTGCGTGAGCGTTTTCAATTTCATTTCTCAATGATTGCTGACCAGAAAACGTTTTGGAAATTAGCTGCGAGAAAATTTCTTCAATTTCAGATCCTCGAGTTTTTCCTACAGTTTTTGACTAAAAACTATTCTTTTTCTTTATGCTGTTGTTTATTTAAATTACTACGCTGGGTAAGGCGACGGTCACAAGCCAAGGCCCTCCTCCTTATACTTCCAGTACACTCGGTACCCTGACGAGACCCTGTGAACCAGTCGGCGACCCCGGCCTGCTCGAGGCAGACCTCCTACCCGACTCCTAGCGCTCCTGGTGGATGACCGATCTAAATTCTAGATTTTTCCAACACTTGCATAAAACTATGACCTCCTTCATAATTATGAGGTCGTCGTATAATAGCGACATCACAAAGTCGTACTCCAAATGACAGAATACTCAAAGAGTAGAGTAAACGAAATTTAATTACAAAGACCGCAGATATAAAGGAGAAGATGCAAGATCTTTCGGTTGACAAACCATCATCGGGCAAAGTTAGAACGCCACTGACCCAGATACGACTCATAAAACAGAATACCAACGAGATCAGGATTGAACGATCGAAACCTCGCGAGGTGACTCAAACTCGTAGACCAATTCAACTAAACCTTCGTCGGGAAAATACCTGTTGAGTACGGTAACATCGTCACTGTTCAGATGACGCACTATTTCGATATTTTCCAACGCAACGCAACGCGCTTGAAGTAAGAATTCTCCTTGTGGAGAAGGGTAGCCGAACCTTCCTTAAAACTATGACCACTGGAGAAAAGGTGGTCCGCAAAGGCCGAATCACCCAAATTACCTTTCTTCCAGGCCTTAAGGTGCTCCTCTACTCGAATTCCAAGCTGGCGACCCGTCTCGCCTATGTATACGCCGTTACAATCCTTGCACTCCAATTTGTACACCCCGCTCCTCTCCCCCAGGGGGATGGGGTCCTTTGGCCTAACAAACAAACCCTTCACAGTAGTGAGGTTATAAAAAGCAGGCCTGAAGCCAAAGGGGCGGAGGACACGAGTCAGCTTGGATGAAAACTCACCCAAAAACGGGAGCTTGATCCAACGTAATCTCTTATTATTATTACCACTCAGATCACGGGGGAGGGAAGTGGTAGAATCAAGGCCCTTCCTCGTAAGTTTTTTACGGACCATACGGTCAGTGTCCAAGTTGACCTCATTCACAGCGGCCAAGTGCTTAATGGTCGCCAGCTCCTTTTGGAAAGCTGGTTGACTTAGCGGAATGTTAGTCAGTCGATGAATATAACTGTTGAAGGCAGCGATCTTATGAGAAAATGGACAGAAGGACGATCCGTGGACAACTGTATCGGTCGAAGTATCCTTCCTGAATATCGCAAATTCATGGTCCCCATCTCTATCAGAGATAGTTAGATCCAGACAGTTTATGGAAGAACCTCCAATTTCTGTAGTAAATTTTATGGAGGGATACATTTTATTCAGATACTGAAGAAACTCACCAAGGAGCTCTTGAGGACCGGTCCACGCACATAATATATCGTCCACATATCGGTGCCAGTAATGGATGTGACTCAGTAGCACTTGGCCAGAGGAAAACAAGTCAACCTCAAATCTGGACATAAATATCTCCGAAACGAGAGAGTCCAAAGGAGAGCCGATGGGGATGCCTACCTCCTCAGGAAACTCGTAAAATTTCCCATTGAACTTACAGAAGTTAGGGGACCAGCACGCATTAAGGAGGCCAAAAAATTCCTGTATCTCGTTATGAGGAATGTTGAATTTTACAAGTAGGTCACCCATATACTGCATAGTATGGGCCTTTGGTATGTTGGGAAAGAGGCCGGCTACATCAAATGAGCAGAGGCTAGTACCCGGAGGCAAGGTAACATTTTTGAGCCTCTCGGCCAGAGAAACCGAATTTTTAACGGAGTAGGGGGACTCGTACTCGATTCGAGACTTGAACCAACGATCCGAGAACTTGGCCAGAAAATAGGCAGGGGATGAGACGTAGGACACGACAGGCCGCATAGGAGTATTCATCTTGTGAACTTTTGGCAACCCATAGAGGAGGGGGGAACAGGGTTAGGTACGAGCAGGGCTTTTTTGAGCGAAGAACTTTTTGTGATAAACTCACGCCCGTTCACAATTTTCCTAACCTCTTTGACGTAGTTAGGAAAGTTAAAAGAGCTATTTTCAATAGCTCCACATTGAGTGAGAACTTTTTGAACCATGGAAACGTAGGAGGATTTCTCCAGGACTACGATCGCGTTACCCAGTAAGGATTAACCCCTGGTCCCTGACCTTCCTCCTCAGATTATCTATCACCTCACATGCGTAATTGTTTATGCGAGGGAGGGGGGTGTCGCCGACTAGTTCAACGCAAGCTGATTGAATATTTACGCCGGGACCAATTTTTATAGTCAGGTCGGCAACGACATTAGCAAGAGTTTCATCTTTAGGAAGGGGAGGTAGGCCAAATTTTAGACCCGTCATTATGTCGAACCGTAACGTTTCGGACCATGTCAATTCGTACTCCAAAATTGATAGGTACTGAATTACATAGACGCATACGAAAAAATTATTCCAATAGACAGGGGTTCTTGGAAAATATGAGCACTTGAGCAGAAGACAACGGAAAAAGTATTTCTTGAGGCTAATTTCAATAATATGAGTGCATTACTAGAGGAATTATAGTGTGGGGGTCGAAATATGGCACAGTCACACCGCACCGTTGATTACCAAAATGTTCATCGCAAACCAATTTAAATTGCTGTGTTGTCATTGTTCATATTCTGGTCATTATAAAACGAGGCCGTCATGAAATCCCATAGTACTATGAGGATGTTCTAGTCTGATAAAATTCAATCGCAGTATAGAAATAAGTGAAAAACGATTGTGGCATTCGTATAAATTTTAGCATGTCTGTATAGTGTTGAAATTCGCTATCATTTTCTTTCTTTTTTTTTTTTCGTCTAGAAAAAGGCATGTGTCATTACAAAAACTATCGCTTATTCTCTCTCTCGTAGGAGTATCGTTTTTCTTTTTTTTTTTTTTCGTGTGATCAGATGGAGAACGCGAGAGAAAATTGCGAGTGATTCACGATATTTTCATTCCGACTATTTTCGCTAACCTGTTAGTTACTTCTACACCAGCTTAAACATTGCATACATAGCGTCTATCGCAAGCTGCTTACTGAATGTCGATCAATCATTTCGATTTTTTTTTCTCTCTTCGATTTCTATTCAACGAGCATTCCAAGCTGTAGGATTAAAAAGGAAAAAAACAAAAGCGAGTGAGAAAGGAACGTCAGATGGAAATTTACGGTGTACGTGACGTATATGCGTATGTCAAATGCAAAAGTAAAAGGAAAAAATGACTGCAATATTCCACAAACGAGAGTTGTAGTCTGAGTGTAAGGGTATCTTTTTTGTCACGACAGCACGTTCGACACGAAAACTTTTTGTCTTCATTCTTACGCTTTCCATATTCGCAAAACAATCACAATTTTCTATTGTTTTATTGACGTCCAAATGAATTCAGCGTTTCGTTTCTTTCGCTATTATTTTTATTCCAACCACCAACCAGCCAACAGCGTTTTGGCTTTACAAAACAGAGTATTGTGTTGAATTATCCTTTCGATCTCACGGACATCAACAAAATAACAGCGTGTCTAAATTGCGGACGCATTATAACCAACACCCGCAAATCGCTTATCTGCAGCTTTCGTCATTATTATCATTTTTTTTTTCTACCTTTTCACTAACCACGACAGGAATCTATAATCATTATTTCCCAGCAAATCTCGTCGAATCTACATTTATAATAGGCAGTTTTATAACAACGCGCATCGCGCGAGAGAAACGAGAAACTCGAGCGCTTCTTATACGAAAAATTTGCTTTAAAATTTGTAAAACTTTGTTCAAACTAATAAAGAGAAAGAAGTTTTATACGTTCGATTTTCATCATTTATTCGTACCCTAGATAGCGCAGGAAATGAGGAAAGACGACAGGCTTTCATTCATTCTGGCGCATCTTCTTCAGAAACTAGCTTACATCGTCAGTTTCAAAACGTTATCTTTTTTCTTATACTGATTTACTCGTGACAAATCTACGGTAATAATCTTAGCCGGCCGTTTTCGCAAAATATTTACTTAAGATGATTTACATGAAATAAAGCAAAGTTTTTACCGCGGGCTCGACGAAAATTTCACAGCAGTCTTAACATCGTTGGAATTTGCAAAATATTTTCTTTGGTGATTTATCGTACAGTATAAGAAGGAGGAAAAATATTATAATCATAATCTCTTAGCCAGTTTCTGTTACCGACTCCGAGGTAATTAAGGAACCCGTTATTGAGATTAGGGGACGTTCGGTAGCCTTTGGGTTGGAGATTAATTAACATGTAAGTGGCTTTGCGCCAAATAACGCCGATGAAGAGGAAAATACGCGAAAAATAACCGTTACTGAATTTAAAATGAGGCGAAATGAATCCTATTCCCTCACTCGTTTTTTGGAACGAATATAGGTGTATGATGGAGCGGGATATCGTGGGAATAAAGTGTGCGTTAAACCCGAGGAAAATTTTACTGACTTATTTCTCGCGATGGTGCTCCAAGTATGTATAATGTTTCTTGAAACTAACGTTGAGTACGACGAGAAGGAAATCTTGACGCAGCGCAAACTTTCAGTTAAGAGAAATTCACCAACCGACATATCGAGTGATAATCACGCATTGAATAATTTTTTTTGAGGTTCATGTCTCGGCAAGCCGAGTGTCCCTATGCATCCACGAAAAAAGAAAAAGTTTCCCTCTGACGTCACAACTCGAGGTATATATTTTGTGTCACCTAAGATTTGGCATACATTTAATTGCACGCCTCAAAAAACGAAATTGACAGCCTATCGATATCACGCCAAGGAAACAAAATTGACACGCCTAAGAAATGTATTACACGGATAAAAACGAAGTAAGTAGTGCACACATCCTCATATAAGTTGTGCACTCAAGATCCAAAACACTGGGAATTCTATGAAACGGACAAATACACGAAGTAAGTAGTGCACACATCTTGATACAAGTTGTGCACTCAAAATCAAAACACTCAAAATCCATTGGAGACGACAAAAACACCACCATGTAAGTAGTGCACACTTAAGAACATGCAGAACAGTATGCGATCCACATTTAATTCATTCAACTATAATATATCAAGTAAGTAAACCTGATACAGGAAGAAGAAACAGGAAAGAAGATAATGGAATGATTTGGTTATTGACAAGTCGGCACAAGCCTCAAGACAGCATTCCAAGTGGAGTTTTTTTTTTTTTTTTTTTTACCATCACCATAACATTTCATAAAGACATTACAATATTGATACATATTAATGCAATTAACAAATATAAGTTTTCAAATGATTTACAACGGCTAAGCCCAACCGCTTCTTGAATAAATCTCAGTTCAAGACTACATGGTACCTGCCTTCATAATAACGAACGCCGAGAAGAGTCGAAATTAACATCCGCCTACCACTTGACATGTGCAGCGTGAAAAGTTTCCTGAAGATCGAAAGGAAGCTCCAAATGGGCCTGAAGATTAGACTCCATCAAGAACCTTGATTGCGAAAAAGGGCCTGCGAAAAGGAAGAGTGGAATTGGCAAATCACGGGAAGGATCAGAAACGTGCGAATATTGTCAAAACGGCGAACTCTTGAATACAAGTCAATAATGAAACGTCCGCAGCTATTGCACTGATCCATATAACTACCGCGCATATCCTTGGCATCATACTTCTGCCGAATCATATTATTTTGACGACGAACCTCAGTATTTGACCAGCCAGTGAAGATCTCACGACAATGCTCGAAATCCAATGCATTAACCAACTGACTCGACTGACTCCTCCGGGGTGGAACAACTGGGAAAACACCTCCATTAACAGTCATACCTCACTCATAAGGAGTTTGAGGTTTATTATGGAGAGGCAGTCTCTACTGTCAAGCCCATCCTGGCTGGAGTTCCTCACAATAAATGCAGCAAAATCATCTTCTTTTGAAATGCGGGTCGCGTGCCAGTCCTGGCGTGCATTTATGGCGTTCGTCATGGTTTCAACGTCGTGTCTGTTTTTTTCTATGGCGGGAGGGGAACTGGCGGTCAATATAATTTTATGAGGCATGCACTTATATATTTCCCCTAAGATTTTATTTTTGCATAAGACTTTTAATGTTGTGCTGATTGCGTATTTTGTCAAAACTCGCTGGTGGACAATAAACAATGATTTTCAAATTAATTTATCTCGATAATTTCGTTGAATTCTTGCCAAAATGTGTTACTCGTAGTATCGATTAAGAGACAAACATTAAGAGCTTTCTTTTGAATTTTTCCCCTTCAATATTGAATTTTGAAAATTTCATCAATACCTCGTAAAATGTATACTTTTTAAAAATAAAATACAGTACAGTGCTAGAATTACGTGACTTTTATTCAATTCCGCCAAGTTTTTCAAGAACTCGCGCAAAATTAATTTCTAGCCATTGTTTGTCCTACAGCGAGATTTGATAAAATATGCAACTCGCACAACATTGAAAGCCTTATAGCATTTTTTGAATTTCTGTAGAGTCCTGGAGAGTTTCATTTTTACGAGGTACACATATTTTTCAAATTTTCGTACAGTCTTCAAAAAAGTTTCTTCCTGTCCTCTTCTCGATACCACAATAATGGTAATATGTGTATTCTACGATCGTGGAGACTGTCATTATACTTTTTTATCGAATATGATCTCAATTTCTTGAGTTGTTTATCGCGTTAGTCTGGCTGTGGGAACACGTAGCCTACATTATGATTGTTTGTGGGGGTTCTCTTACATTTTGGATCTTGATAGGCAAAACGGAACCAAATCTTTCTGGTTCCAGACCTGAGTGAAACAAGAACATATACGGATATTTTGATTTCAAGACCTTGACATACCTAGAAAGAATCTGGATCTCTTAAGCTCTAGATTTTGGTAGAGAAAAAAACTCCGGATTTTTTAAAAATATTAGAAAGATGAATTTCCGTTATCTTGCAGTCAAGGAGAAAAAGAAAGAAAACAAGTGACCCGGGCACTTGAGCGCATGGCGACTCAGTCTTGTTTTCTCTCTCAGCTCAAGAATTACTCCATAAGGAAAAACAGGTTCAGAGTGACTCTTCCCTGTGAAGTATTGAAATGATGATAAAAAAATTTTCTGGCGAAGCCAAATAAATGAAGATCATGTTTCATGCCCCCTTTTTTATATTTTAGCAGTCGTCTTGAAATATTCTAATCTAGGCTTCTACTAGGTCAAGCACGCGCTTGTGAGATATTACTTCACTTTTGCCCCTACTTTCATTGAACTACACGCCTTTTGGACGCTTCGGAGAAAGCCTATAAAGCAATTGTCTAAATTTATGGGAAAATATTTTGAGCTATTTTCGTGGGGCAAAAGTCTGATGAGATACATTTTGGGCTATCACCCTTCAGCTTGCGTGAAATCTGATATGAAATATTTTGGGCGCTTCCTTGGTTTAGCATAAGTCTGGTATGAAGGTCTTGTATAATAAAGGTAGTATACACGGAGAGGCCAGCTTTCCCAATTCCAAAAATCAGCTTGAAGAAAGGCTAGCCTTCTTAAGCCATTTCAGGTCTACTATACGTATTAGGGTAGGGGTCAGTCATCGGAACTAGGGTGGGAGGGTAGAGCAGAAATTCTTCCAAGTGTCAAGGTCAAGGTTGGCTATCAGGTTGATCTATTCAATATTCAAATTAATTAAATCTTGAAATATTTTAGTCTAGGCTTCTACTAGGTCAAATGTTCGTGAGATATTATTCGTTTGCCCCCTTACCTTTCTTGGCGTCGTATAGGTCTTGTATGAGAAATATTTTGGTGTCTCTTGAACCTAGTATGAGAAATATTTTTTGAGCTATCAGCTTTTGTGGGGCTCACTCGTTCCGCTCGTTCGCCCTCTTCCTCGGGCCCTTTCTCGGTTCAGCATAAGACTTGTTTAAGCATAGTATGAAGGAGGCTTAGACCTACCCCCTTGTTGATCTAGTTTACTGTATAATATTGGGCCTATAAAATGTTAGGCCCAGTTCGATGGGGAATTGGGATACAGTTAATGCTAGTATAGTAGTTTACTGCATAGGATTTTGGGGTCACAGCTGATTACATAGTTTATTATACCCAGTATATTATAGTGGTACCTAGTATAAACTGCTACTACAGACCTCAGTATAAAAGAAGCGTAGATCAAGTATGAAGCTAGAATAAAGGAGGTTTGGGCCTAGTATCACCCCAGTATAAAATGTCCAATAGTATAGCTTAGCTAGTATACTAGGCTAGTATAATGTATATCGGGGCTAGTATAAAAGCTGTTAGTATACTAGTACAAGGGCAGTATATGATTTCGAATAGTAAAGCTTAGCAAGTATATTAGGCCAGTATAATGTATATTAGGGCTAGTATAATGAAGCCTAGTATACTAGGCTAGTATACTGCATATGTATCCTAAGCCTGTAGTATAAAAGCAGCCTAGCTTCCTCCTGAGCGCCTAGTATGAAGCTGTCCTAAAGGAGGTTTGGACCAGTATAAGCCCCAATGGTAGTATACAAGGAGAGGGGTCACAGCTGATTACATAGTTTATTATAAAGGCGGTACCCAGTATAATAGTGGTAGTATAAAAAATTTCGAAATTAGGGTAGGGCTCAGAGAAAACACTCGCTCCGCTCGTTCGCCCCCTTCTACGTCTAGTATAAGTCTATTCAGAATAAGCTAGTATACTGTATATTAGGTACGGGTTTCATAGCCCTTCTCGATGGGTCCGCTCGTTCGCCTCCTTCTTTGTCCAGTATAAGTCTAGTTAAGAGCTAGTATATAAAGCTAGTCTAGTATGAAGCAAGCCCAGTATACAATGTCAAATAGTATAGCTCAGCTAGTATATTAGGCGTCGATAAATATTTCTAAGTTCCGTAATCCGTAGTAGGTGAGAATACGAGGCAACTGGTCGAATCCGTACGCAAAGAAAATTTTCTAAGTCCATGGACAGTGTACAAGCTCGGGGCTAAGTCTCGTTCGTTAGACAGCGATACACGCTTTCGAATGCCTAACCCGCCTTTTGCTAGTTTCGTAATTCAACTGCCTCGACCGTGCGATCGAGCTCTCGTCGCTCGGATACTCGGCAGTCGCGGCTACCGCGACTGCAATCCTCTTCCACGGTCTCTATTCCTAATTGAGAATAAGAAGGAGAGATTCGCGTTAAGCGTACCGCTGTAATTTCGTTGCCGGATGACTCGACACTAGAAGGTTTGACGCACGAGAAATAAACGATGAAATAAGGGAGATTAAAAGTTTACGACAGTATAATGTACATCAGGGCTGGTATAATGAAGCCTAGTCTAGTATACTAAGCTAGTACTAAGCTAGTATTGCACGCACGCACGCGCACGCAAATTTCGAAATTCAGGCCAGAGCAAAGACATGAAACATGTCAAAATCATTGTCTAATGCCCAGTCTGTTAAGGTGCTTCCCCGAGGATTTGAGGCGCACGATTTGAGAATTCGAAAGTTTTATAGGTCTACTTCTGTACAATCGTCCGTGTACAGTTTCTGTGTTGAAGAATTGGCCATATTTTTGGTTATCTCGTTGATGGTCACTATAGATCCATTTTGAGTGATGTGAGGTGATGCTGGTTTTTAATGAGAAATCTCTAAACCTGAGTGAAGGAGTGTAAAACCTTGACACAGCACAGAAGCTAACTTTAGTGCATCCCTATGGTATTATTGTAATATTACTGTATTAGCCTTACTGTAGCCTAGTGTACTGTACGTTAGGTCTAATGTAATGGAGGCACAGGATACAGGTCCCAAAATAGAGAACGGTCAAAGTCACTGATGACGTCATAAGAAGTGACAGTTTTTCTAGGAAAATGTTAAACCCTCTATAAAGAAAGCCTAGTGTAGGGGGAAGATGACCTAGTTAGCTGTGAGCTTCGTAGTTGGACTTGGAAAAAAATTGTGACCATCGAACTATACATAAGTATAAAGTTGGAACTTGAAAAAATTTCGGGTACCTCAGTGTTTGCCTCACGACGCGCGGCGTACGGTAGATTTTTCAGAATAACCCCCCATAGAACAGGTTTCCTCCTAAAAAACGTGACGGATTTTCGTAAAAGTTTTTCATCAATAGTCCCAGTCAAAATCAGCCCCCTCCTCCCACCTACTTTTTATTATTTCAACTAGCTGAATGGCTGACGGACGCATTTGATGCTTCTTGTGTATATTATAGCTTAGCATAAGTTATGATCGGCCTACCTACGAAGTCCGACACCTAGTATAAGCCTCAATAGCCTAGAGGCCTAGTGCACGAAATTATAGTCTAGCGTGTATGCCTAATATAGCGTAGTATACTGTATAATAACCTATTAGGCTTAGTTGAAAGTAGCGCAGGTGGAAAGTTTTTCAAGTCTCTAAAGTAGTTAAAGGTCACTGATGGTGACATCAAACGTGTCAGAAAACCGGACGGTTTCTCCTAGTAGTCCCAATCTTATGAGCATATAAAATTCTAAAATTGTGTCGAGACTTTATTTGACTTGGGTGTTTTCCCACCCAATCTCTCTTCCCTCTTTCTGAATCATTTGAGGTCGATGATCTGTGTTGATATCTCCTTCCTCTACTGCTGATAAGTTGTCCATATCTTGGTTCAAATGTTGGAAAAGAAACCGTGTACATTTCTCGTTAATTAGGGAAAAATTGTTGTTTTATTGTTTCGTAGACTAGTCAGTTACCACCCTCCTCAGAAGACCATTGATATTTGAGAGTTTTTGAATGACCGAGATATTTTCAAACTCTTAGGTCGATGTTTTTTAGTCTCGAAGACACGCATGTGGCAAAATATGTGTGCGCATAAGAGCGCGGGTTTATCGTTGAAAGATGTTTACAGAAGAAAAAATTTCACTTTTTCATCAACGCGAATTTGAGTGAGTTCTCATCGTGTCTGATTTGGACAAGAGATGAACAATTTTCAGGATTTAATAGTTTAGTGTTTCCGTTCGTTCCGCAACGCTATTTCGTCTTTCATTCATTGTTCTACACCGACGTGTAACAAATAACATGGTTTTCTCGAAAAAATGTTGAATTTACCGCAAAAAAATGGAGAAACTCGAGATAGGGAAGTTGGAGATTAACGTAATGTGGTTGTGAAACAAGTATACGAATACTAACGGATGTAAACAGCAGCGTAAGAAAGAAAGAGAGGGCCCGAGTGTTTCTTTAGTCAAAACGTAATACCGTACGTATACAGTGAGTAATGTAAGCATGAGGTTATGTAGGGTCAAAAAGGCAACAATATACGATTTCGTTAAACAAGAGAAAAGCTTCTGAATTACATGTACTATATATGATATTGTAACTTAAATTTACACGAAATTTGGGAACGTTAAACTAATCATATCCGTATACATTGTCCGCGTGTATACGAAAATTTTGTATAAATGACAGTGCAGTGTAGTGTTTAAAGTTAGGGAAGAGGGATGGACAATTCTTTCTTTATTCTTTGTGTTTTATTTTGCCAAGATTCGTCTCTCCATGGAAATCGGTAGTGCCAAGAGACTCACCAAGGATTCCCTCAAACTGCAAATGGTATCCACTCGACACAGCGAATGAACTGTTCTTGGTCCAGTATAAGTCTGTTGTATACTGCGCATTAGACTAAGGGCTCACACATTCGTCCCCATTATTAACCCAGTATAAGACTAGCTTCAGCCTAATAGGGACCTTGTATAGAGTAAATATAAAAGAGAATTTTTCTGGCAGAAGAAAGTAAGTAAAGATCATGTTTCATGTCTACTGGTAAATGACTTCATTTATATTTTAAGGTCCCGCCTGTTTTGTGATGAAATCATAGCCGAGCTTGTGAATTTTTGTCTCAGAGGCGTTCTTGGATTAACTGAGGTGCGGTGAACTGTAAAGTGAACTGTCTTCGCTCCAATATTGATGAATTTGTGTAGGGGTAAATGACGGGATTCATAATCTACTACGTGGCCAAAATTATGGTCAACAGGGGCGGATGTACTCCTCCAGCCACTGTATGCAGTTCAAAACTTGCCACCTCATTTCGTATCTTCTCTCAGGGATTAAGAAAAATCTTTCTGCCGCCACTAAAAATTTTTCGCTCTCTCAATCGTTCAACAGTTTGCATATTCAGCGCCACTTGCAGCGTTTTCTTTCGAAAATTAAAAGTATAACGATAAATAATTATTGTGGGCGGGAGGATTAATTTCCTTTTTTCGTTTTCGTCACAATGAAAAAAAAAAAAAAAGAGGATTAGGAAAAATTTGTTCCTCGCTGTGCAGCTGCCTTCCTTGCCTACCCCGAAATCCAGGTCTGGTGGTCAAAGTGCTCTAGTGCCCGTTGCACTGTCTTAATCATACGCATAACGAAAGAATAATGTGTACTAATAAATAATTTTATCGGAAAAAATCATAACTGATTGTGTTCGGCTCACAAAGAAAAAAAGCAGCGCAGCGTAATTGCGCTAAGGAACTATTTTCCGATGATCTTTCTTCGACAATTTCAGCTAAAATTCTAATTAAATTCTCATTTTAACCGTACATTATTATTTTCTTCTCGTTCGGAAAAGACGCCTTCGCTTTCGAAATACTGAAACAGTTTTTTTTTTTTTTTTAAAAAGAACGTGCGAATACAAAAGAGTGTTACGATAATTAATTATTAAATTTTCATTTTTCTTTCAACGATGTTATTATTTTTAAACTTCGTTCATAATCTGTTCGCAAGACAAACGAATAATCTTCTCTTCGAAAGATTCAAGGCTGCGAGAAAGAAATTTGAAAAGCGACGCTAATTATAAGAATTCCCCAAACATCAAAGTTTGTCTGGCGGTTTTTCTCGCGAAACGCAGTGTTTAATACCTGGCTGGCTACTTCTCTTTTTCATTCGAACGTCTTGACCTGTGGAAGCAAAATCGTGATAATTAACCGTTTTTGAATAGAGTGACACAGAGTCATTACGGGAGCCAACCAAGAGGAGAGGAGGAGTTCAGTTTACATTCGGGGAAAACTTTCATGTTCAGTATAACGCCATCTTCCGCCGAACAAACCTTATCTAGTCATAAATTATTCAAATATTAGTTTCTGTTGATGACTTTCCCGCTCATTAAAAATGTTTGGTTCAAAACTACGTCAAGTAGTCCGTAATTATGAGAAAGATAGCCCTTTTCTACCATTGTCGCCTGGTCTTATAATCGTTTTTCTGATTCCGGAATATAAGGCTATACGCCACCCATTCGGGTATATCGTAATTAAGGACCAAAAATATTACGAACGCGACTTGGCAGTGTTGGCGTCTATTTAACTTTCAACTTCGCAAAACACTTCTTTTTGTCATCTACTGCCTCTTCCACGGAACTGCATTGTAGATAGAAAACTCGGGTCCATTCTTGGTTACAAACGCAATCAACAATCACGTCGAATGAGTTGAGATTCCATTGCTAATGGTGGTGGCGAGACTGGACACGTCAGATTTACGATTTATTTTTATTTTTTTTTTTGGTTTTGATCATGCACGCGAATGTAATAATTTTACTTATATATTACAGACTTCGGGAACACGACAATCATAATAAGAGTCGTGAATTCAATTTTCGTAGATGTTCCTCATTTTTTCCACTGAACGTTGATCACATTTTTTCGCAAGTCCTTGAATGGTGATAATACTAGTTCCTTACTTCATGAGATACTGCACTGAAAATTAGAAGTAGTATCCATGAAAATTGAGGCGAGTGGTGAACCTATTTTATGGGGGATTTTTCAGTTTCAATCGGAGATACTGTACACATATTAATGGTTTGGAGAATGCATATTCATAATTGATCTGGATTCTAACCTCAGATCAAAATAAATAATACCCATTGATAATGAATTTGGCAGTTTTTCTAGAAAATTACATCATAAAAATGTTGTTTTCATTTTCTCTTCGAGCTTCTTCCTCATAAACCGTAGTAACCATTAGACATGAAACGACCACATAATTTGCACAAATTTTTATTAACGAGCTACTTAAATAACTAAACAATAATTAAAAATTGTACAACTCGCATTAGTTTAATAAAACATGATCAATTAAAATTATTTCAAGAAAACAATCTAGGATTTGAATTCTTTAAGAGAAATTTATAAACACGATAATTGTTTGATAAGTACCTACAAAACGAGATATTGTTTTTACTTATTTGCCGGGCGGGCGGCAGATCAACGTATAATTCTTAAGATCGGTTACCGGCGACAGCTTGAATTTATCAATTAGAATGGATTCAGCCGTGTCAAGAGCACCTTCTACCCAACCCTGGGTATTCGAATACGCCGATCCTGCTACGAAAATGGGGACTCCGAATTTTTCGCCTGGCCGTGTCATGTAGTACTGAGCGTCCCGGAGTTTGTAATGCGCTTTCCACGTATGAAATCCGGCGCCGTACGGAGGAAGATCCCAATTCATGAAGAAACCAGATTCAGCTTCTGGGGCATCCATTTTAGTAGAGTTGTAATGCACCAAACTCAGCTGCTTCCGTAAGACGTCCAACATGGTCTGCGGTACAGGAGTGCCATCAAATAGCGGTTTGAAATCTTCGGAAAAAGGTTTCGTAGCGTTTTCGGCAGGTGTCTGTTCCAACACTCTCCAAAACTTCGGGAATTGCGTGTCGTCGTAACTCGCCAAAATACCATAATAGGAATCCGAGTTCTGCGAATTATCGCCCATGTAGTAAATTTGCCGAAGAGGAAGATCGGTTACCGTCGGCCCGAAGTTCAAATTACCAGTTTTAGCCAACTCGAAATACTTTGTAAGGCTCGGCGGAAACGGAGCGTCCAGCCACCACGGTTCCTTGTATAGAAGACCAATTTTGTACGCTGGCTGTTGAATAATAGATTCGATGTAGAATCTTCCCAATTCGTTCTTCAGGACTTTCCGTTCTGCATCGTTCCAACTTCCGACAACCTCACTTTCGTGTATCATATCAATTGAATGTTTCGGCACGCATAAGGTTAACGTATCACTGATAACGTAGGACTTAATTCCAGTTGACATGCCGGTAGCGTCGTACTTCTCGAACGTGCTGTGGAACTTCTTCGTATCATTGTTCCAATAGAACTGAGTCAACCTCTGACTGAACAAAACTTGAACCTTCTGTTTCTTGACTTCGCCCAACAGTTTCTCAAATAAGGAAGAAAAGCCCTTCTTGAGCGTCTTGAAATCAACTGGGTGATCGAATTCGCTGTTCCTGTGAATGGCCAAAGCTGCATTTTGGTTTATGACATTTGATGTATATCCTTCAGCATCTGCAACGTAGTGGAATGCTTCACTACCGAGTTGATCAAGCATCAGATTCCAATAACCAATATTTCCAACAATATCTCCCGGTTTGAAGACGGAACTGTTGAACGTCTTCGGTAGAACACCAGTATCGAAAAAGTCGCACCATTCAGCCGTCGTCGTTGGTGAGTTGTCACCCACTATGTGTTTTGCAACCATATTGAACAATGTGGACGGAGGCATATTCCGGAATTTCGGTACATGGGTTCGGTAGGGCACACCATCCTTCTCGATTGAAGAGTTGTAGACATGTATTCCTCGCAGATAGTAAAGACGATCATCGGTCATCGGAAAGTCTACAACGTCCTTCTGTAAATCTAGTTTAGTGAGGAGCTCTTGCACGATTGGTTGCTCGTCCATGAATCGCATTCCTCCGAGTTCCAAATGCTGCCCTTGTGGAAACGTTTTGGTAAAGATCCGACCACCTGCACGAACTGGAGACCATTCGTATACCGCCGTTGTTTCATTAGGTCGACCATCCTGAGACGATAGTCGCCACGCCGTATACAAGCCAGAGGGTCCGCCGCCGACAATCAAGTTATTAACGTGAGTGATCTCCGCCGCACAATATTCGATCAAGAACGCGACGATCACAAAATAACGTAGCATCGCACGAATTTTACAAGACATCATGACTATAGGAGAATAATTATGATTCTCTAAACAGAAAACAGAAGGGAAACCTCTTCTGAAGCACGAACGTCTTCAACTAGAGCTTTTTCTAGTAGAAACAATTGCGATAACTGTTGAATATACGAGCTTTTGCTCGCGCTTATATACCCTAAGAGTCGTGCAAATCCCCGCCAAATTTCATTAAACGCGTAAACAGAAATTAATCATACGATGATGAAATTACCCTAACAGAAGAGAAAAATAAAGGTTAGCTCACTTGCGTATGTCATTACATACGATGCGGGTTCACATAAAATGAATATGATAAAAGACTCCCCTCGTCCATCTTCCGGACGCGTGCGTCAACCTTGATTTCCACACGTGGAGACTGATTAAAAGAGAAGAAATTATATAAAACTGAAGGAAATACGATTTGTTTTGAAATCATTGGTTCATATCAAATGTATATGATAAATGTTTTTCCTTGACCCCCTTTCGAACGTTTCCGTTAATCAGGACTGCTCCACGTGGAGCCCGATTGAATTAAGAACTACAAAGAAATTATGCAAAGTCGAAAGAAATGATTTACCATTAAAATAGAAGTTGATTCGCTGAGTGCAGCACTTACAAAAAACATGGCCTGGACTCTCTCTAACTCAATAAAATGAGGAAAAGTAGGCCTTTTCGTAAGATCTTACGACTTTTCATACAGGTGACGAATAGACACTTAGTGAGCAGAGTATTGTAAGCTTTTTCTCGCGAAAATAAAAATTCAGAAGATTGGGAAGTAGGTTTTAGGGGGCCAATACTATGAGGTCATTACTCGATTTGAAAGAATTATGAAACCGAATTTCAGTCTTCCAGTGAGAATTTCTTTTTTAATGTTTTTTACGTCAACGCCGAAAATTTTCGTTCTCGAATACATAGGAGTGCGTAACTCAAGGCTGTAAATCGACACGTATAAATTTCTCAATTTAAAAAAAAAAAACCGAATGATGTGAATTACGCTCTAAACGTGTGAATTACTTAATTGAAAAGCATTTCGAACATGAGTATGTGTTAGATAATGAATTATTTGTGCAAGAATGATATCGACGTATGAAGAAGTACCCCTCTCAAAGCTTACGAATTAACATTTTGTTCGCAGGCTCGTAAAGAACTTAGGTCGCCGTGTTACGTTGATATAAATTGCTTGCATTTAGGGTAAATAGAAAACCAACAGTCTTCACACGAACTCCAACAATTTCAGAAAATTCTGGATAATATTAATCCAACGTTGCATTTTCCTTACACGGCATCATGAAAATTGACTCGAAAATTAGAAAGAAAAAATGGGAAAGATATTTGCAGTCACAGACAGAGATATACAAAAAGAGAAGCTTTTAATGAGTACGTTTTATTCGAGATTGGAAAACTGTCGTAGGGTAATCTCAATATTTTACCAGGATTAATAAGTTTGAGATCTTTGATTCCTGAAACTCGCCAAGTTCGCAGATTCTGCCTAATGTATCTTCTGCTCATGCGGGTAGCGAAGAGGTCTGCTACATCTGCAGTCCAGACAAAATAAATAACTGATAAAGGCTCCAAAAAAACCTTTTTAGGTATAAAAGTAGGAATAAGTTTCATCCGGAGTATGGTTAGACTGAAATCTAGAAGGTATACTTTGACAAGTTGTATATTTTCACTGAACTTCTACCTAATTCGAAATTTGACGAGCCCCCTCCTATAGTGATAATGTAATACCATGCCGTCGAATTTAAAAGATTTTCAAACGTCGGACATGGAAAATTGTAGTTCAACCTTTTACCTAGTTGGAGGTATCAATACCATTTGTAGACGGCTACACCCAATCCATAGCATTCACGTGGCGACCCTGTTAAGCCAAGCGACATAGTCGGGCAGCGACTAATGTGAATGGACGTAGGAGAAGGAGAACTCTGATTGAAAACCTGGCCGAAGCCGTGATACCAAAAAGGTCCCTACTTTCCCTCGCTTGCAAGTGCGAGTACCTATGAGGCGAAAGAGCTGTGGCATAGTAATGGAGAAAGTAGGTCGCCCCTCTGCCTGGGATCGATTTTTGTCAATAGGGTTGTGGTTCATAGAAAGTTGACCCAAAAGCTAGGGCGCGGAACCCGGCTTGAAGAGAGGGGCGGTCCCCCCAAAGGCTAAGGGAGTAAACCCTGACAGAAAACCCATTGGCCAAACAGCGAAGATGGCAAACCCACCATTTAGATATATCTCCCGTGGCTGGTAACTACTTTGTATAATTCACATTACTCGAAATCGGCGTGGGAGAGGCCTCGGATGGAGATTGAAAAGAAACCCAGGCGGAGGTGAACCCATGATGAAACATGAAACTCTGGTTAACGGCAAAAAATGAAGATTGAAACGGGGAATGTGGGAGGGTTGACGGCTAAGGAATCCTAATTGGATGAAATTTTGAATGCGCGAGGAATTAAGATAGCAGTAAGTAGCGAAACCAAGAAGAAGGGATCCGGTACAGATTGAATGAAAATCTACATCACTGTTTACAGCGTGGTACCAAAAACACGGAGATCCGCTACCGGGGTGATAATATGCGTACACAAACAACTTCAAAGGACAAATCTACCAATATAACATCCGGTATGAACGAATTGTATCGATCAGACTTAAAGTAGGAAGCCGGTATACCACAGTAATAGGAGTATCTGCCTCAGAGAAAGGAAGAGAAAAACTTAGTAAAGAATTGTAAGAACAGCTGCAGCAAACGATCCAAAAAGTCGGCACAGAAGATGGCCTATTTGATATGGGCGATTTTAATGCGGAGTAGGGAGGACCCAAATAGTCAATACAGTGGGGAAGGAGACGTGAATTCAAATGAGAGAAGATTGATGGACTGCTGTGTATTCAATAACCTGCGAAGAATGAATAATGTGCTACTTTTGTGCCGTCGAAATGGCTGGTCTTCTTTCTCTCCAACCGTAGTGGGCTATGGACACATACCCTCTCCGAAATTCCGATTTTTGACCTTCAATCGGGCAAAATCTCTGTGCTGAATTTTGCCGTCCACTTTTTCGTTTCTTTTAATCTCCTTTCCTTTGAACCGCTAGGTTGGGTTGTGGACATGCAAGAGCAAATTTTGGAACTGAGTGGACTTTAATTCGAGATCAATATGGGTGGAATCCTTGGTGCTACGTTTGTGCTGGATTGTGCCGTTGAGTTTTACGTTTGTACTGGTCTTTTTCTCCCCAACCTTCGAGAGAAGCTGTAGATATATGAGGTGCCCTTTCATTCAATTTCTGGTGTGAAGACGGGCAGAAGTTTGGATGCCACATTTTCTCTGAATCATGCTTTTAAGTTTTTCTATTATGGAGGACTACCCACCTTACAATACATGAAGACCGGAAAGGTGCAGGACCCAGTTCGGACGATTCGTGCATTATTAGATTTCCATATCATTTGTGCTATATTTGTTCTGGTACTCTGGCCCTGCAATCGTTATCTTCTGTTGTAAGTTCGAGGGGAGGAAACAGCTAGTCGCGAGGTGATCCAGCGAAGAAAGAAAAACTAATCGATTCTTTAACGGAGTAAGACGAACGGTGGCAGGGAACCTGTTTTATGGGGCACTTGGGATGTGAAAAGTAGAAAGCTAATATTCCTCAGAATTTTCCGAAATTATTGGAGTTCGAGAGAAGTCTGTAGATTTTTTTGATTTGCGCTAAATGCAAGCAACTTATATAAACGTCACGTTGTAAATTAGGCCCCTGCCCCCCTATGTTCTTTATGAGTTCGCAAACAGATGTGAATTCGTGAGCGTAATTTGATTAAGCTTTGAGAGGTCTACTTTTTCATACGTTGATATCATTCTTGCACAAGTAATTCATTATGTAACATATACTCGTGTTCGAAATGCTTCTGGATTGATTCACTAGTTTAGAGCGTAATTCACATCATTCGTTTTTGTTTAAATTAAGAAATTTATACCTGCCGATTTGCAGCCTTGAGTTATGCACTCTTATGTATTCGAGAACGAAAAGTTTCGGCGTTGACGTAAAAAACATCAAACAAGAAATAAATCATACCCTATTGTCAATGGAAGACTGAAATTCAGTTTCATAATTATTTCAAATTGAGTAATGAATTGGAGCAACTTGTTATAGCTCATACTATTGGCCCCCTAAACCATACTTCCCAATTTTCTGTATTTTTATTTTCGCGAGAGAACGCTTATAATACTCTGCCCACTAAACCTGTCTATTCGTCACCGGTCTGAAGAGTCGTAAAATCTTAAGGAAGGAGTACATTTCCTCATTTTATTGTGTCAGAGAGGGTCTAAGCCATGTTTTTTGTAAGTGCTGCATTCATTTACACCAAGGACAGTTTTTCCGCAAATCATCTTCTCACATTCTTCGTATTTTATTCGTAAATCATTTCGTTCGACTTTGCATAATATCTTTGACGTTTTTCCTTCAATCTGGCTCCACGTGGAGCTGTAATGACTAACGGAAATGTTTGAAAGAGGGGAAAGGAAAACTTTCATCATAAGCATTTGATGTGAACCAATGATTTCAAAACGAATCGTATTTCCTTCAGTTTTATGTAATTTCTTCTCCTTTAATTGGTCTCCACGTGTGGAAATCAAGGTTGACGCAAGCGTCCGGGAGATGGACGAGGGGAGTCTTTTAACATATTCATTGTGAACCCGCATTGTATGCAATACGAAGAATATCATACACAAGTGACCTACTGACCTCTATCTTTTTCTTCTGATAGGGTAATTTCATCATCATATGATTTTTGTTTACGAGTTTAATGAAATTTGGCGGGGATTTGCACGATTCTTAGGGTATATAAGCGCGAGCAAAAGCTCGTATATTCAACAGTTAACGCAATTGTTTCTACTAGAAAAAGTTCTAGTCGACGTGCGTGGTTCAGAAGGGGATTCCTTCCGTTTTTCCGTTTTCAGTTACGAGAATCATATTCTCATATAGTCGTGATGTCTCTTGCGATGTTATGTTATTGTGTGATCGTCGCGTTCTTGATCGAATATTGTGCGGCGGAGATCACTCACGTTAATAACTTGATTGTCGGCGGCGGACCCTCTGGCTTGTATACGGCGTGGCGATTGTCGTCTCAGGATGGTCGACCTAATGAAACAACGGCGGTATACGAATGGTCTCCAGTTCGTGCAGGTGGTCGGATCTTTACCAAAACGTTTCCACAAGGGCAACATTTGGAACTCGGAGGAATGCGATTCATGGACGAGCAACCAATCGTGCAAGAGCTACTCACTAAGCTAGATTTACAGAAGGACGTTGTAGATTTCCCGATGACCAATGATCGTCTTTACTACCTGCGAGGAATACATGTCTACAACTCTTCAATCGAGGAGGATGGTGTGCCCTACCGAACCCATGTACCGAAATTCCGGAATATGCCTCCGTCCACATTGTTCAATATGGTTGCAAAGCACATAGTGGGTGACAACTCACCAACGACGACGGCTGAATGGTGCGACTTTTTCGATACTGGGGTTCTACCGAAGACGTTCAACAGTTCCATCTTTAAACCGGGAGATATTGTTGGAAATATTGGTTATTGGAATCTGATGCTGGA
Source organism: Aspidiotus rigidus (assembly GCA_035079385.1). Taxonomy (NCBI): domain Eukaryota; kingdom Metazoa; phylum Arthropoda; class Insecta; order Hemiptera; family Diaspididae; genus Aspidiotus; species Aspidiotus rigidus. The sequence continues at coordinate 13,636,324 of JAVHKY010000003.1, read as the reverse complement.
TCAACTCGGTAGTGAAGCATTCCACTACGTTGCAGATGCTGGAGGATACACATCGAATGTCATCAATCAAAATGCTGCTCTGGCAATTCACAGGAACAGCGAATTCGATCACCCAGTTGATTTCAAGACGCTCAAGAAGGGATTTTCTTCCTTATTTGAGAAACTGTTGGACGAAGTCAAGAAACAGAAGGTTCAAGTTTTGTTCAGTCAGAGGTTGACTCAGTTCTATTGGAACAATGATACGAAGAAGTTCCACAGCACGTTCGAGAAGTACGACGCTACCGGCATGTCAACTGGAATTAAGTCCTACGTTATCAGTGATACGTTAATCTTATGCGTGCCGAAACATTCAATTGATATGATACACGAAAGTGAGGTTGTCGGAAATTGGAACGATGCAGAACGGAAAGTCCTGAAGAACGAATTGGGAAGATTCTACATCGAATCTATTATTCAACAGCCAGCGTACAAAATTGGTCTTCTATACAAGGAACCGTGGTGGCTGGACGCTCCGTTTCCGCCGAGCCTTACAAAGTATTTCGAGTTGGCTAAAACTGGTAATTTGAACTTCGGGCCGACGGTAACCGATCTTCCTCTTCGGCAAATTTACTACATGGGCGATAATTCGCAGAACTCGGATTCCTATTATGGTATTTTGGCGAGTTACGACGACACGCAATTCCCGAAGTTTTGGAGAGTGTTGGAACAGACACCTGCCGAAAACGCTACGAAACCTTTTTCCGAAGATTTCAAACCGCTATTCGATGGAACTCCTGTACCGCAGACCATGTTGGACGTCTTACGGAAGCAGCTGAGTTTGGTGCATTACAACTCTACTAAAATGGATGCCCCAGAAGCTGAATCTGGTTTCTTCATGAATTGGGATCTTCCTCCGTACGGCGCCGGATACCATACGTGGAAAGCGCATTACAAACTCCGGGACGCTCAGTACTACATGACACGGCCAGGCGAAAAATTCGGAGTCCCCATTTTCGTAGCAGGATCGGCGTATTCGAATACCCAGGGTTGGGTAGAAGGTGCTCTTGACACGGCTGAATCAATTCTAATTGATAAATTCAAGCTGTCGCCGGTAACCGATCTTAAGAATTATACGTTGATCTGCCGCCCGCCCGGCAAATAAGTAAAAACAATATCTCGTTTTGTAGGTACTTATCAAACAATTATCGTGTTTATAAATTTCTCTTAAAGAATTCAAATCCTAGATTGTTTTCTTGAAATAATTTTAATTAATGCGAACTGTACAATTTTCAATATTTGTAGATGTAGAATTTTGTTTAGTTGTTTAAGTATGCTCGTCAATAAAAATATGTGCAAATTATGTATGTCGTCTCATTCCTAATGGTTACTACGGTTCATGAGGTGAGGCACGAAGAGAAAACTATCTGATCGATTTTACTCATCGAGTATATCGACTATATCGATGTATTGAATATAATTGATTTGGAATATCAATGTGTCGAATCCCCGATTTAATGAAAAAACGACGGCTTCCTTAATGAAGTTAAAGGAGGAACGCAGGGAACCTGTTTCATGAGTCAAATGGGAGTTGGTATTCAAAAGAAATTCGATCTAGTTATTTATTTATAATGTTGAGCTCAATAGTCGAAATTTTTCCAAGTCCCCTTCCCATCATAAATTTTTGTAAGTCTCCCTCCTCTTATCATTCATAGCTCGATAGTCGAAATTCCCCCCCCCCCCCCTTATCATATATGGCTCAAGAGTCGAAATTTTTCCAAGTCCGTCTTCTATCGTATATAGCTGGAGAGTCGAAATTTTTTCCAAGTCCCTCTCCTATCATATGTGTCTCGAGAGCTGAAATTTTTCTTAATCCCCCTCTTCTCATATATAGCGCGATAGTTAAATTTTTCCAAGTCCCCTTCCTATCATAATTATATGGCTCGAGAGTCGAAATTTTTTCCATGTCCCCCTCCTATCATACATAGCTCAGGAGTCGAAATTTTTCTGAGTCCCCCTCCTGTCATATATAGCTCGAGAATCAAAATTTTTCTGAGTCTTTCTCCTATCATATATGGCTCGAGAGTCGAAATTTTTTCAAGTTTTTTGCTGGACGGCGGACGGCAAATTTCTCAAACAGCCCCCCATAAAACAGGTGCCCTGTTAACATTTCGACTTGTGAGCTACGGTCTATTTATACACGATAGGTGGGGGACTTTGAGAGATGTCGACTATCATGCTATTTATGATAAGAGGGGTCTGAAAACAATTTTTAATCATCAGGATTCCAACCTTAGGACAGGAGGTTCCCTGTATTTTTGTTAAGGCGTCGTTCTTATCGATAGGTCTACTGGCTCAGTCGACCCGTGTATTCCACCGCATTTTTAGTCTACGAGTATTTTAGGCTGAGTGGCTTGAGGGCTCCTTCGCTTTACTTGTTTGCCCCCCTTCTTAATCCAGTACAAGTCCATGATACTGAATGAAGGTCAAGCTAGTTTAGCCCTATAATACGATAACCCTGGTCTTATAATCGTTTCTCTGATTCCGGAATATAAGGCTATACACCCCCCATTCGGGTATATCGTAATTAAGGATCAAAAATATTACGAACGCGACTTGGCAGTGTTGGCGTCTATTTAACTTTCAACTTCGCAAGACACTTTTTTTTATCATCTACTGCCTCTTCCACGGAACTGCATTGTAGATGGAAAACTCGGGTCCATTCTTGGTTACGAACGCAATCAACAATCACGTCGAATGAATTGAGATTCTATCGCTAATAGTGGTGGCGAGACTGGACACGTAAAATTCATAATTTTTTTTGTTTTTTTGTTTTTTTTTTTTGCTGATCATACATACGAATGTAAATAAAAACAAAGGGTTGTTTCAACCGTGTACATGTATGATACGAATTGTGAAACGGTACCTATAGTAACATTTCCAATTGCCAATCAATTTATTTATTCCATTTTTCCTGTGGATGTAATTAACTTCCGTGGGATGAATTCGATCTACACATCCAGTTAGGTACGTGGTTCGTGCGTTGATATTGTTCTTGTCAGGTCCTTTAGTTAGACTATATTAATTAGCGCACGATGACATCACTGCGTGCGGCAGATTTCCTCGAGCCTTATCTTCGTTCCTCCAATGGTGATCAAGGAAGTCACTGGTGTTCGTACGAGTCTGACGAGCGTAAAATTACATTTTCCCTCCAACACCACTCGTCGCATCGTTTTTCGTGAATATTATAAATACGCGTCGGAAAAAATAGTACACCATAGTATATCGTTATACTATGCTCGACATTTCTCTTGGAGCGATGCGGACTTCTACATTTCTTGTTACAGCTCGCCGAGTCGTAAGTTCCGCATTAATCGTTACTGTGGGCTAATTACTTCAGATTTGTTGCCTTTTCTACTGGAGGAAAAGTTCATTTTTTGCGTTCACGTATCTGTAGAGTTTGTTACAGTATACCCACTCTGTATCGCACAGAAACAAACATTTCGTGATTGCATTCGAACAGAATAAAAATGTTGACTCCATTCGAGGGATTCTTTGCGAAAGCTTTCGAACCAAAAATGAACTTCAAATATTAGTTCCAGACGAAGAAAGTTGAATTCTTCTTCAAGCGGTATGCTGTTATATCAAGAAATCTATACTCCGGAAACTATTCTGTTCAGACCTCTCTTCAAGTGCCATATCCAAGGGACTTCAGGCGGTTGTCATTTCGATAATTTGTTTCCATTTTTCTCGATCTCTCGCTGCGTGGAAAATTTCTTCTGGCAACATATTGGTCTACTGTCTTATGTTCCTTAGCCATGAGAGACTTTTTCGGCCTGTCCATCGCTTCCCCTCAATTCGATCATACGTGATTGTCTGCAGTAGATCATATTTAGGCCCGCGAAGTACATGACCTAGATACTGCATATGGTGTTTAGAAGTTCGCGCTCTTTTCCCACGCGCTCCCCGTATCCGCGTATTTTTTCCGTCCAAGCAATTTTCAGCATGCGTCGGTAACACCACATCTCGAATGCCTCAATTTTATTCATCATCGCCGTCTTCAGGGTCCACGTTTCGCGACCAGACATAGCATTTCAAGATCCTCATTCTTAGACGCATGTTCAGGTCCTTCCTTTGTCGTCAGTACCTTGCGCCAGTTACTGAATGCATCCTTTGCCAACGCTATTCGAACTTTAATCTCCTCATCCGGGTTCATGTCCTCGTTTATGCAGGCTCCAAGATATTGGAAATGCGTTACTCTTTCAATAAGTTCACCAGCTAGTTCCAGTTCTACATTTTCAATTCCACCCTTGCTTACTATCATCATCTTCGTCTTATTAATGTTGATAGATCGTTAACTCGGTTTTGTAAAGTTTGGAGGTCGGGCATTGTCCCTACTACAAAGCTGTGTCGTCCGCATACCTGATATTATTGATTGTTTCGCCTCCAATTCGCACTCCTATTGTCTGATCTTCTAAAGCCTCCACAAATATTTCTTCGAAGTAGATTTTAAAAAGCAGTGGCGAGAGGACGCAACCCTGACTTACTCCTCCAAACGGAACTAAAAAAAACAGTAAATAATACTAGTTTTTCAAGAGAGGCCATAGAGCCAACAGGTGAATAGAGAAAAACTAGTATAGGCACGTAAAGAGACCTTTACGTGGCTCGTACCACCGCTGATCAACTATCCTTTACCATAGAGTCAAGTCGGACTAGACCGTAAACGCATATGTCAGTTAAATACGCACTCGAATCTCGGACAAGGTAGTGAAAGTTATTTGCAAGCAGCGGGCTTGTGAGTCTTGCATGCAGTCGAAACTTATCTGTCAACATAAGGGCCTCTCATTTTCGCGGTTAGTCCGAGAAGATCCTCTAACTCGTGAATCCTTTAACCGAGTTGAACGAGAGGGACAGGGAACCTGTTTTATGGGACACGTATATGATATGAGGGGGATTTAGAATACCCTAGAAGGAGTTCTGAGTCTGATGGTGTTTGAAGCGTTGCATATCTGGCTCATTGAAGGGGCTGAGTCGATTGTATTATAAAGCATTGCATATCTAGTTACTCAAAGAGGCTATTTCTCAGGCTATATACACCTACCACCACTGGGGGTATTTGGAAAAATTCCTGTCTCCTCTGTAGCCGTCTGTGGTACTTGAAAAAATTCCTGGCTCCTCTATATCGTCTTCTATGGGAATTAGAAAAATTCCTTGTTCTTCTATATCGCTGAGAGGCGCGTAACTATGGGACTTGGGAAAAATTTTGGCTGTTTTATAGCCTTTTACGGGACTTGGAAGAATTCCTGGTTCCTCTTTGACCGTTTATGGAATTTGGAAACGTTAGTGATCTTCTTGACTCTTATCGCGAAGACTTGTAGGAATTCCTGGAAATTCGTGACCTTTTTGACTGAAAAATTCTTGATTGTTCTATAGCCCTCAATGGGACTCGGTAAATTATGTGATCTTTATCCCCTTCATATTATTCTCATATTCCTTTCACATTTCTCGCGAGTCGCGGGTCTCCCGCAACTCTTGCTCCCTGAGCAAGAGCCTGTGAGTTTTGTTTCGAAGGTTCAACCGAGTTTCAGTACGTACCAATAATTCGTAGTATTTCGATTTTTTTTTCGCAGTAACCGTTAAAACTGTTGAAGCGTGAATGGCTAGCGACCGAGGTGAGAGGTACGACATCGTTCTCTGGATTTTCACAAATATGTATGGATATTATCTTACTCCACTGAAAAAAATAAAAATTAAAAAAAAAAAAGATTAACCGTAATTCCTATTTTGCGCGAGCAGTTTAATTAATTTCAGTCGCGGTCGAACGAGACGCACCTTTTACTCTCGAGAAGTAAAAACGTCCTTTTTCGATATTCATTTCGATTCGATTGAGGGTCGAGCACAAATGATAAATTGACCTACCCATTTATCAAAATCTAGACTTATTGGAATGCGTTACGTTCACCGTAATCTTGTGCTGGCATTTTGGATTATCCGCTTATTCTATGGTGTGCGAACAAACGGTGTGAGCAATTGTAGCCCATCGAAATGAGACGAGCGTGCGCGAGGCACGAATACGAAATGAACGGAATTTATGTTTCCAATTCATGTAAAAATATTTCCAAAAAATCTTTAATTAATTTTTTCTTTGAAACAGTGAATTTGTGATTTCGATACGATGATTCTTTGACGAGAGGAGAACAAAAATTGACCCACTTTTTTACGGGTCGGAAACTATTCCGAGATTTAGTTGACAGACACTGTTGAGTGCGTTGGTAGTGAATTCCAAATGAGTCCCGATACTCTTTCTAAACGTCGATCTTGATACGTTAGAGGGAAAATCACAACACGAGGGATGCGTACCGATATAATGGAACAGAGTTTTACTCCTAAAGCTAATTTTCCGATCGTTATTGTCAAAGTTTGAGAAGCTCTCGAAAAAAAAGGAGGTAGGTATACGTTTTATTCGAACAGAAAAAAAAAATAAAAATGACAATTTCAAAAGCTAAAAATCGAGTGCAGCTCTATAATAGTCTCCGGAGAATTCGGTATTTATTCTTAGTTTAAGATCTTAAAATACACTAAAAATACGAGTATAAAAGCGTTCTTTTCACTTTAGACAATGGAATTACCTGTTTGTTGAAACTTTTACGAGAAAATTATATTACAGTCGACCACTTACGCGATAATAAATTTTATAAGCTCGAGCGCGCCTGCTCTACAAAAATGTGGATCGTTTGTCTCGTCGTTACTAGGGGTGGTTTGATATTTAATTGTATAGTGAAGCAATACCGTTACAGGGTGGGTAGTGACAAACTTTTAGTAAAATAAAAATGAACCTTATTTTATAAAGAGTTGTATAATTTATTCTCGTAAAACTACTTAGTTTGGATTTTCCGCCTACGGTAAAACAGACTTAAGAATGTTTCGCGAAAGCGATATTATCGGGTATTTGGAAACAGTTTTTCGACAATAATTAGTGAATTATCGGAACTCATAATGAGTGAGTGAGGTGTAAGTAGAGCACTAATATTGAAAAAAGGTTTTCCAATTGTACAAATCTACTTTATTAGTTGCTTTTACAAGAGTACTTTCGGGTGTTATCCCATCATCAGTTGTGTCGGTGGTCATCAGAGTCAGAGGCTGACTCTTCGTCGTTCCGTTCATTATTGACAGTTGTGGGTGCAGCATTTAAACATAAAACGCCAAGAAAGTTGATGGCGCATAGGCCCGAACATTTCAATCTTTGAAAAAAGAAGAAAAAATATGAAGTGGAAAACATTTATATGCAGGCTCACTTCATTTTGTATGAAAAAGAGGTCGATAATAATCGGCTTTACGATAGCCACAAGTAGTTGAACCACTTTTTGCGCAATCGTATGAAACTAAAAGGATGTTGTTTGGGGCGGGTGGAGCAGTTGTTGGTATCGCTGTGAGGAGTTCTTCTTTACTGCGCCATCCATACTCCAAGGCTGACTTCAAATATCCTCTCCATTTTTATATCTGATGGTACGCTCGGTAACTATTTTGGCGAACCGCCTCTGGAGTGCGTAGGTACACAAAGCTTTTGGACGCGCTTGCGACGAAACATTTACGTCTATAATCGTGAAGACATGCGCCAAATAGAGCGAGGATATATCGGCAGCCAGCTTCAAAAATCTGTTTTTTTGAGCTTCTCGTATTGTAAAATGTGTCCAGAACACTTGATAACTCCTCTTTCTGTAGGACATTGATACAGGACGTTTTACCTTTTATATAAATCGCTGATGTGGCATTACACCCACTGATCGCATGCGCGAATAATTTTTTTTTTTTAAGATTAGGTTTTTTCTCGCGAATTTCTTTAATGGAAAACAACATCGGGGATAGTTTCATGAAAATCCTCTTGTCGTCGCATGAGGGAGGAGTGTTTGCGATTAATAGCACCAAGAAGTCCACATCCACCCCAACAAGCATGACTTGAATCCCCGCTGATGCAATATCAAAGGCATTCTAAGCTAACTAGCTTTCAGAAACTCATTCGCTCCGTTCGTTCGACCTCGTTCTTGGTCTAGTATAATAAGCTAAACTATCCTAGACTCCCAGATATCCAATAGACGGCTGAGGTGCCCGTAAAAACATTAAAAAGAGGAAACCCAATCCCAACCTAACGAATTTTTGATAGCGGTTTAAACCCAAGGTGTTTGAAAAGAGGTGTGCTCAGTTCGATTGTAAACAAAACGCAACCCGCATGCACATTTAAAAATACATGGGACGCGGAATTTTTACATTGTTTTAAATGAAGATCAGCAGATGTAGCGCCTCATTGTTTACATTGAGCTGAGCACACCTCTTTTCAAACACCTTGGTTTAAACCTACCAGTTTAAACTTCCTTGTGACGTCATCACCATCCGTGAAGTCGTTAGTTTGTGATGTCCTCAACTTGAATTTGCCTGAGAAGTCATCAACGTTGTCATGGCATCAACAATCCTCTCTTTTTCTCAGGAGATTCGCGTCATCTTCAGCTTGCCTAACAATGTATTGTTTTCTTTTTTCAAATTTTTGTGTGAAAAAGTTGATCAGTTGTTCCTTGTTTCGATTGCTGTTTTCCAGAGCACGGCGTTTGAAGTAAGCATTCTCTCTGTGGAGGAGGGTTTCTGACCCCTCCCTGAAACCATGACCACTAGTTATAAGGTGGTCAGCAAATGCGGATTCGCCCAAATGCCTTTTTTCCCAATCTTTTAGGTGTTCAGCCACTCTAATTTTAATTTGACGACTAGTCTCGCCTACATACATCCCATTACAGTCCCTACAAGCTATGCTATAAACTCCGCTCTTTTCAAGGGGCGGGATAGGGTCCTTTGACCTGAATAGTAGCCCTTTTACCGTCGTAGGATTATAAAACACCGGACGGAAACCGAAGGGGCGGAGAGCGCGACTCAATTTCGAAGAAAATTTACCCAAGAAGGGGAGTTTAATGAAACGGGTCCTACTATCGACAGAAGAGTCGCGAGGGAGGGAGGTAGTTGAATCAAGGCAATTCCGCGTGATCTTCCTCCGGACCATAAGGTCAATGTCCACGTTGACCTCATTCACTCTAGCCAAGTATTTTATAATATTGAGTTCTTTTTGGAAAGCCGCCTGGTTCAGCGGGATGCGCGTTAGCCGATGAATAAAGCTATTAAACGCCGCGAACTTGTGAGAAACAGGGCAGAATGACGAGCCGTGGACGACAATGTCGGTCGAAGTATCTTTTCTATATATTGAAAACTCGTGGAGAGATGGTGAGATCCAAGAAGTTAATATTTGAACCTCCAACTTCTAAGGTAAATTTGATGGACGGATATTGAACGTTAAGATACTTAAGAAACTCACCAAGGAGATCATGGGGACCGGTCCACGCACATAGAACGTCATCTACATACCTCTACCAATAATGGACGTAATCCAGGAATACTTGGCCTGAAGTGAAGAGGTCAGCCTCAAATTTGGACATGAAGATCTCCGACACAAGGGAACCTACAGGGGATCCGATAGGAATGCCAACCTCCTCTGGGAACTCGTAGAATTTCCCATTTAACTTGCGAAAATTGGGGGACCAACATACATTAAGTAAATTAAAGAATTCTTGCAACTCTTCATGAGGAGTATTAAAACGAACGAGGAGGTCACCCATATGTTGCATGGCGACAGTTCTCGGTATGTTGGGGAACAGGCCGACAACGTCAATGACCCGGAGGAAGTAAATGGTCTTTAAGTTTATCGGCTAAGGAAACAGAATTTTTAATCGAGTAAGTAGACTCGTACTCAATGCGAGATTTAAACCATCTATCCAAGTATTTAGCGAGAGAGTAAGCGGGGTAGGAGACATAAGACACAACAGGACGCATCGGAGTATCCTTTTTGTGTATCATAGGCGGTCCATAGAGGAGGGGGGCACCGGATTCGGTTCAAGCAGACATTTTTTAGTCGAGGGTTTGCTTATTAGAACAGAACTCCCATTAATAACCTTCCTAACCTCTTTAACGTACTTAGGGAAATTGAAGTCAGTATTTTCAATGGCCCTACACTGGTAAAGCACTTCTTCAACTTTGGTAACGTAGATTGACTTCTCCATAACGACTATAGAATTCCCTTTATCAGCCTTCGTGAGCAATGAATCCTCCTCCTTGAGCTTCCTCCTCAAACCCATGATCACCTCCCTCACAGTGCCACTCATGCACGGAAGTGGAGTGTTACGGACCGAATCAGCACACGTTTTTTGAGTATCAACTCCGGGACCGATCTTGACAGCTAAGTCAGCGACGACGTTCGCAAGGGCGTTGGCATTATTGGGGGGGGGGGGGCTAAACTTCAAACCTTTCTCCAACCGAGTAGTCTCGTCGCGAGTGAATTCTATACGACTGCAATTTATGATGCGAGGCTGAAATTTTTGAACACCAGCATCTATAAAATCACCCTTGAACGATGTAGCCTTGGAGGCTAAAAGGGAGGACATTTTTTCATTTTTCTTAGCCTTGAGGTTAGCCTCAAAATCGCGGCACGTAGCGTTAACAGATATAATAAAAGGATCTAACTAACATGGATGAAGCAATTCGGAGAGTCTGGAATGCACCAAAAGATTCAGCCTGGTAGTGACGTTATCAATTCTATGGAAAATGATCTCCTTTGTAGAGGGCATGGACATGTGATTTCACGGAAATTAGACAAATAATAGCCTCAGTAAATTGTCTCTTTACAGTATTCACTGCCTCTACTGTCACATTCATGGAAAGGTCTTCCTTGAGGTTGTTCAGTGCTTTCGATTCCCTTTAGGGGGGAGGGAATGTTTTTGAGGCCTCTTGATATGAACATCCACTTCCTCCACTTCAAACACAATGTTGGTGAGATTGACGAGCTGTGGATGAAACCAGAAGACGAGGTTGAAAGAGCCGTATTACTCCCCATCTCTTCCTGTAGATTGATTGTCTAGTTTTTTTGATTTCTTTTTGTGAGTAGGCTACGATATTGGGCACAGTTTTTTTCTTCCCTCATTAGGAAGTCATCAATTTTCTAGAGGCGTGAATAGTGTTGCTAATTTGAGCTTCTTCTAATCTTTACATTTATTTAATTAAAAATGAATTAAAGATGAAAAGAATCGTTCAAGACTCCGCTCAAGTCATACTCTAGACGCCATCGAAACGTTGCATAAAAGGAATGTCATAAATTCTGTGAAATTCCGCACGTTCATAGATGATTTAAAATTTGAAAACGATCACATTAAGAATAATGTTAGCAGTGATATCAAGGAGACAAAAGAACATATTCGCATATTTATCGAATTATCGAGGAACGCCAAAATGAGTTTACAGTGGGAAGAATGAGAAAAAAAAAGAAGAAGCAATGCCGAACTCCATTACCAGTACTTTGTTTCCAGGTTAGATTCACATGATAATAAAACGGAAATGTATTTTTCGTTACGTTGAAAATTGGCTGCATTTCAGAAATCGAAGACTTGGTAAGTGCGGATACGCTTACACTATTTCCGTTGTGATTTATGAGGAAATGTTTCGCGAACGAACGGTTACTGTAAGCGGTCGTAGTCTTGTCTGCAGGAAAATTATGTTCTCGCGTACATTAAAGGAAAATAAAAATAAATAGAGAGACAAATACATATTTTACGTGGTAGGCATTAGTTGATAAATCTTACTTTAGGATGTGCATAAGAAACACACATATACAACTGTAATCGGCATCAAGAATCTAATAATCGTAAATTTTTCCCTGGAAAATGCGTTACACGGAGCAAGTTCTCGGCAGAGTATACTTGCGCGTTTAGGATATTCCATAAACAAGGGAAGAGTGGAAATTCATTTATATTTTATCCTTATGAGACGTACGGTATCACCTCTGAGCAGCCAAATAAATTCCAGGAGGTTTATGTCGCTAATCCCTAGTTTGTGGTGGAATGTCTTGTGATTGGAATATTGCATTAAATTTGGTATTCGTAACACGGATTAATTAAAGCTTGTTGACTTGTCCGCGTGTCTTTACTCAGCATTTTCTCAAATGACGTTTGCAGTTCGTTTGTCATAGTTTGTATTCGTCTCTTATAATTAGTAACTCCGCGGGAATTACCCACATGTTCCCATTCCAGACTGAGAAATAACGTCAAAAACTTTAACGGAGTTGAACGAAGGGTAGCAGGGAACCAGTTTTATAATACACTAGCGGTTGGCGACGCGCCTCCGGCGCGCCTGACCGCTAGCTGTGTGTTGAGTAGATATCTGTGTTTTATAGGCATCTGTATCTTGTAGGTATGTGTGTTTTGTAGGTATCTTGGAATTCAGATGAATTTTTAAAAAAGAAACAGTGGAAAGAGTTTTGCAAAATTCACAACTATTCAGTTCAAAAATAAGAAAATAGACACCAAAAACTGCGACTGTACTTATAAAAATATATCAAAGTTCCGAGTCGCACAAAAATAAAATCACCAAATTAAATTTTTTACACACTAATTCACTTGAGAGCTGACTTAACGCGTGAAGCCTGTATTCATCGCAGCAGAATACAGACAAATCCATTGACATTTTGCCAGTCCCTAAGAAAACACACGGACAACAGGTAAAAAAAAGGGTAATTTCCGCTAGCCCATAGGCAGTGCGCACCGTGTCTAGACATTGGTTCTTGTATGAGATACCGGATGTAAAATCCTTTATGTAGGTGTTTTTAAAACTGTGAATAAAATAACTTGCTTAGTATGGAAGTACAGCGAATACTGTAGTCACAAAATTTCCTCCTAAAAATCTGGAACCGGGCTCATTCGAAAGGAAATTACAGGGGCTACAATTTTTGTTCTCTTCAATTTTTCATAAAAATGAGTTATACTCGAGTTATCACAATAATTCAATTCTCGAAACTGCGCCACTCAACGCGCGTAGGTCTAACGTACATGGCAAGCTACACCACCACGTTTTTTTATATTGAAAAAAGTCATTGTTTTCGCCCTTTTTTGAAATTACTCAGCACCTCCCCGTCAAATTTTTATTTTTATGAGTCTATGTGCTGCTCTGGGATGAGGACAATATATCCTGAAAGTTTGAAAGCGATCGGCCCAGTAGTTCTCGAGTTATAAACGGACAGGACGACAGACGGACAAACTTTCTGCTTTATATATTAGATGTGGGATCTGAAAAATGTATGACGTCGTAGGTTTGTGACGTCACTAGCTTGGACTTTGGAACTACATACGGTAGGAAAAAGACATGAAAAAATTTCGACCCCCAAGCAATTTATGATACGAGGGTGACTTGGAAAAATGTTCGACCTCCGAGTTGTGTATGATAGGAGGGGACTTGGAAAAAAACGACGGCTTCCTTAACGATTGTACACGAGGAACGTAGGGAACCTGTTCCATGGTTGAGAGAATACTCGAAGGAGTAAAACAAAAGAAAACCGCGAAAGGACCGCACGAAATTGAAAACACTGAGCGTTTTCGGCTAAACAGTCATTCTCGAAGTGAAGAAAGCAACTGAACCCGACACCAACAAGAACAAGTGACATCAAACGGAATCATGACCAAACCAACGAGTCATTGAAATGTGAATCATTCCCGTAGACCAGGGGCGCTCAACCTTTTTGGGTACGGGGCCACACAGCACAAGTTGAAAGTTCTCGTGGGCCACAAAAAACATGAAAGAAGCGAAAATCTCATCAGGTACTTCCGCTCCTTGATCATCGAGCGATGTTATTTATTATTTATTTTTTTATTAGTGCACGCTGGCCGGATGAAACCTTTTCGAGAGCCGGATAGGTTCAGCGCCCCTGTCGCAGACTAGTTCAATCAATCCTTCTTTAGGAATGTATACGTCACCATTATTCCGATGTCGGAGGATTTCTATTTCCTCAAGGGCTAGAGTTTAGAATACGAATTTTCCCTATGGAGGAGGACTTCGGACCCCTCTTTGAAGTTGTGACCACTTTCGATCAAATGATCAGGAAGGCTGACTCCCCACTTTCTCTTTCACTCGAGCTTTTTTGTGCTCGTCTACTCTAAGTTGAAGTTGCCGACTGACCATCCCTTTGGAGACGCTAGGGTAATCTCCCCAAGCCACCCCTATCGGCTACTGAAAAAGGGTCCTTTAATTTCACGAAAAGACTCTTAACAGTAAAGTGATTATAAAAGGCAGGCCGAAAACCGAAAGGGCGGAGGATACGGCCCAACTGCGATGGAAACTTGCTCAGAAACGGGAGCTTAATCCACCTTTTCCACCATCGTTGTGCAAATCCCGGGGAAGGGAAGTCGTAGAGTCGAGGCATTCCCTAGTGAGTCTCCTACGAACCAGGAAGTCTATGTCTACCATGACCTGAATTATTGCAGCCAGGTGCTTTATAACCATTGCGGGCTGACTCAAGGGGATATAAATCAAGTGGTGTATCAGGCTATTAAAAGTAGCAACTTTGTCGGCAACGGGTACGAATGACGATCCGTGGATGGTAATATCGGTCGTGGTATTTTTTCTATAAATACCAAATTTATGGACACCGTCAATGACGGAAACAGACAAGTCCAAGAAGTTTATAGTGGAGCCACCAACTTCTAGTGTAAATTTTATGGAAGGGTAAAGGCTGTTTAAATAAGCAAGAAACTCACCGAGGAGTTCTGTAGGACCGGTCCACGCACACAAAACGTCGTCAACATACATGTGCCAAAAATGTATATGACTGACAAACACCCGGCCTGAAGTGTACAGATCAACCTCAAATTTAGACACGAAAACTTCCGAGATACGAGAACCTAGCGCAGATCCAATTGGGATCCCAACCTCTCCAGGGAACTCGTCGAATTTACCGAAGTTCGGGAACCAACAGACCCTCAGTAGGTCAAAGAATTCACCCATTTCCTCATGAAGGACATCAGATTTAACAATTAGCTCACCCATCCGCTGCATAGTAACGGCCTCAGGGATGTTGGAAAATAACCCCACAACATCGAAGGAACATAAAGTTGAACCCGGAAGAAGGGAAACGTCCTTCAGATTGTTGGCGAGGGAACACGAATAACTCCACTTAAGATTTAAACCAGTGATCAAGAAATTCTGCAAGGGAGGAGATAAATGAGACAACCGGGCGCATAGGTAAACCTTCCTTATGAATTTTAGGCAGCCCGTAAAGAAGGGAAGGAACAGGGTTAGGTTCCAAAATGGCTTTCTTGGTTAAAGTATTCTTAATGATAAATTTACTATTGTTAACAAGAAACCTAACCTCTGAGGCATTCTCCTTAGCTCCGCATTGGCTAAGCACGTATAGGAAGACTTCTCCATGACCACAACAGCATTCCCATTGTCAGCTTTTGCGACAATTAACCCAGCCTTCCTAATCTTCCTCTTTAGGCCTTTGATCAATTCACTCCCAGCATTGTTTACGCTGGGGAGGGGAGTATTACAGACCATTTCGGCGCATTTCTGCTGGATATTAAGACCAGGACCGATTTTCACTATGAGATCAGCCACAACGTTAGCCAAAGTCTCGTGATTTTTGAGAGGGGGTAATCAAATTTCAAACCCTTCTCCAGGAGCGACAATTCATCGCGATTAAATTCAGTTTCACTATGATTTATGATACGTTGCCGGAATTACTGAGTGGTACCATCACCAATACGATCTTTTAACAGGGAACCTGTTTTATGGGGGGCTTTTTGAGAAATTTGGCGTGCGCCGTGCGCCGTCCGCCGGCCAACAAAAAACTTGAAAAAATTTCGACTCTCGAGCCATGTATGATAGGAATTTTTCCAAGTCCCCCTCCTATCATATATATATATATTCTCAAATCTCGAGCTATATATATATCGAGATTTGAGAAAAATCTAGACTCTCAAACTATGTCATACTAGTAGGTCTAGGCCTTTTTTATACTAGCTTTATCTAGGTCTAGGCTTCCTTAAATTCTCAACACCAAACCCCATATGACTCATAAAACAGGTTCCCTGCGTTCCTCGTTGAACTTTGTTAAGGAAGCCGTCGTTTTTCGCTAGCCAAAGCTTTAGAATCGAGGAGGGAGGCACGTTCCCGATTCTTCCTATTCCTTAATTTAATCTCAAAAACGGGACAAGTATCATTAACGGAGCGAACAAATGGATCGAATTCACCATGATGAAATGACATGACCCCCATTAGGATAGCCCCTTCAAGTAACTAGACATGCAATTCTTCATTCACCAATTGGTGTAGCCCCTTCAACGAATCAGATATGCAATGCTTCAAACACCATAAGTCTCCTTTCTGTCATTTATTACGGATCGCGACTCGAAATTCCTTTTAGTCCCCCTCAAAATTCTAACTATGGGGGGGGGGAGGATCGAAGAGTTCGCCATGCGCCGTCCAACCAAAAACTTGGAAAAATTTTGATCCCCAAGCTATAATAGTATGATAGGATGATAGGAGAGGGACTTGAAAAAATGTTGACTCTCGAGCTATATATAATAAGAGGAGGACATGGAAGGAAATTTTGACTTTCAAGCCGTTATAATGATATAGGTAGGGAGAAAAGGAACTTCGAAAAGTTCTCACTTTCAGGCTGCATACACTATGATACAAGGGACTCAAGAAAACTTGAGAATCTTCAAGATTTCGCTTTGAATACTCAATACCGAAACCAATTCTGCCGATAGAACAGGTTCCCTACCTTCCTCGTTTAACTTCGTTAAGGAAGCCGTAATTATTTTGTTCCGAGCAACTATAAAAAGATATTAAATATGACTTTTATTCATTTGGCTCCGCCAGAACATTTCATTTCCAGTGGGAAATCCACTATCTCCTTTGTTGGGGGCGATCTTTTTTAGGAAATTTCCGCATCCACGAGCGCGAGCATATCCGGGGTTGATGACGTCATCAACCTAAAGTTACAGGACTTGGAAAAATTTCTACTTCCGAGCTATATATTGTGGAAGGAGGAGGAGTTGAAATCTCTGAACGCCAATTTAGTCTAAGATCAATGGAATTTTTTACGATCAAAGGAACCATCTCATAATTATCGTGATAATTTCCCGAATAAACTATTTATCTGTGCTGTTGTAAGCCTTCGACTCATAGATTGTTACGTCAGATCCCGGTTGACGGAAAATGACAGAATGCCACCAATCTGCAATAATTCTGTCGGAATGTGGGACCTATTCTGCTATCTGTCAGAATGTGAGGATTCTGTTAGTTCTGTTACAATTCTGTTAAAATTGTGCCACTTCAGGTATCATTTTGTAAGAATACTTTTATTATGTGTGTAAAATACTGTGAGGATTCTGCTGTTGAGATTATGACAGAAAATGTGGTCGCAAATTGCGTTAGAATATTGTGAGAATTTTGTCATCAATATGGTGACAGAAAGCTAAAAGAATGCTGCCAATCTGCAATATTCCTGTCAAAATATCTCTCAATTCGCGTTAGAATATTGTGAGAATTTTGTCTTCAAAATTGTGACAGAGGAGCTAAAGGAATATTTAGCCTATTAATAAGTTTCTTGCCTAAAAATGAGTCCAGTTCAATATTAATCGAGCTAGCCGAGAACCTGCTCATCATTTCCTTTCTTGGCTTCTGGTTTGCAGCCTAAAATCTTTTTTCGTGTTCCTCTCAATTAGCTCAGCTGTAAGGTAAACTTAGTTTAATGTCATCTTATGCGTAAGTCAACTCTTTTTCTCCAAAGCGTTTAGAGTCTCTTCTAAAAATGTTATGATCATTCAACTGAGGTTGAACTTCCTGATTCCAATTTTTTATCATTTTCAAGTTTCACAGAAAATTCAAGACGCTCATTATCGCTTACCGTCAATTTCTTGCGGTCCTCTGAACCCCATAATGAACTTTGTCTTGTTAAAAATTCATGATTTCTATCTTCAATTTGTTCCTCATGCCACGCGCCATAAAGAATTAAATAGTCATAGAACGACAAAGAATTTAGCACACCCCAACTCACTTCTTCCTTTTCCCAGGGCCGTCCACTCCACCCTCATTCCAATATTGCCAAGCTGAGGAGTTATATGTCTCCCATTTCTTCACTTTTCTGTACCTCCTCAACCTCAAGAAACCATTCTCTGTCCCCTCTCATTAAGTCTCCTTTGTTCTCTTCAAAAACCAGAATCCATTACTGACGCTCTTGACTTCCTCCGGTCCTTATACCGTTACAAATTCATTCAACCCCAATATTTTTTCCCAAAGTAAAAGCCAACGACCGCCTGTGTATAGTAAAATAGCTCGTTGAAAAAAAAAACAGAAGGAAAGAGAGAAAGAAAAAGAAAGAAAAAAAGAAAAGAAGAAAACTTCAGGAATATTGAGAATCAAAATTGTTTTCACCTTTTCATTCAAAATTAATTAATTCTTCTCATGCCCTAGTTTAAAATATGTACATGCATTTTGAGCCTTCAAGAAAAACTTGGAAAACTTTTCTGGACATTCTTTCATCCATCGACTCATTTTTACATAATTATTGGTTGCCTTATATTTCAAAATTTATTAAAGTTTGAAATCCCTAAATTCATAAGAGTTTGATTATCTAGTTCAAGCTATGCTTATTATTATAATTAGAGTCAGGATTTCTCGGAAATTGTCTAAACCTCTTTCTAAGGGTAGGAAGCTTGGAAATCAGATAGAAGTTCAGTCTTTCTTTTCAAAAAGTTCTACAGATTCCTCGGGTCTTAGAATTTTTTTCGAATTGCCTACCATGTACAGAGCCAATTCAAACTTATATCACACATTACAGATGGAAGTATATTTTGTATTTACGCGGAAAATTTGACAAATCCTGTAAAAAAAATATATATTGCCAAAATTGGGGCTTGAAGCAGAATGAGGCCGAAAATGATCATTTTGTTATCTCGTCCAAAATTATAAAATCTTGAACAAACTTTGCTGAATTTTGATGAAAATAAGCAAAATTTAGCAATTTTGGTAAAAATTGGATAGTATTTTTTATAAGTATTTTTAATCCAAAATTGAAATATTGAAAATTTTGATAAAAAAATTTGCTATGGTTTTGTATTGATCAGTTTGATTCCAGAAATTTGTTTATTTTGGTGAAAAATCTCGTAATTTTAATAGAAATTGAATAATTCTAGTTGTGAGTTTGTAAAAGCACTAAAAACGCGTATTTTTCATTTTTTTTTTTTTTTTTTTTCTTCAATGCCAAATAATTCCAAAAACGTAACATTATATTGCTACAACTCCTCATTTCTAGCGTTGAAAATACGGGCTCTGATTAAAATTTTATTGAAAAATTGTAATTTGTGTTATACAAGTTTGTACAATTTTTCAATAATATTATTGAAAAACAAAAAAATTATTATATTTTTATTCTGAAAAATCATTGAAATTTCCTTTTAAAGAATTATGGTTTGGTCATCAATTTGAAACGAAAAAAATTATAATCTATATTTTTATGAAATTATTTGAATTCAATCTACACCAAAATTGCCTACAATCAATGTTCGGTAAGTTGGCGTCCTCCTCTAATCCACGGAATCAGGTAAATAATTTCATTATGTTTCTGTCATAATTGTGTCGTAATCCTGTAACATTCATGTTGTAAATCTGTCATTATCTTGTAGAAATTGTGTCACAACTTCAACAGATTTCTAATACAATACTAAAGTGAAAACGACATTACATTTTTTTTTTTTTCTCACATTTCTGTTTTTACCTGACGTTTGTATTCTGTGACCATTCTGCTTTAATTCTGACACAATTATGACAACAAAATATTTTGAGAATGACAACAGACTAATGGTAGTACTTCTAAATTCTGCCAGAATTCTACCACAACTCTGTCATAATGATGTTGTCTGTCTGACATGATTCTGCCACAATTCTGTCATTTTTGAAAGGGACAGAGAATAAAGTGAGTCTCATTCTGTTAGAATTCTGTTATCTGTCAGATTCTGTCAACTGGGATGTGATTTATCGTATTAATTTTTTGAAAAACCTCGAAAGCTTTGAATATACAAAGAGATGAGACGCGAAAATACTGTCGTAACTTATGTCCCATAAAAATATGTAGACCTAGACTGCTCTTGTATTTATACGATTTTCGCTAAATTGAATGGGTGTTTGAAAAATTAAGTTTTATTGTTCACGCAATTGCCACGGTCACGAAATCCTTAATTCTCTTCCGTTAAGAAAGTGCAATTTTGAAATTCTGATCTCGCGAAGACGGGCGATAATACAAAATCTCGCTGTCAGCTATTTCACCCAGACTCGACCTCGAGGAAAATAGATTCCTCAATTTTTATTTATAGAGAGCTGTTGTAAAATATATTAGCGCGTACGGAGTCGCTATATATAGGCACTCGAGTGGGGAGATTTGTCATTAAGAGATAAATTTAGCGGCTTTGTGAATCGAAATAAATACGGTATGGTCCCTAATAATTCGAAAAATTTAGCCTGGCAACCTTGGCTCACATCGTTTGGTTTATTCAAGTCTGGGTTGAGCCGAACCCGCGCGCAAATATATGAGAGTATATCTTTTCCGACAATGTTGATTTCTAGAATAGTTCGTCGTATAGTCTCAAGAGCGAAGATTGTAAAATGAGTTTTAAAAATTGTCTTTATGATGCCTTACGTCAGGTTCTCAACATATTTCAAGACGCTGGCTTTTGTTCGAGTCAACGTTATATTATTCTTCTCGGTTGTTTACGACCAGACTAGAAGACAGAAAGAGATGGGACGTGATGAAGATAGGAAGAGAAAAGTTGTACAACGTTAAAGACACTAAGCTTAAAAGTTAACGTTCACGTGAACAATGGAATATGCGTTTTTTCACGCCGAACGCGAAAATTTCGAGAGAACTATAATTCTTTGGAGTCGGCCTTTCTTCGTCGTACATCTGTATACTTCTATTTCCTTTGTTTCGAGCCGCCCTGAAATCTGACCGCAAATTCTTCGTTATAATTTACCGCTGGGCTATTTCGTATTTAAATGTTCTAACATTTTAATTCTCGCACCATCATCGGCGAACCGAGGAAAAAAAGAGTATAAAAATAAGGATTTAGTTTCCAAAAAGGAAATACAGTTCTTCTCCGTAGTGGTTTTGAGGAAAGAAGGAGCACAAGATACCGAGCGATGTTCTAAATAGATACCGTTTAGCCCGAAGTATTGAATACTCGAACATTTTAATAGCTGGGAAAAGATTGAGCATTATGTGTATTTTTTACGCTCATTTTTTTTTTCGCTTTATGTGTTCACAGCGACTAGGATGCGTACATGGCGAGGAATTACCTTACGTATTTGGAGCTCCTCTGGTTCAGGGTTTTTCGCATTTTTCCCACAACTACACCAAGTCAGAAGTGTTCTTATCCGAAGCAATAATGACGTATTGGAGTAATTTTGTAAAAACAGGGTAAGTATGATTATCACTGTTTGGAGTTATCTTTTTTTTACAAAATTCCTATTTAAATCTTCAGAAATTGAAAAAGCGTACGTGTAGATAACACATTTTCATACTTGGCTAAGGATGTTGCGCCTTCAATAAAGACGAATTGATTTCAAACGATTCGGGCGATCACGTGCGAGAGCTCATACTAGTCTTAAGTAATCGTTTCCTCTCTCCTTATGGCACGTCCGCCACAAAATGCTACAAAGTACACGCGTTTGCTCAAAATGATTTGGACCGTTCGTTTTCGAGGGCGATTTGAATCAACTACTCCCTCCGCAAGCAGTGGTCCAACCCCAGATATTCAACTCGATGTTTTTAATTTGACGACTCCATGTACAGACGACCAATTAGATCTCTTCAAAATTGCCTACTCCCATTATCTTCTTAATCGCTGGTTACGCATATTCAATTCAACGCATCGAAACCATTCACTGTTTGAGAAATTCCCTCACTATTTCCGCCGCTGAACTGAATGCTATGTACTTTTTTATCTCTCTTCCTCATCTTAACTCCCTACTATTAACGGATTCCTTTTCGTCTCTTCTAACTACGCATCAGGACCTTTACTCAGCTGATCTTATAGCTCAACGTCAGCCTCTTTCCTTCATCAAACTCTCGGGGCACGGTTGCCGATGCCCCATACAATTTGTAACTCTTTATTCTTCCTTCTTGGTAAATACGACTCCAAAAACCATCATCACTCTCCAATACTCATCTTCTGATTTGAATTCTGGAAGTTACGGGCCCCAATTAAACTAAAGACACCGATCGAAACTTTCGCCATGAAAGGAATCGTCCTCTCCCGCCTCACTTGAATGGATCACACTCGTCTTCCTCATTTCTGTATTTCTCCAAGTCTATTCCCTCTCCCCTTCTTGCCAATACTGCCAGGATGAGTACGTATGTGTTCAACAATTCTTTTGTTTTCTGTCTGTAAAAATATCCGCCTTTCTCACTCTGTCT
Organism: Aspidiotus rigidus; assembly: GCA_035079385.1. NCBI lineage: Eukaryota > Metazoa > Arthropoda > Insecta > Hemiptera > Diaspididae > Aspidiotus > Aspidiotus rigidus. The sequence goes on along the minus strand of JAVHKY010000003.1, from coordinate 13,614,018 downwards.
CCCTACTCCTTCCGTCCATCCTTCACTAATTCCTCAACTATTTGTGTTCTACAGTCGGACCTCTCTATAAAGAACCTCCAAGGGGGCAGAGGAAAAGTTCGTTGTATAGAAAGTCTTTTTTTTTTTTTTTTAATACTGTATTTATGCACTTTAATCTTTTAACACTTGAAAAGAACACGAAAATCTGAGAACTGAAGCTTTTCGTAATAAAGAAACATTTTTAAATGTAAATTTCACGGGACCAACATAAAAGTTCGTTATATGGAAAATTTCGCTATATGAAGGTTCGTTATAGAAAGGTCCGAATGTATTTTAATATCTTATCCTTCTGTATTTGCTGTTCTAATTTCCACAAGTCCACTCCGAGCTGATCACCCTACAGCACTAGGAAGTTGAAAGCTCGTTGATAGGGTTATATTGGAGAGCGAAGGAATCTAATGGTTCTCACTAGTACACCACCTCACGAAACCGTTTTTAGAAAACTAAATAGTAAAATATAGATCATAATTCATCGATTTTTCTTTTTAGATCACCTAATAATCCACCTGAAGGATATGGTTCGAGACAAGATCGAAACCGTATAAAGAACATGGAATGGATAGCATACGAATACATTCATAAGAAATATATGATTTTAGGTTAGTAGGTACCTATTTAATATTATTATCTATTATTATGACCAATAATCTATTCAACAAACCATGAACTATTGAGAACAGCGCGTTCAACAACTGAGCAGGAATTTCCAATCTACGATTTTAATGTTCATTGTTTAATTTTATCCATCAACTCGATTCACGATAGCTCCCCTCTGGCTTCTTCATCAATAATAATTGAAGCAGTATTCCTGTTCTAGGGTCTTCATCAACTGCCGATCCCCGGCCTAATTCAAGGCAACCAAGAGCCAAACCAAGCCCGAGGAAGAATTTGCGTTAGTTTTTTATTCTTCCTTGATCCGTGGTATTGATTCTAAATTTATGATTTTTTCATGAATCCGGATCCCCTTAAAATCCCGGACCTTCCCCTCTTGTGGGGGCTTGGCTGATCTTCTCGACCTATAGCGTTCTTGTATTTAAACTAAAATTGGCCATTGATAATCGGGATAACAAGAATTATTGTTTGTAACATTCGACCATGCTGTGCCGCCAATCTGTATAACAATTATCACCAAAAATTGCCGCTGTACAGAAAAGATCCCCTATCCTCCCCGCAAAAAAAACTACAAGGTTTAGCCTCCAAAGTCGTCATAAGGGGAGAAGAAGCATAACGCGGAAAATCATTGTAAATTTTATGTAACCAACTCGCAAAATTTCCGCATATCTGTTGATGTAAGCTAGTCTGTAATTTCATCTATTAGAACATGAACCATCATCGACGCTCATAAATTTCACTTCTCCAGAGAAAACATACCACACCCCAAAACTACCCTACAAAGTGCAAGTGACGTATCTGCAAAACAACGGTCAGGAAAGGGGGAATATTACTCGAAATTCGTGATTTCTATGATAGATTACACTACTTACTCTCTTCTCGGTAGGTTTTTGAGGTAATTTTCAACGAGGAATTCAATAGTGATGGCAAGTCTTCATATGGTTTTGGAGATAATGCGAAGATACGCCAATTTGATAGACAATCATTTTTGGCGTAGCTTCATTATCGCTCGAAAACCAGAGATGTTTGCAAAGAATTGCCGTCACCATTGAATTCCTCGTTGAAAAATTGACCAGGAGATGACCGTACTCAATTATGTGCTCCGGAGCTCTGCCGTACGAAGTTAAATTGATTTGTACCATCCAAATCAACAATTAGGAAGACGTTCCATTTTCTTTAAATGATGTTCATACTATACTCACTTAGAAGAGATAGTTGGATTACTCTCTGCGTTTTACATGTAAACGCGAGACGTACAAACATTAGTTCATTTCTCGCCACCTGCAGTTAGCGATAGTAGCAAAATATTTGTACTAGTTTTACATCGGTTCTTATGGAGAAATCTCCGTTGCTGGCCATTTTCTCTGAAAATTTGGTTGATGAGAAACTAATTTAAAGTACATAAAATTTCCTCCAAATTTGACACTTACAGTTTTTCTTTAAAATGCATAGTCTTCGAGATAATTGCATATAAAGGGTTAATCTCTATAAGAGCCTATGGAAAAATAGTACAGCTTTTTTCACCCAGTGAAACGCTCCACTAGCGCTTGGTGGATCGTTTTGAACTAATTGAAGTATCGTCTCGTTTTTGAGCGAGTGATCCAACTATCTCTTCTAAGTGACTATAGTTCATACGACTAATTTAGAATTACCTGAACAGGTATTTTGAAAACATTTTTCGATACTAGTTTTTTGTTACATACAATAAGCAAGCATTCCTTCTTCCAATATCGACGTTTTGAATCGCGTGTTTAAACGAAGCTCTTTGTTTCTCAGATTGTAATTTTTTCCTGTTACTCTATCAATAAAGTAAAACTAGTGTTTTATCACGATTCACACATTTGCACCAATTGTTCGAAAGATACAATTTGGCTGATCGTCGATTATGACATAAGTCAATTTAACATTATACGGCAGAAAAATTCCACCGTGAGACCAGTGTGCTGCAGCCAGCCAAAACCCGGTTGACGGAAAATGACAGAATGTCATCAATCTGCAATAATTCTGTCGAAATGTGGGACCTATTCTGCCATCTGTCAGAATGTGAGGATTCTGTTAGTTCTGTTACAATTCTGTTAAATTGTGTCACTTCAGGTATCATTTTGTAAGAATACTGTTATTATGGGTCTGAAATACTGTGAGATAGAACGCTACCAATCTGTAATATTCCTGTCAAAATATCTCTCAAATTGCGTTAGAATATTGTGAGAATTTTGTCTTCAAAATTGTGACAGAGGAGCTACAAGAATATTTAGCCTATTAAGTTTCTTACCTAAAAATGAGTCCAGTTCAATATTAATCGAGCTAGCCTAGAACCTGCTCATCATTTCCCTTTTTGGCTTCTGGTTTGCAGCCTAAATTTTTTTTTCGTGTTCCTCTCTCTTAGCTCAGCTGTATGGTAAACTTAGTTTTTTTTTGTCATCTTATGCGTAAGTTAACTCTTTTTCTCAAAAGCGTTTAGAGTCTCTTCTAAAAATGTTATGATCACATTTAACAGAGGTTAAACTTCCTGATTCCAATTCTTTATCATTTTCAAGTTTCACAGAAAATTCAAGGCGCTCATTATTGCTTACCGTCAACTTTCTTGCGGTCCTCTGAACCGCATAATGAACTTGGTTTAGTTAAAAATTCATGATTTCTATCTTCAATTTGTTCCTCATGCCACGTGCCATAAAGAATTAAATATGTAGTCATAGAACGACTAAGAACTTAGCACACACTAACTCACTTCTTCCTTTTCCCAGGGCCGTCCACTTCACCCTCAAGCCAATACTGCCAAGCTGAGGAGTTATATGTCTCTTATTTCTTCACTTTTCTGTACCTTCTAACTCTCAAGAAACCATCCTCTGTACCCTCTCATTAAGTCTCCTTTGTTCTCTTCAAAAACCAGAATCCATTACTGACACTCTTGACTTCCTCCGGTCCTTATACTGTTACAAATTCATTCAACCCCAATGCATATTTTTTTCCCAAAGTAAAAGCTAACGACCCCCTGTGTATAGTAAAATAGCTCGTTGAAAAAATAAAAACTAAAAGAAAGAAAGAAAACGAAAGAAAAAAAGGAAAGAAGAAAACTTCAGGAATATTGAAAATCAGAATTATTTTCACTTTTTCATTCAAAATTAATTAATTCGTCTCATGCCCTAGTTTAAAATATGTACATGCATTTTGGGCCTTCAAGAAAAACTTGGAAAACTTTTCTGGACATTTTTTCATCCATCAACTCATTTTTAAATAATTATCGGTTGCCTTATACTTCAAAATTTATTAAAGCTTGAAATCCCTAAATTCATAAGAGTTTATCTAGTTTGAGAGCTATGTTTATTATTATAATTAGAGTCAGGGTTTCTCGGAAATTGTCAAAACCTTTTTATAAGGGTAGAAAGCTTGGAAATCAGATAGAAATTCAGTCTTTCTTTTCAAAAAGTTCTACAGATTCTTCGGGTCTTGGAATTTTTTTCGAATTGCCTACCATGTACAGAGTCAATTCAAACTTATATCGAACATTACAGATGGAAGTATATTTTGTATTTACGCGGAAAATTTGACAAATCCTGTAAAAAAAATTCATTTTGCCTAAATTGGGGCTTAAAACAGTATGAGGCCGAAAATGACCAGTTTGTTATAATATCTCGTCCAAAATTATAAAATCTTGAACAAACTTTGCTGGAAATAAGCGAAATTCAGCAATTTTGGTAAAAATTGGATAGTATTTTTTTATAAGTATGTTTAATCCAAAATTGAAAAATTAAAAATTTTGATTAAAAAAATTGCTATGGTTTTTTATTGATGAGTTTGATTCCCAAAATTTGTTTATTTTGGTGAAAAATCACGTAATTTTAATAGAAATTCAATAATTCTAGTTTGAATTTGTAAAAACACTAAAAAAGCGTATTTTTCATTTTTTTTTTTTTTCAATGCCAAAAATGTGACATTAAATTGCTAAAACTCCTCATTTCTAGCGTTGGAAATAAGGGCTCTGATTAAAATTTTATTGAAAAATTGTTAATTGTGTTATACGAATTTGTACAATTTTTCAATAATATTATTGAAAAACAAAAAAATTATTATCACCAAATCTGTATTTTTATTCTGAAAAATCATTCAAATTTCTTTTTAAATAATTATGGTTTGGTCATCAATTTGAAACGAAAAAAATTATAATCTATATTTTTATGAAATGATTTGAATTCAATCTACACCAAAATTGCCTACAATCAATGTTCGGCAAATTGGCACCCTCCTCTAATCCACGGAATCAGGTAAATAATTTCATTATGTTTCTGTCATAATTGTGTCGTAATCCTGTAACATTCATGTTGTAAATCTGTCATTATCTTGTAGAAATTGTGTCACAATTTCAACAGATTTCTGATACAATTCTAAAGTGAAAACGGCATTACATTTTTTTTTTTTTTTTTTTCTCACATTTCTGTTTTTACCTGACGTTTGTATTCTGTGACCATTCTGCTTTAATTCTGACACAATGATGACAGCAAAATATTTTGAGAATGACAACAGACTAATGGCAGTACTTTTAAATTCTGCCAGAATTCTACCACAACTCTGTCATAATGATGTTGTCTGTCTGACATGATTCTGTCATACTTCTGTCATTTTTGAAAGTGACAGAGAATAAAGTGAGTCTCATTCTGTAAGAATTCTGTCATCGGTCAGATTCCGTCAACCGGGAAGTCAAAAGCCAAATTCAGCCGAATTTCTACTGATAAGACAGGAGCCGAAAGCCAGCTTTGAGCTCACCTTTGGATGCCGAAAGCTGAATTTAGCCAAATTTTTTTGGCTAGTTTTTGGCTTTGGTGTTTACAGTGTTTACACGGCGCGTCACTTCTAAAAACGCTGCTTCTTGCTTCCTAAGAAGCCTCGTGAAAATGGCCTTAATAGATCGTCATTCCCTAGCATGTGGCAGTAACATTTCAACTTCAATTTCTTCTTGACTTCTTATACCTCTAACAGAGATCCTTTTCTCATGATCGTGTCCAATTTTTCTATCGAATGAAATGCTGAAAGTCAGCTGAAAAAAAACCGAAAGCTAGCCAAATTTCTTTTTGAACAAGCCGAAGCCAAAGCCATAGCTATATTTTTCAAGGTCAGAATTTTAAGCCGAAGCTGAAGCACACTGCGCAAGACTACAATACCTCCTAAAGTTGCATCATATGACTCTCCCGACACCTCCCGAAACTGTTCCTCCTCCGATTTTATCTTTTATCAACATGGTGACGGTCCCCTTGTTATCACTTGCGCGTACCCACCTTACCCCACATAGTTCCTTATCGTCATTCGTCAATCTAACTTTGTGTTTGTTGTACACTAGCGCACTAGCGAAACTAGCTAACTAGTCTGAATCATGAAGAAGCAGTGATCTGATTTACTTTGTTTTTTTTTAGCTCCAAGCTCTTTGACTAGAATCTCTCATAGACTGAGCTTCGTCCATATACTACAATAGTGTGCGTAGGACTCCAACGTCGGCAGCGCGGGTGGGGTGAGTGCGCGGAGGGGTAACAGCTTCTCCTCCCTCCGCAATCAAGCGCGTCGCCTATTTTGACTTTTGAGTCCTCCGCATTTTATTTTCTTATCATATCTTTCCACGGGTAAACGTCGTCGTAGCTCAATCCATAAGAGGTATATAGTCAAAGTCCAAGCCTTACTGAGGATATTCACCGTCCTGAAGACCCTGAATGCCTGAAAGTTAGGGCTCGTTGTGTACTACGGGGTCAGAGTCACGTGATAGAATAAAATCTTGATTCAAACATTGGAGATTTGAGAAAAAGGAATGTAACTACGATCCCTCAATAGATTAATCACAATTTTGCAGATATTTTTCTGCTGATATCTTCTCTCGTCTCATCCATTTGATGTTGTCTCTACCTAAAAACGTGTTGATATGCAATACACGGTCAACATGCTATAATTCGCCTTTTTAATTCAATCAACTTATCTCAATCTGCATCAAAGTCAAATCTTTATTCCACTTCTTAAATATTATGATCGATATCATTCATCCAACAAATTTAATAATAATACTATCAAAAACTGCGTTCAACAATTTAATGATCGTCAATTTCATTCAAGAACTCAATTTACGATTGTTCCTTCTAGGAGTATACTGTAGTTTGTTCATCAATTTTTAAATAATTGTATCGCGAACTTCTTTCCGCAGATATGAAATCGAAAATAAAGACGCATTACCGAGCTCATAAATTATCGTTTTGGTTGACATTGGTTCCAGAATTACATAGAGCGGGCTCGCAAGATATGCCTACAACCCATCATATGTTTAGAAGTGAAACAGTAAGTATAAAGTGGAAAAAGTGTTCATTACCTACATTTTTTTGGTTCTTCTTTCCCTTTTTTGGAGCCCCTTTGAGCAGCTCTTTCCGTAAAATTTGTTTGCTAATTCAATACTTCATAACTCCTTTTACTACGGCGTCAACTTTATTACGAACCGGTGAAATCAATCTAGAAAGAAATAAGTGAGAAGAAAAAGCTACACCATGATCGATTCCGGACCGTAATTTTGAGAGGAGGAGGGTGGATTAGGCTGAAAGGATGTATTTTGTGTTACTTCTATTGAGGGGCTTGAGCGGAGACATCTTAAATGTGCTCATGCGGGGAAGATCCCGATATAGCTGGGATATAGCTTCAGTGCAATTTCCGGATGTGAGAAAATTTCCAAATCTCAAAAAATCTCCCTCCTGACTTTGAAGAAAAATTATATTCTCTTTCTCGAATTCATAAAGCTAAAGGTGTTTTGTTTGGGTCAGGCGGCAACATCGAAAACTGGTCGAGTACTACTGAAGGCCCAAAACTTTGTTCTTACGCATGCTTCCTTCAGTAGGTATTTTTCTTTTGGTACACATCTGATCAGAGGATAATTTCACGATGATAGGACATGTACGTTTTGTGCCATTGGGGAGTTTTCATATGCGCCCACTATTTTGATACTTTTACAAACTATCAAGAAAAATCCTAGGAATCCTCTTGTTTTCAATACTGAATACTTAGTTAGGTATAAGTATTATATTATTTTTCACTACTTATATCTGTTAGTCAATAATTTAATTGGGTATGATAAATTTTTAAGTTAAATAATTCATAAATATTATAAAATTGATTTATATTATTACATATTATTATTCTTTCTTCTGTGATAATATTTGAATACCTAATAAAGTTACATTATACGCTCATCTTCTGGGATATTTTTCTCAATTCCTTCTCATAAAATGACATAAATTTATCTCGTACCTTACTATTATCAATTTTTCATAGAACTGACCATCATTTTTATTTATCAGATTTTTTATCTTTTTAAAGACTTGGTTGAGTTCTAAATTTTCTACCAATTTAGAATCAAAAAATATTATAAGAATTTTGAAAACCCTATTGTCAATTCATCCCCCTCTACCTAGTGATGATGTAGTTCAATTGTATTCATCCATTATGATTTCTTCAGGGTTAAGAAAGAGAAAAAATTATAGAAATTTGATATAAGAGTTCTGAAATTTCCAAACCAGTGGAGCAGAAAAATAAAGTGATGTGTTTTTGCTTTAAAAATAGCTAAATATTCAATGAGAAGAATTATGAAAATTTGACGATTTTTTTCGGTGGTTGAAAAATGAGGTTGGCGCACACCGACGCAAATTATATATGTCTTATCCTTCTTTTTTTTTCTGCTTTGAAAACAAGCTAAAATTGTGCTGATTCATATAAAAAACCACAATGACGTAATTAAACAAATATAGTGGAGAAATGCTTTAAAAACTAGAGATGTTGAGTATAGGTAAAGGTTAATTTTACCAGGTTATAAAATTCACTTGGGATAATTTCTTTAGGGTTAAAATAAGAAAGAAATGATAGAAATTTGCGCAGAAGAAAAACAGCGAAACAGAGCAAAATAATCAACATTTTCTTTAAAAATAACTAAGTAGGTAGGCTATTCAATATTGAAAACTAGAGGATTTCTGGGAATTTTCTTGATTGTTTGAAAAAGCATCAAAATGATGATGGCGTATATGAAAACCCCCCAATGGCTGAAAACACGTGTCTTACCTATATACTGGTGTACAAAGCTAATGACCAGATTTGGAGAGAATGAATTACCGGTTGTATGATGGAATCCCATTCAAGAACGGTTAGGAGATTTTTGAGTGGAAATCGAGAATGTATAGGGCTACAAATACGACAAAAGAGGGTTTATATTCATGATCCCGTATCAAGACCTATGAACTCGGGTAGCTTCCTTTGTGAATCATAAACCAGCTTTTAATTCTGAAATGATGTTTTTTTGCTCACAGGTGAACAAAATACCGACAGTTCAATCGAAGATAGCTCCACCGACGTCCAGGGATCAAGAAAACGATCTAATATTGAGTAACGATATTCTGAATATGAGCAGCGGTTTGTCGCAACCCCCAATATTCATGGTTGCTCAAAGTTCGTATAATCATTCTCAAAATGACCTGAAGATGAAACCGCGCGACATCATGTCCCAAAACGAACAATACCAGTTGTATTCGACGCCGTTCATTGTCACTATTGCAATTGGCTGCACCTTGTTAGTAGTGAATATAATCATATTTATGGCTGTTTATTATCGAGATAGGTCGAGTAGACGAAGATATCATCAGAACTGTTCGAGAAAAAAACGTCACCACGAACATTGCGATAGTTCATGTAGCGCCAGCAACACCAGCAGTTTGAAAGGCACACCGGATGTCTGCTCGAAACTAGAGAAGCCTCTAGTCGAGAATGGAGGTATCACGAGTACATTTTCTACAAGTTCGTAAATTTTAATCTAATGTCTATGGTACTGTCCAGTTACTTATCTTTAATCCATTAACATGAATATCATCGACTACAGGTAGTTTAACGAACGTGCAACAATCGGACGTAAAGACGTTACCATCTATATTGAAAAAATCGCAACAGGTACCCAGTAATTGTCAGTCATCGATGATCATCCTTCAACCATCGCATCATCTGTCACCGGAAACGTCTATCGAATTATCGAATTTCACGTTTTCAGCAAGCAAAAGTTCGACGTTACCGAAACCACTGCCCCCACCTCGCGATCCAAGAACATCCAGCACGTTAACCTCAACATCTTCTTTTTCGCCAAGTTATGTGAATAGCGCGACGTTGAACCGTTACGCGAGTTCTCATTTAAAAGATTTAGAAGACTTGAAAGTATGATGTTCGTTTTTCTTCCTAGCCCGAGCTCTACTGAAATACCTTCGTAATTCTTCAAAAAAGTCGAAATCTCACGATTTTTTTAATATGTACGGTCCCTTCAAGAACTTACAGCTCGTGATTAAAGCGATACCTATCTATAAACGAGTAAACGTAGTCTAATTCGAAACCGTCTTTTTGAGGGCACTAAATCATTTTTACAAATAATTCCGTCATTTTTTGGTCGGATTTCTTATTTTTTATTATTTCGGTGAATATCAGTTTGATGAAACTTCGTGCCCATGAAATCGAATTTTTCAATGTCAGTCTACAATAACGATAAAAGCTGCGCTCGAAAAAGTCGCGTCGCACAAACCATTTTTAATTCCTTATGGCGGTAAAATTTACACGAGCGAAGAATATTTTTTGTAAAAAATCTTGAAATATTCTTTTTTATTTTGTATTTCTTCGGCTCATTTCGGTCTTCCTTCGTTAATTTGCTCTCATTTTCTGTGAATAAACTGAAGATTTTTGTGCATGAAGACACCTAAGATTCTCAAACAATTATAAAATCCATTTCTTTCTTTCTTTCTTTTTTTTTAATTTACGAATTTCGACTTTTTTGTTGAATTACTCAACAGTACTTCTTTAACGAATCCTCTTTGTCAATATATTTAATCGATAGTAGAGTCTCCCTCTTTTCCCTAAGAAAAAAAATATATACCGTGTTCGTATCAATCTTTTTCTGTTACCGTTTTGGACGTACCTTTAGTCGTAGTTACTTTTAGAAGATAGAAAACAACGAAGTTTAAATACTATGAAAATTTTCTCGGAAGAGAATTACGATTCCTTTATCTGAGTCATTTCTAGTTGAACTTTTATCAATTTTGTGAACTCGTTGTATTGATTTATCTTGTTCGAGAAGAAAACAAAAAAGAAAAAAATAAAATGAAAAAAAAAAAAAGGAATTACTCATTTTAGAAACTTACTTTGTCTTTAACCGTTCGATTTTATGATCGGTAAAAATTTTTAATTTGTTACATAATGATGTAATTATTATCTGTGATCTTATGTATTAATGATGAACAATGTACTTTTATCGATATTAAAACCATAAATTACTATTTTTCAGTGTCAGAATTCAATATTTTATTCATACTATAGGTAGGTAATCAGGATACGAGAATTACTTCAGTGATAAGTTTATAACCATTCACGGAAAAAACTCGGAGAACCTCTACAAGAAAAGAAACAAAAAAAAAAAAAAAAGCAAACTAAGTACCTACACAAATTCATGACTGAGACCTGAGCCTGAATCAGAGAAGTTTTGCTGGCGGTTATGCGAGTCCAAAAGAGAGTAAAAGGAAATAAAAAAAAAAATAGTAACTTCGAATTACCATAAATTAGAACTCAAACTTTTCTTCACCTTTTTCTTCCTAATACATAGGTACAATTCATTGAGATAAATCTAGAATAAATCTTTTGTAATCGTACCGGAGCGTGAAAATTCTAGATAATTCTAGAATAATTTAGCTGACGAATTTGATATTAGTACAACATACATGACTATCTATACGACGCGACGTACGCATAGTAGAGTCAAATACTCGTAATTTCGATTAGATTTGTATTCATCTTTTGAAAAGAACGATCATCATGATTGTTATTTTATAGTTATCGAGACCAACTTTCAAATTAGACAAACCTGAAATTATTATGGAATGAAAACAACGAAGTATATGATCGGTATTCTGCTGCATTAGAATTGGCTAGGTATGCTTATTGATGATATAAGCTCGATGTGATTGTTAGAACGTTCCTTTCAAGTTTTTGAGAATATTTACTTCCGTTTTTATTAGGATAAAACATGTTATATCATCAATTCAAATGATAACTCGCATCTTGTCGTAATAATTGACCTGAAATTCAATGAAAATTTAAGTCCAAGCGGTTCTGACTTGATGTCTAAGTTTCTATACGATGTCATCTTAATCAAATAAAAATCATTCCCCCGCATTCAAAAAAAATAATAATAATAATAAAACACTTTTCAGTGGATTCCTGTTGCGAATTTGTATCGACGTAACAAAACATCCATAAGAAACGGCTTTTACTTCTACATTCAAGCAAACTTTGTCGATGTAAATTCCGCTATTCCCTTCTCCAGACAGAAAAAAGAAAAGAAAAATACGGATGCTTCTGAATCAAGTTATGCAATGAAGACAAATACATGATGAAATTTCACATTTTCACTCTTGTTTCATGCTTTTGAAGATTCTAAATGTGGGTAAGTACTTGATTGTAGTAGTTAATATGTTGCACTACTGCTTTTTACTTTTTCAGAAAATTATGATCATTTTACATTCCGAGAAACCAATTAAAATTCATATTGCCGGTAAGTACTTTATTATTCAGCCATTTTGTAAATACCTATTATTTGAGGCAGCGAAGAGGATTGAAAAGAAAAAGAAAAAATTCACGCAAAAATGCACCACTATAATTTTTTTATTTCAAATAAGATACGTTGCTATATTTGAAATTAAAAAATTATAGTGAAGCGTTTAATTCACTTGAACTTTTTCTCTATCTATTAGTGTACCACAGGTAAATTGTTTTTATTGATTGAAAAGAATTGCGAGGATTTTCTCAAGTTCAACTTGGAATCTGTTGATAAATCTCCGAGTTTATGAATTAATAAAAATTCAGAAAAATCAATTCCTATCTCAATTTCTTAACTCATGGAGAACAGCATTCTGACAACCAGAATTTTCGAAGTTCATTTGTTAATACTTTTTTTTTTCTTAAATTTCAATGTGTTTTTTCACGGGAATTTATAATAACGATAAATTTCACTTTTTTGACTTCTCTTTGGTTATTGACAAGTCTTGACAGAGTCTTGACGATTTTTTGTCGCGCACTAATAAATAATAGACATGAAGGTGAAATAATTTCATCACTAATCAGTTTTTTTAGTTCTTGAAGAGAATAGTTACAGAAAGGCTATCAGAAAAAAGTTATAATTCTATTTATACTACATGAAATAGGTATACATCTAAATTATGTTCTTCTGAATTCTTGAATTTTGTAAACATTGAACAAAATTCAACTCTCTACAATATAAGCCAATAAAATACTGTTTCGAATAACTTCAGAATCCATACTGAATTTCGAACGAATTTTTTCACAAATTTGCAACAAGTTCTAAAAGCAAATTCTTATTTTTAACAGCTTCAATTTGCTCTTAATTTCCTACTTTTTGGGACTAGTCCTTATGCAATCGCCCCAGAGGAGAAAAAAAAAAAAAAAAAAAAAAAAGTTCTCATCGGAAAAATGTGTTGTGAAGTCACTCAAGATATACACTCTCTGTTCTTGAGTTTTTATTCTTGCCTGGCAAATCTTATTTCTCGTACGAAACTCGTCAAGAGTGACCACGATAGTCTTTGAACATAAATATTTATGATAATGTATATCGTTTGACTAATATAGCACGTAGTTACATAATTCTGTATCACCTACGATTTCATTTTTGCATAGCATTTTTCAAATTTCTTTACAATCCTGGCGAGTTTTATATTTGCATAGTATTTTTCAAATTTTTGTACAGTCTTCGAAAAAGTTTCTTCTTCTCTATCCTTCAGTAATGGTAATATCTACCGTATGTACTCAGTCTCTTAGGTTCCAGATCTGAGTTGAACAAAGATGCGGATCTCTTGGTTTCCAGTTCTTGACATAGAAAAAATCTAGATCTCTTGATCTTTGCATCTTGGTAGGAAAAGAAGCTCCACATCTTTTGAAAAAAATTAAAATTTCCATCTTGTAGCAGTCAATGAGAAAAAAAATCAAGAGACACGGATACGGAGGCGCATGGCGACTCAGTCTCGTATAAAAATGACGCCAAAATAAAAAATTAGGATTTGTATCGTAGTCGAATTTCTCTCTGTTATCCCCCCAGGGCATTTTTTAAGTAAGAGTTGTGTGGCCAAATGGCCACGTGGTGGCCAACAGTTTTAAAATTTTGGCTACAAAATTCCATTCGTAAAATTTTAAGAAAACGCAAAAAAATTAATAAACATGCTATCTTTTGGTATATAATTAACAAATAAGAAAGATAACCTCTTCACTTCACCTATCAGTTATCAATCAGTGCAAATGCTTTGTTTGTTCAATATTTCTATGGTTGTGTTTTACGAAAGACGAAAGAATACTGTTCGTCTTTGTCTATTTGCAAGTACCTACCGTACGATAGATCTGTCTATTTTTATCAGAATTTGAGCCTGTTCTAACATAACTAGGTATTACTAGTCTACGTTTGTCTATTTCTTTTCTCTCTGTTCTGTAAAGAGGTGGGCGGATGGTACAATTAGGAATTAATTTGGCCACGTAGTTCAATTTCATTAAAAAATGCCCTGTATTCCCCTTCTAGGCCTATAGTGTTTCCCGATAGAGTAACTCTGCGCCGCGTTGGATTAGAAACAAAAATATTAAACAAGGTTTTATGAGTCTCTCAATAATGATTAAAATCAATTAGAAAGCCCAAAGAGTAGGCCACAGTTATAAAATAATTGTTACATTGTAAACTTGAAATTCCAAAATCAAAATTCTAAATTCTGGAAAATCCAGAAAAAAAAAACGGAAATATGAAAAAAAGAAAGAATAAAGTGAAAATAAGGTGACAATAGTTATGATGAGCTACCTATTGTTTTAATTGAGAAATACACAGGACGTGAATAAATACTTCTATCTTAATAGCTTTAGCTTTTAATACATTCATCTTTTCGTACTTTGAGTTGTATTCAAAGAGTGCGTAAAGTTCGCTAGAAATTATATTCAAAAATCCAAGAGTTTCAATTTCTCTGACCTTCTTACTTACTAAAATAACTTTCTTAAGATTATAAGCAAACGTTATTTAAGAATGCACAAATTCAAAATATTTCTCGCATTTCAACGAAATTTCATAAGTAGGTCACGAAAGAACCAAAAAAATTTGCATTAAAATCTATTAGAAATACTTAGCATTCTTGAAAACATATTATAAAAATATAATGTGCAAAATCTGTATTGATTTATTGTTGAGAATTTTGTTTTCGGGAGTTACATGCTTCGATAGATAGAATGAAATGTAGAATAAGGATGTTAACTTAGGACTAGTTACTCGGAAAGATTCTTCAAGCAGTATATATATTTCAGGAAATAGTAAGAATACGTATTAGGTACCTACCAATTTTACGTGAGGAATAGAAATTGAATCCTTAGAAACTTTCTTGAGAAAGAAAAAACAATTATACTCAAGAAATGCATTATTTATTCAATATCAATTAATCTTATTAAGTGAAAAGAATCCCAAGACGAATTATCTTGTGAATATTTTCAATCTATATGAACAGACGAGACGATTGTGCAGATCATTTCATGATGGAACACGGGTGTTAGATTTGAAGAGATAAAAACAATTTTTTCATTAATCTCATCTTTAATGTTCAACGTAAATTTTCTCTCAGAAATCCAAAATAAATATTAAATAATATTCACTTCAATATAACTGGATAGGGAGGGCTCATCGTATCGTACAAATATAATATAATTGTACAATTGGATAGGGTTTACTCAATTCAAAAGAAGTTTCCATGAACAATCATAAATTTGTTCGTTTATTTCCTCTTGAATTTCACAGAAGAATTACCAAGTCATTCAATACAATCTCCTGCTGAATGCTTAAAACATGATTAGTTTTTAAGAATAATTTTCGACAATTTGGTCTATAGTAGTTCGTATTCTTTTCAGGTGAATCATCTTTTCTAGGTTGAAATACAACAAGTTATTCTCAAACAAAGATCGACCCATAAGAAAAACTTGATACCTATAGATTTTTTTTTTTTTTGAGATTGATGTTTTTCTATGGAATGTAAATGATTTTTCTAAACAACATTTCGAAAGGAAGAAGAAAAAAACAAAATTAATGAGTTTATTTGTTTAGATAAATTTTCAAAAAATGAAAGTAAAGTGAGAATGTTTGTACCAGCGTAACTTTTTTAAGCCGTTCATGAATCAAAAAGTAACTTTTTTTTTTTTTTCCTGTACCTATCCCTTTTCAATTTCTTTAAAGAATCTCTTTGTCACACTAGGCCTAATAGCTTATAATTATTTCCATTAGAAATATTGGAATCTGAAAATAATTTTGACGCAAAAATCCAAAATGATGAAGATTATGAAACAAGTTTTTTAGTCCTATGCCTGTGGATGTTTTTTAATAATGTAAGATCTAGAATTGCTTAATTTACTATGAGTATGATTGAAATTACACTGGAATAGTATTCAGTTTGTATTGCTCAGAAATATCTATCCTGTAACCTTGTAGCTACTTTCAACGCATCTGAGATTGTAGATGGAAGATATACTCGTAGGCAAAAAGAACATAAAACTCAACGCCACATTACCTATGTCAGTAATAATTCGTATTCGGTTCAACTTGAAGGATACGATGTTTGTTGTTCTTGTGTTTGGTACTAATAGGTATAGACTTTACGGCAGTTTTCAATCCGATCAACACCTATATTGTAAGGATGAAAACCTGGACCTTTGGAAACAAGGTGCTGACAAATATCTAAAATTAAATTATAGTCATAAGGAAGTTCATTTTACGAATACAGGAAAGGAACAACATTTTCGAACACATACGATAATATCCTAGAAAAGTTAAAAAATATAAAATCAATGCGACCGAGTCGCAAATTTTTAATTTTAAAGGGTTTTCTGAACGTTTTCATGATCTAGTTTTTTGGAAGTTAGAAATTTGCGACTCAGTACGTAGCATTGAATTAATTTTTTTAAACAACTTTTAGGAATGTGTCACAGCGTTGAAGGAGGCATTCGCTCTACACATCATCTTTTTCAGAACGATAAAACAGAATTTAAGTAAAGAATATCACTGGAATGAAGGAATGTGAAGACTTTTTGGCCAGAGAACTTCCATACTATCATTCTCACAATTACGACGATTATGACAGACAGTAGTCCTGAGATAATCCTAATTCAAAAAGCGCAAATCTTTGGTACAGGCAACGGATTTCTTCAGAAAATTGACCAAAGAAGCCTTTCTACACTATATGTACTTGAGGAGGGTTCTGGTAGAAGGGCCTCCGTCCCATAAGGAATACATTGTGCGGAGGCCCTTTTGCCAGATACGTCCTCACTTTCAAAACTACTATTTTGAATACCTATTCAATATATTAATTTATATTTCACAATTCTTATTGGTTCTCAAGACGATGCATAATGTTGTCTCACTTACTCCCGCGGGCATTCATCTCTCGGTCTCTCTGTCATTCTTTCTCATGCGAAACATAGTCCATCCTTCACATTAAAATGTGACTGGGAAAAAGATATCTGTCTCGATGAAAATAATCTATCATATCAACATTTTTTCCTGATTCATCTTCGACGCTTGCAATAGCCGTATAAAAAGAAATTTTAGATGACTTATTAACTCGACATTTTTTCCGAAAATCAACCAACAATTTTACAGAAATAAAAGAAAAAGTTTGTTATCAGCTTATCAACTATCAACATGGACGCCTTAATCAACAGTCCGCAAATTAGGACGACACCACCTTCTCCAAATTCTTCAACTTCCATATGGACAATCCCAAGTACACGCCTAAATTCATTATTTTTGGAGAAATTTAAGAAAAACTAAAAAATCACCTTTGGTTTCAAGTCAGGATCATCGTTTGCTTATCAGTACTTTCTAGGTATTTGAGATAGGAGACGCTAGCGATCCTACAATATGCCAGGTCCGAATATCTGAAAGACAAAAAGTGAATGTCTTTGACTATATAATGTATGGACTGCGCTAACGTGTATAAAATAAGCAAAAAACGCGTCCACAGATCTGATAAGCGTAACCGGCACGCACCACGTTTTGCATGTATTTTTATAGGACGTGATCGCTGCCGCTTGTATCCAAACCAAACGCGTGTTGTCTTACCTACGAGATGTCATGCCGCGTTACGCGGCGTTTAGCGCAGTCCATACATTATAATAGTCAAAGGTGAATGTTCAAACTTCAAATTGATAAGACTTGAAATCATCAGATTTGCGTATTGCGTTTTAGTCTGAAAGAATTAATTCTTTGATGATGTTGCAATTTTATTGTTCTGAGTGCAAGAATGTTTCAATGAAAAATAGTGACTTATCCACTGCTTTCCTAGAATTAGAAAAAGATTATGATGAAAGTCTCAAAGCTTCACTCTTGAGACGGTGCATTGCATGGATTCAAGCTATGAAATTGGAGTACCCCTTTTGCCCACCGAGAAATTGTAGGGCGCGTTCAACCCACTTTATATCAGGTAAAAAGTGCCTATTTAGTCAAAGTTATATTGCATTATTTAGATGGTTAATATGATTATGACAATATTGTTGAGTTGATTGATCACCCAATAGATGAAACTTTATCGTCATCAAGAGAATTGAGGTACGCTATAAAGATCCAAAAGTATCGAACTGATTCTGGTATTTTCATCGCCCTGATCATCAATATATTTATGTACTCCTTGAGAAAAATAATCCTTTTGTGAGTCAATTTATGAAATTTCAAGATTTTGATACACAACTACCTATATCCTCGTTATATTGACTGTCATCAATAATTATAATTAGGTATAAGAATAATACTTATAATGATAATAATAGCCCATGTTAAACTCCAATGAGCTGTATGTAGTAGTAAATAGCCGCCAAGGTTGGTTTCTCTGAGATTGTGAAGTTAGAATTTTGTTAAGGCGGAGAAAATTTTAATATAGAATATATTAGTAGAGAAGTTGAATAGTTAGCTAAGTAGCAAATATTTCTCAATACATAGGGGTAGAATGTTATTTTACGGGCAGCTAGCAAACTTTATTATGATTTTTTTCAGAAAAACATTTTAACCTGGAGCAAGTGATTAGAACAAGAGTTTGTTGCTACCTCATACATTTTACACCCACCTTGTCTTCGACCTGGTTTGAGAGATTGTGTACAATTGTCAGCAGATTCTAACCTCAATTTTTTTGCGTACCGTAGCAGTGTCCACTAGTAAAAGAAGATGTTACCTATTATTGCTCCATATTAGCATTTCAGTTGCAAGCCATTGCCTTGTCAGTAGCAGAAGGGTTACTTCAGCATAGAAGTTGTCGCTTTAGCATATTGGTATTTTGGGCTTTTCAACAGAATGGAAATGCTGAAAAATTGTTGTTTGATTTTCATTTATTGCGCGTTGTTCATTGTTGAGCGTTGTTTGATTCTCATTTATTGCGCGTTGTTTGATGCTAGTTCAAAAGTTTGATGAAGCCATCACTATAATATGGTTTGATGAGAAAAAAAAAAGTTAATTACATTCAAAAGATGGTTAATAGTTTATAAATATCTATCTTGATGGAAATTCCCATAATGTTATGATATTTTTATTCATTCCTGAGAACTTAGGAGAATTCCTTGTAGATATGCTTCTAGATTAAGAATTTTTATGCGCGGAAATTATAAGAAAGAAATTCTTACAAATCTTTATAGCCCTAAGCATAAATTTGTGTATTAAATGGATAGTTTTTTGCTCGAATCTTTCAATAAAATACAGCCGGAAGAACTTCTCTCAATGGAAATGATAAATATGAAATACCGTATTTAAACTTTTTGAAGATCACCAGATCATAATTAAAAATTATGATCAAAAATAACAAAGGATCGACTTTTATTCTTAAGAAATTGAAGGTATAGGCCTGATTGGTAGTAAATTAGTTATAATATCAAAAAATAGAATCATCGAATTACTTTTTTTTTGTTTTCCTTCTACTTTACAAGAATTGTTTTTACTGTCGCTTCAAATTTTTCAACAACTTGAATGTTGGAAAATCAAGAATTTTTACGTAATTGAAATTTGAGGTCTTTACAACACGTAATTTTTGTGGTGGTGAGAGTTTCTCTATTTTTGTTTTAGTGGAAAATCTATAAATATTTTCAGGAAAAAAAAAAAAAAAATATATATTTTAGTATTGTTTTTTGTTCAGAAAATTTGATCACGAAAAATGAGAGATGAAATATTTTGCATAAAAGTCATTCTGTGAACGAATAAATGTAAAGAGTTGTAAGAAAATATTTCAACTTTTTAGTCGAATAAATATAGACTCCACAAATGATACTCAGTCAGGCTGTTATGGCTAGATTTAAGTCTCGTTCATAGGCCAGTCTTAAAAAGGAAAATATAAACTTTCAAGTGGCTAACCGACAATTGCGGTAAACGTTACACATGCAGAATATCGTAGCGAAATATGATGCATTCACTGATGGCGTCGGCGCCGGCTTTTGGTGAGCTGGTAAGGGTTGAATTGAATAGGCGCTTTTTGGGGGAGTACTATTTACTCGAACGTTTTAACGCACGCGGCAAAGTATCGTAGTATCACAGTTATAAATTTGTATTTCGGGAAAGCGGTTTAACGTCCCTGATCGTCGCCGGCCGGCCGGCTCTATTTCCGTACTTTCCAAACTTTTGATATGTTTTACACCTTTTTTACGTGAAATATCTTCGTAATTTATTTTCTTGGGTTTACGTTTTTTACATTTTCAATTAAATTTCCTTCGACTCTCAAAACGATCTTCCGGTTTTTTGTTTCAGCCGCTTTACCAGGACGAATATGAACAGGTAAATCAGCTCTTGAATTAATTTTATTTGATATAGATAAAATCTGTAGAGGGGAGAGAGGAAAAAGAGATAGCTTTAGTACTGTTTTTTTCGGACGTCATTTTACGTTTGCGTTGGGAAGATGAGTTTACTTCCCCGGAAGGCTTAGTTTAATCATCATTGAACTCAGTACCGGTGTTCAAAAACTTTGAAAACATTTTTCAGATAGTGACAGAAGAAGTGTTCTTGACTTGGGTACTCACGAAAAGAATTATTTTCGTTTTATATGTACAATTCTCCTCTAAGTACCGATGAGGACCATCATGAATTACTGGAATATAATCAATCTATTGTTATATTACTACCTACTCTCAATCTCCTTCGCCCAAACTTTTTTTTTTTTATGAAGAAAACATGATTTAAGAAGTATAAATTTCTTTTATAAGCAACTTTTTTAATAACAAGCGGGTTTTGCTAGTGTATGTTTTGGTATTAAGTATTTTGAATAATTTATCAGGTTTCCCGTCATGATCAATAGTAGTTTACTGTCTCTAACAATGAAACGCCAAGCTAATGCTCTTGCATTTTCTATCGGAAAATGGTCTTCGTCAACCTACAGCCAGAAAGAAAGAAATTTTCCTGAAAAAGTGACTAAATAATTACCTATGAAATTCACGAAAAAATATCCTTTCTAAAGTTTGTAGGTGAATCTTAGTTTGATGTTACTTTTTTTTGCGCCTCTTCTATTGATAGTTCACATTCCTGAGGTCTTTATTCTTATAAGAATTCATAATAATTATGTAATTGATGTAAATTTATTTTTCTTTTCTTCCTTATTTATCGATACCTTACAATGTTTACTAACTTATCTGTATCCTTCTACTACTTTGATCCGATAAAGAAGAATAATAGCAAGGCTGAAGATTACTTTGGACCCTCCTGGTGGAATAATCGAAATTCTTGCAAGTTCAGTTTCTGATTAATTATAGATCTCAATTATCATAATTCTTCTCTTTCTATGCATTGCTGATGGAGAATCAATATTTTTGCTCCTTCCTGGTCTCAGGGTCAACATTGTCTTGACAACCCTCCTCCTATATAAAGCTGAAGAGGCAACATTTTTCAAGTCTCCCCTCTTAACATATACATGTACCTTGAAAATTATTAGAATTTTTACAGTCGCCGTGTAGAAAAGGGTAAACTTTACTTCTTCGATGCATATCAAAACGATCTTTTACGTTGAGAAGTCTTCAAAAAGTTTCGAAGGAGTGGAAAGCAGATTTATGGTCGGAATTTCTGAAGATTCTGAGAGGACGCTTAAAAATGATCTTACAATTTTGGCTTGTTGTTTGAGTTGGATAATCTTGACAACATTTAAGTTGATGTTATCAATGGAGCTGATGTGCCTTTTGATGTAGGGACCTTTTCATCAAAATTTTCTTCGGCTCAACTGATTGTAACGGTATAATATGTTGCCAAATAAATTACCTGTTTCTGGAAGGAGAAGTGGATGGGGTGACGAAAGTTGTCATCCATGGTGAAGCCAGTGAAGGAAGCTGTTTGAGCGACACAGAGTAAATTCTAACGATAAGCTCACAAATAGGGACGTAATTATTATTGATGACGTCATACTTTCCAAAGTTTTCAATGTTAATCGTTTCTTTTTGACGTTGAATTCATGGAGGAGCGCTATATCTCATCTTCCTCATCGGAGTAGTATGAGGGTAGTAAATGTTGAGCGAATGCTGACTTTTCTCTTTTCTTCTTCCCGTACGGTTCGGTACCTATGTTCATCATGTCTGACTATAAGCCGTCTCCTTGTCTTCAATGTAAGTAGCGGTTTTGCGCAGTTTATTCTGCAGACTCCTTTACTTTTGTGTCGATGAATGGGTTAAGCTACTGATTATTCTGGACTTATAGTTGAGAATGATGTAGAAAGCTGGTCAGAACCCAAAAGGGCGAAGGAGCTTAAGGATGAGATATTGCCAAGGGTCCTCACCGTCGCACTATCTTTCACAAGGGGAGAGAGGTGGTGCAGTTTGAAGCCGGAGCAATGAGTCTTTTGTGGAAGTTAGATAGATACCGTTGACTTGCGACTCTCGCTGGTCGATAGATTCACTTCCTCATATGAGTCCTTGTGTGCGAGATCATTCCTTTTTTGGAGGCAATCTTTCGGCCGCATGTGTTGGACATTGCTAGCGCGTCTGGTCGTTGGAGCGATCCAACCGTGGACGAAAACTTTCTTCCTTCATTGTTCTATTCCCTGTCCGCCAGTAGATCAGCTTTTGCAAGTAAGGCGTGGATGTGCTCCTTATACCTCTTTTTCTGTCCACAAGACACTGCGGCTGTTCTTTTTCATCCATTCTGTGTAAGTGGCTTAACCATCTTAGACGGTTCTTTTTGATGAGGCCCTTAATGAAAGTCAGTTCCGTTCTCTCCAATATCTAAGTGTTTGATACAATGTCGTCTTGAGCTCTCTGCAAATCTGCCTATAATTGATAAACGAGTTCTGTTTTGCTACCATATTATAGAAGAGTTTGTGGTACTGCGTTTCCGAATACTACCATTTTTAGTGGATGTGAATATGTCCCTGTTTTTGAAAACTCTCGGGCTAAGTCTAGATAATTCTTGTTTTCATGACTGAGGATCTTTGCATTCATATCAAGTGATGAGGTGACAAGGCGGCGTGGCGGAAGTAGCAGATCTGATGAGCGCTTGATGACTTTCAGTTCCTCCATGAAAGTGGAGGTGACAAAGTACAGATAGTAAACGATGGTATCTCCTTTTCAAAATTCTCCTTGTTCGAGGGAAATGAGGTGAATATTATGCTACAATTTTATACTTGAGAGGGTGATAAGGACTCCTGTGAAAGTTTTCGTCCAGAAAAGACGTAGATCTCTGGTACCAACCTTCCGGACCGATGGTACAATATAATCAAGTCCAGGAAGATCTATGCTGCTGTCACAAATTTGTAAGGTAAATTCTAGTCGTGGGTGATGGGAGTTGGAGATATAGAAAGTCCTTAAGTCTGAGGTGGTACTATCCCAAACACACGTTTTCAACGTACCGAATCTAGTAAAGAATACTAGGGTGAGTGCTGGTTGACGAGAAAACTGGTGCTTCAAATTTTTGTAGTAATTCCTTTGACACATGGGTCAATTCCTGGATTTGTGTGTACATAGTCCGTGCTTATCCTGTAGTACAATTTAGAATGTAATGCTATCTATATTAGGCTCTATAGATACTAAAAAATACTGTGGGGAAATGGAATTTATCTGACTTAAGCCGAAAGTATGGCACTATCACTCAGTAAAATCCTGGGAAGGGATCGAGGGTACGTGCTAACCCAATCTTACGTTCCTAAGCTGTGTAAATTTGTTGTAGTTTGAAAAATACTGGAAGGAGAAGAGATAAAGCTCACTTTGTATGTGATACTATGTCGTGGGAGTAGCCCAGCCCGGTCTAGATTAATCGTTTGTGTTCTTCTTCTCCTTCTTCCGCCAATGTATAACCTATACTATATCATACTGTATTATCAATGCTTGACTTTGGAAAAGACTATCTCGGGGGAGCAGGAGGCCCGCCCCTTCTAGGTTAGTTTGATCATTTGTCTTCTTTTTTTTGTTTAAATTACAATGTACGAGCCTCGTATCTTCTCCTTCTTCTTCCTCTTGTTATTCTGCCTTGAAAGAACAACGTTGGAGTTTGACAACAGTTTTCCCTTGCCCCAAAATTGGTCGTTATCTTGATTTTCTGCGCACCAGCCAGCAGAAAGTTCAGTTCTATTCCTTTCTCTGTCGTAAACAAGGTTTTTTATAGTGCCGTATTCCGATTAAAATATCAATCGACACGATTTTCTTAACTTTCATACTCGTGTTTTCAAAAAGTAGAATATTGGTACAGTAGATATTGCGAATAACGATACCACTTTTACCAATTCACCGTTTACAACGATTAAATTAGCGAGTCCCGCCTGCTTGAAAAAAAGCATAATTCTTATCACTTTTAATAATATTTTGGATTCAACAATTGAAATTTTGAACCTCTTGGACTTTTTTAAGCCGATCAATTTAGTTGTACCTATGCCTATAACACTACTGAACAAATGATAAATTTTTGGAATGCACATGAACTACGAAAGATGTTTCTGAAAGTATTTTTCGCGCTGAATTCAATGCCGTTTACCGTTTTTTGGTATCTCATCTAGCTTTTCTGTAATTTGCGTACAAATATTGAAAATTCGATGAAAACAGGAACTTCAACATGTGATTATTTCGTCATTAATGCGCTTAATCTATATAAGTAATACATGAAAATACAGGTGGGACTATCCTCTTTAATTCGTGAAAAAATGAGAACATTTGATCGAGCGGTTTCAGAGAATTATACATTTTTCCAGTAGATCTTTCTGCAATTGAAAAGTATCATCGAGAAGAATATTTTGTGCAGTTGACAGTGGTCACACTGTTGCGGTTTAGTGGGTTAAGTGAAACCTTAACATCTAGGGAAGAAGTATTGAATAGATGAAATCCGAAGGAGCGCAACAGTTTATCAGCAGTAAACCGCAGCGATCAAATTAGATTGTAATCAGTGTTGCCACATGAGGAAATTAATGAAAAAAGTAGATGACTCGCAACGCAGTACAATTAAGAGCTGAAAACGGCCTATTCCTTTTTTTTTTTCGTCTTTTTTCATTTATTTTTTATGCTCCAGAAGTCTGGCAATGTTCATAGCAAAAATTAGAACATTTGAAGCATGATAAGCTGGGTTTTAGAGCAAATTTTGAAAAGCTCAACTTTGATGCCTAAAAACTTGAATAAATCCCTTAATTCTGAAACAATTTAGTTGTAAATTTAATTGAACATTCTTGAACACACATATAACAAAGTCAAATCCAATTGAGAGCTCATTTCATGATTTAAGTGAGTTATTATTCACCTTGAAAAACTGCATTTAGGGTATTTTTAAGAACTTTGGGGTAATATCCTGCGTCACTCAGATGAGATAGAGAAAAACGGTTGACACCATTGTGTTCAACGTGAAAAATACTTTTAGAAACATTTGTCGAAGTTCATGTGCACAAAATGCTGTTCAGTAGTGTAATATACGCTTCATTTTTTCAAAATAATTACGTTCGTTTTTGGAAGGAGAAAAAAATTCTGCAAGAGGTACAATATTAAGTAATGTGAAGGAGATGAAAGACAGAATAAGATATGTGGTGTATTTCGCTGATAAAATCTATTATTGAATAGGCAGCCAAATTTATTGTACCTATTTCCAGAAATACCAGTGTCGTATTTGTGTCGCGCTATATCTATTGTTTTAAGACTTGACAAGGGTATGACAGGTAGCTCATAGAAGATGAGAGCATTTCTGGTTACAAAGATAACTACCAATATTACGTAATACCCCTACAACATAGCTTAATGATCTGTCATGGACATTAAAAGTGGCTCTGCCTGGCTGTTCAAACTTACTTGTCTTGTACTCCCTCAGTGATAATTAAATTGGTTGCCCTCGCGTCGACATTTCTATGCTGCAATAGGTAATTGCGTGTTCGCTGTTACTGACACAATTCACCCTATCCTAAGATGAAAGCAATAAACTAGAAATCTACTTGTAGGAGCTTTGTATGTTCCAACCCCGAGCATCGACTGTGGGGGTGAAAAAGAGAAGAAAAATTTTGGTATGTAATGACACGAATAAGCGAAACAATTAATTTACGTAGGTTTTAAAAAATTGAATGAAATTTATTTCGTGTTTTTATCGTCGATTCTTTGTCATTTTACACAGATTTAAATTCATGTTAAAAATTTCAATGCGTAATAGTTGTTTTTTTTTTATAAAGATTCTAAATTTTATCGGATTCGGTATTTTTTTTTTTCTTTTTTTTTTTTTTTGGCGAAAGAAAATGCAGAATATCCGCCGTAGTTTGAATTATTTATACTTTCTTTTTGAATGAGGGACTACGCTAGAACGCGCAAACATTTTACAATCGTCCGAAACATTTTGAATTTTCTCGTTTCTCTTTATGTACTCTTTTTTCTCGAATGTGCAGCAATTTTATCTACTTTCTTTTCTTTTGAACACGGGTAGACTGTATTCTTGAATATGTACGGTATACAGGAGAGAAAGCGTGAATATCCACAGTTTGTCACCTTTACGATATCGATTATTGGGAAAAAGGTATCAGGAAATTTTAATGACGTTTTTTCATGCATTTATAAACATATACTATTTTGCACTCACATAAAGGGTGGAGTCCAAAGAGGGTGAATATCCGCAGTCAGTCATCCCAACAATATATCGTTCGATGTGAGAGTGATGATTGAAATTGTTTCCACGTTGTACGTCCGTACGCCATCTCGGATATATGTGCACAAAAGACCTGGATGACCTAAATGCGTGCTTGCGATTGTTTATGGAACGGCCAGTAATGGTAAATCGTAAGTTTCCATTATTTTCCGCGGTTTAAAGTGTTGAAACGTACGTGTGTATCACACAAAGCGAGTTTGAGCATTTCTTCAACCGTAATTATTAAAACCGCGAAGACTTTCATTTCCAAGAATGACACGAGCTCGAACAAGTGTTAAGACACCATTCAGAAAAGTACGCGATATTGTGATTGGAACTGTATTAATTGCGAAATGAACAGAACTGACTGACTCAAATGTGGGTACCTTAAGGGCTTATATACTAAATTTTATGATACAGGTTAATGTTTATAGGTAATTAAGTATAGTGATATATTAAAATGTACCTTAGTCCAAGGATTAAAGTCAACATAGACGATAATTAAATATAAAGTGCAAATGCAATGAAAATATAATATGGGTATAAAGTATCAGTGAATAAGTAAGTACACATACAATGAAATTATAATATTATAGGTGTAAAGTATTAGGTAGAAAGTACAAGTATACAATAAGAATGTATAGATAACACTACTGAACAGCTTAGATACTTTTCAACGCTGAACACGAATCTGTTGTCCGTTTTTTGCCAACACGTCACAATTTTTAGTAATCACAATAAATATTCACGTAATCATAACAAATAATTATTCTCGTCTACTTGCCGCGCGCTGTCGCGGAACGTAACAAATGTTGTCGATAGCGACGCTGCTATCGTCGACGTGTTTTACGACGACGCGCGGTAAGTAAACAAGAACTTTAATCGTGATTACTAAAAATTGTGACGTGCTAACAAAAAACGGACAACGGATTCGTGTTCAGCGTTAAAAAGTTTCCAAGTATCCCGTAATAGAATCTTTGTAACAGTATAGCTGTTCAGTAGTGTAATATAATAAGTATGAAAGTCCGGGGTATAACACACTTCCCCCCTATAAATAAATAAAAAAAAAAAATAGTAAAAATGAAGAGAAAGTTTTTTTTTTTTTTTTTTACACGGAAATAATGTATAAAAGAAGATACGATGAAAAATGGAAGTTTGTGGAAAATCTGGAGGTCTGTATAGCGAATGTATATGACAGTTTTTTGGTACACTGTCCCGGATGGGTTGTATGAGGAGAGCAGAGGCACATCCCGGTTGACGGAATCTGACAGATAACAGAATTCTTACAGAATGAGACTCACTTTATTCTCTGTCACTTTCAAAAATGACAGAATTGTGACAGAATCATGTCAGACAGACAACATCATTATGACAGAGTTGTGGTAGAATTCTGGCAGATTTTAAAAGTACTGCCATTAGTCTGTTGTCATACTCAAAATATTTTGTTGTCATCATTGTGTCAGAATTAAAGCAGAATGGTCACAGAATAGAAACGTCAGGTAAAAACAGAAATGTGAGGAAAAAAAAAAAATGTAATGTCGTTTTCACTTTAGTATTGTATCAGAAATCTGTTGAAGTTGTGACACAATTTCTACAAGATAATGACAGATTTACAACATGAATGTTACAGGATTACGACACAATTATGACAGAAACATAATGAAATTATTTACCTGATTCCGTGGATTAGAGGAGGACGCCAACTTACCGAACATTGATTGTAGGCAATTTTGGTGTAGATTGAATTCAAATCATTTCATAAAAATATAGATTATAATTTTTTTCGTTTCAAATTGATGACCAAACCATAATTATTTAAAAAGAAATTTGAATGATTTTTCAGAATAAAAATACAGATTTGGTGATAATAATTTTTTTGTTTTTCAATAATATTATTGAAAAATTGTACAAATTCGTATAACACAATTAACAATTTTTCAATAAAATTTTAATCAGAGCTCTTATTTCCAACGCTAGAAATGAGGAGTTTTAGCAATTTAATGTCACATTTTTGGCATTATTTGGCATTGAAAAAAAAAAAAATGAAAAATACGCTTTTTTAGTGTTTTTACAAACTCACAACTAGAATTATTGAATTTCTATTAAAATTACGTGATTTTTCACCAAAATAAACAAATTTTGGGAATCAAACTCATCAATAAAAAACCATAGCAAATTTTTTAATCATAATTTTTAATTTTCAATTTTGGACTAAACGTGCTTATGGAAAAATACTATTCAATTTTTACCAAAATTGCTGAATTTTGCTTATTTTCAGCAAAATTCAGCAAAGTTTGTTCAAGATTTTATAATTTTGGACGAGATATTATAACAAACTGGTCATTTTCGGCCTCATTCTGCTTCAAGCCCCAATTTTGGCAAAATATATTCCTTTTACATGATTGTCAAATTTTCCGCGTAAATACAAAATATACTTCCATCTGTAATGTTTGATATAAGTTTGAATTGGCTCTGTACATGGTGGGCAACTCAAAAAAAATTCTAAGACCCGAATAATCTGTTGAGCTTTTTGAAAAGAAAGACTGAATTTCTATCTGATTTCCAAGCTTTCTACCCTTAGAAAAAGGTTTTGACTATTTCCGAGAAACCCTGACTCTAATTATAATAATAACCATAGCTCTCAAACTAGACAATCAAACTGTTATGAATTTAGGGATTTCAAACTTTAATAAATGTTGAAGTATAAGGCAAACAATAGTTATTTAAAAATGAGTTGATGGATGAAAAAATGTCCAGAAAAGTTTTCCAAGTTTTTCTTGAAGGCCTAAAATGCATGTACATATTTTAAGCTAGGGCATGAAAAGAATTAACTAATTTTGAATGAAAAAGTGAAAACAATTTTGATTCTAAATATTCCTGAAGTTTTCTTCTTTTCTTTTTTTCTTTCGTTTTCTTTCTTTCTTTTAGTTTTTATTTTTTCAACGAGCTATTTTACTATACACAAGGGGTCGTTAGCTTTTACTTTGGGAAAAAATATTGGGATTGGATGAATTTGTAACAGTATAAGGACCGGAGGAAGTCAAGAGCGTCAGTAATGGATTCTGGTTTTTGAAGAGAACAAAGGAGACTTGAGAGGGGACAGAGAATGGTTTCTTGAGGTTTAGGAAGTACGGAAAAGTGAAGAAATGGGAGACATATAACTCCTCAGCTTGGCAGTATTGGCATGAGAGTGGAGTGGACGGCCCTGGGAAAAGGAAGAAGTCAGTTAGGGTGTACTAAATTCTTGGTCGTTCTACGAGTATGACTATTTAATTCTTTATGGCGCGTGGCATGAGGAACATATTGAAGATAGAAATCATGAATTTTTAACTAAACAAAGTTCATTATGGGGTTCAGAGGACCGCAAGAAAGTTGACGGTAAGCGATAATGAGCGTCTTGAATTTTCTGTGAAACTTGAAAATGATAAAGAATTGGAATCAGGAAGTTTAACCTCTGTTGAATGTGATCATAATATTTTTAGAAGAGACTCTAAACGCTTTGGAGAAAAAGAGTCAACTTACGCATAAGATGACATTAAACTAAGTTTACCTTACAGCTGAGCTAAGAGAGAGGAACACGAAAAAAGATTTCAGGCTGCAAACTAGAAGCCAAAAAGGGAAACGATGGGCAGTTTCTAGTCTAGCTCGATTAATATTGAACTGGACTCATTTTTAGGTAAGAAACTTAATAGGCTAAATATTCTGTGGTTATCTTGTAAAACTTTCAGTTTTTCTTCATCCGAAATTTCTTTCTTGGTATTTTCGTGTATATTTACTTCAATATTGGAAGCTTGGAAAATATAGGCGAACATTTCTTTGAATGTTTCAGGCTGAATGCGATCGTGTTGGTCTTGAATAGTTGAAATGTTAATTTCGGTTTCATTCTGTTTAAGAACATTCCGAAGATTTATTAAGGAGTCAAAAATATTCTTATATTATGATGGATTAATATCGGAATTTTGGTCCTTATAGATGCATATGTATGCACATCTATATCTTTCTGTTTTGTGAGAATGACTTCAGAAACTTTATTATCCCTGGGAAAAAAAGAAAGTCCATAATATCTAGCCATTGTTGTAATGAATGAATCTTTTTCCTTAGGGCTCTCCAACGATTTCCCGCATTTAAACTCGACAATAGATAGCCCTGATGACAAGCTACTAATAAGAGCTCGTTAATAAAAGAAAATTCCATTTTGAATCACTCTGTCATGTCCTGACCAGGGCTGAGAACACTTATTTTCTTTTTTAACGGTTCCGGTTATGAAGGTTCTTGAATTGAATTGTGGGATCCGGTTCCTTTCAGTTCCGAATATTTTCACATTGAATCAATACTCAAGATTTCTCACCTTCATCAATTATGAGCATAATTTGTAGATCATTTCTTTGGGCCATTATAACTATTTACATCGAATTTGAATACTTGGGACGTCCAAGGTTGAAGGTCCAATAGTTCAACTCCCACTCACCAAAAATCTAAACGTCTCTAGGTATAAGGCATTGGTGGGCGCCATTATTGGTGGGAATGTGTGCCCAAATCACCGGCACGTTTTTTTTCTCAGCAGTTCACGTTATAAAGGTTCTTGGGGGATAAATTGTGGGATCCGGTTCCTTTTGGTTCCGGTCCCAGAACCCAATAGCGAAATCTGGTTCCTTTCGGTTCTGCTTCCAGAACCCCATAGCGAGATTCGGTACCTTCTGGTTCCGATTCCAGACCCCAATAGTAAGATCCAGTTCCTTTTGGTTCCGGTTCTAGAACCCGATAAAGAGATCCGGTTCCTTTCGGTTCCGGTTCCAGAATCCTAGAAATACGGGAGGAGAAGCGCTTCCTGAAGCGGTATTTGGTTCCGGTTCTCAGCCCTGGTCCTGACCAGGCTTTGATTATGAAAATATTGAACCGATTAACACGGAGGACAAAGAATACAAGGGCTGATATGACTGGGTTTCTCTCCTGGATGAAGAGTGGGTGCCTATCATTGTACTTCCTTTTTAGGGTCGGCGCGCGTTCGTCAGCCGACTCTGTTAAAATCAGGGCCGCTTACGTCAGCCGAAGCTATTAGCCGTTAGCCGAGTAATTTTCTTCCAAAATTAGCTAGCCTTTAGCTAGCTAATGAAATTACGTTAGCCAATAGCTTAGCCATCAGCCATTCAAATTGAAATTGCCAACGACTAATATTTTCTCTTAGTCACACCCACTCCACATTGGAGTGACCCCTCCCCTACTTTCAGCCGTTAGCTTTTAGCTCTTAGCCGTTAGCCATTCTGTTTTGGTCCAAAATTAGCCAGCTGTTAGCTAGCCAATGAGACTGAGTTAGCCGTTTGCTAATAGCCAAAGCCAATCAATTTAAAGGGTTGACTTTAGCTAATACAATTATTTTAAGAGCTAGAAGCCTACAATTTCATTCACTTCAATTTTTCATAAAAGTTGATATTTTCTGAGGACTCTCTCGAACTACTTGCACGTTCTGTGTTATGTTCAGGGCTGAAAACTTGACTAAAAGCTAATCCTTCAAATTGATTGACTTTGGCTATCAGCTAATGGCTAATTAAGTCTCATTGGCGAGCTAATAGCGAGCTAATTTTGGGCCAAAATAAAATGACCAACGGCTAAGAGCTAAGAGCTAACGGCTGAAAGTAGGGGAGAAGGTCACTTCAATGTGAAAGGGTAAGGTATGGACCGTGTGGTGAAGAGAAAATATTAATCGTTAGCAATTTCAATCCAAATGGCTAACGGCTAAGCTGATGGCTAATGTGATTTCATTAGCTAGCTAACGGCTTGCTAATTTTGGATTAAAATTACTCGGCTAACGGCTAATGGCTTCGGCTTAGGTAAGCAGCCCTGTTTGCGTTTGTGAGACCTGTCGCTGACGCTATTGACCAGGGCTGAGAACCCTAATGATTATTTGATGCAGTTCTTTCCGGTTCCGGATCCTGGAGAAAAAGAAAGATGCGTTTCTTTTGGGTTCCGGATCTTGGTGACAAAAAAAATTCGGTTCTTTTCGGTTCCGGATCTTGAAGATGAAAAATAAAGGTTCGGATCCGGTTCCTATTTCGGTTCCCAGCCTTGCTATTGACCAACTACAAAAGTACACTAATACAACATGGCCGTCTCTAGGATTATCATAAACAGGAATTAATTTGGCGGGGAAATTCTGAAAAATTTTTGGGAGATATAGTCTTGATAACATCTACAGACATAAATATCATTATATTATACTGGAACATACGTTTCTGTAGAAAATTTCACAGCGAAATTATGATGATCACTCTGGAGCGACAAAGATCTGAGATAGGGGAAACTTTTGGTGGAGAAGTTGGTCGTAGTGATCAGATAGTATACCCTACGACAAAATAAAAGTTAAAGTTAAGTGATTCATGCCTTTGGCTCTTTTTGGAACCTGCACGTTTCTTGTACCTAAGTATTAAGAAATCATCATGTATGTCACTCTTGCTTATTGGCTTTAGGCTGACGGGGAGGATGTACGTGTGGTTATTCTACGATGGTTTGAGGAAAAAATTGAGAAAATTTTTCATTTGGTTTCTACTCACTCTACGAGACGGAGCTTGTTCTCCAATGAAGGCATGACTATACGTTTCTCTGTACTGTAAACCACTGCTGGTACTCCGTTATACGTAGTTATCCTTATTTGTGGTGCATTTATTATGGATTCATTACAATTTTGTCTGCGAAGTTGGATTTTATCGTTCGAAATTCATTTATTCCTCGAAAGATACCACATCATATGAAAGTTTAATCGTAACTTTTGTATAACGAACCGCAATCAATGCGGAAATGAAATAATGTACTTTATAAATGGCGGCGTCTATGGAGAAAATGGCGAATGAGAATGTAAGGCGGACTTTTCTTGAATATAGGCTACCTATTTTGCATAATGCTTGTTCATGTATAGTTGATTTGACGTACATAACTAATATTCCAGTGTATCATGAACAATGATTCCGTAACTTTTTCGCAAAATGTTACTCCTTCGGAATTAGTCCATTTTTATTATAGCAATCTCGGCGCGTTAATGTTGATGACGTCTTCAGTCCTGATCGTTGTGTTGTCTTGCATAAGATGCAACTATTTGAATACAGCATTTACCTACATCGTGAGAGGCAGCCAATAACATGCATTTACCCTGCTTCCGATACATCGCTCCGCTAGATTTATGCAACTTTAATCGAATTCAATTTCAGCACAAATATACAACTTTGAAAAATGTACCCGAGTAAAGTTGGATGTAAGCGAGATTGTACAAAACTCAGAAATTGCGTCCAAAGAGATTTCTTGAAGACTGAAGAATCCGAACCGCATCAAATAAAAATCCTCACAACTTTGCGCTTAAAAGTCAGTAAAAATTATTATAATTCGATTCTAATTTGAGCCGGTCATCCGTTAGAATCGCTAATTACGCGCGTTGTTCGTTTACCTAAAATGATATTTTTGCCGAAATTGAAAACGGGAGCTTAACTATAGCGGTATACACATGAGAGAAAAATGAAAAACTTGGGATAATTCTTGAATGAATCGGAATTGAAGATTTTGTCATCTCATCTAATTTGTAGAATTTTAATTTTTGAACATCTTTTACGGGATGTCCGGAAGCCAAATCTGCTTCATTCAAGTGTTATTTTGATTTTTTCATTTTTTCCCCATATACCACCTTAGCTTAGCTCCCGTTTTCAATTCCTCCCCACTCGGTGAAAATGCACTGCGACGCTAGCGCTGTCCGGTCCGAATAGCAGTCGGTGCACTACTTTCAGTCATTAAGAAAGCTAGGATACATTGTATTTGTAATGAAAGAGTCACGGCTACATTAATAAAAACTTCGTCAATTCTGCACGATGGGGATACTATCGTCTTTTTTGGTCAGTCTCCTCGGTGCAGTATAATATTTGAGAATGGATAGTGTACAAGACTCTAATACTTTGGAATGATGTAAGTAATATTTTTAAACAGCAACTTTTAGGTATTACGGTCACGTATAGTCTGTAAGAAATTCGCGACGTGCAGACCTGATATCATCTTCTTTTACTCAATTTTACAAACGGTCGACTTAGCTTTTACTGTGACATAGAAACATGGAAGAGGCAGAAAATATAATATCTGATGCACACGAGAAAAAAGGAATAAATTTTGAAATGTATTGCTTGGAAAACCGCAAAACAATGTGTGGTTTGATTCAAAAAATATAGTATTCCATTAGTTTTGAATGTTGGGCTTAGAACTTTTTGAGAATTCGAGAAGTATAATTTCACGATGTACGAAACAAACTTATTCTGTCAACCTAAATGAGAGAAGCGCGTTATTCTGCTCAAAATCGATCACATAGCTATCTATGTGAATGAACTAAAAGTGATGTATAATCACATAGTGTATCTCTATCTATTTATATTTTGCTAGAAAATCGAATTCTCCCAAGCTGCTATTTAAAAACTCTTTTTGTATTTCATCACGGCCGGATTTTCAAAATTTGGGGTTTGGATACGAAATTTCAATAATCTTGTCTGGAATTCTTAGAGGTAAGGAGTAAAATGTGAATTTCAGATTTAGTGAGTGTTCAAGGTAGAATTTGACGTGATTTTTGGGACGACGGTCGAAGAAATGGTCGAACTTAAAGGAAAGGGATTTCGGGATTTATTGACTAGAAAGGCTCTAGCCGGGTAGGGGGGGGGATGGCCTTGGTCGGAAAATGTTTCAAATGTCTGTCAAAATGTTGTCCCCTATGGGAAAACTCGAAATCCAAAAAATTGGACCCATCCGCTCACCCACATGGGCTGCAGAGTGATTTTTAGGCCTAAAATCCAAATGGCTATATCTCAGCCAATAATGATCGCACAGCCATGAAACTTGAGGACATTTTGGTATACGTGAACGTTCATCCACGGTATTTTTTCAAAAAAAACCATTCATATTATCCCTGGTTTCTAGCTATAACAAAACGTCAAACTCGAATAAAAAACAATCGGGGGGAAGGTACCTGGGGAAAATCATTCATTTGAAGCGCCATACCCTCTACTACAACATATATGAGTACCATAGTCCTCGGTGAGGTGCAACATTCCCAAAAAAATCAATATTTAATGAATTTCCGTGATTTTTCCATGAATAGCGGGGTGAACTATGACTACTACCGCAATAGACCGCGAGAAATCAATGGTCAATGTTCGAGATGAAAAATACGCACTCCTCCATGAGATGAAATGGGAATGTTGATAGACCAGAAATATATTTTTAGTATTTCGTTTATCGATTTGGTTAATTCTTATGAGAACACGTCCACCGATTAGGTGGAGTACGTTAGATTGAGAAAAATAGTTGAAAAATTCTCCAGTCGCTGGAACAGTCTAAAAATAGAACAGAAGTGAGAAAATCCACTTTTTCACCCTGAAGGACCGTGAGTTTTGGTATTTCATTCATCAAATAGGTCAGTTCTCACGTAAACATGTTCGCCGAGTTTGAAAAAAATGTTCAAAAAATTCTCCAGTCGCTGGAACGTTCTGGAAATGACAAAAATTAGAGAAAAACCACTTTTTCACCCTGGAGAATCGTGAGTTTTGGTATTTCATTCATCAATTCGTTCAATTCCTAAGTAAACATGTACGCAAAGTTTGAAAAAAATAGTCAAAAAATTCTCCAGCCGCTGTAATGGTCTGGAAATGACAATAAATCAGGGAAATCAACTTTTTCACCCTGGAGAATCGTGAGTTTTGGTATTTCATTCCACAATTCGTTCAATTCTTATGTAAACATGTCCGCTGAGTTTGAAAAAAATAGTCAAAAAATTCTCCAGTTTCTGGGATGCCCTGGAAATAGTAAAAACTCCAGATAATCCGCACTTTTCCAACATGGAAAACCGTGATTTTCCATATTCTATTGATCAACAAGGTCAATTCTTATGTAAATACATCCGCCGAGTTGGTCAATAAATTCTCCAGTTGCCGGAACGGTCTAGAAATACCAAGTTCAGAAAATCCACTTTTTCAACATGGAGAGCCCTGATTTTTGGTATGTTCTTCATCAATTAGGTCAAATCTTATGTTAATAAGTCATACAAGTTGGAGAAAAATAGTCAATAAATTCTCCAGGCGCTAGGACGCTCTGGAAATAGTAAAAAACCGATACACACCCCTAAGATTCATTTCCTTTACTTTAAAGTGTTGAATGTTTATTTTTGTTCCCCTGAAGTCGTAGAGGTACAAACTGTGTTACTGGGAGCCGTGCACTTCCATGAAGTGCAGGAATCTCCTCTCGAGTTGAGGTGACAATGCTTCAAATATTGGAATTCCTGAGCATGACAATACAAAGGAGATGATTGTCTTCTTGTGTCTCGGAAAAGGAATCCTCCACATCATGCGAGTGCACGGCTATCAGTAACACAATTTGTACCGCTGCGACTCGAGGGGGGCAAAGTAACACATGAATCATTGTGGCGGGTGTGTATCTTTGATTCTTTAATATTTTCAGAGCGTCCCAACGACTGGAGAATTTTTTTCAATTTTTTTAAAACTCGGCGTAAGTGTTCTTAGAAGAATCGACCATACCAATGAGCGTCTGGAGAATTTATTGAATATTTTTTTCGAAATAGAGATGTATTTACTCAAAAATTGACCTTATTGATAAATAGAATATAAAAATCACGATTCTCCAAGTTCAAATAGCAGATATTTTCAATTTTTCATTTTCAGACTATTCCAGCGACTGAAGAATTTCTGGACTATTTTTTTCAAACTCGGCGGAGGTATTAACATAAGATTTGACCTTTTTGATAAACAACATACCAAAAATCAGGGCTCTCCATGTTGAAAAAGTTGATTTTCTGGAATTGGTACTATTTCTAGATCGTTCCAGCGACTGGAGAATTTATTGACTTTTTTTTCCCATTTCGGCGGATGTATTTACATATGAATTGACCTTGTTGATCAACAGAATATGAAAAATCACGGTTTTCCATGTTGGAGAAGTGGATTACCTGGAGTTTTTACTATTTCTAGGGCATCCCAGGAACTGGAGAATTTTGTTACTGTTTTTTTCAAACTCAGCGGACATGTTTACATAAGAATTGAACGAATCGTGGAATGAAATACCGAAACTCACATTCTCCAGGTTGAAAAAGTGGATTTCCTCGATATATTATCATTTCCAGACCATTAGAGCGGCTGGAGACTTTTTTGACTATTTTTTTCAAACTTGGCGTACATGTTTACTTAGGAATTGAACGAATTGATGAATGAAATATCAAAACTCACGGTCCTCCAGGGCGAAAAAGTGGATTTTCTCTAATTTTTTTCATTTCCAGAACGTTCCAGCGACTGGAGAATTTTTCAACTATTTTTCTCAATCTAACGTACTCCACCTAATCGGTGGACGTATTTTCATAAGAATTGACCAAATCGATAAACGAAATACTAAAAATATATTTTTGGTCTATCAACATTCCCATTTCATCTCATGGAGGAGTGCGTATTTTTCACCTCGAACATTGACCATTGATTTCTCGCGGTCTATTGCGGTAGCAGTCATAGTTCACCCCGCTATTCATGGAAAAATCACAGAAATTCATTAAATGGTACCAATTCCAGAAAATCAAATTTTTCAATATGGAGAGCCCTGATTTTTGGTATGTTGTTCATCAAAAAGGTCAAATCTGATGTTAATACCTCCGCCGAGTTTGAAAAAAATAGTCCAGAAATTCTTCAGTCGCTGGAATAGTCTGAAAATGAAAAATTGAAAATATCTGTCATTTGAACTTGGAGAATCGTGATTTTTATATTCTATTTATCAATAAGGTCAATTTTTGAGTAAATTCATCTCTATTTCGAAAAAAATATTCAATAAATTCTCCAGACGCTCATTGGTATGGTCGATTCTTCTAAGAACACTTACGCCGAGTTTTAAAAAAAT
Source organism: Aspidiotus rigidus (assembly GCA_035079385.1). NCBI lineage: Eukaryota > Metazoa > Arthropoda > Insecta > Hemiptera > Diaspididae > Aspidiotus > Aspidiotus rigidus. The sequence goes on along the minus strand of JAVHKY010000003.1, from coordinate 13,575,329 downwards.
TGAAAAAAATTCTCCAGTCGTTGGGACGCTCTGAAAATATTAAAGAATCAAAGATACACACCCGCCACAATGATTCATGTGTTACTTTGCCCCCCTCGAGTCGCAGCGGCACAAATCGTGTTACTGATAGCCGTGCACTCGCATGATGTGGAGGAATCCTTTTCCGAGACACAAGAAGACAATCAACTCCTTTCTATTGTCATGCTCATGGATTCCAATATTTGATGCATTGTCACCTCAACTCGAGAGGAGATTCCTGCACTTCATGGAAGTGCATGGCTCCCAGTAACACAGTTTGTACCTCTACGACTTCAGGGGAAGAAAAATAAACATTCAACACTTTAAAGTAAAGGAAATGAATCTTAGGGGTGGGTGTGTATCGGGTTTTTACTATTTCCAGAGCGTCCTAGCGCCTGGAGAATTTATTGACTATTTTTCTCCAACTTGTATGACTTATTAACATAAGATTTGACCTAATTGATGAAGAACATACCAAAAATCAGGGCTCTCCATGTTGAAAAAGTCGATTTTCTAAACGTGGTATTTCTAGACCGTTCCGGCAACTGGAGAATTTATTGACTAACTCGGCGGATGTATTTACATAAGAATTGACCTTGTTGACCAACAGAATATGGAAAATCACGGTTTTCCATGTTGGAAAAGTGGATTACCTGGAGTTTTTAATATTTCCAGGGCATCCCAGAAACTGGAGAATTTTTTGACTATTTTTTTCAAACTCAACGGACATGTTTACATAAGAATTGAACGAATTGTGGAATGAAATATCAAAACTCACGATTCTCCAGGCTGAAAAAGTGGATTTCCCCGATTTATTGTCATTTCCAGACCATTACAGCGGCTGTAGAATTTTTTGATCATTTTTTTCAAACTTGGGGTACATGTTTACTTAAGAAGTTAATTAATTGATGAACAAAATACCAAAAATCGCGGTCCTCCAGGGTAAAAAATTAGATGTTCTCGATTATTTGTCCTTTCCAGAAGGTTCTAGCGGCTGGAGAATTTTTTGACTATTTTTTTTCGGATTCGGCGGATGTGTTTACATAAGAATTGACCTAATGGACGGAAGAAATGCCAAAACTCACGGTCCTCCAGGGTAAACAATAGGATGTTCTCAATTGTTTGTCCTTTCAGACCATTACAGCGACTGGAGAATTTTTTGACTATTTTTTTCAAACTTGGCGTACATGTTTACTTGAAAATTGAACGAATTGATGAATGAAATAGCAAAACCCACGGTCTTCCAGAGTGAAAAAGTGGATTTTCTCTAATTTTTGTCATTTCCAGAACGTTCCAGCGACTGGAGAATTTTTTGACCATTTTTTTCAAACTCGGCGAACATGCTTACGTGAGAACTGACCTATTTGATGAATGAAATACCAAAACTCACGGTCCTCCGGGGTGAAAAAGAGGATTTTCTCACTTCTCTTCTATTTTTAGACTGTTCCAGCGACTGGAAATTTTTTAACTATTTTTCTCAATCGAACGTACTCCACCTAATCGGTGGACGTGTTCACCTAAGAATTGACCAAATCGATAAACGAAATACTAAAAATATTATTTTTGGTCTATCAACATTCCCATTTCATCTCATGGGGGAGAGCGTATTTTTCACCTCGGACATTGACCATAGATTTCTCGCGGTCTATCGCGGTAGCAGTCATAGTTCACCCCGCTATTCATGGAAAAATCACAGAAATTCATTAAATATTGATTTTTTTGGGAATGTTGCACCTCACCACGGACTATGGTACTCATGTATGTTGTAGTAGAGGGTATGGCGCTTCAAATGAATGATTTTCCCCAGGTGCCTCCCCCCGATTTTTTTTTTTATTCGAGTTTGAAGTTTTGTTATAGCTAGAAACTAGGGAAAATATGAATGGTTGTTTTTGAAAAAAATACCATGGTTGAACGTTCACATATACTAAAATGTCCTCAAGTTTCATACTGTGCGATCATTATTGGCTGAGATATAGCCATTTGGATTTTAGGCCTAAAAATCACACTGCAGCGCATGTGGGTGAGCGGATGGGTCCAATTTTTTGGGTTTCGAGTTTTCTCATTGGGGACAACATTTTGACAGACATTTGAAACATTTTCCGACCAAGGCCATCCCCCCTCCCTCCTCTACCCGGCTAGAGCCTTTATTAGTAAGAGTCTCACCCGCTTTGGAAGGGCTTCTTTTGGAGGTGCCTAGCGCCAGGTAATGTGAAGGTGTCTTTATCTATATAAACTATTGGTTGTACCAATCCAAGCCCATGAAAGACGTCTGCGTACCTGTACCAGTGTAAATACTGTATATATTTTTCAGTGAGTAAATGTCCGGCTGTTTAAACTGTAGCATGTAATCAAAACTTACTAAGATTATAAGGTGTTCATAGGTCATGTCAGTGTGAAGAGAACATCTATAAATAGTCGCGAGATTTCTTGTTCTTGAAAAGAAAGGAAGGAAACGTTTTACGACAAACACGTGTGTCTAGGTTTAGACGAGCTGACTGCACTTTCGACGTTTACTACTGTAATTGAGCGATGATAGTGTCATTCTACAGTCAACAATCTTTAACGCATGAAGGAAAAAAAGCCGTGGGGATTATAAGAAGTAGGCTGGCGTGGGTAGCCGGACGAAGCTACACGCGGTTGACAAGGGTAGGTTTCAAACTACTCTGTTTATTAGTAAATCGATATATCTCTGTTGGATCGAAGTTTTGTTTGATTGTTGGTTATTGCGGTTGTGTTTAGATTCTTATTGTGGATATACACATCGAGCTATTGATATTGTATTGGTGAATGGTTCACTGAGTATATTTGTGATTTATATTCATGTGCTATCAGTTAGGGATACTTCAATATAAGATTACCTTAGTGATTATATCTTGCGGCACGCACACGAGAAGGAATCAGTAGAGGCGGATGACAAATAGGATTTGTGGTTAAAACTGAGTGCGGCTCAAGGTGGCCTACTGCTGTATTGTTTGCTGATATCTGGTATCCTAGGTGACGGCGGTGGGAAAGCTTATCATCGGTTCAGGGCGGTCCTGGAGTGGCCGTTAAGGATAGGACCTGGATAGATAGCCGAGACTCGAGGTAGACGATGAACCGAGCTTACTTAAGGGTAGAATAGGTAATGCGAGTCTTGTCAGTGGTCCCTCCAGTGGAAGCCCGAGCAGGGGCTGGACCCTTGAGGTCAAAAGGCCATAAAATGGACTTCATGGCAGTGTCGAGGCGTCATCACAGAGTCTCTTGTAATGGGGCTTGTGCGGTGATTGGCATCGGCTAGTCAGGTTAAGTAGTACCGGCTGAGTTAGGTGCCAGGGGCCTTGTCGCACAAATCCGAGGCTGGGGTTGGCCGCCCCAGATAAGGTGGTAGTGGACTCGGTTCTGCCCCACTAAAGTGGACACTGCGGGGCCGTCGCAGGAATTGCTAAACCGGTAGCCATCAGGCTGCTATTGGGCGCCTGATGGGGACTCGACGTTACATAGTTAGTAAAGGGTGACAACTGGGGCAAGGCCCTGTGTTGGTGCGTCAAGATGAGAGAATAGGTTAAGGTCTGGTCAATTCCCTGCAATGTTTGAAGGAACAGTCTTTGGCAAATGACGTGCGTGACCGCAAGTTAGGTAGGTCGCGGTCGGATAGGCGTAAGTTACAGGTATGCTCAAACGAGTTTTAAAAACTTGCCATGTCGAGAAAGGAGAGGAATAATCTTCTACTTTCTTCGAATAAAAGAGATAAACCAATATACGGTAAATACAAGGCAATTTATTAGGTGCAAAGAACTAGGATATGTAAGATTCAGCTGCACACTTTGGCTACGAGTGGTAGTGTTACACGATTGAATGTGGTGTAAAGTAAACTTGAAGTAAACTCGCCTTCCGCGACACTCCGGGGGAAGAAAATGAGAAAAAGAGTTTTCTTCTCTTTGTGCGATTCTCTACGTGTATGACTTCAAATATTCCCTCTCCATCGTGGTTTTCCTCGTTATAGTGTTTCCCAAACAGTGACTTGCCATCTTCTTTCTCCCTCGACGTTTTGTGCTCCTTTCTCCTGATCTCAAACTTTCTCCCAGTCTCACCGATATAGATCTCCTCGCACTGTTCACAACTGAGCTTGTACACTCCGGTCAAGCTTTCCTTGTCCTTTTGTTCTGTCTGGTCATTGCTGATTCTCTTCACCATGGGTTGGTTGTTCTGGATACCCACATTCACATCGTAGCCATTGAACGCCTTTATCACCTTGTTTGTGTACTTTCCTATGTATGGTATCTCACTATGCTATCATGAGTTCCTTTCTTTGTTTCCATTTTTCCAAAGACTTCATCCACCACACGTCTGCCGTGCCCGTTCAACTCGCCGCGCACGATTCGCCGCGCACGATTCGCCGCGACGGGAGACCCCGATATTCGCCGCGGACCCAACTCGCCGCGGGTAACAATTAGCCGCAAAGTAAATTGTCACGAATACAGAAATTTTAATGATGAAGTGACAAATTCTACTTAAAAATAAAAATTTTCTACAAATTATGGGCAATGCCGCGTAGGTAGGACAAAATTTCACGATTTCCAAAATCTGAAACGACGGCGCGAATCCGATCGTCTGAGGCGACGTATTTTTTTTTCTTGGCAGGGGGAGGGAGACCGGTCTCTCCTTGGGTATACTCCACGTCTCTCGTCTTTTGGCTTTTCTTCAAAGTATTGATGAACGCCCATATCGACGGATGAGCGCAGTTGAACTCCCCTTGTAGCTTATGGTGACCCGCTTCAGCACGATTGTTGGTCCGTGCGTCACCATCTACCGTTCTTTGGAACACGTTCCACCACTGTCGTTGAAAGCGCGGCTGTTTCCTGGACCTTCGAGTCCGTCGACCTACGTAGTAATCTTCGAGGTAGTCCAGGATTCTCTCCAAACGTGGGTCGAGGTACTCCTGCAGCTCTTCAAATGCAGTGGGTACATCATCAAGTGGCACGAAAGCGAGGGCTATAATCATTCTGACATGCAAATTGATTATTGCGTCGTTTTCGTACAACGATTGCAGGTGATATTTGCGGACGTGCTTGTGCACGTTTTGGAAGAAATGGAAGAGACAGCCGGCGATGGTTGCGGATGGGAAGACGTAACGGAAGGCTTTAATGACGGCCAATTCGTAGTCGCATGAAAACAAGAATTCTCTGTCCTGCACTCCTAACTCGGCGACGGCTTCGAACAACGCGCGATACGTTTGTCCCGCTTTATCTGGAAGGAGGGCGTACAGTACAGGATGCGCCCATCCAAATTTTTCCGCGAAGAAAACGAACATTTGATGGAATAATGGAGGGCTCACATCGAATGTTCCATCGCAGTACCACATGGGTGAAGTGTTCAGCACCTGTATCGCGCGTGGCCTCCCGAATATCAAAATTCTGTCATCGTCCGGTCCCGAGTCGTATAGTAAAAATGTTTCCGTTACTTCAGCCGACGGGCAGTATTTCGTATATTCGTCTGGTATAATGAGAGCCGAGCGTGAAGTAGGACAAGCTGGAGCTTTATTCAGCTTTCTCCGTGTTCGACGTACTTGCTGCCGTACTGCCCGCATTGATGGTAATGATCCTTGAGAAGCTTCACGAAGGTCACTGATACCTTGTGAGATGACTGATGATGTTGTTTCGTCAGTATCGCGCGCTCTGCGTTTTATGGCGGTTACGGTTTTCATAGCTTCATTACGGCCAGGTTGCGGACGATGGGTGTGAAGGTTAATTTTCTTCATTACAACTCCATCTTTTTCGTGGATTCGAGCTTTGCACTCTCCTCTTCGCTCGCATCGCCAAAAGTTTGTTTTCTGTTGAATACAATTTTTTGCACTTCTCTGTAGGAAAGTATATTACATAATGACGATGTTCTACTTACTTTATCACCGCTGCATCTGTCGAACACGTAAAGGAATCCTTTCCATGCGAATTTTTCCCGACCGCGTTCACTAAGTATCGATTCATCATCCATCATCATACACACGTTCATCTATGCACCTTACGAAAATTGAACTGCGCCCATTCCGTCAACTTTTCCAGCGGTTTCAAGTTCAAATTACCATCTCACACTGGCTTGAAATTATTACTCATCATTGTCGCGAAGAAAGGAAGAAAGTCGGCGAGTCATCGCTTGTACTTTCTTCCTTTGTAGGTACTCAAATTGTACGTCAGTTCATGTACCGACAATGGGGTAGACGTTGGTAGCGTATGAAGTATTGCCTAGATTTCCTTTTGCGGCGTATTGCGACGGTGGCTATACTTCATTTTCATGACTACAGGAAACAGAAGAGACGCGTACGAAGTATTGCCTACACATTTTCCGGAGGCGTACTTTCGCGGCGTTTTTTCGCGGCGAATTTTCGCGGCGTATTCCCGCTTCCCGCGGCGTATTGCTACGGCGGCGAGCTGTAGCCGGCGGCGAGTCGTCCGCGGCGAATCGTCCGCGGCGAATCGTGCGCGGCGAGTTGTATGGGCACCCACGTCTGCGGTAGCCATTGGCTTCTGCGATCTGCTTTACTATCTCGATCCCTTTTCTCTTCTCTTCATTGTTATTGAGGATAGAAATTGCCCGATAGCAGTAGTTCTGGATTGCCGGTAACTTGTGCCTGGGGTGGTGGTAGGAGTCATTTGGGATGATGGTGTCAGTATGCGTCGGCTTCCTGTAGATTTTGTATTCTATCCTATTATTCTCCATTGTGAGTGTAAGGTCCAAATAGTTGATGGTCTCATTGCCTTTTTCCACTGTGAATTTGATGCTCTCATTCATCGCGTTCATTTCTGAAAAGAATAAATCCACCTGTCTATCAGTGCCTGTCCACACAATTAGGATATCATCTACATATCTGGCCCAGTGTTTGATCGAGTTTCTGAACTTGCTGCCCTTCAATATCTTGTTTTCCATATCATTCATGAATATCTCCGCCAGTATTGGTGACAGCGGTGATCCCATCGCAAGTCCCCTTTCCTGACTGTAGAACCTGTTATTGAAGCGGCAGTACTTCTGGCTCAAGATCTCCTCCACTATGTTGGCGTACTTCGACCCATCGGGGTTCTCATGGTATCTGTTGTTTTTGAGCAGAGTGAGAAGTTCCTCGTTCGGTATGGTACCAAACATATTAGTCACATCAAAGGATATCAGCTTGTCGTTACTCCTGATTTCCAACTTGTCCAGTTGCTCAATCAGCTCTCTGTTGTTTCTGATACTTCGTCTGGGTGCAAACCGGTAGTTTTCTTTCAGGAATGTGGCTACGATCTTTGCTATCTTGTAGTATGGTGATTGAATGCTGTTGACCAGGGGTCTCATCGGACGGTTCGCTTTGTGGAGTTTTACTAGCCCGTTGAGTTTTGGTACAACCGGGTTCATCTTAAGCGTCCTTCCATTGCCGGGTACATTGTTCCGTTTCAACACAGCTCTCAGGTCATCTAGGTATTTCTGTCTTGGGTCCCTTGCCAGCTCTTGGTATCCATTAACTGCGATGTACGACTCCACTTGGTGGGTGTAGTCCTCCTTCTCCATTACCACTACCGTGCAGCCCTTGTCCGCCTTTGTCAAAATCATGTTGTTCTGTCGGATCTTCTTCTGTAGATTTGTGGCCTTCCTCTGCATTACTTGCATTCTGTCATAGGTTCGGCACATATCCTCTTTGATGTCCAACAGTACCGAAAACCCCCTTTTCAGTGTTAATCGGAGTTCGAGATTGGAACGTAGATTGGTCATGGAGTTTTGGTTGTGGTGAAGGTGGAATATACGACGGTGGACGGGGATTTGAGAATATTGCAGGACAGCTGCGAGGAAGTTGGTTCTTAGTTTGAGGCGTCGATAATGAAGTGGGGAGAAGGCAGTGTCTGCACAGAGGCTTTCAGCGGGACTAATTCGGAATGCTCCATTAGCTATTCTGAGTGCAGAATTTTGGATAGTGTCGAGTAGTTTTAAATGAGAGGGAGGATGAGACCGTAAATTGAATTCTCAATACCAAAACCAATTCGACCCATACGACAGGTTCCCTGCGTTCCTTGTTTAACTTCCTCGAGGAAACCGCAGTTTTTTGATATCGTATTCAATTATGAGTTACCTATTAAAACGCACTGATGTAATTTCCCCCTTATCAGAGAAGACGTAACCTTATTCAATGAAAGAGACAATTTTGGTTGGGATATTTCCGTTTGGGCGTCGAAAATTTATAATCGCAATCGTCGTACGAGGGAGGGACTCAGTTTTATTAACTAATCATCCGATTTTTATCTACACATTTAGTCATCGAGATTGGTATTTATTTACTTGTCAACTTTCTCCCATTCCTTATTCAGCCTATTTAACACGTTCCGTAAATTCAGACGTGATACTGAATAATAAAGCGAAGGGATGAACTTTTCCTTTACCTTCCTCTCTCTCTGTCTCTATTTTTTTTTTTTTCTTCCGAGACCGAACTTTGTTAAACATGGGAGGAAAAAATACGGCGCGAAACAGTAGCCAGTAACAGGCGGCGAAAAATGTTTCATTTTATGCAGACTTCATTGTATAACGTGACTTCCTTATCTACTCGTACATCAACTCTCGTACACAGCTAGACTCTTGAAAATTATCGATGATTTCGCGATATTTTAAACCGGGTCCACAAGAGTATTGATGTTTTCAGCGGAATAATAATACGTATACGAACGCGTGTATAACGTTCCGATAATCAAGAAATTTCCGTACGACTCGCGCGAGTTACTAAATAATATTGGAATCTCATACTACGAAGTATAGAAGTTCATTCATTATCTTGATGAGCTCTATTGTGCTGTATTTTAATGTAACGTACGCGAAAATTTTTCTTATGATTGTGACAAGTGACGTTAATATAGACGACGAGAGAGAGAAAAAAATTCTAGCACAATCTATAATACAGAACCCGTATATTTTGAACAGCTCTTTGTAAAGGGAGAAAAAGAAAGAAAGAATGAAAGAAACCGGAAAAGGCAATATTTTTCTACATAGAAGTCCTTAAGGACTCGAGTTTTATGAAATAAGGACCTGACATTTTCCGACAAATCTCAGCCAGAACATGACGAAGTTCTTTACGTACTCGTAGAGAGGTCCCAGCGGAGAAATGTAGCGAAGAAAGTATATTGAAGCGAAAGAAAACAGACATATTCACGATTCGGAACCTTAACGATGTTGTTGCGTTTTGAAAATCCCTGCATTCGCGAAACGACTCTTATATTTAAAAAGGTGACAAAACGCTGACAATTCTATTTGCTATCGGCTACAAAAAAATTCTAAATTACTTTCTCGGTGCGTCAGAAAGAGAGAACATTTGAAAACAGAACGCTGTCAGATTTCGAAAAAGCGCTCGTTTTATAATACTTACAAATATATATACTGTGTGCTGTTTAGTTATCGAATGGCCCTTTTCTGCGATTCTGAAAAGCTGTAAATTGTCGAAAGAATCAACAGAAAAACTTTTAGAAATAAAATATCGATCAGCGCAATTTTTGTTAATGATATTTCTCACGCTTTTGTGATTTCTTCAATTTTTTTCTCTTGTTTTTTTCGCTTTCCATTCTTTCCGTCGTCTTTTCTCTCAGCTCGCGTTTCCTTTCATTTTATCGCGCAAGTTGAAAGGAAATTGTTTCGCACAATACGTTTGTCTTATGTCGGACGAAGAACGATTAAAAGAAAAATCACAATTCATAGAAAACAAAAACGCTTTTGCAATCCCTTGCAACGGCGTTAAATTTTTCCCCTTCTTCTTCTTCTAGCGAGGAGAATTATTTTAAGTTACCTGCTCTTCATATCGCGCTGTCGATCCTTCAATACATTTCCTTTACATACACCGATAATGAATACGAGCGTGATTGTTTTTCATAAAAGTTTTATGTAAAACACTCTACGAGTTGAAACCTAAACTTTTGGATGTATTGCGCGAAGTTTTACGGGTATAGCTTTCTGTTAACGTGCAAATGGATCCGCTTTTCTAAGAGCGAAAGTTATTTGATTTTTACGCGGCGAATGTGGCGCTATATAATATCGGAAAGTTTTTTCAACTCCGGCCTACCTACACTAAATATATTTTTTTTTTTTTTTTTTTGCCGTATAAATGTTTCATCCCTGCAACGTGAACGTGAGATCGAATTGCTAATAAAATAAATATTATCTTTATAGTTCGAACGAGGGATGCTTGTACAGCCGCTATTTTTATTTATTAGACGGCGCGCTACAGTAAAAGTAAAGTCTTTAGGTACCGATCGAAAGAGTGCTCCAGTTATGTTTTAAAATTAATGTTCCCTTATACTGGCGGAATGGCGAGAGGATATTATAAATGCTAACATAAAAATACGATTATATATTTAGATTTTTATATTATTTATTGTGGTACGAGATAGCTCACTAATGTAAAATCGTATTATCGTTTGAGAGGGGTCTTCGTATAAAAACTTTGTTTTCTGGTGGTACTAAAGGTTTTAAATGATTTAAAAACAAAATATTACAAACGTTTTCACACCTTGCAATTCTTTATTAGTAAAACGAACGCATTGTTCGTCACTTCCAAGGAATTTACTTTTCTTATCTTTTTTACGTTTTTAATGTCTTTACCAGCTCCCTACCCTTCAATTGGAAATCCGCGAGCTAGAGTTTGAGTTTCGCCCATCCCAACATACGGAGTATATTGAGCTAAGTATCAACTAAGCCTACTGTACACCTCCTAAACTAGGCTTAGCATACAATATACTAAATTATACTAGTTTCAAATTGTCGTGGAAATTCTCGCCTCCCACTATAAATCGGTCTCATCTGACGAAAACTACGACGAAACCTTCAGACTTCAAAAATTAGCTGAAGAAGCCTCTCCAATCAACTTCTCCACTGAAAACACAAACATTCCTTACAATCTACCCATAACTCTTCTCGAACTGAATATCGCCATCAGAGCAGACATAAAAAATTCATCACCAGGTCCCGACAGAATACACCCATTCATGCTCAAAAACCTACACGAAAATTCCATAAACTATCTCCTTAAATTATACAACCAAATTTTCGAACAAGGTCAATATCCCCAGCAGTGGAAACTAGCCATTATCATCCCACTACTTAAACCCGGATCAGACCCATTTTTGGCCTCCTCCTACCGCCCTATAGCTCTAACAAGTGTACTCGGAAAAATATTCGAAAAAATTCTTAACAAAAGACTTATATGGTACCTCGAATCGAATAACCTCATCTCTGAATATCAGTTCGGCTCACGTAAAAAAAGAAGCACCCAACATGCCGCAGCTGACTTACAATACTGCATACAAGACGCAAGCCTATCTAAATCTAGCCTATACACAGTCTTCTTCGACCTCGAACAAGCTTTCCCCGAGTCTGGAGACATCTCATTAATAAAAAATTATTCGACCACGGTCTACGCGGCAACCTCCCTAACATCCTCAAAACATTCCTCGAAAACAGATTCATAACAGTAAGAATCCAAGATAAGACCTCATCCCCCCACACTATACAAAACGGTGTCCCGCAAGGATCAGTATTCAGTGTCTTCCTCTGCATGGTCGCCATAAATGATATAACTAAAAACATACAATTCCCCTTGACCCAAAGACTCTACGCAGACGACTACAGCATATCTATCAAGTCTGACTTACCCAGCCGAGCACACCGCCTACTTCAGGAAAACCTCGATAACCTAACTCAATGGACATCCAAAAACGGCTTCCGTTTCTCGGTGAATAAGACACATGTAATCATATTCCGACACAGAAAACCTATACCAACTATCCCCCCACTCAAATTAAACGGGAACACAATCCACACCAAAAACAGTACTAAATTCCTTGGCGTAAATTTCGACCAGACTCAGACATGGGCACCACACATAAAATACCTCAAAGGCAAATGCAATCGTACACTCAACGTCCTCAAATACCTCGCACATCCCAGCACAGGATGCAATAAGAAAATTCTTTTGCAACTATACCGAAGCCTCATCCGATCACAGCTAGATTATGGAGCCCCAATCTATGGACTAGCCAAGAAATCTATCCTTTCCACATTAAACTCAATTCAAAATGCGTCACTTCGCCTAGTCCTAGGCGCTTTCAGAACCAGCCCTAGCCTCAACCTATGTGCTGAGGCAGGCGAACCCCCTCTGGAATACCGCCGACAGATCCTAACAAACTCATTTTTAGCTAATATATCTGATAATAAAAATTCTCCCACATTTGACCACTTTTTTCTTCCTACCAACTATCAAAAATTCTCCCGTAACTCTACTAAACATATCAAACTTAACTTACAACGCGTACACGAACGAAAATTTGTATTTAACCCTCTACTTCCCATCTTCAACTCCACGCCACCATGGGCACTAAATTCACCCCATTTCAACGACGAACTTACTAAATTTCCCTCATGTACCCCAAAAAATACACTCAAACAAGAAACACAAAACCTCTTAAACAATTACCAATCACACACTCACTGCTTCACTGACGGCTCACGACTCAACAACAAGACCGGCTTTGCCTTTTCGATCGACCGTTCAATATTCAAATTCCGCATCTGTGACAGTGCATCTGTCTTCACAGCCGAACTTTTCGCTATCCTCAGATGTCTACAAGAAATATCTACTCTCACTCAGAATAATCAATACCTTATAGTCACTGATTCACTGTCGTCCTTTTTGGGTATACAAAACATCGAACAATCCAATTATTCAACGAATCCACACCATCATTCACACAATAACGCAAAACTTATCATCTGTCACACTAATCTGGATCCCTGCGCACATTGGACTATCGCAAAGTGATAGAGTAGACAACGCAGCAAAACAGTCAACACATTTCAACAAAATAACACTCAAATGGCAAATTCCATCATCCGATATTAAAAATAACTATCGCGCCCATATACTCAAAAAATGGTCCCATTTCTGGTCTAACCAAACCAATAACAAACTTCTCCCTATCAAAATCGATCCCCTACAAAACACTCCCAACAGACCATCAAGAAAAGAAACTTCCGTCCTTATACGCCTCAGAATTGGGCGTACACGACTAACCCACTCCTATCTTTTTTTGAATAACTCTGAACCACCAGAATGCCACAAATGCCACCTCGACAAAATTGACGTTAATCACATATTTACATGCCCCGAACTAACAACCTTACGAAACACTCGCAATATTCCTCATTCCAGAAAAGAGGCATTAACAAATAACGACACTACACTTACAGATCAACTAATACAATATCTTACCGCATCCGACATCTTCTCCCTCATTTAAACGTATGATAGTATCCGTCCTCTCAATAAACCTTTGTCAAGCTAATAGCCCTAGAGTAGCTTTAAAGCTTGTAAAATAAAAAAAAAAAAAAAAAAAAAAAAATTTGACGGGGAGGTGCTGAGTAATTTCAAAAATTTTCTGGCATAGCCAAATAAATGAAAATCATGTTCCATGTCTTTAATATTTTATCAGTCATCATGAAATATGGCAGTCTTGGCTTCTACTAGGTCAAGTGTTGGTGAGATATCATTCGTTTACCCCTTTACCTATCTTGGACTCGTATAAGTCTTCTATGAGAAATACGAGGTTGCGCGAACTCGCTCCGCTCGTTCGCCCCCCGTCTCGCTGTTGTATTGGAACGGTATGTGACATTTCAAGTCTAGGGGACTTGGAAAAATTTCGACTATCCAGCCTTTATTTATTTAATTATTCAATTATTTAATTATTGCATTTTATTATTAATTCTTGTACTAGGTCAAGTGTTCGTGAGATATTATTCGTTTACCCCTTTACCTATCTTGGCGTCGTATAAGTTTTGTATGAGAAATATTTTGAGGTAATTATGGGTGTTCTATATTTTGAGGTATCAACTTTCGGTGGGGCGAACGAGCGATCTCGCTGTTGTATTGGAATGATATGAGAAAATTCAAGTCTAGGGGACTTGGAAAAATTTCGACTATCCAGCCATATATGATAGGAAGAGGGACTTGGAAAACTTTACCTATCTTGGCGTCGTATAAGTCTTCTATGAGAAATATGAGGTAGCGCGAACTCGCTCCGCTCGTTCGCCCCCTGTCTCGCTGTTGTATTGGAATGGTGTGAGACAATTCAAGTCTTCTATGAGAAATATGAGGTAGCACGAACTCGCTCCGCTCGTTCGCCCCCTCTAATTATTAATTATATTAATTATTTAATTATTTATTTATTTAATTATTTATTTATTCAATTATTTATTTATTTAATTATTTAATTATTCAATTATTCTATTATTTATTTATTTATTTAATTATTTAATTATTTATTTATTTAATTATTTAATTATTTAATTATTTATTTATTTATTTATTTATTTATTTATTTATTTATTTATTATTAATTATTATTATTACGCGGGGTGTACTCGCGAATTTCTGAATCACCCATGGGGTAGAGATTTCTCTTGACGGGGGGGGGAGGGGGGGTGTACTCGCGAGTTTCAAAATCGGGGTCCGGCGAGAGAAAAGACATGGAACGTGTCAAGTCTCGCTGTTGTATTGGAATGGTGTGAGACAATTCAAGTCTTCTATGAGAAATATGAGGTAGCGCAAACTCGCTCCGCTCGTTCGCCCCCTCTAATATTATTAATTATATTAATTATTTAATTATTTATTTATTTAATTATTTATTTATTGAATTATTTATTTATTTATTTATTTAATTATTTAATTATAATAATTATTTATTTATTTATTTATTCAATTATTTATTTATTTAATTATTTAATTATTTAATTATTTAATTATTTAATTATTTAATTATTTAATTATTTATTTATTTAATTGTTTAATTATTTAATTATTTAATTATTTATTTATTTATTTATTTAATTATTTATTTATTTAATTATTTAATTATTTAATTATTTAATTATTCAATTATTTAATTTTTAATTAATTAATTAATTAATTATTTATTATTATTACGCGGGGTGTACTCGCGAATTTCCGAATCACCCACGGGGTAGAGATTTTCTAATTATTAATTATATTAATTATTTAATTATTTAATTATTTATTTATTTAATTATTTAATTATTTAATTATTTATTTATTTATTTATTTATTTATTTATTTATTTATTTATTTATTTATTTATTTATTTATTTATTTATTTATCTATTTATTTATTTATTTATTTATTTATTTATTATTAATTATTATTATTACGCGGGGTGTACTCGCGAATTTCTGAATCACCCACGGGGTAGAGATTTCTCTTGACGGGGGGGGGGGAGGGGGGGTGTACTCGCGAGTTTCAAAATCGGGGTCCGGCGAGAGAAAAGACATGGAACATGTCAAAAAAAATTGTGTACGTCTGCTTCTAAAATTTTCATCCACAACTCTTGGTTTAGTTTTTTAATCATTCTCTTCACTTAGGTAACCTAAATATACCTTCATCAAACTTAAATGGTGTTCTAGTTAACCAAGTATTTATTTCTTCTTTTGTTTATGTAAAAGAAATTTGCCATTTATTTGGTTGAAGTAATCTTAATTGAGTAACATAATTTTTGTAATCATCTATCTATTATATAAAGAGAAGTTGCAAAATTGCAAATCCATTTAACTTTATTCCTATTTCACCTACGAACTTGGAATTTGTTTCCATTGCATTAGCTTGCCTAGGAGAAGAATCAGCAATGACCAGACGCAAGAAAAGGACAAGAAAAGCTTGAGCGGAGTGTACAAGCTCAGTTGTGAACAGTGCGAGGGGATCTATATCGGTGAGACTGGGAGAAAGTTTGAGATCAGGAGAAAGGAGCACAAAACGTCGAGGGAGAAAGAAGATGGTAAGTCACTGTTTGGGAAACACTGTAACGAGGAAAACCACGATGGAGAGGGAATATTTGAAGTCATACACATAGAGAATCGCACAAAGAGAAGAAAACTCTGGGAACAAATGGAGATTGCAAAAACCAAGAGGAAGAAAGCCTGCCTCTTGAACAATGTAATCACATTTGACAGCGAAAAATTATTCGGCCTGGTGACTGGACGAGTGAAGAAGAACAGAACCAACCAATGAGACGGCAAAAATCCAGGTAGCCAATAGAAACGCAGCATTTAGAACAATAGATTGAACCAATCACGAAGCAGTATGTTTTAGCCAATAAGAACACAATGTTATATTATTGTAAGAATAAGTTTCTAAGAAGTGAACCAATCACAACACAGAATTGTTATAGCCAATAAGATCACAGTGTTATACTATAAAAACTCATGGTTAAGGCCTTGTTCTACAGTTGCGACACAACTGACGTCTGACGATGGGATAACACCCGAATGTACTCTTGTAAAAGCAACTAATAAAAGTAGATTTGTACAATTGAAAAACCCTTTTTCAATGGAATTTATTGACCTGAAGAACTGTTCTTTGCTCAAACATTTGTTCATAGAGAAGTCATTGACCGAGTTCTACGACTCTCTCTCATCTGAGCAATTCCCGCGCATTAGAGATTCGGCTCAAGGAACTCTCTTCGGGTCCACGTATTTGTGCGAACAAACTTTGCAAACTAAGTCTTCGCAGCGATCTCGGTTGACTGACGATCATCTTCACGCGCTACTCAGTTTCAAACTTTAAACCAAATATTCCCAAATTTTTTTTTTTTTTTTTTTTTTCTTTCTTTCTTTCTTTTTTCTTTACTCCCTTGGCTTTCCACTTGCTTACCTTTAGTGGTGTATCGAAGGGAGGCCAAGGGATACTTATGCTTAAGGCTAGGGTTTATACAGTTTATTGTAGGGTGGAATGGTTATTGTGCTATTGGGAGAACTTATGCTTAAGGCTAGTGTAAGATAACTTATGCTTAAGGCTAATATGTTGGTGTGGTAACTTTGGCTTATGGCTGAGGTCTTTTGTCAGAGAGCTTGGTGCTCCTTGGCCCATAGGTCTTTAACTGTAGCAGCAAGGTACTCCTTAGTTAGGATATCAGTTCCATCTAATACTTGAGGTCTGTCTTTTTGATATAGTCGGCATTCTGTAAAGACGTGGGTGGCTCTATAGGAGCATTAGGTGAGGCATATATATTCACCAAGGGCACTGAGGCTACTTCGAGGCTAGTTAGGTGAGTGCCAATGTGTTTTTGTTTATATCTGGTGTCTCTTATCAGGATTGCAGTGTCGGAGTTGGCAATTGCTGTCCAGCCTGGTGTTTTCACTAGCTGGTCCTTCTACAAGGGAGGTTCACTGATGCAGATTATGTTTGAATTTGTTACATTTGCTTGGTGGAACGCAAGGTCTAGCGAGGCTCTAGACCTCCTTGTGTTAATCTGTATTACTTTTGTCGGCTCCATTCTGTCTGATAGGAACCCCTTCCTCTGTAGGGGGAGTGGTCTTGGAGTTTTCATTACTACGGCTTTTGTAGTATTTTTTGATATGTCTTCGTTTAACTGGGCAGGTTTTATCTCCTGTTGGGTGACTTGGGTCAATGTATAGTGCACTGGGACCAGAGCCCCTGCTTATCTGCCTATTGTTATGGTTTGTGCAGTCAATGCAATGTTTCCTTGGGTTTTTAGCTTCATCGCTTTTGATCTTAGCCTCTTCCTCATTGAGGGGGCAGTGATTTTTGGTGTGACCGAGGGCGCTACATTTTTGGCAAGTGATGAGATTTGGCCTAGTGTCTATGGGGCATTTCTAATAGTATAGGAAGATGCTCCGGTTGTTTTTAACAGTGTTGTATACTTCCTCTGAGCAGCTGCAGTTTGCTACTTGCAGTTCCTTTGTGTTGTACTTGCTGATTTCTATTTTAGTGGGGCAGCATCCCCATCGTTTGTTGAAGTATACCATCATTGTCTGTTCATTGACCTTTAACGGGATATTATGAATTCGGAATTCATGTTCCCGATGAACGATGTGTTTTTCACTTAATCCTGCTGTTGGTAGGATATCTCTTAGTTTATCTATTTTATCATTCTCTACCAATACCAGAGCAGCCCCGTAGGGGTAAGCTATGGGGATATCAATGACTCCAAGTTTTTCTGGGTTGACATCTAGTTTGCTAAGTTGTTTAGCTACAGAGTTGTTCGCAGTCCCAAGATTCTTGGGGATGAGAAGGACTCGTTTCAGGTTTTTCTTGCCACTGCTTGTGAGTCTTTTGGATTGGCCTGCTTGTGCTACGTTCTTGGCCTTATGAGTGTTACCTCTTTGAGAGGGCTGCCTTGTTGGTTTTGCGGCTATTCTTGAGTATTGTTCTTTTGGGCTGGGCCATGTGAAGCCTGGCACCGCACCATTTGGTGGGGCATTATTTGAACCTGGCTGGCTAGCGGGCGTAAGTAGTTCAACTTGTTTGTTGAGGAGGTTTTGACCTTCCTTGAATTGGCGGTTTCTGCGATTTCTTGCCCAGGCTGGCTCATTGGATGGAGTGTTGTTGACAGGCTCGTTTGTCGTATTATTATTTTTACTACCCAATCGCAGTGGGGGTAGGGTTGGTTTGGGTTTATCAATGGACCGCATTTTAAGCACTGTAGCTTCTATGATGGCTACCATCTTTTCTTGGATAATGTCCTCAACCATGTCTTTGGTCATATTTTGGTCTTGGGTTAGTGGGGTAATGGTTGGGCCACTACTATTATTCTCTTTCTCCTGTAGTTGGAGCTCCATTTTTAGGATTGTCAGTTTTAATTGGATAATTTCACTTTTTTGTTTCTCTACCTCATTATTAGCTTCACGGAGCTTATTTTGAGCTTCATGAGGTGGTGGGGCAGAGTTCATTTTTTCTAGCTCTTCTTTTTGTGAGGTCACAGTTTTTGACAAACTCTCTGTTTTCTTGGATAAGGTCTCAATTTGCAGTTTAAGCTGTTCGTGCTCTTGTTTTACCTGAGTAATTTCATTTTTACTGGCAGTTAGTTCTTTGTTGAGAGCAGTTATTTGCTCTTTAAGATCCCTGTTTTCAGTTTCAATTGCCAATATGTATGGATCTTCTTCTTCATCATTGTCCTGGTTGTTGTTAAGGATGGCGTTTTCGGCAGACAATACTTCTGGTTCATCTATGTCTGATTGTAGGGGGTTTTCCCCTTTTTTTGGCAAATTTGAGCCAGGCATTCATGGCTTTACACTCTGTCTGCCTTCGGCTATTCCTGGTTGTTACTTCCTCACCAGGGAGGCCAGGCTCATAGTAATCAAAAGAAATTGGAACGTCTTTGAAGTCCTGAAAGCCTAGATCTCTTATTGCATCTAGGTGGGCTTTGCAGGCTGTGTATTTTGGAGTGTAGGCCGCATATTTATGTTGAAGCAGAATTCGTCGTGTTGGAGGTCTTAGCTTCCAGTCTTTTATATAGAATGTTTCGCATCTGTCTTTTATTTTCTTGATCAGGGTTAGAGCTGATCCTTCGGTTTATGTTCCTTTTTCTATATGTGATAAATTCACAGAGTTGCAGCACTTGAGCGACCCTTCTTGTGATATATGCTTTTTGTGCCTCATTTGGTGCTTTGTTTGTTTCATAAGCAATTGGTCCTTTTTTCAGGATCTTCTCGTATTCTGGAACGAGGTATGGGGGCGTCTCTACAATGCAGTTCTCCTCATCCTCGGTGTAGAGGACCGCTTTGTGCATTTCAGGATGACCATTTTGTTTATAAGTGGTGCTTATTATCAGCTCGGATTTGATCCGTCTTAGAGCTGTGGAGGCATTGCCATCGTGAGATGTGTCTTTAAGTCCTCCCAGAGGGACTTCACTCTGACTCAAGTCATTGGATGACTGAGTTAGGGTTTGTGTGCTCGTTTCATGTGCTAACGGTCCACAGGGGGCAACGGAGCCAACCCCCTGTGTACCGGGTACCGGGCTTTCACCGGCCGGCGTATCTATTTGTTTGGACATTTCATGTACTTGTGGGAGCAGGCTTTTGGGTAGGCCGCCTGCTAGGAACTACTTTTACAAGTCTGTGACAGCAGGATGTTACCCTAGTCCCCTGACCACAGACAGTCAGGGTGTTCAGACATGCAGGCTGTCAAGACAGGTCGTATCAGTCTTGCAGTGCCATACAACTTTAGACAGCTGCTTGGTCCTGTCTAGAGAGGGGAGTCTCGTTACGCCTGTGGGCGGGTTTTGTGGAGTTTTCCTTCTCGGTTGCAGTGTTTTGAGCAACCTTCCATGCTCGGACTAACATGGAGAAAATGCGTACTACCACCATTACTACCCTGTTGCCCTGCGTCATAGGGAAGCCTGCTTGAAAAGGCCGGGTATTTGCAGAGGGTTTGTTAATCGGAGTATTCCTTCTCCTGCGCCCGCTCACGTCAGTCGCCGCCCAACTATGTTGCTTGGCTTAACCCGGGTCACCACGTGAAGGTGTGAGTCGGACTTTGAGTATGTAGACGGTAACGGTGACGGTGGCGTCCCTGTTTCGGCAATTGCTTACTCCCTCTACATCTCACCTATAGACCCGGAAATATTCCCAAATTAGCCGAGAACGTATAACGTCAAGTACCCCATTGATTCATACCTCTTATTGTGAATAACATATTCTTATACCCTAGATATCAATTCAAGTTTTTATAAATTTTTGTGATTTTGCAATTTTTTTACTCCGGACGCTTCGCGGGCCGGACCTGGCCCGCAAGCCGTAGGTTGAGCATGCCTGACGTAAGCTGAACAAATAATATGTCGTTTTGTAGGAAAGTTTTGTTCGAAGTATTTTTCTCTAAAAGTTACCATTGAAGATATGTTTACGCAAGACTGAATTACGTATGCAACCCGCAATACAGGTCTACTGCTTTCCTTTAAGGGGTTGCTACAACCTTTTTTTTTTTTTTTTTTTTTTTTTTTTCAATACACCCTTTATTGTGAAAATAATAAAAAAAATAATAAAAAAATAAACAAAATAAAAAATAAAGATGAAAATAAAAAGAGAAACATTACAAAACAAGGAAGAGAAAAACAAAATTAAAGAAATTTAGAAGGAAGAGAAAAAAACAAAAAAACAAAAAAAAAACAAAAATACAAAATAATGATAATAAATAAAAAAAAAATAATAGGGTGTTGGAGGATGGCAACTAGGCCTTACCTCGTTCAACAAATTTCTTATGAATTATGTAAGTCAAATTGTTATGGATTCCGGAAGATGTTTAAGGAAATGAAAGATATGAGGGAAAATGGATAATTCTTCGGATGAGAGGAGTCAATAGCTCGGAGAGGGGTTGGAAAATTTAAATTCATACATTCTGAATAGAGTTTTTGTCTTAAATTTGGTAATTCTGAGCATTCAAAAAAGTAGTGGTTGATGTCGGCTTTTAAAGGGTTATCTGGATGGAAGAAGCATGCGTCAGATTCTATGAGATTTATGCGTTTGAGGTGGACAGGGAGACGATTATGTCCGAAGCGAAGACGGCTGATTTTGACAATGAGAGAACGAGAGATGTCGTGAAATTTCTGAAACCAAGGAGATGTCGGAAGAAAGGGTTGCACCAGTAAATAGTGAGAATTTTGATTGTTAAATGAATTTGAATAATTTAGAGACCAGTCATCCCGTGTGGAGCGTTTAGTGAGCGAATACAATTCTGACATGGGAAGATCAGGTTTGATGAGACCTGAGATAGACGTGCTAATTTAGCTTTCTCGTCTGTAATTTCATTGTTAGTAATTCCCGCATGTGCGGGGATCCAGAGGAAATCAATTTTGATGGGGGAGAGAGAATGGATTAAGGATATAATTGATAGAGCTAAGGATGGATTTATGCGAAAAGGAACGGAAGAAAGAGATTGAAGAGCGGAGAGAGAATCAGAAATTATTAGAAAATGTCCCATTTGGAAGTTTTGTTTAATATAATAAAGTGCTTGGAAAATGGCCATCTGTTCTGCATGAAAAATGGATGAGAAAGGTGGTAATGCAAGAGAGCAATGAAGAAGAATTGAAGGGATCCTAAAGACCATAACGACGCCTTCATGAACCTTAGAGCTGTCTGTGAAAATCTGCGTATGTAGAGGAAAGTGTTGTTGGATGTACGATTCGAAAAGTTCTTGAGAAGTGAAGTTCGGATTTTTGGGAAGTTTATGAATTTTTTTATGTTTAAAAAGTTCCTGAAATGAGAAGGACGAGAGGTGGTAGGATGGAATATTAATTATGATGTTCTGAAACCGAAAGATAATGATAGCTCTTTTGCACATTAGAGGAAGTCGCCAAAAGACAAATCTCCAATGATGAAGGAGGTATGAAATATTCTCAGTGAGTATTGAGTTATGATATGTGATACTACGGATTAGAAATCTGCCAGTTAGATAGTTTCGACGATAATGAAGAGGCATTATACCAGTTTCTGCGCAGAGAGCTGGAATGGGAGTGGAGTTTATGGCTCCTATTATAAGACGAATACATTTGTTTTGAAAGGTCTCAAGTTTGTTCAGATGAATTTTGCTAGCGGAACCGTAAAGTGTAGAGCCATAGTCTAGTTTAGAGCGGATCATTGCCTTATAGAATAGTGTTCATATTACTGGGTCACCACCCCAACTAGTAGGGGATAGCATTTTTAGAAGGTTTATATAGGGGCCAGCTTTTGAAATGAGCTTGGAAATATGACGATTCCAAAGTAATTTGGGGTCAAGAGTTAAATCGACTTCATATGTGACATCTACAACAAACGTACGAAACAGTTTGCTTTAATCCATGGCCGTGTTTAATCACAAATCCCTTTAGCACCCGTACTAGTTCTATCTCCCCTCTCTCACAAATCCTGACTGCCAACGCTAGTATAGAATTGTTTTTACGATTATGGTTTCATTTTTAGGCGTATACTGCACTCTTTACATTATTTTCCCTCATTGGGAAAGGTTGTTTACCAAAAATACATCCCGCCCCCCCCCTGAGCCAAATATTACTGTAATTATTTCCAAGATTATTTCTTTCATTTTTTTCTCTGAGCTAAATGTATACAAAATTATTTCATAAATAAGAAAGTAAGAAAACAAAGAACCGTATAGAATAAAATTAATTCCCTCTTGTTGCAGTCGAACCTTACTCGAGTTTTATACGCGAAACTGAATCTTTTTCAGTTCTAGCATTTTTTCGCGCTCATCACTATTCTCTGCTACCATAGTACCGGTAATGGTATTTGTATTCAATCTTGTTACTTATGATTGCTTTCATGTTATAAAAGAAATGAAATCTCGAGGAAAGAAAATATTTTACGGCTTTTAGATGTAAATTCTCGCCACAATTTATTACAAAACATGACAGTCGTATAACAATTTGATTCGTTATCGCATTATGTAGTCTTGAAATGCGAGCGGGATTTCAAACTCTCTATTTTGTATTTCACTGGCCACTGACCCGCTATCCATCCAGTTGCCATTTTAGCGTTCTGATTCGAAAGTTTTTCTTCTTCCGACAAATAGTAGTTCACATTCGTTAACTCTTTTTCTTTCTCCTCATCTTCTATAGCCATGAGCATAATAATGTGTATCAAAAGTGATGAAGAGGAAATCTAAAAATTTATTTTCCAGCTATGCGCATTAAAAGTTGTTTTTCACCGCTTTGAAAATCCATTTCGTGTTTATTTTTACGTCACTCTTCTGCTTTCTTTCAGGCAGAAATAAAAGTTGATTTTTACCGCTTTAAAAACCCATTTCATGTTTATTTTTACTTCATTCTTTTTCTGGTTTCCAGGCACCGAACCTTTCCCTTTGACTCAAATACTTCTTCAGCTTTCGCTTTCCACTTTTCTTTTATACGGGTAGATGTATACCTATTCTGCAGCGAGTTTGTCTATACAGAACTTCATTAAATTCTCAACGAATATTTTGTCGCGCACCGCAGATCGGTCTAATAAGTATAGAGTCGTCGAGTAATGATTAAAACGTCAAGGGCATAAAAAGAAAATTTCTACGACGATAAAAAATGATATGCGAGCTTGCTTTCTATGTTTCGAAATTAGTGTGAATTATTTTCGGCGGTTTTCAATTAATCGAGCTTATACATATTCGTTTTGCTGACCGAAAACGGTAATAAATATGAAGCACGTGCAGACGATTTTCGAAAATGAAGAAAAAATGCGTACCTACGAATAAAATAAATTGATTCGTGCGGATTACGAAATATTTCTGATTGAATATGCGGCCCTCTTTAGGGGATGAAGAACTAAAAAACCAGAATGTTTTTGTGACATCCAGTCTGCTAATTGTCCTCAACTTTTCATTGAGGTCGCTCCAAATATTGTAATAGTTTGACAACAAATCTAAATCTACGTACCCATAGTGCGGAAATTTATCGATGTCTGTTTTTTGTTTCCCGTTAATTATGACTCATTTTAATCTAATTACCTTATAACGTTCGCAGTCGTTTGGATATTATAGTATGTACACAACTGTTAGTCGACAAGAACTATACAGAATTAATTAAATTCCGAAGGTATATTGCTAAGCGAACATAGTTGCAGGTGCTATCCTCATTAAATTTTATATCTTCCTCGTTCCTGGTGACGTTACATTTACAATAAGATTGAAGATGATAAAGACTGATGTTAGAAGATGAAAATTGAAACATTATCTCTCCAATTCATAATCTACTTCCTTAAAGTGAACATCGAAAGTATAAGAAATGTATTTTCCCATGTGCATGGAGGAGAAGGGGGATATCAGTAAGAACGTGAAAATCAATAACAATAAAATACGAATATAATTATTAGTCACTATCACAACGTTAATCGAGAATAGTGGGAATCAGTGTTCTAAATATTGTAGAAGTACAACAGCTTGTGAACTACTCACACCCCATTCAAGTTATCTTAACAGTTGTTTAGTCTTATATAGATAAACGCGTAACTTTCTTTCCTTTCTCTGAATGTGTAATTCTTTCTCTCGGTCTCATTAGTCTTAGGGAATGTACCCAAACTAAGTGACCATTTTAGGGGGAGGGGTGGTGGTCAAAATACTACGCCAGGTCACTGCGAGGGGAGGAGTTTTAGGATTTGGTCACGTAATTTAATTGTCTGGAAAATTTAGCACTTTTAGAGCTGTAAAATTGAATTTCTTTAAAATCTCGTGAATAGAAATTTTTTTCCTGAATAGAGCCTTCAAAGTCCTGTAGACATGTTCGAAGTAGACTTTTTCAACTTTCAACCAACATCACACGAATAAAAATTTTCAAAAAAGTGCATAATAGAATGATAGTAATTTAAAATTATATAGGTTAGACCCGTCTAAGAACGTTGTACTGGCAGATACCAACTCGAAAAAGGGTTTTCCAATTGTACAAATCTACTTTATTAGTTGCTTTTACAAGTATGCGACTATCAGGCTACCAGGAATCAGCGCAGCAGTGAAACGCACCAAGATGCAAGCCGAAAGATTGCGAGTGAAGAACGAAATTGGTGAACTCTACAAGAAAATCAACAGGCTGAATGGTTTACGGTATGATCAATATTTCCATCTGTCAAGGTTACTACATCCGTTAGAATTCAAAGAAATGATGTTCGAAAAAGGAGGAAAGGAGAAGAAAGGAGAAGACTATGTGGAAAAACGAGTGGAAGCCCAAACAAAACAGATCAAGAAGAAGCTTGCTGAACTGACCCGGAAGAAAGAAGAAAGAAGGGAAGAGACAGCGAGAGTTGAGCACAAATTTGCTCCCAGAACCGAGAACCTATCAAGCGTCACCTTCACAGAAGAAGAAAGAAGACTGCTGGACAAAGGCATCAAGTACGTGCAGCCAGAGAGGCTGACCAGTGTAGGCTTGAAAGCATGGCCATTAGCTGCGAACAAGTAATCCAAACCATGGAACACGACGTGAGACCAGAAGCCCGGACTAAAATTGGGAAAGTACTGTTGGACATCAAAGAGGATATGTGCCGAACCTATGACAGAACGCAAGTAATGCAGAGGAAGGTCACAAATCTACAAAAGAAGATCCGACAGAACAACTTGATTTTGACAAAGGCGGACAAGGGCAGCACGTTAGTGGTAATGGAGAAGGGGGACTACACCCAAAAAGTGGAGTCGTACATCGCAGTTAATGGATACCAAGAGCTGGCAAGGGACCCAACACGGAAATACCAAGATGACCTGAAAGCAGTGTTGAAACGGAACAATGTACCCGGCAATGGAAGGACGCTTGAGATGAACCCGGTTGCACCAAAACTCAAGGGGCTAGTAAAACTCCACAAAGCGAACCGTCCGATGAGACCTCTGGTCAACAGCATTCAATCACCATGCTATAAGATAGCAAAGATCGTAGCCAGATTCCTGAAAGAAAACTACCAGTTTGCACCCAGACGAAGTATCAGAAACAACGGAGAGCTGATTGAGCAACTGGACAAGTTGGAAATCAGGAGTAACGACAAGCTGATATCCTTTGATGTGACTAATATGTTTGGTACCATACCAAAGGAGGAACTTCTCACCCTGCTCAAAAACAACAGATACCATGGGAACGCCGATGGGCCGAAGTACGCCAACATGGTGGAAGAGATCTTGAGCCAGAACTACTGCCGCTTCAATAACAGGTTCTACAGTCAAAAAAGGGGACTTGCGATGGGATCACCGCTGTCACCAATACTGGCGGAGATATTCATGAATGACATGGAAAACAAGATATTGAAGGGCGGCAAGTTCAGAAACTCGATCAAACACTGGGCGAGATATGTAGATGATATCCTAATTGTTTGGTCAGGCACTGATAGGCAGGTGGATCTATTCCTTTCAGAAATGAACGCGATGAATGAGAGCATCAAATTCACAGTGGAAAAAGGCAATGAGACCATCAACTATTTGGACCTTACACTCATAATGGAGAACAATAGGATAGAATACAAAATCTACACGAAGCCGACGCATACTGACACCATCATCCCAAATGACTCCTACCACCACCCTAGGCACAAGTTAGCGGCAATCCAGAACTACTGCTATCGGGCAATTTCTATCCTCAAGAACAACAAAGAGAAGAGGAAAGAGATCGAGATAGTAAAGCAGATCGCAGAAGCCAATGGCTACCGCAGAAGTGTGGTGGATGGAGTCTTTGGGAAAATGGAAACGAAGAAAGGAACCCATGAGAGCATAGTGAGAAAGTACTCCGGATCGATACCATATATAGGAAAGTACACAAACAAGGTGATAAAGGCGTTCAATGGCTACGATGTAAATGTTGGTATCCAGAATAACCAACCCATGGTTAAGAAAATCAGCAATGACCAGACGGAACAAAAGGACAAGGAAAGCTTGAGCGGAGTGTACAAGCTCAGTTGTGAACAGTGCGAGGAGATCTATATCGGTGAGACTGGGAGAAAGTTTGAGATCAGGAAGAAGGAGCACAAAACGTCGAGGGAGAAAGAAGATGGCAAGTCACTGTTTGGGAAACACTGTAATGAGGAAAACCACGATGGAGAGGGAATATTTGAAGTCATACACGTAGAAAATCGCACAAAGAGAAGAAAACTCTGGGAACAAATGGAGATTGCAAAAGCCAAGAGGGAGAAAGCCTGCCTCTTGAACAATGTAATCACATTTGACAGCGAAAAATTATTCGGCCTGGTGAATGGACGAGAGAAGAAGAACAGACCCAACCAATCAGACGGCAGGAATCCAGGTAACCAATAGAAACGCAGCATTTAGGACAAAAGATTGAACCAATCACGAAGCAGTATGTTTTAGCCAATAAGAACACAATGTCATATTATTACAAGAATAAGTTTCTAAAAAGTGAACCAATCACAACACAGCATTGTTATAGCCAATAAGATCACAGTGTTATACTATAAAAACTCATGGTTAAGGCCTTGTTCTCCAGTTGCGACACAACTGATGATGGGATAACACCCGAAAGTACTCTTGTAAAAGCAACTAATAAAGTAGATTTGTACAATTGGAAAACCCTTTTTCAATATCAGTGCTCTACTTACACCTCACTCACTCATTATGAGTTCCGATAAGATACCAACTCCACTTCAGCCTAGTTCAGGTGTGACTACAACCTTAAATCGACTTCATATATGATAGTCAAAACAAACTTACCAAACAGTTTCCTTTAACCACAAAATGTAAGGTACCTCATGTTTTTTCCCAGTAGCACCCGAGCTATTCAGTACATTTTACGTTACGACATCGTTCCTACAAAACAACGTCTTCGAGGGAAGAATTTACCTTCCGCTCGCTGTACAAAAAGAATGAAAAAAGAAATTTTAACATCGAATGCATCTGATACGCGTGACCACTGAAAGCAAACATGATGGGACTCAGAAAAAATTCAGTTGTGAAAAGGATGAGGTGAACGTGAATTCAGTCTCTCTCTACGAAAGTTTGTTGGCGAAAGCTACACTCTATCCCTTATTAGAAAGCGATTGTCCCAGACTGGAAGAAAGTTCGACATCAGGATAGAAGAGCACGAAATATCAAGCGAGAAAAAAGATGTCAAGTCACTGTTTGGCAAACACTGGCACTGCCTTGAAAAATACCATAATATTGGTTAGTCACTTCCCACCTGCCGTTCAGTCGAAATTTTTCGAAGTCCCTCTGATGAAATCACACTTTAATGACGTCATAATATCTTCTTTCGGTTTGTAATTTTGTAAGTCCCTCCTCTGTTGAAGATTTTTCGAACGTTATCCGAACGCATGTGTTTACGCTGAATTTTCTGGAAATGTGCTTCTAGTGAAATCAACTGCCGGTTCGCCGCTACATAGTATTTAAAAAGTTGGTGAGTAGAAGAGAGGTTGTACATAAGTGACTCCAAAGGTAGATCTTCAAGATGGTTTCGGAATCACGATGATGCAGTAGCTGTAAGCTTGCAAATTTGATGATACTATCCGACAATAAGCTCTCGAGTGAGAGAGAATACATAATTATCTTAAGTGTCGTCACAACTTATTTTCCAGATTTTTATTTTTCTTGCAATTGTCAAGGGGCTCTTGGCTTGCTGAAGTAAGAGTCCCAAAAAGAAGAAAATGTGATACGCTCCACAATAAGTCGCCATATTGAAGCTCCCTATGTGAAACTAGCTTTCATAATTAATTATGAGGTTAATTTTACACGAAGAAAGTTGTTCATAATATTTGATTGAAGGATCGTAGAAGTCATCGATGACAGTCTCAAGCGTGCTCCATCATTTTCTTGGGTAAGACGGGCCTAATTTCGCGGCCAATTTTATACGGGGAGCTTTCACCATGGCGACTTGTGGTCCCTCTTCGCAGAGCGCTTCGCAAATACTACGATAACGAGAGTAAAGGTGAAGGTTCGGTGTAAGAATAGGTAGATATGATTTCCTTTTGACTCCGTGAATTACGGATACGGAAGATGGAATTTTCCACTCGGTGCTTGTCACTATGAAGTGAGGTATGGCTATGAATCTAGACAGTCTACAACAGAATGGCGAAGAATTTAGTGTAGAGAGTATGCATATAAAATGTGGTGAACGAGATGTTTAATTATTTCTCTGTAGCGAAACTTGGAAGACGCATGTGAACTTACTTTCTGTTTCAGCTTTTTCTATTATCGTAATCTATTGTAGGTAGAGCACGTTTGTAACACTCAAAATCACGATAAAGGAACTAGGTACTGTACTTTTGCCGTGTAAGTAACGTAATTCTTCTATCTTACCCTCACACATGAAGTGAACAGGCTGTGCATAAATGCTTTTCAACTATTCGACCAACGAAACCTACAAGTACCTTTATACTCGTATAATAACAATGCGCGATGTGATGCGAAAACTTCAACATCGTTTTGTGACGCAAAAACTTTAATAACGTACGTGAAGGTTACTCTACGAGTCGAAAGTATAAACGAGAAAGAAAACGATTAGACAAGTGTTGCGCTTTTCATTAAAAATTTAAACATCATTTTCGTAGTCACCTTTATACCCAATGTGGAGCTCTTTTTTTTATACGACATAATGAATGTATTCCAGTTTAATCAATCGAGAAGAATAATGAAAGGGTGAGAGCGCGGCACTTTTCCCCAGATTGAGTGAAAATACAGTTGTTGTTGTTTGAGTGAAATTTCGATGGGTGAGCTCGTGACAAGTACAGATTACAATCTTCTGATTTTTCGATGGGCGAGGCGAGTTCCATAATTTTTGTATTTTGAAATAAACTGACAAATCGAACTAAAATTTATCATTCATTTTGACTGGACACGGCACGTGCTCACGTATTCCGTGAATGAAAAATTATGAACACACTCCGCCCTGTTATAATTAGGTCCCATCACTTAGGTAGTGTTGTTCTTTGATTGATGAGTGCTATTCAACTTAATCTCCTAAATTTGTTTCGAGCAGCTGACGATGAAAATGATTTTTAATATCTCTTCAAAATTACGTTAAATTCTATCGTAAACCCTGCATATTCCCTCGTCTCTCATTGTCTTGTTTGAATTAAGCTGATATTAGAATTTATTTACAGGAGAGAGTATTAAAACTACAGTAATTAAAGATACTTAGTAATCGAAATTGAGTTGGGAATTGATTAATTTTTCGTTGAGTAGTCTGTTTATTGTATCACAATACATATCCTATTTCGTATTTTGCGCGACTTCTATGTAGAATTTTGCTACACCTTGTCAGCAGGAAGAGAGAAAGTACTTGTAGTAACAGCAGTATTCATAAATGTCATCCGAATCATGGGCGGAGTGGTAGAAACACGCCCAGTATTAAGAAATTTAGTACTGTAGCAGCTTTTCCTTTCCCGAGGAATGTATCTCATCCTAATTTTGAACTGTGTATAGCACGGCTCTTCCTCGGTTCGTTCGTTTTAAAGAAATGATAATACAAGGTAAATAGAGTAGGATATGTATTATTCCATACAATTTTTCCACGATCTAAACGTTTCGAATAAAAATCTTTGTTTGTTCTAAAGAAAAAAAATTCTTCTGATTCTAAATTGGACAATCTCGTGTCAAGAACAGCGGTGAACTTTAGTACGGTATTCCTCCAGGTGAAAAATATATTACTGTTGGAGAAAAATAGCTGCCATGGCCGACTAGATAGAAAAAATAATGTACTTCGTGGTAGTGAGAGAGTTGTCAACAAGAACCACGACCAATATAGAAACCGATTGTTTTGCCGGCGCCAATGATTGCTAAGATGTACGAGAACCAATTGAAAAACGAGCAAGTTCCATGATAAGATGACGCACTGAAAAAGATGGTCTATCTGTTGGTGGCATATATAGGTGGGAGAGTAAATTTTTCCCAGGAGGGGCAAACAAATTTTTTAAGGTGATTGTTGAAAATGTTTGATTTCATCTTATTGCGAAATCAAGTATCTCTACGCTTTATGACGTCATCAATGACCTTGACCTATTTTACGGACTTGGAATAATTTCGATCTCTCTCTCTCTCTCTCCCTCTCCCTCCCATCAAGTACAGCTCGGAGATCGAATGGCTCTAGCCGGGTAAGGGAGGCGGGAAATGGCCTTGGTCGGAAAATGTTTCAAATGTCCGTCAAAATGTTGTCCCCAATGAGAAAACTCGAAATTCAAAAAATTGGACCCATCCGCTCACCCACATGGGCTGCAGAGGGATTTTTAGGCCTAAAATCCAAATGGCTATATCTCAGCCAATAATGATCGCACAACGATGAAACATGAGGACATTTTAGTATATGTGAACGTTCATTCCTGGAATTTTTTAAAGAGAAAACCATTCATATTTTCCCTAGTTTCCAGCTATAACAAAACTTCAAACTCGAATAAATAAAGAAGAATCGGGGGGAGGCACCTGGGGAAAATCATTCATTTGAAGCGCCATACCCTCTACTACAACATACATGAGTACCATAGTCCGTGGTGAGGTGCAACATTCCCAAAAAAATCAATATTTAATGAATTTCTGTGATTTTTCCATGAATAGCGGGGTGAACTATGACTGCTACCGCGATAGACCGCGAGAAATCTATGGTCAATGTCCGAGGTGAAAAATACGCACTCCTCCGTGAGATGAAATGGGAATGTTGATAGACCAAAAATAATATTTTTAGTATTTCGTTTATCGATTTGGTCAATTCTTAGGTGAACACGTCCACCGATTAGGTGGAGTACGTTCGATTGAGAAAAATAGTTAAAAAATTTCCAGTCGCTGGAACAGTCTAAAAATAGAAGAGAAGTGAGAAAATCCTCTTTTTCACCCCGGAGGACCGTGAGTTTTGGTATTTCATTCATCAAATAGGTCAGTTCTCACGTAAGCATGTTCGCCGAGTTTGAAAAAAATGGTCAAAAAATTCTCCAGTCGCTGGAACGTTCTGGAAATGACAAAAATTAGAGAAAATCCACTTTTTCACTCTGGAAGACCGTGGGTTTTGGTATTTCATTCATCAATTCGTTCAATTTTCAAGTAAACATGTACGCCAAGTTTGAAAAAAATAGTCAAAAAATTCTCCAGTCGCTGTAATGGTCTGAAAGGACAAACAATTGAGAACATCCTATTGTTTACCCTGGAGGACCGTGAGTTTTGGCATTTCTTCCGTCCATTAGGTCAATTCTTATGTAAACACATCCGCCGAATCCGAAAAAAAATAGTCAAAAAATTCTCCAGCCGCTAGAACCTTCTGGAAAGGACAAATAATCGAGAACATCTAATTTTTTACCCTGGAGGACCGCGATTTTTGGTATTTTGTTCATCAATTAATTAACTTCTTAAGTAAACATGTACCCCAAGTTTGAAAAAAATGATCAAAAAATTCTACAGCCGCTGTAATGGTCTGGAAATGACAATAAATCGGGGAAATCCACTTTTTCAGCCTGGAGAATCGTGAGTTTTGATATTTCATTCCACAATTCGTTCAATTCTTATGTAAACATGTCCGTTGAGTTTGAAAAAAATAGTCAAAAAATTCTCCAGTTTCTGGGATGCCCTGGAAATATTAAAAACTCCAGGTAATCCACTTTTCCAACATGGAAAACCGTGATTTTCCATATTCTGTTGGTCAACAAGGTCAATTCTTATGTAAATACATCCGCCGAGTTAGTCAATAAATTCTCCAGTTGCCGGAACGGTCTAGAAATACCACGTTTAGAAAATCGACTTTTTCAACATGGAGAGCCCTGATTTTTGGTATGTTCTTCATCAATTAGGTCAAATCTTATGTTAATAAGTCATACAAGTTGGAGAAAAATAGTCAATAAATTCTCCAGGCGCTAGGACGCTCTGGAAATAGTAAAAACCCGATACACACCCACCCCTAAGATTCATTTCCTTTACTTTAAAGTGTTGAATGTTTATTTTTCTTCCCCTGAAGTCGTAGAGGTACAAACTGTGTTACTGGGAGCCATGCACTTCCATGAAGTGCAGGAATCTCCTCTCGAGTTGAGGTGACAATGCATCAAATATTGGAATCCATGAGCATGACAATAGAAAGGAGTTGATTGTCTTCTTGTGTCTCGGAAAAGGATTCCTCCACATCATGCGAGTGCACGGCTATCAGTAACACGATTTGTGCCGCTGCGACTCGAGGGGGGCAAAGTAACACATGAATCATTGTGGCGGGTGTGTATCTTTGATTCTTTAATATTTTCAGAGCGTCCCAACGACTGGAGAATTTTTTTCAATTTTTTTAAAACTCGGCGTAAGTGTTCTTAGAAGAATCGACCATACCAATGAGCGTCTGGAGAATTTATTGAATATTTTTTTCGAAATAGAGATGAATTTACTCAAAAATTGACCTTATTGATAAATAGAATATAAAAATCACGATTCTCCAAGTTCAAATGACAGATATTTTCAATTTTTCATTTTCAGACTATTCCAGCGACTGAAGAATTTCTGGACTATTTTTTTCAAACTCGGCGGAGGTATTAACATCAGATTTGACCTTTTTGATGAACAACATACCAAAAATCAGGGCTCTCCATATTGAAAAATTTGATTTTCTGGAATTGGTACCATTTCTAGATCGTTCCAGCGACTGGAGAATTTATTGACTTTTTTTTCCCATTTCGGCGGATGTATTTACATATGAATTGACCTTGTTGATCAACAGAATATGAAAAATCACGGTTTTCCATGTTGGAGAAGTGGATTACCTGGAGTTTTTACTATTTCTAGGACATCCCAGGAACTGGAGAATTTTTTTACTGTTTTTTTCAAACTCAGCGGACATGTTTACATAAGAATTGAACGAATCGTGGAATGAAATACCGAAACTCACATTCTCCAGGTTGAAAAAGTGGATTTCCTCGATATATTATCATTTCCAGACCATTAGAGCGGCTGGAGAATTTTTTGACTATTTTTTTCAAACTTGGCGTACATGTTTACTTTGGAATTGAACGAATTGATGAATGAAATACCAAAACTCACGGTCTTCCAGGGTGAAAAAGTGGATTTTCTCTAATTTTTGTCATTTCCAGAACATTCCAGCGACTGGAGAATTTTTTGACCATTTTTTTCAAACTTGGCGTAGATGTTTACTTAGAAATCGAACGAATTGATGAATGAAATACCAAAACTCACGGTCCTCCAGGGTGAAAAAGTGGATTTCCTCTAATTTTTGTCATTTCCAGAACGTTCCAGCGACTGGAGAATTTTTTGAACATTTTTTTCAAACTCGGCGAACATGTTTACGTGAGAACTGACCTATTTGATGAGTGAAATACCAAAACTCACAGTCCTTCAGGGTGAAAAAGTGGATTTTCTCACTTCTCTTCCATTTTCAGGCCGTTCCAGCGACTGGAGCATTTTTCAACTATTTTACTCAATCTAACGTACTCCACCTAATCGGTGGACGTGTTTACATAAGCATTGACCAAATCGATAAACGAAATACTAAAAATATATTTTTGGTCTATCAACATTCCCATTTCATCTCATGGAGGAGTGCGTATTTTTCACCTCGAACATGGACCATTGATTTCTCGCGGTCTATTGCGGTAGCAGTCATAGTTCACCCCGCCCCGCTATTCATGGAAAAATCACAGAAATTCATTAAATATTGATTTTTTGGGAATGTTGCACCTCACCGAGGACTATGGTACTCATGTATGTTGTAGTAGAGGGTATGGCGCTTTAAATGAATGACTTTCCCCAGGTGCCTCCCCCCGACTTTTTTTTATTCGAGTTTGAAGTTTTGTAATAGCTAGAAACTAGAAAATATATGAACGTTTTTTTTTGAAAAAAATATCATGGATGAACATTCGCATATACTAAAATGTCCTCAATTTTCATCGCTGTGCGATCATTATTGGCTTAGATATAGCCATTTGGATTTTAGGGCTAAAAATCACTCTGCAGCCCATGTGGGTGCCGGATGGGTCCAACTTTTTGGATTACGAGTTTTCTCATTGGGGACAACATTTTGACGGACATCTGAAACATTTTCCGGCGAAGGCCATTTCCCCCCCTTACCCGGCTAGAGCCTTTATTCAGTTTATCATTTTTTTCCCTTGTGAACATTTTTTTGGGAGGCGAGAATCCGATTTTTAGTGGGGTTTCCTCAGAAACGAAAGGGGGTCACTGCACCGCTGATGATCTACATATTATACATTCCGTTCTGCACGCCACCGATCTACAAATATATTTTTCAAGTTCCACTCTTATTATATATAGCTCCGAAGTCCAGGCCTGTGATGTCACAATTTGGTGACGTCATAGGTCAGCTTTATTTTCAAGATCAATTTTGCGATGTTTGAACAATTGTGGTGCCACTGTTTAGACTTGCCTATTCTTGAATTTCCGGGCCAAAGTTGGTTTTTGTCTTCGGAAATTTCTGTCGCTGTGTGTAAAACTTCCGATTGAAGAAGAACTTAATTTTGTCCTCTTCTTCTTGAAGATTTTTGAACTTTTATTTGTAAAGCAGATTAAGAGAAGCGGCGACAACTTGCGTCCGTGGTCTGTAATTCGCTATAGCATTAGTTGTCGAACTGATAAAAATAGGATGATGTTATGGCTAGAAATTCCAAAGAAGAGGAAAGTGAATCTGTTTTTTCCATGTAATTCGTACTACTGACGAGGTTAAAGAACAAAAGACTCGTTGAAACGAATCATTCAGTTTGGCTTTTTACTTTTCACAGTCCACTGAAAGACAGATGAACGTGACGAGAACAAGAAAAAAGTAATGGTAGTTCCTTAACATTCAGGTGATGCTTTTACCGTACGACATGGTACCCTGCTTCTTTCAGCTTAGCCTTTTACATCTTTTTTTTTTTTTTTTTTCCTGCTCTACCTTCAGATTCCTGTCACCCGCTTTTAATATTACCGTGTGCACAATAGCAACGTTCCTAAGTACTGTATTTCATTTTACCATGCTCTTGTATCTTTTTCTTGCCCTCTCATTTTATTCCACATTTTCTTTTCGTTCGCGTTGGTATATATTCCGTACTTTTCTAAATCCGTACTCAAGTTATTCATTTTTTATTTTGAATTGCGTTTCCGAAACATGGTTCGTCATCAACATCGTTTTAGAAAATGGAACAATAGCACTTTCTCCTTTTTTGCGTATTTCGAGTAAAGTATTTTTAGATTAAAAAGAAAAGGTAAAAGAAAAAAAACAAAAAAAAAAAAAATGAAAACATATACGATGAATAAGAAAGAAAAAAAATCTAGTTTTAACGATTTAATGTAAGAGGTTTAAAAAACGATTTTTCCGACATACACCGTATTTTCATTTTTAATTGGTATAATTAAGAGAAATAAAAGACGACTTGTTTAACCTACTCGCATTTTCACGTCGTGTATAATGTATGCATGTATAGTTACGTCAACTGTGAGCTGTAATGAACAAGTTTCGCGATGAGTTCATAACTCGCGAATAATAGGGTTAGGAGTCGAGTTGTCGACCCTTAAAAACGTGGTTTTGCTAGTAAACAGAAATGTGTTCTGCTCTTGTGTTTTAATTTTCATTTCATTTGCTTCTCGCTGTGTCAATAGAAATGTGAAATCATTTTGAGAAGAGTCTGCGCTGCGCACCAGTAAGTAGAGAGCGGAATGTATCCTAAGTATATAAAATAGGTAATTTGAGTAGTAGTTGAAGAAAAGAAAACTTTGAGAATACGAATAAATCCTGAATGAAACTTCTTTCTCAGTATTATTTATTTCATTTAAATTTAGACAGATAGTAAATTCATATGATGATGACTTTATTGAATACTCAATTCTATTTAGGTAGTAAAGGCTTACAATAGCGCGATTTTAGCGGTTACTTCATTATTAATTGTATCGCAAAAAACGATGAATTAAAACTGGAGTATTTATTGTCTAATACTGCGATCTATGTGACTCAGTGGTGTTCTTTGTTCACATTGGCTGCTCTTGCTTTCAAGTGTCATCCAATCCTCTGATTCACATTTCTATTGACTCATCATTTTTGTGACTCTCTATCGATTATCTCATTTCATTCTTTACTTCCTCAAATCTCATGTGCTTCTTCAGCTTCTTCTTTTCCATATTTTCGAGAGCCGGAAGTGGAACTTTCGCTCCTTCGGCGGAAAGTATGTCCCTACGAAATTAGGAAATCTTCAGATGAAGACTGCTTAGTATCAATATTGACGCCTAATTTTTGCGATATTTTGACCCTATTCGTATACACCGCTCTTCTCGTTATCAGAGGTAAGGTCCTGCAAGTGTATGAGAAGTTTTTTCAAAGTGTACTGTATTGTACAGACTTAAACCTTAAGAGTTCGAAAAATTCCACAGAGTTCAATAAAAAAGAGACCTGATCTTCTTCTCTTTACTTTCACCCTTGTGTTCACGAGAGAGAGGAGTAGTGAGGTCAAGATATTTTTTGGTCTTCCAACGTCAGTGCCAACATGATTAGCTTTGACCAGATGCCTAATGACGTTGAAAGCGTCAGGATCTAACAGGACGTAGACAAGCTGATGTTCGAGAGCAATAAAGGCAGCAAATTTATGTGCCAGTGGACAGGGAGAGAAACTGTCAATGGTGGAATCGGTCGAGGTATTTTTTCCAAATGTCTCCCACTATTCAGAGGTCCGAGAAGTTGGTCTCGGAACCGCCAAATCTTATGGGAAATTAGGTGGATGGCAAAAGACCTTCGGGGGACTGCAAAAAATTGTTGGTATGAAGCTAAGATCCACTCCGTAGACACAGGATATCATCAACGTACCTGTGCCAATACGAAAAATTGTCAAGGAGACGAGAAAGAGAAGCAAAAAACTCATTCAAATTTTTTCTGAGATTGAAGAGCCAAGGAATATGAGGAAGGAACCCAACGACTTCGAACGATAAGAGGAAAGAATTCTTAGGAGGAATAGAGGGAGTTTTTGATATAATACCAAGATTCAAATTCGATACTGTATGTGACATATATACACTGAAGTAATAAGATTGTTCTGGTATTTATTTCAAGAAACTGTCCACGAACTAAATACCAGAGTGAAAGAACGTTTTGATGTTCAGCACTCTACTTTCTCGGACCACCTAATCTAGCACTTCTTGCACGTTTTGCGTTTATGGACAAATTTGATACTTGCTGACCGTATATATTTGGTCAATTTTCAACCTTTTTAGCTTCGTCGTTCGTTGGTTAGACTAAGTCCTCTAGTTGTTTTTATCGCATGTGATAATTTTTGTGGTTATCTTGGGTCATTTTGTGGTTGATTTCAGCCATTTGTAGTTCATTTCGAACATTTTTGGTAGATTTTATTCGTTGTTTCTTGTTCTGGGTCAAGTAAGGTCAATTTTGGTCGTTTATTGGTCCAGTTTGAATTTTTTTGGTCAGTTTTCAACAGGGAACCTGTTTTATCGGGGGGCGGAAAAAATGTCCACCGTCCGTCGTCCAGCCGGTCAGCAACCTCAAGGTCGCTCAAAGGGCGACCTTCTATCATATATAGCTCGGAGGATAAAAATTTTTCCAAGTCCTCCTTTATAGCCATAATATGTAGCTCCAAAGTCGAAGCCCGTGGCATCACAATTTATGAACGTCATAGGTCAGGCTTGTGACGTCACAATCCAATGACGTCATATATTTTTCAGATCCCACGTGTCCCACAGGTTTTCTGCCACCCCTCGTTGAACTCCGTCAAGGAACTCGTGAGTTTTGCTTTTGTTTTGGCCGTCGTCGGTTATTCTTCGTCATTTTTTGG
This sequence comes from Aspidiotus rigidus, assembly GCA_035079385.1. Classification (NCBI taxonomy): domain Eukaryota; kingdom Metazoa; phylum Arthropoda; class Insecta; order Hemiptera; family Diaspididae; genus Aspidiotus; species Aspidiotus rigidus. Next base: position 13,536,349 of record JAVHKY010000003.1, on the reverse strand, counting down.
TCAATTTTCAACGTTCTTGGTTGACTCTGTCAATTTTGGTCGTTTCTTGGTTGTTGTTTGTTTGTTTCCATAATTTTCTGATTAGTGGAGGCGATAAGCGTCAAAAATAAGGCCAAGCCTGTACTTTTTGATAAAAGCATGAAATTTAGTATACTTCTTTATCTCACTGTCAATAATCAAATTCGATCGGGAAAGACGCTCGCAGACCCCCAGGTTTCCCCCAAAAAATTCATTTTTTCGAAATACTGGACAAAATAACACAGATACGGTAAAAATAGCTCAGTTCAAAATTATTCTACGTAAAATTTCCCATAAAATTGAATACCACATATTTCATGTTGACTAACAAAAAGCCTCCAGTAAGGAGTTTCCAAATTTGAATTTTTTGATTTTCAACACATTTCGTCGAAATTATCAGAATTTTGTAGCTTTTATTGAATTATTCCGCGACAAAATCCTCTCATAACAGTCTGTCTGCAAAATATTATCATTGAAACGAAATTTCAGCATGATTGGCGACGAAGGGGGGGGGGGGGGGTGCTAAATTTGGTATGCCGCTTATTGCGCGTTTAATCATAGGTTTCAACACAATTACAAGAAAATGTGGTATAATTCCTAATTTAACTCCCAGTACTATCGAATTCAAACAAGAGGCTTGCTTGCGGACCCCTAGAACCTCCTCATGGGGCAGGTCCCCAAAAAAATTTCAATTTTGACATGTTTCATGTCTTTAGTCTCACCGTACCCCTATTTGCAAAATTTGTGAGTACACCCCCTGCCCCTCGTCGAGACGGAGCGTGCGCGTGCAAATCTCTACCCGGTGGGTGATTCACAGAAATTTGCGAGTACACCCCGCGTGCGCGTGCACATCTATACCCGTGGGTGATTCTCACTCGCTCCGCTCGTTCGCCCCACAAAAGCTGATAGCTCTCGTATACAACACCAATAAACGGGGCGACCGACCGGAGCGAGTGAACGAAAGCTGATAGCTCAAAATATTTCTCATACCAAATTTGTACGACAACAAGAAAGGGGGCCAACGAGTACTCACGAGTACTTGACCTAGTAGAAGCCTTTTTTTTTTGGGGGGGGGGTCCCCAGTGATGACGTTCCCTCTGGGGCGGGTTTATTACGCGATAAGACATTTTTAGAAGCTAGCTCTTGCAGGGAGATCGCTCTCTGTAAGGGGTTTTCTCATCTTAAGTGATATTTTTATCTATGTGCTTCCATACTCAAGGGTCGCCCGCAGAGACTCGTCGAGTTGACTGCCCGACATATTGAGAACGACAAATACCACAATGAGTAAATGAACGAAAATTGACAAATACTACCTACAAGGTGTAAATGTACGAAGAGAATTTGCAAAAAGCCGCAGAAATAAAACAAACAAAGTACCGCAAGAACTTTTGGCTAAGAAGCCTTCAACGGGCGGAGAATAGAAAGCGACTGACAGAGAAACAGTCAACAACAGAAAACAACGGTGAGGTCATGATTGAACTAACGACTCCTCGCGATGTGAGTCATACTCATAAATTAGTTCAACCAATCCCTCGTCCGGAATATACCTGTTAAGCACGGTTACGTTATCGCTGTTCAGGTGGCGAATGATCTCGATATTTTCTAGCGCCATTCTTTTTAAATGCGATCTTTCTCCATGTAGGAGGGTCTCCGACCCCTCCCTGAAACTGTGGCCACAGGTGATCAAATGGTCCGCGAAGGCCGATTCCCCCAATTTGCCCTTTTTCCAGGCTTTCAAGTGCTCAGCCACTCTTACTTGGAGCTGGCGACCGGTCTCACCTATGTAGATTCCGTTACAGTCATTGCACCTTATACTATAAATCCCGCTCCTCTGTAATGGTAATATAGGGTCTTTCAATCTAACGAACAGGCCTTTTAATGTGTTAAAATTATAGAAAACCGGCCGGAAACCAAAGGGCCGAAGGACGCGACTCAAATTCGACGAAAACTGGCCCAAGAAGGGGAGCTTAATCCACCGCTTTCTACCTTCACGACTCCCCTCCCGAGGGAGGGAGGTAGTAGTAGAATCAAGGCATTGCCACGTGATCTTCCTACGGACCATCAGGTCAATGTCCAAGTTGACCTCGTTTACCCGAGCCAAGTACTTGATAGTACGTAGTTCTTTCTGGAAGGCTGCTTGACTCAAAGAGATATTAGTGAGTCGATGGATGAAGCTATTAAAAGCAGCTATTTTGTAGACGACAGGGCAGAATGACGCGCCGTGGACACCAATATCGGTCGAAGTATCTTTTCTGTATATTGCGAACTTATGGACCCCATCTCTTTCGGAGATGGTAAGGTCCAAGAAGTTGATAGTAGAATTACCGACCTCCAAAGTAAACTTTATGGAGGGGAACTGAGCATTTAGATACTTAAGAAACTCACCAAGGAGTTCTTGGGGACCTGTCCACGCACATAGCACGTCATCTACATAATATGTGTGCCAATAGTCAACATGATTTAGGAAAGACTGGCCCGAGGAAAAGAGGTCAGCCTCGAATCTCGACATAAAGACCTTCGAGACGAGGGAACCCAACGGGGATCCAATGGGAATACCCACTTCCTCCGGGAATTCATAATATTCATCATTAAATTTGCAAAAGTTAGGGGACCAGCAGACGGTAAGTAGGTCGAAAAACTCCTGCAGCTCTTCATGGGGTGTATTAAATTTAACACGGAGGTCGCCTAAATATTGGAAAGTGGCCGCTTTTGGAATGTTTGGAAACAGACCGACCACATCGAAGGAGCATAAAATAGTACCTGGAGGGAGTATTTCATCTTTGAGCCTATTGGCCAAGGAGACTGAAATTTTAACGGAGTAAGGAGACTCGTATTCGATATGAAATTTAAACCAGCGGTCCAGGTATTTCGCGAGTAGGCGAGGGGGGGGAGACGTAGGATACAACAGGTCGTATGGGAGTATTGGCCTGATGAACTTTAGGCAACCCGTACAATAAAGGAGGTACAGGGTTAGGTTCGAGCAAGCATTTTTTCACTAAGGGTTTAGTAATGATAACGGAGCTTATATTAATAGCATTCCGAACCTCCTTGACATAGTGAGGGAAATTGAAAAGGGGGTTTTCTGTGGCCCCGCACTGGCTTAAGACCTGTTCCATCTTAAAGTGGTACGTAGCCTTATCCATCACAACGATGGAATTCCCTTTGTCGGCCTTTGTAAGTATCGTCTTTTCCTTCTTCAGCCTCCTCCTCAATCCTGTAATCAACCCTTTCGCAGTGTTATTTATGCGCGGAAGGGGGGTGTTTCGGACTAAACGCGCAGGTTTTTTGGGTATTGATACCGGGACCAATCCTCACGGTTAAATCAGCGACCACATTAGCCAGGGCATCGGCATTATCAAGAGGGGGTAAACTGAACTTCAATTCAGCTCATCGTTACTGAATTCCATCTGACTGTTCACGGGGGTGAAATTCTTGGACCAGCCCAACCTCATCATGGTCATCCCCGAGGGCTTGGGCCCTCAAATCCAATAGGGAGGAAATCTTTTTGTTGTTTCACTCTTTAAGGTTAGCCTCAAACTTACAACAATCAACGTTAACAGACTGAGTAAACTTTTCATACTCATGTGGGTGTAGCAGACTGGACAACCTCGAGTGTACCAGCAGGTTCAGTCTAGTCGTGACGTTGAGTCGGCCGTACCACCTTCGGAGCTCGGACCTGATCCATTTATTGGTAATACAATTCTCCAATTTCCGAGTAGTGTGAGGACAATCCGAATAAAATGTGAACTTAACAAAATTTGGTCTCAAACGCAACCGCAAACACTTCCGGAGGAACCATATTTGGGAAGCATACGATAACCGCTGTTTTCGAAATTTAGAGAAGAGGAACATTGATCGACTCACTTTTTGAGTCAAGCAGCCTTCCAGAAAGAACTACGTACTATCAAGTACTTGGCTCGGGTAAACGAGGTCAACTTGGACGTTGACCTGATGGTCCGTAGGAAGATCACGTGGCAATGCCTTGATTCTACTACCTCCCTCCCTCGGGAGGGGAGTCGTGAAGGCAGAAAGCAGTGGATTAAGCTCCCCTTCCTGGGCCAGTTTTCGTCGAATTTGAGTCGCGTCCTTCGGCCCTTTGGTTTCCGGCCGGTTTTATATAATTTTAACACATCAAAAGACCTGTTCGTTAGATTGAAAGACCCTATACCACCATTACAGAGGAGCGGGATTTATAGTATAAGGTGCAACGACTGTAACGGAACCTACATAGGTGAGACCGGTCGCCAGCTCCAAATAAGAGTGGCTGAGCACTTGGAAGCCGGGAAAATGGGCAAATTGGGAGAATCGGCCTTCGCGGACCATTTGATCACCTGTGGCCATAGTTTCAGGGAGGGGTCGGAGACCTTCCTCCATGGAGAAAGATTGCATTTAAAAAGAATGGCGCTAGAAAAATATCGAGATCATTCACCACCTGAACAGCGATAACGTAACCGTGCTTAACAGGTACACTCCGGACGAGGGATTGGTTGAACTAATTTATGAGTATGACTCACATCGCGAGGAGTCGTTAGTTCAATCATGACCTCACCGTTGTTTTCTGTCGTCGACTGTTTCTCTGTCAGTCGCTTTCTGTTCTCCGCCCGTTGATGGCTTCTTAGCCGAAAGTGGTTGCAGTACTTTGTTTGTTTTATTTCTGCGGCTTTTTGCAAATTCTCTTCGTACATTTACTCCTTGTAGTATTTGTCGGTGTTCGTTCATTTACTCATTGTGGGATTCGTCGTTCTCGATCTGATAAAATTCTGGAAAAATTGTTCTTGTGCTTGAAATCTGTAATAAAGTTTTTGTAGTTCTTGTGAAGTAAAACTCACGATACAATATTTAAAGCAGAGGTCTCGCTATGAAGTTTCTATAAATTAAAAGAAAATTCTTGTCCCTATATGATTTGACGGCCGGCCGTTCCATTCAGCGAAAATGTGTGCATAATTAATATGAAATTTTCTCTTTCTCTTCAAACAGTCAGTCCAAATGATTGAATAAACAATTCCGATCATGAGCACACACACAGTGGTTTTTTAGCTGATATTTATTCGCACTGGTTCCAACCATTTCGACGCTTTCTCGTAACGTATTGGAGCTAATAACCATTAATTCGTTTCCAAATTCTAATTATTCGATAACCCACGCGTTATTTCGTGCATCGCTCAAATTTTATCGCGTGGAAAATGAAACACCCTCGGGGTGTATGAACGTTTTTGCAGGTACGATAACACGCAACCAATTTCCTACCAAAATGCTGGAGGGTTAAATGATTACATGGCAGCCAACTCTTTTAGCTACCACTATTTGTGTGTATGTATTACGGACGCGCTTCTTCGCGATTTCCTGTCGTGTGCTGATTTCTCTTTAATCTTTCGCGATTTCCTTTCCTATATATAGATATATCGAGAGGATGAAAAAGGAAAACGAGAAAGGTGGAAAATAAAATAAAAACGCTGTATAAAGGCTAGTATAGATTCAAGTAGAGAGAGTACTCGGTCGAGAGTTTTCATGACGCCACGCCTCGGTAATAGTTATAAGATTACATTTCGAGGACATTGTGAAAGAGTAATCTCGGTAACCACGTGTGTATCTATCGAAGAATTCTCAACATCCATTATATAGCTCTCAACGCTTTTCAATGTCTTCGTGTTGAATTCATTATTAATTTGATTCAGGACGTATATTGAAATGAGTGTTGACATCTCCACGACAAGTATTATACTCGGGGAGAATAACTAAGTACTGACCACGTATACATAGTTGGAGGTGAAATGTTACTACGTTAAAATTGAAGGCAGCTATGAAATCGTAAGTTTCAAATTAGAAATCAAGGAATAAGAATTAGTTTATGAGATAAAGGTAAAAGATAATTGTTTAGAATAACGAGAGCGCCTCGCGTTTTAACAAGATGTAATCTCAACGCTAGATTTTGGAACGTCCCGGGCAAAACTTAGCTAGGAACCTGTTTTTAGGGATTATTCTTTCTTTATTTCATATTATTGGCGCTGGGGCCAAAGAGCCCTCTGGCGCCTAACAAAACTAATATAACTCTTAAATCCTATAACCCTACAAATGCAATACTAACTATTTACAATGACCCACTTCCTATAGTGTCGACCATGGAATATCTTGGCATTACTCTTGACCCCAAATTACTTTGGAATCGTCATATTTCCGAGCTATTTCAAAAGCTGGCCCCTATATAAACTTCCTAAACATGCTATCCTTTACTCGTTGGGGTGATGACCCAGTAATATTAACACTATTCTATAAGGCAATAACCCGCTCTAAACTAGACTATGGCTCTACACTTTACGGTTCCGCTAGCAAAATTCATCTGAACAAACTTGAGACCTTTCAAAACAAATGTATTCGTCTTATAATAGGAGCCCTAAACTCCACTCCCATTCCAGCTCTCTGCGCAGAAACTGGTATAATGCCTCTTCATTATCGTCGAAACTATCTAACTGACAGATTTCTAATCCGTAGTATCACATATCGTAACTCAATACTCACTGAGAATATCTCATACCTCCTTCACCATTGGAGATTTGTCTTTTGGCGACTTCCTCTAATGTGCAAAAGAGCTATCATTATCTTTCGGTTTCAGAACATCTTAATTAATATTCCATCCTACCACCTCTCGTCCTTCTCATTTCAGGAACTTTTTAAACATGTAAAAATTCATAAACTTCCCAAAAATTCAAACTTCACTTCTCAAGAACTTTTCGAATCGTACATCCAACAACACTTTCCTCTACATACGCAGATTTTCACAGACGGCTCTAAGGTTCATGAAGGCGTCGTTATGGTCTTTAGGATCCCTTCAATGCTTCTTCATTGCTCTCTTGCATTACCACCTTTCTCATCCATTTTTCATGCAAAACAGATGGCCATTTTCCAAGCTCTTTATTATATTAAACAAAACTTCCAAATGGGACATTTTCTGATAATTTCTGATTCTCTCTCCGCTCTTCAATCTCTTTCTTCCGTTCCTTTTCGCATAAATCAATTATATCCTTAATCCATTCTCTCTCCCCCATCAAAATTGATTTCCTCTGGATCCCCGCACATGCGGGAATTACTAACAATGAAATTACAGACGAGAAAGCTAAATTAGCACGTCTCTCTCAGGTCTCATCAAACCTTCTTTCCATGTCAGAATTGTATTCGCTCACTAAACGCTCCACAAGGGATGACTGGTCTCTAAATTGTTCAAATTCATTTAACAATCGAAATTCTCACTACTTACTTGTGCAACGTTTTCTTCCGACATCTCCTTGGTTTCAGAAATTTCACATCTCTCGTTCTCTCATTGTCAAAATCAGCCGTCTTCGCTTCGGACATAATCGTCTCCCTGTCCACCTCAAACGCATAAATCTCATAGAATCTGACGCATGCTTCTTCCATCCAGATAACCCTTTAAAAGCCGAGATCAACCACTACTTTTTTGAATGCTCAGAATTACCAAATTTAAGACAAAAACTCTATTCACAATGTATGAATTTAAATTTTCCAACCCCTCTCCGAGCTATTGACCTTCTCCCATCCGAAGAATTATCAATTTTCCCTCATGTATCTTTCATTTCCTTAAACGTCTTCCGGAATCCATCACAATTTGACTTACATAATTCATAACAAATTTTGTTAAACGAGGTTTAGCCTAGTTGCCATCCTCCAACACCCTGTTTATTTTTTTCTTTTCATTTTTTTTTTAGCGGGGAACCCGCTATCCATTTTGTTAGGAGATTACATCCTCAGAAAACGTCCGCGTCCGCAGGTTAGGTTAGGTTACGGGACTTAGAAGAATTTCGAGTCTCGAGCTATATATGATAGGAGGGGGACTTAGAAGAATTTCGAGTCTCGAGCTATATATGATAGAAGGGGGACTTAGAAGAATTTCGACTCTCGAGCTATATATGATAGGAGGGAATGTAGAATGATAATTTCGATTTGAATTATATGACAAGATTATCAACTCAGTTCCACACCACCTGAGAGGTCGAGTTAAGGAATTGCGGGTTCCCCGCTGCCATTGCAACGTCTGCAATGGCTTCTAATTTTTTTAGCGGGGAACCCGCTATCCATTTTGTTAGGAGATTACATCCTCACAAAACGTCCGCGTCCGCATGCGCGAGAAAACGGACGCGTCCGCGTCCGCAGGTTAGTTAAGTTTACGGGACTTGGAAGAATTTCGAGTCTCGAGCTATATATGATAGGAGGGGGAATTCGAAGAATTTCAAGTCTCGAGCTATATATAATAGGGGGGGGGGGGACTTGGAAAAATTTTAACTTTCGAGCTACCGTCCGCCGTCCAACCAAAAACTTAGAAAAATGTTGAGACTCGAGCTATATATGATAGGAGGGGGACTTAGAAGATTTAGAAGAATTTCGAGTCTCGAACTATATATGATAGGAGGGGGACTTGGAAGAATTGTGACTTCCGAGCTATATATGATAGAAGGGGGACTTAGAAGAATTTCGACTCTCGAGCTATATATGATAAGAGGGAACGTAGAATGATAATTTCGATTTGACCTGAGAGGTCGAGTTAAGGAATTGCTAATTTTTTTTTTTTTTTTTTTTTCATTATCATTATTTTGTATTTTTGTATTTTTTTTTTCCTTCTAAATTTCTGTAATTTTGTTTTTCTCTTCCTTGTTTTGTAATGTTTCTTTTTTTATTTTTATCTTTATTTTTTTATTTTTTTTCATTATTTTTACAATAAAGGGTTTATAAAATAAACAATAAAAAAACAATATACTTATGATGGTACCAAAAATAATAAATAAATAAAAATAATAAAAAACGATAGATAAAATTTGAAAAACTGAAATAAATGAATAAAAATGAAAATGATAGTAAATAACTAATTGAAAAAAAAAAAAAGAATATAAATAATACTTGTTTCTCTGAAAAAATCTGAATCGGGCAGTATTCAGGTAAGTCCCCTTCCACCATAAGTAGCTCGAAATTCAAATTTTTTAGAAGTCTCTCTTCTATCGTATATTGCTCGAAAATTGGAAATTTTGCAAGTACACCTCCCCCGAGAAGAGGAGCACTTCGGAGAAGCACCCATAAGTTTAATAATATTTTAGGCTCATCAGCCTGGTAAAAAGCTGATTCTATATAAAATTATTTATAACTTAGGTTCATGAAAACCCTTGATTAACATCTTCATATTATTCCGTATCAGTCCTTGAAAGAAATACTGTGGACACGGAGATCTCGTTCGTTATTAAATTTCATTTACACGCATAAAACTATCCGCAGAGTGAAATTTTATTTTTCAATTCGATTTTTTCTCCAACTTCGTCATTCGAGACAGAAGAAAACGTGAGCCATTTACAAAATTACTGTCGTCGCGAACAAAATTTCATCTCTTCTAAAAGAAAAAAAAAAAGATCAAACTCCATCGTCTTGTCTCTGGCGGAGCGTTGTAATCTGTTAATATGCGCGCGTTTTTTTTTTTTTTGTTCTTTGTAATTTTCTACAAAAGTTCAGGGAATGAAAGAATTAACGCCAGATTCGAATAACTGATGTAGAAAATTATCGTTGTTAGGGAAGTTAAATATTCCAGTATAGAAAGAGAAGTAGAACGAAATTTTTCGGATGTCAAATAGGCATTAACCAAAAGCGTAGGCTGGACGAGACCGAATCTTTGCTCGGATACGTATTTTATTTGAGATGCTTCATAGAAAAATTATGCAAGAAATCTCTTCAAAAAAATCTCTAAAAGAAACAAAGAGAGAGAGAGAGGGACAGACAGACAGGCAAAAAAAAAAAAAGAATTGTTGCGAAAATCTTTTATATTTCATCAGACGGATCGTCGCGCAACTTCGGTTTTTTACAATTAACGCAGCCAAAGTGGTTGAATTAGTAAACTGAATGCTTCCTGTGTACCGAATGAATGAACAGCAGGATATTTGTGCGCGTGTACTTGAAAGAAGGTTTGAAAAACTTGCGAAAAGAAAATAATAAAATGAAAAGAAAAAGAGAGCGCGGTAGTTCTTAGATTTGTTGTCAAGAGAGTTACACTGAATTGCCTCAAGATAATAATAGTAAAAAAAGAGGGCACCATGTACATTTCGTTTCGCGTAGCGATTTAAAGTTTAGGATTGTTACACATATAAAAGTTTATGTGCATGTTTATAACAAAGTTGTCATCGATGAGAGAATGATGCGAGAGAAAGAAGGAAAACCAGAAACAATCAGAGGTATGTAACGTCAATATTTTATATTAGAATAAAATAAAGTAAAAGGGATATTCAAAGATAAGCTTTTATCCTCTTCAAATTATAGAATATCTCTAATTTTCAACGATCTTACAAAGAAGCTATAAATCTTTCAATCTCTGTTCATGTTTATCAAATAGGTCTAGAGTATACTTCGACAGCATAATAGTGTCTCCAATATTCGAAAAAAAAAGCTCTCGCAGCACGAAAGTAAAAACGACTTTCCCTTTCCTATTTTCCTACCTCTCTACTTCTCTTTTCCGTTTTTAATCGTTTTCATTCCCTGCAGCAAACGGGCACGTTTTCAAAGCTTGTTAAGCATTATTTTTATCCATTCTTCCACACCCGAATAGCCCCTCCTCCTTCTGCTTCAATAGAATATCCGTCAAAAATTTTCAAGCATCGAAGATGAAAGAACTGTTACACTGAATGAAATGAAACTCGCACTCTTCATTTTCCATAGCAACATCCCTTCCTCTGTTCAGCCATCCTGATTTTAAGCGGGAAATCGGTCTCACCAATTCCAGCAAGCTATGCTCTAAGCCCCATTCTTTTCTATAAACGGGACAGAGTCTTTCAACCCGACAAAAAGCCCTTTCACTGTCGTGAGGTTGTAGAAAGCAGGGCGGAAGCCGAAGGGATGCAGATGATGGCCCAATTTCGAAGAAAACTTCCCCAGAAAGGGGGTCCAACGCTTCCTACTATCGCGACTTGAATTGCGGGCGAGGAGACGGGTGGTAGAATGAAGGCATTGCCGCCTAATCTTTCTACGGACCATAGGTGCTCTCTACCTGGATCAGATCTGAGCTTCGAAGATGGAATAGCCGACTTAATGTTACCACTAGATTGAACCTTATGAGGCGGATGGCAAATAGGATTTGTTGTTAACACTGAGTGCGGCTCAATGTGGCCTAATGCTGTGTTGCTCGCTGACGTCTGTTGTCCTACCTAGATGACGGCGGTGGGAAGCCTTATCGTCGGCTCAGGGCGGTCCTGGAGTGACCGTCAAGGATAGGACCTGGACAGTTAGCCGAGACCAGAGGAAACCGATGGACCGAGCTGACCTAAGGGTGGAATAAGTAATGTGAGTCTTGTCAGTGGTCCCTCCAGTGGAAGCCCGAGCAGAAGCTAGGACCCTTGAGGTCAAAAGGCCATGAAATGGACTTCATGGCAGTTTCGAGGCGTCATCACAGAGTCTCTTGTAATGGGGCTTGTGCGGTGATTGGCATCGGCTAGTCAGGTTAAGTTGTACCGGCTGAGTTAGGTGCCAGGGGTCCTGTCGCACAAATCCGAGGCTGGGGTTGGCCGCCCAGATAAGGGGGTAGGGGACTCGGTTCTGCCCCACTAAAGTGGACACTGCGGGGCAATTGTAGGAATGGCTGAACCTGTAGCCCTCAGGCTGCTATTGGGCGGCTGATGGGGACTCGACATTCCACAGTTAGTAAATGGGGAAATGATCAGAAAGTTCTATCAGTGTGACAACTGGGGCAAGGCCCTGTGTTGGTGTCAAGATGAGAGAATAGGTGAAGGTCTGGTCAATTCCCCGCAATTTATGAAGGAACAGTCTATGGCAAATGACGTGCGTGACCGCAAGTTAGGTAGGTCGTGGTTGCATAGGCGTAAGTTACAGGTATGCTCAAACGAGTTTTAAAAACGTTTTCAGGAAATTCAATGGAAAGGCGGAGTTGGCTTAGCAGCAAGATTTATCAAGATCAGACTGACGTAAGTGGCTCGTTGGTGTATGTTAGGTGGTATTCTCGCTGGGGCAGGCATTTTATTAGGGTTACACGAGGTATACAGGGTGGACCAGAAAGATGTTACCAGTTAAATGGGAGTTTGCGCTAAATCTGTCGTAGCGCGAAAACACAAAACGTTAGACGTATAGTCTCAATTTTATCTTTAATTTGAGCCACATCCGAAGTTTCTACGACTTTTTTGAGCCGAATTATGGACCCAAATGTGCCGAAAATTCACCAAATGCCAGGGTTCCCAAAACAGGGCTTGAAAATTAAATAATTTACAGTTTGAGCTGAATTTCGAAAATTTTAAGGATCGAATTATTGTTTCTCATGTGAATTTGGACGGGGAAAACGAAAAAAATAGTAACAAAACCCTAAGAAGTACCAAAATGGGTTATTGGGCCCAAAAAGGGTCAAAATTTCCCCATGTTGGAAAATTCTTCCAACTTTTGAATTGTATTTCGATTTTCAAGTGGAATTACGTGCTGAGTCCGAAAAAAATGTTTAAAAAATTCTTCGAAGCATCGAAATGGGTTAATGGGCCTAAAAAGGGTCGAAATTTCCCCAAATTGGAAAATTGTTTATACTTTCAAATTTTAATTTGGTTTTTAAGTGGGATTTCGCGCTGAGTCCGAAAAAAATGCTTGAAAAATACTTCGGAGCACCGAAATAGGTTGATGAGCTCAGAGAGAATCAAAATTCCTCCAAGATGAAAAATTTGCGTAATCTTTAAAAGTTATTTTCAATTCTGAAGTAAAATTTAGCGCCGAGTCCGAGAAAAATACTTTAATGACCCTAGATGATCTCCAAAATGAAAAATCAAAAATTTCTCTCATGCTGCACTAAAATTGTTGATTCAGGGGATGGAAGGAATGTTGACAGATCACCTGCCGTTGAGTGCTCGCAGAGTGAGAGATCGATTAACGTCGGGTGACAGATCTGAAATAGGAAATTCGCAAATTCTCCTCATTTGGGGAGTGGAGGGAGAAGACAAATTCATCTTCCGTTGAAGGTTCGCTGTAAGAGATCGACTAGGGCTGCGAAAACTCTTGTTGTTTCAGTCAAAGAACGCATAGTTGGTCTTCTGTTGCGTGCTTGCGATGAGAGATCAACTGACGCCCCACCTATGAACAAAGCGGGCCAAAGTGCAAAAACTCCTTGATTCAGGTAATGGGAGGATACCGCAAATTCGGTCTTGCTCGTGATGAGCGATCAGCTACAGCTCAGTCTTTCATTGAAGCACACGAACGTCCAGAATTTCTCGGGGTTTCCTCCGCAGGAGGGAATAATACCGTCAAGCTCGACTTTCGTCTTGAGCTCGCGGTAAGAGAACGATCAAGACCCCGTGTAAGACAAAAGCAGGCGAATGATCCCTGGGTTCATTATAGATCGACTGAAGTCCCGTGTATGATCAAGGTGGGTGCTTCCGCAAAAGCTCCTGTTGTTTTGGGCAAAAGATAAAATGACACCGGGTACTTCGTTTCCCATTTGACCCTTTTTGGGCCCATTAACCCATTTTGGTGCTTCGCAGAATTTTTTAAGAATCTTATATTCAGATTCAGCGCTAAATTTCTTCTCAGAAGCGAGAAAAACTTCGAAGATTAGGCGGTTTCATCATTTTGGGGAAATTTTGATCCTTTTTGGGGCCATTAACCCATTTCGGTGCTTCGCAGAATTTTTTAACAATTTTATTCAGATTTAGCGCTAAATTTTATATCAGGAGTGAGAAAAGCTTTGAAGATTAGGCGGTTTTATAATTTGGGGAAAATTTTGCCCCTTTTTGGGCCCATTAACCCATTGTGGTACTTCGCAGAATTTTTTAACGATCTCATTCGGATTCAGCGCTAAATTTTAGTGCAGGATCGGGGGACACTTTGAAGATTACGCGATAGAATTGTTTTTTATAATTCACAACTTTGGGAACCCCTGCTCCACAATTTCGGCACATTTTGGTCCATAACTCGGCTCAGAAAAGTGGTAGAAACTTCAGATATGGCGCAAATTGAAGATAAAATTGAGATACAAAATTTGTACATTAAACTATACGTCTAACGTTTCGCGTTCATGCGCTACAACAGATTTAGTGCAAACTCCCATTTAACTGGTAACATCTTTCTGGTCCACCCAGTATAGGATAGGAGGGGGACTTGGAAAAATTTTGACTCTCGACCCATGTATGATAGGATTTTCTATATATTCTACTTTTTGAAAGACCTTCCGCAAAGGAATAGGGGTCGTACGGGTTCCCTGCTCGCCGTTGCAAATCCTTCTCGTTAATTTCGTAAAACAACTTATGGTCGTATTACTGATTGTTATGAAATTACTAAGAAAATTTTAATTTTCGTCGTCGGATACTAGAGATCGAGTAATTGTCTTTCGAGGAAGCGGTATTCGAGGAAATGTCTAGTCGAGCGAATGGTATTCGACGAAACGGCTTCGAGGGAGTGTCCAAGAACCCCCTGGGATGACGTTATAAAGTGTGACGAAAGTGAAGGTCCGAGCTAAAATATCAAGAACATCATTTTCCGCTGATTTTGTTAGGCACATCGCCGTTTCACTAGCTGTATCCGAGAATTTTCCACTGGGTTCAGCCTAGATTTTTGTAAATTTGTAACGTAACTTAGAAAACCATATTAATGCTGTCAAATTTGGTATCCACGAGGGTAAAATTTGAGATCTTGATGATTCGACGACCACATTTTAATCGCCACTTGTACGTTGTCAAACTAAGTCAGAGCCGCAGTGAGAGGATGTATTGTGGCCGTCTATCATAAACGAAGCTGCTGATTAGAAGGGATAGTTACTTTAAATACGAAAAAGTACCGTAATTTATTTTATGTAAAAAAAAAAGATAATCATCCACGAAGATGCTGAATATCGAAATTTAACTTTCGTTTCTTTTATCCACATCAAATAATTCAAGATTCTGGCCCTTAGTTCGCTTTGTTGATCGAAAGACGCGCTAAAAAGAGACGTCGAAATCTGTGCTCAAAGGAATAACCGAAAGCCCGAGGAGGGGCTGGGACCCTTGAGGTCAAAAGGCCATGAAATGGACTTCATGGCAGGGACGGGGCGTCATCACAGAGTCTCTTGTAATGGGGCTTGTGCGGTGATTGGCATCGGCTAATCAGGTCAAGTGGTACCGACTGAGTTAGGTGCCAGGAGTCTTGTCGCACAAATCTAAGGCTGGGGTTGGCCGCCCCAGATAAGGTGGATGTAGACTCGGTTCTGCCCCACGAAAGTGGACACTGCGGGGCAATTGTAGGAATTGCTGAACCTGTAGCCATCAGGCTGCTATTGGGCGGCTGATGGGGACTCGACATTACATAGTTAGTAAAGGTGAAATGATCAGAAAGTTCTATCAGTGTGACAACTGGGGCAAGGCCCTGTGTTGGTGTCAAGATGAGAGAATAGGTGAAGGTCTGGTCAATTCCCTGCAATTTTTGAAGGAACAGTCTATGGCAAATGACGTGCATGACCGCAAGTTAGGTAGGTCGCATAGGCATAAGTTACAGGTATGCTCAAACGAGTTTTAAAAACCTTTTACAGGAAATTCAATGGAAAGGCGGAGTTGGCTCACCAGCGAGATAAATCAAGTTCAATGATACAAGGGAATCGAAAAAACTTGAGGGTCTTCAAGATTTCAATCTTGATTCTCAATACTAGAACCAATTCAATCCATAAAACGAGTTTCCTGCGTTCCTCGTTCAACTTCATAAAAAAAGCCATCATTTTCTCAAGTTCCTCTCCTATCATATTATCATATGTTGTACGAAGGTCGAAATTTTCTTCGTCCTCCTGGTCCCTTTTCCTATCATAGTATATGTATATTTCGGGGAAAATACCCCCCCCCCATCATCATATTACATAGCTGAAGAATCAAAATTTTTCCCCTAACCATAGTTAGGTTGATGACGTCATCAGTAAGGGCGGACGCGTCCTATCGTATTTCCATTTTTATAATCATTGACATCAAAATCGTCATTCGACTTCGATTGTTGCTGAATTTTTAACAGGGAACCTGTTCTATGAGGATTTTTTGAAAATGTTGCCGTGCGCCGTACGCCGTCTGGCAAAAAACTTGAAAAAATTTCGACTCTCGACCTATATTATTTCGAAGTCCCTGCGAGTAAAATAGGTCCAGGTCACTGATGACGTCCTATTTCTAAGTCCCCGTCCTGTCATATTATAGCTCGGAGGTTCAAATTTTTTCAAGTTCCCTTCCTATCGTATACAGCTCAAGAGTTGGAATTTTCCTAATTCCCCCTCCTATCATATACAGCTCGAGAGTCAAGAATATTAGGCTTATAGTAGGTCTAGACCTTCTTTATACTAACTTCAGGTCTAGGCTTCTTGAATCCTCAATACCAAATCCAATTTGACTCATAAAACAGGTTGCCCGCGTTCCTCGTTCAACTTCGTTAAGGAAGCTGTCGTTTTCATTCAACCTGGATCTAATCCTCATCTGTAAGGTTAAAACTTAGCTCTATCTCTACAAAATTATTTTTTTAAAGTATCAATTCCAGCATTTTCATTGCTTTTACGATACATAAATTGTACGAATTTTCTAATCATCATTTGAGTTCAAAAAATTAGGGACATGACGTGTCAAATTTTCGCAGGACTGATCCGGGCTTTCTCTATGATAACGTCGTGTCGAAGGTGAACGAACGGTGAATACACTCTGGTCCATCAAACGCCTCATAAAGCGTTCGTGTGCAGGAAACTGAAAACGTCGGGATAAAGTTAAAAGAGTTGTACGTACCTTGTAATAATAGTCCCGTATTCAATTCTGTCTTTACCCCTTCCGACTTTTCGTAATTCAACGTAGGTACAACTTTTTCGTTTTAATCTTATTCAGTGAAATATTCTTAAGACAGAACTAAAAACATGTACTATCTAATTAGCACTAGCGCGTAATGAAAACTGGGGAAAAGAAAACTTCTATGTACAAATATATTATAGTCTTACACGTTAATGAATTTTTTTCCCTCCATCTTTGCTTCTTCGACGTAAACAAAAAAGAAAAAAAAAATGAAATAAAAGTGTAGGTACCTGACAGTAAATTATACCGGTATACTATATGTATTGTGTACACAGTCAAATGACTCATTATGTCGCGGCCAACATTATGACTTCCAATTTTAAAGGTCATTATGGAAGATAAACTGAGACAAGTTTTTCCTTTCTTCAACTTCTGCGAAGTTAAAGAACAAGTTTTTGTCGAAAAGTGTAAAAACGTGCACCAGGGTAGTTATTTCCGGAACGAATGATCGCGCACGTAGGACAAACTTTTTAAGTAAACATCATTCACAAAAGCAAATAACAAAAAAAGAACTTTCTCAAAACATTCAAGAATTCGGATATGTAAACTTCTCGAAATTGTATAAAGTATACGTACCGTACTAGGTTTTCCACATTCCAATTCAGTATCATAAAATATACGAAGCCTAACGGAAAAATGTCGTTGAACTTTACATTTAATATACAGAAATAGGATGGAAATTACGAGGAAGTATTTTTTTGACAAGCACAGATCGACGATGGAAAATTCATCGAATGTTGTTAAACTTTCATGCCATACTTTAGATTTCGTTGATAGAGCGTAATGACTTAGCGTTACGATCTATAAATCGTAAGACTGAGCACGGAATTACAAATATAATGTACGAATATGAAAAGTAATAAGGAAAGGGCATCGTGAATACTGTGATATATGTAATTTTTTCCAAGAACAGAGTCCAGAGTAGGCTTACATAAATCTTTCTCTTTTCACGCTAACATCTACAAATATAACCGTCCCTATTATTCATGATCAAAATCTTCCTATACGTACTTACACAAGTATTCATGTTGTCGACGAAATTTTAAATATTCTTGAAAGGAGTCGTCAATTTATTGTGAAAATGAGAAAAAAATCACGGTAAAGGCTCTAGCCGGGTAAGGGGGGGGAAATGGCCTTGGTCGGAAAATTTTCCAAATGTCCGTCAAAATGTTGTCCCCAATGAGAAAACTCGAAATCCAAAAAATTGGACCCGTCCGCTCACCCACATGGGCTGCAGAGCCATTTTTAGGCCTAAAATCCAAATGGCTATATTTCAGCCAATAATGATCGCACAGCGATGAAACTTGAGGACATTTTAGTATATCTGAACGTTCATCCATGGTATTTTTTTCAAAAAAAACCATTCATATTTTTCCTAGTTTCTAGCTATAACAAAACTTCAAACTCGAATAAAAAAAAAATCGGGGGAAGGTACCTGGGGAAAATCATTCATTTGAAGCGCCATACCATCTACTACAACATATATGAGTACCATAGTCCTCGGTGAGGTGCAACATTCCCAAAAAATCAATATTTAATGAATTTCTGTGATTTTTCCATGAATAGTGGGGTGAACTATGACTGCTACCGCAATAGACCGCGAGAAATCAATGGTCAATGTTCGAGGTGAAAAATACGCACTCCTCCGTGAGATGAAATGAGAATGTTGATAGACCAAAAATAATATTTTTAGTATTCCGTTTATCGATTTGGTCAATTCTTATGTAAACACGTCCACCGCTGAGGTGGAGTACGTTAGATTGAGTAAAATAGTTGAAAAATTCTCCAGTTGCTGGAACAGTCTGAAAATAGAAGAGAAGTGAGAAAATCCACTTTTTCACCCTGGAGCACCGTGAGTTTTGGTATTTCATTCATCAAATAGGTCAGTTCTCACGTGAACATGTTCGCCGAGTTTGAAAAAAATGGCAAAAAAATTCTCCAGTCGCTGGAACGTTCTGGAAATGACAAAAATTAGAGAAAATCCACTTTTTCACCCTGGAGGACCGTGAGTTTTGGTATTTCATTCATCAATTCGTTCAATTTTTAAGTAAACATGTACGCCAAGTTTGAAAAAAATAGTCAAAAAATTCTCCAGCCGCTGTAATGGTCTGAAAGGACAAATAATTGAGAACATCCTATTGTCTACCCAGGAGGACCGTGTGTTTTGGTATTGCTTTCATCAATTAGGTCAATTCTTATGTAAACACATCCGCCGAATCCGAAAAAAGTAGTCAAAAAATTCTCCAGTTTCTGGGATGTCCTGGAAATAGTAAAAACTCCAGGTAATCCACTTTTCCAAAATGGAAAACCGTGATTTTTCATATTCTGTTTATCAACAAGGTCAATTCTTATGTAAATACATCCGCCGAGTTGGCAAAAAATGGTCAATAAATTCTCCAGTTGCTGGAACGATCTAGAAGTAGTACCAAATCCAGAAAATCAACTTTTTCAACATGGCGATCCCTGATTTTTGGTATGTTGTTCATCAAAAAGGTCAAATCTTATGTTAATACCTCCGCCGAGTTTGAAAAAAATAGTCCAGAAATTCTTCAGTCGCTGGAATAGTCTGAAAATGAAAAATTGAAAATATCTGCTATTTGAACATGGAGAATCGTGATTTTCATATTCTATTTATCAGTAAGGTCAATTTTGGAGTAAATATATCCCTATTTCGAAAAAAATATTCAATAAATTCTCCAGACGCTCGTTGGTATGGTCGATTCTTCTAAGAACACTTACGTCGAGTTTTAAAGAAATTGAAAAAAATTCCCCAGTCGTTGGAGCGCTCTGAAAAAATTAAGAATTCAAAGATACACACCCGCCACAATGATTCATGTGTTACTTTGCCCCCCTCGAGTCGCAGCGGTACAAATTGTGTTACTGATAGCCGTGCACTCGCATGATGTGGAGGAATCCTTTTCCGAGACACAAGAAGACAATCATCTCCTTTGTATTGTCATGCTCATGAATACCAATATTTGAAGCATTGTCACCTCAACTCGAGAGGAGAGTCCTGCACTTCATGGACGTGCACGGCTCCCAGTAACACAGTTCGAACACTTTAAAGTGAAGGAAATAAATCTTAAGGGTGGCCTTGTATCGGTTTTTTACTATTTCCAGAGCGTCCTAGCGACTGGAGAATTTATCGAATATTTTTTTCCAACTTGTAAGACTTATTAACATAAGATTTGACCTAATTGATGAAGAACATACCAAAAATCAGGGCTCTCCATGTTGAAAAATTGGATTTTCTGAACTTGGTATTTCTGGACCGTTCCGGCAACTGGAGAATTCATTGAGTAACTCGGCGGATGTATTTACATAAGAATTGACCTTGTTGATCAAAAGAATATGAAAAATCACGGTTTTCCATGTTGGAAAAGTGGATTACCTGGAGTTTTTACTATTTCCAGGGCATCCCAGAAACTGGAGAATTTTTTGACAATTTTTTTCAAACTCAGCGGACATGTTTACATGAGAATTGAACGAATTGTGGAATGAAATACCAAAACCCACGATTCTCCAGGGTGAAAAACTGGATTTCCCCGATTTATTGTCATTTCCAGACCATTACAGCGACTGGAGAATTTTTTGACTATTTTTTTCAAACTTGGCGTACATGTTTACTTAGGAATTGAACGAATTGATGAATGAAATACCAAAACTCACTGTCCTCCAGGGTGAAAAAGTGGATTTTCTCACTTCTCTTCTATGTTCAGACTGTTCCAGCGACTGGAGAATTTTTCAACTATTTTCGCAATCTAACGTACTCCACCTAATTGGTGGACGTGTTTACAGAAAAATTGACCAAATCGATAAACGAAATACTAAAAATATATTTTTGGTCTATCTTTCATCTCACGGAGGAGTGCGTATTTTTCACCTCGAACATTGACCATTGATTTCTGGCGGTCTATTGCGGTAGCAGTCATAGTTCCCCCCGCTATTCATGGAAAAATCACAGAAATTCATTAAATATTGATTTTCTTGAGAATGTTGCACCTCACCGAGGACTATGGTACTCATGTATGTTGTAGTAGAGGGTATGGCGCTTCAAATGAATGATTTTCCCCAGGTACCTCCCCGCCGATTTTCCTTTTTATTCGAGTTTGAAGTTTTGTTATAGCTAGAAACTAGGGAAAATATGAATGTTTTTTTTTGAAAAAAATACCATGGATGAATGTTTACATATCCTAAAATGTCCTCAAGTTTCATCGCTGTGCGATCATTATTGGCTGAGATGTAGCCATTTGGATTTTAGGCCTAAAAATCACTCTGTAGCCCATGTGGGTGAGCGGATGGTTCCAATTTTTTGGATTTCGAGTTTTCTTATTGGGGACAACATTTTGACGGACATTTGAAACATTTTCCGACTAAGGCCATTTTCCCCCCTTACCCGGCTAGTGCCAAACCAAGTCTATGAGGACAATAGATTCCTGGTTCACCAAATGCAGGAGAATTCACGCGCGCAGATATGAGGATTATTCGGGGAGGATTTCCATTATGTAGAAAACTTTTCTCCTCGCTTCGTTTGAAAAATGTGGTCAAATTGCATTATTTGAGTCTTTCGGAGATTTAAAGGGGATATGTCCCCTTAACCTCACCATAAATCCGCATTACAATGAGGGAGAAGAGAGAAACGTTTGTCTCTTCATGGCAAACATTAGCGGTACTTTTTTTTTGAAGGTGAGTAATAAGGCTGTTTTCACGGCGAATAAATCCTGTTCCCAACTTACTCATCGTTATAAGGAACCAATTAATTGGACGTGGATTTCTAATACAGCGACTCAGAATATTTCAGACATCTTGTGACAAGACAATCAATCGCTTGAGATTGATGAACGAAAAGAGTGGAAAAACTTATTGATGCAGCGTTTTCGAAGAGTCAATTGAAATACTGGGAACTTTTGAAAATAGAGCTGAAGACGACGGCTTCCTTGACAAGGTTAAACGAGAATTGGTTTTGGTAGAGAATTCAAATTGAAATCTTGAAGAGATTTAAGTTTTTCTGAGTCCCTTGTATCATGGTGTGTACATTTAAAACTTGGTAGTCAAGATTTTTCCAAGCCCTTTTTCCTATCACCGTACTGTGACTCGAGAGTCGAAATTTTTCCAAGTCGAAATTCTTTATTAGGGTACGTTAGTTTTCGCCGTGCGCCGCGCCGTCTACTTCCAAACTGTCTCAAAAATATTGAAGTCATGGTGGAGTTATACAGGAATATTTCGGGAATATCCTCCAGGAACTGCAATTGTGGACTTGTTTACTTGTCCTGAACAATCACGTAAGAGAATCTGTTCAATACATAGAGATCCTATTGTAGAAAGATTTTGGAGTTTATTTTAAATACGTTGACAAAGAAGACTAAAACACAGAAGTGATTCAGATTTCTCAATCCAAATCTCTTTCAATACGGTCTACTTCGTATATTCATAGTATTCACCCAATAAAATTTCTCGCTGTCGCTCGATCACATTAATTATTCTTGCTGAGTTTAGCTGAAACGGTGAACTCTCAAAGGTCGATAGAATGCAAAGTGAATGATGTTTTGTACAGAAATTCTCGAGATACAGACGTTTTTAGCCACACCAATCTGTAATTCGATGTAGCAGAAGAAGTTTATATTCGCTGGAATCTTCATAATCTCATTTTATTTTTGTTATACAACGACAAGGATGGATGAGAAACGGAAGAAAATATTCTTATTCCGCTTCGGATGCAATCAAGATTCTATTTTTCTGGATTTGTGTTCGCGGGTACCCCTCCGATATCGACACTCCACTTCCTCAGCGCCTCGTTGTTTACCAGTCAAATTGAGCGGATTTTCTTTATTACCGAGCGCTGCTTTTTATTTTCCGTCACTTCTCCTCGTAAATACCGGTAGTGTGTTCCGTAAATAAAAGAAAGATATTATCAAAGGAAGAAACCGCTGCCGAAAGCGAATTTAAATTCATCAACTTAAAAGTAAGAAGACTTTCCCGCTTTTAATATCGAACTCATTTTAACCCCAATTTGTACTGGATATATCGAACATCCTTGTTTTCGAATTATAGTATCTCTATATTTCAATGACTTGGCAAAGCAGCTATAAATCTTTCAGTCTCTGTTCGTCGTGTTCATTAGATTTTATCCGTCTTCAATATAGGTCTGAAGTGAACTCCGACAGTGTAATAGTGTCTCCGATATACGGAAAAAAAAAGTGTCGAGTCGTGTTAAGCATGAAGGTTTGAATTTTTACTATGTTTCAAGAAACGTCGGCTATTTTACGATACATGTGCTGTAGCCTACTTCTTTAATGTATCAGAGTTGTACGGAACAGTGTTTAAGTAGTCGTTTCCCATAGAACTATCATTTTTATGTCAAATACAGAAGTCCCTGAGTTACCAGTGCCATCATTAATGGTCATGGTACCCATGGGTGTCTCTAGTATGCGGCCGGAATGTGAAAAATTTGGCAACGGGGCCGAGATTTATACACGCTCTCATGGAAAAACCTTGAAAAACACTTTAATCGTCGATTGGTGCTTGATATTTAATTCTGTGGCGGTGAAATAAATGAATACGGTCTCCGGATGTTCTTCTCTGCACTGGCTGACAAAACGAGAATTTTCTTGAATTCACCTGCTTAGATAAAACGGAGTTGTTACAGTTCTCTCCTTGCGAGGTCACACTGGGACGCGATCTTCGCGGTATGTTTTTCTCCATTGCCTGAAACAACGAGAATTTTCTCCGTACTCACCCAATTAGATCGAGCACGGGATTCCAACTGGTCTCTCACCACGAGCTCATGACGAAAGATAAGCGTCGAGCTTTATCATTTCTTCCTTCGCGTGAAACCGGGAAGATTTTTGCGGATTCCCCTGCCTGTATCAAACACGAGGGTATGACAGATGTCTTACCGCGAGCTCATGACGAACGATGAGTTTTGAGCTATCATTCCCTCTTTTGTGTGACACCGGGAAGATTTTCGCGGATTCCTCTGCCTGTATCAAACACAGGGGCATGACGGATCTCGTATCGCGAGCTCATGACGAAGGATGAGCGTTTTGCGCTACGACAGGTTTAACCCAAATTCCCATTCAACTGTTAACATCTTTTTGGCGCACCCTGTAATTATGCACAGTATTTATTTTAGAAAATTGAAGAATGAAATAATGTATAAGTTAAGTTCAAAAATAAAGAGGAGAGGCAAGGGTATTTCATGCCTGTGGGTCCCAAATGATATAAAATATGGGTGAATTTCGCTTATAAATTCATAGATGAGAGGGGAGGTGTATTCACTTCCTTAGGCCCCAAAATGTTAAATGTATGTAGCGAAGAAATGATGCTGGGTGAACAAAATCCAAAGTTTCCTAACAATTGAACAAAATGTAAACAAAATTATCACATGGATTTGAACCCAAAATTCGAAGATGGAGGGGCTGCATTTCCCCAGCCCGCCAAATTTGAAATGGCTGTCGCGGGGAAACGACGAGTGAACAAAATTTAAAATTTGTTGAACAAAATTGAACAAAATGTGAACAAAATTATCACACGGATTTGAACCCAAAATTCGAAGATGCGGGGCTGCATTTCCGCAGCCCCCCAAATTTGAAATGGCTGTAGCGAACAAAATTTAAAATTTGTTCAACAAAATGTGAACAAAATTATGGCATTAGTCGTGACTCAAAATTCCGTCATGGGGGGTGGGAAATGGAGCTCTCTTATGGAGAGTTGACATGAACTCATTTTTCTCCACAAATATTCAGTTTTGTGAAAAAATGAAGAGATGTGAATTTATTCCACATAAAATTTCCTTTCAGATGCGTGTACGTATGAGTAAATTTGTAAAAAAAATGAGAATACATTGAATGCGGCTCAGCGACATCAGTTGGAATAAATTATCGCAACAATTCGGGGTATCGAAATTTAAGTCAGTGGCGAGTTAGTGATCTTGTGTTTTTAGTCAATAGCGTCGGCGACAGTTCTCACTATAGTGACTTATGTGGCAACAGCGCGGTAGGTGAAACATAATACAGGACGTGTATATCATAGTTTAAGGGAGTCCTAAAAAAATATCGACTTCTATGAAAAATTGAAGTGAACGAAATTTGTAACTTTTAAAATTAAAGAGTTGAAAGGGTTGATTTTCATGAAAGAGATGTTTTACAAGTTAAACTTCACGCCTACAGCACAGTTTTCAGTTTCACTAGTGACGCCTGTAATTGAAGCCGGCCGTGTGTCACTGATAAGTTTGGATGAAAGGCTATCATATTTTCGCTGTGTCCCATCTGTACCGGTCACCCGCTAGGAACGCCAAAATATCGACAAAGTTTAAAACGAGATCGAGATTATTTTCCCGTTTGAATGTCAATTTAATAGAGTCAGAACAATATTATTGATAAGGAAGCCATTTCGCGATAAAATTATTGACTTTCGTGGGTACTATAAAAGTTGTAAATTTTGAAGGTTGAAGCTACCAGTGAGGTGTTTCATTTATAAAAGGCATACATTTAATCGCACGCCTCAAAAAATGAAATTGCCCGCCTATCGATAACACCCCAAGGAAACGAAATTGCCACGCCTAAGAAATGTATTACACGGGTAAAAACGAAGTAAGTAGTGCACACATCCTCATATAAGTTGTGCACACAAGATCCAAAACACTAGAAATCCTATGAAACGGACAAATACACAAAGTAAGTAGTGCACACATCTTCATACAAGTTGTGCATACAAAATCAAAACACTCAAAATCCATTGAGGAGGACAAAAACACCACCATATAAGTAGTGCACACTCAATAACATGCAGAAAAATGTGCGATCCACATTTAATTCATTCAACTATAATATATCTAGTAAGTAAACCTGATACGGGAAGAAACAACAGGAAAGAAGACAATGGAATGCTTTGGTTACTGAGAAGTCTGCACAAGCCTCAAGGTAGCATTCCAAGTGGAGTTTTTTTTTTTTTTTTTACCATCACCATAATATATTTCTTAAAGACATTACAATATTGATACATATTAATGCAATTAACAAATATAAGTTTTCAAATAATTTACAACAGCTAAGCCCAACCGCTTCTTGAATAAATCTGAGTTCACAAACGCCGAAAAGAGTCGAAATTAACATCCGCCTGCCACTTGACATGTGCAGCGTGAAAAGCTTCCTGAAGATCGAAAGGAAGCTCCAAATGGGCCTGAAGATTAGACTCTATCAAGAACCTTGATTGCCAAAAAGGGCCTGCGAAAAGGAAGCGTGGAAATGGCGAATCACGGGAAGGATCAGAAACGGCGAACTCTTGAATACAAGTCAATAATGAAACGTCCGCGGCTGTTGCATTGATCCATATAACTACCGCGCATCCCCTTAGCATCATACTTCTGCCGAATCATATTATTTTGACGACGAACCTCAGTATTTGACCAACCAGTGAAGATCTCACGACAATGCTCGAAATCCAATGCATTAACCAACTGACTCGACTGACTCCTCCGGGGTGGAACAACTGGGAAAACACCTCCATCAACAGTCATACCTCACTCATGAGGAGTTTGAGGTTTATTATGGGGAGGCAGTCTCTACTGTCAAGCCCATCCTGGCTGGAGTTCCTCACAATAAATGCAGCAAAATCATCAATGCGTGTCGTGTGCCAGTCTTGGCGTGCATTTATGGCGTTCGTCATGGTTTCAACGTCGTGTCAGTTTCTTTCTATGGTGGGAGGGGAACTGGCGGTCAATATAATTTTATGAGGCGTGCACTTATATATTTCCCTTTATAAAATCTTACCTTTCCAGCAGTTGTCAGTTTCACTATTGATAAGGGCTATAATCGAAATTTCGATTCGAGTAATTTTAAAATTCAATTGGTTAGTTCCATTTTGTGGTATGCAATGACTTAATAAAATGTGAGGACAAACTTTTTTTCTCCACCCAACGGTACGGTGTACATTTTGTAGAAATCAAAAGTTTAAAATACGAGATTCTTGCTTTAATTGAGCTCGCTATTGTTCGTAGTCTTCTAATTTTTGTAATACTTTCTGATGCTCTTTTGAAATAAAATATCTGTGAAGAAAAATATTTGATAAATTTTTAAACTTCTTCTGACGAATTCCGGTAGGTCTTTCGATCCATGTTTTCAGCTTTGCTCTTCCAACATCCTTTTATTGTTCTCATCCAAATTATTTCAATGGTTCTCCTTCTTTATCAAAGAAATACAAATTGTTTTGAAGTTGTTAGAAAAAACGCGTAGCGAGAATAGAATTTATACCGGACCGTTTATACTGCTCTCGAGTTTTTCAAAGGGGAAATGTAGTTTTACGCTGTTATGATTACGAGATGTTGGTACCATTTTTCTCTTGTACGACCGGTCATATGAAATACTCGTAAAATGCCGGCGTATTTTGTTTTATTTAAATTCAATCGCTGTACACGTACAATAGTTACGTGATTTGAATTCGACGCCTCTTACAAATGTTCGAGCGAACATGAATCTTTGTTGAAAAAGTAAGTTCTTTTTCGTAAAGATAATTCACCGTATCTCTCGCGGGAAAATTGAGAGCTAATCGTTTTTCTTTCATCAACTCACTTCATTTTCTCTTTAAGCATAATGAGTGGGTAAGATAGGTAAATGGTACGTTATCTAATTACTTTAACATTATTCAGATTATGAAATAATGCGCCCAAAAAATGAACAATTAGTTTCTTATTTCATCACTTATTTTTCCAATAAAACTATGGTGAATAATAAAGACATTAATTCTAGAGAATATTTTTATGGCGATCTTGTGAATCCTGTGTGATCACTAGAAATGGAGGATCATGAAGACTAAAATTTATAGTTCGATCTCTGAAAAGGTCATTGATCTCCTCTTGGCCTTCTGATTGTATCCACAGCAATTTTGGTACGTACACGAAACAAACGGATAAATTCAACATGATATTATTATCGAGGAACACATTTAGGTCAATTGAGCAAACACTAAAACTTGGATTTCACTTGCTCGGTTAAAGGATAAATCTTATTCTCAGGCCTGTGGATAGCCACAGCCGGACCTGGTATTGGAAATCATGGCGGGCTCTCCCGGTATCAAACATTCAGCAGGGGTATGCCAGTAAAGTAGGTTGAAATTTGTGTAGAGAAATTGAACGTTGCGTCCATGGTTATATGTCATCGGTCGAGTGAACTCTTGTGTGCCCCCTTGACAAGCTCTGGAGCCGGGATTCATCCAGTGACGACCCTTTGCAGAGGTCACAATCAGTGAGGTCAAAAACCATGAGATTTACTGTGGGGTAGGAACAGGTGTCACGATTTAAGGAGTCTCCTGAGGGGAAACACATGAAGTGGGTCTCTCGTGGTGATTGGTGCCAGCTAGTTAAGTAGTGGCGAGGCTCTGGATGAATTAGGTCGCATAAATTCGCGAGGCAAAGGGTGGCCTCCTCGGATAAGGTCATAGTTGACTGCGACTCTGTGGACGTGGTTTTGGTGAAGTGTAGCCGTCAGGCTGCTATTGATTGGCCGATGGGGTGGATAGTTAAACAGAAGCGATCAGAAAGCGTTCTATGACAATCGAGGCAAGGCCATGAGTTGGCATGAGACGAGTGAACAAATATAAATCTGGTCAAATCCTTGTTATGCGTGAGTGAACTGTATGAGGTTAGGGCACGGGTAGGTCAAATGCAATTGTTTTCGAACAAGTTTTAAAAGCTTTTACAGGAATTTCAATGCAGAGGCGTAGTTGGCTCAAGATTGAAACAGATGCTTTTCTGTGCATTATGGGTTTGTATTCTCAGTGAATTATGCAAATACCTCGTAGTTTTGAGGACTCTATACCACTTAAGCAGCTGTCCTTATGTTTATCAAGGTCAAATTTATGGAAGCATTCTCGTATACCAATGGATGCAAATGAATACGAAGAAATTTAATAATCGAATTTTCTTTACAAATTATACGTTTTTTTATAGAATTGCAGCCTTAATTTATGAAGAGTCTCAATTAAAGTTATACGAGTACTTAGGAATCCACTGAATACTCATTGATCCTCACATACAGACCCACACTGAGTCATGAATATAACTGCGAGCAATGAATGACGGGTACGAATGGAGATGTGTGGGGAATAAATAAAGGTTGTCAGGAGGATTCCTATCTATGCCGTTCATGTATCGGAAACCTTTTCAAACCTGGCGTCTATCTTCCATGAAAAAGCACTTACCTTTCATTACTGATTCATGAAAGCGTATTTCAAGTATTAAATATTTAAATAGTGTGTTATAGTACGTGCGCGAGCTCTAATATTGCATGTGTAAAAATGTTTTTCCATATTATTTCGTATACGTATTCGAAAAATGCTGTACTTAGTCGGGGATACATTTTATTGGAATATGCACTCTTGTGAGAATACAGATTCTTTTTTATTTACACAGGAAAATTAATTTTGATGAAAACCTGAATTAAAATCTATATTACTATACCTACTTTGCCCGATATACAATTTAGCTAAAAAATAGCTAAAACCGAATAATATACGTGCATTCTATTACTGTATATAATAAACTATATAGATATAAGAGTAAAATGAATTACCTAACAAATTTGAAGAAAAAAAACAATTGAATTCTACATGGAGCATCGAATTTATCTATCTGCGTAAAATGAATTGCCTAGAAAAATAAAAGGTCAACCTTACATCGATTACCTCGCCTCTTTAAACAACCTCACCTCAGGTTAGATGTCCAAAGTCTCGATAAAAGGTGGCTAACTTTCTTGGACGTGAGACAAGAAAAATGAATTTGACAAAAAGTTTTAATGATGTCACAATGTCCACATAATTGTAATGATAATAAGTTTCTAATGAAGGAGAGCCAACAGGTAAAATAGAAAATAGTAGTCATAAAAATATGAGAATCCCTTATCAGTGTCAACTTTTTGAATAAAAATCACTTCAATTGTAAGAAGTAAAAGAAGAAAAGCGATTAAAATATTTGTAAAATGGCATTATGGTTGTATTCTGAAAATAAGAATAACTGGAGGGGAATGAGAAACAAACGAAAAGAACGTGAGGATAGGGAAGATGATTGAAAGAAGAGGTAGCAATTGAGTCAGATGGTGGTACTCAAATTTTAAGGCAGGAGAAAGAAAATGGATGTGTATAAGTTGGAGTAATTGAGTACCATAGGTAGTTGCGGGAGTTGGAAACCGTGTTGGGAATGATTACACGGGACAGAGGATGAGACATAGATTATATTGTGGGAAGTACGTTGATTTTGGAGAGTAGGACAGGAAAAAAGATGATAGATCGTCAGATTATCTGCATAATAAGATTTAAATAAAGGTAGAGCATGGAAACCCAGGAGGAGATGAGAATGTTCAAGTTGAGAGTGACCAATTCTATATCGAGCGAAAATAACCTCTTTATGGTGGGAATTTCTGTTCGATGAAGACTGAGGATAAATTAACTTTTAATGATTCCAAGTTTGTTGCAGGGTTGTTTTTTTATGTGAGTGATGCAAGAATTAAGCTAGGATTAAGAAATAATGAAAGTTTTTATGGTCGTAAGTAGTTACAAGGTGGGGTCCTTAATTTTGGGTGAAAGGGTGCAGTTTTTAGGCGCGCAATCAGTTTGATCATGTTGAGGGTAACTGATGTGAACTGATCGAGAATCAAATAAAAGATACGTTTTGTACAGATGAGCGTGGAAAAGTGTGAGCTTAACCTAATTAGAATTCCAACACCTCATGTGAGAAATTGAGAGGGATGTATTTATGAAAAGTAGGGGGTACAATTCTACAGGGACTTGGACAAAATAAAGATTGTAATAAAGCTTCTAATAGATTTCTATTATTCAACCGAACCAAGTTGAACTGAAGGTTGTAATAAAAAACAATGGCGTCTTCAACAAAGTTAAACAAGGAATTCACAGATCCTCTTCTATAGGAGTGATTGGTTTCGATATTGAAAATTGAATTCAAAATTGGACTCCCACGAAAAGTTTTAATGACGTCACACAGTACACACATGTATTACGAAGATCAGCGTGAAAATGAATTATTCAATAGCAAATTGAAAGTACTCGATTGTCCTTTGCATCACATGCCTAATTTACCTGATACAATTAAGCTAAAAAATAGCTAAAGCCTAATATTATAACGGTAACGATCTTCTCTTTGCACTTCTTACCTCATTTTATCCGATACAATTTAGCACTTCGCAAATTGAAGGATAATTAATTTGGCAAAAAGTTCTAATGACGTCAAAATGTCCACATAATGATGGAAAGTATCTAATGAAGGAGAGCTAATAGGCAAAATAGAAAATAGTAGTCACCAAAATATGATGATCCCTTATCAATGTCAACTTTTTGAATCAAAAATCACTTCAATTGTAAGAAGTAAAAGAAGAAAAGCAACTGAAATATTTGGAAAATGGAACTGAGTAACACAGGTAGTTGCGAGAGTTGGAAACTGTGTTGGAAATGATTACACAGGTCAGAGGATACAACTGAGAAAATACTTTGTGGGAAGTAGGTATGTTGATTTTGAAGAGTAGGACAGGAAAAAAAGGTGATAGATTCTCAAATTATCTGTATAATAAGATAGTAAGGATTGTAATGAAGCTTCCAATCAGATTTCTAGGATTCAACCAAAAGAAGTTCAATTGAAGGCTGTAATAGAAAACAATCACATGTTTAATAAAGTTGAATAAGGAATTCCCACATCCTCTTCTATGGGACGGATTGGTTTTGATATTGAGAATTGAATTCAAAATTGGAGGGGTTCCAAAAAGAGGAATTAGATTTGATAAAATTTTGAAAATTAAGCCAACTATAGCAGGAGGGACTCGGCAAAAATTGAGACATTTGAGCTCTATTATGATAGATAACGGATAGGAAAAATTTGCAATATCAAAGGAGTCAGATTTGAAAAGATTTTTAATATTGGGAATCGAGCTATATATGACAGGAGAGGAACTTGGAAAAAATTGAACCATCAGAGGAGTTGAAATATTGAAAACGCATTTTGTAAATCGACCTATACAATTATGACAAGTGGATAACTTTAAAAACTTTCAACTTCCAAGCTATATTTTTTAAGAGAGGAACATGGAAGAATTTCAACTTCCAAGATATATATGACAGGAAAAGGACTTGGAAAAATATCAACCATCATTCTAGGCAAATGGCGAGACGCCAAAATTTTCAAAAATCCCTCCCCCTATGGAACAGGTTTCCTATTAAACCTCGATTTAGGTTATGTAGTTGACATCATTAAAAAAATGGAGATACTCTTAACATCATCAGGATTTAACAGAAGAATCCCTATAGAAGTGAATTACAAAAATTAGGACTCGACGTCAGGAATAATTGTTAGCTGGAGGTGGGTGGACCCGAAGTAATGTATTGAGGGTTTTGAGACAATTTGTTCTAATTAAGCTAAATGAAGGAAGGGATTTTCAAAGTCTCAACTTGATCAACTCGAGAATAGAAGGAGGAGTTATTTTATTTGCATGTAAAAAAGAGAGGTCATAGAACTGATCATTGCTGAAAATTGGAATGACTGTAGCAACAAAATATACGTAGAATCAATTATCACTGTATGGATAATTGGAGGAGATGGATGCAGAAAACTGAAAAAGAAGAGTAGGAAGAGAGGGAAAAATGGAAGAGTGTGATACTGATGAAGAGAACAATTCGGAAGACTCAGAAAACGATAAACAAAAAAAAAAAAAAGGTTGTATGGAAGAACAAGACAAGTAAAGAATGAAGGAGTGTGAAATTGAACGAAATTAAGAACGATGAAGAGCTTGAAAAGAAAACTAAACAGATTGAATTGAACTACGAGATGAAAAGATACAAAGAAAATGGTGCATCTAACTAAGAAATTCCAAATAATATTAAACTCCAGAGTTACTCCCTTTGTTTCATGTACCTTACCCAACTTCCTAAATAACAGGATTAAAAGTAGCTATGAGTACTTTGTGTTTGCATAAGAATTTTGAATACAGGTCCAAAGAAAAATCATCTGGAGAATTTCTACTTTTTTTTCTTTTTTAAAAACTTCTGTTTTGTTAAAAGTGATAGTCAATATGAAAAAATATATTTTAAAAATTTAGATGACACAAATATCAAAAAATGCATAAGATTAAATGAAAAAAATAATATATTATAATAATATTCGAATTCCGAAAAAGGAGAAATATCTAAAAATAAAAACTCAGCGCTCCGCGCCTCGCCAGGGGGGTCCCGTTCATTTGGGCGCGGCCGTTCGGGCGCGAACCCCCATATAAAGCTCAATTCAGCGCAGCGGGGAAAACTGTCATCATTAAAGAATGTAAGCTTGTTAGCGTAACCCAGAAGACACCACGTGGAGGTCAGCTTACAACGTCTTCCATCCACAAAACATGAAGTTTTGCTTCGGCAAAATTCATTCGTAACACAAATTCATTCAGAGGCGACTATGAAGGTAAATTGTGAGCTACCGCTCTCAAGTACTCTATAGGCTCCCTGTCGTCGTACTCAATGAGCAATCTATACAGAGAAACTCAAAAGTCAGTAAGTCATTAAGATTGCCTATGAAACAAGGAAAAGGCAAACATGTCTAGTAACAAAAAACACTACTATGTTTTGTGGATGGAAGACATTGTTCGCTAACAAGTTGCTGTGGTGTCTTCTGGGTTGCGCTAACAAGCTTTCATTCTTCAGTGATGACAGTTTTCCCAGCTGCGCCCAGTTCAGCTTTACATGGGGGTTCGCGCCCAATTGAACTCGCGCCCAGATGAACCCTGCGCCCAAATGGCCACGCCCGAACGGCTGCGCCCGAACGGCCGCGCCCAAATGAACCCGTCCCGGCGGAGCCTCCCCTTGACCCCCCCCCCCAATTGATTTACTTTCAGTCAAGCTGAATAGATAAGGTGTGGAACACGTTCTTTGTTTCGAAATTTTCTGGCATAGGCAAATAAATTAAGATCATATTTCATGTCTTTCTCAGTATTATAAGACTATTTTGCGGTTGCATTTCTTATTTATTCCACCTACCCCACCTTCTTAGAGGAAGGAGAAGGAGAAGCTTAAAGGAAGTGAGATTATCTATTCCTCGAGTTTCATATTATAATTTTACTTCTCTAATTGTGCTTATGGATTTAGATCTAGAAACTATGATTGTTGAGTATAAGTACCCTGGTAAAACTGAGTCCAAAAAAATTTCTGGCATAGCCAAATAAATGAAGATCATGTTTCATGTCTTTTATATTTAATCAGTGATCTTGAAATATTTTAAGTCTAGGCTTCTACTAGGTCAAGTGTTCGTGAGATATTACTCGTTTACCCCGTTACCTATCTTGGCGTCGCAAAAGTCTTGTATGAGAAATATTTTGAGGTATCACCTATTGTATTCAATAGTATGAGAAAAATCAAGTCTTCTATGAGAAATATGAGGTATCGCCTTTATGAGAAATATTTTGAGGTATCGACTTTCGTGGGTCTCACTGTCTTGCTGTTGTATTGGAATGGTATGAAAAATTTAAGTCTTCTATGAGAAATATTTTGAGGTAACCTTTTGTGGGGCTCACTCACTCCGCTCGTTCGCCCCCTGTCTTCCTGTTGTATTGGAATGGTATGAGAAAATTCAAATCTTCTATGAGAAATATGAGGTATCGCCTTTATGAGAAATATTTTGAGGTATCGACTTTCGTGGGGCTCACTCGCTCCGCTCGGTCCCTATCTCGGTTTAGCATAAGTCTTATATAAAATATTTTGGGCTTCCGCCTTTCGACCCCTTCCTTGCTGTACTCGTAGACTTCGAAATTTTTCCAAGTCCCAAGGTCATTTGCACGGGCGCACACACCTCGGACGCACGCAAATTATGAAATCAGGGTAGGGATCAGGATTTCGAAATTATCCCAAGGTCTTTGCGCGGACGTACGCAAATTTTGAATTCACCATGCGGGGTGTACTCGCAAATTTCTGAATCACTCACGGGGTAGAGATGTGCACGGACGCACGCGCACGTTCGCAGTGATTATTTTCAGTTGAACGAATTACAAAATTTCTCATTTATTCCCTTTACGCCACCTCTTTGAAGGAAGGTGAAGGAGAAACTCAAAGAAAGTGAGATTACGTATCTTTAGAATTGAAAATGTCTATGCGCCTCGCCAGGGGCCCTACCTTTTTAGCTACCTAAAATCTGTTGCTACCTGAAATCTGTTGTTACCTAACATGGGATGCTATGGAAAATCTGTCGTTTTTATTAAATCTGTCGTTTTTATCTGTCGCTCGATTATGCTCGATTTTTCAAAAATACCTCCTCGATATACAAGACGTGTTCCACGTCAAAAATATGTGACCACGTGAAAGCGCTCCTAGTTTTGTATATAATTATCAATTCGAATGACTACAGAGCTAGGTTCGATAGCAAGTCTCTAAAGAGAAGTTGAAACGATTTCACGCATTGAATTAATCGGATATTTTTGTAGGTACGTAGTAGGACACAATCAAAATGTATCACTATAAGTTGGACTCGCTCAAACAGTTTCGTTCTCATTAATACAGAAAATCATAAAACATGGACAAACATATCGTAGTGGGAAAAATACTGGATATTTCGTCGAATCTTACGAACGCCGCCCGTTTTATTGTGTATTCGTAATATGGGGAACATAATGAAGAAACGGCAATGGCGGTCACGTATTTCAAATAATCTCCTATTGATTTCATATAAAAATACGTTTTATGAGTTTATTGAATACATTCATCTTGTAAACTGACGGCTCCTAAGTTATATTTGAGAACTATAAAAGTAAGAATCCTCCTCACTGGGCCGTGCTGATAGAATTTTTCAATGGATCTATATACTTATTATAATGAGCGTCTGTTAGAGTGTTACACTGGCACTTGAATGAGTTAATTTTGATGCGGGTGTTGTTTTCATCGCTGATTTAAGGGCAAATAAATGTTAGTGTCGCGGCAGGCGCGTTGTGACTTAGTAAGCTCAGAATACATACAAAGATCGCCTGTATTTGTAGATGGACACGCGTTCTCTAAATTTAACTTGATTTGATACACTTTTTCGCCTATTTTCTCGATAAGCAATCGATCTCCGTGTATAGAACGTGCATCTGCGTGTACAAGAATTAATCTATATATTTGCAAAACAAAATTAGACAAAAAGGGTGTCATTCTTCTCGCAATTTGAAGCATTTACGAAAACGGAACTCTATAGTGTTATGGGGTAGATGTATATGTAAGGGTCCCAATCTGAAAATTGACCAAAGCTCTGACTTAGCGAGAGCTACAAGACTGATACTAGACAGTCTCACGATTTTCCCAGGAGTGGTCTGAGTCGAAAAACCATCAGGGTCTTCCCTCTACTGTTTGTTGTACTGCCCCCACAGAACTAAGTACAAGATCGGACACTTAGTAGTCTTTTACAAATGTAGGCTCAGTATACTGTATGTTAGGCCTAGCATAATGAAAGTAGCGAAGGTCGAAATTTTTCCACGGGGTTCCCGGACATCCCCTCGATAGTCGTTTCCTCGAATACCACTTTCTCGAAAGTTAATTACTCGATTTTTTTGTTCGAACCATTTCCTCGAATACCACTGCCCTGAAAGAGAATTACTCGATTTTAACATTTTGTAAGTTTTATTTCTGTTTAAAAACGTAATGAATATTCTACAATTCTACAAGTATGATGTTGTAAGACTAGTGCGTAAGTAGTCCAACACTGGGTTCGTCGGCAGATTCCTTCGGTGCTCTCTTCTCATCGTCTTCCCCAACGCCTCGCGTTCTGGTAACTGACCGAAGACTGTTTCGCTGACACCTGCCAAGTCCTCTCGTAGGATTTGCGAAGGTGGTGGGCCGCTAACCGATGAACCGAGCTGACCTAAGGGTAGAATAGGTAATGCGAGTCTTGTCAGTGGTCTCTCCAGTGGAAGCCCGAGCAGGGTATGGAACCCTTCAGGTCAAAAGGCCATGAGCTGGACTTCATGGCAGGGACATAGCG
This sequence comes from Aspidiotus rigidus, assembly GCA_035079385.1. Taxonomy (NCBI): domain Eukaryota; kingdom Metazoa; phylum Arthropoda; class Insecta; order Hemiptera; family Diaspididae; genus Aspidiotus; species Aspidiotus rigidus. The sequence goes on along the minus strand of JAVHKY010000003.1, from coordinate 13,499,554 downwards.
TCATCACGGAGTCTCTTGTAATGGGGCGTGTGCGGTGATTGGCATCGGCTAGTCAGGCCAAGTGGTACCGGCTGAGTTAGGTGCCAGGGGCCTTGTCGCACAAATCCAAGGCTGGGGTTGGCCGCCCCATATAAGGTGGTAGTAGACTCGGTTCTGCCCCACTAAAGTGGACACTGCGGGGCAATTGTAGGAATTGCTAAACCTGTAGCCATCAGGCTGCTATTGGGCGGCTAATGGGCACTCGACATTACATAAATGGTAAAAGGGAAATGATCAGAAAGTTCTACCAGTGTGACAACTGGGGCAAGGCCCTGTGTTGGTGTCAAGATGAGAGAATAGGTGAAGGTCTGGTCAATTCCCTGCAATTTTTGAAGTAACAGTCTATGGAAAATGACGTGCGTGACCGCAAGTTAGGTAGGTCGCGGTCGCATAGGCGTAAGTTACAGGTATGCTCAAACGAGTTTTAAAACCCTTTTACAGGAAATTCAATGGACAGGCGGAGTTGGCTTAGCAGCAAGATTTATCAAGATCCGACTGACGTAAGTAGCTCGTTGGTGTATGTTAGGTCAGTGGTTCCCAACCTTTTGGAGACGTCGGACCCCTTCAATGCTCCAGCCTTTTTTTGCGGACCCTCTACGAAAAAAGCATTATTGAACTCGAAACATGTAATATTTTTTTCATTAGAATGAGTTACAAAATAAATTCTGAAAATATCAAGTTTTATTTAGGCAGGTTTTTCTACCTACTCGCATTTAATTTTCTTTTGTCCTACAACCAGATACCACCTTTTTTAAAAATTATAATAATTATTTTCAGACTTCTGCGGACCCCCGGGCTCGGCTCCGCGGACCCCAGGTTGGGAACCACTGTGTTAGGTGGTATTCTCGCTGGGGCAGGCATTTTATTAGGGTTACACGAGGTATAGAGGGTGGACCAGTAAGATGTTACCAGTTAAATGGGAGTTTGCGCTAAATCTGTCGTAGCGCGAAAACACAAAACGTTAGACGTATAGCTTAAATATACGAGTTTTGTATCTCAATTTTATCTTTAATTTGAGCGACATCCGAAGTTTCTACGACTTTTTTGAGCCGAATTATGGACCAAAATGTGCCGAAAGATCACCAAATGCCCGGGTTCCCAAAACAGGGCTTGAAAATTAATTAATTTACAGTTTGAACTGAATTTCCAAAATTTTAAGAATCGAATTATTGTTTCTTAAGTGAATTTGGACGGGGAAAACGAAAAAAATAGTAACAAAGCCCTAGGAAGCACCAAAATGGGTTAATAGGCCCAAAATGGGTCAAAATTTCCCCAAGTTGGAAAATTGTTCCAACTTGTGAATTGTAATTCGATTTTCAAGGGGAATTACGTGCTGAGTCCGAAAAAAATGTTTAAAAAATTCTTCGAAGCATCGAAATGGGTTAATGAGCCTAAAAAGGGTCGAAATTTCCCCAAATTGGAAAATCGTTCAAACTTTCAAATTTTGATTTGGTTTTTAAGTGGAATTTCGCGCTGAGTCCGAAAAAAATGCTTGAAAAATACTTCGGAGCACCGAAATAGGTTGATGAGCTCAGAGAGAATCAAACTTCCTCCAAGATGAAAAATTTGCGTAATCTTTAAAAGTTGTTTTCAATTCTGAAGTAAAATTTAGCGCCGAGTCCGAGAAAAATACTTTAATGACCCTAGATGATGTCCAAAATGGAAAATCAAAAATTTCTCTCATGCTGCACTAAAATTGTTGATTCAGGGGATGGAAGGAATGTCGACAAGTTCATCTGCCGTTGAGTGCTCGCAGAGTGAGAGATCGATTAGCGTCGGGTGACAGATCTGAAAGAGGAAATTGCGGAAATTCTCCTCATTTGGGGAGTGGAGGGAGACGACAAATTCATCTTCCGTTGAAGGTTCGCCGTAAGAGATCGACTAGGGCTCTGCGTATGATCAAAGCGGGAAAAATGCGAAAACTCTTGTTGTTTCAGTCAAAGAACGCATAGTTGGTCCTTGCGATGAAAGATCAACTGACGCCCCACATATGAACAAAGCGGGCCAAAGTGCAAAAACTCCTTGATTCAGGTAATGGGAGGATACCGCAAATTCGGTCTTGCTCGTGATGAGCGATCAGCTACAGCTCAGTCTTTGATTGAAGCTCACGAACGTCCGGAATTTCTCGGGGTTTCACCCGGAGGAGGGAATGATATCGTCAAGCTCGACTTTCGTCATGAGCTCGCGGTAAGAGAACGATCAAGACCCCGTGTAAGACAAAAGCAGGCGAATGATCCCTGGGTTCAACATAGATCGACTGAGGTCTCGTGTATGATCAAGGCGGGTGCTTCCGCAAAAGCTCGTGTTGTTTTGGGCGAAAAAGAGAATGACACCGGTGACTTCGTTTCCCATTTGACCCTTTTTGGGCCCATTAACCCATTTTGGTGCTTCGCAGAATTTATTAAGAATCTTATTCAGATTCAGCACTAAATATCTCAGAATCGAGAACAACTTCGAAGATGAGACGGTTTTATCATTTTGGGAAAATGTTCACCCTTTTTAGGCCCATTAACCCATTTTGGTGCTTCGCAGAATTTTTTAAGAATTTTATTCAGACTCAGCGCTAAATTTCTTCGCAGAAATGAGAAAAACTTCGAAGATTAGGCGGTTTCATCATTTTGGGGGAATTTTGATCCTTTTTGGGGCCATTAACCCATTTTGGTGCTTCGCAGAATTTTTTAACAATTTTATTCAGATTTAGCGCTAAATTTTATATCAGAAGCGAGAAAAACTCTGAAGATTAGGCGGTTTTATAATTTTGGGAAAATTTTGCCCTTTTTTGGGCCCATTAACCCATTTTGGTACTTCGCAGAATTTTTTTAACAATCTTATTCGGATTCAGCGCTAAATTTTAGTGCAGGATTGCGGGACACTTTGAAGATTACGCGATTCTTTCAATTATGGAGAATTGTTTTTCTATAATTATACAACTTTGGGAACCCCTGCTCTACAATTTCGGCACATTTTGGTCCAAAACTCGGCTCAGAAAAGTCGTAGAAACTTCAGATATGGCGCAAATTGAAGATAAAATTGAGATACAAAACTCGTCTAACGTTTTGAGTTCTTGCGCTACAACAGATTTAGTGCAAGTACAGGATAGGAGGGGGATTTGGAAAAATGTTGACTCTCGACCCATATAATAGGATTTTCTATATGTTCTACTTTTTGAAAGACCTTCCGCAAAGGAGTACGGGTCTTACGGGTTCCCTGCTCGCCGTTGCAATTCCTTCTCGTTATTTTCGTAAAACAACTTAATATGGTCGTATTACTGATTGTTATGAAATTGCTAAGAAAATTTTAATTTTCGTCGTCGGATACTAGAGATCGAGTAATTGTCTTTCGAGGAAGCGGTATTCGAGGAAATGTCTAGTCGAGCGAATGGTATTCGACGAAACGGCTTTGAGGGAGTGTCCAAGAACCCCCTGGGATGACGTTATAAAGTGTGACGAAAGTGAAGGTGCGAGCTAAAATATCAAGAACATAATTTTCCGCTGATTTTGTTAGGCACATCGCCGTTTCACTAGCTGTATCCGAGAATTTGCCACTGGGTTCAGCCTAGATTTTTGTAAATTTGTAACGTAACTTAGAAAACCATATTAATGCTGTCAAATTTGGTATCCACGAGGGTAAAATTTGGGATCTTGATGATTCGACGACCACATTTTAATCGCCACTTGTACGTTGTCAAACTAAGTCAGAGCCGCAGTGAGAGGACGTATTGTCGCCGTCTATCATAAACGAAGCTGCTGATTAGAAGGGATAGTTACTTTAAATACGAAAAAGTACCGTAATTTATTTTATGCAAAAAAAAAAAAAGATAATCATCCACGAAGATGCTGAATATCGAAATTTGACTTTCGTTTCTTTTATCCACATCAAATAATTCAAGATTCTGGCCCTTAGTTCGCTTTGTTGATCGCGAAAGACGCGCTAAAAAGAGACGTCGAAATCTGTGCTCAAAGGAATAACCGAAACGAAGTTGCGGGGGAAAAAAGAAACGTATTTTAATACGATTCTACCGCTAGCGAAAACTATTCATCGGGAAAAATAATCGACGGAGAATTCTGAGATTGATACATAGCCGCGTGAACCTACTGAGAAAGTTGTATACGTACATTATTATGAGACAGTCACGTTCAATTTTTTTGTCGCACATGTGATAGGGAATTGCGGTGATAGGTTTTTTTTCTTTTTCAACGTCTCGATATTATTTCCTCAGTATATTTTCCTTTCTTTTTGCCATACATCCGAGCGTACATATACTTAACTTACACGACACACATTCGTACGATTGAACTGTCAGAAATATATTTTTCGAATATACCGCGGCGGAGATAGAGTCTTTCGAATGTTCCGCTTTGTGAAATTTTTCGCGAGAATTTTGCTTTCATGAAAAAATATAAAATTTAACATTTCCAAAAACGTGATTATAACAGAGATTTTCGTAGAGTGTATACGATATAGGTACGCCTCTACAGATGAGAATATGAATGCAAATGTGTTCTCTCGCGCTCTCATTTTATTTCTCTGCATCGTACATTATCACGAAATTTATTTCGACGCTTTTGCTGCCGGCGGGAAGATTTTTGTATTCCTGAAAATTATTCATAAATCATAATACTTGTTGGGAACGCTGTACAACTGCGTGTAACTTTTACAGTATTTTATCATTTCGTTGTCTGCTCCAAAGTCTGGTATTTTTTTTTTATCACTAAAATGATACGGACTGGACGACTAGAAAATCACGATAAGTTCTGGTGCACTTATGGTCTTCAATATTGTGGAGGTGTGTATAAAAAAACGAGATGGATAATAAGTACCTCTAATAATTAATGAGTATGAAAGAACTCGCGGATAGGTACGACAGAAATTTGGCTACCAAAATTGTTTGGAAATAAGTTTTTGAGCTTTGAAAAGCTGGTGTATCGCACAAAATTTTACCTCCTGTCTTTGGCAGTTATTGTTACATATTGTTGGTGACATAAACTGTATGCACAAAATAACGTTACAGCATGTTACGGGTAGGTTCAAACTTGACTCAAACTATTTACAAATATTAATTAGTTATTTCGCCAATGGTTTTGACAAAATCGTCATCTTTGGGTGACGGCAGCAATCATATCGTATATTAGAAAAGTTCGCAGTGAAATATGAGTAAAACAAACTATCAATCATGCATGTAGGTATCTGGTCTACACTGACAAATTTCCTTGTAGCATGTTTTGGTCGTTTGATGCATTCGAATTGCCATATGAAGCTTCAATAAAATGTGAAGTCATCAGTGCAGCGTTTTTTCGCCCACCTTATTCCTTGAACCAGAAAAAATTCAGTTTTTTTTTTTTTTTTTTTAAATAAAACTGTACTGGATTGAGAAGATATCCATTCAATTCAAGTCGATATTCCTAACGGGTCGATTATAAATAAATTGAGAGCACAAAAGTAAATTTGTGAACGATTTACGAACCCTTACTTCACCAAGGGTATCGGTTTGTGCTCTATTTTTACAAGCTCGCGTAGGAGAAATTCCTAGTCAAGGGGTACTTTCAACGCCGTCTGTGTCTCCCACGTTGTCGGTGCTACCGACTTTTACATTCAGTCGGCCATTTACCTCGAATGAAACGAAAAATCACACACCACTCTCAATCGGAAAACATTACCGCCGACTTGCACTACAAAGAGGATACCTTGCCCTTGTATATGCCATCTTTTCTCCATATTCGCTGCTTCTACATGTGCAAGTATCGCTTGATGCTGAGTTTCTACAATCTGATGAAGAAAAATATCTAATTATCGTCAGTGAAAATGTTTACTTCTCTGGGGTGTAGCATCCTACTCACCCCCGTACTCTTTACCTCAATTATATCCATTTTTGTTTCTTCGCTTCCATCACTCTCCTGCAGGTCTACTTTGTATGTTTTTTCGTGGGTGGGTGGTTGAGACTTTGTGAAGCGCAGGTGGATCGTTTTCAAAGTCGTTATCGCCGTATCTTCATCATTTGCTTCAACCGTTACAGTAATCTTTTTTCAAAGAGTATCGCTGAGAGTGGCACCCTCACTAATAATTACCTAACGAAAGATGAAGTACTTCATACATACATATTCACCTCACTGGCCTTTGTCGCCATTGGAGGGGCGACAAAGCCAATAACTTCAAGAATTCTTCTTTCATCAATCCGAGATTGATGTTATTGAGGAACATTCGAGGTACATACATCGATGGCGAGACCTATGTGAGCTTTCTGTTCGAATACTTCTTTGATCTCCTGGTTGGTTGCATCTATCGCACATCCATTACACCAACACATTCCTCAGTTTCGTTTCCTCTCTCGACAGATCTTTGGTTTTTAAATTACCAAGGCCTTTGATTGATTAAGATGAGGTCAGACCATGAGGTATCAAATTCCTGAAACATGTCAGCCCGTGCTTGTTCTTCAATCTTCCCATATACCACCTATTTTGATATTTCTACGGGGAAAAAAATATTATTTTTAATTTAAAGAATGTCTAGAATCCAATCAATCGTCCAGTGGATACAATTTCTCTGATTGCCAATTGGGTATACGTCAATTTAAGTTTGTACGTTGGAGCTCCCAGAGACGGCTTCGGTTACATATTACTGAGGAGCCAACTTGAGGCTCTAAAATGAAATAATGGCTTTGACTCCCCACCTCGAGTTTTTGGCTTTCTTTTAGAGCCCATCGAGTAGAATTTTTTGTTTGCGAAGACCTTCGTATAAAAATAAAACCATTAAGACCATTAAAATACGTATTACAGGTTTTCAATTTTCTGATTTTTAGGCCTTTTAATAGCCTCTTGGCCTGGTCAAGACGCTCACAACTTTTTTAGATTTTTTTCTGGATTTCGTATGGATTTTGTACAAGAACTGAAAAAAAACTCATAAAACGTTTAGCAGGATAAGAATGGTCCATTTACGAGGTCTGTCAAAAAAGTTCCCGGACAATTATTTGTATGCGCCAATTGGCAACACTGGCAAGGAAACCTAATTGAATCTTGTTTGACTATTGAAATAAATTGATTTTTTGTGATGATTCCGTCTTGATGCCTTCTGTAGACCCAAAATGCTCCCATCCCATGGCATCTCATAGTCGGTCGATTAGGAAGAAGTCCCTACAAGTCAAATCAGGCGAATACAGGGGGTGGTCAAGCCCTGGTGTTTGACTTTGGACAAAAAAGCCTTTCATACCGAAGGCTGTACCATATAGTCGTACACGCCAAAAAACCTTCACTGTTGTCTTCATGTTGAACTCATGCATCACAAATCAAAATTACATGGTCAAACGCTCTTGTGACTGCCGCTGAAATTATTTTTATCTCTCGACAATTTCTGGCGAGTTTCCGCTTCGCACTGTAGCGCGCACGCATAAACCGGTTTAGCAGCACATGCAACAGCTGTTATCGACTCTTACCCCTCCCTGAAACGACTGAACACGTTGTACAACGCTGGTAGACTCTCCAACCACAGCATATAATATATTTTTCAATTTGGTATTTCCTTTTCCTGGTTTTACAAGGAACTTGATGACAATTTATTGCTCAACCTCTTTTTTACGCAAAAACATTGGCCTCAAATCGTCACGGACCCTCAAGGACATTCCTCCAAACAAATTAATTCATGAATCAAAGTGGAATTTTGAATATTGATGGTCGATAGTACAACAAAACAAGATTTAATTAGGTTTCCTTGCCAGTGTTGCCAAGTGGCGCATATAACTAATCATCCGGGAACTTTTTTGACAGACCTTATATGCACCAAAAGATGCTTCTACAAAATTTGGTACATCTTCTAACTGGTGTCAAAAAAAAACGACGTATATATTTTTTAACCGGGAACCCGCTATCTTTTTTTGTTGAGAGGAGGGGGTCCTCAGGAAACGGGAGCGAGCGCGGCCACACCCGACTTTTGTGACGTCATCATTTTGATGAAGATGGTAGGAGAGAGACTTGGACAAATTTCGACAAATATGGAAATTGTCATTCGGGAACCTGTTTCATCAGGGATTTTTTGGACGTCCGCTGTCCGGCCATCCGGAAAAGCTTGGAGCTCAAAAATTTTCCAAGGCCCCTCCTCCTATCGTATATAGCTTGTGGGGCATTACCTGTGATGTCACAGTTTGATGACGTCATAGGTCAGCCTTGTGATGTCACAATCTGATGACATCATGGATCACTTTTTTTTCAAGATCCCATTTTATTATGTATAGCTCCACAGTCCGGGCCTGTGACGGAACAATTGGATGACGTCATTGGTTTGACGTCACATAGTATAGGCCATAAAGACCCTTGTCTCAACATTTTGGGGGTAACGGGGGGAGTTTGCTGAAATATGTGAGGTTGGGTACCAGAAACAACATATTGAAAATCCCGCCCCCCCCTCCCACTTTCATGGAAAATTGTTTTGCGCCACATTTTAGGCCCCCAAATTTGGTTTTTTGGATATATCTCGAGAAATATAGGCTTGAGAAAAAAAATCAAGAGACAAAAAATATTTCCCTAGAAATTTAGTACCAAATAGACTACCTGCTTTTTAGCCTAGCTCTACAAGTTAGGCTAAAAATGGCACTTGAAGTTCAACTATTTTTTGATTTTCTCTAATTCTATTTTTACCGACTTTTATATCTAGAAAAGTGAGGTATTTGTTAATATGTTTGGAAATGTTGAAGCGTGAGGGAAGAAATGAGGGGTTGACTGGTGGGTGATTGGTTGTTTCTTTGGCCTCGACATAGATTTTTTTTGTTTTTCAAATCTCCTTGTATAGCTGCATTCTCAGAAGAAGAATCTTGAGATGGAGTTTGCATAGAAAATAGTGATATGATAGCGTGAATACAATTTATGAGTGTACAAGAGGAATAGCAGCTGGAGATAGCTTTAAGAGATGCCAGGAATCGGAAGTGATGAAGAATTGAACCACTCAGCCTAATATACAGTATACCAGACTAATACTAGGCTAAGAAAATGATTGTAGAGTTCTTTTTTTTAACCTACGTTTCTAGCTCTAAAAGTGCGGTATTACATCTGTAGCAAGATTGACAGGGGGGAGAAGCAGACAACTTTCTCGATGCTTTGGAGGCCCTATATTACTTTCAGCATGAAAAAAATCATGTTTCTCTTCATACCTAGGCCTATATTTACGCTTAAAGAAATTTTTTGTCCGCGGGTCTCCTCCAAAACTACTGGATGGATTTTTTCAAGACTTAGATAAGTTATAGTCTCAATCTGAAGATGGGCACCAACAATTTTTTCGACGAATAATTGATAGTAATTCCTCAGCGCGTTTCCAATTGAGTTTTAATACGATTACGTAGGGTACGGTTAATGATATTGGGAGTAATCGAAATATCAATGTGCAAAAATCGCAGAAACAACTGTTATAGTCTCGTAGCAGTGGTGGGGGAGGAGGAGTGGTTTATCTGGAGACGTTTCGTATAGGTTTTAGATGACTCCTAGCCTAAATTAAAACAAAATTCAAATTATTCCTTATAGGATTATAGGTATTTTTACTCTGTTATCAGTTGATGTGACGTCATAGTGATAGAATTTATAAACTGAGTTTTATTGTTCATTCTACAAATATTTGACATGATTGACAGGTCATTGGTATTTAATTTAAAGAGAGGGAGTTACTTTCTCAATGATTTTTGTATTCTATACGTTTAGCTTCTCTGGCATAAAGAGGTTGCTTCGAAATGTTGACTTCAAATAAAATTTATTCTAAGTCACAGTTCAGAAATTCTCTGTTTCATTCTCTTTAATTATAAAAATGTTTATGTTAATGCCACCCTGAAGTACCTTCCTCCAGAAATAGTAAGTCGGCGGGCTAACAGATTGGACAACCGCTTCCAATGAAGTGATGAACGACTTCAGTCACTGATCAGGACAATCAAGGGAGGAAAGAAGTAAATTCCAAACAAGAACTTCACAGGATTCCGTGCTCTGTGCAATACAAAAATAGTACATTTTGTAATAAGTGGCGAAAACGAACGATATTGGAACGAGCGCAGTGTAGCCACACGAGCAAAGCGAGTGTGGATAAGCGAGTTCCAATGTCGTTTGTTTTCGACACGAATTACAAACAGTACTTTTTATAATACATGTAGTGAAAGGAACACTTAGGCCTACAATTTAAATTGGTTATCACTGAACAGCTTGAACCAGAGGTGGAAACAAAAAGAAGAATTGGCTACGCCAAGGCAGCATTCGGAAAAATGAAAAGCTATCTCACCAGCAGAACCATCAACTTGAAGAGTAGGCAACAAATGTTAAAGTGCTACGTTCACTCCGTACTCTTGTATGGAACGGAGGCAACTACTTACACAGCGCAGACAATTAAACGAATGGAAGCGTGTGAAATGTGGTTTTACAGGCGTATGCTCCGTATACCATGGATAAAGAAGGTGACAAATGTGGAAGTACTGAAGAGAGCCAATGCGGAACGAACAATTATGGAGACGGTGAAGAAACGGAAGATCGGCTACCTCGGAATGATTATGAAGGACCCAAGATACAGACTCTTACGCCTCATGATGCAGGGGAAAATAGAAGGACGCAGAGGAAGGGGCAGGAAGAAAATATCATGGCTAAACAACGTAAGGAAGTGGACAGGAATAAAGCCGGCGGGAGATCTGATGCGAGCAGCGGAGGAAGACCAGCTGTAAAATAATTAATTAATTAAGAAAGCTAGGCTAATTTATAATTAAGATGTATCATATACCGATGAGATCGTCCACGCACAGACATGTGTAAGACAATAAAAAAAAAAAAAAAAAAAAAAAAAAAAAAAAAAAAAAAAAAAAATCGTTCAAAAAGAATATTTATAAATTTTTCGAATGGCACCACTGACTTGATTTTCGCCACTGGTAAAACATTTTCACCACGGTTCTGATAACGGCATGTTTCGCTACGAAAAACGAACACGATACGCAGCACTTTCGCTTCATGTATTATAAAAATTAATATTTGTATTTCTCTTATATTGTATTTTCGTTTTATTTATGTATTTTTTGTGTATTTTTTTATGTATTAAAATTTATTTAAAATCAAGATGTCAAAGCAACCTCTTTATGCCAAAGAAACTATATGTATACAATGCTTTTTCTTAAATGAATGCAAGAAAAAAATGGAATTAAAAAAAAATCGAAAAATAGTTGAACTTGTAGCCTAACTTATAGAGCTAGGCTAAAAAGCAGGCAGTTTATTTGGTACTAAATTTCACGGGGAATATTTTTTTTCTCATGATTGTTTTTTTCTCAAGCCTATATTTCTCGAGATATATCCAAAAAACCAAATTTTGGGGGCCTAAAATGTGACGCAAAACAATTTTCCATGGAAGTGGGGGGGGGGCGGGATTTTTAATATGTTGTTTCTGGTACCCAACCTCACATTTTTCAACAAACTCCCCCCGTCACCCCCAAAATGTTTGGACAAGGGATTTCATTGTCTTTATGGCCTGTACTAACAATCCACATTTTTATTCTAATTCTACATTCTTCAAATCCCACGTGCCCCCTAAAACTGGTTCTTCGCCCCCAATGTTCAACTCTGTTAAAGATCCCGTGAGTTTATCAGACGCTCTGAAAATAATAAAAATCAAAGATACACACCCGCCACAATGATTCATGTGTTACTTTTCCCCCCTCGAGTCGCAGCGGTACAAATTGTGTTACTGATAGCCGTGCACTCGCATGATGTGGAGGAATCCTTTTCCGGGACACAAGAAGACAATCATCTCCTTTATATTGTCATGCTCATGAATTCCAATATTTGAAGCATTGTCACCTCATTTCGAGAGGAGATTCCTGCACTTCATGGAAGTGCACGGCTCCCAGTAACACAGTTTGTACCTCTACGACTTCAGGGGATCAAAAATAAACATTCAACACTTTAAAGTAAAGGAAATGAATCTTAGGGATGGGTGTGTATCGGTTATTTACTATTACCAGAGCGTCCTAGCGACTGGAGAATTTATTGACTATTTTTTTCCAACTTGTAACACTTATTAACATAAGATTTGACTTAATTGATGAAGAACATACCAAAAATCAGGGCTCTCCATGTTGAAAAAGTGGATTTTCTGGACTTGGTATTTCTAGACCGTTCCGGCAACTGGAGAATTTATTGACTAACTCGGCGGGTGTATGTGTATTTACATAAGAATTGACCTTCTTGATAAACAGAATATGAAAAATCACGGTTTTCCATGTTGGAAAAGTGGTTTACCTGGAGTTTGTACCATTTCCAGGGCATCCCAAAAACTAAAGAATTTTTTGACTATTTTTTTCAAACTCAGCGGACATGTTTACATGAGAATTGAACGAATTGTGGAATGAAATACCAAAACTCACAATCCTTCAGGGTGAAAAAGTGGATTTCCCCGATTTATTGTCATTTCCAGACCATTACAGCGGCTGGAGAATTTGTTGACTATTTTTTTCAAACTTGGCGTACATGTTTACTTAGGAATTGAACGAATTGATGAATGAAATACCAAAACTCACGGTCCTCCAGGGTGAAAAAATGGATTTTCTCTAATTTTTGTCATTTCCAGAACGTTCCAGCGACTGGAGAATTTTTTGATCATTTTTTTCAAACTCGGCGAACATGTTTACGTGAGAACTGACCTATTGGATGAATGAAATACGAAAACTCACGATCTTCCAGGGTGAAAATGTGGATTTTCTCACTTCTCTTCTATTTTCAGACTGTTCCAGCGACTGGAGAATTTTTCAACTATTTTTCTCAATCTAACGTACTCCACCTAATCGGTGGACGTGTTTACATATGAATTGACCAAATCGATAAACGAAATACTAAAAATATATTTTTGGTCTATCACCATTCCCATTTCATCTCACGGAGGAGTGCGTATTTTTCACCTCGAACATTGACCATTGATTTCTCGCGGTCTATTGCGGTAGCAGTCATAGTTCATCCCGCTATTCTTGGAAAAATCACAGAAATTCATTAAATATTGATTTTTTTGGGAATGTTGCACCTCACCGAGAACTATGGTACTCATGTATGTTGTAGTAGAGGGTATGGCGCTTCAAATGAATGATTTTCCCCAGGTGCCTCCCCCCCGATTTTTTTTTTTAATTCGAGTTTGAAGTTTTGTTATAGCTAGAAACTAAGGAAAATATGAATGGTTTTTTTTTGAGAAAAATACCATGGATGAACGTTCACATATACTGAAATGTCCTCAAGTTTCATCGCTCTGCGATCATGATTGGCTGAGATATAGCCATTTGGATTCTAGGCCTAAAAATCACTCTGCAGCCTATGTGGGTGAGCGGATGGGTCCAATTTTTTGGATTTCGAGTTTTCTCATTGGGGACAACATTTTGACGGTCATTTGAAACATTTTCCAACAAAGGCCATCCCCCCCCCCTTACCTGGCTAGAGCCTTTGATGATTATACTTTAAACCCAGTTCCATGGTTTATTAAAACTTGTATTATTTATTTTTCAGAATGGATAAGTTATGAAGGAAGCTAAACTGTGGGTCACGTTCCTGTTGGTCCCTTCAGGTGAGCATTATTGTATTCTATTTCACATCAACTCCGTGTACAACAGCAAATTACACATCGCTATAGTAATTTCGAAATCATTCAATTCGCGATATAACCCGGTCGATGAAAAATTGTTCCCGAATGATATTTTACTGTGTGTGTCCGCGAATCTTGCATCCTCGACGAGCTAATTTTGTTGGCATCCGGAATTCGAGAGAGCCTTATTTCGATTCTAGACCACAATACACGTTACTATATTGGATGGCTAACCATTTGTTCCTCATTTAAAAGCGAAAAGGACACGCTGAATGTCGATTTAACCCTCGATGGTACAGCCCTTACGAAAAGCAAACAAAGTAGACTCGAATGTTTATTAAAGTCCGCGTACGCCTAATCCCTCACTCATGAATAAGATACCCGTACGTGCTAAATACGTCGACAATGCAGTGTATATGTTTTTCAAGTCTTGAATATTCGAATCTATCATCAAAGCTATTATCGCGCCCCGTAAATGATGTTATTGCGAGATTCCATTGGTGACCTACTCGATATAGGCTTTTGAAATATCGCATCTACTTCGAATCAAAAGTGAAAATGGGACTGTTCTAGATTTTCCTGTAGGTAATTCATCAAACTCGTACAAACAGCATCTTTCATTTTCCCCATCAGCATAGCTTAACGTACATTCGCGCGTTCTATAAAATTATTGTCATTTCTAGGGTAAAATCTTATTCGAAGATAATTTCGAGTTGTGCGTCGCGTCGCGTCGGCTCGTTCATAGGATCCTAATTTTCCACCGACTGTATTGTATTTATCCGTATACTGGATTTTATTTAGAGTTTCTCAATTCTTCTCGTTAATTCGCAAAGTAGTTGAAGTGTATTATTGGTTGCGCGCGAGAATGTCTCTCGAACGAGGAGCGGGAAGATAAGAACCACATTTTTCCACAAAGTACTCGTCTCGTCGCGTCGCTAAAGTGAACACAATGAAAATTAAATTTGCAACTCGTTTGTAAAATTTCTTTCACACTGATGATGAAATGTCTTTATTCCCTGCAGCCAGCCACTCATCACCCGTTAATGCGTTTTCTATGTATTGTATTTTGTTCGCAATCGATAATTTATAGAAGTGGGTTAATCAGTCGTAGCCACTGCAACATTTTACGTGTTCTGCATTGTTGTGGGGGCGACTAAAGCGTTTGAGCATGTATTGATGCACTATATACCCTTCACTGTGTACTATTATAGACTTGTATTATTGCAACTAAAGGCGATATCGATATTTGAACGCGTACAAAAATTACGAATATAGTATTTTCGAGCGATGTTAGATTATTGGAAAATGCTTACCAAATTTAGGTTTTCTTTGCTCTGATTTGTGTGATTTCAATACGTGGTGCTTGTTGTTGATTGAATTTATTTTTCGAAACAAGTATTTGCATTTCCGATGTAGAAGTCACAGTTGTGGAAGATACATATTATATTTGAGATGATAGACCAAACACGATGAAACGAAAAATGGGTAAATATCGCGGTATAAATCCCGTGTACAGATTGGAGGAGAGTAAACAACGAAAGAGGATTATGATTTTATGTATACGCTTGAAGTTACAAGTTATCGAACTTTGTCGAACGTGGATTTCTCGCGGTACCGTACCTCACAATCAGAACTGAACATATCCTTTTATGGAAAAGGTATTGTGACGTTCTACCAATCACCGAATATCTCTTGACGCCAATAATAAAGAACAATTACGAAAACCGAGCTTTATTACTGGTACTGCAAGTACAACACTTCTAAACACCGTTAAACTGTAACACAATCGCGTTAAAGAACGAGAACACGTTAACTATCGCTTTAAGATTACAACTGAATCGCTCTAGCGAGTTGCTGCTGGTTATTTATAGTCTCAACCTTAATTCCGGAATCTTCCAGTTTTCTTCTAGAACGGCAAACAATTTATGCAAGAGTCCTTACAATCAATCGAGGATGTTCCAGGTTGTTCACGCGTATTCGGCGAACTAGTTAAGCAATAAGTGCGCTTCCTTGTGGCGTCTGCTATTATTAAAAGTTTAAAGCGGCATGTGCAAGCTTGGTGCTTGCGGCTTCATTGCAGAACGCCACACTTCCCCCTCCTCAGTTTTAAACGTCCCGTTCAAACGCCGGACTCCATACAGCTAGTCTATTTCAGTGGACCACTTTAAACTTTCTGTACTGTTGGATGCGATGGATGACATCATTGATTCTCTTCACGACTGCCCAAGGTCCTTCCCATTTGCACTGTAATTTTGGGTTCTTCCCTTTCTTTCTCTGTGGGTTGTAGAACCACATCTTATCCTGAGGTTCGAACTTGGTTTCATCTGCACAGATGTCATAGCGTGCCTTTGTCCGGTCGCTAGCAACTTCTAAATTTTCTCTGACCAGCTCATGTACCTGCTTAAGTCGGTTCTTCAGTTCTTGCGTAAACAGCTTGACTTCTTGAGATGACTGTGAAGGGGTACCCAGCTCTAAATCACACGGCAATCGAAGTTCTCTTCCAAAAATGATTTTTACAGGTGTTTCCTTGGCGCTCTCATGGATTGAAGACCGATAGGCTAACAGGAACAATGGAAGTAGCTTGTCCCAATTTTGCTGGTCACTATCAATTACTTTGGATAGGAATTGGTCTATTGTTTTGTTGAACCTCTCGACCATGCCGTGAGATTGTGGGTGGAGTGGTGTTGTACGAGTTTTCCTCAATCCCATCAGCTTAGCCACTTCTCCAAATACCTGGGATTCAAAGTTTCTTCCCTGGTCTAAGTGTAACTCCAGAGGTACTCCAAACCTCGAGATCCAGTTTTCCACCAGCGCTGTTGCGACAGTGACGGCTTCATAATTTGGTAGTGGGTAAGCATCCATCCATTTGCTGAAATAATCTCCTACCACTAGAATATGACGATTACCTTGGTCAGTTTCTGGAAATGGTCCTGAGATATCTGCCGCAATCCGTTCAAAAGCGTATCCCACATTGTAGATTTGCATCTTAGCTCGGCCCCTAGTATTGAGCCCCTTACTGGCATTAAATGTTCTGCAACATTGAATCCAATCCTCTACATCACTTCTACAGGCTGGCCAGTAAAACCGTTCCCGAATCTTGGCCAATGTTTATGTTATTCCAAGATGACTACCAGATGCGTCATCATGAACACTCTTCAAGACATCCGGTACAAGTGCTCGAGGTATCAGTAGTTAGCGCCGGTGTGATCTGCCGTCTGTTGTTTCCCAGATCCGGTAAACGATTCCATTTTCTACTTGAAGCGAGTCCCATTGTGATCATAAAATCTTTAAATTTACTGACTGTGAGCTGATATCCTTCTAGACTGGTCGTTCACCTTTCTCCTTCCAGGCTAAGATGACCGAAATATCTTTATCCTGTTGTTGAGCATTTCTCATATCCACATTGGAACTTAGTTGTATGGATTTGACTGAGACTTCCTTCTTCTCTTGCTCGCAACAATGACTACAGTCTTCTGGGCATGGTCTTCTTGATAATGAATCAGCATTCTGTTGACTTTTTCCTCTCCGGTGGATTATTTCAAAAGTATACAATTGCAGGTATTGCAGCCATCTAGCCATCTGCCCTTCTGGTTTTTTGAAATTCATTATCCACAGTAAAGCAGCATGATCAGTTCGCAGCAAGAATTTCTGGCCATACAGGTACTTGTGGAAATTTTTCATTGATTTTATAATGGCTAGTAATTCTTTTCTGGTCACACAATAATTCTGTTCCGTCTTACTCAGGGTCTTGCTAAAATAGGCAATGACTCGCTCCCCTGATTCATATTCTTGCGACAATACAGCACCCATAGCAAAATTGCTGCAATCTATATCAACCATAAACCTTTTATTCGGATCTGGATAGGCTAGTACTGGCGTGGAGCACTTTCTCTTCTTGAGTTCATTGAAGGCCTCTTGACATTCACGGGTCCATTTGAATGGATGTTCTTTTTCAGCAATGGTTTTACAATGTTTGCAAAATTCTTTACAAATCTTCTGTAGTATGAACAAAGACTTGAGAAACTTTTCACTTTAGTACGATCCTTTGGTTTTGGCCACTGAGTTATTGCTTCTACTTTCCTTGGGTCAGTCTTCAAACCGTCAGCTGAAACAATATGGCCCAAGTATCTGACTTCTTTCTTGAATGATGAGCACTTCTTAAAGGAAAGTTTGAGGCCTGCTTCTTGTAATTTTTGGAAAATAATCCTCAGGTGTTCTATGTGCTCTTTAGGTGTCTTCTTAAAGACAATCACGTCGTCCATGTAGACTAAACAAATTTTTCCAATGACGTCTTTTAAGACCTTTTCCACAAGGCGTTCAAACGTGGCTGGTGCGTTACATAAGCCGAATGGCATGACATTAAATTACCATAATCCTCCAGTGGTACAAAACGCAGTCTTCTCCTTATCATCTGGATGCATCTCCACTTACCAGAAACCACCCTTCATATCGATTACTGAAAGCCATTCTGCTTCTCTTAAGATGTCAAAAAGATCATCCATTCTTGGCAGGGGATAGCTATCTTTGACAGTAACATCATTAAGCTTCCGGAAGTCAACGCAGAATCTTAAAGTTCCATCTTTCTTTGGTGTTAGTGTTACTGGCGAAGCCCATGGACTAGAGGAAGGTTCTATAACTCCTGGTTTCAGCATCTCTTCCAGTTGACGTTTCATCACGTTGGAAACAACAACAACAAAAACACATAATCCTGACCCTAAAAACGCGTTCTTCCCGTGCTTTGTTTTAGAGACACAAGTTGCGTTTTATTTTATAAAATTTCGACTTGACAGCAGAAGAGTCGCGGCAGCTGGAAATGTATGGAAGCTTGGCCAAAGACGGTGATTGTGATATTGCATCACACTGCTTTCTAATAGCAAACATGAAATTTTCAAATTTATGAGAAAATCATCATGCCAAAAATCGAAGTGGCAATGAACTCACTCTGCATGGTGGGCCTTGCTGCGGACTGCGGCTTTGGTTGCCTTAATGCTTCTTCAGAAAGCCTTTACTTTGTTCCCTCATGGCGTAGCTAGTACACTCCAAAATACTATTCAGGTACATTGAAATTTGTGTACATCAATTCGCGCGCATTATTTTTCAGGGTCGGCGTGCATTTGCTAGCCAACGCTATTGCAATCACTTTCTCCATTTTCATCGTCTTTGTCGTCTTCTAGATTTTTGGCACCTTCAGAGTAATTATATGGGTGCGGGTGTATGGATGATCAATGAATGTGAGTTAATTATAATTCAGTCGTTCGTCCCGTCAGTGTTTTACACTGCATTACCGCTCAGCTTGTCTGTCGTCATTGTGTCATCAGCATCGACAATGATGTATTTTTTTGGCAATTGAATGTCCAATTTTCAAATCTATTGATTAACTTCTTTCTTTTTTAGTCGTACTGATCATTTTTGTCGCATAACCTTAACCACGTTACCTAACTCATGACTCTGTGGTTGAATTCAATGTACAGAAGGAATTCTTAATTGTACTTCAACGTCTTTGCTCATAATCATGATTGCTCACCAATACCGTCAAAAACCTTCGAGCCAAATCTCATTTTCACATGCCAGACATACTATGACGGGGTTAGCTTACAAAGCCAACCCATTCGTCTAGGGAAAAGCGTTGTAGGTGCGAGAAAGTAGAATCTGTTACCACTTATTGATTAAGAAATCCGCAGTTTGAAAAGCAAAACGTTCATTTTCTAACCATATTTTTGGATGAATAATCAGTGAACTGAACGAATATATTTTACGAATTAAGTAGTCGAGTATTCACGCTTCGACTGTTCGAAATTACAACTTCATCCCCAGGCTATGATTTTACGGTACCGAAAAGCATCAAAAACAAATGATCACATCAATCCGAAATTCTCGCGGTCTAATATTGCGAAAATCAGTTTATTTGGCGTCAGTTTGGCTTTAATGTACAAATGTTACAATGCAAGGTTCTAATAGATTAAATAATGTGCTTGTTGAAGCCGACAAAACGTTTCCTAGTGTAGATTAAATTTGCACGATTCGGTCGTCTTTGTGCCTCCGTATAGTTCTTGAAGGCCGCGATTTCTATCGTAGTCTGCAAAACGTGCGTCTTTTGATGATACAGCTTAGAACTTTTTCAAGTCGTGCGACGAGGGTGCGACGTGAATACCGCGGTAATTGTTTTTTAAGAGTGAGTTTGGTCTTTACGTACAGTACTTTATTTGGAGAGGGTAGTCTGTGTAAATATAATTCGATTGAAAATATGAACTCAGTTGAGATATTGCAACCTTCTCCTTGATGGTAGTCTCGTACTTGGTACTAAGTAAGACTGGAGAACAACTCATTATGTAGGCCTAGTTTGATTTTTTTCTTCTCTTTTCTTCTTCTTCTTCTTCCTCTTTTTTTTTTCTTTCTTTCACCCATTCTGCTCACTCCCCTTTTATTCATTCAACTATCTGCCATAACATATACTTATAGTAGGCTGTATAATCGGTCACAATTCAATATCATATTCAAAAGAGAGAAGGGAAAGAAATGAGAGGAAAGCTGGCGAAGAACTCTTCAACTATTTAATCAAGTTTTGAAAAGCGTTTCTAAATAATTAACATTGTGCGAAAGAAAAGGGTTGCAAACTACATTTTGCTGCTGCAGTAGCTGAGGCGAGGTATCGCAACTAGGAACTGGTAAGCATAGAATATTTATATATATATATATAAGTATGAGCCCTGTAAGACAATAATAATATGGAAGATGAATGGACGTTCAGCAGGAAGACGAGACAACACAATCTTTTCAAGAGTTCGAAACCGGCGGTAGGAAATCCGATCTTGAAAAAATATTAATTACCAGTACTTGTTTCATTTTACTAGAAAAAAAAATCGATAAAATATGTTTCTTTATGACGAGCCACTACCTACTCGTTTCATGAAAATTTTTGTACATAAAATATGTATGATCGAAACTAAAAAAACTTGTTTTTTTTTCGCTACTTTATCGCACTGCACGTGAGCGAGAAGAAGAAAGGTTTTTTTAAAGTTTTATGTAGGTGACGAATAACTATAGATAATTTAATACAGAAAGAAAACTTCTCGTTGCATACACGCGGCCATCATCATGAACTATCCGAAAACATTTTTAAATTTTTTCAAACGCCCGATTTCGTATACTGGATTTGAAAACTCGATTTTAAAGTATCGCTCAGAGTTCTCAACCTCGACATGAGATCATATTGATCATATACTGCCTACAGGTCCATGACCGGGGAGAGGCAAGAGGGTGCTGAGCCCCCTTGCCAGAAGTACAATCCTAATAAAACAAAGAATCCTTCCTACTCCAAAACCCCTTTTATTTTAATAGGAGCGTGCAAGGCTGGAGAACGAACGAAGTGACTCAAGGACGTGTTGAATGGCATACTAAAAAACGCTAGGATCGGCAACAACTAAAAAGATCTCTGCATATTAGCGATTCAGCAGCCGTCAACAGAAAACCGAGGCTGTAGGACCCAGAGAAGCACCCACTTTCTCGATTTGTCGGATCAAGGATTGGACTGATCAGCCATAGGAGGTCTCATGAACAACAAACGTGATGGAAAGAGATCCTCGGAGACGAGGTTTGACAACGAATAAACGGTTATCTTATCATCAAGGTCGAAATTTTTCTTTCTTAAGTATGATGAGTTCACACTCAAATCACTTGATACATATTGTTGACATGAATCCATAAAGCATCTCATGCAAGACCGCTCTGTAAGGCACTTCAACCCTCCGTCCTCAGTAAGAAGGCACTTCGTAGCGACGAATCTGGAACCTTGTCTGATAAATTATAGCCGCGAGGGCTTGAAGTTACGCTACTGGTCCTGAAGGTTGGCAAGATGTAGGTAGAGATGATGAGGTTTTGACACCTCTTGCACCACGACTATGAACAGTCCATTCGTTGGAAACCTTGGCAGTCAACTCAGAATTCTTCTTTCCTTTCTCTTTTTTCTTCTTCTATTCCAGAGTCAGCCATAGACCTGGAAAAATGTTCTCTTTGGGGCATACTTTAAGGGTACATTCTTTGACTAGAGCTAATCTCAGTAGTTGGCTGACCTAGTTCTAAGTTAAAAAATATGAAAAAGGGGTTTTCAATTGTACAAATCTACTTTATTAGTTGCTTATACAAGAGTACTTTCGGGTGTTATCCCATCATCAGTTGTGTCGCAACTGGAGAACAAGGCCTTAACCATGTAAAGTATCCATCTTTTCATGCGTGTAAATTGGTGTGTGCAAATCGAATACGTATAGCTATCTTTCTCTCTCCATCTTTCTCTGTCTCTTTCCTGTATTTCTTTCCTTCTTTTTTTTCCTTTCTGTGGTTTTTCCCATCATCAAATATTATGTATTTGATGATTATTCTTGTTTTATCCTGTTCCTATTTCTTCCCACTTGAGTTCATGACCATATTTGGTCGTGAATTTAGGTGCTGTTTTCCTATTCGTCTATTCCAATATCTTGAGATGGAGGGGGCAGGCTATCTTATCGTTTTCTTCGAAGTTTCGGTCGACGAGCGTTTCGCTCGCTGCACGAATAGTTCAGTTAGGTTTGCAGACCATGCGGAGACCCCACATCCTGCACCGAGTTGTGACCATCGTCGGGCTTACTCCATATTTTTCTTGTGAATAGTGCGTTAGACAAGTTGACCACGTTCATATTTTAAATGTGTAAAAATCTCTGGGTACAATCCTGTCTTTGAAATCGATACCAACTCGTCTGGTGATTTCTCGTAAGATGAAGTGCGCGCCTGAGTACTGCCTCTGGATACCGATGAGGGCGTAAATCGAGTTACCAGTTCACAGTCTAAAAAGTAAACACTAAACTAGTCGCTGCTGGGAGTCGCTTCCTATTGCGCGTAGCGGAGACTCTAAACGAGAAGTCCATGGTT
This sequence comes from Aspidiotus rigidus, assembly GCA_035079385.1. Taxonomy (NCBI): domain Eukaryota; kingdom Metazoa; phylum Arthropoda; class Insecta; order Hemiptera; family Diaspididae; genus Aspidiotus; species Aspidiotus rigidus. The sequence continues at coordinate 13,477,057 of JAVHKY010000003.1, read as the reverse complement.
TTAGTCGTCGTTATCCATGCCAACTCTCACTAAGTATAGGCGTAGACCTTGTTTCTTAAGGAATTCTTGAAGATCACTACATCGAGGACGGACAGTCGTTGGACGGAAGAAACGCTCGACACCCTGCTACCAGCCGATAGGCGGATAATTAATTGAAGTATCATTATTCGAATTTGGTAACGTACGATGTTTTTTCTTAGTCTTGCGACGTAATAAAGATGCAGTTGCTATAATTAATGTCATTTTTCGTTATTTGATACTAAGCTCTCCTTCATTGAACGAGAGTCCCCTTTTAATTATCTATAGCGTCAGGGTGTGCTCAGCTGTCTGTTTCTTAAGATTCCATTTTTTTCTCCCCTCTGCGAATCTTGTATGTGGGTGGGTTTTCTGAATATCGAACTTAGCTGCGGAATTACCTGGGGAGGCGGAGTCATTTCATACCTTGTCCAACTTTGAGCCATTCTCATGTGAGAATGTAGGGTTTCCATTTTCTTTCTACAATAGTTTTTTTCTTGTTCTTGTTTTTTGGTTTTTCTAAATTTTCTTTTTTTTTAGTTGGTCGTGTTTTTCTTTTTTTTCTTGGATTGACCATCCACGTTCGATAGCCAGTTCTTCTCTTCTCCCCCCACTGGGATTACCGTAGGTGTGTAGATGAGAACGTAGTCTATCTCCCTACGAAGAGTCACAGTGCCCATTCGGTCATATAAAGTTCATCATTAGTCCAATAGTCTTGAATCAGGGACAGTTCGTTCCTTACCTAGTGAATCCGTTCTCGGCCCGTCTTGAGATTGCTCATGTTCCACCCCTGCTTAGCTAGTTACGGCCAGAGGACGCCTCGAGATAGAGATATTCTCCTGATCGTGTCGAGTTCGTGAGACACTATGGCAGAAGCAGCTTTTCTTCTTTTTCGATTTCTTGTCTAAATTTACCCCCATAAGTAAAGTAAGAAGAAACCTCCATCTCGACGTCGGTGCTACGGGAGATCACTCTTCTGAGTGACAGATGTAAGTCGGTTTATGTTGGTGTGGACAGTAAAGGGATACACCACAACCATGAGTTTTTATAGTATAACACTGTGATCTTATTGGCTATAACCATGCTGTGTTGTGATTGGTTCACTTCTTAAAAACTTATTCTTACAATAATATGACATTGTGTTCTTATTGGCTAAAACATACTGCTTTGTGATTGGTTCAATCTATTGCCTTAAATGCCGCGTTTCTATTGGCTACCTGGATTCCTGCCGTCTCATTGGTTGGTTCCGTTCTTCTTCTCTCGTCCAATCACCAGGCCGAATAATTTTTCGCTGTCAAATGTGATTACATTGTTCAAGAGGCAGGCTTTCTTCCTCTTGGCGTTTGCAATCTCCATTTGTTCCCAGAGTTTTCTTCTCTTTGTGCGATTCTCTACGTGTATGACTTCAAATATTCCCTCTCCATCGTGGTTTTCCTCGTTATAGTGTTTTCCAAACAGTGACTTGCCATCTTCTTTCTCCCTCGACGTTTTGTGCTCCTTTCTCCTGATCTCAAACTTTCTCCCAGTCTCACCGATATAGATCCCCTCGCACTGTTCGCAACTGAGCTTGTACACTCCGCTCATGCTTTCCTTGTCCTTTTGTTCCGTCTGGTCATTACTGATTCTCTTCACCATGGGTTGGTCATTCTGGATACCCACATTCACATCGTAGCCATTGAACGCCTTTATCACCTTGTTTGTGTACTTTCCTATATATGGTATCGATCCGGAGTACTTTCTCACTATGCTATCATGGGTTCCTTTCTTTGTTTCCATTTTCCCAAAGACTCCCTCCACCACACATCTGCGGTAGCCATTGGCTTCTGCGATCTGCTTTACTATCTCGATCTCTTCCCTCTTCTCTTTGTTGTTCTTGAGGATAGAAATTGCCCGATAGCAGTAGTTCTGGATTGCCGCCAACTTGTGCCTGGGGTGGTGGTAGGAGTCATTTGGGATGATGGTCTCAGTATGCGTCGGCTTCCTGTAGATTTTGTATTCTATCCTATTGTTCTCCATTGTGAGTGTAAGGTCCAAATAGTTGATGGTCTCATTGCCTTTTTCCACTGTGAATTTGATGCTCTCATTCATCGCGTTCATTTCTGAAAGGAATAGATCCACCTGTCTATCAGTGCCTGTCCACACAATTAGGATATCATCTACATATCTGGCCCAGTGTTTGATCGAGTTTCTGAACTGGCTGCCCTTCAGTATCTTGTTTTCCATAATATCATTCATGAATATCTCCGCCAGTATTGGTGACAGCGGTGATCCCATCGCAAGTCCCCTTTCCTAACTGTAGAACCTGTTATTGAAGCGGCAGTAATTCTGGCTCAAGATCTCCTCCACTATGTTGGCGTACTTCGACCCATCGGGGTTCCCATGGTATCTGTTGGTTTTGAGCAGAGTGAGAAGTTCCTCCTTCGGTATGGTACCAAACATATTAGTCACATCAAAGGATATCAGCTTGTCGTTACTCCTGATTTCCAACTTGTCCAGTTGCTCAATCAGCCTCCGTTGTTTCTGATACTTCGTCTGGGTGCAAACTGGTAGTTTTCTTTCAGGAATGTGGCTACGATCTTTGCTATCTTGTAGCATGGTGATTGAATGCTGTTGACCAGGGGTCTCATCGGACGATTCGCTTTGTGGAGTTTTACAAGCCCCTTGAGTTTCGGTGCAACCTGGTTCATCTCAAGCGTCCTTCCATAGCCGGGTAGCTTGTTCCATTTCAATACAGCTTTCAGGTCATCTTGGTATTTCCGTGTTGGGTCCCTTACCAGCTCTTGGTATCCATTAACTGCGATGTACGACTCCACTTTTTGGGTGTAGTCCTCCTTCTTCATTACCACTACCGTGCTGCCCTTGTCCGCCTTTGTGAAAATCAGGTTGTTCTGTCGGATCTTCTTTGGTAGATTTGTGACCTTCTTCTGCATTACTTGCGTTCTGTCATAGTTTCGGCACGTAGCCTCTTTGATGTCCAACAGCACTTTCCCAACTTTAGTCCGGGCTTCTAGTCTCACGTCGTGTTCCATATTCGCAGCTAATGGCCATGCATTCAAGCCTACACTGGTTCAGCCTCTCTGGATGCACGTACTTGATGCCTTTGTCCAGCAGTCTTCTTTCTTCTTCTGTGAAGGTGACGCTTGATAGGTTCTCGGTTCTAGGAGCAAATTTGTGCTCAACTCTCGCTGTCTCTTCCTTTCTTTCTTCTTTCTTCCGGGTCAGTTCGGCAAGCTTCTTCTTGATCTGTTTTTGAAAACATAACAATTTCACTGCCTTGATGATTGCTAACCTAATTCAAAGACAGAAAACTACTAATTTTTTAGTTCTGTAGAAGAGAGAAGCTAATAGGAACATTTTCGAATCACGAACGGGAAATCGGAGAGAATTTTTATTCGACTTCCGCTAAGCGTAAGTAAGAGACAGAATTCATTGAACTGTATACTCATTGACATATGGCGAAGTTGTAAGGCTGCGAATCACTCATGAAATTGCGATGTCACGTGCTGATGACGTCATGAGTTACCTTGATTTACTTTAGGGACTTGTAGAATTACAACCTTAGGAGAAAAGATGGACATTTTAATGTTTTTTCCAGAAGGGACGTTCCTAGTATTTGAAAAGTCTTATACTCGTAGTAAGAAGAAATATCTTGTGCACCACCGTACACAACAACCCCAGTCCGTCCCTATTACAGTAATTACTGTGACCTCACTGTGCGGTCATCACAAGTTTTTTGGTATGAAAAGTATTATTCATTCGAAAATTCAATCGTGCTTCGAGTACGCATGTTCTCTCGTGCCTCATAAGTTCGAGAAACAATTCGATTTTCGGAAACCTAAAAACGAACTTTCCCAGCTATTCTCCGTTCAGATACTATCAAGTTGACCGGCTCTGTAATGTATTTTTGGAGTCGTTAAGCTAAATATAATACGATAATAATTATTTTAGCAATTTTTCGGTATCGAATGAGATTTTAACGGAAGCCTGCTAATACGCAATGAAAGAGCAAGGCGAGCAAGGTAGGCAAATTATGTTCAATTTTCGTTATACCAAGGAATATTTTATTGGGCTTTAGGTATACTGCGAGTCGAACGATTTTATGGTATTTACATTTTGTATTTCAATTGCACACAGATGCTCTAATACAATAATGGACGCTAATGGACACAGTCTTTTTTACGCCGAATGAGAAATAATTTAGTCAAGTGTATTTCGCCGCGGATTCGCTGGCGAGAAAAAAAAAAAAAAAAATTCGTTTAAATTTTTCTGTACCACTTATACATTGTCGGTAATTTGTGAAGAGCGGTAATTTTTCTTTCTCGGTCGACGATTTTTTTTTTCCGAACTTTTCATTTTAATACTCCCTTCGAAAGTTTCAGGCGTAGTATTCGATAATTATGAATAATGTAAATTTACGATACAAGCCTAAGTGGGGCGTTTGTTTTCAAATTGAAAGTAACAAAATTACCGTGTAAAAGTTCGAGTTTGGGAAAGTATGTCTCATATTTACAGTTTCTTGAGGTACAACTCGTCGAAGAGATGCGTAGAAGACGCTGAAAGTTTTAACCGCCAACAACGTTGTAAGAGACCGCGAGAAATTCCAAAAAATTTCCATCTCCGAACTAAAGAAAGGGGCGGGTGCGTGTACGATTTATCGCATTCGATATTGTATTTCACAATCAGTTTGGTCTAAACCAACTTTACCGCGGAATTAGTCAACGACGCGCGCTCGCGTAACATACGAAAACTTCATCTTCTTCGCGGTGTATGAAATATTTTTCTCGGTCGGCGCTTAAAATTTTAATCTCGTTTGAGAATGTTGTCAAGATTTGTGTGAACTGAGATAGGGTTACGCAACTCGCGTCTTAATCTGCGCTTCTCAGATATAGCCTATACCGAAAACATGATTAACGTATTTGTCGAAAATGTGACGCCGAGTTCTTAGATTAACTAATTTCAGTCTCTGTAATACGCTACCTAATGAGAGAACTGCCATCCACGTCTCGTTCGTCCATTAAAATACCCTTTCGAAAATTATTTCGTAGTCGGAGGAAATCCCTTAATTGTGATCAGCCGGGGAATCTATTTTCTCGCCATCAGCATTTTAATTTCATTTCGCATATTAGTCAGTGGTACTCAATATGGCGTGTGTTGTAACTTTCCAACCAGACGTATTTCTTGATTCTTGTATCGTTCCAGACGTCCTGGGCTGTCCTTTTAGACTTATCGTATCCTTAGACAGGAATTTAAAATCCGAGGTGGAGATCGAGTTAGGAGTTTTGTAGGCTGACTGTCATTCATATCGAAGACACGATAGTCTTACGAACCATGTCGACTCATCTTTGACATCGAGGAAAAGTCGACTCTTGGTATTATATAGACTCAAAATCAATATCGGTTGTGGGTCGATTACACGTCACTTATCGGCAAAAGACTTGCAATCGACGCCGAAATTTTGTTAATTTTGAGTGCATAACTTGATAAGGTTCAAGAATTGAAGTAAAAAATGAGTCTACATTTATGTCGACTGAAAATCGATATCGACGTTGCGTCGATCCGGATATTGCTGCACTAGTCAAGCATAATTAAGACCCTCATCTTTAAGTCCTCGTTATATAATTATAACTACGCATTCTATCTGCGAGTAGCGAAATCACCAGCCATACAGGACGCTCCAAGGAGTGCAGACTGTACATCGACTCAAGATCGACTTCGATTTGAGGACGATTCAAAGTTTACAGGTAAAATCGACTTGAAATTGATGCAACAGAGCAGTTGATTTCAAGTCGAAGGAAGAACTTTGAGGAAGCAACTCGAAATCGACGTCGATTGAGATCGATTTAAAGTCGACCCCAAATTGACTTGAAAACGACTCGATAGAGCCGTCGTTTTTAGGCCGCTCAACAATTTCAAGAATTCAATTCCCATTCGATTACAGATCGATGTCAATTTGAGGTCGATTCAAAGTCGATTATCGTATATCACGAAAGAACTACAAATCGATTTAAAGTCGACCCAATAGAGAAGTTGATTTCAGATCGATGAAAAAATTTGGAAGAGACAACTATAAATCGACCTCAGATCGACGTCGATTGGGGTTGATTTAAAGCCGACCGGCACACATGACGTAAGAACCAGTGGTGTAGGCAAACAATTGTAACGAAAATTTTCTCATCATTATTTGGAATAAAATTCAATATTTCAAGTGTCCTAGGGGGGGGGGGGGACACTACCTCGCGACGCCGCGCAAATCGATTTGAAATTGACACAAAAGAGCAGTCGATTGAAATTCATTGAAAAAATTTGGCCAATTCTACTCCGATATCGACGCCTGAAAGTCGACCCGCGTACGTCACGAGAGACCAATCTACTTGAATTGATTGTGGTCGATTTAAAGTCGACCAGCGTACATCAAAAGAAAACTGCAAATCAAATTGAAATTGGTCAATAGGAAAATTTGGAGTGGTTGACCAGAAATCAACTCCAAATCGCAATGTAGTTGTTGGAACTCTAAATTTACTTGAAATCGACTCAAATAGAGCAGTCGATTTCAGATTAATTAGAAAATTTGGAGGAGCCTATTGAAAATCGACTCCACATCGACGTTGATTTAAAGTCGACCAGCGTACATCACGAAAGAAGTACTGCCAAATGGACTTGAAATCGAGGCAATAAAGCCTTTGACTTCAAGTCGATAAGAAAATTCGATTTCGAATCAACGAAGATTTAAAGTCAACATTTTAGTCGACCCCGTGTCGACCTGATATCGACGTCGACGCGTAAGATTCATTTCAACAATTTATCGAAGCAATTTCGACCAAGATTTTGGGAAAAGTAAATTTTCGATCTATTCGACGTTTATTTTTGGTCGACGCTAAGGGTCGATGAAAAATCGACGTGAAACCGAAGGCGCGGCGGGACAGAAGATAAGATTGCCTTAGCTTGTCTTGAGCTTGCACGCGGTTCGTCCGAGTTCTTTTTATTGGCTCACTAGTTATCTTAGTTCGAGAGATATGTGGTGGAGACGTCATCATCAGGGAGCACACGATAGTTCTTAACATTTTGGGGGCAAGTGAATTCTCCTGAAAAAAGTTGTGATTATCTAAGATCGTTTTGGATCCATATTGATGACGCGTTAGCCCCAGATATTTTAGGACGAATACGTTCTCTTCAGGGAAGTCGCGATTGCCTCAGATAGGTATGTCATCCATCTTGATGACGCAGATTATATATATTTTATTTTTGGACAGCCAAGGGGAGCGCTCCAAGACGTTCTCTGTCATCCAGAAAACCGAAGAAAAATCAGGCAAAGTTGACTAGCTTCGTCATAATGGAAAATTCCGCGTATACTCAACCCTTCTCCCTTCTATATTGGAAGGTTCTTCTCGATACACCTATGCTAATTTCTCAGATATTTTCTACCCTTTTCCTTCTCTCTGTTGACCTTGAAGTTCAAAATTATCGATGTCCCTTCCACTTTCATTGGGTTATTATTCTCATGAGCTCAAACCTGTGAAGTTTTTCAAATATCTCATTGTAATCCTCTTTTTGGCCCTAAGATTTGATTTTTTCCGTGTTTCAAGCCATAAAACTTTGAGCTTAAGTTCCAGAAAACTCTTAATTCTAACCTGATTCCCAGATTAAAAGAGGGATTCAGGTGTCGCTCACCACCTATCATACTTGTAGTTCAATTATTGTGAATCTTGACTGTCATACCTTGGCTTTCGGTTTTCATAACGCTCGAAACTGACAATTCTGAATTTTGAGAATCCCTTGTGGCTGAATGCAATGGATTTATTCTCATCGTAATGCTAAAATTTTTGAATTCTGGATTTTTGAGGACATAATATAATGGAGGGAATTCATTGACCCTCGAGTTTTACCAGACATGATCACCGAACTTTACTCCGCCGGGGCATCTAAGATAATCTCGAGTTTCTGGCCTGTTTTTAAAAATAGTTAATCAGATCGATAATTCATTTATTTTTGGTGACTTGAAGAAGAGAAATTGCTAGAGTGAAATCGAGACAACGCAAAAAAATAATTAATTGAAAAAAAAAAGAGAAAAACTTACCGATGAAAAACTATCAAGGAAACACTTATATCGCTTTATCCTGACAAATTCGAGAGAAAAAAGTAATAAAATGTTAAAAAATCCTCATACTTACCAATTATACTTTCTTCCATCTTATTCGGTACTAAAAAAGAAAAGAAATATATTAGTCTAAATCTGTGGTTTTAATTTTCCTTCATCGTTCACGGTGGTCTCGTATTTGGCTCTGTTTTTCTCTCTCTCTCTCTCTCTCTCTCTCTCTCTCTCTCTCTCTCTCTCTCTCTCTCTCTCTCTCTCTCTCTCTCTCTCTCTCTCTCTCTCTCTCTCTCTCTCTCTCTCTCTCTCTCTCTCTCTCTCTCTCTCTCTCTCTCTCGCTTTTTTTTGTTTTTTGTCGTCCGTTTCCTTCTTTCCGTCCAGAAAAATAAAAATTATATTCATTTTCTGCAGTTGAGAGAACATCCGTCGGGTAGACTAAACCAAGTTCGCGTATATCTTCTTTCAAATTATCTCGAAATTTTGTTCGACTTTTTCCTCCTACAACGTGAACGCATCTGTTTCCTTTTGCCTGTCTTGTCTCGTAAAAGTTGATTCGGCGAAAAATTTTACGTCGCGATCACCACTTTCGTAATTGAGGCTGAGTCTTCTAGCTGTATACAGTATAGTTGACGTCTTCGCAGAACTCCATTCCATCTCGTCTTCATTTCGGTTTGAAACCGCGCTCAGCTGAGCCATAAACTTTTACGCGCTAAATCTGGCAACAAAAATTTTGACCCGCGCAGAATATTAGCGGTAGACTATCCGTAATAATACTGTGTTATAGTGCACAAATATGCTGCAAATATTCCTCGTCGTGTTCGGTGTTTCGTCGTCGGTCAGTCCCATACCGAGGTACGACGAATAACAAATTTTTTAAACTAAACACTCTTCCACGCCATCTCCCTCCTACCGCTAAAGCTGCACCATGTGAACAATCTACGGAAAACTTTACTGATTTGCTACGCGGGCATTCCATGAAGTATAAGTAAATTTTCTGAAATGTTGAGAGCGTATTTATGATTCATGTAACGGTGTACACATACATGTAATATTACTGTCATAATATAAACTTACAACAAGAAAGTATAGAAGACGAAAAGTAGCGTTCTTCAATTAACGAACTTTCTTCAGTTTTTCAATACTTCATTAGAGTCTAAATTAATGAAAAGTTTTTTCATCTTCTTCCCCTCTCATTTGCGCTTCTTTGCTTTGCATAACTTCAATCGCGATTCGAAGTAGATGTGACTTAATATTCATGCTGTCTGAAATTTTCAATAGTCTTATTCAGATTCAATCTCTGCGGGTTTAAGCCGACTTATAATCCAAAATATTCATGGCCTTCCTCGACTATAGGAAAGAATTTCATGCACTTGAGTTCGAACTCCCGTGGTTGTTCCCCGATTTGATTTCGATCTTATATTGAATACAATATTTTTTATTTTCATTTTTCTTAAATTTTAGCTCACAAACATTTTTTGATATCCTCAAGTTTACAACATTGAGTTCAAGTCAGCTCAACAAACTCGATAATATTATCATTATAGTCAAAAATATTTATCGTTATCTCTCGCTACAAGACGGTTAATAAAGAATTGGGACAAAATTTGATTTTTCATTCCATTCTCCGCTCAAATTCTATTGCATTCATTTTCTCACGAGCTGCTGATATTTTCTTAGATATCTCGAAATCAGTCGAGTTCAGGGTTTTCTCCAAGTTTTTGAGAACTACAATAATTATGGAAAAGCGATCTCAAATTTCAAATTATCGGAACTCATAATGAGTGAGTGAGGTGTAAGTAGAGCACTAATATTGAAAAAGAGTTTTTCAATTGTACAAATCTACTTTATTAGTTGCTTATACAAGAGTACTTTCGGGTGTTATCCCATCATCAGTTGTGTCGCAACTGGAGGACAAGGCCTTAACCAGAGGTTTTTATAGTATAACACTGTGATCTTATTGGCTATAACAATGCTGTGTTGTGGTTGGTTCACTTCTTAGAAACTTATTCTTATGACATTGTTTTCTTATTGGCTAAAACATACTGCTTTGTGATTGGTTCAATCTATTGTTCTTATTGTTCTAAATGCTGCGTTTCTATTGGCTACCTGAATTCCTGCCGTCTCATTGGTTGGTTAAATTCTTCTTCTCTCGTCCAATCACCAGGCCGAATAATTTTTCGCTGTCAAATGTGATTACATTGTTCAAGAGGCAGGCTTTCTTCCTCTTGGCTTTTGCAATCTCCATTTGTTCCCAGAGTTTTCTTCTCTTTGTGCGATTCTCTACGTGTATGACTTCAAATATTCCCTCTCCGTCGTGGTTTTCCTCGTTACAGTGTTTCCCAAACATTGACTTGCCATCTTCTTTCTCCCTCGACGTTTTGTGCTCCTTTCTCCTGATCTCAAACTTTCTCCTAGTCTGACCGATATAGATCCCCTCGCACTGTTCACAACTTAGCTTGTACACTCCGCTCAAGATTTCCTTATCCTTTTGTTCCGTCTGGTCATTGCTGATTCTCTTCACCATGGGTTGGTTATTCTGTATACCCACATTCACATCGTAGCCATTGAACGCCTTTATCACCTTGTTTGTGGACTTTCCTATATATGGTATCGATCCGGAGTACTTTCTCACTATGCTATCATGGGTTCCTTTCTTGTTTCCATTTTCCCGAAGACTCCCTCCACCACACATCTGCGGTAGCCATTGGCTTCTGCGATCTGCTTTACTATCTCGATCTCTTTCCTCTTCTCTTCGTTGTTCTTAAGGATAGTAATTACCCGATAGCAGTAATTCTGGATTGCCGCTAACTTGTGCCTAGGGTGGTGGTAGGAGTCATTTTGGATGATGGTGTCAGTATGCGTCGGCTTCCTGTAGATTTTGTATTCCATCCTATTGTTCTCCATTGTGAGTGTAAGGTCCAAATAGTTGATGGTCTCATTGCCTTTTTCCACTGTGAATTTGATGCTCTCATTCACCGCGTTCATTTCTGAAAGGAATAGATCCACCTGTCTATCAGTGCATGTCCACACAATTAGGATATCATCTACATATCTGGCCCAGTGTTTGATCGAGTTTTTGAACTTGCTGCCCTTCAATATCTTGTTTCCCATAATTATCATTCATGAATATCTCCGCCAGTATTGGTGACAGCGGTGATCCCATCGCAAGTCCCCTTTCCTGACTGTAGAACCTGTTATTGAAGCGGCAGTAGTTCTGGCTCAAGATCTCCTCCACTATGTTGGCGTACTTCGACCCATCGGGGTTCCCATGGTATCTGTTGGTTTTGAGCAGAATGAGAAGTTCCTCCTTCGGTATGGTACGAAACATATTAGTCACATCAAAGGATATCAGCTTGTAGTTACTCCTGATTTCCAACTTATCCAGTTGCTCAACCAGCTCTCCGTTGTTTCTGATACTTCGTCTGGGGGCAAACAAGACCAAGGTCAAACTAAGAGTGACACATGTGAAGATTTGGTTCAATAACGAATGCTTGAGACGAGGCATTATTCCCAAGTATGCGACTATCAGGCTACCAGGAAACAGGGCAGCAGTGAAAGGCACCAAGATGCAAGCCGAAAGATTGAGAGTGAAGAACAAAATTGTTGAACTCTACAAGAAAATCACCAGGCTGAATGGTCTACTGTATGATCAATATTTCCATCTGTCCAGGTTACTCCACCCGCAAGAAGTCAAAGAAATGATGTTTGAAAAAGGAGGAGAGGGGAAGAAAGGAGAAGACTATGTGGAAATACGAGTGGAAGCCCAAACAAAACAGATCAAGAAGAAGCTTCCCGAACTGACACGGAAGAATGAAGAAAGAAAGGAAGAGACAGGGAGAGTTGAGCACAAATTTGCTCCCAGAACCGAGAACCTATCAAGCGTCACCTTCACAGAAGAAGAAAGAAGACTGCTGGACAAAGGCATCAAATACGTGCATCCAGAGACGCTGAACCAGTGTAGGCTTGAATGCATGGCCATTAGCTGCGAATATGGAACACGACGTGAGACTAGAAGCCCGGACTAAAGTTGGGAAAGTGCTGTTGGACATCAAAGAGGCTACGTGCCGAAACTATGACAGAACGCAAGTAATGCAGAAGAAGGTCACAAATCTACCAAAGAAGATCCGACAGAACAACCTGATTTTCACAAAGGCGGACAAGGGCAGCACGGTAGTGGTAATGAAGAAGGAGGACTACACCCAAAAAGTGGAGTCGTACATCGCAGTTAATGGATACCAAGAGCTGGTAAGGGACCCAACACGGAAATACCAAGATGACCTGAAAGCTGTATTGAAATGGAACAAGCTACCCGGCTATGGAAGGACGCTTGAGATGAACCAGGTTGCACCGAAACTCAAGGGGCTTGTAAAACTCCACAAAGCGAATCGTCCGATGAGACCCCTGGTCAACAGCATTCAATCACCATGCTACAAGATAGCAAAGATCGTAGCCACATTCCTGAAAGAAAACTACCAGTTTGCACCCAGACGAAGTATCAGAAACAACAGACAGCTGATTGAGCAACTGAACAAGTTTGAAATCAGGAGTAACGACAAGCTGATATCCTTTGATGTGTGACTAATATGTTTGGTACCATACCGAAGGAGGAACTTCTCACTCTGCTCAAAACCAACAGATACCATGGGAACCCCGATGGGTGGAAGTACGCCAACATAGTGAAGGAGATCTTGAGCCAGAATTACTGCCGCTTCAATAACAGGTTCTACCGCCAGAGGGGACTTGCGATGGGATCACCGCTGTCACCAATACTGGCGGATATATTCATGAATGATATGGAAAACAAGATATTGAAGGGCAGCAAGTTCAGAAACTCGATCGAACACTGGGCCAGATATGTAGATGATATCCTAATTGTGTGGTCAGGCACTGATAGACAGGTGAATCTATTCCTTTCAGAATCCGATGTATGAGAGCATCAAATTCACAGTGGAAAAAGGCAATGAGACCATCAACCATTTGTACCTTACACTCACAATGGAGAACAATAGGATAGAATACAAAATCTACAGGCAGCCAACGCATACTGACACCATCATCCCAAATGACTCCTACCACCACCCTAGGCACAAGTTAGCGGCAATCCAGCAGATTTCCTTGTCTGTCAGAAGACTTTGAATGAAGGAGAAAAGAATTTTGTGTCACACTGGCGCTCTGACAGATAGAATAGAAAAGAAAATAATTATTTCAAGTCCCAACAGCTTTTTGTTCTAAATAGGAGAAAAGTTGCTCCCTAGGTTAACATTGATAAGATGACTTGGGTATTTCATTGTTAGTTCAGCATAGTCGAGTACAAAAATGGTTTCTCTCGAATTTTGTTTTCATATATGCTATATCTTACAGAGTGAAGCGTTACTTCAACCTAACGTTATGAGAAAAAGAGCGGAAAATTTAAATTTAGTTTTCGTACATGCTGTTTTACAGAGTGAGGCGTACTCCAACCTGACGTTATGAGAAAAATTTTTGTACATGTTAAATAGAGTGAAAGACTCCTTCTCTCTGATACGTCATGAGAAAAAGAGCGGTAAATTTGAATATTTTATTTTTATTCGGTCAATGTGTGTACGTAAATACACGTGTATATGAAGCACGCATTTCTCCTCCCCGACATACTTCAATTTTACGTTAATAAATTCGTATCTGACCTCTAAACGTACTGAACTTTTATCATTAAATCTAATCGACTAGGCCTAGTTTATATCGATTGAATCAATGATTTTCATTAACATAGCTAAAACCTACGTAGCATGATTAGAACTTCATGAAACATTTAGCACGCATAAGCCTGGTACATTTTTCAGTAGATTTATGCATTGAACTTATACCCGTTCTAAGATCGGAAGATCACAATATTTTTCACAATTGATCATTAGCACGTACCTAGTCCGTTTAGTTTTTCATCGTACCATCTGGTCTTTTTTTTACTGTCGTGTGTTGGGTATTATAGGAAAAAATGGAATATATCTCCTATGTGCTCAAAATGGTTATTGTGATTATTATTGGATTTCATTCTATGGTCGATCCGACTCGAGGACATCCAATCAAGAATGTGAGTTTATTGTAATTATGGTATACTTTGTTTAAAAGAACAAGTCAAAATGAGACTTTCAAGTTATACACTTTTCAAGTCATCCCTTTTTAAATTTAGAATTCCAGCCTGTTCCTTTTCTTAAACAAAGTGTCGAAAGTAGGATTCTCATTTGATGAAGTGAATGTGGCATTTTCATTTCAGGCCTACGTCATGAACTATCTTGATTACAGTAGGAACTCTTAAATTGAACCCCCCATAAATTCTTTGCGTTAATTATTTTGTTTTCATTTAGGGCGTCGTGCAAGTAATTGAATCGGTTATGAAGGAAATGGGCTTCCGAAAATCCTTCTCTCAGCTATCCAAGTCGGAGATGAGCATGCTTATAAGTGAACTTGGAAGAAAACTAGTAAGTGGGACGGCCAGTGCGGTTTTCTCGAATACTAACGAAAACCGAGTACGACGACGTTACTAGTTCATATACTATTTAGAATTTAGGCGACCTTGTTGTCGTACGCGTACGTCGATGCTTTTCGAAAAAGAAGCCTGGAATCGAGAATGTGGACAGCAAGAATAAGACCTAATAGTTATTTCCTCCTTAACTTTTCCGTTCTCGCGCTTTTTTCTTTTCATGTTTGACTATCTAGGTTGCAAGCATCCTCAAAGAAGTTTGTACAGGAGACACTGTATTTAAAAGAATCTAGGGTGTGTGACCTACGAAGGTTCGAGTACTGTGGAAGATAAGTTGGACGTACGATAAACGCGTCGGTCTAGTGACCTGTCTTCAGTATAGTCTAGGCCGAAGATGATAACGCGAATGTGTCATTTAGTCTTCTTGGTCGCCTTCAGTGTTATGTATACAAAATACAATTCTTTCAAATTGAACTATAATAAGTTATTGTTGTGAATATTGATTTAATTTTGGATGTTATCAATGAAAATCATCAATTTTTTGTCGCCATCCTTCTTCAAACATACTTCTTTCTCATGTGGATGTAAACTCTCTGTTTTTTGTTTCTTAGGAAAAATTTTCCGAGTATGAGCTCGAACTAGGTGTTCGAGATGCAGGCGAAGTAGGGAATAAGATGATCAAAAACGGCACGTACCATAGAGGTGTGGTGGATGGAGTCTTTGGGGAATGGAAACAAAAAAAGAAATTCAGGATAGCATAGTAAGAAAGTACTCCGGATCGATACCATACATAGGAAAGTACACAAACAAGGTGATAAAGACGTTCAATGGCTACAATGTGAATCCAATAGCCAATTTCTCTAATGACAAATTCTCTAAAATCAATTTTTTCTAAAAAATTTTTTCATACTGCAAAAATGTCTAACAACAATTTCTCTAACATCAACTTTTCCGAAAACGATTTAATTAATTTACACACTTTAAAACGATTAGTTAGAGAGAAAAAAGATATGACGTATTTTTCTGTGTATACACGTATGGTTCAACTACTGGTTGAACGCATTTAAAACCATTAGTTAGAGTGAGAAAGAATTTTTTCCGATGAGTTGAAAGAGAGGAAAAGATATAACGTATTTTTCTACGTATAAGCCTATGGTTCAACTACTGATGGTTGATATTCGATTTTTTTCATTCATTAAACCAGATTTTACAGGCTACAGTCATCGCTCCGGACAGAGTCTGGCATAGAAAAAAATAATTTTCACAATTATACAACACTCTAAAAAATAGCGGTTCCCATTCGTATACTGATAATTTGTCTCTCTAACATATCACCTATTTGTAGTCCACCTCTGTACTGTTCCCTCCACGATCATTGACGTACGTCATTGACATGTGATAACTTACCATTAGGAAAAAATGTATAGATTTGAAATCAACTGCAATACTCGCTTATCCCGTTTCTTTGTTTAAATCATTGACAATGATTAATTTCAAATCTATGTAAACATCTTCGTGCTCTAAAGTATTCAATGGCTTGTATTATGGGACCATTTAGACTAGCAAATTGAGGCTGCAATAGAGAGAATTTGAGTACAACGTCTCTATTTGAGCAAAATTTTGTTCAGAATACGACATGCATTCAATATTCTACAAAAAATACACACACACACAAACGTGCGAACAGTATATTTTCGATATTTAAAAATGAGATAATTCCGCGTGATCATACCGCGGCTTTCATCGACAATTTTCTCATCGAGAATGCCGTCGAAATTTTCCCTGCAGTGCTGCTCCCACTCCCTTAAAAAAACCCTCGTGTTAAAGCTTTGACCTTCTTTTCACAACATGTCGCGTTTGCTTCTCTCTTTCGCCCCTGAGCCACCATGGCAAAATCTTTTCTACAGCACGTACACCAAATAGGTATTGTTTCGTGGAAGAATTTCCGACTTCTGTAGACCCCGCCATATGATCTAATGTATCCCTTTGATTAAATAAAATTTCAGTGATCCGTAGTCGTCTGGATTCACAGAAGGTAGCTCGTTCGTTAAATTGACTTCTTACTTCCTATTTCGCCTGCATCACGAACACCCAGGTCGAGCGCATACTCGGATAATTTTCTGTTCGTAGCATCCTAAGAAACAAAAAACAGAGAGTTTTTATCCACATGAGCAAGAAGTATGTTTGAAGGAGGATGGCGGCAAAAAATTGATGATTTTCATTGATAACATCCAAAATTAAATCAATATTCACAACAATAACTTATTATAGTTCAATTTGAAAGAATTGTATTTTGTATACATAACACTGAAGGCGACCAAGAAGACTAAATGACACATTCGCGTTATCATCTTCGGCCTAGACTATACTGAAGACGGTCACTAGACCGACGCGTTTATCGTACGTCCAACTTATCTTCCACAGTACTCGAACCTTCGTAGGTCACACACCCTAGATTCTTTTAAATACAGTGTCTCCTGTACAAACTTCTTTGAGGATGCTTGCAACCTAGATAGTCAAACATGAAAAGAAAAAAGCGCGAGAACGGAAAAGTTAAGGAGGAAATAACTATTAGGTCTTATTCTTGCTGTCCACATTCTCGATTCCAGGCTTCTTTTTCGAAAAGCATCGACGTACGCGTACGACAACAAGGTCGCCTAAATTCTAAATAGTATATGAACTAGTAACGTCGTCGTACTCGGTTTTCGTTAGTATTCGAGAAAACCGCACTGGCCGTCCCACTTACTAGTTTTCTTCCAAGTTCACTTATAAGCATGCTCATCTCCGACTTGGATAGCTGAGAGAAGGATTTTCGGAAGCCCATTTCCTTCATAACCGATTCAATTATTTGCACGACGCCCTAAATGAAAACAAAATAATTAACGCAAAGAATTTATGGGGGGGGGGGGTTCAATTTAAGAGTTCCTACTGTAATCAAGATAGTTCATGACGTAGCCCTGAAATGAAAATGCCACATTCTTTTCATCAAATGAGAATCCTACTTTCGACACTTTGTTTAAGAAAAGGAACAGGCTGGAATTCTAAATTTAAAATGGGATGACTTGAAAAGTGTATAACTTGAAAGTCTCATTTTGACTTGTTCTTTTAAACAAAGTATACCATAATTACAATAAACTCACATTCTTGATTGGATGTCCTCGAGTCGGATCGACCATAAAATGAAATCCAATAATAATCACAATAACCATTTTGAGCGTATAGGAGATATATTCCATGAACGGGTATAAGTTCAATGCATAAATCTACTGAAAAATGTAACAGGCTTATGTGTGCTAAATGTTTCATGAAGTTCTAATCATGTTACGTAGGTTTTAGCTATGTTAATGAAAATCATTGATTCAATCGATATAAACTAGGCCTAGTCGATTAGATTTAATGATAAAAGTTCAGTACGTTTAGAGGTCAGATACGAATTTATTAACGTAAAATTGAAGTATGTCGGGGAGGAGAAATGCGTGCTTCATATACACGTGTATTTACGTACACACATTGACCGAATAAAAATAAAATATTCAAATTTACCGCTCTTTTTCTCATGACGTATCAGAGAGAAGGAGTCCTTCACTCTGTTCAACATGTACAAAAATTTTTCTCATAACATCAGGTTGAAGTACGCTTCACTCTGTAAGACAGCATGTACGAAAACTAAATTCAAATTTTCCGCTCTTTTTCTCATAACGTTAGGTTGAAGTAACGCTTCACTCTGTAAGATATAGCATATATGAAAACAAAATTCGAGAGAAACCATTACTGTACTCGACTATGCTGAACTAACAATGAAATACCCAAGTCATCTTATCACGGTTAACTTAGGGAGCAACTTTTCTCCTATTTAGAACAAAAAGCTGTTGGGACTTGAAATAATTATTTTCTTTTCTATTCTATCCGTCAGAGCGGTAGTGTACCACGAAATTGTTTCTTTTCTTTTCTATCTGTCAGAGCGCTAGTGTGACACAAAATTCTTTTCTCCTTTATTCAAAGTCTTCTGACAGACAAGGAAATCATTACTTTAAAAACTCTATGAAACGTTGTTTTTAGCCTTTTTAATTGCTCACAATTTTTCTGGCTAAATTTATAAAGATAATGAAGTAATTCTTTTGGAATTAATATTAGTCTGTTAGGATGTAATTTCCTGCTCGAAAGTTATGATTACGCAACAACAAAGCAATTTTAAGTATACTAAACAAGAAAGAGGAATACTCCGACGTGGAGTAAAACATGCAAACCGCAGAAAATACGACGAGCGCTTTCGGTTAAACAACCATCTTCGAGCCTGAAATGAAAGCAACTGACGAACAAAAGAGACGAACGAGGTATTAAGATCGTCCAAACGAGAAATCACGGTGTGAGTCATAAACCAGTTCGATCAGGCCATCTTCCGGAATATACGAAATTGAGTACAGTGATACCGTCAGTGTTGAGATGACGAATTATCTCTATATTCTCGAGGGCGATACGCTTACGGTAGGAATTCTCCTTATGGAGGAGCTTTTCGGATCCCTCGCGGAAGCTGTGGCCACTGTTTATTAAGTGATCGGCGAAAGCTGACTCCCCCAAGTGTCCCTTCTTCCAAGACTTCAGGTGCTCAGCTACTCGAACTTTCATTTGGCGGCTGGTCTCACCAATATAAAAGCCTCCACAATCCTCACACTCCAACTTATACACACCACTCCTCTCATCAACAGGTATGGGGTCCTTCAGTCTCACAAACAACCTCTTGACTGTGGTAGGGTTGTAAAACGCGGGTCTGAAGCCAAACGGGCGAAGGGCCCGATCCAATTGCTGGGAGAACTTCCCCAAGAAAGGGAGACTGATCCAACGCAAACGGCGATCACGGATCGTGTCTCGGGGGAGGGAGGTGGTGGAATCCAGGAGGCCCCTCGTAACTTTCCTCCGAATCATCACGTCAACATCGACATTGACCCCATTCACTCTGGCCAGGTGTTTTATTGTGATTAACTCTTTCTTGAAGGCAGACTGACTCAAAGGAATACGAGTCAGTCTGTGAACTAGGCTAAGAAAAGCAGCCATCTTGTGAGCAACAGGACCGAACGAACCACCGTGGACTAAAACATCGGTCGTAGTATCTTTCCTGTAAATTCCAAACTTATGGATACCGTCTATTATAGAGATCGATAAATCCAAAAAGTTAATGGAAAATACCCCTATTTCCAAGGTAAATTTGATGGAAGGGTACCAGGAATTGAGATACCTCAGAAACTCACCAAGGAGATCTGGGTGACCAGTCCAGGTACATAGAACGTCATCAACGTACCTGTGCCAATAATGAATATGATTAAGTAACACCTGGTTCGAGGAAAAGAGGTCAAGTTCAAACTTAGACATGAAGATTTCGGATATGAGAGAGCCTAGTGGTGATCCAATGGGGATCCCTACTTCGTCAGGGAACTCGAAAAATTTCCCTTCAAATTTACAGTAGTTAGGGGACCAGCAAGTATTAAGAAGATCGAAGAATTCGTGAAGCTCATTATGAAGAATGTTGGCTTTGACGAGTAGCTCACCCATACGCTGGATAGTAGCAGCCTTAGGAATATTCGGGAACAAACCAACAACATCAAACGAGCAGATGGTCGTTCCCGGGGGGAAGGTTTACATCCTTGAGAACGTCAGTTAAAGAGGCCGAATTCAAGACCGAATGAGGGGATCCAAAATCAATACGATTTTTGAACCAATGGTCAAGGAATTTAGCAAGGAGGTAGGTAGGAGAGGAGACGAAAGAAACAACGGGTCGCATCGAGGTATTGTTCTTATGCACTTTAGGCAGCCCGTACAAGAGGGGGGTGTGGGGTTAGGAACGAGGAGGGCTTTTTTCAAAGCAGGAGTTTTGATAACAGCCTCACTCCTGTTGATGACACACCTAACTTCTTTGACGTGCTTGGGGAAGCTGAAATCCTCACTCTCTTTAGCACCACATTGCTGTAGGACTTCATGGACCTTAGAAGAATAGGCCGATCTCTCCATCACTACAACAGCGTTGCCCTTGTCAGCCTTAGTGACGATCAAATCTCCCTCTTTCATCTTCCTCCTTAGACCCTGAATCACTCCTCCCAATTTATTACTCATGCGAGGTAGGGGGTTATTACGGACTAATTCGGCACAGACTTTCTTTGTATTAAAACCAGGACCAATCTTAACCGCAAGATCCGCAACAACATTCGCCAAGGTTTCATCATTCTTGAGGGGAGGCATACTGAACTTCAAACCTTTCTCAAGGAGGGATGTTTCGTCACTATTGAACACTACCTGACTATTATTTATGAGGGGAGGGTGGAATTTATGAACGACGACACCATCACTCACCCCCTCCTCAACCACCTCCTCATTAACCGTCATTAGGGAGGACAGCTTCTTATTTTTCCTCTCCTTCAACTTCGCCTCAAACTTCCGACACTTTTCATTGACGTCCCGCATAAAGTAATCCAACTCAAGGGGGAGGAGCATGCCGGAGAGTCTCGAATGGACCATAAGGTTTAATCTGGTCGTGATATTAAATTTACCATACCATCTTCGCAACTCTGTTCTGATCCACTTCTCCCTCATATAATTTTCCAGTTTCTTAGTCGTAACCTTGCAATCGGAATAAAACCGGAATTTAACGAACTTGGGTTTCAAATGCAACACTAAACACCGACGAAGAAACCAAATATGAGAGGAAAACGAAGCGCGTTGCTTCCGAAATTTCAGAAAAAGGAACTGTAAATACGCCGCAGAAGCGTTC
Source organism: Aspidiotus rigidus (assembly GCA_035079385.1). Lineage (NCBI taxonomy): Eukaryota > Metazoa > Arthropoda > Insecta > Hemiptera > Diaspididae > Aspidiotus > Aspidiotus rigidus. Next base: position 13,455,736 of record JAVHKY010000003.1, on the reverse strand, counting down.
TCAATTAAACGAATCCGTTCCTTTAAGTTACGGCTATCCATACTAAACAAGAAAGAGGAATACTCCGACGTGGAGTAAAACATGCAAACCTCAGAAAAAATGAAAAAACGACGAGCGCTTTCGGTTAAACAACCATCTTCGAGCCTGAAATGAAAGCAACTGACGAACAAAAGAGAAGAACGAGGTATTAAGATCGTCCAAACGAGAAATCACGGTGTAGGCCATCTTCCGGAATATACGAATTGGGTCAGTGTTGAGATGATGAATTATCTCTATATTCTCGAGGGCGATACGTTTACGGTAGGAATTCTCCTTATGGAGGAGCTTTTCGGATCCCTCGCGGAAGCTGTGGCCACTGTTTATTAAGTGATCGGCGAAAGCTGACTCCCCCAAGTGTCCCTTCTTCCAAGACTTCAGCTCACCAATATAAAAGCCTCCACAATCCTCACACTCCAACTTATACACACCACTCCCCGTATGTGTAACAAGGTGTGGTCTGACAGAGAAGACCAATGATTGATTTTTCCTAGATTTTCTCGAAAGCTGGAAAGGATAAAATACCCACAATTTAGATGCTAAGCTACACTTGATACCTTTCGGCGCTTTAAGAAAGGGTTACGCCTCGTTGTTCCCTCCCCGAGTGGAATTATCGGCATATTCCACCGACGATTAAATTAAACTTGAATTGTACAAAATTATAAGTGTGAGTGATGCAGACAAACCATGTCTTGCATGCAGAAATAAAGGCGAAATATAAAGGTTCAAGAAAATAGGAGCTGTATTAACCAGGGAAAATAAATCGAACAGTTCACATAATACAGTTTCACTACACAAGCTACTAACTATTCCATCATTCGAAATACTTAAAAAGGAACGGTTATCATAGTAACGAATGAAAATAATAGCTGAATAATAATCAACATAAAAATAATAATAATTAAGTTAGACACAATTAATTTCAATAATCCCATCGGACACCCCGCTATTCATGGAAAAATCACAAAAATTCATTAAATATTGATTTTTTTGGGAACGTTGCACCTCACCGAGGACTATGGTACTCATGTATGTTGTAGTAGTGGGTATGGCGCTTCAAATGAATGATTTTCCCCAGGTGCCTCCTCCCCGATTTTTTTTTTATTCGAGTTTGAAGTTTTGTTATAGCTCGAAACTAGGGAAAAATGAATGGTTTTTTTTGATAAAAATACCATGGATGAACGTTTACATATACTAAAATGTCCTTAAGTTTCATTGCTGTGCGATCATTATTGGCTGAGATATAGCCATTTGGATTTTAGGCCTAAAAATCACTCTGCAGCCCATGTGGGTGAGCGGATGGGTCCAATTTTTTGGATTTCGAGTTTTCTCATTGGGGACAACATTTTGACGGACATTTGAAACATTTTCCGACTAAGGCCATTCCCTCCCCCCCCCCCTTACCCGGCTAGAGCCTTTGCCATTAGAGAAAATGTATTAGAGAAAACGTCGTGAAACCGAAAAGAAGACTCTGGGAACAAATGGAGATTGCAAAAGCAAAGAGGAAGAAAGCCTGCCTCTTGAACAATGTAATCACGTTTGACAGCGAAAAAATATTCGGCCTGGTGATTGGAAGTGAGAAGAAGAATAGAACCAACCAATAAGGTGGCAGAAAATAAGGTAGCCAATAGAAACGCGGTATTTAGGCCAATAGAGTGAACCAATCACTGTGCAGTATGTTTTAGCCAATAAGAACACAATGTTATATTATTGTAAGAATCGGTTTCTAAGAGTGAACTAATCACAACACAGCATTGTTATAGCCAATAAGATCACAGTGTTATACTATAAAAACTCATGGTTAAGGCCTTGTCTCCAGTTGCGACACAACAGTTGGTGGGATAACACCGCCCGCAAGTACTCTTGTAGAAGCAACTAATAAAGTAGAATTGCACATTTGGAAAACTTTTTCGAGTTTAGAGAAGTAGTTTTGAAATCGACTCTAGATAGACTTCGATTTAAGATCAACGTGAAGTCGACTAGGGAACAATACCATCAGAGTACTACAAATCGACCTGGAATCGACACGACAGAGTAGTCGATTTCAGGGCGAAAAAAATCGTCAAAATCGACTCTTGATCTACTTTGATTTGACGTCGGTTTAAAGTCGACCAACGTACATTACCGAAGAACTACAAATCAACTTGAAAGAAGTCGACTCAAAATCGACATAATATCGATACGTCGACGTGAGATTGAATCCAACAATACGTCGACGCCATTTCGACCAAGATTTTTAAAGAACTAAATTTTTCGGTTGATTTCACTTCGACTACTGGTCGACGTCTGGGTGTTGTCCCAATAATTCATGATCGACTGAGTTCTTCGAGTTGGGGAGATTACAATTGTGGATCTAGTTGGTAATTTGATGAATAAATGAAACAATGGCTGTAGGCTAGCCATTCCATCATTTCACATAATAATCCCTTTTTCCGGTGCAAAATTGACGAATTTTTCACTCCGGAATTCTGTTATTCTAAAATCCTCCTAATATGCGTACATATTTTCACAGTAGATGAGCTCAGTGAGTGTAACGTAAATTCTAATAATATACGAGGGCGTGTGCTATGTCAAAAATTTTTGTTTTGCAAAGGAAGAATTCCTTTAAAGGAATAAATTAAATTGCTCGCGCTATCGTATTGTTCGTAAACTTGGACGTACGAAAAGAATTTATAAGCTTTTCGAAGTTTATTTTGCGTGACTGTTTTGCTAAACGAGAATTACATTTGAGTGGAAGGCACACCCGTATATAGATTCGTATAATATGATGTAGAATAAATTTTCAGCATTCTTTTGTACACGGTATTTACAATAATGCTCGTATCTAGTCCAGGAATACGCGTGATTACGATTAACAATCAAGCCAGTTATATGGATTACAGTTCAATTGATTATTAAATTCGAATTCACGATTTTAGGTCAAGTGTCTCACATTCGAAGCTAATCAGACCGAAGCGTTTGACATTCTCGTCTACGAGGGTTATCTTACATCGGTATAACTCAGTTCGTGATGTTTTATCTTTCTCCTCACAGGCGAGAGAAAAGAAAAAAAAAAGGGCGGAAAGATGGTCGGATTTCGCGAAGCGAAACAAAAGGGAAAATGATTCGAAATGACTTGCGGGTTGCGGACGTTTCAGTCTCAAGAATAACTTTATTGCTTTTCAATTCACTGGCCAGTCTCCGTTTAAACTCCATAAGAGGAAATTACCGTAAAAATGAACGAAGACGATGAAACGTGGCCGTTATCCGTGTTACTCCTCTTTTATTGTTTTCTATATAACGGTGATACTCTTTCCGAAAAAATAATGTTTTCTGCAGTCGCGAACTATTACCTTGTTAACGTTAGTCCTTCGAGAGAAGAAAAACACGAGGATTTCATTTTTCCTACGAAACTGAACACCAAAAATATACCCTACCGAACATATTAATATACCCATGGAAATAGGATCTTTGTTCAACTTGACGTAGAATGTCCTAATTTTCACGGTTCGACGACATTGGGTCGAGGTTTATTGTTTGGAAGAGGAAGAAAACGCCCTCAGAACACGAAAAGAAGAACGAGAGAAGACGTTTAACGCTATTTTCAGAAATCGCTGTCTCACTATATTACTGGAAAAGTTGTACCTACAGATTTTCGTTATTAGATTTATATTGGTTTACGTGCGTTTATCACAGTCATAATAAGGGAAGACGAGTTTTTAAAAAATCTGCTAGATTGTGTTTTTTGCAGTATCGAGTTCTTATGCTTTTACATAACAACAACAGAGCAACAGTTTTTATTCGAACTAGGATATTTGTAAGAAAATTTCTCGCCCTAACACGCGAATTTAAACGGGCCTAAGAATTTGGCTCTACTTCGAAAGGATTTTAGTCTGGTTAGGCCTATGTAACTTTCTGTTTCAAGATAGCATCTGAGCTACATTCTTGAAATGCAGTTGAGACAAATAAAGGACCGTTCATTATACTGTACACCTTCCTACAATTTTCCTTCGAAAAATCGTTTCTTCGAGGAATTCTCTCGGACTGGAACTTCGCCAAAGATATGATAATACGAAGAGGTGTATCGGAAGAACACGTAAAGTCCATTCAAATAATATCTCTAAATGTAAGGGAAGAGTGATAGTAATATTTATAATGTACGTGTCGTTGTCATGGCCAGAGGACATTTGTGGTAATTCGAATGGGTGGTACTTCTTCATTTTAATGTCCATTCGTTTTCTAATTCAGCCACTGCGAATCGCTATCTGTTTAAGACTCGATGACGCCCCGGACGCTATTGATACTGAATCTAGTACACACGATAAATATTATGGCGGAAGTCCGTTCACAATTATTAACTCTATTATTGGAACGCACAATAAAATACGCCAGTTTTCTTATCTCGAATAAACGGTAATTTGCCAAAAAGGATAACTAGTTACGATTTTAGGATACAGATATTGGTGTAGAATTTTACTTTTTAGGAGTTTATATCGCACTGTTCGATTTTGAAGACACCTAAAGCAACAACGATCTTTCAATTTGACTTGAGGAGGGCCCTTCCAATCATTTTTACCGACTTTTCTAACTAGAAAAGTGAGGTATTACACCCGTAGCAAGGTCAACAGGGGGAGGGGGCAATGAACTTTCTCGACGTTTTAGAGGTCCTAGATCACAACTAGCATAAAAAATTTCAGGTTTCCTTTTATATATATATATATATATATAAGATTTTTTTGTTCGCGGAACTCTTCCGAGACTACCCAATGGATTTTTTTGTAACTTGGCCACATTGTAATATCTGAAGATGTGCACCTGCAATTTTTTTGAGAATCGGATGAGTAGTTCTCGAGAAATTTTCAATTTTTTGAGAAATTTTTGAGTATTCCGAGTAGCTTCATACAAATAGCTGCGAGTAGGTGCTTACGTTACAAGAAGGGCATTTTCCTATCCATTTACCACTTTTGTTATAAGTACGTGTATTGTGTTGAAGAACCTTTTAATTTATCATTCAACAAGTTCATTCTTGTTTCATTTGTAACTAAGAGTTCATTGAATTTTATTTTCAATGATATTTTATTCAAATTTAGTACACTTGTATCTCGCTTGCCACAGCCCCTAGAGCCTTGGACGAGATAAGAATAAATGAGAAAAACAATGAATTCGGAAGGTAGGTACAGATGAATGATTTTAAAAAATGATAGCCAATAAATATTGACGTTACGTTGTAACAACCTTCACCCTAACTTCAATCTCAACATTAACCCAAACCTCAACCTCAAGCCTAACCTAACCTGAATCTGATCCTAAATCTAAACCTAAACCTAAACCCAAACCAAAATCTAAACCTAACCCTAACCTCAACCTCAACCCTAACCTAAACCCAAACCTAAACCTAACCTAAACCTGAACCTAAACCTAAACCTAAACCCAAACCCAAATCTAAACCTAACCGAAACCTAAACCTAAACCCAAACCCAAACCCAAATCTAAACCTAACCTAAACCTAAACCAAAACCTAATCTAAACCTAAACCTAAACCCAAACCCAAACCCAAATCTAAACCTAAACCTAACCTAAACCTAAACCTAAACCCAAACCTAAACCTAAACCTAACCTCAATCTCAACCTCAACCTCAACCCTAACCTAAACCCAAACCCAAACCTAAACCTAACCTCAATCTCAACCTCAACCTCAACCCTAACCTAAACCCAAACCCAAATCTAAACCTAACCTAAACCTAACCTAAACCTAAACCCAAACCAAAATCCAAACCTAAACCTCAACCTCAACCTCAACCCTAACCTAAACCCTAACCTAAACCCAAACCTAAACCTAAACCTAACCTAAACCTAAACCTAAACCTAACCTAAACCTAAACCCAAACCCAAATCTAAACCTAACCTAAACCTAAACCTAAACCTAATCTAAACCTAAACCCAAACCCAAACCCGAATCTAAACCTAAACCTAACCTAAACCTGAACCTAAACCTAAACCTAAACCTAAACCCAAACCTAAACCTAAACCTAACCTCAATCTCAACCTCAACCCTAACCTAAACCCAAACCCAAATCTAAACCTAACCTAAACCTGAACCTAAACTTAAACCTAAACCTAAACCTAAACCTAAACCCAAATCTAAACCTAACCTAAACCTAAACCTAAACCTAAACCTAAACCCAAACCCGAATCTAAACCTAAACCTAACCTAAACCCAAACCTAAACCTAAACCTAAACCCAAACCCAAACCCGAATCTAAACCTAAACCCAACCTAAACCTGAACCTAAACCTAAACCTAAACCTAAACCCAAACCTAAACCTAAACCTAACCTCAATCTCAATCTCAACCTCAACCCTAACCTAAAGCCAAACGCAAATCTAAACCTAACCTAAACCTGAACCTAAACTTAAACCTAAACCTAAACCTAAACCCAAACCCAAATCTAAACCTAACCTAAACCTAAACCTAACCTAAACCTAAACCCAAACCCAAAACCCGAATCTAAACCTAAACCTAACCTAAACCTAAACCCAAACCTAAACCTAAACCTAAACCCAAATCTAAACCTAACCTAAACCTAAACCTAACCTAAACCTAAACCTAAACCCAAACCCAAACCCGAATCTAAACCTAAACCTAACCTAAACCTAAACCCAAACCTAAACCTAAACCTCAACCTGAACCTAAACCTAACCTCAACCCCATCTCTAACCCTAACCGGGCTCATAACCTATGAATTTAGGAGGTACCTCGGTACATTTTATTTGTTCTGTTAAATTTGTTTTTGAACGGATAGTGGCAATGGCGAGTTGTTCATTTTATTTTTCGTTATTATTAGTCATACTCGATAGTGAAAACCTTGAATTTGAATGATTAAGTACAATTTTTTAATCTTCATCAAGTGTGCCGCGCTGATGCGAGACTACCTTGGTGACTTCATTCTTAATTAATTATTGATTTATACGTCATTTTTTGATGTATACATACAGTGATTATAATGGTTCATAGTTGATTTGAGGTGTCTTGGGAGATGGAAATACCATTTTATTCCATTTAGACTAGCTTTTTTGAGTGAGACTAACGAGTGAACCAGGCTCAGGTGCTATATATTTTTACCGACTTTTTTAGACAGAAAAGTGAGGTATTTTGTTAATACGTTTGGAAATGTTGGAGCGTGAGGGAAGGAATGAGGGGTTGACTGGTGGGTGATTGGTTGCTTCTTGGGCTTCGACATTGATTTTTTTAGTTTTTCGGGATCTCCTTGTAGCTGGATTCCCAGATGAAGAATCTTGGGATGGAGTTTGTATAGAAAATAGTGATGGTAGCGTGAATACAATTTATGAGTGCACCGCGAGGAATATCAGCTGGAGATAGCATTAAGAGATTCCAGGAATCGGAGGTGATAAAGAATTGAGAAACTCGACATTATATACAGTATACTAAACTAATACTGGCTATGAATAACGTATCGGAAAACGTGACTGTAAAGCTCGTTTTTTACCGACTTTTCTAGCTCGAAAAGTGAGGTATTACATCTGTAGCAAGGGTGACAGGGGGACAAAGCAGTGATCTTTCTCGACGCTTTGGAGGCCCTATATTACAATCAGCCTGAACAGAATCTGGTTCCTTTGTACGTATAGGCCTATATTTAGGCATAAATAAATTTGTTTTTGTCCGCGGATCTCCGAAAACTACTGGATGGATTTTTATTTGTAACAGGAAACCTGTTGTGTGGGGGGCTTTGTGGGAAATTTATTCTGCGCCGTCCAACAAAAAACTTGAAAAATATTTCGATTCTCAAGCGATTTATGACAGGAGAGGGACTTGGAAAAATGTCGACTCTCGAGCCATTATGATAGGAATTTTTCTGTGTCCCTCTTCTATCATATATGGCTTGAGAGTCGAAAGTTTTCCAAGTCCCCCTCCTATCGTATATAGCTCGGCATTCGAGAAAAATTTAGCCTCCCAAACTATATTATACTAGGCTTATAGTAGGTCCAAGCCTTCTTTATACTAGCTTTACCTCGGTCTAGGCTTTCTTGAATTCTCAATATCAAATCTCATATGACCCATAAAACAGGCTCCCTGCGTTCCTCGTTTAACTTCGTTAAGGAAGCCGTCGTTTTTCGAGACTTAGATAAGTTATAGTCTCATAATATCTTAAGATGGGAACCAACAATTTTTTCGACAATTAATTGATAGTAAATTCTTCAGCGCGTTTCCAATTCACTTAATACAATTCTGTAGGTTACGCTTAATCATATTGAGAGTAATCGAATTATCAATTTGCAAAGATCGTCGCAGAAACCACTATTGTAGCCTCGTAACAATGTGGACAGGGGGAGGAGAGTGAATTTTCTGGAGACGTTTCGTAGGTTTTTTTGTTATTACGTTTGGAAATGTTGAAGCGTAATGGAAGGAATGAGGGTTTGACTGGTGGGTGATTGGTTGCTTCTTTAGCCTCGACATCGATTTTTTTTGTTTTTTAAATCTCCTTGTATAGCTGCATTCCCAGATGAAGATTCTTGGGATGGAGTTTGTATAGAAAATTGTGATATGATAGCCTGAATACAATCTATGAGTGCACGAGAGGAATAGCAGCTCTGGAGGTTCCATGGATTTTTTTTTGGTAACTTGGTCATATTGTAGTATTATTATATTTGAAGATGTGCACCTGTAATTTTTTTGAGAATCGGATAAGTAGTTCTCGAGAAATTTTCAATTTTTTGAAAAATTTCTCAGTATTACCGAGTAGCTGATGAGAGCATGAATACAATTTATGAGAGGACGAAAAGAAGAGCGGCTGGAGACTTCTTCAAGTGATGCCAGGTATTGGAGGAAATTAAGAATTGAGGCACTCAGCTTCATATTCAGTATACTAGACCAATACTAGGCTAAGAATCAATTTTATAGGTTAGGCTCAATCCTATTGAATTATTATGAATATTCGTAGGAGTATTAGTTTTTTAAATTTGTATTATTATTTATTTTAACAGGAAACTTGTTCTATGGGGGATTTTTTGAAAATTTTGCCGTGCGCCGTTCAACAAAAAACGTGGAGAAATTTCGACTCTCGGGCTATATATGATAGGAGGGGGACTTGGAATAATTTCGACTTTCGAGCTATATATGATAGAAGCGGGACTTGAAAAAATGTCGAACTATATAAGATAGGGGGAGGTAATTCCTTTATTATGTTAACTAAAGATTACCTGCTTACCTCATGTTTGTTTTATTTTATTTTCGATGGTATTTTATTCAAATTTAGTACCCTTGTATCTCGCTTCCCACTACCTCTAGAGCCTTGAATTTTGTTTGTTGAATTTTTGTTTTGTAAATTTGTTTTTGAACGGATAGTGGCAATGGCGGATTGTTCATTTTTTTTCATTATCATTAGTCATACTCAATAGTGAAAACTTTGAGTTTGAATGATTGAGTACAATTTTTTAGTCTTCATCAAGTATGCTGCTAGACTACGTCGGTGACTTCATTCTTAATTAATTATTGATTTATACGTCATTTTTGTATGTGTGTGTACATTTGATAGTAGTTCATAGTTGATTTGAGGTATCTCAGGAGATGGAAAGATTATTTTCAATTAAACAATTATTATAGCCTCGTAACAGTTTGGGCAGGGGAGGGGGAATCGTTTTTCTGGAAATGTTATTAAAACAAAATTCATGTTAGCTCATTGTATTATAGGTATTTTTACTCTGTTATCAGTTGATGTGACGTCACAGTGATAGAATTTATAAACTGAGTTTTATTGTTCATTCTACAAATATTTGGCATGATTGACAGGTCATTGGTATTTAATTTAAAGAGAGGGGGTGACTCTCTCAATGATTTTTGCATTGTGAGAGGAAAAGTCGTGTACTACTCACGCGACTGCGTGAGTGTTTTAGTTACATGCGTTAGAAGCGAAAGCAGTACGAATTGTAAAAACCCTGGTACAGTTGCACATAACTTGAGCCTTACCTATTTAGCTTCTTTCGGACTTGAAAACTCACCTATGAGGCCGACGATATGAAACTGTAGTTTCTCTTCAAGGTTATAAATAACAGAGGATGGTCACCAACGAAAAAGTGAAAATACTGACAATTGAAAATTGAAAACAAACGGTTAGATATCTTGAAGTCTACAATTCAAAATGGGGATCCAGCAGAGACAGCATAGGCTATTCCTGCCTTCCTCGTCGTAATTAGTGAGAATGGGAGTTACTACGAATGTTGAATGGATTGTACGTTCAACGTATTTTCGAATCAGAACGACACAGAGGGTGCCCTGACATTTGGTCCAGAGAATTTTCGTCCAATGGACACGTGGTCCACAAGACATTTCGTCCAATGGTAATTTTTGTCCAGACACTTCTTAGTCCACAGAATTTTCTTCCAAAGTATTTTAGTCCAAAAAACAGTTTGTCTACTTTTGGTCATAGAAATTGTTACATACCAAATAAAAATTTATTATCATTGAAAAATTGTATGGACACGAATTGTAATAATTAAAATATACGAAAATAAAAATACGGGTAGGTACCAGAAATATACGATACAAAGTACCTGAGTAAAGTAGAAGTACAAAGTCAGAATTCAATATCGTGAGATGAAACATGCCAATGAATTTGGCCTTAATTTGACCCAAATTTTGGTCCTTATCTTGGCTATGATCCTAATATCTCAAGTAGAGTTTGAAAATCCAATTTTGTACACCAGCAACCCCCAACAAAAAAAAATTACAACTTCCTGTTTTACCTTATAACAGAAATGAAATGAGTTTGGCCGCCATCTTAGATTTGGGCCATAAGGAGGCAAAATTAGACTTGGCAACCATGAAATTCAGATTCAGCGAGTGTTTTCACCCTCATAACCAATGGTCGCCCAAATGTCTCAAGAAATAATGTTGGAGATGCATTTCAAGAAAAAGTCCACCTGTCTACAGTTGTATCGAAGCATTAGTCATATTCATTTCTATATTGAGAGATAGCTTAGGGCACAGCAAAGTCGAATGTGGGGAAAACCAAACGTCATCAATTGCGAATGTGGATGGAGACACGACACAAGAATCAAAACAAACACTTGACAATACAAATATTTACAACAACCTCAAATAACAAATCAAGAAAATACAATGAAATGAAACCGACAGATAAGAATCAAACAGAAAAGAAACTAAAAGAAAATAGAACGCAACACAAAATACAACATTACATCCTAAGATTAATTTTCTGTCACAATTGATAAGGCGCAGAACACGCGAGACTAGACAGCATGCAACTCACTTGACGGTGACGTCAGCCTCTGAACTGAAACAAAGAAGAAGGAGACAATAGTGAAGCATCGTACGTGAATGCGCGCTACGCGCTGACCCTAAGAAACATTATTTCAATCAAAGCCTACTTTATAGAAATCCGGAATGTACAAAATAGCAACAGCTAGTGCAGTGGTTTTGCTCAGGGTGGACATTTTGGTATTAGTTAATGATGATTAATATTTTATAATGTTATATAATTAAAATTAAACGCGTCTCCAGCAAAAGGGTCGAACTTAACTTATGCCTTTTTTCATATTTTTGCTTTTTTCTACTCTTCATTCATTTCTCGATCACGCGGTAGAATGACATAGCGCTCTCTATTGTAAAAGAGGAGTAATACATCATTTAAATATGCAACATTCCGACCGGGCATATTGTAAGATCGCTAGCGTCGCCTATGTAAAATACCTAGAAAGTACTGATGAGCGAACGGTGATAGTGACTTGAAACCAAAGGTGATTTTTTAGTTTTTCTTAAATTTCTCCAAAAATAATGAATTTAGGCGTGTACTCGTAAGGAACAAAATTGAAGAGTGGAAAATTTTCTTTCAGATGATCATATTTTTGAGAGATATTAAAAAATTCACAAATTTTGCGCTGCCCGGTCCGAATTGTCGTTGTCGGAAAGGTTGTCCATCAATGAAAAGTCCTATTGTGTTAATTTCCCATAACATTGTTATAGGAATGTCTCAAAAAAGTTTTGTAAATAATTTTTCCACTTATTATTTTTTTCTTTTTTACCAAAAAAGATTTGTAAACAATATTTTTTCACTTATTAATTTTTCTTTTCATTTTTGCCAAAAAAGTTGTGTTAACAATTTTTTCACTTACTTATCATTATTTTTCCTTCATTTTTGTATCTTAAAAATAGCAAATTTATAAAAAATTTCACGCAAATAAGAGTTTTTGTCTCTTCAGAGAGAGATTTTCACGCAAAAACAACCCTAAAAAAAGTCATTTGAAAAATTTGGTATTTTTCAGGCCCATAATATATACTGTCAATAATTTGATACAAAGTTCATGTTTTGTTTTAATCTCGAATTTAGAACATACACTCTTTGATTTCATTGATTAACCAATCCCCTACAAGCCATAGTTTTTTGGGTGTAGCGTTTTAAATCTTTAAAGGCGTTTCTTTCAGAACAGATTTTTTCAAGTTAGACTCTTTTTCCGGAGACACGTTCAATTAATTTTTAAAATATTAAAAAATTTTTATAATTCACTAGCGGTTGGCGGCGCGCCTCCGGCGCACCTGACCGCCAGCTGTGTGTTGAGTAGATATCTGCGTTTTGTAAATATTTGGATTTCAAAGGTAAGAGCTAACTTGACAGGTGAAGGCTGTATTGCAGCAAAAATGGACTAATTCAATATTTTACCAGTCGCAATGATTAAGGAAATGGATGGACAGAACTCTCTCTCTCTCTCTCTCTCTCTCTCTCTCTCTCTCTCTCTCTCTCTCTCTCTCTCTCTCTCTCTCTCTCTCTCTCTCTCTCTCTCTCTCTCTCTCTCTCTCTCTCTCTCTCTCTCTCTCTCTCTCTCTCTCTCTCTCTCTCTCTCTCTCTCTCTCTCTCTCTCTCTCTCTCTCTCTCTCTCTCTCTCTCTCTCTCTCTCTCTCTCTCTCTCTCTCTCTCTCTCACTCACATGTGAATCTGAAATTAGACTCATTTGAAAGGAAATTACAGGGGCTACAATTTTTGTTCTCTTCAATTTTTCATATATTTGTAAATGAGTATAATTCGTGTCAGGTATACAATAATAAATTGAATTTTTAGAACTGTGAGGCTCAACGCATTTAAACATTTGGAACAACGTGTACCGTGAGAAGCAGTTTTACTACGTCGGAATTTATCGTTTTTTACCATTTAGTTTTTCGCTCATTACTCCATCCAGAAGGTGTCAGAACGTTGAAATTTATCTAGAACTTTACCTAAATAAAAATAAAACTTTCAAAAAATACTGCACGTCAATAGGTAGAATCGTTCAAATAACAGGCATACAGATATATCTTCGTTGTCACACTGGCGTTTCTACAGACAGTGAGACAAGCATTCTAAGATTTCCCTACTTCCGGTAACGTTAAGAAAATAAAAAGAAAATACCTCTAACGTGCTGCAATTTAGAAGGTAGCACCAAAATCCAGTTCTCAAGAATAGAGGGTAAGAGAGAAATACTGTAGACAGTTGCGTGTAGTTACCCTTCTTCAGTGAATCGAATCACGTCAAGTGACGTACAGCGAGAGCACAAAATTTTTAATAAGAACTTTTTTTCTATGGGAGCTAAAATTTTAATTTATGATTTAAAAGTTATTCTGGAACAATACGAATATGTGGCGAAGATTTCAAGTCGATAGGTACAGCGGTTCTCGAGTTATAAAAGGACAAACAGACAGACAGACAAACTTTCCGCTTTATATATTAGATTTAATCATTATAAGATAAATTTATTTTAGTTTATTAAATGATTTTAATAAATATTAGAGACTTTAGACTATACAAGAGAAGAGATAGATCGAGCCATACAAGCGTGTACACCGCGATAAGAAAATCAGGGGCGCTGAACCTCAATAGTTGCGTTCTATTTGTCAAAATTATGGGTTTTGAAAAACTTGAGTGACATCAACACCTAATACCAAGATCAAACCCACCTCTGAAGCAGGGGTAAAATTCATAACACCGTGTTACATCACCTTCTGACACTTTGTTTTGTTTTGTAAAAAGAACTCGCATTGGTGTTGAAATTTGTGATGTCATCCATGACGTCACTTGCCTGAGTGAAGCACAAAAAGAACACTCCTCAACTTAACACCAAGTCTAAAAGTGATGAAAAGTGACTGAAGTCAGGACAAATAGAACGCAACTTATGATAGCAACACTGGTGAACGCGCGGAGCAGTAAAACACACTGTAAACCCGCGCCACCTATAAAACTTGTAAACCTTATGTGTTTTAAGACTGTACCGCATTTTGTTTCCTAACCGATCTTTAATTTTCAACCGACGATAACTCCTTTCGCTTTGCACCAGTTTTACTAAAATCTGGCTTGAAAAATAGAAAACCATTTGCTCTTTAAATTATGATCCCTTCATTTTCTCCAAAACCCCCCATCTATTTGCATGAGGAAGGATTTTCTTGTTTTTTCTTATAAACGGCCATATAAATCTGTATATCTACTGATTTCCAAGTGCAACGTTGTGATATCGATACATTCCAATAACCTCATACAAAATAGGCTGTGTTTCAATAGTGTCGGCCTTTGCGATGTGGGCCGACCCTAATGAAATTAAGTTATTATAATACTTGGCAAAGTATGTATTTTGAGCTGTCCGCTTTGTTCGATATAAATTCAATCGTTACTCACGGTAACAGATTTTCAACTTTGGAATGGACGCCGACTATTGAAGGTATTTCTGGAAGTATTTTTGACGCTGAATAAAATACCATGTGCCGTTTTTCAATATCGCCTCTCATTATTGTGCAATACTCATATTCAGTTCTCGCGCTCTATAGCGACAGGCTAGTGTATCTTCCGGCGCTGTGATGTTTTGAAATTCAATAAGATACGTCACGCTTCGCAACTGAGATCTAGCCTTGGAAGAAAATGCTACGTTTCTAATTCTATTTGAAGAAGGGAACATTGGAAATTAGAGAAACTCGTGTGGCATAGGGCGTGTCTGTAAAAAAAAATTGTATCAGAAGTTAGAAGTTTAGTAATCTTTGATTATGGTTCTAATGTGTGTTGGTACCCAAAATTAGAAAATTGTCTTTTTTTCTTGATGCAGTCCTGTCTACGTGTGCACGAGCATTTTTTCGCGTACCTTGAACTTGACGTTGAATCCTTTCGGTCTCATTTTTATCGGAATGAAAAATGAAATCGAGAAAAAGTCTGACATTCTGGACGAGTGCGTGTGAATTCGAAAGAATATTGGATTGCTTTCAACGCCTATGCTCAGTATAGGTTACATGTTGCGTGTTTCAAAAAAAAATTGGAATGAATATCTCCTCATCGCTCTTTTCACTCTAATGGAAATCATCAGTATTACTTTTTTTTTTTTTACAAGGTAGTAGAGTTGTGTACCCTTACAATAATTGTATACTCGTGTGCTCGATATTTTATGTTAACAATAATTACAACCAACGTCGAGTACGACTTTATTTTAATGAAATGTCAATGCAAGAGTAAAATATCGCATAAATTTTGTTTACGCGGTTCGTTCCGAGTATTGAATTTTGAACGAGGTTATAAAATCACCTGCGCAATTATGTTTTAAATTTACCGGACGCGCGAATAATTCTGTGAATTTTTTATATTTTCGTATCATCCCTTTTTTGTCGATGATGGTGACGGGATGTATTATGGGAAAAATTATTCAAATTGGTTAATAGCGCGCGGTATTTACATTATTTTATAGTAAATTATTTTGCTATGTTTCAAAGTAAATTATTTCGGTTATTGATTTTTCCATTACAGTACTATGCTTACCATTTGATGCTAAAGGACCACAATTTACCAAGGAACCTCCCACTAAATTGCATTTCTCGAACGATACTGGTGGCAAGATTGACTGCATTGCTGTTGGAACTCCGACCCCGTTGGTTGAATGGATCGTAGGTGAGTGCGTTAGAGAAAAATTTTTGGAATTTTTCAAAAGGTTTATCTCGTATTTCACTCTTCATTTAGGAGTGGAAAAAATGTTACTTGCCTTCTTTGTATTTCAGCATTTATTTTGAACTTGAGAAGGAATCGCGAAATTAAAATAGGTTTTCTTCAATATTTTTCCCTCTTTTTGACATAAAAAAATCACAAAATTAAGCTAGAGTTTTTTCGTACATCAGCACTCTTTTTGTACTAGGAAACAGATCACAAAATTTAACTTTAATTTTTTTGTACTTCAATCGTCTTTTTGACTTGCCAAAAATAGTTAAATAATACTAGGACTTTTTGTTTGTGGCCCTTCATTTGAACTCGGAAAAATCTTGTAATCGTGCCGAAGATTTTTCGTATTTTTCAGAAGGTTTTTTTCGTACTTTGGCCCTGTTTTTAAACTTTGGAAAAATTAAAAACTTAAACGAAGTTTTTCTCGTACGTTTTAGAAGGTTAAATTCGTACTCCAAACATTTTGAATTTTGGAGAAAATCAACTTCTGTTTGCCCAACACCCTGGTGAGGGCAATGGGCCGATATGAAGAGGAGGAAGACGGATCTTTCCCAGGTTTCAGAATAGGTAGAATGAACGCCAATTTCCAGTCTGTAGGGTAGATACCTTCTAATAAAATCGAATTGAAAAGAGAAAGGGGATATTCAAGAGCGGTAGGGTGAAGATTTTTGAGCATTGTGGCATGTATGTTGTCCGGTCCTGGGGATACATTTTTGAGATTTTTGTGTAGGGTTGAGGTGAGTTCGATTTGAGTGATTGGTTGAATATAACAGTGAGTGTTGTCGGAGGAATCGAAATTTATCAGGGAGGATTCTGATTCACATTTTTTTCGAAGGAATGAGGCGGAATAATTTGAGTTCGATGAGACAGAAGAAAAGTGGGAGACAAGTGCTTCGGCTATATCCTGTGTGTGTGTGTGTGTAAAGATTGAATCATTCATTTCTATGTGGTTAATTTGATGAGAAGAAAACCTCCCTGATAATTTCTTAATGTCTCTCCACATAGAGGCATTAGAAACAGGTTCATTGATATTGGCGGCAAAAGATCTCCATGACTCCTTCTTTGCTGAACGGATTAGGAGTCTTGTTTTGGCTCTTGATTTTTTGTAGTTGATGAAATCGAGTTGAGACCGAGAGCGGTTATAAATTCGGTAAGCTTTGCGTCTGTTCTTAATGGCAATGTTGATTTCGTTTGATCACTGTGGGACTTGTCTCGGTTTTAGTGTTCCTGAAATGAGTCTTATAAGAGATCACAAAATAAAAACCGGGTTTTCCCTAATTCTTTTTTTTTTTTTTTTGGTATTTCGAACCTCTTTTTGACTAGGGAAAAATCGTTTAAAATAACACTGGGTTTTTTCATACTTCGACCTCCTTTTCAAACTTGGGAAAAAAATCAGGAAATTTTACGGGATATTTTTCATAATTTTCAGGTCTTTTGCGACAAAATGGAACTGGGTTTCTCTCGTACGTTTCGAAAGGTTTTTTTTCGCATTTCAGCACTCTTTTTAAACTCGGAAAAAATCACAAAATTATTTTGAAGTTTCTTCACTCTTTTCGGATATATTTTTCGTACTTTGACCCGCACTTTTTCCATACTTGGTGAAAAAATCACAAAATTAGACTGGGTATTTTCAGTACGTTCCAAGAGGTTTTCTTCATGCTTAAGTTTTTTTTTTGAATATGGAAAAAGTCATGAACTTATATTGAAGGTTTTTTTGTACTATAGTCATTTTTCCGTTTTTCCGGGCGCAAGAAAAAATTTTGAAACCGGACTATTTCTTTTTTTTTTTTTTTTTTTTTGTACTTGAGTACTTTTTTCAAACTTGGAATGCTGGATTTTTCCGTATTTCCCAACATTTCAAACTGAGAAAAAACGAAGCATTATTTTTGTATGACTGTCTAAATTCAATTTTATATAGGCCTACATAAGCATCTACGTATGGAACAAACCAAAAGAAAGCTTTTACGAGAAATTTGAACGTGTCTGGAATCTTTTAATACCGTACCTACATTAAATTTCATTAATTGCCTTACTCAAGTCGTATCTTTTTTTAGTGTGGGTATATGAAAAAGGCTTCTCCTCTCATTTAAATGTGGTGTATTTTTGATCATCCGAGTAAGTGCCAGCGTGCTCGTAATCCTTGATACTGATTCAACCGAGACGGAGGTGCGATTTTCTTTTATTTCATTTTGATAGAATTCGCGATAGAAATATAATTACCGTTTAGTGCGGGAAAATCGAGTGAATCGCTAAATTTTCGTTACTAAGCCAATTTTATAAGAACTCAATTTACACGTCGTTTTTACGTTTATTTGAATTTCCCAGGATTCCATGCCGAATAACGTTTGTCGTATGACTATACTGACTGAATTTGAGTAACCAAGTAGGATTGAAGTTACGTGCGCGAAAATATCATTAAACCAGCAATCGTTCGTTGACTTCCGTGTTCGTAAAAATTGATTCAGAAAGCAAACCGAGTTATTCGTTTTATACGTACTTTATGGACTAATTTTTCGCTTCATCGACTAACCGAATTTGGACAAATACGTACGCGAAACACGAATTTGGTTTTTTCTTTCCACTTCACTTCTTTCCCTCTCATTCGAAAGCATACTAAAGGATATAGTGTAGAGAAATAAACGATAAATCTCGTCAGCCATACTTACTATTGAAATCGTCGACATGTCGGGTAGTTGGATAGGAGAGAAAAAAAAAAAAATGATGATAAAAAATAAAAATTACATCAAAGGCAAAAGTTGAATATATTTCGAAGATCCAATCGTCAGCGAGACGCCTACAGAATCGCCAACCTTTATTCTTTGAAATATTCATTTGATTTTTTTTTTTTTTATTTTAATACACGCGTTACTTTTGCAGAATAATATACCAAATGGTGGGAAGAGAAAGAAACAAAGCCAATTTACATAAATTTCACTTCAAAAAAATTTATCTTTTGCTGGTTTTCTCGCGTAAAAAAATATTACTTAAAATAAAACTGGCGAAAGTGTGGGACGTCGAGTGTTTATCGTGTGTACTCTTGTTATGCTGAATAGTTCGGAAAAGTTGCATACAAACGACCGCTTATATCCCTCCGAATCAGTGCCGGTAAAACAGTTAAAAATGTATATTTTATTCATTTCAATTGTTTTTCAACTTCCAATACGAGTGAGTACGCTCAGTATGAGAGCGTACCTTGTTTTATGGCAGCTGATAGTATCCTTATATTATATGATCTATATAGCAATGCACTAAAAATAATTGCCATGTACCTAATTCAAAGTGACAACAATAAAATCACGTTCGAAAGAAATACTTCATCGATAGGATTTCATGCAGTTAATTAAAATTGGAAGAGCATCCGTTCTATTGTTTACAAATCTCTTGACTGGGTTGACTTCATGAAAAAAAGACGGGGAGCAAATAAAAAATGGCGAAATTTATATAGTTTACAAGGTTTCTGGAGTTCCTTTATAATTTTTTGGTTTTCAAGAAATTTCTTACTCATAATCACTAACACGACGGCCTTTGAGTAGAAGAGTTACCTCGAATTTACGAGAAAGAACAGTCACGTTACAATTTTTCATAAAGATGTGACCGGTTTCGTGTTGTCAATGCAATGCACCATAAGGTGTACCGAATGGAATACAATCATGTTCTCGTTATTTTGTTTTCAGGTGATGGACGAACAGCGGACACGATACCGAATCTACGAACTGTATTTTCGAACGGAACTATCATATTCTATCCTTTTGTCGCGGATTTATATCGATCTGAAATTCACTCCAGCGATTATAGATGCAGAGCGCGAAACGCAGTCGGACAAATAATAAGTCGGATTACGAACGTCAATGCAGGTAAATTTTAGAAGTATACCTACACATGTATATATCTTTTTTCCATGATGATATCAGCTAACTAGTAAACGTAACGTGCTCGAAATTTCAAGTCACGAATAAAAGAAAATACGAAACGACGCGACATATCAAATCACAGGATATTTGTTCCATAATTATGCGAACAGTCTATAGATATCAACGTACAATACATGCGCTTTTAAGCTAATGAAGAGACGATTCCCTTTTTCAATTTCAGCTATGCGTAGCAACGTCGCACGTACCCTTGACGATATATGCATTGCGTTGGATAAAATCGCATCTATGAAATTTGCAACGTAGGGGTACAGAGTTTCAATATGAAGTATTCGATATTTTATTTTTGAACTTTTTTATCGATTATTGCTGGTCCAAAAAGACTATGTTAAGCAAATATATGACCATTCGGTTTTGAATCTTTTTCGGTGATGAACGAATTTTCCAACCAGAAATTTCATAATTAAGTATTATTTACCTGTAAATGTTGTAACATTCCGTGAGCGCACTATAGTGTAGGTAAAAATAAGGAAAAAAATTAGAAGCCATTGCAGACGTTGCAATGGCAGCGGGGAACCCGCAATTCCTTAACTCGATTTCTCAGGTGGTGTGGAACTGAGTTGATAATCTTGTCATATAATTCAAATCGAAATTATCATTCTACATTCCCTCCTATCATATATAGCTCGAGAGTCGAAATTCTTCTAAGTCCCCCTTCTATCATACATAGCTCGGAAGTCACAATTCTTCCAATTCCCCCTCCTATCATATATAGTTCGAGGCTCGAAATTCTTCTAAATCTTCTAAGTCCCCCTCCTATCATATATAGCTCGAGACTTTAAATTCTTCTAAGTCCCCCTCCTATCATATATAGCTCGAGACTTTAAATTCTTCTAAGTCCCCCTCCTATCATATATAGCTCGAGACTCGAAATTTTTCTAAGTTTTTGGTTGGACGGCGGACGGTAGCTCGAAAGTCAAAATTCTTCTAAGTCCCCCCCCCCCCCCTATTATATATAGCTCGAGACTCGAAATTCTTCTAAGTCCCGTAACCTAACCTAACCTGCGGACGCGGACGCGGACGTTTTCTGAGGATGTAATCTCCTAACAAAATGGATAGCGGGTTCCCCGCTAAAAAAAAAATTGCTAGAGCAAACGTTTCTTTGCTGAAAATGGTTCAGGATATGGTCCTGAACAGCATATTAAAAATCCCGCGTTTTCCCCCTGGAGCTTCTTTTTTTCATGGGGATTCGAACCCCTCAAAAATTAGTCTTTCGCCCATATCGCGCGAAATTGAAATTTTATTAAAAAATGTTTCAAACAAAAGTTGTTCCTCGTTAAATTTCATATCAAATAACGTATACAATTTTCAGCTTGTACCAACTAGCGCCTTTGCAAAGGCCATTCAAAAGAGGACCAAAATCTGTTTTTCCATGCAGTATTTCACAAAATTGAAATTTTATTAAAAAATATTTCAAACAAAAGTTGTGCTATCAAATGAATTATTCAGCCTTCGGGAGGTTCTTTTTTCATAGGGGTTGAAACCCCCCCAGGTTTAGTCTTTTGCTTATATCTTGTCTGATTGAAATTTTATTAAAAAATGTTTCAAACAAAAATTGTTCCTTGTTAAATTTCCTATCAAACAACGAGTTTTTCATTTACCAACAACCCCCCTCCTTTAATATTATCCCCGTACGTAAGTATTGTGTCTGTCGAAGACTTCTAGGGTTCATCAGAGAATATTACTTCTAGATTCTTGAAATTTCTATGACGGAATTCCTCCGAATGTGACAGTAAATGTCGAGCCTGTGTTTACTCGAGAGGAGAAAATCTTGATATTATGTTCTATTAGATATAGGTATTATTTTATTAAAGTGTGCATTCGTTTTTTCATTTCTGCTTTTATTTCATAGATTCGGAAGAAGAATTTGATAAAAAGTTTCTTCACGGACTTGCACCGGTATTATTAATATACTGCATTATTAATTTCTAAACTTTGATGCAGTCTTTATTTCTGATACGAAAAATAAGAATAGCAACATAATAGGTCAACGTCTGGCCTATGCGGTATCTTAATACCGCAAAACGTGAACACATGACGACAAAATGTCGCACTCTTCTCATCGATGATTAAGTAAATATTCTTGGGTTGGAGAATCAATACGTAATAATCTTCGCTTGTCCCAAGTTCTTGAAGCCCGGTTAAATTGTTATATTATTTATTTTCCTTCGTATTCTTAGTGTTGAGCACAATCAATTTCGGTATGATATTATCGTCATCGTCGGTTATTAAATTGAAAAAAATTAAGGAACCTTGTCAGCTGTCGATTTGCGGCCGGTCAATTTTGACTTACATAATATTATCGACTAAGAATTAATCGGTTAAAATTCGACTTCTTTCGAGATCATGGTCGAAATTGTGTTATCTAGCCGGGTAAGAGGGGGAAAAGGCCTTGGTCGAAAACTGTTTCAAATGTCCGTCAAAATGTTGTCCCCAATGAGAAAACTCAAAACCCAAAAAATTGGACCCATCCGCTCACCCACATGGGCTGCAGAGTCATTCTTAGGCCTCAAATCCAAATGGCTGTATCTCAGGCAATAATGATCGCACAAAAATGTAACTTGGGGACATTTTAGTATATTTGAACGTCCATCCATGATCATTCATATTTTTCCTAGTTTCGAGCAATAACAAAACTTCAAAGTCGTCGGCGGGGGGGCACCTGGGGAAAATCATTCATTTGAAGCGCCATACTCTGTGTCACAACATACATTACTACCATACTCCTCGGTGAGGTAGAACATTCCCAAAAAAATCAATATTTAATGAATTTCTGTGATTTTTCCATCAATAGCGGGGTGAACTACGACTGCTACCGCAATAGACCGCGTGAAATCAATAGTCAATGTTCGAGCTGAAAGATACACACTCCTCCGTGGGACGAATTGGGAATGTAGATAGACCAAGACTATTTTTTCAGAATTACGTAATCCAAGTAAGTACAAATCATCTTAGATGGCATTGAATTCTTACACAAAAATAACAAAAATAAAGTCTTACGATGATATGCTGCACCATTTTTAAAAAGGCCGGAATTTTAAAAAAAAAAACGACGGCTTCCTTAACGAAGTTAAACGAGGAACGCAGGGAACCTGTTTTATGAGTCAAATGGGATATGGTATTAAAAATTCAAGGAAGCCTAGACCTAGATAAAGCTAGTATAAAGAAGGCCTATACCTACTATAAGCCTAGTATAATATAGTTTGAGAGTTGAAATTTTTCCAAGTCCCTTTTATATCATGACTAGCGGTTGGCGACGCGCCTCCGGCGCGCCTGACCGCTAGCTGTGTGTTGGGTAGATATCTGTGTTTTATAGGTATCTGTATCTTGTAGGTATGTGTGTTTTGTAGGTATCTTGGAATTCAGATGAATTTTAACAGGGAACCTGTTTTATGGGGGGCTATTTGAGAAATCTGCCGTCCGCCGTCCGCCGTGCGCCGTCCAGCGAAAAACTTAGAAAAATTTCGACTCTCGAGCTATATATGATAGAAGGGGGACTTAGAAAAAATTTCGAATCTCGAGCTATAGATGATAGGAGGGAAACTTAGAAAAATTTCGACTCTCGAGCTATATATGATAGGAGGGGGACTTAGAAAAAATTTCGAATCTCGAGCTATAGATGATAGGAGGGGAACTTAGAAAAATTTCGACTCTCGAGCTATATATGATAGGATGGGGGACTTAGAAAAATTTCGACTCTCGAGCCATATATGATAGGAGGGGGACTTGGAAAAATTTCGACTCTCGAGCTATAGATGATAGGGGGGGAACTTAGAAAAATTTCGACTCTCGAGCTATATATGATCTAGGCTTCCTTGAATTTTCAATACCAAATCTCATTCGAATCATAAAACAGGTTCCCTGCGTTCCTCGTTTAACTTCGTTAAGGAAGCCGTCATTTTTTAAAAAAGAAACAGTGGAAAGAGTTTTGCAAAAGTCACAACTATTCAGTTCAAAAATAAGAAAATAGACACCAAAAACTGCGACTATACTTATAAAAATATATCAAAGTTCCGAGTCGCACAAAAATAAAATCACCAAATTAAATTTTTTACACACTAATTCACTTGACAGCTGACTTAACGCGTGAAGCCTGTATTCATCGCAGCAGAATACAGACAAATCCATTGACATTTTGCCAGTCCCTAATAAAACACACGGACAACAGGTAAAAAAAAGGGTAATTTCCGCTAGCCCATACGCAGTGCGCACCGTGTCTAGACATTGGTTCTTGTATGAGATACCGGATGTAAAATCCTTTATGTAGGTGTTTTTAAAACTGTGAATAAAATAACTTGCTTAGTATGGAAGTACAGCGAATACTGTAGTCACAAAATTTCCTCCTAAAAATCTGGAACCGGGCTCATTCGAAAGGAAATTACAGGGGCTACAATTTTTGTTCTCTTCAATTTTTCATAAAAATGAGTTATACTCGAGTTATCACAATAATTCAATTCTCGAAACTGCGCCACTCAACGCGCGTAGGTCTAACGTACATGGCAAGCTACACGACCACGTTTTTTTATATTGAAAAAAGTCATTGTTTTCGCCCTTTTTTGAAATTACTCAGCACCTCCCCGTCAAATTTTTATTTTTATGAGTCTATGTGCTGCTCTGGGATGAGGACAATATATCCTGAAAGTTTGAAAGCGATCGGCCCAGTAGTTCTCGAGTTATAAACGGACAGGACGACAGACGGACAAACTTTCTGCTTTATATATTAGATATATAGCTCGAGAGTATTTTTCTGAGTCCCCCTCTTATCATATATAGCTCGAGAGTCGAAATTTTTCTAACCCCCTCTCCTATCATAATATGGCTCGAGAGTCGAAATTTTAACAGGGAACCTGTTTTATGGGGGGCTATTTGAGAAATCTGGCGTACGCCGTGCGCCGTCCAGCGAAAAACTTAGAAAAAACGACGGCTTCCTTAACGAAGTTGAACGAGGAACGCAGGGAACCTGTTTTATGAGTCGAATGGGATTTGGTATTGAAAATTCAAGGAAGCCTAGACCTAGATAAAGATAGTATAAAGAAGGCAGCCTAGACCTACTATACAAATAAGCCTATCATAATATAGTTTGAGAATCTAAATTTTTCTCGCTCATGGGACGAAATTTTCCCAAGTCCCCCTGCTATCATAGATAGCTCGCGAGTCGAAATTTTTCTAAGTCCCCCTCCTATCATATATGGCTCGAGAGTCGAAATTTTTCCATGTCCCTCTCCTATCATATATGGCTCGAGAGTCGAAATTTTTCCAAGTCCCCCTCCTATCATATATGGCTCGAGGGTCGAAATTTTTCTAAGTCCCCCTTCTATCATATATAGCTCGAGAGACGAAATTTTTCCAAGTACCCCTCCTATCATATATGGCTCGAGGGTCGAAATTTTTCTCAGTCCCCCTTCTATCATATATAGCTCGAGAGTCGAAATTATCATATATGGCTCGAGGGTCGAAATTTTTCTAAGTCCCCCTTCTATCATATATAGCTCGAGAGACGAAATTTTTCCAAGTCCCCCTCCTATCATATATGGCTCGAGGGTCGAAATTTTTCTCAGTCCCCCTCCTATCATATATGGCTCGAGAGTCGAAATTTTTCTAAGTCCCCCTTCTATCATATATAGCTCGAGAGACGAAATTTTTCCAAGTCCCCCTCCTATCATATATGACTCGAGGGTCGAAATTTTTCTCAGTCCCCCTTCTATCATATATAGCTCGAGAGTCGAAATTATCATATATGGCTCGAGGGTCGAAATTTTTCCAAGTCCCCCTCCTATCATATATGGCTCGAGAGTCAAAATTTTTCTAAGTCCCCCTTCTATCATATATAGCTCGAGAGTCGAAATTTTTCCAAGTCCCCCTTCTATCATGTATAGCTCGAGAGTCGAAATTTTTCTAAGTTCCTCTCCTATCATATATGGCTCGAGAGTCGAAATTTTTTCAAGTCCCTCTCCTATCATATATGGCTCGAGGGTCGAAATTTTTCTAAGTTTTTCGCTGGACGGCGGACGGCGGACGCCAGATTTCTCAAATAGCCCCCCATAAAACAGGTTCCCTGTTAAAATTTCGACCCTCGAGCCATATATGATAGGAGAGGGACTTGGAAAAATTTCGACTCTCGAGCTAGATATTATGGACAAAGATGGTTCTTGAGGTAGATCCACGGAGTCTTCAAGTATTAAATAAGAACACGTAGTCTCTGTCGTACGTCTTGTATATTACTCTTTTCTCAAATTAACATCGTCATTACTCTTATATTATAATTTCCATGGTTATCTTAAATGATATTGCCAACAAATAAATCGTCGAAAATTACAAGCCGAATCCACATCATTGTAAATGATATTGCCAACACTCCCTCCTCGGCGCTGGAATTTTCGTAAATTTTGAATTTCGATACGTCGCTGAAAAAAATTTCTGTTTCATTTCTCTTTTTTTTTTTTTTATACATAGCTCAATTTTTACGACAAAGATGGTTCTTGAGGTAGATCCACGGAGTCTTCAAGTATTAAATAAGAACACGTAGTCTCTGTCGTACGTCTTGTATATTACTCTCTTCTCAAATTAAAATCGTCATTACTCTTATATTATAATCTCCATGGTTATCTTAAATGATATTGCCAACCTATATGATAGGAGAGGGACTTAGAAAAAATCTCGACTCTCGAGCTATAGATGATAGGAGGGGGGACTTAGAAAAAATTCGACTCTCGCGCCATATATGACAGGAGAGGGACATAGAAAAAATTTCGAATCTGGAGCTATATATGATAGAAGAGGGACTTGGAAAACTTTTGACTCTCGAGCTATTATGATAGGGGACAAATTTCCCCAAGTCTCCCTCCTATCATAAATAGCTCGAGATTTGAGAAAAACTTGGACTTTTAAACTACATTATACTAGGCTTATTTTACGTCTAGGCCTTCTTTATACTAGCTTTATCTAGGTCTAGGCTTCCTTGAATTTTCAATCATAAAACAGGTTCCCTGCGTTCCTCGTTTAACTTCGTTAAGGAAGCCGTCGTTTTTGAGAAATTTGCCGTACGCCGTCCAGCGAAAAACTTGGAAAAATGACGGCTTCCTTAACGAAGTTAAACGACGAACGCAGGGAACCTGTTTTATGATTCGAATGAGATTTGGTATTGAAAATTCAAGGGTCCCCCTCCTATTATATATAGCTCGAGAGGCGAAAATTTTCCAAGTCCCCCTCCTATCATATATAGCTCGACAGTCGAAATTTTTCTAAGTCCCCCTCCTATCATCTATAGCTCGAGAGTCGAAATTTTTTCCAAGTTTTTCGCTGGACGGCGCACGGCAGATTTCTCAAATAGCCCCCCATAAAACAGGTTTCCTGTTAAAACTTCGACTCTCGAGCTATATATATTATGATAGGAGGGGGACTTAGAAAAATGTTGACTCTCGAGCTATATATGATAGGAGGGGGAGATAGAAAAAATTTCGACTCTCAAGCTATATATGATAGGAGGGGGATTTGGAAAAATTTTGGTTCTCGAGCTATATATGATAGGAGGGGGACTTAGAATAATTTTGGCTCTCGAGCTATATATGATAGGGGGGACTTGGAATAATTTCAACTCTCCAGCTATCATATATAACTGGAGATTCGAGAAAAATTTAGACTCTCAAACTATATTATACTAGGCTTATAGTAGAGGTCTAGGCCTTCTGTATACTGGCTTTATCTAGGTCTAGGCTCCCTTGAATTTTCAATACCAAATCCCATTTGACTCATAAAACAGGTTCCCTGCGTTCCTCGTTTAAATTCGTTAAGGAAGCCGTCCTTTTTTGTCAGTCCCTCTCTTATCATATATGGCTCGAGAGTCGAAATTTTTCCAAGTTTTTTGCTGGACGGTGGACGGCGCACGGCAAATTTCTCAAAAAGCCCCCCATAAAACAGGTTCCCTGTTAAAAAAGGCCAACGCCTTTCTTTCGCTTACGAGGTCCGGAGGTAGAAGAGCAAATCCTTATTGTTCTAACTCGTCATTGTTCTCCGATTTGAGTATTTCGTTCATCGATTTGGTTGATTCTTACATGTATATGTAAACACATCCACGCACGAATTAGGTGGAGTGCGTGAGATTGAGAAAAATAGTTGAAAAATCCTCCAGTCGCTGGAACAGTCTGAAAACAGTAGAGAAGTGAGAAAATCCACTTTTTCACCCTGGAGGACAGTGAGTTTTGGTGTTTCGTTCATCAATTAGGTCAATTTTTATATAAACACGTCCGTCGAGTTCGAAAAAAATAGTCATAATTTCTCCAGTCGGTGGAATGGTCTGGAAAAGATGAAAAATTGAGAAAATCTACCTCTTGGTATTTTGTTCCTCAGTTAGGTCAATTCTCAAGTAAACAATGTCCGTCGATTTTGAACAAAAATGGTCAAAAAATTCTCCAGCCGCTGGAACGTTCTGGAAATGACAAATAATCTCGAAAATCCCATTTTTCACCCTGGATTGACCGTGAATTTTGGTGTTTCGTTCATCAATATTAGGTCAATATTTATATAAACACGTCCGTCGAGCTCGAAAAAAATAGTCATAAATTTCTCCAGTCGCTGGAATGGTCTGGAAAAGATGAAAAATTGAGAAAATCCACGTCTCGGTATTTTGTTCATCCATTAGGTCAATTCTCAAGTAATCATGTCCGTCGAGTTTGAAAAAAAAAATGGTCGAAAAATTCTCCAACCGCTGGAACGTTTTGGAAATGACAAATAATCGAGAAAATCCGTTTTTTAACCTGGAGGACCGTAATTTTTGGTATTTTATGTATCAATAGTTCAAATCTTATGTAAATACATCCGCCAAGTTGAAAAAAAATAGTCAATAAATTCTCCAGTCGCTGGAACGGTTTTGAAATGTTGTAAGAAATCCAGAGAATCCACTTTTTCAACTTACAGAACTGCAATTTTTCATATTTCGTTAATCAATTAGGTAAATTCTTATGTAAACACATCTACCCAGTCGGAAAAACTTCGTGGACGTGTTTACATTATAATTGACCTAATTGATGAACGAAATACCAAAATTCACGGTTCTCCAGGATGAAAAACTGGATTTTCTTGATTATTTGTCATTTCCAGAACATTCCAGGGGCTGGGGAATTTTTCGACCATTTTTTTCGAACTCGACGAACGTGTTTACATTATAATCGACCTACTTGATGAATGAAATACCAAAACTCACTATCCTCCAGGGTGAAAAAGTGGATTTTCTCACTTCTCTACTGTTTTCAGACTGTTCCAGCGACTGGAAGATTTTTCAACTATTTTTCTCAATCTAACGCACTCCACCTAATGTAAGAATCAACCAAATCGTTGAACGAAATACTGAAAATATATTTTTGGTCTATCTAGATTCCCAATTCATCCCACGGAGGAGTGCCTATCTCTTAGCTCGAACATTGACTATTGATTTCACGCGGTCTATTGCGGTAGCAGTCGTATTTCGCCCCGATATTGATGGAAATTCATTAAAAATATTGATTTTTTTGGGAATGTTCCACCTCACCGAGGACTGTGGTAGTAATGTATGTTGTGGTAGAGAGTATGGCGCTTCAAATGAATGATTTTCCCCAGATGCCTCCCTTCGATTTTTTTTAATATCCGAGTTTGAAGTTTTGTTATTGCTAGAAACTAGGAAAAATATGAATGATCATGGATGGACGTTCAAATATACTAAGTTACATTGCTGTGCGATCATTATTGGCTGAGACACAGCCATTTGGATTTTAGGCCTAAGAATGACTCTGCAGCCCATGTGGGTGAGCGGATGGGTCGAATTTTTTGGGTTTTGAGTTTTCTCATTGGACAACATTTTGACGGACATTTGAAACATTTTTCGACCAAGGCCATCCCCCCCCTACCCGGCTAGAGCCTTCATTCTTGAAAGTGGCTGTACACTGACGTATGTATTAGGTTTTGACTCATTTTCAAGTCGACTCCGAGTCGACCCATCCAAATTTTGACGTCGATATAAAATCAAATTTTTGTGGACTTGATGTTGACCGATTAGTTACGTCAATCTGTAATCGCTTTCCAGTCAACCCCTCTTGGTTCTTAATTAACCTGAAATCTTATGTCGATAATTCAGTGCTATGCTGTGAATCTGTAATTCCGGTCGACGGTTAAGTGAGAGTATTATGTGTGCGTGTGTGTGGAAGCACTTGATTTTTGTAGACCTTGTGAGTTGAGAAAGTTTCGACTCATGGCGTGGTACCAATCAGAAAACATACAGTATAAGTGTTGAGGATGAAAGAAAATATTAAGGCGATAGAGAGAACCTCACAAGGAAGGGCAGAGATTAGATAGAGTAATAGTTGAGAATGAATAGTTGGGTAAGTAAAGGGGGATCGTCGAACTTTGAGAAATTACAGGCTTGGGTTAGGTACGTATAAGGGCGCTTTATATCAAAGTTGAAGATTGTTCTATGTTGTATACGTCGATGAAGATGACCGATGAGGTTTCAAGGCATACATTGTACAGTCGAGAAATTTTCTTATGAATTTGAGTACGAATGTCGTTACTTAGAAATCCTGCCTCGCCTATTCCTATACTTTGAATTGGATTATATTGTTTAGGTAGGATCTCCTGAGAACGCTAATAAATGTAAAACCGTAATGATTATACTCGGCGCAGGAAAAAGCTGTTACGTTCTCCTACAGCGAATCAGCGAATCTCGCGCTCAGGGTAAATTTCAATTTAGAGTAGGTACGTTATACGTTTGTTTTTGAGCATCTAAAAAAGGTAGGCGACCGTTTAATATCGTCATTTTTCCAGTGGTTATTCTGTCTGCTGGAGGTCGCATCATAAATCAGGAAAAAAAAAAAAAAAATTATATTAAATTCGAGTAAACAACTCCGGTATATTATTTATGCGGCTTAGTTACGTAGTTTCGTAATTCGAAATAGTTTTCAATTTATTTATTTTCGCGTATATTGTGTATATTGTGAAATAAATTTACGTTTCAAGTTTTAATGCATAAACTACGCTTTTCGTTCTAAGTTTATACCATTCCGTAGGGCCTTCGTATCACGTTTTATTCGAAGGGGTTTTCTGCTACGTTTTTATGTTAAACGTGCCTATAAAACACCAAATTTTCTAAAGGTAGACAAAAATATCGTTTCTTTTCTATCTACTTATACCTTTGCTATTTCATTTATTAAAAGTCCTACGGAGTTGAAATACGAAAAGTTGTGGAGTTCATTTTCTTGAAGGATACTTTGTATGTACGACTCTAACGTACCGGAAAACGTGAATTGCATAATATTCACCAACTCGTATCGTATATCACGATGTACTCCACATCGTCACATGTATCAATTAAAATTTAATTTCGCGAAGTTACTCCTCGCTCCTCTTTCGGTATATCGGTTACAATGAATCATCCAAACTTATGCTGAATTGGTATGCTGTGAACTTTTCTGATGTGACATATCTGTCATCGATGGAAAATCCAAAAGATCGGATACTATAATGGGTTGGAAGTTTGCCAACGAACCACGAATCTCTCATTTACTGCGAAACAATACTGCGATGAAAACTTATGTCATATACTAATATCGGACTTGAAATTGAATTCGTGGAGTTCTTCATTTTACGAGCCAATTTGAATCAGCTTTACATGATATATAGTGTGTTTTATCCCGAATAATTACTAGTTTGTGGTTCGCAAACCTGTGGTTCTTCTTGGCATCAGGCTAAATACCAATATTATAGAATTACGAGAACCTATACCATGGAAGAGGCCGTATTTGGTAGAAATATCAACCATCTCTATTCTCTAACCCAGGAAAGAGCGGTGTCCCATGATTTTCAGATAAAAAATTACGATTTTGCAGCTTTACATTTTACGTGCTTGACCATAGGTATCATTGAACCTCTGTTTATGGGTGCGCCAAGTAGCGCAATTGAAACATCTGACTTTACTGTTTAGAAATCCTTCCCTGATGTAAGTTTTTGCTTGATACTAAATATTATCTTTGCGACAGATAAAAGGTCTTTTTCTTTCTTGAAACATTGATGGCACTTTAGTTGATCCATGTCTGTCATAGTTGGCGCCAAGGCACCTCTCTCCTACCCGCTAGTGACTCTTATGTAGTTGACCGTCACTTACTTGACTTACATGTAAAAAGTAGTGGATTTTTTAGCGATGGGAAAAAGAGACTTCGTTGGTAAAAACTTTGAGGGTCGTACTTCAATCAATATTTATTATGTAGAATTGATGGAAATCGAAAAATCTATCATTCTAAATGACACGTCCTCAAAGATCTGAAACACTTTCTAGGTTTTTTTTAGGTTATTGAACAGTCCTGTTGCAGGCTCACACGGTTCAAATGTTAGAACAGAGCGTCAAGACTGCAATAGCAAACTGTGAAAGCTGTATTACCCATCTTCCTTCTGAATTAACCCGAGACCCAGTATGGGAAATAATTGTCAAGATCAGGACATGAAATATAAGTGGGTATAGGTCCCACCCTTTAGCTTATCTATGCACAGAAGAGGTATAACAGGATCACTGATGGGCCCATATGTATCCTCATAGTGTGCAGTTCAAGAATTACGCGGCATCTTTAATGGATGGTCATGTTTTATTATGAACTTCCTGTACGAGGTAAAAAGTAAGGAAGCCTAGGCTGTTCAGTGAATGTGCAGCTGGGCACGCTGAAAATCCATAATTTGTCTCTCTTTATCACGGCACATGATAATAATTTCATTCAATAAATCTTTACAAAGTACGTTTTCTTTTGTCTCATAATTTTTGTACATTAGGACTAAGATAATGAGGACTAAATACTTACATACGCATCTGATGAAATTTAGAATTTTGTGAAATTTGGAGCCCATCCGCTCCTAATGGCAGAGTTTATACATAAAAAAATCCTTGCACCATTTTTTTCATACAAATCACCCAATGAATAATTATTATGTATATTTTTACCGACTTTTCTAACTAGAAAAGTGAGGTATTACACCCGTAGGAAGGTCAACAGGGGGAGTGGGTAATGAACTTTCTCGACGTTTTAGGGGTCCTAGATCACAACTAGCATAAAAAAAAATTTCAGGTTTCCTTATATATATAAGATTTTTTTGTCCGCGGAATTCCTCTGAAACTACCCAATGGATTTTTTTGTAACTTGGCCATATTGTAGTAGTATATCTGAAGATGTGCACCTGCAATTTTTTTGAAAATCGGATGAGTAGTTCTCAAGAAATTTTTACTTTTGTTGAAAAATTTTTCACTATTACGAGTAGCTTCTTACGAATAGCTGCGAGTAGCTGCTTACGTTAGGAGAAGCGGATTTTCCTATACGTTTACCACTTTCGTTATCAGTACGTGTATTGTGATGAAGAACCTGTCATCATTCGACAGGTTCATTCTTTGTTCATTCTTTACCAAGGGTTCATTGGATTTTATTTCCGATGAAACCTTTTCGTTCAAATTTAATACACTTGTATCTCGCTTCCCACAGCCCCTAGAGCGTTGAATTTTGTTTTGTCAAATTTATTTTTGAACGGATAGTGGCAATGGCGAGTTGTTTATTTTTCTAGCTATTTTTCATTATTATTAGTCATACTCGATAGTTTTTTTTTTTTTTTTTTTTATTATTATTATTATTTTATGAGCATTATAAACTGCACGAGGGTTATTTGCTCGGCGTTACAATCTTATTTTAGAACATTACTTGAATTAGGTTAAATTAGGTACGAAAGACAACGATTTTTTACGTTACGGGAAACTATATCAGGAGAGGGGTAGTTAGTAGATGAGAATACAAGCGAAAAATTTGGTCACCTCGTCGGGATCCGAACCCGAGACCTTTCGCTTGCCGGGCGACTGCTCTAACCGCTGAGCTACGAGGAGATCAAATGATTTCGCTTAAATTCTCAAATACCAACGACGAGAACAAGTACGTCACTGCCCGCAACGGCGATAAACACGTACTTGTTCTCGTCGTTGGTATTTGAGAATTTAAGCGAAATCATTTGATCTCCTCGTAGCTCAGCGGTTAGAGCAGTCGCCCGGCAAGCGAAAGGTCTCGGGTTCGGATCCCGACGAGGTGACCAAATTTTTCGCTTGTATTCTCATCTACTAACTACCCCCCTCCTAAATTAGGTACGTGTTGGTGGAATTGAGTGGCGATCGAACGGACTTTGTTGGTGAATTATATGAAGTTGTAGAATTGAGTGGTGCGTAAATAAGTTAGGGTTGAGTCGATGGTTTCGGAGTTGTTGTTTAGTGCTGCATTGATATTGGAAGATATATTTAGGGAGGTTCGAGTGGGTTGCAGGACGGGGCATGAGAAAAAATGATCAACTGATAAATTTTCTTGGAGACAGTGAGGGCATGATGGAGGAGCGAGATTAGTGAGAAGATAAGTATGAGTAAGACGAGTGTGGCCTATTCGCAGCCGAGCTAAAATGACCTCCTCTTGCCTTGAATTTCGTTGGGATGAGGACCAAAATGTGGGTTCACGTTTTATTTTTCTTAATTTGTTATTCGACTGATTTTAGTGAACATCTTGAGTTTGAATGATTAAGTACAATTTTTTAATCTTCATCAAGTGTGCTGATGCGAGACTACCTGGGTGATTTCACTCTTAATTAATAATTGATTTATTTGTCATTTTTTCATGTATGGGTACATAATTAATAGTGGTTCATAGTTGATTTGAGGTGTCAAAAGAGATGGAAAGATTATTTTCAATTTGGACTGGCTTTTTTGAGTGAGATTTGAGATTAGACTAACGAGTAAACCGGGCTTGGGTGCTATATATTTTTACCGAATTTTCTAGCTAGAAAAGTGAGGTATTTTGTTAATACGTTTGGAATGGTTGAAGCGTGAGGGAAGGAATGAGGGGTTGACTATTGGGTGATTGGTTGCTTCTTTCGTTTCGACATCGATTTTTTTAGTTTTTCGGGATCTCGTTGTAGCTGGATTCCCAGATGAAGAATTTTGGGGTGGAGTGTGCATAGAAAATGGTGATATGATAGCGTGAAGGCAATTTATGAGTGCACGAGAGGAATAGCAGCTCGAGATAGCTTTAAGAGATGCCAGGAATCGGAAGTGATAAAGAATTGAACCACTCATCCTAATATACAGTATACTAGACTAATAATATGCTAAGAATAAGGTATGGAAAAAAATGATTGTAGAGCTCTTTTTTATTAGAAACAACTGTTATAGCCTCGTAGCAGTTTGGACAGGGGTAGGGGGAGTGGTTTTTCTGGAGACGTTTTGTAGGTTTTAGATGACTCTTAGCCTAAATTATAACAAAATTCAGGTTTCCTTATTGGATTATAGGTATTTTTACTCTGTTATCTGTTGATGTGACATCGTAGTGATAGAATTTATAAACTGAGTTTTATTGTTTATTCTACAAATGTTTGACATGATTGACAGGTCATTGGTATTTAATTTAAAGAGAGGGAGTGACTCTCTCAATGTTTTTTGCATTGTGGGAAGAAAAGTCGTGTACTACTCACGCGACTGCGTGAGTGTTTTTTTTCCAAGTTTTGCAACAATAAGTCTTGAAATAATGAAGCCTTTGCCGCCCCCCCCCCCAAAAAAATGGGTTCATGGGGGCACAAAAATGAAC
Source organism: Aspidiotus rigidus (assembly GCA_035079385.1). Classification (NCBI taxonomy): domain Eukaryota; kingdom Metazoa; phylum Arthropoda; class Insecta; order Hemiptera; family Diaspididae; genus Aspidiotus; species Aspidiotus rigidus. The sequence goes on along the minus strand of JAVHKY010000003.1, from coordinate 13,420,211 downwards.
TTATTCGGTGGCATATTCTTGTTGATATTATTCATTACACCTTCCTTCACCTGTGTATTAAATTTCAAGTTTTCCTAATGAAATTAATGATTTCGTGAAATTTTGGACCCCAAGGCCCCTAATGAAAGGGTCTATGTGTAGAAAAAAATTCCTCGCAGCATTTCTTCGAACAACTCACCCAATGCATATATTTCGTACAATTTTTTTCCAATTTTTGCAAGAATAGTATTCAAAATAAGCAACTCTTCCCCCAAAAATGGGCCCCCAGGGGCGAACAAATGAACTTACTGGGTGGAATTCTTGTTAATATTATTCATTACCTCTTCCTTCACCTGTATACCAAATTTCGAGTTTTTCTGATTACATTTACAATTTTGTGAAATTTTGGGCCCAAGGCCCCTAATGGAAGGGTGCGTGTAGGAAAAAAATTTTGTAATACATTTTTTCTACAAATCACATGATTAATATATTTTTCATAAATTTTTTTCTAATTTCTGCAACAATAATCTCCAAAATGAACCCTCTCCGCCAAAAGTGGACCCCGGGGGGCACAAAAATGGATTTTTTGCGTGGCACTCTCGTTAATATCATTTATTACACCTTCATACACTTCAACGCCAAATTTCATGCTTTCATGACAAAATGCACAATTCTTGCTTTACTGCCTGTACTATTAGAGATATAAGGAAGTAATCCTACAACATCATAGGAGCACAAGGTTGTTTCTGAAGGAAGGTTTACGTCCTTCAACCTATCCGCCAAGGAGCCCGAGTTTTTTACCGAATACGGGGAGGTACAATCTACACGTGATTTAAACCATCGATCCATAAATTTAGCTAATGTTGGTGACGAGACAAACGACACGACCGTCCGCATTGGAATATCTTTTTTATGTACTTTAGGCAACCCGTAGAGGAGGGGGAGGGGTACGGGGTCAAGTTCCAAAATGGTTTTCTTTGTGAGTTGACTCTTGATAATGAATTTACTTTTGTAAATGATTTTCCTCACCTCTTTAACCGACTGAGGGAAACAGAAAACGACGGCTTCCTCATCGAAGTTAAATGAGGAACGCAGGGAACCTGTTTTATACGGATGTTGAGAATTCAAGGAAACCTAGACCTAGATAAAGCTAGTATAAAGAAGGCCTAGACCTACTACAAGTATAATATAGTTTGAGAGTCTATATTTTTCTCGAATCTCGAGCTATATATGATAGGAAAGGGACTTGGAAAAATTTTTACTCTCGAGCTATATGATAGAAGGGGGAGTTTAAAAAATTCCTATCATATATGGCTCGAGAGTTTTCCAAGTCTCCCTCCTATCATATATAGTTCGAGAGTCGAAATTTTTCCAAGTTTTTTGTTGGGCGGTGCACGGCGGACGGCAAATTTCTCAAAAAGCCCCCCGTAGAACAGGTTCCCTGTTAAAAGGCTATTTTTCTTGGCCCCGGGTGATTCTCCAAAAATTTGCACCTTCGAGTCCTGAGATAATTACGTGTGTTTCTATGGCCTTATTAATTATTTTTTAAACTTGAATTAGTTGAAGACAAGTCTAATGAACACCCCCACGTAATTACCGAAACCCGACCACACCCCCCACCCCTTCAAAAAAGTGGTCAAAACCTCATTTTCTCACTTCTGTGGCGCGTCCAAAACTCGTTTTTTCAACTTTAGAGTACTCTACCACTTTACAATGCGGCGTTTCTGTCTACGAACATGGAATTCTTGGAAGAAGTGAGACAGAGCTATCACACTATACGTTTGAAAATTTTTTTACTACTTATTGGCACATGTGGTGATGCATTTTGTGTTAGTCCCCATTTTCTATCTCACTTCTGTGGCGTCATAGATGATACTGAATTCCAAGAAAACGGTCACGTGATCTTCAAACAGACCGATCTCGTTGCCTTGTATGTAAGGCACACAATTCACATAGATAGTGTTTGTTTGTCAGAAAGACATCAGTATTTGTTCACTCGAGCTAAGAGATTGACGGTGGTTGCTGGTCGTTCCTAATTCTCACGCCTGTGGGCAGAGATTTTACGTGATTGAGTAAGTATTAAATTTTCTTTTTTGATTATTTTTACTCGCGGACCCGGCAGCACTGACTGTCGTCAAGCAGAACATCCGAAGACTGCATCGCTTTGAATTACGCGCCTCTTTGTGAGTGAATTCTCACACCTGTGTCGTCTCACTCCTGTGTAACACACATTATTCATCTTCCACAGAAGTGAGAATGCTGATGAAATGTACAATTTTATTATCACTCCTGTGTCAGCAATCTCATTCCTGTGTTACAACATCATAAATAAAATTCCTGCATGTAATTAAGGAATTTTGGAGGCGTCCTTTTGGAATACATGTTCTGAAGGGACTGTACAATTTATATATTGAAAAAAAAAAATTGAAAAAGAGTATATTATAGGAGTAAAAGCCATCTTTTTGACATTCTCTCACTTCTGTGTCACAACCCCCACCAAAAAAAATTTATTGCTCGCCAACTATTATACATTAGGAAGGATCCCTGAGGATACAAGTTCTGGAGTATGTAACTGTCAACTTTATTAAAAAAAAACTACCAAAAACGAAGAAAAAAAAATTAAATAATTTAAAGTTGAAATGTGCAATTTTTTGGAGAATCATCCCCCCACATTAGAACATATTAATTTAAACTCATGGGTTCTTTAACGGATTCAAACGAGAAGTGGCAGGGAATCTGTTTCATGAGGCACGTGAGATCTGAAAAATGAAGATTGTGACGTCACAGGCCCAGACTTTGGAGCTATAATATAGTAGGAGGGGAAATGACTTCCGTAAAGCAGGTTCCCTGTTCGCCTCGATTAACAAGGTTGATGAAGGCATCTCCGAGTAGCTCATCAGGTGGACTGCGAGTTCTGTCATCATACAACTTGATGAGTATCATATCGTGCGCAGGTATAATACAGACAAAAGTAAATCGCTAAACAGACTACTTATTATAATCTGGAGATACAACCCACCCGTGAAATGATGCGCGATTTTGAAGATAGGTACCGTGTAAATTTTTGCAAGCGAAGACCAAAATGTGACTAAATCTGTCGTTCCACGTTATAAATATGACAAAAACTGAAAGAAGGATGATAACTTTGGGACCGAAAATAACAAGAAAGTATCTACAGGGGACAAACAATAACCGCTATTTTTAGCATAATTTTCATTGTCTTTTCGACCGTCTTGTAAGTTTCATCCTTTTCTTATTAAATTCGTCTTCTTTTCTTCGCATAATAGTGAAAGAAAAGAAGCCGAAAAATGAAATATATTCCGTAATGAAGTTCTGCAAGCAACAGCTAACAGGATATCGAGAAGGAGAAAATGCGATGTAATTTTTTAAAATTCTTTTTTTCTCTTCGTATTATTATTATCATGATTTTAATACGCAAGAAGTCTTCCCATTTTCTTTCCTTTATTTCGGTTCTGATGATTGTCTCATACCACAGTTTCGTCAATCCTTCCGTTCTTTTTTTTTAAAAAATCATCATATTTGCTTTCTCGCAATCATTCTGTGCAATGTATAATTATTTTTAATTAACATTAGGTATTTAGAATTTTTCCTTGAAATAATGACTGCCTGAAGCACAGGAGTGCAAGAAAGATGAGCAGGTCGTTAAAAAATGCAAGGTTCATGTCGACATCTTCATAACGTTAATCGCGTTATATTATGGAAAAAAGTCACTACACTGTGTCATCTTTCGTTATGTATATACGTATTTTTCTCGCATTTTCATTTTTACTTCGCGTCAAGAATGGCAGAAGAATCTTACAGTTGTGCGCGTCAACTGTGTTGCGATACAATTAGTTTTATTACAGGAAGAAAAATTTGTCTCCTGTAATACCCATAAAGTTATACTAGTGCACGGTTATACGTATCAACGGATGTACATTGCACTGCAATGGTCTGCTGTGTGATTAGCAAATGGTTATGTAGCCTGTTTCTAATTACAAGTAAAATTGAGACAGGGGCGAATATTTCGTATTCATGTTTCAGCATCTTCTCACTCTTCGCGCCTGTCTCTCTTTCGCACGTCCCGTAGTGTAATGCTTTTGTGTTTCATTTTACATAGACTTTGAATAGAATTGTCGCAAAGCTTTGTTCATTGAGCAGGAATTACGATCAAGATGAAACCAACCGTCTGTCGCTTTCTTGGAGAATTTTGATTCGATACGTCGAAAGAACGTTACCACCTAGGCACGCTATGCTTTCCTTTCATCGAACGAATAAACGTTTCGATCCCTTTATTTCTTCAAAATTAAATGATCCACTCACTTCTTCTCCTCTCATTTAAGGGTGTGCTTTACTTGTTTGGAAACTCTGAAACCGTGTACGATAAGTTGCATAAACATCCCCAAAAATACTGCAAGGTCCGGAAAGCCAGCGGTCACTACGCGACGCTTTTCGGGCGTACGTGGGTAGTCCTCGTAACAAACGACGAGGAATGATTTTGCAAGGTCACATCTCAGGGCTCCATTTTCCGACAAATTTTTTCGATCTTAGGAAATGTTGTACAGAAGGGTTCAACGAAAAGCGCTATCGGAGCAGAATCCTAAATTTTGGCTCCGGAAGAATTTCACTCTCGTCAGAAAATATACGAATTTTTACCAATTTCGACGTTTAATTGAAAAAGTATAAGAAAAATTTTTGAAATTCTGCTTCGATAGCGCTCCTGGTTGGACCTTTCTGGAAAACATTTCAGTTATTCAGAAAGACTCGTTAAAAATTCGAGAAGTAAAGTGTGATTTTCGGTACCATGTTTTGCGAGCATATTTTCACTAGTAAAGCACACCCTTAAAGGAATATCCATTATTACTAGAGCACGGAAGTTCATGATATTGCATCTTTTTTTTGGTTGGTGTTGATGTAAATCTGATCAGTAATGTGTATCGATCTTGCATACGGGACCCCCCTATTTAAATTTTATTTTGCACGTTTTTGTATTTTTCGACGTTGTTGCACGTTTTAGCGTATTCTTCAAAATTTAGGGATTTTCATCAATTTTCAAAGAAATATGTAGTTAGAAAAGAAAAAAAAAAAAAAGAAACGATCGAAAATCGGTGAAATGAAAGAGGAAAACTACTCGAAGAAAAAATGGATTAAAAATGAATAAACGAAAGAAAAATGAGATCAGAAATGCTGTATCGCATCTTTATCAAGTTGTCAGAGCATGATTCTGCACATTGCTACTGTTAGTCACCACCTGACTGCTGAAGGTATAATTGCACACAGAGCATTATCGCTGTTAGTACCTCGCTGCTATTTGTGTATCTCCATACGAATGTAACGAAAAAATTCGGATTTTTTAGAAATTTCTCTCTGTTACTCGCTAAGCACATCATCAATTTTTGAACACTCTCGTCTACTGATACGAAAATTCTGAAAATTTTGACGAAAAATTATTCTCACCCTCGCGTAAACAGAGAATCGAACGGAAAACTCGAGCTCAGAGTACCTGTATTAGAGAGAACGCTCATTGTACATTTTAATTCGCATGCCTTTTAAAATAAGATTGATTTTTAATTTTTTTTTGAACTAATTTTTCCAGCATATACTTCAAAAAAAAATGACTAGTTTTCAATTTTTGTCATTTTTTTAGTGCACATTTTTGAAATTATATTGCATGTTTTCGATTTTTCCTGCACGTTTTTACTGCATTTTTTCCACTTTTACTTGCACGAATGGGGATTTTATAGTGCACAAACTTCCGGGCTCTAATTATTACATTCGGTATTACTCAAAGTGTAAATGTTCAAGTTTTGAAGTGTGCGCGACAAATGGATAACTAATCGAGAAACTGGGTAATTAACATACGCAAAAAGTGTAATACGAACAGCAAATTAAATTTTGGCGCAGCTTTGGGACACCCTTCCACTAAAAATGGATTGGAGGCCATAAATGGCTGGATCAAAAGGCAACATACAATCAGAGAGCGTGCTCCTGTTGGCCAGTTTATGGTGAAGGTTTGCGACATTGTTCGTGGATGGTCACAAAGACGTGATCCTTTAAGTACAAATATCATTGCCTTCGCAAGGACACCCTCTTCGGACTAAGGATTGGACAGTGGCATTTCAATGGGCAGCACAGAACACCAAGGTACTCCAACGTAAACAAAATGCTCACTTTAGGAACATAAAACAGCGTGTTCATATAGACCACGTTTATTCACGACTGACTCGTGTACCTGTACAATTGGATGCTTATCAGCCGAGCCGGTGACTGTTATCGGCCTCTTATGCTCGCCACACACTCCCCCACCAGAGAGTGCGGGCACAAACGATATAAAAACATAAAGATAAGCTCAAAATTTACAAAATATATGAACAAGGTAACAATATGGTACACATTTAAACAACAAAGACCCAAAAAAAAAAAAAAAATTTTAAAACATACTTACAATTATATACACAGAGACGAAAACAAAAAAAATTGGGTAACGGCAAGAATTCATTGGAATTTCACCTTGCGTGGGGGTTGAATCCTTTGTGGTGGTGGTGTTCTCGATGGCTTCTGCTGTGGAAGAGGCGTGCCGTCCATTTCATTGTTAAGGATAAACGCCGGCTTTGTCCTATCGATGGTAACTGTATCCTGCATCCCATCGCGATCAATAGTGATGGTCTTCAGCGGATTGCTCCTAGTAACTACCTTATACAGACCTTTGTAGGGCGGAGTTAAAGCTCCCTTTACTTCCTGACGCAGAAATACATGTGTATAGTTCTGAAGCTGCGCTGGAACATAAACAGGTGTGCTGCCGTGTTTGCGGGCACCTTCGGCAAACTTCCGTAAGGCTGCTACCAGACGTCGAACGAAATCAGGAGCATCCGTGATTATGCCTTCACTCTCATTATCATCAGCAAAAAATTCGCCCGGTAACTTCAGGTCAGCTCCGTAGGTTAACTGCGCAGCTGATACACCCGTATCAGCATTGATGGCCACTCGGAGTCCCAACATAATAAGTGGGAAAATTTCCATCCAGCGGTCTGTGGCATACGCCTTGACAGCCGCTTTAAAAGTTCGGTGCCAGCGCTCAATCTTCCCGTTGGCCTGCGGATGATAGGCTGTGGTTCTAATCCTCCCCACACCACAGAGGGCCGACATTGCCTTAAACAGTTCGGACTCAAACTGCCGACCTTGGTCGGTTGTCAGGCGCGCCGGAGCCCCAAACCTGGTAACCCAATGGTCAATAAATATTTTGGCGACGGACTCTGCTGAGATTGAGTTTGTTGGAACCGCCTCGGGCCAGCGTGTAGCCCTATTGATCATAGTGACAATGAACTCCTTGCCCTGTGATGGGGGTAATGGACCCACAATGTCGATGTGGACGTGTTCAAATCGGCCAGCCTGCTCAAACTCCACCAAAGGTGACCGAGTATGACGTCCAACTTTCGCTTTCTGGCATCTAATACAGGCCTTTGCCCATTTTGAGCAGTCAGTCTTGATTCGAGGCCAAACAAATCTTTGAACGACCTGCTTTGTGGTACTTGCCGGTCCCGCATGCGCCAATCCATGGATTGCATTGAAAGCTGCACGTCGAAACTGCGGGGTGACAAAAGGTCGCACGCGATCGCCAGATGTGTCGCAGTAAACTGTGGCATCTGTATTTGGCATTCTTAACTTTTTCAAGACTAACCCTGTTTTAGCTGATTTTAGTAAGTCTAGCAGCTCAGGGTCACTTTCCTGCGCCCTGGCTAGCGCTTCATAGTCGAGATCCTGCTCATTGGAGTCAATTGCCCCTATCCGTGACAGAACATCAGCTGGGATATTTTCGACGCCAGGTACATAGACTATATCTGTGGAAAACTGGCCAATAAAATCCAACTGCCGGATCACCCTTGGTGGCGCCCTCTCAGAATGAGAGCTGAAAGCGAACTGCAGGGGTTTGTGGTCCGTGAGGATTGTAAAGTTCCTTCCTTCCAGCAGACTACGAAAATGACGCACCGCGGCGAAAATTGCTAACAGTTCGCGATCATATGTCGAATATCTACCTTCCGTCTCTGACAATTTTCGAGAAAAGAACGCTAAGGTTTCCAGCTTGCCTTTGTGACGTTGATGTAGCGCAGCGCCAATTGCTGTATCGCTCGCGTTGGTGCTGGGGACAAGTGAAGCGTCTTCAACTGGGTGGTGTAGGAGAGTTGCCTCACTCAAAGCTACCTTGAAACTATCGAAGGCTTTAGTTGCCTCTTCAGTCCATATAACCGGTGTTAGATCGTTCTTCTTAGTTGTTTTGATGAGTGCTTGTAAGTGCCGCTGATACTCCGCCGCGTGGGGAATGGCCCTTCTGTAGAAATTAATCATCCCCAAGAATCTCCGTAGCTCTTTGACATTTTCCGGTCTTGGGTAATCTACTATGGGTTTGACCCGCTCGGGGTCTGTCCCAATACCCTTTGAATTCAGTTTATGGCCTAAAAATACAACCTCTTCGAGCATATACTGGCACTTTGAAAAGTTGATTGCTATACCTGCCAAATGTAGACGTTTCAACACTTGTTTAACTTTTGCCTCATGATCGTCATTGTCCCCATGCGTTGCTATCAGCACGTCATCCAGATACGTGTAAACATAGGGTAGGTCGCGGAACAAACCATCCATGAATCTTTGAAACGTTTGCGCGGCGTTCTTAAGGCCAAATGGCATAGCTGTATACTCAAACAACCCAAACGGCGTTATTACGGCCGTTTTCTCTACGTCATCTGGCGCAACTGGGATGTTATTATAACCACGCTCAAAATCTATCACGCTAAATTTCCTCGCCCCATCTAGGCGGGTATTGAAATCCATGATATTCGGAACAGGGTACTTATCGGCTTTTGTTACAGCATTCAGAGCTCTATAATCGCCGCATACTCTCCACTTCTCTGCTCCTTTCTTAGGGGCTATATGGATTGGAGAAGTCCATGACGATTTTGAGGGACGTACATCGCCCTTCTGTAAAAGTTCCTCAAAATGCGCTTTCGCGAAGTTCAGCTTATTGACTGGTAATCTGCGTGGATGTGCTGTAACAGGTTGGCCTTTGGTCTCGATCACATGCACTGTATTGTGCTTATATTCGCCACGCCGCATCCCTTTAGGTACTGTTATTCCAGGAAACTGCGCGACCAGGGTTGCAAACCGAGATGAGTCTACACTGCTAATGGTGTTGTAAGAGGTTGATCGGCAAGAACAATTTGAGAAGCACAATGTTGTACCATGTACCAAGCGTTGGTTGGTGAGATCAGTGAGCAGGTTATAGTGGGCGAGGAAATCAGCTCCAATGATAGCATGTTGAACCTCTGCAACCGTAAACCGCCATGAGAACTGCCTGCGTAGACCTGGCGTGAGCTGGAGTAAGCGCTCACCATATGTGTTGATCACGCTCTGGTTGGCAGCATACAGTTTAAAATCGGAAGCGTGTTGGCGGTCTTCATTTTCCGCTGGAAGGATAGAGGTGTCCGCACCCGGATCAATTAAAAACCATATCTTACTGGTGGGATCATAAATGAACAACCGCCGCGATTTCCTTCTGCTGTTGTGTGCGGCGCTCACAATCAGCCCTCTCCATTTCCCGGAGGTTTTTCACTCTTTTTCCCCTGCCATCTTTCACACCAATTTTCGCATCTGCGTGCTTGGTCGCCGAATCGGTGGTGGAAGTAGCAGAGAGTCCACTTGGGGTTGCGGCGTCTGGAGACGGAACGAGGGCGTCCTCCCCTCTCTCCTTGTTTGCCTGGCGTTGGGCTTCGGCCTCCATACCTGCGGGTCGGGGTTCGATCTCTTTGCCTAGAAAGGTGGTCCATCACCTCATTGATTCGAACTGCCAAGTCTTCCAGTCTCTTCTCCAGTCCAGTCGGTGGTTGGGCCGAAACTTGGTTGGTTAATGTTGCCTGGAACTGGCTACCCCAGTGGTGTTGTCGGTCTGCCACCCTCGATCTGCAGCTGCGGCCAGCGATTCCAAAGTTGCGGTCTCAATGACAGTTAGAATACTTCGGAGGTTAGTAGGCAACTGCTTGAGGAATAATTCTCTCAGTACAATATCGGCGACACGGCCTTTCGCCAACTCTTTCATCTCCCTCAAAAAAAGCGAAGGCTTTTTATCGCCCATTTGTAAACCTTCTAAGAGGCGCTTTATCTGCTCACTCTCGGTGGGCTGGAATTCAGTTCCAATCCTCTCCACCAGCGTTGTAAATGGGTTTATCTCAGGCTGAGTGTTAACTAGGTCATAGACTCGGCTCAAAATTTCGCTTGGGAGTGATGCTACCAAGTATTCATACTTCTCTTGCTCACTGATAATATTTGCTAATTTGAGACATACCTCGACCTGCCGTAGCCAAGTTTTGATGCCTCCTTGTTGACCCGGAGTATACGCTGGAATTTCGAACTTGAATACCGTCGATTTTGGAGCTGAAGCTGGTGCTAACGTGGACTCATTACCAAAACTATTCTTCACCATCTCCGCGGTCGTACACGTTTTGCAAGTATCGCCTTCCGCATCTCCTGGCATGAATTTTTGGCATTTAACGCAACGTTCCGGCATTGTGAGTGATTAGAGGAAATTAATCGGTATTAGTTTCAGTACTCATAGATCGCCTCGGCGGCACATAAACTAATTTAAAAATCTTACTTTTCAACAAAGCGGATCAGCAACTGTAATCAACAAATCTCTGGGTTGACGCGTTCCAACAATGCTCGAATCGACCGTCGCAAAAACTCGCTCGTCGTTTACGTCGGCCAACGCCCTCAGAAAACTGGTTAGGCAACCACAATAACGCTTTGACGCTCAGCTGGACGCGTGTGAATATCGAATCGAAACCTTGTACGATGAACACGGCGATAACAGTAACCGACGAATTCTTTCTATTTGACAGATAAGCTTGTTGGTACTTGCTTGACTTGAGCTTCACAATTGATTTCGCTTCAACGGGAATAGCGGTGTCGTTGTATTTTCACCAAAAGTCTTCTTAACGTTTTCGCCGAAATTTTAAAACTCACGAGAAAATAATAAAAATAATAATAACGAGTCAACACCTCGGGCCGCAGCCCGCCTCGGCGGTACGATCACTTCGTAAAGAAAAAAATATTATTTATAAAGTGAAAGAAAAAATCTCACGTCGGGGTCACCAGTTTAGGAACATAAAACAGCGTGTTCATATAGACTACGTTTATTCACGACTGACTCGTGTACCTGTACAATTGGATGCTTATCAGCCGAGCCGGTGACCGTTATCGGCCTCTTACGCTCGCCACACTCACAATACCATATTTTATACTTGCAGTACTTCAAGTAAGACAGAAATAACCACAAGTTTGTTAGCTGAGTTCAAATCGAAGGTTTGCTCATGGACAACATTTGAAGACTTTAAAAGATGGTAGTTTGGTGTATGGGTCATCACTATCAATTTTGAAGCGCTGGAAGAGTCTTCATGCACATGTGTACATTTTCTGAAAAATGGAAAATGTAAGCATGAGTCAGGGATGAAAATTAGGCTTAAGTTGGTCACTGTTCCACAGAAAGCTATAAGTATACCTCTGGAACAGAGGAGGAAGCGAGGTAGGCCGGCAAAGGCAAAAAAATGACTGATTATTCAGTAAATTTTTTTTAGAATTATTTCGGTCTCGGTACCTATTTTTTTAAAAATTTTGATGCTGAATGACAATTTAATTTAATGTGTGTTTTTTTTTATGTCTATCACAATTTGCTGTTGTTCAACACACTTATTTGCTGTTTGTATATTTTTTTTGCCGGGAAATACATTTAATATTGTTACTCACATTCATTAAATATTTTTTGATCTTTTTTGATGTTCTCACGACCTGTTTTGATGTGCCGATAAATGCATGCCATTAATATTGGGGATCAGCAAGGCAAGGTAGCGACCACGGCTGGATATCCCTCACATTAAGACAATTTTCAACGTACCTGACGATAATGACGAAAATTACGTTAGATTATTTAACAAGAGATTCTGGTGCGGGTTTTGAACAATTTTGATACTTGGGTTTTATTTTGCAGGGTATAGGTGACCCTTGTCCTCTTAATGAAGTTCAAATGCGTGTTGAGACAGTCAATTTTGACATGTTCCATGTCTTTTCTCTCGCCAGACCCCGATTTTGAAACTCGCGAGTACACCCCGCGTAATAATAATAATTAATAATAAATAAATAAATAAATAAATAAATAAATAAATAAATAATTAAATAATTAAATGATTATTTAATTAAATAATTAAATAAATAAATAATTAAATAAATAATTAAATAATTGAATAATTATTTATTTAAATAATTAAATAAATAAATAATTAGATAATTAAATAATTAAATAAATAAATAATTAATTAATTAATTAATTAATTAATTAAATAATTAAATAATTAAATAATTAAATAAATAAATAATTAAATAAATAAATAATTAAATAAATAAATAATTAAATTAAATAAATAAATAATTAAATAATTAAATAAATAAATAATTAAATAATTAATATAATTGATAATTAGAAAATCTCTACCCCTTGGGTGATTCAGAAATTCGCGAGTACACCCCGCGTAATAATAATAAATAATTAATTAATTAATTATCAATTAAATAATTAAATAAATAAATAATTAAATAATTAATATAATTAAATAATCAAATAAATAAATAAATAATTGAATAATTAAATAATTCAATAATTAAATAATTAAATAATTAATATAATTGATAATTAGAAAATTTTCTAAGTCCCTCTTCCCATCATATATGGCTGGATAGTCGGGGCAGACAGGGGGCGAACGAGCGGAGCGAGTTCGCGCTACCTCATATTTCTCAAAAAAGACTTGAATTTTCTCATACCATTCCAATACAACAGCGAGATCGCTCGTTCGCCCCACCGAAAGTTGATACCTCAAAATATAGAACACCCACAATTACCACAAAATATTTCTCATACAAGACTTATACGACGCCAAGATAGGTAAAGAGGTAAACGAATAATATCTCACGAACACTTGACCTAGTAGAAGCCTAGACTGAAATATTTTATGATGACTGATTGATAAAATATAAAAGACATGGAACATGATTTTCATTTATTTGGCTATGCCAGAAAATTTTCAATAAATGGCTTCGACCCTTTCATATCGTAGACAAAATTTGTGACGTGATCAAGTAATCGAACACACATAGAATCGCCTAACATATCAAAATTCATCCATTTTACTGTATTGGTATCTACGGGTTGAGTGGGGTCGATCGCCAACTGATATTGCTATTTTTCGCAAATACGATTTCATCTGCAATTTGTTGTAATCGTACAAATATAACATACATACTATTATTGTTCACAACCTAATAACGTCGACTAAATTCTGTACTAGTCTGCTGTTTGATTAGCAAATTATTTTGCGCGTTAGTTCTAATTATACGTGAAACAAAATATTTTGCGAAATTTTCATTTTTATCATTATTCCTTTCTCTTTCTCGTGTTCCGCAGAAAAATTCTTTTGTATTTCGTTTTACAAAGTATGTAAACTTTGAATAGAACAAAAAAAAAAAAAAAAGAAAAAAGAAAGCTGCTAAATAGGCGAATTATCAATGTTTTATTCGGTGGTATTATCAAAAGACAAATGAGGGGTTTCAGCTACACTCATTCTCATTCTATACCTTTAATAATGAGAACTCACCATTGTATTCTTGTTGATATACAACCAAAAGAATGGAAAATAGGTTTTCGCATCTGCTATTTTTACCAACTACGCGGCCGTGTTCAGACGGCACACGAATTCAAGCTTTTATTCGACGTGTTTCACTCCTAAGCAAATTTTCTGTCTGCAATAATATACAGTTTGAGAAGTATTTGTCTCAAAGCGAATAAGATAGTCACGACAGAAGAAATATCTATCGAAATAACTATCACGGTATGCAAAATGAAAGGTTTTGTAGATTATTTTGAAGCATCGATATTTCGAAGTCAAATCAAAAATAGAGTCTTATCAATATAATACTCGTGAATCTTGCCGTGGAGCTCAGAAGAGATACTTTTTTCCAAAAATAAGTTCTACAACTTTTTACAAAATTTTCAAACTGTGCGGTAACCGCCGTTACTGATCTGAATTGTAATTGTGATTAACTTCTTATGAGAATTCGATCATTGCTGCGTACGCCATGCGGCAGTCCGTACCGGGCACGATTCTGTTAATGGAGCCGTAAGGTTCCAGAGGCTCAGATCGGCACTACGCGAGGCTAGAAGAACAATAAAAAGAAGTTCTAATTAGTAATTTCTTTGTACCTGGCAATGTTGTTACAGAGAGCGAGATATGCGGTGAAAAAAAACTCAGTTCAAAACAATCAGGAGAATTGGAGCTTTGTTATATTTGTAGAAGATACCATTCTCCAATTTCTTTTGTGATGTAGCAACAATTACGCGGAGCGAACTTTCGAGTAGGTAGTTTTTTTTTTATCGATGCACGCACTGCGATAGTATTGGTGCGGAGATGCAGTAGTATAATTCACTTTCGTGTATCCACATTATCTCTTAGCCTACCGTCGTGTAGCGAAGGTATTTTTCCTACTTCCCCGTTTTGTCAATCCTTATCAGATACCTATCCATGTCTTTCCTTCCTCTCCCACTATCGCATCTCCGCCACAATCTATTGCGGTGAGCGTATACGAGTGAATTTTTGAGGTTCATCGGTGAGCTTCGGCTCGCTGGTGAAAAGAGGTATGTGCGGACCTTCGACGTCGAAGGATGTAAATTTTTCGAAGAAGAATCGTCGCTCGTATACGCGATTTCAACGTGCTCCACCTTTTTTCGATGTGCCGTCGTTAGGGCGAGGCGGATGACCTACCAACGTGGTCCGATGAGGGTGTTTTATTTAGAGCGAAAACATATTCTGATTTGAAACGTCGATATGTTAGTAAAAATTATATTTAATTTTCGAAGATCGAATTACCATCAATATTTTATATATTATCGATCAGAAATCGCACAAGTTGGTATCGTACCAAAGCCCACTCGGAAGTTTCAATTTCGTGTGTAATCTTTAAGATATCAGACTGGGTAAAGGGATTCGTGCCCCGGACCCCAGGATAATTATTTCGAATTTATACGTGGTGCCGTGTAAATCGATCGCACACGAGTTTCGAGGATATTTATCGGAGTGCGAAATTGGATTGATCTTTAATCGAACTAAGAACAATCGTCTACATTATGCTTTACCATCAGTATCGACGAAGGGAAAATGAACCAAAAGTCATTCGGAATCGAGAATAGCAGTAAGATCGAAGAATTAAAATTGCTATCAAATTTACTTATCTATTATTCAATGATTATTCGACGAATCCCACTCACTGCGTTGTGTACGAATTTATCGTTTACATATACGTTGTCATTGGCTGTGTCTTTTCATGTAATAATAATGTAAATATCTACCTGTATTCGAAGAATCGATTCCTATCTTTTCAGTCGATGAGCAGTGATAGTTGATTTTTCAGAGAATTTTCAAGATCCTATGAATTAGACATGAAGGTGAATGTGTAGAAGAGCAATGCTGCTGTCTGCAAACTATCAGCGAATGATTCCTTCGGCCCTATTTTCCAAATTTTATTTTAGGTTACCCTTAGTCCCCTCCTCTCTAGGCATATCCGGTTGGCTTGTACAACCCTTGTTTACTTTTCAGGTTGATTAGAAAGCTTATTCATATACTACACCGAATGAGCGGAGTTTATATTGTTTAATCTTCTTATTTTTCGATCGAGATTTATGATCACTACGACAAACTATTTTCTCTTGTTTGACGGGTAAGTAGAGCCCGTATCAGCGATAACACTAGCCTCAATTATCAAGATATTTCGTATAGTCTACGTGATTTCAAAAGGTGAACTAAAAACTGACTGTGGTCTATCTTCAGTTACTCACGCCTTCAGAAGATGTATTCATGCTCGCCCCGATTGAGCTAGTCAGGGCTGGTCCTCTAAGGTGAAGAGGAATTGAGGTAAGAGTCGGATACTATCTGATGTTGGTCGTGATTAGTCTGAAGCTTAGATTTAGTTACGACGTTTCGATAAAGTACGAACTTTTGTCTCAAGTCTCGTCTACCTTGGTAGAGCCGTGTCAATAAATTATGAAGTCTTATCGTCTGGGTTTGTGTGTTGCTACTCGTATGCCTCTACTCATACCCTGTTACATCACACTTTGCGAAATATCTCCAGGAAAATTTTTCTTGAAACAATCAGGAGAATGGGGTCTTTTTGTGGCGTTGGAAAATACTTATTCTACAGTTTGTACTCATCTTAGTTTATAGAGCTGAGGTAAATTTAGCTTGAAACTAGAGAATTGGGGCTCTGTCATGGTAGTGGATGATACTTATCCTCTAGTTTGTGTCCATCATGGCTTTCGGCCTCTGGAAAAACCAAGGGTGGTAAGCTTAAGTTTTATTCAAGTTTTAAGCCGTAAATAAGCTAAAGCGAAACGATTTTTCATTCGCTTAATTAAGCGACTTGATAAGCCAAACGATTTTCCATTTGCCTAATTGAGCGACTTAATAAGCAAAACAAAAGCTTAAAACTTAAAAAAAGCGAAAACATATTTTTTCCGACAAGAACATGTTTTTTCCAAAAAAAAAAACATTTTTGTTTTCGAAAAAACATGTTTTGTCCTACGAAAACATGTTTTGTCTTTTCAACTTTAAGTTTTAAGCTCAAGTTTTAAGCGATTCAGCGCAAACTAATCAAGTTTCAAGCTAAAACTCCTAAATCTTAAATAAGCCTCAAGCTTAAGCGAAAAGAAATCCTATTTTAAGTTTAAGAATTACGCTTAAGCGAAAAGAAATCCTATTTTAAGATTGCAAATGCCAAGAGGGAGAAAGTTTGCCTCCTGAGTCCTGAACAATGTAATCACATTTGACAGCGAAAAATTATTCGGCCTGGTAATTGGACGGGAAAAAAAGAACAGTAACAGAACCAACCAATTAGACGGCAGGAATCCAGGTAGCCAATAGAGACGCAGCATTCAGAACAATAGTTTGAACCAATCACTAAGCAGTGTTTTAGCCAATAAGAACACAATATCATATTATTGTAAAAATAAGTTTCTAAGAAGTGAACCAATCACAACACAGCATTGTTGTAGCCAATAAGATCACAGTGTTATACTATTGAAAAAAGAAAAAACAAAAACAAAAAAACCTATGGTTAAGGTCTTGTTTTCCAGTTGCGACACAACTGAGACACAACTGATGATGGGATAACACCCGGAAGTACTCTTGTAAAAGCAACTAATAAAGTAGGTTGGTACATTTGGAAAACCCTTTTTCAATATTAGTGCTCTACTTACACCTCACTCACTCATTACTCATTATGAGTTCCGATAATGTACTAAAGTTGATTTGGTCTCTTCCATCAACATTTGAATATTTCCTACAACCGATCGATCGACTCAATTTTCTTTTCTTCAATCGTCTATCTTTTTTTATTACAGAATAAATAGCTATCATTTCGGGTAAAATTTTCATTTTATAATTAGAATAGAATGCGATGGTTCTCGGTACTATAAATCTTATAAGGTTCTATTCCATCAACTTTGGAATTACACTAGTACCCCCGGTAATACATTTGCCTTCAAGTTCCATTTCTTCGTACATGCAGATGTTAAGTGTTGAGGATCTAACTGACGTGAAATGGCTTCCGTGATCATTAGATACCATGTATATACGCAGGTATGCTTTCTCGGTATGTGAGTAAAGTGTACTCCGCGCACTCCTCGCGTCCTTCGCTTCTCATCGGCAGTTTCTCACGACTACGATAATTTTTCCGTCTAATTTCGTTTTCAGACAATAAACGTCGTGGAAATGGAAAGACTGGTAAATAAAATGAAATTACTCCTACATTCATACGCTGGTAGACGAAAACGAATTACTGTACCTAAGACGATGATTACCGCACATACATTTTGTTCAATCGGCGTGCACGACGTCGTAATAATGGAAAAGTGCACGTATTCACGAACGGTCTTAGGGGTTGTCCGCTTGTATTATTTTCTAGCAATTTTTATGTTTTGCACCGTGCACCAAAAAATTTTATTTTTCACGCGCGACTTATAAGCGTTGAAAATACGTGTTCCGCTTCTTTCTTGAGCGTAATAATTCGAGACAGGATAAAAGCAACTTACGAGAATTATTACCGATGGTTATAAATACTATAACGTCAAAATGAGTGGGAAAAGACGGTGAATTACAGGAGGAAGCGCGAGCAGAGCAAGAAGAAGCTAAAGATAAGTAATAGCTAGTAGAAAACCCTTGTATATATGCTAGTATACCATCGGTATATGCACAACAATAATAAATTTAACACCAAAAAAGAACAGCCTGCGTTAAAAACTTTAGCATGTAGAATTGTAAAGCTGAAAATTGTAATGGCTTTTAACTTTTTTTTTTTTCCTCGCCCTCATTTCTTTTTGTTTCTCTCTCGGCAGTAGTTTTCCTTCTTTCTCCGTGTATTCTTCCTTTTTAACGCCTTTTTCTTGAAGGAAAGAAGATATTGGTCTTCTTATTTGCACGCGTATATATACGTGTATGAAAAGAAATTTGTCGCCATCAGTTTACCAATAAAATATGGACAAATTTCCGCGAAGTGATAAATAGTGTAATAAAGTAGTAGGGAAATCGGCCGACATACTTTGGAGTCCCCTCAATTCTATTTTATCTCGTTGATATTATGTCAAAAGTAATTCATAAATGATCGAGCTAATAAATTTTTATTTCAAATGGAAATGTCAAATATTTAGCTAATCGCGAATATCGCATGTGAAAGTATGGAAAAAATGAACGTCATAGTCAATTTCTTCCAGAACTTTTGGTGAGGGGGCAAACGTAATCTTCAAGTTGTGACCCTCGGAATCCTATTTGGTCGTAGCAGCGTACGGTACAGAATTTTTGATTTCAAGAAAGAAAAGAAAAGCAAATAATATGGAAAAGTCCAGCTCTTCATAAACTTCTGGTTTTCTCACCGGCTATCTTCATCTCTCCCCCGTCGCTCGTCGTGGAAATCGCTGGTCCGCCTCCAAACCGAGCATCTCTCATGATCACTGTGGCAGCCGCTGGTAAACTCTTTCTCTAATACATTGCACTTTGAGGTTCTTCTCTTCCTCTTTTAGATCACTCTTAGCTCTAACTACCTCTGTCCCAGACTTATACATGTAAGAATATGCTGCTGCATATTCTTGCACGCTGGCACTCGCAGATAGAATAGGTAGTCGTAGTTGTTATAAGAGATTGGAATAGAGATAACGAGTGTCAGTTAATTCACGTTTTGTACGTGTAGTTGAGTTATCGTTCAATAGAGACTCGGTAGCAGGAAAGACGAAGGTCTTCGGATCAATAGAGACCTGTTGCCGAGAAAGACGAAGTTCGATTCTTACATACATATGTCAGTTTTGATATGTTTCGTGTCTTTTCTAAGACCCCCTACACTATTGGAAAATTGCGAGTACCACCCACCTTCAAGTTTCAGGCTGGTTTAATATTATTGGGCCCAATATAATGAAGGCTGGAGTTTGAAATTTTTTAAGCTACGTATTATAGGCCTAGTATGGTATGTTAGGCTTAGTATAATAAAGGCTAATTAGTCATTATAAGCCTAGTGTAGTATATTAGGCCTAGGTTAGAAAAAAAGAAGAAGAAGAGGAAGAGGAAGAGGAATAAGGACCACAAAAGCTGATAACTCAAAATATTTCTCATACCATTCTTATACGACACTAAGAAAGGAGGGGAACAAGCGGACCATAAAAGCTGATAGCTCTGTTATACAGCACCAATAAAAGGGGTGACCGACCGGAGCGACAACCCCTTTTATTGGTGCTGTATAAGAGAGCTATCAGCTTTTATGGTCCGCTTCTTCGCCTCCTTTCTTGGTGTCGTATAAGAATGGTATGAGAAATATTTTGAGCTATCAGCTTTTGTGGTGCTTATTCCTCTTCCTCTTCCTCATCCTCTTCTTTTTTTTTTTTTTTTTTTTTGGTCTTCATTATATTGGGCCTAATATACTACACTAGGCGTATAATGACTAATTAGCCATACTAAGCCTAATATACGATACTAGGCCTATAATACATAGAATTCAGCATAGGAGGGGCGAGGGGCTGATTTTTGAAGTTCCGCCCGCCTCTGTAAACTTGAGGGAAGCAATTTTAGCGTTATTGTGGTAGATTTTTCATAAAATAATGTAAAATTGTTATATGTGGAGAAAGATACCATTCTCCAGTTTCTGTCCATATTATCAGCCAGTTAAATTCAAATGAATTTCAGCCTGAAATGATCAGCAGAATGGGAGCCTTACTATTTGTGTAGAAAGATACCATTCTCCAGTTTCTGTCCATATTATCATCCATTTAAATTCAATTGAAATTGAGTCTGAAACAATCAGCAGAATGGGAGCATAATTATTTGTATAGAAAGATACCATTCTTCAGTTTCTGTCCATAGTATCATCCACTTAAATTCAATTGAATTTCAGCCTGAAACGATCAGCAGGAAGAGAGCCTTACTATTTGTGTACAAAGATACCATTCTCCAGTTTCTTTCCATATTATCATCCATTTAAATTCAATTGAATGTCAGCCTGAAACGATCACCAGAAAGGGAGTCTTGTTATATGTGTAGAAAGATACCATTCTCCAGTTTCTGTCCATATTATCATCCATTGAATTTCAGCGTGAAACGATCAACCGAATGGGAGCCTTGTCATATGTGCAGAAAGATACCATTCTCCAGTTTCTGTTTATATTATCATACATTTAAATTCAATTGAATTTCAGCCAGCTGAATGGGAGCCTTGTCATATGTGCAGAAAGATATCATTCTCCAGTTTCTGTCCATATCATCATCCATTTAAATTGAATTGAAATTCAGCCTGAAACGATCAGCAGAATGGGAGCCTTATTATTTGTGTAGAAAGATACCATTCTCATGTTTCTGTCCATATTATCATCTATTTAAATTCAATTGAATTTCGAGAATCGTTGGCTCTTCAAATGACGTTCTCTGCACTTTTTTCAAAAACTTCATCATGTGTAAAATCAAGTTTTCCAGTGTTCTCCTATAAGATACTATACAAATATCAGCCCCGTGCAACATTGTCGAGTAATATTCCGGCGTGATACTAGAGACGGCCATGGTCCAGTAAAGCAAAAAAAAAATCTCGTAGGCCACGTGGTAAGCTGCTCAGGGTTGCCTTAATAACTTTGTTGATTGAGGCAAACAGGGAACCTGTTCTATGGGAGTGGGAGTCACTAGTGTGCATTGTCATTCCTATATAGCTTGAACTTGTTCTTCACCACCTTGATGGTTTTTCCTCATCATAAATAAATAAAGGGAAGTAATATTTTGTACACGAAAAGAAAGGGTTTTCGACGCAAATTTGGGAACTACAAAAAAAGAGAAATTCATACGCAATCAAAGAACGTTTGGACGCAAAAATGATGAGAGCTAAAAAAAAAGAAGTTAAGCGCAATGAAGACGACGTACACACGAAACTAATTAATGCATAATTTTGAACAAAATGAAATAGATATAATATATGCACGAGTGAGAACGAAAAAAAAAAAAATGAAAAATAACGTTCTCGTAATACGATGTAGAAGTGACTATTGCATCAGAAGGGCTTTTTTCGCCTTTCGAAGCCTACCCCTCTTCCCTAACTGACCAAGTGGCACAGTTTTAGCTTCAGGAGGTACACCTATTAGCTTTAGCCATATGAACATCCCAAGGCTGTGCTTGCATACAGCATTCTTCAGAAAAATGGGACACTAGTAAGTCGACTCCATGAGGTTTCCCGTGTTCATATCAATTACAGTCCGTATATAGCGTATCGATCTTCTTTGAAGCGATCGAAATGTCTCCAACCATTATCCCTCTTTTGATATTCGCTCAAAACTTTTGCTGTGAAGCATTGTTTGAATTGGACCAGTTCCTCAGTAAGGTCTCTATACCACTTAAAAATTGACCAACTGGTTACAGTTCTCGTGAAGTGTAGCTCCCTTTCAGCCGCACGCCTTCGTCCCCTGAATCCTGTTCTTGATGTTGGGATATCCGGGAACTGCACCCTCATACCAATTTGGATACTTCACCAGTCACTGCTCTTGAAAGTATTTTTTTTAGCGTTCAAGAAGTTTTTTCAACAGGAAACCTGTTCTATTGGGTTTTTTTTTTTTGAGAAATTTGCCGCGCGCCGTACGCCGTCTGGCGAAAAACTTGGAAAAATTTTGACTCTTATCGTATAGCTCGAGACTCGAAATTTTTTCAAGTCCCTCTCCTATCATATAGCTCCAGAGTCAAGAAAAATTTAGACTCTCGAACTATATTATACTAGGCTTATAGTAGGTCTAGGAACTAGCTTTGTACTAAATCTAGGCTTCCTTGAATTCTCAATACCAAATCCAATTTGACTCATAAAACAGGTTCCGTACGTTCCTCATTTAACTTCGTTAAGGAAGCCGTCTTTTTTTTTGTGTGCGAATTTAATGTTTTTGTAGCTTTCATGTGTTCGTAATTTATCTTAATTGCGTGTGAATGTTTTTTTTTTTTGTAACTGTTTGATTGCGTACAGAATCTTCTTTTTTTTTTTGCATTCAATAAATGCATCCCATTTGATAATATGAGGGCGCAAGAGCACTCGAGTTCAACTTCTAATTTTAGGTAGGTATCTCTTTTGTCGCAATCGCAAGGTACGGCACTTGTGGGTTTCCCGCTGCCATTGCAAAATTCGCAATGGGGCATCTAAATTTTATCTGTGCTATTTTCCGATAAGTGTAGGCAAAAATCAACGTTTATTATTTGTATAATAAATTTACAAACACGTACTAATTTTGATATTTTTTGAATAAGGATGACTTGCTCCTATTTCATCCAACTATATCAGATTCGGAATTTGATCCCGATAAATCGAAACGTTTCCTTGAATTTTTCATAATTACGACGTCTCATTTTGATTCTTCTTTTACATTTGTGTAAACACTGACTCGTGGTTTTATCAGAGATGTCTTTTTTCATTTTTTTTAATTATCCCTTTATTACAATAAATTAATCGAACAGTCTCTGAAACCACACGAATAAGACGAGACTACTTCGATACAGACTCCAATAAAAGTGCAAATAAACATTTTTATAACTTCCATCAAGCACTGGACTCGCGTACCCGAGCTTCTTTATACCACCGACTTTTTTTCTCTCAAAATAATTTAAATATGAATATAGCTCATTAAAAATCTTCAGGATGTTGATTTATGAACACTGACGGACTTGCTTATGGTGCATTGTTGAAAAGCAGGATCACGAATAAAATATCTTCCTCTACAATTTTCAAAATTCCGCTGTTCCAGCTACCTACGTAAAATATTCTCTCTCTCCAATCCTTTTCATATTCTGGTCATGTACTATCCGTATTAACACAGCGCATATTCCTCTATCTTGTCAAATATTTTTTCCTCGTTAAACGAAAAAACTTTCAGTTGGCGTAAAATCCTTCTTCACGTCAATCAGTTCTCCATTTTTTTTCGTATACACTCGATTTCATAACCTTCAAACGCTTTCTCTCTCATATTTCGTTGATTTCATTTTACCGGACAATCAAATTACGTCGAAACAACGACGCGCGTGTAAAAAAAAAAAAAAAATTCATAAATGTGTGATGAAATTAAGAGAATTTCATCGCTATAATCATCAGAAAACCTCTGTCGTTGAAGTCTGCATTGCGGCAAGCTTATAATCGTTCTATTTCTCTCGCAACCAAGAATCTGATGGGAAGCATACGTCGTGACAAGATAACGTTTTATGTGACCCCGTGTTAAATTTTTTGTTCCTTCATTAGTGTAGAATGCTTTTAGATATGAGTCGTAAGGTTTCAGATATTCCTTTAGCGGTGGGTTTTAGCATTCCTAGTATTGTGACTGGTTTCTATTTTTCGCGGTAAGATCGTTTTTTATCTGTGAGTCGTAAATTCATTTCTCCTAATCTACTGGGCTCAAACTTCTGGGCTTTGTGGTGAGATACTCTTAGTACTAGATTCTTACAGTCTTACTTGGTGTTCGTTGTTCTAGTCTCATTTTTGTAATTGTGATAGATTGTATATTATAATTGGAAACAATCTGTAGTACAGGCAGTAAAGCAAGAATTGTGCATTTTGTCATGAAAGTATGAAATTTGGCGTTGAGGTGTATGAAGGTGTAATAAATGATATTAACGAGAGTGCCGTGCAGAAAGTCCATTTGTGTGCCCCCAGGGGTCCACTTTTGGGGGAGAGGGTTCATTTTGGAGATTATTGTTGCAGAAATTAGAAAAAAAATTATGAAAAATATATTAATCATGTGATTTGTAGAAAAAATGTATTAAAAAATTTTTTTCCTACACGTACCCTTCCATTTGGGGCCTTGGGCCCAAAATTTCACAAAATTGTAAATGTAATCAGAAAAACTTGAAATTTGGTATACAGGTGAAGGAAGAGGTAATGAATAATATTAACTAGAATTCCACCCAGTAAGTTCATTTGTTCGCCCCCGGGGGCCCATTTTTGGGGGAGAGTTGCTTATTTTGAACACTATTGTTGCAAAAATTGGAAGAAAATTATATAAAACAATGCATTGGGTGAGTTGTTTGAAGAGATGCTGCGAGGAATTTTATTTTCGTTGGAGATGGCGACCATGAATTTGGAATTTATAGAAAAGAAACGCCGACCGATATTGCAATCCACGGATTTTTCTTCTGTCCAGCTGCACATAAGATCGCTACCTTCAATAGCTTGATCCATCGCCTGACTCATATTCCTTTGAGTCAAGGCGCTTTCCAAAAGGAACGAAGAACAATTGAGCACCTGGCTATAGTGAATCAAGTGAGGGTGGACATCGACCTGATAGTCCGTAGGAGGCTTAACAGAAAAAGCCTCGATTCTACCACCTCCCTCCCTCCCTCCCCAGGGATTCACACCTAGATAGGAGGAAACATTGGATTAGACTTCCTTACCTGGGTAGATTTTCGTTGAAGTTGGGTCGTGTGCTCAGTCTTTTCGGGTTCCGTCCGGCATGTTATAATACTAACACGGTAAAAAGTTTATTTGTGAAATTAAAGGACCTCATTACTCTAACCGAGAGGAGTGACGATTACCCTGGCGTTTATCTAGGAATGACCGGCCATCAGCTCCAAATAAGAATCGTTGAGCATAAAAGAGCTTGGGAGAAGGGTAACTTAGGTGAGTCGGCCTTTGCCGATCACTTTATCGAAAGTGGCCACAAAGTCAAAAGGGGGTCTGGTACCCCCCTCCATAGGGGGAACTCATACTTTAAACTTATGACTTTAGAAAATATTGAAATCTTAGGTAACCGGAATAATGAAGACTTCACCGTCTTAAACAGGTATATTCCTGATGAGGGTCTGGTTGAACTAGTCTATAAGAATGATTAACACTTCAATGACTCACTGGTTCAATCATGATCCTCAAGTTGGTTTCTCTGTCTTCGTTGTTGTTGGATTAGTCGCTTTCGTTCGTGCTCCGATGATGGTTGTTTAAACGAAAGATCTTAGCGGTTTGAACAGTGTGGTTTTAATATTTCGCTATTCTCTCGTAGAGTACAACTTTTGTATCAACCCATGAGTTTTTAATAAGGAACCTTTTCTATAGGAGGTTTTAGGAGAAATTTGCCGAGCGCCGTCCGACCAAAAAATTAGATGCCATTGCAGGAATGCAATGGCAGCAGGGAACCCGCTGTCTCGAGTCCCCTAGAGCCTGAAGTTTTTCCAAGTCCTGAAAATCATGATATGAGAACTTGAACGCGCTGCAATTTCAAGGAAGCCGCCGTTGTTTCGTACAAAACTGACAAAACCAAGTTCGGAGGACCTTATTAAGAATATTTAATTAAAAAACGAACGAACAAATTATAAAACAAACGACAATTATAATACGACGACAATACGAAATATACGATACGAATTATACGATACGAAAATATTTTGGTACGAGCGAATTCAACAATATTTCGATACACGAGCGAACAGGTACAAAAAATGACGACGACGAAGGCAAAACGAAGACTGATAATATCGTATCTATGTATTAAAGACGATAACGACTGCAACAGCCGTCTTTCCAAGTCCCCCTCCTATCATATATAGCTACTACGAGGCAGGAAGTTTTCCAAGTCCCCTTCCTATCATATATGGCTAAGGGGTCGAAATTTCTCTAAATCCCCCTCCCCTCTCCGTGACGTCATCAACCTCGCTCGCACTCGCGCTCGCGGACGAAAATTTCCTGGAAGTACCCCCCAACAAAATGGATAGCGGGTTCCCCGCTTAAAAAAGATTTCGACTTTGGAGTCATTTATGATAGGAGGGGAATGATAAGAGGGTGACTTGAATTTATTCATTTATTTTATTTGTCTATTTCTTTATTATTTATTTAATTCGTTTATTTATTTATTTATTCATTCATTCATTCATTCATTCATTCATTTATTTATTTAGTTTCGTTCGTTCTCAATTCTTCCGTTCTTTCTTTTTTTATATGATAGGTAGGCAAGTCCCCTGCCATATAATAACTTGGAGAGAAGGGCCTGTGGCGTCACAGTTTGATAACGGCATAGATCAGCATGTGACGTCACATTTTTCATTTTGCAGATCACATGTGCCTCATAAAACAAATTCCCTGCCTCACCTTGTTTAACTCCGTTAAAGAATTCATGAGTTTTTTCCCAAGTCCCCCTCCTATCAAATACAGCTTAGGAGTCGAAATTTCTTCAAATCTCCCTTCTGTCATGGACAACTCGGAGGTAGAAATTTTTTTTTTTTTAATTTGTCGTTTGACGTCTGACGTCTGGCCAAAATGGACTTGGAATGTTGCTTTTTTAACAGGGAACCTGTTTTATGGGGGGCTATTTGAGAAATCTGCCGTCCGCCGTCCGCCGTGCGCCGTGCGCCGTCCGCCGTGCGCCGTCCGCCGTGCGCCGTCCAGCGAAAAACTTAGAAAAATTGCGACCCTCGAGCCATATATAATAGGAGAGGGACTTGGAAAAATTTCGACTCTCGAACTATATATGATAGGAGGGGGACTTAGAAAAATTTCGACTCTCGAGCCATATGTGATAGGAGGGGGACTTGGAAAAATTTCGACTCTCGAGCTATAGATGATAGAAGGGGGACTTAGAAAAATTTCGATACTCGAGCTATATATGATAGAAGGGGGACTTAGAAAAATTTCGACTCTCGAGCTATATGACAGGAGAGGGACTTCGAAAATTTTCGACTCTCGAGCTATATAATAGGAGAGAGACTTGGAAAAATTTTCTATATATGATAGGAGGGGAGACTTGAAAAATTTCGACTCTCGAGCTATATATGATAAGAGGGGGACTTGGAAGAATTTCGACTCTCGAGCTATATATGATAGAAGGGGGACTTGGAAAAATTTCGACTCTCGAGCTATATATGATAGAAGGGTGACTTAGAAAAATTTACTCTGTTCCACACCACCATAGAGGTCGAGTTGTTGGTGCGTTTTTAACAGGGAACCTGTTTTATGGGGGGCTATTGGAGAAATCTGGCGTCCGCCGTCCGCCGTGCGCCGTCCAGCGAAAAACTTAGAAAAATTTCGACCCTCGAGCCATATATGATAGGAGAGAGACTTGGAAAAATTTCGACTCTCAAGCTATATATGATAGGAGGGGGACTTGAAAAAAATTTCGACTCTCGAGCTATAGATGATAGGAGGGGGACTTGGAAAAATTTCGACTCTCGAGCCATATATGATAGGAGAAGGACTTAGAAAAATTTCGACTTTCGAGCTATATATGATAGAAGGGGGACTTAGAAGAATTTCGACTCTCGAGCCATATATGATAGAAGGGGGACTTAGAAAAATTTCGACTCTCGAGCCATGTATGATAGGAGGGGGACTTGGAAAAAATTTCGACTCTCGAGCCATATATGATAGGAGGGGGACTTAGAAAAAATTTCGACTCTCGAGCCATATATGATAGGAGGGGGACTTAGAAAAATTTGGAGTTGGTCTAGGCCTTCTTTTTACTACCTTTCTCCAAATCTAGGCTTCCTTGAATTTTCAATACCAAATCTCATTCGAATCATAAAACAGGTTCCCTGCGTTCCTCGTTTAACTTCGTTAAGGAACCCGTCATTTTTTCTTGAGCTATATAATATGATAGGAGGGGAATGATGAGAGGGCGACTCAGATTTATTTATGTATTTATTCTATTTATGTATAATCTATGTTATTCATTTATTTATTCATTTATTTATTTATCTATTTATTTATTTAATTATTTATTTATTTATTTATTTATTTATTTATTTATTTATTTATTTATTTATTTAATTACCTATTGATTAATCAATTTACTTATTTATCCACTTATTTAGTTTCTTTCGTTCTTTCTTTTTTCTTTATTATAATACTTGATCATTTAAAATTTTTTTAGATCGTTATTTTGAGCTCCTTATCATTCTGTATGAATAGAAATCACGAACTCTAAATTCATAGCATTATTCCTGCTACGGTATAACGGAAGATAATAGAGCATCAAATTATAACGTTCGGTTCATTTTCTCCTGGTTATTCAGTCTTCCTATCATTATGAAATGTGAGAGTTTAACGATGGAAAACGATCCGAATCGACCCATGTATTATAATAACAAAATGTAAAAACAAAGTTTTCACGTGGTTCAGAAGAGGGAATGGAAAAAAAAAAAAAAAAAAGGAAGACAGTAAAAATATTGGATTTGCAGATTTACGACTTCTCACAGCATATGTACAGTATTACATACGTTCCAAGGTAATGGAAGTACCCCGATTAACATTTGAGAAAAACCTTTTTCTTGGTACAGAATTTTAAATCACCTTTAAACGATGGAGTAACACACCTACCGCATATATCACTTCAATATACCCTCTTCAATATATTTTTACTGGTGTACGCTCATCCCTTTTATTCGCTTGGCTTTCTCCTCGAATATCTTCGCTTCCTGAATCTTTTTCCCTCTTTTTCCGTAAAAATCGAAATAATTCTCAGATTACTCGTGTTCATTCAATTTTACTATACAGACATCGATATCAACGACAATGCCAATGTGAAAAAGCACTGACAACTTTTATTTGTATTTTGGCACTGAATTCGGGCTAATTATTTATACGAGACTCGGTGTCACAACGATTACTGTACGTATCTCTCGCAATCGGGTATTTCCTCTTCATTTACATCCTTTTCAAGTACCAACGTGTAACGTGAAACGTGAATACTTTATGGGTGTCCGAATTCTTGGTTAGATGCCAAACGGTCAAATATGGCCGCTTCCCATCAAATTTCGGAATAAAAAATTGAATAAATTCTACTCCTTTGAATTACGAGCGTATTATATTTCTATAGACGCACCAATCACGACGCGGTATTGTTATAGCCAATAAGATTACAGGAATTAAAGTGTGAATAGGCCTCATTTGTCAGTAGTGATACAACTGATGATGCAGGGACAGCCGGAAATACTCTTGTAAGCAAACTAATAAAGTAGAACAGCACACTTGAGATCCTTTTAATATTCATTTCGAAATTTCAGGATGAGTTGGGGTAAGGCTGGAGATATGAATTTATACATAAGTGACGAACTTTTGTGATGACCACAGGAAACCCACCACGTCGGGTTGTACAGATATATGAGGACACAGAGCGTACTAGATAGTTCAAACGAAGAAAACCAGGCTTTACCCGCACAAATTTTATTTTTAAGACGACGTTTCGACCAACTGGTGGTCTTTTTCAAGTAACTACAAAATGTAACTGAATAGAAACTAAACTAAGAAGTACAGCTAATGTGAACGATGATTCAGAAAAAAAGTAAGAGTAAAAACAAGAAATTATTTGATATTCTTGATTACGGGAGTGTATAGCGAGGCGAAGTTTGCAGTATCGCTCTTGTAGTTTACGGTGTTGGCGCGTTTTATAATCTCGATAACCTCCCTGAGCTTTCGTTTTTTGCTGTTACATTCATTGGCCAAAATTTTTATGTTCTTAAAATTGAAGCTGTGGCCCATTTCTTTAGAGTGACTAGCGAGAGCAGTGTGATCATTCTGTAATCTTTCATCATATTTATGTTGGGAGATTCTGGCAGATAAAAACTGTTTGGTCTCACCAACATAAACTTGGGGACAATCGGAACACGGAATAGAATAAACAACACCAGCTCTTTTATTGAGGGGGTAGGATCTTTAATTCGAGGATTAGCTGTACTTCTTAGTTTAGTTTCTATTCAGTTACATTTTGTAGTTACTTGAAAAAGACCACCAGTTGGTCGAAACGTCGTCTTAAAAATAAAATTTGTGCGGGTAAAGCCTGGTTTTCTTCGTTTGAATTATTCCTTGCACGTATAAAAATTCCTTTTAGAACTAGATAGTGTGGGATATTGGCAGCTATGAGTTCCTCCAGAATTTCTTCCCACTCTATATGATCAATGGCACCCTTTGGCTTTATGTCAATTGATTGCTGCTGTTAGCCGCTGTGAATCAGAACTACTTGAAGAAGAGCCATTCCGGTACCTATTCCTCTACGGAAACCAAACTGGCGCGTGTGCAGTGGTCAAAAGACGTTAAAGAATCCAACTATTTGCCAATTTCGGGTACGTTCGTAAATCTGTCCCCAACTTTTGCGGCCTGACAAACAAAGAGCCTAGTAACAAGGTTGCATGACGAACCTCTAAGTTTTACTTGTGTATAATAAACTCAGAAATTAAAAACAAGCACCCCGTCGAACGAGGTATTAGAAGGGTCGGCTAATGTATTTATCACATCTAATCTATTTATCTATGTTTTGTTTGGTATAGGAATCTCTTTCATGGTAACCGCCTACTTCTAACGTAAATTTGATGGATGGATATAAACTGTTAAGATACCTGAGAAACTCCAAAAGGAGATCCCGTTGACCGGTCCACAAACACAACACATCGTCGACGTACCTGTGCCAATAATATATATGACCCAAAAACCCCCGACCAGAGGAAAAGAGATCAAGCTCAAATTTAGACATGAAAACCTCCGAAATGAGGGAACCCAGAGGAGAGCCAATAGGGATACCTACCTCCTCAGGAAATTCGAAAAATTTGCCTTCAAATTTGCAGGAGGGCTTAACCATAACTAAGGCTGATAAAGGGAATGCCATTGTCGTTATGGATAAGTCCTCTTACGTCTCCAAGGTCTATGACGTTCTCGACCAGTGTGGCGCCAAGGAAAATGCGGATTTCAATTTTCCAAATCACGTCAAAGAAGTTAGACGGGTTATAAACACTTATGAATTCATTATTAAGACCCCTAAGCTTAAAAGAATGCTTCTTGAGCCCAATCCAGTGCCGCCCCCCTGGTACGGGCTACCTAAGGTTCATAAGAGGGACACCTCGATGCGGCCGGTCGTTTCTTTTGTATCTTCCCCCACGTACTTCTTGGCGAAATTTTTGGACCGGTCGTTCAAATCTAGAGTGGAATTTGAGTCATCCTACTCTGTGAAGAATTCGGTCTCTTTGGCTAATAAGCTTAAGGATGCCATTCTTCCGCCTGATTCAACCCTATGCTCCTTCGACGTTGTCGGCTTATTTCCGAGTATCCCTAGAGCTACTGCCATGCAACATATGGGAGATCTTTTGATCCAATCTAATATCTGTCACGAAGAGTTGGCAGAATTTTTTAATTTACTCAATATTTGTTGGTCTCCCAACCTTTGCAAATGTGAAGGAAAATTTTTCGAATTTCCTGAGGAGGTAGGTATCCCTATTGGCTCTCCTCTGGGTTCCCTCATTTCGGAGGTTTTCATGTCTAAATTTGAGCTTGATCTCTTTTCCTCTGGTCGGGGGTTTTTGGGTCATATATATTATTGGCACAGGTACGTCGACGATGTGTTGTGTTTGTGGACCGGTCAACGGGATCTCCTTTTGGAGTTTCTCAGGTATCTTAACAGTTTATATCCATCCATCAAATTTACGTTAGAAGTAGGCGGTTCATCTATGAATTTTTTGGACCTTACAATCTCTAATAGAGAAGGTGCCCACGAATTCGCCATATATAGAAAAGATACCTCGACCGATATTACTGTCCACGGCAGATCTTTCTGCCCGGTTGCTCACAAATATGCCGGTTTTAATAGTTATATCCACCGGTTGACGAGTATTCCATTAGTTCAGCTCGCTTTTCAACAGGAGCTTTTGACTATAAAGCACTTGGCCAGAGTGAACGAAATCAGCTTGGATATTGACTTGATGGTCCATAGGAAATTGACTCGGAAATGCCTTGATTCCACTACCTCCCTCCCCCGTAATCCAGCGTCAGATAGTAGGAAACGTTGGATTAGGCTTCCGTTTTTGGGGAAATTTTCTTCCCAATTAGGTCGTGTCCTCCGCCCATTTGGGTTTCGGCCAGTGTTTTACAATCTGAACACTGTAAAAAGCTTGTTCGTTAAGTTAAAGGACCCCATCCCACTGGTCGAAAGAAGCGGGGTTTACAAAATTGAGTGTAATGATTGTAATGGGATCTATATAGGCGAGACTGAACGTCAGCTCAAAATTAGAATAGATGAGCATAGGAAGGCGTGGGAAAAGAAGAAATTGGGTGATTCGGCATTTGCGGACCATCTTATTATCACTGGCCATGGTTTCATAGAGGGATCTGAGTCCCTCCTCCATAGAGAGTCCTCGGCTTTCAAACGTACCGCGCTAGAACACATCGAAATTATTCGCCATCTGAATAACGATAACCTAAATGTGCTCAACAGGTACATACCTGATGAGGGTTTGATTGAATTAGTTTACGAGTATGATTCACATTGTGATGACTCGCTAGTTCAGTGATGTCCCCCTCGGTAGTTCTTGTTGTCGGCCGGAGTTGGTTCAGTTGCTTTCACGTCCTCGTTGACAATGGTTTTTTAATCGAAAGCGCTCCGGTGTATTTTCATTTCTGTGGCTCAATTCAAATTACTCCGTACGTTTTAATCGTTGAGTATGTCGTCGTTAGAGGTTCTTCTACGTCCTGAACGTTTGACTTACTTTTACTTAGGAATACCAACAATATCGAAACTAAATATCCTTTAATATTTTCGCTGGTAAATATGATAAGAAACGAAAACGTGGGAAGGGTTAAGTTGGAAGCTTATGATGATAGATAACATTTCTCCATATGGCTGCCCTCTAATCGCGATTAAAACGTTGATAATGTTTGGTTCGTGATACATGCGTCGGCCTTTCTATCTGTTTATTTATAGAAGACCCGTACGGTATAAATTTTTAGTCTTCCAAACTATGTAGCATTTATATGGAAAAGTTTATTTTTCAAAATCGAGAGAAACCCATGCAAGATTAGTACGTATCCCTTCCTTTCCTCGGACCAAAGAAAATATTCGAGGGGAAATAGTTGATGAGAAAAAACAAGGAAGCAGGTCTGCTTTTTTTTCATCCCAAAAAAATTTCGAATTCCCTCCCGAGTGTTTTCTAAATTCGCGCCTTCAAAAGCTCGTACTCTCGAGTCTAGTGCTCTGGAGATCCAAAGAACACTTGATAACTTTTGCGAGGTGATGATCTAGTATTTTCTCCTGCTCAACAGACATTCGAAATCCAAAAACGAATGAGGTCGAGATTATGAATTCCCAAGGAATTGGGTCGATTCTTTTGGTCGGATCAAACGACCTAAAATCATTTTCAAGGAATAACCTTTAACCCAGGAAGATGAGGCTCAAAAATAAGAATAAATGGAAATAAAAGCCGGCAAAGGTTTTTTAGCGTGAACCCGCTATCCATTTTGTTAGGAGATTACATCCTCAGAAAACGTCCGCGTCCGCGAAGTTAGTAACCTAAGGTTAGGTTAGGTTACGGGACTTAGAAGAATTTCAAGTCTTGAGATATATATGATAGGAGGGGGACTTAGAAGAATTTCGACTCTCGAGCTATATATGATAGGAGGGAATGTAGAATATGACAAGATTATCAACTCAGTTCCACACCACCTGAGAGGTCGAGTTAAGGAATTGCGGGTTCCCCGCTGCCATTGCAACGTCTGCAATGGCTTCTAATTTTTTCGTGGATTATGTTTAAAATGGTTTCCTGATAAACATACTAAAAGTCCACAGCGATCAGAGAGCGGCCCTCTCCCAAAGGGGGTCAAAGTACCGCAAAAATTAGTTTTCTGAGAATAAATCGAAAACTAAGCATCAGAGAATAAAAAGTTTCTAACAAAAGTTGTTCCTCATCAAATTTCCTATAAATTTCACTGTAAGTATGTCAACTTAGCCCAAAAACTAGAGCTGAAAATTTGGTTTGAAAGTTAAGCGATTTTCTAAAATTTTTGATTTTAGTGTTAGTGTAGTCAAATTAGACAGGTTTCGGAAAAAAAAGAACATTGCGACATAGTAAAGGTCTGATCGCTGGAAACGATCAAGAATGAAGTCCAAAACAACATACTAACTTCTCCGCGTTTTTCCCCAAGAGCATCTTTTTTATGGGGGTTGAAACCCCATCAAATTCAGTTTTTTGTAAATATCCCGTTTAATACGCATTTTAGAGAAAAAAGTCATCAGTCAAAAATTATTCCTCGTGAAATTTTCTAACGAACTACGTATTTCATTTCTAACCTACACGTGATAATTAGCTCAAAAATTCATAGAAATTGAGCCTCGGCCATGCAAATCCGTGAATAACGCGCTCCTTGCCGAGAGATGACGTCGTTGGGCGGTGGTTACGCGCGAAGGTAACGTTAATATTTCGCTAGTACATACGATGAAACGTATACTAATTTTATTAGTTTTAATTAATTGTCACAGGGAATTTGCTGCACGATATTATTTTGAGAAAGGTATAATCAACTGCCTATCATACATGAAAATAAAGTTTTCCATACGTGGACAGACATTTTAAAAATCGTTTCTTATGCATGTATGATATGTAAAAAGCTAAATGAGGGGCTGTAAACATGCGAGCCCTTCCCCCATTTCGATTTTTCTAGTTGGAGTGGGTGGATTCGCTTGTACTGGGTTGTGTCGTAGAGTTTTCCGTTCGTGCTGGTCTTCTTCCCCCTCCAACCTTATGAGGGGGCTGTATGCCAGGCCAGGCCAGCATGTCGTGCTCCATTTTCGGACTGAAAACAGGCTGAATTTCGTGTGCTACGTTTTTTCTGTATTATGCTCTCAAGTTTTCCATTCTGGTTGTTTCAAGCGATGGTGGGAATGGATGTGGTCTTCTGTTGTGGACTCGTGGTGAGATTTTGACTTCGACCCGCGTACAATTGAAGTGGGCTAACGTGTGGAATTGTTTCAAGCAATGGAAGGAATGTCACCAAGAAGCTTGTTATTAATGACAGAATACTCAAAGAGTAGAGTAAACGAAAAACCAATTACAAAGACCGCAGATATAAAGGAGAAGATGCGAGATCTTTCGGTTAACAAACCATCATCGGGCAAAGTTAGAACGCCACTGACCCAGATACGACTCATGAAACAGAATACCAACGAGATCAGGATTGCACGAGCGAGCCCTCGCGAGGTGACTCAAATTCGTAGACCAATTCAACTAAACCTTCGTCGGGAAAATACCTGTTGAGTACGGTAATATCGTCACTGTTCAGATGACGCACTATTTCGATATTTTCCAACGCAACGCGCTTGAAGTAAGAATTCTCCTTGTGGAGAAGGGTAGCCGAACCTTCCTTGAAACTATGACCACTGGAGATAAGGTGGTCCGCAAAGGCCGAATCACCCAAATTATCTTTCTACCAGGCCTTAAGGTGCTCCTCTACTCGAATTCCAAGCTGGCGACCCGTCTCGCGCCTATGTATATGCCGTTAAAATCCTTGCACTCCAATTTGTACACCCCGCTCCTCTCCCCCCGCGGGATGGGGTCCTTTAGCCTAACAAACAAACCCTTCACTATAAAAAGCAGGACTGAAGCCAAAGAGGCGGAGGACACGACTCAGCTTGGATGAAAACTCACCCAAAAACGGGAGCTTGATCCAACGTAATCTTTTATTATTATTACCACTCAGATCACGGGGGAGGGAAGTGGTAGAATCAAGGCCCTTCATCATAAGTTTTTTACGGACCATACGGTCAGTGTCCAAGTTGACCTCATTCACAGCGGCCAAGTGCTTAATGGTCGCCAGCTCCTTTTGGAAAGCTGGTTGACTTAGCGGAATGTTAGTCAGTCGATGAATATAAAACTGTTGAAGGCAGCGATCTTATGAGAAAATGGACAGAAGGACGATCCGTGGACAACTGTATCGGTCGAAGTATCCTTCCTGAATATCGCAAATTCATGGTCCCCATCTCTATCAGAGATAGTTAGATCCAGACAGTTTATGGAAGAACCTCCAATTTCTGTAGTAAATTTTATGGAGGGATACATTTTATTCAGATACTGAACAAACTCACCAAGGAGCTCTTGAGGACCGGTTCACGCACATAATATATCGTCCACATATCGGTGCCAGTAATGGATGTGACTCAGTAGCACTAGGCCAGAGGAAAACAAGTCAACCTCAAATCTGGACATAAATATCTCCGAAACGAGAGAGTCCAAAGGAGAGCCGATGGGGATGCCTACCTCCTCAGGAAACTCGTAAAATTTCCCATTGAACTTACAGAAGTTAGGGGAC
Organism: Aspidiotus rigidus; assembly: GCA_035079385.1. NCBI lineage: Eukaryota > Metazoa > Arthropoda > Insecta > Hemiptera > Diaspididae > Aspidiotus > Aspidiotus rigidus. The sequence goes on along the minus strand of JAVHKY010000003.1, from coordinate 13,383,569 downwards.
CAGCACGCATTAAGGAGGCCAAAAAATTCCTGTATCTCGTTATGAGGAATGTTGAATTTTACAAGTAGGTCACCCATATACTGCATAGTATGGGCCTTTGGTATGTTGGGAAAGAGGCCGGCTACATCAAATGAGCAGAGGCTAGTACCCGGAGGCAAGGTAACATTATTGAGCCTCTCGGCCAGAGAAACCAAATTTTTAACGGAGTAGGGGGACTCGTACTCGATTCGAGACTTGAACCAACGATCCAAGAACTTGGCCAGAAAATAGGCAGGGGAGGAGACGTAGGAGACGACAGGCCGCATAGGAGTATTCATCTTGTGAACTTTTGGCAACCCATAGAGGAGGGGAGGAACAGGGTTAGGTACTAGCAGGGCTTTTTTGAGCGAAGAACTTTTTATGATAAACTCACTCCCGTTCACAACCTTCCTAACCTCTTTTACGTGCCCCACCCTCATATAAACAATTACGCATGTGAGGTGATAGATAATCTGAGGAGGAAGGTCATCGACCAGGGGTTAATCCTTACTAAAGCCGACAAGGGTAACGCGATCGTAGTCCTGGAGAAATCCTCCTACGTTTCCAAGGTTCAAGAAGTTCTCACTCAATGTGGAGCTATTGAAAATAGCTCTTTTAACTTTCCTAACTACGTCAAAGAGGTTAGGAAGGTTGTGAACGGGAGTGATCTCCCGAGAAGCTTGTTTTGCGGTGAGAGGTCGACTACATGAGTCGAGCAATTATAAAAACGGAGAAACAAGAGATAAAAAGCTTCTTGGTATCATTCCCTATATCGCCTGGAACAACAAGGAACTCAGCAAGTTTGCCTGGATTTCACGAGGAATAATTTTCGACTGATGACTTTTTTCTCTAAAATGCGTATTAAGCGAGATATTTACAAAAAACCGATTTTGAGAAGGTTTCAACCCCCATAAAAAAGATGCTCTTGGGGAAAAACGCGGAGAAGTTAGTATGTTGTTTTGGACTTCATTCTTGACCATTTCCAGCAATCAGACCTTTACTATGTCGCAATGTTCTTTTTTTTCCGAAACCTGTCTAATTTGACTACACTAATACTAAAATCAAAAATTTTAGAAAATCGCTTAACTTTCAAACCAACTTTTCAGCTCGAGTTTTTGGGCCAAGTTGACATACATAACAGTGAAATTCATTGAAAATTTGATGAGGAACAACTTTTGTTCGAAACTTGTTTTTCTCTGATGCTTAGTTTTCGATTTATTCTCAGAAAACTAATTTTGTGGTACTTTGACCCCCTTTGGGGGAGGGCCCGCTCTTTGATCGCTGTGGACTTTTAGTATGTTTATCAGGAGACCATTTTAAACATAATCCACGAAAAAAACCTTTACCGGCATTTATTTCCATTTCAAAACCTAATCTGCCTGGGTTACTTGTGATCGAAACGTGTATCGTTCTCGGAAGAACTTTGTTTTCCTCCGAGATCTACAAAGATGAAAAAGACTCCCTACTGATGCGCGAAAAATGAAATGTCTCATACCCAAGCCCCGGCCCCGCTTTCTTTTCCACCATCAAGATGCGATGTCAGACCTTCAGGTCCCCTCTGTCTCAATAACGCCTACTCCAGATCCCTTAGGGTAGCATATACAACTACTTGCCCAGCCCATCACGTTATCAAGGAAGACCTCACCTAGGTCAAGGTTAAACGCGATCAGAGAAACATGACATCAAGACAAGATCATTGAACTTGCTGCGGAGTGAGGGGGTGAAGCAGTAGCACAACTGCCCAAGCCTAGTTTTATTAATTTGCTAGTATAGTTAACTTCGTTATTATATTGCCTGAAAAGCCAACATTTTCAAAAGTCTCGCTAGGACGCGCTACCGAGTTTCAAGGCCTTAGTCGTGTGGATGCACATATACGGACGTAAAGCCACAAAGGTAGGAGTTAGGCGGCGATATAACGCAGGAAGTTGTATTTTTTGCCATATCACGTATACATCGAAAAATTGAAAAAATTTTTGATAAGGGACTTTTGTGTTTCATATAATTATTGGCATTCGAATCACGTACAAAAATTTAATTCTCTCTCTATACTACGTCAACAAGATTACCACTCATTGATTCACAAGCATCGACGACGTGTTCACGAATATTCTCTAAATTCAGTCCAGGAAGTCGACAAGCATTTGATACGATCTTCAGGTACCTTTGCATGTAAGGATTCTGAAAATGTAACGTAGTATCATGGAATATCAGGAAATTGGTGACGCAAAGTGACAAAAAAACCTCTAAATGACAAGATCTTACCATATCTGGGTCGAAACATACATATTTGAAGGATTTCAGGACCCTACTGTAGCAAAACTCGTTTTGTTTTGATACTTTATACTTCGAATTAAGTATTTTGTCCTTTTTTTCTGGATCATTGTCCGATAGCCGGTCAACTATATCATTCATTAATCGATCTATTACTTTCCTATTCTGAAATCATAAAATGACGATGAGAATTAGAAGCATAATTGAAACTAAAGAGAACGATTACTTGTTCTAAGCGACACACAGTTTGATTTTAAAGCCCGAAAAGTTATTCAATACAATCATACAAAGGGCAATCGAGGTAAATCGCAGACTGTTTATGTGCTATGTCGATTTTTGATAGAGTGGAGCATCAAAAACTTCTACAGCTGATACAAGAATATCAAAGCGACAAAGAAGACGCAGAATTCATACGTAAACTCTGCTGGCAGCAAACCGGGAACATCAGAATTGGACATGAAGAGGTGAGTAGAACATGTCAAATTAAAAGAGGTGTGAGGCAAGGATGTCCGATGTCACCACGCTTCTTCAATCTGTATGTATGCGTCGGAGGTAGCGAGGCCTAAAACATTTGAAAAACGTGGATTCAAAATCAATGGAAGAAGAATAAATAGCATTACATACGCGGATGACAGGGTACTTATCACAGAAACACCACAACAGCTTTAGAGGATGGTCAGTAGGTTAGATAAAGGATGCGAAAAAGTAAGGATGAAAGTCAATATCGGGAAAACGAAGGTTATGCAAATTGGAAAAACAAAAGAAGGAAACTACAGACCGCTCAGAATCTCCATCAAGGGCAAAATCTGGAAGAAGTCAAGAAGTATAAGTACCTAGGAGTCAATATAATGAACGACGGAAGAGACACAGAAGAAATAAGAACCAGAATGAATATAGCAAGAAGTACATTCAATAACCTCGAACGAATTCTGAAAGACAGGCGAATTAGAATGAATCTACGCATAAAATTCTTGCGCTGTTATGTGTGGTCAGTTGTAAGATATGCTGCCGAAATATGGACCATCACCAAAGCAGTGGAGAACAAAATAAACAAGTGAGTAGAGAAAAAGACCAACGAAGAAATATTACAGCAGATCGGCCTACCGGAAAAGCTCCTACTGAAAACAATCCAAAGCGCCAAGGAAAGGTATTTGCAGGACAAGCTGAAAAATTACGAGACGTTCAGAATGGCAGCACAAAGAAAGGTTGCCGGAAAAGCGGGAAGAGGAAGAAAACGAACAGACCTATTTGGAGGAATGCCAGAGAAGATTAGAAGTAGAAGAGCGAGATAAGGAATATTGTTATGTAGTAGAAATATTCCCGGGCTCTTATGAAATAGTTTCTTCAAGAAGTTTGTCTTAGTGTGTACTATCTTGCGGCTACGAGGGTAAATTTTCGTTCGTTTTTTGTTTTCGAGAAGGAAACCTCAAAAATCACCGTACCCCTAGTTAATTCAAGGAACTTGTATTTTCAACCGGAGGCCTTGGTCTGCGACTTGAGTGACTTGTCTCTATGTAAGGTCGGTTGATTTTAAAAGTCAGTGGACTACCATCATTTTGATTCATTATGTGTATTCATAATTAGAACAACTAACTTCTAACGTGTGCTTCAAAGCTAGTCGAACGTCATTGTCCTCGGTTTGATTTCCAGAGCATAATTTTTTCACAAGTTCTATGAACGCTTCGCCTTCTTCCTTGATGTTGACGGGTTTCTCTATGTAAGTACACCACGTCTCATTGAATCCTATCACTTTGAGATCCATCAGAGTTGTGCTTGTCGGTATGGTGGTCATAATAGTGGTAGGCTCTGTCGTTGATGTCCACATCTCGGAATAGGTTTCCAAATCCATCGGCGTACCTGTAGCTACATCTAGCTCTTCATCCTCCTCGTCGGCAAATTGTGGATCCTTTTTCAAGTCATTGAACCAGCCTTTATCGTCGTCTTCACCGTCGTTGGCATCGCGATCTAGACTACCTTCTTCTTCGTCTTCATCCTGTTCATCCTGTTCATCCTGTTCATCTTGTCCATCTTGTTCATCCTGTTCATCACGCTCATCAAACTCATTGTCCATTTTTCGAACGTCGTCGTCGTCATCGTCGTTATCGTCATCTTCTTTTTTCGGTTTTTTCTTTGTCGTAGTTCTAACTGGACGGGTGAGTTGAAGAGACTTCGTAGTTTTGCGACGGTAGGCTGTAAAGTTGCACCGGTATCAGAATAATGACATTTGTGAAATGATCATTTTTTGACGAATAAAATGTGACAAAAGTGAAAATATCATGACAAACTTACCAGTGATAGGAACGTAAATTAGAGTAAAATACAAAATAATACTATGATTTATTTGTGTACAAATTGGTAATGCTGGCGTCGTTCTTACGCGTGTCATAATGCACATTTGGAAGTCATACAGATGATACAAAAACTTGAGCAGTAGATGAGGAAATCTCAGAATTATACCGTATATGTTGCGGGAATTGATAGGACTATCAATACCGATACATTGATTCTTATCAATTTTTCAGTTATCGTCTTCAACGTATTTTCTCTATCTAATTGTTTTATTAATCAATGAAACCATATTATAGTCCGATACTAATCTTTTGTTTCTACGAGTTGTTGGGCTTTCATTTATACTCGAATATTTAGTCAAACATCTTCCAGCTATGAGAGAGAGATTATTTATACTTATTCGTGCCATATTTTTTTTTACTGTAGTGAAAAAGATTTTTGAGTCATTGATGCGATTTGTTTCTACATTAATCGTTTCTTAGTTCGCCACCAACTGAGCCTTTGACCTTCGTGAGACCTTCAACAGGGATTCTCCGCTACCATACACTAGACGCAATAACTTTCTATTTTGTATTCTGTTTTTTATTCCTCGGCACTTAGACTATCGATTTTTATTTTCTTTGCTTCAAAATGGCAAATAAAAAATTTGGGGCGTCATTTAACAAATCAAATATTTATAATACTGATGATTTTTCCTTTGAGAATAAACAAAATAATACAAGCGCGTAATATTTTTACCGACTTTTCTAACTAGAAAAGTGTGGTATTACACCCGTAGCAAGGTCAACAGGGGGAGGGGGCAATGAACTTTCTCGACGTTTTAGAGGTCCTGGATCACAACTAGCATGAAAAAAATTTCAGGTTTCCTTATATATATATATATATATATATATATATATATATATATATATGTATAAGATGTTCGCGGAACTCCTCCGAAACTACCCGATGGATTTTTTTGTAACTTGGCCATATTGTAGTATTCCAATTTTTTGAGAAATTCTTAGGTATTTCGAGTAACTTTATACAAATAGCTACGAGTAGCTGCTTATGTTACGAGAAGGGGATTTTCCTATCCTTTTACTACTTTTGTTATCAGTGCGTGTATTGTGATGAAGAACCTTTTTATTTATCATTCAACAGGTTCATCCTTGTTTCATTCTTAACTAAGAGTTCATTGAATTTTATTTTCCATGATATTTTATTCAAATTTAGTACACTTGTATCTCGCTTCCCACAGCCCCTAGAGCCTTGAATTTTGTTTTGTCAAATTTTATTTGTTCTGTTAAAATTTGTTTTTGAACGGATAGTGGCAATGGCGAGTTGTTCATTTTATTTTTCATTATTATTAGTCATACTCGATAGTGAAAACCTTGAATTTGAATGATTAAGTACAATTTTAACAGGGAACCTGTTCTATGGGGGGCTTTTTCAGAAATTTGCCGTACGCCGTCCGCCGTCCGGTAAAAAACTTAGAAAAATGTCGACTCCCGAGCCATATATGATAGGGGGGAAGGGGGGGGGGACTTAGAAAAGTGTCGACTCTCGAGCAATATACGATAGGAGGAGGACTGAGAAAAATTGCGACTCTCGAGCCATATATGATAGGAGGGGCACTTGAAAAACTGTCGACTCTCGAGCTATATATGATAGGAGGGGACTTGGAAAAAAAACGACGGCTTCCTTAACGAAGTTAAACTATGAACGCAGGGAAACTGTTTTATGAGTCAAATGGGATTTGGTATTGAAAATTCAAGAAAGCCTAGACCTACTATAAGCCTAGTATAATATAGTTTGGGAGTCTAAATTTTTCTAGAATCTCCAGCTATATATTCCAAGTCCCTCTCCTATCATAATTATACGGCTCGAGAGTCGAAATTTTTCCAAGTCCCAGAGTCAACATTTTTTCATGTCCCCCTCCTATCATAATATATAGGTCGAGAGTCGAAATTATTCCAGGTTACCCTCCTATCATATATGGCTCGAGATATGATCGGAAGGGGATTTCGAAAAAAATTTCGACTCTCGAATCATATATGATAGGGGGGGGGGGGGAACTTAGAAAAATATCGACTCTCGAGCTATACATGATAGGAGGGGACTTGGAAAAATGTCGACTATCGCGCTATCATTTATACCTCTAGATTCGAGAAAATTGAGAGTCTCAAACTATTTATTATACTAAGCTTATAGTCGGTCTAGGCCTTCTTTAGTTAGCTTTGTGTAGGTCTAGGTTTCCTTGAATTTTCAACACCAAATCCCATTTGACTCATAAAACAGGTTCCCTGCGTTCCTTGTTTAACTTCGTTAAGGAAGTCGTCGTTTTTCGAGACTTAGATGTAAGTTATAGTCTCATAATATCTTAAGATGGGAACCAACAATTTTTTCGACGAATAATTGATAGTAAATTCTTCACCGCGTTTCCAATTCACTTAATACAATTCTGTAGGTTACGCTTAATCATATTGAGAGTAATCGAATTATCAATTTACAAAGATCGCAGAAACCACTGTTATAGCCTGTAACAATGTGGACAGGGGGAGGAGAGTGAATTTTCTGGAGACGTTTCGTAGGTTTTTTGTTATTACGTTTGGAAATGTTGAAGCGTAAGGGAAGGAATGAGGGTTTGACTGGTGGGTGATTGGTTGCTTCTTTGGCCTCGACATCGATTTTTTTTGTTTTTCAAATCTCCTTGTATAGCTGCATTCCCAGATGAAGATTCTTGGGATGGAGTTTGTATAAAAAATTGTGATATGATAGCGTGAATACAATCTATGAGTGCACGAGAGGAATAGCAGCTGGAGGTTCCATGGATTTTTTTTTGGTAACTTGGTCATATTGTAGTATTATTATATTTGAAGATGTGCACCTGTAATTTTTTTGAGAATCGGATAAGTAGTTTTCGAGAAATTTTCAAATTTTTGAAAAATTTCTCAGTATTACCGAGTAGCTGATGAGAGCATGAATACAATTTATGAGAGGACGAAAAGAAGAGCGGCTGGAGACATCTTCAAGTGATGCCAGGTATTGGAGGAAATTAAGAATTGAGGCACTCAGCTTTATATTCAGTATACTAGACCAATACTAGGCTAAGAATCAATTTTATAGGTTACGCTCAATCCTATTGAATTATTATGAATATTCGTAGGAGTATTAGTTTTTTTAATATGTATTATTATTTATTTTAACAGGAAAATTGTTCTGTGGGGGATTTTTTGAAAATTTTGCCGTGCGCCGTTCAACAAAAAACTTGGAAAAATTTTGACTCTCGGGCTATATATGATAGGAGGGGGACTTGGAATAATTTCAACTTTCGAGCTACATATATTAGAAGCGGGACTTGAAAAAATGTCGACCTATTTAAGATAGGGGGAGGTAATTCCTTTATTATGTTAACTAAAGTTTACCTGCTTACCTCATGTTTCTTTTATTTTATGTTCGATGATATTTTATTCAAATTTAGTACCCTCGTATCTCGGCTTCCCACAGCCCCTAGAGCCTTGAATTTTGTTTTGTTGAATTTTTGTTTTGTAAATTTGTTTTTGAACGGAGAGTGGCAATGGCGGATTGTTCATTTTTTTTCATTATCATTAGTCATACTCGATAGTGAAAACTTTGAGTTTGAATGATTGAGTACAATTTTTTAGCCTTCACCAAGTATGCTGCTAGACTACGTCGGTGACTTCATTCTTAATGAATTATACGTCATTTTTTCATGTGTGTGTACATAATTGATAGTGGTTCATAGTTGATTTGAGGTATCTCGGAGATGGAAAGATTATTTTCAATTAAACATGGGCAGGGGGAGGTGGAGTCGTTTTTCTGGAGATGTTATTAAAACAAAATTCAGGTTCCCTCATTGTATTATAGGCATTTTTACTCTGTTATCAGTTGATGTGACGTCATAGTGATAAAATTTATAAACTGAGTTTTATTGTTCATTCTACAAATATTTGGCATGGTTGACAGGTCATACTGGATATGAAGCCGAGTGCCTCAGCTCTTAATTTCCTACAATACCTGGCATCACTTGAAGATGTTTCCAGCCGCTCTTCTTTTCGTCCTCTCATAAATTGTATTCATGCTCTCATCAGCTACTTGATAATACTAGGAAATTTTTCAAAAAATTGGAAATTTCTCGAGAACTACTCATCCGATTCTCAAAAAATTGTAGGTGCACATATTCAAATATAATAATACTGCAATATGACCAACTTACAAAAAAATAAATACGAGTGAACCAGACTCGAGTGCTATAATATATTTTTTTACCGACTTTTCTAGCTAGAAATTTGATTATAGATATTTTTACTCTGTTATCAGTTGATGTGACGTCATAGTGATAGAATTTATAAACTGAGTTTTATTGTTCATTCTACAAATATTTGACATGTTTGACAGGTCATTGGTATTTAATTTAAAGAGAGGGAGTGACTCTCTCAATGATTTTTGCATTGTGAGAGGAAAAGTCGTGTACTACTCACGCAACTGCGTGAGTGTTTCTTCTTTTTAATCTACTACCGACCTCGGTTTTGAAAGCCTACGTTTCCATTAACGATGTTACGAAATACATTTCTTCTTTAACTTATCATTGTTTTACAATATTAAAGGAGAATTATTATTATTTCTGTTCGCAGTATTGAAAACCAGATATGATATTCAAGTTTACGACGAGACTGTAGTTAGCGGGAATATCGCTATTTTGCGATGTATCGTGCCACCCTCCATGCTAGATCATGTAACAATAACATCTTGGGTAAAAGATAACCTCGTCAGCATTTTTGCTAACAATAATTTAGGTATGTATTTTGTTCTGTAATTTTTGTATTGTACATTGTTTATATTCTCAGAATGAATCAGTTCTCTTATATAACTCCCCTAATCAGTCATCCTGCTCGCGTCATATTGCAGCGTTGAATTTTGTTCGCCCGATTGACAGAATCTGACAGATAACAGAATTCTTACAGAATGAGACTCACTTTATTCTCTGTCCCTTTCAAAAATGACAGAATTGTGACAGAATCATGTCAGACAGACAACATCATTATGACAGAGTTGTGGTAGAATTCTGGCAGAATTTAAAAGTACTGCCATTAGTCTGTTGTCATTCTCAAAATATTTTGCTGTTATCATTGTGTCAGAATTAAAGCAGAATGGTCACAGAATACAAACGCCAGGTAAAAACAGAAATGTGAGAAAAAAAAAAAAAAATGTAATGTAATGTCGTTTTCACTTTAGTATTGTATCAGAAATCTGTTGAAGTTGTGACACAATTTCTACAAGATAATGACAGATTTACAACATGAATGTTACAGGATTACGACACAATTATGACAGAAACAAAATGAAATTATTTACCTGATTCCGTGGATTAGGGGAGGACGTCAACTTGCCGAACACTAATTGTAGGCAATTTTGGTGTAGATTGAATTCAAATCATTTCATAAAAATAAAGATTATAATTTTTTCGTTTCAAACTGATGACCAAACCATAATTATTTAAAAAGAAATTTGAATGAGTTTTCAGAATAAAAATACGGATTTAGTGATAATAATTTTTTGGTTTTTCAATAATATCATTGAAAAATTGTACAAACTTGTCTAACACAATTTAAAGTTTTTCAATAAAATTTTAATCAGAGCCCGTATTTTCAACGCTAGAAATGAGGAGATTTAATGTTACATTTTTGGCATTATTTGGCATTGAAAAAAAAAAAAAAAGAAATGAAAAATACGCGTTTTTAGTGCTTTTACAAACTCACAACTAGAATTATTCAATTTCTATTAAAATTACGTAATTTTTCACCAAAATAAACAAGTTTTGGTGATCAAACTCTTCAATACAAAACCATGGCAATTTTTCTATGAAAATTTTTAATTTTTCAATTTTGGACTAAAAATACTTATAAAAAAATACTATCCAAAATTTCTGAATTTCGCTTATTTTCAGCAAAATTCAGCAAAGTTTGTTTAAGATTTTATAATTTTGGACGAGATATTATAACAAACTGGTCATTTTCGGCCTTATTCTGCTTTAAGCCCCAATTTTGATAATTTTTGGCAAAATAAAAATTTTTTACAGGATTTGTCAAATTTTCCGCGTAAATACAAAATATACTTCCATCTGTAATGTTTGATATAAGTTTGAATTGGCTCTGTACATGGTAGGCAACTCGAAAAAAATTCTAATCTGTAGAATTTTTCGAAAAGAAAGACTGAACTTCTGTCTGATTTCCAAGCTTCCTACCCTTAGAGAAAGGTTTCGACAATATTTCCGAGAAACCCTGACTCTAATTATAATAATAATTAATAAACATAGCTCTCAAACTAGATAATCAAACTCTTATGAATTTAGGGATTTCAAACTTTAATAAATTTTGAAGTATAAGGCAACCAATAATTATTTGAAAATGAGTTGATGGATGAAAAAATGTCCAGAAAAATTTTCCAAGTTTTTCTTGAAGGCCCAAAATGCATGTACATATTTTAAACTAGGGCATGAGAAGAATTAATTAATTTTGAATGAAAAAGTGGAAACAATTTTGATTCTCAATATTCCTGAAGTTTTCTTCTTTTCTCTTTTTCTTTCTTTCTTTCCTTGTGTTTTTTTTTTTTTTTTTTTTTCAATGAACTATTTTACTATACACAGGGGTGTAGCGTCACAGCTTTCCAAGGGGGGTAGTGCCCCTTGAAAGATGCTGAAAGTGTAGCCTAACCTATACCCGAACAAGTCGAACCAAAAAGAAAAGAAAACAGGGATGCCACTCTGTCTCATTAGATACATATAAAAGGTGTGGTCTGACAGAGAAGACCAATGAAGAATTTTGCCCAGATTTTCTTGAAAGCTGGGGGAGACAAAAGACCCACAATTTAGAAGCCAAGCTACACTTGCTAGCTTTCGGCGCTTTAAGAGAGGGTTACGCCTACTTGTTCCCTCTCCGAGTGGAATTATCGGCATATTCCACCGACGATTAACTTACAGAATAATTGTGACTAATGAAGATTTCTTCTACTCGTAATATTACCGTAGAGAGAAGACAGAACGTATCATGAAATAAAATGACACTGGTTGGAGCTACGGAATAAAAACTATAATTATGCCCGGGTTACGAGCATGCAAGAACAGACAATTGAAAAATCAAACGGATATATGCACCCGAAATACGGGTCAAAACTGATAATAATGGAAATGAAATAAATCGGTGAACGACAAACAATGCATGAACTTAATTATCAGGAAACAATTAAATGAGGTAACTCGTATTAATAGATACAGTTAATTATGATTAACTAAGATGTGTTTGTCCCAAAAAATCCCTTCGGGGTTGAATTTGGAACGAACCAAAAATGTGGAGAATGAAACTTGTCCATATCAAAATAAATCGGAAATACTGAACAATTTTAGAGTAGGGAATAGGAGCGTGTCGGCGCTGCGCGACCATCGCCTTGAATATCCTCGTTGGCCTTACCTGGCCCGACCATGGAAAGTTTCCAAAAGTAAAATGAGCAAAAGCCCGTCTGGCAAGTCTCACTGGGCGAATGGGGTACGTATATAAAAATAAAATAATAAAAGAAGAGAATTAAAGTCAAGTTAACGTAAATCAAATTACGTCCCAGATTCACGGGAGACAAAACCACCAGCGGGGTGCTACAAAAAATGTAGGTGAGCTCAGATAGGGCTCGGGGATACCGAAACTAGGTCGCGCGAGCCGCTAGCTCAACCCAAAATTTTTAAATGCGCTCATCGGCGCTCAAGTGTAATATTAAAAAAAATATATTGTACGAGCTTACTCGCACGATTCAAACAGTAAAAAAAGAAAATGAATTAAAGGGTAAACGAAATTTAGCGTTCAAAACTTGGGAGTCTGCTATAATCAGATAATATTTTACTCACCGTAAATAAACGGAGCACATGTAGATCAGCTCGAAGACGCGCGCGTATCCGATGATCTGCATCTGAAAAGAAATGTAACCTTTCCTCCAAAGAATAATTCTTACATCTCAGGAAGAGGACCTTTTGGGATTCAAGTTGAACGGTATAGGAATTTTTACGAACATATTATATAATGAAGAGTGTGGCGTTGATGCATAATCATAGTATAATAAAAGCAAGATAAACAAATGAAAAATAAGAAACATGAAAAATAGAGGAATAATTATGAAAAGTGAAAAAGACGCCTAAGCGGCGACAAAACGAAAATATAAAAGGACGATATAAAATAATAACTAGTGACAGCAGTTGGTGGATCGATGTTGGAAACCGGGTGGAAACATCTCGGTGCAAAAACTCCCGCGGAGAGGCATCCTGGCAAAACGGTACGAATGGCGAAATCATTGAGATGAGTTGTTATTGAATCGGCATTTGGGCAGCATTTGGGGGTCGGGATGGCCCCCGCATAAGTGAGCCTAGCCGCTCATGGTTGTGAAACAATTTTTCCAGAACATCGATAAAGGCACAGAACTACTGCAATAATACTAGCGCAACTTTTCGCACTCGAATCAGACGATCGGCGAATGAAAATGATAAACTAGATATGTTTATACGAACACACGTTTACGAGCACAAGTTACTTGACGATATTAATTCTAGTTATCTGATCGCTTGTTACATCAAGCTAAAATTTTATGTGCGATTGAAATTCGAAATTTTAATTGTCGCGGTGCGGAATTTTCTCTTGTGACATGTACCGACACTTTAAAATCGAGACAGGCGCGACGAAAATAATAACCACGAGCGAGACGCTTTGCAAGAACGTAACAATATAATATTGTTCGAGAACGATTTTCGAACACAAGCTGCGTAGACTTTTGGTCTCCGAATTTTCTGAGCAACTCCATCGACTAACGTCAACATCATCTCTTGTCGACTCCTGTTCCGCAGACTTCCTACTTCGGCTGCTCCCATTCTCTTAGCAGCATCGAATCAAGAGTCGACAAGGAGTTATTGATTGGCTAGGCTTTACTTACTACAAGGGCCATCTTAGGTAGATCAGCCTATCACAATACTGGTAGTGATAGCAATACACATACGCCCCCAATGTACAGAAACCCGCGAAAAAGCAACAGTCAGTTGACCCAAACATCAAGGGTGGCCGAAAGAGGAATTTGAATCCACACGTGTTTGGGACCAACAGTGAGAAAAACTTTTATAAAGATACGCATGTAAGAACAGAGGATGACTTTTACGACTTCCTCTACTGTATGCATCCATCAGACCATCTCGGAGATGAACTGCATAAAGTCAGTCCTGCACATCCCCTGCTGCGGACTCATTGACAATTTCCTAAGGTCCGGCGGTAACAGAGAGAATCTTTTTAAGAAATCGTAAAATTAACTATTTGGAGAATTCAGTCGTAAAATAACTTGACACTCAACTGTATCTAAAATAGGGTTTAAATAATTGGTTTAACTAACTTCCTTTTCTTTTCTCAGAAATAAATAGAAAGATTCTCTGTGTTAGGTCCAGCCTCAAGGACAGTCATGCAGTATTGGTGTGCATGCGTACATTAATAAAAGATTTTAAAAGAGGGAGATTTAATTTAGAATCTAAAATAGGATTTAGACTGACTGTAGTCACAGATGTTTGAATAAACGGACTCGTCGCCTTCTCTTTCAATGGAATATATTATACAAGGGTAGATGCGGTATATGCTGGCTATACCAGATTGCAATAGGCTGCACTATAATGCATCGAAAAAAAAAAGTTTAATACGGAAAATATCGAGAAATAGTCGAGAAATAGTCGTCTAATAATATATATAGCAATTGAGACTTATTATGGGCATTTATATGCATTTTTGTCGTGCGTTCCAAAAATGTGACGCTACAGGGGGTCGTTAGCTTTTACTTTGGGAAAAAATATTGGGGTTGAATGAATTTGTAACAGTATAAGGACCAGAGGAAGTCAAGAGGGTCAGTAATGGATTCTGGTTTTTGAAGTGAACAAAGGAGACTTGAGAGGGGATAGAGAATGGTTTCTTGAGGTTTAGGAGGTACGGAAAAGTGAAGAAATGGAAGACATATAACTCCTCAGCTTGGCATTATTGGCATGAGGGTGGAGTGGACTGCCCTGGGAAAAGGAAGAAGTGAGTTAGGGTGTGCTAAAATCTTAGTCGTTCTATGACTATTTAATTCTTTATGACGCGTGGCATGAGGAACAAATTAAAGATAGAAATCAGGAATTTTTAACTAAACAAAGTTCATTATGGGGTTGAGAGGACCGCAAGAAAGTTGACGATAAGCGATAATGAGCGTCTTGAATTTTCTGTGAAACTTAAAAATAATAAAGAATTGGAATCACGAAGTTTAACTTCTGTTGAATGTGATCATAACATTTTTAGAAGAAACTCTAAACGCTTTGGAGAAAAAGAGTTGACTTACGCACAACATGACATTAAACTAAGTTTACCTCACAGCTGAGCTAAGAGAGAGGAACACAAAAAAAATTTTCAGGCTGCAAACCAGAAGTGAAAAAGGGAAATGATGGGCAGGTTCTAGGCTAGCTCGGTTAATATTGAACTGGACTCATTTTCAGGTAAGAAACTTAATAGTCTTGTAGCTCCTCTGTCATAGTTTTGAAGACAAAATTCTCACAATATTCTAACGCAATTTGAGAGATATTTTGACAGGAATATTACAGATTGGCAGCATTCTATATCACATTTTCTGTCATAATCTCAATAGCAGAATCCTCACAATATTTTACACACATAACAACAGTATTCTTACAAAATGATACCTGAAGTGACACAATTTTAACAGAATTGTAACAGAACTAACAGAATCCTCACATTCTGACAGATGGCAGAATAGGTCCCACATTCCGACAGAATTATTGCAGATTGGTGGCATTCTGTCATTTTCCGTCACCCGGGTCTGTGATGTAAAATTTTGAAAAATTTGACTACTACCAGAGTCAACAAATCCCTTTCTGTATTTTATATTTTCAGGTGATAAGTATATAGTAGTTGGAAACAGAGATTTATATATTTACAATGTGAGTGCAGCTGACAGTTATAGCGGTTTCGTTTGTCGAACCATCAACCATCTGACCGGGGATATTCAGACTAGTTCTTATCCGGCCAGAATCACCGTTACGGGTAAGTTCGCTAAACTTTCATTCCATTTTGATACCGATTGCTTTGGCTATTTCTGCATTCTTTTCATTGTACCAGTACCTATTTCAAAATATCTTCTGTCAATTTTAATTTAACCTCTAATTATGGTCCGATAGAACCGGACGGAATGACGCCTCCGAAATTACTCGTCGAACGACAGAGTAAGAAACGAATCGGAATAGATGAACATATCACTTTATCGTGCGCCGCGCAAGGATATCCTGTTCCTTCGTACAGGTCAGAAAAATATTTTCGTTCGTTTTTCCTACGAAAAACATTCCGACGTGAAAAGACCTTTTAAAGAATGTTTTTGTAGTACGGAAGTACGAGACGAGGCTAAAGGCCAAAAAATTGTACGTTCGAAATGTTTGTCGACCGGCACCATACCAGTGTACAAGTTGATGCTATTATCTCATCCGAAATTAGTGAAATGAGAGTGATCTCGAAGAGACTTTACCCTGCCGGTTCATAGGAGGAAAAGTTTCTCAAGTGTGTTTTATACTCACCGCCCATCGTTTTACTTACGTACACTTTTCTCTTTTCTTCCTTGGCAGTATCTTCTTTTCGGCCTCCTACGCTGAATAAAAATAAAGAAAGCTTTGTTCATTATTTTGAAAACTTGCCTATGTTTGAATCTCTTCTTTCTTTTTTTCTTTCCGCGTGGAAGAAAAGTCCTCTTGAATTCCATTATGTTTGTTTTCTTATTATGAGTCTGTCCAATAAAATAGGGTAGATATACTGTATATTATACGTTTCGTTCTACGCCCTCGGAACTCAAATTTCAGACGCTTATAAATTTCGCAATATTTTAATCAAAATATACTCGAGCTTTTTCGGTTATGAAAACAATAAAAAAAAAAAAAACATGAAATCTTCGCATCTATAAAGCGAAAAATACATTCGAGAAACTTGTGTATTATCTAGAGTCTTTTTTTTCCTCAACTGATAGACACCCCGAGCGATGGTATTATTTTTTTCGTAAATATATTTTAGGTGGTTTCGCGAAGAGAAAGACCATTTGAAGCCGATTACTACTAGTCAAAGAATGAAAATGAGACTGAGTGGCCTATTACAGATACAACACGTGCAATTCGCTGACCAAGGAAAATACATTTGTATTGCTAACAACAGCCTCGGTGAAGAAAGGGTGCAGATATCCTTACTAGTCACATGTAAGCGAACCTTTTAAGCGTGTATAAGTTTTGCTTATAATTATATTTTATTACGGAACCTGTACGACCTCTATTTCAAACACAGCTTCGTTGACCTCTCAAATTAGTCCGACTAACGAAGTCATTAAGATAGGAAAAACCCTAGAATTCACTTGCAAAGTTAGTGGAAATCCGATTGGAAAAGTGACGTGGTACCACAATAGTCACATGTTATCAAACGATAAACGATACCACATAACGAGTAATCCGGACAAATTGAGTATATCGCCGTTAGCTAAAGAAGATTATGGAATGTATCAATGTTTCGTTAGCAATGATTGGTTCATGGCGCAGTCTTCTTCACAACTGCTGTTAGGAGGTAAGCGAATAATATTGATCATTGATTATTAATTAGAGATCTTGTTTAACGACGTAAAATTAAGAAGGGGATTCAGTTGCGAAAAATAAAACTGTATAATGATGAATACAGAAATACTTGATTGTGTTTTTCATAAAATCTTATCTCTTATCATCATCCCGCGTATCTCGTCAATTTCCTTCTTCGAAACAGACCTATACATGTATAATTATCACTCCTCAAAAAGCCTGACCTGGCTTCGAGTCGCGCTTCTTTACTGCTCCTCTCCGGCTCGTTTCTGGTTGTACGCCGCTCCTATCCTCTGTAGAACCCGTTGAAGTTAAAGGTAACAGCCTTTCCAAATTCGCGTTTTAGCCTGAAAGTAATCACAAAATAATTTGTGTCTATTCTTACCATCAATCTTACAATCTTTTCCCCCCTACAACAACCACTGTCAAAAATCAACATAATAATACATACATAATTAGTGATTATCTTTTTTGGGGAAAAATATGAATCATTAGACATGTATTTTCTTCAGATTTTACGAGCTAGCAGTGAGGAGGCGCCCGTTTTCTTTTGTTTGAAGTAATACAACGAAGGTCGAAATTTTTCCAAGTCCCTATGACGTCATCAGCTCGTGACGTTATTTCTGTCTGGCGATTTCGCTCCGCAAATTTTAGTATGACTCCCAGCCTTGAGACATGTCCATGTGTGGTCTGAAAAGATTGTCAGTCTCGGAGTTTGTACATACCTGTATCTTGTGCCTAGTTTGATGAAGTTAATTATGGCCATAGAATTGACACGGTCCGAAACGTTGCCGACCTGACCATAAAAATTGGTCCCGGCGTGAATATTCAATCAGCTTGTGCTGAACTAGTCCGCGACACCCCCCTCCCTCGTATAAACAATTACGCATGTGAGGTGATAGATAATCTGAGGAGGAAGGTCAGGGACCAGGGGTTAATCCTTACTAAAGCCGACAAGGGTAACGCGATCGTAGTCCGGGAGAAATCCTCCCACGTTTCCAAGGTTCAAGAAGTCCTCACTCAATGTGGAGCTATTGAAAATAGCTCTTTCAACTTTCCTAACTACGTCAAAGAGGTTAGGAAGGTTGTGAACGGAAGTGAGTTTATCATAAAAAGTTCTTCGCTCAAAAAAGCCCTGCTTGTACCTAACCCTGTTCCTCCCCTCCTCTATGGGTTGCCAAAAGTTCACAAGATGAATACTCCTCTGCGGCCTGTCGTCTCCTACGTCTCCTCCCCTGCCTATTTTCTGGCCAAGTTCTTGTATCGTTGGTTCAAGTCTCGAATCGAGTACGAGTCCCCCTACTCCGTTAAAAATTCGGTTTCTCTGGCCGAGAGGCTCAAAAATGTTACCTTGCCTCCGGGTACTAGCTTCTGCTCATTTCATGTAGCCGGCCTCTTTCCCAACATACCAAAGGCCCATACTATGCAGTATATGGGTGACCTACTTGTAAAATTCAACATTCCTCCTAACGAGATACAGGAATTTTTTGGCCTCCTTAATGCGTGCTGGTCCCCTAACTTCTGTAAGTTCAATGGGAAATTTTACGAGTTTCCTGAGGAGGTAGGAATCCCCATCGGCTCTCCTTTGGGCTCTCTCGTTTCGGAGATATTTATGTCCAGATTTGAGGTTGACTTGTTTTCCTCTGGCCAAGTGCTACTGAGTCACATCCACTACTGGCACCGATATGTGGACGATATATTGTGTGCGTGGACCGGTCCTCAAGAGCTCCTTGGTGAGTTTCTTCAGTATCTGAATAAAATGTATCCCTCCATAAAATTTACTACAGAAATTGGAGGTTCTTCTATAAACTTTCTGGATCTCACTATCTCTGATAGAGATGGGAACCATGAATTTGCGATATTCAGGAAGGATACTTCGACCGATACAGTTGTCCACGGATCGTCCTTCTGTCCATTTTCTCATAAGATCGCTGCCTTCAACAGTTATATTCATCGACTGACTAACATTCCGCTAAGTCAACCAGCTTTCTAAAAGGAGCTGGCGACCATTAAGCACTTGGCCGCTGTGAATGAGGTCAACTTGGACATCGACCGTATGGTCCGTAAAAAACTTACGAGGAAGGGCCTTGATTTTACCACTTCCCTCCCCCGCGATCTGAGTGGTAATAATGATAAGGGATTACGTTGGATTAGGCTCCCGTTTTTGGGCGAGTTTTCATCCAAGCTGACTCGTGTCCTCCGCCCCTTTGGATTCAGGCCTGCTTTTTATAACCTCACTACTGTGAAGGGTTTGTTCGTTAGGCTAAAGGACCCCATCCCGCGGGGGGAGAGGAGCGGGGTGTACAAATTGGAGTGCAAGGATTGTAACGGCGTATACATAGGCGAGACGGGTCGCCAGCTTGGAATTCGAGTAGAGGAGCACCTTAAGGCCTGGAAGAAAGGTAATTTGGGTGATTCGGCCTTTGCGGACCACCTTATCTCCAGTGGACATAGTTTCAAGGAAGGTTCGGCTACCCTTCTCCACAAGGAGAATTCTTACTTCAAGCGCGTTGCGTTGGAAAATATCGAAATAGTGCGTCATCTGAACAGTGACGATATTACCGTACTCAACAGGTATTTTCCCGACGAAGGTTTAGTTGAATTGGTCTACGAGTTTGAGTCATCTCGCGAGGGCTCGCTCGTTCAATCCTGATCTCGTTAGTATTCTGTTTTATGAGTCGTATCTGGGTCAGTGGCGTTCTAACTTTGCCCGATGATGGTTTGTTAACCGAAAGATCTCGCATCTTCTCCTTTATATCTGCGGTCTTTGTAATTGGTTTTTCGTTTACTCTACTCTTTGAGTATTCTGTCATTAATTATGGCCATTATGTAGGTCTCCATAAACGTTTTGAAGTTAATATGAGCAGCCCCCCTCCATTACCTAGAATTACCCCTCATCAGGCTTATTCTACGTTTGTGATGAGTGGTGGTGAAAAATCGACTACAACCCCGAGTTCGATCAAGGTGGGTAAACGAGGGGAAGTTTTTACTGTCTTGGGCGACGGTTGCGTTATCAGCCAAATGCTGATCTTCTTTGTGGACTCGCAGTCGTGCGGTGCAGAAATTTTTGTTGTGTCAGGTGATGAAAGAATTGAAGTGGGGTAAAACCGATTTGTCGTCGTAAACTCACCATAGAATAGGAGTTGCTTGGTACGTTCACATTTTGCCTCCTATCACAACCAAAATTTTTGGGGTCTTACTCTCTTTGATCTAAATCGGGGTTGAAGCAATTCCTCCTCGTGAGTATCTCGCAGGGCGAGCTTTTTAGTAAATTCATTATACTAATGCCAAGTACGACGAGAATTTTAGTAGACTCGCGTACTTAAATCTGGAGAAAATCTATACCTGATCTCCCGAGGTCCACGTCCCCAACCACCCTTCTCAATCGAATTTTGGGGTGGAGTAATTTGATTCGTTTGTACTTCTCTTGTGCTAGAGGCCGTCGGGTTTCAATACCGGTATTTTATATACTCATAAGATTGGGGCAGTTCTTGAAAAATCCGTTAAGGTTTTTGACAGTTTTTAACAGGGACTCTGTTTTATCGAGAGATTTTTCGGAAAAAATATTTCTGCCGTCCAATCGGCCGGCAACCTCACGGTCGTTTAGAGGTCGATTTCATATCTAGCTCGCAGGTTGAAAATTCTTCCAAGTCCCCCTCCTATCATATATAGCTCAAAAGCCGAAAATTTTTCGAAATCCCCCCCCCCCCTATGATGGTGCATGACCAGCTCGGTGCCCGGTCCAGATACGATTCAAGACGACTTTCCTCAGCTACAACAAACTTTAGGTTTTTCGGAATGACTTTATTGGCATGAAACGGAACGAAGCTCGCGGTTGATTCTCTATCTTACGAGATCTTACGTTACGTTAATCAATTTACAATTATACGATGCGGAAATGATGCGATTTTCTGCCTCTAGAGCTCGATTGATCGAAGACCGTCCTTCTGGTGGCTCAGCTATAGGCCCTAGCCAACTCGTTGCATGTTTTGGTGATCTCATATCGCGCGATCGCCGTCGATTTCTTACATCTTACTGACTCCGCTTGTTCATACTTTCTTGGCGATAATTCTATGTTCGACCGCGCTATTTTCGTGTGGCTGGAGACCTATACACGCTTGCTTCGGCTTGGAGGTCGGAACTTTTCTCAAGGCCTTCTCCTATCATATATAACTCCAAAGCCGAGCCGATGACGTCACAATTTGAAGACGTCATAGGTTAGGCTCGTGACGTCACAAGCTGATGACGTCATACATTTTCCAGTTTCAGGTTCCCTGCCACCCCACGTTTTACTCCATTGAAGAAACCTGTGAGTTTTTTGGGGAAATCGTTACGAAAGTCGCCTCGGTTTCTTGTCACACTTGATGATGTCGTGAGTGACCTTGACCTACTTTCAGGATTTGGAAAAATTTCGACATTCCCTACTGTCATTATGCTGAACCTGCTCTAATTTCGACTTTGGCTACGTTCGTTATACTAAGCCTGACCATGTATATAACTCGAGAGTCGAAATTTTTAACAGGGAACCTGTTTTATGGAGGGCTATTTGAGAAATCTGGCGTACGCCATGCGCCGTGCGCCGTCCAGCGAAAAACTTAGAAAAATTTCGACTCTCGAGCTATATATGATAGGAGGGGGACTTGGAAATTAGAAAAACGACGGCTTCCATAACGAAGTTAAACGAGGAACGCAGGGAACCTGTTTTATGAGTCGAATGGGATTTGGTATTGAAAATTCAAGGAAGCCTAGACCTAGATAAAGATAGTATAAAGAAGGCCTAGACCTACTATAAGCCTATCATAATATAGTTTAAGAATCTAAATTTTTCTCGCTCGAGAGACGAAATTTTTCCAAGTCCCCCTGCTATCATATATAGCTCGGGAGTGGAAATTTCTCTAAGTTCCTCTCCTATCATATATGGCTCGAGAGTCGAAATTTTTCAAGTCCCCCCTGCTATCATATATAGCTCGAGAGTCGAAATTTTTCCAAGTCCCCCTCCTATCATATATGGCTCGAGAGTCGAAATTTCTCTAAGTTCCTCTCCTATCATAATTATATAGCTCGAGAGTCGAAATTTCTCCAAGTCCTCCTTCTATCAAATATAGCTCCAGAGTCGAAATTTTTCCAAGTCCCCTTCCTATCATATATAGCTCGAGAGTCGAAATTTTTCCAAGTCCCCCTTCTATCATATATAGCTCGAGAGTCGAAATTTTAACAGGGAACCTGTTTTATGGGGGGCTATTTGAGAAATCTGCCGTGCGCCGTGCGCCGTCCAGCGAAAAACTTGGAAAAATTTTGACTCTCGAGCTATATATGATAGGAGGGGGACTTGGAAAAATTTCGACTCTCGATCTATATATGATAGGAGAGGAACTTAGAAAAATTTTTTTCTAAGTCCTCCTCCTGTCATATCTAACTATATTATATTACACTAATAGTTGGTCTAGGGCTTCTTTTTACTACCTTTCTCCAAATCTAGGCTTCCTTGAATTTTCAATACCAAATCTCATTCGAATCATAAAACAGGTTCCCTGCGTTCCTCGTTTAACTGAGCGAAAAATTATTGTTTTTGAGACTTCACCAGAAAGAGCTGCGATGCAATAGCTATGTTAATCTGAAAGATTCTTTAACAAACGATTCAAGGGCCAAGACTGGAAAAATGGTTATATTACCTTCTACTTTTACTGGTAACCTACAGAGATTTACAAAACAATTTAAAAAATAACCAATTAACATATTCTATCCCATCAATTCATTTCATTTTTGTAGGAGGTCCGCGCTATATGCACGAAAAAGCGCAAGATGGACTTTGTTATGTCAGAAAATAATAGTACCTCATTCAGTGAGAATTTCTTATTGAAATCATTTTTTGCGTCGTTTTTTAAGAAAGTACTTATTTCAGTGGAATTACATGAAGATTTATCAATTATTTTTATTTAAAAAAAATAAATATTGTTAGGAAACAGAAAAAAAAGTAAGAAAGTGTTTTTCTCATTTAGATTTCGAGCAAGTATGTGAATGAAAAATTAGGAGAGCGCCTTTGTCCAAAAAACACGATCCGACCTACTATTTTTTTTTTCTTGTGTGTCGCATGTGCAGCACCGCCCGTCATCCATTATGGAGTAGGTGCGGGTTGCGTATGCATTTAATATTGTTTCCTCCAACACCGGAATCGACCCTTTCAGGTATAACTTCGGTGAAGGAGGAATCTCCTAGGCGAACCCCCTCTTTTACTCGGCAACTGCCAAGTTGTTTTGTCAACCGCCAAGCTGCAGTGCCCCCCTGGCACGCACAAAAACATAAGAACACTCACAACAACAAACACCACTACAATACACAATACAGTAGGTCACTGTTGGAGGTTCTTCATCTTCTTCTCCCTTCAGGGAAGATCTTGGTCCTCTTCCTCCTGCAGATCTGGATGTTGATGGTACACAGGTGTTGAGTAGGCCATAGCGTGGTTCCGCATTTGCCTATTCCATTCCTGGTCCATCTTCCTCTTCATGATGGTGGCCGCAAATGCAGACCCCTGGTTCCATGCTTCTTCGGAACCTAGCATGGTGGGTACCAGGCTACTCGGGTCGAGCGCTTCATCTACCCCGATCTCTTGAAGAGACCGACTAAGCTCGTCCCGCTCACGCCTCCACGCCTCACACTCAAATAAGGTGTGTTGTGGTCCATCATCCCGCCCTTGGTTACAGTGCGAACACGTTGCCTGCTCAACTTTCCTTAACTTCTCGTGAAGGTACTTGTTGAAGCAGCCATGGCCGCTTAACACCTGCGTCAGGTGAAAGTTCAGCTGACCATGGTGTCGGTTCATCCACTCATCAAGGTCGCGTATTAGCACACGGGTTGTCCATGTACCCAGCTCACTCTGGGCAATTCTTGCTTTCCACTTAGAAGCAAGGAGCGCCTGGCCTCCTGCTTGATCCGTAAAGCTTCTCGGTTGGTTGTCGTTCTTTTCTTTGCTTCGAACACCACCGCTCTCTCCTCGGCAAGGAGCTCGATTGGTGGTGAACGTGCTAATACACAAAGAGCCTCCGTCGAGACAGTGCGGTAGGCACTAACACACCTTAGCGCAGCTCTTCGTTGGATCTTTACCATCTCTCTCCTTCGGTATGGTATCATCATGCAGTCGGTCCATACTGGCGCACCATATAGGAGGATCGACAAGGCGGTGCTCGTCATGATCCTTCTCCTTGCTTCTCTCGGTCCTCCTAGGTTCCTCATCAGGTGGCTTAGGTATCCAACTACCCGGCCCGCCTTTTCCGCTGCCATCAGGAAATGGTGCGTGAAGCTCAGCGTTGAGTCAAACCAGATGCCAAGGTATTTCATTTGCTTCTTGATTTCAATTTCCACACCTCGCAGGTGAAAGGTGGGTGGCTTGAACTTCCGACGGGTCGTGAATAAAATGGCCTCCGTCTTACTTGCTGCTAGTTCAAGTCCAGCCGACTCTATCCAACGCGTCACATCCTCTAGGGCCCGGTTTACCCTGCTCTCCACCGCTACAGTTGTTTCGGCGGTGCATACCACCAGGGTGTCATCCGCACAGCAGATAAGCTTAACCCCCGGTGGCAGCTTCACCTTAAAGATTCCGTTAAATGCGACGCACCACAAAAGCGGCCCAAGGACCGACCCCTGCGGCACCCCACAAGTAACAGGGCGCTTTACTGTACCAGCAGACGTCTCTGCCTGGATTTCACGGCAGCTAAGATAGCTGCTGATCATCCTGAGCAGGTATGCGGGCACTCCTGTGTTCACAAGAGCTTCCAATATCATCGTCCATGGAATTGAATTGAACGCATTTCTTATGTTGAGGCTGACGGCTGCGCAAAACTGACGCATATCAATTGCTGACTTGGCTATCCTCTTCAGCCGGATCCCAGCATCTGATGTGCAGCGTCCAGTTTGAAAACCGTACTGGCTATCAGAGATTATATCTCTTTCCTTCAGATAGCTCTCCAAACGATTGGCTATCACTCTTTCTAGAAGTTTCCCAACATTGTCTAGCAGACAAAGTGGACGATAAGAGGATGGTAGACCAGGTGGTTTATCCTTCTTATCGATCAACGCTAGCCTGGCCTTCTTCCATCGCACAGGGAACAGTCCCCCAACAATTGCCGCATTGAATGTATCAACAAGCAGTGTTGGGTCAACTGAATGTATGGCGCTCCAGACTGGGTTTGGAATCTCATCCAGGCCTGGAGCCTTCCAATACTTACCCCGCAGTCTATTGACTGCTGCATCAACCTCCTCGGTGCCTAGGAGGGATATACCATCCTCTTCTACTATTGGTAGCGTTACCATTGGTGGTGGCTGCTGTGGGAACAAGCCATCAATGATTTGACCCACAACATCCGGCTCCATTCGGCTCATTACTGAGAGGCCTTTGAGCTTCTTCAGCAGATCCGACCTACTATACTGTAGTTTTTATTGTCTATGAAAAATGAAAGTCAATAAATCATCCCTCGCCACGGCTTTAAAAGGGGGAGTTTTTTATTTTTGACCACCTCGTCACCATCTAGACCATCGTGAGAGGATGCTGTAAAAATCTCGTTAAAATCCGTCCAATAGATTTGGAGTTTACTTGCTTCAAAAAAACGGTCAATTCTTTTATTGTATAGATTATATTAAATTTTATTATTTAAGATTAAATTTTTCAATAATAAGTATATAAAAATTTATTAAAATAAATAATTTAAAAAACAAAGGATTAAATACCTTCAAATATTCTTAGAGAAAAATTTATATTAAAGATTATTAATTAAAATTAATTATTTTGGCGGTATTAATTTATTAAAGGAATCTGTTTATTAAATAGAAGATACACAATTAATTTCATTTATTTTAAATTTTATTTGTGTGTGATTATTGAAAATAATAATAATGAATTATTTTATCAATTAAAAATTTAGTTATTAATAAATCAGTATTTAATTAATAAATAAATCTAAATCGATTATAATTAATTTACCGTAGTAAAATTATTATTAAAAATTAATTATAAAGATTTAGAGTTAAATTTGAAATTATATTAAAATCGAATTTTAATTTTAATATGTATATATACCGCCCGTCAATTCAAAATTATTGAATGAGTCGAAACAATGTTGTTGAACTGGAAAGTTTAATTTTATTTTAAAGGTTAAGATTTTTTTTTTGTGCAGAAAAAATGATATAATTTAGCAAATAATTGAGGCTCTGCTCGCACAGCAACGAAGACTCGAGATGAGTAAATATATTCATCTCAAGTTTTCGTTTCTTTACTGTGCGAGCAGAGCCTCAATTATTTGCTGAATGTTATTTTAATTTAAATTTAGAATTTAAAAATAAAATATGAAATAATAAATTAAATTTTTAATTTTAATAATAATAATTAGAATAGGTTTTATTTCATTAATTGAACGAAAAATAATAAGATTAATTCAATTTCGTTATGGTTCTAATGAAGTTTTATTTATTAGATTATTGCAATAATTTTCATTATAATATAATAATTAAATTATTAATTAAAGAAAATGTATATTTAATTTTAATCTTAATAATTAGTTTATATTTTTGAATATTAATTAATTTTAATTATTGATTAAAATTTTTAATCATCGTATAAATTATTAACAATACCTAATTTAATTAATTAAAAAAATAAAAATATAACTTTAAGGAAGTTAATTCAGAGACAGAAATTTCGACCTTCATCACTTTCATTGTACTAAGCCCAATAAAGCTGTATTAGGCCTGACATCTAATATACTCAGGGCTTCATATACAGCATTTATTATACTAACCAGCTCGTTTTGCGCTCTATACCAGAGCCATTGTACTATACATAATTATAGTCAATGCTAGAGCTAATGTACGAGGGCGTAGTATGATGACATACGAATCAATTTACGAGCTTGTAAAATGTGGAGCAGACATGTAAGCTTCTGTGCTCTGTCACACTTTTCTTTGTTTGTGCTGGTCTCCTTCCCCTCCAACCATTAAAGAGAGACTATAGACATGCAAGACCTAATATGGACAATTCGTGGGTTTTGAGGACAAATAGAACGGCCGTTTGTACTGAATTGTGACGTCGAGTTTTTCTTTTGGGCTGGCCTCCTTTCTCTCCAATCGTTTGAGGGGGCTGTAAACATGCGCCTCTCTCATTCAATATCTAGCCGAAAACGGGTTCAATCGTGCGTGCTACATTTTTGCTGTATTATGGTGTTGAGGTTTTGGATTTTGGAGGCCCCTCTCCCCGGCAATCTTTGAGGTGATGGAAATACGTAGGACCCAATTAGGATTTTTAGGATGATAAGAAAAAGGACGGAATCGTGTGTGCTGGGTTCGCCCTTCAATCGTCGTCTTCTGTTGTAAGCTCGTGGTGAGCGATTGGCTGACATTCCTTGCTGGTCAGAGCGGGCAAACCTACGGAAATTCTCGTTGTTCCGGGCGATGGAAGAAATGTTACCGAGGGACTCGCTCGCGGAGTTTAACTCTGGCCCCGAGTTGAAGCGAGTGAACGTACGAAAATTCTCATTGTTTCAGGCGATTGAGGGAATGAAATATTCGCACTCTAAATAATTATGAATGTATTGAGCAGAGGCTCATTTAGCCCTTTTTCATTCGCTATTTTCTCTCCTTGTATTTCTTTCTCGTTAGCCCACCCACATTTTTTCCTGCACCTACTTGAACTTTGAAAAATAAATCGTGAAATCGACTAAGTTTAATTATCTAGTTCAAAACTAATGTTTTTAAAGAAGCCTCCTTTCAGCAAATTAAAACACGAAATTTCCTCAAGTTGTTATTTACGAAGGACGTTTTTAGTGCTACTGTTGATACCTACGTCAAATGATGAAAGATTTTACCTCTCGAGATTCCTTGGAAGTCGATTTTGTTTCCTTTTTGCTCTCTTTCAATGATAATTAAGTGCAAAAATCGATCAACAGCTTTGAAGTGAAAATAAAAAATTATATTTTTAGAAGTGTAGTTTAGCGAGTGTGCTTGCCTCGCTAGCCTACGTCCGATGATCCCGCGGTGTATATTTTGGTTCGAAATTGCGGAACACAAATTCGTGTTTTTGTTTTTTCACATTATGACGAATCAATATACGTACATTTTAAATGGCGATTGAGCTACTAGACGTGTAAATGTACACTTTACTACTCGTTAAATAGCAAATAAAACGTACGTGTAGCGAATGCAAGTACTCTATGCTGTCATTACGTATCTGTACGCAGTCAGTTGCAGTCAGTTGTACACGAATGTACAATTTTACAATACGAGATGAAATTTTACGTTCTTTACAGATGTCGGTCCTGAAATCATAAATTCCTTTTCGGAACAAACGTTACAACCAGGCCCGCCGTTGTCGTTAAAATGCGTAGCTATTGGAAATCCTTTACCAACGATAGAATGGAAACTTGATGGTTTCCCCATCCCGGATTCGAGTCGGTAAGAATGTATAGTCGAGCTTCTATATACTCGCAAACATACGACCTTTACCGGTCTGTAAAGCGTTCCTGTACGTGTAGCGGGCAAAAATATCAAAAGATTATTGAAAATTCCGGATGAATTTTCCTCGCCTCTTCAACACTATAAAAAACGTACTACGACAGCAATATAGAATATACGTGTCTTTTTCTCTTCTTACCGCAAAACGTAATCCATTATTCAAATAATCTTTCGAGGCCAGAAAACCAATTTTTCCTCGCGCGTATAGATTTTGTTCGGTGCTTTATAATGGAAATGTTTCAATTTTCTTCTTTTTTCTTTTTTATTCTGCTAGATTCATGATGGGTCAATACATGTTTGGCCAAGAAGAGGTGGTTAGTCACTTGAATGTATCCGTTTTAAAGGATACGGACGGCGGCGAATATTCGTGTACGGGAAAAAACTCGCTCGCTCAAATCACTCGTTCTGCAAGAATAAATGTTTACGGTAAATCTATCACTTAGCCTTACTCTAGTTAGAGAGGCAGTGGCAGACTTTAAGCAATCACGTATTCGCCCCTTCGAATTTTTTGACAGAACGAAAAATAATCCAAAAACGATAAATTTCCCAATATAAATTTTTATCGTTTTCAAAGGATTGCTTCGCTCTAGAGATCTTGGCGAAGATTATCGAGGGCCCTTTTCGAAATTTTGAAAGAAGGGGAGGATTTATGATGGCGTGCTGACTCCAATAATTCGATAAAGTAGGTTCAGTTCAATTACTTGATGCTCTTAATGCTCAAATTTGAGTATCTCGGCCGAAAGTACTCGTGAATACTTGGACTGAAATCTCTCTATGTAAAAAACTTGTTTTACTAGAAAACACCTTTCATTTTTGTGAAAAATTTTTATCTCTTATTTATAGTTAGACTCTTGAAAGGGTTCGCCAAGACGATCGTACAAAATTAGTTGAAAATATTGTTCATCACATTGATGAACTCTAAATATTCAGGGGTCTTCTTATAGTTATTTCAATTTTCATATTTATATTACTTTTACTGCAGGTCTTCCTTATATTAGAACTATGCCCAAAATAACTGCCATTTCCGGCGCAAAGCTTGTAATTAAATGTCCAGTTGCTGGTTATCCTATCGAATCAATAACCTGGGAACAAGGTGAGCTTATAAAATATACAAATGTTTGTTTGAACAATACCCATCAAGTCCAGTATTCAACTAGAGTAAAATATAATATCTTATTTATTCATTATAGGTGGAGTTTTGTTACCAATAAACCGTAGACAACGTGCATTTTCTAACGGTACGCTGATCATAGATCAAGTGCAGCGTAATTCGGATGCCGGTACTTACACGTGTCAAGCTCAAAATAGACAAAAACATTCAGCTAGACGAGAAGTTGAAGTGCAAGTCTTAGGTAAGACGAAAAAGAAGCTCGAGTATCTAACTTTGTATGTAATTCGAATTTATTGACACCTAGTAACTGCATATCGATGAAATGAATCCAGTGTTTCCGGTAAAAGGTCTAGATATTGTGCCACTCACAGAAAAAAAATGTGCCAAAATGTGCCACTTGCGTTCAACAGCTCCGGAACGATATAAACCGGCTCAGAAACAATATAGGTTGACTCTGGAGCGATGTGAACCGGCTCCGGAGCGCGCAAATGTTCTTCAAAATGTTTTTTCTTGAAAAAAACATGTTTTTTTTTAAATAAAAACATGTTTTTTTATGTTTTTTAAAAATAAAACATGTTTTTTTTAATAAAAACATGTTTTTTTCTCAAAAACCCGTAAATGTGCCACAATGTGCCACACAATTTTAATGTGCCACACAATGAGTCACTGAAATGGAAATGTGCCAATGTGGCTCAAATGTGCCCCCACCGGCAACCCTATTGCACCTTTTTCAATGGCATCGAGGAACCCGCTATGGGCCTATCCGCTATTTTCAATATCTTTTTACGAAGCCGAAGTTCTGAAAGTCCCGCGAGTCTTCTCATTCTGAGTAATCATTGTAATTTTTCTTGATATCGCGCTCTAATCTTTGTAAGTTCCGCTTCTAGGAGGATTAAAACAAAAAATCATCCTTGGTGACGTCACACTCTCCTGCTTGTACTTTTCTTGTATATTTACACATTCTTAGTGATCATGCCCCCAGGTCAGGGTCTCAGGGTCGCGCAGTTGTAGTCAGACTCAGGTTCAGGGTTCGGGATTACGGTTGGTATAAGAGTTAGAGTCAGGGTCGCACGGTGGTCGGAAATTGAAAAAAGCTGGACTCGATTCCTCTCAGCTCTACAGTAATGGATAGTGGAAAGAAAACAACGGATCTCGTATGTATTTTGGTCGCTGAATCCATTTTCAAGGTCATTTTTGAGCTAACCCCTCCTCAAAAAGTGCCACAGGGGGTAACAACGTCATCAAAATTTGAAGTAGTACTGTTTTTGTAATAAGTAAGGTGAGAAGCTGATCACGGGGGTTTTCTGGGTCGCTGAATCCATTTTCGAGGTCACTTTGGAGCTAACCCCTCCCTAAAAAGTGGCACAGGGGGTTACTACCTTCAAAATTTGAAGTGATTCTGTTTTTGTAATTTGTAAGGTGAGAAACTGGTCAGGGGGGTTTTTTGGGTCGCTGAATCCATTTTAAAGGTAATTTTTGTGCTAACCCCTCCCTAAAAAGTGCTACAGGGGGTTAATACCTTCAAAATTTGAAATATGTAGTACTGTTTTTGTAATTTTAAAGTTGAGAAGCTGGTCAGGGGGGTTTTCTGGGTCGCTGAATCCATTTTCAAGCTGACATCTCTCCCTAAAAATTGCCTGTGTGGTAAACCTTGGGGAGAAAAAAACTTGAAACAGCTAACACAAAAACTAGTAGTTGATGAAGATGTATAAGACAAATTAACACCCATATCAACCTTCTGCTCCGTTTTCACCGTAGAAACCTGAATCAGCAATAAATAATATATTTCTATCGATTCGAATTTGGAATTTTCATCATTACATTCTTCTGTAACTGACCTTCAATTAATAAAGATTGAATTTCTGGATCGAGTGAGGCAGTTTTTCTGGTCGAATGACGATAGGATAGGGTACCCAGTAGGAGGTCTAAAGTCAGAAGCAGCCAATTGAATAAATCAATGTTCGTATTTTCTCGAGAATTTTTTCGGGTAAAATGTTCCCGGAAAAACCTAAATTTTTTATTTTTGAATTCAGCTGCTTCTTCGCTCATTTGCCCTATTGGTAACGAGGATTCCTCTATTACGTCCGCTCCATGGATTAATAATTATTTTATGTAATACCATGAGTAAAATTCAACGTCCTCGTTAATTGAAGCATTAGCATGATTTTTTACGGGTAACTCCACTTCTACCGCACACAGCAGACGAACTGGCGACTAGTGGCGAAGGATGACAACGGGGATACAAGACGTTGACCTGACTGCACACTACCGTCCAAATTTTCGGGTGTACCGAAGTGTACCACTAAACGAAATTGACGGTTTATTATGTTGACCCCTTCAAAACGTCTGGATAGGCAACAATAGTTGCATACATGCTGAGATTTTAATGCAGTGTTTCTCGTTGAAAAACCCTACATTGCATGTTCAATTTAGTGAAAACGGGAAAAGATGAAAGGTCGAAAGAGCTAATTATTTTCGTATATTTCATGGTGTTCTGAAAACTTTCAATTTTGGATTAAAGTCCAGCTTTTTTCAATTTCCGACCACTGTGGGTTGTGGTCAGAGTTAGATTCAGGCTTTGGGTCAGGGTCGGTATGGGAATCATGGTCAGGATCAGAGTCAAATTGAAGGTTTTGGGTCAGGGTGGTGGTTTTAGGTCGGGGATTGGAGTCAGGGTTCGGGTCTTGGTCAGGGTCAGGGTCGGGATCGAATTCGGTGCAGTGCACTAGGCCACTAATTTTGCCCGGGGCGTAATATGGCATCAATGACCTTGACCTTATTCAGGGATATGTACTTAGGCTATACACTCGCATGAGCACAAGCGAGAGAGTGTTACGTCATTAGGCAATTATTTTTGGTTTGAATCTTTTATAGCAAGAATCAGATAGTTCCCATACAGGAATAAGACATTCAAGACTTTCTACAATTTCAGCTATGCAGAACGCCAAAAGAAGTAACTTACGACAGATGATTGAGCACAGCGAAAAATAACGGGTCCCTCGCTGCCTTCCCGGTTGACGGAATCTGACAGATAACAGAATTCTTACAGAATGAGACTCACTTTATTCTCTGTCACTTTCAAAAATGACAGAATTGTGACAGAATCATGTCAGACAGACAACATCATTATGACAGAGTTGTGGTAGAATTCTGGCAGAATTTAAAAGTACTGCCATTAGTCTGTTGTCATTCTCAAAATATTTTGCTGTCATCATCGTGTCAGAATTAAAGCAGAATGGTCACAGAATACAAACGTCAGGTAAAAACAGAAATGCGAGAAAAAAAAAATGAAATGTCGTTTTCACTTTAGTATTGTATCAGAAATCTGTTGAAGTTGTGACACAATTTCTACAAGATAATGACAGATTTACAACATGAATGTTACAGGATTACGACACAATTATGACAGAAACATAATGAAATTATTTACCTGATTCCGTGGATTAGAGGAGGACGCCAACTTGCCGAACATTGATTGTAGGCAATTTTGGTGTAGATTGAATTCAAATCATTTCATGAAAATATAGATTATAATTTTTTCGTTTCAAATTGATGACCACACCATAATTATTTAAAAAGAAATTTGAATGATTTTTCAGAATAAAAATACGGATTTAGTGATAATAATTTTTTTGTTTTTCAATAATATTATTGGAAAATTGTACAAACTTGTATAACACAATTTACAATTTTTCAATAAAATTTTAATCAGAGCACGTATTTTCAATTTAATGTTACATTTTTGGAATTATTTGGCATTGAAAAAAAAAAAAAATGAAAAATGAAAAATGAAAAACACGCGTTTTTAGTGCTTTTACAAACTCACAACTAGAATTATTCAATTTCTATTGAAATTACGTGATTTTTCACCAAAATAAACAAATTTTGGGGATCAAACTCATCAATACAAAACCATAGCAAATTTTTTATTCAAAATTTTTAATTTTTCAATTTTGGACTAAAAATACTTAGGTATAAAAAAATACTATCCAATTTTTACCGAAATTGCTGAATTTTACTTATTTTCAGTAAAATTCAGCAAAGTTTGTTCAAGATTTTATAATTTTGGACGAGATATTATAACAAACTGGTCATTTTCGGCCTTATTCTGCTTTAAGCCTCAATTTTGGCAAAATAAAATTTTTTTACAGGATTTGCCAAATTTTCCGCGTAAATACAAAATATACTTCCATCTGTAATGTTTGATATAAGTTTGAATTGGGGCTCTGTACATGGTAGGCACCTCGAAAAAAATCTGAGATCCGAAGAATCTGTTGAACTTTTTGAAAAGAAAGACTGAACTTCTATCTGATTTCCAAGCTTCCTACCCTTAGAAAAAGGTTTTGACAATTTCCGAGAAACCCTGACTCTAATTATAATAATTAACATAGCTCTCAAACTAGATAATCAAACTCTTATGAATTTAGGGATTTCAAACTTTAATAAATTTTGATAAGGCAACTAATAATTATTCAAAAATGAACTGATGGACGAAAAACTGTCCAGAAAAGTTTCCAAGTTTTTCTTGAAGACCCAAAATGCATGTACATATTTTAAACTAGGGCATAAGAAGAATTAATTAATTTTGAATGAAAAAGTGAAAACAATTTTGATTCTCAATATTCCTGAAGTTTTCTTCTTTTCTTCTTTTCTTTTTTTCTTTTTTTCAACGAGCTATTTTACTATACACAGGGGGTCGTTAGCTTTTACTTTGCGAAAAAATATTGAGGTTGAATGAATTTGTAACAGTATAAGGACGGGAGGAAGTCCAGAGCGTCAGTATTGGATTCTGGTTTTTGAAGTGAACAAAGGAGACTTGAGAGGGGAGAGAGAATGGTTTCTTGAGGTTTAGGAGGTACAGAAAAATGAAGAAATGGGAGACATATAACTCCTCAGCTTGGCAGTATTGGCATGAGGGTGGAGTGGGACGGGCCTGGGAAAAGGAAGAAGTGAGTTGGGGTGCGCTAAATTCTTAGTCGTTCTATGACTATTTAATTCTTTATGGCGCGTGGCATGAGGAACAAATTAAAGATAGAAATCAGGAATTTTTAACTAAACAAAGTTCATTATGGGGTTGAGAGGACCGCAAAAAAGTTGACGGCAAGCGATAATGAGCGTCTTGAATTTTATGTGAAACTTGAAAATGACAAAGAATTGGAATCAGGAAGTTTAACCTCTGTTGAATGTGATCATAACATTTTTAGAAGTGACTTTAAACGCTTTGGAGAAAAAGAGTTGACTTACGCATAAGATGACATTAAACTAAGTTTACCTTATAGCTGAGCTAAGAGAGAGGAACACAAAAAAAAATGTCAGGCTGCAAACTAGAAGCCAAAAAAGGAAATGATGAGCAGGTTCTAGGCTAGCTCGATTTATATTGAACTGGACTCATTTTTAGATAAGAAACTTAATAGGCTAAATCATCTTGTAGCTCCTCTGTCACAATTTTGAAGACAAAATTCTCACAATATTCTAACGAAAATTGAGAGATATTTTGACAGAAATATTGCAGATTGGCAGCATGCTTTTAGCTTTCTGTCACAATCTAGATGACAAAATTCTCACAATATTCTAACGCAATTTGAGAGATATTTTGACAGGAATATTACAGGTTGGCAGCATTCTATCACATTTTCTGTCATAATCTCAACAGCAGAGTATTTTGCACACATAATAACAGAATTCTTACAAAATGATACCTGAAGTGACACAATTTTAACAGAATTGTAACAGAACTAACAGAATCCTCACATTCTGACAGATGGCCGAATAGGTCCCACATTCCGACAGAATTATTGCAGATTGGTTATATTCAGTCATTTTCCGTCAACCGGGTTTGCAGAAGGTACAATGACATTTTTGTCCCGATTTCATGATGGACTATCTACAAAATGCGGAGGATCTCATTTCATAAGAAATTCATGTATTTGTTCTGGAATATCGTTAGGTATACTATACATTCCAAAATAACGTCAAGGGCACATTATCTCAATGACCAGGGCGATCTCTAAGAGGGTTAGTTGTAAATATCTCCAATATACTCTAGAGCAATCTCCGGTTCTGGGATTTAGGATATCCAAATTTTGATACCTAAGTTTTTGTGTCTTCAAGAGCAAGTGATGAAAACTAGATTTGACAGCGAGAAATGGCTGTTGTAGCATCGTTTTCAGCGTTAAAAATACATACATTCATATAGGTACTGGAAAGCTCCCGGTTGTGATTACCGAAATACGATGAGGTTACTCCAGCTTTTTTGATAGACGCTCCTCTGTGTGATCACATTTGAAGAATTGAAAATATTCTTGGAAACGTCTACTTTTTCTGTCTCTGTCTCTCTCTTTTATTCTAATGATGTGACTTTGAATTGTGTAATTCACAGTACCGCCAAAAATAATGCCTATTCCGCCTCTAACGAATTTACTGCAAGAAGGAAATCGCGCCGGAATTACGTGCCAAGTTGTGGAAGGGGATTTACCAATAAATTTTCGCTGGGAAAAATCAACTCCCAGCGGCCGTAGCGTGGAGCTCGGTGCAGCATCTCGTCGTATAGACGAATATATTTCGTCGTTGATCATTGAAAAAATTACTCCGTCGCATTCTGGAAATTACACGTGTATCGCGCAGAATAATGCCGGCGAGGAGAGGCTTACTGTTCCTGTTACCGTCAATGGTAATAATATCGTATTGTTCGGTTCGTCGAAATACAAACATTCTCTTTGAACGTTTCGTGATTTCCTGTAGTTCCTCCGCATTGGGTTATCGAGCCGAAGGATATTAGCGTATCTGCCGGCAAAGATTTAATGTTACATTGTCAAGCCGAAGGTTATCCTGTTCCGACTGTCGTGTGGAAACGCGCTATCGGTGAGCTTATTTACGCGTTCTTTGTTTCTTATTTCCAATTGGGGAAAGGAATGAGGTAGAAAATTTCTACTTTCTGATTGATAACAGGTAATGAACTCGGCGAGTATAAGGATTTCATTTACGAAACAAATTTAAATCTGTTTCACAATGGTTCGCTGAAATTTCTACACGTTACCAAGCAAAGCGAAGGTCATTATATGTGCGAAGCGAAAAATGAAATCGGCTCTGGAGTGAGCAAAGTGATCTTCCTAAAAGTGAATAGTAAGTACTATTTTTGTATTTTCTGCGATTTTGTGTGCTCCTTTTGAAATCCGTCAGGGTTTGGGACTTGACTATTTATTTCCTCAGTTTCTTCATCGTATTTTCAATCGCTTCCCTTAGGATGTTAATAATTGAATATCGAATTTGGTTTCGTGCCATGTCTGTGCTGAAGTACACCGACATCATTGCCGTATAATTCTATTTTCTCATTTTCGCTTCCACGGTTGTCCTTCTTCCCCTCTATTGAACGTATTTTAATAGATTTTATCTGGTGAAAAAATAAAGTCTTTGAGGTGCTCTGCTAATAGAAATTGAGAAAAACCGATCGAGGCCCTCTCCCTTCTCCCAGAATATGTGGAAGACAGAAGCAGTCAAACAAAAAGAATACCGTTTCAAACTAGCACAAACATAGGAAAATATGTGGCCAGCCTCCCTGGCGTACAAGGATCTCAGGAATGTGACCAGCGCGGACACAAAAAAATACCAACGAATACCAGTACAAATAAATAGAACAAGCGATTGAGCTTCATTCAAAAGAAATATGAGTCAGGAGGAGGCGGGGGTGCTAGAAAGGGCATAAAATGAAACATGATTGAAATTGTAAAAATATGAGTCATTTTTATCATTATGGCGGTATATTATATGTATTATGTGTACAAATAATGTAAATCTGGCCTTAGTTTCCTCCTTAACTGACGATTTTAAAGTTGGCGCGTTCTATTTTCAGCACCTGTGCACTTTATGCAAAAATCCAAGCAGATGAGTATCCTTAAAGGCGACCCCGCCCACCTTCAATGCAACGTGCTCGGTGATAATCCGATCGATATTATTTGGAAAGGATCAAAAAACCAAGTGATTTCCGATAATATAGACCTTCGGTACGCGATTCGAGAACAAGTGCTCGACGAGGGAAAAATTTCCGAGCTCAGCATCATAAAGGTTTTCCGACATGATACTGGAGTCTTCGCGTGTCATGCTAAAAATAACTACGGGCAAGATCAAATGACTATAGAGCTCGTTGTTCAAGGTCAGTTTAAGTAAAAAATTCAACTAATACGTCAATTAATATTATTTTCAATATGATTCTTGATTGATACCTTTATTCACGATTGTAGAAGTACCAGAGATGCCCAAGAATATCCGCGTTACCGATCAAGACAGCAGGACCATATCTTTAGCCTGGACGCAACCCTATGCCGGAAATAGTCCGATTATCAATTATATTGTTCAAAGTAAACTAGTAACAGGTAATGATTGTCAGAAATAAAAAAAAGAAGAACATTTGAACCGGTCAGCTCTAGTATTGCTCTCAAAGAAAACAAGACTGCGTGAGGGTGGGTGGAAGCGTTCCTTAAATTGACCAAAATCGAAAAGTAACTCATGGGAAATTTACGCTCTACAAATGTTTTTCTTTCATTTTTTTTTGATAAGCTTCATTTTCACTTGATGAAAATTCTCTTGATCTTTTTTCGATGTTGTCGACTGTAGCGCTCCTAGCTGATAACCCGTTTCAATCACAGGTACTGTGTGTCTTTTTTTTTTTTTTGATGTGATCATTTGTAATATCATTTTCCTCTAGCGTTGTGGGCCGTGGACCCGTCGAAAGTAGTCGTACCTAGCACTAAAACTGTTGCTGTTGTTGAAAATTTGACGCCCGCTAGTGCGTATCATTTTAGAGTTCTTGCTGAAAATAGTATAGGCTTGAGCGAGCCTAGTGATGTGATACAAATTACTACCCACGAAGAAGGTAAGAACTTCGTTTATCTCTTTTTTTGTGTGTGTGCCAACAATCAACAAATATTTAGCTTCAACAAATTTTTCGATTCCAGCTCCTAGCGGTCCTCCCCGGAACATTAGAGCAACGGCAAAAAGCTCCACTGAGCTGAATGTTTCTTGGGAAGCTCCGCCAAAAGATTTGTGGAACGGTAATTTATTAGGTTATAATGTCGGTTACCAAGAGATATCGGACACGACGGTGCAGGTCGTTTCCAATAACACCTCTATGTATAGCATGAAGGCTGTAGATATTGGCGTTGATTTTGGCGGACAGACGATCATAGGCGGTCTAAATATGTTTACCACGTACAATATCATTGTTCAAGCGTTCAATATTCGCGGTGCTGGTCCATTTTCTGATCCAACCACTGGAAGAACGGATGAAGGAGGTAAGTCTATTATCTTGTAGATTTCTGAAAAACTGATGAGAGAAAGATTAATACAGCAGCAATGTCAATGAAGTGAATGTGATGAGTAAATCTTTGATTTTATGCCATTCTAAAGCAATTTTTTGGTATTGGAATTGGAAAATTTGGCACATAATTTGGTAAAATCGAACATCGTACAGAAAATTGACATAAAGAAGTATTGACACTTGCCTATGTTCACCATTACTAATGCTGTCACGAGAAATCATGTACGTGAGTGTTTCACCACTATGTAGTGCCTATGATCACTTCCCTGGTTATACATAGAGTCTTATGTAAATTCACTATTTTTAAAAAAATTATAGAAGAGTCAGAAATCAACCAAAAAATCTGAAACTTAGTGCAAATAGACTACTCATTATGCTCTACATATTTCAAAAAAAAAAATAATTCTCATATGTAAATTTCTTGATTTTTTATAACCCTTGGAAATTTGTCAGTACTATGCTTAGACCATACAACAGATAGACCGAGCATAGTAATGAATCTTTGAACAGGACATGATAAGGATACACATAAGAAAATAACGGGGACTGGACCTTGTTTACAAGTTTGATGAGCGGCGCGGGTGTATGGTGCATTTCACTGCTCCGCGCGTTCACTCGCGTTGCCTTCCTCTTATTTTCTTATCATGTCTTCCGTTCAACGCGTTGTACACGCTTATATGGCCGATGCTAGGTCTATCTGTTGTATGGTCTAAGCTCTAAGGTACTATGGTACCACCAGTTAGGTAACAACGCTGGTGGGGTGCGGAAGGCATTCACAACGGCGCACCAAACGCAGCGGAATTATGTATGAACTACATTATTTTGTGTGACAAGAATTTTGTATAGTGTCAATAAAGTACTAGAACGATAAGAGTGAAGACGTACGACATTTTCTATCGTGGAGAAACCCTCCAAGGTATCGCGGATCAACAAAAACACTCAAAATCTGCCACTCTGCGATGCTACGCGTGATGCGTTGTACCTTGGAGGGTTTTGTGAACGATAGAAAATGGCGTATGTCTCCACTTGTATCGTTCTAGTGCTCTAGTGTCAATACCTCTTTATTGTACCGTGATGTAAATTAAAAACAGGCCAACTTGCTACGTGTGGTAGGAAGAGGATGGGCTGTGACAATTTGGAATTTTCAATTTTCCTCCTAGGCTCCTACCAAGTCTTGGCGCCACGCTCTGTACACAAATTAAGATTGAAAATGAAAACATTGAAAATTCTATGTTAATTTATTTTGTTAGTTACACCACTTGAATTTTTCCGCTCAGACTGAGTCACTGAGTTCATCAATATTAGTCATTAAACATCAAACCATTAGTTTGTTAATCCAACTTTAAATACAAGTTCCAGTGAACTATAAATCTGAAAAAGATTCAAATGTGAGGATGTATCTGGCAAAAGGGCCTTTGCACAATGTATTTCTTATGGAACGGAGGCCCTTCTGCCAGAATCCTCCTCATATATAGATTGAAATGCTAATGAACTGAATTTTGCATTGCGGATCAGGAATCACAGATTGTAAATTAGCAATCTATGATTTATATTAAGTATTCAGATTATTTATATTTCCCTACTTATTGATCTACAATCATTTAAATTATTCTCCCTAGCGCAACGCAATAGGATAAGAAGTTCTGGTAAATTCATGTGTTTATGACAGGGCTGGCAGAACGGGAACGGAAACGGAAGATAGGTACCCAGTATTTTTCAGACTCCGGAACCGTAGCGGGAACAAAACTTTATTTTCTGATTGATCGGGAACCGTTCCCGGGAACGGAACGTTAAAACTCAGAGAATGGATAATTGACGGGCGAACCGCTCTCTTGTTCAAAGTGAGAACAAGAACGGAACGGGAACAATAAAATTGTTACCGGATTTTGTTCTTGTCCAGAACTAGTTCATTTCGTTCCGGAGCCGGAACAGAGAACGGAACGGGAACAGAACGAGAACATTATTTTTAACCTGAGAACGGGAACGTATCGGGAACGGTATTCACAATTTCAGAAAGTGGGAACAGAACAAAAACCCCGGGAACGGTTCTCTACTGCAAATTTGAGAACAGTTTGAAATGGGAACGGTATAGATTGCTGGGAACGGGAACATAACCCAAACACTTGTCAAAAAGTACCGATCTGCCAGCCCTGGTTTATGAATACTGAATTGTGATGGAAATTGAAAGTTGATACGATTGGTAGAATCGT
This sequence comes from Aspidiotus rigidus, assembly GCA_035079385.1. Taxonomy (NCBI): domain Eukaryota; kingdom Metazoa; phylum Arthropoda; class Insecta; order Hemiptera; family Diaspididae; genus Aspidiotus; species Aspidiotus rigidus. The sequence goes on along the minus strand of JAVHKY010000003.1, from coordinate 13,342,206 downwards.
TTCAATATCATCAATGAAATCAATATATAATTACCTATCTCGATATAATTGGTTCACTATAAATTGTATACCTATATCAAAGTCTATCTCAAAAATGCAATCAAAAAGAAAAGCAAACAAGTTCGAAGTGGGTAAGCCTGTCAGCTAATTAGCCTTCAAGATGAAGCAAGCATAAGTTATAATCACAGAGTAAACAGAGGTCGTCTTCGCTATGCTCATAACGTTAACGAATACGGGCATCATCCAAATTCGTAGTTTAGGTTCGCCTAACGCGTTGAGTGCGCGTCAAGCTCTGCATACAGCTGTACACAACGCAAATTGTTGAGTGTTGCAGATTCACCGCTCGGTTAACTGCGTTAGGCGAACCCTAAACTACGAATTTGGATGATGCCCGTGTCTCGAGCGCGTTCAGACGACCTCTGTTTACTCTGTGGTTATAATATAAGACACTCTGTAGGTATCTGGAGGTGACATGTTAGCTTCTTCTTTGGTTTGGCGGGCAATCGTCAGCCGATGCTATAGAAATAACTTTGTTTCCAGTACCCCGTTATTACGTTCATGCGCGGATGTATGAGTTGGTTAATATAAGAGTAATAGTAAGTTGTTGGTTGTTGTGTAGTGCTTTAATCTTAAACTGCTTTGCGGCTTAAGGTTTACCTATATGTTTTTAAAGGACAAACGTTTCATGAATGTGTTATCAGCATTGTGGGACAATATTTTATGACAATTTGTAATGTTCAATATGAATTACCTATCCAATTTACTTTGCAAGAGGAAAGATCAATTATAGGTATTGTGATTATACATCCTTCTACTTGTACTGGAGTCAAATGGCTTACAATTTGAAGATGTGTTATCGGATTGTTATATTGCTCAGTATCTGCATAAGAAGTTCCATTTGATGTATAATTGATACCTATTTCCAATTAGGCCTACAACAGTTTTGAATTATTGTTTGTGGTTCCATTAAAATGTTTTGAACAATCCAAATTGTGTATCATGGATGAAATACAAATTCTGAAAAAAGAAGAGCAGGATATAAATCATTTTTATCTCCAAATCCAACATGCACTGTGTTCTTGTTTTTAGGTTCATGCTCGTTCTACAAGGTATGAACCACTTACAATCGCTTTGTTTTTTTTTTTTTTCCTTCAGCCTATTCATTGTTGTTCGCCGACCTGTCGATGTCAAGTTTTGATGTGCGATGTTGTACATATGCGATGCAATTGTTATACCTACTACAAAGAGAAAAGTAGTCGTTGCATGAGAAATGGAAGGAGTTTGTGGTCGTTTCTGTTGTTTTTGCAATGTCCAAAGTGATATATCGGTAATCGGTATCAAGTAATGTTGGATTGCGTGATGGAGTAACGTAGCTGCAGTCTGCTGACGTTGTCTTACAAACAAAAAATAAACGAGTAAAATGATAAACGTCAAACGAGATGAAAATAGAAATGTGAGTCGAGTAAATAAGACGAATGTTAATAAACGTGTATACAAGAATACAATAATTGAACAGATGAATTGTGAACCTGATATTTGTGATAATATTGTGTCGAATTGTAGTAAAGCTGATAGAACTAGCGAACGAAAACGGCGTAATTATTTGAAGAACAGCTGAGAGGAATTATGCAGTGCTGGAAAGCCAAAGCCAAAACGGCTTAGCAGCAGAAGCAGCCGGGTTTTGAACAGCTTTTAAGCCAGTCGATAGCCAGCCGTTAAAAATGCATTAAGCCGATGAAAAGCCGATGAAATAATGGAAGCAGCCAATGCCAATTACATAATATTACAATGGATTGACCTCAATTGACCCAGAAAAGCAGCTGAAAGCCTATAAAAATGTGAAAAACTTCGTCAAGCTAATGGGATGGGAAAAAAGCCGTTCGCAAGCCGATCAAAAAATGGTGAACGGCTACTAGCTAAAGCCGAAGTTTAAGCCGATGACGAACGGATTTCCACCTCTGGAATTATGTTTAAAACGGCGAATAATGAATACATTATGAGATGAACCCTAAAACCATTTGCCTGAAAAAACGTAAATTATATCATACAACATGCGATGTCCCTATCGGTGAGTATGATGAAATGATTCATCGGAAAGAAGTAGTTGATCGTGACTGTTGTATTTCTATCAAAAATGCGAAACATTATAGGTACCTAGTGAGAATCGACGAAGGATTCTTTCACAACGTTATCTCATAAATGTATTCGCCGTTTTAAACATAATTCCTCTCTGTTCTTCAAATAATTACGCCGTTTTCGTTCGCTAGTTCTATCAGCTTTACTACAATTAGACACAATATTATCACAAATATCAGGTTCCTATATACTTATTATAACATGTGGTAGTTAAACTTACCAATATGTAGTAGCAATGAAAGTGATGAAATTTCAAGTTCAGGTGTAAATAGTAATGATAGTGATGAAAAATTTATTGAAAAACAGGATGACGTAGATAAGTGTTGTGGTGATGAAACTGTATTGTTGTTTAACAAAGGTATTAGTTTTGCTCCTAGTGAAAATGGACTCCTCGTTCATCTCTTTATGATCCTCATACTGAAGCAGGAACATTCATCAAAAGTTAGGTATGTTGGTACATTATTCTCGTGAACTGCGTACTTCCGTATCACATAGCCTATTATTATCAAGCAGAGTTGATAAGTTATAGCTGAAAGCTGAACGTCTGAAGCCAAAGCCACATAATTTTGGGAAACAAGCTGAAATTTGTTTTATTTATTCACACGGTACAATGCTTGTTCATAAACAGACACAAGCAAGTAACTGTTCAGTTGTTCTGTGAGTGGAAATTATGTGGACATCCCAGTAGTACAAAGGTTTATTGACGTAGGTTAATTCATTTAATATTCACAATAGGAGAGAAATAGTCTTCCTTCATCGTCCAAAAGATGCAGTTTGCCTGATTGTAAGCTTTGATGTACTTCAATTCAATTTAGTATGGCACTAACAAGAACACAAAAAATAATTCAATCAACAGAGTGCATGAACCTCTTCCGGCCTGTCGCGGGCCGCTTGTTGTTCTAACAACAAAAAATGGAGTAAAATTCAAATAAAACAAGAACATATGTGACCTGCAATGAGAAAAGGATGCTCATCGCCCACTGACAGGAACACCATTTCTCTCTGATTAGATATCGAATTAGAGAGAAATGGTGTTCTTACGCCAATGGGCAATGAGCATCCTTTTCTCATCGCAGGTCACATATTGTATACCTTACATTCAGTACCTTTAGGGGTAGCCTATAACTGTAAGATGAAAAAAAATTAACAATTGAGGAATTGGATGAGTTTTTGAAATTGGTTGAAGTAAAATAAGTGAATGTAGCATAGAGATTTTGTGTGTTCAAAAACAAATAGTTTTTGTTTTGAGTTCTAGAAGCAAATTATATCATTAATCTTGGATCGCCAATTCACAATCTGTGATTTGTGACCCACAGACCACAAGACAATTCAATCTAATAGCTATGATGGTCACAATTCTGGTTTAGAATTGACCAGAAGTTGTATTGAGATGTAAAATTATTTATTGTTTGGCGGTTCATTCTTTTCTTGAAAGAGAAGGTACCTAGGTATATTGGTATAGGTCTTACAGAATAGGATAAAGTGGTGGAAAATGAATCATTCTTTAAATACTTGATACAAAATGAATGGAAATAGATTATTGGGCTATCGGAACAAAATTAATGAAATATAGAATTGCCATTTAATCATGACCTCATCTGTAGTCATTTGAATGTTGTACAGCCGATACTCTTCCTACTTCGAGGAGCGAGGTGGCTTTTTTATTTAGCTTCCAAGGTTGCAAAAAAACGTTTTTTTCTTTAAAAAAAAACAAAACATGTTTTTTTTCAGTTTAAAACAGATTTTATGTTTAAAACATGTTTTAAATGATGGTTTTTAATTACTTGTTCAAAATACGATTTAAATGTTTTAAACATTGTTTAAAAGCGTTTTAAATCATTCAATTATGGTTTGGGACACATTTTTGGAGTTCTAACAATTGTTTTAAACACATTTTGAATGTTTTAAACATATTTCCCTTTAAAACATTTCGATTCTTTTGTGTGTTTTAAACATGTTTTAAACATGTTTTGAATATCGGAATATAGTTCATTTAAAACATCGCAAACCTGCCTAAAACCTTGAGTTATCGGGCACTGTTGGAACATTTTTACTCGCAAAACTATTGAAAAAAAAACAGCTGTTCTAAAATTATGCATTTTTTTCAGAATCCCATACCTAATCCCTATACTACTCTTCATAAATAAGACACATCGTAACACCCTCTTTCAGATTTAGATAAGCTTATTTTTCCTTCAAGCTTTTGATTTACTTCATCTTCACCTCTTATTTCCTTCCTTGGAAACGCATGGTGAGCCTACTAAAATATTCCAAAAAGTAAAATGGGTTACATCTTTTGGTAAACCCAAGTTTCTTTATAATGTAGCCTAGACAAATTCTTCTTATCAATGTAACCTGACCTAACGTAGGTTGGTGACGTCACAAGTTGATAACGTTATCGAAGTTGGCCGCAAAACAGATCCAATAAGCCTTTCACACTTCGCGTTTTTAATGCGGATAGTATAAGCGTTTGCCTGATTTGTTATCAAATTTGTAGTCAAACAAAAATTCAAGTTTTTATTTTCAAATAATTTTTGTAATTTTGTGGGTTATATTTACATTTCACCATCCCGTAAAGAAGCAAAAATAAAAATTTGCACAAAACTTCCAAGAATTTTGTCAATTTTTCAATCTGAATTTCCTCATTTTGATAATATGACTACGGGTATGATAAGAAAAATGTAAACAAACGCCAAGTGTGAAAGGCTTATACACCCCCTCAAGCCATACTGTACGCAATATAAGTACCATCTCGTCCAAGTGTTCTAAATTTCTCGGCATCAACTGAATTCCTCATTCAGGAATTAGTATATATTATGTACCTATATTCGTAAAAAGAAGAAAAATAAGTAGGTACCTATAAAACAAAAATCGTTATGCATACAATTTATTATTTGAACAGTCTTGTGCACATCACTCCCGCACGATAGCGATTTATACAGCGTGATGAGGAATATTCTATCGAGACATTACTTTTCAATCGTGTCGAGCATTTTTTTATTGTATTTCTCATCAATCGGGTCGGCGTAGACTATTATTATTCGCACATCATTGTCTCCTTCTCCAAAATACACGTACATAGGAGGATTACTCGAACAATCGATGGCCAAAATTTTGCGATTTTCTTTACTGTCTGCGAATGTAAAATTATACCATTGCGGCTTTTTAACTTCAGACTGCTGTAGTTCGGGTACTACAAACACGATACGGTTTTTTGCGGCTACACAAATATCTATGCGCTCGTGGTCCCACAAGCGAAGTAATTTTGGAGCTTTCTTCGGATGGGTACTCTTCGAATTTTTGAATTCTAACTTATCAGTTCTTGGAGAATCGGACTTTGCGTCAGATTTTGATTTATTAATTTTTAGTTCATCTGATTTCTGTTTCGTATTCTCCATTTTGTCAATTTTTTGAGGGTGAGGCTTGGATTTATTTTCTTCTGAACCTGGAAAAGAGCAAATTGATTGACATGTATTTTGATCATTCAATCGCCCGTTCTGATGCTTCCTTTTTCTTTCCTTTTTTTTCAAAGACGACAAAAATTATACTTAAAAATTTGAAAACTCACTATGTGGATTCAGTATGATGACCGGATCAGACTGGACCATTTCTGTTTTATACCGGTAATGGTAAGTGTCGTAAACATTCTCTCGGAGCATGACCTTTATTTCTCTGCCCTTCTGAGTAAGTTCGCCAAGACGTAAGTACGACCTGGGTATGGTCTCACATCGTAATGCTACATCATTTTCTGGTTTTTGATTGGGATAGGTTATGCTATACTTATCCACTTGATATGCGGGTTGGAGGATTCCGGGACCTACCATTCCATCAACTTCGGCGGCTTGTTTTGCATCTATACATAAACTTTCTTTCTCTTTGTCCTCTAATCGCACCAAATAATGTTGATCATAATTTGGTATAACGTCTTGTGCTGAATATTTTCCAAAACGACAAAAAAAAAAGAAAAAAAAAGATGAAAAGTTCTTATATTGAAGCGTTTAGTAAGAAGCAGTGGTGTAGAAGCTCACTTTGTCCAATGCTGCTAATTCTTTCTTTCTTAAAGACATACGGATCACTCGAGTGTCCACCAGAAATTATTTCAATAAATAATAAAGTAATTATTTTTTTTTTAAACATCGGTACGATCATTTTATTCTTACTGAAATTTTTGATTTAACATTACAAATGATATCTACGATGAAAGTATAAAACAAAAATGATCGCAAGTTTGATCAGTTGCCCTTCAGATTCTGGTGTTCTTCTTTATGGCGTATTTACATCATCTGGTAAAGAAACAACAATGAACTACGTAAGTTGAAAAACAATGAAAGCTCTATAGGTATTTGGGTACGAGGTGATAATTTCTCAAATACACAAATAAAAAGTGAAGTGCATATTTTGTTCTTTTCGCTCTTGTGTGATATTTCCTATTTTATGATTCAGTGGTCTTAATAAAGATCTGTATACAACTTGTAAGACATCTCTTGATACTGCCATTTACATGCTATCATATCGTAACTTCATTCGAGAAAAAATTGGAATGAAGTTGGTGTAGAAATCTGAATAATTTTGATATTTGAGCTATTTAAAAGGCGATTAACATGAGTCCTGTTTCATAGGAGTTGATTGCATTTCTGCTTGAAACATCTGTTCAACAAAATAACCATAACTGCTGATATTGATGAACTACGAGAAAAAGAAGCAAACCGTATTGTAATTTTTTCTCGTCTCATTCCTCTATATTTATCGTTTACAGTTCCAACAGCTCCCCCAGAGAACATACATTGTATCGCATTAACTTCGTCAAGTCTACAATTGGCTTGGAATCAACCCGTTGAAGAAGGTCGCAATGGAATCATACAAGGATATAAAGTATCTTACCAACCTGCCGAAGACTGGTATGGTAAGTTATTGTACTTGAGATACTTAAATTCTGAAAAACTGTGACGTAGCCAGGGAAGAGGATTGGAGTTTTTTTTTTTTTTTTTGGAATCTTATAATCGCCACAATTTGATTTCTTGACAAGGATATGTCTTACCAAAGGTTAATTTAAATCTTGACCTACTTTAAGGACTTGGAAAAACTGCGACTTTTGTGGTATGAAAACTAGACTAAGGAAGATTTTTTTTTGGTTCATATTAGTGACGGGCAATAGTTAATAGCTTCATGGAAAATGTCGATCGAGAGAAAAGTACCTATACTACACATACGATGGAGATACTTATCTCCTAATCGTTATTTTTTTTAAGAGCCTGTCAAGGATTGCATCTCAGTGTTACCAGATCATGGACGCAACTATAGAAAAATCATGAAAACGCATCCCGGTTGACGGAAAATGACAGAATGCGACCAATCTGCAATAATTCTGTCAGAATGTGAGGATTCTGTTAGTTTTGTTACAATTCTGTTAAAATTGTGTCACTTCAGGTGATGATTCTGCTGTTGAGATTAAGACAGAAAATGTGATAGAATGCTGCCAACCTGTAATATTCCTGTCAAAATATCTCTCAAATTTCGTTGAATATTGTGAGAATTTTGTCATCAAGATTGTGACAGAAAGCTAAACAAATGCTGCCAATCTGCAATATTCCTGTCAAAATATCTCTCAATTTGCGTTAGAATATTATGAGAATTTTGTCTTCAAAATTATGGCAGCGGAGCTACAAGAATATTTAGCCTATTAGGTTTCTTACCTAAAAATGAGTCCAGTTGAATATTAATCGAGCTAGCCTATAGAACCTGCTCATCATTTCCCTTTTTGGCTCTTGGGGTTTGCAGCCTGAAATTTTTTTTCGTGTTCCTCTCACTTAGCTCAGCTGTAAGGTGAACTTAGTTTAATATTGTCATCTTATGCGTACCTAAGTTAACTCTTTTTCTCCAAAGCGTTTAGAGTCTCTTCTAAAAATTTTATGATCACATTCAACAGAGGTTAAACTTCCTGATTCCAATTCTTTATCATTTTCAAGTTTCACAGAAAATTCAAGACGCTCTTTATCGCTTACCGTCAACTTTCTTGCGGTCCTCTGAACCCCATAATGAACTTTGTTTAGTTAAAAATTCCTGATTTCTATCTTCAATTTGTTCCTCATGCCACGCGCCATAAAGAATTAAATAGTTATAGAACGACAAAGAATTTAGCACACCCTAACTCACTTTTTCCTTTTCCCAGGGCCGTCCACTCCACCCTCATGCCAATACTGCCAAGCTGAGGAGTTATATGTCTCCCATTTCTTCACTTTTCTGTACCTCCTAAACCTCAAGAAACTATTCTCTGTCCCATCTCATTAAGTCTCCTTTGTTCTCTTCATAAACCAGAATCCATTACTGATGCTCTTGACTTCCTCCGGTCCTTATACTGTTACAAATTCATTCAACCCCAATATTTTTCCCCAAAGTAAAAGCCAACGACCCCCTGTGTATAGTAAAATGGCTCGTTGAAAAAAAAAAAAAAAAAACAGAAGGAAAGAAAGAAAGAAAAAGAGAAAAGAAGAAAACTTCAGGAATATTGAGAATCAAAATTGTTTTCACTTTTTCATTCAAAATTAATTAATTCTTCTCATGCCCTAGTTTAAAATATGTACATGCATTTTGGGCCTTCAAGAATAACTTGGAAAACTTTTGTGGACACTTTTTCATCCATCAACTCATTTTTAAGTAATTATTGGTTGCCTTATACTTCAAAATTTATTAAAGTTTGAAATCCCTAAATTCATAAGAGTTTGATTATCTTGTTTGAGAGCTATGCTTATTATTATAATTAGAGTTAGGGTTTCTCGGAAATTGTCAAAACATTTTTCTAAGGGTAGGAGCTTGGAAACCAGATAGAAGTTCAGTCTTTCTTTTCAAAAAGTTCTACAGATTCTTCGGGTCTTAGAATTTCTTTCGAATTGCCTACCATGTACAGAGCCAATTCAAACTTATATCGAACATAACAGATGGAAGTATATTTTGTATTTACGCGGAAAATTTGACAAATCCTGTAAAAAAAAATTAGAAGCCATTGCAGACGTTGCAATGGCAGCGGCGAACCCGCAATTCCTTAACTCGACCTCTCAGGTGGTGTGGAACTGAGTTGATAATCTTGTCATATAATTCAAATCGAAATTATCGTTCTACATTCCCTCCTATCGTATATAGCTCGAGAGTCGAAATTCTTCCAAGTCCCCCTGCTATCATATATATCTCAAGACTTGAAATTCTTCCAAGTCCCCCTCCTATCATATATAGCTCGAGTCTCAAAATTTTTCCAAGTTTTTGGTTGGACGGCGGACGGTAGCTCGATAGTCAAAATTCTTCCAAGTCCCCCCCCCCCCCTATTATATAGAGCTCGAGACTCGAAATTCTTCTAAGTCCCCCTCCTATCATATATAGCTCGAGACTCGCTAAGTCCCCCTCCTTTCATATATAGCTCGAGACTCGAAATTCTTCCAAGTCCCCCTCCTATCATATATATCTCAAGACTTGAAATTCTTCTAAGTCCCCCTTCTTTCATATAGCTCAAGACTCGAAATTCTTCCAAGTCCGCCTCCTATCATATATAGCTCGAGTCTCAAAATTTTTCCAAGTTTTTGGTTGGACGGCGGACGGTAGCTCGAAAGTCAAAATTCTTCCAAGTCCCCCCCCCCCCCTATTATATAGAGCTCGAGACTTGAAATTCTTCCAAGTCCCCCTCCTTTCATATAGCGCGAGACTCGAAATTCTTCTAAGTCCCCCTTCTTTCATATAGCTCAAGACTCGAAATTCTTCCAAGTCCCCCTCCTATCATATATAGCTCGAGTCTCAAAATTTTTCCAATTTTTGGTTGGACGGCGGACGGTAGCACGAAAGTTAAAATTCATCCAAGTCCCCCCCCCCTATCATATATAGCTCGAGACTCGAAATTCTTCCAAGTCCCCCTCCTATCATATATAGCTCGAGTCTCAAAATTTTTCCAATTTTTGGTTGGACGGCGGACGGTAGCTCGAAAGTTAAAATTCATCCAAGTCCCCCCCCCCCCTATTATATATAGCTCGAGACTTGAAATTCTTCCAAGTCCCCCTCCTATCATGTATAGCTCGAGACTTGAAATTCTTCCAAGTCCCCCTCCTATCATATATAGCTCGAGACTCGAAATTTTTCCAAGTTTTTGGTTGGACGGCGGACGGTAGCTCGAAAGTTAAAATTCATCCAAGTCCCCCCCCCCCCCTATTATATATAGCTCGAGACTCGAAATTCTTCCAAGTCCCGTAACCTAACCTAACCTGCGGACGCGGACGTTTTCTGAGGATGTAATCTCCCAACAAAATGGATAGCGGGTTCCCCGCTTAAATTTATTTTGCCAAAATTGGGGCTTAAAGCAGAATGAGGCCGAAAATGACCAGTTTGTTATAATATCTCGTCCAAAATTATAAAATCTTGAACAAACCTTGCTGAATTTTGCTGAAAATAGGCAAAATTCAGCAATTTTGGTAAAAATTGGATAATATTTTTTTATAAGTATGTTTAGTCCAAAATTGAAAAATTAAAAATTTTGATAAAAAAATTTTGATATGGTTTCGTATTGATGAGTTTGACCCCCAAAATTTGTCTATTTTCGTGAAAAATCACGTATTTTTAATAGAAATTGAATAATTCTAGTTGTGAGTTTGTAAAAGCACTAAAAACGCATATTTTTCATTTTTTTTTTTTTCAATTGCAAATAATGCCAAAAATGTAACATTAAATTGCTAAAACTCCTCATTTCTAGCGTTGAAAATACGGGCTCTGATTAAAATTTTATTGAAAAATTGTAAATTGTGTTATACAAGTTTGTACAAACAAAAAAATCATTATCACTAAATCCGTATTTTTATTCTGAAAAATCATTCAAATTTCTTTTTAAATAATTATGGTTTGGTCATCAATTTGAAACGAAAAAATTATAATCTTTATTTTTATGAAATTATTTGAATTCAATCTACACCAAAATTGCCTACAATCAATGTTCGGCAAATTGGCGTCATACTCTAATCCACGGAATCAGGTAAATAATTTCATTATGTTTCTGTCATAATTGTGTCGTAATCCTGTAACATTCATGTTGTAAATCTGTCATTATCTTGTAGAAAATGTGTCACAACTTCAACAGATTTCTGATACAATACTGAAGTGAAAACGACATTACATTGTTTTTTTTTTTCTCACATTTCTGTTTTTACCTGACGTTTCTATTCTGTGACCATTCTGCTTTAATTCTGACACAATGATGACAGCAAGATATTTTGAGAATGACAACAGACTAATGGCAGTACTTTTAAATTCTGCCAGAATTCTACCAGAACTCTGTCATAATGATGTTGTCTGTCTGACATGATTCTGTCACAATTCTGTCATTTTTGAAAGTGACAGAGAATAAAGTGAGTCTCATTCTGTAAGAATTCTGTTACCTGTCAGATTCCGTCAACCGGTATGGTACCATGCCCACTGCACAACTGGTACCATCTAACTGATCTTAACTTATTGAACTGGCCCACATTTTCATTTCGTGTAGGATCCAGAGCCATAATGTGCGACCCAATGCTCAGAGTGAGGAGGCTTTGGCGAAACTTTATTTATAGCTTGTCCAGTGGGTGTTTCGATGGAGGGGGTGTCAGAGGACTTCGTTCTTTTTCCGACTGATGAACAGAAAAATCTGTCTTAAAAAACCATCAAAAGTATAGAGAAGGGTGGTGGCCACTCCCTTGAAAATTTTCTGGCCACGCCACTTAGCTTAAAAATATTTATATACAAGTTCGGCTAGTCCAAGAGTAGAACTTCAGATAAAGACTGTGGATATGCCCGACCCTCTTCTCCCGGAGTTTTAGCCCAGCCTGTGTCCTGATTTTAAGGTTGAGAAACCTCCAGAACTTGAAGAAATTCAAGTTTAGGCTAAGGATAACCATTTAAGATGAGCCTTCAGTAATTTAGCATGCTTCAAAGAGCGGTTGAGAAATAACACTTCGTTTCTTTTGTCGGAGAATACTGGCTGCCCCATCATTGGGAATAAAATTTCTAGATTGTGATGAAAGAACTTATTTTTCTACAGAGAAAAATGAATACGTTACCAAGACAACTTCTACGTTAGTCATTACCATTGGCGGACTGCTGAAGTATACAAATTACAGTATATTCGTTCGTGCCTTCACAAAACCAGGGGATGGTGTCAAGTCCAATCCAATTTATTGTCGAACCGAAGAAGATGGTAAGAAGAATCCGAAAGTCATTCTGTCATGCTGTGCTTGAAAACTTTGCACTCCTTTTTCCCGTGTAGCCTTCAAATATATAGATATGCTAATTACCGTAGGTAGTTTTTTAGAGAAATTTTGGTTGACCAGATTCCGACCCGCTTGAAGTAATCGATTGTAACTATGTAGATTCTTTTCTTCTGATTTAAATTTTTGTGATGACGTTCAGACTCATATCGCTTTTGAATACTTACCCAACGATATACGACTCTAATATGTCGAATTATAATTTTAAATTTTAGTTCCACTGGCTCCAGCTGGTATAAAAGCGCTTCCCAGTTCAAAAAATGAGATTGTGATTTCATGGCTGCCGCCGACCCGGAAGAATGGCGAATTAATTGGGTATACATTTTACATGGCGGTTAGAAGTGGTGGTGGTAATAATGTTAGTATTTGAGGCTCGATTTTGCAGATCGAGTGCAAAACGAAGTATTTTGATGAACTAACGGAGAAAAAAATTTGTCGTTTCAGGAAGAACCTCAAAAACGTAACTTTCTAGAATCGGTAACAACTCACCAAATTACGCGAGTACACGAAAGTGCCACTTATCAGTTTTGGGTAACCGCGCTGACGAAAGTTGGTGAGGGTGACAGTACTTCAGTGATAACTGTTGTTCCTGCGAATAGAAGTTAGTGAATATTGCATTCAAACGATCCGAGGGAAAGATTCAATGGCGGTGATTGTGATTTTTATTTGTAGTTCCCGCCCGTATTTCATCGTTTAGTCAAAAAATTGTAACTCCTTGGAAGAAGAATATAACACTACCGTGCCACCGAGTGGGAATACCCGAGGCAAAGTTGCTGTGGAAAGTGAAGAATAAAAGTATTGTCCCCTCCGATCGACTACAAGTTAGAGTGATTTCCGTTACTGTCTATGAGAATTTTTTGGACCTGCGCGACGTGTATCTTACAAATTCTGATTTGATTTCAGATTAACAAGGAGGGCTCGCTGGTTATTTACGACATCCAGAGGAATGATGGCAATAATTACTCGTGTACCGTTGAGAATATTCATGGGAAAGACGAGATCAAATACAATATTTATGTTAGAGGTAAAAACATTGTTCTTGCCTTGTTATGATTCATGATTTCTTAGTACCGCTACATAGGAGGCAACAAGCTATAGCAACTCAATAAGTCATTAGACAACGAAAACCGATACCTGTTGGTCACCCAAATGATGAAGCTATGTCAAAAACGCTCACCGGTTGGAATATCCTGTACATTATTCTATTGAAGACGGTGAAAAATTTTTGCGTCAAAGGAGCTTAAAATTCCCTTTTGCCCACATTCTGCTTTCAGTTGCTGTAAAATTATTATTTTCTGCTACAAAATTGGAAAAGTTCTATAGCATACCGACAATCTACCTTCCCCTCCTGACTCCCTTACACAACAGACTCGGAAGCAAGAAAAGTCACCTTCGTCCTCCTCACTCGCTATAGGGCTTTTCCATATCGGCGCATTGCATACGTATTCTCCTACGTGTTATCGAAATGGTAGTATTTCTAACATTAAGTGGCGAGATCTGCAGACGCGGTTAGAAGCAATATCAGCAGACTATCCGAACTTGCCAGTCATTCAGTATTTGAGAACATTATCGCATAATGTTACCCTTTAATGCATTGAAATTGTAGTCGGAAAAATAATTTGTACTTAAAAGCTTTTCGGAATTTTGTCTGTCGGAAAAAGTGAGTGTCGGACAATGATGTCGGAATAAAAGTTTTTCGGAATTTTGTCTGTCGGAAAAAGTGAGTGTCGGACAATGATGTCGGAATAAAAGTTTTTCGGAATTTTGTCTGTCGGAAAAAGTGAGTGTCGGAAAAATTTTTTCGGAAAAATGTCACCGAATCCTTATGGCAAACTACTCCAAAATGAAAATGAGTATGCAATCCAGCAACACCCATAGGAGCAATGTTAGAAATACTATCATTTCGATAACACGTAGGAGAATACGTATGCATTGCGCCGACATGGAAAATCCCTATACGACGTACCCAACATTATACACCTGAACACCCTTCCCCATCTCCCCTATCCCCAGAAGACGCCCCTATAGAGACGGGAAAGGGTCCTCACTCCACACAAGTTTAAAACAACAAAATTTGAAAAATTTCTATAGAAATGCCGTTTTAAACATGTTTAAAACACTGTTTGTTTGAAACATTGAAGAAGAAACATTAATTTCCAACAGGTTATAAACAAGAAAAAAAAGTTTTAAACTAAAAAGAACACGTTTTATGTTCTTTTCAAAAGGAACTTAATTTTTTACAATCTTGCTAAACGTGCATTTTTTGCATGTAGGTACTCTAAGGACCTAGAGATATTCTCGTTCGATGTAAACAAACATGGCGCTGGATCAGCACCACCACTTGATTTTTCACCGGGTCAGATTACTACATACAGCGCCATGTTTGTTTACATCGAACGAGAATACCTCTAGCGCCTTAGGCACTCTATTGATAATAATAAATTCTGTATCAGAATGCCAAAAACCTACTCAGATATGAGACTAATGCATCTGCTACAAAAAATAATGAAAAATTATAATTTTATTATACTTCATTCTACTATGTAGATATCAACTGGCCAGGTATGGCTAGGGTTTTTGACCGAAATAATTATAAGTGGATAATGGTCGCATAGAGAATTTTCTGAAACGCTCAAATGGTCATAACAGTCACGACCATTACTGAAAGATGATTTGGTCATAATAGTTCATAACGGTCAAAACATTTTTTTAGAAGAAAAATCATGTTTTTTTAAAGAAAAAACATGTTTTCTTTAGAAAGAGACATGTTGTTTTAGAAAGAAACATGGTTTTTTGGAAAGAAACATATTTTTTAGAAAGAAACATGTTTTTTTGGAAAGAAACCTGTATTTTAGGAAGAAACATGTTTCTAAACTAAAAAACATTGAAAATTCAACTGTCAACATAACTGTTATGACCGTTTTAACCGAAACATCTATTGGTCAAATGGTCACGGTCAATGTAGTAGTTTTTTTTTAACGGTTATGGGTCAATCGGTCAACAAACATTTTTTTCATTTTGGTTATCGGTTATAACCGTGGTTATAACAGTAATATAACTGGTATTTCGCAAAACCTAGGCATGGCGCTAATAAAGCGGAAAATTTTTTGATTTTGTTTCATCTTTGTCATCAACTTTTTCAGTTTTTTATTTTCTTTAAAGTTTTGTTATTCAGCTAATTTTTGTTTGTTTTTGTTTTGCTTGTCAAAAAAGAATTCGTTTGAAAAAACATGTTTTCCTCAATAAAAATATGTTTTTTTTTTTCAAATAAAAACATGTTTTTTCAGTAAAAATTGTTTTTGTTTATTTAAAGTTTCATTTTGCGCAGATTTTTTGTTACCGTTTTTGTTTTGTTAATTTCAAATCCTAAATCTCGTTTTTATATTGTCTATGGTTTCTGAAATATGATTTGTTTCGTTGAATAAAGTTTCATTTTTGTTTCGTTTGCCATGCCTGCAACTGGCTACCAAGGGCATATATTATACAGATACTCACGGGTTCTTCAACTGAGTTGAACGAGGGGTGTCAGGGGACCTATTTTATGGGGCTCGTGGGATCCAAAAAAATGTATGATGTCATCAGATTGTGACGTCACAAGTTGACCTATGACATTATCAAATTGTGACGGTACAAGCCTGACCTATGACGTTATCGAATTTTGACGTTACAGGCTTGGTCTTCGGAGCTATACATGATAGGGGAAGGACTTAGAAAAATTTCGACCTCCAAGCTATAAGGGGGACTTACAAACAGGCCCCGCTCTTGGGTGACTCTCCGAATAAGTTGATATTTGATGTAACAGCTCATTATATGGACAATTTGATATGGTTGGACATTTTTTTTTTAAATCGAAGCGGACCCCCCTCCTTCAACATCCACTCACTATTTCATTATTTTTATTTCCCTAGATTTTATAGCGGCACTTCAAAGTGCCAAAATGTCCATTGTTGTGGATGTAACAAACATGGATTTTACCTCACTACTTCGCCTGTCTCATAGAAACGGATTAAATGTTTAATATTTCTGGGGCCCCGTGAAGGCAATAGTGTCGGAATACATTTCTGGGATCAATTGGAATTTTGAACAAAAAATTGAAGCCAGGCGGCGCTGCAATAAAGGCATGTAATAACTTTTCTGTATATTGTCTTGGCAAACGTTGGGGTGCCAGTAGGGGCCAAGGGTAAAATTTTTTGGTCTCAAAATTATGCTCACCCCGGTCATCCGTGTTCCAACATTACTTTGTGATAAAAAAATTTCCAGTTTGTCAAATGTCAATTAGTCTATCATCAAATGAATGCAGCCAAGTTGTATTCTAATTTTTTTGGTGTTCTTTGTAATGGATGTTGGTACGCGAGAATGAATAATGTAGGGAAATATGACTTTGGGCAATTTACATGTATTGGTTAACATGCTAATGATACGGTCATAGCCGTCTCTAGTATCAGGCCGGAATATTTGAAACTTGACAACGTTGGACGGAGCTGAAATTCGTACAGTATCTTATGGGAGAACATTGAAAAACTTGATTTTACACAAATATGGTGGGGTTTTTGAAAAAAATGCAGAGAACGTTATTTAAAGAGCCAGCGTTTTTCGATACTTTGAGCTTGGTCTTGTCAAGATCGATCAACTACGAAGCGAGTTATTAACGTTTTAAAATAAAAAGTCAGATATAGGGCGAAGTGCGGTAGGTACCACGCTTCGCCCTGCGTCTGAATTTTTATTTTAAAACGTTAATAACTCGCTTCGTAGTTGATCGATCTTGACGCGACCGAACTCAAAAAATCGAGAATCGTTTACTATTTCCATTTATTCATAAACTTTTTCCCGGCGGGATCGAATACTGTTTGCAAATCAATGATTAACGTGTGTTTTTCGAAGGTTTTTCCATAAGAGCCTGTATAAAACTCGGCCCTGTATTTTTTTATCATCGCGACGTTGCCAGCTTTAATATTCCGGTCTGATACTAGAGACAGCTATGATACAGTTCATCCCGGGTACTATTGCCTCTCTGTAACAAAAAAAAAAAAAAAATGATTTTGTCCGTAGTTGTGGGTCGTTGTGGTAAACTGGATTTTGAGTACCACGACGATGGACAACATTGCTGTTTGCCGTTTATGTTTTTCATAATATGTATACCTTGTGTACATTGTCTTCCGGTTTTAAACCCATTGTTCAGCATCTGACGGTTCCGTATACAAGTTTTTGGCCATCCACGAGATCAAATTATACTCTTCTGGAGTTCAAACTCTTTCAATGTCCTTCGTCGTGGACAAAAGTTCCCCCACCCCCTTTTCAGAGGTAATTGATGTAAGCCCGACGTTATGTACTTATGTCTTCTAAGGCATGTTGGGTTGACTACCCTTTCCATTAAAAAATTTCAAAAATGAACACTTCAAATTTGAGGAATTTGGAAAGTGAATTTGCGCGTTATTTGGAGAATCACCCCCTTAAGCTATATATGATAGAAGAGGAACTTGGAAAATTTTTGAGCTCCGAGCTTTGCCGGCCGGTCACACTTCTGAAAAACATCCAGATGAAACAGGTACTGAAAATAAATTGATGTTCATATCTGCAGCAGACTGCCGCAGGTGCATTAGTCTCGTTCAAGTAGGTAGCATTTGCTACAGAATCTGTCAATAGGGAAATGGGACCAAATTAGCTGAAAGAATTTCAACTGTTCTTAAAATTTTTATTTAGAAATTTCTATTAATTGATGAATTATTGGTAAAATAAGTCGTCTATGTCATTATTCAAAACTGTACCCTGATAACAATGTCAACAAAGGAGGTGTTGTTGTGCGTGCGTATATTAAGTGTTGCCAAGTTGTCTCCTATGTAGTCAAATACTAATTGTTATCAGAAGAAACAAACATTCTGTTATATACGTGTATATTATATTTGTTACAGTTCCCCCAGACCCACCAGTACTGACAATAGTGAACGAGAACACTGATAGTTTACAGCTGGCCTGGAAGGATACAGCGGAGCCAGATATACCTGTCCTAGGTAGAATATCCACAATTGACTATTCCATCAGAGCTTAGAAGTCTTTGATCATTAAAAAATTCTGTATTACAGGCTATGTGATAAATCATAAACGAGATCATGGAGATTGGGAAGAAATACATATAGACTCCAAGACTGATACGTATATTCTACATAATTTATGGTGTGGCACTAAGTACCAGTTATACATGACAGCGTATAACAAAATTGGCACTGGGTTACCTTGTGATATAGTGACCGCTTATACCAAAGGCTCACGTAAGTGAAGTTTAATTTTATAAACAAAAATGATGGAAAATAGTACCTATGAATTAAGTTTCAATGCAGTTGGAAAAAAGCCTAAAATTGCTCGTGTAGCAAGCTAGAAACTTTATTAGTAAACCATATAGAGAGTCTTACTGCGCGACCTGCGCAGAGCGCAACTTCCAGATCTGAGAAAGAGGGTGAATGCGTGACAGATGCGCGAGAGAAGTGCGCAGACCTACCCCGAGCTCATTTTAAAAGTGAAATAACAAATTTAAATACTTATGTAAAAAGTTGTAACCGCGTTTAAAGACTACTTCTGAAAATATCACAACTATAGTAATCAGCAGGGGCTCTCGTTCTCCTTTTATAGACTGTCCTCAGCTGACAAAGAATTCAAGCCAACAAAAATTATCTACATTCCCTGATGGCGTCACAATCTGAGCTCAAACTTCTGCCGGGTCGCATAAATTTCTCATAAGTTCCCTAATGACGTTACGAACCATGATTGTACTTTCTCCGAGTTCTTCATCCGTAGAGATTTAGGAAAAAAATTCCAACTTTTAAATTCGACTGCCTAGTTCTCTGAGGATGTACCCCAATAAAAAGAAGAGTTGGGCTTTGTTTTACATCGCTTCCCTCGCTACTGCAAAAGCTGGTTAGAATATTGCACTCCAAGCCTATATCGGAGGTCCAAAACAGCTTTGACTAGATTTCAAGAATGAAGTAACGATCGTAATTGGCTAGAATATTATAATAATTATATACATCCTTACCTATTTCAGTTCCCATATCGCCTGTCGGTATTCAAGGTATGACTTACAATACTACGGCGGCTAGTGTTTGGTTGGATATGTGGAACGACGGAGGCTGTAGTATACTCTATTTCATTATTGAATATCGACGCGAATCCGACTCGGAATGGAAAGTTAGCACAAAGCCGGTACCACCGAGCGATAGAATCTACGTGATATCAGATTTGTCGCCCGGGATCCGATATCAAATGCGAATAACTGCTCACAATAATATTGGATCGACCGTTCAAATTTATAATTTTACTACATTCAATGAAGAAGGAGGTAAAGTTCGAAATTTTATTATCGTGGTTTTATAAAACTCGAATCAAGTA
Source organism: Aspidiotus rigidus (assembly GCA_035079385.1). Classification (NCBI taxonomy): domain Eukaryota; kingdom Metazoa; phylum Arthropoda; class Insecta; order Hemiptera; family Diaspididae; genus Aspidiotus; species Aspidiotus rigidus. Next base: position 13,322,422 of record JAVHKY010000003.1, on the reverse strand, counting down.
ATAATACCGGTCGACAATCTATGTTACACAGGAACTGTAATACCGATGGAATTTATCACCTATACCTCGGATATACCAAGCGAAATTTTATTTTCGCCAGTAACATCGATCGCTTCTATTGTGATATTATTTGTAATCTTGACGGTTGTTTTTATTACTATCTGCTACTACAGAAGAAAACGTAAGTCAAATTCTTGACGTAATTGTGTCTGAAGAACTAGTCAACAGTCCCGGTGAACATTTGGTTACCCTTTTGTAGCCACCGGAAAAATCCCTACTGTTACCCTCATGTGCACCTCCATAAATGTCATAGAACCAATCAGAATGCCGCTTTAGCGGGAGACATTCGAGGAATCTGTATCGCCCCAAAGTTCCCCTTTATATTCAGTGGGATTTATGTGACCTATTTATCACCCACATGTTACCCTAGGTATCGCGTTCTTAATTATTTCTTATTTTAATTAAAATTGATATAAAATAAAAATTATGTTTACAAAAAAAAGAGTATAACAAGAAGTGTTGAGGGAAAATGTGAAAAATAAAAAAAAAATCAAGATGAGTGGCGTTTCACCACCTATCGTTTAGGCCTTGCCGGGGCTCGAACCTAAGTTTCCTTGATTTCCTGCCGCGCCCTAATCAATCTATCTATGGGGACCTATCCCACAAATGTAGATAAGTTTGGTATATATGTTGGAGACTGAAGATGGAAATACACCAATTTCTTGGTGAATTGGTGATTGAATTAAATTATATTCAGTATGCTCTGAAGTAAATTATAATTAGGGACCAAAAAATATAAAATTTTAATGTTATAAGGTAGAAAATGGCTCATTTTTCAAAAAGTTGCTTGAAAACAATGAATGAAATATGATATCTAAGGTGAAAATACTTATTACTGGGTATTAAATTGGTTCTATTGCCGAAGATGGACCAAGGAAAGGGAGCGAAGCCCCCCTTCTGCTGGCGGCAAGGTTTCCCTTTAATTTCCCTATTGCTTTCTAATCACCCGGGAAACTATTGGGAAGACAGAGGGTAATATCAGGTCTTTGCCAAAATGGCAGCAAGTTTGCCCTTTAATTCCCCCATTGCCCTCTTATCACCCGGGAAACTATTGGAAAACAGAGGGTAACATTAGGTCTTTGTACAAATGGAACCCAGGTTACCCTGTTATTCCCCTATTGCCCTCTTATTACCAGGGAAACTATTGGGAAAATGTTTACCGGGGTGTCACTGCCAAAAATTTCAACAGATGGCCCCGAATGAAAATATCTATATTATTCGGAGAGCGTAGTATATGAGGGGTAAACGTTTCCTAGATGAGGAAATATTCATGAAAGATGTCTAATTATGGCAGCTGCCTGTAACTTTGACTAAAACGCTTGCTCCGATATTTATTGTGACATAAGCAGACATCAAATGTCTCAGGTTCTACCAAATTTCATGGATACTACATGATTTTAAACCTAATTTGACAAATCTCGTGGTACATGATGTTCTTTTCTAGTAGTCATTGGCAGGAAGTGTTTGATATGAATTAGGTTTAAAATTTTCGAATATTCTTTCGTGAAACTTTACAAAATTATATCCCTGATGCATTGAATTGCCGCGCGGGAAGACTTCTTGCATAGGCATCACTAGCGGGATCTTCTCCAACAATTTGCATTTTTAATTTGAAGAATAATATGAAATTAGAAACCGAGAAAGATCTACATTGAATTTCCCAGTTGACACACCCATGTACAAATGGTCTAGTGACGCCTATGACTTCCTGCGGTAACTTCGGGTCTGATGTCTTCTTTCCGTCAGTCTAGTTCGACAGCCTTTAACTGTAAATGCTACTCGCATTATCTGGAATGAATGATAGCGATTCAAATTCGTGGGAAGGTACGACAAAAAATGCCTCGTCAGGCCCTTGAATATTGGCAGCTCGGTCGATCTCGGAGGGAGGAGCTGCTGTCATTTCTTAGCACGCCCATTCGAGGGCTCGGAATGGTGTCAGTTTCTCCGCTCGGCTAATGGGCGAAGCTCGCAGTACCATACAAGTTTGGAAGCATAAATGTAGGGTAAAATTGAATTTTTCTTCAATGTGTCTTGTAAAGGCTCTAGCCGGGTAAGGGGGGGGGGCTGGCCTTGGTCGGAAACTTTTCCAAATGTCCGTCAAAATGTTGTCCCCAATGAGAAAACTCGAAATCCAAAAAAGTGGGCCCGTCTGCTCACCCACATGGTGTGCAGAGTGATTTTTAGGCCTAAAATCCAAATGGCTATATCTCAGCTAATAAACATCGCACAGCGATGAAACATGAGCACATTTTAGTATATGTGAACGTTCATCTATGGTCTTTTTTTCAAAAAAAACCATTCATATTTTCCCTAGTTTCTAGCTACAACAAAACTTCAAATTCGAATAAAAAAAAATCGAAGGGGAGGCACCTGGGGAAAGTCATTCATTAGAAGCGCCATACCCTCTACTACAACATACATGAGTACATAGTCCTCGGTGAGGTGCAACATTCCCAAAAAAATCAATATTTAATGAATTTCTGTGATTTTTCCATGAATAGCGGGGTAAACTATGACTGCTACCGCAATAGACCGCGAGAAATCAATGGTCATTGTTCGAGGTGAAAAATACGCACTCCTCCATGAGATGAAACGGGAATGTTGATAGACCAAAAATATATTTTTAGTATTTCATTTATCGATTTGGTGAATTCTTATGTAAACACGTCCACCGATTAGGTGGAGTACGTTAGATTGAGAAAAATAGTTGAAAAATTCTCCAGTCGCTGGATTAGTCTGAAAATAGAAGAGAAGTGAGAAAATCCACTTTTTCACCCTGGAGGACCGTGAGTTTTGGTATTTCATTCATCAATTCGTTCAATTCCTAAGTAAACATGTACGCCAAGTTTGAAAAAAATATTCAAAAAATTCTCCAGCCGCTGTAATGGTCTGGAAAAGACAAATAATTGAGAACATCCAATTTTTTACCCTGGAGGGCCGTGAGTTTTGGTATTGCGTTCATCAATTAGGTCAATTCTTATGTAAACACATCCGCCGAATCCGACAAAAATAGTCAAAAAATTCTCCAGCCGCTAGAACCTTCTGGAAAGGACAAATAATCGAGAACATCCAATTTTTTACCCTGGAGGACCGCGATTTTTGGTATTTTGTTCATCAATTAGGTAAATTCTTAAGTAAACATGTACGCCAAGTTTGAAAAAAATAGTCAAAAAATTCTCCAGCCGCTGTAATGGTCTGGAAATGACAATAAATCGGGGAAATCCACTTTTTCACCCTGAAGAATCGTGAGTTTGGGCATTTCATTCCACAATTCGTTCAATTCTTATGTAAACATGTCCACTGAGTTTGAAAAAAATAGTCAAAAATCTCCAGTTTCTGGGATGCCCTGGAAATAGTAAAAACTCCAGGTAATCCACTTTTCCAACATGGAAAACCGTGATTTTTCATATTCTGTTTATCAACAAGGTCAATTCTTATGTAAATACATCCGCCGAGTTAGTCATTAAATTCTCCAGTTGCCGGAACGGTCTAGAAATACCAAGTTCAGAAAATCCTCTTTTTCAACATGGAGAGCCCTGATTTTTGGTGCCTAAAATCCAAATGGCCAGATCTCAGCCAATAATGATCGCACAGCGATGAAACTCGACGACATTTTAGTATATGTAAACGTTCATCCATGGTAGTTTTTACAAAAAAAAAAACATTCATATTTTCTATAGTTTCTAGCTATAACAAAACTTCAAACTCGAATAAAAAAAAAATCGGGGGGAAGCACTTGGGGAAAATCATTCATTTGAAGCGCCATACCCTCTACTACAACATACATGAATACCATAGTCCTCGGTGAGGTGCAACATTCCCAAAAAAATCAATATTTAATGAATTTCCGTGATTTTTTCATGAATAGCGGGGTGAACCATGACTGCTACCGCAATAGACCGCGAGTAATCAATGGTCAATTTTCGAGGTGAAAAATACGCACTCCTCCGTGAGATGAAATGGGAATGTTGATAGACCAAAAATTAATTTTTAGTATTTCATTTATCGATTTGGTTAATTCTTATGTAAACACGTCCACCGCTGAGGTGGAGTACGTTAGATTGAGTAAAATAGTTGAAAAATTCTCCAATTGCTGGCACAGTCTGAAAATAGTAGAGAAGTGAGAAAATCCACTTTTTCAACCTGGAGAACGGCCATTTTTCATACATCCTTCATCAATTAGGTTAATTCTTAAGTATAAACATGTTTGCCGAGTTTGAAAAAAATAGTCAAAAAATTCTCCAGCCGCTGGAATGTTCTAGAAATGACAAATAAACGAAAAAAATCCACTTTTTCACCCTGGAGGGCCGTGAGTTTTGGAATTATGTTCATCAAGTAGGTCCATTCTCATGTGAAGACATCCGCCGAGTTTGAAAAAATAGTCAAAAAATTCTGCAAACGAGGGGATGTTCTGGAAATCATAAAAAATCGAAAAAATCCGATTATTCAACCTAGTCGACCGTGAGTTTTGGTATGTCGTTCATCAATTATATCCATTTTTAAGTAAACATGTACGCTGAGTTTCAAAAAAATGGTCAAAAAATTCTCCAGGCGCTGGAACCTTCTGGAAATGACAAATAATCAAGAAAATCCACTTTTCCAGCCTGGAGAACCGTGAGTTTTGGTACTGTGTTTATCAATTAGTTGAATTCTTAAGTACACATGTCCGCCGTGTTTGAAAAAAATGGTCAAAAAATTCTCCAGTCGCTGGAACGGTCTGGGAATGATAAAAAATCGAGAAAATCTACTTCTGTTATGCGGATGGAAGGGAATGATAGCGATAAGAGTTTTTCAGGTGTGAGTCCGCGGTGAGAGAATGGTGATAGCCGCGCGGTCAGTCGAAGCAGGGGAATATGCAAAAATGATTATTGTGTTATGCCAATCGAAGGAAATGGTACCAATAGTATATTTCATGACAAGGTGCGAAAGCGACGTTTTGAGTCACTCGAGTCGCTTCGCTCCTTGTCTTGGAAGATTTTTTTTATAACGACGGCTACGAGTGTGCGTTTTTTGTTTTGTCGTCAACTCCTCACCTGGTCGCCGTTGCACGCAATTTCTCCTGCTGCCAACATAGAACATTATCACCCACTATCGATATGGAGCAATGCGGCGCAGCTGGTAGTGCAACGGCTTGCGAAGTCAGGAGTGCGTGGTTCGAGCCCCGATCCCGGAGACAAAAAAAAATAATATAGAGGAAATGGCCGTCGAGAACGGAGCGGGCAGAAAAGTGTGAATTCAGGGTGGTAATATAGCAAGCGGGCGGTAAAATGAGAGAAGCCGATAGAAAAGTAAATAGATGACCTGCAAAGTAGATGAGTTCTCAAACAGCTACTTTCGCACCTAAAATCGACCAACAAAAAACGCACTTTCGTAGCAGGAGTTATAAAAAAAGTTTTTTTCTGTTGTCAGTCCGCGGTGAGAGAACAACTACGACCCGGAATTTGAATGAGCGGGGGAATTCATGAAAATTCTCGTTACGTCATGTCCATGGAAGCGAATTACACAATACCAAAACTTACGGTCCTCCAGGGTGAAAAAGTGAATTTTCTCGTTTATTGGTCGCTGCCAGAAGGCTCCAGCGGCTGGAAAATTTTTGGACTATTTTTCTCAAACTCGGCGAACATGTTTACGTAAGAACTGACCTAATTGATGAATGAAATACCAAAACTCACGGTCCTCCAGGTAAAAAAGTGGATTTGATCGATTATTTGTCACTTCCAGAACGTTCCAGCGACTGGAGAATTTTTTGACCATTTTGTTCAAACAGAGCGAATGTGTTTACATGTGAATCGACCTAATTGATGAACAAAATACAAATACTCACGGTCCTCCAGGGTGAAAAAGTGAATTTTCTCGATTATTTGTCATTTCCAGAAGGTTCCAGCGGCTGGAGTATTTTTTGACTATTTTTTTCAAACTCGACGGACATGTTTACCTAAGAATTAACCTAATTGATGAAGGATATATGAAAAATCGCAGTTCTCCAGGTTGAAAAAGTGGATTTTCTCACTTCTCTACTATTTTCAGACTGTTCCAGCAACTGGAGAATTTTTCAACTATTTTACTCAATCTATAGGGTAACGTACTCCACCTCAGCGGTGGACGTGTTTACATAAGAATTAACCAAATCGATAAACGAAATACTAAAAATATATTTTTGGTCTATCGACATTCCCATTTCATCTGTGTATTTTTCACCTCGAACATTGACCATTGATTTCTCGCGGTCTATTGCGGTAGCAGTCATAGTTCACCCCGCTATTCATGGAAAAATCACAGAAATACATTAAATATTGATTTTTTTGGGAATGTTGCACCTCACCGAGGATTATGGTATTCATATATGTTGTAGTAGAGGGTATGGCGCTTCAAATGGATGATTTTCCCCATGTGCCTCCCCCCCGATTTTTTTTTATTCGAGTTTGAAGTTTTGTTATAGCTAGAAACTAGGGGAAATATGAATGTTTTTTTTTTGAAAAAAATACCATGGATGACCGTTCACATATACTAAAATGTCGTCGAGTTTCATCGCTGTGCGATCATTATTGGCTGAGATATAGCCATTTGGATTTTAGGCCTAAAAATGGCTCTGCAGACCATGTGGGTGAGCGGACGGGTCCAATTTTTTGGATTTCGAGTTTTCTCATTGGGGATAACATTTTGACGGACATTTGGAATATTTTCCGACCAAGGCAATTTCCCCCCCCCCTTACCCGGCTAGAGCCTTTCCCGTGAGTTCATCATGAGGGAGGATATATGTGCCCTCCATTTTTAATAGGAATTAAAGTATTTTTAAAAAAGAACATATGTATGCCCCTTCATTAGGGTTTGAAAATATCTATGTATTTTAATAATTAGTTTTTCTTAATACCGACGAAACAGGTTTTAATGACTTGAATGACGACACTTGCGATTCAATGTCAGTATCAACGCAGAACCAACGGAACAAAGATCAATCTTTTGGCATCAAGAATAGCCGCTCTCAACAGACACTCAGCGCAGAGCCTGCTTCGTGCAAAACCGACTCCACAGGTAGGTATCAAATACTAAAGCAAATATTCGTCGACTTTTTAGAACTAAAATACTTTCATTCCAGAATATATAGATGAAATTTGCCCATATGCGACGTTTCAATTGTCGAAACAGTTCTTCTCAGATGGTACTTTCAGCGGTAATGTGTATAGTGGACCTTATCATTCAGTCGGCGGTTCATTTGTGTACCACAATGTCAAATCAACAACGTCTTCCATTAAACAGAAATACGTAAATGAAACAAAATGTTCAGAAAATTCTGGAACCATACAGAAACTTTTATAGAGACGAATAAATTCACGTATTCTTCAATTTTACAGATGAAAGATTATGAATATACAAAAGTGCGAAGACCTGTTACTAAAATAAAAGATTTTCAATCGGAGAGCCAAGGTGAGAACGTGTGGAACGACGAATGAAATCGGAGGCTTCAATTAAAAATGATTTATCGTGTAACGTAATAAGACAAATTTCGGACTGGCTATCTTTTTACTTGCGCAGTTTGTGTTCAGAAATTTTATTGCTTTCTATTTTTTCAAAACCCAAACCTGAAATTTTAATAAAAATTGGGAATTTATCTAGGTACTTAGTATATTTAATTTGTACGATATTAGACTTTAATTTCAAAGTAAGCAAATTTTGTGGTCAATGAAGTTTAATTTGTGACTATAGGATGAGGCAAATAATGATCTTACTACTTTTCCACTAGCTCTTACGGAGAAGTGGTAAAATTATTTAGCCCCACCCGGTATACTTGTAGGTACACTCTATCAGACTCATCCACAGGGAGTCTCTGTTAGGCCCGAGGACGCAGACCAGCGGTTTCTTAGTACATACTTATATATTTTAGGAGAATGCAGGAAATTTCCACTTTGGAGCTATACAAGAGTACAATATTATATGAGGAAGAGGAGAACCAAAAGTTTCGACTTTCAAGCTGGGAGAATTGGAAACAAGGAGAGGACGCTCGGAAAAATAGTCGAGTCATTATATGTGGAACATGTCGGGACCTGGAAAAATTTTAATCTTTAAGCTCACTCAAAATGTAATTTGTCGTACTATATAAGAAGAAGAACAGGGACAATTTTTCACTTTTGAGCTGTACAAGAAGGAGATAACACCGAGACGAACCTTATTATTATCGTGCTCGATATATGAAAAAATCTTGTATCATTTTCTAAGAAGGGAGACTTGGAAAAATGTTGTCTGAATAATCGACGTGTAGTTCGAATAAAAGAGGTCCCGCAAACAGCGAACGAATTAAGTGGCAAGATTTTGTCAAAATTCCTGATCCCAGCCTTCCGTAACCCACCGACGCGATCACCCCGTTGCCTCCTCTTCTAGCCGTACTAAAATCTATTTGATTACTATTCCCATTTTAGATACTCAGCTTATAATTTTAAGCAATCTTATATTGATAAAGAAACTATCATTTTTTTGATCTAATAAAGTAAGCCAGTCCGACAGTAGTCTGCAAGAGAATGTCCATAATTTGTGCACCAAATTATCGCAAATCATGCAATTTTTGGTATTTGTGGTGCCCTCTGTGAAAAGGAATCACAAGCCAGCAACATGGAAAATTTGGCCGTCAGATTAGGTCATTAGAATACGATTGTACACGCTTTATGATCCTTCAATCAAACATCATTACATTTTATTGATTGGCAGTCATGTCACGAGAAAACCTCTTCGCTTATGATTATGAACAACTTTCTTTGCGTACCTTACATGAGAGCCAGTTTTACAGATGCAGACTTGTGGTTCCTTCTCTCGGAGCGCATCACATTTTTTATGGTGGGCCTATCTTGAATATTCGCCTCTAAGTATACATATTATAAAGCTAAGTAAAGCAAAAAAAAAAAAATACTGAAGCCTAGTCTTTTTACAGAGTCAGATAATTTTGGAAGTACAGATTCTGAAGTGAAGAAGATTTTAACTCTACATCTCCCTATTTCAGAATATGATACGTTGGGTAGTGACTCCGAGGCCGATGGCAGACAAACCAATAACCAGGAATTAGTCTCATTCAGGCATATCGGTAATCCAAGAGGTGAACTAACAATCATATATAAACTCATCTTTTCTAGACACCATCATATTATCGTTCTTAGAAAACTTACAAAATTCCAGTTTCTTTTTCAACAATATTAATTCCTAGATAGTGAGTAGGTATACTCGTAGATCAATACATTGAAGAATGCATGACAATGGCAATCATCTATTCTGTAATTAATGTAGGCCTAGATGCGTTGCGTATTCATAATTCTGAAACGTACTTCGAAGTTCCTGATCCTCTATGTCTTAGAAACCGTATATCTATCCTTTGTCAGAAATGAGAATAGTCCCGCTAGAAGTCCGAAGGTCGAGATTGAATACATCAGTTGGAGAACTAGGATGATTCGTCAATATTGCGTGATTCCAGAGTATTGCAGCCAGCTGAAAGCCAAAGACCACATTCAGAAACCTTAACTAAGTCGAAAACCAAAATAAACCAAATTTGTTCATTTATTATTATTTTTTTTTTCATCTTTCTTTATTCCCGCGGAATAGGAAAGTACACTGCTTGAGTGATCAAATTTCAAGTTTAACTGCTCCTCTCTCTACTCCCTAGGCCAGGCTGGTATCCCCGAAGAATTAACAAAGATAAGAAAGATCTGGTTCCGTTCAGTTGTTCAGCCGTTTAGTATAGAAGCCTGTAGTGTAGTCATCCAATGGACATGAACTTAAATTGGAGAATAGGTGTCTGTTTATCTTCTACAAGTATGACAAAGCCCCAATTATCCTGATCGTTTTATCTCGACTCACATTTCTTACCAAAAATCAGCTGAATTAATCCAAAGCCAGCTAAATTTTTCCAAAAGCCAATTTTCAAGGCTGTAAGTTTAAGCCAAAAGTCACGGAACTGCAATTTTCGGCTGCAATACTGTGCGCGATTCAAACTAAAAAGAAAATTTGTTATTCGGATTTTCGATGTTTGTTATACCACTCTTAAATTTTATTTCATTTTTCTGTTTTTTCTGTGTCTGTGTTATAGGAGAAACGAGCTCCTCATCTGAAACTTCGCCTTCTGATCCGCGTAAAATACCTCCCTCAATGCGTAAGTCAAAAAACAAAGCTCATCATCCTGGACACCAATTTTTTGGTAAACGACCACCAAAAAGTTCTAGCGGCTATTCAACCCACACAGAGGAAACAACATTTAGGTGAGATCGCAGTTACAAATTGCTTGCATTAGAAGTCTTTCTCTCTGCTGTCGAAGATGGACAAAATATATCATTGCGAAGCGCTCGAATCATGGTTCATGACTGAATTGTGCAAAAATAAATTTTGAAAAAGTTGTTCTAATGAACTTTGTGTATACTTTCAGCAATAGAATCAATCCACCATCGCGTTTTTCTGACCGTCCAGCCTCTAGAATGCAAAACGAAAATGATTTAGATTTTCGACGTTCCTCGCGTAGTAGTCGTTTTCCTCAAGAATCTTCATTTCAAATAGATGTTTGAGTATTTTTTTTTGTCTCAACTTAACGACTTAATTTTCATTATTATGCTAAACTCTTATAACTGTACCGTATTCATCAAGTAATTTATACATTTTTTTATACGTTACCTTTTGAAATTTTATTTTTGTTGATAAATATGTATTGATGTTCCTTGAAATGAGGATACGAGACACACGTCAAAGGACGTGTAAAATATTTTCGCCATTGTAATTACCTTTCAAGTTTAATTAATTTTATAGTTTTTGTTTTCACTTTTTGTAATAAAAAAAATAATAAAAATGAAAAAATTGTTTTCAATTAGGTACCCACGGTACTTAGGTACATATTTTTAGCTTTCTAAAGCATACGGCATGCAATATTTTCCGCAACTCAATTTCTCGTAGGAGAATTATCACGATAAATTTTTGAATACTGAAAGACTTGCTGAGAAAGAAAAACTTCCTTAAATCATGTGAAAGAACTCATATTTTGAATACTTTTAGTACAATTTTATTTATTTTTTTTATTACATCCAACCACAGTTACAAGAAAAATAAATACTAAGAGAAAAAAAAACAGAGGACAAATGGAAAAAGTACAAAAAAAAACATAAAAGATACAAAAAAAAAAAAAAATGATAATGGTTTGACATAACAGGACTTTTATCGGAACTCATAATGAGTGGGTGAGGTGTAAGTAGAGCACTAATATTGAAAAAGGGTTTTTCAATTCTACAAATCTACTTTATTAGTTGCTTATTCAAGAGTACTTTCGGGTGATATCCCATCATTGTGTCGCAACTGGACAACAAGGCCTTAACCATGAGTTTTTATATTATAACACTGTGATCTTATTGGCTATAACAATGCTGTGTTGTGATTGGTTCACTTCTTAGAAACTTATTCTTACAATAATATGACATTGTGTTCTTATTGGCTAAAACATACTGCTTTGTGATTGGTTCAATCTATTGTTCTAAATGCTGTATTTCTATTGACTACATGGATTCCTGCCGTCTCATTGGTTGGTTCCGTTCTTCTTCTCTCGTCCAATCACCAGGCCAAATAATTTTTCGCTGTCAAATGTGATCACATCGTTCAAGAGGCAGGCTTTCTTCCTCTTGGCTTTTGCAATCTCCATTTGTTCCCAGAGTTTTCTTCTCTTTGTGCGATTCTCCACGTGTATGACTTCAAATATTCCCTCTCCATCGTGGTTTTCCTCGTTACAGTGTTTCCCAAACAGTGACTTGCCATTTCTTTCTCCCTCGACGTTTTGTGCTCCTTTCTCCTGATCTCAAACTTTCTCCCAGTCTCACCGATATAGATCCCCTCGCACTGTTCACAACTGAGCTTGTACACCCTGTTTAAGCTTTCCTTTTCCTTTTGTTCCGTCTGGTCATTGCTGATTCTCTTCACCATGGGTTGGTTATTCTGGATACCCACATTCACATTGTAGCCATTGAACGCCTTTATCATCTTGTTTGTGTACTTTCCTATACGGTATGGTATCGATCCGGAGTACTTTCTCACTATGCCATCATGGGTTCCTTTCTTTTGTTACCATTTTCCCAAAGACTCCCTCCACCATATATCTGAGGTGGCCATTGGCTTCTGCGATCTGCTTTACTATCTCGATCTCTTTCCTCTTCTCTTTGTTGTTCTTGAGGATAGAAATTGCCCGATAGCAGTAGTTCTGGATTGCCGCTAACTTGTGCCTAGGGTGATGGTAGGAGTCATTTGGAATGATGGTGTCAGTATGCGTCGGCTTCCTGTAGATTTTGTATTCTATCCTATTGTTCTCCATTGTGAGTGTAAGGTCCAAATAGTTGATGGTCTCATTGCCTTTTTCTACTGTGAATTTGATGCTCTCACTCATCGCGTTTATTTCTAAAAGGAATATATCCACCTGTCTATCAGTGCCTGACCACACAATTAGGATATCATGTACATATCTGGCCCAGTGTTTGATCGAGTTTCTGAACTTGCTGCCCTTCAATATCTTGTTTTCCATATCATTCATGAATATCTCCGCCAGTATTGGTGACAGCGGTGATCCCATCGCAAGTCCCCTTTCCTGACTGTAGAACCTGTTATTGAAGCGGCAGTAATTCTGGCTCAAGATCTCCTCCACTATGTTGACGTACTTCGACCCATCAGGGTTCCCATGGTATCTGTTGCTTTTGAGCAGGGTGAGAAGTTCCTCCTTCGGTATGGTACCAAACATATTATTAGTCACACCAAAGAATATCAGCTTGTTGTTACTCCTGATTTCCAACTTGTCCAGTTGCTCAATCAGCTCTCCGTTGTTTCTGATACTTCGTCTGGGTGCAAACTGGTAGTTTTCTTTCAGGAATGTGGCTACGATCTTTGCTATCTTGTAGCATGGGATTACCGTCGTCACCAATACTGGCGGAGATATTCATGAATGATAATGGAAAACAAGATATTGAAGGGCAGCAAGTTCAGAAACTCGATCAAACACTGGGCCAGATATGTAGATGATATCCTAATTGTGTGGTGAGGCACTGATAGACAGGTGGATCTATTCCTTTCAGAAATGAACGCGATGAATGAGAGCATCAAATTCACAGTAGAAAAAGGCAATGAGACCATCAACTATTTGGACATTACACTGACAATGGAGAACAATAGGATAGAATACAAAATCTACAGGATGCCGACGCATACTAACACCATCATCCCAAATGACTCCTACCATCACCCTAGGCACAAGTTAGCGGCTATCCAGAACTACTGCTATCGGGCAATTTCTATCCTCAAGAACAACAAAGAGAAGAGGAAAGAGATCGAGATAGTAAAGCAGATCGCAGAAGCCAATGGCTCCCGCAGATGTGTGGTGGAGGGAGTCTTTGGGAAAATGGAAACAAAGAAAGGAACCCATGATAGCATAGTGAGAAAGTACTGTGGATCGATACCATACATAGGAAAGTACACAAACAAGGTGATAAAGGCGTTCAATGGCTACGATGTGAATGTGGGTATCCAGAATAACCAACCCATGGTGAAGAGAATCAGCAATGACCAGACGGAACAAAAGGAAAAGGAAAGCTTAAGCGGGGTGTACAAGCTCAGTTGTGAACAGTGCGAGGGGATCTATATCGGTGAGACTGGGAGAAAGTTTGAGATCAGGAGAAAGGAGCACAAAATGTCGAGGGAGAAAGAAGATGGCAAGTCACTGTTTGGGAAACACTGTAACGAGGAAAACCACGATGGAGAGGGAATATTTGAAGTCATACACGTGGAGAATCGCACAAATAGAAGAAAACTCTGGGAACAAATGGAGATTGCAAAAGCCAAGAGGAAGAAAGCCTGCCTCTTGAACAATGTAATCACATTTAACAGCGAAAAATTATTCGGCCTGGTGATTGGACGAGAGAAGAAGAACGGAACCAACCAATGAGACGGCAGGAATCCATGTAGTCAATAGAAATACAGTACCGAACGAATGAAATACTCAAAATGGTAAATCTAGGAGTAAACTAAACAAAGCCACAGAAATACGATTATACACTGGAGCGCTTTCGATTAATAAACCATTGTCAACAGAGACATGAAAGCAACTGAAACCAATTACCGCTAGGAAGGAGAACATCCGACGAGATCATGACTGAACCAGCGAGTCATCACGATGTGAATCATACTCATAAACTAATTCAATCAATCCCTCATCAGGTATGTACCTGTTTAGCACATTTAGGCTGTCGTTATTAAGGTGCCGAATAATTTCAATGTGCTCAAGCGCCGTTCGTTTGAAGTACGAGTTCTCTCTGTGGAGGAGGGTCTCGGACCCCTCTTTATAGCAGTGACCACTGGTAATGAGATGGTCCGCAAAAGCCGATTCCCCCAATTTCTTTTTCTCCCAAGCTTTCTTATGCTCGTCAATTCTAATTTTAAGTTGACGGCCAGTCTCGCCTATGTATATCCCTTTACAATCATTACAATTCACCTTGTAGACGCCACTTTTTTCGAGCAATGGGATAGGGTCCTTTAACTTGACAAAAAGACTTTTTACAGTATTAAGGTTATAATAAACTGGTCGGAACCCAAACGGGCGGAGTACACTACCTAATTTAGAAGAAAACTTCCCCAAGAAGGGGAGCCTTATTCAACGCTTCCTACTCTCCAATGTTGGATTGCGGGGGAGGGAAGTAGTGGAGTCCAGGCATTTCCGAGTCAACTTCCTCCGGACCATGAGGTCAATGTCTATGCTCACCTCATTCACCCTGGCCAAGTGCTTTATAGTCGATAGCTCCCTTTGAAAGGCGGTCTGACCAAGCGGATTACTGGTCAACCGGTGGACATAGCTATTGAATGCAGCGGATTTATGGGCGACAGGGCAGAACGATTTGCCGTGGACAGTAGTATCGGTCGATGTAACTTTCCTATAGATGGCGAATTCATGGACACCGTCTCTATTGGAGATCGTGAGGTCCAAAAAATTAATAGAAGAACCGCCCACTTCCAATGTGAATTTGATGGAAGGATACTGATTATTGATATACTTAAGAAACTCCAAAAGGAGATCTCGGGGACCGGTCCACGCACACAAAACATCATCGACGTACCTGCGCCAATAGTGTATATGACCTAAAAGCACATGGCCAGAGGAAAAAAGATCTAGCTCAAATTTTGACATAAATACCTCCGAGATGAGGGATCCCAGAGGAGAGCCAATAGGAATGCCGACCTCCTCAGGAAATTCAAAAAACTTACCCTCAAATTTGCAAAAATTGGGAGACCAGCAGATGTTAAGCAAGTTGAAAAATTCCATCAATTCTTCATGACGGATATTAAATTATACTAAAAGGGTACCCATATATTGCATAGCAGTGGCTCTAGGAATATTGGGGATTAAGCCGACCACATCGAAAGAGCAGAGGGACGAATCCGGCGGGAAATTTTCATCCTTCAGCCCATCAGCCAAAGACACCGAATTCCTCACAGAGTAGGGAGACTCGAAATCTATTCTAGATTTAAACCATCGGTCTAGATACTTCGCCAAAGAATAAGTGGGGGAGGACACAAATGAAACGACCGGGCGCATCGGGGTATCCTGTTTGTGGATCTTCGGCAGCCCGTATAATAGAGGAGGCACCGGGTTAGGCTCAAGGAGCAACTTTTTTAGAGCAGGGGCTTTCGATGTGGTCGGCTTATTCCCCAATATTCCTAGAGCCACTGCTATGCAATATATGGGTACCCTTTTAGTACAATTTAATATCCGTCATGAAGAATTGATGGAATTTTTCAACTTGCTTAACATCTGCTGGTCTCCCAATTTTTGCAAATTTGAGGGTAAGTTTTTTGAATTTCCTGAGGAGGTCGGCATTCCTATTGGCTCTCCTCTGGGATCCCTCATCTCGGAGGTATTTATGTCAAAATTTGAGCTAGATCTTTTTTCCTCTGGCCATGTGCTTTTAGGTCATATACACTATTGGCGCAGGTACGTCGATGATGTTTTGTGTGCGTGGACCGGTCCCCGGGATCTCCTTTTGGAGTTTCTTAAGTATATCAATAATCAGTATCCTTCCATCAAATTCACATTGGAAGTGGGCGGTTCTTCTATTAATTTTTTGGACCTCACGATCTCCAATAGAGACGGTGTCCATGAACTCGCCATCTATAGGAAAGTTACATCGACCGATACTACTGTCCACGGCAAATCGTTCTGCCCTGTCGCCCATAAATCCGCTGCATTCAATAGCTATGTCCACCGGTTGACCAGTATTCCGCTTGGTCAGACCGCCTTTCAAAGGGAGCTATCGACTATAAAGCACTTGGCCAGGGTGAATGAGGTGAGCATAGACATTGACCTCATGGTCCGGAGGAAGTTGACTCGGAAATGCCTGGACTCCACTACTTCCCTCCCCCGCAATCCAACATTGGAGAGTAGGAAGCGTTGAATAAGGCTCCCCTTCTTGGGGAAGTTTTCTTCTAAATTAGGTAGCGTACTCCGCCCGTTTGGGTTCCGACCAGTTTATTATAACCTTAATACTGTAAAAAGTCTTTTTGTCAAGTTAAAGGACCCTATCCCATTGCTCGAAAAAAGTGGCGTCTACAAGGTGAATTGTAATGATTGTAAAGGGATATACATAGGCGAGACTGGCCGTCAACTTAAAATTAGAATTGACGAGCATAAGAAAGCTTGGGAGAAAAAGAAATTGGGGGAATCGGCTTTTGCGGACCATCTCATTACCAGTGGTCACTGCTATAAAGAGGGGTCCGAGACCCTCCTCCACAGAGAGAACTCGTACTTCAAACGAACGGCGCTTGAGCACATTGAAATTATTCGGCACCTTAATAACGACAGCCTAAATGTGCTAAACAGGTACATACCTGATGAGGGATTGATTGAATTAGTTTATGAGTATGATTCACATCGTGATGACTCGCTGGTTCAGTCATGATCTCGTCGGATGTTCTCCTTCCTAGCGGTAATTGGTTTCAGTTGCTTTCATGTCACTGTTGACAATGGTTTATTAATCGAAAGCGCTCCAGTGTATAATCGTATTTCTGTGGCTTTGTTTAGTTTACTCCTAGATTTACCATTTTGAGTATTTCATTCGTTCGGTATGCTTGGCCATAACTTGCAGGACCGTATAAAATCTAGAAATACAGTATTTAGAACAATAGATTGAACCAATCACAAGGCAGTATGTTTTAGCCAATAAGAACACAATGTCATATTATTGTAAGAATAAGTTTCTAAAAAGTGAACCAATCACAACACAGCATTGTTATAGCCAATAAGATCACAGTGTTATACTATAAAAACTCATGGTTAAGGCCTTGTTCTCCAGTTTTGACACAACTGATGATGGGATAACACCCGAAAGTACTCTTGAATAAGCAACTAATAAAGTAGATTTGTACAATTGAAAAACTCTTTCTCAATAACAGGACTAGGTGTGAGCATTTTGCCCTCGGCCGAGGTGCATTCAGCAGAAACAAGTAGGTTGAGAGGGAAACACAAGAACGTAACAGTAACAAATTTTTTCTTTTATTCCAAAGTCTCAAAAGGTTCATGTCGAAATGATAAAAGTAAATTTTTTTTAAATAAAATAATAAAATAAGGTCAGAAAATTGAAATAAGAGTCCGAAAAAATTAAAAATTAAAAAAGTAAAGCGAAATGAAACACAATGAAACACGATATGAACAGGAATGTTGTCAGTAATTTAGATGTAAATTTTGAAACAATAGAAGTTAAAATCTACCGGCTTCGAGAAATAGGGACTCATCTCATCATCGGCATTAGAACAAGAATGAAGGAGTGACGAGACGTGTGGTCAAGAGTCGATTGGTGAGTAATCGAGCATGAACCGAGTTAGAGAATTCACGAAGGTAGCCGATATAATTCTTTTGGCACGTTTTGACCGGATTTTTCGAATTCTTCTAAACGACTTAAATATCCGTTCTTCGGAGAGGGGTGGATTATTTTCCATTGTAAATCGTCGAAGTTATGTTTCGAGGTTGCACAGTCAGTGTCGAGCGAATGCTGATATATCATTTTTGGCGTTGAGGGAGGGAAATACTCTTATGAGGCCAGCCAAATTTCTGTAGTCGAGGCGGGTGTTCGTAGAGCCTATCTTTGAGTGAACGTCCGGCCTCTCCCATGTATATTTCACCACAATTACAAGAAAGGCGATAATACTCCTGATCTTTCATTGGCCGCGATAGGGTCCTTCAACACTGACAATTTTTGGAGGGTAGTTGATGGTGTGTAGAAACCAGTCTTATAGCCAAATCTCCGGAGTTCGTACTGTTACATTCTTGTGTTTCCCTCTCAAACTGATTATGATAGAACGTAATTTTGAGGAGTCCGTCCACTTTAGCAAAATACTTACACCAAGTAAAACGTGACGTCACTGTACTCCAGTTGTATCTTAATCCAGTTCTATGGGTGAACATAGAGAAGAAATTTTTTTTTTTTTTTTCAATTAATTTCTTCTCGGAAAGAAATTATAAAAATTTATGGAAAGTTTGAACAGTTTAAAAGACAAAAAAACATGTGTCATTTCTCAAAAAAAAAAATGTTTTCCCTTACCAAAAGATTTTTTTAGAACATAAAAACACGTTTTAAACATTTCTTCGAAATAAAATTTCTTCTTTCATGTTTTCGTTTCCATATAACTTTCCAGGAAATTTTTCATATAGACCCCATTCAGTCCATTCCCAACTGGATTTACAAAAATTCTTTCCAGATACATACAGTTCCAATTTCCAAATAAAGTACGCGCAACTGGAGTCCCTGAACGGTACCAAAAAATTAACCGACGCTGAGAAATGTGGGCGTTGTTACAATCATAATAGAATCAGAATGAATATTTTTCTGATCCTGATTTCTGAACGAGTTTTTGAAAAATCTGTGACCGCACGCTGAGCAGTTGGGTACACCCACGTTTCTAAATGCACCCCGGTAGGAGGTAGGCGTTACTCTTTAGTGCAGTCCGTTCGTTCCTGAGCGCACCCGATTATCAACACTTCTTATCATGAGTGATAAGAACGATTCAGTCGAGGTACTGCATCTTTCTGATTGGCGTGTTCGCCTGTTCACAATAAACTGAACTCTGAACTTCGAAAACGAAAAAGTTGATTTCAAACATCTACTAACTTCTTTCTGAACTTATTTCAAGTTTTTCAATCTGCTGATCAAGCGGTACCACCCTTCATGATGGAAGAAGTTCGTCGTTATTGAAAAATGGATAAAAATAGGTAAGAGTTTCCTTCCTCTCCTGTGTGTAAGCAATAGACAGAATTTCACTACATCTTTGCCTTTTACTGTTGTAGATTTTCTCTGCTTCTCCTGGAGCCGGGTGAATATTATTTCGAAGATTACAGCGTGTATTTATCTTCGGAGAGTGCAATATTTAACCAAAAGGATATCAGCAATGATTTGATTGGAAGACTCAGAATTTGTTCAAAATCGCTGGTCTTCGATCCAAGAGTTCTTTCTAAACCGATAATCAAAATTTCGTTCAAGGAATGTACGGAAATCAAAAGATTCGAGTGCAGGTATAATGGTGGTCTAAAAAGTTGACACAAAACTAAAAAATAATTCGGAAATAATCGTTTGCTTACCCCCATATTCTAGTTTGTTCTCCGAACATAGCGAAATAATTTCTATCGAGTGCAATGTCTTTGTCGAAATGTTACCAGGAAATATTTTAGCTCCCTATATTTTTAAACACGTGAGTTACATAGAATTGCTTATTGTGGTCTTGTTCCACTGTCATCATCAGGAATTTTTATCGTCCTTTCTAGGGTACCACGAAATTTTACGTCCTATTCAATTATGGTAAAGTAGAAGACTACTTATCGCACATTAGCCAATTGCATAGAGCATCCTCGCTTCCGGTGGCTGAACAAAATCAGATGGTGAATCAAAGCATTAGAAGACACGGAACCTATAAGTATTCCTTATGCTATATTTTATCTAATTCGTGAATGTTTGTGTAAATGTATTCAGATAGCCGCTATCGCTTATGATCGGCAATGCAGAACCAATTTCGATCGTATGTGGCTAAATTTTGATGAAAATTTCGTTTTGGAAACTATAGGAAGTCGCATAACACCTTTGGTTGTGAATCCTGGCAAAATAGTGCTTTCAAATTTAAATTTATTCTTCCAACCATTCAATAATATTGAAACAGTAAGCATAAATGATGACGATATCATTCCAAAAAACATAAATCACCAAGCATTTTAATTTACTTATTTCCATCTATATTTGCAGAATCAATACATCAAAATAAAATTGGAGAATATTAGGAATATAATCAAAAGAAGATTCTTATTACAACATGTTGTACGTCATTGCGTGAACTTTGGAGATTCAATCTTCATTCTTTGTTCATCAGTAATCGACACGTGCATTCTATTTTAGGGTTTAGAGATTTATTGCAGAGAGAACGGCTCCACATCATACCTATATTTATGTTTGAAATCCGAATCATCGCGGAATGACTTGTACGATGCTATCAAGAAGCAGCCGGCATTACGTTTACAAGAATCAAACCAGGAAATAATGACTTTGCAGTGGCAAAATGGAGCTATATCGAATTTCGATTATTTGTTGTACGTAAACAGGTTCGTGATTCGTTCATACTTGCTATTCATAAGCTTGGGGAAACGAGTATTTTAGAAAGTATGATTCGAGTGGCACACAAAAAATGTGTGCAGATAATCTGCTCTTTATTTTTGAAACTTATTTCAGCATGATATAATTTCTAGCATGGCGGATCGAACATTCAACGATCTAACACAGTATCCGGTCTTTCCTTGGGTTCTGTCTGATTATGTGTCGGATAAATTAGATTTGACCGATCCATCCTATTTCAGAGATTTAACAAAGCCAATCGGTGCTCTTAATCCAGACCGTCTAAAACGTTTAAAAGTGAGTAATTAACCAGATGAAAATAATCGTTTAGCGAGATTTTAATGAGGTATGACTTTCTCACGCTTACAGGATCGTTATCATGAAATGACCGCACCGAAATTCTTGTACGGATCTCATTATTCTACGCCTGGATTTGTGTTGTTCTATTTAGTTCGAAAATATCCTCATTATATGTTGTGTTTACAAAACGGACGTTTCGATCATCCCGATAGAATGTTTAATTGGTAAAAATTCAAATACCTATTTCAAACATACTGTCCTTGTATGGTCTTCTCAAATTTTTCTGAAGAAAATTTTGATTTCATTGATCAAGATTATCTTGAAAAATTTGTACTCGTTCCTATTCGAAGTGAAACGTGAGACTGCCGAGTAGCGTAAATAGGAGTCTTCACGGATAAACTTCGTGTCGGAGGAAAATATTTTCTACTGACAATGCAGACATCCTTCATGTTGAGTAGGCGGAAAAAGCCCCTTGCTTTCAAAAATTGTACTTTTGGAGAGTCCTCGTATCTTAATTTCTGTAATTACTTTTTTCTCGGGCTATTTCACAGTTATCCCTTATCTCAACATCAATTTCCTGTTTTTGATGGGTCGTGTAAATTACTAGAAAAAATTCATGTGATAAACTGCAATCTACGGGAAAACCAAAATAATCATCTGAGGAAGAAATCAAGTCAATTAAAAAAAATAAAAATAAAAACTATAAATTACATGAAGTTCTCAAGAGCGAGTTGAATAGAATCGTAGATAGAGTAATGCTGATGTATAAATTTAAATCACACGTATCTACAAAACGATGAACAAGGAAGAGGTAAAATTCTCGAAGAAAACGGGTCCTTTGCCAAAAAGATATGTACTAGTGCACGTGTTGTATTTATAACAGTCAATGTACTTGCATTTAAATGAATTCATGACAGTCTTCATCATGAAAATCAACTCTCAAATCGTAATTATCATCTTTCTCCTAAATTGTTTGTCTGCAGAAACATCAATTTAACTTTTACGACAGTGTGGAAGTTAGATTTTAACGACCTTTATTTAGCTTCCATAATCCTCACAAAATTTGCGTGGAAACATTGAAAATATTTAATTTTTGAATTACAGCATCAGTGACGTATGGAAAAATGTGCTCACAAATATGTCCGACTTTAAGGAACTAATTCCTGAATTTTACGATACCAATTTAAGAGGAGATTTCTTGACTAACATGTATGGCGTAAATTTCGGTTACAGACATGATGGCACAAGAATAGGTGATGTTGCGTTGCCACCTTGGGCCAAAGGTAAAAAAATTTCCTTCATCCTTGTATTATCTGTTGACTCGTCCCTATTATATTGGTATCATTATCATTTTCAAAGTATTTCGCGCAGAGGTACTAGGACTAAATTTTCAACGCCTTTTCTCTTATTTTACTACACAGATCCTGATGATTTCGTTTCCAAATTAAGAGAAGCTTTAGAATGCGATTACGTATCATCCAGATTACACAAATGGATTGATTTAATATTTGGTTACAAACAGAGTGGCGAAGAATCTGAAAAAGCTGATAACAGTAAATTTATTTATTTTTTACCTTTCCGTATCATCGTTATCCATTGTTATGGAATATTTCATCATTCACAGAGTTCTACTATCTATGCTACGAAGGCGCTGTCGATTTGAATGCGATCAAAGATTGGAATAAAAGACACGCGCTCGAAGTGCAAATAATGGAGTTCGGGCAAATACCAAAACAAGTGTTTAGAAAACCTCATCCAGCTCGTACTTGCGCCGTTTCAGAGATAGGAACTCATTTACCACAACATCCATCGGCTAAAATAGGTATCACTTTCTCGTTTCACCCATAAAGACTGCGTATCGTTTCTTACAACGAATAATTCGAGTTAATTGTCTTGATTTCTCAGTCGAGCCGCGTTAGTCATAAATATTGCTTTTGCCATTGTGATTGCTACAGATACTTCGATTCCATAGAATTTTTATCTATATTGACGTAAGGTGGTAGAAATATTCTCGCTAATGTAACCAGAGAAGTGGCTTAGCGGTTCTATACGAAACGAGGAGGTTCAGCGGCGATAAGAACGTGAACCAGCAGTACCACTTCTTGAGTTTACATTGGTGAGAATATCTCTAGGGCTTTATTGAGTGGCTGATAATAATTACGACCAAAGATTGATTATTCTGCGGTTTGACTGTTGATTTCAAAAGATGTGGGTGTTATTCGATTACCCCAAAAAAAGTACGAGCGAAAAATAAATTCTTCGACGGAAGAAATATTGAATGATGAAAAAATTCTTGATTATGTTGCAGAGCATTTTAGGAATCATGATTTCGAATACTACTGGAAGTGGAGCGAGATTAATGCAGAGCCAAGTGTTTCCTTTGAAACCCACAAAGATGAAGTGACCGATGTAAAAGTTTCCGAAAATTCGAGCGTCGTGTTCTCTGTAAGCCGAGACACGTTATTAAAAATGTATAATCTTCATGAACGTAGACAGGAGCGAAGTGTGTCACTGTGGCGAACTGCTTTATCTTGCATTGCATTATTAGATGATGACATCACAGCCATTATCGGTTCGGACTGTGACATGTTAGTTTGATATGCGCACTTTTTTCTTCGTTCAGTAGTTAGTGTGCACCGCACTTTTTCCATCTTGTTCTCCAACTCTTCATTTATTTCAACATTTTTTTCTTTTTTCACAAATATTGCAGATTAGTTTACAATATTGAATGCAGTAGCATAATCGATACAGTGAATGCTCACGAAGATGTAATCACTGGTTTATTTTGGTGTGCAAAAACAACGAGACTGATTACAGGATCTGAGGATGGCTTCGTACGTGTATGGCGAGCCAATGTGCCTTGGACTCCAATGAAATTATCTACCAGTTTACTGGCTGAATTACAACATGATAGTAAAGTACCTTCTTTTACGGTCTCCATGTGAGTATTCTGGATGTGCTCACGAGAAAATTAACCGAGAAACTGTTTATTTTGAAATTATTTTTGTAAAATATAGCGATGAAAAATTTATGGCGTCTGGTTCAGTATCTGGAGAAGTTTTTGTATGGAATCTTAATACTTACAAAGTTACATTTAAATTGACAGGTAGGACTCGAGTACCAATTTTACGAAAAAATTCGTTGACTTTCAATCTAAGTAGATTACGGTCTTTATAGGTCACGAAGGAGAAGTAACCGGTTTGCAATTTAGTCACGGTGCTGAAAGACTGATTTCCTGTAGTAAGGATCGTTCATTCAGGGTGTTCGATTTGACGACTGGATCTGAAGTTTACTGCAGAATATTAGACCAAGAATTGAAGTACGTTGGTAGATACTTTCCATAAGTCTTGATCACCTTTATTCATTTAGCCGGAGCGAGGAGATTGAATTAGGTATTCGATGATTTTTATAGAAACTTACGCAATGAATATTTGTTTCGTGTTTAGCTGTGTATTATGGGATGGATGTCGAGTTTTACTCGGAGGCGCTCTTGGTACGTTGTTTAATTGGAATTTGGTGAAAAATGCTATCGTTTCGAAAATCAACGCACATTCTGGTACGTTTGAACATGATTAAACTTGATTTGTATCAATATTTTGTAAAAGAATAAAGGATCTCGAACAACTTTCTTCCAGACGGTGTTGTTGTAATAGCGTGCAATAAAGACGGATCTGTGATAGTTACCGGCGGTCGAGACAGAAAAGTTTCCATCTGGCCGACTATTCTTTAAAGTGTCCTTGTTTTAATTATAGACTTTTTTTTTATTTCAATTTGTCAAACTCTGTTAATGATAATCATTATTTTATATTCTTCCTGTTTTCTACTTCTCATAACAACTTTTCTTTTCCGCTTATAACGTGAAACCAAATTTAAGAAAAAAACCTCAATCTTCTAAGAGACTGATTATAGAAAAAGTCCCTTTAACTACCTTTTTTGGTTGCTTTTATTACTTGTGATGATTTTTATTTTTAATATATTTTATGAATTGGGTTTTAATATCTTCACTTGTCAGACCCTGTAATGGAAGTTACCTAATTTCTACGTAGTGGAGTACTTTTTGTAGCGTTTACAACTTGCACAAAAAACTTTCTAAAATATTGTGGAAAATCTCCTCTATTGCAAAAACTAATTACAGCACTCCATTACTTGAAATCTTTTTTTCAATGTAATTCTGGTCTACGTTTTTTAGAATTCATCACTGCATAAATATGAAATGTTCTCAAGCATATTGTACACGAGATCGACAATTAATTTACAAGGTATGCCACAAATATCTGAGCTCACTTTCTCATGTTTGAAAACTTTCGTTCTCCCCTTCGACGGATCTTCGTGCACGCAAATTTATCCTTTGAAAGTACCTTCTTTGGTACCTTCGTATATTTTGAAATTATTGTAAAATGGGAGCTTTTTGTCAAAATTTTCCCGTTCCCACTTCATCGTTCGTGTTTGTCGCCGATCCTTATCCTATTTACTGTGCAATGAAAAAGTGGCATCGCTAACTCTGCTAGACAGAATCAGAAAAGGAGGTACAATATACGATCGTTAATGTCCCAGAATCCAATTTTCAAGATTAATTGTCGAATGATTATAATTACCTCTCTTTGGTCGGTAACCCGAACTAAAATGCAGTTGCCTCCTGTTAGATCTGTGTGTTAGTGTGTAAAATTAGTTCCTTCAGAAATGCGATTCTAGCGCTGACCGGTGCGATACGATGGATTTTCCTTATCACATGAACGCGACGCGTAAATAAGGCTCTAGCGTAAACAGTAATTCCTGGATTTTGTCCGAGACTGAAAGAAAGACGTAGAGGATTTTTGGAGACTCTCTAAACTATGAATAATTTCCCATTATAAACTGGACTTCAACCACTTTTGCTGATTTTCTCGTGACTTGCTAAACATGAAAGACGTTATTGATGTTCTGGAACTCCAGGGGCAAAGAGAAAAAAGTATTCGAAAACCTATCGACTACCGGTCACACGATGGCGTTTTCATAGGAAGTAGATACTTATTTGAATGTGGTAAATATCATCGGATATCTTATTGACACAATCGTACCGTTTTGTTGTTTTCTTGCTCATTCTGTATTCATCTTACAGGAATAAAAATCGGCTGTAAACCTCTCATTCTCACTACTGCTGCGCACATTTTTCATAGGTTTTTCAAAGAAGTCGACATCAAAAAATACGATATTTACGTAAGTACTTCCCCTTCTCTTCATTATTGCTTCAATATTCCACTTAAATACCGTCGTAAATATTAATTTGGACTTCACGTTTTTTCAGCTAATCGCGTCTACGTGCTTGTACCTGGCCTGTAAAATCAAAGATGAACCTCTTAAAATTCGCGACGTTATAAATGTATCTTACAATACCTTGTTTAGAAATTCGCTTCCTTTAGATCTGGGCGATCATTATTGGAGTATGAGAGATGCAATAATTCAAGCGGAGCTTCTTATTATGAGAATGATAAAATTTCAATTACCTCTGACTGATCCTCATAAAGTAATTATCACAACAAAATAGTTCTCGTGAATTTCGCAGATGTTTAAATTCTTAATTGATAACCGTACGTTGTTTCCAGTATTTATTACAATACTATAGTTCCTTGAAAGGTTGGCTTCATCCACATGACTCGAAAGAAATCCCTCTGATCCAAAATGCTTTGGCATTTCTTACGGTTTGTTATTTTCTTTCATAATTCATACATCGAAGTCAAATCTCTTCATTCCACTAATGCGACAGTATGCTATACAGGATTTTCATCACGATCCTGCAGTGATCAATTATAGACCGGAACATTTAGCCATCGCTGGTCTGTTTTTAGCTATACAGTGTCACGGTGTTTCTATTCCTGGAGAAGACGACGGTCTCACATGGTTTTCGGTATGAATACTTTAAACTTTTAGGGAGTTAGTCATGGACTATCAAAGTTTAATAGATCTTTTTTTCTGTTTCCAACATAGGTTTTCGATTGTGATCTTAATCGAGATAAAGTTTGGGAGATAGCTGAGCGAATGATGGATTGTTATGATAAAGAAGTTGCTGAAATTTTGTGAATGTAGGTTTTTAGAATTATACGAATTACAATATTTTTCCAACTTCTCAGTTCATCTATAATAATAATACTCATGTATCGAAACGATTTATTGTATGATACAAAAAACAATGGAAAACGAGAGAAATTTGACAAAGTTGTAACTTCGACTTAAATAATATTCACTTCACAACATTCAAGAAAGTGAACCATACTTGACGATTCATATGGAATTCCGTATTAATGTATGAAAAGATAATAATTAACTCGGCATGTAATTCGATTTGCACATATCTTCAACCTCGAGTATATTTTCCCCAGATGTGCAACATGAACACGGAAGCGATAAATAACAAAGACATTACTAGAACAGGGACTGGTCCACTAGAAGGAACAAGAATGAAATAAGTTTCCGAAGGTACATTATTGAAACAAGAGTTTCAAATAAAAATACTGACACTTTAACTCCAGGAGAATCATCCGTGTAAAATCTCCACATACCACCGCTTCCAGCTCCAGTAGCACGACTTCTCGTAGCCGTGGTCGTTGTTTTCCTAGATGGATGAAATATTGAAAAGGATGATAGTTTACTACAAGAACGTCAACTCTTCTACGAGAGTGAAAGATCTTTCTCACCTTTGACGAACAGTACTACCGGAAACTCTTGGGCCAGATGGTTTCGATGGTGACCGAGAACCTGCTCCAACAGACGTTGAACTAGCTGCTGCTGGCTGTAAATTAACACATATTATTAGTGGTGAAGAGGAAGCATTTAAAGGTATTTTTACTCAGAAAAAGACGAACCATTTTTGTAATTGGAGACGTACACAACTAAAATGACAAAAGACAGGGATACTTTGAAAGAACGATGAAGCCACGAACTCAGATCTAGGATTGAAATGCCACTTCGAAAGAAATAATATCAAGATTTGAAATTATCAACATTTATAATAGGGTTGTCGTAGTAAAATTGAAGTAAATACTAAGGTTTTCATCTCTTGTAGTAGTGGTGAATACTCTCTTTTTTTGTGTATATGTGTACACGTGTACGTTGTTGTCATTTTATGATGTTGGTGACGTGTCGAAAGTGCCTCAAGAGTCAAAGACTGCGACAAGAAGCTACCTTAGGTCTGACTGAGCTCTGATTGGTTGAAAGTTGACTTGAAGCTTTACGTAGCGCTAGTATCGCTCCCTACCCAGTTTACTGATAAAAATACCGAGCATAGTACGTTGCTCTGTGTAAATTGGACTTACGATCCCATGATCAATATGAATAATATACAACCCTTTATTTATTATTACTCGCATTGAGCATTTCTGAGAAATCAATTCTGAGTTTGCGGTTTCAATTTTCCGAAATGGCTGGAATGAAAGGTAAGTTTCTCTTTCCTCTATTTGGATACTCAATCGAAATCGACTTGTTACGAAGAGTCGAAGGAGAGTTATTTCGTGATACAATAGTGACGAAAATATATCGCTTATCACATACTAATTCTCTTGGTATTGTTTGCTTTGTTCTGTTTCATGCTCCTTCTCGTTTGATCTAAATCTATAGCGTAAGTGAACCTCTATTATTCATATTCTTACGTTCTAGAATTAAAAAGCGATGATGGTTTTACCCGCATTCGATCAAGTGGTCATGTTCACTAATGTAAACTAAACTATACTTTCGTTTCCACAGATTGTTAACGTTGGCGTTCATGGGATCTATCGGGATGACTTTCATCATTCTAGCTTGTGCCATGTATGCGTAAGTATCGTTGAAGTACAGTTTGAATGACAAACCATTGTTTTGTACTCTGGTACACTCTACTGTCCCTTGATTCTTACAGATGTTGGTGGCCAATGATAGTAGTTGTATTTTATGCTTTGCTGCCACTACCCACAATGATAGCTAGACGGCAAAACCAATACGGTGGCCAGGGTCAACCTCTAATGGATCTCGCAATTTTCTTCAGTATGGGTTTAATCGTATCGTCTTTCGCTTTACCTATCATATTTGCTGGACTTGATAACGCGCTTGTAAGTGAATAATTATAACTCACACTGTGTAGGATTTTAATTGTTGCGTCTAGACGGGTTTCTCATTGTAATTAGGAGTGTAATTGACGCAATCGAAAATCCTTTGTTCTCAGTAATAGAGACTTGGTCGAAGAAAATTCATTGAATACCTCATTTTTAACGCAAATTTGCTCTTTCAAGCTGCAAATCAGTGTAAGAACGAGGAAAACGATATCACAGTACGAAATCGTAAAAATCAATTTTAGAGTATACCATATGACGTACCTATCGGTCCGTAGACCGCCCTCAAAATAAGAGAAATGTAGATGGGGAGTACGAATAAAATGGAAAAACGCCTGGTGGACGCTAGCTCTTCTGTTTTTTCGTCATCATGATTATTCTGTTGAAACAAAGGAACATGAAAATTATTTCTTTTTCTCCATTAAAATTCGTATTGAAGCTAGTCTTAATAATTGCATCATTTTTCATTGAATGTCTCTCTTACAGTTGTCCCCTCCTCGTTTTTGAGGCGAATATGGATTCAATTCTTTCATCTCGGCAACAACTTTCCTAAAATTTTATTTTAAATATGTTTCACCATCGTGCATAATTTTTGAAGATACAGCGGTATCCATTCACGCCAATACCATAACTGCCTAATTATCTAAATTGAAGAGACCGTTTACAAGTTCAGCGTATAGTTGGCGCAATAACGTTGGGTAGAAAAAAAGGCTTAAAAATTTCGTGTTCGTTGTCAATTTCCAGCCTTCAACCCCAGTTTTGATACTGTTATGTTTGTCTCCTGCATGAAGGAGAGTGTTGAAAGATGTCGATTAGAGAAAACAAAAAATTTCAATCTAGTGAACAGACCCCTCCCTTCCCTTCCCCTCGGAAATACTTGTACGTTATAAGAATAAGAAAACAAAGATTATGATAACGACAAGAGGAGGACGAGACTTATTTTTATTTTTGTTCTTTGTATTCTTTTTGTCGGTATTATATCTTATTTTAAAAATGATCTCTCGATTAATACGTACCTACGTCATAATGTGTATATCCTCAATTCCGATCAGTAATCGATAAGTCACGACTCGTTCTGAAAAATTTTACCTTAAATCTATTCCTGATATAATATGTCTTGATTGTTCGGAAGCGTTTGAAGAGGAAACTATATTTGGAATACTACGATCAGTTTTTTTCTCTTTCCCTCCCTATTTCAATTTCTGTCGAAGTCTCGTGAAAAATATTCTCTTGATGTGGACGATAGATTTGATTACTCACCGAAGAAAAATATAGATTAGATTTCTAGAACTGTTCGCTTTACGGGTTTTGACCAAGGAAAGAAATTCCAGTTTCTGACAAAAAAAAGTGACTCTGTTATTCTTATTGTCTTCAGATTTTGATTTATTATGTTGTGTGTTTCAGATTACTGGGCACGCCTGCCTCCTAACTTTGGTAGGAAATATTGTGATTTACTTTACTTTTATCGGTTTCTCCATGATGTTCAAAGATGAAGCATTATATAACTCGTGGTAAATCAGATTATGTGTACTCCTGTAAATAAGCTGTACTTACATTCTATAAAGAAGTGTTTACTTTCATATCTAAGTTTTGCATTTCAACTGTTCGTAGAAAAGTTGAGGAGATAATTTACCAAGTTTTTTAAATTTACGTTTTCCTGTACCTCGTTATAAGTTATTTTTATTATCGCGATTACATCGCACTCATCATTTACGTATGGTTTTTGTACATGATATTTTACAAAACGAATGAACTATTCGTTTAATTTCGTCCTCGTTTTCGGGCATGAATGGGAACATTAGTCATTTGTATTATTTTCTAATGTTACTTAGCGCGCGTCGGAAGAACAATTTTTCCTAATAAATTCCCAAATATTTAAATTATTTAGTTGAAAAGAATTTGTGTTTTGCCAAAATGTTTGATAATTTGATGATTTTATGTAGATAGTGGTATTATACTCGTAATTCTATGACGACACTGGAGAAGTTGATGATGTTATCTTATGAGATTGCAAAGTACGTAAAATAAAAAACTCATATTTTTGCACTAAATCCGGAATTACGGCAGAGAAACAAACTTACAAATTCTAGTATCGATATATATTGTGTTACATACCCTAAGAAAATGCTGTACAGACTAAACAATTATTGTTCAAAACCCTGATAATGGATATTAAAATTGGTGTTCCAGTCGAGCTAGATGTACACCCAGATAATTCATAGTGTTCATCGATTTAACACAATTATCTTTTTTCGCATCCGTTTTTATCATCATTTCACCATCATTACTTTCTCTCGCTGAGAAGCATTCTCGATACATGATAAAGCTAACGAAATATGTTCTGTCGTCCGTTGACCCGCTCGCCAAATTGCTCCGAATATCGTATTACATAATTGTAATGGTGCAAGCTGATTTAAGTCAGTAAAAGATAGTTTATTTAGGTGCCATTTTGGAAAATATGTGCATGGATCCATGAACGAGGTTAACGATGGTTGTCTTTATCGTGAGAAGATACATATTTGGACGGTCGAATATATTATATATTTAGAATATGGAAGTGAGATTGAAGAAAGTAGTTCGATCTCGAAACGATAGGCAGGTTATCCATGAAAGAGGTGAGGGGAACTTTTACCCGAAAATTTTGGTTGTATTTGACTACTGTGCTCGTAAAAACCTCGCTAGCAAACTAATGTCGACTGGAATCCTGGATAAAAATATTTCAGGGTATCCTACTCCACAAAGAAGGAAATTTGACTGTTGTTCTCTGCTAGAACGGTGTGTTCACTGGAGGTGCATCAAAAATGTGCATAATAGATGGGCCTAAGCTTCGAAATAGAAGAATGAAATAATTGTTCCCCGAGGCCACCGTCCAAATAATCAAAAAATTATCAAGATACTTTTGTAAAGACTAGAGATATAAGTAGGTATCAGAAGTTTATGATATTGAAGTCTCATGAAAGGCTACACCTACCATGATCGGGAGTACTGACAGTTGTAGGAAAAATTCTCAACTTCGTACTTCACGATATTGCCATCGAAATTCATACAAATAAAGATATAAAAAATAAACGATTAACGTTTCGGTAATCATAATCATCTTAAGACCTCGAAAATGTCGGTCGTTTATTTTTTATTTCTACTTTTTTATTTTATTTGTGTGAATTTCGACGGCAGTGTCGCATAATAGAATCCTGATGACGATAGTTATGGATCACCAAGGAACAGAGCACGAAGAGAAAATAGCAACTATTCCACTTGTTTCAAATATTAATAGTTTTGTTTTAGGATTTCTTTTTTTTTCGAAGTCTATCGTCATGGTTCCAAATGAGAAGTAATATACAGTAACAATTGAAACTATTCTAGTACTTGTATCAATTTCTTTGCGTTTTCAATTCGGATTCATTTTTCTCGAGTACTGCTTCTCATACTCATTTCCTTTCGATGAAGAAATTAAAGCACGTGCAGAATGCCTTTTTATCCTCAATTTCAAATCCACTTTGTACCCGACGTTTATTTGTTGACACGGGAAAAGATAGATAATAGGTTTTATTG
Source organism: Aspidiotus rigidus (assembly GCA_035079385.1). Taxonomy (NCBI): domain Eukaryota; kingdom Metazoa; phylum Arthropoda; class Insecta; order Hemiptera; family Diaspididae; genus Aspidiotus; species Aspidiotus rigidus. Next base: position 13,289,826 of record JAVHKY010000003.1, on the reverse strand, counting down.
AATTTATACGAAAATTACAAGAATTTATTAGATTACAACATCATTTTCTTATTCACTTAAATTTTCCAACTATATTACGATAAAATTTGCTTCAGATAATAATGTGGATTTAGAGCGCTAATAATTTGTAAATTGGAGTATTACATAAATTCATAAAATATATACGTTGCCCAGTCACCGTCTTATAAAAAGAACGGCGAATGGTTGAGTTCAGAAAAGTGTTCCGTGAAAACACTCTGCGAATGTAAGAATGCTGCTTTATGAGCACACTGCACTACTGCAGGGACGCGTACTGGCCCCTATAAAATCGAAATCATTTGATGTAAGTACACAATTTTTAAAATTTGAAATTTTTAAAAAATAATACTCACACAATAATTGTAGTACATATGTGAGGCCACATATGTCATTCGTTGGACTTCATTCGGATTAAACCCGTTTGTATCATGTATGACACGATAATAAGTAGGTGTAACCGTACCCTGACGGATAGACTGACTGATAAGATAGAAATCGAAGCTTTATGGATCAAAAAGAGAAAAATATTAAAATTACCATTATATGAAATGAAATATAGTAACCTATATTTTATTCTAATTAGAAATGAGGTCAACTCTGAAGACTGAGAATTTAAGAACTCGGAAAATATGATAAAAAGTAATTCTTACCCTCATTTTGATACTATTCAATACAGTATTGAATTTTCAGTAATTTAAACCATTCATTAATTTTGACGTCAAGGAAGTATAAGTAAAATAATGGCACAACTAAGCAACTGTATGACGTGCAATTTCTCCAAAGTAACATCCCAGGCGGGAAAGAAGAATGATACATAATCGTTTTATTACGAATGATCGGTAATAGATGAGCCTCACTCAGATATCAAAATAAAAGGCAATGTTGATGGAGGTGAAACACAGAAAAAAAAAAGTAGGACAAAGTTAAGCCGTAAAATTAGTTTCTTCATAAATAAAAACAAACACGAAGCTCTAATGCCGGAATCGATTTCAATTTGAGACAGACTAGTCAATAAAAAACGTAAATCCAAATTGATCAACTTACTGAAGTGAAGTACTTACCAGAAGGGTCTGGTTACTATGTCATCAACAACCGTTCCTGATGGAGGATTGCGCCGACTATCATAAAATCGAGCATTGATTCTCTTGCACACGATGATAAAAGTGATACCGGGCAACTTATCCGAATACAAATCTCGCAGATTGTCCTGAAGAGAAAACCGAAGAGTGAATTACTCGCATATTTCCTTTTACTCGGTCAAAAATTTCTTACGAGAAAAATTTATGGTGTACCTACCTCAATGCTCTTAATTTCGTTTTGGCGGACTGTTTCTTCCTGTCCCTCCCCAACACCGTCTCTATAGATGACCAGTTTTTCTGGTAAAAAACCCGTGTTTTGTTGATATCTGAGTGCGATCACTATAAACAGAATCAAAGGTGCAAAATATTTAAAATTACATTATTTACAGATTTTCCCGTCTCATCGGTATTTCTATGTATATTTCTTCGAATTCATAATTTGTACGTCATTTTCGTAGTGATTTCATTAAATTACAAACAATTGTTTGAAGCTTTTCATAAAAAAGGATGTCAAAGAATGAAGGAGTACAGATTGAAAAGCACACGACGATTTCTACGGAGATGATGAAATACCGCGGTTCCGTTTTGACAAAGTTAGCGAAGTCAATTTCACCTCAATACATCACTTTGCATGTAAAGCTACACATCGAATAAGAGGCAATCTCCAAAAAAACCTCCGTAATATGTTCGAAGTTTCAGACAAATTACAGTACTTACCACGAACACCCAATCCGAAACTCGGGCTGATCTCTTGTCCATTCATATGATGCTTTACCCAAGTAGTCATGCGTCCAAATGTCGGGTCGGTCGTTCCGACCATGGCACCGTAACTTCGTTTCCGGTCCTGCGGATCGTGGCACACGTCAAATCCTATTATGACAGTTCTGTTAAACTGTAGAGGATATGCAAATTTATTAATACACGTAAGAATACACATGTACGTACACAATTTGAGAGTTTGACCTGCCATAAAAATCTTAAGATACTGTACACAGAGCGGCGATCAGGATAATATCGTTGAGCATGCACAGTAAAATATTTTAGAAATCAAGAACATGAAGGGTGAAATTTACACTCGACTGTGGACCCATCTACTAAAATTTCGTTTTTGCTGGTCAAATTTTCTATTTACAGTCCTTAATAAATAATACATTATTTCACTCAATTATTATCTTTTGAAGATTTATGACTCAAAAATTACAAAAGACAATAATAAAATTACGAGGAGAGACTAGAAAGTAAAATATACTAAAGTGAGGTGTAAACATCAAAACAATAAATCGTTATCTTCTACATTCTATGATTGTAAAATCAGACCACGCCACGCATTAGATTGATTTTCCGTGACGTCAAATCACAGACTGCAGGTTCCAGAAGTACAAGCCTACGTATATAAATTCCCATAAGAGGATTATTGAAGTGTTAGATTATTTAATTAATTATTAATGAAGCATTTAAAAAAAAAAAAAGTTGATATTCGAGAAGCTCTGATTCTAAGCTTCATTTTGAATATAAATTTATCACCTATTATCATAGGTCCATATGAAATCCTACAAATAAAGTGTTATAAATTAATATTCAAAATGAAACTTAGAATCAGAGCTTCGCAAATATCAACTTTTTTTTTTAAAAAAATGCTTCATTAATTAAATAATCTAACTTCAACAATCCTCTTATGGGAATTTATATATGTAAGCTTGTACATCTGGAACCTGCAGCCTGCGATGTGATGTCACTGGAAAATCAGTCTAATCTAATCCTCTTTGTTCACACTTAGGTCACAGCATCGTTGTATTCAAAATAATTTCGAGATTTGTGATCGATGGTGCTTAGGGAAAGTAAACAAACTCTTTTTTTACACGGACTTTTCCATAAGAAGAAAAATTGAATTCGATCATTTGCTCATATATTTGAATAGAAGAATAAAGTGAGAAACGAAAAATACATTCTCAAATACTTGAGATCTTCCAGATCTTGATTATCAACGTTGAATTCCTTATATTTATTTCTTATTTTGAAATACTAACACATGATTGAAAAATGTTCCCTGTGTACTCTTATGGGAGTTGATAATGTTCTAAGCACCATTGCATGATACTATTGCAAAATTCTGCGATACTATCGCAGAATATCGCGCACTATCGATCAAAATTGCTCGATGTTAGCAGTTAGTGACGTCACGTGAACGAAGAGGATTACTAATAAACACAATTCGCTTACACATTTATTATACTCAGTTCACGTTAAGGAAGGTAGTGTTGGGTACTATTGGTAGAACAGAACTATCCATACTATCGATAGTTTTCCTGTTGAGCTATCGATACTACCGATTGTATTGGTAACTGGAAAACTATCGATAGAACATCACCGCTATATCGTCACTACCGATAGTATGTATTTTTCAACAATAATTCTGTCATAATATGTTACTATTATTTTTTTCCTTCTTAAAGTGAGAAAAATTGATGAAAGAAGAAAAATATTATGTAAACTTTGAATGGGACCAAGAAATAAGAAAAAATTGTGTAGAGTATAAAAATTGGAAATAACAGAGGAAAAGTATGAGTGATTTTTTTCTGAACACTAGCGCACCACTGCTCTAAATGGATGAAAAGGAAACACTATCGGTATATTGATACTACCCATAGTTTTCCGGAAAATTACCAAATAAATAGATAGTGTCAGGAGGAAGACTATCGGACTATCCGTAGTTTCAAACTATCGGTTTTTGCCCATCACTAAAGGAAGGATCTTCGGCATTGGGATGTTAACCCAAGTTGCGTAAGTTGGTAGCCGTGCTCGAACGTGTGGGGGATAATTTTAACGTACCATGCTTCATGATGGGGAATTTGCAATTTTCAAATACGATTTAAATTATTACAATTTGTAATATCAAAAAATTATATCCTATAAATTGTTTAAACACTTCAAGAGAATCGATAACTGAAAGAAGTAATTCTAATAGTGAAGTATTGAGCTATCTACGACTAATTGAAAATCTCTTTTCTTATGGCCGAATACATTGAACGTAAAATCGTCACCCAGAAATTTAAGCGAGTGCGGCGAGAGAGGAAGGCGATTCTAGCGCTACCAAACATAGGTTAACATCCCAATTCTGTTCTCGAGTTATGAACTTCTATCCTTCCTTAACATGAACAGAGTATACATGCCAAGAGTGGTAAGCGATTTGATTTTAGGGCTTGAGCTTATGGCTTAAACTTACAGTTTGCAACCGAAATGATTTCAAACGGTCAATAGTTATCGGTCATACATTCTCAAAATTTGAAACAGTTATCGGTCAAACGGTCAGAAAATTTCCCAGAAAATATCGGTCATAGCTGTTATAACCGCTATAGGTAACCGTTTTATTTTTGGAACAGTTAACGGTTATTGGTCAAATGGTCTTGAACATTTGAAACGGTTATCGGTCAAACGGTTAACAAACTTTTTTTGTTTCGGTTATCGGTTATAACAGTCAACTGTTATATTGCAAACTTTATACTTAAACTTAGAGAAGAATTTCTTTTTGCTTAAACTCAACGCTTAGGGTAGGTATGCTCTACCTTCGATGAAATTAGGGTTTGCAATGTAACAGTTATACAACTGTTATAACCGATAACCGAAACAAAAAAAGTTTGTTAACTGTTTGACCGATAACCGTTTCAAAAATAAAACGGTTATAGCGGTTATAAAACATAACAGTTTCCGACCGATATTTTCTGGGAAATTTTCTGATCGTTTGACCAATAACCGTTTCAAATTTTAATGAGAATATAACCAATAACCATTAACTGTTTGAAATCATTTCGGTTGCAAACCCTAGATGAAATGGTAACTTAGAATACCTCTCAGGAGTCTAATATTGCACAGAATGCGATCAAACTTTGAAAATTTATAGTTCAAGGTTACAGAATACCGCTAATTAGTTTATAAGTAGTGAATATTGTAAATTTATTGTAAAAAATAATTACGAATATTACACGCTCAGAACCAATTAGCGGTATTTCTGTAACCTTGAACAATAAATTTCCAAAGTTTCATCGCATACTGTGCAATATTAAACTCCTAAGAGATATTCCAAGTTACCATTTCTCAATGGTAGAGCATACCCTTAAACTTGAAGCTTATTTAAGATTTACGAGTTTCAACCTAAAACTTAAGCTTAAAGTTGAAAGGACAAAACATGTTTTTGTTAGAAAAAACATGTTTTTTCTGAAAACAAACATGTTGTAGTTGGAAAAAATATGTTCTTGTCAGAAAAATATGTTTTCACCAGAGCAACAATGTCGCCATTTTTTGGCACCATATTCGCATGAGGACACAACTGTAGGTGCGCTAGAGTCGTGCCCGAAAAGGGGATTCGGCAAAAATTGCCATAAATCTGTATAAAACTAAAACGGGCTGTATCTTTGTCAATAATTATTGAAAAATACCAAAAAGTAGTAAGAGCATTTTTTTATTATTTTCATTCATAGAATAACCTAAAAGAAGAAAAAATTAAGATTTCAACAATTTTCTGTAACATCCCCTTTTCAGGCAGCTTCCAAAAATGGCCACCACAGTTTTCATAGAGGGCGCCTACTTTGTGTCCTCATGCGAATAGTTAAATGGGAAATTTTACCAAATTGTCAAATAGGTACCTACGCAAATTGTACAGCATAGGTAGGTAGGTCTGAGACTTGTACTGTTTACAGTTTTTTTTTTTTTTTTCATCAGTTTGCAGGATCATACACAGACTACTTATTCTCTCTCTCACTGCCTCTCTTCCAGCTAGTCTTCCAACCAACCGACAAGAAATATACATACATCGTAAATGTATAGGTATTTATGCGGATCAGCAAAACAAGAGGAGCTGTCGGGATCCTAATTAATCGAATAAAGATAGAAATAATTTTTACCGTTGGTGCAGGGAATGTTACAATCCATGGTAAGCCACCGAGCTTACAATTTATTTGTATCGCTATTTTGGTTGCGATAGATTTAAAATTTTTGTGAGCAACTATTTTCGTCGTTACCACTTGCGACGGTACTGTAAAATAAATCAATGATGAAATAAATAGGGCTATACTATGCTAATGCATGATATCTCTAAGTATTATATCTCGGGCCATGACCGGATAGGTCGCCTACTTCTTCATCGAAGCCCTTGAAGCAAAATCAAACTTGAATTTGATATTTGGACAATTTCTCGAGAATTATGTTTAGTGCAATCAGTTTAATTTTCTATCGTTCTGATCAAGAGTAGTCGAATCTCAAAAAATTAAATATAATATAAAAAATAAAAATTAATCTCATTTGATTGAGCACGAGAGAAATAATAGGTGCCGTCTTGTAAATTTCTCATTCGAAATCAGAGTTTTTGAATAATATCTACGAGACAAAACGAAATTTCTACGTCAAGCATAGTGATGTCAACTTTTTGTTTGATTTAGCTCTGACAACTTTGACGAAAAAATATCCGAGGTAGCGAAACTCAGTGTGTTAAATACATCATATAACTCGAAGAAATACTAATTTTACCTGGTTTGTTTACAATGCAGAAACGTTTCACCGCACTATATCGCTTGGTTGATTTATCCGGAACCAAGACAGCTACTAAAGCAGGATTGTACTGATTTAGGCCTCTATCCAATGCGGCCGGGTACGCCGAATCAGAATAGAGCGAACCATTAACTTCAATTCTACAAGCGAACCATCATCAAATTTCGATTAAAAACTTGACTCCCTATCGAATATATTTCAATGATTTCGCTTAGCCTAGGTACTTATAGCTTACAGTTTGGCGTTTTCAAAATGCATCCCCATAGGTTTTCCCACCAGTTGCAGTTCCTTCTGAAGTAAGTCAGCTTCTCTCCGAAATCTGTCATGAAACACGAGGATCCAATTCAGACACGATATCGGCTGTGTCAGGGGCTTGTCGCGAATACTTTGCGACCAGTCGAAGTTGTCCCTCTGTTGCGATTCGAACCGCGTCCCATTACCGAAATGTATCATGGTTTTAGGTAACACTCTACCTTCGACCTTAACCAAACTTGTTTGTGGTTTGAGATTCCACTCTTTGAATGTTTCCAGGGCCTAAAACGGCATAGCATTTTTAGTATACCATTAAGTATTAAGAAAATGATTGCATATGCGCCACTGTGAACGTACCCTCGGAGAATTATCGATTCGTTGGCGTAAGTAGCTCGTGCGATCCATCCTTGGACCAGGTTCAGTTGCAGAATTTCGCATGATGGCCGACATTAACGAAAAATTACTCCTGAAAATTTATAGAAGAAAAAATTTAATCAGTAGCCTCAAATTACCTAGACCTATTCAAAAGTAACGAAAAATTCAAACAATTTTACCGTCTTACCTCATGCTATCGGTCATGCCAGTCATTACGCAGAGTTCCGGAACCAGCGATACAAACTCTTGGAGACCGGCTCGACGTTGTCTCGCGGTCGTCTTTGAAAGGAGTAACGGTTGTTTGGTGTCCTTTATGTTGATTCCGTATTGCTGTAATTATTTCAAAACAATTTAAAAAATTATTTTGGGATTCTAGAAATTTACAAAAGAAGTTCTAAGAATTGATACGGACCCCTTACCAAAAATAAAAACACTTGAATTTTTGTTTTTTAGGTCGTTGAAGAGAAATGAACATCACTCTCCCTCCCCCCTCGCCTTCCCAATCCAAATATTATAGCAATTGTGTACCAACACTGAATAAATTTACTCATTGGGTAATCGATTTTAAAAAGGTCGCATAAGATTCAAGTTTCTTTTTGTTTTTTGAGAAAGCATGAAATCGAGCGCTTCTCTTCCCGTGGAACTGTACATTAATTATTGTGAAAATTCTCATCGTACTTTTACACAAAATTAAATTACTGATTGAGGAAAAAGAAATCATTCATGACCGGATTTCTGCGATAAATGTCGGACATTAATTAAACCACCTCAATTTCTTAGTATAGACCTCTCTGTTTTGAAAAGTTACGTTTAATCGTTTATGAAGTACTTTATACTGAGCTGGAAGAGAAAATTATGTTCTTAAAATTTTCAGCTTACTCTTTTATAATAATCTAGTAGTGTCATGTCTTCTTTTCGTATTTTAAAAATACTCATCGGATTTGAATCGAAGTCTACGTCGGTGATTTTGTAGGTCTTCTCATTGTATTTGGTCGTAACAACACAACCGAGGATTTGACTTATGAAATTTTTCTGCCAAGCAAGAATGAACATCGATAGAGTACTTTTAAACAAAATGCAGGTAGATAAAAAAAAAAAAATCAAAATCGAAAATGAAGTACTTTGAAATTATTTCTATCTTTATCGAACAATTCTTGTATTAGCTGATAAACCGTATCGGTTCTCGAGGGGCGGAAGTGCGAGTCCGCGCACATTAAAATGCTCCTCTCGAACTGATTTATTCGGACTATGTACCCCGGTAAGAGTTCCAGCCGGTGCTCTGGAATAGGGATCTGAAAAAGTAGAGAGAAATTATTTTTAACAATTTCATTCCTCAGTGGGGAATAACAATAATACATTATTGTTCACGTACTTTTTGGGTAAGATCGTAAAAGTTTCGACGAATTTCTTTGAATCCACACACTTCCAGAACCTTACGAGCGACGATATTGAAAAAGTGGACATTCTGATAATCCCCCGGTTCCAATGTGCCCACGCGTTTTACGGTGATTTTCACAGGTGTATTATCAGATCTTCTGATGGAAATCAATTCTAATGGCTTCTTATGTAATTGGAAAAATTATCGTAGGAAAAAATGGGTTAAAAATACGATATTTAGCGAGTGAAATGATCTTGACTGCTTTGGTTAGAATAGAGAAGGAACTTACTTTTGTACATAAGGGTCTGCGAGAGAACGCTGTCGATCCATCGAACATTATGTCCCGGATGCCTCCAAGTTGGGTTCTGTGTTCAAAAAAATAATTTTTTTTCATGAAAGTCCGTTCTTCTGCTGGTTCGAATTGCACATCATGTTTGTAGATAGTCCATTGTTTCGATTCCAATTCGAAAAAATTCGACGTTAGAATTCTCCTTTCACCGACCGTGCCTGAAGTACCAGAAAAAAGTGAAATTTTCAAAAATTCTCGGAAAAGCTCTCGTATTAAAGCTCACATTTTTAAAGATAAACGCAACATGTACCTTGTTTTCCGGTAGGTGGAAGTCTAATGGGTGAATACAATCTATCACCTTTTTCGACAGGTTCATCTTCGTCAGCTGGGAACAAGATTAGATATGATCAAGTTTGTAACATTATACGTAACAAATGTAGCGGATCAGCAAAAAAAGTTCAAGTTTGAAGAAATTATAGAGGTATAGTCTAGACTTTGAGTCATCATTTGAAAAAGGAAGAGAAAAAAAGGCAGCGAAATACGATACAGGCAGGAGGAAAAAGATTTTACCTATATAATATTATAGTATTTGACGATTTATATTCTTTGGCCGTAAAAAAACCCAGAAGACCAAGCTACGGTCTTATACAAGAATTTTAATCGTAAAAGGAAGAGCCATTAATAATTAATCGAGTGGGGGAAGAGTTTCGCTAATTCGCTTTCTTGTCGAAATCCTATAATGAAATCACGCTTCTTCTGATCATCATAGTGATTTGCACACAAATTCCATAAAACAGGTTTCTGTTTAAATTCTTTAAAATCCTCACTGCATGGAACCGAGCGTATAAACCCTCTTTCCTTCATAGATCATGCAAACGAAGAAAACGAAGGTTTTTCCCGCACAAATTTTTAATATTTAAACAAAAAAAAATTTGTGCGGGAAAAGCTTTCGTTTTCTTTGTTTGCATAATTATCCTTGCACGTATAAACAAAATTCCTTTTAGTTTTCATAGATCATATATAATTATGTAGTTCTACGATCCAAAAGGCTCTAGCCTGGTAAGGGGGGGAAAATGGCCTTGGTCGGAAAATGTTTCAAATGTCCGTCAAAATGTTCTCCCCGATGAGAAAACTCGAAATCCAAAAAATTGGACCCACTCGCTCACCCACATGGGATGCAGAGTGATTTTTAGGCCTAAAATCCAAATGGCTATTTCTCAGCCAATAATGATCGCACAGCGATGAAACTTAAGGACATTTCAGTACATGTGAACGTTCCTCCATGGTACTTTTTTCAAAAAAAAAACACATTTTCCCTAGTTTCTAGCTATAACAAAACTTCAAACTCGAATAAAAAAAATCGGGGGGGGGCACCTGGGGAAAATCATTCATTTGAAGCGCCATACCCTCTACTACAACATATATGAGTACCATAGTCCTCGGTGAGGTGCAACATTCCCAAAAAAATCAATATTTAATGAATTTCTGTGATTTTTCCATGAATAGCGGGGCGAACTATGACTTCTACCGCAATAGACCGCGAGAAATCAATGGTCAATGTTCGAGGTGAAAAATACGCACTCCTCCGTGAGATGAAATGGGAATGTTGATAGACCAAAAATATATTTTTAGTACCTATTTCGTTTATCGATTTGGTCAATTCTTATGTAAACACGTCCACCGCCGAGGTGGAGTACGTTAGATTGAGAAAAATAGTTGAAAAATTCTCCAGTCGCTGGAACAGTCTGAAAATGGAAGAGAATTGAGAAAATCCACTTTTTCACCCTGGAGGACCGTGAGTTTTGGTATTTCATTCATCAATTCGTTCAATTTCTAAGTAAACATGTACGCCAAGTTTGAAAAAAATATTCAAAAAATTCTCCAGCCGCTGTAATGGTCTGGAAAAGACAAATAATTGAGAACATCCAATTTTTTACCCTGGAGGACCGTGAGTTTTGGTATTGCGTTCATCAATTAGGTCAGTTCTCACGTAAACATGTTCGCCGAGTTTGAAAAAAATGGTCAAAAAATTCTCCAGTCGCTGGAACGTTCTGGAAATGACAAAAATTAGAGAAAATCCACTTTTTCACCCTGGAGGACCGTGAGTTTTGGTATTTCATTCATCAATTCGTTCAATTCCTAAGTAAACATGTACGCCAAGTTTGAAAAAAATATTCAAAAAATTCTCCAGCCGCTGTAATGGTCTGGAAATGACAATAAATCGGGGAAATCCACTTTTTCACCCTGAAGAATCGTGAGTTTGGGCATTTCATTCCACAATTCGTTCAATTCTTATGTAAACATGTCCACTGAGTTTGAAAAAAATAGTCAAAAATCTCCAGTTTCTGGGATGCCCTGGGAATAGTAAAAACTCCAGGTAATCCACTTTTCCAACATGGATAACCGTGATTTTTCATATTCTGTTTATCAAGAAGGTCAATTCTTATGTAAATACATCCGCCGAATTGAAAAATAATAGTAAATAAATTCTCCAGTCGCTGGAACGATCTAGAAATAGTACCAAATCCAGAAAATCAACTTTTTCAACATAGAGAGCCCTGATTTTTGTTATGTTGTTCATCAAAAAGGTCGAATCTTATGTTAATACCTCCGCCGAGATTGAAAAAAAATGTCCAGAAATACTTCAGTCGCTGGAATAGTCTGAAAATGAAAAATTGAAAATATCTGCTATTTGAACTTGGAGAATCGTGATTTTTATATTCTATTTATCAATAATGTCAATTTTTGAGTAAATACATCCCTATTTCGAAAAAAATATTCAATAAATTCTCCAGACGCTCATTGGTATGGTCGATTCTTCTAAGAACACTTACGTCGAGTTTTAATAAAGTTGAAAAAAATTCTCCAGTGGTTGGGACGCTCTGAAAATATTAAAAAATCAAAGATACACACCCGCCACAATGATTCATGTGTTACTTTGCCCCCCTCGAGTCGCAGCGGTACAAATTGTGTTACTGATAGCCGTGCAGCCGCATGATGTGGAGGAATCCTTTTCCGAGACACAAGAAGACAATCATCTCCTTTGTATTCTCATGCTCATGAATTCCAATACTTGAAGCATTGTCACCTCAACTTGAGAGGAGATTCCTGCACTTCATGGAAGTGCACGGCTCCCAGTAACACAGTTTGTACCTCTACGACTTCAGGGGAACAAAAATAAACATTCAACACTTTAAAGTAAAAGAAATGAATCTTAGGGGTGGTTGTGTATCGGTTTTTTACTATTTCCAGAGCGTCCTAGCGGCTGGAGAATGTATATACAATTATTTTCCAACTTGTAAGACTGATTAACATAAGATTTGACCTAATTGATAAACAACATACCAAAAATCAGGGCTCTCCATGTTGAAAAAGTGGATTTTCTGAACTTGGTATTTCTAGACCGTTCCGGCAACTGGAGAATTTATTGACTAACTCGGCGGATGTATTTACATAAGAATTGACCTTGTTGATAAACAGAATATGAAAAATCACGGTTTTCCATGTTGGAAAAGTGGATTACCTGGAGTTTTTACTATTTCCAGGGCATCCCAGAAACAGGAGATTTTTGACTATTTTTTTCAAACTCAGTGGACATGTTTACATAAGAATTGAACGAATTGTGGAATGAAATGCCCAAACTCACGATTCTTCAGGGTGAAAAAGTGGATTTCCCCGATTTATTGTCATTTCCAGACCATTACAGCGGCTGGAGAATTTTTTGAATATTTTTTTCAAACTTGGCGTACATGTTTACTTAGGAATTGAACGAATTGATGAATGAAATACCAAAACTCACGGTCCTCCAGGGTGAAAAAGGGGATTTTGTCTAATTTTTGTCATTTCCAGAACGTTCCAGCGACTGGAGAATTTTTTGAATATTTTTTTCAAACTTGGCGTACATGTTTACTTAGGAATTGAACGAATTGATGAATGAAATACCAAAACTCACGGTCCTCCAGGGTGAAAAAGGGGATTTTGTCTAATTTTTGTCATTTCCAGAACGTTCCAGCGACTGGAGAATTTTTTGAATATTTTTTTCAAACTTGGCGTACATGTTTACTTAGAAATTGAACGAATTGATGAATGAAATACCAAAACTCACGGTCCTCCAGGGTGAAAATTGGATTTTCTCAATTCTCTTCCATTTTCAGACTGTTCCAGCGACTGGAGAATTTTTCAACTATTTTTCTCAATCTAACGTACTCCACCTCGGCGGTGGACGTGTTTACATAAGAATTGACCAAATCGATAAACGAAATAGGTACTAAAAATATATTTTTGGTCTATCAACATTCCCATTTCATCTCACGGAGGAGTGCGTATTTTTCACCTCGAACATTGACCATTGATTTCTCGCGGTCTATTGCGGTAGAAGTCATAGTTCGCCCCGCTATTCATGGAAAAATCACAGAAATTCATTAAATATTGATTTTTTTGGGAATGTTGCACCTCACCGAGGACTATGTACTCATGTATGTTGTAGTAGAGGGTATGGCGCTTCTAATGAATGACTTTCCCCAGGTGCCTCCCCCTTCGATTTTTTTTTATTCGAATTTGAAGTTTTGTTATAGCTAGAAACTAGGGAAAATATGAATGGTTTTTTTTGAAAAAAAGACCATAGATGAATGTTCACATATACTAAAATGTGCTCATGTTTCATGGCTGTGCGTTGTTTATTGGCTGAGATATAGCCATTTGGATTTTAGGCCTAAAAATCACTCTGCAGCCCATGTGGGTGAGCGGATGGGTCCAATTTTTTGGATTTCGAGTTTTCTCATTGGGACAACATTTTGACGGACATTTGAAACATTTTCTGACCAAGGCCATTTCCCTCCCCCCCCCCCCCTTACCCGGCTAGAGCCTTTGTCTTCTTCTTTATATTTCGCTGCTCGCAAATAAATAATATTTTTTGCACAACGCTTTGTAAATGATGTCATGAGATGATTTGGGTATATCCTACGGCCTAGTAAATAATAATACTATTTTTCAATGGGAGAGTACCTCAAATTTTTTAATCTCGAATGTTTATTTTTTTTTAGTCATGTCGATTTTATTTGGAGGGGCAGTGCCCCCTCTGACCCTCCTGGCTACGCTCCTGAGTTAGTCTAAGTTACCTGCCTTTGTAAAACCCAAACTTGCAGAGTCTCAGTCTGGTCCGTGCTCATGTCAGTCCTACGCCTATGTTAAGCTAGTTTTCTCCTTACCACGCGTACCTTATTATGTGTACGTCATCTGAGAATGGAAAAACCGACTTCTTCAACGAACATTAACGAGGAATTCAGGTAATCAATTCCATGGGACAAATCGGTTTTAATATTGAGAATTCCGAAAAGTCTAACCGAAGAGTAGGATTTGAAGAAAATTTACAATATCAAGCTATTTATCACAGGAAAGAATATGGAGAAAACGCAAGGAACCTGTTTTATCAGTCATATGGGATTTGGTATTGAGAATTGAGGAAGGCCTAGACCTAGAAAAAGCTAGAATAAAGAAGTGATAGACCTATTTTTTCTCGAATAGTCAGACGTAGATAAAGCCAATATATGAAGAAGGTTTAGACCTACTGAAAACCTAGTATAATATAGTTTGAATTTGGAGCTATGTTTTGTTGTAGGAGGGTGATTCTGAAAGATTTCGACCTCTCGGCTATATGATTGTTTCTGTGTATCTATATATGATCGGACAGGGACTTGGAGAACGATGGTTTTCATCCGAGTTATAGATCATGAAAACTTGAAATTTTTTCATCACTTCAAAATTCCCCTCTCCTATCATATATGGCTCGAGAGTCGAATTTTTTTTCTGAGTCCCCTTCTATAATGTATAGGCTTAAGAGTCATAATTTTTTAAAGTTCCTCTCCTATTATATATGACTCGAGAGTAGAAATTTTTCCAAGTTTTTTGTTGGCGGCCGGCGCACGGCGAATTTCTCAAAAAGCCCTCCATAAAATAGGTTCCCTGTTGAAATTCCGACTTTCGAGCTATACATGATGGAAGGGGGGGGGGGGTCTTGAAAGCATTTTAACCGTCGCATTTGCCTGATGACGATAGAGACACCAAAATTAGGTAGCTCCTGTCCTATGAGAGCAATTTTTTGAATATTTTGGCGTCCTACCGCTCACCGTCCTGCAGAAACTGACCTACCAATCTAGTTATTAGGGACTGAGAAAAAGTTTCAACAGGGAACCTGGAACCTGTTGAAATTCTTGACGTCTCACCATACGCCGTCGAGCAAGAACTGACCCGAACCTAATAAAGGAGTTGGACTCAAAAAATTTCAACTTTCGAGCCATATCATACCACAGGGAAGAGACTTCCATTAAGATCTGGAAAAGTAATACATGATAAGAGGGGAGCAATGTATGACTGGAAAGAACTCAGAAGAATTTTAACCTTTTAGGACTCAACTTTTTAATATATCAAAACCAAACAGGTTTTTTGAATTCTTCGTTAAGGACGTCGTCATTTTTCGAAAATACATCCCCTCTCCTTTGTAAAGAAGATAAATTCGACCATCGTTTTGCCAGACGACGGGACGCTAATACCCTTTCTCATCGAGCGAATTCCCGGTTCAAATTTTTAATCGAATTCTTATTTTGACTCTCCCGATGATAGACATTTTCAGAAATAAATTCACTGATGAATACACAAAAATGATTTTCTTCTTACCCACAGTTAACTCGCCGAGCTCTTGAGTTGGCGGCGTTGTTTGACCCGCAGCAGCACCAGTTAGTCGGCCACGTCCTACAGGACCTTCGGGCGTAGGTGCAGCAGCAGGAGTTGGCTCACCCCGACCTTCTGCTGCATCAGGAGCAGAAGGCTCCTTTGGTCGACCGCGGCCTCGTTTTCGTTTTGACGTTCCGGCGGCCACCTAGAAACACACAAAAGAAAACAAATTTTTCTAAAAGCTTCTCGCGACAAGAGCACCAGCTTGAGCTGTTCTTACTCCTACCTCAGGCACGGCAGCAGCCGCAGCAATATTTGGGTCTACTACAGTGGGCTCATTTGCTGGCGCAGCAGCAGGAGTTGGCTCACTAAGACCTTCTTCTGCATCAGGAGCAGAAGGCTCCTTTGGTCGACGGCGGTTTCGTCGTTTACGTTTTTTTCCTTCAGCGGCCACCTGGAAACACATACACAAGAATAACTTTTTTGAACGCTTCTCGCAATAAGAGCGTTAGCTAATTACTAGTCGTGTCTTACTCCTACTTCAGGTACGGCAGCGGCAGAAGCATTTGGGCCTCCTTCTACATCAGCAGCAGGATGACCGCGTAATTCTCCAGCATTCATTTGTTCAATGGGTTGGTCATCCGCTAGAACATTGGGCTCTCTTGCTCGCGGTACTTCGGCAGCCATCTGGGAACATACAAAAAAATATTATTTTCAAAACACTTCTCAAAATGATTAGTTGGCGCACGATTTTGAAAAATAGTATAACTGCAAGTAGAAATTAGTTATTGATAAATATTTAATCTAAAATGTGGGATTGCCTAGGCATATTCGAGGAATAACACCATCTTCTCCTTAATCTTAGACAGGGGGTCCACATACTTCTCGTTATTTCTCTCTTAAAAATCAAGATAACAATGACGATATTTAAACTTGTACACCATGGCTTTCAACTCTTTCTTACTTTTTCATTATGCCAATACAAGACTTCGCAGAATTCATGAAAAACATGCAAACCACCTGTAGACTTACATTCTATTTAAGTACTCGTACATTAATTTTTTCAAGGTTGCCCGATTAGAATATCTTTTCCAGACACATTCTTCATGCATGTACTTGTACGTTTGCTCGCCAGCGTAGAGCACACGACATTCAATACGAAGCAAGTTTTGAAAAAATCTAAACTTATACAGACATATAAAGTAGCTAGTTGAAAAATCGACACTTTCCAAAGTCCTTGAAGTAGGTCGCACCAACTGATAATTTTAGCCTGCTTCAAATTCAAAATTGCCTAATCTTTATCAGCAGCGTTAGTAGTGACCTACATAATGATACATTAACGCTACTAACGCTGTTGGTGGAAATTAGGTGATTTTGAGTTTGAACCGAATTATATTGTGTACTACATTAGATAAAAGTGAGTTCATTCGGACTCAACAGAGCGATTGCTCACTAGCATCGTGTGTAGTAGTTGTAATTGTCAGGGTAGTAATTGTGCGCAAGGAAAGTGAAGATGCAATTTGGCTACATAATTATGTTAGACGTGGAAAATGAAGTCGAGAAAATCGCGAATAACTCGAGTAAAAGATCTGAAAAAGCTTCAGGATTGTTATTCCTTGTATTTGTAGGCAAAGGTTACCACAAGACATCTTAATGGTTTTTTGCTCGATAGTATCGCCATGTTGAATTTCTCATAAGTTTGAAATTTTGAAAGTTTTGTTTTCGCCGTAAGAAAGTATTGCGATTTGATATCACGATCCCCTGCCCCGCCTTCTAGGGCCAGGCTTCCATACATTTGCATTCGCAGCGACTCTTTCGCTGTCAAGTTCGAATAGCTTCCTTATTTTTAAATGGAATGATAAAATGTGTTCTTAAAAAATTAAATGAGTGGATAGACTGCGTACATGGCATAAAATAAAACTCCAGCATACAAAAGTTCTAAATAATATGCAGGTTAAAGATACCTAGAACACGGAAGTAGTTACAGTGTTCCGCCGCAGGTACAAAAATCGCCGGGAGTAGTTCGGCACAATTTAACATGGGCTCTTATATGGGGATTTGACACTCAAACTCTCATTTTTCTCTGTAAGTATTAAGTTTATCAAAAAAACGAAATGATTTGAATTTATTCAGGATAAAATTTTCTTTCAGATGCATGTTCATATGAGTAAATTGATGACATTTTCTTCCCATAAGAATACATTCAATGCGACTTTGCGACATCTGGTGGGATAAATTAGCTCAACATTTTTTGGGGTAACAGATTTTTACACATGTTATACGCAGCGTTTGTCATCTTACAGGAAGTACGTTGATGCTAAAAAATAAATTTTGAATGCATCTACCAATGTGACAAACTTTAGCGCGCTCTAGTGGCGGCCCTCACAGTGGTTGTCAATTTTAATAAAAAATCAAAGTGTCTATATGTCATACCGACGAACAAGAACCTATTTGTAGTGTATAGGCCTACTGTTGTAGTGCAGTGGCTTTCGTTTCACAGATTTTCATTGAAAAAACGACCACACGTTTCAGCCGCGCGATGAGTCAAAGATATGAATAATAATGTATGTTTTAGATAAAGACAATGTATCTATAGGTCAATATTCTCAGGTTCATTCGCGCATATCCTCTTTATTACTCACTCCTGTGCATTGGTCCTCTCTTCAGTACAGCATTTTGTGAACTTCACTTGAGGTTGCGTTCTATTTGCTATTTCACAAGTGCTCGAAGCTCTGAAAGCAAGATGGGAAATATGACCTTGGATGATGATGGTATTCGAGAGAAGTTTGGAGATGATGAGGAAGTTGTGTAGTGTATCAAACTAAAATTCATCGCCAGTATTGAAGCCTGAACGGTGTTGATGACAGTGAGCAAGGCTTTCACACTATTGCGAATAGTATAAGGCTTTTCCAGCGTTCCATATTGCATACTTATTCGCCTCATTCTTATCAATACGGTGGGCTTTCTAACATTATTCTTATGGGTATTGCTAGGTTGCATACTCATTTTCATTGCGGTGTCAACCTGCCATAAGATCAATGTTAGGGAGCCCACCGTATTGATAAGAATCAGGCAGATAATTATGCAATATGGAACGCTGGAAAAGCCTTATAGCGTTTGCCTAGTTCTTTATCTCGCCAAACGTAATAAACAAAACTTTTGGTTTCTAAATTTTGGTAGTATCACTCTCATTTCATTAGTTCAACACTAGAGTGAAGAAATTATCACAATATTTCTCAATACAATCGATGAGGACGTACAATATTGAAATAAAGTTTTGTTTATAACGTTCAACGAGATAAGGAATCAGGCAAACGCTATACTGTCCGCAATAGTGTGAAAGCCTTATAGTGAGTCAAAGTACCCATATTTGTAATCGATATTACAATTATTGGGCCAATCATGATATTGATTTCCATAAGAATACACAGGGAACGATTTGATCACATAGGCCTACAGATATTCAAAAACAAGATGTCCCTAATGTATCAGAGATCTCTATCTAGAATCTAGAAGTTCTCTGGAATTGAAAATATGTCGCTTTGATTGTTAATATACTTCTTATTTTTGAATAGGCCTACTATAGTGAATGATCGAAACGTTTCCTGTGTATTCTTATGAGATTCTAAAATGGCTGCCACAAAGCCAGCAGCAGAGAACAAGAATTCAAACAAAATCAAAGATGTTGACGTCACAGGGAATTGGTCTGATTGAATGTTACAAATGCTATTCTTATGGAAATCAATGTCTGCTGAAAGCTGCTATACTGCATTTTTACGCTGTTATCAATTGGTGTGACGTCATGGTGATGAACTTTATTCTCAGACTTGGAAATATTTTCATGTTCTTTAATTTATTTTTCAATTCTTTGACTCAGAAATGTCGATTCTCAAGTAGAAATTTTGACGAGTAATTCAATTAAATCAACATTAAATGTACCTATGCGTTCATAGTTGAATGGTAATTGTGTAATTAGAATTATAAATTGCGTCATCTATCCGCCAAGAGTGTGTATATTATGACAAGGTCTCTAGAATGCTTTAGTTAATTTAATTCCGAATCGATTGCAAAAGGATAAAATTAGGAGATTAAAATACCGCAGGTATGAAGACAATTTAAGGAAGTGAAAGTATCATTAACCAGTTATTTATTTCAAAATTTCTACAAAGTATTGACGACCAGCATTCAACTCCTTCAATCTAATATTAATGCTACTTGTATTACCGTATTTTTTCAAATATATGATATACACTTTTTATACCAATTTTTGGATTCTAAATATGGGGTGGACGTTGTATTCAAGTAAAATTTTGATAAGTAAATAAGATGGTCGAGAGAGCAAAATAAAACCTAATCAACAAACTTTTAGTTTATATTATAAGTGATATTTAAATGAGTATGTTCTTAACAATCATATAATATATTTCTTTTATAAGGATAACTTATGGTTTTTTCATTGTTATTCCAATAAACACAGTTCCCAGCAATGGCACATGTTGGAACATTACCCAACACAGGACTTACAAATGGAACGCTCATAAAAATGATACGGAGAGCAACAATTTTGTATTTGTTGATCTTTTGTCTGTTATTCCATAAGAAATAATATTATAAGAGGTTACCATTTCTGACAAAAAAAAAAAAAAGTCTTGACACCTTGCATCACGCTTGGCAGAGTGGAAATTGTTTTCAAATCTTGGACATATTTACGTTTGGTGATTAAATTGCTGAGTATCCTTTCCTAAACTCTAATTGGTTTTTAAAAAGGAAAATATGTTACAAATCAAACCATATATTGGTTCTTTGGAACTTCGAGCGCATAACTATATCTTAAGATTTGATTTTATTTCACCCATCCAAATCACTTGGAGTTTTACTTCTGACTCCTTTCAGTAAGAACAAAGGGAAAAACACTATGTTTCATCAAAGAATTTGAATTTCTGAGGATACGCCTGTCTTCCAATTTCTGTATCTTCAACGGTGAACTTTCCAAGTTCCCTGACGACATTAGAGTTCCTATTGGCTCCCCACTGGGCTCCCTTATGGGTGATATTTTCATGGATCTTCTGGAGGGACAGGTCCTCGATGCTGGACTTCGCCTCAGGAGGCATATCATTTATTTGTATCCATACGTCGATGACGCACTATGCCTCTGGAACGATGAGTTCCTTTCGTACTTCGATACCCATTACCCCAGTATCCAGTTCATCTTGGAAGTCAACTGTTAATTTTCTCGATCTCACCATCTCACTCATTCTCGACGGACACGAGTACAACAGCGTTTACCGAAAGCCCACATCCACTGATCTCTACATCGATTCAAGCTCCCACTGTCACCCGAGACATAAAGAATCCCCTTATATTTTGATATTCAGCGCCTCGTTTCCCCTCCCTCTCAACCGCGACTCGTTTCGCACTGAATTGTGTCTGATAAAGACTTTGGCTCGGCGGAGTGGCATTACCCCTGATCTTGACCATATGGTCAGGATCAAGCTTGTTGCTAAAAGCCTCAGCCAGTCGACTTCTTCTTCGTCGAGATAGTCCCCATGAAAAAGTTCAAGTGGATTCGCCTTCCCTATTTGGGTAAATTTTCGAAAGGCTTGGCCAAGATTCTCAAATTTCATTGCCTTAAGCCCGGCTATTACTCGTATAAACTCCGTACTTTAGGTGCTCAATTGGGTTCGCCCAAAGATCCCTCCCCCCCATCCCTCAGGTAAATGCGGAGTTTATAAATTATCTTGCGTCGATTGCCCGACATTCTATACAGGAGAGACTGAACAAAGCAAGGCGTTTGACTCCAACCAAAAAACGAGAAAGTCCACGTTTGCGGAGCATTTAATTGAGGCTGGTCATCAGTTTGACCCCAATAAATTCCACCTAATTTGGTATAAACCGAGGTTCCGTCGTCAGAGAGCAATTGAGGACTTCGAGATTTACCATCATTTGAAGCACAGAGATTACGTCCTCAATAAAGTCCTCCCTGAGTGTGGGCTGATCCCTACTTATTTTGGGCTGCTTTCTACTCATTCGTACGAGGCAAGGGTGGAACTTCAAGGAGAAGAAGCGATGGTACCGAAAAACACGCAAGATCACCTCCTATTGACAACAACGGCGAGACTGATCTGGTATGTCTAGACACACGCTCGCCTAACAACAAATATAGGGATCAGATCATTAACTTTTCCAAAACGTTGTTGCATTGCGACTTGCGAGATATCTAATTTAGAAGTCGAAACAGAACGAGAAAAATACTCAGAACGAGAAAAAATATACATGCAAAAATTAATTTTTAGAGACTCATAAAAATAATTAAAACAATTTCAAAAAAAATAAAAAATCGTTTGAACTCTCTCATATTGAAACCGGTCATGTTCAAACGCCTTTTTTTTCGAAATTGTTTCAATTTTTCAATTATGTATATTTTCATAACTCTCTAACAACTAATGTTTACTTATATCGCTTGTGTGTCGCATGTGCAGCACCGCCCGTCATCCATAATGGAGTAGGTGCGGGTTGCGTATGCATTCAATATGTTTCTTCCAATACCGGAATCGACCCTTTCGGGTATCACTTCAGTGAGATGTTTACTTATACCTATAGCTTTTTCGTTAATATTTTTCCGACGTTTCCAAATTCGTGTTTATAACCGCTACCCCTACTATAACAATCGAACAGCGGATCTCCTAGGGTTTCGGCCACGTGGCGTGAAACGCTGTGCAACCATTGAGGGTTATTGATTAGTACAAAAGAAAGCGTACGTATCCACTACGTCATACAGCTCTTGTTGGCGACAAGCTGTCGCCTCATCGAGGCTGTAGCGTGTTAACTGTCGATTCAGCGACTGATAAGTTCGCAGGGCAGATATTCTTCGTTCCTCAATTTTTCCGGTACGAGGAAAATCCTCTCGAAAGTTTAGGACAGTTTACGCCATTGTTTTTTAGTTTATTGCAATAAAGTGTATCAGCTAGGTATGCCTATTTTGAAATAATTCTGGGGTACTTCAATTCTAGGAATCGGATAATTGAACAGATTCTCATAATGATGCATGAAAAAAGAGGAAAAAAAAGAGAATTTCGTATTCCAGTGAAAAAAATTGCAAGTAAAAATCCGAATTTCCCCCGCGCTATGAAATCTCGTCTGCTGAATATATGGAACTCTTCAAAGCCCTGGGTGGTAGATGGCTGCTTGGTGGCGATTTCAATGCGAAACACTCGCTATGGGGCTCAAGACTCTGCACCAAAAAAGGAAGGAACCTCTATGATGTCATCAACGCGGGCAACTTTCAGTGTCACTCTAACGGACGTATTGGCCCACTGACCCTGGAAAGAAGCCGGACTGCATTGACTTCTTTATAACCAGGGCAATCTCCAGTGGTTATATAGAACTTCGCAATCTTGATGAACTCTTTTCTGACCACTTGCCGCTTCTACTCGCGCTGAGCAACACAATAGTCACCAAGGCTTCCAGACCTCAACTCACCACAAAAAGCACCGACTGGGACCCGTTCCGAGCAATTGTAGATGGGAAAATTGACCTCCGCATCAAGCTGAAAACCACAACAGAGTACCCCTGCTCGTAGGCTAACCCCAATAGTGCGATCATACCCACGGGAAGTTCGGGAAATTGTCAAAAAGAGAAGAGCCGCAAGGCGTAAATCGCAGAAAACTAGTAATCTCGCAGATGAGACGGTATTTAATCAAGTCAGTAAACGAACAAGTGAGCTAAGGGGGCGTCCATAAATTACGTGAGGCCTTTTTGGGGGGAAGGGGGTCCAGTCAAGTCTCACCAAAACTCACATGAGGGGGAGGAGGGGTGCCGACAAATCTCACGTAATTTTTTTCTCGTACAAATACATTCTAAAATATTGCCAAACTGGCTTAAATTTAATAAAAACTAGTCTTTTTTGAATAGGTATAAAATGTGATCAAGAAAATTACGTTTTTTTAATAGATAAATGCAATTAAGCACAGATAAACGTATTTAAAGCAAAAAATACACATTTTGGAAAATCTCACGCGAGATAAGAGGGTGGGAGGGAGGGGATCATGGCAAATCTCACGATATCTCACCAAGGGGGGAGGGGGGGTCGAAAAATCACAAAAATCACCTCACGTACGATCAACAACACATCCTTTGAAGAATTTGTCTGCATACTGGATACTACCGCTGATTGTAACTTCTCTCTCTCTCTCTCTCTCTCTCTCTCTCTCTCTCTCTCTCTCTCTCTCTCTCTCTCTCTCTCTCTCTCTCTCTCTCTCTCTCTCTCTCTCTCTCTCTCTCTCTGGAAAATTGCTAAAGCTACTATGAAGCCACCCTTCTACGTGCCACCGCTTAAAATTGCCTCAAATAGATACGTCCACAGTTATGCAGACAAAGCAGCAGCATTTGCATCCCATCTTAAATTGCGTTCCAGCCAAACAATATAGATTCTGATATCCAGCCAGTCATATACAGTAATCCTGGTCCGCCAATAAAACCAATTTCTCCGACAAAAATTTGCGAGGTTATTAAAAAGTCGAAACCGCGCAAAGCACCTGGCCTTGACCCCCAGTATCCTCGCTGAGTGCCCAAAAAAAGTATACGTATTACTGACCTACCATAATGCATCATTTCGACTCTACTACTTTCCAAGCCTAAGGAAACGAGCCAAGGTCATATTGATTCCAACCTGCGGAAGATCCTGCCTCCCACCGCCCAATATCGCTACTCAGCCCACTCTCAAGAGTCTTTGAGAAACTTATCCGCTCTTGTCTCCTCAAAATAGTGGACAGTCTTGAAATAGTCCTCTTGTACCAATTTGGTTTTCGTGCCAAACATAGTACAATTGAGCAAGTGCACCGTGTGACCACAAAAATACGTAATGCCGTAGAAGCAAAAAAATTCTGCCCGACAACCTACCTTGATGTTCAACAGGCATTCGACCGTGTTTGGATCTCAGGCCTACTGCATAAAATAAGTGAATACCTTCCAACAACGTACACCAAGTTGCTACAGTCATACCTCACTAATAGGGAGTTTGAGTTTCACTATGAGGAGGCAGTCTCTACTGTCAAGTCCATCCTGGCTGTCGTTCCGCAGGGCAGTGTCCTAGGACCTCTCCTCTAAGTGCTGTTCACTGCCGACATTCCAACCACAGGTAAAACAGAGCTGGCCACGTTCGCTGATGACACGGCCATCTTGGCCTCCGATCCTCAACATGAGGTAGCGGTAGCTAAGCTACAGGAAGCAGTTACAACGGTAGCTAACTGGACGAAAAGGTGGAAAATTGAGGTAAATGCTCTCAAGTCAAAGTACGTGATGTACACCCTACGAAGCAGTCCACCAACCAATATTATCCTCAATGATGAACGAATTCTAACCTCACCCTCAGCCAAATACTTGGGTCTCAACATAGATAGCCGCTCAACTGGAGAACTCACATTGAAAAAAGGCGTGATGAACTTGAGCTCCGATTCCGCTCCCTGTTCTGGCTAATTAGAGCCCGTAGCAAACTCTCATTGGATAAGAAAAAGCTTCTGTATACGTCTCTATTTTACGTCCAGCGTGGTCCTATGGAGCCCCGGTATGGGGTAGTGTTGCCAAATCAAATATTGAAATCCTACAACGTCAGCAAAACCTCATCAACCGCATATGTCATTACTACACACATTAGGAAATATCATTGCCCATCATGCAGATGCCGCGACTTCTCTTCTGTACATGGACAATAATGCTGAATAATTGCAGGGGGGTGTTTCTTAATGTGGGTTAGTTACAATTTACAATATCAGGAGGTGAGCAGCATACAGACAAGACCGTCTAGGATGACTTTCATTTTCATGCCGTGATTTACACTCAGGACTCTCGACAAACCATTTTTGTGTGCGTTGTCAAGTTCTTTTTGTAATACGTGGTACTATACTATTATTTTCATTAGATGTTGTTTGAAAACGTTGTTAGAGGAATAATGAGTTAACTCGCAATATTTGTATGTTAATTCACTGCGCAACGTGAATATGCACAGAATGTGCGACCTTCAGCGCGCTCTGGCGACGTTATTTTGAACCCTACAAAAATTTTACAAGAGACCTTTTTTATGTAAAATTTAATAAGAAACAACTTTTGTTTCAAACGTTTTCCCCTATAACGTTATTTTGTACGAGATTCTTGCAAAAAACTTAATTTTGGGACCTTTGAAGCCCCTTGGGGTACGAAGCTCCATCGGAATCGCGGTAGACTTTTAGTATGTTCATCAAGGAGCTATTTCAAAGATATTCCGCAAAATGGCAAAAAAAATCTATGATTAGATTTATGTCCAGAATAAAGTCTAATTTTTGTGGACTATAAATAAATTTTAATGTTAATGTAAACGCGGGTCAAATATATTTGTGGATTTCATATTAGACAGTTCAAATGAAAAAAAAAAAATAATAATAATATTTAAAAAAAAAAAAAAATCCGAATTCCGGAAATGTCTATAATAATGTTTATAGAAGATGAAACCCAAATCATCATGGCTACACAAGATTTTTGATTATGTATTAAAGTCCGACTCAAATAAGAGTCCCGCGGCGCGCATAAACAAACCAACTCGAAGCCGGTAACAAAGTTCTATATCAGTACTGCCGTTCAAATGAATAAAGACGTACTTACAAATATGTGCATGGTACACAAACAGAAGAAATTACGTACTTGTTTATTTCGAGAGGAAATATTATCTGCCGTACAAAGTTGAAGTGACATATATGCAGATGATGAATACGAGGAAAAGAGGTTATGGGTATACGTGATATAGCTTCTTTTTCTCGTATTCATTATTTGCTATACGTCAATGCAACATTGTATGGCAGATATGAGATTAGAACTTGAAGGATCTACGATTACATTATCAATTTTCAACGTACAATACGATGAAATTGTTAATTTTGAACTCAACACTTCCGTTCTTCAGACATTTGTATAAAATGACGCACGTCATAACCAAAGTCCGGCAAATTGACCTAACGTGTAATATTTATTCGTATATCTATATGTATCACGCACGCAGATGTAATACACACATACAATAACGCCTATATACTGGTAGGAAACCCATTTTGCCGGATGGGATACCGTTCTCGTACTGTTACGATTTGTTATTATTAGGTAACCTTTGTATGTATAATATTACATTTTATTCACATTATTAGACTACCTATCATTGAACTTTATCATTTCTAATATTATTCATTATCAATCTTTTAGGCTATACCGTAATACTGTATTTATTTACTCTTATTGTACTTCGAACATTGGACTATATCTTTAGACTTTCTCCTTTCGATCAATATTATTTTATGTACCATCAATTACTTACTGTTCATCTAAGTATTACTTCGTACTCTACTCTATTGTACTTTAATTACTTTTCCTAACTCGCTTTTAGCTATAAAATACCTCTTTTGATCAATCTTCAGTCAGTCATCATCTGGCTCAACTGACTACACTGCTCCAATCGCCGTCTTCATTTCAAGTAATTATAAGAAGTACTAATTTCATTTCTATTAAAATCGCGCCTCGATATATTTTTATTTGTAAGTAACTATCTAATTTTTGTGTAGTGATTCACTTTAAAACTCGGTAATGACAGTTCGTCTTGAGGCTTATTTATTTGGACGGCAGAGTAACGCGCTGCACTTTCTCGAGAGACAGGCTTTAGATCAAGAAAACACGAAATTCGTTGATGTCACATTTGGCGATTTTATTGCGGGTTGCAGCTTTCTTTCTAATGGCACTCTCATTTGAGACGCACTTTATACCTAGCTAATGTTAACAAAATCCATGATTAGGTACACGTATATTGGGCCTACGTTCTTGTGGGCATTCACGTAAGTAGTCCTCATCTCAAGGTAATGCTCCAACTAAAGAGGTTTGTAATTTCTGAGAATATAGCGGTCAACTTACTTTAAATACTTGATGTATACTTGCACTCGAAAACTAACGAAAATGATTTTACTATTTGTTGACAGCCAACGAAATTATATAACGAAATAAGTGAATGACGCAACTTGAAATAATTACTTATCTATCATAAACAGTTTCACTTTCAAATCGAAATTGGACCAGCTGTAACTTACTACTTCACTCGACCGAGCTGACAACACGACTGACTGTGTACGACTAAGTTCCTTAGTACGACTGATCGTAGACCGATCGTGTATGTTTACAACAACATTGTAGATTATTATCGTCGCCGTCGACGTAGGCCTACCTTGATATTTTGTTGTTGATTATAAACAACGAGGGTCAGGATGGGAAAGACCATCACATTTATTTTGTTAATTGCGTGAGACTTCGAACTCGTGTGTTTCCAAAGCGCTACCGACTGACTATCGGGGGATTAGAGGCTAATTTGAAACTAGTGGGCTCGAATTTTGGGAAGAAAATACTATTGTCTCATATGCTGCAAAACTGACGCAATAATATGAAGAAGGGAACGAATATTGACGCAAGGAAAACCAGCCGCAACCAAATGAACGTGGATGTGTTCATATCTTTAGATTCTGATAGCTGTAAAATGTTTATTTTTATTTATTATTTTTTTCTTCTTTAACCAGGGTGTCCGGATTTTAGATTTTTTCAACTACAAAAGAGTATTCAATAAGCAAAAAAAAAAAACAGATTTTAGCTTCAAAAAGAAGGGGTTTTTTCAGAGAATGAAAGACTGTGAAAACATAATATGCAAACGTTTGAAAAAGAGTACAAAGAGTATGATCATTTTCAGAAAGACATTTTTAAGAAAATAGAGAGTACTTCTTTTTTTTAATGCTTCAAACTATAATACTCTCGAAAACAGCATGTCTGAACACTCTCCTTTGCAGATAGATTTCAAAAAATTGAACTTCTCGGTGATAAATGACAGCCTAGCTGATCCAATTTCGATTTGAAAGTGAAACTGTTTATGATAGTTAAGTAATTATTTTAAATTGCCTCATTCACTTATTTCATTATATAATGTCGTTGGCTGTCAACAATTAGTAAAATCATTTTCGTTAATTTTCGAGTGCAAGTATACATCAAGTATCTATAGTAGGTTTGCCACTAAATTTTCAGAAATAACAAACCTCTTTATTAGGGGCATTACCCTGAGATGAGTCTTACTTAATTAAGAAAACAAACGCGAGAATGTATGGAAAATAGTATAGAGTTTCAGAAACTCGCGGTCATAAACTACCTACTTGTAAATATGTATCCTAAATACTCCCAAAAAAATTTCTATTCAATCAACAATATTAATTAACTTAAGAAGATTGTATTGAAGCTAACGTACGGACGCTTGACCTAAGACCAGGAAATACGTCATATTCGGGTATTTTTGAGATCGAAAGGACCAGTGGATGGATAAGCACGCGATAGGTTTCCCGTCGACCAAGCCCGCTGTGTAGCTTTAATGCTCGTAAAAATAAAAAAAATTCATATACGTAAATTGGAATGTCTTTTTGTGAAGTGGTCTAAGGATGGAGATCCAACATATTGTACGCCGACGATTACTCTCGCACATTGGACCAAAGCTTATCAGTGGGCTGTAGAAAACCGTTAAGTATTGCAGCGTCAAAGGAGCGGACGGATGCAGTATTCGACATCAGTTTCTGGACTACCTCCAATATCGACTACGACGCTCCAAAGATCTTGAAAAGAAATGGAAGGCAAAAAATTTGAATTTGATGATTTCAAGAAATTACAAATTGGTATGTGGGTAATAAATATTCCTGACGAAGGAGCTGATCAGTTGTCATTCCTCAAGATTCAAGAATAACCCATGCAAACATGTGTTTGGCATGCTCACACGCTTGAAAGTCGTGCGCCGCCAAAAGTGTACCACTTGGCCAGACGCGCGAAAGAGGAAGGCCACAGTCAAAGCCAGACGAGCATTTCTAGTACAATAATTATTATCAAATTATATCCGTGACGTTTGTATTTTTTATTTTTTATGGCGTTGATTATCTTTTCCTGTCTTTCATAAATTTTTATCGACGTTCAACTATTTTTACTGGCGTTATATGAATTCTCTGTCGTTGTACTCAATAAATGGATATGTAAATCATTTTTTTGTCGCTCTCTTCCGTTTTAGCTGGCGAGCCAAAAAATGTATGCCATTAGTTCTAGATATTCGAATTCAAATTAAAGTACCTAATAAGTTCACAAAAATGGACTTGAAGGGAAGTTTCAAGCCGTCCTTTCGATGAAACAAATAAAAATGAAAAAAGAAAAGCGCGAAACATTGGCGATATAGACACTAAGAAAAATTATAAATAATGAATTTTTTAACGTTTTGTAGAAAATCGCGCCCAAGAACAAAAATGTCAACATTTATTGCATTCTTCGACGGCGTGATGTAGCTCCGTTCAAAGTTCAAACCAAAGGCAGAAATGTGCAATCAAGTATAAGTTCATACCAGTTTGATCAAGCGACTTAATCATGTAAATGGGGCTAAAATAATTGAAAAACGGGATGGTCAAACTTTGTCTTGACCAGCGGCGTTCGTAAAAGTTTTAATCGGGCTAAATAGGCGGTCATTACAGTGGGACTTCGAAAAATTTTGCTTTTCAAACCCTGAACTAGAAAAAACCTAATGGGTTCCTCAACGAACTTGACGAGGAATGCAGTTGACTTTTTTGCGGGAGTGAAATATAAAATTCACTGAAATATTTTCTTTGTCCACCAACATATATACGGTAGCTCGATGATCGAAAACGATGGTTTCCTTAACGAAGTTCAACGAGGGATGCAGGGAATCTGTTCTATTGGGCGACTTGATTCAAGAACTTGAAAAAATTTTGAATAGGATAGCTCAGAAGTAGAAATTTTTCCAAGTCCAACTCCTTTATGATGATGATAGGTCAATTCCGAGCTAGGCTATATTTGTAAGAGGGAAACTTGGGAAGAAGGTCGGAATTTTTTCAAGTCAAACTTCTAGGCTCAAAAGTTAAGTCAAAATTTTTCCAATTCCAACTCCCTATCATACGTATAATTATGGCTTCGAAGTCATAAGTGGAAATTATTCCAAGTCTGTCATATAGCTCAGAAGTCGAAATTTTCCAAGTCTACTCACGCCGCACGAGAGATATAAAATATATTTATTTAATTAAGAGGATAAATCGAATAATTATAAGTCCGAAACGTGTCTGAATGTGTACCATGGTCGTCATCGACGGGACGATATATGATACGAGAAGGACTTAGAAAAATTTCGACTTTCGAGCTATATATGATAGAAGGGGGACTTGGAAAAATTTCGACTCTCGAGCCATATATGATAGGAGGAAGACTTAGAAAAATTTCGACTCTCGAGCCATATATGATAGGAGAAGGACTTAGAAAAATTTCGACTTTCGAGCTATATATGATAGAAGGGGGACTTGGAAAAATTACGGCTTCCTTAACGAAGTTAAACGAGGAACGCAGGGAACCTGTTTTATGATTCGAATGAGATTTGGTATTGAAAATTCAAGGAAGCCTAGATCATATATAGCTCGACAGTCGAAATTTTTCCAAGTCCCCCTTCTATCATATATAGCTCGAGAGTCGAAATTTTTCTAAGTCCCTCTCCTATCATATATGGCTCGAGAGTCGAAATTTTTCCAAGTCCCTCTTCTATCATATATAGCTCGAGAGTCGAAATTTTTCTAAGTCCCCCTTCTATCATATATGGCTCGAGAGTCGAAATTTTTCTAAGTCCCTCTTCTATCATATATAGCTCGAGAGTCGAAATTTTTCTAAGTCCCCCTTCTATCATATATGGCTCGAGAGTCGAAATTTTTCTAAGTCCCTCTTCTATCATATATAGCTCGAGAGTCGAAATTTTTCCAAGTCCCCCTCCTATCATATATAGCTCGAGAGTCGAAATTTTTTCTAAGTTCCCCTCCTATCATCTATAGCTCGAGAGTCGAAATTTTTCTAAGTCCCTCTCCTATCATATATGGCTCGAGAGTCGAAATTTTTCCAAGTCCCTCTTCTATCATATATAGCTCGAGAGTCGAAATTTTTCTAAGTCCCTCTTCTATCATATATAGCTCGAGAGTCGAAATTTTTCCAAGTCCCCCTCCTATCATATATAGCTCGAGAGTCGAAATTTTTTCTAAGTTCCCCTCCTATCATCTATAGCTCGAGAGTCGAAATTTTTTCTAAGTCCCCCTCCTATCATATATAGCTCGAGAGTCGAAATTTTTCCAAGTCCCTCTCCTATCATATATGGCTCGAGAGTCGAAATTTTTCCAAGTCCCTCTTCTATCATATATAGCTCGAGAGTCGAAATTTTTCTAAGTCCCTCTTCTATCATATATAGCTCGAGAGTCGAAATTTTTCCAAGTCCCCCTCCTATCATATATAGCTCGAGAGTCGAAATTTTTTCCAAGTTCCCCTCCTATCATCTATAGCTCGAGAGTCGAAATTTTTTCTAAGTCCCCCTCCTATCATATATAGCTCGAGAGTCGAAATTTTTCCAAGTCCCTCTCCTATCATATATGGCTCGAGGGTCGAAATTTTTCCAAGTTTTTCGCTGGACGGCGCACGGCGGACGGCGGACGGCAGATTTCTCAAATAGCCCCCCATAAAACAGGTTCCCTGTTGAAATTTCGACTCTCGAGCTATATATGATAGGAGGGGGACTTGGAAAAATTTCGACTCTCGAGCCATATATGATAGAAGGGGGACTTAGAAAAATTTCGACTCTCGAGCCATATATGATAGAAGGGGGACTTAGAAAAATTTCGACTCTCGAGCCATATATGATAGGAGAAGGACTTAGAAAAATTTCGACTTTCGAGCTATATGATAGAAGGGGGACTTAGAAAAAATTTCGACTCTCGAGCCATATATGATAGGAGGGGGACTTAGAAAAATTTGGAGTTGGTCTAGGCCTTCTTTTTACTACCTTTCTCCAAATCTAGGCTTCCTTGAATTTTCAATACCAAATCTCATTCGAATCATAAAACAGGTTCCCTGCGTTCCTCGTTTAACTTCGTTAAGGAAGCCGTCATTTTTTCAAATTATGGGACTTTGAAATATTTTCAACTGCTGGACTTGGAATCATTTTCCAATTGTTGGATTTTGAAATATTTTCAAATTATGGGACTTAGAATTATTTTCAACTGTCGAACTTGAAATTATTTTCAAATTGTGGGACTTTGAAATATTTTCATATATGTGTGAAATTTTTCATTTTCAATTCTTGGACTTAGAAACAAGAAGTATGAAAATATTTTCAAGTCCAACAATTGGAAAATAATTCCAAGTCCAACACTTGAAAAATTTTACATGTCCATTTATGAAAATACTTCGAAGTCCCCCCTCCCCCCATTGGAAAATAATTCCAAGTCCAATAGTTGAAAATATTTCCAAGTCCAAGAAGTACGAAAATATTTCAAAGTCCTGCGGCATCACTCTTACTCGCCTCTTACTCCGAGTATGACATACGGCGAACGAAACGAATTGATAAGGCACGAGGAGACTTTCGATTAGTACTTCGCACATCCTCTCGTCTGTTGCGTGCTTGTGTTGTGTGTATTCCCGGGCCCCAGCGATTTTCAAAATGGGTCGTCATAAAGAATCGACAACCAGATTAAAATCATATTGATCGGGAGAAAGAATAACTTGTGCCACTTCCAATTCCAAACTCATTTTTTCATATGTGAATTGAATTCAATGAATTGATCTCGAAAATTTTGATGCTCAAACCTCAAACATACACGCTTCCCTCAGAAGCAGTCTGGCTTACCATGTTTTCGGCTTTCTGCCTCGTTTGTCAGTTTGTCACTCAATCCACAGAACACAGATTCATATTTTTGTTACGTTTTTCATTCCCTGGTTGCAACAAACCGACAACAAAATCATCAGCCAGCCAAAAATCAGCCGAAAATCAGCTGAAATCCCGCCAAAAAATCAGTGATCAGCCAGCCATAAGTCAGCCGAAAGCCAGCCGAATTTTTCTGATCAGCCATAAGCCGTAAGCCGAATCCAAATTTTTGAAGGTCGTCAGCTTCAGCCGTAAGCCGAAGCCGAATTTTTCGGCTGCAATACTCTGCTCAAGGTACTACTTTTTTACGATCCCGAGCCCTTTCTTAACGTGAACGGAGTATAGATTCGCTAGCGTCGCCCGTGTAAAAGACGTAGAAAGTACTGATAAGCAAACGGTGATCATGAGTTTGTGACTCATATTCAGATTCTTTGGTTTTTCTTCAATTTCTCCAAAAATAATGAATTTAGGCGTATACTCGTTAGGAACAAAATTAAAGAGCATAAAAGTTTCTCCTACATGAAAATATTTTTGAAAGACTTACAAAAATGCAAAAATTGTGCGCGACGCCAGCTGTGCTTCCCGTCCGAAGGTAATGTGGGCTGATGGCATAATTCCATTCCGTACCTATTTCGACCGAGTTTCAGTTTCGCGAGTTTCATAACAATGAAATTTATGAAACCTTGTGGAAACGTTTCTGGCACAGTGCAGCCATGGTCGACATTTATTTAGATTTTATAATATTTTATAAAATTTATTTTCATAAGGTATGTGTACTTGCATCCTCCGCTGGTTTGATGTACGGATAGTAGAGATGCAATGATAACACAACAGGTGAGTGTTCATAATTGTACAAAAAATTGAGTTTGTTAACAAAGTGTTCATTGCTGCATCTTGTGGAAAATTAGTATCAATAACAGTATACCAGCATTTTAAACTAAGTCTTTGTCATTGTATTTAATTGTATTAGTCTCGTTACCAATTTGCTCGGAGTGCTACCTCAAGGAGAATGATTTTTTTTTCCTTTCAGCTATTTCACGATCACTTTTAATAAATGAACTCAGTGAAGCATGTGCCACCGATCGATTTGATATTGAAAATTAGAAACAAACATCACTATGAGATCACCTTCGATAATTTTGTACAAATATCACGAGATCGTCATAATTTAAAAATTCTTTTATGTGGCATTCCGTTTGAATTTTACAAGAAAGACGAGCGAATAGAAAATACCGTGTTCATTCATTCTCACTCATCATTAACTTCGAGATTCTCGATAGGCTACTCGTATTCCGAATATTCACCTTTGTTTGAGAACAAAATCATTGCAAAATTTTGTAAAATTTTTTAGCAGACAATTTGGAAATACAGTAAACTCCGCTTATTGGAATCCCTCTTAGTAGAATAATCCGGATAATTGAATTGAATTCGGCTAGAACGGAACGGATTTATCCTTTACGGTGTAAAATTTACCGCTCATTGTAATTATAAGCCCGTTTAATCTAATTGAGATTTCCACAAAAATCGACGTGAAACGTTGAAAGACAACCAACTAATGGCCGAAATTGAGAAAATAACGACCTAAAAATGACCAATCACGACCGAAATTGACCTAAACTGATAAAAAATAACCAAAAATAAGAAACATCAGCTTAACAAGTAGGTACCAAAAACAAATGAAAAAAAAAAAAATTTAGGTAAAAAAGATTGATTACTACTTTTAGTTGAGGTAAATCAACATATTATTTTGTAATCTCAATCATTTTTTTTTTATTTTTACGAGCACTAGAGCTGCACGAGGGCTATTGGTTTGATTCAATATTATTGAGAAAAAAGTGTAGTTTTTTTTTACCATTTTCGCTTATAAGAATTGTTCGGTTAATTGAATTATTGAAATAAGTTACTTACAATGAACGACGAGAAATTAGCAGCTGATAAAAAAAGAATAATAATATTACGAAAAAGAAAATGTTTACATTATTAACAAAATTTTAATAAGCATAACATGACCGCACCAGGACCGCACTGATAGAAAAAGAATGGAAATTCAACGCATAAGACGACCACACTGATGAAGAAAGAAAGAAATTTCATACATAGGGTGTGAAACGTTGAAACCGTTGAAACTGAAACATCGGTCGAAATAGGTACGGAATGGAATTATGCGGGATGATGTTTTTATCAGTAGTGTAGAAGCAAAAAATAAAAAAACACGTCTCATTATTGTTTACCAACAGCTGATGAGCCTTTTCAAACACCTTGAGTTGGGTCCCGGCTGGGTGATTTTTTTTTCATGCTGTTGCTGTGTTCTCCTGGTGTTCTCTTACTATTTTATTCGTAATGGTAGTTCTAATCATAACGTCTTCATAGGAAGTTTTTTTTTTAATCCTTCTCTTTCTCAACTGCTGAATAAGATACTGATAACCGAGCTTTGGTAACAATGGATCGGAGTCATTGAACAATGATAAAAAATTCGAATATTCTGCTTTCGAACTTTCATTATCGTCCTTTCTAGAAATGTGAGTAAATCAATCTAAATGTTCAGACTAATTGTTCAGCACGTGTTCACTGCTCATTCAAATTATAATTATTACAGGTCTTCTATACGAAATAATCCTCTTAGACGGAATCGTAGGCGTCCTGGCAAGACTATCATTGGAAAAGCAGCTACAATGAAGTTAGAAAAATCATTTCCAACTAACGGCAAATATATCAGATGTAACGAAAAAAAAAGACGGTAAGTATTACGTTTCGAGAATGCGGAACAGTGTGCGAATGGGGCGATTTTCCTCACTAATATCGTTATCGTAATGTGTTCTTCATCAGTATTTTTATGTGTGCACCGACGTTTTCGGAAATTTTGTATCCACGTGTTGATGCTGCACCAACTATTTCGGAAATTTTATCATCACGTATTTATACTCTACAGAGTATAAAGCAGCGAATCAAACGAGTTTTCGATGAACGTGAACTTTCCACGTCTGCTGTTGATCGTGCCCCAAACTGCTTCATTGCCGCCGAGGTGATGGTAATTTTATTTAAGTATATTCGCTCAAGTAATAATGATATTGATGAATTTTTTTTGTGCTCGCTTTAACTGCAACAGATTCTTGAATTGATATTCCTGTATCTCCCATTGGATGACCGTAAAAATGTGAGACTTGTGTGTAAATTATGGAACCAGAACTGTACGAGTACTGTCATCACCAAGAAAGAAAAACTCGTTTTTCGAGCTCATTGTAGTGTTTCTGACATCACCAATGTTCTTCTAGAGTCTAGTTTTATTCGTATGAATCTTGAGTTCCACAATGAACACATCAATGACATTCCAACTGATGCTTGGAAAATAGCTGGTCATAAAGTGAATGAAGTCAGTATCTACTGGACGAGTAGGTTACAAGATAAAACACTGAGAGACATTATTTTACACTGCGAAAATCTAACAAGTATTAAAATGTGGAAATCGTGGGAAGAGGACACGAGTTCCAATTTGTTAGACTTTTTTATCAACCAAAGTATTGAACGAACTCGAGTGCATACTTTTTCAACATCTTGTAAGCTTCCCAATAGCTCCATTAGTTCCGATACTACGAAGAAAATTTTTCTAATATTTCCTCATATAAAACATTTTTGTGTCCGTAACTATGTTACTCCGAAAATAAAATCTTCAAATGATTCAATCATTCTGCATTCACCTACGCAACTCGAAAGTCTCGCGTACAGCAGCAAGCTGTCGGATGATTGTTGGCAAACGAAGCCCGTGATACCAGTATGGGAAACGAGGTGAACTGCTGTTGTAATTAGTACCCTTTGTTTTGCGCCTTACACATTCTAATTTAATTTACTTTTTTCAGATTAACGAAAATTCAAATAACACTCACTGATTCTATCAACGAGTCCAGAATGTTTCATTTTTTTACTGTTCAAAAAGAATTGAAGACAATTATCTTAAGACTGAGCTCTTTTCGAGACGAGGAATTGACCAAGAAATTAATATTCCACATACTAGAAAATTGTTCAAAGTTGCGCAATTTTCGCTTTGTATCTTCGCAAATCATAAAGTTAAATGGTGAGGAAAGCGCACGATTTTTCGCCTTGATTTCAAATTTGCAGTGTCTAAGTACTGTCGGTACTATGAGCTTTGAGATGTCGGCCATGCCTCCCAGAGATTTGGCTTTAAATATTCTTAGCCTAAAAAGGAATATCCGGAATATCGAAGAACCCGATCTATTTTATTTATTGAAATATAGTGCACAAGTGAGGTGTTTGTTTCTAAATAATCATAATATTTCTGACGCTATTCTACTCGAAATATTCAAAAATATGGTAATTCTCATCATTTTTGTTGCGTAACATACCGATTATTTGTATTATTATTATTTATTCTTTTTTTTCTCTTTCTTTCTCTCTTCCATGATAGACGAATTTGGAAACTCTTGTCCTCGATTTCATGAATAAGTGTACAACTGACGGATTCACGGGCCAATATCCCATGAGACGTCTTCGAAGTATGAATATTTCAATATGAAAAGTTATGGGTCACGTGAATTTTTCTCTCATAATTTTCATTTTCCAGAGTTGAAACATCTTGAATTAAAACGATTTACTAAAAAGAAATTTAATATTGTTGAGTTCGCGCGTGAACTTCAGTTTTTACCTTTGAAACACTTACATTTGAGCACAGATCTATCGTCCGCTGATGTGAGTATAATATGGGGTCTGATCTTGTCATTCTTTCCGAGTGTTTTCCCTTTGCTATTTTTGATACAGTATTTGAAGACTATTTTTTGGCTGTACCAAATTTCTTATTTTTGTATAAGATTTAGACTTTTAGTGCATCGCTGCATTCAAGAACTGTGGAGTGAAAAAATTTTAGAGAAATGATGAAATTTCATCTAAGACTAGAGGAAACCATACTTTAATTTTTGTATAATTATTATAATGAAAATAATGTTTTTATAAGCACATACTATCTTCCTCGAAGTAAACATACCTTTGGAGAGTTTTTCCTGTAACGTACCTACATAAATTTTTTCTCCCTGTATTTCATATAAATCTCTCTTAGCTGTAAAGGGCCGTAGAATGGCTAACCCGTAATTTTAATTGAAAAATTATTTCACTTCCATAGATACTGAGTATTACGTCGAATACCCCAATGTTAGAAAGCTTAATATTTGATTATCCATGGCCGAGACGCCTGTGTAGCGTGGAAACAACCGTTGAATTTTGCAAATGTTTGAAGAAATTGAAGTATTTACACGTAGAATTGGATCTCAAAGTGCGTAAAATGTTTAGAATCATCAACAATTTTATATTTTAGTTGGCCTAATTTGATTTGCTTTGATTTCAGGAACACAATTTGGGCA
Organism: Aspidiotus rigidus; assembly: GCA_035079385.1. Taxonomy (NCBI): domain Eukaryota; kingdom Metazoa; phylum Arthropoda; class Insecta; order Hemiptera; family Diaspididae; genus Aspidiotus; species Aspidiotus rigidus. The sequence goes on along the minus strand of JAVHKY010000003.1, from coordinate 13,251,107 downwards.
CTGGAACCTCTATAAAACCTATTTTCGAAGCTTGTCCAAGTTTAAGATATGTTCGTGTGGATAGTAATTATAGTGTGATTCGGAAAGTGTATTCATTCAATCCATTCACTAATGAGGTGCTGTTCAATTCCTCAGATGATTTATTTTTCTATCCTGGCAGAATAAGAATAAAAGAAATAAAATTTTAGAAGTTTCCAATAGTTCACCGAGATTAATTTGTTATAAATCTGTGTTTTTTCTTCAACTTCATTTTATTTTTACTTCGAATGATTTTTTCTTCTCTCTGACAGTAGAAATAATATTTTTCATTTCTATATGCGATGATGTTTGAATTTTATCCATAAAAAAAGAAAACAAAAAAAAAGTTTGATCTTCTAATTTTGTATTCATCAAAGAAAAATATTAAAGTGTGGTTGTCAGTTGTAAAAGAGGAAAGTGTGATAAGAAATTAGATGTGCTGGGGGAAGTTGTTCCTTTTTGAATGTTTTAATAGAAAAGAGATGAGAGTGTATGCTGTAATACACTAGTTCAAAACTCATGGTATCACAATATTCACTCGCCCAGATGCAATTGCTAATTTTTCAACATTCTGTTACGATATTGTATCCATTCAATGTAATCAGATTAAAAATTATTTTAATAGAAGAGGTTGAATGAACCTGGAGGAAATTAATGACCATGTATGACTAGAGAAATGCGTATAGTAGAAGGAGTTCATTGTACAGCAGAAATCTTTTATGATCTATGTATACCGATACTATTAGAACCTTTCAATAAAACACTAACAAATCAATGGATAGAATAGAATACATCAAAAAATAACAGAAATGTAAAAAATCTGAACGCAAGAGGGAAAATGGAGAGGGGTACTACGTTCGATTTAAGTCATTATTTAATTTTTTAAAAAGTTACAGACACGGGTTACTCAGGAATTAAGGTAGAGATCAAAATATTGGCTGGGCATCAAAAATATCGAACTGATTCTGATTACCGGTATTTTGATCAACTAATTTTGATATTTTTCAAATAATGCCTTCATAAATATTGCGTACTCACTCTTCGGAAAAACGGGAAAATAAACATTAAATCAATTCATAAGATTTCAAGGTTACGTATGGTGTCAGAATATTGGTATTACCGTAACTATTACCTATATTGATAGTCGAAACACGCTCAAGAATGAGAAAGGAGCTTGAAAAATTTCGAGTTTGATATTTTCTCGAATAAGTAATCGATGGTCGCACGGCTACCAACAATTATCAAATGATCGATTATTTCTGAATTTTTTCCGCACTTCGTGAACTGAAGCAGCTTTCGTTCTTGGTCAAAGTTCATTCTACAAAAACTAATTGGCATGCAAAGAACAAGGTTCGGCATTCTTCAGTAAACTTCGCGTCAATAAACATGTGAGTTATTTTCTCCTGAACTGAAAGAATGAAAAGTGGGTTTCCAAAGTATACGCGTCAGTCATAACGACGCTAAAAAGCGTACTTATGTATAGAATTGATAGGTTTAGTTTACTTCCTTGACATTGAATACGGTGCAGTGAACGCATTCGCTAACTTATTATGGGCGTTCATGTGTAAGATCACTGTTGCGAGAAACATCGCTAGTCGACATAAATGAAAACGAATATGAGTTAAGAACAGTCTTTAAGTCAATAATTGGAGAATGAAATTGTCTATTTTCACTGGCATAGATATCTAACTCATCCTGAACCAATATATTTTTAGTAGGACAATAAAGAGTGCAAATATCTTATACAATAATTGTTCTTTTTTTATTTTTCTCGGAGGTAAAAATGTAAAGAAATTTATAAAATTTTTGTCTAATTATTTATGCTGTATCTATACTTGGGTTGGGGTAGCATGAAGGTATAAGGAAAACTAGAATCTACAAAGATGTTTCAAGTTTCTCGCTATTTTCAGGAAGTTTACTTGAGAAAGTAAAAGTGTAAATCGTGAATTCTCGGTCATATTTACACCGTAAAATCGTTATAGATACCTACTTTCTGGAAACACTTCGGATCGGATGGATCACTTATTAATCGTTGACTCTGAAAGATAGAGTGATGGCGCATGAAGAGAGAACCTTTATTAAAACTCCTATAATTGGTCTCCAAGACCGTTAGGCGAAACATTGAATACTTTAGATAAATAAATAATAAATAAAACTAGGAGTACCTACATCTGTTTCTGATTTGTTGTGATAATGGTCTGTGATCGAAAGCGCTCAGCTTCCAATTAACCCTTTCTCTCAACAGTGAACATTTACTTTTCTAATACCTAAGTAATTATCAGTGGGACCAGATATATTCAAGCAGATAAAAATACTTCCTTTTTGGAAGCAAAAAAAAAAAAAAAAAAAAAAAAAAAAAAATCGTACATAAAAGCTGTGTTTTGGCATAGACAAATAAATAAAGATCATGAAATAAGCGCCCATAGATCAGGTTCCCTATAATAATATTTTTACAATTTCTGGAGAAAATGTTGGTGATCCACCAAAAATAACCCGTGAGTACCGCTGGTATTGTAGATAAGCTTAATGTCTGGTGGTAACTTTACCTTGAAATTTTTTTGACATGTTCCATGTCTTTTCTCTCGCCGGACCCCGATTTTGAATTAAATAATTAAATATTTAAATAAATAAATAAATAATCAGATAATTAATTAAATAAATAAATAAATAAATAATTAAATAATTAATATAATTAAATAAATAAATAATTAAATAAATAAATAAATAATTAAATAATTAATTACCGTGCAAGCGTGCGTCCGTGCACATCTCTACCCCGCGGGTGATTCAGAAATTTGCGAGTACACCCCGCGTAATAATAATAATTAATAATAAATAAATAAATAAATAAATAAATAAATAAATGATTAAATAAATAAATAATTAAATAATTAAATTAATTACCGTGCGTCCGTGCAAGCGTGCGTCCGTGCACATCTCTACACCGCGGGTGATTCAGAAATTCGCGAGTACACCCCGCGTAATAATCGAAACAATCTTTATTGAAACGAAACAGATGAAATACTTTGACAAAATTATAAATCACCACCCCATGCTCATATAATTACATTTTGAGCGAGAGGGGTGGGATTATTATTATTATTAGAAAAAGAAAAAAAAAAAAAAAAATTTAATAAATAAATAAAATAAAATAAAACACAAACACTTCTGGATGTTACAAAAAAAAAATAAATAAATAAATAAAAAATAAAAAATACAACAACAACAAACAATAGGCTGTCACTGGCCTGGCCACCCAGGCCAACAGTGTGGGACCGCGGCGTACTTGCCGAAGCTTCCCGCTGCAGGTCCCACCAGGGCACACCATGGTGACCAGAACCAAAAGAGAGAGAAAAAAGAAGGAAAAAGAAAAATATATTAATATAAATAAAATAAAACAAAACGAAAACAATAACATAATACTGGCATTATAACTTTCAGACCCTCTCCGCCTCCAAGGTACACAGTGCGAGACCGCGGCGTACTTGTTGGAGCTTTCCGCTGCAGGTCCCACCCGGTCACACTCTGAGGGGGGGGGGAGGGGGAGGTCAGAGAGAAAGAGGAAGAAATATTTAAAAAAAAAATAAAAAAAAAAGTATATAAAATAAAATAAAAAATAAAAATATAAAAATAAATAAATAAATAAAAAATAGAAAATAAATTTATAAATACTAATTATTATTACAAATTTACTATTTATAGCCGCATGACGCCCTCACCCCGTTTTGTACTTGAGTTTCCTACTTCTATTTATTGTTTTTTGTTTGTGGAGGAACCAAAAGATAAGTTTTCAGTTTTTTCTTAAAATGTCCAGAGTATAAACGAAGGTCTATTGGTAATTTCGAGTAATGAATTAACGCCTAATAAGTTGCCTGAATCCGTGCCTTATTATTTTTCCAGGCCGGTGTTTTAAAGCGGCTGGATCGTAATTTTCGGGAACCTGTATGTCTTTCTGCTGGGACTATGACCCCCCGATGTATGAGTGAAAGAAGGCCCCGAGTGTGGAGAGCCTGAAAGGATAAGACTTTTAGTTTATCAAAAATTGGGGCTGTATGGTCTCTGAATCCTGCCCCTGAAACTGCCCTAATAGCTGCCTTCTGGAGGATCTGAATAGGTTGATTAATGTAATTGGCAGCTGCACCCCAGCACTCTATTCCATAAGCAAGTGAGGGTTCATAAAGTGCTCGATATACTTTAAGCCTAACGCTCGGGGGGACAGTTTTTCTCATGTAAGAAGAAAAGTCGTGTGCTAGCGTGAGTGTTTTTTTTTTGGTATTTTTATGAAAAATTTTCGATCTCGTACTTTCTCTCCTTTAATGTTGAAAACGATGGTAACATGGCGTAGCGTAGCTGGTAAACTGAGCCACGGCATAATAGTGATGGGCGGTTATCGGTTATTAACCGATTAATCGGTTTATTCTTGGGTAAAATTGACCGAAAAACCGATTTATTTGTGATTGACAGTTAACCTGAGAAACCGGTTAATAAGAGCGCATAAACCGATTAACCGCCAAAATTTAAAATTTTTCAACAATTGTGTATTTCAATTGATAATTTGACAATTTTGAAGAACGAGGCTGAGGGAATTGTAGATTATCAATTAAGATATTTCTCAATCATCAACACATAAGAGATCTTGCTTCTCTTCTTTTTTAATTTTTGCGATTTTGAGAGCAAAAAAGTGGAAGACCTTGGCGCTCCTAGCGGAATTTTTTGAGAACTAACAGCAATCCCAATGATTTCCAGTTAACCGGTTAACCGGTTTATTTGAAGGTTTTCAACCGATTAACCGGTTACAACGATCTCCAATAAACCGTTTAACCGGTATATTGAAATAACCGATAACCGCCCATCACTACGGCATAACCGTGCACCGCGTGGCGTCGCGCGTAACGATGTACATACTCCCGACTATGTGTTTTTTTACGCGCTTCAATTTTGGTGCGTCGATTGTGGTTTAACGGTGAGTCGTAGCGAAAAAATGAAGGGAACGTTTTTTACGTAAAATTATACGGAGGTTATTTTTGTACTGAGGTATATTTCCCCTATACCCAACCGTTCTCGAGATATTAGCAAAATACTGATTTTTGAGAGACATTTTGGCCCCCCTCTAGCCCCCTAAGGGAAATTTTGAGTGACACGCCTTCTGAAAATGTTCTTTACGGTCATAACTACTACAATACCAAGTATCATTGTATAACTAAATTTTGCAGTATCATTTCACTAACCGTTAGTACTAATATATCATCGTTGGATCGGAAAAAACCTATGTATCATTTTTTGAGAAATGCACTTTTTTATATGGTTGGACGCGGAATTTCAAGGCGCATCGACTGAAAAAATCCCCTATGTGCTAAGTTCAAAATTACGCCGGTAGGAGCGGTTTTGAATACCTCCAATGTGCACCATCCAGAAAATGTGGTCTCGAATACCTCCTATGTGCAGAGCAAACCTCTTATGTGCAATATCTAGGGCCAGGAATTCCTCCTACGTGCATTTATCGCCCAATACCGCCGTATTTCAGAGAATTTTGAAAATTTTTTATTACTACCGTATCAAAGAAGCTTTTCCTGGGACGTTTCCAAAGTATTTTAGCCTTCTCTTCACAAAATAATCAGTTTTTTGCTTCTCCTGTAAAATTTCATTTTTACAACATAGGAGATTTATCCGATCCAACGACGATATGCGAATATGTTAAAAAGCGAAGAGCTGCACGACATCGTTGGCAGAGAACCAAGACAGCTGCTGACAAAACTGAATTCAATCGGCTCAACAGGCTGGTTTCTACTGTTATCAAGAACTATAAAGCGGAGTCTTTCCAGCACTACTTATCTTCGCTTTCACCTAGTAAGCACAACGAGCACTCACTATGGAAAGCAGCAAAAAGAATTCGTCAACCATTCACTGTCAAAAGCCACCTGAAGAGCCTCGATGGTAGTACCTTGAAAATTCTGTTAAATGCGATGCACCACGAGAGCGGCCCAATCACAGACCTCTGCGGCACCTCACAAGTAACTGGTGGCTTTACTGTACCAGCAGACGTCTCTGCTTGTATTTCTCGACAGCCAAGACAACTGCTGATCAGTTTCAGCAGATATGCAGGCACTTCTGTATCCCAGATATCCTTTCCCGTGAGGTATTTCGTTCTATTGATCTCAATTAAAATAGAGAAATCAACAGACGAGATATATTGTAAGTTGACGCCACCGGCATAATCACAAATAGCGGAGACGCCTTCCTTCTCGGTTGGAATTTTTCCGAGGCCCCGAAGTGATTCAGAGCAGGGACCTACACAAATGTCTCGGAACCACAATTTTTCGAAAAGACAGCGGATAGCAGAGATGTTTCTCAAATCACTCTCTGTAAAACAGGTTTCCCCTTAAAACTAAACTGGTTGACTCATTTGGTCATGATAGCGTCATCCATATTATATGTATTGTGTAAGAGTCGCGAAGTACAGACGAAACTTCTTGGAAAAATTGTAGGAATAGGTGTGCTTATTATTGACAGTTAAAATAACATTACTCTGAGTTTAATGTAAGCGAGGGGGAAATAATACGAAGATAGTGCAGGAATATCTACTTCTTTGTATTGGAACTTATCAATGGACATCAGAAACACAAAAATTTATGCGCATTCTTCATTTTTTGTGATCCTCCCCGCCAGCTAATGAATATAAGTTGTGAACATCTTCTTTACACTACCCAGAACTTAAGCGATATAGAGTGATGTTGTATTATTATTATATTTCTGGATTAAACTACCCAAGCCTTCTAATGATAATTTTTTCTAATCATTTTGCATCGCTTCGACTATAAGCCACTGTCGCACGACGTGTACAAAACCACGTGGTCTTCGCAACATGTCGATGAAATGGAATTGATAAGCTGTGTACTTGACTGATTTTCGTTGGCAGACTTCACTCTTGTCTATAACTAGGTAGGTGGGCATGCCTATATAATTAAGTTCATCATTTCATAGTTCATGATTCTGTAATTATTAATTTCCCTTCTACGGCAGCATTATACTTTCTTAAATTCACTTCCTTGCACTTTTGCCTTCAACAGATCGAAAACAGTTTCTGATTATCGTTTATAGAGTGATCATATCAAATTTGTATCAATGTGATGGTTCTTTTTCTTAATTTACGTATATTCTTCTGTGTTTCAAATCGGTGTTCATTTTTGGTTCAGTTATAGTTTGTTATATCGACGAATGTGTTTTCAAATTTGATCACGGCGGAAAAAAGTAAGAAGTACGTTTCAAGCTAAATTCTTAGGTAATTTGATCTTGTGTTATAATTGCCCCATCTGCGAGATCGAGGCCAGTTTTTATCTCTTCGAAATAGGTAGTCTTTCCCCCAATTTCAGAACTTTTCCATGCAAAAAAAATAATCACTGACAAAATATTTTTATGTGAGAAACCACCAGATTCATCCCACCGAAGGAATTTTTTGCTATACCTAAGTATAAATCCAAAATCTTTGCAAACTGAACTTTTTTTTATCTTCAATCGTGGATTTTTTTCTTGTGAGATCCATCATAGCTAAGTGAGTTTAACTCGTAAGGGAAAACTTGATGGATATAGGATGGACGGAGTTGGAAATGACAAAGGTGAAATTCCCATTCGCGTTATCGAAATAAAAATGGGTAAGGCTCAATACAACTACCGAGGCTCATTTCGCAGTAGCTTCATGAAGCGCGAGGAAAATTTCAATAATTTGTTTTATACACTTTATTTATTTCGACCGAAAACTTTTTTGTCCAAAATCGAGGAAGTATAGTAATTTTTTTCCAAGGTTTCCAAATAAGTACACACTTTTCATATCTATTAGAAAATTATGATGATTACAGAAGTAACGAATTATGTATTTGGATTATTCGTAGGTGTCACTATGAGGTGGGTATAGTCTTCCTAGGCACATTCATCTGGATACTTCGGAATAAATTGACGGCTAAATAGGTTTCCCTAATCTCCTTTTCTGTTGCTGGTACAGTTTTTCATTTATGAAAAATGTGATAAATTTTGTAAATAACATTGATGGAAAAAGGAGGAAAAATTGATTCGTGTTGCATATGAGATTTTTTTTTCATTTACGTTCGAAAAGTAGAAGACGAGTGCATTTTTGGAAATCACCAGATAGATGATAGCTCGTTAATATTCTCTAGGTGCAAAATGAAAACGAGAAAAAATACTTCACGTTCGATACCTATGACTCATGTTTTAAGGCACTTTTTGATCGGAAATGAAGAAAAGAACTCATTATAATGAAATAGGTTCAAGTTCATATTTTGTAGTTGTTGGTCATATTCCTCGTAATTAAAGGTGTATACTCATGACCGTTGCCATGTAATTTATTGGTTCGCTTTTCAGAGAAAGTAAATTTACAGATCGTGACCTACAACTGTTTTAAAAATTTCTTAAGTTCATTCATTAGAGGTTTTTGCGTTTTCCTTCCTTTGATTCAAAACTCGAGTCATGGATCATTCCGTAGTAAGGCGCTGCCAGTTTTTATTCGACATAAACGGTACTTTTCTAGTGAAGACGTTATTTACTCACCCTTGTTAAGCGATGATCACTACTTTTTAGATATCAAATGCCCGAATAGATCGATTCTTTGATTTTGATTCAATGCTTGTTCTCTGCTGCTGGCTTTGGGGCAGCCATTTTAGAATCCCATTAGAATAAACAGGGAACGTTTCAATCATACAATAGTATTCAAAAACAAGATGATGTCAAAAAGATGGGGAGATTCGTTCCATTTGAGGCTGTGGATCGGGAACGATTATAGAGAGGGCGTAGTTAATTTTTAGGTAGTCTTGAAGTTATGTTTTTACTATACAGAGAGCGCAAGTGGAAACGTGCTAACTATTAAAAAATAGAGTGGACAACAATTTCATACTCATTATTTATTGTATTAAGTACAATGTAGTTACCGTACAAAATTCGGCGGTGTAACGCTTGACGGCGAGTCGGCGATTGGTTACTTTTCTTCACCTAATGGACGTAAATTAAACAAAAGCTGTCCATCAGTCTCTAGTAAGAGAGTAAGTTCATCTACAAAAGCTAATCTCGCAGCGTCAAGGTACTGAGGCAATTCTTTTTACCAGACAATCCTGAGGCAACCCCACCAACGAGCTTCCGATGTGATTCGATAAATTTATTTCTATTCCTTGCTACAATAAAGCGTCGAGGTGCAATTCAGATGATTCCCCATAAAGTGACGGAGGAAGCTTAAGAAGGAATTTTCTAGGATTACATAAAGGAAAAGGTTTCGTGGATAAACTTATATCATTTGTGTCCATTTGTTCGAGCGTTTCTGTCTGCCAATTCGACGACGACGTGACGATCGGAAAAATGACGGTCGGAAAATTCGGGATTACCTACGAAAAAATGCGGATGCAGAAAAAAATGCGGATTGGAAAGTAATAAAATATTTAATTAACTGCGAAATGAATGCGGAGGCAACTGCGAAAGAATGTCGAAGAAAAACGAGGATATTGGAATTTTCTTATTATAATAAAAGCTTTTTCCTAAATTAGTGGCCAATTAAGTGTTTTTTAAAGTTGCGCGCAGGAATTGGCGCTAACAGCTGCTAACAGTCAAACTCGAAGAAATGAAGCTTGCAGCTGAGGAACATTGCGATTTTGTCCGGTAGACTGCACGCAAAGCTAATAGTGATGGGCGGTTATCGGTTATTAACCGATTAATCGGTTTATTCTTGGGTAAAATAAGAGCGCATAAACCGATTAAACCGCCAAAATTTAAAATTTTTCAACAATTTTGAATTTCAATTGATAATTTGACGAATTTGAAGCACCAGGTGGAGGAAATAGGAATTATCAACTGAGATATTTCAATCATTAACACATAAGAGATATTGCTTCTCTTTTTTTTCAATTTTTGCGATTTTGTGAGCAAAAAAGTGAAAGACCTTGGCGCTCCTAGCGGAATTTTTTGAGAACTAACAGCAATCTGAATTATTGCCAGTTGACCGGTTAACCGGTTTATTTGGAGGTTTTCAACCGATTAACCGGTTACGTGGTCTTTGATAAACCGTTTAACCGGTATATTGAAATAACCGATAACCGCCCACCACTAGAAGCTAAAGTCGAAGATTTTCGACCCATTTTACTTTCACAATTGAAGACTACATATTTAATTCCACAGAACTTCTAAATTCTGGATAGAGATCTCTAATACATGAGGAACATCTTGTTTTTGAATATCTGTATGTGATTGAATCGTTCCCTGTGTATTGTTATGGAAATCAATTATCATGATTGGCCCAATAATCGTAATATCGATTACAAAATATCCACTGTCGCTCACTGTTATCAACACTGTGACGTCACCAGGGAATTGGTTCATTTCTTCTCATACATCCTTTGTTTAACTTGTAAGGGAAAATTTGAAAAAGACTTTTAACAGGCTTAATGAAAAATTATCCAACGATGCTGATATACATTTTTTCCCCTTTTTGAACCATGCCACAAAAAAAAAAAAAAAAAGAGAATAGTAATGAAGTACACAAAGAGAAAAATTATTGACGGATAAAGACTTTTTTCTACATACCAGCGACGCCAATCCGTGCCAAAAATTTATCACATTTCAACCATCCAAATGTGCTTCTGTGCCATAATGCCATGCTAAGCCGATGACGTATCTCGAAAGATAACGATCAAGGAAACTAGGTCTTTTGTACAACTCAAAGAAATACCTTTCCCTTGATTGTTTTCTTTGTATATAGAAATAAGAATCTAGGGAAGAGAATCTTATTTTAATATTTTTTTACTCGTCATTTTACGTACAAAATGATTTTTCGGATCATCGGTTGACCAGTATTTTGTAAAACAAACAAAATAATGGTCTTTTCTTTTTTTTTTTTTTTCCTTTCTTTTATTGGTATTTAGTGGGAAATATACGTTTTGAATTGTGATATCAAGCTAGCATACAGTCATCTCACGTCCATTGTCAACCGTAAAGTTTCATAATGAACCAATTCCCCGGTGACGCCACAGTGTTGATAACAGTGAGCGATAGTGAGTCAAAGTACCCATATTTATAATCGATATTACGATTATTGGGCCAATCATGATATCGATTTCCAGAACAATACACAGGGACCGATTCAATCACATACAGATATTCAAAAACAAGATGTTCCTTATGTATTATAGAGATCTCTATCCAGAATCTAGAAGTTCTTGGAATTTAAACATGTAGCTTTGATTGCTAACGTACTTCTTGTTTTTAAATACTAGTGAATGATTGAAACGTTCTCTATGTATTCTAATTAGAACCGGGTCGCGGTGAAAATCATTTTGTTTAAATCAAGTCTCCGTACTGGTGTTTGAAGTTTTCTTTGTCGGAAATAATCACACATACACACACAAAGCGATCAATACACAAACGTTTTTCTGAAAAATCAAACTTTCATTACACATACTCCTAGCGAAAAACCTCATTGATATCTCTTACATTTATTATCATTTTTATCTATCGCAGCGATCCTGGCGGACACCCAGTTTGGATGGGACTCTAAAATAACTGTCCCAAATCCAGCAGCATTGTACAAGCATTCAATCAAAATTGAATATGTTGACTTCACGGGGAATTGGTCTGTAATATAGGATCTTGTAGTTGTAGGATTTTCTTTCCTTTGAGCTAGAAGCAGAGGTTGAAAACTGTAAGATAAAACTTTAGTTTTTGACTTTAGCTTACAATTTTAACTTGAAGAACTTTTGGCTTTTCGCTTCCCAACAAAAAATATTTTTCGACTTTTGACTTTCGGCTTTTTCCCGTCAATTCTTCAGCTTCCGGCTTAAAACTTTTAGCTTTCAACTTCTCCAAAAAAAAAAAAAAAAAAAAAATGAATTATATGCTGAACGTCCGCTTTCGGACTGACGTCGATACTAAAAATGAAATGAGTAAAAAAGTATGAATACTGATACAAGCAGAAGACAAGTGAAAGAAAGAGCTAAATAAATAAAACTTTCGACTTTTTGTTTCCTATTAAAAGAAGGTTTTCAATTTTTGACTTTCGGCTTTTTAGAGTCAAAATTCTTCGGCTTTCGGCTTTAAACTTTCAGCTTTCAGCTAGCATTTAACCTCTGGCTAGAAGTGATGGAAAGCCGATGGACCTTTTTATCGAGACGTCATTAACTGATAAGAGTAAGTGATCAACAGAAGTACCATCTTGAAGCCGGAAGCCGATCAGCAGAAATGGTATTACCACTGGCATACTTGGATAGTCACTTCTTAAAAGACCTTTTTGCTCAGTGTGTTCTTATCTAAATCTATAATCAGCGTGATAAAGACAGAAAATATGAGACATGTCACCGAATGTTCCATAAAAAATGCCAACTGTGGCATAAATGTACCACGGTAGTCAACACTGCTCTGAATTATGATCCATATTATCATTTTATTCACGAGCTACTCAATTGCCACAAAAAAAGCAGGAAAAGCACAGGTAGTTGCAGAATTGGATTCTATGTCACCCTCCTGATCTATACCGGCTGGACCAGAAAGATGTTACCAGTTAAATGGGAGTTTGCACTAAACCTGTTCCAGTGTAAAAACGCGAAACGTTAAAGGTGGGTATGCTTCAAATCTACAGAATTCGTATCTCAATTTTACCTGCAATTTGCGCCCCTACACAATTTTCCACAACTTTTTTGAGGCAATTGAGGGACCGGAATGTGCCAAAAATTGACCAATTTGCCAAAACTATCGAAAATTAAAAATGGTTTAAACTTCCATACTTTACTTATTTAATGCTCATTCCGAAAAAATACCTGAATAACCTTATGAAGCTTAAAAGTTGGGACAATTTTCAATTTCTTTTTTCAGAAATCTGGACAAATTGCTCAATTTTCGACACCTTTTGGTCCATAACTCGGCTCAAAGAAGTCGTAAAAGAGTTGAGTAGGAACGCAAATTGAAGATAAAATTGAGCTACAAATTTCGCAGACTTTAATTAGTATACGCTTAACGTTTCGCATTTTCACTCTGGATCATATTTAGTGCAAACTCCCATTCAATTATTGGTAACATCTTTCTGGTCCACTCGGTATACATGTAAGTTTCGCACGTTCGTCGAGTAAACTTGTTCCTACACCGCTAAACAGCACCTCAGAGGTGATAACGCAGCAACAGAAACGTTAAGTCAATATCAATAGAGCGCTTGGTTGCTTATGAAATCCACAACATATAATTCTATCTGCGAGTTTAGAGCAAACGCAACCTACACAAAATGGTTGCAAGAACACGTGCGTTCGAACATATGTGGGACTCAGATGTTCGTCATGCATCCTACGTCACCATATTAAAGCAACTCGGATGGGGCTTTGTTTACATGACAATGAAAATGCTAAATCAATGCGCACCAGCGCTATGACGCTTAGCGGATTAGGATACCTGCGAGTTTAGTGCGCTTCTCTACCTATACAAAATGATCGTGAAAATGCATGCGTTCTCACACATACACATACATATGTGTACATCACAAGGACAGAATTTTCCCCACGGTTTCTTTCTAATTTATATCTAGATCGATGATCACGATTCGTTCATATCCCTTTCTTCTCTCATTTACATTAGCTCAAATGTCAAAATTTTTTTCGTTCCCTCTTTGGTCTTTCAAATTCCCTCCCTCTTCTGTACAGTCAGAAAACCAAAACTTTTTCAAGTCCTCTCCCATTAGATATAAAAAACGTATACTTCCAATGTTCAAAATCCAAACCCCTTCCCCTCCGAGTCCTGAAAAATTTGCTTGGGGACATGAAAAAAACGCGCAGCTCGCGGCTTCTTCTTATTTATGAGGATGTGCGATTTCAATTTAGAATTTATCTGAATATTTTATTCATGAATTCAGTATGGCTTTACCTTCCGCATATTTTTGTTATTTTGAGAATAATGCAGTTGTTGAACTTTGTTTTACACTACATTGAGAGTAAGTTCTCTAATATGTTAGTCCCCTCCTCATGTATACAACCTAAGATTGAATTTTCCATTATAGTCTCCCTCTCATATATACCAACTCCAAAATCAACATTTTCGCAAATCCTGAAGTCACATGTAGAGATCGAAAAACGAAATTTTTCCGAGTCCCTCAAGTAGATCGGAGCATCGATAACCACAATTCGGAACCCACTTTTTCCAAGTTTCACAACCATATGCAAGGATTGGAGGTCGAGATTCTTTGAAGTTATTCAGTCTCATCAGGGGTGCCGTGAGGCCATTTTTATGAAGATGATTCTTCCTATTCGTTTTAGGGGGGGGGGGGCTTATAATTCAATTTTTTTTTAGCTACAAGAAATCAAAGTTTGAGGGGGGGGGGGGTTCTTCATTGGCCTAGGGGGCTCACGGCACCCCTGCTCATATATGATTATAGAGATCAAAATCTTTATAAGTCTCCGAAATAGGACGGAGACCTCACTCCCTCGGGTATGTATCAAAACTAACCGCAAGGACAACAGACAGTGCCCGGCGGATATTTCCACAGAATACCCCCTCACATAAAACAAGTTTCCTGTTCAAATTCTGTCCACTAGCCTCGATAATTTTCTTGTCACACCACTGCCCCTTCGTATATATAGCTGGAATATCCATGTCCTTCTCCTGATTTCGTATGGCTCAGTGGTCGAAATTTTTACAAGTCCTCCTTTTTCATATGTTCATCCTGACCTTTATAAATAATCCCCTCTTTCGGGTACATAGCTGAATGCTTCAAAATTTTCAATTCCCTCTCTTGCTCTGTGGCTTAATGATCGGAATTTTTCCGAGTCCCCCTCTTCATATACCTCAAGATCCAAGAATATTTCAAAGTCTCCCCACCTCTGTAAGAACCTTAATTTGTTGAAAGGTCGTTTTCCCCATTCAACTCTCCATAAAACAAGTTTTGTGTTGCAAAAAATATCTTTCCATATTATTAATTAAGACAGTTATTCATTATTATATATATTTTTCAGTCCGTCTCACAATGCAATCAACCATCATATTCGTCGGCCTTTATTTCAGCTTCATAAGCGCTTCCCTCGCTACAGACTCAATGGTGAATATCGCAGATCGATATCACACCAGGAGGTATTTAGGCGAGTGGAACTTTCACGAGAATTCGGCTAACGTCGGTGTGATCGAGAAAAATAACGAAGCTAGCACCACGGAAAAAGCTGTTCAATATTCAAACGGATGGAGACCAATTACGGCGTCAAAGAATATGAACCATGATCGAGATCCCAGATTGAAAAACCAACACCATGAAACTGTCGTTAAAATCGGCGGCCGCAGAGATAAACCACAACCCTACATATCGCGGAAATGGAAATCGGATATGGCGCCAAAGCATACATCCATTGATTTTAAGCATAATCCAAAAATTCTTCACAATACTCCCGCGAGGAGTCAAAGTTTACCGCACTCATTCCGTAGAGTATTGGTCCCGAACGAGACTAATATTTCACCTCGAGTCCGACACAACGCCTATCCAAACGACAGAGTCATCGCGGATAGTTCTAGACCGTATTTTAGACAATATCCAGAGAGGAAGAAAAAAAGTCGGATAGAGATGAAAGAGGACGATATTATGTGGATGCATTACCAGCCACATGATCAAAGTAGCAAAGTACTACCATTTATTAAAATGAAGGCTCCGGAAGTAGAGCCCCCTATTGTTTACGAGAATGATATGATGATGCAAGAAACTAACAGCGATCCGTTCGTCACATACTCGACTCCCTCAACCACTAGTAACCAGGTGTATTCATTGTCACCAAACTCATTCATCGCAGTCACGACAGCCCGTCCCAATTTCTTGAGGAATAATTACGAGGTGATAGACATCAATAATAAGGATAACTTCAGACCGATGACCACGACGAAAAAGAATGAAGAAGTTGTAACAACGACAGAACCCATCGGTGATACAGAAGATTGGCATGATCTTTATAATACGTTTTATCCTACTGATAAAGAGGAGGAAATTAGTACAGTGACCGAGCCCAAACCGCTGACAGATAAACTCAAAGACAATCCCCGATTTTCAGCTGTACGATTATCGACGAGAAAAGAAGAGCACGTCACTACAGAAACTACGAACAAAAGAAATCGTCGACTTTTTAATGCGACGAAATCCGGACACGCTTTCCAAGATGATCCAAATTCGAAAAGGATTACAACCGAAAAACAAATTGAAATGCTTGAAAACGAAGCTTCTTATAAAACGTCTGATAAATCCTCGTATCTTTCTAAGCCTATTGTGATTACCGAATCAGAAAGTACTCCTTCGCAGGGTGAATATTATAATCATTTATTCGAAAGTTTTGGAGGCGATAATCAAGAAGGCGGAGGAAAAATGGATGACGAGACGGAGGACACGAACGCGGAGCAGCGAAGCGACGAAATGAAATTCGAAAATTCGACCGAAATATACGATATAGTGGAAAGAAATGACAATGAAATAGCGGACGACCAAGCGACAAATCAAACTACAATAAGCGCTCATAAGACGCAGCGAACAGAAAATTCTACAAAGAAGGAGGACCCCCGTATTATCGACAGGGTTGAGGGGAAGCCGATGAATATGAAAATTCGCGGAAATGATGATACTTGGAACTTTCTATTCAATATGACTGGAATTCAATTCTCCGACCTAATCCCCGTGACATTAAAAGCAAATATCTTTCTCGTTAAAAAGTTAATGGTCGAATGTTCTTCCGATACCGATAAGACTGAAATTTTAGACGGTAACACGTTCAGCTGTTTGAAAAAAATTACTTTCACGATACTGGACCGAGCGGTAAAAAGTGACGTCATCAAAATAACGGATTCCGTGAGTTTGGTGAAGGAGAATAATACGTCCGTCGAGCAATCTAGTAGGTAAGTGTAAATCGTGTAATTTTTGTGTTCCTTGAAAAATATAGGAACAGGTTATTTATATTTAGTTAACGCGGTTTTTTGGGGCGCTTAACGTATCTTATTGAGCTACAAAATTTCAATATGCGAGAAGGTACACTTGCCTGCCGCTATGAGGCGCGGGAACTACACATGAAGGTATTCGATGTCTTTTGATTTTAGAATAAGGGTCAAGTAAAGCTCAAGTCCTGAGAGCAAACTTTATATGCAGAAGCTCATATGGGTATTTTACTTGAAATTCTTGAAGAGATGTACCTACATAATTCGAAAAAAACAAATATGTTGTTTCCCAATCCTATGAACAATGAAAGTCGTTATGTCAGTGAGCCCTATGAAAATGCGGTACCATTTGGGAAGATGAAGCTTCACTTCAGGATGTATTAGTGCGGTGATATTTACTATAGTCATCTGAGAAGAGTAACTATTCAAAATGGCGGATTGGCTTTGTGGTAACAAATATCTCATGCTGTATGGGTTTAATTTTCTATTTTTTCTTTTCTAAGGAGAGAAAATAATGTATTAAATATTTTATTGAACTTCCCGCCCGCATATCATGAGCTAAATTTTTTGTGGCACGTTCTGGCCCACAAAATCAATTTCTACAAATATACCAAAACATTGTGTCCTAGAAAAAAATCTTTCAAATTTATTATAAATGAAATTGTCAACTTTAAGAGTTTCTCAAAAGTTGAAGGTCGATTTCAGCATCCCCCCCCCAATGTCGAATATTCACCCAAAAATAGTGTGAATCGTTTGTTCTACGTTTGTTCCACCCTTATTTCTGTTTGTTCCAACCCCCATCCCCATGAAACAGTGTGCGGGGTTCGTGACACGACAGCCCCCCCCCCATTCCCAATTTTGACCTCAAAATAGTGTGAATCGTTTGTTCTACTTTGGTTCCGGTTTGTTCCAACCCCCATCCCCATGAAATAGTGTGCGGGGTTAGTGACACGACAGCCCCCCGTTTCCAATTTTGACCTCAAAATATTGTGAATCGTTTGTTCTACTTTTGTTCCGGTTTGTTCCACCCTTATTTCTGTTTGTTCCAACCCCCATCCCCATCAAATAGTGTGCGGGGTTAGTGACACGACAGCCCCCACCCCCATTTCCAATTTTGACCTCAAAATAGTGCGAATCGTTCGTTCTACTTTTGCTCCGGTTTGTTCCACCCTTATTTCCGTTTGTTCCAACCCCCCTCTCCATGAAATAGTGTGCGGGGTTAGTGACACGACAGCCCCCCCCCCGTTACCAATTTTGACCTCAAAATATTGTGAATCGTTTGTTCTACTTTTGTTCCGGTTTGTTCCACCCTTATTTCTGTTTGTTCCAACCCCCCTCCCCATGAAATAGTGTGCGGGGTTAGTGACACGACAGCCTCCCGTTTCCAATTTTGACCTGAAAATATTGTGAATCGTTTGTTCTACTTTTGTTCCGGTTTGTTCCACCCTTATTTCTGTTTGTTCCAACCCCCATCCCCATGAAACAGTGTGCGGGGTTAGTGATACGACAGCCCCTCCCCCATTTCCAATTTTGACCTCAAGATAGTGTAAATCATTTGTTCTACGTTTGTTCCGGTTTGTTCCACCCTTATTTCTGTTTATTCCAACCCCCTTCCCCATGAAATAGTGTGCGGGGTTAGTGACACGACAGCCCCCCTCCGTTTCCAATTTTGACCTGAAAATAGTGTGAATCGTTTGTTCTACGCTTGTTCCGGTTTGTTCCACCCTTATTTCCGTTTGTTCCAACCCCCCTCCCCATGAAATAGTGTGCGGGGTTAGTGACACGACAGCCCCCCTCCGTTTCCAATTTTGACCTGAAAATAGTGTGAATCGTTTGTTCTACGCTTGTTCCGGTTTGTTCCACCCTTATTTCTGTTTGTTCCAACCCCCACTTGCATGAAACAGTGTGCGGGGCTAGCTGAATGAAATGTGCTCAATTAGTGTTGAAATGTTTTGTGGTTTCCTCTTTCTTTAAATACTCACAATCTTCGGTGGGGCTACTGTGAAAACAATACCCGCCCCTCATTTTTCCAAATTTTAACTGGGAACCTGTTTGTTCTATGAGACTTGGAATATTTTTGACTATCAAGCTATTTGTATGTGAAGAACTTGCAGAAATATTGACTTTCAATCTGGTGGAAACTGTCCTAACCTAATAAGGTAAGTGGAACTTGACAAAAGTGAACAAGAAATTTAGGGTGGGAGACATGCCAACCCCGCTTTTAGTTCTCGGGTTTTCATCCGGAGGAGAGAATGATACCGTCAAGCTCGACTTTCGTCATCAGCTCGTGGTAAGAGAACGATCGAGACCCCGTGTTTGACAGAGTCAGGCGAATGATCCCTGGGTTCAACATAGATCGACTGAGGCCCCGTGTATGATTGAGGCGGGTACTTCCGCAAAAACACAGATTGTTACTCGCCAAGGAGGGAATGATACCGGCGGCATCGTTTTCCATTGCATGCCCGCGGTAAGAGATCGACTGAGGCCCCGTGTATGACCAAGGCGGGTGCATCCGCAAAAACTCTCGTTGTTTCCCGCCAAGGAGGGAATGATGCCGGCGACTTCGTTTTCCACTACATGCTCGCGGTAAAAGATCGACTGAGGCCCCGTCTCTTCGATAGAGGTAGGCGGATGCCAGAAAATTCTTGTACGTCCACGCGAGGGAGGGAGTGATACCGTGAAGCTCGTCTTTCGTTATGAGCTCTTGGTGAAAGATTGAATAGGCCCCGTAAAAGGACGGGCAAAGTCACAAAATCTTGTGGTTTCACGCCGAGGTGGCAAGGTTACTCTAAAGTCTGTCTTTGGTCATGAGCTAGCGGTGGGAGATCGGGTAAGGACCCCCTGTTCAATAGAGGCGGACAAACCCGAAAAATTTCCCGTTGAGAAACGCGAAGTAGGGAAGGGTATGAGGAAGATTGTTGTCTGCCATAAGCTCGCGGTGAGAGATCAGTTGGAGCCCTGTGTTCAATCTATTTGGGTGAGTAGGTGCAAATACTTGTTGTTTCAGGCAATGGAGAAAAACATACCGCGAAGATCGCGTCCCAGTGTGACCTCGCAAGGAGAGAACTGTAACAGCCCCGTTTTATCTAAGCAGGTGAAATCAAGAAAATTCCTGTTTTGTCAGCCAGTGCAGAGGAGGATATCCCGAGACCGTTGTTCGTTAAGCTTTCCGTTAGAGAACGATCAAGGCCCCTTGTTCAATCTTTCAAATGTCTTCACGCAAAATTTTACAGATTCACCCGCCTCAATTGACAGGAGGCCCTTCCCGATCTCCCACTGTAAGCTCATGACCGAAGACAGACTTTAGAGTAACCACCTTGCCACTTTTGCTTGAAACAACGAGATTTTTCCCCCCTTCATTTTACGTTTATTAATTTACTGTTTCTAGCCGAATGTTGCCTTCCCCCTTTTTTTTTCTACTCGCCTAGGTTGTACCTAATGCCTTCTTCTTACTGATTTGGGGCTGGGCTAAGTAGCAGTTCGCGCACCTTTACTTTACTGAATTGAGTCATTTTTTGCCCCGTGTTGTCAGCATTATTATTACATTTCTTGATAGGGGGTTCGATCCTCTATCCATTTTTCCCCTCATTGAGAGTTATTCTATAAAGGGTTACTTTCTCTTGAGTTTTTTACTTTTTGGTTTCCTCAAAATCTCTGGTGGATGATTCCTGGGATTTTTGGAGTAATTTTGGCAACTTTTGATTTTATTTCACTATTTTTATTTTCATTTTGAAAGGAATGTTAATGTCACTCGACATTCTTTTTCGCTTTATTTTCTGAATGTGTTTGCATTGATGCCTTTTCCCTGATGATTGAAATTACACATGTATTTTAAAACAGGGAACCAGTTTATCAAAGGGGGTGGAAAGAACGTTCGCCATCCGCCGCCTGGCTGGAGAAACTTGGAGCTCGAAACTTTTCTAAGTCCCCGTCCTATCATATATAGCTTATCGGTCGGTGTATGTATCCTGAATGATAGCTCCTTCAAGTAACTAGATATGCAATACTTCATACACCAACTGATTTAGCCCCTTCAGTAAGCCAGACATGCAACGTTTCAAACGCTATAAGATTTGGATAGTTCTTCTAAAATATTCTAAGCCCCTCTCGTATCATAATGTGCATCATAAAACAGGTTCCTGCCTTCCCTCGTTTAATTCCGTGGGTTGGATCCCTATTGACCACGCGCATTATCTCTCCGCAAAAGCGCAAATATTGTACGACGACTATTACGTCCGGGACTACTATATAGTGTCTCTCGAAGACTGGAAATTCACAAATTTTATTTCTTTTGGCCTAATTTAGAGCATTTCTACGTATTTCCAAAAAAAATCAAAAAATGTTATGTCATCCCTGATTTATTTTCCCTCTCGCGGTAGGACCGCCTCTTTGGCTAGGGCCAGTGTTTGAGGCAGATTTCGCCGTTTTCGTAGTTTGTGAAGCTACAATTGTCAGTCTAATTATAGGTTTGAAAAACGTTCCAAAGTTATCGATTTTAGGAAAAAATCGAGTTATAGTGGGTCTTTTGAAAAATCGAGCTGCAATAAATAAAGTTTCGAATGAAAATTTTTTTTTTTCGAAATTTTCTTTGAAATAGACTACCTGGACTTTCTTCCAGAGTTTGTCAAAATTTCTGAGATTTCGGGAGACAGCCGATAGAGATGACAGTTGAAAAAATTCACAGAAAATATTCTTTGGGTAAAACATGGAGCTCAATTTTTCGAGATATTTGCAAAAAATTAATATTGGGGGCTAGAACGTGCCACAAAAGATATGGGAATGGGAAGTTCAATATGTTATTTGGCACACAATTTTCTTTCATTAGAAAAAACTTGACTACAAATCACAATTTCGAAAATTCGAAATTATCGCATTCTATGCAAAAGTTGATTTTCATCAGAAAAAAAAATTCACATAAAAAAATTCTCTGAAGACGCACATGTCGACCCACAAATCTAACCCAGATCAAAGATAGCAATTCAACTGTGGTACTTGTGAGAAAAAAAAATTTTCTGGCATAGCCAAATAAATGAAAATCATGTTCCATGTCTTTTATATTTTATGAGTCATCTTGAAATATTTCAGTCTAGGCTTCTACTAGGTCAAGTAGTGTTCGTGAGATATTATTCGTTTACCCCTTTACCTATCATGGCGTCGTATAAGTCTTCTATGAGAAATACGAGGAAGCGCGAACTCGCTCCGCTCGTTCGCCCCCTGTCTCGCTGTTGTATTGGAATGGTATGTGACAATTCAAGTCTAGGGGACTTGGAAAAATTTCGACTATCCAGCCTTCATTTATTTAATTATTTAATTATTCAATTATTTATTTATTTAATATTATTTATTTATTTATTTATTTATTATTAATTCTTGTACTAGGTTTAGTGTTCGTGAGATATTATTCGTTTACCTCTTTACCTATCTTGGCGTCGTATAAGTCTTGTATGAGAAATATTTTGAGGTAATTGTGGGTGTTCTATATTTTGAGGTATCAACTTTCGTGAGGCGAACGAGCGATCTCGCTGTTGTATTGGAATGGTATGAGAAAATTCAAGTCTAGGGGACTTGAAAAAATTTCGACTATCCAGCCATATATGATAGGAAGAGGGACTTGGAAAATTTTCTAATTATTAATTATATTAATTATTTAATTATTTATTTATTTATTTATTTATTTAATTATTGATTAATTAATTAATTAATTAATTAATTAATTAATTATTTATTATTATTACGCGGGGTGTACTCGCGAATTTCTGAATCACCCACGGGGTAGAGATTTTCTAATAATTAATTATATTAATTATTTAATTATTTATTTATTTCATCATTTAATTATATTAATTATTTAATTATTAATTATTTAATTATCAATTAATTAATTATTTATTATTATCACGCGGGGTGTACTCGCAAATTTCTGAATCACCCACGGGGTAGAGATTTTCCAATTAATAATTATATTAATTATTTAATTATTTATTTATTTAATTATTTAATTATTTATTTATTTATTATTAATTATTATTATTACGCGGGGTGTACTCGCGAATTTCTGAGTCATCCACGGGGTAGAGATTTCTCTTGAGGGGGGGGGGGGGTGGGGTGTACACTCGAGTTTCAAAATCAGAAAAGACATGGAACATGTCAAAAATTGAGAAAATTTGACCCCTAGACTTAGCCTTTTACCACAAAGCCAATCCGCCATTTTGGATTGGCCACCATTTCGAATAGCTACCCTTCTCAGATATCTACTATTTTTTTTTTTTTTAGTAAGTATCGTCCCTACTAATATATCCCGAAGCGACGCTTTGTACCGTCGCCCTAATGGTACCAAAAACCACTATTTTTTATTTCGGACCATGGACTAACACGAGTAATACTGAACGATTTACCACTGCAATCACAGAGAAACATTTTGTGATAAACTTAAATAAGTTTAATTTTACCTATCTAGATCTGCCACAGATGAGGATTCAGACTGGTTTTCAAGTTTATTAGGCGGGATTCAGAAACTTTTTGCAACGCACTCACTGAAAATAAATTTGGCTAATCCGTTGGAAAATGGCAATTCGCAAGTAGAGGGTGAGTAATGAATACATCTCGTAAAATTAGATTTTGGTTCTTGAAATTTGTTGAGAATAAGTGCTTCATTAGTATTACATAAAGTTTTGTTTAAACTCCCCTCAAAAACTCTCTGGCCACGCCACATTATATATCTTAAAAGTTGGATTTTTTCCCCAGACCCTAGTCTAGGTTATGGCTCCCTCCCATTCAGAACCCCTACTTGAATGAATGAAATTTTTGTAGCCTTCTAAAGAATGGGACGATTTTGTTTAGCTGGCTAAGCTCTTAAAGATTTGAAAAACTTTTTTTACAGGACACGAGCGTAAATTAGGTCGCCTTCGGAAATACAGTTTGTTGTTTCCCTCTCCCTCGCATAGCTATATGGAACCTTTAAACACTACTAAAAGTTTCTAAAGTAAGTCAAGTTCACTTAGCCTGACGCGGACAATTTTTTGAGGATGTATCTCAGACAAAAATAATAATGGGTTTCCTTTTGAGAAGGCTGTCACAAAATTATGTCTGATATATAGAAAATCTGAGTCATGAATGAGAGGCTGGCCACTCTCTTAACTGCTATTTAGTCATGGAAACTAAAGGATCTGTCTCGCTGTTTATAGTTGAGTCGTGTGCACACCATTAGAAATCCTGCAATTCATGAATTCTCTCCGTGTCGTTCAAGTTTTTGCTCCAGTGCGTGGTGCTCATTTACGAACCCAACAACGAAAATTTTAAAACTCAATAAATTGATTTTTTGATTAAAATAAAAATATGAATATCTGTTTTCAATTACCGAGGTATAAATTTTATACGTAGGCTCAACACCATACGTATAAATCAGTAAAACTATACGAGCCTTTGATTGCAAATTTGTTCGCATTTCGAACGCTCTTTTAATAATTCAACGATAAAGTCATCTGCTATTTAGATTAAAAAGTTTTTGTTTCTTTTTCGGCGTTCGGCCTAAACGTTATGTCGTTACATCAAACTTGTCGGAAAACATTGTAAAAGAAACAGCTAAAAAGTATCGAGAATATTGTGAAACTTTTATAAGTTTCTACTTAACTTATAAACATGCGTGATTTTAATTCGACAGTAACGAATTTAACGATCACGAGGAATTACGGCGCTGTATTTGACTATAGCGCGCGATTTTTAAGGAACTTCAGAATACCGAAACGAGAATTTTATAGCAATTACATAAAAATGTCGAATACACTCTCGTAAAAAAAAAGGCTTGCCACGCCGACAAACGAAACGACGTACAAAATCGCGATATTAGCATTTTGTTTTTCATGATTTCAGGTCGACGACGCCATCGTTTCCGCCGGGTCTTCCCGGTGGTCGCCGGCATATACATGACAATCACGGCCGTAATAGTACCGATAGTGTTTCAGTTTATGGCAATGATGGGCGGCAAATCGTTCATCATTAGTAAACTAGCTCTGTTATTTGCGCTATTTAGTAGTTTCAGTAAATTTTTTGGCGCGCACGTCGACATATCCACCAATAATCACCAACACCATCATTCACCGCCGCTGCCGCCACCTTTACCGCCAGTACCCTACCACCCTTTCCACTACGACCAACACGTTAGACGGAAATCTGATAAACGTTACAAACGTATACCAATTGATTACACGTACTCTTATCTTCTTCTAGACTGATTTGGTTAAGAAAATTGATGTTTTCTTGCGTAAGAAAATTTAGCTGAATCTAGAACTCAAACCCAATATTATTATAATAATAGTTGTTCGTAGGTAGTAAAAACATCATTGGCGGACTTCCGGGAAAATTTCTCGACGGGCGGAGGAGACCATGTTCCTACTTCCTCCTCAAAAAGGGATCATC
Organism: Aspidiotus rigidus; assembly: GCA_035079385.1. Lineage (NCBI taxonomy): Eukaryota > Metazoa > Arthropoda > Insecta > Hemiptera > Diaspididae > Aspidiotus > Aspidiotus rigidus. Next base: position 13,225,757 of record JAVHKY010000003.1, on the reverse strand, counting down.
AAAAACTTTTACTTGTCATTTTGGACACCAGTGAGGGTCGTCTTGTATACCTAGTAGAGAAGGTCTCGAATGTGGTTAAAAATGTAAGGTAATAGGTGTGGTACTTGCAAAGTACAGGAGTAGCCGACCGCAAGAATGACGATACTATGGACTCAGGTGATTTTGTTTGGTAAAACACCGAAAAGCACTTTCGACATTTCCCAAGTAGTTTTTTTCGAACATAAAAAGTATTGAGTTCTGATTTATTCCTTCAAATCTCAATCATGGACAAGTTGTGCACATACCGCTTATTATGCACGACTAAACGAGTAGAAGGAGGAGATTCATAGGTTGGATATGAGGTAGTTATTTTAGGGGCTTTGATCTTCCGAGCATTCTCAGAGTCCGCCAATAAGAATCTTTTTTTTTCCCCCCTTCTGTAGGTCTTATTGGGTCTGTAGCATGATTGAAAGTCATTCAAGTAGGATGAGGTGTTGAAAATACCTTAGTTAGCTTTACAAGAATACTTACGGGTGTTACCCCGTCATCAGTTGTGTCGCTACTGAGTACCAAGGCCTTAAACAGTTTCCTAGTATACCACTGTGATCTTATCTGTTACGCAACAATAGACCGATTTCCCGTGAGCAAGTTTATTTTATGTAACCGACATGGGGCTACCGCGTCGGTTTACTGCCACACTGGGAGTAAGAGGCGAGTAAGAGTGATGCCGCGGGACTTGGCAATATATATTTTTGTACTTCTTTAGACTTGTAAAATTTTTCATTTTCAATTCTTGGACTTTGAAATATTTTCAACTGTTGGATTCGGAATTATTTTCAACGGTTAGACTTTGAAATGTTTTCAACTGTTGGACTTGGAATTATTTTCAAATTGTGGCACTTGAAATATTTTCATAAGTGGACTAGTAAAATTTTTCATTTTCAATTCTCGGACTTGGAAATATTTTCAATTGTTGAACTTGGAATTATTTTCAAATTGTGGGACTTTGAAATATTTTCATGAGTGGACTTGTAGAATTTTTCATTTTTGATTCTCGGACTTGAAAATATTTTCAATTGTTGGACTTGGAATTATTTTCTTTGAAATATTTTCAACTGTTGGATTCGGAATTATTTTCAACTGTTGGACTTTGAAATATTTTCAACTGTTGGACTTGGAATTATTTTCAAATTGTGGGACTTGAAATATTTTCATAAGTGGGCTTGTAAAATTTTTCATTATCAATTCTCGGACTTGGAATTATTTTCAAATTGTGGGACTTTGAAAGATTTTCATGAGTGGACTTGTAGAATTTTTCATTTTCGATTCTCGGACTTGAAAATATTTTCAACCGTTGGACTTGGAATTATTTTCAACTGTTGGATTCGGAATTATTTTCAACAGTTGGACTTGGAATTATTTTCAAATTGTGGGACTTGGAATATTTTCGTAAGTGGACTTGTAAAATTTTTCATTTTCAATTCTCGGACTTGGAAATATTTTCAATTGTTGAACTTAGAATTATTTTCAAATTGTGGGACTTTGAAATATTTTCATGAGTGGACTTGTAGAATTTTTCATTTTCGATTCTCGGACTTGAAAATATTTTCAACTGTTGGACTCGGAATTATTTTCTTTGAAATATTTTCAACTATCGGACTTGGAATTATTTTCCAATTGTTGGACTTTAAAATATTTTCATACTTCTTGGATTTGCAAAAATTTTTCATTTTTGATCGTCGGACTTCGTAATATTTTCAACCCAAAAATGAGAAAATTTTACAAGTCCAAGAAGTATAAAAATATTTTAAAGGAAATAATTCCAAGTTCAACAGTTGAAAATATTTCCAAGTCCGAGAATTGAAAATGAAAAATTCTACAAGTCCACTTATGAAAATATTTCAAAGTCCTACAATTTGAAAATATTTTCAAGTCCAACACTTGAAAATATTTCAAAGTCCTACAGTTTAAAAATATTTCAAAGTCCCACAGTTGAAAATATTTCCAAGTCCGAGAAATGAAAATGAAAAATTTTACAAGTCCACTTATGAAAATAATTCAAAGTCCAAGAATTGAAAATGAAAAATTTTACAAGTCCAAGAAGTATAAAAATATTTTAAAGAAAATAATTCCAAGTTCAACAGTTGAAAATATTTCCATGTCCGAGAATTGAAAATGAAAAATACTACAAGTCCACTTATGAAAATATTTCAAAGTCCTACAATTTGTTCAAAGTCCTACAATTTAAAAATATTTCAAAGTCCCACAGTTGAAAGTATTTCAAGGTCCAACAGTTGAAAATACAAGTCTAAGAAGTACAAAAATATTTCAAAGTCCCGCGGCATCACTCTTACTTGCCTCTTACTCCCAGTATGGCAGTAAACCAACGCGGTAGCCCCATGTCGGTTACATAAAATAAACTCGCTTCCCGTGACGTCAACATCTTTGATTTTGATGGACTGTGTTATTTGTGATAACAAAAATATCGACCGATATCGATTTGTTTGGCAAGAGTACTCATTCTGCAAGAAATTTATCCAATGGGAAATTTGCTCCCATAAGAAATACACGGGAAGCAAAGATCAGTATGAAATTAATCAATAATTAAAACGGATTTTTCGGAAAAAAGTTTATACAATATTTGTGACCTGTCACAAGAGAACCCCCCTTAGCGTCCTAAATATAATTTTACAGGAGCGATAATTCTAACTTCAAAATCAGTTTTTCGTGTCATTATGCGATCAATTTGGCTGAAAATTTTATCAGTTGTAGATTAATGATTCAAGAATACAATTCAATAGTGCTTTTTATATTATTTGCGCGTTAATAATTTAAAATTTTGAATTTGATGAAAAAAGTGCTGGAGAATCGCCTAAAAAATTGCATCTTAGCTCCATGTTTTGATCCGTAGACCCAAAAATATGCATTGGAATGAAATTTATGGGTCAGATTCATGTTCAGCGACCCAAAATTACCCCTAAAACTGAATTTCATCAAATTCCAAAAATTTTTCCAGAAATTTGAAATTTTCCCCCAACTTTGAAGACCCCTAAGGCCTATAAATAAATTTTTTGGAATTTTTTCAATACCACCACGTGAAAGAGCGGGTTTCAATTATAAGGGATCGCTGAAAACCTGAAAAACGATTTTTGGGACACTAAGGGGGGTTCTCTTGTGACAGGTCACATTTATAGTGTGTGAGTAATCGACTTCTGAAAATGAACTTTTTTCCCCTTAATTCTTTCTCATTTTTAAATAATACCATATGATCGATTTGCTTCCCATGTTTTTATGGGGAGCAAATTTGCGATTGGATAAATTTCCTGCAGAATGAGTACTCTTGCCAAACGAATAACGTCACAATAACACAGTCCATTGAATGCTTGTTCTCTGCTGCTGGCTTTGGGGCAGCCATTTTAGAATCCCATAAGAATACACAGGGAACGTTTCGATCATTCACTAGTATTCAAGAACAAGAAGTACGTTAGCAATAAAAGCTACATATTTGAATTCCAGAGAACTTCTAGATTCTAGATAGAGATCTCTAATACATTAGGAACATCTTGTTTTTGAATATCTGTATGTGATCGAATCGTTCCCTGTGTATTCTTATGGAAATCGATGTCATGATTGGCCCAATAATCGTAATATCGATTACAAACACGGGTACTTTGACTCACCATCGCTCACTGTTATCAACACTGTGACGTCACCGGGGAATCGGTCTATGCTGTGTCGGGATTGGTTTACGTGCTCAGGCTTGCTGCTATATTATCGGTCAATTCTGTTCTTTTCAAGTCTACCAAGCTGAATAATCTCTCCCTGTCAAATGTGATTACATTGTTCAAGAGGCTGGTTTTTCTCCGCTTTGCTTTTGCAATCTTTATCTCTTTCTAGAGTTTCCTTGTATTTGTGCGGTTCTTTACATTATGACTTCAAATATTCCTTCACCATTGGGCTGTTCTTTGTTGTAGTGTTTGCCAAACAGTGACTTCCCTCGATGTTTCATGCTCCTTTCTCCAGATATTGAACTTTCTCCGACTGCTCGCAGCTGAGCTTGTTTCCATTGTCCTTCTCTCCAGTTCAGTCATTGCTGATCCTCTTTACCATGAAAGTACTTCTGGCTCCTAGTAATTTCTCACTGTGCTGTCATGGGTTCTCTTCCAACGACTTCCTCAATAATGCCTTTAGAATGGCCATTGGCTGCTGCGATCTTCTTTAATATCTCAATTTCTTTCCTCTTCTCTTCATTGTTCTTCAGAAAAGAAATTGCTCGGTAGCAGTAGTTCTGAATTGTCGCCAACTTGTGCCTGGGGTGGTAGTAGGAGTGATTTCAAATGATGGTATCGGTATGCGTAGACTTCATGTAGATTTTGTATTCTATCCTGTTGTTAGGTCCGTATAGTTAATGGCCTTATGCCCTTGATGCTCTCATTCATCGCATTCGTTTCCAGAAAGAATTGGTCCGCCTGTTTTTATGAGTGCCTGACCACACAATTAAGATATTATCATCTATGCCCCTTCTAGTCTAGTGTTTGATCGAGATTCTCAACTTGCTGCTTTTCAATATTTTGTTTTCCAAATCATTCACGGATATCTCGGCCAGTATTGGAGACAGCGGTTATTTCATCGCTACTCCTGAACTTGAATCAGCAGTAGTTCTGGTCTACGGTCTCTTCAACTATTTTTGCGTACTTCAGCCCGTTAGGGTTCCCATCAGATCCTCCTTTGGCACGGTACCAAACATGTATGTCACATGGATCCAGTTCATCGTTGCTCTTGATTTCCTCTTCGTCCAATCCCTCTATCCGCTCCCTGTTGCTCCTGATGCTTTGTTCAGATGCGATCTGGTAATGTTCTCACAAGAATCTGCTATCTTGTAAAATGGAGTGGAGGCTATTAACCAGTGGCCCCATCGAGCGGTTCTCTTTGTAGAGTTTTACAAGCCCCTTGAATTTGTTGTAACCGATAAGATCACAATGTTATAAGTTTAAGGCTTTGTTCTTCAGTAGCGACACAACTGATGATGGGCCAACTCATAAGAGTTCTCTTATCTAGAGCAGTAGAATTGTTTACTTGGACCTTTCAGATATTTTAAATATGATTGAAAGACTTTTCCAGGGCGGGGGGCGAGTCATGAAAGTGCGAAAATACGATGAGGGTACATAATTTGGTGACAAGAAAATGAAAAAGTAGCCAACATTTTTTCTTATTTTCCGTTTATTTCAGGTGTTTGTGGGAGAAAGTTTGGACTTTTCTGACCTTACGTGGCTCTACTTTTTCTGTAGGATTTATTCAAAGAGCATTAGAGTTCGTTTGATAGACTTGATGGTCACCCTGTACATTCCTGGGGCATAGTTTGAGAATCATAATGCGCCGTCGATCTGAAATCATCGTCAAACAAAATCATCATCTTACTATTCGAAAATATTCCAAGATACGTCGAACAGTTTTATACTATATGAAATAAGAGATGGCACCACGTTGCAAGAAACTTTCTATTTGATATTTTATTTTTACTTTTTCTTTTTAATTTTTCATGATTTCAGGTCGTCGGCGACATTATCGTAGAGTGTTTCCTATTATGGTCGGCGCCTATATGATATTGTCTACCGTGTTAATACCCTTAGGTTTTAAATTTATGACATTACTCGGTACTAAATCCATACTCATTAGCAAAATATCTTTGATTATCGCGATGATGGGTAGTATCAGAAAATATATGGGCTATTCGAATGATGCTCCGCAAGTGCACTACCCTCCATATTACGCGTATCCTCCGTACTACGATCCTTGGCGTAGGGAAGAATTTAAAAAAAGCTCGAACGTTTACGACGAACCATTGGAGTATTCTCATTGGGAGGAAATCGAATGAAAGAAAAGGATCAACAGTGACGTGTTCGAAATACAATTTAAGTGATTCTGTTCGTCGATTAAAAGTTGTAATGTTTACCGTTCGGAACTTCATTTCAATATTTTGAAATTAGAAAAGGGTCGCCGCTCACAGGACTGAAAATCGAATCGTTATTTATTTTGCGGTATCGCGAGAATCGACTCACTCTAACAACGACAAAACCACGGATTACTTCGTCTTGTAGTAAATATTTCCTAATATTTAAGTCTTGAAATAAGGCGTACTGAAAGCTCACAATCGTTCTTTTGCCTACAGTGCGGCCAACTGATAGGATTCCCACCGAGATTTGACATTTCTTCGTCCACGCCTCGAGTTTTTCCTATAAATTCTACTCGTCTAGTCTTGTCGCGACCTGAAATCATTATAACAACGACGCGAGAAAATTTCCAATTAAAATTAATTTTTCGAAAAAGTCTCGATTGCGACCCAGTCGAGTTTTCGTTCTTATTTATTTCCAATTAAAAAGTGAAAATCTACGTGTAGTTTGTGCAAATTGTAAATAAAATGCTGAAATATTAGGCACTAGTAATCAATATATCGTAATTTTGTTACGTAATGATTTCAGGTCGAGTCAGGCATCAATATCGAAGGGTGTTTCCCATTATTGTAGGAGCTTACATGATATTGTACTCCATACTTATACCACTAAGCTTTAAATTCCTCTTAATATTAGGCGGTAAGACGTTAATGATAAGTAAATTAGCATTAATTATATCGTTGGTCGGAAGTTTGAGGAGATTCGTTGGCCAATCGGAAACTTCGTACCATTCTGGCTACCCTCAGTCCGCTTTCCATCAGATGCATCGTAAAAATAGTTACAAACGAAGAAGAAACTTGGTAGCAAGTAAGAGAGTTTATTAAATTTATAGTGAAATTAATCGGTTGTTGTATTTTCCAAACATCTCTTTTTTTCAAATCTAACTTCACCCAATAATCATTTTCATCGCTTGCATTTTACATCTGAAATAAGTAAAGTATCCCATACGAGTCCGAGGAATTCTTCTATTATTTAAAATAAAACTGTAGAGTATTGTTTTAAATGTTATTTTTCCCATAAACTTGGAATTCTGGTTTCAAATAGGAGAAGCTTTTAATTCGAGGCTGTGGTTTCATTAATTGATATGAATCAAAGATGCAGAGGGAACCTATCCAATGAATAAGTCTGAAACGTCTTTGAGGCTTTCTAATGTTCTAAACAAAAAATCATCTGGGTCCTCGACAGAGGTACAAAACCGAAGATCCACCATAAATATTTTAAATTCCTTTTTCCTGGTCTATTCGTAATTTTTGGATCAAGAATTTTCTCTCAACACCTGAGGTATTATAATTTTCGAAAATTCGTCCTGACTTAATTTTTGAACAGTCGGAGGCTTCAGAATGAAAAAAAAAAAACAAAAGATTGGAATACTTTACTCCGTCCTAAAAAAGCTAATTTTCATCAGTGTCTCTCTTCGGTCACCCGCAGCCTCATTATCAGATAATTTTTACTAGAGCACGTCTGTTACACTATTTATATTCGTTCAAGATTCGAAGTAGGTAATTAAAATTTTTAGAAATAAAAATCGAGAAAGTCGCTCATTGTAAACATACGATAAGCTCAATAATGGATACAAAAATTATTGTTTGTATATGTAGGATACGAGTATGACTTTGATATAGACTGTTCATCAAATGTATAACTTTCAATTTTTGCATTTTCTTGCGTAAATATTTCTATGGACTCCAATGTGTTAATGTTATGTTTTCTTCATTAAACTTCATTATGATTTTATCAACTCCTTTTATTGATTACCTTGAAAAATTATAGAGTGCGAGTGTTCTGTTAAAATAACAAAAACGAATGGTTGTTGGCTTGTACATCTGCCACGCTGCTCACACCAACACACTTCCACAAAAGCCGGTTTCATTATTGAATTAGGGTGGTCGTTGAACGGAATCTAAAAGAAAAGAAAAATCGTAAAATTGCCTCCCTCCAGAGTTCTAAAGCTACGGCTGAGAAAAAAAGACTGTGCTGACGGAGACAAAATAGTCCTGCAGTTCCAGCCGCGAATCATCAATTATAGTAAAGTTGAGCTTAATTTAGATGGGGTGAACTTGTTGGAGAAACGGTTGAAAGTTAGCCTCCCCCCCTCTCAAGAACCAAGAGACTCTTGCTAATGTTGCGGCTGACTTGACAATCAAGATTGGACCTGGCGTGAACATCCAAAGAAAGTGCGCTGAAATGGTAGGCAGTACTCTCCTTCCTTATATGGGTAATACTTGTATTGAGGTGATAAAAGGCTTAAAGAAGAAAGTCAGAGAGGAAGGATTAATCCTTACTAAGGCAGATAAAAACAACGCTGTAGTAATTATGGAAAAGTCCTCCTATGATTCCGGGGTTCATGATGTTCTAGAATAATGTGGGGCCAAGAAAAATAGCCTTTTCTGTTTCCCTCAGTTTGTTAAAGAGGCGAGGAAAATCATTATCAAAAGTGAACTCACTCACAAAGAAAGCCATTTTGGAACCTAACCCAGTACCCCTCCCCCTCCCTCCTCTACGGGTTACCTAAAGGACATCAAAAAGGTGTTCCAATGCGGCCGGTCGTGTCGTTTGTCTCGTTACCAACTTACTTATTAGCTAAATTTATTGATCGATGGTTTAAATCACGAGTAGATTAATGTACCTCCCCGTATTCAGTAAAGAACTTGGGCTCTTTGGTGGATAGGTTGAAGGACGTAAACCTTCCTCGGGAAAGGACCTTGTGCTCCTTTGATGTTGTAGGATTATTTCCTCACATCCCTAAGGCTGTTACTATCCAACACATGGACGAGTTGCCCGTAAAATCAGGTGTCCTTCACGAGGAGATGCAGATCTGGGGTACCAGTCCAGGTGCATAGAACGTCATCAACGGACCTACCTGTACCCATAAGGAATATGATTACACCTAGTACGAGGAAAAGAGGTCAAGTTCAAACTTGGACATCGAAATTTCGGAGATGAGAGAGCCTAAAGGTGATCCAATGGGGATCCCTACTTCATCAGGGAACTCGAAAAATTTCCCTTCGAATGTACAATAGTTGGAAGACCAGCAAATATTCAGGAGATCAAAAAATTCTTGAAGCTCCTTGTGAGGAATGTTGGCTTTGACAAATAACTCACAGGTCCATTTCACTGGCCCCCTTCTTGAAATTTTGAAATTTTTTTGGTAAAATGAATTGTGCTCAATTTGTGCTGAATTGTTGTGCAAAAATTATGTTTTGTGCTTGCCCCCATACGAAGATATACAAAAAAGTCTCAAGGAGGGGCTAATGAAACGATGGCCCCCCTTTTTAAGATTTTCAATTTTTTTTTGGCAAAATGAATTGTGCTCAATTTTTGCTGAATTGTGCTGCAAAAATCATGTTTTGTGCTTGTCCCCTTCCGAAGATATAAAAAAAAGTTTCTGGGGGGCTGGTGAAACGATAGCCCCCCTTTTTGAAATTTTCAATTTTTTTTGGGCAAGATGAATTGTGCTCAATTTTTGCTGAAATGTGCTGCAAAAACCATGTTTTGTGCTTGTCCCCTTCCGAAGATATACAAAAAAGTCTCTGGGGGGCTGGTGAAACGATAGCCCCCCTTTTTGAAATTTTCAATTTTTTTTGGGCAAAATGAATTGTGCTCAATTTGTGCTGAATTGTGCTGCAAGAATTACGTTTTGTGCTTGCCCCCTTCCGAAGATATACAAAAAAGACTCTGTGGGTGGGGGGCTGGTGAAATGATAGCCTTTTTGAAATTTTCATTTTTTTTTTTTTTGGTAAAATGAACTGTGCTCAATTTTTGCTGAATTGTGCTTCAAAAATCATGTTTTGTGTTTGTCCCCTTCCGAAGATATACAAAAAAGTCTCTGGGGGGTGGTGAAACGATAGCCCCCCTTTTTGAGATTTTCAATTTTTTTTGGTAAAATGAATTGTGCTCGATTTGTGCTGAATTGTGCTGCAAGAATTACGTTTTGTGCTTGCCCCCTTCCGAATATATACAAAAAAGTCTCTGTGGAGGGGGCTGGTGAAACTATAGCCCCCCTTTTTGAAATTTTCAATTTTTTTTGGGCAAAATGAATTGTGCTCAATTTTTGCTGAATTGTGCTGCAAAAACCATGTTTTGTGCTTGTCCCCTTCCGAAGATATACAAAAAAGTCTCTGGGGGGCTGGTGAAACGATAGCCCCCCTTTTTGAAATTTTCAATTTTTTTTGGGCAAAATGAATTGTGCTCAATTTTTGCTGAATTGTGCTGCAAAAACCATGTTTTGTGCTTGTCCCCTTCCGAAGATATACAAAAAAGTCTCTGGGGGGTGGTGAAATGATAGCCTCCTTTTTGAGATTTTCAATTTTTTTTTTGGTAAAATGAATTGTGCTCGATTTGTGCTGAATTGTGCTGCAAGAATTACGTTTTGTGCTTGCCCCCTTCCGAAGATATACAAAAAAGACTCTGTGGGTGGGGGGCTGGTGAAATGATAGCCTTTTTGAAATTTTCATTTTTTTTTTTTTTTGGTAAAATGAACTGTGCTCAATTTTTGCTGAATTGTGCTGCAAAAATCATATTTTGTGTTTGTCCCCTTCCGAAGATATACAAAAAAGTCTCTGGGGGGTGGTGAAACGATAGCCCCCCTTTTTGAGATTTTCAATTTTTTTTGGTAAAATGAATTGTGCTCGATTTGTGCTGAATTGTGCTGCAAGAATTACGTTTTGTGCTTGCCCCCTTCCGAATATATACAAAAAAGTCTCTGTGGAGGGGGCTGGTGAAACTATAGCCCCCCTTTTTGGGATTTTCAAGTTTTTTTGGTAAAATGAATTGTGCTTGATTTGTGCTGAATTGTGCTGCAAAAATTATATTTTGTGTTTGCTCCCTTCCGAAGATATACGAAATAATCTCTAGGGAGCTCCCCTTTTTTGAAATTTGTAATTTTTTCGGTCAAAATGAATTGTGCTCGATTTGTGCTGATATGTGCCGCAAATTTTATGTTTTGGGCTTCCTCCCCTCCTCCGGAATGGACGTAAGTTTGTCAAACAACAGACCCCACATTTTGCATTCTTGTCTCGCTAAATAAAATGTGCTCAATTAGTGTTGAAATGCGCAAATTATATGTTTTGTGATTTCCTCTTTCTTTAAATACTCACAATCTTCAGTGGAGCTACTGCGAAAACAATACCCGCCCCTGACTTTTCCAAATTTCAACTGGGAAACTGTTTGTTCTATGGGACTTGGAATATTTTTGACTATCAAGCTATTTGTGTGTGAAGAACTTGGAGAAATATTGTTTTTCAATCTGGTGGAAACTGACCTAACCTAATAAGGTAAGTGGAACTTGACGAAAGTGAACAAGAAATTTAGGGTGGGAGACATGCCAACCCCCCCTTCACCGTAGTTCTCGGGTTTTCATTCGGAAGAGGGAATGATACCGTCAAGCTCGACTTTCGTCATCAGCTCGTGGTAAGAGAACGATCAAGACCCCGTGTTTGACAGAGTCAGGCGAATGATCCCTGGGTTCAACACAGATCGACTGAGGCCCCGTGTATGATTGAGGCGGGTACTTCCGCAAAAACTCATATTGTTCCTTGCCAAGGAGAGAATGATAACGGTGACATTGTTTTCCATTACAAGCTCGCGGTAAAAGAGCGACTAAGGCCCCGTGGATGATCGAGGCGGGTGCTTCCGCGAAAACTCTGGTTGTTTCTTGCCAAGGAAAGAATGATACCGGCGACTTTGTTTTCCATTACATGCTCGGGGTAAGAGAACGATCAAGGCCCCTTGTTCGACAGAGGCAGGCGGATGCGAGAAAATTCTCATACGTTCACGCGAGGAAGGGAATGATACTGTGAACCTCGTCTTTTGTTATGAGCTTGCGGTGTGAGATTGAATTTAGGCCTCGTAATAGGACGGGCAAAGTCACAAAAATTTCGTTGTTTCACGCAAAGGTGGCAAGGTGGTTACTCTAAAGTCTGTCTTCGTGGGTGATCGGGAAGGACCTCCTGTCAATTGAGGCGGGTGAATCTGTAAAATTTTGCGTGAAGACACTTGAAGGATTGAACATGGGGTCTTGATCGTTCTCTAATGGAAAGCTTAACGAACGACGGTCTCGTGATATCCTCCTCTGCACTGGCTGACAAAACAGGAATTTTCTTGATTTCACCTGCTTAGATAAAACGGGGCTGTTACAGTTCTCTCCTTGCGAGGTCACACTGGCACGCGATCTTCGCGGTATGTTTTCCTCCATTGCCTGAAACAACAAGAATTTGCACGTACTCATCCAATTAGAACGAACACAGGGCTCCAACTGATCTCTCACCGCGAGCTCATGGCAGACAACACTCTTCCTGATACCCTTCCCTACTTCGCGTTTCTCAACGGGAAATTTTTCGGGTTTGTCCGCCTCTATTGAACAGGGGGTCCTTACCCGATCTCCCACCGCAAGCTCATGACCAAAGACAGACTTTAGAGTAACCTTGCCATCTTGGCGTGAAACAACATGATTTTTTGTGAATTTGCCCGTCCTATTACGGAGCCTATTCAATTTTTCACCGATAGCTCATAAAGAAAGACGAGCCTCACGGTATCACTCCCTCCCTCGCGTGGACGTACGAGAATTTTCTGGCATCCACCCGCCTGTATCGAAGAGACGGGGCCTCAGTCGATCTTTTACCGCGAGCATGTAGTGGAAAACAAAGTCGCCGGTATCATTCTCTCCTTGGGAAGGAACAATATGAGTTTTTGCGGAAGTACCCGCCTCAATCATACACGGGGCCTCAGTCGATCTATGTTGAACCCAGGGATCATTCGCCTGATTCTGTCAAACCTGGGGTCTTGATCGTTCTCTAACCACGGGCTCATGACAAAAGTCGAGCTTGACGGTATCATTCCCTCTTCCGGATGAAAACCCGAGAACTACGGTGAAGGGGGGGGGGGGGTCGGCATGTCTCCCACCCTAAATTTCTTGGTCACTTTCGTCAAGTTCCACTGACCTTATTAGGTTAGGTCACTTTCCCCCAGATTGAAAATCAATATTTCCCCAGGTTCTTCACATACAAATAGCTTGATAGTCAAAAATATCCCAAGTCCCATAGAACAAACAGGTTCCCAGTTAAAATTTGGAAAAGTGAGGGGCGGGTATTGTTTTCGCAGTAGCTCCACGGAAGATTGTGAGTATTTAAAGAAAGGGGAAATCACAAAACATAATTTGCGCGTTTCAACACTAATTGAGCACATTTCATTTAGCGAGACAAGAATGCAAAATGTGGGGTCTGTTGTTTGACAAACTTACGTCCATTCCGGAGGGGGGGAGGAAGCACAATACATAAAATTTGCGGCACATTTCAGCACAAATCGAGCACAATTCATTTGACCGAAAAAATTACAAATTTCAAAAAAGGGGGGCCACATCGCACCAGCCCCCTAGAGATTTTTTCGTATATCTTCGGAAGGGAGCAAGCACAAAATATAATTTTTGCAGCACAACTCAGCACAAATCAAGCACAATTCATTTTACCAAAAAAAAATTGAAAATTTCAACAAGACTTTTTTGTATATCTTCGGAAGGGTACAAGCACAATACCTACATAATTCTTGCAGCACAAATCGAGCACAATTCATTTTGCCAAGAAAATTTGAAAATTTTAAAAAGGGGGCGGGGGTCGGTGAAATGGACTTGTAGCACACCCATACGCTGGATAGTAGCAGCCTGAGGAATATTCGGGAACAAACCAAAAACATCAAACGAGCAGATGGTTGTTCCTGGGGGAAGACTTACACCCTTCAAAACGTCAGTTTAAAAGGCCGAGTTCGAGACCTAATGTGGAGATTCAAAATCAATGGATGTTTGAACCAACAGTCCAGGAATTTGGCAAGGAGGTATGTGGGGGAGGAGATGAATGAAACCACGGATCGCACCGCGATATTGCTCTTATGCTCTTTAGGCAGCCCGTAGAGGGGGCGCGGGGTTAGGAACAGGGAGGATTTTTTTCATAGCAGGAGTTTTGGTAATAGTCTCACTCCTGTTAATGACACTCCTAAGTTCCTTAACATGCTTACGGAAGCTGAAATCCTTACTCTCTTTAGAACCACACTGCTGGAGCACTTCGTGGACCTTAGAAGAATAGGCGGATTTCTCCTTCACCACAACAGCATTGCCCTTGTCAGCCTTAGTGACGATTAAATCTCCCTCTTTTATCTTCCTCTTTAAACCTTGAATCACTCCTCCCAATTTATTATTCATGCAAAGGAGGGCTAATTCGGCACAGACTTTCTGGGTATTAAAACTAGGACCAATTTTAACAGCAAGATCCGCAAGCACATTCGCCAAAGTTTCATCCTTCTTGAGGGGAGGTAGACAGAATTTCACGCCTTTCTCAAGGAGGGCTGTTTCGTCACTATTAAAAACTACCTGAGTATTATTTATGAGGGGGGTGGAATTTCTGAACGGCACCACCGTCACGGACCCCTTCCTCAACCACATCAACGTTGACTTTCATTAGGCATGTACAGGATTGTTCTTACAGCATTTTTCTTACAGCTTCAGCATTTTCGTACGCGATGCTGCGACAGGTCAAGGTCAACGAATTTTATTTATATTTCTTTGGAAATCAACGACGAGATGAAGACTGTATTTTTCTGGGATTATCATTATAATAAAAAACTTTAATGCAATTATTACAATTAGTAATCAGTGACAGGAGGAGGGTTCGGATTTAGAAGGGCTCTCTTAACGGAGGCACTCTTGATAATGAAGGCACTCCTATTGATGACGCTACGAACCTCTTTGACATGGTTCAGGAAATTGAAGCTGTCATCCTCTCTTTCTCTCAGAGTTTCTCTTTAATCCCTTGATCGCACTTCCCAACAGTTCAGAGAATTTTATCTATTTTATACAGGATTTGGAGCTAGAGTTTTTTTATTTGTCAAGTTTCGCGACTTACACAGGACTTGAAATTTTTCTAGATATTACATCCCAATTTCCGTTCGTTTTGAGGGGAGTCACGACCCGCAATTTTGACACCGCAGCATCGCGTAGGTGGTTGTATGAGGCCTCATAATTTTAGGTTTCCCGAGAGGTCGCTAAAATTGTAGGTTGAAAAACCGGCGCAAAAGCACGACGGAAAATCGTTTAATTTCCAAAAAGTCACGTCTCTGAGGGCCCCAAAATTTTTGCGAAGCCTCTTTTTCGCACAGCATCGCCGACATAAGTATGAAAAAGTAACATTTTTAGTTGAAACTTGTCGATACCTCATTTTTTTGAAAAACAAGAGTACCTTTGAAAATTTTCAATTGTCGTTGGAAATCTGAAACGCCGAGTTCTTTTCTGCCTCAGAGCCAGAAGTCACTGACTGAAAAAATTACATAAGAGGGTCAAAATAAGAAAGGATGTGGGTTTTTTACTGTACTTACTACGTATTATTGAAACTATTACAGAACTGAAACTAAAATTGCTCGCACTCGTCATACTGGTAGCTTCTTAAAGCAATATTTGACGTAAAACTGACTGGAAAAGGAATTGAGCATCACGAAATATAGGCCTACTGTCATATTTATATTTAACAAAATTTATCGTACAAACGTTTATGGCTTATCAACTCATTGTCTGTATCTTAACCAAGTTATCTTGGGTCGTATGAAACGTAATATGAGACATAACGCTTCACCTATGCATTGTAAACATACAAATGAATTTATGAAACAGATAAAGAGGTGCTATCACTAAACGATCAAATAATACGCTCGTAACATAAAGAAATAATACACATCATTAACCTACTAGAGAGAAAATGAAATTTAGAAAGAAGTTACCAGCGAGTAATCTTCAGAAAATAACTCTAAATACCCTTGAAAAATTGATGTATGAGCTGTGAATGTTGAATTTTATATTTACTTTCTTCACCTACAGGAATATCGCTTTTTGTTAGTTCTCGTTGAAGAATACAAAATATATTCGTTGGTAAGAAGACGAAAACACGTAAAAGTAGAACTGTTGCGTCTGTGTGCGAAAGAAATGTCCTATTTTTCATTGTCTTCTCGTTTGTAAGATTTTATTTCCAGAACTACCCACTTCGAAAATGGTCTTTACATAGAGAAATGATCGAGTTTCTACAACAGTTGGAAAATTTGTATAAATTTTCTTAATCTTACGCCAGTTACCAAACTGTAGGTTTCCTACATTATTTCTATGATACGGAACTAGGTAGCGAATGACAATGTTTTTATTGTATTAAGCTTACTTTCACTTCCTATCAACTTTGCAGGATTTTGTTTCACGTCATAAACAAACACGGCACAACAGTCTGTCGTCTGCAAAGGCGTTGTTCAAAGAGTCACGTTTGTCGAAAGTTTCAAGAACATTTATGAGATTGTCATCGTCATAAGTGAAAACCTACACGTCGAAATTCTCTTTTTCTAACAGGTATCCCGTCGCGTCGAGTTGGCTTAGAAAGATGAAGGGAGGCCAAGAAAAAAGTTGCGAAAAGTAATTTTGAAGTGTTCCAACACACACTCTGTTTATTAACTGTATTACGAAAAGTATAAAGCGAGGATACTGCGTAAAATTGCTAGATCTTATATAAAATTGCAATAAACTTGTGTACTTCTTTGTTTACCAAATTATTATGGGGCGCACGATGTTCCAAAAGTTATATAGGCCAAGCATATAGTCTACGAAACCATCAAATTTGATACAAATTCTCTGGTGTCGAAACTGTAATTTCCATTTTAGATCGACAAAAACTCGCTTCATCGACTTCTCGAGTACGTGCTCGGATTCTCCACACGTTCTTCTAAGCATTCCTATCAGAAATATGAATCAGCATTATCTTTAATAATTTTGAGGTGAAAAATTTAAGAGCAGAAAGCTTGAATTGCATAGCAACTTACTTTTCAATATTTTTTATCGACAGAAAAACAAATTGATTCTCCAAGTTTATAAACTTTTCAGAGAGCACTTTGCACGCTCTACAAAACCACTGAAGAGAGTTTAGCCGCGTCAAAGTCTCTTTGTAGCTATAGAAGATAGAAACTTCGGATCCCAGTTAAATTCCAAAAAAGAAGCCAACAATGAACTGAGAGGAATTACTCCAATAATTTTAAATGAAAAATAATAGACTGAAGGTTTTTCTATAAGACGTCTTTGTTATCGTAGTACAAGTAAAACTTATTTTCAAATCTGTACTCTTCCACCAGTTACAGCTAGAAAAGCTAAAACTCGCAGCACAGCCAAACCTGACCGTGTATCATTGCATAAAAGACCATCCTTTGGGTCAGAAAGTTTTGACTTTCCTTCTCCTGATGTCATCAATTACTGTATACTGTGGTGTACCCCTTTACTGTCCAGTCCGACATAAACCGACTTACATCTGTCTTTCAGAAGAGTGATCTCCCGTAGCACCGACGTCGAGATGGAGGTTTCTTCTTACTTCACTTAAGGGGGGTAAATTTAGACAAGAAATCGAAAATAAAAAGAAGAAAAACTGCTTCTACCATAGTGTCACACGAACTAGACACATCTTGGAGAATATCTCTATCTCGAGGCGTCCTCTGGCCGTAACTAGCTAAGCAGTGGTGGAACATGAGCAATCTCAAGACGGGCCGAGAACGGATTCACTAGGTAAGGAACGAACTGTCCCTGATTCAAGACTATTGGACTAAGGATGAACTTTATACGACCGAATGGGCATTGTGACTCTTCGTAGGGAGATAGACTACGTTCTCATCTACACACCTACGGTAATCCCAGTGGGGGGAGAAGAGAAGAACTGGCTATCGAACGTGGGTGGTCAATCCAAGAAAAAAAAGAAAAACAACGACCAACTAAAAAAAAGAAAATTTAGAAAAACCAAAAAAACGAGAACAAGAAAAAACTATTGTAGAAAGAAGATGGAAACCCTACATTCTCACATGAGAATGGCTCAAAGTTGGACAATGTATGAAATGACTCCGCCTCCCCAGGTAATTCCACAGCCAAGTTCGATATTCAGAAAACCCACCTACATACAAGATTCGCAGAGGGGAGAAAAAATGGAATCTTAAGAAACAGACAGCTGAGCACACCCTGACGCTCTAGATAATTAAAAGGGGACTCTCTTTCAATGAAGGAGAGCTTAGTATCAAATAATGAAAAATGACATTAATTATAGCAACTACATCTTTATTACGTCACGTCGCAAGACTAAGAAAAAAAAAACACTCACGCACTCGCGTGAGTAGTACACGACTTTTCTTCCCACAATGCAAAAAACATTGAGAGAGTCACTCCCTCTCTTTAAATTAAATACCAATGACCTGTCAATCATGTCAAACATTTGTAGAATAAACAATAAAACTTAGTTTATAAATTCTATCACTACGATGTCACATCAACAGATAACAGAGTAAAAATACCTATAATCCAATAAGGAAACCTGAATTTTGTTATAATTTAGGCTAAGAGTCATCTAAAACCTACAAAACGTCTCCAGAAAAACCACTCCCCCTCCCCCTGTCCAAACTGCTACGAGGCTATAACAGTTGTTTCTAATAAAAAAGAGCTCTACAATCATTTTTTCTCATACCTTATTCTTAGCATATTATTAGTCTAGTATACTGTATATTAGGATGAGTGGTTCAATTCTTTATCGCTTCCGATTTCTGGAATCTCTTAAAGCTATCTCGAGCTGCTATTCCTCTCGTGCACTCATAAATTGCCTTCACGCTATCCTATCACCATTTTCTATGCACACTCCACCCCAAAATTCTTCATCTGGGAATCCAGCTACAACGAGATCCCGAAAAACTAAAAAAATCGATGTCGAAACGAAAGAAGCAACCAATCACCCAATAGTCAACCCCTCATTCCTTCCCTCACGCTTCAACCATTCCAAACGTATTAACAAAATACCTCACTTTTCTAGCTAGAAAATTCGGTAAAAATATATAGCACCCAAGCCCGGTTTACTCGTTAGTCTAATCTCAAATCTCACTCAAAAAAGCCAGTCCAAATTGAAAATAATCTTTCCATCTCTTTTGACACCTCAAATCAACTATGAACCACTATTAATTATGTACCCATACATGAAAAAATGACAAATAAATCAATTATTAATTAAGAGTGAAATCACCCAGGTAGTCTCGCATCAGCACACTTGATGAAGATTAAAAAATTGTGCTTAATCATTCAAAGTCAAGGTTTTCACTAAAATCAGTCGAATAACAAATTAAGAAAAATAAAACGTGAACCCACATTTTGGTCCTCATCCCAACGAAATTCAAGGCAAGAGGAGGTCATTTTAGCTCGGCTGCGAATCGTCTTACTCATACTTATCTTCTCACTAATCTCGCTCCTCCATCATGCCCTCACTGTCTCCAAGAAAATTTATCAGTTGATCATTTTTTCTCATGCCCGTCCTGCAACCCACTCGAACCTCCCTAAATATATCTTCTAATATCAATGCAGCACTAAACAACAACTCCGAAACCATCGACTCAACCCTAACTTATTTACGCACCACTCAATTCTACAACTTCATATAATTCACCAACAAATTCCGTTCGATCGCCACTCAATTCCACCAATACGTACCTAATTTAACCTAATTCAAGTAATGTTCTAAAATAAGATTGTAACGCCGAGCAAATAACCCTCTTGCAGTTTATAATGCTCGTAAAATAATAATAATAATAAAAAAAAAAAAAAAAAAAAAACTACCGAGTATGACTAATAATAATGAAAAATAGCTAGAAAAATGAACAACTCGCCATTGCCACTATCCGTTCAAAAATAAATTTAACAAAACAAATAAAATTTGACAAAACAAAATTCAACGCTCTAGGGGCTGTGGGAAGCGAGATACAAGTGTACTAAATTTGAACGAAAAGGTTTCATCGGAAATAAAATCCAATGAACCCTTGGTAAAGAATGAACAAAGAATGAACCTGTCGAATGATGAAAGGTTCTTCACAATACACGTACTGATAACGAAAGTGGTAAACGTATAGGAAAATCCGCTTCTCCTAACGTAAGCAGCTACTCGCAGCTATTCGTAAGAAGCTACTCGTAATAGTGAAAAATTTTCAACAAAAGTAAAAATTTCTCGAGAACTACTCATCCGATCCTCAAAAAAAATGCAGGTGCACATCTTCAGATATACTACTACAATATGGCCAAGTTACAAAAAAATCCATCGGGTAGTTTCGGAGGAGTTCCGCGGACAAAAAGGTACTCGAAATACTGCAAAATTTCTCAACAAATTGAAAATTTCTCGAGAACTACTCATCCGATTCTCAAAAAAATTGCAGGTGCACATCTTCAGATATACTACTACAATATGGCCAAGTTACAAAAAAATCCATTGGGTAGTTTCGGAGGAGTTCCGCGGACAAAAAAATCTTATATATAAATATATATATATATCTAATATATAAAGCAGAAAGTTTGTCCGTCTGTCGTCCTGTCTGTTTATAACTCGAGAACTACTGGGCCGATCGCTTTCAAACTTTCAGGATATATTGTCCTCATCCCAGAGCAGCACATAGACTCATAAAAATAAAAATTTGACGGGGAGGTGCTGAGTAATTTATAAAAAAACGTGGTGGTGTAGCTTGCCATGTACGTTAGACCTACGCGCGTTGAGTGGCGCAGTTTCGAGAATTGAATTATTGTGATAACTCGAGTATAACTCATTTTTATGAAAAATTACAGAGAATTAAATTTTTAGCCCCTGTAATTTCCTTTCCAATGAGCCCGGTTCCAGATTTTTAGGAGGAAATTTTGTGGCTACAGTATTCGCTGTACTTCCATACTAAGCAAGTTATTTTATTCACAGTTTTAAAAACACCTACATAAAGGATTTTACATCCGGTATCTCATACAAGAACCAATGTCTAGACACGGTGCGCACTGCGTATGGGCTAGCGGAAATTACCCTTTTTTTTACCTGTTGTCCGTGTGTTTTCTTAGGGACTGGCAAAATGTCAATGGATTTGTCTGTATTCTGCTGCGATGAATACAGGCTTCACGCGTTAAGTCAGCTCTCAAGTGAATTAGTGTGTAAAAAATTTAATTTGGTGATTTTATTTTTGTGCGACTCGGAACTTTGATATATTTTTATAAGTACAGTCGCAGTTTTTGGTGTCTATTTTCTTATTTTTGAACTGAATAGTTGTGAATTTTGCAAAACTCTTTCCACTGTTTCTTTTTTAAAAATTCATCTGAATTCCAAGATACCTACAAAAAATACATACCTACAAGATACAGATACCTATAAAACACAGATATCTACTCAACACACAGCTAGCGGTCAGGCGCGCCGGAGGCGCGTCGCCAACCGCTAGTATATATATATATATATATATATATATATATATATATATAAGGAAACCTGAATTTTTTTTTTATGCTAGTTGTGATCTAGGACCCCTAAAACGTCGAGAAAGTTCATTACCCACTCCCCCTGTTGACCTTGCTACGGGTGTAATACCTCACTTTTCTAGTTAGAAAAGTCGGTAAAAATCGTACGTTACCAAATTCGAATAATGATACTTCAATTAATTATCCGCCTGTCGGCTGGTAGCAGGGTCTCAAGCGTTTCTTCCGTCCAACGACTGTCCGTCCTCGATGTAGTAATCTTCAAGAATTCCTTAAGAAACAAGGTCTACGCCTACACAACTTGGTGAGAGTTGGCATAGATAATGACGACTAAAACCATGGACTTCTCGTTTAGAGTCTCCGCTACGTGCAATAGGAAGCGACTCCCAGCAGCGACTAATGGTAACTCGACTCACGCCCTCATCGGTATCCAGAGGCAGTACTCAGGCGCGCACTTCACCTTACGAGAAATAACCAGACGAGTTGGTATGAATTTCAAAGGGAGGATTGTACCCAGAGATTTTTACACACTTAAAACATGAACGTGGTCAACTTGTCTAACGCACAAGTCACGAGAAAAGCATGGAGTAGGCCAGACGATGGTCACAGGTTCCCTATTACAAATAAAAATCCATCCAGTAATTTTCGGAGATCCGCGGACAAAAAAAATTTATTTATGCCTAAATATAGGCCTGTACGTACAAAGAAACCTGATTCTTTTCAGGCTGAAAGTAATATAGGGCCTCCAAAGCGTCGAGAAAGATCACTGCTTTGGCCCCCTGTCGCCCTTGCTACAGATGTAATACCTCACTTTTCGAGCTAGAAAAGTCGGTAAAAAACGAGCTTTACAGTCACTCTTTCCGATACATTATTCATAGCCAGTATTAGTTTAGTATACTGTATATTACGTTGAGTTTCTCAATTCTTTATCACCTCCGATTCCTGGAATCTCTTAATGCTATCTCCAGCTGATATTCCTCGCGGTACACTCATAAATTGTATTCACGCTATCATCACTATTTTCTATGCAAACTTCATCCCAAGATTCTTCATCTGGGAATCCAGCTACAAGGAGATCCCGAAAAACTAAAAAAATCAATGTCGAAGCCAAAGAAGCAACCAATCACCCACCAGTCAACCCCTTATTCCTTCCCTCACGCTCCAACATTTCCAAACGTATCAACAAAATACCTCACTTTTCTATCTAGAAAAGTCGGTAAAAATATATAGCACCCGAGCCTGGTTCACTCGTTAGTTTAACCTCAAATCTCACTCAAAAAAGCCAGTCTAAATGGAATAAAATGGTATTTCCATCTCCCAAGACACCTCAAATCAACTATGAACCATTACCAATTACTGTATGTATGGGACGGGTTCATTTGGGCGCGGCCATTTGGGCGCAGGGTTCATCTGGGCGCGAGTTCAATTGGGCGCGAACCCCCATGTAAAGCTGAACTGGGCGCAGCTGGGAAAACTGTCATCACTGAAGAATGAAAGCTTGTTAGCGCAACCCAGAAGACACCACAGCAACTTGTTAGCGAACAATGTCTTCCATCCACAAAACATAGTAGTGTTTTTTGGGTGACCCGTAAATTGATCGCGAGAAAATTGATAGCCAGAAAATTGAGAGCCGAAAACTGATAGTGAGCGAAAATTGTTAGCGCGAAATTGATAGTTGGAAAATTCGTAGCGGGCGAAAATTAATAGCGAGGAAATTCATAGCTGACGAAAATTAATAGCATTGAAATACGTATACGGTACAGTAATACTGTACAAGCCGTAAGAGAGAGAGTGTGAGAAAAGAGAGATAAGAATAAGCACAGGAAGATACATGTCTTCAACCTCTTTTTTTCGCACGTATGGTACACAAAAGTGAATCAGATGTAGGCCAATGTATCGACATGTAATATTATTATGATAAGGGTTATGAACAGCGTTTAACAGCATTGCACCGGAATTCGATCAATAGTACTGTGCTTAGATTCTCGTAAGATGTCGGTTTCGTTTGTACGGAGTGAACGGGGTCATTTGAAGTTATGCGAGGGGGGTTACATTTATTACCGTGATCGTGAAGTTGGTGACAAAGTGCATTGGAAATGTCAATGTGTGAAGAAATTTAAATGTGTTGCGCGGGTGACAACAATTGGCGACGAAATAAAGTCACGATGGAAAGAACACAATCATGTTGGCGATGCAGCGGCTATCGAGGGCGAAAAAGTTTCCGCAGCTATTCGCGAGGCAGCTGAGAGCACCACGGATGCTCCTAAAGTGGTTATTGCGAATTGCTTCGAGGCAATGTCGCAAAGTGCCAAGTCGAGCCTACCACCCATTCGCTATTTGAAAAGGAATATCACGAATCGACGTCGTAAAGCTGGAAACTGTACCACTCTCCCGAAGACCAGAGGGGAAATAGACCTTCGAGGGCGTACTACCACGCATGAAGATGACGAATTTCTGCTCTTCGATTCGGGCCCTGATGACGAAGACCGAATTATAATGTTTGGGACTCACAAGAACCTCTCCATTTTGCGATCGTGTTCTCGTTGGTACGTTGATGGGACTTTCAAGTGCGCACCTAAGTATTTCTGTCAAATGTTTACAATACACGGGATGCGTCGTGGACATACGTTCCCCCTTGTCTACGCCCTTCTTCCGGACAAAAAAAAGACCACCTACAAACGAGTACTGGCGGAACTCAAGAACGTACAACCTGATCTATGTCCGCGGTACGTCATGATGGACTTTGAAGTAGCAACCGTGAAAGCTTTCTCAGTAAGTAATGAGGAAACTATTCAGATGACGTCAAATGATTTCCATCTAACTTTTATGTATCCTTTCTGTATCAGGTTGAGTTCCCTACAGTGCACGCGCAGGGATGTTTTTTCCATTTTTGCCAATGCCTGGTTCGAAAAATTGCTGCTTGCGGTTTGAAAGAACGATATCAGAACGACGCGGAATTCGCCCTTACAATGCGACACCTTGCTGCTCTTGCTTTCGTACCAGTAGGTAGAATCGAAAGTTGTTTCGAGACCCTAACGTCTAGCGGAATTTTCCCAGAGGAAAGCCAAAGCGTTATCGATTACTTCGAAGACACTTGGGTAGGACGTCCTCAAAATCGTAGCCGACGACGTAAACCCAGATTCCCTCATAAGTGGTGGAACTGCTACGAGTCCGTCAAGGAGAGTACATACCGAAAACTAATAATGCCGTCGAGGGGTGGCATCGTGGCTTGAGACCACTCTTGAGACTACGCACGCAAACATTTTCAAATTATTAAACGCCCTCCTCAAGGAACAAACCCTTATGCTTGCGTCATACGAAGAAGCGATAGCCGGAGAACCTCCTCGTAAGAAGAGGAAGTACAAGGATGCAGCGAGTCGCTTATTTTCAGTAGTGTCTGCTTTCAACGAGGACGATATGGATGACGAAGGCCTATGCCTTGAATATCTGCGAGGTGTCGCCCATAACATTGGATATTAGCCGCGAACAACGAATTTTTTATCTATTAATTTACCTAACTATCAATTATCGTAACTATCAATTTTCGTTACTATCAATTTTCGTAACTATTAATTTTCGTGACTATGAATTTTCGTATAATATCAATTTTCCGCTATCAATTTTCGGCTTTCAATTTTCTGGCTATCAATTTTCTCGCGATCAATTTTCCTACACCCAACAAGACATGTTGGCGACGAGGCCGCGGACGAATAATCACGCTGAGGCAGGGCATCGACGACTGCAGTGTGACTTCGGATACTCTCACCCTACTGTCGGTAAGTTCATCGAGAAAATTAGACGCTGCCAGAAAACGAGAGACGTCGATTACGATCAATTGGAAGCAGGTGTGGAGCCACCTCCTAAGGAGTTGAAATACCAGCGATGCGACGACTGCCTGTATAGATTGCTTATTGAGTACGACGACAGGGAGCCTATAGAGTACTTGAGAGCGGTAGCTCACAATTTACCTTCATAGTCGCCTCTGAATGAATTTGTGTTACGAATGAATTTTGACGAAGCAAAACTTCATGTTTTGTGGATGGAAGACGTTGTAAGCTGACCTCCACGTGGTGTCTTCTGGGTTACGCTAACAAGCTTACATTCTTTAATGATGACAGTTTTCCCCGCTGCGCTGAATTGAGCTTTATATGGGGGTTCGCGCCCGAACGGCCGCGCCCAAATGAACGGGACCCGTATGTATACATCAAAAAATGACGTATAAATCAATAATTAATTAAGAATGAAGTCACCAAGGTAGTCTCGTATCGGCACACTTGATGAAGATTAAAAAATTGTACTTAATCATTCAAATTCAAGGTTTTCACTATCGAGTATGACTAATAATAATGAAAAATAAAATGAACGACTCGCCATTGCCACTATCTGTTCAAAAACAAATTTAACAGAACAAATAAAATTTGACAAAACAAAATTCAAGGCTCTAGGGGCTGTGGGAAGCGAGATACAAGTGTACTAAATTTGAATAAAATTTCATGAAAAATAAAATTCAATGAACTCTTAGTTAAGAATGAAACAAGAATGAACCTGTTGAATGATAAATAAAAAGGTTCTTCAACACAATACACGTAGGATAGGAAAATCCCCTTCTCGTAACGTAAGCAGCTACTCGCAGCTATTTGTATAAAACTACTCGAAATACTCAAAAATTTCTCAAAAAATTGGAAATTTCTCGAGAACTACTGATCCAATCCTAAAACAAATTGCAGGTGCACATCTTCAGATATAATACTACAATATGGCCAAGTTACAAAAAAATCCATCGGGTAGTTTCGGAGGAGTTTCGTGAACAAAAAAATCCTATATATATAAGGAAAACGGAAATTTTGTTTACGCTAGTTGTGATCTAGGACCTCTAAAACGTCGAGAATGTTCATTGCCCCTGCCCCCTGTTAACCTTGCTACAGGTGTAATACCTCACTATTCTAAATAGAAAAGTCAGTAAAATTGTCAGCCCAGTCGTATCCCCTTAAATGAGTCCAATTTCAGATTTTTTTAGGGAACATTTAATAAAGTCTCATATTTAATTTGTGCTTGTTTGATATTCTGATGTTCTAACGGAGATAAGGAAGGAAAACCGGTTGTTTTTGAAGAATCCAGAAAGATTATTCAAGTTTAACGTATTTTTATAGAGAACAGAAAAGTTATAAGAGAGAAAGTCAAATAGACAGTGTAGCGTGCGAGAAAATGAGAGACTGATAAAAATAGTATATTGGCACAGGTTCATAATTATGATCAGGGATAAATGCATTATAAAATTCTTAGACAAAAAAGAGAAGAGAGGATAGTGATTTAGGCGATATGAAGAGCTATAATACGAAGAAAGAAATTTAAAAGAAGAAGAAGGACAGGAGAAATATTTGAGCACATGACGTACGTGTACAAATTGATGAACTGCGACCCACAGAGAGGAGCTGGAAAGAGAACACAGCTGTCGCAATTAAGTGGTACCATATCTGTTACATTTAAATTCGACGAAGAATGGCCAAGCGATCCTATAAGGTAACTACAAGTCATAAGATTGACGCTTAATATGAAAATGCTACAAAATACAAAAAAAAAAACCATTCTGACAGCCCGTGTACGGGATTGCTAATATTTGCATTTCGTTATTCCTGAAATTGACGCTGTCATCTTATTGTAACGTAGGTTCTGGTCGTGTTAAGGTATTTTCATTGTAAGATGTGCGTTTCGCGAGAAAAATAGAAAAAAGCGCGTTTCCTGCGTTACGCAGCATGTTCATAAAAATAGCTGCTGCGCGAGTATCATTTGGCCGGCGCGTCATCTCCATCCGTATCATGCAATAGAAGAATCACAAGAATACTTATTTTTTGCAAATTTTACGTAGATCATTTTTGTAGTCAGGTATTGGCTCTAAAAGAAAGTGCCAAACTCGACCTCATTTAGAAGGAATCCGACAAGGGTGAGGATGATGAGTTTTGTTAATGTAATAAAGATAACGAGGCCAACACTCCCCCCCAAAAAAAACTTTAATGGACATTTTTCGTTCTTCAATACACTTATTCACCGCATATCTAATGGGCTATATTATACTAGTTGAGCAACAACATAAATGTGTAACTCTAACGTGAGTCTCTTGTCTTTTCTAGTAAATACTCCTGCAAGGATTTATCGGCCCCAGAATGAGGTCGTGAGGCTAAATCAAGAGCCGTTTCACCGTCGGATGTTTTCGAGTTTACATCGAAACCTTTCGATTCGACCAGGTATCTAACGACCGCTGATCGATTCTCTCGAACTGCGATGTGCAACATATTGCGTCCTTTCTCGTCTGTAACCTCCGTATTAGCCTTCCTTTCATCAACGAGGAATGTCAGTACTCCCACTTCACCGCGAGCTGCCGCTACCATCGCGGGTGTATAGTCATTCTCGTCCTTCTCGTCAATTTGAATTGTCATTTTTTTGTCATCGACAAGATACTTCATCTGATCAACGTTTCCATTGTAAGCAGCTTTGTGCAAAAGGTTCCGTTTGAATTTATCCTTAGCACTCAAATCTGCCATCTTCTCGTCAGCGAGGTACTTGACGACATTGATTTTATTTGCAGAAACAGCTCGATGAAGAGGTGTTCTTTCATCATCGTCTCTCAATTCAACACTCATACCTTTCTCATCAACTAGATATTTAACGACGTCCAAGTAACCGTTATATGCCGCTGGATGAATTAGTCGACCGCCCTTGTAACCTTTGACGTTGAGATCGCTTCCTTTTTCGTCGATCAAATACCTAAGCACAGGTAGGCTGCCCCCTTCTGCAGCTTTGAAAGCAGGAGTTTCACCCACTAAATTTTTATAATCAATTTCGTTATGAAAATGATCCACGAAAAGTTTGACTGCCTCTAATTTTCCGTACTCAGCGGCCACATGGAGAGGCGATCCAATGAAGGCTGTGGAGATTCTTGTTAGATTTTTTTCATCGATAAAATATTTTATCGCATCACAATTTCCACTCGCCACTAATCTGTACAATAATCTCTGGTCATCCTTACTGAAAGTATAATTCCTATCTTCTATTAGGTACTTTATCAAAGGTAGATTACCACCATGAACGGCATGTAGCACTAGTCGGGTCTTATCAGCTCTGTCGTAAAACCAATCAAGTTTCATTTCGTCAATAAAATACTTCGCAATTTCTAGCTGACCTTGTCTAACTGCACTCATCAATGGTGTTAGAAAAGGTGACTTACGAGTATCAGTCTCCATGTTCAAGGTGACCGCGTCTACCTTCGATGTGATATATTTTACTATGTGCAAATGTCCATTCTGGCTCGCTCGATGCAGGACAGTGTTACCGTCATCATCGTACGCCTTTAAATCCACCCCAGCTTTTTCGACGTAATATTGAAAGAAACCAATTGACCCCTTCTTGGCAGCCTCGAATACATCGGGACACATCTTCGAAATGTTATCTCTTAAGGTTATTTCATTGTACTGTAGATCCAGGCACTTCCACGGCCACGAATCTAAAAATATAAATAATTCGTTAATTAAAAACGACGAATTGGGTTTCTAGAGTTTTCATTCATGTCTCCAGGGTGTCAAAGAATGATCTTTTCGGTTATTGATAATAATTATTGGGTTAAAAGTGTGAAAAAGTATGTACAAATGTTGAGTAGAGCTAAGGAAGATTGAAAAATAAAAAAATCCTGACACAGTTCAGAAGCTATTGTGTTAGGCTAAGTGGCTCATGGGCTCACTCACCTCCATTCTTAGTCTACATTTTTCCAAGCCCCTCAAGGTCACTAATGGCGTTATCGACGATTTGAAAGGGGAGGACGACCTAGTTAGCCGAACGTACAGTTTATGAAGCCCTAGTATATTGTATGTCAGGCCCAATATGTAGCCTAGCATACTGCATGTCAACCCCAGAGTAGTGAAGGTAAAGGATACAGGTCTCAGAACAACGAACCGAAATTTTAACAGGGAACTTGTTTTATGGGGTTTTTCAAGAAAAGCGTCGTGCGCAGTATCATGTCCGGCAAAAACAAAATTTCCGCACATTGACCTGCATTGATCGAAGACAGGACTTTAGCTAATCTCTCACCGCGAGTACTAAAGAGAACGATTGTCTTAGTAAGAGAACTGAAATTATCTTTTGACAGACCCAAACAGAAAAAGATCATGTTTCATGTCCACTGTTCTGCATATGAGATTTCCGCCTGGTTCGGCTGAGTGCGGCTCACGGCTTATTCGCTTAACCTAGTGTAAATCTAGTGTAGTGTATGTTAGGCTAACTAACTTTAATAAGAGGTCTATGGTATAAGATATAGCAATTTACGCTCCAATGAGATTGTGCGGATGTCGCGCAGTAAAAAATCGACAGAACCGTATTGTTCCATCTGAGAATACCCAACAGCAGAAAGGCGAACAGTAGCTATACAAAATTATAGAGGAAGGAAAATTAGAAAGATATGAGTGGAATTCTCTCTGTATGTTCGAATGTTTGTCAACAGGGAACCTGTTATATGAGGGGCTTTTTGAGGAATGTGCCATGTGCCGTGCGCCATCCGCCGTCCAACAAAAAACTTGGAAAATTTCGACTCTCGGGCTATACATGATAGGAGGGGGATTTGGAAAACTTTGGACTCTCGAGCCATATATGATAGGAATTTTTTCAAGTCCCCCTCCTATTGTATATAGCTCGAGATTCGAGAAAAATTTAGACTCCCGATCTATACTATACTCTGTTCACATTAAGGAAGGATAGAAATATGACCTTGAGAACGGAACGGTAGATTAAAATTACCCGGAGCGTTCCGTTCTCGAGGTCATATTTCTATCCTTCCTTAACATGAACGGAGTATATACTGCCTTCTTCATACTAGCTTCATCCAGGTCTAGGGTTCGTTGAATTCTGAAAACCAAATCCCATATGACTCATAAAACAGGTTCCCTGCGTTCCTCATTCAACTTTGTAAGGGAAGCCATCGTTTTTTGTTTGTTTGAATGTTTGTATGTTCAAATAGTTGTATGTTTGAATGTTTGATTGTATGTTTGGATGTAAGTTTGAATGTTTGTAAGTTTGTATGCTTGCATGTTTTTATTGACGTACTAGAATATTATACTAGACAAAGAGAGAAGCGATCAAACCTCCTTTATACTAGCTTCATACTAGATCTAGGCTTCTTTTACACTACAAGTATTAGGAGAAAGCTTAAACAAATCCGTTCCTCTAAGTTACGGCTATCCATAATAAACGTGAAAAATCATGACAGCTGAATGCTACTCGCGAGTATATCGCTAGAGCTCCTTTTTTGAACACCAAAAAAGGGATGCTGAAAGAAAGCGAGTATCTCGCCAGGGCGTCAGTATGGAACAGCAGAAAAGGAATGCAGAAAGAATGCGAATATTTCGTTCAAAGAAGAAAATGGCCAAAATTGAGAAACAAAAGAATCTCACATCTATAAATTACATGAAACATGATCTTTATTTATTTGGCTCTGCCAGAAATTTTTTTTTTCATTTTTTGATGTTCATTTGTTCAAATGTTTGTATCTTTAAATGTTTGTGTGTTTGAATGTTTGTATGTGTGTATGTTTAAATGTTTGTGTGCTTGATTTTTTGTATGTGTGAATGTCTATTTGTTTAAATATTTTTTTTGTTCAAATGATTGAAAGTTTCAAGATTTGGATGTTTGAACATGTTTCAACACATTTCAACACGTTTGAACATGTTTGAACAGGTTTGAATAGGTTGCAACACATTTCAACACGTTTGAGCATGTTTGAACAGGTTTGAAAAGGTTGCAACACATTTCAACATGTTTCAACACATTTGGATGTCTGTTTGAATATTTTTTGTGAGTTTGGATGTTTGTATAATATGTGAATGTATGTTTGATACTTTATATGTTTGAATGTTTATTTGTTCAAATGTTTGAAAGTTTAAAAGTTTGAACATTTCAACGTTTCAACACATTTTTTGAATGTCTATAGTATAATGAAAGTAGCCAAGGTCGATATTATAGCTTAGTGTAGGGCGTAGGCTTAGTACCCAGTTATGTCTAAATCACCTTCTTTGTTTGGCTAACTAGCTCCAGGGGCTCACTCATTCTGTTTGTTTGCTCTCATGTCTAGTCTAGTATACTGTATTTGTAATAAATAAGTCCACTATCAACTTACTATAAGATTATACAAGAAGAGGTCAATATTAAAGGAACGGATGTGCGGGTGCAAAGTCAGGAAAGATATGAAACATAATATAATGGTGAAAAAGTTTTCCAAGTGTACTATTCCACTTTGTACAACTGATGACGGGATGACACCCAAAAGTACTCTTGTAAAAGCAACTAATAAAGTAGAATTGTACACTTGGAAAACTTTTTCAATATTAGTGCTCTACTTACAACTCACTCATTCAATATGAGTTCCAATAAAAATTAATGGTATTTACTCATAAATACACATACTTAGATACAGAACGACGCGACTAGGTAAACATTTTTACATTTTAGACATTAACGGTTCAATATCGACAATTAAATACTTACCCAATGGCACATCTTTCAAACTTCCAATCGACCAGTCCGGTTTTTCCAATTCTTCACATTTTAAATCACTTCCAGCATCACGAGTAACTCTATTTGAGATTGCCCCTGCATTGAAAATAATGGAATAAAAGCATATTTTTATAACGGGAATCTTAAGTTATCAGAGGGATAGTGACGTAAAAAGGTGGAATCGAGGGTCGCAATTCCCTTAGAGTTACTGTGAGAGGAAATTAGGGATTTTTTAATCACGTACATGAAAATCATAAGACCTACCTCTTATCCCCCCTCCATTTTAGGTTCTTCTTACGTCAATCAAAAAAATCATACTCTGGTATAATTGGTTTCGGCATTGAACCAAACAAACCATGTCCGACTTTAGAAGTTCAATTAAACCAGATTTTGGGTTTCAAAAAGTTATATACGAGTTATGAGCGCTTTGTCTATCTGGGCCAAGGTGGTTATGTTATGAAGTTAGCACTGTTTCTTGGTGGTAAGTTCAGCATTTCATCCACTTTCGCACCAATAAACGCTAAATTTTCCAGACAAAAATCCAGATACATGAAAAAAAAATCGATTCTGCTTGCATAATGCGTTCTCCAAACAGCTTATGAGCCTCCGTGAATTTCTAAATGAATAAAGTCGTACTTACCGCAGGAAATTCGAAGAAAACTTATTGAAATAACGCAGTAAATTAGGTTGTGAAGAGCCATTTTATAGTAATATGATAGGTAGAATTGTAGCTACTATAATTCACTATATTTTACGACTGACTGCTTGAATAGCGTATATAAGAAACATTTTCATCAGAGCTCTAATAGAACAATATGAAAATTTATTGCCCTATCGTACTTCAATCAAGAATATATTTCCATAAAATAATTTGAATATGACGAATTAAACTGTTGTGATGATGTTTACCGCGATAGTAATTTCAAATTCATTCAGACGACCTAACGAAACTCATTAAGGTAAAATTGATGACCAGTATAGACAGTTTATCGCCTTTACAAAATCAAAATTTGCTGCTTTTCACCGACAGAAGTTGAAAGGATACAACAATAATGTTCTTCAGTTTCTAATATTTTTGTACATTGAAAATGAAGGTACTTGTAAAAGTAAGGAGAAATCATGAAAAATTCAGATTTTCTAGTATTACATCATTGCTCTGCAAAATACCCATCAAAAATTGAGTTTTATGTGCTTTAAAGGAAACTATTGACATTTTTTAAATAATGATATGGGTAAAGAATTCATGCTGACAAATAACGTTTGGAGGACAAGAGTACCCGAACAAACATAGCACAAACGATTCCATCCAATTTTATCCTAAAGCCAACCCCTTTCCCAATCGAGAAACTAAACAGCATAATACAGAAAAAATTTAGAGGCCATTGGCAGCAGGGAACCCGCAAGTCTCATTTCTTTGTTTCCCTCGTGTTTAAGCATGAGTAGAAATATCAGGTTTGTGCAGGAACACTCGAATGCAAAAAATTGATTTAAAATTGTTTTATGAAGCCTTAAGAGAAGGGAAACATGAGACTTAAATAAAATGAGTTTATCCTTTGAAAAAGAAAGTTGCGATAAGGGAGGCTTGAGTTGCGCGAGCTGTATAATAAGAGCGAATATTTATATACTAGTATGATTATTATTTGTGCTATACTTCAGTACATACAGTTCTATGTGATATGGAGCAGTAAATATTTCTTAAAGTCTCTCTCTGAATTTGACAGAGCAGTGCTTCTCAAACTGAGGGCCGCAAAGGTAGACAGGGGGGCCGCAAAAGGTTGAAAAATATTTAAAAAATGGTAGTCCAATCGAGTAGAAATGGAGGATGCAATGAACTAATGAAGAATGCGAATATACAATTTAATAAAAAATTACTCATTCTTTTTAATCTTCAGCTATTAATTTTTCCTTCTCTACAGCAAATCCTAGTTTTTGAACAGATTCGCTCCTTTTTTTTTTTTTTGTCTCTAATATCAATGTTCCCCATTTCATTTTGGCGCATTTTTCTTGGATATTAATGCTAGGGCTGATTTTTACTGTGAGGTCAATGACAACGGTGGCCAAAGTCTCCTGATTTTCAAGAGGGGGAACCCAAACTTCAGACCCTTCTCCAAGAGGGACAATTTGTCACCATTGAATTTGGTTTCACTATAATTCGTGATACTGAAATTGCTGAATGGTACCATCACCAATACAATCTTTTTCACTATAGCCAAAGCTTTAGAATTGAGGAGGGAAGCAAGTTTACAATTCTTCCTATTCCTTAACTTAAGCTCGAAAGTGCGGCAAGCATCATTAACGGAGCGAATAAATGGATCAAACTCACCTTGATGAAGCAGATCAGAAAGCCGGGGGTGAACCAGAAGATTGAGCCTCTTGTATTTTCAATTTTTGTGTGGTCCTTTATATCTTCTTTCGTGTTGCTCCTTTGAGTTTCCTCGTCATGAAGAAGTAGGACTTCAATTTTATGTACTATCGAGCTATAAAAATGATAAGGGGGTTTGGAAAGATTTCAACCAGGTCCATATCCCCAACCCACCAGATCAAATTTTGGAGTGAGATTGAGTTGATTCAATTGCGCTGGATTGTGCTGTAGAGTTTTTTATTTGTGCTGGTTTCCATTCCTTCCAACCGTTAGAGGAGACTATAGACATGCGAGACCCTGACCTCTACAATTTTTGGCCTGAAAACGGGCTAAACCTTGTATGCTATGTTTTTAGCGGAGAATCCACTATCTTTTTGTTGGGGTGCATATTTACGAAACATCCGCGAGCGCGAACGATCTGCGTTTAAATTTCATGAAGTCATCAACCTACGCCGAGGTAGGTTACAGGACTTGAAGAAGTTTCATATTTTTATGGGGAAGGGGGAGGGAATTGTCGGATGAATCTCAAGGAACTTGGAATATTTTCGAGCATTTATGACGTCATCAACCTGGATTAAGTACGATTGGAAAGAAGAAAATATTGTCTAAGTTGGATATTATAAGAATTTGTCGCACTTAGATTATAGAAATTTTTATAGGCTCTATCCCAGTGGTTCTCAAACTTTTGGAGGCTGCGGCCCCCTCCAATAGCTTCTTCCTTTCCCGCGGCCCCCTAAAAAAAATTACTGTTAAATGACAAAAGACCATTAAAAAAATGGTGTAAACGCCGACAATTCAAACCAAAAGTCTAAAGCACAAGTTTTAGGGATTTGATTATGTATATTTCTTTACAGGTAGATGGGAATTCTTTATTTTACTGTCCAAAATACAAATTTGAAAAGTCTACCAGAAAAAAAGAATGAATTATTATTTTTTTGAACAGGTATATTCCTGAAGGATTGATCAAATTAGTCTACGGGAAAGATTCAAATTTCGATCACTCATAGCTTCGGTCATGATTTTGTTTGATGTTGCTTGTTCTTGTTGGTGTTGGGTTCAGTTGCTTTCCACACTTCGAGAATGGCTGATTAGCTGAAAGCGCTCGTGTTGGAGCGCCATACATTCAGTTGACCCAGCACTGCTTGTTGATACATTCAATGCGGCAAATGTTGGGGGACTGTTCCCTGTGCGATGGAAGAAAGCCAGGCTAGCGTTGATTGATAAGAAGGATAAACCACCTGGTTTACCATCCTCTTATCATCCACTTTGTCTGCTAGACAATGTTGGGAAACTTCTAGAAAGAGTGATAGCCAATCTTTTGGAGAGCTATCTGAAGGAAAGAGATATAATCTCTAATAGCCAGTACGGTTTTCAAACTAGACGCTGCACATCAGATGCTGGGATCCGGCTGAAGAGGATAGCCAAGTCAGCAATTGATATGCGTCAGTTTTGCGCAGCCGTCAGCCTCGACATAAGAAATGCGTTCAATTCAATTCCATGGAAGATGATATTGGAAGCTCTTGTGAACGCGGGAGTGCCCGCATACCTGCTCAGGATGATCGGCAGCTATCTGAGCTGCCGTGAAATCCAAGCAGAGACGTCTGCTGGTACAGTAAAGCGCCCTGTTACTTGTGGGGTGCCGCAGGGGTCGGTCCTTGGGCCGCTTTTGTGGTGCGTCGCATTTAACGGAATCTTCAAGGCGAGGCTGCCACCGGGGGTTAAGCTTATCTGCTATGCGGATGACACCCTGGTGGTATGCACCGCCGAAACAACTGTAGCGGTGGAGAGCAGGGTAAACCGGGCCCTAGAGGATGTGACGCGTTGGATAGAGTCGGTTGGACTTGAACTAGCAGCAAGTAAGACGGAGGCCATTTTATTCACGACCCGTCGGAAGTTCAAGCCACCCACCTTTTGCCTGCGAGGTGTG
Organism: Aspidiotus rigidus; assembly: GCA_035079385.1. Taxonomy (NCBI): domain Eukaryota; kingdom Metazoa; phylum Arthropoda; class Insecta; order Hemiptera; family Diaspididae; genus Aspidiotus; species Aspidiotus rigidus. The sequence continues at coordinate 13,189,707 of JAVHKY010000003.1, read as the reverse complement.
GAAATTGAAACCAAGAAGCAAATGAAATACCTGGGCATCTGGTTTGACTCAACGCTGAGCTTCAGGCACCATTTCCTGATGGCAGCGGAAAAGGCGGGCCGGGTAGTTGGATACCTAAGCCGCCTGATGAGGAACCTAGGAGGACCGAGAGAAGCAAGGAGAAGGATCATGATGAGCACCGGCTTGTCAATCCTCCTATATGGTGCGCCAGTATGGGCCGACTGCATGAAGATACCATACCAAAGAAGAGAGATGGTAAAGATCCAATGAAGAGCTGCGCTGAGGTGTGTTAGTGCCTACCGCACTGTCTCGACGGAGGCTCTTTGTGTATTAGCACGTTCACCACCAATCGAGCTCCTTGCTGAGGAGAGAGCGGTGGTGTTCCGGGTCAAGCAGGAGGCCAGGCGCTTCTTGCTTGTAAAGTGGAAAGCAAGAATTGCCCAGAGTGAGCTGGCTACATGGACAACCCGTGTGCTAATACGCGACCTTGATGAGTGGATGAACCGACACTATGGTCAGCTGAACTTTCACCTGACGCAGGTGTTAAGCGGCCATGGCTGCTTCAACAAGTACCTTCACAAGAAGTTAAGGAAAGTTGAGCAGGCAACGTGTTCGCACTGTAACCAAGGGCGGGATGATGGACCACAACACACCTTATTTGAGTGTGAGGCGTGGAGGCGTGAGCGGGACGAGCTTAGTCGGTCTCTTCAAGAGATCGGGGTAGATGAAGCGCTCGACCCAAGTAGCCTGGTACCCACCATGCTAGGTTCCGAAGAAGCATGGAACCAGGTGTCTGCATTTGCGGTCACCATCATGAAGAGGAAGATGGACCAGGAATGGAATAGGCAAATGCAGAACCACGCTATGGCCTACTCAACACCTGTGTACCATCAACATCCAGATCTGCAGGAAGAAGAGGACCAAGACCTTCCCTGAAGAGAGAAGAAGATGAAGAAACTCCAACAGTGACCTACTGTATTGTGTAGTGTGGTGGTGTTTGTTGTTGTGAGTGTTCTTATGTTTTTTGTGCGTGCCAGGGGGGCACTGCAGCTTGGCGGTTGCCAAAGCAGCTTGGCAGTTGCCGAGTAGAAGAGGGGGTTCGCCTAGGAGATTCCTCCTTCACTGAAGTTATACCCGAAAGGGTCGATTCCGGTGTTGGAGGAAATTATATTAAATGCATACGCAACCCGCACCTACTCCATAATGGATGACGGGCGGTGCTGCACATGCGACACACAAGCAATCCTCGTCATTATGGATGATCGTAATTTTATACAAAAACGTATCGATTCCTACTCCTTCATTGGGGTAGGCTAGTATTCGAAGACAACGGACAGCGGTATGCCAGTATGTTCATCCCCCCCTCCGTCCTCATGGAACAGGTTCCATTCTTTTACGTTGGACACCATCAACGTTAAGTTCAACATCCATCCTCACTCATTTGCCTTGTCCATCTTTCTCTTCGCCCCTCTTTTATATTTTTCGGCATATTTTCTCCAAGAGCCTGCTCATTCTAACCATTTTTGAAATTGCTAGGAAATCATTTATATTTTATTAGAATTACAAAATGTATCATACAAGTTTACACGTTTTTCTGAATGAGAGGAACATCGAAATACCAGAAACTATAAGACTATGATAAGATTCAACAGGGATTTTCTAGTATAGACTGGAAACAGTAACCGGTAGCCAAAGGAGAAACATATCTGTCTTTGAGAAAATGAAGCACATCAAAGCAACGACCATTTTCCGAAAAGTTGACTCGCAAGAACTCATTCTTGAAAAGTGCTCCGCTATCGAAAATTTTAACTCCTCTGAAACATTTGACTCCCGCCTCGTGGGTATGACCTGCGAATATAGCTTTAATTCTACCGAAATACGGTTTTAAGTTTTCCAAGTCCGAGTGACTCATCGCGTCGTGTATATTCAGGATGTACGAACGATCTTTATGTTCGTTCATGTCGGCGATCAACCAGTCGAGACTGCTCTTAACAACTACGGTACTGGTCAAGAAACCTCGCAAGCTGACTTCGTAATTTATACGATTATGTAGCTGGGCGAAACGTAACAACGTGCCGTAATTCCAGGCGTAAGCTAAACTCTCTTCATCCCATGAAAAATTCGGTAATAGTTTCATCAAATAACCCTCGTGATCTCGCATTCGCTGAACCATTCTACGAGCGCATAAATTCTTCAAGCGGTCCAAATACCCTGGGTAAACATACTTTTTAAACTCATCAATTAGTTTCCCAAGACTTATTCCCATCAACTCTGATTGACTGGATGGAAACCAATCAGAGGATGTGTCATCCGACGGTGAATCTACTGCTACGGAATTCTTTCCAATACCATTTATAGGATCAATATCCGAACATTCTCCGACATTGTTTTCATAATCATGATTTCCGAGACCGCACACCATGAGAGTGTGTATTGCAGAAATGGCCTTCAAAAATGTTTTCCATTGTGTGGTACGTCCATATTCAGTAAGATCACCATTCACAATCACTAGATGTACATCTGTTTCTTCTTTAGCTATGCGATTGAAAACAGGATTTGTAGTCTCTAACCATAAAGAACGTTGCGCGTTCGGATCTCCGTCATTATCTAAGCGGTAGGGTTGAGGATCAGAACTGACAATAAACGAAAATTTATCAAGATTAGGATTAGCGCCAATAACGAGAGTACGATACTGAGGATCGTAAGAGAAGGTAATACTGGCGTCGTGCTCAATATCCACCAGTTCGGCAACACGATCAGGACCTATAGCGAAGTACAATTTTAAACGATTACCGTATTCGATTTGTAAATTATCTTTAGCATCGAATCGTACACCCAAGATTTGTTGGGTCAACGGACGTAAAACAGGAGGAATCCGTTCGGAAATATCCTTTTCGAAAGCGTTGCTAACTAGAAAATTAAATGGACTCGTATTGATGATGGTAAACCGCCAGTCACTGCAATAAGATATCACTAAACGTAATGTAGCGATTATTGCAGCAAATGTTCCCTTCATCACGGAATTGTATTTTATGTTGACGATGTACTGCCGTTTGGTTTGAAAAGATTGATATTCTATTCGCTGCACAAACCAAAAATAGTATTATGACCATGATTGTGTGTGTACATATAAATGCCGCGACGAATATTTCATAAATATAATTAGGTAAACATGTGTCGTGACTGGGGATTGTAAACAATGCGTTCAAACACCGTGAGAAGCAGAATCATGCCAATAAACTGAGCACTTTTACTAGCAATTATATAAAACAGTTATTCGTATAGTAGCTAGGCGCGATTCAGGAATACTTGCATAGTTCTTTCTCAGTCCTCAAGCTCTAGAGGTAAGTCAGGATGTCTACTGAAAAGAAATTCTGAACATTTACTTGACCTTTTTAGGAAGTAAACCAGTTAACGAGCTAGGAAAAAAAAAGAACTCACGAGTTCTTTAACAAAGTTGAACGAGGGGTGACACAAAACCTGTTTTATAGCGCACATGGGATTTGAAAAATGTAGATTGTGACGTCACAAGGCTAACCTGTGAAGTCATCAAATTGTGGCGTCACAGTCCAGGACTTTGTAGGTATACATAATAGGAGAGCAACTCGGAAAAAGCTGATGACGTCATCAGATTGTGACGTCACAAGGTTGACGTAAAAAATCATCAAATGGTGACGTCACAGTCCCGGACTTTGAAACTGTATATAATGGGAAGGGAACTTGAAAAAAATTGATCTATGACATCATCAGATTGATGTATGAAGTCATCAAATTGTAATGTCACAAACCTGGACTTTGTAGATAGACATAATAGGAGAAGAACTCGTAGAAAAGCTGATGACGTCATCAGCTTTTCTTTGAGTTCTCCTATTATATCTATCTACAGTGTCTGGGTTTGTGACATCACAATTTGATGACTTCATACGTCAACCTTATGATGTCACAATCTGATGATGTCATAGATGGATTTTTTTCCAATTCCCTTCCCATTATAATTATACAGTTTTAAAAGTCCGGGACTGTGACGTCACAATCTGATGACGTCATCAGCTTTTTTCAAGTTCTCCTATTATGTCTAACTATAAAGTCCGGGTTTGTGACATCACACTTTGATGACTTCACACGTCAACCTTGTGATGTCACGATCTGATGATGTCATAGATCAATTTTTTTCAAATTCCCTTCCCATTATATACAGTTTCAAAGTCCGGGACTGTGACGTCACAATTTAATGACTTTGTACGTCAACCTTGTGATGTCACAATCTGATGACGTCATCAGCTTTTTTCGTGATCCTCTCCTATTATGTATACCTACAATGTCCAGGTTTGTGATGTCAAAATTTGATGACTTCATCAGTTTTCTTCGAGTTCTTCTCCTATTATGTCTATCTACGAAGTCCAGGTTTGTGACATTACAATTTGATGACTTCATACATCAATCTGATGATGTCATAGATGAATTTTTTTCAAGTTCCCTTAATGGGAAGGGAATTGGAAAAAAATCCATCTAGTGTTTGACATCATCAGATTGTGACATAATAAGGTTGACGTATGAAGTCATCAAATTGTGATGTCACAAATCCGGACACTGTAGATAGATATAATAGGAGAACTCAAAGAAAAGCTGATGACGTCATCAGATTGTGACGTCACAAGGTATGAAGTCATCAAATTAAGACATCACAAACCCGTACTTTGTAGGTATACATAATAGGAGAGGAACATAAAAAAGCTGATGACGTCATCAGATTGTGACGTCACAAGGAATGAAGTCATCAAATTTGCAAGGTTGAGGTATGAAATCATCAAATTGTGACGTCACAGTCCCGGACTTTGAAACTGTATATGATGGAAAGGGAATTTGAAAAAAATTGATCTATGACATCATCAGATTGTGACATCACAAGGTTGACGTATGAAGTCATCAAATTGTGATGTCACAAACCCGGACACTGTAGGTAGACATAATAGGAGGAAAAAACTGATGACGTCATCAGATTGTGATGTCAAAAACCCGGACTTTATAGGTAGACATAATAGCAGAACTTGAAAAAACGACGGCTGCCTTGACGAAGTTAAACGAGGAACGCAGGGAACCTGTTTTATGAGTCAAATAGGATTTGGTATTGAAAATTCAAGGAAGCCTAGACCTAGATAAAGCTAGTATAAAGAAGGCCTAGACGTAAAATAAGCCTAGTATAATGTAGTTTGAAAGTCCAAGTTTTTCTCAAATCTCGAGCTATTTATTATAGGAGGGCGACTTGGGAAAATTTGTCCCCTATCATATATAGCTCGAGAGTCAAAAGTTTTCCAAGTCCCTCTTCTATCATATATAGCTTCAGATTCGAAATTTTTTCCAAGTCCCTCTCCTATCATATATGGCGCGAGAGTCGAATTATTTCTAAGTCCCCCCCCTCCTATCATCTATAGCTCGAGAGTCGAAATTTTTCTAAGTCCCCCTCCTATCATATATAGCTCGAGAGTCGAAACTTTTCCAAGTCCCTCTCCTATCATATATGACTTGAGAGTCGAAATTTTTCTGAGTCCCCCTCCTATCATATATAGCTCGAGAGTCGAAATTTTAACAGGGAACCTGTTTTATGGGGGGCTATTTGAGAAATCTGCCGTCCGCCGTCCGCCGTCCGCCGTGCGCCGTCCAGCGAAAAACTTAGAAAAATTTCGACCCTCGAGCCATATATGATAGGAGAGGGACTTAGAAAAATTTCGACCCTCGAGATATGATAGGAGAGGGACTTAGAAAAATTTCGACTCTCGAGCTATATATGATAGAAGGGGGACTTAGAAAAATTTCGACTCTCGAGCTATATATGATAGGAGGGGGACATGGAAAAATTTCGACTCTCGAGCTATATATGATAGGAGGGGGACTTAGAAAAAATTTCGACTCTCGAGCTATATATGATAGAAGGGGGACTTGGAAAAATTTCGACTCTCGAGCTATATATGATAGGAGAGGGACTTAGAAAAATTTCGACTGTCGAGCTATATATGATCTAGGCTTCCTTGAATTTTCAATACCAAATCTCATTCGAATCATAAAACAGGTTCCCTGCGTTCCTCGTTTAACTTCGTTAAGGAAGCCGTCATTTTTTCTAAGTTTTTCGCTGGACGGCGCACGGCGTACGCCAGATTTCTCAAATAGCCCCTCATAAAACAGGTTCCCTGTTAAAAAGCTGATGACGTCATCAGATTGTGACGTCACAGTCCCGGACTTGTAAAACTGTATATAATGGGATGGGAACTTGAAAAAAATTGATCTATGACGTCATCAGATTGTGACATCGCAAGGATTAACGTATGAAGTCATCAAATTGTGACGTCACAAACCCGGACTTTGTAGATAGACATAATAGGACAGGAACTTGAACAAAACTGATGACGTCATCAGATTGTGACGTCACAAGGTTGACGTATAAAGTCATCAAATTATGACGTCACAGTCTCGGACCTTGGAGCTATTTATAATAGGAAGGGAACTTGAAAAAAATGGATCTATGATGTCACAGGCCCCGCCCGCAAGCTATATATGATAGCAGAGGGACTTGGAGGTGCGCTTAGAACACTTTTGAGTTGTGACGTCACAAGGCTGTTCTATGACGTTGTCAAACCGTGACGTCACAGGCCCCGCCCACAAGATATATATGATAGGAGAGGGACTAGGAGGTGCGCTTAGAACATTTTTGAGTTGTGACGATGACGACTCCGAGGTTGAATTTAAAGAAGAAGATAGTAGCAGTAAAATAACTACGAGACAGAATATCAAGTTCTTATGCAAGTCGTCGATATAGTTTCTGGATGGCAAATTTAAAGAGTCTTCAAATTTTGCCCAACTCTTTACCTCGCTAGGCCTCGTGCACAGGAGGAATCCCATTGAAAAACCTATTGCACTTCCTCTTGTTTATGCCCTCCTACGCGGCAAGAAGTAATAGTGTAGCAGTGAGAGATGCTGTAAAATGATATCGGATAAATGCCTGCATCCCGCCGAAGATGACCTCTGACTTCAACCTGGGCACAATACGGAAGTATATCCTGGGATGCCCATCACAGGATGTTTTTCTATACGTGCCAGTCCATCTACCGCCGTGTTCAAGAAGAAGGCCTTGCGACGAGATGACGAAATCTGGATGATCGTTCAATCTGGAAATTCGCACACATGACGGCGGCACTTGCCTACGTCCCTGTTCCCGATATCCGGACAGTTTATCAACTTCTTTGCGATGAGTGTCTCGATGAGTACGAGTATTACCAGTGCTACGATACTTTGGAGATACCTACGTATTAAAATGTCAACGAACGAGAAGAGGGCCCTGGACCGAACCACGTTACCCGCTGTGTCTGTGGATTCAGTATGAGGCAGCTCTAAATAAAAGCCACAAAACCAACAATATACGTGAGGGGTGGTACAATAGATTTGGACTCTTTGTGGCCAAAGGTCATCCGGATTTATGTAGTGCAATAATAGAAATGCAAAAGGAGCAGGCAAATATGGAATCAGAATTAGGCTTGGGTAAGCGTGTTAAATTACTTCCAAGAGGCGGAAGTGGGTAGGGTCACACGACAAGATTCAAGGACTTGTAGCAAGTTACGAAAAACAGAATGCCGGTGGTACGGTGAGGGAGTACATACGAGCCTTAGCAGATAACATAAGTACGTACGTTTATAAGAGGAATAAAAGTCATTGTATTGCGATGTTGGGCCATAAATAATTCGGGTACATATTCTACTCCGGGCAAATTTTTTCGGCAAAAATATTGTTCGGAGATTTTATTTTCAGGTCTCTTTTTGTTTGGGGAAATTTCTTCGGGTAAATGTCGGTAAACTCCTTGATATTACTAGGTTGAAGTAGGCCTGTGTTACCATGGTTGAGGGCTATACTAAGCTGAAAGGAGAAGGCGAACGAACAAAGCGAATGGGACCATATAGCACACTGTATGCCTTGCAGACGAAGCAAGTCTCTCAAAAAGAAGGTAGGGTTTGGAAGGGAGATCACATAAACAGACATGAAACATGATTTGTATTCATTGGGCTATGCCAGATATGAACTGAATATCTGTAACCCAGGAGTCATCCAAGATCAAAATCTTTCTTTTTTGATCTGTCGAACAACGTTTTTCCGGCCTGCTCAACCGCTCTGGTAGCTTTCGGACATATCGTAAGTATACCTAGTGGAACTGATAGTATGACGAGAAAATTGAAAGCAACAATAGTTTATTATTACTACTATTGTTGATGGTTTTGCAACAGCCGTTTAAGTGCAGAATTGCTCTAAATTAATTCCTTTATTGGAAAACCTGACCCAAATAATCAGCGGCAGTGGTAGAGAAAAATAGGTGTGCTTCAAAAATCAAGAAGAAAATTTATTACTGTCGATCTTCAAATTTTTTCTACGCAATTCTTGCTATTCACAATAAATTCCCACTACATTGGCTATTTTCGATGCTCTTTATAAGCACCAAAGCGAGCCGTTATGACGAGAATTTTGCGCGGCCCAGAAAAAGTTTTCTTACGACTGTAATCTTTGAAACTGAAATTAATTTAATTTTTCGCAGGTCGTTCGACGAGCTCTCAGTTTAGTAGCCTTGCTCTATATCAAGTTTTCGTACTTTTTTCCCGCCTCGTATTCTATCAACAAGAGGCATAATGAAAAATTTCGAAAAAATTGGAAAATGAGAGAGAAAATTCTGTCTCGGAGACATCAGAGAAAATAATAAACAAGTTAATATCATGAATTACAAATATTTTTCTATGTGAATTTATGATGATTTTCGACAAGGTGCAACAAAGAGCAAGAAAAAAATCATGTTCCCTGTTTCTTACTATGGCTGATACTATCGATAATTCGCGGGAATGGTCTGAAAGACCAATATCCCACCCAAGCCTCCCTCCATACCAGGATGCAGTCAAGTACGTATACAAGTCGAATTCCAGGACTCGAAATTTTTTCACGTTTTTAACGTCGAGCGGTTGCGGTCATCAGGATTGAGGTTATTAGACTCACTACGGACTGAAGCTCTCCTCTCACCTTGTTAGCGGAGTGCTACACTACATTTCGAATGAAGATACTCGTATAGTTCCAATTTCAATAGGGAATCTCTGTTATGAATGTTATTAAAAAAATTTTGTCGCTAATCGTTCGATTTTTCTTCCCCGTTTTTCCCTTTCCTCCACTCTTTTTGACCTATAAACTTTTGAGAAATTTCAACTTTTGAGTACCTACATACATTATACTTCAGAAGGAAACTTGCGAAAATTTATGCTTGCAAACTACTCCCGAGGGGACTTGGAGAAATTTCGTTCCTTAAGTTGTGTATACATCAGAATGACAACTTCGAAAAATTTTTCAGCCCCAATGCTCTCCAGTCAAAACCTCATGATGACGTAGGTCAGTTATCTTCCCCGAACATAAATTCCATAAAACAGGCACTCTGCTCTCCTTAATCAAGTCTGTCGATGGACGCTGAAATTTTTAATTAGGGACCTGCTTCAGTGGTTGACTTCCCATCTTTCTAACGGTAGGTAGCTGAACTTCAAAATTTTTTCGATGAGTATTTGTTCAAATCAGGGAAGTTTTTCAGAAGAGGGCTCACAATCCTTGTGTGTTTCGGTTAGTCGATCAGTATAACTTTCGAAGAGCAATGATTAAAAATTAGGTACTTCAGTTTTTCAGAACATCTTCTCTTATAATTAATGCTTCAAAAACATTCCAAAACGAGAGACGAACGGAACTTTCAATCAATGGAAAGAACAAAAACGAAGCGTAAAAGAAAGAAGCATCAGAAAAGGGAAGAAAATGATGGATTTACCAACAGATTTGAATTCTCAAAAAACATTTGAAGACACATTGGTAGCCAAGCAAAATGAGAAAATCGTTCAAAATATTATATACCGTTCGAAAATGAGAACTTTAAATACCCACAAAGTGACTTTTCAAAGATGAATCAAATTTTTTTTTCCAAGGAAAAATTTCGTGGATAACAGAGTCAAATACTCATGACTTGTGATTCATTAAACCTAGCCTTTAGTCGGGAAGTGGAGGGAGAGGTATTGAGTACTCGGACATAGCTGATGTTTGAACCCAAAAATTACCTGATTTTTAGTCGCGATTTGATTTCAAACGTTACAATGCTGATAAGTTAAAGATGATGACCTTGAGTGCAACGGTGAAATATCGGTAGTCAATGTGAACAATATATTATGCACATAATGAACTACATGTTGTTTGTCGGCATTGGAAATTTGATTTTCTACGGAAATTGTTCGAGTCGAGTTCTCTTATAGTTCAATAAGTATCTATTCGCGCACTGCACTTGATTCATATTTCCATTTATGAGTTTGGTAATATCGAGAACGGCTAATATTGATTTTGATATGTTTTTCTTTGTTGACACATTCAACGCGTACAAATGGAAACAATTGAATGCGTAATTTAGTGCCGTATGACATCTGGTATAAACGTAATTTCTGAAATCAATTACACTCGAGGAAATAGTTTTATACTGCGGTACTGCGGAGTGCCATGTTTGTATACAATCGGAACACAATAGATCGCCTGTGAGAGATTTCACAATAGATCTATCCTGTGTGCACTGTCGCTCACTATCTTATTGGGAGCAGTCCAGCAACGGAGGAGAGTTAGTTTTGGTTGTACACAACTCCCTCTAGCATGTCTGGTTTAATTTTTCGAAGTTTTGTGTCATTTTTTCACGCTTTTGACCTATTATAAATCATTTTTAATAGGGAACCTGTTCTATTGGTGGGGGGGGGGGTGGAACAAACGTCCACCTACCGGCCTGCCGGCAAAGCTCGGAGGTCGAAAATTTTCCAAGTCCCCCTCCTATCATATATAGCTTGGGGCAGGGCTTTTGACGTCATAGTTTGATGACGTCATAGGTCAGCCTTGTCACGTCACAATCTGATGACGTCATAGATCAGATTTTTTTAAAGTTCCCAACATCATCGAACTAGTTAGCATAGGCAGGACTGCCTGTAGCTGAATTTGAGGCCTGTAAACCACTTGACGACGTGTCCAACACCCTCTTCATCGGTCTCCCTCTACTTCTCCTTCCCTTTTGCGTGTAATTCCGATCAATCATCCGACAATCTCACAACGTGGCTCCGCCAATCTTTCCGATATCTTTCTATTTTCCCATACTCGGTTCTATGTTTAACTCTTCAAGGATTTTGGAATTTCTTTCTTGTCCAGTTTGGTGTAACTCGCCGTTGCTCTCACACGAGTATACATCATTTCCGCCGCCGTTATTCTTCTTTTTATGTCTTTTCGCAGAGCCCGAATTCCGCTTCCGTATAGTAGGGGGGCGTGCCACGATATTATAGGCTCTTACCCTCGTTTCGCGTCTGACGTTTTTTGCCGGTATAGCACTATTGAGAGTTCCAGTCACTTTCAGGAACTTCCCTATTTTCGAGTCCACGTCTGCTTCTCCTTGCTGGGATATCTTGCAGCCTTAATACTTGAAACTATTCGGGCCCGTCACCCCAGCCCCCCATTTTCGAAATATACAAATTTTTTCATCTTAATCGTTTTTCCATCGTTTTTACATGTAAGTGCTTCAAATATTAGCGTTTGTTCTTCATTCTATGCCATAAAAATCATGACGTCACGTTTGGGGGGCCAGGATGACAGCAGCCCCCCAAATTGATTTTTGCACCAAATTTTTGTATGAATCGTTTGTGCATGTTATGCTTCAACCCCCATCGTTAGTGCTTCACTAGAATCCCGTATACTCGGTGGGGAGCTGTGGTGACGTCAGCTCCCCCTATTGCCATTTCTTTAAAAAGTGTATAGGAATTGTTAGTGCATCGTTTGTGCATGTTAGTGCTTTGTGCTTGGCTCTAATTGTGTATAATTGGGACAAACTCAAGGGGGCCGTGGTAATTGCCATCGTTGGTGCTTCACCAGAACCCGTTATAGTTGATAGGGGGGCCGTGGTGACGTCAGCCAACCATGGTGTCGTTAGCCCCCCGGCCCCCATGGTGTCATTTCTTAAGAGACTGTCCGGGAATCATTCGTGCATCGTTTGTGCATGTAAGTGCTTTCAATTTTGGCGTTTGTGCTTCATTCTTCATAATACAAAACATGATGCCACGTTTGGGGGGCCAGGGTGACGGCTGCACCGACATTGATTTTTGCACCAAATTTTTGTATGAATTGTTTGTGCATGTTGGTGCTTCAATCCCCATCGTTAGTGCTTCACTAGAAGCCCGTATACTCGAGGGGAGTCTGGGACGTCAGGCCCGCCATGGTGGCATTCCTTAAAAAACTGTTCGGGTATCCTTTATGCATGTTAGTGCTTCAACTAATATCACTTGTACTTCACTCTAATCGTGTATAATGAGGACAAACCTGTCTGCGTTCACTTCAGAAATTATAAAATTTTTGAAACAAAGAAAAATCCTCCGCCCCTTGAACGCTATTACTTCGGTCGTCTCCGACGATATTTTCAACCCGCAGTCTTCCGTATACTTTTCCAGGCTGAACATAAGTCTTTGTAGTTTGTCTTCCGATTTGGCAAACACCACTCGGTCATAGGCAAAAAGTAACGTTTTGATCAAATCGTTCTCAATATATTGATTCCTTGAGGGTTTTTTTCGTCCTATTTTCTGGCCATACCTACTATTCAAATATACATTAAAGAGAACGCATGAGAGGGGGCAGCCTTGTCTTACTTCGCGTTAATCCTCCTGGGTGCGGATTCTCCTTCAGTTCTGACTCGTATCTTGTTCCGTTAGTAGATTTCCTCAATAATTTGACACAGGTGCTACTAGTCTATCTTTTCTTCTCTCAGAATATCAAACAGTCTTCCTCTCATGACAAAATCGTACGCCTTTTCCAGGTCCACGAAACATATGTGAGTTTCAAAGTTACACTCTCTTCTTTTTTGCAGCATGTTTATTTTCTGTTGAAGGTTGTGGTAGTGGAGAGAAAGTGAGAAGGAGCATAGGTAATAACATGGCTAGACTTCATTATAATTATGTATATCATTCAGTTGAATGAAGGTTCAAGATAATATCATGGGACTTTCTCCCCATAAAAACTTTCACAATCCATTCTAATTCTGCTCGGATTCGAGTGGATACCAACGCAAAACAAAAAATAAGGAGGTGTAATGGTGACCAAGAGTATTTTATTGTAAAGACAAAGAACAATTTATTAATGGAGTAGACGTAGACGTTTAAGAAAACGTTATCTTTCGCCAAAGAATATTATGGATTAATTATTAGTTGTGTGAAGAGTTGGTGCAAGCACTGCTATGTATTGCATAGTACCTATAACATTTCACCAGCTATCTTGTTTTTCATTATATCGTGTATTTCATTCTGCAACAATTTGGTGATAGTGTGATCAAGATACTTCAGCCGGTACCTTGTTCGTACCGAAGTCCTGTAACAATATTATGATAGAAGGAGCTCTTGAAAAAATTTCATCCTCCAAGCTATATACAATAGGAGTCGAAATTTTCTTTTCGCCGGACGGCGCACGGCAAATTTCTAAAAAAAAAAACGATAAAATAGGTTCCCTGTTAAAATATGGCCGGATAGGATGGATGTATCCATGATTTTTTTTGATATTAAACCCTAATACGCTCGATATTTAGGTATTGTTGTGTTCGGAGACCGAATTTTTCGGCACCAAAAACTTGGAATTCGACATGAAAAATTTTAAATTTGGCTTTATTCGGCAAAAAGGAAAAAAAGAACACAAAAACGGGTGGGTAATATTCAGACGAGCTTCTGGAATATGTATGATTTGGATTGCGACGTGGACCATGGACCATTTAAGTATGTATAAGATCTTGATTCATCTTGGTGTCAGGCAACGCTCACAAAAAATCTAACGACGCACTTCAACATGGAATCTGTGGCGCTATCTCTCTCGAGCAGTTGAACCAATCTGCAAAGCGACTATTAGGAGAACTTGAAATTTTGGATCAGTGTTTACCACAAATGTTGAAAAGTATGCACCATTGTGAATAAATTTATTGTGCTGCTGCATTTTTTATTTTTTATTTTTTTTATTTTTGTACAAAATTGTTACTTGATAGAATCATGCTTCTAAGTGAATTCCTTGTTTTTTTCTTAATCCTTGAAAAAAGTGTCCATAGTATCCATACCAGTAACTCAACGACATTTCCCGGGTGCGGAGAAAAACGCAAATTGAAAGCAAGATTGTAGCAAATATAGCGAAATTGAGCATGTGCCATAACAGAATTAGTGGCACCTTATCTGCTCAGTGTACCATGGTTACAAATTTCACTATATTGTCAAGGCTATAAAGTACCTGGAAAAACTCATATTTCGTATTGAATCTTTTATATGACTTGGTTGATTTGGATTTTGACTACCTACATTTGTTGACATCAGTTTTATCTAGACAATTTCTCGTCATTTTATAGCTTATCTCCCTATTATTGTAGGATATTTCATGTTCTTTTATATATTTTGAAATAGTCTTTTCAGTTATTTTATATTTTAAAGAAAAACTTTTTACACTATCTTTCTTGAAGTTATATTCTTTTAGTATTTCAATTAACTTGTTAGAAGTCATTTATTTATATAAAATTTTTATTTTTTATCAATTTCATACAATACCATACAATATTACCTTATTCCAATACCATACTACCTTACTTTACCATACCTTATTACCTTACTTTACCTTATTACCTCATTACTTTAATTTACAATGCAATAGATAAAATTACATAAAATTTTATCCTAATAAATGGAAAGTCAAATAAAAAGATATATGTACTCGTATGCCCTCCTAAGTTGAGCTAGAAGGTCTAGTTAGAATGATTTCAAAAAATAAAAAATTAGAATTGATAAGGGATGAGGAAAGTAGTCTAGAGAGAATAATTCAAGCTATTGATGGACTAAAAAATATAAATATGTATTCATAATATGAAGACTATTACAAAACAGTTCTTTATAGTTCTTTAACAAACAAGTATGACTTTAGATATTTATAAATATGCCAACTTTAAAAATTAGGTAGGAGTTAATAAAAACCTTACGTAAGAGGGAGGAAAAATATAGGAAAATCATAAAATCTCAGGCTGAAAAACATGATAATAATTCTGAAGTTGAAGAACTAAATAATGTCTCCTCTACTATTATTGTAGACTTGAAGGATAAGAAATTACCAAAATATATGAACAAAATCTTGAAAAATAATAAATTTTAGGATGATTTTAAACCTGCATTTTCAGAAGTAGGCACAAAAGAATTCACTTGTAACAAATTGAAACAAATGAAATCTTTTACAAGTAGCACCTTGCTAACTTACAAAGTTTAGGCGTCATAATTAATTATTTGAAATTTTTCTTAATTAAATTAATAAATTAAATTTCAAAAATTCAATTTGTACTGAGAATTGAAATTATTTTTATTTTATAAAATTTTTTAATTGGAAATTAATCGATATTAATAATTTTTTTCTTAATTTATTTAATTATAACATTAATTTGTCCAGCTAAAAATTTGATAAATAATTAAAAATCATTTCTTTAGGGTTAGAAAAATAGAAAAACGTTGGAACTTTGATACACGAGTTCTATAATTTTTGAACTAGAGGACGAGAAAAACAAAGCGTAATGACCCATATTTGTTATAAAAACACCTCAGTATGAAAAATTAAGAAATTTTTAGGATTTTCTGGAGAGTATGAAAATGGTGCTGGTGCCTAGGAAAAACCCCGATGGCGCAGAATAATATATAATTCATCTACTCCAGACATAAGTGATGTATTTGTTGGTGTGTTTGGAGAGCTCGCTGATGGGTAATTGCCTGCCTATTTGGCTGCTTTGTCGATTTTGACATGTTTTATGTCTTTGCTCTGACCCCTACCCTAATTTCAAAATTTGCGTATATGTCCTCGCACATGTGCACGCAGATGACCTTGGGACTCGGAATTTGTTCTTACCTCTACTTTAATTCCAAAATTTGCGTATGTGTACGTGCCGATTTGTTCTGACCTCTACCCTAAATTTGTGTGTGTGTGCGCATGCACATGACATCCCTCTCCATTTGCAAATGCTCTCTTCTCATACTAGGCTTAGACTAGGTCTAGGCCCTAATAATCCTGTAAGTATATTGTATCCCTCCCTTTTCTCCCTATATATTAAAACAAGCCGTAAGCCCGCTAAATATTATAAAATTTCAAATTATTTTCAAGATTCTTGATATTTATTTATCATTAGTATTCTTTTAGTTCAATTTCTAATCTAATTCTTTTAATTTCCAATTTTTCAATTTCATTTTTTGTATCGTCGATATTTTGTTTTACACTTTCAATCTCGTTCTTAATATCTTCTCTAATAGTTGGATGCCGTCTTTTTAGAAGATCCTTTGCGCATTCTTCTTTCTGGGTATATGCTGAAAAATTTGTCATTTTTTGTGGATTGTTGGGGGAGGTAGATAACTTCCTATTATAATGATACAATTGTCCAAAATTTTCAAAGTTGTAAATATGTTTGGAATTTCATCACACCCTAAAGAAGTCATTGAAAGCGCATTGTTGTATTTACGCAAATTATCAAGAAAATGAGAAGATCCATTATCCCTTCTGTCTAATAGTTTTTGAAGAAGATCCGGCATTGAGGGTAAATCAGGTAACTTAATCTCACCACTCCCGCAACAGAAATTTAGATTTTCAGTTTCAAATAATTTTCCATCACAAAATGTGCACGTAATTGCCAGATTCCCAAGCAAAATCTTTATCGTAACCCTACACTATTCGATTACTCATAGTATGGGTATTCAAAACTTCTCCGTTTAAAAAGAACCATTTCCCAAAAATGATTGCCTAGCACATATTAATTTTCGATGAACGTCCACAAAAATGATTGCTTAGCATTTTCAATCAATAAATTGATGAATGACACAGATTTTCAATCTCTTGAATCATTCATGACCCCCCCCCCCCCCCCCCCCCGCCAAGCACAAAGAAATATACTACACGCCATTCACCTGATTTCGTAACTTCAAATTTATTACGCTTAAACCTTCTCCTATGCAAGCTAAAGCAATAGAAACAAATTCCAAGTTCGTAGGTGAAATAGGAATAAAGTTAAATGGATTTGCAATTTTGCAACTTCTCTTTATATAATAGATATTCGATGTCATTAGCTGTAGTTATCAGCCCTGAAATTTGTGAGTTCAATCCACCTCCCCTAAACCTTGTTATCTGTAAGTGATTTAGAATGGACTTTTATACTGCTGCAGGTTAGTCTTATGTTATGTCTGGATTCATGAGTGCTTATAGTAGGCATAATATAGTTGAATGTTGACTGCTCCGTGCGCTAGATAGCTCAACTTACAGTCCACTACGTCTATACTGAGCAAGAACAGGTCTTGCCTTTCTATGAGAAAAATTCACAAACTAGGTCATGATTTCACCTCAAAACAGGCGTGACCATATAATATAAATATTTCATTCAACTTTGAAATAAGATTAGTTGTTGGTTAGGTAATTGGGGTAAGTGTTGTACAAAAGACTAGCATTCTTGGACTTTTTAAAAAATGCTACTAGAGTACAACTTATTTAAAAATAGGGTTTGGTCAAGGTCTAGCAATATGTTTTTTTTTTTTTTTTTTTAAAGTGTCTCAAGTCAACTTATTTTAAAATAGTGTTTGGTTAACGTTTGGCAAAATATTTTCCTTTTTATAAATGCGACTGAATCACAAATTATTCTAAAACAGAGTTTGGTTTTGTGGTTATGATCTAGCAACGTTTTTTTTTTTTTTTTTTTTTTTTTTTTTTTTCAGTGCGACCAAAGTACTATTAATTTTATAATTGTAAAAACAGTAAAATACAATACGCGCGAATGCACATTTGTATGTTTTATGTTCTCCTTGTAAAACCCATGAACTTAGCATGGCACAGCCCTTAGCATCACCCTAACCCATCAACACACTATCGTGAAGCTGCAAAATGATTACAGGTGTGGTAGTCAATTTTGAAACCATTGCCATTGAGTTTGAAGGAGCTATTCTGAATTGAAATTTTGCTTACTGTTTTTAATACTCTTCTATAATCAATCCCATTTTCTACTTTATTAAATACTAAGTTTTTGTAAAATCAGAACTATCTGCCGAGCAAATAGCCCTTCGCGCAGCTGCATTGCTCGTTAAATAAATAAAAAAAAAAAAAAAAAATCCCATTTTTTTTTTATTCATTAAATTCCTAAATGCTATAGAACTTACTTTAAAATAGGGTTTGGTTAAGGTGAGCAATAGGTATTTTTTTTGTTCTGTTTCAAGTGCAACTGAAGTAAAACTTATGCTCATTCAAAATAGGGTTAGCAATCTGTTTTTTCTTTTTGTTTTTTTTTTATTTTTAAATTGTGACTCTTAAAATAGGGTTTGGTTAAAATAAGCAATATTTTTGTGCCCTTATATAAGGACAAAAGAATGTGCAGGAGTTCAGCCTGTTTCAAAATAAGAAAGTTTTTATGAGCAATTTTCTTCTTTCTGAAGAGAAGCAATTTAAAATCCACAAAACAAAATACTTGAATCTGTTCATAGGGGGCCCTCTTTTACCAGTCTCATTTTTTTGTGTTAATTACCGCGCGGTTCGATTCATTTTTTTTTCATAAATTTCTTATCGAAAGAAATTGTTTTTTTCTGGTGCTCACCTTGCTAGCGGCTGTCGTCGACGCGTAGCGACGACGCAACAAACGCTAGTATAATATAAATGAGATCACTTACTAATGGACATGAAAAATGTTCTTTATTCATTTGGCTCTGCCAGAATTTTTTTTTTTTTTCATATTTGCTCATATGGCCAGATACCCAGATAAAGAATATTAAAATGGAATTGGGCATAGAAGGTAGCAATGAAAATGTGAATACAATTTATGAGTGGAAGAGAAGAGCGGCTGGGGATCTAGGGAATCGAAGATGATCAAAAATGAATCAGAGGGGAGAGAGATGGTCTCATTGAGAGAACAATATTTATAGATAAGTTAGAGTGTTAAAGATAAGATTTAAGCGCAATGCTTAATTGCAGGCAGAGGTGAAAAGTCGTGTGATGCATATGCGGCTGCGTAAACATTTGTTCTTCATTTGTTTTTTTTTTTTTTCTTCACAAAAACTAAGACGCACAATATCTACTGTATGCGATGTAAACTGAAATAGAGGAGAAAACTTTTTGAGATGAGGATAGTGTTTTTGTATACTGTACTCTTGTAGAAAAGCGGTACACAAGTACGCTAATAAGTGAAGGATGAGAGAAAATCCGAGCAGCAATCGCGACGAACCGAGAAATATATTATAGGGACGAGAAGTCGAAATAATCGCGATGATGCGGCGTGTTTACAGCGCATTCTCAACAATTTAGAGATCACGATGGCGTGTATAAACATATCTAGCTTTTTAAGTCTTTTTGATAACATTATCACAGTGAATGAAACGCTGGTACGTTGATTCCGTGGTCCACCGACGACACGATTCTGCAATGGAAATTATTTCGACGTTCTCGTTGTCGGCGTTTTACGTGTTCCAACTTTTCGTAATATTTTCGCTTCTTTCGACAAATATTTTAGCCAGTAAAATACCTTTCGGTCAAACGGTAAGTGTCTATTTGAATAATTTAAGTGAATAATTTTTTTTTTTTTTTCAATTTATTGAAGTTTGCCGTCATCTAATAAATTCGGCTTTCGAGCGAAAATTATGATTCTTTTTCTTATTTTTCCCCCCTTTTTCTTCTCATTCACACCGGAACAATGATATAAGAAAATTAAATTTCTACTGTCTATTCTACTCTATTCTATTCCTTCTCTATAGTCGGAAAATTCAAGAGAAATTTCACTTGATACACGACACTCTCTATACTCGAATTGATGACTCAAAATTTTCAAAACAAGATGCCACAAAAAGGTTACATGGAGCAATTTCGAATCACATTCTTTGACATAAATTATCTTCAATAATTTACGTAATTATTGTAGTCTGTTGCATCTTTGTTTCCACTCTGTAGGACTACCAATAGTAACCTAAATTTCACCGATTTACATTATTTCAAAATTTTATGTACCCATCTTTTGGGAGTAAAGGGGCTTTAATCGTCCTCTAGTTTGAAACAATTTTTCTTCGGTACCATCAGTTGAACTGCTCGCTCTTTCGATTTCTAGAATATTTTAGATAATCTTTCATACCATGTAGGTAGAAAAGGAAAAGAATATCTTCTCCCCAATTGATTCAAAAATCTCAGGTTTCACTACCACCAATTTTAGATTTTCTTCTCTCCAATTTTCAAAAAAGTCTTCATTCAGTGTACAGTATACAAGGTCAGATGATTTGGAGGGCAGCTGTCTCCTCTTACTCTCTGACTTTCTGCAACCTACAAACGATAACTCAAATTAGTTAGAGTGATAAGAAAAATATTATATATACCTATATTATTAATTCACAATAAATCCTAATTTAATCTACGATTCGAAAGATTAATTTACCGTGTAATAACCGCGTATATCTTATCTGTTTGCCAACTTCATACAATTATCATTCTGTCAATGCAGAAAAATAGATTAGGGAAATTTTCCTTGAAAAGAATGTATTGTGATTGGAAGAATAATTTAGAAACCAATTTAATCCTCGGATTGTGATTCTTGAAAAAAAGAAAACAAAAAACTCTTCATTGAGAAATGAATTCACGTGAACCGCGTTCTTAGGTATTAAGATCCTTCAAATACGAGCAAATAATTCTAATCTTTTCGAGGTGTTTTCACGTGAAAGTTCGACTTGTTCGTTAGTGAAGATCGTACGGTATCGAGGTTTTTTTTTTGCTATACATTCTTCGACACTTGAGGACAACAAAGAATTTTTGAACCAGAAAAAATTATCAGAATTCAACGTTAAAACGGGGATCTCTTTTTCTCTACACACGAGACGAAAAACGTCGTTAAAACAAGGGGGAAAAAAGGAAGATGATAAAAAATTCAGCTTAAAATTCTACTGCTTCACGCGCTGCTAATTTTCATGAATTTATTCGCAAGCCGCAAGATACTGAGTACAGTACAGTTACATTAAAATTTTTTAGTACTAATGCTGAATAATTTGCTTGTGCGACGCGGCATGAGATGATAAAAGCGCAGAATTCTCAAATTAAAAAAAAAAGAATCTAATTAGTAGGAACATTTCCTAGGAATCTTGCTAACAGTCCTTTGAAAAGAAGAAAATTAACTTTCCGACCACAATGTCGGAAGTGTTTCAAGCGACAAAAGAGTACAGTGGATGGCGCGCGACGACCTACTTCAAAGAATGCGGGAAAGTGAAATTCTGCTTTTATTGTACCCTTCTCTGTTGTGACGCGACGAATTTTAATCCAACATATCGATACAATTACATAGCTAGTAATATACCTAATAACGTAGCTTCAACTGAAAGTGAGGTGAGCCGGAAATTTGCTCTTATTACCTCTGCACAATACGGAGTAAATTGACTGAAATGATCTAATGTTTTACAGCTTTTTTTCATCATCTTCTCAAAAGATGCTCTTTTACTGAAGATTTTTATAAAATTTTTTTCAAGTCTCACATTTTAATATATGAAATTACAAGCCAAAATTCTTCCGAGTCCCAAACACGTGTGTTGGAGATTTACTGATGACGTCACGACGGATGGTAGTTTTCCCCAAAAATCCTCTCATATTTATTATAATAAAAGAGAGACCAGTTTGTTTACAGAGAGGTATTGAGAGGGACAAACGATGGAAAGACGATGGCAAATATGTTATCATGACAGCTAGGATTTACCAATGGTCAAAGATAATTCAGCCAAAAGAAAACGTGCGACGCGTAGCAAACGTTAGCACAAGATGAAACAGGTTCACTGTTGAAAATCCACCCTGTTGTGCTTATCGATATCACACGAATTAACAATTCTGGATTACGAAGAAATTCTTGTTGTATTTTTGGAAGGTACGATAAAGGAAGAATAGGTACGATTTATTGGTTTTCTCGATCAAGGTGTCCACTTTTTTGACTGCATCTATGGTGCTGTCAAAGTTTAATTTTACCCACAGCTAGATTAGTATGAAAGAAAAATTAGTCAGCCAATGACGTTAGAGTATTTATTTTGTTGATTGAATTTCGTTTTATTTGTAATATAATTTATAGAAATAGTTATTATTCATTATAGAAGGTCTGAAATGAAATTCCCTGACTTTTTCAGGTTTTTCCAGACCATAATCTCCACTGAAAAGCAAAAAAAAAAAAAAAAAAAAAAAAGGAGGAAAAATCTTAGCTTGAACTTTTTTTGACGTAATTCCCTGACTTTTCTCTGACTTCTGGATTTTCCAGACAAGTGGACACCCTGTCAATTTTTCGTTAAGAACTCTCTCGACCTCACGCAAAAATGTCAAAATTTAGGATGTGTCTATTTGCAGGTACTGTACCTACGAGTAAAACGCTATTTGCAAGTACTAATTATTTTATTTAAAAAATTGTAAACATAAAATTTTTGAGTCAGTAAGAACGAAATAGACTACAATATTGAAAAAAATACGAAATTAAACATTTGATATTACAAAATTAATTTTTCCTTCTGTGGCTTCGCCGAAGAGGTAATGGAGGGGGAGCGCTAACTACATCTTCTGTGGGGCAAAGTTTACGTCTTTTTGGTGGAAGTATTGTGGAATCATGGGTGTTCTTGCGTTTTTCTGCTTGTCGGTCGCTCTGGGATTTATTGAAAGTGCATAACTGGCTCGCTACACGCTTTGGCCTCCCCCTAGCTTTAACTTTCTTCCTGAACTTCAAGATGTCTGAACTTTATTGGGGTTGTTCTTCAGGCATTGCAACATCTCCTGTTGACCCACTTGATGACTCCTTCAGAGAAGTTTCCGGAGGAGATTTTGCTTTCATTTCCAAGATGGACTGTGAAAAAAAACTAGCAATGCTCGTACCCGACCTGATGACGCCTTCAATATCTTTTAATGCCTTAAGGTAGGTCTTGAATTGTTCGGTCCCATGGTCAGATGTAAGACTAGCAATGGTCAAAACAGTAGGCAAGTCCGTATTATATTTGACTGTTTTACTCAGAATTTCAACGTCTGAAGGGTCTTCATCCATGAAATAATCTACAATATCGTCGATACACTCATTTTCCATGTCACAGAGGGATGATGTTTCAAGGTTCTCGTTGTTTCGCTTATGATAACGAGGGTGGAATAGAAGAAGATCAAAAATTGCACCTGGCGATTGGTGACTTTTATGTGAATTTCTGCAGTTCTGTAACTATTATCGAATAAAACTGAGCAATTCACTGAACAGCATCTTATGAACATGAACTATCTAAGAAGTTTCTAAAAGTATTTTTCACGCTGAACACTACGCCGTTGACTGTTTTTCGCTATCACATTGGAGTCTTGAGTAATTCGCGTTTGAAAATTCAAAAACTGTCGATCTGTGTTTTTCTATACTCTGTTCACATTAAGGAAGGATAGAAATATGACCTTGAGAACGGAACGGTAGATTAAAATTACCCGGAGCGTTCCGTTCTCGAGGTCGTATTTCTATCCTTTCTTAACGTGAACGGAGTATAGAGTTCATCAAGAATCGAGCTTATAAATATAAGTTCATGATTTGTCAAATGCATTAGTACCTGCAAATAGCGTTTTAGGCGTAGGTACAGTACCTGCAAATAGACACATCCAAATATTAAAGCTATCTCCCACACTATCTTACTTTCTTGCCGTGTGGGTGAAGCCCTGTCAATATTGCATTAATCTACTTTATCCTGGCATGTAAAAGCCTGATAATCTAACGTAACTGAACTCTCTTCTGACGTCTCCCTCGCTCCTACCACTTTTTGGCGAGGCTAGCATCCCTCCAGAGATAGCTGCTGAATATTTCAGGTGCGCATCAGGAGAGCAAAAAAGATTATATCTAAATGAATCGAACGAACGAACGAACCCTTAAACATAACGAGAGCATCACCGCAGAACCGGAGCAACTTTTTCGGAGCAGCTTGTGATAACGCGTGGCGGATACTCCCCGGAGTAAGAGTGATGCCGCGGCACTTTGAAATATTTTCGTACTTCTTGGACTTGTAAAATTTTTTATTTTCAATTCTCGGACTTGGAAATATTTTCAACTGTTGGACTTTGAAATATTTTCAAGTGTTGGACTTGGAATTATTCCAACTGTTGGATTTGTAAAATTTTTTATTTTAAATAATATTTTCAACTGTTGGACTTAGAATTATTTTCCAACTGTTGGACTTTGACATATTTTCATACTTCTTGGACTTAATAAATTTTTCATTTTTGATCGTCTCCCACAGTTGAAAATATTACAAAGTCCAAGAATTGAAAATGAAAAATTTTACAAGTCCAAGAAGTACAAAAATATTTAAAGTCCAACAATTGAAAAATAATTACAAGTCCAAGAAGTATGAAAATATTTCTAAGTCCAACAATTGAAAAATAATTCCAAGTCCAACACTTGAAAATATTTCAAAGTCCCACAAATCAAAAATAATTCTAAGTCCAACACTTGAAAATATTTCAAAGCCCAACAGTTGAAAATATTATTGAAAATGAAAAATTTTACAAGTCCAACAGTTGAAAATATCTCCAAGTCCAAGAATTGAAAATGAAAAATTTTACAAGTCCAAGAAGTACAAAAATATTTCAAAATCCCGCGGCATCACTCTTACTCCGGGGAGTATATCCGCCACGCGTTATCACAAGTTGCTCCGAAAAAGTTGCTCCGGTTCTGCGGTGATGCTCTCCTTATGTTTGAGGGTTCGTTCGTTCGATTCATTTAGATATAATCTTTTTTGCTCACCTGATTCGCACCTAATATTTCAACATTCTATAGACGGATGCCTTTCCAATAATTTCCGCAAATTCTACGAAAAATTATACCATTCTCCTAGAGGCGTTGGAAACCCTACTGGACCTCTCTGGCCGAAACTGTTCGAATCTGTGGTCTTGCTTCATCACTCATATCCGGTATTGGTGCCGATACGTTGACGACATGTTTTATCTATGGACAGGTCCATTGCCAATCTTTCATGATTTTCTCAACCTCTATCAAATTTACCAGGGAGACCGGTGAGAAAAAGGTCTCTCTATCTCAATCATTGAAGGTTGTTATGATTTTGGTATTCATCAGACACCTCCGTCTTCCGACATTACCATCCACGGCTTCTCTATTAGCCCCTCTGCTCACAAGAACGCCATCTTTCACAGACTCATCTATGGATCAAAGACATTCCAAAGGAGCGAATGGAAAAGAATTGAGCTAATTGAAAGACTGATTGTACACGAGAAAGGACAGAAGCGAAAAGAATAACAATTTAGAATACTTAGTTTGCGCTGTAAATGAGAGTTAAACAGGAAATTTTATTTATTCTGCATGAATTTGAGAACAATGGAATAGAAACGAATCATTTTCGAATCCAGACCTTCCTTTTGCTATAATTCTTCATAATTTGCGGGGACCATTTGTAGAGCTTAGGAATATGCCTTAGAGAGAAAAAAAAGAAAAAAACAGAATCTGGCATATTAGTTGGATTTTAAGGAAAAACGTCTATCCTATTTGTCTATGCTGAGTCGTGACCAGGACTGAGAATCGATATAGAAAAAAATTACGGGATTTTTTCGGGTCCCGATTTCGATAAAATGTATAGGATCTTCTTGGCTCTGGATTGGATCTGAAACCTAGAAATAAAGGGTTGGATCTGGATCTCATTTCCGATTTGGCAAAAATCTAAATAGGCCTATTATTCGCAGATGAAAAAAATACGGTTTTTTTTCGGATCCAAATCTGAGACCTAGAAATAATGGATCCATTGCGACGTAGGACAGAAAAAGCTAGAGGATGAGTTGAGGGAAGTGGGAAGCTAAAAGTCAAAAGCCAACGTTTTATTTTTCCAACCCTGATAGCTGTGTTCTCAGCGCCCTCTACAGAGGCTCTAAATGGCAAAATATTATGGTGAAATCAGTATTACACCCGCGTCTGTTGGAACTTCTAATCGTTCCAATCTTAGACCATAATATAGGAGATAGAGCGAGCATAATGATAAATATCCTATGAGGTTGAGACCTCTCAAGGCAGTGCGGTTGACTGCAGAGGAGGAGACGCTGTTCAGTGTGTTTCATTTCTTCCCGCGTTCATACGCTTTGCCCACCTATCAATTATACGGTCCAAGGTTCTTGGTCCAGTAAAATTAGCTATTGTAATAAATAATAAATGGTACAGAAGCGAAACTTGGAAAAGTTGTTAGGAACCTTTTCGTGAGTCTTTTCCCAAGTTTCCGCAACATTCCGAGTACAGCTATTTCCCGAATCGATACGTTGTTCTAATTTATGGTTATTCATATTACCAAGAAGAGTGTACACCCGAAGGTGTAGCAAATTATATGGAACCACAAGAGTCATCGAAGTTTGAATCATTCTCATATACTAGCTCAATCAGACCCTCTTCAGGAATGGACCTGTTTAATACCGTGAAGTCTTCGTTATTCCGGTGTCGTATGATTTCTATATTTTCTAAAGCCAGCCGTTTAAAATATGAGTTCTGGAGGAGGATACCAGAGCCCTCCTTGAATTTATGGCCACTCTCGAGTAGATGATCAGCAAAAGCCGATTCACCCAAATTACCCTTCTCCCACGCTTTTTTATGCTCCTCAATTCTTATTTGGAGCTGACGCCCGGTCATTCCTATATAAATACCTGGGCAATCGTTGCAGGCTAGACTGTATACTCCACTTCTCTCGACCGGAGGAATCGGGTCCTTCAATTTCACAAATAAACTTTTTACAGTATTAATATTATAAAACGCCGGCCGAAACCCAAAAGGACCGAGTACCCGGCCCAACTTCAACGAAAACCTGCCCAAGTAAGGGAGTTTAATCCAACGTTTCTTACTGTTGTGCAAATCCCTAGGGAGGGAGGTGGTAGAATCGAGGCATTTTCTCGTAAGCCTCCTTCGGACCATTAAATCAAGTCCACTCGAACTTGGTTCACTCTGGCCAGGTACTCAATCGTCCCTAGTTCCTTCTGAAAAGCATCCTGACTCAAGGGAATACTAGTCGGTCGATGTATCAAACTATTGAAGGTAGCGATCTTGTGTGCAGCGGGACAGAAAGATGACCCATGGATTGTTATAACAGTTGAAGTTTCTTTTCTATAAATACCAAATTCATGGACGCCATCTCTAATAAATATGGACAAATCCAAGAAATTTATTAATAATCCGCCAACTTCCAGAGTGAATTTTATGGAAGGATATCGGCCATTTAAGTAAGAAAGGAACTCACTAAGGAGTTCCACTGGGCCAGTCCACGCGCACACATTGTCGTCTACATACCTATGCCAGTAAAAGACGTAATTTAGAAGTACCTGGCCCGAAGAAAACAATTCGACTTCAAATCTGGGCATGAAAACCTCCGACATTAATGAGCCCAAAGGGGACCCAATAGGGATCCCCACTTCTTCTGGGAATTCGAAAAATTTCCCCTCAAATTTACGAAAATTGGGAGTCCAACAAACTCTCAGGAGGTCGAAGAATTCTACCAATTCCTCATGAGGAACACCAGTTTTTACAAGCCATTCGCCCATATGTTGGATTGCGACTGCCTTCGGGATGTGAGGAAATAGTCCCACCACATCAAAGGAACATAAAATCGATGACCGGGCGTCAGCTCCAAATAAGAATTGAGGAGCATAAAAAAGCGTGGGAGAAGGGTAATTTGGGTGAATCGGCTTTTGCTGATCATCTACTCGAGAGTGGCCATAAATTCAAGGAGGGCTCTGGTATCCTCCTCCATAGGGAGAACTCATATTTTAAACAGCTGGCATTAGAAAATATAGAAATCATACGACACCGGAATAACGAAGACTTCACGGTTTTAAACAGGTTCATTCCTGAAGAGAGTCTGATTGAGCTAGTATATGAGAATGATTCAAACTTCGATGACTCGCTGGTTAAATCATGATTTTCTGGTTAACTCCCTCTGTCCTTGTTGATGTTGGATTCAGTCACTTTCGTTTACGCTCCGATGATGGTTGTTTAACCGAAAACGTTTAGCGGCTGTTTCTCTTGTTGTTCAATATAATTTGCTACACCTTCGGGTGTACACTCTTCTTGGTAACAGCTATTTCCCCCAGGGGGAAGCCAAGGGAGAACTTTTTAGTTTTCTAGCTCTAATTCGGGAACAAATGATTTTAGAGAAAAAAGTTTAAATAAAAATTGTTCCTCGTAAAATTTCCTATAGAAAAGCTCTCTACATATTTTCGCTATAAATGCACTGTTACGCCGCTACAGCGCGTGACATGTGAACACCTCTTGCTACTCTGTATTATTAGCGTTGATCGATGTGTGAGAATGTAGATCAGGTATCACGCGACGCGAGTCACCTATCTCATGTTTTCGTTGATACCAGTAAATCGTACATTGGAATTATTGTAAAAAAAAAAAAAAGAATAATGATAAGTGAGAAAATATAAATTTTATTTTAATCCTTTGTAAACTCAACAACTTTCAATTTTACATGACTAGAGTTAGGATCTGCCGGTTTTTGTCAAATGATTTCCTTTGAGGACGAGTCAAAAATAATGAAAGATGAACACGATTTAGGGTGTAGGAAGGCCAGGAAAAAAATTTTATTTCACCGAAAAATACCGAAAACAGAATAAACACCGAAAATGGACTTCACCACCGAATAAAACCGAAAATTGACTTAAACGTCCAAAAATTCCCAAAAAACTGCTGGCAACGCGTGAAATAGCGAGATTTTGCAAAATAGTACGGAAATATTGTGAGTTACGAGAAAAATTGGTTGTTTTTGGAAAATCTACTAATTTCAAAAGAAATTGAACGTGAAGCTCACGTTGCGTTGGGTAGAACACTCGTTTTGAGGTTTATTGAGATCTCTTAAAACTGAGCATGAATATCTGCGAAAATCATAATTTTGGTTGTAATTATTGCGAAATTCCCCCTTTTTTACCATTTTTTTTGGTAATTATTATTTTTACGTTCAAAAATTTGGAAAATACCGAATAATACCGAAAATGACATTTCAAAAAACCGAATTTTAATTTATCGGTACCGAAAAATCCTAACTCTATACATGACTCTTGTAACTGACTCGTTCAACTTGTATTTTTATAGTAACTATTAAAAAAGAAAAAGATTTCAAAATGGGAAAAAGATAGTATTGATTATAAAGCGTTGATATCCTTTTGAAATTACGTTGGAAAATCTATACCCAACCACATTAATTCGCTCCCAGGCCACCTGACGCGCTATAAACAATAAGTCGCGTTTGGCTGGTATGGTACAAAGCAATGTACTGCGTAATTCAAGGTCAATTAAGAGGTGTTCACTTGTCACGCGCTGTAGCGGCGTAACAGTGCATCTATAGGAAAAATATGTAGAGAGCTTTTTTATAGGAAATTTTACGATAAACAATTTTTGTTTAAACTTTTTTTTCTCTAAAATCATTTGTTTGCGAATTAGAGCAAGAAAACAAAAAAATGCCTTCTTTGCACACCCTCGGGAGGAAAAGCTCCATTTGGAATGTTAAGGTAACTTGGGAAAAGACTCATGAGAAAGTTCCTAACAACTTTTCCAAGTTTCGCTTCTGTACCACTTATTGTTTTTCGGGACCTTTAAATTGGCTAATTTTACTGGACTATCTAGTTAATTTAAATATCACGCGTGATATGGAGCGAATTTGGGCTGGTCAGCGCTAGTATCGCGCGCTATAAAAATGAGAATATTGATGGTCGGTGCAGGTGGTTTTCCTCAATCGGTCTGAATCCATTTGAGAGACGATGGTTCACAGAAAATTTTACACTCAACAAATTTTGTTCTTTTGATTTTTCTTCTAAATTGCTTTATTCCCAAAATTATTTTAAAATTACTCACCGAACATTTAAATGGAAAAATCGACAGAATGGTAATGATGATGAAAAACAAATTTGGCAAAAAATTAAATGTTGGGTGTATTGGAAAGCAGATTTCAACAGCTACAATTTTTGTTCTTTGTACTTTTTAATGAAAATTCATACCGAAAAAGATAAAGCTGACTTTATGGGTGTTTGTTACTATGGTAAAGAATACGCAGTCACCGTTTTGTTCAATTCCCGTAAATTGCTACTTGCAGCGCAACCGCTCCGTGTTTCGCAAATAACTAGCACTCAATTTAAATCCTCAATGCCTGTATTTCTTCATGAAAGTAGCGGTATTTGCATTCGGACCGGTCATCTACTAGCTTACCGCTAGGAGCGTTACAATTGGCAAAATTGAAAACGGGAATAGGACGATTTGCCCTTTCAAATGTTCAGTATGAGTGATCTCAAAATAACTTAGGAAAGAAGCATTTTAGGAGGAAAATGAAAAGGACAAAATTTTTAAAGCGTAAAATTTCCCACAAAACTGATTCAGTTTGATTTAGGGAAACCTTCCGCTTTTCACCCGCACCGATCGGCGACCATCAATTTTCCCATAATATTTGTTGTACGCGATACTAGCGCTGTCCGGGTCAAAATATAGCAGGTTATGAGCCTCCCTTATAAAAAGTAGAATGTAGCCAGGTCTAATTGTGCGTGCATAGGTCTCAAATATATTTGAAATAGACTGAATGAATACTATAATATAATAATTCGCTTATCAGTTGATTGTAACATACCTATAAATCATGAATAATAATGATCATTACATGCGGTTATGAGTTATGCCAGCGCCAGATGATTATTTTCCATATATGCGCAGAGTTGTCAGCGGCTATCGGTCACGTCACGTCACGATGACGGAGGTCCATGACGTCACGTCATGTGATGGCTGCTCGTGACCGTCATTATCACCACGTTTTTTTTGTTTTTTTTAAATCAAATTCTGAAAGAGTTTACATTTGCGGTCCTGTTTGTGGTTACATTTCTGGACTGGGGTTAACTGGTTTTGTTTATGTGATCAGGAGTAAAATCATTTGAATTAATGAGGGGGCTTTTGTTCTTATCACCATGATTTTCCTGCGATGGGACTTCCTCAATAACTTTCCGTAGACCTTCCACTTGTATTTTCAAATCTTTATTTGCCTTCTGTAAAGATTGGTTTTCTCTTCTCACCTTTTGGATCTTTGAGTACAAATACATGCTATTCTTCTTTAAACACTCAATTTCTTCATTGAGTTTATTGATTTCTTCTCTTTGTTGAAGAATTTCTCTCCAGTAACATCTTTCACGTTCTATCTTTATTTCGGTTCCCATGATACAATGAAGAAAAAATAAAAAGTTATGAACTGACAAGAGAAGAAAGTTGATGCTGAGTTAATGGTATTTGTAAATTTGTTTGTATTGTATTATCATTATTATTTCTGTAAATCACTTGAGTCTTAAGAGCTAACAGAAAAAAATTTTTCATTTTATTTTATAATTTCATACTGATGAAAACAATTGAGTGTGACCGTCATGACCATTTGTTGTCATATGACTAAATTTGTGACAGATGTGACCAAATGTGACCAAATAGTTATTTGCCTTCCTTTCTTCTACATTTGAATTTCTCATTTGGCGGTTTGGAAATGACCAATAAAACGAGGCTAAGGAAGCAAAGTCAATCCTCCATCACGCGTGTGACGGTCATTTTGACAACTCTGTATATGCGTGCGTATAAGAAAAAGAATTTTTTGTCGAGCCATACAAAAGTTAGGTCTTAGGTATGAATCAGAGCATCAAAATTTCGATTAGAAAGTCATCAATAGTCGAGTTCATTTTACATTTATATTGAGAGATTTTCGTTCGTTGGTTTAGACTAATTACCATCGAGATTTTTGTTCATTGGACTAGACTACTTGGTGATTCTTTAAGGGTGTACTTTGCCCATTGGGAAACGCCAGAATGGTGTACGATAGGTTGCATACTTCCCGAAATACCCTGCAAGGTTCAGCATACCAGCAGTTAGTACGCGACGCTTGTCGACCGTGCGTGGGTGTCCTTACTTCGCGAAAAAGTTTTTTAAAGCTCCATTTTCTGACGCGTTTTTTTGATCTTCGGAAATATTGTACAGACAGGTTCAATGGAAGGCGATATAGGAACAAAAATCCGAATTTTTGCTCCAAAAAAATTTTACAACGTCGGAAAATGAACGAATTTTTTGTGATTTCAAAGTGAAATACAAAGAGTCTGGAAGAAAATTTTTCCATTCTGCTTCTATACCATCTCTAAGAACATATCAAAAAGTTGGAAAGATCCATTAAAAACTCGAAGGAAAAGAAATAATTGTAGAAGAAATCGAAAGCTTCAAATACTCGAGGAAAATAATATCACCTAAGGAAGGTTTGGACAAAGAATTGAATATAAGGAGGCAAGCAGCTTGGAAATCTTTTTGGACGCTCAAAAGAGTTTACAAAAACAAAAAATTAAAACATTGAAAGCGTGTACTCCACCGGTCTTGACATATGGGGCCCAAACATGGGCTTTAACAAATACTCAACTCAACAAATTGAGAACAACACAGAGGTCGATGGAAAGAAACATTCTAAATGTAAGTATTAGGGACAAAGCCAGAGTTAGTGAAATAAAATTGAAAACAAAAATGAAAGACGTGGGGTATATAATTAAAAAATCAAAATTCAAATATGCAGGGCATATGATTAGGTCAAAGAGGGGTGGATGGAAAAGAGATTATAAGAATTGATCCCCATATGGATTGAAAAGAAAGAAAGGTAAACCGAGAACAAGATGGAGGAAGGATATAAGCGATGGAGCGGGTATTCTCTGGACGAGAAATGCCCAATGTAGAAGTACCTGGAGGAAAATAGTGGAGGCCTATGCCCTGGAATGGGCGGGAGCTACGGCATGTAAGTATATGAAGATTTGTAATTATTATGTACTTCCCGAGGCTGTACTAGTAATAATAAAAACTAATAATATTGAAAACTCGAGCGGTGAGAATTGTTTTCACGAGCGAAGCACACCCTTAATCAAGAGCCTTCTCACATAAGTATTTTCTAGAAAACTTGTAAATTGAATGAGATTCTGTTATAAAAATGAAGATTCACTCATTCTAGATTTCTCCACTCTCCTAACTACATATTTGATGGATAAATAGGCCTACCTGCGAGTGAAGAAAATCTCGTTCTATCTAGTGGGTCAAAATGATGACATCAATTTTTCATCAGCTCTTTAGGGGAAGTGGTGACTTAGAGGGAGAGAAAGTACAGACACGCACATGTATAATAAAAATTATTCACTCCACGGAACTAATTTCGAACCAACCTCATTCTGACCTACCCTGTACCAATTCAATGATTAATTTATTCAAAAATCCATTTCAGTTCAATAAGTTCGATTTATAATTTCATGGCGTCAACCACTAATCATTCTCATCGACTCTCACCCCAATAGCAATATTCCAATATTTTTAGCTTGAACATTTTTGCAAACGACTTTAGTATAGTTAGTTAGTACCGGTAACATACCGTAATGATAACCTCTTTTCAAATTGAAGATCAACACGTATGTTCATCATTTACGGAGCGCGCGAAAGAATTGAGGTCATCTTGAGCGGATGATAAAAAAATGAAGACCTTCGCAATATCTAATAAAATTTAATCTTATTAGTTGGCTTTTGGTATTTCATTACGTGAACGCCACGTAGATACGTATTTATGAATCATCACGCAATTTGTATTCTTTTTGTGTCAGCGACCGATATTTTTTTCTCTCCTACCACATGACGCGCGAGCTTTCAAATTTTACCACCATTTGAATGCGCTATAAAAAACAATCACGTGTATAAAAATTTTGATGTTATCGTTTATTTCAGCTAATACCTACTCACAAGGAAAAATGTCTCTAAGAATTTGATTTGTGTTGCAAATATTGAGCGGCACGTTTAACTCTGACAAAAGAGAACAAAAACATCTGTCATGAAAAGAAGGATAAAATGTATAAACCTACGCGTTCCGTTTTTAATTTAATTTATCGGTATATTCAATTTCATACCGTGTTGTATATCGTTCGGATATTGGTTCAGTTGAATTGTACATAAAACATCAATTCTATTGACAGAAAATGATGACTTGAGTAGGAGGATGGCAAAAGCGAGTGAAAAATAAATCTGTGAGGATTAAAAGGACATTCTTGTTGAATTATGATTGGTATTGCGAGAAAAAGAGGGTACTAATTTGGCTCTGGTCACGGTAAGTTGCAAATCTATTTGGTGAGCAGCTCGTCAATGTTATTTGAAAATAAAGAGAGAATCGGCCAATGGGCGTGTGGTGAACACGAGGTAAAAGATACTGAGCAGACTGACAATACAGATGCGTCTGGTCTATAATATGAAACAAAAGCTGGTATTTGAAGAATTGTATGTGAGACTGAAGGATGATCACCTTGTGATCCTTCTTCTGGCTTCCCACAGTCCTCCTAGGTTCATCATCAAACGGCTGAGTCAGCTTACCATCTCGACTAACTTTTCTGCTGTCATCAGGAAATGTCTGAAGTTCAGCTTTCCCACTGAATAATTCATTTGCTTCTCATTCTCAGTTTGCCCAACTTCCAGACAAAAGGTGAGATAGCTACAGTCTTAGCTCAAGGGTACAGAATATATGCTCAACTCTCGTCAGCCTAGGTCTAGCTTGAACTCGTCTTCTCCAACTTCAGCATCAAGTACTGTAAACCAACTTTTCAATTGCAGTCTTGAAACAATTTTTCAAGATTCGTTCAAACATGCATCTCTTGGTAGTATATAAGGCTCTTTGGATTACGCTGAATACTCTCGAAACGTTCACTATACGAAAATTATTAACTGAATGTCGATGCCCTGCACCGTTGAAGCTTAGTTTTGTTGACATAATAAATTAGTAGATCATTATTGTATGTTTAGGGCGCCACTATGCGCCACCACCATTTTTGGGATTATTTTTTAGGTTTTTGAAGACAGTTTTCAAAATGATAAGAAAAATTTATATATTTTTCATTAGCATTTGAAAATTGATAATTTTTTTTATTTTAGAGGATGTTTTAGTGATTTCTATAGGCAAAGCTCATTTTTCAATCTTTTGAAAAAATCTTAGAAATCTTCCAATTTTCTATACTGAGTATTTGGCTGTTTTTAAAACAAATAGGTACGGGTCATTTCAACCTATTTTTCTTCTCCACAAGTTCAAAAATTTTAGAACTTTCATATAAAATTTTCCAAAATTTTTCTATTATTTTAGATGGAAAAATTATAAGAGAAACTAGGAGAAAGTTTGGAAGCCACTCTAAATTTTTTTAATGAATTTTTTAAACTGAACCAGATCTTGGATATGAATCTAGAAATGAAAAAGATACACATATAATAGATGAACAATTACTAACTTAGAAAATAAGGTGATAGAAAATAAATAAAATTTATTTACACAATATACAATTCATTTCAACATTAGATTCAAAATCATTATGAGGAATATTTTGATCTTCTCAAGCATTCTAGATAAAACACTCAAATGAAAAATAATGTTTGTCATCAGTTTAAAATATTTTTCTTCTTTTTACCCCAATATTTTCAAAATCAAATTCATCTTTATGAACAGAAGAATCTTTGTGGGCTTCCATTTAGATAGAATAAATTTTAATTAAGCTTCTTCTCATATAATTATAAAATGTCTAATCCTAAATCAAGCTCTGAAAATATGAATAACATTGAACAGGAAGATATTTTAGAAAAACTATTTCAGAAAAAATTATATAATTGTAAATAAACATTTAAAAAGAAATGATGAGCTGCTTAAAGAACTTGAGTCACTTAAAATACAATGGTGGTGATTTGAAGGAGTTTTTTGAAAAATATTTTGAATTTAAAAATAATTAGAAACAATTGGGCCTAGTTTAAAAAATTGATGATTTTAGAGAAGAGATAAGAAAATTGGGTACCACTGTCCCTCCTGGATTAGTATTATAACTACTTGGATATGATTTTCAAGTTACTTAAATGAATAAAATTGAAATAATAGAGTGGGCTATTAAATACAGATTATCTAACAATAAGATAAAAATAGTTTAAGACATCTCATAGATTAAAATCAAGTTTTGTTATGTTTGTCATAAATTTCTTGAGCACGATTTACCTTACTATTAAGTTGGTAAATTTTTTGATATTAAAGAAATTACGCGTTGCCCAGAATGTGATATAAGTATTGATAAAATTAGTTAGTACTAATCTTACAAGAACAATTTATAACTGTATAGTTACGGACTAGATATGTGAAAAACAAACATAATCATTATTACCGATGTAAGTTTATGGTATGTGAAGAATACGTGAAATGACCGAATTTGTTATAAAATATATTGCATAGAATTAAAATCCTCCCGCATGATTGAAGATAATAAAGAATATTAAAATGTTAAAAAATTGAATGAAAAAGAGAGAAATTAACCCCTTTATGATTTTTAAAATTGAATGATAAAAATTGTTCCCTGCACTTCTTTTTAAGGTTTTTAAAATTGTTTGAAAAAATAAAAGAAACTGATCCCTGCGCTTTTTAAATAATATATTTTAATGAGAAGAATTAGAGTATGTATTTTTAAGGATTTCCTCGGGATAGTTCAAAATGTTGGAAGAAACCTCCAGCCACGGCCAACTTTAATTACAGACCAGAATAATAAAACCGGCAACTGCGCGGTAGGTGAAAATTTTGCATGTAAAATACCTCTCTTGTGAAAAATTCAAGTCAACCCTTTTAGCTATAAAATTTTCAGGGTAACAACTTTCATTCTCTCAAATTTTTCATGAAGATCTATATTTTTCTAGATACTTTCAATATTTTGTCCAACCTGTGTTATGTTTCACCTACTGCGCTGTTGTCAAGTAAATCACCACTCCGGCCTGTAATTAAAGTCGGTCGTGCTCTAGCGCATTGAAAAACATTAGTGGCGCACCCACTACAAATATACAACTGGAGAGAGTTTTGAAAACTAGATATCTTAAGTAGATGAAAGTTGATTCTGTGAGTTTTCAAACTTCATCTACAATGAGGGTTAAAACAAGACTGAGTCGCCATGCGCCTCAGTTTCCGGGTCTCTTGGTTTTTTTTTCTAATTGACTGATACGCGACGGAAATTAATTTTTTAATTTTTTTCAAAAGATCTGGAGCTTCTTTTCCTACCAAGATGTAGAGCTCAAGAGATCTCGATTTTTTCTATGTTAAGATCTGGAAACCAAGAGATCTGCATCTTTGTTCCACTCTAGAGACATAATATTTGTACGTACGTGGTAGGTATTACGATTAAGGAAGTATCGAGAAGTGTACAAAAATTTGAAAAATGCTATGCAAAAATAAAATCATAGGTGACACAGAATATGTAATACGTGCAGTATTAATCAAACGATATACATTATCATCAATATTGATATTCGAAGACTATCTTGGTCATCTTGGTCACTCTTGATGAAGACTGTCCGAGAAATAAAATTTGCCAGGCAAAAATAAAATCTCAAGAGACAGAGAATGTATATCTTGAGTGACCTGAAATTTGGAAATTGCTATGCAAAGATTAAATCTCGAGTACATTACCTGAGTGACGTCACAACACATTTTTCCGGTGAGAACTTTTTTAATTCCATAGTAATACAGGCAGTAAAGCAAGAATTGTGTATTTTGTCATAAAAGCATGAAATTTGGCGTTGAAGCGTATGAACGTGTAATAAACGATATTAACAAGAGTGCCCTGCAGAAAGTCCATTTTTGTGCCCTTAGGGGTCCTTTTCTGGGGGAGAGGGCTCATTTTGGAGATTATTGTTGCAGAAATTGGGAAAAAAATTATAAAAAATATATTAATCATGTGATTTGTAGAAAAAATGTATTACAAAATTTTTTTCTTACACGCACCCTTCCATTAGGGGCCTTGGGCCTAAAATTTCATAAAATTGTAAATGTAATCAGAAAAACTTGAAATTTGGTATACAGGTGAAGGAAGAGGTAATGAATAATATTAACAAGAATTCCACCCAGTAAGTTCATTTGTTTGCCCCCAGGGGCCCATTTTTTTTTGGGGGGGGGGTTGCTTATTTCAAACACTATTGTTCCAAAAATTGGAAAAAAATTGTATGAAATATATGCATTGGGTGAGTTGTTTGAAGAAATACTGCGAGGAATTTTTTTCTACACATAGACCCTTTCATTGGGGCCTTGGGGCCCAAAATTTCACAAAATCATACATTTCATCAGAAAAACTTGAAATGTAGTACACAGGTGAAGGAAGGTGTAATGAATAATATTAACAAAAATATACCACCGCATAACTTCATTTTTGTGCTCCCATGGGCCCATTTTTTTTGGGGGGGGGGCAGCAAAGGCTTCATTATTTCAAGACTAATTGTTGCAAAACTTGGGGAAAAAAATTATACATACTAGGTAACACTTCTTTTTCTCAGGGATTACGAGTTCATTGTTGTGAATATGAACAGAGTAATAGAGAATGGTTATCGTTATACCCTGACAATTCAAATTTAGATGATTTTGATGAAAGAGTACGAGATCTATATCGATCGAATCAAGATGCTACATACATTGAGATTTATTCTATCTCTATAATCTATCAAGCTGACACCATTATATACAAAGAAATTTCTTTGTGCAGTATTAGAGTATTCACTGAAATAAAAAGGACTACTCTCGTTGGAACAATACGTCTATTGTACATGAACGGTAACCATTATATGCCGCTGATTGATAAAATTGCTAATATGCATCATAAATTGACAGACGCCAAAAATCATACGTACTCCAAATATCTTATTGGAGCATTCGTATGCCAGTGGTTACTCTAATATTGATGATCTATGTGTTGACACATGTAGCGACAATTTGAATGACCATGAAAATATGAACGTAGTTGACTCCTTTTTGGATCATTCATATACCAGGAAAGAGTTTTCGGTTAATAATAATGAATCACAAAATATTTCACACTTACCAGACAATACATTTACTTTTGAAAATGATATCCAGGCTCAATCAATTCGAATTCTGGTTCAATATTTATTGGGAGAAGAAAATATTGTGAAATCAATATTGTACCAAATTACTTGGGTGCCATAAACCTATAGTGTAAATTTTGTGGAGCTTTTCATTTCAAAAATGAAGTAACCGAAAAGCAGAGAATATTCACCAAGTGTTGCATGGGAGGAAAATATATTTTTGATCATGATTTTGAAGTGCCTCCGTTAATCGAGGAATTGTTGTGTAGTATTCATATTGAAAGTAAGCAATTTTGAGAAAATATTAGACAATATAATTCGGCGCTAGCTTTTGTATCTCTTGGTGCCTCACTTTCAATAGGTAATGTACAAAATGTGTCAAGATTTGGGCCTCACTGTTTCAAGATACAGGGTATTCTTTCACATTCAAGTAGTAATTTGAGAGAACAAGATGCTGAAAAAATTAAATATTCACAACTTTTCTTTATAGACTCAAGTTTGGCAAATCATATTCGAAAAAAACGGAATCCATAATTTGTTTCTCTACATCACGGCACATGATAATAATTTCATTCAATAAATCATTACAAAGTGCGTTTTATTTTGTCTCATAATTTGTGTAAATTAGGACTAAGGTAATGAGGGCTAAAAACTTACATACGCATCTGATGAAATTTAGCATTTTGTGAAATTTGGAGCCCATCAGCCCCCAATGGCAGAGTTTATTCATAAAAGAGTAATCCTCGCACCATTTTTGTCATACAAATCACCCAATGAATATAATTATTATGTATATTTTTTTTTCCGAGTTTTGCAACAATAAGTCTTGAAATAATGAAGCCTTTGCCGCCCCCCCCCCCCCACAAAAATGGTCCCATGGGGGCGCAAAAATGAACTTATTCGGTGGCATATTCTTGTTAATATTATTCATTACACCTTCCTTCACCTGTGTATTAAATTTCAAGTTTTTCTGATGAAATTTATGATTTCGTGAAATTTTGGGCCCCAAGGCTCCCAATGAACGGGTCTATGTGTAGAAAAAAATTCCTCGCAGCATTTCTTCAAACAACTCACCCTATGCATATATTTTATATAATTTTTTTCCAATTTTTACAAGAATAGTGTTCGAAATAAGCATCTCCCCCCCAAAAATGGGCCCCCGGGGGCGAAAAAATGAACTTACTGGGTGGAATTCTTGTTCATATTATTCATTACCTCTTCCTTCACCTGTATACCAAATTTCAAGTTTTTCTGATTACATTTACAATTTTATGAAATTTTGGGCCCAAGGCCCCTATGGAAGGGTGCGTCTAGGAAAAAAATTTTGTAATACATTTTTTCTACAAACCACATGATTAATATATTTTTCATAATTTTTTTCCAATTTCTGCAACAATAATCTCCAAAATGAGTCCTCTCCCCCAGAAGTGGACCCCGGGGGGCACAAAAATGGATTTTCTTCGTGGCACTCTTGTTAATATCATTTATTACACCTTCATACACCTCAACGCCAAATTTTATGCTTTTATGACAAAATGCACAATTCTCTAGAATTTTGGATTAATAGCCCGTACTATAAGAACTTTTGCCTTGCCGGAGGCAAGAGCCTCAAAAAGAGAAAAACGATAGAAATTTGATCCAAAGTTCCAAACGGAGCAAAACAGAGTAAAATAACCCAGTTTTGCTTTAAAAATAGCTAAAAATATTTGGTATTGAAAACTAGAAGATTTTCAGAATTTTTGAGTCAGTCAGAAATACTGAAAAAGGTCTCTTGCGTCAGATAAATTAGTGCAGTGCGCTAAAACATAGCCCTATATGTCATATCTACTAATAGTGCCACAAAACCAACTTCCACCCTGATGCTTAAGATAAGGTGTTGAACCATCCATTACCTAAGTCCTTCTAAATTCAATCTAAGTTGAGTTGCTTCAAAAAAAAGTCACATTTCAAGAGTATCCTGGGTTGAAATTTTCTACATTAGCTAATGTTTCTCAAGCAGAGAGCGCATCAAGAGCAACATTTTTTATCCAGTCTCTTCTAATTGTCTGGTCTTGCTCGCCCTCTTTGACTATATTATAACTCTTATGGACTGAGCTTCGTCCATATACTGCAATGTCAAACGAGCGTGGAAACATGTATAGCATGCGGAGGACTACAACGTAGGCAGCGCGGGTGAGTGCGCGGAGGAGTAACAGCTTCTCCCTCCACAATCAACCGTGTCGCCTGTGTTGAGTCCTCCGCATTTTATTTTCTTATCATATCTTTCCACGGGTAAACATCGTCTTAGCTCAGTTCATAAGAGGTATATGTATAGTCAAAGCTGGCCCTGCCTGTTGAGTGATCTCATTCCCAACGAGGATCAAGTACATGTTATATGGAGGTGAGATGTTAAGAAAAGATTAAGAATTACAATTTCAAACGAGAAAACCCTCCAAGGATTTAGGTGGAAACGAAAAATATTGAAAAGCACTATGGTCTAGACTGTAGACCAATATTTTGTTTCAATTACTGAACCGCGTGTTACCTAGCTCGAGTGAGCTTCGTTGTTCCCGAGAATTGAAGCTAAACACAACTAGGTTTATCTAGATAATTGTTTAATACGTAAGGTTTTTTTTGAAACTACAGTCGTTAAGAAAATCTGTTTTGAATTAT
Organism: Aspidiotus rigidus; assembly: GCA_035079385.1. Lineage (NCBI taxonomy): Eukaryota > Metazoa > Arthropoda > Insecta > Hemiptera > Diaspididae > Aspidiotus > Aspidiotus rigidus. The sequence goes on along the minus strand of JAVHKY010000003.1, from coordinate 13,148,093 downwards.
AACCTTCTACTTGTTTTTCAACAACGTAAAAATATTTGTGCGCGTTACTAAAAAAAAAAAAAAAAAATGTGCGAATGAAATTCTGTTTAAAATAATCGTTTCATTGAGATGAGTACAATGGGGGAAAACTCAGAATGCAGAACTACTATACGGGGTCGTACGAAAATGAAATTTTGCACGTTATTCACAATTTACGTTCATAGTTGAAGCGTGCGTCTTTTAAAATCGCATAATGCTGTACCAATATTCGAATGATATCGTTTGAAAATATTGTGGTGGTTTTATTTTCTATGCTACTTGCACTAGAACCTGCGAAATAGTGATGGATTACTGCGTGCACACGTACAAATATTACTTATAGTTCCTCGTGAAGGTATTAGATGTGAAATTTATAGGGGAGATTGCTGGAAATAATGACGGGAAACAAAAACGGAAAATTGAAATATCATTTCTTCGGAGCTTTTCACGAAAGAAAACCAATCGTACTTGACAAGTGAAACAATATGTTCTGCAATGGGTACTCAAATTCTATCTCTAATTTTCAAGATTCTCATGGAGTGCAATCCACGGATTACTAATTATTCAAAACACGTGATTATGTAGATCAAAGCGAAAGTTGAAGGCGAGAATAAAACACACATTTGTATTGTCGTATAGTCCGCTATTTGAAATAATTGTCTCTGATAAAGTCACGTGATTTTGAAGCGTCAATTTCCTGCGCAATCGATAAGAGCAATGCAGCTCATGAGTGCGCAGGTGGGTCCGATTTTTCCATCTCCCCATCGGGGACAACATTTTGCGACCGAGGCCGTTTTTTCAGAGCCTTATTTGTGATTAATTATATATCGATGATGGCGCCTAGGATATGAAAAAAATGGCGAAGGGGAAGTAAGAGGCGAAAATTTGAGTCGAAAGATTTCTTATGAAGCGCGAAAAATTGAATAATACCAGAAAAATTTTCCAAGGAGGAAAACGTACGTATCTTTCTAAAACCTTCCTAGAAACGCCACCGGTTATTGATTGGGTATTTTTATGCAAAATATAATTTGTCCTTTTTGGAATTCTTGAGAAATAATAATCAATGCATTGGAGAAAACAACTGACTACTTGAATGTTTCCATTAATGGAAATTCAGAGGTCAGAGCAGAGCTTTCAATTTTTCTCAGTTGCCCTTCTGTCAGCCAATGTTTTATCTTTTACAGAACATAGGACTGTGTAACGTCTGTTCACAATGAGAATATAAAATGACGTCATTAAATCTTAGGTAGTGCTCTAGTGTTAGTGCTTTGTAAATAATATGTTTACAACGAACGTCTCAACGTTAGAACTTTTCTTAACATTTAGTGACGTCGGTTGTATTCTTAGCGTGAACAGACATAAGTATGCTTTGCCATCCTTTTGTTCACAATTTGGTGAATTGTAAAATAATGTATAAATCAATGACGTGATACAAAGAATTTACTACTCGTGTATTCCTTCAGCTGGTCTTAAACTTTTGTAATAATCAGACCGAGCATTACGAAAAAAATCTTTCTAAATCTAGACAAAAAATCCTTCAGTGTAAGATGGTCTCGTGCCATTTGGAAATCTTCGTGGAAAGGAGGGGCAGAATGATGGTAAATATGACAATGAGTTTTACAAGATTAAAGATGATGCACACAATTTTGGAATACCCAATTATGCCCTTCGTACTTCTCACTCGCTATGAAAGAGGGGCACCTTTTCTAATTTAGGATATGAGAACCTCCACCGAATCGTGAAAAAAAATAATGCGAAGAAAAGAAGTTTATTATATGTATTCTCGTACAAGTCACCAAGATCAATATTAAATCTAATTCAATAGCCTGCGTGGTTCACAGAGTACTCTTCTTTCATTCACTGTTATCATAAGTCACGCTCGTGTAATTATACCTGTTTAATTATTTTTTCACATTTTATTATACCGCTGCGCACTCCGTTTATCGCATGTTTACTTTTTCTGTTCGCGGAGATAAAATGACCGAGTCGTATTAGAACGTCCGCGCATTTATTGGACATACAAATAAAAATTATTTTTATGTTTTAGAACACTCGTATTTTCAGTTTTCACAATTAGAAATATCTCATGCTCAAAAAATTACATCTGATTTTGATCCATTCGGACCGGCCATGAACTGGGAACGTTACAATTGGCAGAATTGCAAAAGGGGGCAGGGCAATTTTTCCATTTGAGTGATCATCGAGTAATCTCAAAAAAAGTTGCGGGAACGATGAGGGTTATCTCGCGAAAAATATCTCGTGTCCCGTCATCCGGCCGGTAACGTAACCTGACTTGAGACCAGAAAGACTTGGAAAAATTCAGTTCCTCTCCTAAAAATAGCTGGGAAGTCGAAATTTGGGTCTTTCATCCGCTTCCTTTCCTATCAATATATGACGCGAAAGACAGATTTTTTCAAGTCCCCCTCCTACCATACATAGCTTAAAAGTCCAAATATTTCTAAGTCCAAGCGGTCTAAACTTTTTCAAGTTTTTCTTTTTTTCAAAACAGGTTCCGTGCACCCCTTGGTTTGCACTAGTGGACTTTTAAAAACCCAATCGCGAGTTTGTGACGGGGGTTTGACTTGTGGGTTTTAAGAACTCAATGGCGAATTCGTTTGTAAGTTTAGACTTGAAACTAATGGCGAATTCGTGACTGTGGTTTGACTCATGGATTTTTGAGAAAACAATGGCTAATTCGTTTTTGGGTTCAGACTTGTGGATCTTGAAGAACCCAATGCGAATCTGTTTCTGGGTTTCGACTTGAAACCAATGGCGAGTTGGGTTCAAACTTACGGATTTTGAAGAACCCAATCACGAATTTGTTTCTGGGTTTGAACTCGAAACTAATGGCGAATTCGTGACTGGGGTTTGACACAGGGATTTTTGAGAAAACAATGGCTAATTCGTTTTTGGATTCAAACTTGTGGATCTTGAAGAACCCAATGCGAATCTGTTTCTGGGTTTAGACTTGAAACCAATGGCGAGTTGGGTTCAAACATACGGATTTTGAAGAATTTGTTTCTGGGTTTGGACTCGAAACTAATGACGAATTCGTGACTGGGGTTTGACTCACGGATTTTTGAGAAAACAATGGCCAATTCGTTTTTGGGTTCACACTTGTGGATTTTGAAGAACCCAATGTCAAATTCGTTTCTGAGTTTAGACTCGAAACTAATTAGCGAACTCGTGACTGGGTTTGAACTTGAAGATTTTGAATAACCCAATGGCAAAGTTGTTTTTGAGTTCGGACTTGTAGATTTTTAGAAACTCGATGGCGAATTTGTGATGGGAAATAAGAACTCAATAGCGAATTCGTTTCTGAATTTGGACTTAAGGCCAATGGCTAACTAGTGTCTGGGTTTACACTTGTCGAATTTGAAGGAACCAATAACGAATTTGTTTCTGGATTAAGACTTAGAACAAATTGCAAATATGTTTCTGTATTCGGACTCGAAATCAATGGCGAATTTGTGTCTAGGTTTGGATACGTGGATTTTTGAGAACTCAACGACGAATTCTTTCTGAATTTGGACTTGAAACCAATGGCAAATTCATGTCTAGGTTTGGACTCGGTCATTTTTGAGGATCCAATGACGAATCTGTATACGGGTTTGGACTTGTGGATCTTGAAGAACCCAATGACGAATCTGTTCCTAGGTTTAGACTTGAAACCAATGGCGCGTTGGGTTCAAACTTATGGATTTTGAAGAACCCAATCACGACTTTGTTTCTGGGTTTGGACTCGAAACTAATGGCGAATTCGTGACTGGGTTTGAACATGAAGATTTTGAACAACCCGAAGGAAAATTGCTTTTGGGTTGGGACTCGTAGATTTTAAGAGACTCGATGGCAAATTTGTGACGGGACTTGTGGATTTTTAGGAACTGAATAGCGAATTCATTTCTGGGTTTGGACTTTAAGGCCAACGGCAAATTTATGTCTGGGCTTGACTTGAAACCAATGGCATTTGTTTCTGGGTTTAGACTTGCAACAAATTGCGAATTTGTTTCTGGGTTTGGACTCAAAATCAATGGCGAATTTGTGTCTGGGTTTGGATACGCGGATTTTTGAGAACTCAACGGCGAATTCTTTCTGAATTTGGACTTGAAACCAATGGCAAATTCATGTCTAGGTTTGGACTCGGTCATTTTTGAGGATCCAATGACGAATCTATATCCAGGTTTGGGCACGTGGATCTTGAAGAATCCAATGGCGAATTTGTTTCTGGGTTCAGACTTGAAACCAATGGCGAATTCACGTCGGCAGTTGGACTCGTGGATTTAGAAGAATCCAACAATGGCGAATTTGTTTCCAAGTTTGAACTCGTAAATTTTGAAGAATCCGGCGAGAATTTTTCCAAAACAAGATGGAAGCAAAGTAAATAATTTCCCCAGGACCTAATTAGATTACGGTAGATCAGTTTTTGCCGGTCGTTCGACGGTCAAACGCTAAATCTCTTGATCCAGTTCCGTGTTAGCTCGAGAGAAGTAGAAAGGAAAATACTTTGGAGTAGGAAATCGAAAATTATTCTTTGTGAGATGTGGGTCACAAGGAGGAAGTCTGGTGCAAAAATTGGTTTCTTTTCAACTCAAAATTGAATGTTCCATAAAGATTAATATGAATACCTATAGCACATCTTGAAATATTTTCTCTTCATAATATGTTGATGAATTTTGTAAGTCCTAATCATTTGCACCATATACCATATCTTTCGGAAGCTTCTGAAATAGGCTAGTGCTATTGTCTGGCCCACAACGCATGATTTAACAGTTCACATTGGAGTATCAAAATATAGTAAAATGACGATGAGAGCTACGGTACTCAGCATGCAGCATATAGATTATACATAGACGGGACCTAAAATAAGATGAATTTTAAATTCCTTTAGTAGGGGCGATCTTCAATTTTCTCGACTTTTATTACTGTTCCACCACCGAGGAAAATTTGACGAGAGCTGGTCAAAGCTAACAAGATTCGGCAGCTGATGAGTACAAATATTGATTCTACGTCTCTTTGAGTGTCACTTTAGAAATTTATTGGTTGAGGTAATCAAGACAGAGTGTCGTTGATCACGCGTAACGTTTGACACGGGACATATTTAATTCATATTTATCCCAATTTTCATGAAAACTGAAACAATATGATCAGAGCTACTTCCTTTTCAAACACATCTAAGGAGCAATATACACCATGAGAAGTGTAAATTGATGGGTTATAGCAAGGTCAAATTGAAAATAACATACAGGGGTGGCAAATTTTATAGGTGCGCTAATTTTATGTCACAGCATGATACAATGATATTTATTTAAACGAAAGTTCGTAATTTTCTTAAGGCATCATGAAAGCAACACTTTAATAGAAGTAAACGGTCTGAACTATTTCAAAGAAGTATTTACCGGAAACTAAATTGAAAATTCGCGAATAAAACGCTGGTAGACGCGTGTACGTTTTGGGTACATGGAGCGACATGCGTGAAAGCGACTAGAAGAACGACATTTGCCCCATTCTCTCGTCTCTCAAATTTTTCCTTCATTCACCTCCTGAAACGTCGACATTGTGTGATTACTGAGTTTACAAGATTTATAACCGCATCTTTCTTTCATTACACTGAGGCGCAACAAGGGATTTGAATTATAAACACCGTAACTCGAAAACTGATTCTAAAAAAAAAACCTGCATCCAACAACGCTTTCCTTTTGAAAATGATAGAATTATTAAGAACAGGGAGAATCCTTCTTAAACTTTCGAATCACGTTTGATGATCGCACTATAACACAGACAGCCGACGAGGAAATGACGATTATTGCTGCTTACTTTTCTTCACCATAAATCGTCCATCCTCTCGCACGAGCGCTTCGTGGAGTGCAAAAATTTGTTTGGTAAAATTTTACTGAAAAATACGTGTGTAGGCTTACTTACGTACAGTTAATTTATAATGCAGATAAGCGGACTTTTGCTCGCTCATTTGAATACAGGTACTTTCGTCTGACAAGCATAGCAAAACGTGCTCGCTTTCAGATCCTATTCCAGTAAGGTTATGAAGACGAAAAATATTTATTCCGATGTTCTCTTTCCTCTTTGCCTAAAATTTCTTAACCGAGCTTATCTTACGTAGGGAAAATTGAAAGGAACATACACAAAACAATGAGTTGCAATTTCCTTTTTCGTGTTTACGAAAGGAACTGTAAGCACTGCTTTCGCTGTGCGCTAGCTTGTTTCCAAGTTCAGATCAAAAGTTTCCTCTTTTTGTATCTTTCATTAGTACTTATTAAAGTTTTTAGACGAATCTCTATAAAAAAAAACTTGCGCCGTTTATACTGATATAAACCTATAGACCTAGAATGATATTATCTGATTTCATGAGCAATCAGATATACTTCAAATAACTTTGGAATAAGTGTATATAAGTATGCGAATTTTTTAAGGACGCTTCATGTTAACAGTTTTTTTTTTTTTTTTTTTAAATCCAGAGAGTTGGCGTCAGAAGAACGTTTTTACAAATAATAATTCGCTATAAAGTGAACCAATTTTACTTTTGTACTCTAAGCTACGTGATCGTATAAAATTACATTCACGGTCGAGTAGGTTCGCGTTTTTTGTTTAATTTTTCCAGCTCACAAAATGAAATGGTGTGGAAGATTTACACTAACTTCTTTTCCATTTCTAAAGAATTGGGGAGTGACCAACTTCTTTCCGATCGAAACAGATTATTTCTGCATGTACTAGTATGAACTCATCAACATTCGTTTTCTCTGTCTTACAGGAAAATGGACGAACAAATGGAATGCTAAGTGTTCGTAAAAATGAAAGAATAACGGAAAACTTAATAACAGGTAAGTTTTATGGTTAGACTATCATCATTCAGCTCATTTATTGGCCATTCCATAAGAAGAATCATTTTTATTGAGGTAAACGTAATTAATAGGGACTGTAAACAGTTAAATTTGAGAATAGTTGAAATAACTATATCATCTCAATCAATTCCTACTCAACTTGGAAAAATAAAATTTTTTATCCAGAAGAAAAAAAAGAAAAAAAAAAAAACCGAAGAAAAGCCTTGACAATATTTTGAAATTTCAATATGGAAATTGCAATTAAAAGTTATAATCTTATAAACAAGTTATTCATGTAACCCTGCCTAGTTCGTTCCCATAACTAATAAATACAGGCTTTGCTCGGTGTTTCATGGATAGTACCTACCAATAGAAAGGAAAATATTTTCAGATTCCTAATTTTCTATGAACACAATTCCCAGAATTTAAAAATATTTTTCTTTCTTTTAGTAGGTACTGTATAAATGAACCACAGAGCAAAGCCTGCAATATTCATTAGTTACGGGAGCAAACCAAGCAAGGTTACATGAATAACTTGTTTATAACTTTTGATTGCAATTTTCATATTTAAATATCGTAAAGGTTTTTCCTTTTTTTTTTTTTTTTTTTTTTTCTTTTTTGATAAACTTTAATTTTTTGCTTTTTTTGATTGTTCAAACTTGGCGCATAGACGTTGAAATAATGAAAAGTTTGAATGACTTCATACCTAGAAAAAAAAAGGAAAATTCCATTCAATTCATTTCACAATAGGATGACGGTAAAACTGTACCGTACTGCTTATAATATTCAAAATGAGTAGTATGTATCTATCTAATGTTACTAAGAAAATTTTATCTCTTTTTTTTTCTGAAAATAGAATGTATGACCGTGACATCAGAAAAGGGGCATTATTACTACAAAGCTCAAGAGGACAGTTACCTTCTACAAAGTTACACCTGCGGAGTGTACTTAATGGCTAATCCGGACGAAATCATTCAGGTTCATTTTGATTACATAGATATGTCTTGTGAAAACAACGAAATTGTTTCGGTAAGTTGGAAAACCTGACTTCTATTTGTATTTCATTAATTTTGTATAAATATTTACGTACGATCAATTTTGAAGTGAAATTAGATATCATTTTATTTGGTCATCACAAGAAAAGCAAAAGTTCAAAAAATAAGAAAGTAACTATACACGCCATACAACTTTTGAGTCATGTAGGTTGCATAGTAGCTCGATTCAGGCAAATACGCGGGTTTCTGAAAAGAAGTATTCACCGTAATTTTCGAAACAAGTGCGCATAATTACAGCTAGGTTTGCAAACTTCTTATTTATTATTTGATTTCATATCAAAGATCTTATAAGACCTCATCGAGGTAGAAAACGCTCTATGTATTGATGCTCTTCAAGTTTCTCAAAATAAATTGGAAAAAAAAAAAAAAAAAAAAAGGTACACAAAACACGTAATGAATTTTGTGAGGGATCCTCGCATCAAATTCACATTTCTACTTTCGATCGTATGTCTTCCTTGCTTACTTTGTAAGTGAAGAATAAGTATTTTTCCTCGGAGAAACGCAATGAATAAAGGTAAGATGCTGAAATTGAGAACTGAAAACTTTTGTAATATTTGTATCAGAATAAGTGTACCGATAGTGGGTATCATATAAATAATAGTGCATGAGTAGCCGGGTCAAAAGTTTATGACTAACAAAGCGTGCTTCGAAGAAATTCATGAAACTCTGAAATTCTCGTGATTATTCTCATTTTAATTACTTAAAAAGTGAATCGTCCATCTTTTAGAAGCCCGTGATAAAGTATTAACATATGGTACCTATTGCATTGATGTTTTTTGATTTTCTTAAATTCATTGAAAAAATCTATGATAAAGATGTCTCGAACTCTAATCTATTTTGATCTCCCCCAAATCTACATCCATCAATTAAGCCTATTTCGTTGCGGCTCGACTTTGGCTGCATGCTTCTGAATAAAAACGTCATAGGTAGCGTAAATGAGGTAATGAATATGCAGAGATAGGAAATTTACTAACCTGTTATACGACTGAGGAAATGGGATTAAATCTTGGTCGTGTGGCTGCTGTGATTGTTTATCCGATAGTAACGCACTTCTGATCAAGGTTCGTAGTATACATCTGCCGAATTATTCTCCTGAATAACTTCTTCTAAAAAATAGAGTAACTTTTCTGAAACTTGATCCACCGCAGAGGATTGCAGATACTCAAGTTCTAATACCTTCTCGGACAATTACGGCTCCCGTTTGACAATTTTCATTCGTTCTTGGTACTCTTTGCTTTCTCTTTCGTCGTACCAATTCTACGACGAACTTATTTCCGATATCCCATATAGGTTGATAACAGAACCAATACCTCAATTAACGAGTGCTAAACAAAATATCTCGCCCAAATACTCGTTCCAACTTGTACTTATAGAAACCTGGCAGTGTAGACATTGTCGCCCATCATAATTATTGAGCCTTGAGGAGTTCTTTTACAGTGAACTGACATGAGTCATCGCTGTTCTTCAAATATTAGCTTACACGTTCAAAGGCTTTGGAGGAATTTGTATATTTTCAGGACGACCCTTGAATGGACCCAGATGCCTGATTCTTGCGAAGAATTATTGCAATTAAACAGCTCCGTTGATATTTATAGCTTCGCAAGCAACCAAACATATAAGACACCGTTAAACTCTTCTTGCAATGATTTCTGATGCTTCAACATTTAATTCAGAGCACTGGTTGAGCAACATCTCTAAGATCAACTTACTATTTTCACTTCACAAAATACGCTGCGCGCCGACGCTTGTCAGGCAACATCAGGGTTGCCAGGTGAGGAACGCTAAAATGTACCAAATGTCAGATTTTTTTAGGACCAAAAAAAAAAAAAACAAAAAGACCAAACACAATAAACCGACTCCGGAGCGTGATAAACCGGCTCCGGAACGCGATAAATCAGTTCCGGAACGCAATGAATCAGTTCCGGAACGCAATGAACCGGTTTCGGAACGCAATTTCTCGGCTCCGGAGCAGAATGAAAACACTCCGGATGTTTTTCTGATTTAGGAAATGTTTTTTTTTTTCAGAAAAAACATGTTTTTCTTGATAAAAAAAACGGTTTTTCTTGAAAAATTGAAAAAGGACCAGGAAAAGCCCGGGAAAATGGAAAGGACCAAAAAAGCCCAGTTTTTTTTTCAAAATTATCAAAAGGACCAAATCTGGGCTAAAGGACCAAATCTGGCAACCCTGCAACATCTTCAATTAAGCAGTGTGTTTTGTAATCAAAGAACTCTCCTTCAAAGGTTCTCAGTTTTTTCTTCACTGATGAATACATCGTCGGATTTCCCGATGCGCCGATGGTGACTGAGATGGCTTAATGGCAGCTATGATACTGTGCTCTCGCGTATACTTCTTTCAACAATACTTGTGAACTACTACAGATGTGATGCCTTTCAGTTTCTCACTGATTTCAACATTCAACGTCTCCTCTTTGTACACTCGCATTTATTTAATCGTTGGTACGCGATACGGTAAACCTTGTGTAACGATCACTAATCGTGATTGACAGGTGATTGACTCCTTGAGGCTGGGACAGTGTGACCACTGTTGCCAAATATACAAAACAACCGATACCGAATTATTCAGCTGACTCGCTGGAATGTAGAAAATGACAACAGCGCGCGGTGGGTTCTTATCAGCGACAAGGGTACGCCTTAATAAGGGCGGTTCACCCATGTTCATTGGTGTAGTGTATTGTGTAAACTGTACCGTGATGTAGATGAACTGTACCGGTGCACTTTGTACCCTAAGCCTAACTGATTTTTCATTTTCAAACGATGATAACTCCTCTTGTCTTGTCTTGTACTTATATATACTGCACCAATTTTACTAACATAGGGCTTAGAAAACCGAAAATCATTTGATTTTCATATCTTATTCTCTTCATCTTTTCCAAAAACCCCGTTTCATTTGCGCACGGATCAAAATATTTGATTTTTTTTGTTCCCTAATGTCAAAGTAGAAAAATATACCTATCCTCTTCGTTCACGTGACGTCACTAACTGCTAACATCGAGCAATTTTGATCGATAGTGCGCGATATTCTGCGATAGTATCGCAGAATTTTGCGATAGTATCATGCGATGGTGCTTAGAACATTATCGACTCCCATAATGAATACACAGGGAACATTTCGATCATGTGTTAGTATTTCAAAATGAGAAATAAATAAGGAATTCAACGTTGATAATCAAGATCTGGAAGATCTCAAGTATTTGAGAATGTATTTTTCGTTTCTCACTTTATTCTTCTATTCAAATATGAGCAAATGATCGAATTCAATTTTTCTTCTTATGGAAAAGTCCGTGTAAAAAAAGTTTGTTTACTTTCCCTAAGCACCATCGATCACAAATCTCGAAATTATTTTGAATACACCGATGCTGTGACGTAGGCGTGAACGAAGAGGATTAGGAAGATGAAGTCTGTACCAATTCTTTAATCATTTTGACGTTGCCAGGAAGAAAGAGGATAACACATGCTTTGTCCGAACTCTTTAGGATGAAGCGCCCACATGAAACTGGTTCGTGATAAACTCACACAATCAGAAGGGAATCTTGATTCAAAGTTTGGTAAATTCTTCGAAGCATTATGGTTGATACGAGTAGGCCTATCTCGTGGTGTACAGAGGACACTGTCGAAAATTTTACAGTCAACAGGAAAATTAGGCTACAGGACACGTTTCTTATTTTATTTTTTTAAATTGTAAGAGGAAGAATCAACGGCTAAGAATAGATTACGCTGTCAGGACGAGTAGATAAGATAACTGAAGTATACCTATGTGAGACCAAATAAAATTTTACAAATCTAATTTTCATTGCTTGTTGAAAGCTTTTATCATAATTTCGTATACCTAGAGTTCAAAGAGCAAGCTAACATTTTCCTTACTCCTATTTTATTTTGTAATACCTAGGCCTTCGGTAGGCGTTTTATTATTTCCTTCTTCCCCGCTCTTCTTCTTTTTATTTTTATGTGTGTTGACGAATTTTTAATTTGCAGTTTGTTGACGGCTGGGAACTGAACGGCGCGTATTTTCCGAATGACGAGGATTATGGCAGATTAGAGAAAGATCGAATTCGTGAATACTGTGGTAAGAAGCGAGTTAAAGAAGTGCTAGAGTCATCTCAAAATGCAGCTCTCATACGATATCAAGTCCCGGAAAATGGCAGAGGCTTTAGTTTTTACTTTACAACGCGAAAAAATCCGACTCGTAAGTTTATAAATAGTAATAATTTACTTTGTAACCTTTGGACATGCTGCGTCAGCGTACCCAAGTAGCTACCTATTTTAACTGTACTGGGATAGGGTTAGAAAAAAAGTAAAAAATCTTATTCGGCACGTGATTAAAAGCAATCCGTGCAACGGAGAAAGCAAAAAAAAAGAAAAAAAGAAAAAAAGATGCGTGATTTCAAAATCTAATTTCTAGTTCTCCTCATGTATGAAATTATCAATTTATCAATGTACAGTTTCCGAATCGTTGGAGTGTTAAGCTACCTATATCGAATCCTGGATGAAAAATTTCAATCGTATACACATTCCGTCATAAGCCCACACAGCACATTTATATCGACGATAATGTTCTGAAGAGTTTCGTAGGTCGAGAAAAATACGTACCGTACATGGGATAGTACGAATTCATCACAGAAAATTAGTTTGAAAATTTCAGTCGTCTTTTTTTCGAGTAATATCCCGCGACTTTCTATCGAGAAAACAGAAACTTTCTTTTCAAGACCTAAATTCAAAATCTATCTTTGAGGGAGTTGATACGTATTCTCAACTTTTTATTTATATTTTTTTTCTTTTTGTTCTGTTCAGCTTGTAACATTCTTGTAGACAGTGCAAGGTACGTCTACACATTACGTAACTATGGCAAACGATGTAACTGTAGTCTTCTCGCCATGAATCCGGCCAAAATCCACATTTTATCCTTAACAGTTGGAATAAATAACAACGAAAAGAACAGATATACGGAGACCGGGACTTTCCATAACGTAAGTATCACGTTACCATTTTTTATTGGCGTTTTGTACGTGCTTTTTTTATAAGATTTTTTTTCTAATTCTGTTTTCTTTTTCTCTTTTTTAAAAAAAAGCGATATTTTTCCTTACCTACTTAAAATTTACCAGAAAGCCCGAATCACTCGACTGAGGGGGCTGACGATTGAGAGAAAAAAAATATTCTGTTCAAACAATATCATCGTTGCGAAAATAATTGGTTATTTTTGATCGTGGGATTTTTTTTTTTTTTTTTATGAGAGAAAGAAAAGGAAGAAAGGCTAGGCCTACACGATTGTTTCTAAATTAACTTTGAGAGATATTTTTTGTTCCTGAGGTTTTTTTATAATTCAAGAATGTACGTTCTTTTGTAACGTTATTTGGAATGTTTTCATTCATTCGTACCTTTTTGTTTAAATTTAAATTTATTGTTATAAACAGCCCGATCCTAACAGACAGATAAAACCCTTCATCGTATTTTTTCCAGGGTATAGGAAGAAGTCGAGGATTAACGTTTTAAAATTTTGTGTAGAGCCACACGACTCATTAATATAGAAAAAAAATAAATTCTCGGACTTTACTCCACCTTATTTCAAAAGTTCTTGCAGAGAACAAATGAGGCAGATTTATTTGAAGAATAATATGATAAGCCTAGCTCGTTATCTTCATGCATCAGCTATTACCAATGTGACTTGCATACTAAAAAAAGTTCTTTGTATAGAAATTTTTCTTCGAAAGTTCGTTATAGTTGAGGATTTTTAAATAGAGAAGTTCCGCTGTATCAGGCTGAGTGGGTCTCTGGAACTTATTAAAAGTCTAATACACTCACTGCATGGTGGGTCAAGAGGCTTTCGGGAGCCTGATATGAGTCTCGTGTACTATGTGTTAAGCTGAAAAACTCACTACGAGCTTGGGCACCTAGTTTAGGTTTAGTATAGGTCTAATTCTCCAATATAAGGACAGTATAAAGGCTTCGTACTACATAGCAAAACTAGCTCTCCTAGTTTCCTTGAATAGGTCTGAGGTAAGCCTGGTATAGATCTAGCTACAAAATAGACCTGTTACTAAAAACGCTTAGCCAGGCCAGCCCACAGATTTTTGTATCAACTATAGGGTTCCCTGAAACCTAGTAGAATGAGGCAATTAAGTATAAGCCTATTATAGGCCAAACCTCGTAGGAGTTATTTTCATCAGAATTATCTAAGGGTTAAGAACAAGAATTAATAATAGAGTTAATTCACTCAACTGAGTATAATCCCTTTTCATAACAAGTATTAATAATAATTATAATGGTTTTGAGCATTTGAATGATGAAGGTCCTTTCTTTGTAATATTTTCATCAGTGCGACCAAAATGGACTCACGGATTACGTCCAAATTGGAGGAGGGATGGATCTCGGCCAGTACTCAGTCATTGAAGATTCGATTTGTGGTGTCGATTCTATACCGGGTGAGTTATTTATACCGATTTCCAGAAGATTATAATCAGATTGTATAGAAACTCAAGCTTCGTACTTTCATCGGACATTTAAAAATGGAACTCTCGACAATCACGAACTCTTTTCATAGCCGTTATTAATTTTGTAACACGTGTCGGACTCAATTGAGGTTCGGTTTTAATTCTATTCATCGTCGCTTTTCTAGGTAATGTAATAGATGCAATATTTTGCGGAGTAACAAGAATTCGATTAGTGTCCAGCGGTAATACGAATAATATAGTTACGCTCTCTATCGACAAGGTAAAAGCTGAAGAAAGAGGCGAGTCCGGAGTTCTTTGCCCGAGTGCGACGAGTAAATAAAGTGAAAACTTTCTTTTTGGAAATAAGGTAAAATAACTACGTGACTAGTATTGTAAAAATTCAAACATTATAACTAGGTACGGTTTATATTTGTTTCAGTTGTGTTTTCAGAATGTGAAAATCGTATATTTTGCATTCAACTTTTCTTTTCGTACTTACCGTTCTGCATTTCGACCACTATTGAAACATCGAATTACAAGAAGACGTCGAGACAGAGTGCTGTAACTCTATCTTAGATGAGAAATACATTTTTTTTTAATTTGAAAAAAAGAATCCCTTAAAATATGCGTCAATTTTAATACTTTTTGAATATGGTTCGGGGCTTCAGATTTTTCGATGAAAAATAAAATGGAGAAAAAAACTTTGCTACTGGTATCAATTATGATATCGAATAAATAAGTGTTTTCTTCAATTTACTTATTTATTTTTTTCTTTTTTTTTGCATGTAATGTATAGTGTCCTATTATTTGTTTTTCATTATTATATTTTACTTTTTTTGTTCCCTCCGAATATCATTAATAGATCAATAACTTATGTTAGTATTTCTGTTCCTCTTGTCAAAGCGTCTGCATTTACATGAATAAATTATTTTCTCAGTGTTCGCATGGTGTTGTTCTTTCCATAGTGAGAATAAGGCGTGGTAATTATTTTGAAAGGTGTTTTGTCAAGATGGGTAGAATTTTCCTCACATTTTTTTTTTTTTTTGAAGTGGGCTATCTTTCTTCTCATCTATTACCATATTTATAAAAACACTATACGTAACAAAGAACCCATATTTATTCAAGACACATAAGAGGCTCTTTTGTATTCGTTGTTGTCAACGGCGCTTATTCCGACTTTTCCAAACATAGTCGGATGAGCTCTTAATGAAAAGTTCTTTGTTTCGTATTTGCTGAGTGTAGCTAAGTAGAATACGACACTTTCTAACGTACAGTTTTATATTACTTACGTCAGTTACATTTAATATAAATAACAATAAAGATAGGTACAAAGGAAGAAAGAAAAAAATCCATCGTAAATAAACTCGGAATTTACATTATAGATTACAAATCAACTCTTAAAAAATACGTACATAATACATTAGGCACTTTAAAAATGGACTAGAAATTTTGAATCACAAAAATAGGTAGTTGAATGCGAGTACATTTGTGTGCGTCCCCCTTCACTGTTTAGATGACGATTTGACCGACATTTTAAGATTTGTTTGCGCTAAAAAATTCATCTTTTTTGAAGATTTCGAAGGTTTTGACTTTGGCATTTGTTTAGGTTTCGTTTTAGCTCCGTTTTTTTTAGGCTTCTGTTTGTCGATTCTGGGTATCTCTTTGATTGGATTCCTTAAGTCTCCTTCATCCATTTTGGTATCTCGTCTGTATCTTGTGCATTGGTAATCTGGATAGTAAGTTCTATACGAATCTACAATAACGTGACCAAGATTATTAAACAATTTTCTATGACGGAAAATTGGAAACAATATAGGTATCAACAATACTTACCACAAAGGCCATAATACTTCGAGGAACCAATCATACCGTTTTCGTAACAGGAAGGATGACCAGGATAGTAGGGATACTTTCCATGAACATTACCCCTGTAACATATGAAAAATGATATCAATATTTATAGTCAAGAAGAGGAATTAAAAAATGATTACGTTTAACTGTCATTCATTGACCTCCTATTAGTATATGGGAACCACACTTGATCTTCTTATCACGTACACGGCAACACTGGCTCTTCACTAACCTTCTCACCAAGTCACCAATAAGTAAACACAGGAGTTGAGCAACGGCCTACTTTACGTAAGGCCATAAAGTAAAAAATGGTGACCAGAGTATTGCGGCCAGCTGAAAATGGAATTCAGCTTTTTTACTGCTGCACTTTTATTCAAACCTATGTAAGTCAAAAGGCAAAATAGGCAAAATTTTTTCAGCTTCCTTTCAGCTTTCCTAGTTCCTGCAAAACGGGAAAATGCACTATTGCTTGGGCCTTCAAATTATAAGTTCAACAGCTCCACTGTCTAGACCAAACTGGCTTTGCCAGATAATTAACAAAGCAGAGAAAGATTGTTTCCGGCTTGGACCATAAGTACATAGACCGCCGATAGCCTATGTAAAATGACGTTTATAGCCGTTGCAATATAGGAGGCCTTCACGAGTGCATTTTTTTATTTTGCAAAAAATTAGAAAAGCTGAAAAATTTAGCTCTTGCTCTTGGCTCAGGAAGAGATAAAGCTGGTGTTCTACTCTGTTTTTATAACTGTAGAAATTCGGCAGAATTCGGCTGTCGGCTGTTTGTGATGGGTACTCTGCATCACCAATCTATGGAAGCGTTCACCACTAATGTCAAAGGTGCTGAATTTCCTTCATATTCTGTTCATTTTTGTTTAAGACGCAAATTCCCTTAAGAAAAATTAACCTTCTAGAAATTGATCAATATTTAGATAATGAGCCACAAATGAGGAACCGAGGGTTTGTTTTCGCGAATTAAGATCCCTCATACGTAATGATGGAAATGAACCTTCAGTTCCTTATTTGTAACCCATATTGGAAAGATCGATCAATTTTGTGAAACACCATTATTTCTTGAGGGATATCGCATGTAAAACAGAGTAATCATAAAGAATAAGAAAATTATCAGCAAGCAGATAGCATACTTTTTGCGTGCAATTTTCAACGGATTTGACACTGGTGACGTGGAGGTAAATGTTCCCATTTATCATAATTATGGTCCAAAGGTTTTGGTTCAGTACAGCTGTTGAGTCGTTCAGCGTAGAAGCCTGCAGTACAGCCATCCAATAGAGACGAACACAAAGTAGAGAGAAGGTATCTTCCACAGATATAACAGAACCCCGGTTCTCCTATACTGCCGTGTTAAGAAAGAAGGACTCATCATCCACAACCACAGAACAGGGAACAAGAACTATGCAAAATGGAAAACAATGCTGTTTTTCCAGATCGATGATTTTGAGATGAGAGCGTTTTCCTTAACATGGCAGTATAATTGTTTCATTTGAACTCACATTTTCAACACTGACCAGCTGAATCTTTCCAAAAGGCCAGAGCCGAAGCTGAAATTTTTGGCTGCAATATATTCTATATCCTAATCAATTCCTGAAACTTCAAGATATTGACTGTTCAACCTGTCAATACTGATGTTACAACAACAGCAACATTCTCGCTGTCAACTCTCTTTTTTTATGAATCTTCTCTCTCTGTTGAACTCAGTTCTACACATTCGAGGTACTACGCCTTAGTATTCTCATCCTGAACATACGAGACTCAACATACACCTTCCCATAGAGCCCTAAAAGTTTGGAGGTCATGACTATAAAATAGAATTTGAAAAATCTTATACATACCCAGGTCCGTAATTGCAAACGTATATTTTTTGGTATCTGTATCCATCATAGTAGTATGTGTAACCGCAACCAATTAAATACGTATCTCCCCAAACCATCTGAAAAATAAGAATGAGCAATTAAGTATTTATGTTTTATTCCATCTCCATAATTATTCTTCTAAACATTTGACAGTGTCGATTGGCGGGAAGTGTGAAGTAGGGGTTTTGTGGCCAAGATTTTCAAC
Source organism: Aspidiotus rigidus (assembly GCA_035079385.1). Taxonomy (NCBI): domain Eukaryota; kingdom Metazoa; phylum Arthropoda; class Insecta; order Hemiptera; family Diaspididae; genus Aspidiotus; species Aspidiotus rigidus. The sequence continues at coordinate 13,129,817 of JAVHKY010000003.1, read as the reverse complement.
TCTCTGATGACGTCATAAGATAGACGTGGACTCGACCTTTTTTAGAAACTTTGAAAAATATTGAGTTCTGAGCCAATGGGTAAGTATTATTTAATTAAAGGCTCTATAGAGCAATCATAAATGCACGAGTCTTAACTCTCACAAAGACATGGGCTATGCTAAGACTCTGCAGACTTGGGCTATCCACTGGTCGATGAGGTATGCTGACTAGAATCAGTCAAGTTTTAGTGCACACTATGATATTAGACTAGGGGTTAAAGTCAATCTAATGAAGTTATAGGATGAGTAGTTTGTGAATCTCAACCGAGGTATAAATCAGTGACGTAGCTGGGAGGCACCTCTTTAACTCCGTCTCTCATCTGAACAAGTTTGTAGTGTAAAATTTAGGTAAAAAAGAGCATTTTCCCATTTCCCTCCTTGAATCAGGGGTTACACCACTGGTGAAAATATTAAGAAAAATAGACATACGAGGTTTTACTCTAGAGGAGGCTACTAAGGAGACTGTAAGGTCATCAAGAAGGACAGCCATTTTCATAATCATCGACTTAAGGTTCAATTTAAAGACTTTATTATTTTTTTAAAATTGAGTAGGAAATACCTGTGAATAATGGCCGGTAGCATGAGTAAAACCAGCACTAAAAGAATAAATACCAACTTCGTCGAACCAGGCTTTTATTTGAGTTGAAAAATCTGGTTCTGGGCTTCGTTCCCACGTTGACCAAGTTGTAGCTATGTTCTGTCCGACGAAGAATCTACCTGTAATCAGTAAAAGAGACAAGATTTTGTTAGTATACAATATATTATTATCAATCAAAGTTCAATGCTCTTGAAATATTCTTTTGAAGCTCAGCATGTACTAATGATAATTTATTCAATGTACATGTATAGGATAATTGAGCACCGATGATTGATTTTTTGGTTGGAATATATCCTTGAGAAATTATTAATTCCAAATACTTTTTTGGCTCTCTTCCAGGGACCTCGATCAGCGGTCGACTATCTAGGAATTCGGAGGGGGACCAAGAATTTTTTGGAAATAAGACACGACACGCAAACAAAAAGAAGAAAAAAAAGGGTATTCACATATTCGCTAATTATAAGTCCTCAATTAGCTAATTACAATTAGTTGAACGGCTTAGCAGGGTCGCCAAAAACGGATCCAAATTGGGAAGGGTGATCGTCTCTCTTTCTCTTTCTCTCTTCAGCCAGGAAGATTTCCACGCTTGTTTTCTTCACTATTTTTGTAATTTGTATTTCCCCTTCTCTTTTCTTCTGATTCCTCCTATAGGGCTTTTCCATGTCGGTGCATTGCATACGTATTCTCCTAAGTGTTACCGAAATGGTAGTATTTCCAACATTGCTCATATGGCAAACTACTCCACAATGAAAATGAGTATGCAATCCAGCAACACCCATAAGAGCAATGTTAGAAATACTACCAAATCGATAACACGCAGGAGAATACGTATGCAAAGCGCCGACATGGAAAAGCCCTATCAGAGTGATCAGTTATGGGATCTGCTTGAAACTCAGATTAATTATAATTGGTACAAACGGCTCTATATGTGGGCAGAGAATCAGGTTTGTATTGATTGGAGGATAGAAATTGTCGCTAAAAAAGCCGCCCATACACACTACAATGTTGTTGAAGTCCTGATAATTTCTAAGGAACTTTGACCAAAGAATAAATATTTACAACTATCAATTTACGGGTATGGGTCAAAACATAATAATATTGCTATTAAGCCTTTGAGACTAAAAAGTTATAAATTTTATCTTTGAAATTTATAATTTTTGAAAAATGATCTTATCTCCCAAGTAGGTACAACCACTTTTATTGCACTGTAAGTATTTTGTTCTCAGAGATTTGAATAATTCATTTCTCAATCTGTTCTTACTTTGAAAAACCATTTGATATTCATTTTATGAAGAAGTGATTAGGAAGAAGTTTTGAAAACGATTTATAGGCAGATTTTTTAAAATCGCTAGTCGATCTATTTGATCTTGTATAATCACTCACACCTGAGTAATTATACAAAATAAATGGCGTTCAAAGCTCAGGAAAATTTTTTATGCATCTTCGGTATAGGCTGAGATGTTTTATGCCAACTACCCGATGATGGTAAAGATTGAAATTTAATACGAGTCTATCATCTTTAATCATCTGCAATTACTACAGAGGTCACACTTTCAAAACTCTTTTACTTGCGCTTCTCGTCAAATTACTAACGCAAGCTGTAAAAAATGTATGCCATGATCTCGCAGATAGTAATCAATATACCTATAGACAATATTCCAATTTTTGTATCCAATTTCTTTTGAACTTCCGTTCGGATGTATTTAGTCATTATTTACTGTAGGTACCGTTAAATTTCTTATCTCGAGAATTTGCATATGCTAGTAAGGCAGCAAATCATCAACGAAATAATGATCTGCCATTAATTTTTTTCCTTACATCATAAATATGCAATTAAAAAAAGTTTGAACGTTCGCCCAATTTCGCGTGTACAAGTGTGCAGCATCCAATCTAGATCCTCTTTTGCTGTACGAACGCCGCCGTTGATGAAAAAACACGAACCGAAATATCAATGTGCTGTATTTGAAACTAATCGCAGATTTCTGTCGAACAGATAACTTAAACACTTGATTTTCTCGATCCACGCAATCATTACGAAGAAACTCGCGGGCCAAATCTGCATGAAATTCTCACGCTAAGATGGCTGATGGCCAATTTGAAAAAACAAGAATAAGGTGAGGTAGATGTGGGTAGTTGAAAACGTAAGTACCCAGATTTTCGAGGGGGCATTTTTTTTTTTTTTTTTTTTGGTACAATTCATACAAATAAAATGTTCGAGTCTTGAATTTTTTTTTCATTCAAATTTATCGGCAAGGTTTTTTATGCACGTAAATTCCCGCAGAGATTGTCTCATTGATCGGTAAAATTTTTCTCTCAGTTAAAATATCAGTTATAATTGTCGAAAATTTTGCACTGCTTCGCGCTTAAATATCTACAAGAAACCGGGCGAATAGTTGAAGTTTAATTTTCTTGGACACTTGATTCAGCTTTCCGTACGAACTGAGCTGGCGTTGGGAGGAAAAGTAAGGAAAAATTGGATCGTAACAAAATGAATGATCTAAAATTTTCTCGGGTGAACAGATGGTTCAATTAATTGTTTGAGGTTTGGATAAACATGAACACAAGCTGACCCCAACAGAATTATAGTCCAGTTTGTACAGGGTATGGATACCACGACCTCTACACTGATGGCCACCAGGTCTGTGTAATCACCGTGACGTCAGCGTTTTAACTGAGACGAAGAAATCAGCAGAAGAAAAAAGTGATTTTAATAGTGTCGGCTTTCGACGCGAGCCGATCCTAAAAAAAGCGGTACCTAATTTTGCTGCGTGTTGAAAATCAGACCGAACTAACGGAGGCACTTGTAAGACTTCATCAGTGAAACAAAGAAAGAATTATCATAGCAGGGGAATTGGTTGGTCCTTGATCTATTCCGGGTAATTCAAAGCTATCCCAGTCAGCTGGTCCATCCGGTCCCCTAAGTACTTGGAAGGACAAAATACCAATCGACAGCTCAACCTGTCTATGATTTCGGTGAGTCTCCGTCTTTATATCGCAACTGTATCAACCTTACATGACAAGGACACCAAACCAGAATCGTATGAAACTTTGAACTTCAATTAAGGTTAGTTGGCGTACATCATAAAGAAGAAAGATACTATCGTGAAACAGGATAAATTCACCATGGAATATCGTCCGTGGGTAGTAAGTATAGCTCTTGTACTAGACCTACTACTCTTGCACACATATTCATCTTTCAATATTTCTCAGCACGTGGCTTGGAAGAAAAATTGCTTAACTGCATTTCGTAAAACTATCCAAGAAAGTGAGCTGCCGTACGTTACATATATCAACTTCATTTCACTCTTTGAATCGTTAAACCGCACCCTGAAAGAACTGATTGAACCATTCAACGAAGAACGGAAGAAGAACAAAGAAATAGGGGCCTTGCCGCTGACGCAACTGTGATAAAAAAGAAAGAAAAGCTTTGTAAATCGTTTGTATGAGAAGTGGTTCATTCTTGCAACAAAATAGTTTGTGACGCTCAAATGTGAACCCAAAGAACTGGAAAGACTGGAGAAACATCATAGAAAATTGTTTAGAATTCATGAAACCTTTCTAGAACAGTTTCAAAAAGGGAAACTCAAAATAAGCGATCATGAACTGCCGAAAGTGATGTGTGATACTGTACAAAAGACATGGGATTGGATAACCATAAAATTGAAACAAATAGAGCAAACTTGTTGAAAGATGAAATGGTATGGGCTCTCCGGCCAACAAGAAGTCCGATTAATATCATGCGTGAAAGCAGTAGTAGGGGCTAACTATACCCTGCCATTGAATTCGTTGGAACAGTATGAGCTGTCAATATAAACTTCCTCGACCAAGACCAATACATTATAAAAGTTAGAGTGAAGTAGGAATATTTTATTCCATTAAGACACCGCATAAACATATAAACAAGCCCGTAGGCAGAGTCCATTTGTAGGGGGGGGGGGGGCTGTATGAAAATGGGGGGGGGAGGCCAGCCGTAGTGATGATTCTTCCTTTTATTAGGATTGTACCATTGGCTAGGGGGAGGGGACTCGTGTTACTTCTAGGTCTAGGAGAAGCTGATCCCCCTCTTGCACCCCCTTGGTTACATGCTTGAATATAAAGCTTAATGCAAGTGCTCTCGACCTACTGGCCATTTAGAATAAATGAGAGATGAAAAAGGGAGAACAGAACAACAAGAACTGAACAGAGGATGATGAGTATAGACGATTGGTGAGATCATCTTCAGGAATGTGCAAGTCGAGAATCTCGTCGTTATAAGATGCAGAACCTCAACAGATAATTTCGATCGCCTCTAACGCTACCCACCAGCAGGAAGTGGAGGATCTTCTCGCTCTCCCTTTCAAGTGGCAGAATAACCCTTCTGCCGCTTCGAAGTACATTCCGAAATGCCGCTCTCTTAAAGTGAATCTCTCAATTTTCTTTACTTCACACGCATAACTCATCATTTTCTTAAGCATTTTACGCTCGATTTACCGCCCGAAGCACGTGCTTAGTGTGTTTGTAGGGTCATCCGCCACAGTGACCAGATTCAAGTAAGTGAGAAGCAAAAATGGATTTTTGAAGATAGTCTTTTTCCCAAGCTTCAAAGTGCTTTTGAATATGAAGCTTCACTTGACGGCCGGTTTCATCAATGTAAAACGCTGAGCATCCTTGGCAAGTGATCTTATTTAAACATTCCTTCTTTCAAATTTCGGAACCAGATCTTCCGGTCTATGGAAGAGACGTTGAATAGTAGAAGTGGTGTAGAACGCTGAGCGAAAATTGAGGGGTTTTAAAGAACGGGAAAATTTATCAGAAAATTTCCCTAGATATGGTATACGAATCCATGTGTCCTTTTTGGCACTCGTAGAGGGGGAGGAAAGTAATGGGCTCCAGGGCTCTCCTCATGATTTTTTTTCTTGTAGAACTTTCAATATCAATTTTGATTCTCTCTTCATTGGAAGCGGAGCGAGGAGGGAAGGGAAATCGAGATTAGACGGTAGATCCAATAATTATAGGCAGCATATTTATGCAGCAGGGACAGAAAGAAGTGCCATGGATTGACATACCTGAGCTGGTTGCTTTCCTAAAAGCCATTTTCAATGGAAATACTGAGATGAAGATGTTGATCTTTCCACCTCCTATTTCAATGGCGAATTGTATTGCGGGGTAGAGGCTACTCAGAAATGAAATGACCTGATCAAGGAGGGAAAGAGGGTCATTCCACAGACAGACCACGTAAGTTTCTTCTTCGAATTTAGCCATAAACACGTCAGCGATGAACGAGCCAAGAGAAGAGCCGATGGGGATCGCGTAAAAAACGATTCACTAAGCCTTTGTTTCTTCTGTCAATCGGCACAGCCCCTGTTCTTTTCGTTTCTCTGGTGTACTGCGTTGAATAGTTCAATTAATTTCAGTATGGTGCGCTTAATGTCGTTAAAATGCGAATAAAACCTGACAAAAATTGGAAAACAAATCATTTATTTTCTCTTTGAAAACGAGGAAAGTTGATGTGGGAATTTTTAGGATTTTGTGGATTTTCAAAATTGAATGAGAATTGTGAGAAATTAGCCACTGCACGAGAAGCTTCATGAGTACCTACTCTACGTGCATGAACACTAAATAGTTTCACAGGGGTAATAATTTACAATTAATGACCAATTATAACGTGAATTTCTCAATTCTATAATTGAACTATTCTGATTAATTCATTCTATCATTCGACTAATTAAATCAATGTGAAAGGAACGTCACCTTTTTCGCGAAATCGATAATAAATATTTGAAAAGCAGGTGAATTTGGCGGTTTATTTGTGTAATTTACGCACTTCGCAAAGTTATTTCCAATGCGGTGTCTAAAGTATCGCCTTTAATAAACAACCTATCTACTGAATTATAGGGCTGATGTATTTTGTTTACTTACTCACTGCCCTGGCTTGATTTGAGTCATGGCCGTAGTGACAAGTATCCGCTAAATATTGAGCTTTCTTCGCTAATTCCTCATCCCATGACTGAAACATTAGGAGTACAGAGAAGGAAATTAATACCCGCTTCTTTCATTTCAGCGCCAAGCAATTTAAATAAATAACAGCTAAATAAATATACTTCTAGCCATTCGATACTTTCTAGATTATAAACCTATAATGACTGCATCGGATTAAATGATCACGTAAACTGAATAAATTACCGACTATTATTATTACGTACTATTTTGGCATCATTCATAGGCCATGTAAAATGATATCGCTATTAGAACCAAATTATACAATAATCGTTTAATAACACGAGAAGTCTTCGTGACACACACGGCGATATTTTTTAAAATATGGGTAAATAATATAGGTACATTTTCTTTCAATTAGAAAGAGTGTCGATGAATCGAAGAAGACTGATAGTATGATTTTAAGAGGCTTTAAAAAGGCATAATACTCACAATTAACATCATCGAAGAGGCAGATGGCTGTCCGTGAATTTTGCCTAAGGCTACAGATGATCGCAACTCATTATGCATATGCAAAATTAATTCTTTGTCTTCGCACGAGAGACCTCTATCTGAAATATTGGCAAAAGATAGTTAGATAAAGTTGTAAATTCGACAAATTAATTACATAAGGAAAAAAAAATAACAACGTATAACAACTATATTATATGAACTAGTGACTAATCGGTGCTTAATTATCGTTACATTCATGGAAAATTCTGTAATAATGACGTTTTAATAGCACGAGGAAGAAGTCTACGTATCTTTTAAATTAGGTTTTGTACTTAGGTAGGTATTTATTTTCCCTTTAGGAAACGACCTTTTTGAAGAGAATAGTAAAAGATTCGTCATCTGCATTAATGTATAGGCTAGACGCTTTCAGAAGAAACTAATATTTCAGAATTAAGTGTTTAGATGTAATTTAAACGATTTACCAACTCCATCTGTCTCACTCTACTGTCGTTTTTGACGGAAAAAATTGCCAATTTTGGCAAATTTGTCGAATTATTCGAATCGATAAAGAATACCTAATATCGTGCCTCGAGAACATCGAGTGACGTCGAATAAGGTAATTTCAACGTAAATTTTCGTTAATAGACGTCCGTTCTTAATCTATGGAAATCAGTCATCGACACGTGTCAGAGTTATTTCTCTGAAATAATTACAGTGCATTCTTAATAATTCATACCGAGAATAGTTTGGTTTATAATGTGAGATGAATTTGTAGGATAGTGAATAAAACAATGGCTAAATCGAACTAGAACATATTGAAACTGATTTTTGCATTACTTTCATTTAAAGTAATATTAAAGTCTTCCAAAAAGTGATTGGAGTATAGAATTACAAAAGGTAGCTGGTAAGACTGAATGCATCAAAGGGCGGGACTCATTATTTATCCTCTTATCCCGTCTATTCGATGTGGTAGGGACCCAACTGGCTCATTTTCGACCTCTAGTGTTAGGACAACTGATAGCGTCGTTTACCCGCTGTATCGGGGGCCTATTCTAAGGAGATGGGTCTGATTAAGTGCGTTAATTGAATCGAACAGGAAACCTGCTTCATATAAAACTTGCACTGACTACTTCAATCATCATTTTGAGAGTATCATTTTACCTTTTCTGTTTAGGGTCATAAATAAATACTTTTCTTGTAGTAAGAGATAGCTTTTAATCTCACAAAACTTTCCAAAACCCTCTCGCCTAGCCGAGACTTTCCAATCATTTAGTCTACACATCTCTCTAATGGAGACGGGAAATCTGATTTTTGATTTTTTTTCTTTCGTCTTGTTTGGGAAAGGCACGTTTTCAGAAAACGTTCACATCCACGCGTCACATCTGTCTGTGTCCGACTTCAATGACGTCGTTAACCATTGGCGGAAATGGACCCGGGATTTTGGGGGGCTATAGCCCCATGAAATAAATTTGTCCGTACACAAAGTTTGATTTTTACCCCCCTACTTCCCCCTTACCCTCCTCAAAAAAATAAAAAAATGGTAATCATTTTTGGGGGCGGAGGGGGGGGCTAAGCCTCCCCCCTATTTCCGCCAATGCGTCAACCTAAATTAGGTTAGATTATGTTTTATCGAAAATGTCTTTGTCCGACTTCGATGACGTCACCAACTTGTGACATCATCAATCAAGTTAGGTTAGGTTACAAAAGTTAGGTTTACCGAAAGATGTGACCAATTTCCCCTCTTAGAATATTTTTGTAGGCTGACGATACGTTTCTAGGGAGGTAAACAAAAAAAAGATGAAATAGGTTACGAGCTTGAAAAAAAGGGGTTTCCTTCATCTAAAACGTGTCTTCATGAAGTGTAGTGTTTTTAGGATTTTAAAAACGTGCATAATTTTCGACTATCTATTTTTCGAAAAGGGCAGTGAGGCTCACGGATTTGTCGTTTCATTGCAATATTCGCAAGGGCCTCTATTTTTTTTTCATTTGTCTGCTGTGTGTCGTCCGGCACTTTATGCCCTTGATTTAGACCTGGACCTAATCAAGAGCCTTGCGAATTTTGACAGGGAACCTGTCTTCTCCTCTAAATAGGCGATCACTTTCCACTATTCGGTAAACACTAATGGGGAAAAATTATCCCTTAATCTCTTACTCTTTCTTTCAATTTTCCCTCTTTTTCAGTATCGGAAATGGGAGAAATTTTCGCGTTAATTACCTTCTCTTGGGCGCTTCTCTTGGCGACAGCCTATTATAGCCTTTGTGCCTTTCGTCACAAATTGAAAGTTCTATTCAAATTGAGATTTGGACCGGGCACCAATAGAATCGCACTTTTGAGGGAACTAATTTTACACATTAACACAGCGATTTTGTACGTATAAAAAATATTCTAAATTCCCCAGTTTCCTTATCAAACGATGCCAGCGACCCTATGATTTATCCGATCCAAATATAAGAATATTTTTTGCAGCGTCGGTAGCTGTCTGGTTCAGTCGCAAACTTCTGATTCAGACATGCGGGGATCAAATTCCTTTACTGCGGGAGGGTAACAAACATATCTGTACTTCCAACTTCCAACTTTTAAGCTGTATTATTGGAGGGGACCGAGAAAAATTTAATTCAACCATCCAAAAAGTTGAACTTGGAAATATTTGCAATATCCAGCTATACTGTATGATATGACAGGAGGAGGAGTTTTGGGAGACTCCAATTTTTAAAGTTTACCAATTATTTGCATAGCCTGTGAAAAAATGATTTGTAAACTTTAAAATGTCCCGTAAAATAAAAGGCACTTTTAAAAAAGAATCTAACTTTCGATTCAATTCTCAATATTGGAATCAAATTTGCCCCATGTTTCTTTCTTTTTCTCGTTCTATTAAATACATCTTTTGAGCTGTGAATGGTAAGAGGAAGACTTAAGACAGTTTCGAGAAAAGGCTCCTAGATTTCTCGTTTAATTTTGATGAGCAAATCGAGGGTTCCTTCCAAGTGCCTGTCCTTATATTCTTTCTGTCTTCTCATCCTTCTTCTCCAAATCCTCGGACACCTCCCCAGTTACCTGAAATAGACCATATCTCCGCCTCTTTAGGAGCTAAAATTTCCCGGAGGGACCGTAAACGGTGGGCACCTGACGTTTCCCCCAAAAGGAACTCCTATAAAACTTGATTCTATGTTTCCACAATTCACTAATCCATGAAGTCCCCTAGTCGCTACGCACCAATTCTGTGTGCAGATTTCTAGGTCTAAGAGTACCTTACTTGAAATATTTCGAAGTTTAAGAGAGCTTTGAGTACCAACTTGAACAATTTGGAGATCGTGTAGGTGAAGAGAAATCGTGCAAATTCTAGGTCCACAAAATCTGTACAATCGCACCATAGGTGAAGTATTTCTGAGCTTCCGATCTTGTGGAAGAAATAAGATGAAAAATTATTTCACTGCTTCAGCTCAGTCCCATTAATATTAATTCTTGATGATATCATCAAAGTAGGTACGTTATTGAGATGAGGTTCATGACTTTAACATCAATTCATCTTCCAAAATTCAATATATTTTAAAACAGGTTCTTCGCATTTCTGAATTGATTTAATCAATTATAGAGACTGAGTGCAAGCCACCAATTTTCTTCGGTAGTTCAACGAGCTGTCGAGAAAATGCTTCACATACTTCTCAAGATGAATTTGTTTAATTTTTCTTCTCTTATTCGAAAATAATTCATAATGGATTAATTGAAAAAATTTATTTGACATTCTTTGGCAACGAAATTGAGTCATAATCAACATTATTTTTTAATATCTCTATCCAATACCAGTTATTTCACGTTCGCAAAAAATAAATTTTAGATATCTTGATGGATTGATTGATCGACCGTCGCGGTAAGAAAAAGGAAAAAAAACTCCTAGAGGGCCGTCAACATCCGGAGAGCTATTTGGAAGCTCATTAATAAGAGCTTAACTATGTGGAAATCTATACATATTTGTATTTAAGGTAACGTCATTTAGACGAAAATTATGAATAAACCCTCTTAGTAGGTATGAATATAATTTTTTCATTACACAATTTAATGAATCGAAGTCATTCCGGTCATATACACATATGTATACTGTGATATTTATTCGACGGTAATATACATTTCCACGATGTTTCTTTCTTTTCGAAATATCACCCACAAGTACTTTTTTTTTTCTTCCCAAACCACACCTCCTGATTTTCACGTGAGCTTTTCGTCACTTTATTTATGCATAAAAATATTCAATTTATTTCATAACAATTTTTTTTCTCAAACCGAACGATTGCAGCTAATCTTTACACCTATTACAGAAAAACGTGATCATATCATTGACATTATTCTCTCCTCTAAATTCATGAATAATTATTTTTCAATAGATTAATTAATCAATACTTTTTTGGGAACGTTGGAGGAGTATTTTGTAAGGCGATGAGTATGCAACCGTGAACGTTCGCTCTGATTTATCAACACGAATACAGTTTCAGGTTTAAAAAAATCGATATAATGAATATAATTTTCTTCTCATCGACCGACCTCCTTCTCTTATATTACTTTCATTTTATACTTTTATGGACATCTCATGTTTTTCATTAATATCGCCACCTTGGCCTAGGTAGTTGAAACTTAGCTCCATTTTACTAGTCGTCTAATGACGAAGGCGTTTTTATTTTGGTTAATCAAAAAATTTTGCAAAACTTATTTATTTATTTATTTATTTATTTATTTTTTTTGGATCATGATTTTTAAATAGGTAGTGTAACCTGGATAATTCTCTCAACTTAGATCATTTTCAAATCTACAAAGTAGATAGGTAATTGACAGAATGCTTACGAAAGGTATAAATATTACTTGACTTATTCGAGTATCTCCACGAATTAAGAATTATTATGAAACGAATTTTCACTGTTGGCTCGTGGAACAAGAATTTCATTACAGGTAGTTGGGATTCTTCAACCGCGCGCACCACAATATTATTCACAACTTTAGTATGGTTACCTAATTTTCCAGGAAACTGAAATCTAAGTTCTAAATATGCGGCTATAAAATATCGTTCGAGATTATACCCTAAATATTAATATTCATGTTCACTTTCTAAATATTTCACATGAATTAGTTTTCCCGCGGAGAGTTCGATCAATTCAACGGATGGAAGATTTGAGCGACAAACTAAACCGTAAGTTTCAAGTTGAGCTTTCTATTTCTCTTTATTTTCAAGTTTGCTCATGAAAGAGAAGATGAAAAATTGTAAATGAAAATTCAAGCTTCAAACCTCAAGTTTTATGCCATAATATAAGCCGTAAAATAGCAGCTTGAAGCTTTAAGCTGAAGCTGTATTTTTGAAACTATAAGCTTTCAAGTCGAACTGTATGCTTATCAAATTTAGGTTTAAACCATAAGCTTAAGCTTTATTTTATAGCTTATTGGATACACCTACTCGCAAATCTCCGATTTGCATATTTGGGCCGGAGAGCGCTAGCATCGCGCACTAAAACAACGGGAAAATTGATGGGGAAGGGTTTCCTTCTGTGGTTTCCTTAAATCGATCTGAATCAATTTTTATGAAAAAAGATGGTTTGTAGAAAATTTTAGAATCTACAAATTTTGTTTTTTAAATTCTTCTTTCAAATGGCTTCGTTCTCAAGTTATTCTGAGATTGCTTACTGACATTTAAATAGGAAAATTGCCCTGACGCAGTTTTCAATTTTGTCGATCATAACGCTCCCAGATGATGGCCAGCCCGAATTCTACGTAAACTTGTGGATCGTTTAGCAGTAGTGCGTTCAAATGAAAAACCAAGCAACAAAGAAGCAACGTGACATTGATTTGGGGCGGTCACCGGCGCTAGGAACGCTAGAATTGAAAAAAATTGGAAACAAGAACAGGAAGATTTTGCTACAATTCTTGAGTAATTTCGAAGCAATTAAATGGAATAATTAAGAGAGAAAAAAATTTGTGAACTGTAAAATTTTCTTCTTATAAAAAATATTGATTTCGATCAATTCACGAGAAGTTTCTTCTCTCCACCCACGTTGCCCAGGTGACATAAGTTGGAGTTCCCAGAGTGGGTAGTAGGCTACTGTATATAAAGGTTATTATAACTGAATTTGTGTGTCTCCAAATGGATTTTCAATTCTGCTTTCCAGTTCACTCATGAATAGACCGATTCCCTGTGACGTCGGAAGTTGAATGAACGACATTGAGGCTTCTCTTTGTTGTAAATGTAACGTATCAATTCCCACAGGGACAAAGGAGCGTTCGAAAAAATGCGAATATTCAATGTCTCCTGTAGGTACAAACCATGAGCGTAGAAAGGCAACACCGCACTCGGCCCACGGATTTACATGTAAAACACCTCTCTCATGAAAGAATCGAGTTGAAGGAAATCTCACAAGCTAAAACTTTTGTTCTCTTCAATTTTTTCAAAAACTTCATATTTTCTTAAGAAACAGACGCTCAAAGAGTTTTTTCCCATATATAAGAGCTATGTAAAAGTCGGTCCACGGTTGTGCAGTTGCCAATTTTACGTTCATGGCTTGTAACTATAGGAGGCTTTGGAATAATTCAAAAATAAATGACATTTGGAGGATATACCTAGAAATTAACATGCAAAAAGTTTGCTCTCTGACACATAATGCTAGCAATCGCAGCTTCCGCAAAGCATCCGACCTGAATCATTTACAACTCATTCCCGCGCATTCAATCTGTCAACGTCACCAAGGATCAGTTTATTGAAAACAGAAAAAGTCTTTCGAAAATTTTCTATAACTTTGATTCTCGCGCTTGTCTCTGTTGAAAGTTGCTCAATTTCAGGTTGAATTAATGCATGCATTTCGTCCACGAGAGAAGATCCATGATCATTGATCACCATCTTTGAAACTAGCACGATCCAGCGTCGGTTATGCTACCTATCTATTGTCTTGTTTTGTTTCCAATGTGTGCGATACTAGCGCTACGACGTGAGTGGGGGTAGAAACTTTTCTCAAATTGATTGAAATCAATAATTATTTTAGAAGTTGTTTCATTTATGCTTTGCAATACAAGGCAAAAAAGAGTAACTGACATCTGGTCGATCTTACTTTATCTACGATAAAATGGCATGCTCACCGCGATGTGCGGGGGGGTAGGGAGACTCTCAATATAAATATTTTGTGATTTCAGTGTATATTAAAATCCGTATTCATTGTTTCGCGCTTCGGGCGAATAAACGGTCCGAATTTCAGCGGATAGGTAGTTGAAAAAATAGCCAATATAGGTACTGTGAAAATCAAAAATCGTTCTTTCCTCCTCTGCAGCGTGACTTAATCGCGATTGTGATATTCGTAGCCGTCCCGAAGTGTTGAAATTCTTCAATCTTCTTTGTCATTTCAGAATATTACCTCTTTAATTCGTCCTTCTTATGCGTAAATCCACACCATAGACATCAGTTTATCGTGAAACTTACTTAAAATATATTTATTTTGGCACGTCGTTGAAACTTGCACAATTCCAGACCACAAAAGCGTAATTGCAATCCATGTGTATAGCCTTAGTGAAGCCATTTAACGAAGCGGAGGCCGATAGATCGAACTGAATAGAAATTACTGTTCGAGAATAGCGACGGCAACTGTAACAAACATAATAAGAAAAAATTATTTTAAAATAGAAAAATTGAAATAATTTCTGATGTTTTACTAACGAAATACGTTATCCGTTCTACGAGCGCGCTTAAAATCGGAGCTACCTGTTAGGTTTACATATCGGTGCGTTATTAGAATACGTAATCGGGTACAAGGAACGTGTCGGTATTAAAATTAATACTCAACAAAATCAAACACCTTTTTTCCATTAAAGTTTTGACAACAAAAACTAAAATCATTTTGGAAAACGTTCAGACGACGAGATCGTGAGAGGTAAGTATAGAAAAACTATTGCATAATCCTTTCATCGACCTGGGAAAATCCGTTTTTTTCGTATTTATTTTTTTCTTGCACATTGTAGATTACAATTCAGGAAAGATGCTTCAAGTTTTTCACTAATACGAGTACGACTACCGTCGCTCGTAGAACTCGAGTAAGGATTTACCTTGGAAGTAATGGAAAGGTCTCAATACACAACATCTACATAATATCGAATAATATTGAAGGCGCAATACCATTTGTCATCATCACCTGTCAGTGAACCTATTTCAAGAATTTTTAGAACCTGCAGATTTGGAAGGTCATAAACCATCCAGAGCCATGCATAAATTTTGATCTTGACCTATCACCAAAATTTTACCAATTCCTCACCTGATTTTTTGTCAAGATCCTCAACCAAAGCGGCGCAATTCTTCTCTTCTCCCGGATGCCTGTGGTCATTTTCGAAAATCTATATTCGCCGGACCCACAATTTACCGGACTGATAGCAGGAAAAGTCGGACATTTTACAAGTTTCCTACCTCAAATAACATGTCGGTCTCAAATTTCTCCGTCCTGAAACCAGGTCGAGCTAAGTCATAGCTTTCTCTGGGGTTGCCTACAGTCACCAGTTGGGTCTTGGTGAGGGTCTCCCCTTCTTCGGATTGCCATAAAATTTATCCAATTCCTCCTCCTTCCCTCCTTCAGAACCACAATTTTCAGTTCATTTACATGGCTCAGAAGTTGATATTCCAACCCCAAGTTTTTTGGACAGCAATAATCCTTTTTGAAAATTCTTTCAAGTCTCTAAAGTAGGTCAACGCCACACCCTTACTCGCTGGAAACCTACTGGTGATATATATACACAATATTTTATAATCACTATCGTCTTTTTTTCAACTAAATAGGATTAATGGAGATCGGATAACAACAATAAAAGAATTCAAGAGAGCGGATTTGGTTTCAATCTGGAATATTGGTAAATTCTGGGTGGAGATATCAAAGCACTTGGTCGCAAGAAGGAGTCTTCACCCGAAAAACCGACCAGTAAATTACAAATTATGATTGATTACACTCGTGAACAAATTTCAAACTTTTGGAATGAACATAAATTATAGAAGGTAATGGAAAAACACTTCACAGTGTTCAAAGAGTAAACTGAAGGTGGTTTAACCTAAATTTCTGCGGCTTTCGCAGCTTTCCTTCAGTTTACTCTGTGAAATTTTTTTCCATTATGTCTGGCTGTAACTTATTGGGCCGAATGTATCAGATTATAGAGGGTATTTCTGGAAGTATTTTCAACGCTGAGTCATTTACCGTTTTTCGATACTACCTCTCATTATTGTGCAATACTTATGTTTGGTTACCGGGGATTGTTGCGACGCGTAACGTATCTTATCGAGCTACAAAATTTCAACGCGCGAGAAGGTACACTTGCCTGTCGCGATGAAGCGTGGGAATTAAACATGAGTATTGCATCATAATGAGAGACGTAGCCTAATATCGAAAAATGGTAAACGGCATGATACTTATAAAAATACCTTCTATACCTAAGTCAGGTTCATTCCAAAAGTTTGAAATTTGTTCATGTATGTTATTAATTGGAATAGCCATTCCGGGGTCTTCGAGTTCGTCTTGATCAATTCCTGGGGCAAAACCTGATTTTCACGTTTTTTTTTCTTTTTCTTTCTTTTTTTTTGCAGTTCGGGTAATTATTCTAAACTGAATGCAATACACGAGACTTTTGATCATGTAAATAAAATGATTCGTCCTGCGATAAAAACTTGAAAGATATGCCGAGATATTTCTAATTGTAAAATTCGACAAAGGTTGGTATATCATCTGGGCAGTCATGCACGTATTCAATTTGATAGGTACTTTGATGATGAGATGAATTATGAAGTAAGGTTAAAACAATTTAGGGGAACTCTCCTTCTCGCCAATATCTAGCCACGTGCTTCATATTTACCAATCAACCTAGAAAATCTGACCTTTAATACTTACTATCCTTTAAAAGTGAATTCACGAAAGAATCGTAAAATGCAAGATCATCAACATCAAAGGTGATTTTCTGATTTATAATGTGCCGTATGTCATCATTGTATAATTTTCAGGGCATATCGGACACGAACCTCGTACACAATCATTGCCAGGTGCAATCTTCCACCTTAATACGACATGTTCTGAGAATATCTCGCTGTAAATGTATTTTGTAAACATGAAGCGCAATATTCTACAGCATTCCTCGTCTTAAATGACTCCTATATAGCTGAAAGCGCGAAAAGAAAACATACTCGGAAACAAGAAAACCACTGTTCTATTCGTTCCTTTATGTACCGATAATTTATTAACACCGTTGAGCTCACAGGAAGACAGTAAGTTATGCAATACACGTAAAATGTTCGTTTCAATTTATTTGTCCACCGATACTAATGTCAGATAAGAACGATGAGTGAAGGTACTGGAGTACGAAAATTTCATTCTGAACTTACGATAGTTATTACAGTAAAAAGAGTATATCGGAATTATTAAGTAGGGTTAGGTACTGTATTAGTTTGGAATTTATAATTAAATTACTGTAACTACAATAATTGTCGAAATGATGACAGACAGATAGGTATGGATTCAATTGAAGTCTTTGAATTTTATCAACGAATTTTATGACCAATGGAAGCAAGGTATCACATACATACGAGTGCCCATAAAGAATCAACAATCAGAAGATATTTATAGCAGCTTTTCTTGCCCTCGCGAATGAAGATTAAGAATATAATGCGAAATTTCAAGCAGAAATATATAATTTCTTAAAATGGAAACAATAATTTAAACTTATTTATCGGAACTGGTAATTTTTCTTCAAAATTTATTCCACGGAAAAATTTTTAAATGTACATAATCTTCCCCTTGTAACAGTAAACTCTAGTCCACTGTTCACTGAACTATTAAGGATATTACGCGAACAATGAACTCGTTTGAATATTATATTATATAGGAAAAAAGTAAACAAAATCGTACTTGAACTCGACGTGTATTTAATAGAAGATTTTATGTAGAAGTTTTCCAAGTTTCGAACTCTCAAGGACTACTTTTTCAAATTACGTATTCTTCTTCTCTAAATTATTAGCACTACTTTCATAATGAAAGAAGATATATTCGCCTCTCTACTACTTTTCGACGTTGGACGCAGGTATCATTGCCCTCCGAAATTTACTAAGATACCTACGCTCACCTGAACGAGTATCAGCGCAATTTCATCCGACAAATAGATGTCCAAATTGGGAGAAAGAAAAAAAAAAAAAGATTTCATGAAATTTGGCTTGATCCTTCCCTTTCGAAACTCACGAGAGATTGTTCGAGTATATGTCCGTATTAATGTGTGCTTGATTGCATTATGAGTCAATTCACTTCGAAAAAAAAAATGTTCTGGCCGACCCAAAGAAGTAAAAATCATGTTTTATGCCTCTTTTTACACGATTTGAAATGACATGATTTTTGTACCCGAAATAAGTCGAGGTCACACCTGCCTCACGTTATCACCAGCGGGTCGAAATCTCAAACTAGCTAGTGGGCTCATAGAGAGCTCCAAACCTCTTTCTTAGTCTAGTATAAGCCTAGTATACTGTGAATCAGGCTAACTGACCGATAGGTACCCGCATTCTTGGTCTAGTATAGTATACTGTATGCTGGGCTGACTATCAGACGATCCCTCTCTTTCTCTCTTCGTTTGGAAAGACATCATTTCAACAAAAATTTTCCAAACTTGATGTCTTGAGGGAAACCAATAACTCGCAAACTTCCAAATTAAGTAGACGGTTAAGTAAAAATATGAAACATGTCAAAACTTGTGTTCGAGTAGAAAAATATATTCTACTCGATTTAAGTCATATTTTATTTTCTGCAGCATTTCAGAGTGTAATATTAGGCGAGCACCCCCTCCCCTTTCTCCACGTCCAATTTACCTGGACCCCCTTTTTCCTTCAAAAGCCGTGGCGGAGTTGAACGAGGGGGGCAGAGAACCAGTTTTATGGGAAACAGGAGGACTTCGTAACATTCAGACCCTCGAGGTATACTTGAACTTGAAAAATTTTGACATTTGAGATATACAGAAAAAAAAAATAATCAAAATTTCTCCAGGACCTCTTCCCATCCTGGGCACTTCAAAATTCGGAATTTTTCCAAGTTCCTTTCCTATAGTAGGTTAGGTTTTATCCTCCTATCTGTTAGGTCAAGTTGCCGGCGGGGGGACATTCAAATAACCCTCGATAAAACAGTTTTTCTGTTAAAAAAGTGTAATTTTTCCAGGCTTCGTTTTCTTGTACCTTTATGGAAAATAGGAAGCTGCACTAAGGAGATGATTAACGATTCTGAAATACGTTAAGGGGAGCCTGGCAAAAGCACTTGTGAGATTCGAACCTTAGACTAATAGAGATTGAGATTGAAGAAATCATCAAACCTGCCATCAAAAGTGGGGAAACTGTTTTCTTATGAGATCAACGACGATTCTCATGGTAAATATTGTATTTTGTCTCATAAGACCGAACTTTTCCGAATCCTACGCTGCGCTGTCTATATGTAGAGGTAACAAGCTTGAATTTTACCAAATCCCACCTCAATGACTATTCAAAGCTCGACATTTTCAAAGTTTCACTCCTCAACCTCATGTCCCAGAGCTTAAAATATTCTATTTGAAGAGAGGCATTTCAAACAACTCGAGCTTTGATGAATAAAGCTTTTCTCCAACAGGGATAACATAATACATATTGATATGTCCCGCTCTCATTCTGCCTCGCTTGCTCTTTATCATTCACTCTCCAGCATTGTATATTAGTCTCCTTCTTCATATTATATGAGGAGAGTCCTGGCAGAAGGACGTCCGTCCCATAAGATATACATTCAGCGAACGCCTTTTTGCCAGATACGTCTTTATATTATGATCCAGACGTTAAAAAGTTTAACCAAGTTCCCTTTCTCATATGTCCCGAAAATAGACATTTTTCCATAAGAGTTCTGAGCTCGACACCGACAAGAGCCTCTAATCCTTTTCCGTATTTTTTCATTTTCCAAGTCTCTTTCTCTCGGAGATTCATACCTTGTTATTCTTTCTATGCCTGTATGACTTAGATGGCAAAATTTTTCTGAATGCCTCATCTATGCAGGTCCAGAGCTCGATATTTCCAGGTCCCTCTTCTCACCTTTATGGCTCAAAAAACAAAATTTTGTCAAGTTCTAAACCTATAGCGGTCTGAAGTTCGAAACTCTTTCAAGTCCATAAATTCGGTCAAAAGTTCAGCCAAGTTACCGTATGGCGGGTCGGCGGAAATTTTCGCGAAAATGTATCCATCAGACATGTTGTCTCTTGAAAAATCCAGAGTTCCCAAAGTGAGGAAAAGAAGGGAGAGAGTGGGATCTTGAGATCTCGTAATGTTTCTCGATAACCAACTTGATAAACTTGCGAGTATATGAAAAAACTGCAGCAAAAAGAAAAAACATAATTTTTTTATAAAAATGAAAAACTGTGTACTCGAAAAAGACCGGCAGGTAGGTCCCTACATCAAGTGAAGCCTACTGTCTAGGTCCGTAGCCAGAGTTATTTTAAAGCTAGGGGGAGAAGAGGCGAATGTTTTCCTTTATTCAGCATTGTAGGAATATGTTTTTACCAGAGTTGTATTTTTTGATGGCAGGGGGTGGGGTGGTGACGGCTCATAAAACCATTAGAGGATCTCAGTCCCCTTCACTCCCCTTCCCTCTCCTTGATCACGAACCTCTTAGTGCCAAATGAATTTTCTTAAGGAACATCGCAGTTAATAGTGTCTCGAGCAAGTGTAATGTTTTCTTGAAGTTTGAAAAACTGGAATCTGGATTCAAGGGAGGAAGGGAGGGGGAAGGGATTAATGCCAAGGCTGGTGAAGACCCAGGTGTAAGGGTGGGGATTTTTTACATCTAGTGAGAAATTCTTTATAATGAAGACCTCAACATGGTCGTAAGGAATTTTTCACAAGTTCAGACGAATATTTCAATTTGCACCAGATGGAAAAACAGAAAAGTGACATTCCCTATAAATGCTCTCATCTTTGATATTTTTCAGTAAATTATACACGACCAAACTATTCCGATAGAAAGCGGAGTAATTTCTCTCCCCCTGTGCCTACGCCACTCGGATCTAACATGAAGATATAAAATGATAAAAGTTGTGACGATTTGAAGTTTAGAATCACTTCTACACCTTTCAATCAGCGATGGAACTATGAATAAAACGTGGGTTAGTGAATCCAAAAATCAAAATATTATGCAGATAGAACGGCTCAATTATTAAAATAAGATTACAGTACAAGCCCACGCCGATCGGTCATACATGGGTAGTTCTACGAATTATACGAATTCAATTCTAATTTCATAATATCCAAGTTTTCGAAAATAACAATAAGATCTCCTATCGCGGAAGTATACTCAGTTCAAAATTTTAATAAATCTATCATTATTATTATTCACGAAAAAAAAAAAATTCCTCAACACCTACGATTCCGTTTTGAATTTCCCATGAATTCAACGACTCTTTCCTTACTTTTGATTTTTTTACCATCACACACATGGGAATTAGTTTTAATTGCGGAAGATGGTATAATTATGACCTTCGAGAATTGATTGGATTTTACTACAATTGGAGGCCACTCCATGAAAAAAAGTACTCTTTGACCCCTCGTACCGAGAATTTTGTTTTTCTTCTGTTCACGACAGATTTTTCGAACAATGTTTCTTCATAGGTACGATTTTTTTGATCGTATGATTGGAAGACAGACTATGGATTGTTTAGAAATAACAAATACCTATTTGAGAGTCATCAGTTAAAAGTTGAGAAAACCGGAGAAACATTAACAGATACTTCAAAAAACAATTATTACTCAAGTTATAAAAGTTAATAAGATGATATTTATCAACCTATTTATTTTTTTTGAGAACCTTGAGGTCATACCTGGTCATTCTGATTCATTTTGATCGAGATTCGTTTATTTACTTTTTGAGGAAATCTCATAGGTACTTCCGAAAAATAGGTTGAAGTCGACGAATAATAAGTCATTGAATCTCGTCAGAACTTAATACGAATAGACCTTGGCAAACAATTATATTTACTTCATTGATAGGGTGAGAATTAATTCATCGTCCAAATTTTTTTCTAGGTGTTTTCATTCAAATTAATTCGAATCTAATTACATAATCGTTTTCACGACAAACGTTCATCCCAGGTTATTTATACTTCTTCTTAACATATAGGTTAAAAAATTCATACTATTTAATTCAAAACCTGTAATCATCGTTTGACCTATGATAAATCGAATGCTAGGTATAAGTATGGGAAAACGTGCGTCTCGCTGCAGAAATAATTTTTCAAGATCATAGGAAATTTTTAATAATGTTCATACCGAATAAGGAAGAACAAGACGCTCGTACAGATTGGACTGCGATGAACTTGAAAATGCCTGCGGTAATTTTCATAGAAAGCTACCCACATGATCGATATCTATCTACTACTCGCAATATAAGTCTTTTGATCGTCGAAAAACTGAAATACACATCCTTTTCATCTCTAATAATTAGTACGTTCGATATTCCATTTCGGGATATTCGAGTCAAAGACTAAAGCACACATAGGTAGCCCTTTTTCGTGAAAATTGGACGCCTTCGTAAGAAATAGTGTACATGCGAATACATACCAGTGCGTGATTCGAAATGTTATTCTACTTCCAAAATTGGCCCAATTTATACGACATTAACAATACAAAAGAAAAAAAACGAACTCAACTGTGTAGCAGATTCTATTCGCACACGCGCGGAAATGTTGAAAAAAAAATCGTACAATACCGGCGTCTTGAACGAACACTAATCTAACAGTACAGTGACGCGACGAAACCGGATTGATTCGAATTTATCTCGAAGCCCGGCACTTTAGCTTTGAAATTGGCGATCGTTCTTCAACGCCTATTTATATTAATGACGGGCTCCCTGCTGTCTCTCTACACCAGTAATTTACATATCTAGTCGTCTCCGAAATCTCTGTATCTTATCCGTACCTACTAAAATGTCACCCGTTTGCGAGCGAAGATCCGAAACACGTTTTCGATTCATCTTTTTTCACGATTTCCCTCCCTCCCACCCCTCCCCCAACATTTCCATGGTTGAATCTCATTCAGTTTTGTTTCGAACTACCACGAGGCAAGAAATTCAGTTTCACGTATTATTCGCAGGTCTGTTCTATAATACTTACCTTTTCGTCTTTCTTCGTAATTCTAATTTTGGAAAACCGTTTTCAGTTAAAGTATACGAGAGTTGTAAGAACAAAGTTCACATTCGAGATTATAAGTCTATAACGTGATGTGCTTTTCTAAATGTCACGCTCATTCCGTGGAAAATGATCTTTTTGAGACTGAAATGATACCGGTATCGACAATTTATACAACGAGGGCTTTAAAAGCTCACGTAGGTAGTCCGAGCCGCATTTATTTTCAATGAGTCTAGAGGCTACTCTCTACGAGCGTTTTTTTTCGCTCTCGCTTTTTTGGATACCTACCTACTTTTCGCAAGACGTCGTTACGATGGTCGCGAAGAATATTGTCGGTGAGAAACTATATGATACATTGAAATTGGAAACTGTAAATGTCACATCGTTTTTAAATACGAAGCATGTTCGAATTCCGAATTATGTGGACTCATTTTTTACTCGCTCGCAAATATCAATTCGCAAGGAGAACTACTACGCGATATAAGTGTATTGATCTACAAGAAAGACGTATCTCTTTGATTGATGAAAATTTATCGTTGGATCATATTTTTCCAGCGTATACACGCATCATCGACAATTTTGAAAAAAAAAAAACACAGAAATTTTTTGTAACCGAGGAAAGCGGTTTCAGACGATGAATGATAATCGTCAAGGTTGTTCTTAATGTGAAACAGGAAGTTCTTCAAAAGGGAGTTGTATTCGATGGCCATAATTATGCAAAGCGAGAAAAGTCTCTGCCAATTTGAATTTATGAACGTCCAAACTTGAAGAATAATTTACACAGGTACGATTGCAGAAGAGGACAAAGAAATAAAATCACGATGAAGAAATATTGAGCTTTTCTAGGTACGTATTTTCGGATATCTTCGATTTTGACGGAGTGCGTCTAAAAAAAGTGATGTTTGGTCGAAATTCGAAGAAGTACAGACATACTACTCTGAGTCATCAGTATAATACTGTCTAACTCTAACAGAAGTACCTCTGGAGGAAGAGAGAAGAAGTTGTTCGATCAAAAGGCAGACATGAATTGGCGACGAAGTACCCAATGCCTATAAATTGCGACTTTCTGGTAGCATCCATTTGAACCAGGAACTGTTGCACACTATACTTGAGTCCCAGGGCAACCCAAGAAGGCAAACCCATCTGGGTGTTGCTCCGCATGCCTAGGCAATGCGTTATTTAGCTACAGGAGGTTGATGCTACCTTTTCCCGCTCATTCTCCCTCATATCTCCTCCTTATTAACAATTTTTGATTGCAGAATACTACCTATTGGAGTGAGATTGATGTATCTGCTGTAGAAAAAAGTAGAAAGAAAGAAATGCTGCGTTCTGTTGCAGATATGAACTGGCTGATCAAATCTATTTTCTACACTTCAGAACCCTCCCGGAAGCTATGCCCGTTGGTGATTAAGTGGTCAGCGAATGCCGAGTCTTCCTCACTGATCTTTAGCTGCCGACCAGTCTCTTCGATATAAACGCCCCTACAATCTCTACATTCTAATCTGTACATTGCACTCTTCTCATCCTCAGGAACACGGTCTTTCCACCCAACAAACAACCCTTTGACAGTAACAGGATTGTAGAACGCAGCCGAAAGCCGAAGGGCCTGTCCTAAGTGAAGGGAGAACTTTCCCAATAATCGGAGCCTAATCCAACGCAATTTCTCGCGACTCATAGAACGGGGGGGGGGGGACGTAAGTAGTAGACTCGAGGTGCTTCCTAATTATCTTCCTACAAACTATCGTGTCTATGTCCAAATGAATCTAGTTAACTCTGGCCAGATGTTATGGTTATTAACTCCTTCCTGAACGCGATTTGACTGAAAGGAATGTGGGTTAATCTATGGACTAAACTGGTCAACGCAGCATATTTATGAGCGACAGAACAGAATGACGACCCGCGGACTGAAACATCGGTCGAAGTATCTTTTCTATAAATCTCGAACCCAAGGACCCCATCTTTTTCGGAGATAGTCAAGTCCAAGAAGTTCATCGAGGAGCCTCCATATTCCAGAGTAAATTTTAGATACGTGAGATCTTGGTGATTGGTCCACGTACACAGCACGTCATCTACGTATCTACGCAAGTAGAAAATATTATTCAATTAAGAATAGATGGTCTAAGTTACACCCCGACAAAAATGGTCCAGCCCCCCCCCCCCCTTCTGTCATATAGTTCGGAGGTACGAGTAGAAAAGATGCCAACTTCCGAGCCTGTGACGTCAGGACCTGTTGACGTCATATGTCAATGAACCAAATCCCTTGCCATAATATTATATAATAAACGGGGGACATGAAAAGAAAATCGATTTTTGAGCCATGTGTTATACGATAGAAAAGGAAGTTGAAAAAATTGCTATTTTCAGACTATTTACACCATGACACTAACAGACTTAGAAAAATTTCAAATTCTTCAGGATTTCCATTTCAATTCTCAATAATAAAAACAATTACACCAATAGAACAAGTTCGCTGCATTCCTCGTTTAAGTGCGTTAAGGAAGCCGTAGATTTATCTGAGTCCTCTTCCTATCATATATTTTGGCAAGGGCTTAAGAAAAATTACGATTTTCGATCCTGTGACGTCACGATCTGATGACACCTTAGCAAATATGGTCCAAATCCCCCTCCTATCATATAGCTCGGAGTTGGGACTTGGAAAAATTTCGCCTTTCGACCCTGTGACATTACGATCGAAATTTTTCCTAGTCATTTGCCATAATATTATATGATAAAAGTACACACATATCCCTAAAAATTTGATAGGAAAATGACTTAGAAAAATTATTATTTTCAGACTACATACACAATGACACACCAGACACCGAAAACGTTTAGATTCTTCAAGATTTCGATTTAAATCCTTAATACTAAAACCAATTTGACCCGTAGATCAGGTTCCCTACGTTCCTCGTTTAACTTCGTTGAGGAAGCCGTCGTTTTTTTAAGTCCCTCTCCTATCGTAAGTTATGACTCGAGAGTCGAAATTTTTTAAAGTCCAATCCGTGCTATGTATGATAGAAGGGGGACTTGAACCATTTTCGCTAATAAAGTTTGACTTGGACCATTTTTGTTTTGGTTGGACACCACACGGCGGACAGCAAATTTTTCGAAATAACCCCATAGAACAGGTTCCCTGTTGAAATGTTGCAGACAAATGAACTTAGAATGAAGGTTTTCAGCAGCAGACATCATTATGAATACAGTCTGTACAAAAGCAGAATACATACACATACATTCTGCTCCAGAATAATAGGCGATTTTTTGACGTGGAACACGTGTTGTATATCGAGGAGGTATTTCTGAAAAATCGAGCATAATCGAGCGACAGATAAAAACGACAGATTTAAAAACGACAGATTTTTCATAGCATCCCATGTTAGGTAGCAACAGATTTTAGGTAGCTGAAAAGGTAGGCCCCCTGGCGAGGCGCATAGACCTTTTCAATTCTAAAGATAATCTCACTTTCTTTGAGTTTCTCCTTCACCTTCCTTCAAAGAGGTAGGGTAAGGGGAATAAATGAGAAATTTTGTAACTCGTTCAACAGAAAATAATCAGTGCGAACGTGCGCGTGCGTCCGTGCACATCTCTACCCCGTGGGTGATTCAGAAATTTGCGAGTACACCCCGCATGGTGAATTCAAAATTTGCGTGCGTCCGTGCAAATGACCTTGGGACTTGGAAAAATTTTGAAATCTACAGCAAGGAAGGGGTCGAAAGGCGGAAGCCCAAAATATTTTATATCAGACTTATGCTAAACCGAGATAGGGACCGAGAAAGGGGGCGAACGGGCGGAGCGAGTGAGCCCGACGAAAGTCGATACCTCAAAATATTTCTCATAGAAGACTTAAATTTTCTCATACCATTCCAATACAACAGGGAGACAGGGGGCGAACGAGCGGAGCGAGTGAGCCCCACGAAAGTCGATACCTCAAAATATTTCTCATAAAGGCGATACCTCACATTTCTCATAGAAGACTTGAATTTTCTCATACCATTGAATACAATAGGTGATACCTCAAAATATTTCTCATACAAGACGTATACGACGCCAAGGTAGGTAACGGGGTAAACGAGTAATATCTCACGAACACTTGACCTAGTAGAAGCCTAGACTAAAATATTTCAAGATCACTGATAAAATACAAAAGACATGAAACATGATCTTCATTTATTTGGCTATGCCAGAAATTTTTTTGGACTCAGTTTTACCGCAGGGTACTTATACTCAACAATCATAGTTTCTAGATCTAAATCCATAAGCGCAATTAGAGAAGTAAAATTATAATATGAAACTCGAGGAATAGATAATCTCACTTTCTTTAAGCTTCTCCTTCTCCTTCCTCTAAGAAGGTGAGGTAGGTGGAATAAATAAGAAATTCATAGTCTTATATACTGAGAAAGACATGAAATATAATCTTTATTTATTTGCCTATGCCAGAAAATTTCGAAACAAAGAACATGTTCCACGCCTTATCTATTCAGTTTGACTAAAAGTAAATCAATTGGGGGGGTCCAGGGGGGCTGGCGAGGCGCAGAGCGCCGAGTTTTCTTTTTCTTTTCTTTTAACAGGGAACCTGTTTTATGGGGGGCTATTTGAGAAATCTGCCGTGCGCCGTGCGCCGTCCAGCGAAAAACTTGGAAAAATTTCGACCCTCGAGCCATATATGATAGGAGAAGGACTTAGAAAAATTTCGACTTTCGAGCTATATATGATAGATGGGGGACTTGGAAAAATTTCGACTCTCGAGCCATATATGATAGGAGAGGGACTTGGAAAAATTTCGACTCTCGAGCTATATATGATAGGAGGAAGACTTAGAAAAATTTCGACTCTCGAGCTATATATGATAGATGGGGGACTTGGAAAAATTTCGACTCTCGAGCCATATATGATAGGAGAGGGACTTGGAAAAATTTCGACTCTCGAGCTATATATGATAGGAGGAAGACTTAGAAAAATTTCGACTCTCGAGCCATATATGATAGAAGGGGGACAAGGAAAAATTTCGACTCTCGAGCCATATATGATAGGAGGGGGACTTGGAAAAATGTCGACTCTCGAGCTATATATGATAGGAGGAAGACTTAGAAAAATTTCGACTCTCGAGCCATATATGATAGAAGGGGGACTTGGAAAAATTTCGACTCTCGAGCCATATATGATAGGAGGGGGACTTAGAAAAATGTCGACTCTCGAGCTATATATGTTTTCATTACATCCAACCAGAAAAAAATTATTAAAAAAAAAAAAAAGAATACGAGGAAAAAAATTATACCCATGCATAAATGTATTAAAAAAAAAAAAGTAAAAACAATAGTACTCCGACATAGCAATCCGTTGTAAGGACTGGAGCCGAGTTTGATTTCTTGTATCATAAACTGAAAAAAAAAAAGAAAAAAAAAAGAGTGTTGGAAAGAGGAGTACTACTGGACCTTACCTCGAAGGAAAAACGGAAAAAATGAATTGAATTTAAATGTTGATGGAAGGAGGTAGGTCAGAGATAAATTTGAAAATGTGTGAGAAAATTGAAGGGTTTTCTGTTGATAGGAGGTCGGTGGCTTTGAGTGGGGTAGCGAATTGTAGATTGATGGCTTCTTTTATAGTAAGTTGCCGTCTGCAGTAGGTATCACGAGAGTACTTTTTACGGGGTTGCGCAAATACATAATGAATTGAAGTCTTTTATAGATAAATAGGGATAAAATAAGATCTCCCGAAGAAGATATTTAGAGGGTAATATTCATCGCAGTCGTTTGCAGAAAGAATTGGCCCACTTGTCTTCTAGTTTCTGACCACAGAATTAAGATGTCATTTACGTATCTAGCCCAGTGTTTGATCGAGTTTTTGAACTTGCTGCCTTTCAATATCTTGTTTTCCGAGTCGTTCATGATCATCTCTATCGCTAGTCCTTTTCCCTGGCCATAGAACGTATTATTCAATCGGCAGTAGTTCTGGACTACGCTCTCTCTCTCTCTCTCTCTCTCTCTCTCTCTCTCTCTCTCTCTCTCTCTCTCTCTCTCTCTCTCTCTCTCTCTCTCTCTCTCTCTCTCTCTCTCTCTCTCTCTCTCTCTCTCTCTCTCTCTCTCTCACACAAACATCATTATTTTTGTAGATTAGTACAAATACCGGTATAAGTTCGTTGTATTAACAGGGAGGGAACCTGTTTTATGGGGGGTTTTTTGAGAAGTTTGCCGTACGCCGTACGCCGTGCGCTGGGTGCCGTCCGGCAAAAACTTGGAAAAATTTCGACCCTCTAGCCATATATGATAGGAGGGGGACTTGAAAAAATTTTTACTCTCGAGCTATATATCGTCGTTGGATCGGAAAAAACCTCCTATGTGGGAAAAATAAAATTTTACAGGAGAAGCAAAAAACTGATTATTTTGCGAAAAGAAGGCCAAAATACTTCGGAAACGTCTCATTAAATGTGGAAAAGCTTCTTTGGTACAGTAGTAACAAAAAATTTTCAAAATTCTCTAAAATACGGCGGTATTGGGCGATAAATGCACATAGGAGGAATTCCTGGCCCTAAATATTGCACATAAGAGGTTTGCTCTGCACATAGGAGGTATTCGAGACCAAATTTTCTGGATGGTGCACGTAGGAGGTATTCAAAACCGCTCCTACCGGCGTAATTTTGAACTTAGCACATAGGGGATTTTTCCAGTCGATGCGCCTTGAAATTGCACGTCCAAAGATATAAAAAAGTGCATTTCTCAAAAAATGGTACATAGGAGGTTTCTTCCGATCCAACGACGATAAGATAGAAGGGGGACTTGGAAACCCTCTAGCAATATATTTTTTCCAAGTCCCCCTCCTATCTTATATAGCTTGAGATTCGAGAAAAATTTAGACTCTCGATCTATACTATACTAGACTTATAGTAGAAATAGGCCTTCTTTATACTAGTTTCATCTAGGTCTAGGCTTCCTTGAATTCTCAATACCAAATCCCATATGACTCATAAAACAGGTCCTTTGCGTTCCTCGTTTAACTTCATTAAGGAAGCCGTCGTTTTCTCTCAAGTTCAACAAATTCTTATGTAGAATTTACCGCAGAATCCGGAAAATAAGGTGAAAAAATTCCGAGAGGTCCCTCAGAGGGGAGAGGACTCACACCCCTAAAACTCAAAGTAAAAAATATGCCTTTTTGAGAAAATTCAACGGATTCTTGTGTGGAATTTACCGTAGAATTCAGAAAGAATCCTGAAAAAATCTCATGCCTCTTCGAGGGGGCCGGGAAGAACATAAACTTCTTTGGAAAAATTTGTAAAATTGTCGAATTACATTTTTATATCTCATGCAAACTGCGTTTCTTACCTAACACAATTCGTACTATATTATGAGTGTGAACTCCAAGGAAATAATCAGATGAAATTGCTCACTTGTCAGAAACCACCCTCCAACAATATCGGTGGTATTTCTGTTCATCAACCTTTCGTTAGTTTGCCCCGCGTGTATTGTGATTGAAATAAGTCTGTACGAGTACGTATTTTTGTCAATTTATTCATATTTTTATACTTCTTTGTTCAATTTAACATGCAAAAGTAGGTACCCAATGAAAACAGGTGGAAGCTGTGCAAAATTTTATTTCGTAAGCTCTTCACTAAATATCCTCTCTTCGGTACTCGCAACTCACACTAACATCTCAGTTTTTAAAGAAGTACAAATATGGAATTCCTGACGCCTGATAATTAACAGGCAAACTTTAAAAATTTTCACTGAAACCTAAGCAATTTTCTTATCCTAGCTCCAGTTAAGGTCAGCATTCAGCAGAATAAGTTAGGATTTACTGTTGTCATTAGGTTGTACCTTTTTTCTTTTTTTTGTGTATATTGTTCGAATGAGGTACCTACTTAATTCTTGCGTACCGTTTAATCTATTACGTACACAATCTTCGCTCCGAATTCTTTCGTTTTTTCTTCGAACATCAACGTCATCTGTGATTAGTATTGAACTTTTTCGTTTTCAAATTTACATCTGTCTTTTTTTATTTTACTGTGCTAATATGACCAGCGATCTTCACTTAGCGAATTTATGAGTTCAAATACATTTGAAATTAAGAAAAAGGTACTTATTCATACTGATAAGTTATTATTGTGTTGAATTTGTACAATGTTACTCAACAACTTAGTCGTACATATATGCACGAAAATATACAAAGTAAGAAATACCGAACAATTTAAGATAAATTTTCATTTGACATCTATTTGGAATTAATTTTTTCTGGGTTGCAACATTTTCCCGTTTATGTAATCCTTTTTAGTCATTTCTTAGAGCGGGGTCCGGTCAGTTGTAAATTTTTTTTCTCCTTGCATATCGCAAATTGTATATGCGCGCATGTTTCCAGATATATGAGATTCGTACACACTTGCCCATGAAAATCAATCCAACAATTAAATACGTACCTATCAATTCCAAGTGTTATTTTCTACGTGTATTCTTCAAAAGTTTTTTTAGATTAAGGTGCTGTCCTATACAAATCCGTGGGGGAAAACGAGAGAGAGTCGATCGAATAGCAAATCACGGTCTATACATTATTTTTTATTTTTTCCACGTCTCATGGAAAGTTTTTTCTTTGTTTTTCTTCAAAGAAGATGAAATAGAACTATAACTTTTCAGTATTTTTTTATTCACTCTTTCTTCTCTTTACTACGAGATAAAATTTGCATATGGTGTACAACGCATGCAATTGATAAAAATCATTTTACCGTCATAAAAATGTAGTACTACTCCATAAACATTCAAGGATACCATTTGGCCATTTTCATATTTTGAAAATATAAAATACTTATCGTGCTCCCCGTTATACAAGTATGCACACATTATGTTTTGTAATGATATTTTAATATTCTCTGGTTGCTTAAAGAAACATTTTATTCTCATCGTTAGTAAATAATAACCAAGCCTATGTAATTTATACTCCTGTATTACAATATTTTCGACCTTTGCTTACGATCATCATTTCGGTCTTAGTGGTATTGATGTGCAAGACATATTTTTTGCTGGCTTCGCTGACTCGGTTCAGTAACATCTGGTGGTCGGCCATTGATTCTGCTATGGAAGCCGTGTCGTCCGCATACATAATGTTATTGTTTATTTCCTCTCCGATCCACACTCCTAAATGCACACCTGGAACTGGAGGGAGTACACATTGACCTGGGAGCCTGGATAAACGGGGACATAAACCCAGTTGAGAAGATTAAAATCCGAATAGCAATGGCAAAAGACGCCTTCAGCAGCTGGTAACGTCAAGGGATCTCCGCATACATTTAAGATTGAGAATCTTAGATGCTATGTCTGGTCGAGACTGCTTCATAGCTGCGAAACCTGGACCCTGAAGACGGCGCTATGGTGAATGAAATCGAGGAATTTGAGATGTGGTGTTACCAACGCATGAGGGAAATTGCATGGACGGAGAAGGTACGAAACACGGCGGTTCTTGAGCGTATAGAAAAAAAGCACGAACCGCTTACTACCATTGGGTCACATACTTTGCGGACCTAAATAAAAACTACTGCAGACAATCAGGTATGGTCGAATAGATAGGTCAGAAAAATCTCTCCTGTTTAAAAAATATAAGATAATATGTTACCAGATACCTAAACTCTCCCAAGTAGCGCGAATTTTGAAAAAAAATGTAAGCGAGTTATCAAAATGACAACTGCCTCAAGTCCTTTGGATATACAAATAACACAATATGGCGATAGTGAGAGAGAGATAATCTTTTAGGTTTACTCGGAAATTGAGATGGTTTTTGATACTGATATTTTCGAGAGGGCCAAAAGGAGAACTCGGCAAGCTTTTTCGATTTCGAATCAAAATTCGAAATGAGAAACGTCTGATGATTTTTTATTGCGAAATTATCGGTGGGTCAGGAAGAGCGGCGCTTTGGGATCTCTCAAGGATCCCCTTGAGTGAGGTAGCGTTTAATAAGGAACTCGTGACGATAAAGCACTTGGCTAGAGTGAATCAGGTCAAAGTGGACATTGACCTCATGGTCCGTAGGAGACTTAGAAGAAAAAGTCTCGACTCAACTACCTCCCTCCCCCGCCAGTTGCATCTTGATAGGCGTAAACGGTGGATTAGGATGCCGTTTTTGGGGAAGTTTTCTTCGGAGGTGAGCCGTGTCCTCCGTCCCTTTGGTTTCCGACCGGCGTTTTATAGTACTAATACGGTGAAGAGCCTCTTGGTCAAGTTAAAGGATCCGATCCCGATGGCCGAGAGGGAGGGTGTTTATAGGGTGGCCTGTGGTGATTGCCCGAGTGTGTACATAGGGATGACTAGCCGTCAATTCAAAATTAGAGTTGATGAACATAGAAAAGCATGGGAAAAAAGAAAAGTAGGGGAGTCGGCGTTTGCTGACCACTTAATCGAATGCGGTCATAGCCTCAAAGAGGGATCTGAAGTTCTCCTCCACAGGGAAAAATCTTATTTTAGGCGCTTAGCTTTAGAAGAAATTGAAATTCATCGTCACCGAAATATTAAAGACATTACCGTGGTGAACAGGTACATTCCTGAGGAGGGATTGATTGAATTAGTCTATGAGAATGATTCACATTTCGATGACTCGCTGGTTCAGTCATGACCTCCTCGTTCGTTGTTTCTTGTTCTCGTTGGTGTTGGGTTCAGTCGCTTTCTATACCGTGAGAATGACTGTTTAGTCGAAAGCGCTCGGTTTGTTTATATTATTGTGCGGTTCTTGTATTTGTTTTGTTACTCTCTGTGAGCATATTTCTCAGTTGAAGAACCCGTGAGTTTTTTTATTCTTCCCCCTCCTCCACCAGCAGCATTGTCTATTCTACAGTGATCAGCCGCTATGACCAGTGACCCGCGTCTAAAGTTGCAATACAAGGTACGAATGTAGCCAATTGCGCGAAGATTCTTTCACCTCATGGAAGATTAAGGCTTCGTTAATCGAACCACTTATTTCGAGGCTATTTACGCGGAGATTGAAATCCCTGCTCCTTATAGATTCGTACAAACTAATTTAATGAACCTCACAAAAAAAGAGCACAATTCAACTTTGATTTGTACAGTATCAGGTTGGGTACCTACCCCATTTACAGGATCAAATTTTGAATTAACGGTACACAATAACGAAATTACATCAAATTGCTTAATTTCATTCTTTTACGGTACGTTTGTTCTCTTCTATTTAGTTCTCTTGTCGTAAAGCGTATGCCTAACGTTATAAAGGACATGAAACTTGAGTGCATTGGTATAATGTCTATTGACCCTGAATCTATAAAATATCACTCAACCTGCAATCGTCGCAAGTCTTGTCACGATTATGATCGGGTGAATTCGATCAGTAGTTAATCTGAATTTGAAACATCGCGTAAATATTTTCTTATTTCTAAATTGAGAAAGACTTATTTGGAATGTTTTGTTGGGTTTGCTGGAGTAGATCTAGAAAACGGACGATTAAGACTCTTTTAAAGTTTGATTGAAATTTTTTTCAGATATAATACTAGGTAAGGATTCTGACCATGACTTCTAATAGCGTTTGCAATCTATAACACGGCATCAGCAGACGAATAACTCTCTTTGTAGATGACAAAATCTCAAACTAGGTGAGTACGGGCTTCATAAAAATTAAAATGCAAATATAAATGTTAACCGGAAGAATAACTGCTAGAATGCATGGAATGATCAAGAGACCGAACCCCAATATGAAGTTTAAGAAGTCCTACGTGCCAAGAACAGATGATATAGCGTCAGTAAATCTAATTATTGTACCATCATGCGCACGTATTCACGTGAATCAAATTGGACATCATAATTATATTACATTTCGAGGAATTAACGTGCGAATTGTGTAGGTATGACTCATGACGAAACGAAAACACACGTGCAAAATTTCCACATTCTCTTTCATTACCTACTAATTTCATCGTATCTGACTAATATCAGCTAATGAAAAGAGATACACTTACCTACCGGAAAAACGTTCTCAAAAATTTTACGACCAGACCTTTATAATGGTCATAATAGAGTACACCTATGTGTATAATACTGCAAGTATTTAATCTACTTCCCTTCGGTACGTTACATAATACAATATTGTCGCATAATACTCGTAGTATGAAAATTTTACTACCTTCGTTTTAAAGATCCACTATTTATGTTGCGCTTGTTTGCACAAAACCTGCAAAATCTATCGTCGCCAACATCAACAAGACGATTTCGTGATGGTAAGCTATACTATAATGATTTTTATTGGAATATTTTCCTCACATGTTGGCAAATTCTTCGATAGCTAACTAATTTCTATCTCCTCGCTCGGTAGAATTAAAAATTTTTTTTCTGAGTTCATAAGCCATTAAGAAGGTACCGATTTAATGAATAGGTATAAGGCTGAGGCCCATCGCAAAGAGAACGAATAAAACGATAAAATTATTGCGGAGAATTCGTCGAATCGCTCATTACTTCTTGTCATTAACCTATCGTTGTTGACAAAAAATCTTAAATCGTAGGTTAAGCCAACATTCAAATTAATGCGGATAAGCCAGTGACTGTTTCAGATATGGGAAAAAATTGCTGTTCACGTGAAGAGATCTAAATCATCGTGTTTAATGACTGATGCAATAATTAGGGGCAAAGTACTAGTAAGAAATTATTCTTAAGTACCTATAGCGAGCGAAAATACAATGACTCCAGTTGAAAAGACTAAAATAAAAATCTTTTTCATTGAGAAAGTGAAATTCATGGTTGAAGGTACCTACATAATATATATAACGTAGCGACGTCCCTTTTTTGGAGGCATTGTAATGTTTGAACATCGTCCGTATTTAATATGTCACGTCACACAGATATATTCGTGAAGAATTTAGATTAGATTTGTAGTTGCCTGCTACAGTTAAAAAGATACAAAGAAAAAATATCCTTTTCCGCGGACTTACGCGAAACTGACAACAAAACAGAGTTCTCATTCAGTCTCCGACCTTTCACTCGATTAAATTTGTCAAAAATTAAATTATGTGCCCTTGTATGATGTTCAAAGAAACGACACCTACTAACCGTGTAGATGAAAGAATCCGAAATAAATACGTAAGAGGAAAAAAACCGACTCTTTCTCTCCTTGTGCGAATCACCGAATCACCACAGTTACCATATTGATAAGAGAAGATAAGAGAAGGAGATTGTAGAGAGGTGATAGTAAAGATCTATGATAAGCCAGAAGGGTATCAGAAATAGGCTTAGTTACCATCATTTCAAAAAAAAAAAAAAAAGAAGAAAAAAAAAAGAAAAACTAAATATGAATTTTTAAGCAAAAACTAGGCTAACTTCACCATTTTTTTTCAAAAAAATAAATGGTGAAGTTGGCCTAGTTTTTGCTTAAGAGTTAACGTATACTTCACCGATAAAATTTAAATCCGTAAATATGAATTTGTTTATTGAGAATTTATGCAATAGGTTTGTAAAGCTTTTAACGCACGTACAGTCCTAATCATATAAATTTGCAGTTCATCACCAATAAACTTTTTGATAAGTTCGTATCTCCAAATGAGAACAAAAAATCGTAGGAGAATGAAAGTATCAACTCTACAATAGGTACCTAAGTACGGATACAAGATAAATTTTTGCAATTAGCCATCTCCAGTATTTCTGTCTAATCTTCCCCTATCAGAGTCTTTTTGACCTATCTTTGTTCTTATTAGCCTCACTCTATCTCGGGTAACGCCTTCTCTTGGTCTAGTTTGCCTATGTTTAGTCAATCCCTACAAAGCCGTAGCCGAGGCATTCGTTTTTTGCGTCTCATAAATGAAGTCCCACAAATTTTTGACCAACCCCAAAGATACGAGATATCCATGTCAAAAAAGTACCGGTTCTTCAACAAAGTTGAACGAGGGGTGCAGGGAATCTGTTCCATGAGAAATACTTTGAAGTAATCGTTTTGAATTTGAGATGAGTATTTTGAAAGTCAAAATTTTTCCAAATCCCTCTCCTCCCCCATAATCCCCTCTCAACCTACATAAATCGAAGGTCGAAATTTTTCCAAATCCCCCGTATTTTCCGATGACTGAAGAACTTGAGCTAATTGCAAGTTTTTAAGAACTGGGAGGATTTGGAAAAATCTTGAAGTACCCCTACTCTCAAGTTATGAAATTGTAGTGTACGACAGCTTAGTCGAGAAACTGCTAAGCGAACCTTGCATATGCGGATGAGACACTCCTTGTGGTGAGCGCGAACACTAGAAAAGGAATATATTAAGATAGGGTAAACAAAGCTATTCACAAAGTGAAGGAAATAATGAGGAAGTGCAGTCTTCACCTAAATATAGACCAAAGAGAGGTGCTCGTCCACTTCGCTGTTCATGCATATAACTCCGGGATATGGAATGTTTCTAAGGAAGTCTTCAAATTAAGTCAAAGTCATTCATGACGTCAACGTAAAAAAATTGTGACAAAAAAGTGTCTTACGAAATTGTGACGGTTTCTTATTTACAACGATAATGAACCAAAAAAATTTCCAAGTCCCTAAATTAAGTCGCGGTCAGCGCTGTCTCAAGAATCCGAATAGCCATATAGATGGCCAACCTTTGGAAAAAGAAGGCGACAAGAAGAAGACATTGATGACGTCGTACCACGCCTCTCTCCCTCCCGTTCTCGTTGATATATAAGTATATAGCTGTCAGATATAAAAAGTTCCCAGGTAGTCCTCAAATTAGGTCAAGGTTATTGACGACGACATAGTAATGAAAATGGGACAGAGAATTATGTTGCGACCCTGAATTAGGTCAAGGTCTAACAAAATGCGACCGAAAATGTGGTACGAAAATTTGCCTGAGAAGGTTGACCTTACAAATATTTACCCTAGGAGCAAATTTGCTTTACGAAAATCTAAGCCTGTGAGCAGTATATAGAAGACACCACAAGGAGGTCGGCTTACACGGTCTTCTGAAAATTTGAGGTGTTTGCGTCTGTGGCCTTACGGCTAGGCCGTTCAAGCGTTTGAAACAATGACCCAAGAAGAGGACCTTAGTTTTCCATTCAAATTGGAACCTGTCTTGGACTACTATGAAGATACGTCGCTTCGATGATGGCAACGAGGTCGGTAAAACCAAACCGGCTCCTCGATTTCCGTTACACAGACGAATAACGCGTTTGAAGGGTGGCATCGTGCATTTGAGACAACTATAGACACCATCCAGGCGAACGTATTCCAGCTCTTGGAAGCCCTCAAAAAGCAGAGGTTCTGATGGAAGCGTGACACGAGCAGCAGTTGGCGAGTGATACCAGTAAAAGTACGAAGACTTCGCATTGAGACTGCAGATACGTGTTCTTTTATATGACAAGGAAACCAATGTTGTCGAGTATCTCCGAGGTGTCGTTCACAACGTTTCCTAGAAATAACGTTCTAAAATTCTGGACGATGGCTTGACGCTAATATTCATTCTTGGCTCGTTTTTTTAGGGGCAGAGTCCCTTAATAATGATGCTTCTGTACAGGTAGTCAAATGTATGCAAGCCGACCTCTTCTTGGTCTTCTCTTCTGAGTAACAATAATTGGCTCATATTTATTTTCGTGAGGCAAATTTTTTCCGGCAAATTCACATGAGGTAAATTTTTATCAGGCAAATTTTCACTGTACCACAGAAAAATATATCCCCAAAATTATTCGTGACGACGGTTTTTCATTATCAATTATGATTGACCAAAAAGTTTTTCCAAGTCTTTAAATTGGGTCAAGGTCATTGATGATATCATCGAACCAAAATCGTGATTGAAAATTGTCAGGAAGTCCTCAAATTAGGCCAATGTCCTTGATGACGTCATAGTACCAAAATTGAGTCACCAAATTGTGATTATTTTTCCAGAAACAGTGCCTAATCGATTATCGGAATTGACCCCCCCCCCGCCCCCGTCAACGTAGTTTCAAGCCAACGTAAAGTAGTGAGGCTTTCCCACTCTTGAAGCAGATTTCTTGCATTTGTAGATAAAGTTTTGAGCAGATGTATGACGACAGATTCCGGGAAAGGCTTCCTCTAGATTGAAGAAGGTGAAACAAAGGTTGAATTTAGAAAAGAAAATCGAGTTGATTTCTTAAACTTTCTCGACAACTCGTAAAAGTCGAGAGACTAGCAAAAAGATTGTCAAGCCGCGGGCGGATTTTTTGAAATTTTTTTTCGCATTATCGTCACGTCATATTATTATAGACACACTCTTTCGCCGAAACGCTAACAAGCTAATTGCTATTCAAATAATATTACAATAATAGTACCTAATAATGATTTATAGTTTTAAAATCATTTCGATGTAAGTTGTATGAAATAACGTATTTCTGTTTTGAAAAAATCAAATATCGGGTTCTCACTTTTTGTTCAAATGATTTTCTAGTTTTTTTTTTTTTTTTTCGTTTCCGTTTTTCTCAAAAGAAATACTGAATATTATTTTACATAACGATTCCGATAGATATGGTTACCTACTTATTTAATTTTTCTTAATTTGCATTTAACTTTGTGCAAATACTGTAAGGGATATTGATGCGCAACTTGTAAGATTTAGGTAGCTGATATTGGAATGAATTATCGTATGTACCGATATTCAATACACCTTCGACTTACTTGAGTGACAATTTTTTATTCGCAAAGATTTCCGTAAACAGTATCTGATTTCTTATGCTGGATAAACGCATTGAAAAGAGTGCAGATGTAGAGAGAACGTTTGAATTTTGAGGAATAATTAATTCCAGCCTCCAGATAAATTTCATTCACGATGGTACAATTTGTAATCGTTATACCTGTCGATATTATGATGTACATATTTTTTCGATTTTATTTACAAAAAATTTACTCTTCGAAGCATCCGCGATTATCCGATTGTGAGCTCGTTCTTCTATTGACGATTTTCTAATTTTTTTTTCTATACTTCTTCCGCTCGGTTTCCTTTTTGAATTTGCCCAAAATTTCGTACGTGTACCATGGAGTTTCCTATGTGTATAAAGAAGTTTACAACGAACCGACCTAATATCGACAAATTGTTATAAAGATAATATTAGAGTTGATCTTCGAAGTACTTTATTAAAATTGAAAACAATATAAGAGAAACGTAGGTATTCTGTGGTGATGTAACGACTGGTAAATTCATTACCTAATATATGTAGGTGGTAGTTCCACGAAATTACGTACTTTCTCTATATACTGTAATAATTTTCGAAATTGAAAATAATGAGATAAAGCAGATAGATGGATCAAGGAAACTTTAAAAAATAGAAAACCCATTTCAGTATTGATTTTACTCACGGAAAGTGTGTATCGTAATTTTTTCATTAGGGTGTAGAAAAAATAAAGTGAGCATAATATGAATATCAATATAAAAAGATATAAACTTGCGTCCTATACGTAGTATCTACCGATGCAATATCAACGAATGTAGTCAACATAAATGGATTACGATGTCGTCGGGAATCATTTATCAGTTGTTCACGCGTGGAAACAATCCCAACACGTCCTTAGTATCTATCAGTGTATTTATTTTTTCGCACGTACGATGAATATAGGCTTGTATCGACCGTCAAGTCATGAGGGCATCCCGCAGTGATCCGCCCCCCTAAATAACGATGTACGGTACCATTGCACTGAATGTGACTTAATCGACGTCGTCGCATGAAGATTTACGTTCTAATAATTTTAATGACAAGGTGTGTCATCCAGCCCCTTTTCTATTTGAAAATTTTACAAATTTTTTCATTTCAGCCGTTTGTGCATAAAAGTGCTCTATTACGGCGCGTTCGCTTCCCTCTATAGCTATTTAGTCCATGCATCGGTCAGAATGCGTCCCTATCGTGCTACAGAGATGAAAGAATTAAGGTCAACTAAATATATTTTCTCCTCTAACCGATAGATACCCATCTTAAAAATGAAGAGACATTTTCAAAGAAACTGGAGAAAATAAAACTTTTAGGAAATGCAATTTTCCATGAATTGCGACTATTTGTGTTGTTGAATATTATCAAGTTTTGCTCCATGTTTCAAAATGTTCACTCTTTGCTCGCTTATATGAGTAGTCGATCCTAGCGCTGTATGTCCTAGATAACATGAACTGAGATTACAACATTTTAAACAACTTGTTTTAAACATTATTATGTTTAAGAATGAGGCTCCCTTTACGATGTTAAACGAGGAACGCCGAGAATCTATTCTATGGGTCGAATTTGAATTTATAGGTTTATTGCGGAAACTACTATAAAAACACATACTATCAATTCGACCTCAAGCAGTGTGGAACTGGATTGAGAAAACACCGATTTTCCAAAAAGAAAAGAAGGACGAAAAAAAGAAGGAAAGAAAGAAAGAAAGAAAATAATAAAAAAAAATAAATACATAAATAAATAAATAAATAAAATAAATAAATAAATAAATAAATAAATAAATAAATAAATAAATAAATAAATAAATAAATAAATAAATAAATAAATAAATAAATAAATAATAAATAATAAATAATAAATAATAAATAATAAATAATAAATAATAAATAATAAATAATAAATAATAAATAATAAATAATAAATAATAAATAATAAATAATAAATAATAAATAATAAATAATAAAATAATAAATAATAAGTAAACCAAAGTCTCCCTCCTATCTTATACGTATAGGTAGCTTCAGAAAAGAAGCAAAAATTTTTCCAAATTCATTTTGGCTGGACGTTGGACGTCAGACGCCGGATGGTGGATGGAAAATTTTTCAACAGAATACATAGAACAAGTTCCCCGTTAGGACATGTTTAAAACAGGCAAAATTGAGAAATTGCCTTTATGGGGATGTTTTAAACTAATTTTTAATTATAAACGCGTTTTTTGGCTGCTTTTCTGAACAAATTTGAATTGACCTCTCTGCAAAACAAGAGTCACTGAAATCGGATTTATGTCATGAGTCTCATTCTGCTAATTGTTGTTTTACAGTTACGTCAATTCAACTTTGCCTCCGACTGATTTTTAGCGGGGAACCCGCTATCTATTTTGTTAGGAGATTACATCCTCAGAAAACGTCCGCGTCCGCGTCCGTGAAGTTATTAACCTAAGGTTAGGTTAGGTTAGGTTACGGGACTTGGAAAAATTCGAGCCGTGAGCTATATATTATCAGAGGGGGGTTCCTACGCGTCTGCGTCTGTGAAGTTATTAACCTAAGGTGAGGTTACAATATGGGACTTTGAAAAATTGTTAGGAGATTACATCCTCAGAAAACGTCCGCGTCCGTGAAGTTATTAACCTAAGGTTAGGTTAGGTTAGATTACGGAACTTGGAAAAATTCGAGCCGTGAGCTATATATTATCAGAGGGGGGTTCCTACGCGTCTGCGTCTGTGAAGTTATTAACCTAAGGTTAGGTTACAATATGGGACTTCGAAAAATTCCAACCGAATAGGGCAGAGGAATTGCGGGTTTCCCACTGCCATTGCAACGTCTGCAATGGCTTCTAATTTTTTAAACAAAATAATGAGCTTGAAAGCACTGTCGTCTTAAAAAATTTTTTTACTTATACGACGATCGACGTTTCGAACGTACACACGTTCTTCTTCAGGATCGATAAATACTACAATGAGTAAAGCTATTAACAGGAACAAAACGGAGCAGCAGCACAGGGAGCGTGAAAGAACAAGACAACAGAAGCAAACTCTTGAGAACTGTTTCTCTAGTATCAACAAGGACGAACTACTTTTCACCCTGTCGTTCAGATTCATCGAGGAATGCGTCAATCGTCTAGATGTTAAGAAAAAGGAGGTCCATGTCAAGAAGTTTGATGCTTTAATGGGAAAACATAAAAAAGTACATCCTTCCCTCCCATCCAACTGGATAGTCAATCTCACAAACAAAGACATCTCTCCCTCCGTCAAGAAAGTGCTGCAATTGGGTCCAAATTTTGCTCATAAGAACGCAAAACCACCTGTTGATAAATTCATTGCTGATGCTGAACATATAATTTCGCAGGCTAGGACATCTGATGAACGGAAAACTGAGGTAAGACTACGGGTGGCAGGCTTACTCAGAAAATTGAATAAAACTAATTTTCGCAAAAAGAGGGAGGATAAGTTTATCGCCAAAAAGGATCTCAATAACACGAAATCCTTTCTGAACGATAATCAAAATTTATTCATTCTCAAAGCAGACAAGGGCAATACCACGGTAATAATGGAAAAAGAGAAGTACGAGCAAAAGATACATCAACTGTTGGATGACCCAGCCATTTACAAATGTCTGGCTAACGATCCTACCTCCTCAATCCAGAGAGAGAACAACGCGTTAGTGAAGGAGTTATTTGAGAAAAAGTTAATTGAGGCAGAGCTCAAGTCTTCTCTCACAACCTACACAGGGACTGCTCCGCGTTTTTACGGCTTGCCCAAGGTCCACAAAACAAATGTCCCGCTTCGGCCGGTTACATCGTTCATTGGAGCTCCTACCTACAATCTGTCGAAATTTCTTTCGAGAATCCTAGGATACATAGGTGACGACTCTACCAACATCCGCAGCTCTGGCCATCTCATAGAGGAGTTGGGGAAAATTGATGTGCGAGAAGACGATATTATGGTTTCGATATTATGGTTTCGTTCGACGCTGTTTCTTTATTCACCAATATTCCGATTACCTTGGCGATCCAGACGGTTGATAAGAGATGGCAGGACATCCTATCGTTTACCTCCATCAACAAAGAGATGTTTCTAAAAGCCTTGAAGTTTTGTTTAGAGAAGGGATATTGTTGCTATCAAGGCAAGTTCTACTCGCAAATCGAAGGTATGGCAATGGGCAACCCTTTATCGCCTATTGTTGCGGAGCTAGTTCTTGACAAATTATTTATGACGCTGAAAAATAGTTACAATTTTACTTGTTTATTTAAGTATGTCGACGATGGTTTGTTTATTTTGAATCCTGACCTCCTTGACAGTGTTTTCGAATCGTTGAACAGTTTTCATGACCGTCTTTGTTTTACTTTAGAAAAAGAAAAGAATAAAGCG
Source organism: Aspidiotus rigidus (assembly GCA_035079385.1). Taxonomy (NCBI): domain Eukaryota; kingdom Metazoa; phylum Arthropoda; class Insecta; order Hemiptera; family Diaspididae; genus Aspidiotus; species Aspidiotus rigidus. The sequence continues at coordinate 13,085,662 of JAVHKY010000003.1, read as the reverse complement.
ATCAATTTCCTGGATGTAACTATCGTTAAGAATCAAGACCTTACTCTTAAATTTAAACACTACAAAAAACCGACATACACTGGTCGAATTATTAATTTTCATTCTAATCAGCCGTTTCATTTTAAAGTTAATACCGCCAGAAACATTTTTAAGAATAGACTTAGTATTTCAGACCCTCAGTATCATGATGACCTTAAAGTAGAATTTAGTAATTTACTTAAATATAATAATTATCCGGACACTTTCATTAATTCTATTATATATTCTAACGTAACTAACCCCTCCCCCCTTTTGAATAACGTAAATACTGAAAGGAAAAAATTTTTTTCTATTCCTTTCATTGGTACCCCCAGTATTATGATAAAGAAGCTCCTTATGAGCCTTGACTCTAGATTTAACGTAACGTTCAGTACTATCAACAGAAATAATCGATTTTTCACTAAAGTTAAAGATAAATTTGCCCAAGGAGAGTGCTCAGGCCTAGTCTATGATATTCCTTGTAGTAATTGTGATTCTCATTATATTGGCGTAACGAGACAGTTGCTTCGTTGTGGAATAAGTCAACATAAAAGTGATGTAAAACTTAAACAAAAATGTACGGCCTTATGTGAGCACTCTCATGGTGAGGGACATCTTTTTGATTTTGAAAATGCGTCCATTTGTTGCTTCGAAAAGCATGGTAGGAAAAGAAAAATTCGTGAAGCGATAGAAATTATGAAATGTAAGGACAGTATAAACTTTAAAACCGACAGCTACAGGATTAGTAACTTTTATTCGCCAGCGATTTACTCGTATAATAATCGTGAGTAATCTACTTTCTTTCTTGTTCTTTCACGCTCCCTGTGCTGCTGCTCCGTTTTGTTCCTGTTAATAGCTTTACTCATTGTAGTATTTATCGATCCTGAAGAAGAACGTGTGTACGTTCGAAACGTCGATCGTCGTATAAGTAAAAAAATTTTTTAAGACGACAGTGCTTTCAAGCTCATTATTTTGTTTATGATATACTCGTCTGGACAAGTCCTTTTATTATTTTCTAATTTTTTGTAAGGTGAGCATACGTGGTGTCAATACTTCCATAATATACTGTGGTTGATACCGTGAATATGGGTCCTAAATTGGGATTTATATATTTTACAGTACTTCACTGTTTGCACAAACTAAAGTTTCAGTTTTGCGACAAATGAACTTCTTTTAGCTACAAGGATGACTCAGCTTAAGTTTAAAAAAGAAAGTAATACGTCTTCTCTACGCCAAAAATAATTTTTTTTTAGTAAATGGTGTCTCATGTGTTCGCAATTCTTTTCTGCGGTGTATTTTTAAAATGTTTGAGAACTATTAATGTCACTGTAGAATACTCGTGTGAATTAACGAAATCTGCAGGAGACGGCGTACGAGTAATTAATGGAGAAGAAAAAAACGTATGAAGCAAGAATATAATAGAATTGTGTAACGAGAAAGGTTCGGTGAGAAGTCCACTCAGCAAGACAAAAAGTTGGTCGTTCTATACATATACCATCTTCTGAGTGTATAAGACTTGATAGATTGTCCATTCATCATCAGTCCTCACTTGTTTCCCCCTTTCGTGACAAATAATAATTGTATCATTTTCCAAAAATTTTGCTAATGGAGAAAAGTGCTTTTTTTTTTCTGAAATCTTTACGTATTCACTGTTGTTAATAAATTGTTCTTCAGACCCGTTTCATTCTCTTTAGAAAGCTTCTGTTTTTCTTTTAGAATAATTTTGTGTAGGAATCTATGAAAAATTTGCGGCAAAGGAAATTCTATAAATGAATGATTGGTAAGTACAGAAAATGTGACGCGTAAAAGGAGTCAAGACGGTAGTTTTCTTGAGGAAAACACGGCCGGCGGCCATGAGGAAAATAAACAAGGAAAGCAGGGAATCTGTTTTAAGTCGTTGGTCAATACGGAGCCATAGTAGTGAAATTGCCGCTGTTACATAATATTGGGTTTTTGTGTCTACCTATTTTTTGTCAAGATATTTTCCTATGCATCCGTGTCCTGAGAATGGCTGTGGGTTCCAAAAGTTAGGTGTGTAAACGCCGTTTTTTGTCTTTCCTCTACGGTCAATAGTAATGTGTAACACCAGTTGTTCTTTGTACTTGTCTACCGTTCGACAGACCAGGTATGTAGGGTGTTTTTGCGCCAGCAGTGTGTGGAAAAGTGGTTGCCCCCATGTTGGTTTTGGTTTATTTCGAGTGGTCAGCTAGATTCTTTCTGGACCTTTCCATTATCTAGAGGTGTAAAGGTATTCTGTTCGCATGTGTACAGGCGTAGGCGCTCTCTCCACATAATAATTGAGTAAAAAACAATTATATTCTCGATCGTAGAAAATACAATCTATTTCTTTCTGTGTAACCGCTCCAAAGCAGAATGTATCTAATCAATATTACACGGAATCATCATATTATTCTATTATTTTCCCAGAAACCGACGCATTTTGTTCGTATAGGTAGTCATTTTATGAATTTTATCAAAACGGAGACATGAACGGAAAATAGATGAGTACCACTTCCGTATATTTCTTACATAAAAATTCGGCTCAAATAAATTGAAACGAGCATACTCGAGTAATTGAGAAACTGGAAATTATTCTTAAAACTCGATACATTGTCGTAGGCAGGCATCTCTAATTTATTTAGTAAATTTTCGTAATAGGATAGTTTTTCACCAGATGATTTAATTACATCATATTTCTTCATTAATTAGAATGCGAGAGACCAGAAGAGGGGTGATCAAGTAAAAAGATATTGTGAATCACAATTCTAAAAGAGTACAAGAGGAAAAATAATAATAATAATACGAGTAGAGACAATTAGCATACCTAGTATACAAAAGATGAATTTTAAAATCTCTAGTCTATAATTCTACACTGTTGAAGAGACCGTCAGAATCTTTCATGCATTCCTATTTATCAAGTTTACGTTATCTTACTGGCTTAAATTTTAATCAAAAACAAAATGAAAATCTCGAGAATTACATTCATTTTTTCCGTTTACTCGATATAAGAAGATGTACAAAAGAATTTAATCAACTGAGAAATATCTCGCTGATTTTGGATTACTGCACAGAGAATAGGAATAATGAATATAGCGAGGGGGGAGGAAAACTAACTTTAAATATTGTTCATTCCATTTCCTAAAAATTGTTCGTTTATTCGCGGTCGAGTGCTTGCGTTAGAGCTGTAGTCAAACAAGATCATGGTAGTCGGAATTTAATTTTCATCATTGAGAATTTCAAATTTAATCGCAAGTATGATCAATGCCTGACCAGTAAATTTTCGAAACAATATACGCGGACTTCATTTCCAGAATAATTCGAAAAGTAAAATGTTTCGTTCCTAAAATTCATGCTCGGCGAACAGGGAATGTAGATTACGAGTCGATTGGCGATGTTCATAATCTCTTTTCGAAAAATTTACCAAGTATAATAAATCATTTTCTGTCTTTATAGTGTCGGTATTCAACGAAAAAATGCGTCGTACTCATTATGATCGGGTTAATCTCGAGCACACACTGTGAGTAATAAGATACTCGGCGGTGCAATGCTCTAAAAAATATTCAAGAAAATTCGATGAAGATAAAAGATCCAGAGAGGAAAAATTACTCCAAAATGTACCGATAAACGTTTAATAACGTAATAGAATAAATTGATAAAATAAAAAGATTCATGTCTCTATGAAAGATCCACGCATTTAACAACGGAAAATCGGTCGTTTGACTGAAAAACGCGACACGAGTAGGGCGGCGGCGGCCACGGGATTAAAGAAAATTACGTGGAGTACGATTATGAAATGTCAGAAATGTATTTTTCGTGGCTAGCAGGCAACATACAGTCTGCCTCAAGTTGAAAGATTCCCGCGATACCGGTTTCCTTGCGACGAATAACTTTTATCGTAACTAATTGTGAGAATCTTATTCCACATGCACACCTACTTAAATCTTTATTGCTTTCGATTCTCGCTGATACGCGTAAGATAGAAAAAAAAAAATAGGATCACAGAGTCATCTTCTTCTATGAACCCACCTATAAAACCGATGAAATAGATTAAATCGGATATATGTGTACTAGTGTATATAGGTACACTTCATTTTGTCGCAATTTTGAAAAAATAGATACTAAGTAAGTCTACATAATTTGGTTGATGAGTAATCATTAGAAAGTCTTATTTTGCCAATTTTCAAGTTCGAATACACAAAGAGGTGACCACAGATTAAAATCTGTCCGGGATTTAAAAAAAAAAAATACATAGGAATACAAGAAGTTTAGCGTCAAATCTCGTAATTCTTTGTTTTTTTATTTTAAAAGGTCACAAAGAGGTAATATTCGCGAGTTCACGAACTGAGGATATAAAACTTCAAATTCTCTCTAAATTGAAGAAGAAGAAGAATGTCACGGCAAATCGACCAAATTCACCGCGCTCCGTCCATATTTATGGAAGGTCTTCCTCAACATTTTCGAGGGTTGAGTCGGAATTCTAAAAGTTTTTGCTGTGAAACTCAAGCATCGAAAGTTTTAATTTTCAATACTTCGTTACTTGAAAATTAAATGATAAAAAAACTGCATAATTGAGGCGAACAGAAAACATGGTTTAAGGGCAGATTTTTCGATTCCAATTTCAATTTTGAATGTCTATCCCGGTAATAGTCGCCATGTTTCCTAGTTTTCCATCTGAATTATATACTTATTTAAAGCTTGGTGTTTAAGGAATTTTGTAAGTTCCCCCTCCACCTCATACACACGACTCTAAAACCGAAACCATTCCGTTCTTCCAAAGTCCAACACGAATGCGCGCCATTAAGTCCTTCACTAGTCAAAACCCAGGTACGAATTTAACATTGGTTCCTTCTAAAATCCTCTTGTCGAGACCTAGACACGAACTCGTCATTGGGTCCTTGAAAAATCCACCAGTTTACACCCAAATACGAATTCGTAATCGGTAAATGGAGAGCTGGACCCGAATTTGCCATTGGTTCCCCCTAAAATCCACTAGTCGAGATCAAGACACCAATTCGTCATTGGATTCTCGAAAATCCACAACTCAAGACCGAAGTATGAATTTGGCATTGAGTGCTTCTAAAATCCACTAGGATCGAAATCGGGATAGCAATTCGTCATTCAAGCCCAAACCTGGACACGAACTTGCTACTGAGTTTTCAAAAACCCATAAACCCAGACATGAATTTTCCATTGGTTCCTTCTAAAATCAAAATCCAATCACAAATTCGCCCTTAGATCCTTCTGAAATCTACTAGTCGAGACTCAGACACGAATTTGTCGTTGGCTCCTAAAAAAATCTTCAAGTCCCAACTCAGAAAGGAACTTTCCGTCGAGTTCATCAAAATCCATGGGTCTAAACCTAGACAAGAATTCGCCATTGGGTCCTTCTAAGGTTCTCTAGTCGAGATCTACACACAAATTCTTCATTGGGCTCTTGAAAACCCATTTACTCGAGACCAAGGCATGAATTCGCCATTGAGTCCTCGTCGACCTAGTTCCAAACTATTGTAACTCCGTTTTTTATCAATTTGCAGATTTTTGCATTTTTGTATCGTTTACACTGGAACTAGGCCGACGTCCTAAAGAAACCCAGTTAGTGATCTCTTAGCCTAACGTACAGTGTATTTAGTTTGCAAAATAATCAGAGACTTCCATACAATAGCAGATAGGCCATTGGGCCTATTTCGCTTCATGAAGACGACGAAATAATCATGCTCTGGCCATGACCTACTTTGGTTGACGTCATAGACACGGCCCTGATCTGGTTTGGATAATGTCATCCGATAGGAGACATAACTGATGAAACGTGATCCTTATTTTTTGTGTTGCGAAATGTTTCTAGCGGGAACTCGCTTTTCGTTCTATTGGGGGGCATTTTCAGGAAATTTTCTTGTCCGCGAACACAAGCGATCCAGAAGTTTATGACGTCATCATCCTAAGGTCATAGAACTTGGAAAGATTTCGACTTCCGAGCTACATATGATAGAGGGAGAACTTGAAAAAATTCCGACTTCCTCGCTATATATTTTAGGAGAGGTACTTCCCGAGCGGTCCAAGGTTGATGACGTCATCAACCCAAGGTTACAGGACTAGGTTCAAAAGGAGACTCGCGTGTGTGTGCAACTGGAAAACCAGGACGTGAAGGCTGCTCCTCATGTCCCCATCGGGAAGTGCAAGGCAGCGCAGTACGTAACCCAACCCATCCGTTGGACGTGAAGGCCTGCGATAACCTTTAGTGGTCATGAGGCTCAGGCAGTACGTAACCCCAGTTGCTAGATGTACTGCGAGGAGTGGATTACGCATGCAAGAGAGCATGGATGAAAACAGAGAAGATTGGTCAAAGAAATCGGTAGGAATCCCGAAACTGTACCCCCTGCTGTAGGTGCAGCTACCCTGTCTTAAGTCGACAGCCATGAAGATAGAAAAGGGAGATAGATAGGAAAGGTGTGCGAAAAGAGAAGAGTGATAGGATAGAGTGGTGATCAGTGATGCTAAGATGTGAGGGCGCCATACGCAGGGAGAAGTCTGTGCGAGCCCGCTGCTTTGTCGTTCCAGAGGGAGTGACTCCCCTCACCATACAAGTATGGTAGCAGCTGGACTTAAGGATGTGTCAGTTACTCCTTGCTTCCCACATCGCAGTGGGGAGGACCCTGATTGATATCCTTCGAGGGGGAAGTTCGCCTATACCACTTTTAGTTGACTATATTGGAGAGTGACAGCGACTATTTGCCTTTCCGCTTTTCAGCTTCCACCGCGTGCTGTCCGAAGCAATAGTTTCCTCTCCCGGTCGTAATCCCCCTCGCCACGGCAAGGCAGTGGTAAGACTTGAAGACACACCAGTTCCAAGACACGTTGTGTCCCCGCCAGTGTGCCCCCGGAGGGGGAGGCTACAGGACTTGGAAACATTTTGACTTCCAAATTATATATGACAGAAGGAGGACTTGGAAATATTTGGTTTACAATGATAGGAAAAAGATTTGAAGAAATTTCGATTTCTGAGCTTTATTATGATGAAGTAAATTTTATTCGTGCAAGGATTAATCGATACAAAAACAATGAAAGGCTCTACCCGCACATGTAAAACTGTATTTGTCAAAACAATTTTTTTAACGTTTCGACTACATCGTAGTCTTTTTCAAACGAAACGTTAAAAAAATTGTTTTGACAAATAAAGTTTTACATGTGCGGGTAAAGCCTTTCATTGTTTCTATATTTATTATGATAGGACGAGAATCTAGAAAAATCTCGACACCCGAACTATCGCGACGTACATTTCAACAATTTGTAATTGATGGAATTACGTAGGGACTTGAGTATCCTCATTCACACCCATGGGTGGCTCTTTTGCCATTGGGCACGAAACTTGTAAGTTCCCCGCTGGCCATTGCAATTTTTTTTTTGTTTCTTTTTTTTTATTCATTATGGTGAAGTAAAGTTTGCTTACTCTCTGAACTTTTTGTCTAGGTGGACTTTAAAATAGATAAGATTAGAAAAGTTTATCACGGCCCCTCCAATTATTCTTGAGTCTTATATTTTGAAATGCTGATGAAACAGTAAAAGGATGTAGAAAGATGAATACGTGAATGCAAATGAACAACGCATACATCAGTAGGTCATATTCAAGTATAGAATATTGTACCTACATATTATTCAATGCAATAAGTCTTATACGTGTAATTTGAAACAAGTCCAATTTATCCTAAACTAAGTAGGTACTTGATGTATTCTCATCAGGTATACCAAAGATACAAAAAACTTACCGGCACATTTGATTTGTGCTAATCTAAGGTATCAAACGTATAATATGGGTGTTACGATATAGTTAGAATAAGAAAATTATTAATTTGTCTGTTCATGATATTTGTTCAAATACCTATACTGAAATACCGAATACAAATGAGAGATTCAATGGTGTACCCGACGTATTCGCAAGTTACAATAAAATTTGACGATAAAGGTTATTTTTTTGAAATGCGTTTATTAAAGTGGTATATAAATGAATAATTCAAAAAACTATCAGGATATGAATGTGCAAAAAACCCCAAGTGAACGTGCGTAATAAATTATTAGTTCAGTCCTACGACAAAAACATAAGAAATTAATTTATTTTACGTTGACTGCTCTTTACACGAGGAGAATGAACTTCATTCTCGTCGTATTTATGTATAATTTTATATCGAAGTTGACAAACATTATATTCGAAATATTGGTTCATCGTCGTAGGGTCTTCGGGTAAAGTTTTCGGAAAAATCTACATATTCGGGGGGAAAACACCGAGTACGGGCAATAGACCTATTTAATTGTAAATGATAAAGGAGAACCAAGAAAGAAGATACTGACTTAATCGAACGGTACAGAGATTGTACTACAGAAAATTACATGAGATGAAAGATATAGAACAAATAAATTTCACTTTATTGACTATGGACATAATCATTATTTTTGTTCAAATAAAGTTGTTGACGACTTTTTCTGCAGTAGATCTGGAAAATAATTTTGAAGCTGATAGTTCAACACTTCCATCTTTCGGTCAGAATTTCTCAATTGTTCAAAATTTTTGAATAAAGCCCAGAATAACGACAGAAAACGAGTACACAGTTCGACCTGGTTTATTGCTCCATTGTTTTTTCCAAATTTGTTATTCCCAACCACGACCAACTTAAAAAGGCTTAACATTAAATCCGGATTTTCGCATTGTACCGGTGTGTAGAAAAATATGCTATTGCCTAGATCTGTTTCATGGATTTGTAAAAATTCCAACCCATGAGCTAAAGCCTACACATGCAGGAACGCAAAGGTTCTCAGCGTTGCACCAAACTCGCAGATAGAATACAAACGAGTCGTGAAGGTCACAAGCAGCCGAGCGTCAAAGCGCCGGTTCTTATCGATTTAGCAATTTTTTGCCGTGTAAACAATTGTTTTTTCGTTACCTTTAAGTCTATGTAGCGTCGTAAGAGTGGGTTCGCCTGACGAATTTCTGAGTCTCACGAATCAAGAAACCATCACGCCACCAGGAATTCGGTGTTAGAGAAAGTGGGGTGCCTGAGAGTTGGGTCGACGAACCTCTGAATTCATAACATTTTTCTAGTTGGTAAGCTTCCCGAAGAGGAGGAGGGTTGATGAAGGAAATCCTTTGAAAGTTTGGTTGCATGATAGTGAGAACCCAAAGAACCGTGTTTATTTTTAAATTTCGATTAACACACTGCCCTCGCCCCGAATGGACGTCGAATAGACTGCGACTTTGCTTCTTTCAAAGTCTTGTTCGGAATGGCGTCGATAAATTGCACGTCGACCTCGATATCAAGTCGCCTGAAATTGGCTGCTTTGGTGCCTTCTTTCAACAACCGATTTTTAATTTTTTGGGAAAGGACGCTCGTCAACTCCGTTGATGTAAATTCGATGTTCAGTCAGCCCCTTGCATTTTCTCCTGATTCGGTGATTGTGCTACTTGCGGACAGAATATGCGGTCGCAAAATTATATAACAAGGGCCATTGAAAATCTCAATTAGACCTGGCCAGTGCGGCAATGACCAAATCGACGGAATTTTGATATTGATTTTCAGTTCACTTGAAAATGCGATCTTCATCTTCCTTGGTAATCAATCAGTTCTGACCGTTCTGACCCGTGAGTGCTCTCCAAGGTTCCCGATTCTGTGCTAGGGCGACCGCTCTCGCCACGGATCCAGATTCCGTTTCTTTCTATCGCCCGTTTGTACTTCTTGTCAGTTGAGAAATTTTTGTTTGTTCATACTCGTAGTCATTTAATCGAAACAACCCCACTCTTACATTATTAAGTATAACTTTTTCAATATCTAAGAAATCTTGTCAATAGTGCGGTGGAGTAACGTAGTTATCCTTTCTATCATTCAAGTTGTAAATGGTAATTGGGATTTAAACTTAGAGTTTCATGAGTTGGTAGCCCTGCGAAAAAGGCTCTAGCCGGGTAAGGGGGGGAAAATGGCCTTGGTCGGAAAATTTTCCAAATGTCCGTCAAAATGTTGTCTCCAATGAGAAAACTCGAAATCCAAAAAATTGGACCCGTCCGCTCACCCATATGGGCTGCAGAGCCATTTTTAGGCCTAAAATCCAAGTGGCTATATCTCAGCCAATAATGATCGCACAGCGATGAAACTTGAGGACATTTTAGTATTATGTGAACGTTCATCCATGGTATTTTTTTCAAAAAAAACCATTCATATTTTCCCTAGTTTCTAGCTGTAACAAAACATCAAACTCGAATAACAAAAAAAAATCGGGGGGAGGCACCTGGGGAAAATCATTCATTTGAAGCGCCATACCCTCTACTACAACATACATGAGTACCATAGTCCTCAGTGAGGTGCAACATTCCCATAAAAATTAATATTATTTAATGAATTTCTGTGATTTTTCCATGAATAGCGGGGTGAACTATGACTGCTACCGCAATAGACCGCGAGAAATCAATGGTCAATGTTCGAGGTGAAAAATACGCACTCCTCCGGGAGATGAAATGAGAATGTTGATAGACCAAAAATATTTTTTTAGTATTTCGTTTATCGATTTGGTCAATTCTTATGTAATTACGTCCACCGCTGAGGTGGAGTACGTTAGATTAAGTAAAATAGTTGAAAAATTCTCCAGTCGCTGGAACAGTCTGAAAATAGTAGAGAAGTGAGAAAATCCACTTTTTCAATCTGGTGAACTGCGATTTTTCATATATCCTTCATCGATTAGGTAAACTCTTAAGTAAACATGTCCGCCGAGTTTGAAAAAAATTGTCAAAAAATTCTCCAGCCGCTGGAACCTTCTGGAAATGACAAGTAATCGAGAAAATTCACTTTTTCACCCTGAAGGACCGTGACTATTTGTATTTTGTTCATCAATTAGGTCGATTCACAAGTAAACACATCCGCCGTGTTTCAACAAAATAGTCAAAAAATTTTCCAGTCGCCGGAACGTTCTGGGAGTGACAAATAATCGATCAAATCCACTTTTTCACCCTGGAGGACCATGAGTTTTGGTATTTCATTCATCAATTAGGTCAGTTCTTACGTAAACATGTTCGCTGAGTTTGAAAAAAATAGTCGAAAAATTCTCCAGCCGCTGGAATGTTCTAGAAATGACAAATAATCGAAAAAAATCCACTTTTTCACCCTGGAGAACCGTGAGTTTTGGTACTGTGTTTATCAATTAGGTGAATTCTTGAGTACACATGTCCGCCGTGTTTGAAAAAAATGGTCAAAAAATTCTCCAGTCGCTGGAACGGTTTGGAAATGATAAAAAATCGAGGAAATCTACTTCTGTTATACGGATGGAAGGGAAATGATAGCGATAAGAGTTTTTCAGGTGTGAGTCCGCGGTGAGAGAATGGTTCTAGCCGCGCGGTGCAGGGGAGGATGCAAAAATGATTATTGTGTTATGCCAATCGAAGGAAATGATACCAAAAAACTCTTTTCGCTATCATTCGCATCCATGGGCATGACGTAACGAGAATTTTTATGAATTCCCCCGCTCATTCAAATTCCGGGTCGTAGTTGTTACAGAAAAATCTTTTTGTTATCATTTCCTTCGATTGGCATAACACAATAATCATTTTTGCATCCTCCCCTGCATCGCGCGGCTATCACCATTCTCTCACCGCGGACTCACACCTGAAAAACTCTTATCGCTATCATTTCCCTTCCATCCGTATAACAGAAGTAGATTTCCTCGATTTTTTATCATTTCCAGACCGTTCCAGCGACTGGAGAATTTCTTGACCATTTTGTTCAAACACGGCGGATGTGTTTACATGTGAATCGACCTAATTGATGAACAAAATACAAATACTCACGGTCCTTCAGGGTGAAAAAGTGAATTTTCTCGATTATTTGTCATTTCCAGAAGGTTCCAGCGGCTGGAGAATTTTTTGACAATTTTTTTCAAACTCGGCGGAAATGTTTACTTAGGAATTTACCTAATTGATGAAGGATATATGAAAAATCGCAGTTCACCAGATTGAAAAAGTGGATTTTCTCACTTCTCTACTATTTTCAGACTGTTCCAGCGACTGGAGAATTTTTCAACTATTTTACTTAATCTAACGTACTCCACCTCAGCGGTGGACGTGATTACATAAGAATTGACCACATCGATAAACGAAATACTAAAAATATATTTTTGGTCTATCATCATTCCCATTTCATCTCTCGGAGGAGTGCGTATTTTTCACCTCGAACATTGACCATTGATTTCTCGCGGTCTATTGCGGAAGCAGTCCTAGTTCACCCCGCTATTCATGGAAAAATCACAGAAATTCATTAAATAATATTGATTTTTTTGGGAATGTTGCAACTCACCGAGGACTATGGTACTCATTTATGTTGTAGTAGGGGGTATGGCGCTTCAAATGAATGATTTTCCCCAGGTGCCTCCCCCCGATTTTTTTTGTTATTCGAGTTTGAAGTTTTGTTATAGCTAGAAACTAGGGAAAATATGAATGGTTTTTTTTGAAAAAAATACTATGGATGAACGTTCACATATGAGTCGCGCTCAGCGAAACCATGTACTAAGTCGGGGAAAAAAAAATTCTGATTTTTTTTTTATTCGAAAGCAGAAGACCTCTTCTGAAAATTTCACCAAAAATCGTAATTTTTTTTTCCGACTTAGAACATGGTTTCACTGAGCGCGACTCATATACTAAAATGTCTTCAAGTTTCATCGCTGTGCGATCATTATTGGATGAGATATAGCCATTTGGATTTTAGGCCTAAAAATGGCTCTGCAGCCCATGTGGGTGAGCGGACGGGTCCAATTTTTTGGATTTCGAGTTTTCTCATTGGAGACAATATTTTGACGGACATATGGAAAATTTTCCGACCAAGGCCATTTTCCCCCCCTTACCCGGCTAGAGCCTTTTTGAGTGATCACCTAGCGGCAACCATAAGGAGACAGCAAAATGTGAACAGAGTGTTTTATGAAAACATACGTCCTACATTTTATTCTAATATCATTAGAAAATTAATTTTTCTCCAAATCAACTTGATAAATTTTTTTACTCTATTGCGACAAATTAAAGCTTGCCGTTTTCCCGTATAAAAACGCACGTGATCACTCAAATATTTGCCTGCGCGCAGAAAGAGAGGAGTGATTTTGTAGCGCGCTCTAGTGCAGGTTTAAATCCCAATATATTATAGTAAACAAGTACACCGTCTTCAGGCGCAGATCCAGACGATCACTTTTGGAGGGGATTTTTTTTACATTTTCTTCGATTTTTGGGGGTTTTAAAGGGGAAATTCCCCCATTCCCCCCGTGGATCCACGCTTAAATTTTTCTTTATATTAATCAATTAATTTTATTATTTTTTATTTCAATTATTGTTGTAATATATATAAAAGTAAAAAATATAATAATTACAAATATTTTATAATTATCAATTTTAATTATAAATATTAAAGGAATAATGATTATTAATTCGCGCCTACGTCTTCAATTGAACACTATTTTTATTCATCAATAGGGAGACCAACAGGGAACAATCCTCTTCATGACGTATCTGTTCACTGAGATTGACTAAAAATTGATTTTAGGGGGACCAGAACATGCTACACCTCCGCGAGCCATGCAGTGAGGGGTCGCGACTTTTAGTATATTATTTTAGATACCAAACCTGAAACATTTTCGTCAAATCTAGCTCTTGCACCCAAAATTTGTAGATTGACATATTTTCTGTTCGAAGTAGGGAAGAGATCATTTTGCCCAGAGAAGAGACTATGGACGGTAAAGAGATGAGAAAAAACAGAATGAAAACGATACCTACCTATTATGTTAAAAGTATTTCGATATTTTTATTCAGTCCAAATCTCGTAACATTTAAACGATTTCTAAATAAATCATTGCTATTCTTATTCAATTGGTAACAAAACATAATCAAAGAGAAGAAATTAGAATCCGCGAGGGCACGACCTCAGCCTGAGTAGTGCGGGAGGTGATAAATGATTTAAGCTCTTAATCGTTACTTTTTGGTTTCTAGATTTCTACAGCTACCAAAAAAATTTACATGTTAATTAATCAATGTGCCAACGGGCACCTGACCTCAAAATATTTACTACCTATATTGTTAGAACTTGAGGCGAACATTATTTTACTCATCATTATTAAAATGACTACCTACCTACCTATTATTATTGGATATTTTTATCATTTTTTATATTATTATTATTATTATTATTACTATTATTATTAATGATGACAAAGCATGTTATGACTCGATACTCACGCGTAATATAGGCATACCTAGGCTAAATTTTGATGCACTTTTTAATTCAGTAGCATATGAAATAATAAAATCCTATCGACAACTCAATGAAACTATCGAGGGAAATAAAAATTTGACTGCGCTCTCGTGTTGGTAATCAGCTGTCGAGTCCGTCATTTTTATTTATTTCTTTTTGATCGTCACTGTCGAACGTTCCGCATCACAGATGAAGAAGAGACGATCGGTCTTGGTTACAAGCAGGTAGGCACTGTAAGTAGGTATCATTTGTATGACCTTTACTAAAGTGGACTTATGTTTACAGCATGAATTTTTAATTCGAATACAATTATGACACTTTCCGGCATGTTATGATGTACCTACCTATTGTAGTGATTTCCTGGAGATAATAGGCTAGTTGGGCAAAAAGTGTAAAAAAATCAACAACTTCTGAAGAATGGTATGGCACAAACGTGAACGTCAAAAATAAGTACATCTGCCTACTGACTTGACTAATAATTAACAGATATTTCACCCCAGCGTTAATCACTAATCGAGTTCAAGGTAAGGTGTACCATCAGATCTATCTTGTTCGGAGGTACATACTAAACTAGTAAGTATGCATACGTAAATAAGTATCTACGTCATTCGACTTATTAGATTTATTTATAATTCTGTCTTTTTTAGTTTCTTTTTGGATTGAGTACATAGACTCACAAAGCCATCACTTATATAGCAGTATACGATTCACGAGAGACTCTTGCAGATTCCAACGAATGAAGGGTGCGAAGAAAAAATGAAGCCTAGAGAAAAAATTATTCATCATGAGTGAAAAAATAAGCAGGGTGAATACAATATCATACATATGTAATGAAATTCTATGGTTCACGAATATCTGTTAAATATTTATAGCTCATAAGTTACTATAATTTGAAAATGTGTTTAAATATGAGTTTCACCGGAATAAATCAGTTAGATAGTAGATAGGTACATAGGTTTTCTCAGAAACTGCCCAGGTACCAATGGAACCGTTGGATGCGATCGTCAGCCAGCCGTCATTTTAGACCCTGAAAAAGAGCACTTCAGTTTTGAATTATGAACCCGGATATAAGTATCTCCTCGTTTAGAACGTTAATGTCTCGATCGATGTATTGATTTTTGATCGCATTATAAAGAGAAAATAATGCCACGATTAGTTCTTAATGATGGTCCCTGATCAAAACTTCGAGACACTACAGTTTAGTTCTGGTTTTTAGAATCTTTCAAGAGTTATGAGCAATAAGTAGAGCAGTAAAAATTAAAAGGATCTCAAGTGTTCAATTCTACTCGTACATTATTAATTCGCTTACGAGAGTGCTTTTGGGCGTTAACGTACTCGTATCATAGTTGTATCGCTACAGTGGAACAAGGCCTTGAGCATTAGTCTTTCGACTATGACACTGTGATCTGATTAAATATACTACAATACTGCGAAGAGCAACCATATAAATTATGTTCCATACCATAGGAGGAACTTCTCACCATGCTGCGAATCAACCGATTCCATGGGGGGGGGGGGGAGGCTAAAACAATAATACTCCGACATAACCATCCGTTGAGAGGACTGGAACCGAATCTTGTATTAAGGAGTAGGTATGATTTAAGCGTTCTTTAAAGAGAGTAAATCATGAAATATATAAAAAAAAAGAGATTGGAAAGAGGATGGCTACTGGGTATTACCTCGAAAAAAAATAGAAAAATTGATTTGAATTTAAATTTATCTGGAAGGAGGTACCTAGGTCAAAAATAAATTTGAAAATGTGTGAGAAAATTGAAGGGTTTTCGGATGATGGGAGCTGTCGGCGGCTCTGAGAGGGGTAGAAAATTGTAGATTGATGGCAGTAGATAAGAGATATTCCTTCTGGCGCACTTACTCATTTCTCTAGCGCAGAGCACTATTTTCCCATTTAACCATTTCACCCTATTTTTCTTCCTTGGTAGTTCGGTAATTTCAGAGTTTTTGTTTCAATTCTGTATCAAATTTCTATATTTTTTGCTATAAATAAATCCCCTTCATGAGAGCTACACTCCATCACTCCAAAAATAGAATAAATTCAAATTTTTTTTTCTTCTGATACACTTACTCGTTTCTCTAGCGCAATCCTGAAGCGGAATAAATCCCCCGCTAATTGTAAGACCCTAAATCTCTAGGGCCTCTTCAAAAATTCTAGAAATTCTCCAATTTTCTGAATATTTAGATGTTTTTAAGTTCATCATGAGAATAAATTTTCTTCTTTAAATCTCTAGTTTTAATTAATGACTATTTCGAAGTATTTTATCCATAAGAAGATGATTTTTTATCGTTTGTTGTTTTCACGATCATTTCTATTTTTTTCTGTAGGTAGTTATTTTTGACTTTCTGAAACAAGTTTTTTACCCTCTTCAGTTTTAAGTGTATGTTTTTTTGAGTTTTTCAATAATTTCATCTTTTTGGATTCCTATTTCAATTTGTTTTTGAAATTCTTCCAATAACTCATAATTTATATATTTATGACCATTTAAATCAATAAGTATATTTGTGAAAATTAGAAAGACTTTTTTAATAATTTTCTTATCTTCAGATGAATAATTTAGAGTTTTGAACTTTTATCAATCAATGTTGAAATTTTTGCAAAGTCGCTATTAAATTCTTCAGCTATATTTTTAATCTCAGGGTATTCCTCAATAATATCATCGAAATCAACAAGATTTGTTACTTTTGCGTTTGCGTAAGTCTTCAAAAGATCCATTTTGCTTTATAATTTAACATGAAAAAATTTTCATTTTAAATTAACCTTCACTAACCCACACTAACCTTCATCATCTTTCACCATCATTCAGTTAAGTTTAGTTCACTACCTTCACTAAACCTCACTATCTTTCACTAACCTTCAGTATCTTTCACTATCATTCAGTTAACCGCTAGTAACTAAAATATAATAAGTACCAGAAAGATAGATTTCCAAACACGCAATTCACTAAAAAACATGAGTACTGATTTAGATATTTAAAACAGAATGAAAAGAAAAGAAATAAAAAAATTTGCTACCTACACTACCACTCGACTTGATGGAAAAAATATGATTAGTCTATCTTTAGTGAGTATGTGTCAATATAAATTGAAATTGATGTACCACCCAACTAGTTTTGAAAAAATTTAATGAACAACAAATTTTCACACGTTGAAATTGACCGCGCTGAATAAATTGTATCAGCGTGCATTATAACATGCGACCAGCTGTTAACAAGCGATAGTAAGACAAGAGAGTATAGGTTTGAGAGAGAAGAAATTATAACGTTTTATCATGCATTAGGAAGAGACCAAACTAAGGCTCATTATGTGCACCTCTTTGTTTACAAATAACTCGTCCACATACCTCTGTGACATACCTACAGAGCCTTAACCAACCGCGAGTTATAGGCCTAATTATTCTGATGTCAGACTTTCTGTATAGGAGAATCCATATTCTACAGTATACAAACTGAACTGAAAGGAGAGTTTTGTAAGACAATATTATTAATAAGACGGAGAAGAAATTATAACATTTTGCTACACGTTGAAAAGAGAAGAAATTCATGACAAATCAGTGTTGCGACTTTCAACCAGTGAACTCAATTTGTAGTATATGAGACTATATAGCTGGAATGCGCGCTGAAAGAAAAACGTGAAACAAAACTTGATCTGCGCTGAGTATAATTTTCTTTGGGAAAAAATCAACTCACACTTGGACTCGCAGATTTTCAATAGACAGTTGGGGTGCTGATACCGGTAAAAACTTGAAAAAAAAGGAAACCCAATCCTAGACTTCTGAATTTTCGATAGCAGGTAAAGGTTCAGTAAAGATGTCAACCAGTTTGACCCTCTTTGTGACGTTATCATCTCCCGTTGAATCTGCTTGTGAGGTCATCACCATCCGTGACGTCATCAGCTTGAATTTGGCTGCAATCTCGTCAACATCCGTGACTTCATTAGTTTGTGACGTCATCAACATTCCTCTCTTTTTTTCTCTTTTAGACTAGCAGATTGTTGGATGAAGTTGTGAGCAAGTAGGCCTGTAGCCTCATATACTGTATGCCAAGACTGAGAAACTCAAACTCGGCCTCACAAATTCCCATTGGTGGAATGTGGTAGAGTTCCGGTCAAAACATTAAAAATAGCAAAATTTTGAGAACATATGGAGATGGCAAAGACAAAGAGGAGAAAAGCAGTACATATATAATCAGTTAATCCCGTTCGATAGCAAAATATTATTCAATCTTAATGATAAAAAAATAGAACCGACCAATAGAATTGCGAAAAACCTGGTACAGCTAATAGAACGCAGTACATAAGCGGATCATCCAATCACAACGCAGTATATTTGTAGCCAATCATATCGCAGGATTAGTCTACAAAAACTAATGTTGGAGGCCTTGTTTCTCAGTAGCGATACAACTGATGATGGGATGTCCCCCGAAAGTAATTTTGAAAACAAACTAGTAAAGTAGAATATACTTGAGAATTTCTTAATACATATACCTATTTATATTGAGCCATATGGACTCTCTAGGACATTGATTATTGTTTGTTCGTTATAGACGTATTTTTTAGGTACTATTTCTGTACCTGTATTTCAACTCGGTGATATACCCAGAAATTAGTGAAGGGGAGGGTGTCGATGCCAAAGATCTGGGGACGAAGGTTGAAACAGATTTTTTGCAATACGTTATTCATTTCTCTGATTGATACAGAGCATCGCAACGAGTAAATTCGGACCCTCTAAGAGAAAGGGGGTCCCTCCTTCCTCTATTGTGCTATATCCTCCTAGGCTGAGCACAAAAACTGCGGTTCTGACTATTATCGTAAGAATTACGATTAAATACCCTTACATCACAGACTCCTCCACTCAGAATTTACTTATAACCTTATTAATACAATTTTATTCTTCTAATTTTATTGCTCATTTTTCCCCCTTCCCTCAAGAAAACATCTTTGAGAAAGATATTCCCAAGATCCTCCTCCATATAATCATCTACTTCGTTCACCGACCCATGCCCAGAAAATTTAGGGTTTTGCTAGTTTCGGATATGGGACCCTATCTCTCTTTCTAATAATTTTTGATTCGGAAATATAGTGAAACAGTCGTTCACACAGTGAGGCTTTTGGATCTAGGAAAGACAGGACTTTATGTTATTGAGTCTCACAGATGAGTTTTCAAAAAATAGCTCAAATATTGTGTCGAAATCGTGCCCAACTTCTTTCAAGCCTCACAATTCCTTCCCTGAGATATAATTGAAGAAGTTTATGAGGAGAGGAAGTTAAACTGAAAGAAAAACTCGGCGCTCCGCGCCTCGCCAGGGGGGCACTGCCCCCCCTGGACCTCCCCCACTCAGTCAAACTGAATAGATAAGGCGTGGAACACGTTCTTTGTTTCGAAATTTTCTGGCATAGGCAAATAAATAAAGATTATATTTCATGTCTTTCTCAGTATATAAGACTATGAATTTCTTATTTATTCCACCTACCTCACCTTCTTAGAGGAAGGAGAAGCTTAAAGAAAGTGAGATTATCTATTCCTCGAGTTTCATATTATAATTTTACTTCTCTAATTGCGCTTATGGATGTAGATCTAGAAACTATGATTGTTGAGTATAAGTACCCTGGTATAACTGAGTCCAAAAAAATTTCTGGCATATCCAAATAAATGAAGATCATGTTTCATATCTTTTGTATTTTATCAGTGATCTTGAAATATTTTAGTCTAGGCTTCTACTAGGTCAAGTGTTCGTGAGATATTACTCGTTTACCCCGTTACCTACCTTGGCGTCGTATACGTCTTGTATGAGAAATATTTTGAGGTATCACCTATTGTATTCAATGGTATGAGAAAATTCAAGTCTTCTATGAGAAATGTGAGGTATCGCCTTTATGAGAAATATTTTGAGGTATCGACTTTCGTGGGGCTCACTCGCTCCGCTCATTCGCCCCCTGTCTTGCTGTTGTATTGGAATGGTATGAAAAATTTAAGTCTTCTATGAGAAATATTTTGAGGTAACCTTTCGTGGGGCTCACTCGCTCCGCTCGTTCGCCCTCTTTCTCAATCCCTATCTCGGTTTAGCATAAGTCTGATATAAAATATTTTGGACTTCCGCCTTTCGACCCCTTCCTTGCTGTAGATTTCGAAATTTTTCCAAGTCCCAAGGTCATTTGCACGGACGCACACACCTCGGACGCACGCAAATTGTGAAATCAGGGTAGGGATCAGGATTTCGAAATTATCCCAAGGTCATTTGCACGGGCGCACGCAAATTTTGAGTTCACCATGCGGGGTGTACTCGCAAATTTCTGAATCATCCACGGGCGTAGAGATGTGCACGGACGCACGCGCACGTTCGCACTGATTATTTTCAGTTGAACGAATTACAAAATTTCTCATTTATTCCCCTTACCCCACCTCTTTGAAGGAAGGTGAAGGAGAAACTCAAACAAAGTGAGATTATCTTTAGAATTGAAAAGGTCTATGCGCCTTGCCAGGGGGCCTACCTTTTTAGCTACCTGAAATCTGTTGTTACCTAACATGGGATGCTATGGAAAATCTGTCGTTTTTAAATCTGTCGTTTTTATCTGTCACTCGATTATGCTCGATTTTTCAGAAATACCTCCTCGATATACAAGACGTGTTCCACGTCAAAAAAAAAAAAAACGAAAAAATCCAGTACAAACGCAAAATAAATGATAGCGTTACGTTTCCATCTAAAATAATAGATGAGGGGCACTAATGTCAGCAGCTTTTTCTTATGAACACTGCACTGATGAAAGCAGAATTATGAGTTAACCGAGAACGATTTAGATATGAGGGTTGGTTTGAAAAAAATATTTATGGATGGACATTGTCCTCTTGGGTAAAGTAGAACGTTCCGCAAGAAATTTTTCTGAACAACGTGAAGTAAAAGACTGATAATGACCATTTCCGTTTCACTCGATCGTAAACACATTTACCTATATTCTTGGAGAAAATCCTGTACTGTCTTTCCATCAAAATCTATCGAAAATGCAAATCGTACTACCGGAACGAGTAGAAGAACTTGTTAATAAATCTCGAGTTGACTGATGAAGTTGTAAGTATTTCTTATAGACAGGTCACTGTTCAATAGCACAGGCACGTGCCACACTTCTAGAATTAATCATCAAATTACTGCTCATTAGTAAAACTCTTTCAAGGAGAACAATGTCGGTAGTAAATTCGTTTAAAGTTTTTATGACTATAATTTATTTCGTCTCACGCCGACATAGTTTGCATAAGCAAACTAAATCTCATAATATCACGAGTGGACTATAAGATGATGGAACATATATCTGCACTAATGACAAAATATGAGCGAACGCGTACTTTATCGTTATTAAGGTATCTAACTTACAACCATTCTCCGGTAATTACTCAATCCGCGTCTCTGAGATAGCGTGGAATCTTCATTACTCTGATTACTATACTTGAGACAAAAAAAAACCTTATAACTCTGCGCAATTTCATTCTCGTTTGAAAATAGGCCTACCATAATTTTGAAGCCTATCAGTTCGATACATCTGAATCCATAAACCACTTCACGATGACTTACAACGAAGAGCAACCATTCGCACAGCAAAACCAAATTGCTCCTGAGATAGGCAATCTAATGAGAGGAGGAAATCGTATGTACATTGGAAGTTTGAATCGACACGTGACAATTACAATGTTATCATTCTAATTAACATACGTCGAGTTGTATCCCATTTCTAATACGTTGTACAGCAATAAGAATTAGTAAATAATTCGCTCGTGATTCTTGGAAAAACCGATCATCGTTTTGGGCGCGAGCATCTGAGTCCAACAACATCGATGCGACATTATCGGATAAAATCATTATGCATATAATTTTAATAAATGGGACATGTTCCAAAGATTTGTGAGTTACACAATAGCGCAGAAGAACATACACGCGGGAGAGAAATCAATGAGTTTGGTTAATTCGTATAATATTATAACCAAGAAATTTTTCTCCCTAGACTGATTAACCCTCTGCCTCGTTGAAATACTTATAAATAAATGATTTCTCGTCTCTAACTAGTAATTTACGTACAGAGATGATTTATGTAAACTAATAGAGATAATCCCTCCTCGAAAATATAGGACAATAATACTTTATCCTCCATGCACGTCGTTGAATGTGATCAATTTTAAACGCGCCAAGTTGTCAGTAAAATGCAATCGTCTCATATTTTAAAGGGCGTATTTCGAATATATCAGAGAAGGATTCTAAAAAATTCAGCAAAACTATTTTAATTAATATAATGTACGTTCGTTAATGACTAATGTCGCAGACGATTGCGGAGAAGTTATTCTTGTTTTCTCTGAGTATAGGTCGTTATTGGTTATAAGGAAGCGCTTACAGTGATTTTCAAATATCAATCTAATTCTTTTCTCAGAACAACTAACACTGTGCCCCCGCCCTCTCTCAATATTGTTACTTAATATTTTCACCAAAGCGCCAGAATGCGCCTAATAGTATAAGAATACAATCCAAGTTACACTAAGTGTCCTTCTGTCTCGATGATTTATCAAACCAATCATATTCCATCAACGATATATGTCTCGTCAGAATTCAACCGATACCAATTTTTTGTAGGACGACCAGCTGGACCATATTCTGCTTTGAAATTGTATTTGAGCCTACCTCGAATATACTTCTAATTATCGTACCTAAGTATCGAGCACACACACCACAAGGGCATACACTATAGGCACAAAAACCAAGTGTCAGACTTCAACTTCACACCGGGTACCGTCGATGCTTACGACCAATTGTCTAAATTAATTAGATACTGAATACTTCTTTACGGAAACAACTGCAGTAACGGACCCCCCGCCAACACTGCTCAATACAATGCTGCGGCTACGAGTTCCCAGAATCTTGCCCCGCAGAGCTCATCTCCCTCGCAGTGGCCCTCGGACAGAGCAGCCTCTCTACCACCACAACAGAGGGGTTGCGCATTCGCCCGTTTTGGATTTGTGCGACAAACTCCAGGCATTGTATTGCCGTACCTGAACGAGTCTGCCAACCACCGAGACTCCAGGCTCCCGGTTAAAGGAAGCACTGCCTCATGAGGTGAATCATCTGTATTAAGCCCAGTTTCCCCAATGGCGTTCTATCTTCCTTTCTCAGTTGTAGACCGAGGACTCACAACTCCGACTGACCCGCAGGTCATCCTGGACGCGCGACTCCCAGCTACTCGGGTCCATACGTCCCTGGAGTTCGTCACATCCCCACTGAGAAATGAGAAAGACCCGCACTGCTAACACAGTACATTTCACCACACGTCCTTTCTCCAAGGTTAACTGAGACTATAGAATTTTTGCAACAGTGCTCGCCACCCGCAAAAGTCACTACGTATATTTTTGACTCTTATTATCTTCTAATATACTCGTCCCTGTCCAGTACGATCGGACTTCTACATACACTAAAATGTAGGGGTTCACATTATCATTCCCATGTACACGCGTTGTATGAACAAAATACTGATCTAAAAAATTTTCAATACTTTCACAAGAGAAAAGATGGTGAGTATCAGT
This sequence comes from Aspidiotus rigidus, assembly GCA_035079385.1. Taxonomy (NCBI): domain Eukaryota; kingdom Metazoa; phylum Arthropoda; class Insecta; order Hemiptera; family Diaspididae; genus Aspidiotus; species Aspidiotus rigidus. Next base: position 13,061,824 of record JAVHKY010000003.1, on the reverse strand, counting down.
CTATCATTGCTCTAATCGATTAATCTTGCAATGAACATAGGAATGTACATTTTCGCAATAATGATAAGAAGAAAGAAACCTACCTATAGGCCTACTAATAGTGGGGCGAATCATTGAGGGGTTGTTCCCACAGCAGCCACCACCAATGGTAATGCTACCAATAGTCGAAGCGAATGACATATCCCTCTCAAGAACCGAGGAGATGGATGCAGCGGGGTAAGTATTGGAAGGCTCTGGGTCCGGGTGAGATACCGAATCAAGTCTGGACCACAATACATTTGGTTGATCCGGCACTGCTTGTTTATACATTCGATGCGAGATTTGCTGGAGGACTGTTCTCTGTGTAGTGGAAGACAGCCAGGCTAGAGTTGATCGATAAGAAAAATAAACTATCTGGCCTGCCATCCTCTTATCGTTCACTTTGCCCGCTAGACGGTGTGGGCAAACTCTTAGTGGAAGAGAGACAGCTAATCGAGAGAAATATATTCGCGAAGAGTAAGAAACACAAAATACTAGAACCGCAATAAAATCAAACAATCCGAGCGCTTTCGGCTAAACAGCCATTCTCACGGTATAGAAAGCGACTGAACCCAACACCAACAAGAACGAGTAACAACGAACGAGGAGGTCATGACTGAACCAGCGAGTCATCGAAATGTGAATCATCCTCATAGACTAATTCAATCAATCCCTCCTCAGGAATGTACCTGTTCAACACGGTAATGTCTTTAATATTTCGGTGACGATGAATTTCAATTTCTTCTAATGCTAAACGCCTAAAATAAGATTTTTCCTTGTGGAGGAGAACTTCAGATCCCTCTTTGAGACTATGACCACCAGTTTCAGCCCCGTGTCATAAATCATAGTAACACGGAGTTTAACCGTGATGAGATGACACTTCTGGAGAAGGGATTGAAGTTCGGGCTCCCCCCTCTAAAAAATCAGGAGACTTTGGCAAACGTTGTAGCTGATTTAGCAATAAAAATCGGCCCTGATGGCGTAAATACCCAGGAAAAATGTGCTGAAATTGTTCGTAATACCCCCTCCCTTGCATATGCGATGCAAGGAGTGAATTGATAGTGGGTCTGAGGAGGAAGATTATGGAGGAAAAGTTAGTTATTACTAAAGCTGACAAAGGGAATGCTGTCGTAGTGATGGACAAGCCTTCCTACGTCTCTAAGGTTTACGAGGTACTTGGCCAATGTGGGGCTAAGGAGGCCCCTCTTTTTGATTTTCCAAAATTCGTTAAAGAGGCTAGGAAACTTATTAATGGTAGTGAGGTAATCATTAAGAGCCCATCTCTAAAGAAAGCTATCTTGGAACCGAATCCTGTTCCTCCCCTCCTTTACGGGTTGCCGAAAGTACACAAAGAAAATGTGCCGATGCGGCCGGTCGTCTCGTTTGTTTCCTCCCCTACATACTCCCTCGCTAAGTTCCTGGATAGATAGTTCAAAGCTCGTATGGAGCTGGAGTCTCCCTATTCAGTTAAGAATTCGAGCGCCCTGGCTGAAAAATTGAAGGACACATACCTTCCTCCGGGTTCAATTTTGTGCTCCTTTGATGTCGTTGGGCTTTTTCCCAATATTCCCAAGGCTACCATTATGCAACAAATAGGCAAATTGCTCGTGGAATGTGGTATTCCTCACAATGAATTTGGCGAATTTTTCGACCTATTGAACGCCTGTTGGTCACCTAATTTTTGCAAATTTGACGATAAATATCTCGACTTCCCTGAGGAGGTAGGGATCCCTATTGGTTCCCCCTTAGGTTCTCTTATTTCGGAGGTTTTTATGTCTAAATTTGAGGTTGACCTGTTTTCTTCGGGCCAGGTGTTTTTGAATCACGTTTTCTATTGGCATAGGTACGTGGATGACATATTATGCGCGTGGACCGGTCCTGCGGAGCTCCTTAGTGAGTTTCTCGCTTATTTAAATAGTTTATACCCGTCCATCAAATTCACTCTTGAAGTTGGCGGTTTATCAATAAATTTTCTGGACTTAACCATATCCGTCTTCGACAGTGTCCATGATTTCGGTATTTACCAGAAAAGCACTTCGACCGATATTGCTATCCACGGGTCGTCTTTCGTACCTTTTGCCCATAAAGTTACTACATTTAATAGTTTAATATATCGCCTCACTCAGATCCCTCTGAGTGGAGTAGCGTTCAATAAAGAACTCGTGACGATAAAGCACTTGGCTAGAGTGAATCAGGTCAAAGTGGACATTGACCTTATGGTCCGTAGGAGACTTACAAGAAAAAGTCTCGATTCTACTACCTCCCTCCCCCGTCAGTTGCATCTTGATAGGCGTAAATGGTGGATTAGGATGCCGTTTTTGGGGAAGTTTTCTTCGGAGTTGAGCCGTGTCCTCCTTCCCTTCGGTTTCCGGCCGGCGTTTTATAGTACCAATACGGTGAAGAGCCTTTTGGTCAAGTTGAAGGACCCGATAACGATGGCCGAGAGGGGGGGGGGTGTTTATAGGGTGGCCTGTGGTGATTGCCCGAGTGTGTACATAGGGATGACTAGTCGTCAATTCAAAATCAGAGTTGATGAACACAGGAAAGCCTGGGAAAAAAGAAAAGTAGGGGAGTCGGCTTTTACTGACCACTTAATTGAATGTGGTCATAGTCTCAAAGAGAGATCTGAAGTTCTCCTCCACAGGGAAAAATATTATTTTAGGCGTTTAGCATTAGAAGAAATTGAAATTCATCATCACCGAAATATTAAAGATATTACCGTGTTGAACAGGTACATTCCTGAGGAGGGATTGATTGAATTAGTCTATGAGGATGATTCACATTTCGATGACTCGCTGGTTCAGTCATGACCTGCTCTCCTGACTGTACTTAGTTGAGCTTTTGTCACGTACTTTTTTAGTATGTTCCGAAACCCCGAAGAACTGGACGCTGTAAATCAGATGCTGGAATCTGGCTGAAGAAAATAGCCGAGCCAGCAATAGTTAGAAGTCAGTTTTGCGCGACCGTCAACCACAACATACACTGAAATCTTTCAAAGTGCTTCCAGCATGTCGGAGCCTTTGCACCCGTACGAAATTCTTCTAATCTTCTTCGCCTAGCGTAGAATCTTCTACTATCCAACCTGGATAAATTGATGTTAAAAATAAAGTGCAAGTTGAGATACTCTTTTTCTTACTCCTTTTCATATAAAGAATAAAATAAACAAAAATTTAGGTTTCAACAATTTTCTAAAACGTCCCTTCTTGCCATGTTTCCGGGAATGGGCGCACCAATAATTAATGTGAGGGGCGCTACACCCTTTCCACGCCTCACAAATCAGGATAATTTTCCCATTTGAATCAACTGTAAGTAGTCTCAAAATACAACGATTTAGCAGGAGAATTAGAAGAACGAAATTTTTTTAGGTACAAAATTTTCTACAAATCATCTTCCTGCTTGAAAATTGATTCAGATCGATCTAAGGAAACCTTCCGTAATATATACCACGGTAGTATACCGAGCGACAATGAGTTGACGTAATTTTTATTTTCCTTCAATTTCATGTTCTTCCGTTTTTATTTTGTAAGACGTAAGAAATTTAAATAAAGACTTGGGATGCCTTATTTATTTTACATTTCTCATTCATTAGGAACACAACGAGCTTCATTCCCGGTGTTATTCTTATGGGAGCAAACAGTTTAAAAGAAGGACCGCAGATATCTTTCCCCCTGATTTTGACTGGTTTTGGTCGCTGAGACGCCTCAGGAAAACATCCCCATTAAAGGCCATAATGTAGTTTGTCAGTCATTAAGCTTATCTGTCACAAATATCTCCTAAAATCAGAGTTTGGACAACGCGTACTTACACCAAAGTTCTCACACTTGATAGGTATCAGCTATTGAAACTAAAAAGATTTGAAAAAACAGAAGATTGAAATTGATTTATTAATCATACGAATATAGTACACAAGATTCTGTTGATCGAATTAAGAAATGAACAAATGAATAAAATAAAAAAACAGAAAACAAAACGAAGACAAAGAATACAATAAGAGAACTTATTCGAAATGAGAAACAGAACAAAAATCCTTCAGATTTTGACACAGACCACATGAACAATCATAAATGCGAGAAATGAAAGCATTCTTAATATTTATACAAAGTGAATGAGAGGTACCTAATTATTTTACAATGCTGGAGCAAAATACTTATTGGTCTTTCAACTACAGAAATGATATATGTATAAATACATTTACGTACCGGTCGCGGTACCTAATACGATTATTTGTTGAAAATAATATTATACAGATCAATTTGCGGGTCTTATCTTACTCAAGGGATTTATCAGTACCTAAGTACGATGAAAGAAAGGAAAAAATAAAAAAAGATACAACCGGTAGTTTTGCTTCAAGCTGATCCAGAAATTAATAAGCGATTCCTAATTAAATGCTGGGATGAATGATCAAAATGAAGATGCTAGGATACAAAAATTTGTAGCATCCGGAACTGTTTCGAAAATTCACTGAGGTTCAATGAAGAAAAGAACATAATACCTAATAATGGTGATCATAAATAATACTTAATCAAAGTTGTATATTTTTACATTAATGGCGAAAATAAAACTACGTAACAGTTCAAAATGAAAAAAAAAAAATCATACCAATACTCTGAAATTTATTATTTAGATATGATTATTTAAAATGTGCCATGGTCGTTGAACTCATTTTGTATCTTTCATTGCACAAAAGAAATTTTATTATAATCAATTTGATGATGAGTACTTACATATTTTCTAGGTACAGGTAGGTTAGGAGAAAGTGAATCTAGGTACTTTAAAACTCGCCAACTGCTTGAAATCAACTTTAAATTATTTTGATTAACGTCAGCGATTGAATGAAAAAAAAAAAAAAAAAAAAAAAAAAAAAAAAAAAAAGGAGAGAGAGAGATTATAGATCTGTTTTCGTTGTGAATATTCATTCCTATTATCTATGTTGAGTATAACTTTCCAGTTCAGTGACATCATTATAGCTATTACATTGTCAGCTGATCTCAAAAAGAACTTCCAATTTCGGAGCGACGAGCACATCATCCTACAGTAGACAGTTTTTCTTCAATGAAATAAATTCACAATATTAATACCACCTCGAAACTAAATACAAAATTGCTCGGAATAAGTACGTTTTTTAAAATAGAGTCCATGTACTATAATTCTCCACTTTATGCTATATCATTGTCGACCTTATAGGTTGACAGGTTTGTCAAAATCTTCTGAATAAGAAGATATAAATATTAAAAAATATATATATATATCTCATTCTTTTCCTCCCTTACTTCAAGATATTAGGCCTAAAAGGACACGTACTGACGTACATGATTTAGGTATTCTCTGTTATATAAGCCTAAATATTCAACACTTTTTTCGATCCTCAATAAATCATTGTATATTGTATGGATAAAAACAAAATGAAAATTATTTGAAATATTGGAAGTATAATATTCAACACAAATTAGGTAACATTCAAAAGAAAATTTCCGTAACTGTTGATGATGTAATATTTTTAGATCTTTGTTTCATTTTTTTAATTATTATTTTTCTTTTTCCAAACTATTAGGTATAACAGGTGTTATAAAAAATTATGTAGGTATTTTATATCCCAGAATAGTTTGAAAATCACAAATACCCGACATACCTTGATAAGAAAGATGTTATGCATCGTGAACTGCAACAATATTTATTTGGAGAGAAGAAATAGACAACTGGTAATTTTAATTTTTAGTTTGATTTTTCATGAAGGAATCGACTATGAATAACAGAGTTGAAGGTAAATTGAGTTTTCTAAAAGAAGATTAACTTTTACTAAATAAGTTTGTACGTATACCAATATTTGAAGTAATTTATTTATAAGTAGGTAACTAATGAATTTATTATTATTATTATTATTATTATTATTATTATTATTATTATTATTATTATTTTTCTTTTTGTGGTATAAATTCAGTTATATATTATATTATTTTCGATAGACAGTGTTTGCGGTATTTATTATAGTACTCAACGAATAGGTATAAGTAAGAGGATGTACTAATTTTTGTAAGTAGATCAACGCCATTCAATAGTTGGGACTGTACAAAAAAATAGATATCTACTTATGATAGGTATGTTAAGATCTTTTTTTTTTCTCTCTCTCTCTCTCTCTTTTAATGATTCATACGGTGTACGTTTCTGGTAGGTCGACTATGTAGAACGTAGACGCTCACACATAAAATTAAAATTGTAACAAACAATAATACTCGATCTGCATTGTAATTTGAAATTTTTTGGACAATTTTTAATTACCAAGTATACACCAATAATATACACATAACATGTAGGTAATGAGAGATCAAATTGAAGTAGGGTAAAGGATTATGATAGTAAATTCAGGTTTAGTTATTTCTACTTAAAATTCATCCTTGTATTAGGTGCTTAATGTACCTAGTTCTCTTTGAACGATGGATTCATAAATGTGACGCGTTTCGCGTGAACCCAGTTTAAGGTGAGAACTGGGCTCATGACTGATTTCGGAATGATGTTGAATGCTAGATCGGATGCCGTCAATCCCATTATTATTATTTTCATCCTAAGCGAGGTTTTTTGCAAAGCGCGTCACAGAAGTTGAATTATTCTACGCCCATTTTACATTACATTGACTAATTTATTTTTCTAAGAGCACCTTTTTTCCTTTCTGACAACAAAGAGCTTGGTCATACTGGCCCAGTCTTCAAAAAACCAAATACGTCCTACGATATTGATAAGACTCTTAATGAAACATGCTTACGGCGATGAGTGAACTTAGAAATTCAGATCGAAAATTTTTACGGAAAAATATCAGAAAATACGATATAGGTAGTTTCAATTGTAGATTAACTGATTAATCCCTGAAAACTTATATGAGAAAGTAGAATCAACATTTAGTCAACTACGGTACCTAATATCCGAAGTCGTCCCTAAAAAATGTACAGAATAGAAGTAAACGGTAAGTATGACGAATTAATGAGTGCAAGGTAACTTTATGTCTTACAATGACGCAATTTTTAAAAATACATAATTATGCTTAACTCAGATTAGGTATACAATATAGCCTATTCAACTTCCAAGGTTCGTCAAAAAAATTCCTAGGTAAGACAAATCAAGGAGAGAGCGCTCTAGAATCAAGGTTTGAAATTTAGGAATGACAACGCTATACAATAATAATGAAGTATTGCACAATCATTTTCAATTTCTAATTTCGAAATCGTCGTGTTTGTCTAGCATAAAGAAATTTAGCCATCCCGTAATACATCCTCAACATTTCTAGGCTTCATGATACAATATTATTTGCAATGAAAGAAAAAATTGAAGTATTAGTTGCATCCTTAGTCATATCTCACAGAGGAGAATGCCGCGAGTATCTAGTTTCAATGGAATCGATGTGAAACTCTACAAATAATAATCCGGATACAAATATTTTTTTTTCTCCCAAAGAAAAAGTCTTTAGGACACCGGTTTATCTTTTTTCTCTCTCTCTCTCTCTCTCTCTCTCTCTCTCTCTCTCTCTCTCTCTCTCCTCTCTCTCTCTCTCTCTCTCTCTCTCTCTCTCTCTCTCTCTCTCTCTCTCCTCTCTCTCTCTCTCTCTCTCTCTCTCTCTCTCTCTCTCTCTCTCTCTCTCTCTCTCTCTCTCTCTCTCTCTCTTCTCTCTCTCTCTCTCTCTCTCTCTCTCTCTCTCTCTCTCTCTCTCTCTCTCTCTCTCTCTCTCTCTCTCTCTCTCTCTCTCTCTCTCTCTCTCTCTCTCTCTCTCTCTCTCTCTCTCTCTCTCTCTCTCTCTCTCTCTCTCTCTCTCTCTTTATTGAAACTCATTAATGTATTTTTTACGCTTGCGTCATTGTTTTCTGGGTAGGTAGATGGCTTATAATTACCTTCAGCAGATTAAGGAATGTGCAGGAACCAACTAAATTAAAGTAGGTACTTGATTAGTTAGAACAATATCCATACGGTATACATTAGTTACACATACAAAACAACGCATTTCAAAATCAACAAGACTGCAGAACAAAATACAATTAAAACTTAATACATGTAACTATATCGGAGTATTCAAAAGTGAATATATTGGTAAGACTTACAGGCATAACAAAAAATACAGTAATTACATAGGTATAAATAAATGAGTGAATAAATTCAAAGAGTGAAAGAAGTTGATATGTATAGGTATAGGTATCTGATATGTAAGTTTCAATATGATATGTTTCAAGTTTGTTGTACTATACATAAAATACAAATGCAGTACGATAGGTTTTGTTATACATTGATAGGTGTAGATAGGTACAGAAATAGTACAGCCTAGCAGACGAAAAACTCTAAATACAATAAAACCGTCATTTTTGTTGGTGTGGTAGGTACATTGAAGCACATTCTGGTAAGCTGCCTTTTTTAGATTTCTCAGCTAAATTTCTTTTGAAAAGTCTTATAAACGTTATTAGTTTATAAAGGTGTTTTGGTGTACAACTTTATAAGATAAAACATTCAAAGGCACTTCCACAGCTAGTTTTTTGAAAAAATTTTACAATTTTCGCCTAATTAATGAACATTTTAACTTTTCCGGTTAATTAGTAAGCTTGAGTTCCAGTCGAGTTTATTAGCAAATGTGCAAAACAGTGACCTCAGGTACTCCCTAGATAACTCTAATTTGGGGAAAACGATAAAAATTCAAAATAATTATAAACTTGACTATTTAGTGACGTGCGACGCCAGCACTTCAGAGAAGACGCGAGCTAAAGGAAAGTTGAGAGAATAAACCTTTTTTTCCACGAGGGACCACTAAAGTATGTCGACAGCAAGCTAACTTCCTATCCAACATTTATGATAATTGATATTTATCGTATCATTGTAGAGCAGAAGATGCTACCAATTCTTAAAGATTGTCCAAGAATATTCGATAGGGTGTTGCGTAATGAAAGACAGTGGTCGAGTGAAGGTAACAAAAGTTTGAAAAGTTTTAAATAAATTATCTCATTGGAGTATTGGACACCTTTCATAGTTGTGCAACAATATTTGGTGGAATTAAAATTAATCATAGAATTGGTTCAGGCATTTTCAAAATTGCAGCCCAAGTTATTTTGTTACTTTCCTGACCGGTCCTCCATGGGGAGCGCCAGGAGTCAGATTGTTTATTTGTAATTTAAGCCGAGTAGGTAGCGCTAGCGGTGTTTCAAACAGATGACCGAAGAGATGAACATAACTTCCAAAACCAGGGAGGGATATACAGCAGAACTGCCTTGCAAAGTTCAATTGACGCCCTTATAAACTACAACCATTCTACCAGGGGTGCTTAGCCAATCGCATTGGCTAAAAACTTGGCTAAAAGCTAACCCTCCAAATTGATTGACTTTGGCTAACGGCTAACCCAGTCTCATTGGCTAGCTAAGAGCTAGCTAATTTTGGACCTAAATAGCTGGACTAATGGCTAAGAACTAAAAGCAAACGGCTGAAAGTAGGGGTGGCGGTCACTTCAATGTGGAGGGGTGAGATGTGAGGAAGAGAGAGAGAAAATATTAGCCGTTAGCAATTCCAATTTGAATGGCTAACGGCAAGGCTAGCTAATTTTTGATGAAAATTGCTCGGTTAACGGCTAACGGCTAATGACTTCGGCTTAGCTGAGCAACCCTGCATTCTACAACTACCTACTTCATCAATTTGATTATAGAGGAAAACTTCAGTCTGAGAAATTTGAGCTCTTGCTGCCGTCTGTGGGTGCCGTACAAAAAATAAAAGACGTATGTTGCTTGTTTTTTGCTCTGTAACGATCTGGAAAATGAGGTCTTGGACTCGTAAATATGTCCGTGTGGGCATCAGATCAATCTGTGTGTAATTTTGCGACATACGTCAAGATTATGTCATGGATGTATTTCATTCATCAAATTTTTAAGAGAACAAATATTGTTATAAATAGAAAGTCGAATATGTCCGGCACTGCCGTCCAAAATTTGAAGAAACATTCAAAAAATAAATAAATAAATGATTTATTTATTTATTTATTTATTAAAAACATTTTGGACGGCAGTGCCGGACATATTCGACTTTCTATTTATATAATCCGTCCGGACAAATTAATTCTTAAAAATATTGTTAGGTATCTTCAAACTGACTTCAATATCAAATTCTTCATTGAAAATAGGTAGTTCCTGAAATTCATCTATAGATCCTAATTCTATATATTTTTAACGAAAGAAGATATATTATAACACCTTTATCGTGATCCAAAATTCTGAAATTCTCATGAATTATTTTTTGTACGGCATGTGTGTAAGCAAACCAAGTTACAGCTGGCAACATGTTCAATATAAGCGGGTATGCGGCAAACAAAACAAAAATGGAACTTTATTCAACAAAAAATCATATTTTAGAAACCATAAACGATATAAAAACAAAATTTAGCATTTGAAATTGACAAAACGAAAACAAAAACAAAAATGAAAAATCTGCTCAAAATGAAATTTTTAATAAACAAAAATAATTTTCCTAAAAAAACATGTTTTTATTGAGAAAAACAAAAAAATATGTGTTTTTTTTAGATAAACATGTTTTTATTGAGAAAAACATATTTTTTCAAAAGAATTCTTTTTTGACAATCAAAACACAAATAATAAACAAAAGATTTTGCCAAATAACAAAACTGTAATCAAAACAAAAAGTAAGAAAGTTGATAACAAAAACAAAATGAAATCAAAAAATTTTTTGTTTGTCATGCCTGCCTATAAGTAATGCTGCACTCTCTTGTGAGACATCAGGTAAATGCAAATGCGTTGATGCCACATTTGGCTGCTCCATTGCGGGCTGCAGTTTTTTTTTTTTTTTTTTTTGGTGGCACTCTCTCTTGAGTCTTGAAACAGACCTTTCAGGCCATGTAGCGCTAGTATCAACTGGTCCTATCAGCGACAATAATGTGAAAGTTCAGCAAAAATTTGGAATCCAAGTATAAAAATAGTTCTAGTGGAAAGAAAATCTTTTGTTCAAAAAATTTGTTCCTCACTATTTACTCCAGAGAGATATTTTAATTTAGGTGAGTAGGTGTGTAGACTATTGAGGAAAATCTGTACATTCATCTTCATAGCTTTACCATGACAAATCGATAGTGGTGCGCTCCGGTGGATGCACAGATTAATTACGTACTAGACAAATGCTCGCATTGTTGGAAAATTGGTCACTTTGTTGGATACAACCACAAGAGCGCGCTATGTGTTAACCAGCAGAGTAAAAGTGAAAAAACATCGTTCCTTCTCTGTTACAACCACATCTTGATGCGCACTCTCATGGTTGTGTCCAACAAAGTGACTAATTTTTTAACAACCCGTTAAGGGTACGTGTATAGTCAGCATACACTCAGAACACGATCCAGAAAGGCCGATATTGGAAAGAGGAATGCTTGTATCAAAAAACTAGCATGATCATTGAAAAATCATCTTAGAAACGACTATTTACATTTGAATTAGCTGTAGGTATTAACTTTGTTCTAAAAAAGAAAAAAGAGAAAAACATTTATTAGGTATCTGTCAACAAAAAAAAAAAAAAGTACCTTTTATAGTTTTACAAACGAACAAGTAAGTGGGTGATATGAAGGACTTTCAGTAATGGTAAGGTACCAGTATTCTAAAAAAATGAAGGGTAAGTTTGGACGTTTTTGATTTAAGCGGGGAACAAAAATAAGCTGCAATCGAAATTTGAATTATTGTTGCACAAGCTAACTAACGTAGTTAATTTAGCCATCTAATTTTTATGACTTAAACTCCATGATTTTGATAAGGGGGGGGGATGAACCCATTTTTCCCAACTTATAAGCTAGACAATATTTTAGAATTTTGATATTAGACAAAAATTTCCGGTTCATATGCTTAGTCTCAAGGCTTTATACTCTATAATTATTGATAGAGAACAGAAAATTACCTTCAAGAAATAAACTCGACGATACCTTTGATTCCCAACCATTGCCTTTAGACGAATTTTGTACATTCATCATCTCGAAATGATGCTAAAAAATTAATTTAAAAGTCTACTTCCATCTTAAAAAGATAAAAGCCTGTTCATGCGTACCTGAGGTAAATGCTGCAAAAGCTGTTCAACCGCTGAATGTATGTCTCTACAAACATTATACTGTCCACGATTCTCTGCACGTCAATTTTGCCTGTTGTAAAAAGTGTATTACTTTTTAATTTAACACAAATAGATCACGTTAGACGTACACATACGACAGCTTACGATAGGGATATGCTTCAGGTAAATTACAGAATTGTTGTACTTTTTCGTAATGTATAAAAGTTGACAGGAAATCATGGTAATACATATAAGTCACGCATATTATAAACAACATACAAAGGTATAAAAGCGTTACCTTACAAGTGTAACAACTAAAGTAAAATATACATTTAACACATAAAAAAAGATGTAAGTAGGTAAGAATGGCACTGGATATGATATGTATAGTTTTCCTTACTTTTATTTCCTAGAAATCTACGAGTAAAGTTTACAAGATTTAAATGGTTGAAATTTCCTATTTTACGTAAACTGCGAGAGACAGTAAGTATCGCACAAAAGATAAAGAAACTTATTGAGAGTATACTTCAAAGGTATAATTGTATAATTATAAGCTTACGTGAACCGCGGATCACGTCTGGTTAACGAATCGACTTTGATTGCCTTTACGTTGAATTTCCGTCGCAAACGACGAAAAATATGGTATCAAATACGAGTAAAAGCCCTTGTCAACTAGATAAATTACATATTAGCACACATTTTAAATAATTGCACGACAGTTATTAAGTATCACAAGAAAAAATACATTAGTCACTAGACAAAGGCTAGTGCGAAAGATATTATGATATGTTTCAAGTTTTCAAAATCATCATTTCACTGGTTGAAATTTACAAAGTAGGTACTATTTTTTCTTTCTTCGTATTATTTATTTACTTTTACAGCAACTTTTTTGTGCTGAATAGTATTTTCAAAGTAGCTCGATTATAATTAAAACTAGATGCTTTGTAAGATAGGAATGCTCGTACTTACAATAGAGTATACTACAAAATATAGAAGAAAAGAGAGAGTTGCATTTAAGAATATTTCTCTATTTGAATTCTCCCGTTCATCCTAGCCATAACATTCCAACGACAGCCACCCTTCTGGAAACTCTGCGCTCATTGTCTGCAATGGATTAAAATCTAACTCTCCTGCCTTCTTCAAAGTTATTCCCTCCCTTTAGTAAGTCTATTCAAATTTGAGTAACGATATTTTTTGAATGTCATCCTGTAAAAATAAAGATCGGACCAAAACATGAATCATCTAAAAATTGTAAAATGCGAGGGAGGCGCGAATAATTCGCAACGATGAACAAACAACTTTATCGAAGTCGAGGCTGTAACTGTTCCAAAATAGAAACTTGTTTTTCACTTCATTTTCTAGCAAGAAAACATAATTTTTTGATATATTTTTTTAAGAAGATTTTTCTGGTATATAAAAAGTGCCAACAAACAAACTTCAGACAATTTCTCTTCTTATTTGTAAGTACTTTAACTCACTATACTTCGGAAAGTGTCAGCAGTCGAAACTCGCTTTCATAATGCATGCATATGAAATTGACGGGAAACCATCACACAGACATTACACAAGTAGAATTACGATGACATAATGCACAAAAAGATTTGTAGAACAAAGATTGATAAAAGCCACAAAGATATTTAATTATCTTCTATTTAAAGCCTCAACAAACTTGTACTGAATCCAAAACAGCTAATCGTCTGCGGCTGGATCGATCCAAGAGAAGAGAGAGCCTTCTGAATTTTATTGTTACAATGAAATCTCGCTTAAAATGGTCAAACTTGAGAATGTGCTCATGACGATGATGAATATCAACCAAGAGTTTGAATGCCGTTTCGGTGCAGCATCTCTGGTCACATTGTAGTCGAATTTCTCGTCTCTTGTGAGACCGCAATTTTGTGAATAAGAATCTGAAAAAAAAATAGTTGAGTTTTCGTTATCGTAGATGGGAAAATTAACAACTTGTGACAAATTGGAATTTTTCTAAGTCGCCGTGGCTCGAATCAACGCTCCAGTGACCTCACAACCTGATGACATCATGGATCAGTTTTTGCTGGATACTACACGGTGAGACATCAAAATATTCAAAAAGACCCCCATAGAGCAGGTTCTCCGTTAACATAGTGTAATGTAAAATTATATATAACCTAGTATAAGTCTAGTGAAGGTAACTAGCTTTTGAGAACTTACTCTCTTCGCTTGTTGCCCCCCGTCTTAGTCTAGTACAAGCTCAGTAAACTCATACAATGTATGCTAGATCTAATATTATCAAGGCTATAAACCTATTACAGCAGCCCAGTTAGTATGAGCTTAGTAAACTGCATAATATAGGTGTAGTACATTTAAGGACAAACCTACCATAAAACAGCCTCGTGTAAGCCTAGTAGACTATATGTCAGGCTTAGTCTCATGGGGGCTAAAGGTCAATACGTTTGCAAGTCCCTAAAGTGGGTCAAGGTCATCGATTACGTCATAAATCGTAGCAGCGTGGTAGAAGCCTAGTGTACTTGTAAGTTAGGTCTAGTACGACAAATTTAGGAAATTTTCAACAAAAATTAGATTTAAAAAAAAAAACACTGGCTTAGCCACCACACATGAAAAAATTCTTCATAGGTACAATAGTAAGTAACGTTCTGATATGTCAAGTGTCATCTTTGGAAAGCTTTTCAAGTCCATAAATTAGGTCAAGGTCACTGATGATGCTATAAAGCGTCACGTCACGCACCGGACTGACAATATACATGTCAGCAAAAAATCTCAACTGTACAATTCGAATTTATTGGTTAGCTTACAAAGAGTACTTTCGGGTGTTGCCTCATCATCTATCTTTTAATATCGCTCTCTACTTAAAACTTCATCACAGTATTGATGGTCAAAGAGGTTTTCAAGTTCTTGAAGACTGAGGCCGAACTGAGAGTCCCCATGTGAAGATTTGGCTTAACTGCGAATGTATCCACAAGTACGTGACTGTCAAGCTATCAGGAAGCAGTGCAGCAGTGAAAAACCGAGAGATTGAGAGTAAAGAACGAAATAGAAGAACTGTACACGAGGACCACCAAGGTGAATAGTTCACTGTATGACCAATATTTCCGCATCTGATCAAATTGCTGGACCATCAAGAATTTGAAGGTGAATATGTAAAAAACCGAGGAAAAGCTCAAACGAAACGGCGGATCCATAAGACCCGAAACAAAGGATAGAGAAAAGAAGAGACAATGGTAATAACTGGAAAATTCATCCTTGCTGATATCGAAGATAACTGTATTCTGGGCCTGGATTTAATGCGAAAGTATGGGTTGATTATTGATCTGAAGCATGACGTTTTAAGAGGTCCCTGTGGAGACATGCCGCTTTATGAGTTGGAAGCCAAGGATCGTCTCCAACAGACCAAAGTTGAAGAAGAACTAAGCACCGTAGTCAATGAAGTGAAGAAAGATTTAGATTGTGAAACTATGTCAAGTTTCAATAAATTTTTGAAAGATTACCAGAGCAATTTTGCTAAAGATGAAAATGACTCAGGGAGGACTTCTATAGTTCAACATCGCATAAACACTGGTGACGCGGCTCCAATGAGGCAGCGACCCAGAAGAATGCCGTTTGCCAAGGAAGCAGAGATCAAACGTCTACAGGAAGAGATGCTGAAACCAGGAGTTATAGAACCTTCCTCTAGTCCATGGGCTTCGCCAGTAACACTAGCACCAAAGAAAGATGGAACTTTAAGATTCTGCGTTTAATGATGTTACTGTCAAAGATAGCTATCCCCTGCCAAGAATGGATGATCTTTTTGACATCTTAAGAGAAGCAGAATGGCTTTTGGTAATCGATATGAAGAGTGGTTTCTGGCAAGTGGAGATGCATCCAGATGATAAGGAGAAGACCGCATTTTGTACCATTGGAGAATTATGGCAATTTAATGTCATGCCATTTTGGTTTATGTAACGCACCAGCCACGTTTGAACGCCTTGTGGAAAAGGTCTTAAAAGACGTCATTGGAAAAATTTGTTTAGTCTACATGGACGACGTGATTGTCTTCAGCAAGACACCTAAAGAGCGCATAGAACACCTGAGGATTGTTTTCCAAAAATTACAGGAAGCAGGTCTCAAACTTTCCTTAAAGAAGTGCTTATTATTCAAGAAAGAAGTCAGATACTTGGGCCATATTGTATCAGCTGACGGTTTGAAGACTGACCCAAGGAAAGTAGAAGCAATAACTCAATGGCCAACACCAAAGGATCGTACTGAAGTTAAAAGTTTCCTAAGTCTATGTTCATACTACAGAAGATTTGTAAAGAATTTTGTAAACATTGTGAAACCATTGAACCGTTTAACTGAAAAAGAACATCCATTCAATTGGACCAGTGAATGTCAAGAGGCCTTCAATGAACTCAAGAAGAGAATGTGCTCCACGCCAGTACTAGCCTATCCAGATCCAACTAAAAGGTTTATTCTTGATACAGATTGCAGCAATTTTGCTATGGGTGCTCTATTGTCGCAAGAATATGAATCAGGGGAGCGAGTCATTGCCTATTTTAGGAAAACCCTGAGTAAGATGGAACAAAATAAAAGAATTACTAGCCATTATAAAATCAATGAAAAATTCCCACAAGTACCTGTGTGGCCAGAAATTCTTGCTGCGAACTGATCATGCTGCTTTACAGTGGATAATGAATTTCAAAGAACCAGAAGGGCAGATGGCTAGATGGCTGCAATACCTGCAAACTTATACTTTTGAAATAATCCACTGGAGGGGAAAAAGTCATCAGAATGCTGATTCATTATCAAGAAGACCATGCCCAGAAGACTGTAGTCATTGTTGAAAGCAAGAGAAGAAGGAAGTCTCAGTCAAATCCATACACCTAAGTTCCAATGTGGATATGAGAAATGCTCAACAACAGGATAAAGATATTTCGGTCATCTTAGCCTGGAAGGAGAAAGGTGAACGACCAATCTGGCAGGATATCAGCTCACAGTCAGTAAATTTAAAGATTTCATGGTCACAATGGGACTCGCTTCAAGTAGAAAATGGAATTGTTTACCGGATCTGGGAAACCACAGATGGCAGATCACACCGGCGCCAACTACTGATACCTGAAGCACTTGTACCAGATGTCTTGAAGAGTGTTCATGATGACGCATCTGGTAGTCATCTAATCATTGGCCAAGATTCGGGAACGGTTTTACTGGCCAGCCTGTAGAAGTGATGTAGAGGATTGGATTCAATGTTGTAGAGCATGTAATGCCAGTAAGGGGCCCAATATACTAGGGGCCGAGCTAAGATGCAAATCTACAATGTGGGATACTCCTTTGAACGGATTGCGGCAGATATCTCAGGACCATTTCCAGAAACTGACCAAAGTAATCGTTATATTCTAGTGGTGGGAGATTATTTCAGCAAATGGATGGATGCTTACCCACTGCCAAATCATGAAGCCGTCACTGTTGCAACAGCGCTGGTGGAAAACTGGATCTCGAGGTTTGGAGTACCTCTGGAGTTACACTCAGACCAGGGAAGAAACTTTGAATCCCAGGTATTTGGAGAAGTGGCTAAGCTGATGGGATTGAGGAAAACGTGTACAACACCACTCCACCCAGAATCTGATGGTATGGTCGAGAGGTTCAACAAGACAATAGCCCAATTCCTATCCAAAGTAATTGATAGTGACCAGCGAAATTGGGACAAGCTACTTCCATTGTTCCTGCTAGCCTATCGGTCTTCAATCCACGAGAGCACCAAAGAAACACCTGCAAAAATCATTTTCGGAAGAGAACTTCGATTGCCGAGTGATTTAGAGCTGGGCACCCCTCCAGAACCACCTCAAGAAGTCAAGCCATTTACGCAAGAACTGAAGAACCGACTTAAGCAGGTACATGAGTTGGTCAGAGAAAATTTAGAGGTTGCTAGCGACCGGATGAAGGCACGCTATGACATATGTGCGGATGAAACCAAGTTTGAACCTCAGGATAAGGTGTGGTTCTACAACCCACAGAGAAAGAAAGGGAAGAACCCGAAATTACAGTGCAAATGGGAAGCACCTTAGACAGTAGTGAAGAGAATCAATGATGTCATTTATTGCATCCAACAGGACAAAAAGTTTAAAGTGGTCCACCGAAATAGACTAGCTGTATGGAGTCCGGCGTTTGAACGGGACGTTCAAAACTGAGGAGGGGGAAGTGTGGCGTTCTGCAATGAAGCCACAAGCACCAAGCTTGCACATGCCGCTAAACTTTTAATAATATCCGTAGCAGACGCCGCAAGGAAGCGCACTCATTGCTTAACTAGTTCGCCGAATACGCGTGAACAACCTGGAACATCCTCGATTGATTGTAAGGACTCTTGGATAACCTGTTTGCCGTTCTAGAAGAAATCTCGAGAATTCCGGACTTAAGGGTGAGACTATAAATAGCCGGCAGCAACCCGATAGAGCGATTCAGTTGTAATCTTAAAGCGATAGTTAACGTGTTCTCGTTCTTTAACGTGATTGTGTTACAGTTTAACGGTGTTTAGAAGTGTTGTACTTGCGGTGCCAGTAATAAAGCTCGGTTTTCGTAATTGTTCTTTAATATTGGCGTCAATAGATATTCGGTGACTGGTAGAACGTCACAATATGCAAAAATAGTCACAGCAGACTTTGCGGTATCATTGCTACCACTGCACTATACAAAGCAAAAAATTTTATTTTGTACTTCCGTACGAAGTGAAAAAATGTTTGTCTGCCAAAACTGACCAAGTCAATACTGGATTAATATTAATTGCTCGCAGAGGCGCTGTACAGTGGCGTAGGTAAGGGAAGGTAGCGTAGAGAATATATCCCCATTGCAGTTCGTTTCTCTTCATTTTTTTGTCCCTGTCGATCATTTTTCTACTTGCATAACAAGACATATTTCAGGAGAAAATCACACCCTTCCCTCGAAAATCCTATCTACGCTACTATAGCGCTCCAAATGCAGAGCTTGGGACTGGCATACGAGGGAAGATACGGCAAATTCGACTAGAAATGCCACTGCAGAAGCTCCTTCTCCATGCTGAGAGGTCCCAGAGCGACCATTACTGTCTTTCCTCAGTCATTAACGGTAGCGCCACATTATCAACGTTGATTATCTCATACGTATCACGACAATATTAAGCAGAATATACGGATAAGTACATCTTGTCTCAAAAAAATAATTGATACTCACTAGCAAAAGCACGTATTTCCGGCATTAATCCATTCCAAAATTCACAAGGAGTGGATCGAGGTCCTTTGCCAAGCCCCTCTTTCGTAGCTTCGAAGATATAATACATCGGATTCTCTTTTGTGTATTTCGGCCAAACCTTCTCCTCGAGTGTTGGTTTTCTATGTAGGAAGTAAGAAAAATGTATTTAGGCACCGGAGTAAACTCTACTTGGATAATTATGTTGATATACTCGTAGTTTTAGTACCGTCAACTCTGCTCTTATTCGTCGACCCAATACCTGATCAACGGTTTTACGCTGCAGATTGGACTGATTGCTAAAAGAAAAATAAGGAAGAAATCCTGGCGTGGAGGGAAAATCAGTCAGTCCACTTTGAATTTCCACTAATTCGATGATACGGGACTTATTAATTTTTTTTTTGCTTTCGTATAGTAATTTAAAGTATCTTCTTCGATTGCGATATTCTATGACATCGTGTACTACCATTTTATAGATATAACTTTCATGAATCTGGTTCGCCACAGAACTCGTCGTGGGGGAGAAAGAAATCTCTTTCCGCGCTAAACTTACCCATAAAGAGAAAATCTTGAAAAAGCTTGCATGATTCGCATGCTTAAATCTCTTTCTCTAACGTTGTACGATGCTGAGATATTTAGCGGTTGTCCGAATACGTAGGCAATTTCGTCTCCATGAATGACACCCATCCATTCAGCCCAAAAATGAGTACTGCTCCTCTGTAAACATAAATAAAGAAAAGATTCAGGTACGATGTTTAACATAACTTTAGGCAGACTTTCAACAAAAATCCAAGACATCAAAAATAGAGAATGTTTTATTTTCTGTACTTCGAATTTTTATTCAAGTATTGTTGCAAAAGAAAAATGAGATAAAAGTCTCATTGTGCTTGAGATGTGATTCTTTAGAAAACTTAGATCTGAAGAATAAATTCTCAATCGTCGCTAATGATGGTAGCATATCCTAGCCTCTGATGAATTGGAAGTGTATGATTGATCAACATTTTCATTTAACATATCTAGAGACCTGTTATGAGAAGAGATACTTATCAATTTTCTCATCAGATAAACAGATAAGTAAGTACAATGTGAATCACATTGACATAAAAGCTGTAGATTTAGAATCATGTGCGTGAATACAAATTTGGTACACGAGTGCTCGCTGTACAACGGGAAACTTTTCCTACAATATTCTTGTTTTTAAATTGAAAATTCGAGAGTCTAGTAAAAAAAAATGCCTCGTACTGCGATTCTCACACTGTTAAACTATACTCGTACTCATCGTATGCATCGTAACTCGTAATTTTGAATTTAATTACTCAACATTTTGCGTCTACGTCACGGATAAGAAATCAGAATGTCAAAATGGGAATGGAAAAATAGTGACTTCATCAGAGATGTAAATTTTGAATGAGTATACCTGTTCTACGTAGGGTCTCAAGTACGAAAGGGAAGTACCTAATAAAGATACGTTTCTCTTTTAGATCTATGCCGCATTCGTTCTCTACCATGGATCAATCATTATTGGCTTGGATTTGGCTTTCACTTCGTACTTCATCGAGGATCGCGAGGGTTTCAACACCCTACAGGAAGGTTTAGTAGGTGAGTCTTGGCTTGCTTGGAGTCCCTACATAAAGATGAGAACATCTGTCAACATGGTCAAGGGTATATATGAAGAGTGAATGTTCTCAGCTCATCTAGTTAAAGACGAAAATGTGCTCCTTTTCAGTAAGGATGGCAGTCCTTAAAACCATTCCACCACTGAGATGTAAAAAAATTTAAAAGCATCTTTGATTTCCTTCGTGATTCAATTTTCTTCCATTCCTTAATTGAGGTGGAGGGTACAGAGACCACATAGACTTGAGGGGGAAGTGCTCTAAAGGCTCCGGCCGTGCTCACAAGTTCTTGTACACTTTAGTGGCAAAATGGTTTAGATAATTTCGAGAAATTTGACATTTTTCATCGTTTCAAAATCCTTTTCTGTCTAATCAATTATTAGGTGCACTGTGAACAGAACGAGTCCTACATTATTAACAAAATGGAAACGCATAAGCGTCAACCGCGAGAGAGTAACTATTTAATTTTCATTAAACAGCGAATAAACATCTTCTCAGTTTCTGGATGTCTCTATAGATAATTGATCTTTGCCCAATTGTGATTCATAATTTGAGAATAGTTTTATATTTATACATTATAATCCAGGGTCGATTAGTATATTTGCTCGAGCAGTTGGATCACTCGGTTCAATATTAATTGTGGATAATCTTGGACGCAAGATGACGATGTTTCTTGGCTTTGCAAGTAGTTCCGTTGGTTGGTTAGCAATATTTTTAGCATCTTCACCAGACGCTCTACTCATCGGCCGAATAATATGCGGTCTATCTATAGGTAATATTGTTATATCAAAGATAACTCTTGTTAGAAAGCTTTCAATTACCTTATTCACCGATGTCGCTATTTTGCAGCTCTGATATACGCCGCGAATGTAATTTATATCTCCGAAGTATGTAATAAAAATCGAAGAGGGGCATTACTAGCCGCTCGTATGACGATTGTCTCAATCGGTATGAATATGGTTACTTTGGTAGCGTATTTTTATCATTGGCGCTGGGTAGCGTTATTGGGTGTGGTGGTTTGCATGTCCGGTAGTATTTTACTCAAGTATTTGCCAGAGACAAAATATTGGTTGATACTTCATGACAGACACGATGAAGCTATGGAATCTGCCGTATGGTGAGGATTTCTTTCAAGAACTTCTAGAAATTTTTCTAATTGTACGAGAAGGATCACGTTTGATCCGAAACGTCGGGTACTTATATCGTACTAACAAATTTATTTGACGACAGTGCCGAATAATACTCTTCTTTTTAAGGATTTCTTTCATTCATCTTAGTATTTCACGGGTGCTGTGGTCCTATTGGTCTAATCTCGTAGTGAGGTATTTGAGCGAACTATTTTGAAGCTGGGGCCAACAAGGTCTCCCTTCCTAGATCCCTTACAAAAATCAGAGGGGTGTAGGAAAATGCCAATGTAATCCTGAGAGGAGAATTCACCTAGCTCGGGATATTCTCTTTGCAACGTCAGAAAACAACATACCTTATATTTTTTAACATTTTTATCGTCTTTAACGGTATCCCAGCTCGCAGCTCTCTACTTGAAATCTGCGAGTCCGAGTTTGAGTCCCCCTTCAACTCTTGAATTGATCCAGTAATCCGCGGGTTCGAGTTCCTCAACCCTAGCATATCGTATAGCCCAACATAGTATAACCTAGCATGTTCTTTACTAGGCTAAGAATATGCCTAGCATACACTCTAGACTGATAATTATTAGCTTTATACTTGGTCTACACTGGGCTTTATAAATGCTAGACTAAATTAAATTCAAACTAGTTTAGGCATTTTCATTTCAAGTTCCGCAGGTCTAGTATATGGCACCGCATATCATTGTACTAGGCTACATTAGGCTAAACAGTATGCTAGATTATATTAGCCCTATTCTAGATCTAGTATGACTTAGTATATCATAGTATACTAAGTTTAAACTAGCCGTAGCATGCAACCTACAATCCAGTAATCTGCGAATCTGAGACGACGTCACAGACTAACGACGGCACGGATGTTTATGATGTCACATACAGATCCAAGCTGATGACGTCAAAAGCCAAATTCGGCTGAATTTCTACAGGGAACATGTTTTGTCGGGGGCGGAAAAAACGTTCGCCATCCGTCGTCCAGCTGGCCATCAAAGCTTGGAGCTCAAAAGTTTTCCAAGTCCCTCTCCTATCATATATAGCTCCAAGGTCGGGGCTTGTGACGTCACAATCTACATTTTTCAGATCCCACGTGCCCCATAAAATAGGTACCCTCGTTCAACTCCGTCAAAGAACCCGTGACTTTTTACTGATGAGAGAGAAGCTCCGAAAAATAGGAAAATGTTACAAAATTCAAGTTGAAATGTTCCACTCTCTAGGCCAGACTGGCTTTGCCAAAGAATTAACAAAGGAAAAAAAGATTGCTACATAAAAAGAATTTTTCACAACACCATGGTAAAAAGTAGCTTTTTCACACTTGGCTACACTTATCACACATTTGTGGTGAATTTTTTACTTTTTTCGCCCTAGTTATGTAATACAGTATTTCCGAGCAGAGATATAATAAAGGAGAAAAAGTTTGGCTCTGCTCGCACAAGAAATTAAACGTGGTGTCAACTTAGTAAAATTAGTATAATTATTCTAACGGTTCAACATTCTTCGACGTCTTCTTGAGAGTAATATTATAGATTCAGGAGAATCGGTATCTTCTACACGAAGGACAAAGACCCAATTCTCCTGAATATTTCATCCGAACTCATAATATTTCTTCATAAAACGACGGCTTCCTTAACGAAGTTAAACGAGGAACGCAGAGAACCTGTTTTATGAGTCAAATGGGATTTAGTATTGAAAATTCAAGGAAGCCTAGACCTAGATAAAGCTAGACTCGACGGCCTAGTGAGAAAACATCGTAACTCCACTCAACGTAAATTTTCAGGAGAGCAAAAAAACGTTTTTCAGTGAAAAGTGGAATTACGATGTTTTCTCACTAGATTACTACGTTCTCCTTTGTAGGAACTATGGCGTGCGGGAGTTACGATGAATTCCCATTAGAAACATGATTATTTTGATAAAAGTAATATTTTTTTTGCATTTCTGACTCTTCCAATCGATAGAGGAGAATTTTTCACACTAGATAGCGCTAATAACTCATTTTCACCAAAAAGTGGAGTTACGATATTTTCTCACTAGGCCGTCGTAGTATAAAGAAGGCCTAGACCTACTGTAAGCCTAGTATAATATAGTTTGAGAGTCCACATTTTTCTCGAATCTCCAGCTATATATGATAGCTCGAGAGTTGAAATTTTTTTTCCCTCCTTCTCCTATCATGTATGGCTCCCGAGCTGAAATTTTTCCAAGGTCCCCCTCTTCTCATATATAGCGTCACAGTCGAAATTTTTCCAAGTTCCCCTCCTATCATATATGGCGCTAGAGTCAAAATTTTTCCAAGTCCCTCTCCTATCACATATGGCTGGAGAGTCGAAATTTTTCCAAGTCCCCCTCCTATCATAATAGCTCGAGAGTCGAAATTTTTTCACAGTCCCCATCCTATCATATATAGTTCGAGAGTCGACATTTCTCCCAGTCCCCCCCCCCTATCATATATGGCTCGAGAGTCGACATTTTTCCAAGTTCCCCTCCTATCATATATAGCTCGAGAGTCGACATTTCTCCAAATCCCCCCCCCCCTATCATATATGGCTCGAGAGTCGAAATTCTTCCAAATTCCCCCCCTTTCATATATGGCTCGAGAGTCGACATTTCTCTAAGTCCCCCCCCCTATCATATATGGCTCGAGAGTCGAAATTTTTTCCAAGTCCCCCTCCTATCATATATGGCTCGAGAGTCGAAATTTTTCCAAATTCTCCTCCTATCATATATAGCTCGAGACTCGAAATTTTTTCCGAGTCCGCTCCTATCATATATAGCTCGAGAGTTGAAATTTTTTATAAGTCGCCCTCTTATCATATATAGCGTCACAGTCGAAATTTTTCCAAGTTCCCCTCCTATCATATATGGCGCTAGAGTCAAAATTTTTCCAAGTCCCTCTCCTATCACATATGGCTGGAGAGTCGAAATTTTTCCAAGTCCCCCTCCTATCATAATAGCTCGAGAGTCGAAATTTTTTCCAAGTCCCCGTCCTATCATATATAGTTCGAGAGTCGACATTTCTCCCAGTCCCCCCCCCCTATCATATATGGCTCGAGAGTCGAAATTTTTCCAAGTTCCTATCATATATAGCTCGAGAGTCGACATTTCTCCCAATCCCCCCCCCCTATCATATATGGCTCGAGAGTCGAAATTCTTCCAAATTCCCCTCCTATCATATATGGCTCGAGAGTCGAAATTTTTTCCAAGTCCCCCTCCTATCATATATGGCTCGAGAGTCGAAATTTTTCCAAATTCTCCTCCTATCATATATGGCTCGAGAGTCGACATTTCTCCAAGTCCCCCCCCCCCCTATCATATATGGCTCGAGAGTCGAAATTTTTTCCAAGTCCCCCTCCTATCATATATAGCTCGAGACTCGAAATTTTTTCCGAGTACGCTCCTATCATATATAGCTCGAGAGTTGAAATTTTTTATAAGTCGCCCTCTTATCATATATAGCTCGAAAGTCGATATTTTTCTAAGTCCCCCTTCCGCGATCATATATAGCTCGAGAGTCGACATTTTGTCCGAGCCCCCCCCCCCCCTATCATATATGGATCGAAAGTCGAAATTTTTCCAAATTCCCCTCCTATCATATATGGCTCGAGAGTCGAAATTTTTCCAAGTTCTCTTCCCATCATACATAGCTCGAGAGAAAGTTCCCCCCCCCCAATCATATATAGCTCGAGTGTCGAAATTTTTTCAAAAGTCCCCTCGTATCATATATAGCTCGACAGTCGAAATTTTTTATAAGTCCCCTTTCAGTGTTGTACTGGCTGAAATTTTTTAGGACAAGTGACCAGCTCGTCGGGCCTCCAAAAACTCCCATAGTCAAACTTTGAGGAATTTTCTCGCGGGCCTCATAAGACTTTTGCAGGCCTCCACCCCAGCCGCCTAGTTTAGTCAGTACGACACTGACTGGTTTTATGGACTGAGAAAATGTCCAAGGAACTCTCGACCATACATTACTATAGACTATATTAGCCATCCATGTACTAGGCCTACTCTGTTACGCACCGTAACGATAGCCTTCATTAGACTAAACCAATTATATTCGATTAGTCAATGTAAAATGAATCAAAATGGCTGTCGTGTTAAATTCAATACATCGATCTATCTTAGCCTAACATACATTAACTAGGGGTAGGTAACTAGGTATGGCGTTGAGCCGTTGATCTGAATTTGCCGGTGTCGTCACGATCTGATGACGTCATAAGCACTTGAAATATTTTTCAGTAAGCCCATTCTTACCGTTACGCTACTCCCCCTTTGGAAACCTGCGAGTTCGAGTCCGAATCCTAGTTGGCCCAATTCAAACATATAAAAAGGTATTAAATGTAGCAGCCTTAATTACGCCAAATTTGGCCACCAGGTTCGCTACCAATCTTATTGATAGTGCGGTCATAAGGTCTACGCTCCTCAGGGTGACCAAGCCCGGCTCAAAAGGTGACGAATTAAGCGCCAGTATTGTAATATTCGCATTTTCCCATTCTTTCCTGTTCAACCTAAGCGAGAGATGGGAAAGGCTGGTTGAGCCAATTGGCTGCGTTTTTCCGGCGCTGAACCTATCCACAGCCATTCTGCCGTTAATTTTCAACGTCGCCAAAAAGATGCACCAAGTTAGGTGGATGCACTCCTCGAGGGCACATCGACGGTTCAACCTTCGTATCATACTACATTCGTGTTTTTTGAGTTCTATACTTTTTCCGTGAAGATAAGTCTAAAAATTGTCCAAGCTTGTTCTCAGGCCTTGAAAATTTTACTACCTTAGCTTTCAGACAGATACCCTTTCATAAAATATTGTTCCTGTCATTGAACAGTTTCCAAAATTATTTTTGAAAAATAGGTTGTAGAAACAGCACCCTTTAATATTATTTCATGAAAAAATCAATGTTTGTACGCAAAAATACAAAAAAATGACCTTTTTTTTCCTTTTTCCTTCCTTTTTCGAAGGTTTTCCAGATCGCAGTCCAAGATAGAACTGGAAGCCGAACTGAAACGTATAGAATATTCGTGCTACGAACGAAATAAATACGAAAGCAGCGTCTGTAATTTGTGCCAACGTAAATCATCAGTAAAAGCTCTAATCAGCTCGATTCTATTAGTAATATTCAATGCCGGATGCGGAAGAGCAGCCACCGTAACGCATATAGAACATTTCTTCAGGGCTTTTCAAGACGATTTCGATTGCAAGAAGTTGGTCATCTATTTGAACGTAGCCGAACTGTTCGTTTGCATCGTGTACGTCATATTGACGGACAAATTCAACCGGAGGACGGTATTGTACATCACGTTGTTCTTATTGGCGTTTGCTTTGATCGGAATAATGTTCTACGATTTGGAAATGGAGAGTCACGGCTATTTCGCGCCCATTCTACCAGTATTGTTATTGTGCCTGTATTTAATGATTACGGTAAACGGTTTATGGACGAACGTAACCACATTCATAACTGAATTAGCGCCAAATGAAAATCGCGCCAGCATACTGAACATAGCCAATTGCATAATGAGTACCACGTCCGGAATTTATTCGACAGTACTACCCTACGTATTGAAATACGTTCACATTCATTACGTTCTCAGTTTTTTCTTGTTCAACGTTGTCTGCATTATGGCGTTAACTCGGTTCGTGCTGCCGGAAACCAAGGGTAAGGAACTGCACGAATGCGGGTTCAAGCCTAATGCGCACCAAAGAAAAAACGAGAAAACGTAGTCTATCTCTCAGCCTCCTCCTAGTTCCTTTTATATTTAAGAGTAAAATTTAATTTTTAGGTATATTTTTTTTATAAATGGGTGAAGTGTGATGAAATTTTATTATTGTTTGTACAGCGATTATTGAACAATCTCAATATATGATCCCCACTCTTTTATTTCCATCACAGCACTCCATTGTTCACGTAATGTCATTTATCCATCCGACTTTCGGTCAGATTGGACCTATTTTTTCTGTTCCGTTGCAAATCATACGTGAATGTGACCCGCATACCTGGTTTTCTTCCACTTTACTGTCTTTTAGCTTTAATCTCATTAAATTTCTTACCCTTTGAGTAACATCAATTTTCACACGGAAAAATCTCTTCGGTAATCCGGAGTAAACCGCATTTTCTAAGATTTCAATTTTCTTTCTCTCATCAATTCTACATTTAATATTCACCCACTGAGACCAATAATTTTTCCATACGAATTTCTGATCGAAAGTGCTACGCATCAGCTCTTGAAAAAGTACTTAGCAAATTGAAGTACAAGGATAGGAAAATATTAAGTAACGGATACAGACATGAAATCACCTTTGATTCGAGGACGATACGATGTCGTACTAATCTCGGAGGACCTAAGAAGTGGAAGGCACGAGAAAGTACAAAGGGCTTACATTAGAACTCAACGAAAACAAAACTCTTATGTGTATGACTATCCCAAAGGGTGTTGTGTATAGAATAACTATTCGTGGATGAGTCCATGTATCTAGGTCAGATTATTGCATTCAGATTCAAAGCTGCCAGAGTTGTTATGAAAATTGACCTTATAACTTGTTCGTATCAGGGCCGGACCGAAGTTTTTTAGTTTGAAAGGGAGGAGCAAGAGTAGATAGGGAGCTTATTTCTATACATAAAAGCGAGGGGGGGGAAGGAAGAAGAAAATAAGGAAATAAATATTTGATCGCTATACTTTCAAATTTCGTCTCACATGATAGTCCAATAATTTGGAAAAATTTAAAAATAATCTTTTCTACCACACGAATTTGTAGAGAAACCTCTTTTTTCAATTTTTCCAATCACTTAAATCCACTTAAAAGTAGAACCTAAATGCAACGGGAACAGTCTGACAGGTAAAACGTTAGATATTATTTACCTATTGATAAAACATACAATTTTCTATTAGTAAAATTAAAACACAGAAAATTATTGAATTCTAAACAAACCGATAAAGTGCAATCGGTTTAGGCAAATTCTTTTCGAGGCGCAAACAGAACATAAATGGAAACGCAAAGTAGGTAGTTCATCATTTTTTAAATAACGTACCCCTGTCCTATTAAATTTTTGGCCTGAAAACAAGGCTGCATTGCTTGCGCTATATTTTTGCAGTATCATGTTCTTAAGTTTTGTCCATTGTGGACACCCCTTGAACCTCCAGTCCTCGGGGGCGAAGGAGCAAAAAGACATGCAGAACCCAATTTTGATAATTGACAGTTTTTAGGATAAAAATGGATGGAATTGTTAGTGTGATATCTGTTTTAATATCCTTCTAAGGTAAGGTTGTGAGCTCACGAAGAGAGGTTAATTGCGACTCCATGTGCAATGAGGCCAGGCAAACTTGCTAAAATTCTTGTTATTCGAGGCGATGTAGGGAATGATATCGGACTCGCGTATGATTGAAGATGGGAAATATGCTGAAATTCCGGATGTTTCAAGCGGTGCGGTGAAGGAAATGAAACCAAAGGAGTGGTCTCCTATTGTGGACTCGTGGTGATGACCAAAGCGAGCGAACTTGCGGAAATTTTCGTTGTTCCAGGTTGTGGAGTGAATCTTACGACAAATTGATCACCTGTTGTGGACTGCATCACCGCTTCGATCATACGTGTGGCTACAGTCGATCTCTCACTGCGAGCACACAACAGATAACTTGGAATCATTCCTTCCATTGCTTGGAGCAATGAGAATTTCCGCAAGTTTGCCCGCTTCAATCGTGCGTGGCGTCGAAGTCAAACTCTCATCGCGAGTCCACATTAGAAGACGGCCACTTACTCGGCTCCATTCTCTCCGTCGCTTTTTAGCACGTTTCTCGCATTGATCAGACATTGGGCTGAGCCACTCAGCCGAGCATACAGTAAATATTATATACCTGTACAAGTCAATAAGCTTGTCAGCATAATTATTAGCCTAACATATAGAATACTAAATTTATACTGAGCTAAGAAATACTGGTGGAGGGAGACTTTAGTATGGCGTCATCATGACCGCTGTATCAACAAAAGTCGATATAATAGATAGAAACGGTTTAATAGGATCGATATAATCAACATATCAGGAGTTATCTGTCAAAAAGGCACCCGTTCCATAAGAATTACATTGATCGGGTGCCCTTTTGACAGATAACTTCTTACATACACACATTATATCGATAAGTAAGAAGCAAGTGCATATTAAAATGCTACGCATATTAGCTTCTGTGTTGTGTCGCAGTTTCTTAGAGGAGAAGCCACTATCTGTTTGGTTGGGGGGAGCACCCTTAGAGAACGGCCGCGAATGTGTCCACGTCCAACGTTTGTGACGTCATCATTTTCGAAAAAATGTCCTCGATGATCATAGGAGCGGGACTTAAGAGTTTCGACCTTTCTTGGACTTAGACTATTTTTACCACTGGAACTTGGAAAGGTTGTTGGACTTAGGCCATTTTTGCCAATTTAGATTTTTTGCTGGACACCATACGACGCAGGGAAAAATTTTCGACATATACTCCCCCCCCCCTCCGTAGACTAGGTTTGTGACGACACAGGGACTGATCTATGACGTCATCAGATCGTGACGTTGAAAGGACTTCTCTGTGACGTCATCAGATCACAATTTGGAAGATATATATAGGTATTTTTGTTTTTTTTTAGAATCGGCGTTAAATTTCACCTTCAAATCAAATAGAATACGGAAAATTGGACAATTTTTAATTTTTAAGAATTTTGGCAAATTGGTCAATTTTGGCAATATTTTGGTTCATAATTCGGCTTAGAAACGTCGTAGAAAGTTGAGTAGGGGCGCAAATTGAAGATAAAATTGAGATAAAAATTTCGTAGCCTTAAAGTTTACATCTAACCTTCGGTGTTTTTACGCTAGAACAGATTTAGTACAAACTCCCATTTAACTGGTAACATCATTTTGGCCCAGTCGGTATGTGATGATAGGGGGCTACGTATGATAGTAGAGGAACTTGAAAAAATTTCAACTGTCGAGCTACATAATTATGATGATAAGAGGGGCGAAAAAATTTCGACTCTCGAGCAACGCAAGATGATGACAGGAGAGGGAATTGAAATTTCTGACTCTTGATCAGACCTAATGCGACCACTCATAAGACTAGCCGTTTCCCACGGAACTACGAAGCTTGCGGGTTCCCCCTGCCATTGCAGAGTTTGCAATGGTACTTAATTTTTTTTTTTTTCGATATGGTGACGGCTAAGAACTCGAGTTAAATATACTGTATGTTAGGCCCAGTATAACTTGATATAATACTAGGTAAATAGAGGATGTAATAGCAACAAAACCTAGTATACTGCGTAGCTTAGACCTAATATTGCTTAGTATACTGTATGTGAAGCCTAGTGTAGTGAAGGCTAAGAATACAGGTCCCAAAAGCAAAGTTCGAAAGTTTTAAGATCCTTGAAGTAAATCAAGGTAATATATGACGCCACTATCAGGGGTGCCGTGAAGCCACTTTTTTAAAGACAATTCTTCGTAGGAAATTTTGTGGGTGGTTTTTTCCTTTGTTCTCGTAGCATTATAGGGTTTTTTTTTTTTGCTTGTTAAAATTTTTTTTTTTTTTTCTTTGGGGGGGGGGCAAAATCTTTGTAAGTTTAGGGGGATCACGGCACCCCTGGCCAGTATGTTAGGTCTGGTATAATGGACGCTGTTTGCATGAGGATGTGCTGCTAGGAAACCTAATGTTTGCACTTTTGTACCCTAGAAAATTCATAATGAAACACTATGCTAAGCTCAGTATATAATAAGTCTAAGGGTACAGGTCCCAAAGTAGTGGAGATCGAAATTTTTCCTAAGTCAAGGTGAAGGTCATTAATAACGTTCCAAAGGTCGAACGCGGATATTTTTTGAAAATATCGCAAAAAAAAAAACAAATAGTGGGTTCTCTGCTTAAAAAATACCTTCACAATTTTCGTCGACTTGGAGGCTAAGGGGAGAAGTCACAAGCGATCACCACATTTATTAAACATGAACTCAAATTTTACTCATTTGTCTAAGAATAAATGGAAATATTCTTCACTTTCTATAGATTTCTGCTGTATAGTTCAGTAACGACGAATTATTTTATGTTTCTTCCCTCTCCCGTGCTATTTATTACTCGATCCTCTTTTTATATTGAAAATATCGGCTCAAAAGACAAATATCATCAAAATTTATAATACAACTTTATTGTTGCCCTTGGAGTCAACCCGATACCTTCAATTAGTTACATGAAAGTTTGGTCGGTAAAATAGATGTTATTAAAAATTTATTCAAATTTTTAATATACGACGAAGAAAACGCATTAAGAAAGATGGCGATAAGTAATTGTGTACAAGATATGAAAGTCGGAAGTCACCTTCACACATTTCATTTACCTATTACTTTCTAATCCATTTATGAATTAATTTCAAGTTTTCAGGCTTCCTCGTTCTCGAAACCTAAGTCACTCTCACATTTATACTACACGCAAGGAAAATAATTGTAAATTAGGTAGTTTTCGGCGGCTACACGCAATCTGGAGGGGGAAAGGTCCCATAAATCGTTTTCAATTCATTTTTCACACTAATCCTGATAATATTTGGTCATTTACAGTGAGCGGGTACCGATATTATATTGCCCGTATCAGGGCAGGTCACGCGCGTCACTATAGGCCTGAAAAAGGAATTTGTGAAGTTTTTTTGTTTTTTCCCCATAGTAAAATACGGCGATCCAATTAGTGCGCGGTAGCACCTATTCGATATATAGGCTCATTAACGCAGATAAAGTTGATTAATTTTACGATGGTTTTATTTGAGATGAAAGTCACTCGAACTGATAGCCCGATCATGATGAAATCGCTTCGCAGCCTTCATGCCTATTATCTACAATGTTCAAATCTGATGTCTCCCGAGATGTAAGTATTGAAGACATTTTTTCCCCTCTCTCGAGGAATCACATCACTTTAAAAATATGTACGATTTAATATCTCGCTAGTTTTACGCGGCTTTCGTTTGTTACCATGGAGCAATACTCATCGGGTTGGATAACGCATTCACTTCATACTTCGTGGAAGACCGAGAGGGCTTCAATATCATGCAGGAAGGACTTCTGGGTAAGAATTTGAGCTGGAGTAGTGCTAGGCTTCTCAGATACGTTTCAAATATGAATAAAGTTTACAGGAACGCATTCATCTATTATATTGATTTTGACCCGGTTTCAAAAAATGATAATCAAAGTGTTGACCGGTATCCGAGAGAGCGACAGGTAAATTGGAAAATAGACTACAGATGTCAAAAGAAGATCATTTTTGAACGCTGTTTGAGGCGGGCGGTAGGAAATGCGTTCCTGTAAATGAATTCAATACGAGTACGAGACTAATGATAAATTTTGAATAAAACATAGGTTCCTTCAGTACATTATCACGTGGATTTGGGTCCTTTGGATCAGCTTGTATAGTTGATCGCATTGGACGTAAAGCCACATTATACCTCGGTTTCGCAGTTGCCATCACGGCTTGGTTAGCAATATTCCTATCTGAGACGTTCGAATTATTGCTCATTGGGAGAACCTTATCCGGAATTTCTATTTGTAAGTTTAAGACTCGTTTGCTACAAAAGGTCGATTGACCAGTGCTATAATTTAAGTTATTCCGAGCAGCCTTAGTGTACGCTTCTAATGTCGCATATATCAGCGAAGTTAGCAACAAAAACCGGCGAGGGACGTTAGTTGCTCTGCGGACGATGATCATCTCCTTCGGGATGAATTTAGTTACCATTATAGGGTATTTTTGCCACTGGAGGTGGATTGCGGCAGTTACCATAATGCTATCAATTTCGGGTGCTATACAGTTGATAAGGTTACCGGAATCGAAGTATTGGCTCCTTTTGAAAGGACGACGAAAAGAAGCATTAAAATCGGCAAAATGGTACGTCTTATTCACGTTTTAATTTGAGTATTTTCTTCATTATTTTCTACATCTCCATATGATAAACTCGCCCCTTTTGGATTTACAATTTGCAGTTCATAACTGGAATTTCTATGGATCTAGAGCCTCCTGCCTCTTATAACTAAAGTCAGCGTTAAGAATTTCTCCAAGTTCCTAAAGTAGATCAGAACCCCCTCTTTCTCCGAAAGCACAATTAGTTGTCCATAGAAATTTCTTCCAGAGAAGTTAGAGTCCTTTTCGCTGTTTATATATAATTATATAGCCACAAGTTCGAGGTAAATGTTTTTTTAGAAAATAGTTTCAAATTCCGAACGAGGTTAGAGATCCCCCCTCCCCAATTTGATGCTTGTGTAATAGCATGGAAGTCGAAAGAACCAGAGCACCCTCTCCTCGGACTGCTGTAGGGTCACCTTTGAAAATTCTTCCAAGACACTAAAGTAGGTCAGAACCCCCATCCCTCTTCAACCCCAATGATGTGGAATGACCATCTACTTAGATTCTTTATTAGAAATGCATGTCGTTCATTTTAAAGACCTCTTCGACTTTACCGTAGGTTTTCACCCAGAGCGAAGATAGAAGAACTTGAGACTGAGCTACAGAATATCGAAAACTCTTTCACGACTGACCCAAAAGCGACCAACATTTCCGGCATTTTCAAGCGGAAGGCGTCCATGAAGTCGTTGTTGGCCGGCACCGTGTTGGTCATTCTTTTGACGGGGACCGGCCGTCTCGCAATAATCACCCACATCGAACATTTTATTATTTCTTTCCAGCGTGCGTTCGATAGCCGCAAATTGGTCGTCATTTTGAACATATGCGAATTATTGGTTTGCATTTTATACGCCCTCGTTGTTGATAGATTCAATCGTAAGAGCGTGATGCATTTCACTCTGTACATCATGGCGTTCACTCTCACAGGCATTCTATTCTACGATTTGGAACTGCGTAGATTCTGCATAAACATACCTCTGATCCCGATAGTACTTCTGTGCACGTATTTATCCGTAATGGTGACTGGTTTGATGACATGCTCGACAACCGTACTATCGGAGATTGTGACCAACGAAAATAGAGGAGGTATCCTCAATATCGTTAACGGTGTCAATAGTTTTACCGGAGCCGGGTACTCTACCATATTACCTTACGTCCTGAAATATGTCGACGTTCATTATACGATTATGTACTTTTTGATACATGTGGTTCTTCTTATGATGTTTGTACATTTTATTATACCGGAAACTCGAGGTAAATCTTTACACGAATGTGGATTCAACGAAGTGAAGAAGACAAATAAGATTGAAAATGGGAACAATAAAGTATAGGATAATGTAGGCTACACGCCATTCGATATCTATTTCGTATTATTTTCATTTTATTTTTCTTTCTTGTAAAAAAGGAGTAAAAATTTCACAATAATTTCACAATTTTTCTCGTTATTTTTTGTTCAAAGAGAGTAATAAACTATTGATCGTCAAAGCATATGTGACCCGGTCTACAGAGCCATTTAACGGCTAAGCCGGGTTTCCGTAGACCGGGTCACATATGATTACAGGGAATTATAAAACGAGGTAAGAGAAGGAAATATTTCAATCACGAACCGAACCCATAACCTTTTGTTTTAGGGGGGAACCCGCTATCCCTTTTGTTGGGGGTACTTCCAGGAAATTTTTGTCCGCGAGCGAGGTTGATTACGTCACCGAGAGGGGAGGAAGACTTGGATAAATTTCGACCCTTTAGTCACATATGATAGGAAGGCGACTTGGAAGAATTCCTGCCTCCGAGTTATATATGGCAGGAGGGGGATTTGGAAAAATTTCTACCCTCGAGCTATATATGATAGGATGGGGACTTGGAAAAAATTTCGACTCTCGAGCTATGTATGATAGGAGGAGGACTTGGAAAAAATTTCGACTCTCGAGCTATGTATGATAGGAGGAGGACTTGGAAAAAATTTCGACTCTCGAGCTATGTATGATAGGAGGGGGACTTGAAAAAATTTCGACTCTCTAGCTATATATGATAGGAGGGGGACTTGAAAAAAATTTCGACTCTCGAGCTATGTATGATAGGAGGAGGACTTGGAAAAAATTTCGACTCTCGAGCTATGTATGATAGGAGGGGGACTTGGAAAAATTTCGACTCTCGAGCTATATATGGTAGGAGGGGGACTTGAAAAAAATTTCGACTCTCGAGCTATGTATGATAGGAGGAGGACTTGGAAAAAATTTCGACTCTCGAGCTATGTATGATAGGAGGGGGACTTAGAAAAATTTCGACTCTCGAGCTATATATGGTAGGAGGGGGACTTGAAAAAAATTTGGACTCTCGAGCTATGTATGATAGGAGGAGGACTTGGAAAAAATTTCGACTCTCGAGCTATGTATGATAGGAGGGGGACTTGGAAAAATTTCGACTCTCGAGCTATATATGATAGGAGGGGGAAAAATTCCAACTCTCGAGCTATTTATTATATGAAAGGGACTTGGAACAATTTCATCTCTCCAGCTATCATATATAGTTGGAGCTTCGAGAAAAATTTAGACTCTCAAACTATACTATACTAGGCTTATAGTAGGTCTAGGCCTTCTTTATACTAGCTTTATAGGCTTCCTTGAATTTTCAATACCGAATCCCATTTGACTCATAAAACAGGTTCCCTGCGTTCCTCGTTTAACTTTGTTAAGGAAGCCGTCGTTTTTTATAAGTGCCTCTCCTATCGTATATGGCTCGAGAGTCGAAATTTTTCAAGTTTTTCGCTGGACGGCGCACGGCGTACGGCAAATTTCTCAAAAAGCCCCCCATAAAACAGGTTTCCTGTTAAAATTCCTGCCCCCGAGCTATATATGGTAGGAGGGGGACTTGGAAGAATTTCGACTCTCGAGCTATACATGATAGGAGCGGGACTTGGAAAATTCCGACCTCCGAGCTATAGACTTGGAAAGACGACGGCTTCCTTGAAATTGCAGCGCGTTCAAGTTGTCACGTCATGATTTTCAGGACTTGGAAAAACTTCAGGCTCTAGGGGACTCGGGACAGCGGAAAAATTCCGACCTCCGAGCTATAGATTATAGGAGGGGGGACTTGGAAAGACAACGGCTTCTTTGAAATTGCAACGCGTTCAAGTTGTCACGTCATGATTTTCAGGACTTGGAAAAACTTCAGGCTATAGGGGACTCGGGACAGCGGGTTCCCCACTGCCAATGCAGTCCTGCAATGGCACCTAATTCTTTTAAGCGAGTGAGGTTGAATTTCTGAAGACAACGGCAATGTTGATGAAGGAGAACAGCCAGGCAGTGAAAAAACTGTAAAAATGCCGAAACAAAACCATCAGGTAAACAAGAGAGGTATATCACGACCAGGCAGCTGATACGCTGATACGCTACGGACCTATTTGAAGAATGCCGGAGGAACGACAACAAAAGAAGGTCAGCTAGTGGGATCTCAATAGGCGAAGGAAGAGACGACGTCCGATGAAAAGCTGGATCGCTGGGGTAGCAGAGGAGATGCGTTCACGGAACATACTGGGTGGTCATGGTTGGACCGAGGAAAATGAAGGTTGGTCACCTGAGGGCGACGTACGCCATGAACCGATAAATGGATAGATAAATCTTTTCACCCTATTTCTGTTAGGCTTGAAGTCCTAGACTTCAAATGTGTTTTCAAAAACTTTCGATTTTATCGAGTAAGCTCTTCAAAGTTCATAAAATTCCACATCCATTATCATGAAGACCGTTAAGGATCACAAATTTCGATCTGCTGATAAAAAGCCAGAGAAGTCTAAAAGTACGCAACTCGTGGATAAAGTAAAAGCAATTGCGCAAAATAAAATTCTACAGGAGAGGCCAAAATAGGTGAAAAAACATGATCTCGCAAAATTTGAAAAATTGATGGAAAATGTGACTTTTTACGTACTAGATTGTTGGTAGGCGTACTAGGCCAAGCATGGGGGCGAGTAAACCTGTGAGCAACTCAGCTTAACAAGCAGTAGATATACTAAACCTATTCAAGGTAGCGAAAAAAACAAGACTGAGTCGCTGTGCGCCTCAGTATCCGGATCTCTTTGTTTTTTTTTTTCTAATTGACTATTAAGTGACGGAAATTTATTTTTTACTACACATGCATCGAAAACGCGTTTTCGCGTAACAGTTTTCTGTAGCGAAACGGCCATTTTTTGCGATTCTACTGATCAACACTGATATCGATTTTTTTTTCTGTACTAGGAGTGAAAAAAATTTTTTTCCGTACAGTTTGGAACAATTCACAACAAACGCGTGCTATTTTCGTTCATTTTTTCCTGTTCATCGATTATGCTGTCAGTAGTTTGATTTTATCATACTGTAGGTTGCGATCTATCTTCAATCATGTGTTTGTGATTAAACAGAAACAAATAACAAATTCATGTGATATTACGATTATGATGAGTGACAATGAGAATACCGTCGGAACTATTTAATAAACAAGAACTATGAAGAAGATTAATCCAATTATTTTGAATTTTTTTTATGCAGAAAAAACTAATGATTAGTCCAAATACCTCTGTGGCAGCGAAAACGCAATTTCCAATGCATTTGTAGTAAAAAATATCTTCCAAGGCAAGGAGCGAATGAGGTTTTCGCTCCTTGTCTTGTAATATACTATTTTACAAACGATCACTTGTGAATAAGACTGCACGAGAAATAAAATTTGCCAGGCAAAAATTAAATCTCTATAGACAGAGAATATATTTTTTCAGTGACGTCACAACACATTTTTCCGGTGAGAACTTTTTTTTTTTCGCAATTGCATAGGGGCTCCTGTCTTGCCGGAGGCAAGAACCCCAAAACGTGATACAAGAGCTAACATTTCCCCTTTAAAGACCCTCTAGTGTATAGCATTTTATAATTATGTTTGCTTTCCACACTTTGATATCAACTTATTATTGATTTTAGCAATCATATTGACCTAAGTCGGACATGATGACGTCAGAGTAACATTCTTCTCCACTACTATACCTGAACTTGGTGTGAATTTTGGAATCTGGATGTTAGGCTAACTAGCTGACAAGCGAACGAACGAAACAGGTGTAGTACACTGTATGTTGGCCCAACTATAGCTTCTTGGGGGAACCATTTTTCTATTCGAAGTTTAGTATACTGTATATTCGACTGAATAGCTCAAGTACGTTGGTCAGGGTTCTGATGACGACATCAAGCTTGACAAAATCTCATTTATCATATTAGGCCTCGTATGACCTAGTGTACAGTATATGAAACCCCTCGTATATTCCATATGAAGCCTTGTAAAATGAAAGAAACGAAGGTCAAAATTTTTCCCAGGTTACTGACGACGTCATCAGGCATGACAGATAACCGCTACGGTTTTTGAAGCAGTTCCATTCAAAAACCGTCAGAAAGCCGCAACGGTTTTTCGTGACCTTTGGGCGGTTTTCTAAGAGTAGTCCCAACCCTTTAAGCATAAGAAGTGCTAACTGCCGTACAAAAAAATTGTAGAATGGACGTACGTCAACTTATGAAGACTTAGATGCAACCAGCCTCTTCCAAGATATCTCGAGACGATGGCCCAGCACAAACGAAGAAAACACTTTGGTATAAAGTTGAAATAATTCTCATGTCAATCTGCGAGTAGGTATCAAAAAAATCTCGTTTTCTGAACACAAGAATGTACGTTACTTTTAGGAGCTTAAGGTAACAAAAATTTGAACGAAGCCATTATATAGGCTACCGGAAAATCGGAAAAGGAGGAAATAAATAAATGACACTAGCTTCATGTAGTGAATGAGAACCAAGAAAAACATCACGAATGAAACCTTTACACAATTCATTTTCCGCTAATGAAGCTGAAATCAATCGACGGTGCGGCGGAAAAATCTCTATTTTCCCGAAGTCGAAACTACACGTGAAACAGAGAAATGGGCAACTGAGCGTGAATTTACAATCCTAAGAAAAGAATTTAATGGAATAATTTTCTGCTCGAAAAGGCGAAATAACGCGTTCAGTAGGTTAAACTGATTTCACGATGAACGCGTTATGGAAATCATGATAGAATGATAGGCTATGTACTCGGAAGTTTATCTCTTTCATTGTTTTCCGTACGTGGTGGCTCTCGTGTTCAATTTTTACGTCAGTGGTAATCTCGTACTTTTTATTTTTCTCTCTCTTTTTTCGTGACCTTTTTCCTCACTTCCGTGCGTTGCGTCAATCGTGTATTCCTAGAAACGAAGGATAATAGTTTTTTTTTTTTTTTTTTTACCAAGGTGTTGCGATATTACTCTTCACTCCTATCATGTTTGTTATGATACACGGCTGCAGTTTGTCGTGCAATTATTTATTTTATCGTTTTTTTTTTTTTTTACCCCTTTTTTCACTTGTCTTTCGATAATTGAGAAATGCACGCTCACGTAAGAGATATTTTTGAGAGCCGTACATCGATATTTCAACAACGCTTTGCTTTGTTTAGAAACCTGCGAATAATATCATAGCAATTAGAGCCAAAGGTTACGTTAAATTAGCCCCAATTTTGGTACCAACATTGAAAATCATTCTGAAGGACATTGCTAATCTTTAATTTCTTTCTCTGAGCTTGTCTTGAAAGAAGCTGGACTAGAAATGATAAACTTTGACGAAATCAAAATTATGAGAAAAAATAAAATATAAAATGGATCAGGAAAGAATAAAATGCTAGAAGAAATTATATGTGTATATTTGGAACAAAGGACATAGTTAGAAATAGAACAAAAGAGGTCAGTGATGGGCAAAAATACTATATCTTTAAAGAGGTGTACAAGAATAAAATGCGAAGGAAAAATACAAAAAATAGTGTCCTGTTTACGTTAACTTATGGATCTCGGGCCTGAGGGCCTGCCAAACAAGAAGAATCAAACTGAGGCAGAAACTAACATGTCTCAAAGAGTAGCATTATATATGCTTGCTTCATTTCAGAGGCTAACCAGATAATGGGCCCTTCTCTTTTCAACTCTTTGTCTCTCCCTTCTACGATATCGAAATATACTGACCTGAACGATCATATGGACTTCTGATACGTCTATCTCGATCTTGATGACTTCATAGAAATGTACCCCTCCATCAGTATTTATCAGCTTAGTAATTATGTATGTTAGACTAACTGGCTGATGGGCACACTTGCCCCGCTCTTTCGCCCCCATATTAGGATGTTGTACTGAGTAGCTAAGCTGTGATTAGCTTAGTTTATAAGCTAACTTCCAAAGTACAAAATGTAAGTTCTTAAAATGAAGCCTAGTATTCTGTATGGCCTGGTGTGAAAATTGAAGATACATAGCCTGACATACTAAGCCTGGTTACGTCTACTATGGCCTATTGATATACTATATGCTGGGCCAAGCATAATGAAAGCTAAGAAACAGGTTTTCAAGTAGCGACGGTAAAAATTTAGCTTGGTGTCCTATATGTTAAGTACGGCGAACATTAAAAGGTCTAAAAATAACGAAGGTCAAATTTGTGCCTGGTTTACTATAATTATTAAGGTCTAGTATGATAGAGATCAAGGATACAGGTCCCAAAGTAGCGTAGATCGAGTAGGTCAATGTCACTAATAACGTCACCAAGCGTGACAACAACCGTGACGGGATCGCTTAGGATGACTTGTACGCGTCGGGAAGGGTATTTGTAGTAGACGAAAGAATTGTAGCTTTTTTGATAAATCGGAGCTTATTGAAAGACGAAGAAAGGAACAGTAGTAGGATTTGAGATTATAGGAAGGGAGGGGGAAGGATCAGTTATATAAAATGAACGCAAACACTGTTTCGTGGCAAGGTCCGCTTCATCGTGTTCCTTAGAGTCGATGTGTATCGGTATTCATGGAAAAAAGATGGAGAATGAGGAAGAAACAAGTGTGTGCAAGAGTGGGGATTCGTTGAGCGGTGGGATTGCTAACATGAGTATCTTGGATAGCAAGTGAGGATGAAATAAGATCAAAATGGAGGTATACGAGTGAGGAATTTGCGGGTGGGAAAGGAGCGAGTAAGAAGAGAGAGGCTAGTGAATTTAGCTGAAGGTAGAATGATGAAATGTTATCCTGAATACAGACTAGATATCCTGTTCTGGATCTTGATTCGGGCTCGTTCGTGTAGCAGAGAGGGGGGGGGGAGGAAATTCTGAAGAATTGATTTTGTTGATGTGTTGTTTTTATATAATGTTAACCACTTTGGGAATTTTAGGGTGATGAAGACGAATACCAGGAATGGGGGGATTAACCACGAAGGAATTCTATTGAAAAATTAAGTTAAGGATGAGTGTCTTAATGGGATTGAAAGTAGAGAAGGGGTGAATTACTTGAGAGCATTTGAAAAGATATAGGACGATTGGGTATGGGCTGTTGAGGCCAGAAAGTTACCAGTAAATGAAGAGCGCGGCAACGGAAAGGAGTAACACGTACCTCAGGGCATAGGCTGAGTGAAAAGCTAGTCGGAGCCTGAAAGGTTGAATAGAGTCCAGCAATTTTAAGATAGTTTTCTCCGAATGGGTGTAAATTGGTGAACCGTAATCAAGTTGGGAACGGAGTAGACTATTGTGGAAATGGGGGATGGGTTCACGATCGCAGCCGGTACAGGATGTGATCGGCTTTTGAGAACGTTGAAGGAATTCTGGAATTTTGATCTGAAGATTTTTATATGAGGGGGATCCAAAAGGTTTTGGAGTCGAAATGAGACCAAGGACCTTTGCAGAGGATGAGTGGTAATTGTGAAGTTATGTGGACGCAGAGAAGGGAGAGCCGTAATGCATGTGTATCTTTTTTTGGAATACTATCATGACCGTTTTTTGTCAGAAATCTAAAATCCACAGTCAGATGACCATTAGGAGATTTTGTCGAGGGTAAATTGGAGGAGTCTTGATGCTCGTTAGAGCTTGGAGGTTAGTAGGAAGATACTGAAGTCCCCCACAAAGAGGCGTCTGGTAAGGTTAAACGTCGCGAATCTCCATAATGAATGAAAAATGTTGTGGCGGAGTCGGATAAATAAAGATCATTTTTAACGTCTTTCTATAGTTGCTCAATTCAGCTACCAAAAAGACAAAATAATTTCCGATCACGGATAAAGACACAATAAAGGCCATCAAACAGCTTAAATTTATTTTCTAAGCTTTCGAAACCTCACTCGCAGTGTACCATATTTTGGTATAGACATGGACCAATTTGAACCTCCTTGTGACGTCATCACCCTCAGTGACGTCATTAGTTTGTGACGTCATCAGCTTGAATTTTCCTGTGACTTCAGCAAGCTTCCAACGTCATTAACATCCATGACGTCACTAGGGGCATTCCCCCTTTTCTTTCTTTTAGAGCATATAGGCAACTAGGCTACACTAGGAAGTCTCGTATAATCTAGTATACTGTGTACTAAGCCTCGTTTAAGCCTAGTATAGGCTAATATTCGTGTACCGTAGCATAGGCATAATTATGCTAGATCCATTAACGCCGATTGGATTTTGACACTCGGGCGCAGAATGTAAGAGGGCGCCCTTTATTATTATTTTTTGTTTCAAGTAAAAAATATTTTCCTGATGCCTAGCCGTCTGCACTCCTACAGGCGCCCGTCACCGCCACTGGCTACGCCCGGTTTAAGCAGCTAATTTAATGCTATTTCTGCCGTACAAAGTAGAACGGACATATATGCGAAAACAACGATCACGGAAAAGTATCAAAAAGAATTTAAAAATGTATTCAAAAGATATTAGATCGCATAAGTTGATCACTCATAGTAATTTTCAACGTAGAATTCGATAATTCTAATAATTTTCTTCAATAAGTGCTCAATCTTCAGATACAGTACATTTTTTCACCTCGCGATGCATATACGTCCAAAAAAGGACGTATATGCATTGATATGCAATCGACTGTGATAGTAGTGGTATGTGAATACGAAGCTTCGTTACCATCACACATACAGCCCATTGATCCGAACGCCTCGTCTCGGTGATCGTTGTTTTCGCATATACGTCCGTTCTACTTTGTACGGCAGATTTGTAGTATGGCCTAATATTTTATATTCTAGGGCTGGGGAACTCAAACTCGGCTTCGCGAATTTCCATTAGTGGAGAGGGGTGCCGATAAATACATTGAAAAACGACAGCTTCCTTAACGAAGTTGAACGAGGAACGCAGGGGACCTGTTTTATGAGTCAAATGGGATTTGGTATTGAAAATTCAAGGAAGCCTAGACCTAGATAAGGCTAGTATAAAGAAGGCCTAGACCTACTATAAGCCTAGTATAATATAGTTTGAGTCTAAATTTTTCTCGAATCTCCAGCTATTATATGATAGCTCAAGAGCTGAAATTTTTCCAAGTCCCTTTCATATCATATATATAGCTCGAGAGTCGAAATTTTTTCCAAGACCCCCTCCTATCATATATAGCTCGAGAGTCGAAATTTTTCCAAGTCCCCCTCCTATCATACATAGCTCGAGAGTTGAAATTTTTCCTTGTCTATCTTCTGTCATATATGGCATGAGAGTCGAAATTATTCCAAGTCCCTCTTCTATCATACACAGCTCGAGAGTTGAAATTTTTTCCAAGTCCCCTTCCTATCATACATAGCTCGAGAATCGAAATTATTCTAAGTTCCCCTCCTATCATACATAGCTCGAGAGTCGACATTTTTTCCCAAGTCCCCCTACTATCATATATGACTCGAGAGTCGAAATTTTAACAGGGAACCTGTTTTATGGGAGCTTTTTGAGAAATTTGCCGGGCGCCGTGCGCCGTCCGGTGTCCGCCGTCCAGCGAAAAACTTGAAAAATTTCGACTCTTGAGTTGTATATGATGAGAGGGGGACTTGGAAAAAATTTTGACTCTCGAGCTATATATGATAGGAGGGGGACTTGGAAAAAATTTCGACTCTCGAGCCCTATGATATGAAAGGGAATTGGAGCAATTTCTACTCTCCAGC
The DNA here is from genome assembly GCA_035079385.1 of Aspidiotus rigidus. NCBI lineage: Eukaryota > Metazoa > Arthropoda > Insecta > Hemiptera > Diaspididae > Aspidiotus > Aspidiotus rigidus. Next base: position 13,017,038 of record JAVHKY010000003.1, on the reverse strand, counting down.
TGTCATATACAGCTGGAGAGTTGAAATTGCTCGACTCTCAAACTATATTACACTAGGCTTATATTAGCTTTATTTAGGTCTAGACTTCCTTGGATTTTCAATACCAAATCCCATTTGACTCATAAAATAGGTTCCCTGCGTTCCTCGTTTAACTTCGTTATTTCTAAGTTTTTCGCTGGACGGCGGACCGCGCATGGCAAATTTCTCAAAAAGCCCCCCATCCCCCTGTTATTTTCTACTCTCGAGCCATATACTCGTATGATAGGAGGAAAACTTGGAAAAATTTCGACTCTCGAGTCATATGTGATAGGACGGAGAATTGGAAAAATTTCAACTCTCGAGCTATAATATATAGCTCGAGATTCGAGAAAAACTTAGACTCAAACTATATTATACTAGGCTTATAGTAGGTGTAGGCCTTCTTTATACTAGCTTTATCTACCCGGTTCCCTGTTAAAATATCAAAAGTGACGCAAAGTTACAAAATTTGCATCTAGAATCCACGATAATAAATGAACCAATAGGCTAACGAACTGGAATATTAAACGAATCCGTTCCTTAAGGTTACGGCTATCCATCATAAACGAAAAAACGAATACTCCAAGGGGAGAGTAAACAAATGCAAACCGCAGAAAATAAAAACGAAGGGAGCGCTTTCGGTTAAACAACCATCTTCAAACCTGAAATGAAAGCAACTGACGAACGAATGAGAAGAAAGAGGTATTAAGATCGTCCGAACGAGAAATCACAGTGTGAATCATAAACCTGTTCGATCAAGCCATCTTCCGGAATGTACGAGTTGAGTATAGTGATACCGTCAGTGTTGAGGTGACGCATTATCTCTATATTCTCGAGGGCGATACGCTTACGGTAGGAATTCTCCTTATGGAGGAGCTTTTCGGATCCCTCGCGGAAACTGTGGCCACTGTTAATCAAATGATCAGCGAAAGCTGACTCCCCTAAGCGTCCCTTCTTCCAAGACTTCAGGTGCTCAGCTACTCTAACTTTCAACTGGCGGCTGGTCTCACCAATATAAAAGCCTCCACAATCCTCACATTCCATCTTATAAACACCACTCCTTTCATCAACCGGTATGGGATCCTTCAGTCTCACAAACAACCTCTTGACTATGGTGAGGTTGTAAAACGCGGGTCTGAAACCAAACGGGCGAAGGGCCCGACCCAATTGCTGGGAGAAATTCCCCAGGAAAGGGAGACTGATCCAACGCAAACGGCGATCACGGATCGTGTCTCGGGGGAGGGAGGTGGTGGAATCAAGAAGGCTCCTCGTAACTTTCCTCCGAACCATCACGTCAACGTCGACATTGACTCCATTCACTCTAGCCAGGTGTTTTATGGTAAGTAATTCTTTCTTAAAAGCAGATTGACTCAACGGAATACGAGTCAGTCTGGTCCGTAATAACCCCCTCCCTCGCATGAGCAATAAATTGGGAGGAGTGATTCAGGGTTTAAAGAGGAAGATGAAAGAGGGAGATCTAATCGTCACTAAGGCTGACAAGGGCAACGCTGTTGTAGTGATGGAGAGGTCGGCCTATTCTTCTAAGGTCCATGAAGTCCTACAGCAGTGTGGTGCTAAAGAGAGTGGGGATTTCAGCTTTCCTAAGCACGTTAGAGAAGTTAGGAGTGTCATCAACAGGAGTAAGGCTATTATCAAAACTCCTGCTTTGAAAAAAGCCGTCCTGGTTCCTATCCCCACACCCCCTCTCCTCTACGGGTTGCCCAAAGTGCATAAGAAGAATACCCCGATGCGACTCGTCGTTTCTTTTGTCTCCTCTCCTACCTACCTCCTTGCCAAATTCCTTGACCGTTGGTTCAAAAATCGCATTGATTTCGAATCTCCTCATTCGGTCTTGAATTCGGCCTCTTTAACTGACGTCCTCAGGGATGTAAGCCTTCCCCCAGGGACGACCATCTGCTCGTTTGATGTTGTTGGTTTGTTTCCAAATATTCCTAAGGCTGCTACTATCCACCGGATGGGTGAGCTACTCATCAGAGCTAACATTCCTCACAATGAGCTTCAGGAATTTTTTGATCTCCTGAATACTTGCTGGTCCCCTAACTTCTGTAAATTTGAAGGGAAATTTTTCGAGTTCCCTGAGGAAGTAGGGATTCCTATTGGATCACCTCTAGGCTCTCTTATCTCCGAAGTTTTCATGTCTAAGTTTGAACTTGACCTCTTTTCCTCGAACCAGGTGTTACTTAATCATATTCACTACTGGCACAGGTACGTTGATGACGTTCTATGTACCTGGACTGGTCACCCAGATCTCCTTGGTGAGTTTCTGAGGTATCTCAATTCCTGGTACCCTTCCATCAAATTTACGTTGGAAATAGGGGTATTTTCCATCAACTTTTGGATTTATCGATCTCTATAATAGACGGTATCCATAAGTTTGGAATTTACAGGAAAGATACTACGACCGATATTTTAGTCCACGGTGGTTCGTTCGGTCCTGTTGCTCATAAGATGGCTGCTTTTCATAACCTAGTTCACAGACTGACTCGTATTCCGTTGAGTCAATCTGCTTTTAAGAAAGAATTACTTACCATAAAACACCTGGCTAGAGTGAATGGAGTCAATGTCGACGTTGACGTGATGGTTCGGAGGAAAGTTACGAGGAGCCTTCTTGATTCCACCACCTCCCTCCCCCGAGACACGATCCGTGATCGCCGTTTGCGTTGGATCAGTCTCCCTTTCCTGGGGAATTTCTCCCAGCAATTGGGTCGGGCCCTTCGCCCGTTTGGTTTCAGACCCGCGTTTTACAACCTCACCATAGTCAAGAGGTTGTTTGTGAGACTGAAGGATCCCATACCGGTTGATGAAAGGAGTGGTGTTTATAAGATGGAATGTGAGGATTGTGGAGGCTTTTATATTGGTGAGACCAGCCGCCAGTTGAAAGTTAGAGTAGCTGAGCACCTGAAGTCTTGGAAGAAGGGACGCTTAGGGGAGTCAGCTTTCGCTGATCATTTGATTAACAGTGGCCACAGTTTCCGCGAGGGATCCGAAAAGCTCCTCCATAAGGAGAATTCCTACCGTAAGCGTATCGCCCTCGAGAATATAGAGATAATGCGTCACCTCAACACTGACGGTATCACTATACTCAACTCGTACATTCCGGAAGATGGCTTGATCGAACAGGTTTATGATTCACACCGTGATTTCTCGTTCGGACGATCTTAATACCTCTTTCTTCTCATTCGTTCGTCAGTTGCTTTCATTTCAGGTTTGAAGATGGTTGTTTAACCGAAAGCGCTCCCTTCGTTTTTATTTTCTGCGGTTTGCATTTGTTTACTCTCCCCTTGGAGTATTCGTTTTTTCGTTTATGAACTGGAATATCTTAAATAAAGAGAAGAAAGGATGAAAAGGAGACAGAAAATTGTTAAACGGAAGTACCTATTTTATCTCAATGAAAATTATGAGAGTGTAGCTCAAGACAGGTATGAGTGGGCGAGATTAAGCGAGTACCAACATATGGGCCATTACAAACAGAAATCTCTAGACGCTGATTTCTGTACATTTTTCGTCAGGAAACCGTCCTACCACAGTGTGTTTTTTTCTCGCCTGCTCAAGAGAAAATTTTTTCACGCATTCATCATCTTCAGCATCTACCAGTCGCGTAGAAAATTTTCGAAGATGATTTTATACATTCTGAAAGCTTTCAGTGGTAATATTGTTATCATGATGGTTGAAATTTCGAGACAGCAAAAACAATATCGTTGTGTGCATATCAAATGTCTGCGTCGTACATACATACGAGTATGTGGTATGTAAACACGAAGTATAATTACATTTGACTGGTGCTAGATACATCTCCGTTACTCCGTATTAAACAAACATGAGATTTTGCATTATATGTTATACAGTATACTGAGTTTCCCATAGTATAATGGTACCGGTACTTGGTTTTCCACCAGTCCACAATATTATAACTCTTCGCCTCAGAGCAGGTACCAATAACAGGCGCAGAGAGACGAATGAAGTATTTCAACCCTCTCAAAATACTGGGTGTGCGTTCTGCTTTCGACTACGCGTATATGTACATAAGGAATGAAGCCGCGTCGAGCTATAATTATACAGGATTTACCTCTTTTACCTCATCTGAATAATGTAGAGATGAAATTTTGATTCATAAATTCGCGGTTACTGTTTTGTACAAAAACGATACCGCGAATTTTGGTCGCGTTAAATAAAGCGCAGTAATTACACGGGCACGAGATTCACGCGTATCCTTTTTATAATGAATGACAATTTTTACGTCGAAATAGTTTGTTTTGAGGCGATGCTCAATTAGAAACAAAATTTCAGGCCTTGCGCCATTCCTCATCTATAGATCCATTCGGGAAATTCGTATCAAACATACAAAATATTAGGTTTATATTTGGCTAAGGAATACTGATGGAGGGGAACATTACTATGAGGTCATCATGACCGAGGTCGATGAATCGAAAATCAATATTATGGTGACCGGGTAGAATCGATTCAAGAAAGGACAAACATCCACCTTCTTGAAATGATAAAGGAAACTGAGCTTACTGTTGACCCATAGCCCCAGACACTTTAGTATATTTAGGAGATGGTGGGAAGGGCAAGAAGAAATAGGGGATTGAATATAAATCTTCTCAGCGTTTTTACTATGAACTAAATTATTTGTAATTCAACTTACCTGAGTAAAATAATAATAGTAGACACTTCCCCCTTGCTCGGCAAATACGTTGGCGAATAAATTTGATGGACATACGAAAAAGTAATCGCCCACCAAGTCTCCCAGAACTTTCTGATTCATAAACTCATCTTGAATGTTTTCCCAGTCGGTGTACTGAAAATGCGAGAAAATACGAATAATTATGTTTCCCATATACATACTGAAAAACTGCACATAATTAAGGTTATTATCGTTTGAGTTATGAGTTATGACCAAGAGGATATTGATTTTGACGCGTGATTGTACAAGCATTCACTCTAATCAAAATAGAGTAGGCCTATTCTTCTTTTTCCCGACAGGGATACAAAATAGATCTAGAATTACCTTCAATATTTTCAAAGTGGGTTGCTCTATTTCGAGTTTTGTTTTCTTTATCGTCCCCCCCTCCCCCGATAATAACACAGTAAATTTTAGGCATAAAATATTTAAAAAATGAAGAAAAAGACTATGCTCAGTTTTTGGGATCGAATTTCTATCGGTTCATCGCGAGTAAAACTCTTCTCTATAACCCGGGGATAGTGAAATAAGAGAAACTAACTGCTTTCTTTAGTTTGTTTCATTATGTCCCTCAAAAAATTCAGCAATATTGAAGTTCAGTTTTTCGTGTTACATGAAAACTAAAATAGTACGGTATCATTCCGTTTCTCGTTATTTTTGTTTCTCTCTCTTTAGCTAATGAAATTACAATAACCTACATGAATAAAAGAATAGATTTTACGAGGAAAATTTATTTACCTGAAACACGATCGCATCTTTTTCCAGTTGATTGAAATCCTTAAATATCGTACTCACTATTTCTAAGAATTTTTCCCGCTCGAGCGCGCTCGGCCCGTCTCTTCGAAAAAAATCGATGAAATCGTACAACAAAAAGAAGGTTCCTGGAAAATAAAATTAGGAGATAGAATGAAAGTCGAACGTAGAATGATTTTTATAAAATTATTTGACCTTATACCATAATATATATATTTTTTTTATGGAAAGATTTTTTTACATTCACAATACAAAATACTACTAGAGTTCCTCTTTAAAATAAGGTTATTATTTTCATATTTATTGTCCTGATGTTAAGAAAATTAATACTTAAATGGAAAAAACATGGGTAGAAAAAAGTAAATGCTCGATGAACCATGTCGACTTTTGGTTAAGGTCGATTTGACGTCAAATCGAGTCTCCATTTCGACCAAAGATCGACTCAATTCCATCAGATAAGTTCCGCGTATTTACGATTGCAAATCTACAATATCAAAACTGATTCGACTGGTGGTACTCATCAAATTTTTGTTAACTAAAGATTTACATGGATGTTTGATCTATTTCACTTCTTGATCGACGTCGAAGTTGCGTCGATCAATCTGGAAAATAGAATCGAGATTGAAGACACGTCGTGGCAAACGGAGTATTGCAGCCAAAAATTTCAGCTTCGCCCTAAACTTACAAGCTTGAAAAACTTTGCTTTCGGCTTTTGGCTTCTGAGTCTCGGAAAAATTTAGCTGACTTTCAGCTCAATTGAACTGGCCTGATTCAGCTGATCGATGTTACGGAGAAATGTGAGCTGGGATCAAACGATCAGGAGAATTGGAGTTTCGTTAAACTTGTGAAAGGAACCTATTTTCCAGTTTGTGTTCATCTCCGCCGAGTAAATGATGTTTGACGAACGTGCAGAACATGGTTTTGGGAAAAGTATATTGTTGTTCATGCCCGGCTAGAAATCATCGTTACCTTTTCTCCAAATTAAATGAAGGTAGAATGCAACTGTATGCAAACCCACAACGCATTGGCGGAAATAGACCCGGGATTTCGGGGGGGCTGTGGTCCCATGAAATTAATTTTCCGTACACAAAGTTTGATTTTTACCCTGTCTTTCAAAAATTTTGGGGGGGCTAAGTCTGATTTTAGGGGGTCTTAGCCCCCCCAAGCCCCCCCATTTCCGCCAATGCACAACGCACGTTTAACTACTCGTACTCTCGCGTTGCTCCTTCAAAAATCCGTAGCAGTCTTATTTTGAACGGAGTGAGTAGTTCAGATGACTGCATTACAGACTTCTATGCTGAACGGCTGAACAGCTGAACAGAACCAGAATCAATCCTTATCTTTGTTATTTCTTTGACAGTCGTCAGGTAGTTAGAGAGAGAGGCAGTTGAACTTGAAATTTCAACAAAGCATTGCATTTTTCTATTTTGCGAGAGTCAGGAAAGCTAAAAAAAAAAAAAAAAGAAAACTGAAAAAAATAGGCCTATTTTGGCTTTTGACTTACAAAGATTTAAATAAAACTGGTTTTCAGTTTTTTTCTTATCAGTAAAAATTCAGCTGAATTTGTCTTTTGGCTTTAAGCTGGCTATAATACTCCAGGAACTACTGTTTGGCTGACACACATGTTTACACTCCCAGCATTAGTTAAGAATAAAAGAGGGAGAAAAAATCATTACGTTGATGATGTCCCTCTTTGGGTATGAGAAATTTCTTAGCTACCAGAAATCTATTGTACGTTGTATAAGAACCTTTTAGATTTTAAATATAATGTTCCAATTTCTAACATGCCTTAGGTACTTCTGATTTGAATTACCTATTTGTGTTCAAGAATGATCTCTGCTCTCTGTGAGTAATGTATGTCGGCCAAACGCGATAGGGTTACACTCGGAATGATGTGACAGCAAAATATGGCCTGAGCACGAGAGGATTGAGACTTTGAGAGAGTGTACAGTTATAACTTATAAGAATAACCTTCATTTGTGAAAAAATTTAAACGGTAAGAAATAGCAATTGACGACAAAAAGTAGCAACTCTTGGCTGGGAAAATTGTAAGGTGATTAAAATTATTTTCCCACGGACTAAAATGTATCAAAACGACAGAATACTGATATGCTCGTCAAACAGTAGAACACATCTATTATTTTTCTATTTCTCAGAAGTAAACATACAAATGCTATCACTGTCTAATTAAAAGGAGAGAAAGTTGCTCACGCAGACCGCAGATGCAGCAGTAAACTATGACTTGTGACATCGTCAAGAAATCACTCTATTACACATTGCATTGTAGCTCTTCGAGAAGTTTAGGCCTATAGATTTTTCTTGTTATTGTTTCTTGTTCTCCTTTTTCTCTTTTCTTTTTACGACGATTCTCGATCGTATTCGCGGTTGGAGCTGGACAGTCGCTTCTACATTTTACTTCCTACAATCTTGACAAAGGGATGAAGTTAATCTTTCTCTTTGTCTCATAACTCCAGTATTTTTACCTCGATCTGCTTCCGTATTGTCCGTTGTCAAAATAAACTCTTGTATCTCGCTGTTTCGTTCCGGACTTATTCAATTAACTCCCCCATCTCCAGAATCTCGCTATTCCTTTTTTTTTTTAGCCTCTTTCTCTGTGTCTGGCGTACGCCGACTCGAGGAAATCCTATCAACTCAATCCGCGCCTGCTGTTTTGACATCATCAGGTAATCGCGTGGTCTCTCGCTGTACCGTACCGAGCGTCGTAGTCCACCTGAACCTATTTATTCTATTCCTTGTGTGTTTTCCTAATATACTGATGTTATTTTTTATCTCGAGCTCTTTTTCTTTCTCTCTCTCCTTGATTATTTTCCCCCCTTGTCTGATTTAACGTCTGTTTTCGGAGACCACGAGGTGACTTTGAGGGCGTTTAACAGTGTTCCATCAGCTAGCGAATCAAATTCGGCTTTGCTTCTTCCACGTGGTCTTCAATTCTTAGGATTGGCTATCCGCCCCTATCCGACGAGTTCTTCTTCGACGATGCTGTTTCTGCATCATCGAAAAGGAGACACCGAGAATCTCGTAGAATCCAGTTTCTCTTACGATCTACTACTTTTTCGGTCAAGTCTTGCTTGCCTCGTGGACTTATCGTTTCTTACTCTCGTAGTGATTTGAAGAATTCGTAATAACGTACAAATCAATATTTCTCGGTTGCTCTTAGCTTATCGTGATCTCTATCGCCTCATGAACCGTTCGATTATCTCAAATTTAGTCGCTTGTATCGACCTCAACTTTATGAATAATTTGCATTTTTAAACATTTCATACGATTCTTTTAACTCGAACGTAATTTTTACCTCCTCGTGGGTGAAGTGTCACGCTGCAGAATTTTTTTTTTGTCACCTCGCACGGTTTAAAATATTGAAAATGAATAATTCTTTCTCGATGACTGGCTAAAGGCCATTTGGTGGGGCCATCCCACCCTTCCGTAGCCGAAAATGCCGTGAATTACTCGTACGATCCGGCCGGTACCCGACTGGCAAGGGGACCGTGCTCCCTACCTAGACCAGAGGTGCCGCACCATCATCATTACCATCGTCGCCGCTGCAGACTATTTCATCAGTAATTATTTTTACTCTTTCTAAATTTTAATTATGTTTTATTCATTCCTCTTTTAGCGAAATTGTCCTATTCTATTCATACAAGATTGATTCATTTTTAATTAATTATACGAGGTTCCACTCCTAAAAGTTCCTGGAACTTCCTAGCCCCTTCCCCGAGTGTGAAGGTTTAATCATTTTATTTCAGCTTCCGATCATCGATTGTGCACAACTCGTCTTCGGAGCCACGTATTGGTATGTTTTTTTTTTTTTTTTTTTTTTTTTTTTTTTTTGAGTGTATGAATAACCCTTTTCGATCGCGAAATTATTATTATTTTATCTTCTGGTCGGGGATCGAACTTCTTCTCCCCGCACTTATAACACTTGGGAATCGGGAAATACTCGCTCTCAGTTTATTTTTATTATTGGGCCTTGGGGCACATTTCGATTATTGTTTTATTGATTGCAAAATATTATTTCAATTACTTTATTATTACTCTAGTATTTTCTAGTCCAATGTGTACCCTTCCCGTCATTGTTGGTCCACCTCAGGTCGTATTTTACGCCCCGCTTTGTTCATTGGGATTTGGCTAAGACGCCTCATGCGCACCTGTCCCGGGCCACGCCTTTGGTTTGATCTTCATGATCTTATTGAGTCTACGTACTCCCTTTTACTTTTTTTTTGCTGAGTCGAGTATTTCTCCTCCCGTGTTTCTACATTTATTGTATTTCGTTGGGAGGTTCGATCCCCCATCCACTATTCCCCCCATGTTGGAAATCTAACTAGGGGTTATATTCCCCTGAGTATTTTCTTTTGGATTCAAAATTGCTACTGGAAGGGTCCAGGGATTTTTCAGAGTGGAATTGGCCACTTTTATGTTTTTATTTTTCAAACTATTTTTATTTCCCCGCAACGCGGCCCCTCTCTTCTCAAGTCAATAGACATTTTTTTTTTTGTTTGTTATATATATATATATTTTTTTTTTACGTATTTACGTCGACATTGCTGTCATCTTGAGACCTGTTATTCGCTTATTCAAATTTTGCTTTGATCAGTTTAATCATTCCGAATATACGTTCTCACTCTTCTCGTACATATTTACGTTTCATTTCATTTTCTTTTAATTAGGTCTGCTGAATATGCCCTCTAAATTCAGTTAGGGGTTGGATTTTAACCACGTGCATCGTCCTTCCCTGAATGCGCTAAATATGTTGTCACACTCTTACGTCCGGGACTTCTGTAGTTTCTCTCGAAGGGTGGACTTAAGCTTTTACCCGTTTTATTTATAAAATTTATCTCTTTCGATCTAGTTTTGAGCATTTCTAGTCTCATCCAAAGTTAAAAAATGTTCTGGCATCCCTGTACTGTTCTCCCTCTTACGGTGGGACCCCGTCTTTTGCTTGGTCCAGTGTTCGAGGCAGATTTTCCCGCACTCGTATTTTGTGACGCTACAGCATCACGTGAAGTCCCATTAATAAAGCAAACAGCAGAGTAGAAGTTTCTCAAAGAGTTTTTTCAATGGTGGTTCTGTTTCTTAGATGGCTGTTCAAGGAAACATGTCCCTAATTCAGGCGCGGATCCAGACAGTCTTTTTGGGAGGGGAAACCAGACTTTTTTAGCGGGGAACCCGCTATCCATTTTGTTAGGAGATTACATCCTCAGGATTCTATGACAATTCATCCCGCGCAATTCATCCCCCTCAATTCATCCCGCACAATTCATCGCGAGGGGCTCATCCCCAGATAAATTTCGTCCCCATTACGGATTCATCGCGCTCAGTTCATCCCCCTCAATTCATCCCGATGACAAATCACTATAACTCACGTATAATTGTAACACTTTGCATACATCTCATAATTTGTACATATGTATATCACAATAAAAAATATTTTTTGCCTGAAAGAGCACGTCAATTTCAATCACGGTATTTGTATTACTCACAATTTAAAATTATAACTAACCGCGCGTAAGTACTCTAACACGTCGTCTTGATCTCTATATTCTTCGTACTTCTCTGCTAAACTTTTCAAGCGAAGAGAGGCGTCTTTGTACTTCTTCTTAGAGGTAGTCCCCACACCTTGTGCGACGTCGTCAAATTTCTTTGAAGTCAATACATAGTCTTCCTTCAAAGCGTCAATGAAACGATCTATATTTACATGAGAAGCACTAACCATTGAAGCGAACGAGTTATGCCATCCTTCAACGTTATTATTGGTCCTAGGAAGACCTTCCTTCGCGGATGTGTACAAATTCCACAATTTTGGAGGGAACATCGGACGTTGTCTTTTTCTTCGGGTTATAAGACGCCCCACGAATGTATCCAAGAAATAATCGGCAAGCCGATCCAAATCGTCACTGTTGTCGGTATAATATGGAGATTCGCGTATCAGATCATATGCTTCGACAACGTCTTCTTCAGGAACAAAGGCTAACGCAGGTAGAAGACGAACTGCTATTGAAAATTCCTCGTCTTCTCCGTATCTTATTTGCAAACCGAAATGTTGGACTTTTCGCCATACACAATCTGATAGATGAAAAAAGCAACCTCGAATTTGGATGTTTGGAAATTTGTTCGTGAAAGCATTCATAGCCGCTTTTTCAAAGTCCATCATTACTGACTCTGGATTGAGGTGTCTCATACCTTTTACCTCCTCAATTACGCGACGGTAGGAGCATTCGGTTCGGTTCGTCATGAGAACATATAATGCCGGAAAAACGTTTTCCCAACGTAGAAAGTGCACTGTGAACAATTGAGCAAAGAAGGAGGGTACCGTTTTGAAGGTCCTGGTACGAATTGTTTGACGGCGATGAATGACGGCGATGAATTCGTCCGGGATTAATTTGGCCCGGGAAGAATTTGAATCTGATGGGATGAAATGAGCGCGATGAATTGAGGGGGATGAATTGAGAAGGATGAATTGTCCGGAAACCCATCCTCAGAAAACGTCCGCGTCCGCAGGTTAGGTTAGGTTACGGGACTTGGAAGAATTTTGAGTCTCGAACTATATATGAAAGGAGGGGGACTTAGAAGAATTTCGAGTCTCGAGCTATATATGATAGGAGGGGGACTTAGAAGAATTTCGAGTCTCAGCTATATATTATAGGAGGGAGACTTAAAAGAATTTCAAGTCTCGAGCCATATATAATAGGGGGGGGGGGACTTGGAAAAATTTTGACTTTCGAGCTACCGTCCGCCGTCCAACCAAAAACTTGGACAAATTTTGAGACTCGAGCTATATATGATAGGAGGGGGACTTAGAAGAATTTCAAGTCTCGAGCTATATATAATAGGGGGGGGGGGACTGGGAAGAATTTTGACTTTCGAGCTACCGTCCGCCGCCCAACCAAAAACTTAGAAAAATTTTGAGACTCGAGCTATATATGATAGGAGGGGGACTTGGAAGAATTTCGAGTCTTGAGATATATATGATAGGAGGAGGACTTGGAAGAATCGTGGCTTTCGAGCTATATATGATAGGAGAGGGACTTAGAAGATTTAGAAGAATTTCGAGTCTCGAGCTATATATGAAAGGAGGGGGACTTAAAAGAATTTCGAGTCTCAGCTATATATTATAGGAGGGAGACTTAAAAGAATTTCAAGTCTCGAGCCATATATAATAGGGGGGGGGGGGACTTGGAAAAATTTTGACTTTCGAGCTACCGTCCGCCGTCCAACCAAAAACTTGGACAAATTTTGAGACTCGAGCTATATATGATAGGAGGGGGACTTAGAAGAATTTCAAGTCTCGAGCTATATATAATAGGGGGGGGGGGGGACTGGGAAGAATTTTGACTTTCGAGCTACCGTCCGCCGCCCAACCAAAAACTTAGAAAAATTTTGAGACTCGAGCTATATATGATAGGAGGGGGACTTGGAAGAATTTCGAGTCTTGAGATATATATGATAGGAGGAGGACTTGGAAGAATCGTGGCTTTCGAGCTATATATGATAGGAGAGGGACTTAGAAGATTTAGAAGAATTTCGAGTCTCGAGCTATATATGAAAGGAGGGGGACTTAAAAGAATTTCGAGCCTCGAACTATATATGATAGTAGGGGGACTTAGAAGAATTTCGACTCTCGAGCTATATATGATAGGAGGGAATGTAGAATGATAATTTCGATTTGAATTATGTGACAAGATTATCAACTCAGTTCCACACAACCTGAGAGGTCGAGTTAAGGAATTGCGGGTTCCCCGCTGCCATTGCAACGTCTGCAATGGCTTCTAATTTTTTTTTACATTTTCTTTGATATTACAGATTTTTTGTTTTTTGTTTTTTTTTGGGGGGGGAGGGTGGAGTATTTCCCCCTTTGAATCCGCGCCTTCTAGTTTCCCATTTTTGGCGAGAGTCTTCGGCAATTTGTATTCAGTTTAATTTATAATTTTGACATTTTTAATGACTTTACCGCTACCCACCCCATTCCACTAATCCCCGATCACCCTCGACTTTATCCAGAAATCTGCGAGTCCGAGTTTTCTCAGTTTCAGCATATGCAAACTAAGCCTAAACTATGACAACCTAAATTTCGATCTTTAGCCTTCATTATACTAGACTTATACTACACCAAGAAGGAGGGGAATGGGCTCACTCGCTAGTATAAGTCCAGTATACTGGATGTTAAGCTAAGTAGGCCGCTCGTCACCCTGAGAATCACTCAGTCGTACTTTTTCAACCACTCAGCCTAACATATATTGTTAAACTAAGCTCATACTAAGCTGAGACCAATAAGCTATATTGTACAGTATATTACTGCGTTTACGTATACTAATTGCTAAGAATGGTTCGAACAGAGTTGAGCCTATGAGCCATTCAGTCGAATATACAATAGACTGAGCAGGTACTATCTTGCATCAAGTACTACATTGTGTACCGCCAGCAGTTGAGCCTATAAGGCCAGTTAGGATTAGTATAAGCTTAGTATAAAGGAGGCCTGAACCAAATGTAAGCCTAGTATCCTGACGATTCCAAACTCGGATTCTTTATGAGAATTGAACGAAAGATCAATTTTATGGAGTAGTGAAAAAGACTTCGAGAATAATTTTTATTTATTTGGCCACGCCAGAATATTTTTTTTTTTCCAAATCATTTGTTGCATCTTTTATTCTTTTATTTACTTTTGTCAAGATGATAACATAAGTAGTCTTCTATTGCCCTGTTGAAAAGATAGGAGAGGTACCCGAGTTATTAAAACATTGTCAAAAATTGCACTAAAAGAAAAGTAAAAGATTTAAAAGAGAGAGAAAAAAAGACTAGTGACACCAATAATAATTAATAAATATAAAAAACTAATAATAATGATAATAATAATAAATAATAAGTAGTGGTGTCATCTCCTGTAAATACCGAAAAAAAAAATGCCGGAATAGCCCTAATGACGTTACATAATGTATAATATAATTTCATATAATTTTGTTCCACAGATAGAACTATACTTATATGCGATGACCTATTTACTCGAATGGTACACAAGCGCCCATTTTCAAGGTAATGTTATCGATTGGCTGTAACCGACAGACCGACAGGTGTAAACACGACCGTTATCTTGCATGTTAGTGCCGTAATACAAAATATTCGTACTTTACTCTGGCGAATAAATAAAATTCTCAGCGTTAATCTTATTCGGAGAAAACTATAAGGGTACAAAACCGAAATATTCCCAATTTCACGAGGCGGGTAATATAGACTTAATGGCAAAAAATTTAAGCGTACAGAACGTAGCCCACTGTCTTCATCCGAAGATAATTTTCCCGACGGGTCTAAATCAATAAAGATTCTGGTTTTCTATTCGTCTGGCGTACAGTTCACGTACGCGAATCTCTTTCAAAGTAAATTATATTTTCATCGCAAGACGAGGAGAAGATTGAATTCGTTAATAATTTGCTCGCATTAATTCCTTTTACGCGTGCAGTAAATCTCTTACAGCGAATTCAACTAAACGTAATATATATACGTACAGAAAATACGAAGGAATGCTTAAAAACACAAACAGTAATTATGCAAATGATTTCCAAAGACGGTTGAAAGTTTCGAATTCAATTCTCTCCGCTACAAAACTGGGTAGAATACAATAATTTTACAGTATTTCCATACACCACAGCGCGTTTATAGCGGTACCGCTTTGTGTTATGATTTCAGGCCAGTATTTTGATTTTTCAGTTTCTCGCTTCAGCAAAAATTCCCAGCAATGATAAAGTAATATTACGTGTATATTTTTTTTTCAATGAAAACTATTTATTTCGCATATTTGCTGGCAAGCGTTAAAATTTAACGTCTCATTACTACACTACTCAGGGCGCTTTCAGAAAGTCAGCAACAGTAAAATATTCAATAGACTGTACAGTGACGTGGAAAACTTGCTTGATAGACCAGACAGGGGCTACGCCTGCACTGACGTTGACTGCAAATTTACATCACGAAAATGCGAATAATTTTGCATTACTTTTGCCGTGAATACGTATTTTTTTCTCCTACCGCATTGACATCGCGATGACTGGAACTACGAGTTTAATAAAAACTTTTTCATCATTCTCTACGTACAAAAATCTTGATTTCGAGAAGTGAAATCCATAATTCGAAGGAATTCACTTCCGAGAAATGAATTAATAAAGGAAAATGGTAAGTGCGGACGTTCCAGGAAATTTTTCGTCATATTTCCTCCTCTCTCAATATCTATGTATTTTGACCATTCGTCGAATTATTTGAGCTAACTGTAATACGAGAAGTTCGAAACCTCGTAGTTTTGTAATTAAAATTGTGTAACATTTTTACTCTACGAGTTTCGAACAACGTATGAGCACCCGAGGAAGAAGTAAAGTAAATTATCTGATAATATTAGATTTTGTGACACAGTCTATTTCCTTCTACATACATGCTTCAAGACTTTTTTGACAATTCGAAAACTCCCTACAGGCTTAACCCGTTTACACGAGTAATTTCCCTTGAGTTTCTGATATTCTCGTATTTGAGCACGATCGTTAGCTCCTTTTTGTCGGTCTGTCGACTCGATTAAAAACCGTTCATTTTCATTCTTATCAGATACTCTTGACCCAGCCAACAGTACACAATGCCATGAACGTTCCAAACTTCCTTCGTGAAATCATGACCATTTTATCAAAAAGGAAAGCTCCTAAACTCATGAACAAGTTTTTCAACTGTACAGTTCTACTTTGTTGGTTGCTTTTATAAGAGTACTTTCGAGTGTCACCCCAAACCTGAATTTTTGTAGTAAATATAACACGGTGTTCTTATTTGCTATAACGTGCTGGTTCACTCTTTTGGTCTAGATGCTGCATTTCTATTGGCTACCTATGATTTTCTACAATCTATTGGTCAGTTCTGTTCTTCTTCTCTCGTCTAATTACCAGACCGAATAATTTTTCGCTGTTAAATGTGATTATATCGTTCAAGAGGATGGCTTTCTTCCTGTTCCTAAAATTTTCTTCTTTTTGTGCGATTCTCTACATGTATGACTTCAAATATTCCCTCTCCATTGCGGTGTTCTTCGTTACAGTGTTTCCCAAACAGTGACTTGCCATCTTTTTTCTCCCTTGACTTTCCGTTTTCTCACAGTCTCGCCAATGTACGTACTCTCGTAATGCTCACAACTGAGCTTGTACACTCCACTCAAACTTTCCTTGTCCTTTCCTTTCGTTTGGTCATTGCTAATTCTCTTCACCATGAGAAAGTACTGTTGGGCATCAAAGAGAATATGTGCTCAACAAATGACAGAATGCAAGCAATGCAGAGGTAGGTCATATCTACAGAAGAAGATTCAGCAGAACGACCTGTTCTTGACAAAGGCGAACAAAGCCAACACCGTAGAGGTGATAGAGAAGGACGACTATACACAAAAAAGTGGGGCCGTACATCGTAGAAAATACCAAGAGCTGAAGAAGGACTCGACCCAGAAAAACCACTTTGTTAAAAGAGAACCATATTCTTGGTGATGGAAGGATGCTCGAGATGAACCCAGTAGCACCAAAATTCAAGGGGCTCATACAACTCCACAAAGCTAACCGTCCAATGAGATCATACTGATTAATAGCCTTCAAATCACAAGGTGGAAGTCGCGAGTAACGATGAACTGGTATTCTTGGACGTCACGATCATGTTTGGAAACATAGAAAAGTTGCGAAACAACAGACGCCGTGGAAACCTTGACGATGATGGGCTGAGGTATGCCAAAGTAATTGAAGTGATTGTGGACCAGAAATACTGCCGATTCAATGACAAGTTCTACAGCCACATTGCCTTCATCTTGAATAGAAGGAAAGAAAATATTAGACCATATTGGCAAGAGAGCAGTTTAAGATCAGCAAGAGCGGACTTAGAACGTAATTTTGGGAAAGGAAATGAACGACTTCTTCGATATATGACAAACAAACAAAAAAAAAAAAGCGAAGTCAGCAAGATGGTATAAATTGACAGCAGTCGTGGTCCAGTGAGATCAAACCTTCAACGAGGCGTTGGCCAGAGCTTATAGCTGACCGTATATGTGGGATACCACCGCGCAGCTGACCGACAATCGAGTTCCAGACGAAGAAAAGCATCGTCTTCCGCGGTAATTAGTTGTAAACCATTTTTGTAACGTAATATCTGTAGAAACGTAATCGCGAACATTGTCTTTTCGTTTTATGTAATTAAAGCTCATCCTCAAAAGCCTTAAGTTCTTAGTATCTGAAAGTAGCTAGTCGAATCGCATACAGACAAGAATCCGGGCTGGTCGTAAAGCAGATCGTAGGATCCCACGGCTACTATAAAGATGGAGTTGAGGAAGGCCTTGGGAGAATAGAAGCAAAGGAGAAAATCTGTGACAGCGCAAGAGAAGAAAGTACTACGGAACACTATTATATCGTACATAAGAAAGTAAACAAATGAGGTGATAAAGGCGTTCAGCGGTTATGATGTAAATTTGGGCATTCATAATAACCCACCCATGGTGAAGAGAATGAGCAACGACCAGACGGAGAAAAAGACAAACGAAGCTAGTACAAGCTCACACAAGCTCAGTTCCGAACAGTGCGAAAGTACCTACATTAGGGAAACTGAGAGAAAATTCGACATTAAGAGACAGGAGTACGAAACATTAAGGGGAAAAGATGGGGAGTCGATAAACAGCTTAATAGTGAAAAAATATTTGAGGTCATACTTACATGTAGAAAACCACAAGACGAGAGGACAGATGATGATTGCAAAGACAAAGGGGAGGAAACCAACAAACTGTGAAACCCAATAGTCGCAGAATCATCGACTCGAGAGCACACGAGATTATTATTATGCTTAGCAATCTATATTATCTGTACTATACCGTAGTACATACGGTACAATGATCATTAAATTGTAAAGCAACAGTGAATAAACATCTCTTGAAGATAAACCGAACTACGAAGATTATATGGCCGTGAACGTGCTCAACCAAATTATACCAGAAAAACTCGGTTTGAATCCTCATTCCCCAATTAATGCCACGAGAATGTTAACCTTCAAAGCTGTCAAATTGAAGGATATTTTTTTGAGTTCAACGTCGGGACGACGTTGATGTCAGTATGGCCGTGTAAACTGTGAAACCCAATAGTCGCAGAATCATCGACTCGAGAGCACACGAGATTATTATTATGCTTAGCAATCTATATTATCTGTACTATACCGTAGTACATACGGTACAATGATCATTAAATTGTAAAGCAACAGTGAATAAACATCTCTTGAAGATAAACCGAACTACGAAGATTATACAGCTTAATAGTGAAAAAATATTTGAGGTCATACTTACATGTAGAAAACCACAAGACGAGAGGACAGATGATGATTGCAAAGACAAAGGGGAGGAAACCAACCTCCTGAACAACGTAATCTCGTTTGACAGTAAAAGATTATTCGGCTTGGAGACAGGGCAAGAAGAAAACAGAATTGACCAATAGAATAGCAAATAGAAATGCAGCACAAAGCTCACAGAGTGAACCAACCACGACGTCGAGATATATTCTCCTACAAAACCAATGTTCAAGACCTTGTTCTTCAGTAGCGAGACAACTGACGATGGGGTAGTGCCAGAGAGTAATGTTATATTTTAGCTATAGTAAAATAGAATTCTACACTCTTCAATTTTCAGTGCACTACTTACACCTCATCAGTTACTTTTTCCTACTTTGTACAAGTTAGTAAATTATCATACAAGCAATAATAATGATTCTTCGATAATTTTATTACCAAAATTTTTCTCCTTTGTACAGCTTATTATTTGTACTTGTTTCTTTCTAAAAGTTTCACACTTAGATCTCGCATTCGAAAATTATGTTTTCAAATTGCTCTTGAAATTTTTGCTCGATCATCTAGCTAAATCTTAGGTACTTTCGTTTTAAAATTCTCCCTTAATATATAAGTTTGTATAAAATTGCCCCAAAATTATAACCCATTACGCAAACCTTTTAAAGAAACCTGTACCAGGTTGTACTGTGTATTAGGCTTGAATAATTACTACCGTTAATAAATTCGTATTTCGCGTGCAGACTTATACCAATATATACCAGTACTCGAACATATAGAGCTATATAGAAGCCAATATTTTCAAAGTACTTTTTATAAGATCCCGGAGGAACAAATAATGCGCACAGGCCATTACCAATAATGTATAATATTTATGTTGTGTAAGCAGCCAAACACCTAAGCACGCAATGATTGGTACTAAATACTAAAATATTCAGCCTTCTTTATTAAAATGTTGGAAACATGAACTGAACTTTATAATGATGATATTTATCAATCTCCCAATACGGGAGGACAAATAGGATTGAACTAAGACCCAAAATTATAGTCGCCCTATCATAATGTTTCTAGAAAATTTCATACGCAAATATCATAGTAAAAACTTACCCTCGTTTAGATTACTCCCAACGATTATCTCGATATCTGAATAATTTCCTTCTCGTACCATCTCCATTGGATCTTTGGTCAGTAGAACACCATCGATGGTAGGCGCCGACGGAAACCCCAAAATACCCGAATAGCTATTCCATTGCCTCTTCGATATCGTTTTGGCATCGACCGAGCGCATACACCACATCACTCTCGAAGGATTTTCTGCTAATTGAGAGGAATTGCAATTGCAGTCATCAATCAAGGTGAGTGCAATTTGTACAGCCTTTTCACTGGTCATGTAACTCCACGGCGCGTTCATGGTCCCCGATTGTAAAATTCCGCGTTTGACCAAACCTTTCGTCAACGGTGAGACGAGATGTACGCTAACCTGTACAAAAAAAAATCAGAAAAAGGATCAGAAAAAGATTCATCTTTTAGACATAAATGCTGACAAAATACTCACCGATCCGGCTCCTGCCGACTCGCCAAATAAGGTAATATGTTCCGGATCGCCTCCAAATGCTTGAATATTATCTTTGAGCCATTGTATAGCCAATATCTGATCATACAATCCCATATTTCCAGGAGCGTCACCGTCGCTATTTGGCAACTCAGAAGCTAAATAAAGGAATCCGAAAGCGCCAACTCTGTATTGCATCGCGACGACAATCGCGCTATTGTATGCCGCTAGAATATCGCTCGTGTACACATCCAGGGTCGATGTACCGCTGATGTACCCTCCGCCATAAATCCACACAAAAACAGGAATCTAAGAGGACAGAAAAGAAAAACGAATCACTTGATAGTATAAAGTACCGCCACATAATTTGAATGGCATGTAAAGGTTTGAATAACAATCACAGATAAACACCCGCCTATGATTTTCTTCTTGTTTACAAAAAGAAACTAGTTCGTGTTTGATTATTTTTGAATAGTTCTAACAAAGTCATTTTCCTCATCATACACATATGTGACCTGCGATGAGAAGAGGATGCTCATTGCCCTTTGACAGAAACACCATTTCTCTCTGATTAGATCCCCAATCAGGGAGAAATGGTGTTCTTGCGCCAATGGGCGATGAGCATCCTTTTCTCATCGCAGGTCACATATTTTTACTGACGGTTCTAAAGACATCAGGAAGTGGGTATGGCCTTTTGGATCCCCTTAACTAAGCTTCATTGCTCGTTATCTCTATCAAATTTCACATCCATTTTTCATGCGGAACAGATGAAGATATTCCAAGCCCTTTCCTATATAAAGCAAAACTCCCAAACGGGACATTTTTTCATAATATTTGATTCTATCTATTCAAGCGTTAATTCATCCTTAGCTTCATCAATCATCTGCTTGATAAACTCTCTCATCCCCATAAAGATTAATTTTCTCTGGATCCCCAGTCATGCAGGAATATTCAACAACGAAATTGCAGATGTTTTAGCTAAATAGCCCGCTCATCACCAGTCTCATCAAATCTGCTCCCTATGTCAGAACTATTTTCTCTCATTTGATACTCCACACGAGATGACTCGCGTTTATGTCCCATTTTGCAGACACCCGCCCGTTCCCCATAATGGAGCAGGTGCGGGTTGCGTATGCATTTAATTTTGTTTCCTCCAACACCGGAATCGACCCTTTCGGGTATAACTTCAGTGAAGGAAGAATCTCCTTTGCGAACTCCCTCTTCTACTCGGCAACTGCCAAGCTGCAGTGCCCCCCTGGCACGCACAAAAAACATAAGAACACACACAACAACAACACCACCACATAACACAATATAGTAGGTCACTGTTGGAGTTTCTTCATCTTCTTCTCTCTTCAGGGAAGATCTTGGTACTCTTCTTCCTGCAGATCTGGATGTTGATGGTACACAGGTGTTGAGTACGCCATAGCGTGGTTCTGCATTTGCCTATTCCATTCCTAGTCCATCTTCTTCTTCATAATGGTGGCCGCAAATGCAGACACCTAGTTCCATGCTTCTTTAGAACCTGACATGGTGGGTACCAGGCTACTCGGGTCGAGCGCTTCATCTACCCCGATCTCTTGAAGAGACCGACTAAGCTCGTCCGTCCCGCTCATGCTTCCACGCCTCACACTCAAATAAGGTGTGTTGTGCTCCATCATCCCGCCCTTGGACACGAGATGACTGGGCAATATCCTACTTGAAATCCGCCAATAATCTTAAATCTCATATTTCCTCGTTCGACCTCTACTTCCGGTATTCCCTTGGTATAAACTTTATAACGATATTCCACGCTCCCTTATAGTTAAACTGAGCCGTCTTCGTTCTGGACACAATCGACTCCCCGATCACCCAAAATGTTTAAATCTTTCCGAATCTCTATGTCCCCTTCATCCAGACAACGGTATCATCAATCATTATCTTTTCGAATGTTCCGAAATATCCAACATTAGACAAATATTATACTCAGAAGCCATAAATCTACAATTCTCCACCCCTCTCAGAGCCGCCGACTTCCTATCGTCCAAAAACCCTTTGATTTTCCCACACATTTTCAAATTTATTTCCGACCTACCTCCTTCCATCAATATTTAAATTCAAATCAATTTTTCCATTTTTCCTCCGAGGTAAAGCTCAGTAGCCATCCTCTCTCCAACCTTTTTTTTTTTCTTCTTTCTTCATATTTTATGATTTTACTCTTTATAAAACTTAAAGAGCGTTTAAATCATACTCCCTTTACTTGAATTCAAACTCGGCTCCAGTCCTCACAACGGATTGCTATGTCGGAGTATTATTGTTTTCGCTTTTTTTTTTTTTTTTTTTTCGTATTTTTTACATTTACATACGTATTTTTTTCTATTCTTTTTTTTTGTATTTTTTTTTCTTTGTTTTTGTTTTTTTTCCATGTGATAAAAAGATTTTTTCAAATACAGGTTTGTTCACTTGTGAGGAACAATGACGTCACTGGTTTCCTAATTGAAAATTGCTGTGTATGTGTATTACAGCCAGTCGGACGCCAACAGCCGTGTTTAGCTTAATTTTCCATCATTAAGCAAAAGTCCGTGGCCAGCTTTTTAAAATATCCAAAGTATGAATGGCGAAAGCCATAAGCCGACAGCCGTATCACGCAGTATTGTATCTTTTTTCAAGGTCGTAATTTAAAGACTGGAGAATTGTGTGTTATGGAGGAGAGGTGACGCTACTGTATTTCTGTTATTATTGATATTTGTGGATGTCATGTGGGTGACCTCTTTCTAAGAATCTTGCCAACAATGAAAATACTCGTAAACAAATTTCCTACAGTTAAAAAAAAAGGAATATGTGATGCGCTCTGCGAAAAGGGACACACAGTCGGCATGATAAAAGCTCCCCGCGTGTAAAACTGCATTTCATGTGACGTTCATTTTCTGCGACGAAAGTTGTTTATAATGTTTGATTGAAAGATCATAGAAATCAATGATGACATTCACAAGCGTGCTTCTCTCATTTTCTGGTGTAAGACGGGCCTGATTCGGCGGCCAATTTTAGACGAGGAGTTTTCACCATGTCGACTTGTGGTACCTTTTTGCAGAGCGCATCACATATATTTATTTAAGCAAGGTTTTTCTAAATAATCATGATCGGCAAAGGTCGACCCCTACATAGGCTCTAGGGCAATCGTTGCAAGCTACACGATATACGCCACGCCACTCGGCTAGAGAAATAGGGTCCTTTAATTTCATAAATAAATTTTTTACAATATTGGGGTTGTAATAAACCGGCCGAAACTAAAGAGGACGGAGGACACGGTCCAAATGCAAAGAAAATCTGCCCAAGAACCAACGCTGCTATCCAGATGTGAATCCCTGGAGAGGGACGTGGTGGAATCGAGGCATTTTCTAGTAAGCCTCCTCCGGACCATTAAATCGATTTCTACTCTGGCCAAGTGCTTGATTGTTATAAGTTTCTTCTGGAAAGCATTTTGACTCAAAGGAATGTGAGTCAATCGATGAATCAGGCTTGTTTCAATATGTATAACCATAAAATTAAAGAACGCATTAGTTCTAAATTTGTACGACTTAAAAACATCTCGAAGAAAAAAAAACCTCAACTTCTGCAATCTATTTGACTTGACGAGGAAGGATTGTGCGCGGGTGAAACAAGATTGTAACATTATTATTATTGCACGAGCAACGTACGAGAGCAACTTTGATATATAAGACAAGACCGAAGGTACCAAATTGCAAAAGTGGCCATTTTGTACTGCTATACCTACAAGTTGAAAAATGATATATTATTCGAAAGTAGAAAGAAAAAACGCGACATTATTGCCCTCTAGCTGAATAAACTTCTTGTTCCTCATTTTTTTTATCATCCTTAAAGCGTCAATGGATTTTATGTAAAAGTAACTTACGGTGTTGGAGCTTGTTATTACGTAGGTGCTTCAATCTCGGTTTCGAAACGTTCTAAATCTCAATTTTGTTTTTCAAGTATACTTCTCTAAAAGTCTAACATTGAAAACTTTTTTTCCAAAAAAAAAAGTTATAATAAATGTGTGAGATAAGAGGACTATGATGATGTCGCTCATATTTGACGTGAGTAAACATTATTTACGTGTAGAAATTGTCTAGTTGATTTACACGTAACATGGGAAATGTAAAGTTGACTAATTCGACTGCATGTTAATTACGTTTACATTGTTCCCAAAAGAAATGCGTGAGCGTGTCTCGGACACGTATTCGATACTGCGTAAATACACGTGACGAAGCAAAGCTGAATATGGGATTAGTTTTTCAACCTTTGTCTCGTATATTGCTCTTATCCGAAAAGACAAACAACCATAAGTTGAAGTAAATTGAGTGTTGATGTTTTGTAACGAGAGTCAATGGTACACAATGAATGATGTTTATTTGTCAAACTCGTGCTTCTAAATTAAAGTGAACATCCTCACGACATTTTATAACTTACGGATAAATTCTCAACGTATTGATGATAAAAACTTTTCCACGGAGAGTCCCCATTCCCAATTCTGACGACGGAAACGGTATGTAATCAAATAATTGACTTATTATTCAGTAGTATGAAAATAGCTAAGTGGAATATGTACACGTGCAGTGCATAGCCGGTGTCGTACAATTAAGTTAGAAATGATATAATGAAATTTTTGCGGCATTGGGTCATGATAACATTTTATTATAACAAAAATGTCATTGGCTGATTTGTTTAACAATGTGCCTTTTGAAAAAATTAGAATTCTCATGATTGTATCAATCGATAGACTGGGTCGGTGGATAGAGTACGAAAGGTTCCCACTGATTTCTGATTTTATTCGCGTTGCGTGATATCATTAGGGAATTGTCCACGAACTACGCCTTGACTGTAACACTTTACGGATCAATGTAGGCTAGAGCGCGAAGTAAGGAAAAGTTTCGGATTTTAATATTATTTCATTTGTGCAATGCCCCATCTAATGACGGCTGAGGTAAACTAGGAGGCGCTCCTTGAAAAGCTGGTAGTGATAACGTTGGACCCTCGAAAATTAGTCGATATCCACTTTTGTTTTTTTTTAATATTATTAAAAAAAACAGATGTTTTTGGGACGAGCTTCAATGATATATCTACAGTACTAATTTCAACCTAGGTCATTTCAAGTGAGAGAAGAAGAGTTTTGATGAAATTTTGTTTCTTAGTGTTTAACTTCTAGCCCTAAAAAATCACTAGTGGAATAAATAGTAGGGGCAGATGAGGTATCTATAGTCGTGAAAGCCAAAGATTGTGGAGAAAACTTACGGGTTCTTTAACAAAGAGTGCAAAGTACCGGTTTCACGGAAAACATTATTTTCCAAGTTAATTGAAAGTTCAGTTTATTTTTTGAGCTCAGGTCGAACTTTCTTCAAGTCGACTCCCTATATATGATAAGAAGTGAGGAACTTGGAAAAAATTTTGACTTTCCAGTGGTGTATGAAAGGAGTTTCAAGCTATAAATTATGAATCCCACTCTCGAGCTGTATATGATAGAAGGAACGACGGATGCCTAATGTGAAGACAGTTCGGGGTCGGACGCAGAACACAGGCTTTCACAAATTCCAAGTTCATGAGAGATCAGTGTAGCAAATGAAGAAGAATAACTGTTTTGAATTTTTATTATGGAAAGATGATGAATGAACTAGAGAAGAAATAGGTAAAAGAGCAATTATTGCTTTAGTTAATCATAAATTTGAAGGAAATTGAGATCTTTCCATAAAAAAACGAAATATAAATAAATAAGTAAATAATTAAGTATGATAAGTAATAAGTATAATTACAATAATAAATAATTGATAAAAAAGGTATTAAACCTAATAAGTCTCATCAAAAAATTATTACTTATTATAAAATTTAAACTAGAAATTAATATAATTATCGTAAAAACAAATAATATAATTGAATATGAATAATTATTATTATTTAAATAAATTAAATTATAGTAAATAATTAAAATTCTAATTACACTACTAAACAGGTATTCTGTTACAAAGATTCAATTACGTGATTCTTACATACTTTTCAACGCTGAACACAAATCCGGTATCCATTTTTTGCTAGCACGTCATAATTATTAGTAATCACGATAAATATTCACGTAATCATAACAAATATTCTCGTTTACTTGCCGCGCGTCGTCGCGAAACACATTGACGATAGCAGCGTCGCTATCGAAAACGTTCGTTACGTACCGCGACAGCGCGCGGCAAGTAAACGAGAATATTTGTTATGATTACGTGAATATTTATCGTGATTACTAGAAATTGTGACGTGCTAGCAAAAAACGGACAACGGATTCGTGTTCAGCGTTGAAAAGTATGTAAGGATCACGTAATAGAATCTTTGTAACAGGATAGCTGTTCAGTAGTGTTATCACTGCTGAACAAGAAAAATTTTTTTGTTTATAGCAGTCATTTGAATAAGTATTTCTAGAGTAATTTTCAACGCTGAATTCAATGCCTTTCCCGTTTTTCTATAGCACGTCTATATTTTTCATAATGTTCTCGTTTATCTGCATCGATTTGCCGCGGAATGTCGCGAAACGTGAGTTTGGATACTGCTTACTACCGCTATCGACCGTGAAGGCAAATTGATGTGAATAAAGAACAACATTGCAAAAAATCTAGACGTGCTATCGCAAAACGGGAAATGGCATTGAATTCAGCGTTGAAAATTACTTTAGAAACACCTATTCAAATGAATGCTCATTTTTTCTTGTTCAGTAGTGAATTATTAAAACTATAATTATAAATAATAAATTAAATTTATCAAAATAAAATATTCTATTAAAATACATAATAATTATATATTAATAAATTTAAATTAATAACTAATTTAATTTTAATTATTAAAATTATTATAACAAAAAAAAATTATTAAAATTTTAATTAAATAATTGATGATTTTGTACATCGTTTAACGATTATTAATATAAAAATCAACTTATTAGTATTATTTTATTTATTATTATAAGAAATAATTTCTCTAATCTAATAATTATTTCTTTAAGAATCATTATTATTTTTATAACGATATTAATTTTTCTTATTTAAAAATCCAATTATTCTAATAATAATATTATTAATTCAAATTTCAAGAATAATTTTTATTATTACAATTTTAATAATAAATTATTCAGTTTATATTAAAATAAAAAAATTAAATATTTACTTCTTAGAAATAATAATTTTTATTAATATTCAAATTTGAATACAAAAAATTTTGTTGTATGATATTTAAAAAAAAATTTATTATTATATTAATTTTATTATTAATATTAATTTATATATTAAATTTTAATCTTAATTCAAGAATTATACATATTATGCATCAGGAGGAGGCTTTTGACGACCTTTGAACTATACGCGGAGAGGGACTTGAAAAATTTCAGTCTTTTAGCAAAATACGCGGTAATTCCTTCCCCTATTTTAGGGACTAGGAAAATTTTCAACCTATGCACAAGGAAGGGGACTTGAAATAAAGGTTTCGACGAGCGAGCTGTAGACAACCAGAGGGGAATTTGACGAAAACTTTGCAAAGGTAGCGGGAAACCCGATTTTAATTTTAAATTCAAATTCAATTATCACAATTTAATTAATATAATTATAATTGTTATCATTTTAACAAAATGAAATTATGATTCAAATAATTATATTGAAAGTTATTTATAATTATAAAAAATTTTTAATAAATTTGATAATAATTTTTTTTTATATATTATTATGTTATTAATAGGCTAATAATAATATATAGGAAAAAGTGATTGTGAAGCTCTTTTTTTTACCGACCTTTCTAGCTCGAAAAGTGAGGTATTATATCTGTAGACAGATTGACGGGGGGAGGAAGCAGTGAACTTCCTCGACGCTTTGAACGCCCTACATTACTTTCAGCATGAAAAAAATTCAGGTCTATTATATAAATTTTTCTTGATCACGGATCTCCTCCTAAACTACTGGATGGATTTTTTCTAGATGTGGACAAGTTATAAACTCATATATGAAGATGAGCACCAGCAATTTTTTAGAGGATGCATTGATAGTAATTCCTCAGCGCGTTTCCAAGTGAGTTGATACGATTCTGTAGGTTACGCTTAATCATATTGAAATAAGAATATTCAGCGGAGTAATCGAAAAATAAATTTGCAAAGACGGCGGAAACAACTGTTATAGCCCCGTAGTAAGGGTGGCAGGGAGAAAGGGAATGGATTTTTCGGAGACGTTTTGTAAGTTTTAGATGATTCTAGCCTAAAATGAAATAAAAGTCTGATTTCCTTATTGGGTTATGGGTATTTTTACTCTGTCATCAGTTGACGTGACGTATCAAGCGACGGCGTGAGTAATTTTACCTACTGTTCACCCATTTCCTTCATCATTGCGGCTGGAATTCATTAGTTTGCTTTTTGCTACAATACAGTCCTTATGTGTCAAGTTAGCTCTTATATGAATCGGTTTTCGTGCAAATCGGTTTTTACCCATATTAGATTTTATAATTATTGGTTTTTGTATTTTGCGTAAGTTAGTAATTTATATTGCCTGTATCCACACTCGACTCACGTTTCTTATCAACCTACATGTTATTTATTATTGGTGACATTGTCAGCAGTATTAAATTGTTGAAAAATGTAGAAGGTTAGCAAAGTTGCCTCTCAAGAAGCAAGATACCTTCAAAATCCAAATGTCTACAGAATACAGATATCTACTCAACAAACGGCTGGCGGTAAGGCGCGCCGCCAACAGCTAATACTATACATATTATACGCTCTCGTCATTAATTTCGATCAGAACGAACCCTCTATGGCCTCTCACAAATTCACATTATTTCCAACTCCACCCCATTATTCGTTCATTTTCCAGAGAGGAAAATTGTCAACCCAAATGCACATATTTCAACCTGTTGAAAGTTGGTAACGACCAAACTAAAGAATATAATTTTGCAACTTTTCTTACCTCGGGTTTTTTCGCAGGATTATTCTCACCGTGATGTCGTAATCGTAATTTCTGCGGTACCCATATACTAAGAAATAAACAGTCTTCAGATAATTCGGTATTGGCGTTCCACATCGCTTCGCCCACGAAACCGGGAAAATAGTCGTAGTTCTCTTGGTAACAGCTATTTGGTGGTTTTGTTGCGTTTAATATACCCTCCCAAGGTTCAACAGGAACGGGCTTTCGAAATCGTAGAGGTCCGACAGGAGGTTTGGCGAAAGGAATACCGGTAAATGCGTGTACTTCGTGACTCAGTATAAACTGCGAGTAGCCTCTTATCAAACCGGATTTCGTTTCAACGATTAGTGGATCCGTATGCACGGGTTTCGATTTGTGTCCAGAATTTTCTTTTCCGTTGCCGTGAGATTTTCCGCTGCATTCTTCGAATCGTTGTTGCACGATGAACGAGATCGATATCAGTATGTAGAGCGCGTCCGTTATGCGGTACATCTTCGAACTATTTTTCGCAGATAGTTGACCTATACAGCGTTCCCAACTTATTTTTCATATCTTTTGCCAGCGTCCTCTGCAAACAAACGAAAAAAATATTTTAGAATTTTGAATTCCGCCCCAATAATAGGCTGGATATTGAAATGAAATCATCAGTTGTCAGCAGGCGCGAGGCCCATGTGTATTAATGATGCGCAACTTTTATGTAAATAATAGTAAACCCTAAAGGATAATTTCGTGTAAGTAGTATCTCGTATGAAAGTTTAGTCGCTATACGCGTCGCATTATTATTTTCTTTCTCGCTTTTTTTCCCCCCCAAATGTGTTACAGAATGTATGTGAGGTATCTAAAATGCTCTTCAGGGAAAACAACGACTCTCGCTCTCCCTTATTTCCGTTCCCTCGCTCCGTCTATCTCTCTCCTTCTCTCAAATGTATTACGCTGTATAGGTTCATAAAAAATATTCATACCAAGGGTTTAAATCATACTGTACAAGCTCGCCGCGACTGCTATGAAAATAAAACAAACATAGAACACACGCTACATGATTCGCAACAGTTTGAAAAAATTTCAAGAATAAAAACACGAGTTTTCTCTGTAATTTCGAAGCATCGTATTTTTTGTAACGCTAGAGAAAAAAAAATAAATAGAATTACCCTTTGTGCGAATTTTTGTGTTTTCCTATCTGACGATAACAGACGTGAAGCATGAAACGATTGCTAAAATGATTACTACATTATAGAGATGCGATAATTTATTCATTCACTATAGCTCTCTTCTAACATGTACACTAACATCAAAGTACCCTCTTTTCAAGCTATATCAAATCATATTGAACGCAAAACCTGAATGAAAATCTACAGCTTTGTAATCTTATAACGCTGTACTCGAAGAAATATAATATATACGAGTATATTTATGCTGTTTTGTGAGGATCAAGTATAGGCATGCCTTCCTTTGTTGACTTCTAAGGATAAGATGAGAAGGAATGAAATATGAGAAAACAAAATGAAAAAAAGTCCTACAGCCAATGTAAAGCAATCGACTTTCCGCTCGAAGAATAATTCATTGAACTAATATAATCATCGGAGAACGATTTTAAGAACTCCTTCAAAACACAAAACTGCGCGTAGTATGCAAGAGTGTGGTTGGTACGGAAAAATGAAAACTATGAAAGATAAACTCGAGTATTCTTTCTTGGCTAGCACAATCATACAAAACATTTATTTTTATTAATGGTTAATTAACACGTATAGGTACCTATTTATTCATTATCGGAACTCATAATGAGTGAGTGAGGTGTAAGTAGAGCACTAGTATTGAAAAGGGGTTTTTCAATTGTACAAATCTACTTTATTAGTTGCTTATACAAGAGTACTTTCGGGTGTTATCCCATGTCGCAACTGGAGAGCAAGGCCTTAACCACGAGTTTTTATAGTATAACTAGTCCATGGGCCATAGCAAAAATTGGTATAACTTGGGGGGACAAAGCGCCACTTTGGGGTTTGTTAGGTAGGGTCATTCTAAGCCCAAAAAACCGTGATAGATATTTCAGAAGCGTAGCTATTCAAAATAGCGGCCATTTCAAGATGGCGGACCTGGGTTGTACGGAAAACCCTTATATATCGCACGTAGGAATAGTTGGATTTCGTTTTTTTACTTTTTTAAATGAAAGATCATATCAAGAGCTACATTTTGGTTCTCAACGATTTTTGCCTATCCCGCATTTTTCAGGCGCAAGTTCGCATTTTTTACAGATCAGCGCATAGCTGTAGTAGAAAGCTGTGGTGGATACATCTTAACACAGAAGTTATCTGTCATCGATATTGTTATGATGACTTACAGATTTTTGTGAGGAAAATATGGATCCCCTCAAGTAAATTACCTCTTAAAATCTATTACAGTAGAGGAAAACTTTAAAAATAATCTTCATCAGAGTCGTCTTCATCTTCATCGTCTGTATCGTCGTAGTCATAGTTTTCATTGCTCTTGGTCGCTTTCTCCGCATCTTCATTGGTACAGTGGAAACCATGAAAAAGTGCAGAGCACTGCAGCTTCTGTCTCATGCAGGCGCAGGTCTCAGACTTGCACTGCCTTTTACAATCGCAGGTAAACTTCTTTAAGATCGCTTGACGCGCAAATTTTTATTGTCCTCCAAACAATACTTAGCTCCTTACCGTCTTCGTCTGCTATCCAACCATGCTCGGTAGGATCGGTAAGGAGGTGCTGTTGGAGAAACTGGTGCCAAAGAAACGCTTGGTAGTTTGCGCTACGAGCTTACTCGTATAATCGTAGAGCATTTTCGCAAGGTGGAAGTTCAGTGGAGCTAATTTCACCTCTTTCCATACGGAACATGTTGTACGCTAATTTATTCACTCTCCGGATTTTTGTGAAATCTTCAATAACCGCAAACTTTTCTTCCTGAAGATCTAATTGTGAGCCCAAGTGGGCGAATACTTTTAGGTACTTTTCGTTATCATTCATTAAAGTGTACTGCTTCACTTTCCCTTTTTCAGGGAACGCACTCACGGTATCACAACCGAAAAATGCGTGTAAACCGATGAGAGCATCAGTTTCAAGTTTTTCCGTGGCTGAAACTGGGGGGAGGGGGTCCATATTTTCCTCATAAAAATCTATAAATCATCATAACAATATCGATGGCAGATAACTTCTGTGTTGAAATGTATTCACTTCAGCTTTCTACTACAGCTATAAGCTGAACTGTAAAAAATTCGAATTTGCGCCTGCGGGATAGGCCAAAACCGTTGAGAACAAAATTGTAGCTCTTGATATGATCTTTCATTTAAGAAAGCAAAAAAGGAAATCCAACAATTCCTACGTGAAATATAAGAGTTTTCCGTACAACCCAGGTCCGCCATTTTGAAATGGCCGCCATTTTGGATAGCTACACTTCTGAAATGTCTATCATGATTTTTTGGGCTTAGAATGGCCCTACCCAACAAACTCTAAAGTGGTGCTTTGTCCCCCCGAGTTATACCAATTTTTGCTATGGCCCATGGACTAAACACTGTGATCTTATTGGCCATAACAATGCTGTGTTGTGATTGGTTGACTTCTAGAAACTTATCCTTACAATAATTTGACATTGTGTTCTTATTGGTTAAAACATACTGCTTTGTGATTGGTTCAATCTGTTATCCTAAATGATGTGTTTTTATTGGCTACCTAGATTCCTGCCGTCTCATTGGTTGGTTCCGTTCTTCCTCTCTCGTCCAATCACCAGGCCGAATAATTTTTCGCCGTCAAATGTGATTACATTGTTCAAGAGGCAGGCTTTCTTCCTCTTGGCTTTTGCAATCTCCATTTTCCATCGTGGTTTTCCTCGTTACAGTGTTTCCCAAACAGTGACTTGCCATCTTCTTTCTCCCTCAACGTTTTGTGCTCCTTTCTCCTGATCTCAAACTTTCTCCCAGTCTCACCGATATAGATCGCCTCGCACTGTTCACAACTGAGCTTGTACACTCCGCTCAAGCTTTCCTTGTCCTTTTGTTCCATCTGGTCATTGCTGATTCTCTTGACCATGGGTTGGTTATTCTGGATACCCACATTCACATCGTAGCCATTGAACGCCTTTATCACCTTGTTTGTGTACTTTCCTATATATGGTATCGATCCGGAGTACTTTCTCACTATACTATCATGGGTTCCTTTCTTTGTTTCCATTTTCCCAAAGACTCCCTCCACCACACATCTGCGGTAGCCATTGGCTTCTGCGATCTGCTCTACTATCTCGATCTCTTTCCTCTTCTCTTCATTGTTCTTGAGGATAGAAATTGACTAAAGCAGTAGTTCTGGATTGCCGCTAACTTGTGCTTGGGGTGGTGGTAGGAGTCATTTGGGATGATGGTGTCAGCATGCGTCGGCTTCCTGTAGATTTGGTATTCTATCCTATTGTTCTCCATTGTGAGTGTAAGGTCCGAATAGTTGATGGTCTCATTGCCTTTTTCCACTGTGAATTTGATTCTCTCATTCATCGCGTTCATTTCTGAAAGGAATAGATCCACCTGTCTATCAGTGCCTGACCACACAATTAGGATATCATCTACATATCTGGGCCAGTTTTTGATCGAGTTTCTGAACGTGCTGCCCTTCAATATCTTGTTTTCATATCATTCATGAATATCTTTGCCAGTATTGGTGACAGCGGTGATCCCATCGCAAATCCCGTTTCCTGACTGTAGAACCTGTTATTGAAGCGGCAGTAGTTCTGGCTCAAGATCTCCTCCACTATGTTGGCGTACTTCGACCCATCGGGGTTCCCATAGTATCTGTTGTTTTTGAGCAGAGTGAGAAGTTCCTCCTTTGGTATGGTACCAAAGATATTAGTCACATCAAAGGATATCAGCTCGTTGTTACTCCTGATTTCCAACTTGTCCAGTTGCTCAATCAGCTCTCCGTTGTTTCTGATACTTCGTCTGGGTGCGAACTGGTAGTTTTCTTTCAGGAATGTGGCTACGATCTTTGCTATCTTGGAGAACCAACCAATGAGACGGCAGGAATCCAGGTAGCCAATAGAAATGCATCATTCAGGATAACAGATTGAACCAATCACAAAGCAGTATGTTTTAGCCAATAAGTACACAATGTCATATTATTGTAAGAATAAGTTTCTAGAAGTGAACCAACACACAACACAGCATTATATAGCCAATAAGATCACAGTGTTATATTATAAAAACTCATGGTTAAGGCCTTGTTCTCCAGTTGCGACACAACTGATGATGGGATAACACCCGATAGTACTCTTGTATAAGCAACTAATAAAGTAGATTTGTACAATTGAAAAACCCCTTTTTCAACCTATTTATTTGTTTATTGAATTCATATTTGCGTGACTCGGATAGAAAGTAGAAATACATTTTTCTGCTTAGTTTGAGTAGATGGTAGTAAATCTTATTATTATATTATTCGAGTGGGGCAAATAAATGTATGATGTAAAATTGAGAAAGAAAAGCATAGGAGGAATAGGTATTTCCAGTCTAAAGTCTTTAAACAATTTTCCCCATCAAGTTATTGACTTACTTGAGGAAAATAAGCGGACATGATTCAGGAGGCGATCGTCTGATGAAGCAGATACACAAGATTAAAAAGCCTCGATAATCAAACGGGGTTAGGTAGGTCAAGATTCCGAGGGCTCGTATCTCACAAAGGCAGATAAGATAAGTTTACTTAATTCATCATCATAAATCCATTGCTCATGGCTGAGCATTTCGGGATCCGTCATTTTCCTCGACTGTTATTCCGTCGACCATAGCTCTCCACTCCTCTCGGTCCTCGGCATCCCACACGAGTCGCTCCAGTTTTCGGTCGGTCATTTCTTCTATCTGGTCGAGCCATCTTTTCGGCGAGCGACCCCAGACCTTTTCCCTTCAACCTTGCCCTGGACGACCAGCTTTTCCAGGTTGTCTCCCGGTCTCCGAACTATATGTCCAAAGAAGCGTAAAATTCTCTGGTAACATATGAACGATAGCCGCTGTTTTGCCCGCAGTTCGTTTAGGATCGAGACATTTGTGCGCTTTGCAGTCCATGGTATCCGCAGCATTCTCCGATATGTCCACATCTCGAAAGCGACTATCCTCTCGCGGTCATTGGCTTTGATTGTCCATGTCTCAGCGCCATACAGGAGGCGCAGTTTAATATTTCTCGTCAGATTTCCGTCCTTCCATATTTTTGTCAATTTGACAGTGGCTTCCCTTGCCAGGACGATTCTTCTTCGTATTTCCGCCGTGCTTCCACCATTGCTATCAATCAGTGAGCCCAGATACAACATTTTTTCCACTTTTTCGAAATCTTTTAGAACATCTGACTGTGGGAGTACGTGCGCTCGATCGACTATCATGGTTTTAGTCTTTCCTCTGTTTAGCGTGAGCCCGAGCTCGTTGCTGGTCTTTTCGACACGCTTCAGCAATTGTTCCAGTTCGCTTTCAGAGCTAGCGCATAGGGTCGTGTCATCGGCAAATCTTAGATTGCTGATTTTCTGACCCCCCACTCGTACTCCACCTTTCCATTCTTCCAGACTTTTCCGCATTATATATTTGCCGTAAATATTGAAGAGGACCGGTGACAGAATGCAGCCCTGCCGAACACCCCTAGAGGCTTCAAAATCGGGCGAGTGTCCTTCCTGGAGTCTTACCGCCGCTCTGCTGTCTGCATATAGGTTTCTGATAAGTGCAATCAGGTGTGCCGGCACCCCCATTTCCTCCATGATTTGCCACAGCATTTTCCAACGGACGCAATCGAAGGCTTTGCTATAGTCCAAGAACCCCATCACCAACGGAACATTATACTCTCTGCACCCGGACTTCATCCTTTAGGATTGGTGGCTCTTTTTCAGCTGGTAACGGTATTCTGCCAAGTTTTCCTTCATGATCCTCGTAGAGCTTCTGACAGTAACTTTTCCACCTCTCTGCAATTTTGCTTTGTTCCGTGAGAAGTACCGCGTTTTCATCCTCGATCGCGTACGTGCGGAGTTTGAATGTTCTTGTAATTCTTTTTATTTCCTGGAACATGGCTCTGGTCTCATTTTGCTCGCTGTGTTCCTCAATTTTCTTGCAGATATCTTCATAGTACACATTTTTGTCCTTTCTGCATCCTCTTCTCACTCGCGCCGAGGCCCTACGGTATTCTTCTGTATGTTGTTTGCCTTCTGCTTTCAGGTCCCTTCTGCTCTCTATCTCGCAGATCGTTTCTTGCGATATCCAGGGAGCTTTGGGTGGTTTCTTCTTTCTTTCCTTTACCAGTTCGTCTACTACCTTCTGAGTGTTGTCTTTAAAGGTCTTCCACACTTGGGCTGTCGATTCGCTCCTTTCGTGGTTTTGCAATATTGGCTGGATTCTGCTCCTAAACTTCCCCATATCCTTTTCCTCTAGCTTCCTGGCTGTGTGACTTGATCCCTGGAAGCGAATTTAGATGATTTTTCGGAAGTTTTCAGGACTTTTTGCTATCATTCCAATAACTCTTCTTTTAAACACTCAATCATATTACTATTCTCCCCTTTTTTCTTTCTTAATTAAGAAACCCTTCTTGTAAATCCATCACTAAATCAACAAAGGCGTATCAGCTGATTTGCTAAGCAATTTGCTTTTCAAATTCAAATTTCTCTCTTTGGAAAAACATAAGGTCGTGGATAAATCTCGCTTTCATTCTGTCTCACTTGCTCTTTATTATCATTCATTATCCAGCATTTCATCTTTCAAATTCTAGAATGTTGATTACGGGCAATAAAATTTTACTCATTTAAGACAATGCAATTTTATGCCATCTATCCCCACCTCATTGACACCATCATCAGTGTTTATGGAAACGACGAACTTCTGTAATTCATGACGGACATGAGGCTGTTCCAGCTGCAGGCGAAGGCGTCATCATTTTTGGGACGGTATTTGGGTAAAACATACAAGGTCATGAACAGAGCCCGGATTCCTCGGCATTTGTCGAATCATTTTGCTAAGGGCGAGAAGCTTGAAAATCAGATGGAAGTTCATTTTAGGGGTCGTTGGGCCTGTAAAACAAATTTCATCTTGCCGAAAAGTGCCGAAAATGGAATAAATGCCGAAAACGGGGTTTAAAGCTGAATATGGCCGAAAATGACTATTTTCTTAAATATCGTCTAAAATTGTAAAATTTCGGGAAGAATTTTCTTAATTTTGATTAAAATTCACCCATTTTGGTGAAAGTTGGGCAGTTTTTTTTGAAAATATTATTTTTAGTTCAATGTTGAAAAATTGAAAATTTTGATTGAAAAATTTCTAGGATTTTGCATTGATGAGTTTAATCCCCGAAAATCGTTTATTTGGGTCAAAATCACGTAATTTTGGTCGTAAATTGAATAATTCTGATCGTGAATTTGTAAAAGCACTGACAACGCATTTTTTCTTCATTTTTTTTTTTTGCCGAAAATGCAACATTAGGTGCCGAAACTTTTCATTTCGAGTGCCTAAAAATCCGGCCTCTGGTCATGAATATGTCTCGCTAACTCTTCATTATCATTCACTACCTATTTTCAGGGTACAAATTATAGGTAGTGGCAGTATTTATCACCCTCTCCTTATCAATCACCGACTACATGACATTTTATTAATTTTGTTTACATTTTTGTTGTTGTTTGACTCTCCGAATTATCGTTTAATATTCTTATTATTTAAGACATTATACATTTTTGTGACGGCTTCATCCTCACTCTTATGGCCTCATCGACCGATGATATCATTCTCCAGCTTCAGTGACATCATCACTCTCAACATTCGTGACGTCATGAACCAGTGACATCAGCATACCTAACCTTGAGACATGTGTATCTCTACTGGTAATACACAGTGTGAACGGGCATTTCTAAAATATTATCTCGCTTAGTTTAGCTTCTCCAATAGTATTACAGGACCAGCCTGGTGTAAAGCTCTTCGAACAATTACCTAGGTTGTGCTTTTAGCCTGATTCAGCCCCATGAACAGCATTTCTATACTGATATTTAGCTTCTCCTTCAACAGTACCTAGTCTGCCGTACATTGGGATAAGCGCTTTAAAGCCTTTGAATTTTTCGTATGAAAAACTTGATGACGTCGTCACCCCTAACCTTGAAACTTAAACACTTCTCTCAAGTCATCAACCTATGAGGCTCACACCTCCAACCTTATTGACGTCATCACCCTTAAGACGTCATTTTACGTGAAAAAACGACGGCTTCCTTAACGATGGTAAATGAGGAACACAGGGAACCTGTTCTATAGGTTGAAAAATAATACATTATATGACTCGCATTGGGGGATAGTACCTTCAAGTAACTAGACATACAATGCTTTGTACACCAATCGGCTTGGCCCCTTCAATGAGCCAGATATGCAATGTTTCAAACACCATAGGCCCCCTTTCTA
This sequence comes from Aspidiotus rigidus, assembly GCA_035079385.1. Lineage (NCBI taxonomy): Eukaryota > Metazoa > Arthropoda > Insecta > Hemiptera > Diaspididae > Aspidiotus > Aspidiotus rigidus. The sequence continues at coordinate 12,978,359 of JAVHKY010000003.1, read as the reverse complement.
TAATATATTACTGGTCGAGAACGGAAAATCCAAGTCCCCCACCTATCATATTTTACTCGAGAGTCGAAATTTCAACAGGGAATCCGTTCTGTGAGTTTTTTTTTTTTGAAATATTTGCCGTCCGCTGTCCAACGTCCAGCCAAAATGGAGTCCATGAAATTTGTCCGAGCGAAAATTGACCGATAAAAAAAAGAACACCGAAAATTGACCGACAGAAAATTGTGATTGTTGAAAAATGAATGTACGAAATTTGAGCGTGGCGAAATTTAGATTTTACGAAATTTGGACATTACGAAATTTAAATATTACAAAATTTGAGCGTTAGAAAAAGTATAAATTATGGAAAATTGAAATGTTCCAAGGAAAAGTATTCCATAATGTATAAATCTTAATAAATGAGATTGTGAGCGATACGCCTTAGATAAGTCCAGAAGTAGTCGTCCTCCTCTTCATGAAAAAAACCGTGTGAATAATTTGACTTTGCCTGAGATTACGAATAATTTTGTCAAGTACAAAAGCAAAGATTAAACGAAACGCATTACTTCATATTTTATGGTGATATTATCATCATCCTCCTTCCTATATACGCGTGTGATAAAATTACAGTAGTTAATACACATGAGTAGGTACTCCATTCAGTAACAGGAACTTTCAATTTCTGTTATCAGGTTCAACGTCCGGGTTTATTCGAGCTTATCGATAGTACAATCACGAGTGACACAAAGCTCAATTTTTCGTTAATACTGTAAAATTTCGTTATTGCGCAATTTCTCAAACGACTTTTTTCGCACTGATAATTTTCATGTGGACAACTTTCGTCATTGCTTAATTTCTCAAGTGATTTTTTTCTGTCGGTCAATTTTCGGTGTTTTTGTTTCTGTTGGTCAATTTTTGCTCGGACGAATTTCCTGACACCTCAAAATGGACTTAGAAAAATTTTGCTTCTTTACCTGAACTATATATGTATGATAAGAGAGGAATTTAGATTTATTTATTCATTTATTAGTTATTTATTTATTTATTTATTTACCTATTTATTTACTTATTTATTTATTCATTTATTTTATTTATTTGTTTAGTTTCTCTCTTCCTTCCTTTCTTTCTTTATATGACAGAAGGAGATTTTGGAAAATTGGTGTTTTCTCAATTTAGTTCCACACTACCTTAGAGGTCGAATTGATAGTGCCTTTTTCAACAGGGAATCTGTTTTATTGGAGGCAGAGTATTGCAGCCAGCTGTAAGCCGAAAGCCAAAAGTCGAATCCAGCCGAAATTTTACTGATAAGAGCGAAACTGAAAGCCAGCTCTATTTAAACCTTGCTAAGCCGAAAGCTAAAATAAGACAAATTTTTTCTGATTTTTTCTAGCTCATGATTCCCGCAAAGTAGGGTAGTGCACTGCTTGAGCGTTCAACTGCTCCATTCTCAAGAGCCATATTGGCTTTGCCGAAGAACTGACAAAAATGAGAAAGATTCAGGGGTGCCGTGATCCCCTGGTCCAATGAAGAAACCCCCGTCAAACTTTAATTTCTCATAGTTAAAAAACAAAAAAAAAAAAAAAAAATTATAAGGGCCCCCCCAAACCGAGTGCGAGATTATCTTCATGGAAATAGCCTCACGACACCCCTGAGATCGATTCCGGTTCTGTTCAGCTGTGGCCTTCAGCAAAGGAGCCTGTAGTGCAGTCAACCAATCGAGATAAAGGCAAACTGGAGAATGGTATCTTCCGCACAAGTGTCAAAGCTCCAATTCTCGTGATCGTTGCATATTGATCAGACGAAAATCAGCTGAATTAAACTAGCCAAATCAAGCCAAAAGCCAGCTGAATTTTTCCAAAAGCCGAGAGCTGAAAGCCAAAGTTTCCAAGTTCGTAAGTTTGAGCTGAAATTTTCGGCTGCAATACTCTGATTGGAGGGCAATTGGGAGAAAAATGACAGGCACCGTCCGCCGTCTAAAGAAAGATCCCCTAAAATCCTCCAGAGATACGTAGTGTGGAGTTTTATAAGCTTGCTTCATCTCAGAGGCTAACTAGCTGACGGGCTTACCTACTTTCATTCTTGGGCTACATTTCGATCTTATATATCGAGTATATAAATTTTATCGACCATATTGCATAAATTTTACTGATTATATCGACTTTTGATACGTTCATCTCTGTCATGATGAAGTCATAAAAAACGTCCTCTTCCATCATAGTCGAAATAATCACCTTATACCTACATAACTCCTCGCTCTGCTCATTCATCCCCATCCTTTGCTCAGTATGATTCTAGTAGTATGCCTTATGTTGGGCTAAAAGCAGCTCACGAGTTTACTCGTTAAGTTTAGTATACCTAGTGTTTGTTGGACTGACTACACCCTGGCTCCACTCGTTCACCTGAACAGCCTAACATACACCTATGACGCCATAATACGCCTCACCTTCTCGTTCTCTGGCCCTAATTTGTTAAACATTGGGAGTACGCTGGGCCAAGTAGCTGAGCCTAGTTTAGCCCAGCATACCAACTTATGAAGTAGCAAAGGTCGAAATTTTTCTGAGTCCCTAAAAAGAAGTCGAGCAATTTAGGCCTCTTACAGGGAAAGCCTAGTACAAAGGCATAGGGTGAGATATTTAACTTAACGTACATCAGTATAATGAAGCTCCTAATTTAGTGTATCTTAGGTCTAGTATAATGAAGGCTAGAGGATACCGGTCCCGAAGGGCGAAGGACGAAATCTTTTCAAGTGCCTAAAATAGGTCAAGGTTACCAATGCCTTGATGACGTCAACACGCATGACAAAAGACTGTGACGGTCTCAGTCCTTTGCCTGAGCATTTATAATCGACATAAGGTAGAATAGAATTTTAGAAACCGTGACGGTTTTTCCCAGTGTAGTCCCAGGCAAAAAACCGTTCAAAACCAGTGACAGTTCGACAGTTTTTTCAGGAGTATAATTCCAGTCTTATGACCATATTTAGAGTCCTAAAATGGAAATTCTCAGTTAGTTTGATTGAAATATTTGTATGGTGTACAAAGTTGGTCATACTCGTATATTGGCTCAAGAGTCACCAATAGCAAGGTCATGGTCGTACGAATACCCAGACGCAAATCTAGGAAATAGAGTAGAGGTTAGAGAAAAAATACTATAGACTAGCCGACAAAGTTTTGGCTGCTTAATGTGGAAAATTGGTAATTCCAACGCTGCATTATGCGGGTGTAAATTGGTTCTTCTGACTCCTCTCTATATAAAACGACGCGCTAAAATTGGCCCTGAATTATTGAAAAGAAAAATAAATTTTCACTGTTTACGTCTTCATAAACTTCCGATTTTTTGAGGAGTGTATGAAACCTGTTCCATGAAATGTACAGATCTATATTATTCAACGAACATCAGTATTTTTGAAAATTTGGTTTTTCCTCTCTATATACCTATCCAGCCTATTAGCAAAATTTTTTCAAGTCTTATCACAGCTCTGTATAGATTCAGAATTTCTAGAAGTCCTTATACCCTCTCCTGGAGACGTTCAGGAGCACATATTTTTATTGATCTCATTAGCGGGCACTCGCGGTCATCTCAAATTTGTCCGGTATTCAGAGGGGGAGGGGGGGGATTCAATAAGCACGTTGTAGCCTATTATTTTTGATCGAACGTTGATTTGCAAGTTTTCGACCCACTTACAAATAACTGACTCGGACTAATCCTTCATTAATAGTTAATTACGTTCCTATTTTCTTACATAATTCAAATTAGAAATGCTAACTGATTCAGCGTAAATCGGAAAATTGAGTATGAAAAAGGGAAAAAAGCCTATCATTCACAACTAATACTTCAAAACGTGGCAAAATGTCCCCGTTCCCAAAAAAATGCCCATTATTTGGATGTATCCATTAAGGGAGGTTTCACTATTTTTCCAGTCATTAGCGAGGTATGTCCGAGTCTCACTAGCTTAAGGTCATATGTGAGCGAAAGTTTCAAGGTCAGAAATCACTTTCAAGAGCTTCGACTATCTATACTGTAGAAACTACGGGTGTCCCTCATATTGTCATATTTTCAATCTTTTCTTGAACTTTCAATCAATTCCCAACAACTCTTAGAAATTCTACTCGTAGGACCTGTTTCATCAAAGACCCGTTGGTACAATAACCCTTCCCACCCCCACCCTTCGTAAATACGCGTCATCCTTACTTACTTCGCCTCGAATCCTAATCGATGATTTCAGACGAATATAACAAATACTATGGTCTCATTATTCAACAGGGCCACCATCAGGAAATCTATTTACGGCAGGCTCACACTGAAATTGTTTTATACTTAAAAGTTCTATCCCGGACTCTCCTTCAGCCCACTACGCAACTCTGTCATATTTACTTTAAGGTGATTGTCAGCTAAATCAGGCATGACGTGTGCAGAAATTCGGGAACGTTTTTTTATATATTTTTTGCTTAATTTTCGGATTCTGATCTGCATCTCAATTAACAACAACCCTTATTAGGGGATGATTTTTTTCGCACGCGATTTTTCACGATTCCTCAATATTTTTTAGACAGCACGGCAAATCGTTCCATACGCTACCTCTACTCACAACGATTCATACCTTCGAGAATATAAATCTGAGACTACAACAGGTCATCTCATAGCCTCACATCTCACACGGAAAATAAGAACGCCTCAAGAAATTGATAATCAGTATACAACATCACAAGGAGAGTGTGTTGTGACCATCAAGACGAAATCCATCCCTCTGATTTTCCCTTCCCTGCCTTGGCAACGTCATTGAGCTGATCAGAATATTTGTCGGTAGGTACGTGAGCGATCACTTGAGCACTTTTTGATCATTCGATCAAGCCTTCATTATTCGAGCGAAAAATTGACTGGTACATTTTCGACTCAAGTTCATTTCAACTTTGTCTCCCTTGTTCTTGCTACATGAAAAGCCCATATCATGAAATTACAGACACACCGAAGGCAATTTGAAAAACTTACAATTTTCCAACTAAGTTTCAAATTCTTAGCTGTATAGTAGTTTTTAATCAATATGATAGACAGGAGCTGCAAGCTTTTTTCTTTCTTTCTTTCTATCTTTCTCTCTTTCATCAACTGCTTCATTTTTCATATCGTAGTTGCAATCCTTCATCTCTTCCTACCAAGATTATAATTGTTGCATTTAGGAGAGCGTTGAACGAAGGAAACGGATGAGAAAAGCTACCTTAAAGTCCATGCCAAAACAAATCTCTTACATTTTTCCATTCATTTGGTTCAGAGTGGATCAATATTTCAATAATTATTGTAGTCCTGTAAGAATTCACAAAACTAAAAACTGGAAATCGAAGCCTATCATAGTGAATGTGAGTAGACGGTATATGCACTTAATACGCAATAAATATTCAGACGTTCCATTTTCTAGAAGTTACTCCGACGTGACCACGCAAACGTAGCCTTCACCCATAAAAAGATGCATTAAAACTCGAGACAGGCGAGCTATATGGGACGTACGGGCACATACAAAAATAACTTACAATGACTCTACGCAGCGATACGATCTCCGCAAACTACCGGTACTGGCGAATCTGCGGCAATTTCGAATTAAAATCGGTACGTATTTTTAGAAATGAGCCACTACGATCGTTTTTTTCGGTTTTCGTACGATCGCCCAAAAAGCTTCAGCGCGTTCATAGTAGCGAAATTCGCGACACAGCATTTGTGGTGGAAAAGGAAACCTGATTACCGTGTGCAGCACGCGGACGATACGAGCCGATACTGAATAAGAGCGAATAAGTAAAACGTGATCGTGAACGAGGGCGAATTTGAGAGCGAAAACCACAAGAAACGTTCATGTTAGTTCCAAGGCGTAACGTTACAAACCGTGACACGTAACACACGGTCCGTAGGTCGGATCGCGAAAACGACTCTTACAGGACTATTCCGAATTTCGACGACGACGACGACGAAGATATCAAATAGAAAAAAAAAAAAAGGTTAACTTTCAGCCTGTTTGTCTGCGCGTCGCGCCGCCAGCGTTCTCCCGTATACGCGTATATAAATAATGGAATTGGACGAAAGAAAAATTAAGCCTTTCGCGCGCTGATGTTCACGGAAAAAAGTTTCGATTAATAAAATTAAAAAATCAACAGAATAAGAAAAGTCTGAGACGATTAAGAGAAAACAACGACAAAGTAAAGACGTCGAAATTAAATTCAAGCCTGCGAATAGGCAGGCGGCGCACCGTGCAAATAATCGAAAGGATTTACAAACTACTGCAAAGTGGAAAGGGTGTACAAAACGAACACAAAACAAAGCATCAAAGGATACCGGTATACTTTGGCCCTGCGTATTTTGCCGTACGGTGGCCAAGGTCGTAGTAAAACTTTAACGTAACTTTTGACGACCTAAAGTAATGGTAGTGAGAATAGCTTCTCCGTATACACACGTACAGTCTACTTCTAACTCGCATACGGTTTGGTAAGAAAATTTCACATCGATTTATACCTTAAGCGAGATGTTCGCTTCGTGAATGTCATTTCTTTGGAAGATTTTCGTGTACGTTTCTCCAATCTTCTCTCGTACCCGTACTTCTTAACGATCGACATAAATTTTTCAGAAATTAAATCCGCATTTTATTGTCGTTTCATTATTTGTAACGCTCAATCGTTATTTGTTACACTGCGCTGTACACAAAACTAAATCATAAATCTAGGAAGACGTTGGAATCTGGTCAAGTGCAGTACATGTTGAATATTGTGTCGAAAATATACTTATTCAAAAATAATGTGACGTCAAAACTTGACTCATTTGTGAATTATTATCGATTACTGTGTAAAAACTCCGTAGAAATTTTAAAATTCTAAATATGAACCTCTGAAAACCACGCAAACTTTGAAATCTGGATCTTCTTCAGAGGAAAACTCACATGTCCTTCAGGATTTGACTGTAAAACGTATGGAACCCTTTTCTGAGGGGAGGATAAGGCAATTAATCGATTCTTTGATTTTGATAGTTGATTATTTCGTGAAGTCAAGATCTCTTTTTTGGCATATTCAACCTATCAACAAAATTTTACTTAGTGCCCCTCTAAATCAAACTCTTAGTCCAATATCAATTTCTGCAGTACTTATTTTTTCCATCAGCAAAATTTCTTCGTCTCACCCTTCCATCATCGTACTTCTCAAGCTCATCGTCGCCAAAATAGCTCGAAAGTTGAGATTTTTTGAGTCTCGCCACCTTAGGAAGAGAAATTTTATACAAATTCCACTAGTTCATATAAATGTATGCTTATATGGCTCGAAAGTCGAAAATTATTTAGTTGTGAAGGTCAAAAGTGCCGGACAAAGATTTCCCGTCAAAATTTCGACCTTTCAACCATGTATCTACGTGAATAGTGGAGCCTAGAAATTTTAACAGGGAACCTGTTTTATGGGGGGTTTTTTGAGAAATTCGCCGTGCGCCGTCCAACAAAAAACTTGGAAAAATTTCGACTCTCGAGCCATATATGATAGGAGAGGGACTTGGAAAAAATGTTGACTCTTGAGCTGTATATGATAGGTCACTCAGCAAAAATTAATTCCTGAGCTATATATGATAGGAGGGTGAATTGGAAACAATTTCGACCCTCGAGCCATCTATATATTAAAAAAATTTGGGATTTATCCTTTTCACAGTTCGTCCGGCCGTCCTACAGGGCCGATTTGCTTCATTTTTTTTCTTTCTCTTCAGGATGACCTCTAGATGAGCCATCAAGCATTACTTAGTGCCTCACTTCAGGTGTTTCCCACTTATCTGCATTTGCGTTTTCTCCTCATGTATTTCTTATGGAAAATTTTTCATACATTTGGTTGAACGCAATGACAGTCCGTCAGGCCGTTCTATTGGGCCGATTTGCTTCATTTTTTTCTTATCCTCCTCAGAACGACCTCTAGATTAGCCATCAAGCATTACTCAGTGCCTTACTTCAGGTGATCCGCACTTACCCGCATTTGCGTTTTCTCCCCATATATTTCATATGGGGAATTTTTCATACATTCGGTTGATTGAACGCGAGAAGCGTAGCTATCTAGTAGCTATAGTACGTATGTTGACTCATCCAGCAGTGAGAGAGGCATGAACTTGAACATTGGCACCTTCTATCTTTTTTTTTTTTTTATATATATGAAAAAACTTTCAAAAATAACTTTATGACAGTCCGTCTGGCCGTTCTACTCAACCAATTTGCTTCAGTTTCTTTAATTTGTCCATTTAGCACACCAGCTGAGCCATTAAGGACCAGCAGCCGCTCGACTTAAGGCGTTCTTGAATTTTCCTCAATTGAGCTTTTCACATATTATCTATTTATATACTGAAAAAAATTCAGTAAAACTTAATAAAATTCGTCAGACATTTCCTCTGGACAGATTGGGCTGATCTTTCCTTTGAATAAATACTTCCGACCCATAAGTAAGCCATTACCCATTGGCTGACCCGTCCCTGACTTCAGTTTTGGGTAGTATTGAAACGCGATTTTGCCCTGTACATTTCTTATGGATATAGGTATTTTTTAGATGAAATTGTCTTGAGGTGTAAAAAACAGGATCGGGATCGGTACAACGGAAAAACGCTTTCTTATCAAGAGCACACTGAACACACATTGAATAGATCATTATTAACAGTTTTATCACATTCATAACAGAGGTGATAAAACTGTTAATAATGATCTCGAATACTCGTACTCACGAGGAAAATGTCACTTTCACACATTGAATAGGCCTATACAATAATTGGTAACTTAGGCGGCGCGCGCATGTCTGCGCGTTGTAAAACCCAACAAATTGTGAAATTGAACCATTTCATTCAGTGTACCAGCGTCAATCTTTTTTTTTTTTTTTTTTTTTATATGAATGCTTCTCACCAACAGATTTGCCGTCACTCAACAATTTACTCCACCTTCACCTTCCTCACAAATTTTCAAAAAATCGAAACGCAATTTTTCTCTGTACATTTCTTAAGGGGATACTTGTGAAAGGAAAACGAACCCCCTTTTCCAATTTGCCAGGGACTTCAACTGAACTGCTCGGGCTGATTTTTTACACCCTCCGACCCGCCATCACTCCTTGATCAACTTAGCCTCCCTTAAAGCAAATTCCCAAAACATAAGAACGCGGTTTCACCAATTACATTTCTTATGTGGATATATTCCACCTATAATAATATATTCCCCCTGTCCAGGTGTCATAGTTGAATTATATCATCAATTATACTAACGCTGCGGAGCAGCACAGGTCATCTATTAATTATATGATAGGAATTTTTCCAAGTCCCCCTTCTATCATATATAGCTCGAGATTCGAGAAACATTTAGACTCTCAAACTATATTATACTAGGCTTATAGTAAGTCTAGACCTTCTTTATGCTACCTTTATCTAGGTCTAGGCTTCCTTGAATTCTCAATCCCAAATCTGATATGACTCATAAAACAGGTTCCCTGCGTTCTTCGTTTAACCTCGTTAAGGAAGCCGTCGTTTTCCTGAATAAGCCCAATGAGCGGATAATAGGCAGGGGAAGTTACGACGAAGAAGACAGATGTAAGATTCTCAGACTAGTTTTTTAACAAGAAAACGACGCCAGAAAAGGGGAAAAATTTCTTAAGGAGAGCCATGAAGTTATCAAGTCCAGATTTAGCCTCTACAAGCACAACGATACAGCCAAGGGTACCAAAAAAAAAAGCTAATTATTTCTGACAAGTCAAAATCCTTCCTGTTGAAAATGACTTCTTCAATACCGAAGCTGTACCGCTCTCCATAGACCAATCATTCTCAAACTATTAGTGGTTCGTCATTCAGTGTACGTGCATATGAAAAGGGCCCACTTGGTCGATCACAGTTTTTCTTAAAATTGCAAAAGTTTGAATGTAGGTCCAAATTGTGATTTTTTGTATTTTGATGTATCATTGTATAAAAAGACCTCAGCTTTCCAGTAGTAAGATTCTTTTCATGAGATGAGAACTAAAAATTGAACAAAATCATGAGAAAGTGAGATCTTCATATTTTGTTCTGTGACACTTTGTAATTTCTTCATCTGTGACTTAAAAAACTTTGATATACTCTAGCTCGTCATCTACTGGATGAATTTTCATTTTTTTTTTTTTTTTTTTTTAATTTGACTCTTACACTCTAGTAATAAACTTATTATTCTTCATTCCAGAATGTTTTTTTCTCAAGAAAATCAAATTTTTCCAGAAGTCTAAACATTTTACATAAATTTTATGAAACATTGTAAACTTCCGTAATGCAATTTTTATTAGCCGATTCCGTAAAAACCCGATTTTCCAATTTTCAACTTCAATACCACTTCCCTGACATGAATTTTGGACCTAACAATTTCAAGAAGGTCTTGTTGGACTCAGAATTTCATCTACTTTCACACTTTTTTAATAACTCCATACCAATCAAGTGGGCCCTTTTCATATGCACGTACACTGGCTTCCAAGAAAAATATACAATGAAGAATTCTGCAGACTCCATCAACTGTAGCAAGAAATTTCGAGCTTAAGCGTTAATGCGGATGATAGATCATCCAAACTGCGTTTATAAAGAGTACATTCCTCGGAAAAGTGTCCCGTCCGGATTGTTGTGTTTTCAGGAGGCCTGAAAAATTGTATTCAGAAAACAACAACAATCAGTGGTGATTTCTTTCCCCGTTACAAAATTTCCTCTCGTATCTATGTGATCCCTCAACTTCTTTCCGCTCTCTCCTCTTTCCCGCTGCAGTAAATAAAGGAATTATTCACCACCGAACACATCGCCTACTATAACGCATCTATCATTGTACAATAGAAGGATTTTGGGCCGATCATCCGCTAGGATCGCTAAAGACGCAAGCGCTTCGTTCAACAGTAAAGGTACTTCTGCCGAATTTTATGGCGGTATGTAGGACTCAAAGGTCCGTCATTCGAACTTGTTTCTATGTCGCTGTATAGGTAGCAACTCAGGAGGAACCCTAAATCACTTATTTACGCAACAGTAAAAGAGGAGATTTCCTGGCGGAAAGATCATGTTTCATATCCACTGGTAAATATATGAACTCACTTATATTTAAAGACCATGCCTGCTTTGAGATAAAATCAAGGCCTAGCTTGTGAATTTTTTTCGTGGAGGCGTACCTACGCTCCATTCTTGGACTAATATAGGCGTGATGGTGTATTGTAAGATGCGCTATCTAGGTGAGTGAGCCTCCGTTCTTGGATTAATATAGGCGTAGTGTACTGTAAGTTGAGCTGTCCAATCCACGGGGGCTCATTCGCTATCGACATTAAACTATACTACGCTACTATTAACCTCTATGACACTACGCCGCGCCGAGCTTAAACCTACCATAATTATAGCAATATAAAAGCCTATACTAAACACTTACAGATTGCACGGATGAGTGGAGGTGGATTGAAGTCACAAATTTCAGAATGAGGTTTGAGGTTGGTGACGTCACCAGCTGATGACGTCACAGTTGTAGGAGACCTCAGGGTTACGGCTCATGACGTCAACAGTTGATAACCTGATAGTTGGAGAAGGTGTCAAAGCTGATGACGTCATTGTTTATTATAAAGGAAGAGAAGAGACACAAAATACAGAATTATGAAGCCTTAAACCTAGAGAAAAGCTAGGAAAAGGGAGGCTTAAACCTAGTATAAAGAGTCTAGCATACAAGTAGTGCACTGCATACAACGAAGATATCTGCACACACACGCACGCAAATTTTGGAATTGCCCAAGGGTCGAGATATTCGACCTATTTTTCCCAAGGCCCAAGGTCATCCGCACGCACGCATGCGCAAGCATGCAAATTTTGGAATTATGGTAGAGGTCAGAGCACAGACATGAAACACGCCTATCTGCTTATGACGCTCGCAACTTGTTATCCTATCTGTGAGTTTAGTGCGACGCTACCCACCCAAAATAATCGTGAGAACGCGCGCGTTCTTTCGTCATCTTATCCTATTTGTAGAATGGTGTTTATAGACCATCTTTCAAGGGATGTCAGAAGAGTGTTATTTTCAATAATTGTTCATTTTTCTCCAATGACCACCGTAGTTCAATTTCGTTTCAATTTTCCCTCCCTCAGTAGGGGTGCAGCGCAGCGCAACGCTATCATCACTCAACCACAATAATAGGACTTCCACAGAACTCCCGATTCTCGGACATTTGTCCGAAGACGTATGTGCACGAAAACCGTTTCCCCAAAAAAGTTTCGTCCTAAAACAAAATAGCCGTACAATATTTTGCTCGCTAATGAATACCCGAACGTTATGTGCCCGAATGTTTTCTCCCTGAGCGAACTGAGACGAAGAAAAAGACGCCCAAAGAAGATGAACCTGAACATGTCTGGAAATCTGAATACTGTTTCTACTTCGACGATGTCATAAGATCGACACTTGCATTCTGCTGACTCTGAAATACAATCGACAGAAACTTTCTTTCCATAGAAACAATTTATAATTTTGGTGGGTGTTGATGCTGACTGTATAGGATTAAGAGCTGGAATAAATAGGACGCTGCTGCATTGGTTCTTGGGTGCAACGTGACCCTTGCTGAATGGACAAACACTTTCAACTGCAGCTTATGTCCTCCCGCTTCAATTCTCCTGCTAAGAACTGCAATTCTAAAATTCTGATTTTTTGGCATAGATGACGTCATAAACGTAGAAAGACATCATCGAGGTACCACAAAAATTATTCAAATACAACTATCAGATTCAGACCTAATCCTATGAAAGATGAAGCCAAATGATGTCACTACTAATCCACAAGCTCTAACGGAAAAGTGGTAATATCATTTTGCCCATACAACAGAGCGTCCCATCACATCCCTCTTTACAGTGTCTTATCACCGTGAATGGTATTGTAAAATCTCATAAAGAATGACGGAAGGGCAGTCATCTGCGTATAAACTAATAAGGTCGCAAGAATGGCATCCAATTATGTCATTATTATTTCAAGATTCAAAAGAGCTCCAATTAAATTTCGAAGAGATCAGAAGAATGAAATTTGGACTTCTGTACAATTTAGCTTTCAGCTTGCGTTTTCAAGATTGTTAGGTTCAAACCATTACCTCTCTTCAAACGCCTTTTTGCTCGCATACAATTTATCTCGCTATTTAAAAATTAAAAACTCGCAGCCCACACAGTTAGCTGCTCGGAATTGCCTTCATTAACTCTGTTAATTGAGGCAAACAAGGAACCTGTTTTATGGGAGTAATCATGTAAGTGTCATTTTTTGCTTTTTGTCGTCTCAAGTAGAGTGAACTTTGTTCCTCACCACCTTGAGATGCTTTTCCCATCATAATATTGTAGCTTGATATACAAAATTGTTAAAATTCCCCCTTTTATAGCTTAAAATTCTCCAATTATAATTTACTAAATGTTACAGCTTGCCCCCATGAAACAGGTTTCCTGCTATTTATTTTTACAGCCTGTGTGGTACCCCCGGTAGGCCTATTCTGTTATCAGTTTGGAGATCTGATGACGTCACGATTTGATGACGTCATAATCTGATGACGTCACACGATCTAATGACGTTAAGATCTGATGACGTCACGATGGAGATCTGTGACGTCACGATCAACGTGCCATCACTATCTGATGACGTCACAGAGCTAGTAAAACCACTAATACAGACCTCCTAGACCGATAGTATAAAGGAAGCCTAAGACCAAGTACAGAGCTAGGACAAACTGCTAGTATAAGCTATTGATAAAGATCTTGTAAGCTTATGGTATGAAGGATGCCTAGACCTAGTATAAAGGAGGCTTGGACCTAGTATACGCCTAGTATAATACGTAGTATAAACCTAGTATAATATACTGCATGAAGCAGAGAGGATAAGTCCCCCTCCTATCGCTTCATCAAAATTTTTCCAAGTCCCTTTTTCTTGCCGGACGGCGCCCGGCGCCCGTCATTTTCCTTCAGTTTACCCCCCGATAAAACAGGTTCCCTGTTAAAATTCTTTGCTGTAAATACTGGGGAGAAACGTTCGTTGACCCTAAATTCGTTCATCCTGATTCGCCTGTAGGACACTTGTTACTGTCTACCAACAGTTTTTCACTAAAGACAGTTCACAAACTGTAAAATTTTTCACATTGCACACGAGTGCTTCGCGTCCGATTCAAAATTGGCAGCGACCTTTCTCTTCCTTGCGTTTCATTTTCTCTATCTAGAACAGCGATGGGGAAGAATGAATCTTGTGAGAAACTGTACGTTTGGTCGATTCAAGGCGCTAACCCAAAAGCTCGAGGTCTCTAAATAGTCGAAGGACTTTTATATTTTAAGAAAAGATGCTCATCTTCTTCATAGACCCAAGGATCCAATTTTCTGGAGGAAAGGGATGGGGTGATAAAAGGATAAACATTGGGAGGAAATAAATTTCGCGGTGACTTATTTTATATATTTTAATAATAATAAAATAGTAACAATAATGAGCGAAAACTGTCACTTAATTTTGAGGCAGATATTTCACTTCAATATTTGAAATAACAAAGGTTAAGGCAGGCCAGCAAATAAATAAATAATTTTTTACAGGGTAAATTTTCTACAATTAGGCACCTTTCCGTGGAAAGGGTGTCCGTTCAATTTACTTATTTCTTTTGGACAGACGTCCTTCTAACGGGAAGTTGTTCAATTATTATTGAAATAAATGCGGCTTCAGATAATTTCTGGCGAACTTATGCGAACTATCTCTAGTGTGAAGAAGAAAAAAATCGAAGCGAGGAAGCTCTTATTTTTTTCGTTATATTGAAAACTCGTAATTTTTGCAGACCGAAGCATCCCAAAACTTCGTGTTGATTACCAGGTACAGCATTCTGTTCCACACGATTACACATTTCTAATGACACATCAAAATTTAGGAACGTAAAACCGAAATTTTTTACATAAGACCTGCACGAAGCGTTGGTAACCATGGTTACGCTACAGATCTGTCGATAATGTGACTTATTTATTCGAAGAACATAACGCTAAAAAGAAAGTGGCATCTCATTTTTTTTCCTAACTCATTTTCAGAAAAGTAGCGTAGTCAAGTAGTCTACTATAGAAGTAGTAATGGTGGCTTTAAAATCTTCTCTATCTTTGTCTTTGACATTTTTTCTTCAGCACGGTTTCTCTTCTCCTTTCCTCGTTTTCCTTTTCTAGCTCGCTTTCTTATTACGAGCTCAAGTGTCTACAATTTTATCCTTCACTTCTACGTTGGTAATTTGATGAGTCTTTTCCGTATCAGAAAAGTGTATAACATCCAATCATTACGCGCAGTAGCAAACTCTTACAATAATTATTACACCACGAGCGAGTGATAATTAAAGAAGGAAAATTTCACGCCAATCATACATCGAACGAGGTACAACACTCGTGTACTTCGAAAATTGAACATTCAGCAAACGTCAACATCTATAATATGGCCTGCCGGTCAGTTGTTCGTGTAAAATTAATGGTGTGCATCCCACGACTTCATTAAACTTCTCAAAGTTGACCACGTAAGTTCGCCAACGTCGATGGATATTCTGAGCGAGTACAAAATCCAAAGCTGCTCGTATGGACTCGAAACGATTTTTGCTGACAAGCGAGCCATTAACCAAATATTGCTCGCGTACTTTAAAAATACGAGAATGATTACCTTACGAATCGACCTAGTGATTTCCGCGAGAATTGTACCTCTCAAAACTGGCGGAATAACGAAAAAGGGGGAAAGGTAGGTACGAGTAACATGTATAAATTTTCTGGGTCCATAATTTTTTACTTGTCAGCGTTCGCCAGATTTGTGCGCAAATGTTAGACGAAAAGGTTGTACGCCTTATTTTTATCAGTCGTCATACCTGTGTGCGGATTGTGCACGGCGGTAATTTTCACCTTTATTATAGGTACTCCAAAGCCGCCGCGTTGCCAGATTTCAAGCACAATATTGATGACGGGCAGCTTTTCTACAAAAGAGCGAATTATAGCGCCCGTTTGACGGGTAGCGGTATATTCTGATTGAATTTTTTCATATAATATTCCGCTAAAATATTCGAGATCTCTGGCCGAGCGTCAATTTTTCGCGAAGTGAGACGCAGTTAGGTAGCTGCTAATTGGGTTCGTCGTCGTCCACATAGCTGCAAAATATGAGCTAACATCAGTTTAGACCATGGAAGGAAGAGATCTACCTGAAAACGAAGAACACAGGGCTAATCTTTTCATTTAATATTTGAGACCCTTCTTTGACTATTAATTTTAAAAATCCCAACGAACCCAAATTTAGTTTTCCCTTCTGGGAAGGTGCAAGGAGGTGGGGAATTGAGTTTTTTTTTTTAAAAAAAAGCAATAATTAGAGATCCAATACAAGAAAAAAATTTCAATCAAAAAATATTTTACACAAAATTTCCTAGAAACAATGCTCCTTTATTTTTTTCGTTGAAGTTCATGATTCAGCCGCTAGAGTGCGTTACATTTTCTCACCTCATTTATACGCATACGAGTATGCCTTATTCAAGGGAGATAAAAGTCATTTGGCTGGATCAATGATTGTTATGAAGAACTGTAAGTCCGGATAAAACGACCAGGAGAATTGGGGCTCTAACATATTTCTGGAAGATACCAATTTTCCAGTTTGTATTGATCTCCATTGCATGACTGCAATACAGACTTCTATGCTGAACGACTGAACATCTGAACTGAACAAAAATCGATCCTTCTTATCTTTGCTAATTCTTTTGGGAAGCCAGCCTGGCCTAAAGAATGGAGCAAGCGGCGTGTTAAGCTTAAGTTAAGTCAAACCATAAAATTGAGCGAATGGTTTGCAATTCGAATGTTTTGACTGACTGAATGACCGACTGACTAACATAAAATTTGAACTACCTAATCGAATTAAAGGATGTGGATAAGTGCGGATGCTCCCAAGGAATCATTATGTGGATAAGGATAGAAGAGGAAATATGACGAAAAAATCTCCTGGCCCGAGCGGGAAACAAACCCGCGAACTAAACCACTACGCAACCAGGCCCTAAGATTACATCGCCACATTTCGTCTTCAGAAGGAAGTTTCACCTTGTGAGTGAGAGGTTCCGAACACCACAATATATTAGGCTGTTGCAATTCCACACCAAAGCCTACAGGAAAGAGCCGCAAATCCCTATAGGGAGGAGGTGACTAAAGGATGTTGATAAGTGTGGATGTTCACAAGGTATCATATAGATAAGGATAGAAGAGGAAATATGACGAAAAAATCTCCTGACCTGATTTAGAACTGATTGAGGGCGGACAACTTGAACCTAAAACCTCGCCGTGACTGAAGAGTAAACTTGACAGAAAATGAACAGAAAGGGTATTCTTGACATTCATCAGGAGGTACCATACTTGATAATCGACAAATATTTGAAAAATGTAAATTTAAGGAGCAGTTAAACTTGAAATTTCAACACTCAAGCAGTGCATTTGCCTATTTTGCGGGAATCAGGAAAGCTAAAAAAATTGGCTTATTTTGGGTTTTGGCTTACAAAGGTCTAGCAATAATGCTGGCTTTCAGCTTTTCCCTTATTAGTGAAAATTCACCTACATTCAGATTTTGGCTTTCGCTGGACTACTCTGCTACGAACTCATTTCTTTCAATGTGACACGCAATAATTATGAATTTAGAGTCATATTTTTCTCTCACTTTATCTTTGTAACTAGCCGCTTGCGGCGCGCCTGGCGGCTGGGCCTGCGGCGCCCGGCAGGCTCGCGCTACGCGCTCGCTGTTTTGTATCGCGCTGCGCGCTGCATGACGGACTCGCGCTTCGCGCTCGTTATTCTAAGCTTACGGCGCGCCTGGCGGCTAGGCCTGCCCGCAGGCGGCGCCTGGCAGCCTCGCGCTACGCGCTCGCGGTTTTGTAGTGATGGGCTCGCCGATTTGTGGTAACAGACTGGCGCTTTGCGCTCGCTGATTTGGGACGACGGTCTACAATAACAGAGCGAATTTTCATTCCCACTAGTTTTCACAGTATGTACTAAGGTCGTATACACAACACACACACACACACACACACACACACACACACACACACACACACACACACACACACAGTTCAGAACTTAGCCATCACAGCGCCAGGCGCTGGCATATCATTCTGTCCTACTCCTACATCTGTCCCAAATCTGTCAATAGCAAGACTTGGGTTTCTCCTATTCAATAACAATAATGTATTATTCTTTTTCAGAAATTCTCTAAAACTCCACCAAATCTCATTATGGCCATATCTTAATACCTACCAATGAAATTTTCTTCATTAGATATCTACCGGTATCAAATAATTTGATTGATGAATACCTAGAATAGAATAGAGCAGATATCATTTCAAGCGGTTTTGTATTCATAATTTAAACCACAATTCTATCTAACTGCGTAGGTATATTTGCCATGGGTGTTCCTTGAAATCTTGAATCCAGTGAAGTCGAGAATTGATGCTATTTTATTTTTCATCTATCAGCATTGCATAATTCGATTTGATAAATAAATTAGATCAGATATCATTTCATGCGATCGAAGATCACGTTCTGTATTTATAATTCGAACCACAATTCTATTTATAAATGCAATTGATCAAAAACACATCGAACTACTCGCTACCTCTTTTTAAACTCTTTCTCCGGTTAATGAGTAATGATCCACTCGCGCTTGTCAGTCTCTTCATCCGATCGACTTCACTCACAGAAGAAAACAGAAAACCAGGGAAATATTTTGTATTAGTATTCTCATGAAATCTCGAGTTCAACTTTTGGCTACCTAGGCCTAATTCCACTTCGTTCCAAATTTCATAGTTCACGAAAAACCGAAACTAGATGCCATCAAGCGAATCAATAATACCCAATAAAATATCTACGTCTTCCGATATTATGGAACAATTTTCAGTTGCGTTTCGTTATAACCTACTTCTGAAATAAATCTCATCGTTTCTTAATTCAGTTCTCTTTCGATTTCGAACAGTATCGCACTGAAACAGCAGAGTGATAATACGAAACAGAGGATGATGATATAATAGATCACGTTCTGTATTCATAGTTCGAACCACGATTCTATCTATGCAATCGATCAAAAACACACCGAACTACTTTCTATTTCTCGGATCGACTTTCCTCACAACACAAAACAGAAAACCAGGGCATTTATTTCATATATATGGATATTCTCAGGAAATCTTGAGTTGAACTTTTCGCTAGTTCTACTTTGTTCCGAATTTCATGATTCACGAAACACCGAAGCTAGATGCGATCATGAATAAATAATACCCACTAAAATATCTACGTCGTCCGATATTATCGGACAATTTGGAATTTCGTTTCGTTATTATTTCTGAAATAAATCTCATCGTTTGGTTTCTCAGTTGAGTTAAGGGTATGCTCTACCTAGTCACTCACACGTAGACACACACAAAATATGTATCACATGTTGCGATTTTTGCCCCGAGATAACTGATTAAATAAAGCATGAAATATCTTGAAACTTCGTATTTACGTAGACAAAACTTAGGAAAATACGGCTAATTGGTTCACACGAACTAATTTTGTTCATTAATTGGAATTCAACGATTCGAAGATGGCCCCTTCAGACGTAAGTTTAAACGTTTCCTCGAGATCATTCAGAATATTTCGCGATCTGTCAACTAATTAGCCGTATTTTCCTCAACTTCAAGAATAAATTACACCACGTTCCGAATCATTTTGTACATTATTCGATATGTTATATGTGGGCAAAAATCACTACCCGCAACACACCATTTTGTGTAATACACGTGTATTTTCTGTGTGTGAGTGACTAGGTAGAGCATACCCTTAAGTCGCCTGTTCTCTTCGGACTTCCCATTTCGAACTAAAACAGCCGAGTGATAATAATGACAGAATGATGATGATAATAAAACTTTTCTAGACCAATAAGAAAAAAGTATCAACTACGGCGATGACCGACTGATAGCACCCTTGATATCGCCATGTAGGACCGAGTGATCGCACCTCGGCGGCACCGACGGATTCCGCGCATTGGGATGTTAACCTATGTTTGGTAGCGCTAGAATCGCCTTCCTCTCTCGCCGCACTCGCTTGAATTTCTGGGTGACGATTTTACGTTCAATGTATTCGGCCATAAGAAACGAGATTTTCAATTAGTCGTAGATGACTCAATACTTCACCATTAGAATTACTTCTTTCAGTTATCGATTCTCTTGAAGTGTTTAAACGATTTATAGGATATAATTTTTTCATATTACGAATTGTAATAATTTAAATCGTATCTGAAAATTGTAAATTCCCCATCATGAAGCATGGTACCTACGTTAAAATTATCCCCCACATGTTCGAGCATGGCTACCAACTTACGCAACTTGGGTTAACATCCCAGGGATGTTAACCCAAGTTGCGTAAGTTGGTAGCCATGCTCGAACATGTGGGGGATAATTTTAACGTAGGTACCATGCTTCATGATGGGGAATTTACAATTTTCAGATACGATTTAAATTATTACAATTCGTAATATGAAAAAATTATATCCTATAAATCGTTTAAACACTTCAAGAGAATCGATAACTGAAAGAAGTAATTCTAATGGTGAAGTATTGAGTCATCTACGACTAATTGAAAATCTCGTTTCTTATGGCCGAATACATTGAACGTAAAATCGTCACCCAGAAATTCAAGCGAGTGCGGCGAGAGAGGAAGGCGATTCTAGCGCTACCAAACATAGGTTAACATCCCAATGATGACAGAACGTACGAAATGTTTACAAAGCATGCTTTATTATATAGGATATGGCCTCACATCTGCACCACACTTTCCGGTCTATTGAAGGCAGAGGATGGAGAAGGACGACCACACATACTTCATAGAACTACACATACTAAGCTTCAAGAAGTCGCGCAGAAGAAGTACATTTCGATCATCGAGATGTACATATACGTATCAGGTGGGGACTTGGAAAAAATTCAACAATTGAGATGGGTGAATGGACTGTGTTATTTGTGATAACGCAACATGAGTGTGAGTGCAAGATGCATAAGTGTGAGTGAGCTATTTCTGGCAGAAGTACCTATTCTGCTGAAAATTTGTGCATTCGGCATTTTGCTCCCATAAGAAATACATGCGGAGCAAAGATGACCATGGTATTAATTTAATATGAGATGTTAAAATTTACAGAAAAGTTGATATTTCAAATTTATCAACTTCTTGCTACTTGTAAAAAAAATCTCTTGACCGTATCATTTTTTATATTCAATTGGTAGCGTAGTGATCTCTGCTCCACATGTATTTCTTATGGGAGCAAAATGCTAGATGGACAAAATCGATCTTTTCATCCATGATATCGATAGTTGTGACGTCACAATAACACAGTCCATTGTTTGATGGGCTGTGACCCTCAAGGACTTCAAAAAGTGTCGTACAAACGCTACAGCCACAAGTCCCCCTTCAAAACATCCAATTTCGTTAATCGGGTCTTGGTTTGAGACTCGCTTAATGAATCGTATAGAGTTCCTTTATAATTATACCTTCAATATTCCAATATTCTCTCATGTAAACCAGCTGAAAATTCAATGATCCTCTCTTTGAGTCCTCATCGCTGGCTTGGTCTTCAGTTCTTTGTGGATCGTCAACGCTGAATTAGGTACTGTTCTAGTTTTGTCTGATGAATCGGTTTGAAGATTGTAATCCGATCAGACTTTGAACACTTTGACATTTTTTTACACAAACTTCAGCTTCCCAATGGGTAGGAACTCCGACCTAGTTTAGGACTTGGGAGAATTTCGACTTCTGCTACACCATAGTTACAAAAATTTTATTTCCTGGAAAGGTACAGACTCTGATCTTCTTTATGAACTTTGGACATTTCTAAAGGTGACTTTAGATTTCCGAGAGAGGGGGGTGGGACTCAAATTCGGCTGAAGGTCTTAAAACAAAACTGTCTTCCAAATGATATTTGGAAAAACTTCAGTAATAGAAAATTTCTGAGCGATAGACTCTGTAGTCAGAAGGACCTGATTTCGACCAAACCAATCATCAAAAGTAATTAAACTCGTTTCATAAAACTGGTTTTGTACTCGTCTCAATTACCATAATTAATGAATGATGGAAGAGACTCAACGAACAAGACGGGCTGCGAGTTCTTTTTTCTCTTGCACTAAGGCTTACTTACCTATATAAAAATGAATTTCAATTATCGAAAAATGGATTCCTTGCTTTTCTCGATACATACGGAGAAGAGAAAGAGCTATCTTCTTCAGACCATCAATGAAAATTACTGAAAAGTATAACAACTGTACTCGGTAAAACTTCAAATAAACTCAGGAAAAATTACTTAGTAGCCTCTAACAAGAATGTTTCTTGATCGACTGGGTACCTACTAACTAAAAAGACAGATTGATTAATTTAAACTTTTTTTTTTCATTTCTCTTTTCCTTTGTATATAAAAAAACCTACATTAAGGGTTACTTTACGTTCCATCAGTACACTACTGCACACACAAATGGAAAAATAGGAAAAAATTTTTCATCTCCCTTGGTGAAAGAAAAGCGCAAAATCAAAAACAAGATTAACTTCGGTGGAACGTAGATCGTGGAGTTGGAGAAATTAAGCGAGGAAAAAAAGTTGGAGTGAATACAACAAGAGGAGAATCTACGTGTGAAAAATAAAAATTTCGTTACCGAATCCATTTTTCGCGTTGCGGCCGAGATTCCGTAGTTACCTTGTGCACATTTTTGAAAAATTCTCCTTTGTCGACGAATGAACAATAGTTTTTTTTTTTTCTTTCTTTCTTTCTTTTTTCCTTCTATTCTCTCTCTCATTTAATTTTAGTTTTAATAATGTAATTTTCTTCGCCCCTTCTTCGAATATCTTGAAAGGTAGAAATAAAAAAAGAGAAAGAAAAAAAAAGAAGCAAAAAAATATCAGCGAGCAACGAATATGGAATAAAAGATGAGGAAATTCGAGTTATGAACGTATCACAGTCGCGTGGAAGTATAAGTCGGTCATACGCTTTCACTTTTTTCGTTGAGTACTCTTCGACTATGATTCTCCAAAACCTGGAAGGCCCCCATAGCTACCCGTGTTTTCCATCTTTGCATTCAGTCTTCTTTCCAATTATATCGCGTTTGTATGTATAACAAACCTTTACGTTTACATAAGGAAGGAAACAATAAATAAAAATTTGATTAAGGACCTAGCCTATAATCTCAATTGAATGTGATCGTTTCGTCATGGATGTCAATAATCGTAGAGTCTATTTGTCTCTCGCTGTAGAATAACTCATTATAAGTACACACTCCTATCTTCGCACCCCCGTGAAATGAATATCAACATGTCAAAAATACATCCCTTCTTTATCGTATTCCCGTAAAAGAATTTTCCGCATCTCTTCCATCTTAAGAGCGGAACACATTCATGCGATCTACACAACCATTAGACTCGTATCATCTCCGCAAAGCATTTTAATATTTAACCTAACTGAACCGTCCTCCAATGGGTAGACAAGAGGAATTGCTAATGATACTGGTCAATATTAAGTTCGAACGACGATGGGAGGTCACCAATTTTGTGCTCTCTTAGCTGTGGAACACATTCACACATTTTGTAGTTAAATTACAATAGTTTTCGGTCCCTGCAATCAGCCCAGGTATGCTTCAGTGTTCAAAAGTATAACTCATTAGGGTGTAGCATAATTTCACCACAAATTACTTATATTCCTGTGCTGTATTGTAATTCTCTCCCCCTTCTCCCTTCTAAGTCGAATTTGGGACTGAAGAGCAGATTGATGGATTGCGCTAGGGCCTTCATTGTGCCAAAATCATTTTGAATTGTACTGCTAGATGGGCGTTATTTTCCTTTCAATCCACACCTCCTCCCTTCTTCTGGGATGAGTCCAATCCGGTATTAGCGTCTCTTATGCATATTTCTAGTTGCTATCCTCCGTCCATTCTGATTTAGGAAGGTCTCATTATTTAAGACCTACAAAACAGGGGAAAGTCGCTGTCAGATAGACTGACCAAAATGTAGGTACTCGCAGAGGTGGCACCTTTTATATAGCACGTGTAGCAAATCGCAACATCTGGAAAAAGTTCACTACACACTGAACTTCTCCACAAACATAGCAAATAAGAAATTTCTTCACTCTTTTTTTCAAAAAAAAAAAAATTGTTACACGTGGAGAAAATCTCGGTTGCCACTGCTGAGTACTTCAAATACGGTAAGGTGATTACAGGTACTTCAATAGCATACAAGAAGAATAATAGAAGCAAACATGCTTTCCAAAATATATGATGAACTAAGCAGAACAGCGTTTGTCTGACATTTGAAATTAATGAACATCCTGCACATATTTGTTGTTTATTTTTTATTCATTTTCTAGGGAATTGTAATTCCAATGTATACCCATGATTCTTCATCACGTACAAATTCCGTTCCTCTTCTTTAGTACTTATTTTTCTTTTTCTGGTATCATTTGTACTGTTATTAGCATTATCAGGGAGTGTTTTACCTTCAAATTACGTGCGTCAGATGGTCACTCAATTACAGTATGCTCGTTCTTGGGCACAGTTTGATTTCATATTTTGTAAATACTGTTGTAAGCAATGGATAGTTGACATTATGAATTGAGAGTACTTGAAATACCAAGTTAGTCATTTTAGAATCGATAAAAAAGGAAATTTTACAAACACATAATAAAGAAAATTTATCTGAGTAGCTAAGATCTACAAAGAAATAAAAAAAAAAACAAAAACAGAAAAAACAAAAGAATTGAATAAACTTGAAGAATAGTTTCATTAGGACATCTCATTGTCCGAGTCTTCACTACCTGACACAGATGACGCAGTGATAGAACGGTAAGATCCATCAATGACTTTCCTGATACTGAAATCATACAGGTTGAAATGTCTCAGAACCATCAAGAATTACTATATTACACTTGGATGTAAACATATTATATAAAGATACACGCTTACAAAAAATCAACAATAGTTGATAGCCACAGGTTTAGATTTGTTACCCTTTCTCTGTCTCTTGTGGAATCTGCTGGATCAAATGAAGGTACCAAAGTTTTCACGATTTTCTTAATGCATTTTTTTGAAACATCGTCTGAGTACTACGGAATTGTGAATAACCCATTGAAATTGCAGTTAAAAATGCAAGGATCATAATAATTATATTTTCCTAACTTACCCTCATCAATAAGTAAAATTCTTTCTGGTTAGAAAGGAGACAAAGTTCAAATACGTGCCAATCTACTAAATCGTCTTGTAAATTGTCAACAGAGCTTTCAGGAAAAGACAAATCACAAATGTGTGCATCATAATTGGCTCCACCAGGCCATTGACTATTTTCTACAGAAATCCGACAAGCGTGGTTTGTGACTAACAGGTCGTGGATGATGGCAAACAGACGTGCACTTTCGCAAGGTTTTTCTGCCATTGTATCATATAATTTAAATAAGCGATCATAAATTGGATTGCCTTCCATCAGAAACTCTGAAGAAAAAAAAGAAAATCGAATCTGGGTACATTTTCAAAAAGAATGTTGAGGTTGTTTTCTATGAATACGTAGAAAGGCGAGGCATATCAAACACAAAAACTACCATTTTACAAATGCTTACCTTTCTCATCATTCTCTTCTCTTTTCCGCTTCTTCGTTGGTGTTTTTGGGAACGAAAATAGCGGCTCAATAGCCCTCATCGAGAATTCTCTCCGAGGAAATTGCTCTTTTTTAATAAATTCGAAACAACTAAAAATGAAGAAGTTCGCAGAATTAGAGTACTATATCGAAATCGGGCAGTAGCGTATAATATTTTACTTACAATTTATCTACGACTGTACCCAAAACACATACAATATTACTGATCTTTATACTGTCTATTATCTTATCACGAGTTTGGGTTAAGAATTTGGGTATCGAACCAATTTCTATTCTAGCCACTTCGTACAAATGAACTTCTTCAGGAAACTGAAACCAGTAAAAATATATTATGTAGCTGGTAATTCTTGTCGAGGAGGAAAGGTCAAGATATCACTTACATTGAAGGAAACGTAATAACAATGTGTCTTGGAGTCATTCCGTTTTTCTCTCACCATCATAATTGAAACTTCCAAGATATGGTTGAAAATTAAGAATGGACGAACACCAGGCAAATGATTCAATTTCGAGGTTGATGAAACATTGTTTTCGTCGATAGGACTTCGACAACCAAAACTATTCAGTACCTGCTCAACTGTAACGGAGAGTCTCGAAATTTCTTCGCCCGGACCGTCCTTGAAAGATTCGAAGCAGACATCCCGTAACGTCTTGGGTTCATCATCAGTCATGGTTGGGTCTGGAATTCAACCGTATTTGTGACAGAAAAAATAATGGCTACGGAAAAGAGCGAAGACTGCATACAAACCGTTGGTGGATGTATTTGAATTTACAAGATCGGCTTCTTGAAGAGTGAGTAATTCTTGGTGAGCACGTAGTTTTGCCCATAATTGAGACCGTGATTGAGGATCATCCATCATTTCTAGCGACCGCTCGAATGCTGTAAAAAAGCGTCATGACGCGAGAAAAAGATGTTGCTTTGATAGAACCGGGCAAAAATAATCGTCGCTCTGAAAGCATGCAAGACTCAACGCAAATCGCGCAACTTGAAAGCATTCGGTTATCGACAAGTTCTTTAGTTACGTCATGTTCATCGCAATCACCGCAATCACCATCGAACTTCTAAAGTTAACTTTCAACATTACTTCGACAAAAAGATCGCGCATTTCGCACCGAAATGATAATGATTAAAAACATTGATATGAAAGCCGTGACCGGCATGGACGTGATTTCGTGACCTCCTAACTCGCCGTCATGGTAACTCGACTGCTTTATAGCTGCTTGCTGCTTAGTCGATTGCCGGGCGCTGGGTAAACCGTTCGACAGGAAAACTGTTCGACAGGAAAACCGTTCGACAAACAGTGTTCCCGGATGGAGCTGTTTTGAACCCGTTTAAAACGTGACCGACGTGCATTATTATTTCGTGATATCATGGAATATGTTTTTAAGATGGAGTAATATTATTACTTTTTCCTAATTATTCAACCTGACTCGCGGAATTGTTTTCCTGATAATAATATCAAATCAATTATCGTGCTTTCTTTACTAATATTGCCGTACCTATTAATTAGACTTTTGAAATGACCGAAGAAATTGAGGAATATAAGTAGGAAGACGAAAATCGTTTTAGATGTTGCTCTCTCAATACTTAATTCGTTGTAATTATCACGACTTTATTCCAGTTATGATTGGCGGCTACTTATAGGCGATTGATAGAGTTGGTTGTTTTGTGTATTCCTACGAGTAGAGGAAGAAACCGAGATAAACCGTTTAAGACTCCTAACATGAAGCCACAATAAACTGTAACAAGACGGAGCATTTTGTAAATATTAAATGTAAAATGAACCTAGGCTAATTGACGTGTTATGTAAAGAATGGCGAAGCGACATTGCTTTCTCTTACAAGTTTCATACGGTGATGACGTATTTATCGATACGGATGCACTGAAATACGGATAAAGTATGAAGGACTATACTAGCGAGCGTACTGAGGGATTAGGCCTATCTTTGCTTTAAACTAATAACTTATTAGTATCCAGAAAATTATAGCAAAACGAAAATAAGGAATCGAAAATTATGAGCTCACATTGCTGTTTTTTGTATAACACAACTGGAGTTGATCCGTCACATACCTATGATCTTACCTTAAAGCACTGAAAAGGAATATAAGCCGGGGAAAAAATGGAATACCAGAAGATAAAGTAGGAACATTTATTTGGCTCGGTACTTTTCATTTTTTCTCGCATCAAAATATCAGGATATAATAGGTACCACAAATATCAAAGATGACTATATGTAGGTACAAACCTTACCTCATTAGTCAGGTTTGTACTAAGGTTGTACAAACCAGTTAGATCGCGCAGAATTTCATCAAAACTGATGTTGTATGCCTGACAAGGTCTTGCCTATACGTCACCAGAAAACTTTTGGAATAACAACAGTATGAGAAATCTTTTAGCAGATCAGATTCATGTCAAAGATATGGCCGGGACTAGTCAATATATTGGGACAGATTGAGGCAGATCCACTGAGGTGCGAAAAAAGTAAAAAGCTGGGTATAGTAATCATTTTTGTCAAAAGTACAACCTTACGTACAAACCTTACCTCATTAGTCAGGGCAAAGATATATTGAGGGACGCTTGTACCATAAATTAAATCGAGTTCAAAAAGCTGACTACGGGTTTATGTTGACTGGTCGAAATTGGGCAATCAAGTTAAACCTGGTTTAGCTAGTAATATGCCAGTTGAACTAGGACCATGTCGGTTTGTACATCTGAACAAAGTTTAAGTCACTTCAACCAGGAGATTAAGAAGTTTGTGCAAGTGGTTCTAAAAGAGTTGTACTTGAAAGAGTAGCGTTTTGCAAAGGAAACCAACCAAAATAAGCAGCCGCGAGCGCTTTCGGTTAAATAACCATTTTCTAAGTGTAAGTGAAGTAGTAAGGTTTGTACACGGTTGGTACAGTTGAGTTATATCGTCCAAATTGGTATGAAATGCCATCCAGTGAAATACTTGATAGCATTTGTAATACAATTGCGGACAATATAACTTGATTGTACAACCTTAGTACAAACCTTAGCACTGGAATAAGGTTTGTACATAGGGTTGTACTTCAGGCAAAATAGATTGCTATACTTGACTTCTTATTTTTTGCTCACCTTAATAGACCTCCCTCCACATATCCCCAACCTTGGATACATGCGCCCAAGAATTGCAATTGAAAATTTGTCAAAACTGTCATGAAATACGTGAATCCAATTGAAAAGGGTTACCCGACGTTTTCCCGAATGAATTTTCCCGAACGACAACACCCCGAATATCAAAATCCCCGAAAACGTTTTTCCCGAAGACATGTTTCCCCGAATGACAAAGTGTCCGAATGTAAAAATTCCCGAATATCTGAAGTTGTTATTGAGTTAATATTCCGTGATGTATTGAGTCAGTAGTCCGTGAAATACGGCCTGTCGAAACGTTTGGTGTCTTGATGCTGAGCGAAAAGGAAATATCGCTTCCATGGAAATGAAAGCGAAGAGTGGAGGTAAGTGCACGGCGTTGTATGTCTCACTTACGTCCAAAAAGTTGCAGCGGTAACAATGGAAGGGAAAATAGTAGCCGGTAAACTGCATTTAGCAGGTTTCGTATACGTCCGTTCAAAAGTCCACAAGTCAAGAGTATACTGGGATTGCAAGAATGTAAGAGTGGGCCACTGTAAAGCCCGTGCTGTTACAACAGAGCCGACCGCAACTGGAGTTGTACAAGTCTTCAAAGGGCCAAGCGATTCACCTCATACCCACGCGCCTAATCGCGAAGAACAGGAAGCAGAGGAATTAACGCAGAACGTTAAGGCTGAGGCCCTCGCTCACCCTGAACGGGCGCCGTCTGTCATACTGCGTGATGCAATCACGAGTGTCGGGCCAGCGGTACTGAGTGAGTTACCGGAGCAGGCAGCGTTGGTGAGGACAATTTGTCGGACCCGGAGGGCTGAAATGCCAGCCAACCCCAAGAAGCTTCGTGACCTTACTGAGCTACCCAGGCAATACGAGGACACATTAGCTGGTGAAAGGTTTTTGTTACACGACTCTGGACCTGAAGAAGAAGTAGATGAGGAAGACGACTTTGAAGTCGAATTTGAAGATGATCGTAGCAATCGCGTTCTAGTTTTTGCGACACGAAGGAACGTGGAACTTCTTTGCAACAGCCCGACATGGTATTTAGATGGAACGTTTCGCACAGCGCCAACCATTTTTGTGCAGATATTTACCGTATTAGGGTTGGTGCAAAGAAATATTCCAATCGGCGAAGGTGTGGCCCTACTAATGGTATTCGCGCTACTGCCCGGAAAGCAGGAAATGCTGTACACCGAAGTGTTGCAAGCGGTGAAGAGTGCGGTACAACGGTTCCGGATCGACGCGTGCATACCAACGACACTCATCACGGACTTCGAGTTCGGCATCATAAATGCCAGCAGAAAAGTGTTTCCCGGAGTTTCAGTAACCCCATGCAGTTTTCATCTTGGACAATCGCTCTACAGAAGAATCCAAGAGAAAGGGCTTGCAGTACAATACAACAATCCTCTTGATCGTACATTCAAACAATTTTCTCATATGATCTTAGCTTTAGCGTACGTACCCGTCCCCGATGTCCAAACTGCATACGATCTACTGCGAAATGAGTGTCCCCACGACTTGTTACCGATCATTGATTACTTTGGGGAGACATATGTGATGGGTAAACCTCGACGAGGTAGACGTCGTGCTGTACGTCCACGGTACGAACCGATGCTGTGGAACCAATATGCAGCCGCAGTAAACAAGACTTCAAGAACGAATAACAATAGTGAAGGGTGGCACAACCGTTTTCGCATAATTGTATCGCGAAACATCACCCCGACCTATTTGCTGCAATCACGGAGTTTCAAAAGGAACAATCTTTCGTAGAAACGTGTGTGGCGGAACTGGCACTGGGCAAGCGTGTGAAAGTCGTGCCCAGGAAAAAATGGATTGAATTACAAGATAGAATAATGGGCATTGCTGCTAATTACCTAACCTACAAAAATGCTGATGACATCATCGGATACCTCCGTAACATTGCTCATAATATCCGCTGTACATAATAATCTGAGAATAAACAATTTTTCCCGTAAGTTGTCATTCGTTGTTTGTTCGGGATTCGGGTGAATTCGGGATTATTGAAATTCAGGATTTTGACGTTCGGGAACACGTAGTTCGGGGAAATAAATATTCGGGAATTTCTTCATTCGAGATTTCGTCATTCGGGGAAACGGATTCGGGTATATGTCATGTAATCCCTATCCCAGACTAGCATCTCAAAAGGTCGTACTCTAGGCAAAAATGATACCTATACTCGAGTTTTTCATTTACCTCGCTTCTGCAGGCCTTACTCTAGAAGTTGGATACATATACTGGAAAATTGAGATTGAAAATTGTTTGAAATCAGAATCAAATGAGTTTATAAAGTTTTAGCCATATATCAGACTCACATCTAATTTGCCAAAAATTTTTCAAACGTTTTCCATTGAAGAATTTCTTTAGGGAACGTCGAGCCCACACATGGTGAGACACCCGAGAGCACATTTGATACCAATTTGGACTATATAATTCAACTGTACGTACAACGATATAAGGATATGCAAAGGTATGTACAACAATTAAAGTTAGATAATTAATATTTACAATATTATTTTACATTAGTAATTACGAAATAATTGATGTAACATAATTCTAGACTGTACATAATTGGATGCTTACAGAGATGTTCATTCTTGTTCGGCATCGGCGATGTACCCGTGTACAAACCTTACTACAACAATAAGGATTGTACGTAAAGTTATTATTATTATTATTAATACAGCTTTATTGTTCAGGTGATTCAAAAGCTTGTACAAAAGCTTATACATAGAAGTACGAGTACGACAGGTACGCCGTTGCCTAAACTACCCATAGTTGAGCATAAGCCTCCGTCACCACTTTCCGCAGCTTCTTCTATTTTGGGCAACTCCCATCCATTGAGGGCCCACCCCTCTTACAATTTCATCGGACCATCTAGTCGCTGGTCTACCCCTACTCCTCTTATTTCCATATGGTACCCAAAAAGTAGCTAGTACGTTCCACCTGTTCCTATCAGCTCTTGCTATAAGACCTGCGTATTTTACCTTTAGTTTTTTGCAGGTATATCCTGCATCCCGTGTGAGTGTTCTTTCATTATTTCCGTTTTCTTGATTCTATCATTCATTTTAATCTGCAGGATTTTCCTTAACATGGCGTAATAGGTAAGATTTTATCTTTTGAATTTAGGTTTCAATTGCCGCCCAAGTCTGCGCACCGGATTTTCAGTCTGGTATTCAAGCTACCCTTCATGATTTGATTAAGCCTCCAAAAGGCTCTCCACGCGTTTGCTATTCTCAATTTTATCTCCAAGTTCATTCGATCTTGTTATACTTCAGGCAAAAAGGATTGCTATACTCGATTTTTTACTTCTTTCTCACCTCAAAAGAGGTCTTTCTTTCTCTCCCTGCACTCGGATAAAGAAGCCAGGGAACCGAAATTTCCATGAAATATATGAACAATATTAACAAGTCTTCGGCTATAAACGACTGATAATCCCGTAGACCTTATACCGCGATAATAACGATTTGATAATTTAGTGTTTACTCGATATTCAATCCTTGTACTTCATTCTTTCTCTATTCGCACTTAAGACTTTATCTCACGATATTAGTCTGAATGTGGTTAGACGCAGGACGGTTCGAACGTTAAACTCCAAATCGTTGATGTTTCATTTTCTTCGCACAAATTGTCAGAATGATTTTATTAAACTGTTGTTACGAATGAAATGTTGAATTAAAGTCTCTTTATTTCGAAATCTCTCTAAAATTCTAATGAGAGCTGGAAACTTTCAGAATAAACACTTCGCAATGGAAACAGATTCGCAAAATTCAATCAGAGTCCACGATGGAAGAACTTATTCTCTATTAGAAAATGGTTTTGAAAAATTAAAACTTATTTTGAAGGTAAGATTTTACCAATAATGCAGTGTTTTTAAATATCTGAGTTACAATTATAGGCCTACGCATTCGTATTGTGTCGGTACTCAATAAGAGTTATTTTCGCAAGTGATCAATCGTGTATTCATTATTCACCTATAGTACTCAGATACCCACAAGTTCTAGACATTATTCCTTTTATGTTCGATGATGATACCTACCGTATTTCTCCACGATTCCTCATATTTTCGATAAGACTTTTTAAAATCTTTACTGCGCATTATATTCGTATACTCGCTTTAGGCTTGCATGAAGAAATATTGTAAGAACAATAATAATATAGGTAAATATATTCACATTAACGACACAGTAGGACGAATAATGGTAATGATCAATCTTTTAATAAATATTATAAATGATAGATATAATAATATAGGTACCTAATAACATTCCACCTAAATTATTGAAATGATCACGTGCTACCTATACTTAATGGTAATCGTACTTTATTATGAAAGATAGAAAAAAAAAAAGGAAAAGAAAGTATATTCTAAAGGAGTTTGAGAAATAATGTAAGAATAAATATGCTTTTCAACTTCATGGGGCGTAAGTATACAGGCCTACGTAAAATACCTAATTTTAAATCCGATTCTGAAGTTTTTTTTTTTTTTTCTTTCTCAGATTGTATTGAATATCATAGGTAGTATTCTAATCGTGTCTTATATACTACCGTCGTCCCTCTGTATGCTGAAAGAAGATTCAGAAAGAAATCGTCTAATTTCGACAATGTTTGCTGGAGCTGGCATATCTTACATTATCATCGAAATCTTGTCGCCAAGGTAAGTTTTTTTTACAAAAATAAGAAACGAATCATTGAATAAAACGCAGATAAACACTCGATTAGGCCATCTAAACATTCTTTACCATTTTACGAGGTTCATCTTTCGAGTGATTGGTCAATGATTTTCTAATAATCTTTATTAATTCTTACAAATAATTCTCTTTTTTTTTCGATAGTGAGCTAGGTACGTATAATGCTTAGCTGAATATTCTGAGTTGATATTTCAGATTGATATATAACGGCGAATGTAGACTAGGATACATACTGTGTGTTTCATTGGTACTTGATCAAGAACAAAGAAAATGCCCAGGAGCTGGCGACATGTATGCTATGGGCCAACAAGCACGGACGCACGAATGGCAATCTCGTTTACAAGTGGTGCAAGGAGCTGTTTTCATCACTTGTGTTACGCAAGTATACATCAGCATTCTAGGTATATTATTATTGACGCATTAGTAGAGAGTATATGAACGGTGGAATAACGCACTTAAAAAAACATTAGCATAGATAATTCATCTACTGATAAGTAAAGAAAATTGGCAAACTGCAGCATTTCAATATCTATTATTATCAAAGTCAAAAACGAAAAAAAGTGGTACTGCGCTATGCACTTGGAATTAAAAACCCTAATTTTTCTGTCTACTTATTCTGTTCTATGCAGGTATCCGTAGATTGGCCAGAATTATTACTCCAGTAACTATAGCCCCAACGATGTTGCTAATCAGTATTTCTGTGACCAAAACATCAGCCATGAAGATGGCCAATACATGTTGGATCTCATTTTTTGTGTGAGTAATCTCATAATTCTGTGAATTTAGTAAAATATTGGTGCAAACCAAAATTGATTAATTTTGTCCTCGATAACACCCGGTAAACAATTTGAAGCCCTCTGAAGCCCCTGGGAAAAACTACCCTCTGAAGCCCTCATTTGAAGCCCTGTTGATTCCCTGTTCCCCTCTTACTTCCCTATTGAAGCCCTCATGAAGCCCTCAAATATAAAGGGCTTCAGGGACACAAAAAGGAAACAGGGCTTAATTTGGGAAAAACTACCCTTTAATTCCCATTTGAAGCCCTGTTTCCTTTCTGTGTCCCTGAAGCCCTTTATATTTGAGGGCTTCAAGTGGGAACAATGTTTACCGGGCACTTAGGCCTACCTCAATTTTTGTACTGGTAATTAAACTAGGTACTGAAGCAATACTACTCAGTCAAAGTTGAAGCAATTTCAAGGTTTTTGATGCAAAATTTTCAGTATATCTTGCGACATGGAGACTATTTCTTCAACTCGTCGGCCTCAATTCAACTCTCTTAGGTATACAAAATTAGGGATGCAGGTAGTTTGGGCTTGCTGTAGGCCTAGGCGTAAAGTGATTTTTACCAAAAGGAAATTGCGAGGTTGTCATATTGGTCAATTCAATCGTTGCGGCAGCATCGAAATCAACGAACATTGCTAGGGAAAAGAAATTTATGTCAATGAACTTGACAGCCTATAATTATTGAACTCGAAAATGATGTACAGGTAATTTTTACAAAGGATATTTTCCAACAATATCTACGGTTGAGGGTGGGTGCTCGTTGGATTTGTATCGTCAAGACCTTTCTATTGACAGACAACATACCTATGTTTGGGTTATTTCACGGTTTTTGGCCATAAAATGGTCGATTATGGGTGCTATGTTTGTTTAACATTCACGTCTCTCTTACACACGCACTTGCACAAAAAAACACGTTCCATTCATCAATCAATAATTCGGAAAATAAGCTTTGGTGGGTAAAAGTGAAGAGGACATAATTTATTCTAAATAAAATTTCCTTTCTAACGAGCGTAATTCCAAAAAATCCATCGACCCGTTCTCGAGTAATCCTTTCTTGAAAATCACGAATTTAACTTGGGCTCTTATATAGCAGTACGTTCTTTCTGGGAGTCAAAATGGCGCGCGTGTCAATACTTGGGTGTTTTAAATGCTCTAGAATAGTTTGATATAGTTAGAAATCTTTCAAAGTCCAACTTGGAATTGAAAAATTTCAACTCCCTAGATATTTTCAAGTTCCCCTCCTAATGTTAGGTTTGGTTAGGTTTCCGGCCGGTCAGATGGCGTATACCGGACATTTTTTCCCATTGCATTCTGGAAATTTCGACTTTTGAGCTGTATATTGTTATCTTTGTAGAACCGCCATCATACTGGTCCGTAGATGGTTTCTCATATTATACATCACAGTTAGTAGTGTACGTTATTAATTAGTTGTATATCATGTTAGGAGGCATGTTATCGGGGTAAGATAAGCATAGTACAAAGTATACTTGCTCATCTACAACATCTGTGGATGGTTTCTCATATTATGTTACACCACAGTTGGTAATGTTATTAATTAGTTGCCAGTAATATTTATATGTATTATGTTAGGAAGCATGTTATCGGGGTAAGATAAGCATAGTACAAAGTACTTGCTCATCTTCAACATACTTATATGATAAGAAGGAAACTTGAAAAGGTTCAGAGTTTGGAATCTCAAAAAATGTCTTCTATTGAATGGATTCCCTTCGTTTCCCGTTTAACTTCTTCCAGGGAGTCATAGTTTTCAAGAGACGCTTGTATAAAAGTACATCACTGCCCTGAACTGGAAAATATAAATATTTATTTCTACAAGTGGTCTTCAGCAGTTGTATACAGTCCCCTTTTGTACTTACACAATAAGTAGGCCTAGTTCATGCGAGTAATTCAAGTACCTATAAAATTGCCTAAATTGGTACCTCGAGTCATTGTACATAATTTCAAAACCGCAGGCATGCTCAACCTAAGGTCCGCGAAGACCCCGTTGAAAAAGTAGACAAATGAATCATTCACTTCAAAAGGGGCCTAAACATATAGGATATGCTATTTTTGCACTCTTGTTAAAAAATAAATCTCTGATCTTTGTTCTTCAAAACGCGACCATATCGGCTTCAATACTTCGACGCTTTTTCCAAAATATTTATTTATTTTTTATTTATTTTAACGAGCATTTAAGCAACACAGCAGGGCTATTAGCTCAACAAATATTACATATGAGTATAGGTGTAATTTACATCTTGGCATGATGAGTTGGGGATGAATATGGTGATGGTAATAGTGTGCGAATTATTACTTTTATACGTGTATAATATATAGGTATTTATTGATACCTATATATAATTTTTTTTTTATATGGAGGAGTAAAATTGGGTGAGGCGTGTGTATTGGAGGGAGGAGGTTATTGTGTCTGAATTATTTATTAATGTTTGAGAGTGGGAGGAGGGTACATTTAGGGAAGAGCGGAGAGGTGCGAGTAGTGGATAGGAAAAGAAATTTTTGACTGTTAAACTCTCCTCTTCACAGTAAGGACAGGATGGGGGAGCTAGAAGATCGGGGTTGATAAGGTAGGAATGTGTGATACGAGTATGACCAATTCTTAGACGAGTGAGAACAACCTCTTCACGTCTAGTATTTCTTAAAGAGCCTCCAGGGTACGGGAGTTCGTTTAATACTGATGTGAAGTTTTGTTAGTCGTTTGGTTTTTCCAGAATGTTTTCCATTTTTGAAGGACGAGAAGACGGTAGTGATTTTTGTAATCGGAGACAGGTAAACGGGTGTAATCGGTTATTTTAGTCAAGGAAGTGGCGTTTTTGGCGGCTCTGTCGACTGCGTCATATTCTGGAAGATTGATATGACCAGGGATCCATATGAATGTGATTTGGGTGTTGATTGACTTCAGGATAACGATGGTGACGTGCACAAAGGATCTAAGTGACAAAAACCATATTTTTCAGGAGAGCGATTTGAAAATTTTTGGAACTTCAATTTGACCTGCTGGCCACAGTATTGCTTGAAGTTACTTGAAATTTGGGATGTAGGACGCACCAACCCTAAAGAATAGATCCTCGTTTTAAAAAAATGTGTAGCTTAATTTATAAGCATTCTACAGCCATATTTTGACCTTTTGAGTGCACTTACGACATTTGGCTTGAACGATTTTTCACTTACTACATTAGTGCACCTATTTCCTGTACTAATTGTAATGGCACAATAAAGATTGAAGGATTGCACAGGTTGTATTAAGTACATTTGCGTGACAAGCCATTTGTCGTAAGTGCGGCGATATAGGGTTCTGCATGTTATTTTCTGCACTTACTACAATTGGCGCAACAAAAATATGATTTTCGTCACTTACTACATTTGTATATTGCCCCTGGGGGCTGATTGGTGGACTTTTTCCCACTTTTTTCGATGCAGGCCGATAGTCCATGAGCTCCTTGACCCATTTTTGCCCTTAACTCATTTTTGATAAAAATGTCACTTAGATCCTTTGTGCACGTCACCATCGATAAGTAGTGTGAGGTGAATACATTGAATAAGGGGGTGAGTGCTGTACGTGTCTGGTATGGAGTGTAAAGAAGAAAGTGAGTCAGTGAGGAGAAGGAATTTGCCATTTGGAGGGAGTTGGGAGAGATGAGAAAGGCAGGAGAATATAGCCATCAGTTCAGCTGTGAATATGGATGCAATGTTGCGTATACGGTGAGAAGTAAGGCATCCATTTATGGAATAAGCGTAAGCAGTCTTATTCAATTTTTTAGATCCGTCTGAAAGGCAAATTGTGTAATGCGGATATCCCTGTATCATCTGTCGGATGTTTTCGATAATCATGTTGTTGTTAGATTTAGGGAATTGTATGAGGTCAAGACGTATGTTTGGTTCAGGGAGCGTCCAAGGTGGGGAGGTAATGTAAATGGGTTGCAAAGGATTTGCTTGAAATGGCTTATTGAGGGAGTGATTGAATTGGAGAAGGATATGTTTATTGTGAGTCGAAAAGGGTCGAGTGTTTTGTAGAAAGATTGAGTTATATATAGGAAGATCAGGGAATTGGGAGACAGAGGATAAGAAATTAGAAGTTAGGATGAGTCTACGAAAGGAGAGTGGAGGTTCAGCGGCTTCTGCACATAAACTAAGTTTGGGGCTTGTGCGGTAGGCACCTAAGGCCATTCTCAAGGAGGAGGTTTGAATGGTATCAAGTAACGAGAGAACAGATTTGTTGGCTAAATTGTATGTTGGTGCCCCGTAATCTAATATAGATCGAATAAGACTTTTGTAGAGTTGTAGTAGTAATTTTCTGGAGCATCCTTTAGAGGGGTGTGATACGAATTTAATGACGTTTAAGGCACGTATACATTTTGCTTTTAAATATTTGATATGGGGGGTCCAGGAAAGTTTCTGATCAATATGGAGGCCGAGAAGTTTAGCAGAATCGCGGAATGGAATTACGAAATTTTGTAGGAAAAGAGGTTGAAAGTAGGGTATAGGGCGTCTTTTTTTAAAAATCACCAAGTAGGTTTTAGAAGTAGAAAATTTGAAGCCATTTTTTTGATGTCCATGCAGTGATTAGATTTAGTGTTTCCTGTAGAAGTCTGTGGGCTCGTTGAGGGATCGAAGAACAGATGGAAATGGTGAAGTCGTCAGCAAAAAGACGTTGCGTAAGGGGAGGGTTAACAAGTTTTGTAATCCGCCCGTGCGTGCTTGGACGCGCCCGCGTGCATTTTAATATTTCAATTTTTTTTTGACCTCCGTCAGTAGTGGCTCCAGAGCGCGATGACCACTGATGAGAAGAAATACATGGCGTAAGTGGAATTTAGCCCTGATTCTGATACAATTTGGTCCCACAATTGGTCACACTGCCGGAGAAAATCCGACTCCGGTTCTCCGTTTAACAGTACTACCTACGATTTATTATCCAT
The DNA here is from genome assembly GCA_035079385.1 of Aspidiotus rigidus. Classification (NCBI taxonomy): domain Eukaryota; kingdom Metazoa; phylum Arthropoda; class Insecta; order Hemiptera; family Diaspididae; genus Aspidiotus; species Aspidiotus rigidus. The sequence goes on along the minus strand of JAVHKY010000003.1, from coordinate 12,939,234 downwards.
CAACATAGAAGATAGAACGTGCTGTATTTATAAGCTTTTTTAGGTCATTATGGAACACTATCGAGTTTCTAACAATCACCATCGCACATACATGACATTTTCTGAAAATAGGGTAAGGTCATATTTAGAAAATCGATTTATATTCTAACTTGAGGATCTTTCAATCGACTCAGGATAGCATCAACGGAGTGCAATTTTTCAATTTTTCAAAGTAAGCGAGCAACGGATCCCAGTTTTCTAGAATAAGTTAAATTGCGGGCAGGACAGAAAGCCATCTTGTCAAACAACTTCTCAACAATTTATGAGGTTTCAAGTTGTACAAGGCTTGAATGGTGTTGAATTTATGTACCTATGTATATGTTTTGGACTGCCTTGTCTGAACAAATCAAGTTAAACGTGTGACAAATACATCTCAAAAGGAAAAGATGAGGTATACGTCTTTCTATTTAACAATTGTTGTTTGTTAGTTGTTACTCGTTATAGTGTCTTGTCGAAAATCACTGGAACTGGAATTGGAACCAATTGATTGGAACTAGCGAATTACAATTACAAGGAACTCAATAATCAATAATGATGTACAATTTACGAGAAACTCAATAATCAATAATGGATCAATTATCAAGCCTTGATCATTATCAATAATAATATCATTTTAAATATAGTGCTCTTAAACGGAGAATCGGAGTCGGATTTTCTGACAATAATAGAATACCATTTCTTGTAATCGATACAATCAAACAACAATCAACAACGATCTGCAGAAAAGTATGCCTCATTCCTCTCAAAGAAATACTTTTCTGCAGATCGTTGTTTGATAGACTTGTCCGTGTGGCAAGTTTTGAACTTTTGATGAAATATTGACAAAAAATTGAAAAAATATAAAAATGCAGATTTTCATTGCCCGCCCACCCGCCCGCGGCCGCGATTTTGCGGGCAAGTGACACCCTTGAGAAAATTCCTTAAATATCAAAAATTGTAAAAATTGGTCGACCTCTTTTCTTACCTCACTCAAAGTGTCCGCTAGCTGGAAAAGGTTGGGCATTCCTGCTTGAAACTTATGTGGAACGGGCCTGGGAGGGTGGGAAAGAGCCACTTGTCAACTGTCGATGAGATTTAATAGAGGTTTCCTGTAATAAAATAGACTAATTTTTAATTTTATCATCTCTTTTACAGCACAGCCTTTTTGATGCTCCTGTCTTATTACGCATATTATTATTTGTTCATCAAGAATAATAGAACAAACAACGACAAATTGCTGAATATTCGTCAAAATCTCCACATTGTGAGTACTATGTTTAGAATCTTTCTTACCGCATAGGATTAAGACTACAAAAATTGTCAGACTACAATTTTTATCCATACAGAAAAAAGGGACTCCAATAGGCTACACCGAAAGCACGCCCTGGAGGCATTTGTTATTTTTTATTTCTCTTTTCGAGCGTTTATAGGCTCATATTTCTATTTCGTTTAAAATTTAATATTAATAAGTAACACGTGTAAAAGTGAGCTCGACAAGAGGCCGAGTCGTCGTGATGCTGTCATAAAGAACATGACCTTCTTCGCATGTTATCATCGTTTATCGGTATTTTTTATTCCTATTATTAATCGCGTTATTAAACTCAATTGATATAATAATGAAAAAACGTTAGTAGACTCTTCTTCTAGCGTACGTTAGTTATTTCCTTATCATCTTAATTATAACATGCAGGGAGCTCAGCAGAGAAAAGTGCACAAGAACTTGCCGTCGTATTGTTAATCTTAACATTTAATTCCTAAAAAGCACTACATGCTGGACGAGAGTCAGTGGATGGATCTACTTTGCTGTCCATACTATTCACGTGAGAGTTTCCGGTCAGAACCCTTCGATACATCTGGCGTGGGATAAGAATCACACATTGCCGCCTCATGAAGGCGTAGACCCTCCCGCTGCAAACAAAAAGAGGTGGATCATTATTCCCTCAGACAATTGATGAGTCCTCAGTTGTTTGCTCTTGTGTTGGTCAATACTTGTGGCAGTAGTTTCACATTCTGCAAGTATAGAGAAAATAGTTCTTAGGTATGTTGTAATATGCAACACCATTACAGTAGTTTCGGTCATAAGCAGCTCAGCCAGACCACGCAGTATTTAAGGTCGTGAAAAGTTCCGGGAGGCAATTCCATTACAGTACTTGCTTTTGCAGCCCAGTACTTCACCACGCTACACTGTACCATCGAATCTAGGAACGGGTATTCAGTCGTAAGGCCTACGGTTTCGAAGTTATAAGTCCCTCTCAACCGTTGGCTTCCCTTTAGTCCGAAGGTCCTGGATTGACTCTATCTGTACCATCTTATCTCCGATTTTGAACTTGCCGCAAAGAGTCGCAACGTGAACTATTACAGCGCATCACGACCGGGGTAGAGGTAGGACCCATTTTGAGGTCCTTGGACCTAATCTTTCTGGGCAGCGTCCTCTTGGGAGGTCTATGGTTTAAAAACTTTTGCCATCCCCGCGGTGACACTTCCATTGAACGCATTACTGAGTGGTACTTCTAAACGCTCTGAGTGCAATCGATTTTCCCATCAAGGCTGCCAACCGCTTTTAAAACCTCCTCCAGCAGCACTCCAGCGCTCCTTTCTCTCCTAGGCTCCGATCAGATTTTGATTTTGAGAGTAAAATTAGGATAGTGAGCAGTGAGCACGGATTCGGCACTGGTTTATTCCAGGAGTGAACTTCAGGCCGGATATAGGCTAGATGATAGATCTGGGCTATATGTGCGTAGGTATATTAGCGAGAGCACCATACCATGAATTGTATTGTAGGCTGTAAATAAATGCATCGGTACAGAAGTCAATTCATCGATTAGTCACCTACCTCAGTATAGAAGTCAATTTATTGATTTGTATAATCGATGTTATCGTGATCGATAAAATCTGGGTCCGTCCCTTCTCAATCGTGAAATTTTAAATTGATTGAAGAAAGGATATCAGACGTAGGTACCCATGTTATGATATTTTCTCCGGAAGGGAAAATATCCAGTATTTTTTTTCCCCAATCTTGGAATTGGCATATTTATTCATCAATTGGTATCAAAAATCGGACTACCAAAATCCACATTTTGAAAAGTTTATAGATAATAATTATGTAGGTATCCACTCGATATTTTCGTTTTTTGTTTTAAGATTTTCGTCGAAACCTGGAACGAAAAAGTCATTCTTGTCGAAGGTCTCTCTAACAATTCGAAATAGGTAGTTCCCGCTGGAATACGAGGGATTGCTCTTTCATAAGAGCTATACCCGAACCAATCGTGTGAAAAGACTACATATATCCATTTGGTATAATTTATCTTCTATTATACAATCTCTGCATTGAGTCATTTAAGTTCCAGACTCTACTACAATGCCTAGTCAAGGTTTTCATTTCTTATATTGAAATTACGATCCTCGATCAGACTCATGTAGGTTACCGGCAATGCAGTCAAGTTTACAGTCTACTTTACATTGTAATACAATGTATAAATCTAGTTTCATATCAGCTAATTAAGTAGCAGACCCATTTCGTCTAAGAAAATGCATCAACCAACACAGTGCGATGCAAAGTTTCTCAGCGTGATACGATAGCATCCGTCTTTGTTAATTAATCCACTAAGAACATGAGTCGTAACATCTTTCTTTTCATATCCAGCCTTTACAACCTATATGAATATTTTCTAACCCAGCTAGCCTATATTAGCCCTCTTATTTCTCTTCTTTTATTTCGGGTTTTTAGAAGGTATAGGTACTTCTTCCTTAGGATTATATTGTACAAGTAATGAGAATGCAAAAACTAGGTATCGTCTAGAGTAAATTATGTAACTAAGTATCTTCTTTGGCAGGGTTGGTACTGGAAAGTTTGAAAAATATTATAGGTTGCTTTAAAGTCCAGACGAGAAAAATTAAATAGTATACTGGAATTAGTATCAAACTCATCAATTACATACCTAATCTAATTTTTTCTCTCGAATTTATGGACATAGCAATATCATAGTTGATGAATTAAAAAATTTTTAATTTCGGTCTGAAGAAGAACTAGGTACATAAATTATTTTTAGAAAATAGTAAAATGGTTTTTAAAGAATGACAAAAGAAGTCAAAAATGATCAGTTTGTCTGATAGTAAATCTATAATTTATAATTCCTACGGTACTTAATTTCAGGGAGTCCTGTGTGTCTCGATAGTTTGGATACTATGTATTTTGTTATCATTGATGGAGTATGTCGACAGCGAAAGTCCAGTCAAAACATACGTTTCCTCAGTCATCTCCGAATATCCTCTTCTATCATTCACCTTGCCCTCTTTATGTGAGTATATTTTCTTCTCAACTTTTGATCTAGTCGAAATGAGTGGCGTAATCTGTGTACTTCTTCTTTATTTTCTTCCCCATACAGTTCAATGGATAACAGCAAAAGGTGAATCAGATGCTGTTTTTCTTATCCTTCCTGCCTGTTTTATTTCGATTTTCGAGATCTTAATTTCATACTACGATCATTTTGAATCAGGTTTGTATACCTAAATAAAGTAATTGAAAAAAAAGAAAATAATATCATTTTCACGATGTTATCGAAAATTATTCAAATTCTCAAATCCAGAGTACAACTTAACTAACTTACAAAATGTAAAACGAGATACCTACACCTGGAGTTCCTTAATCCGTTGGGAAACAACGCTTTGGTTTTTCAACTCTACAACAGGCACCTCTTTGTTAGGAACAACCTTTAAGAAACGAAATCAAGTGAGTAGCTTGCACACATTTTTTCTCTTGGTAAGTAATAAAATTCTAAAAATTTACACCATTATAATTTCGATACTTTTGTAGGATCACGTTGGGTACTTTATCGGTGCAATTTTGATATTTATCGCCTTCTCCGGTAAATTATGCTCGTTGCTTCTGACTATACCAGAGTCCATCGCATGTGTATTGATATTTCTCGGTTTCATATCGATGTTTTTTGAAGGTAAGTTTTCAGCGCCATGTAAAGATCGTGCAATGAAGAAAGCCGAAGTCACAAAAGTATAAACTTAAGGTCAGTGGTAATGACGTCACATAAGTGTAGGACGGTCCCCTTAAACCTTGATCGGAAAATCAGCGTTTTGAGTATTTCAAAAAATCCACAGAACCCTCCAGTGGGCTCCTTGTGACCTCCGAAGTGTGTCTCTCCAGCGCAATTACTAAAATTGTAGAAAATGCCTCCAAAGACGCCCTTAGAGGCACTTGCAACGTTGATCAGTGTGACCAGATGTAGCATATTGACCTATCAGTGATGCCAGATGACAAATGATACTCAGAAGGTGTATTAAAAATTTTGGTTCTTATTCGAACCGAGCAGCGCTAGCACCAAAGTGGCTGAATGAGGCTTCAAGGAATAGAATACTGCCAAAAGGGTATTTGGAGGGAGCTGCAAGCCTCCAGGTGGAAGAGAGATACCTCCGGAGGCAAAATGCCTCAGCCACCAACACCTTGGTTTAAATCCTCACTATAGCACTCCGGAGCCACTTTCAAAGTAGCTCCAGATACCTTTCAAAGGGTCCTTGGATGTGCCTCCATGCCTCCAGGGAGCCTTCAAAATTTCAGCTAGCCTCCGATTCATTTCTTCAATAAGGGTGATGATGTTATTAAGGTTAGGCTTGTAAACGTCATGGGTCGATGACGCCATAAAAGCCATTACTTGAAATTTGAAAATCTATGCGTGAATATTCGAAAAAAATATCAGTTCAGGAAAATATTATTAAGAATTAAGATGACTGGAAAGAACTTGAGTGGAAAAGGAGAAAGACTTCCTGCTAGTACTCAAAATACGGAGATCACGTTGTCTCCTATGAGTTTTTCGAAACAGAGAATGCTTTTGCAAAACTCTTGTATCGTTCCGACAATTTATGAAACTAGCTTGGAAATTTTTCTAAATATCAAGGAAAAGGGAGCAAGATTAAGTAGTTCGGCACTCTCCCTCATCCTTTTGGGTCTCGTATAAGTTTTTAAAGACAGAATCGATTAAGGGGGAATACCGAGGTATGTTAGCAGGAGAAAAAGACGAAAATAATCGATCAAGCTAGCGCGGGACCCCATCATCCTTGGAAATTTTTCAAGTTCCGAGGTCAGGAGGGACAGAAGATGGTAATTCTGGGATGAAATTATTTCTCCCCTCCCCCAGCCTCAAGTCATTAAACATATCGAAAACAGCAGGTCGGTCGGTATCCATTAACTTTCGAGTGATACTCGAGAAGAGGACGGAATAATTTTCAACTTCCGAATTGTCGATGTGGAGACAGGCACCTAGGTAAGAAAATGGTGTTGAGCCTCTTTCCTCGGAGCTTCTTTTTTTTCTGAATTTTGAAATAAAATTATTCATAATCTTGACAGAACCAGTGGTGTGAAGTCATTTGGAAATGTAAGATCTGCAGAATTTTCTTGTCTCCATGCATTTGTGAGGAGAGAGACTTGAAAAACTTTTAATCACAAAGCAACAATACCTATGCAATATAGACAGGAGGCTTGAAAAAATTTTGATCCCTAAGGAGACTTGAAAATTTTTTCTTTCTTGACATTGATATGTCTCGTGAAAATTTTTTCCCATAAAACCTGTAACATGAAGAACAACTGGACCCTTTTTAGCCAAACCTAAACAAGCGACATGATAACGATATGGGGAAAAGGAGAAACTCCGCTCAGAGTAAAAGAACATTTTCTTCATTTCTCTAGATTGTTATCATGTCGCTTGGTTGGGTTTGGCTAAAAAGGGTCCAACTAGTGTATAGTCTTAGGGTTGGTGGTAATGACGACAGTATAGCTGCAAAATGTGGTAAGTCCCCTTTCATTAAAGTTTACACTGACCTATTTCTGCTAAATGACCCGTTGATCATTATTTTGACCTCTTTCTCCCCTTCTGTCCCCATTTGTCCTTTTGGTCTTCATTTATCCTCCTCTGTCTTCGTTAGTCTTCCCTTGCTCTCTCCTATCATCGTTTGTCTTCATTTGCCCTCCTCTGTTTTCCCTTTTCCTCCCGTCTTCGTTTGTCCTTTATTGAACTATGAAGCTTCTTTTTTATTCCCTAGTTAAAATCTCATGACAACATTATGATCAAACTTAAACGAATCCGTTCCTTAAGGTTACGGCTATCCATCATAAACGAAAAAACGAATACTCTAAAGGGAGAGTAAACAAATGCAAACCGCAGGTTGTTTACTCTCCCTTTAGAGTATTCGTTTTTTCGTTTATAACATTATGATCATTTACCCAAGAATAAGAGACTTTTTTTAATTTTTCTCCTTTGCTCTGACCAATTTCTTTTTCCTTCGTCGTGACAAAGTGAGTCCACAATGAAAAAGTTGCATCCACGGCATTGGAACTTCTAATGCAAATAGCATTAAACCTCCTTTGGCGTGGACAACAGTTCCTTTGTCATGCCGAAAAAGTTACGCTTCTAAATTTGGTGCGCGCAAAACTTCTTCAAATGCCTTTAGTACAACCCTCACTACAGATTTGATTACCGCGACAAATTTACACCGCAATTCAAAAGAAAAAATATGTGTATACCTATATGACTAGAATATTACATTATTTTTTCTAAGAATTACTCTGCTGCTATAATTACAAGGATGCAAATTCTGTTTATTGTACACTAGCGAAACTAGTGGAATAGTTTGAATCGTGAATCAGTTGTAAGCTGATTTGCTTTGTTTCTTTTTCGCTCCAAGCCTGGGTTATTCACCTGAAGGTTATATAAGATTAATTACCTGTTTCGCTAATTGTATCATAATTATTCTTTTTTGTAACGCATTTCTATTTCAGGGAGATTTGCTAACGTGAGTTTCATTGAAGACTCATTTTTGTTCTTTTCTGAGGTTAAACCCAAGTTATAAAGAGGGAATAAGCAATATTCAGGTTACCAAAAAATTATAAGAGTGACTTCTGTCGCCTTCTTTTACTTTGATTATTTTCCTTCTTCATTTCCTTTGTATATATGAGCAGCTGAATGTGGTTCAACATATTAGAGTCCATCTTTGTAGATTGGAAAGTGACCCACGTTAATTTCAACTTACTATAATACAGAGAATCGTTTAGCTAAATTTTAAAACTTTTTACTTCTTGTGTTTCAGGTTTGAACGTGATGCAACGTATCAACTTCAAAGTGAAGAAGAATCTGTACATTGTGGGATGTTCTTTATTTTTAGGAATTGTAAGTAGAAAATACACAATCCGGTGTGGTGCCCCACAAATACGGATATCACGAGATGTAGCTGATTATTAAAATTGTTGGCTGCAGATTTTTGAATCATAGGCCTTACCTATTGTTCAAAATTTTAACGTAAAGTTCAGCAACAATAACAACAAAAGGCTGCTGAAAACAGGAAGCGAGCCGGAAAAAGTCTCTAGGCCGGGCCTTCTTTTCAGTAGAGCTCAAGCCTTGTGATCGTTCTGTGTCCAAAACCTCCACAAAACTTCAAGACTTGTCGAGCTCCTTTCTCTCCAATTTGTCGGATGATCTTCTTAAAAAAAATCAGGGGAAAGATCTATTCGGAAGAAGGTCCCACTCACAATCCCAACTTCGTACTCAGAACTCACGTTCTTTGTAGATAAAAAAACTATAACGGACTCTTGCCTTCCCTGAACTGAAACGTGGACCATAAAAGCTGATAATCATGGGAGCTACCTAGGACTTCGGTGGATCTTGAAAACATTAAAAATTTGTACGATATAGCCTCACGAAAGAAGACCTATTTTCTGATTTTTCCCAAGTATAACGAGTCTCCTTCAGAGTTGTGCGTGCTTTGCCTGTGACTATACCTATACGAGACGAAAGACGCATAAAACATGATTTTGAAGTATTTCAATGAAAAGATGTACCTAGTAGAGAGTACAATGGGATGACGTGATCACTCTCCCATCCAGACTCGCGATCGTATCGTCACTAAACTTTTTCATTCACGGTGATTTTGAATTGTCGAATTTAATCGTTTGATGCTTATCTAGGACCGGTACTCTTTCGCGCTTTTGTTCCGTTTGCGAGGACTGATTTCTTTTCCCGGAATAAAAACGAATTTTTCATTTCGAAGAATCAGAATAAGGTGACAGTGGCGGCGCACGCTTCGCAACCTTCAACACACGTATCATTCATGTAGGCTCGTTATCGAATTTGACCTTCAAGTTCTGAGTGAAGTACACGTACATGATATTAATTAAATGTTTTGTTTTCATTTCGTACGTTGACGTTATGTAGACTATATGCATACGGCGTTAATATATTTGCTCATTCGGAGCGAGCAAAAAGAAAGATGTAAGTAGGGAGAAAGGAGGTGAGAGAGAGAGAGAGAGAGAGAGAGAGAGAGAGAGAGAGAGAGAGAGAGAGAGAGAGAGAGAGAGAGAGAGAGAGAGAGAGAGAGAGAGAGAGAGAGAGAGAGAGAGAGAGAGAGAGAGAGAGAGAGAGAGAGAGAGTGAGTGAGTGAGTGAGAGAAAAATAGAGAAAGAACTCTTCTTATATTACCGAATACTTCCTAGCAGGTTAATTTAAGATGGCTGAAGATACAGTACGAAAACGTGTCGACTATGGAACTCATGTAGTTCACCTGCCGCGAATGTAATCGTGTTAATACCGGTAATTGAAAGTTTTTTGCACCTCGCCTTTATCTCGAGCAAAACTATGAATCACTCATCCTGCAGCGCAAATATTCTTCATAAACATTAAGATTCAAATTATTTTACGCCCTATAAATTGCCAACGTGAAGGAGTTAAAATGACTAACTGTAATTTTTTTATTTTCTAGGTGATACCAGCGCTGGTTAGGGACAAATCCTCATTTGCTACCGGTCAACCGATTATTGATAATATTATTTTATCTTTACTTTCCATCGAATTTTTTGTAGCAGGATTTGTGGCCTTCTTACTCGATAATGTAATTCCTAGTGATGGGCAACTCCGGTTTTTCCTCCAGTAGTACCGTTTGTTTTGCGAGAAAACTACCGAAACTACCGGTTGTTTTTCAAATCAAAACTACCGGTAGCAAAACCGGGAACCTCCGGAGGTCAGAAAATTTTTTTTCATTTTGATTTACATTGTTTAATCTTCTTTTTATAATAAGTGCAGAGAAAGTTAGTCATTATGCAAAAATAATAGAAGTTCATTGTTTTCTCTATTAGTTATAGCCAAATTGGGTTATCTGTAACAAAAATTCCTTGAGACAGATTGAGTAAATTTTAATGAAGGTCAACTTATCGTGTCGTACAATATTAAATTCAAGTTATTTTTCCTAATGATGGCTATAATATTTGGTTGGAAGTTCTCGGTTCTTGATAACTCGAATTTTATATTACTTTTTGTACCCTTACCCTCCTTCAAAGAGAGTGAATGGTAGATCTTATCAATTGTATTTTCATTCAAAGCGAGGCAAAGGGAGAATACTTGTATTTGACTGCCATCATTGCAAAGTAAATGACGTTTTAACCTCTTTGTTAATTATTAAATTTATTTAGATATCCAAATTTGTAGTTTGGTTTTCATAATATGGAGAAGAAGACAAATTGAGATCATAGCGAAGTATGCCAAATAACTTTTGGGCAAGGAACAAGTCAATTTTGAGTTGTCAATAAAACATAAACTAGGAACTAGAACGTGGAAACTTAGGCAAATGAAATTAATAGTCTTGTAGATAGATAAACTCTTTGTAATAGTTGAAACAAAAATTAGGAAAAAAAATACGTAGGCCTACATTTGAATACAATATAAACAACAAATGAAAAGTAAAATACACTAATTCCATGTATAGGTAGAACAAAACTAAAATTGATACTCCTCACCATTTTATTATTGTTGACCTAGGAATCCAAAAAAAAATACTAACGTTCGAACACAAATGACAAATGAAATGAAAAGTAAAATACACTTCTTTCAGGTAACAAGTATAACAAAACTAAAACTGATATACCTCACTATTTTCCTTAAAGATACAAAAAACAACAAAAATAAAGATCTGAAAAAAAAATGCAAACACTGAAAAACAATTTATACCTTGGTAGGTAAAACAAAGAAAGATTAAATGATGATAGGCCTACTTCTCGCTTTTCAGCAAAAATGAACTCAAGGACGTGCAAATTAATCAAATTAGGAAACAACGGAACCTAACTCAAAAATAAATAGTTACAAAAATAAATATTTGCTGGGCCTCTCAACTTCACTAGGCCTATTACATATAATTATTGATTTTTACAGCTGAGCTGAACCTTGACTGAAAAAACAAACAAAATCACCTAAGTGAAAGTGGAGGTAAAATACATTCACATTTTTCAATTCACAAAATATTAATATTTTGAAAAATAAAAATACTTAGATGTCTATCATCTTCATCATGGATTAACTCCCAATGTTTCTGAAGACAAGATGGATAATCATCTAACATTGAGTACCTACATATTTATTATCAAATCAATGTTTTTGTGAGTAAACAAGGTGTAGATATAGTAAACCGAGAGCAAAATATAATAATAAAACGTCACAAATGAAAGAAGGTTACAAAAATAATATAAATTGATATGTAACATCTTTTTGGTTACTCACAACTTTTTTCAAGGGATTACTTACTCAATCACTTTTATTGATTATTGTTACAGTGCAGTCTCTAAAATTAAAAACATTACTATTTTTCTGATTATTATGAAGTCTACCTGATGCTGATGGTGATGAAAATTCTTCGACGATATATTCGTCGATATTGCCATCAATATCGACACAAACTTGACTAGTTGTGAGTTGTTGATTTTCAGAGTTCATTGATGTTAAGGTACCGGTTGCACTATTTGTAACAATAATATTCTGTTTTGACAAGCTAGAATTGGTATGATGAAAAGACTTTTTTAAAGCGTTTAACGGAGCAAATAAGTATATCATTATTTTTGTCTTCCTCATCTAAGGATGACTGATGAGAAGCTTTCTTGAGTGTTGACGCTATGGCTTTGCTGGTATTAATCTGCTGCTCAAGAGTGTTGTCAACGTATTCTTCGACAGTGGACGACTTCCAACCGCCTAGTTTTTTGATGGCCAAGACATCAACTTTCGCATTTGCTAGTAATGTAGCAGATGTGCGTCTGTACAAATGACCTTCAGATGAAATTTCAAATCGATTAAATTCAAACATTGTGAGAGTTTTCCCATTTTATTTATAGATCTGCAAGCTTTCCAAAATCTTACCCGTATATAATTCGGGATTTGGTATTTCCAGGTATTCTGCCGCCAGTCTTGGCATTTTTGCAAATTTATTTTTGCCAATCACTTGCGTAGTACAACGTTCCTTTTGGTAATTTAAAAAGAAACGGTCCGTGGTAACTAGTGCAGGTCGCAAAGCTGAATACTTTCTTACCAGGCGCGCGTGATCTTCATGAATGACAAATGAACGGGGATTTTTGTTCTTTGTTTTCGGTACCTGAACAAGTATCAAAGAGCCTTGGTTTTCAATATGTTGAATACGAACATTTGTGAGTTCATCGCCGCTCCGTAATGCTCCATCAATACCGAAGATCATGACGACCTAGGTATACAGAACGAATTGGAGTTTGTATTTGAATAGAAATACAGAACAAGATCATTACTTATAATGTACTTGTACAACAGTCGATTCTGTCGCACGAATTATGTTAATTCATATACGGAATTCCGCTACGCTCGCAGCGATCGTTCGAATACCTTCCACACCCCACCTGTGTCGGAACCTTACCGGAGGTACCCTAATATTGACGAAATTTGCGAGGGTTGTAAAAGATGAAGAAATTCACCTAAGAAAATAATTTTTTTTTAAATAAGTAGAGCATGGTGAGTTGTCTATTCGTACCCGGTTTCAGATTTTTAGGTTAATACCTGATTCCTCTACGAATTTTTAAAAATTGATGAATTTACATTACCTAGTGTATTCATGTAGTTTTCATGCTTAGTAATACCTTGCAACGCTCCTAGCGTAGATTATATCAACTGACACAACTCGGGCGACAGTAACAAACACGGCTAATATAGGTTTGTGTCAATACCTCTATAATGTACCGTGGTCGAAAGATATTCATTCTTACTTTTTGATCGAGATAAATCTCATCTGGTGCATCATCAAGAAATTGAGAAATTTGTTCAGCCGTAAAAACTTTTGCTTTCTTCTTAATGTAACCGACGTTTTTCCTCTTGATGAATTTTTTCAATCTCGCGTACCTAATCGGATATTTTAATATCGTTGAAATGATCTAATGTCGCTCACAACATCGAGTACCGAGACCATAGCGTTGGTGGTGCATATTTTTCAGATAGATTTTTAAAATATGCAATAACCGAAGTTTTGGAGAACGACAACTGTGGAATATTTTTTGATTTTTTCCATTTCTCAAAATCATGGTAAACGTTTTTGTATAACTTCCGCGACTGTTCCGGCAGACCACTATAGATTGCTTCTTGAGCAATCGCTCGAATCTCTTCGGGGAGTGCAGCAAATATCATCAATCTCTTCATCTTCATAATTATCGAGAACACTTGAATTCATTTTGATAATGTTCAAATAAATTGAATCCTACGAATAATAATATCATGCATCATCATGACCTGGCCGTCATTTTGATTCAATTTGGATTCAATCTTTGATCTTATAATAGTCTAAGACTTTGATTTACTTCTAGCCCTAGGATATAGAAGTATTTACTTCTGACCCGCTTTCGTCACGTGTGTGAGCATCGTTGCAAAACCGTTACCTCACGCCCGGTGAACTCACGCATAATGACGCGCTTTATATGGACGTATTATAAATACACTTTTTGATTATTGATTTGATTTTTGATTCGTTTTTTCTACTCTTTTTTAGTTTATAACGTTATAAAACCTTGAAAATACAATATTATGGCGTAGATAACTTGAAAATACAATATTATGCCGTAGATAGTACTAATTTTTGACTGCGGAAAAAACTACCGGCAGTACCGGTGGTTTTTTTTTTTTGAAAACTACCGATGCTCCGGTTGTTCGAAGTTTTCACCTCCGGTACTACCGGTAGTTTGAAACTACCGGTTTTTGCCCATCACTAGTAATTCCAAGTAAGAAATAAGTTGACAAATTTCAGGTAATATCGCCATATTTTAGATTCTCATTAGACCCGTTTATTTTTAGAAAACATTGAAGTTAAGTATAAGCTTAAGGAGAGAATTCATGAACATATAGAAGGTCAAAGTACAAAATACATTTGTGATGCGATCTACGAAACCATAGGATAAGTCGCACTGGCGGGACCCCCCCTGTGTAAAACCTACCTTCACAATACGCAACTACACATGCTATAAATACAAATATCTTCGTGTTGTTTGCCGAATATTTGCGCCACGGTGTTACTCAAAAGAAATCATTTTGGTTAACTGCATGTTGATATCGCTATATTCCGAGGCGAGTTTTATATGGGGTGATCCCGCCAGTGCGACTTATCCTATGGTTTCGCAGATCGCATCACATTTAAAAAAATTATCTTTATGGGACGGAAAAATTTCAACTATTGATCATTGTGGGGCTGGAAAATTTTAAGCAATGATCACAATCATGATCAAACCCGTTCAAACCGAAGAATATAAGAAAATGAAAAAATAACACGAAATTTTCCAGAATCTTAGTGAAACTCAAAATACTCGGGTGAAACTTATTATTTGTAAAGTACAGTAGAAGTAATTAATAACCTTCTCCTATCTGGTCAGACTGATTGTTCTTCACACTTTTCTCTCAAGTTTTTGTTTACCTGGCATGCCTGCGTAGCGTGCACACGGTCAACAATTTGGGCCCTATAACCGCTAGGTTCGCTGTAGTCGCGAAAATGGAACCGGGGTGAAGGAAAAAATTGCATTTGTCTCAAGTAATTTCAATTTGAAATATCTTTGGAAAGAAGCAATTTTTTGAAAAAATTGAAAGAACTAAATTTGCTGATCATAAAATTTCCTTTCAAATGAAATTATCAGTTTTGAAATACATTGAAATTTTATGAAAACAGTTACTACCCGCTCACCATTGACTATATACACTTTGTAAGCAGACGTACAAACCTTTTGTTAAAAGAGTTGTCGTTTTGTTGGAAACTGCTACCTGAGTGCGCTGGGTGTTAACCGTTGGTGCAAAGGAGAGAGAACATACATCCCTCTCTGTTACACCCACGTCTTAACACCTGGCGCGATCTGTTATTCGTTTCCAACGTGCGTCCGAAAACCGACAACATTTTAACAATAGGTTTGTACCATTGACTATATACACTTCATAAGCAGACGTACAAACCTATTGTTAAAATGTTGTGGGTTTTCGGACGCACGTTGGAAACGAATAACAGATCGCGCCAGGTGTTAAGACGTGGGTGTAACAGAGAGGGATGTATGTTCTCTCTCCTTTGCACCAACGGTTAACACCCAGCGCACTCAGGTAGCAGTTTCCAACGAAACGACAACTCTTTTAACAAAAGGTTTGTACGTCTGCTTACCAAGTGTATATAGTCAATGTTTGTACGTCTGCTTACGAAGTGTATATAGTCAATGCGCTCACCTCGATACCCGCAATGTCTATTATGTGCCCGGTTGCGTTATCAGCGAAGCTAGCGCTGTTGGGCCCGAATTTTGTCTGCTCTTTCTCGATTAATAGACACACTCAACTAGTTTTTGTGGTATGATATGGTAGACCTGTAGGCAGGTTATTTCCTTGGGTCACGCCAAGTCACGCATACATCTACAAGGTCACGGCTTAGAATCGTGATAACAGTTTAGAACAACTTGTTTTTAGAACAACTTGTTTTAGAACGACTTGTGTTAGAATAATTTGTTTTAGAACAACTTGTGTTAGAATAACTTACATTAGAATAACTTGGTTTAGAATAACTTACAATTAGCCAAAAAGCACCTTTGGTTTCAAGTTACAATCACCGTTGCTGACTTATCAGTACTTTCTAGGTATTTTACATAGGCGACGCTAGCGATCCTACAATATGCCCGGTCCCAATTGCAGGCTGCAGCTCCTTTATTTTAATATTTTTCTTGAAGAGAATTTTGGTAGTTTGCACTTTGCAGCCTGGTAATTTTCATTTTCGAGAGTATTCTTGTCCGATCCTTTCAATTCATATTCATTATCTAGTTGTTCATGGTTTATACAGTCGACCGAAATAAATATAAGTGGATAACGGTTATCGGTCTGGGACTCTGGTCAACTTCAAAATTAAAACGGTCAATGGTTATCGGTCCGGTCAGCTTCAAAATTGAAACGGTCATAACGGTCAGGACCATTATCGAAAAACGATTCGGTCATAACGGTTCATAACGGTCAAAACATTTTTTGGAAGAAAAAATATGATTTTTTCAGGAAAAAAAACATGTCAATGCACCAATTTCCTTTTGAACGGTTATCGGTCAAACGGTCAACAAACTTTTTCATTTCGGTTATCGGTCAATAACAGTTGAATAACTGTTATTTCGCAAACCCTAGACATTAAGATAAGATCACCATCATCGCAGTTTTGCAGTCAATGTATGCTGTAATAAGTTACCCCAGCCCCAGGAAAGCCGCGCTGCCTGACCTGAGGTTTCAATCGACAGAAGTTCTAAAAAATTGAAAATTAGGTAACTTACATCTACTATTCTCTTCAAGAGATATTTTGGCCCAACCGCGCGAAAACGTTTAAGAGTAAAGAGGTCGAAAAATCAAATTAAAAGTCTTGGATACGACGAAGTATTCATATCGCCTCCTCCTATTCGGCACCATGAAATTTACTGCAATCGGTTCCAAGCTTGACCTTGATAAGATTTCATAAGAAACGGAATGGTGGTTTTGACGTAGAAGTTAATTGTGTTTCAAAATTTCGAAGACTCCCTCGTAACCTTGATCACTAATTCTCTTCAGTGAGACCTTCTAATTTTCAGTGCAGAACGAGCTTCATCCGAAAAGTACTAACGAGGCTCAGAAATGCCGCCACCCCACCAAACAAACGCATGATTTCGTATAGACTGTAGGTATTGAACAAACCAGCCATCTAAATCTTCATCGGAGAAGTACGAGAAGTTGGTTATGTAATATTCTATCCATTTTTTGGACGGTCGGAGAGGCGCTCATTCTTTTCTATTGTATAGATTGATTCATTGCAAGTTTGAATTTTCAGTCACACGTGTGTGTGCTTGAAGACAATAGATACATATCCAATGATTATTCCTTGCAGTGGAGAAATGAAGTGCCATCGTCTCATGATTGAAAAGAATGACACCTAAGCAGCAAGGTATTTTTTCCAGGTTCCGCAATCTACTCCTTACGTGTACGTCTATAGGGGTCTTCGGTTCCGCTGCCGGTGTCAAAGGTTCAGAATACACCGATGCGTCTCTACATTCATAAGAATGAAGTACGGTATCAAAACCCGCACTCCAATGACATGTTAATTGCATCTTCTCAAGACATGAAATAGAGATAGGTAGGTACCTACCTATAGCAAGCTAATACCTATTCAAATATTATAATCATTTTCAGTACCTACGCGCTAAGGAACAGCTCAACTCTGATTTGAGAAAATATCACAAAAATTTGTCCAGGCTAGACAATAGGTAGGTAGTTTTAAATAATTTTTCTGGCCGCGGACGATTTTTAAAGGTGTACTCTCAACAGAAGTGGTAACGGACTCTTCGCAAAAAATAAATCAATATAGGTATTAGTATATTTAATTATATCTCGATAGATTCTCAAGTTTTTCGTTCACAGGTACAGTATTACGTAGAGCAGGCCATTAGAACACTAATTTCCCCATGAGCTACGAGTTTATAAACTATTCCAAATTAAGAATCAACTTTTATTACCTGAGACTGAAGACACATCATTATCTAATCGATCTCAAATGAAGAATAATTATGTTAAAAAATATATCGCGCTGAGTCAATTTATCCTACGTAGGTACGCACGAACGAAAATCTCCCGCATACCGCCGGTATAAAAAGTTTAACACATTAACCGCATCATCTAAATAATGCTCTTGTTTCGAACGAATACGAACGATTGTCTCGAGAAAATAAAACTACCCGTTCGTGTAGACATTAAAAAGAAAAACTCCCGTAAAACAGTTACGATAGTTTGCCTAAAAACAACCTGTGGCTTTCAACAAAGAATATCGATTACGTTCCAGATAAAACCTGCTTAATATACAGCTGATGATGACTGAAAATTAGAACGTTACAAATGCAATCCTAAAATGAAACGCGATTCCGAGCTCTTTAAATTATTGATGAATTCGAAAGGTACTTGGGTATATTTACTGTTCTTCGACATATTAAAGAAAAATTACTTAAATTTATATCTGACTTCGTGACCCTCAAAACAACGAACACGAAAGGAGTAGGAAAGAACATAATTTTGAAGCATGTAATGGCGACATCAAAATTTTTCAATTTCGCTGAACGGCGTCGATATAATGTACCTCGCGAATTTCCAAAGTCGTACGCAACATTATCCTAAGTTAAAAGGTCAAAGAACTACTATTGGCATTGATTTTAAGATAAAACTCGTGGCTACGTAAAACAAAAAAGCAAAAAAAAAAAAAAGACTAATAAGAGAAAGGGGAAAGAAAAACCTGAAAATTTCTTCAAGTACGGCTAAATGACGGCACGTTAAAAATTTACCAACACATTTTCTCGTATTCTTTTTTCACTTCATATTCGGCGAACGAGGAGTGGAAAAGAGGGAGGGAACGGCGTTACGGGACGCTTACAGTAAAAATCCTTCGAACTCTGGATTTTATCATTGGCTCGTGGTAGATACGCACATTTGATAAGAGACGACAGAGGGTTGGTAATACAGCATAGTAGTAGAACGTAGTAAGTCTTTAGAGGTTAAGGTCAATCTATTCCTTTCTCTTTCCGTACCTTCGCCTCTACATCTTCTCGTTGTTTTTTTTTCTTCTTCTTCTTTGTACACTTTCTAACTTGCTTATGAAAACAACCTTGGCCGACAGAAACGACCAATTAATTTTCTAACAAGCACACCGCTGACGAACGTAGTTCATCGTTTTCTTTCTTTCGTTTTGGAAAAAGCTCTCGACAAATTCGTATTTTCTATTCTCTGTATTCAGCGACACACCGTAAGATAACAATACTACTCGTAATTCGTATTAGTAGTGGTGAAAACGATTACGAACAGACAATATCGAACGACGACTACGTACACGTCTTACTATACTGGAATAAGCTCACATTGCAAAATGTAATATTTATTTCGCACATCGCTGAATTTTTTTCATCCTTTATAATCGTACGGTATAAAATCGCTGCAAAATCAACATTTTTAACGCTCGAACATAAATTTAACAGAAGTAGGACGTAACTAAATAATGCATAATAATTATGGTAACAGATGAACGTAAATTATCACAATATAACTTCGGGTAATGAAAATGATAAAAAGTTTCTGCTGCAGAAGGTACGGGAAAAAAAATAATAATTGTGAGAACAGTAGAAATAAATGAGACAAAAATTAACATCAAAGACGGACTAAAGATTAAATCTAAAAAGTGATGTCGTCGTATTATTATTATTTTCCAATCATTTATGTATAAAAAGATGGTACGAATACTTAATACTTTTGAACTTACGGCGATGATCTGGTTTATTATACAATATCCGAGCACATGATTACGTTCCTTGCGTTGACGATGTTTTGAATTTCGGAAACGAAAGTCCGAATTTCGATTCAATACCTTCGATAATGGGCAGAGCTAATCGATAACCTCCTATATGATCGAGGTTCGAAGTTTTCGTCTCATTCAGAGCATTAACATTATGCGTCGGTATTGTCTGTTCAGACCCGGACGGCCGCCTACGTACAAACGACAGAATTTAGATACTCAATAAAGTCATCCACTTACCGCAACGCGAGCTTTTGAAACACTTACGATCCTCCGAAATCAACGTAAAATAATCTTTGAAATAATTCGTATGACAGTAGTGTTACACCGAACTGAGGCGAAGATCTAAATACACGAGCTGGAACAAGGGGAAAAAAACGAACTATATACTCAAGAACAATCTTGACGATGGACAAATGTTTGATCGACTGGTTGCTTACCTCCAGCTCCTTTCCAAAATGCACGTGCACCTTCTTCTTGATAGATTTTTTTGGCACAATCGAATAGACCGTTGTAAGTTGTCTGGCCTTCTCTCGCAACAACCTGGGGAAATGAAAAGTAAGAATGGCGTAACAATTTGGTTTTCGCTTACACGCAGCTTGGCTAGGTCTCTTTCCTACATTTGAGACCAGCAGCGAATCTATTTTATGGTGGATTTTTTGATTTTGATAATCAATTAGGATAGCTCGATGGTCAGAATTTTCCGAAGTTTCCTCCTCTCTTCTCACTTTTAACTCAATGGTCGAACTTCCCGATATATACAACTCGAAATGTAAAGTATGAAAAAAATTTTTGAACGAGTCATTTTTCCAGATGGACGGTGGACTTTTTTTACGACTACCCCTTTCCCTCCGTCTTTCTGTCTTGTTTATAAAACAGGTTCTCTGTTCAAAAATGAAAAACACCAAATTATCTAGTCCACAATTCTGTGCATCCAAGAGACCCTCTTTTTCTAAAAATGCGAAATTTTTGTATAACTTTGAAAATTGTCCACAAGAACAAATTCTTTTAGCGGATGAACAACATGCGATACACTTTTTCCGTAGAACAATTTTGGGGTAACCACGGAGACGAACATTTGAGTTTCATCAAAGGAGCAGATTTCATGTTTCTTCATTTTTCAAACTCTGTTCTTGCAAGTTATAATCTTTCGAACTTTGCGACAAAGTTCCACTATTGATGAATGTCACCTTTGCTTCAGTGAGCCTAGCCCGACGAATAGAAGGCTGGACACAATTAGGGTGTACGGAGCGATCATCGGTATATGGGCTTTTGCAACCAACGGTAGGTTGAGGTCGCTACTCCACAAAAGCTGGTAGGAAAATGGGTCGTCAGAAAGCTGAATAGTGATCGCGTTTGAAAGTCAGTTACCTCGCTCTTACATGAGACCAAAGGCAAGATCAAGGAGAGAATTCAGACAGGGCAGCAGAAGACTGTCAGCAATTCCCAGACAAGGTCCACCAAGGAAGAGGAAAGCTGCTCATTGATGGATCGAGAATATTGCTCAGATGAAGAGTGAGACCGTGAGCGCCGGATATAGAGGCTGGCTCGAAGGAGGCTGAAAAAAGTCATCGAAGACGTCAAAAATAGAGCATGGAAATAATTGTGTGAAATGGCAGAGGAGGGCCTCTGAACGATGATCCGTGGAGCAAGTCATCGATGGCCTGTTTCCACAGAAGCAACCACGAATGGTGACGCTATCAAAAGTAGAAGAGGATGACATATCCCTCCTGCGAACCGAGGAGGCGGACACAGCAGTCAACAGACTGCGGGATAAGTACTAGAAGGCCCTAGGTCCGGATGATAGCTGCTCCAACAAGTATCCCCACGAGAAATTAAGGAAGCAACGGGTTTTCATTGCGATCTAGGGTGGGACCACCATATTTAAAGGTATGGCGTGAGCGGGGCAAGCTTGGCTCGACGAAGCTTGATAGCCACCCGAAGAATATGAAATCAGGTGTCTGCATTTGTAGCCACAATTATGAAGAGAAAGATGGATAGAGAGTGGAATGGAACTGCGTTGTGACCTACTCAACACCCACATTCCATCTACATGCAAACGATCATAGGGATATGAAGACAGAAAAAGGGACTCCAGGTAGTTGCAAGTACGCCAAAATCGTTTTCAGACTCACCTGTAATCTGGTTTTAATAACATCTGCCGGAGTGACCAGCGATGCGGCTGGAACTCCAGCAATGCAACCAGCTGCCAATAAAGACAACGGGCTATTATATCCCGTTTCATCCGCGAATTTCAATTTAGTGTGATGGTAAGCTGGAAAGTAGATAGCGCTGAATGGCACATCACGAAGAAAGCAAGCTTTAGCTCCCTGAAACGAAACCACATTAGAAAGATTTTTCTTCCACCAGACAGGACACCACAAATCTTCGCGTGCGTACCTTGTACAATCCGAGCAAACCGAGTTCTTTTACGATGCTGAATGCTTTTAGTTTGGCGCCGTGCGCGATTTCTCCGGCAACCTGAAGACGAATCTTAACGATTTCCAAAGGATTTGTGAAGATTACTTGCGAAAAGCCAGCCTACAAATACGAGAAAAAATTAGGAAGATCAAGATCAGAAGGGACGACGAGTAGAAGATACGTACACAGCCACCAGCGAGACACTCAGCTATCAATGGTAATCCATCTTTGGTAGTCAATTTGTCGCGCACTAAGTCGTTAACGGTCAATTTGATGGCTTTTTCTGGAGCAACACCTAGGAACTGCGGTAACAAACCACGATACAACCCGAAAAATCCTTCGTGTCTGATGACCTGCGAAAACAGAAGACTTTCGGTTTTAACGGAGAGTCATTTGGAGTGCAGTATATTTTGTGCCACCTTCGGAGGGTGAAAATTTTTCCGGCCGAGCAACGCCAATCTTGATCAGTAAAGAATAAACCTCGGTTCCAAATTCAAAAAAGACGTTTTAACCGAGAAGCGAATTTAGGTATGCTCAATGACATCAAACAAGGAACCCATTTTAAGAGAAATTTGTAAATTTCATTTTTGAAAAGCGATGAGAAATCCTGGACATTTTCATTCTTTGAAAACTGAACATACACGGATTATAACTCAGGAAGCATCGTTAAAAAGTCATCATAAAGTTCGAGAATCTGGATTAATAGTTACGATCGAAATATTAGAAGTTTACTGTAATATAAATTGTTATTGGTTCTTCAAGGTTTAATATTTCGTTACAGAAAGGGGAGGGAGAACAATAGTGATCGATGATAAGGAAAATTTAGGACAATACAAATACACTTTCTACGAACATCAACTAACCTTTTTAAAGCAGTCAAAACTATTCCTGTACATAAGCTCGCCAATGTATGAACCAGATCTCTGGTTTTGCATACGAGTTTTTACCAAATCTATAGGATACACAGCAGTAGCTCCGATAGCTGAAATAATATTTATATCATTGGCGTGAATAGCGCGAATTGCTAGCGATTTTCGAGAAAAAAATATAGGCATTACCCACCTCCGGACACAGATCCCAGAGTGAATCTGTAAACGCTCTCTAATACTTGTATGAAGACACCACGATCGTCAGGACTCTGTAAGAAAGCAATAAAAATAAATATGTCACGAGCATTTATAGAATAAAATTCAATGACGACGATAATATTTTTCACCTTTACAAAAAATCTAAGCCGGATTATATTTGAAAGTAATTTTTCAAATCTTAATCGAAACAATAAAAAGAAAATAAAATTTATACGGTCGACGAAATGGGTTCATTTAAAAATTTTACAGCCAATATGGATCGTTTTATTACATTTCTTTTCCTTTCTTTTCTTTCTCGAGTGGGAGGAAATGTTGAATAAAAGTAGCCGATACAAATCAAAGGTACTTCGATTAGCGCACAAATTTCTTGTTGATAAGGGAAGTTAACGATCTGTTTATTCTGGCGTAAAACTTTTATAGTCAGTGCGTTGGTGGGTAAACACGCGGTGAAATAATTTCCATTTTATATGTAATTTTTCAACTAGTCAACAAATTACGGTACAAGCATTCGTATGGTTGTCGACTTCTATAACCAATTCACCAAAAAAATTATTAAATATTTTACGATGCATTATTTTGGTATTGATTTCAACTGACAGTAATAATCGAGTTCCTCATTGACCACACGAATTCGTTTCATGTTCTCGTAATTATTACGGACAACTCGAGAGAATAATAATAAATAAATAATTAAAATATTAGAAAAAATTTCTGTAGATACGAATGTGCCATACTCATGTTTGATAACTTGCCTCCGCAAGTTAATTTTCATTCAAAATTCTGAGACTGGAAGAAGATTTACTTAAACCTACACCGTTTACTTGGAGATTCAAATCCCTCTCTCAACAGGATTTTCTTTTCTAAGGTGTCATTTTGATCGAAATATCCGCCTCCCATCTAGTGGTCCCATTCGACGATTGAAAATTGGATGAGAAAAATTCACGCGAAAGATTCTTCACACCTGCAAGATCTTCTCTAGGAATTCGGTAATGGTAGCGTAACCTTCGTAATCTAATACTTAATCGAGCATATTAAATTCACAAGATATTGCGATTCCGAGACTTATATCTTTGCACTCTGTAACCTTCCTTATCTGAGCAAGTAACATTTCTATATAATGTATGAGACAACAAAAAGTGTTATACGACTTCGCATCTCAAATACATTTGTTTCATCTTCTATGATCAAAATTTCATGTGATTTTATTTTCGCAATAATAACGGTAATAATTGTTAGATATGATTTTACCGGAAAAAAGGTACAGACCCTGAGAAAAATTGGACCATTTTTATTAGTGCAAAAGATGCAGCTTAGCATTTCTGAAGACTTTTTACAAAGAAATCTTCAAATCTACTAGACTAAAACAAAAGTAAATTGGGATAAAAAATGAACATCGAACGTGGATAGAGAAATAATAGTCAATGCTAGCGAAAAATTGGAGCAAAACTTTTACTCCGAGTGCACGTGCACGTATGCTAAAGCTTAATCACGTTTCTTCATAACATATGGACGTAAAATCAAATTGATACAATTTTATATTGAAAATTGAAAATACCAAAAAAATAGTGTCAACTTTCCAAACGTCTTTTTGTGAAGGACTTCGATATTTCTATTCTAACTTCCAACTCCCAAAAAGCAGTAAGACTATTCTAATTGACCCTTAACATAATCCTCAAATGATCATTTGACCGTTGATTTAAATTTTCAAACAAGAAAATCGTCATGATAGTATTCCAGAAAAGATACTCACACCGTGCGTTTACAGAACTTTACAAGTACCATCCAATCCTCCGCCAAATTTCTTGATATCACCTTTGACTCCAAAACTCCTGAATCCTCTCGTATCGAAATCTTGAGAGCAAATTGCTTGAATTCTTCGAACGTTTTCGAATATCAATCACACCCCCAAACCGACTGTAACCGAAGACTTCTCCTCCAATTCGCTTCTAACTTTATTACGGTTCTCCGAATTTATTCTCGCGCCAACAAAAGAACCTCAAAATTACTGGAAGGCATTCACTTGCCCTTGGCGCACTACTCATCAGCCCTTCAATCAGCCCATGCGCTGAGGTTACCGCGCAGCTAACTTTCTCTGACCAATACAAAATTCTTCCCATCTTTTCGAATGCTCTGAGCCTACTTAATTCACACTCCTAGTGTCACTTCAATCACATCTAGGTGATCATCACAAACTTAGGCCCAAACTTCTTATTTTTTCATCCACACCCTTCTGGTTAACGCCTATCACTGACATCCATCTCGATCTTACTGAAATTTACAAAACAGCTCACGTTGTGCAAACGACACAGCAACAAAATAATTCCTTCAGAATTTCCCTCACACGGGTTCAAATCGGGACCTAGTCTCAATTGGAAGTAACAACTCAAACTCCTCTATTATATTCACCGCCAAACTTGCCGCTATATACACCTCCCGCTTCTCCTTTCCTCGCAAATTCCTCATACTATATTATTCATTCTCACCCTCATCTGCTACCCAAGATCATATCATTCAACAAATCCTTATTCTTAAACACTTCCTGAGTTCTCCCTCATCATTCACATCTTTTCCATGGATACATTAAATAAATAACATCGCAGGCACGTAATAAGGTTATTTATTTGCTTCAGAAACCTTTGTTCTCTTTTACCTAGATACCGGAACACATCGACCTCAGGAACATGACGCAATGGACCTTGCCCCAAAGCAGTCACTGTGTTCACTTCCATATCTGATCCCTTTCCTTCGTACGATCTCACATCCTGCTACTGCTTTCGTCTTCTCCTTTCGGCATAATTTCTGGTCCTCCGTATCCTCCAAGAAGCTCCGATCTATCAGTAAAGCTTCGATTTCTTGGTCTACTACAAATCGTTCTACCTGATGTAAAGAAGTTATCCTAACCCATGCCAAACCCGTCTCACCCACTCTTTTCTCTTTTTTACGGCTCTCACCCTTGCAGACGGCCTATCAGTTTTTCTCTCGTCCAGCTCTTTCCGTTTATTCCTGCATCACAAACTCCCTCTCAAACGATCATGAAAAAATCATTAGCACAATGAATAACCTCCAATCCACCTATTTCTACACCAGCTAATCTATATTTATCGTTTTTGTCCACACCTGCCCGCTCTGAGCCCATAACCCCAAGTGTAGTAGCAAGGCTCGTCAATTTGTAAAAAAAAAATAAGTTTTTTCAATTTTATTACATTCGAGAAAACTTCCACTGGAGAAGCTTTCTCGATGAAAGTAACTAGATAGCACTGAATTACAGAAGAAAGGCGGACATTTACAGTGACTCTCCACAAAAATAGGAGAGGATCTTAGAACGATGGAAAACGCAGAAATTCCAGCTTTCTTCTGGTGGTATTTGAACCCGAGACTTAACGCATACAAGACGGAACAAAACAAAAATTGGGAAAAATAACGAGAGGAAAGAAAGAAATTTTTAGAACTCAGAATGTGAGTCTGCGTATAAAGAAAAAACAAAACCCAACCAAAATAGACAGAATAGATCCAATCAAAAGTTCAAAAAGTACAAAATGGGGAAGGAAAGTGAAACATTTTTCGAGCAAGATCAATAATGTCGATACTTCGGAAGTTCTCAAAATTTTAATTCGAGTTTATTGCCCGTCATTTTCTCCCGCGTTCACATTAGAACGCACATTAAATCTCCGCTCTTCTACAGTCTTACGTCAATTGCATCGATTTTCACTTACATAACTCGAACGCATGCCATATTTATCACTTCGTATTACGAAAGAGGTTATTACGATAATACTACAATGTAGATTCGAGAAACGAAATACTCACTGCTACGGCCCGAATTTCTGCCAATCTCCGGTTATGAAAGTGACGAAAATATTGATCCGGCGAAAGAGTTTGTAAGTCATTAAAAATGATTTTCCTACGTGAAAAATCGCCATCAATAACACAAGAATGAGAGAAATAAAAAAATTCCTACGATATTTGAACTTAAATTGCATACCAACCCGCCCCGCGGATGAATGAGATGACATAACTGGAACAAAATATCCACTTCCAAAGGTGTGATTTGCGACATCATTTGAGCGGAATACAAAAATTCGTCTGCGGATAAGAGGTAAAATATCAAATTAGGTCATTTGAGTATCTTGGTAGAGATTTTTCAGCACGTGAATTAAAAAAATTTGGAGATGTTAACCTTGAAGTCCTTAAAATTGTCAACTTCACGATCTTCTTCTCAAGTGTCGATCAAGATCAGTAATGTCGAAATTTTTGCGAGTCCCTAAGTAAGTCAGAGAATCCCCACGCCTCTCTTCCTCATAACCACAATTTGCCGAGGATGTCAGGGCAGCATCGGATGGTGGACCTTTTTCAGGTTCCTTTCTTCTTTCACACATTGATTAAAATCAGAGGATAGTAGCCAAAAAAAACCATAGTTGTGCCTAATGAATTTCTAGAATTTCACTAGCTGTTTTTCCCCCATCAGCTATCAAAAAAAAAAAAAAACTATTTTCAAAATTTATTTATTTAGATTTTCCACCATAACATCAATCTCACGCTGATGGAAACTCGCGGGAACGATGAATGAAAAACTCTTTTCGAAAAAAAATTTAAGGTAAAGAAACGTTACACCAACTCCGTTCACCTAATTACGATTTCTTTAACCTAATCTGTTCAGTACGTTATCACATCTTCTTCACGCCGTAATCGACCGCGAGTGTCAGAAGACGTGAGCGATAACACCTGACGTAGATAATGAAAGTATTCAACGTGAAAAGAAGAATGAATAGATTAACTAATCGAACGTACACCCTGTTTTTTTACGCCCAAATTATCGTTGCATCAGAGAAAATAACATTCAAAATACTTATTCGTACCTTTAGTGATTTCTTGCGTTTTATGTTCGGCCGTAGCGTTCAAATAAATACGTTTAATCAATTCCATATTATTGAGTAAGGATGTGAACGCCATAAAGTATGGAAAACTAACTCGTTTCCCTGCTTGTATACCACCTACAGCCTTTGAAAAAAAAAAAAAAAAAAATAGATCAATCCGGCAAACGAGCGTAGTGATAATATTCACCGCAATCAATAACTTACAGCAATTAAATTATTCTTCACATCTTCAGTCAGAAGATGACTCTTAACAAGCAACATCAATTTCTCGAAATCGGTCGCCGTTATAAATCCGGTTCCGGCTTGATCAAATTTTCTAAACGCTTCCGTACCGCATTCTTCGTGGAAGTCCTAGTATAGAAATGAACGAGTAATCAACTCCTAGTAAGGCACTTGAAGAATAATAGGCACATGTTATATAGTTCGTCACTTACATGCAAGAACTGAGCGAACTCAGCGTAATTGATGAGTCTTTTTTTATCATCGCCGAAATACAGTTTCATGAACGAACTGTTCTGCAAATCGAATGGCATTCGCCCGTACAGTTCGGTATTTTTTATGACATTGACAAAAGTGTCTGCATAAAAAAAGAAAAAGTAATTTGGAGCTCGCAAAGGCTGCGGTGATAATTTTAAGATCAATACCAAATCCGATAAGCCCGGTTCCATTTAGATCGAATAGTTGAAAAGCTGTCCGATAAAGCGCATCTGGATCACATAAATGCCCTTCGAAGGCTTGAAATTCCGTAAACGATATCAACCTAAAATGTACACGAACCAATTATAATACTTTTTATTGAAGAATTCGAAATATTCCAATTTGTATCAATCCATTTACCCATCTTTAGTGGTATCGGCGATGCCTGTAAAAAGTTTCACGGATTGATCCGTACTCTCCACGCCAGTAAACAAACCGAGAAATTTCTGCACAAAATCTGGCCCGTTGATAAATTTTTCGCCATTTTTATCGATAGTTGCGTACTGAAAATCAAAAATGAATCATATAAGATACATATGAAGTTTATTTAGCCTATTCAATTTCCCGGTAACCTATTACGATTTTTTCTTGAGTAGTGACGACTGTACGAGATTTTTCTACGGTGGAAAATTCTAATTGAAGATCAATGACGAACCAAGTTCATTAGTTCACACGAAAAATTATGTGAGTGACCTTCCCTATTACATTTCTTGAACTACATCCAACTCATTATTAGGACCAGAATTTACGTCGGAAAAATAGTCAATCGATATATATATATATATATATATATATATATATATATATATATATATATACATGGTCGTACCTTGTTGAATACTTCTCTCAACTTTTCAGCCTCGGCTCTGATGAGGTACTCATTTCGGGCAACACCCTACGACGAAAAAACAAATGAAATGAATGAGTTTGAATAATACTGAAATCGTTCGAAAAGAATGCTTGAATTATTTACCTCGTGACAATGAACTTTAGGTAGAATGAAGTCGGACAATCTTTCGGACATCGTACGAAGACGTCTATTCGTCGGAGAATCGTAATTTTTAGAATTCTCGCTTTCGTTTCCAAGACGATAATTCACCTCCTCAATCTTGAGATATTCACTCCGAGAAATCTCCTCAGCACATAGCGACAAGATTAAAGTAACTTTTCACGAATAAACGAACCATCTCGAGCGAAACTTCCACTTGACTGCTACAAATTTACAATGCCGCATCAACTTAACCGTAACGTGTTCGGTCTTTCTGAGAAGAGAGCTTGAAATGAATGAAGATGATTGAGACGCGGCGTACCCTGATTTTCTGTGATAAGAACGAACTCGTGGTGTTGCTCGAGACTGACATTGATAAGACTTTTCTGTTTTCGCTCTGCTAAAAATTAATTCAACTTTTTCGAATCGAAATCAGGTATCAAGAAGAAAATCACGTTTTCGATGTAGTTCCTGGCCTCTTTAGTTTGTTACCGTTTCATTTTCGTAGAATTGAATTGCATTATGTCAGCCATGCATATTGAAAATGATGTTGCCGTTCAGCTTGTCAGGGAAGGCGGCACATTTATTTTTCTAGATGTTCCTGCGGGAATGGAATTTGGTATCGATATGATGGCCTGGACAGTAGGAGAAAAGTTTAAAGGTGTGAAGATGATTCCTCCTGGACCTCATTTTATTTACTTCAGGTAACCTTATAATTATTTCATGATCGTTGAAATCGTTACCTCGCCAGAAGTACAGAGGAATAGATGTTGCAGTTCTAAAAATGCTCTGGGCGATACCGCTCCGAGATCAGGATTCATTCACGTCTTCAAACGAGGCGAATTCGTCGTTCGTAAATGGGATCCAGTCGAGGAGGATATTATTGATGGTAATTCGTCTTTTTGTATTCAATAGAATCAGGAAAAACGGTGTTACGCTTCGTATCGGATGATACCAATTCTCCTGATTCATATCTAATATCGATATCCATCATGATGGAAAATTATCATATTCATATCAATCTTTTTTTCCATAGAAAACCTTGACGACGAACAATTACAGCGTTTCAAAGACAACATCAAAGAACTAGATAAATACTTGGGACCGTATCCGTTTGAAATTTCGAATAGGTGGAAAAGTTTGAGTAAACATATAACTGGTAAAAATTTTACTGTGATGGTCTCAAGTGATGTGAAAGTCCTTCGTATCGATCATATTTTCTTTTCTTCTAGAGAATGTCGTTGAAAAATTAACACCCGAGTGTGGACGCATCCGATCGATAGTTGATTTAGTGACTGCTGAAAAAAATGAAAAATGTGATACCAAACGCAGGTGGAGTAAAAGTCGGACAGAAGAAGAGAGACAAGAAGATCTCCTGCCTCAATTAGTCCCGACGTCTGGCACCGAAATAAGGTTTGATGAATAAAATGTAATTACATTCAAAGTTTTATTTAGTTTTTTCCCATATTTTTGATGAATAATTCATTGTTCTAGATTTAGTGAAATGCCTGCCAAACGTTACCCAGATGGCAGCAGTCCATCGGAAATTACCTCACATTATTTGGATTCCACTTACGCGTTAAATACCATGCTTTCTTCGTACTCCAAGTACGTACACTTTTAAATCGCGCTCTAGATAATAAATAAATTGCGGCTTCATTGTTTTTTTTTTTCTTTCAGTCCTTTGGAATTCATCGGCGAGATTCAATTCGCTTTCGTCTGCTTTTTGATAGGATTGAACTTGGAATCCTTTGATCACTGGAAACGACTGGTCCAATTGATGTGCAATTGCTTAAAAGCGATTAAACGTTACACGCAGATGTATTGTGAATTCATCTCATGTCTTGAAGATCAACTCGAAGAAATACCGGAAGATTTTCTCGTCGATATTGTCGCGAACAATAACATTGTTTATCGCAGCTTGAGAGATTTCTTCGCGAATATGGAATCACTTAAAAATAATGTAGATGGTCGATTGTACTGTAAATTCGAGAAATTTCAAACGAAATTAACGTCTAAATTTGGGTGGGATTTCAGTAATTTGCAGCAGGATGAAGATGATGAAGCTCCTGTTGTAGTTGAGTTGTAAATAACGTGATTCAATCGTTGTGATGAGCCTGAACAAACTGTTCGAGAACAGTAAACGTCTTGTTCGTTAAGGAGATGTTTTCGTTGAATCATGTTTTGAGAGTTTGTTGTCTGTTGAAGAAAGAATCCAAATTCAAGTCGTTCGTCAAATAGTCGTACGAAGTTCATAAAGTTGTACGATTCGAAATTTATTCCTGTGATAATGGTGTTAATTTTCCAATTTTGAAGTTCGCTTCGCTGGGAAAATATTTTCATGAAAGGTTCGCGAAAATAATATTGATATCAAAAACGTACACAAAGTGATTTTCCTTTGTGCTCTTTTCTTTTATCAGGAAATTGTATGCTTACTAAATTGTCTTTGAAACAAATTTTGAGGGAAAGGAGGGGTATGGTGAATGGATTTATGATGCCTCTCTAAAGATAGGTAAAATCATTTTTTTTCTTCGATACTTCTGTGTGCTCATTCTTTTTGTCTCAAAATGTTGCGTCCATCTTACGGTCTTGAAACATTGTAGATCTCATTATTTATAAAGTATCTTTAGTCGTGTTTTGCGGGTTCTTGTTAACTGTCATACGATCGTGCTTACCTCGTTACAACTAGGTCAGTTTTTTGATAATTTTCATTTTGGTTACATGATAAATTTAATTTTGATATTATGTCCCAAGTTCTTAATATCTTTTAATTTTGTATGCGGTACCGCGACGAAAATAAACGCGTCAACACTGATTATTCTTCTTACAACTTTTTTTTCCTCCCTCTCCGTCTGTAGTTTTCAAATTATTATTTCTTTTCATTGTAAAGATTCAAGAGAATATTTAAAACATGAACAATGCTCAAATAAGTCAATTAATTATAAATACCGTATTTTCATATTATTGGAGGTTAATGATTTGAATACAAGTGTCGCTCGCATTTCGCGGCATAATGGAATTAATTTTTTTTATCGACGTGTTCGTAAATACATAACTTTCTGATTTGCGTCAGAATTTTGCATGACAAAATGCAGTTGATTTGAAGCAAATGTGAAAATTTCTTGTTATAATGGAAGGCTGATTGTACGCGAATTTACCGCTTTTTGTCTCACGGGCATATTTATACCTTGAGGACTTCAATTTATCATCAGTTTTTCGCTTGTTCCATAAACCGTATTCCCCATACGAGATCATCATTCATCAACATGAAATCATATTTGATAACTCTTCCCGTCTGCCTTTTTGTGGTTTTGGTAAGAATTTTCTGCATCGTAATCAGATTTCTCGGAACGAACCCCAAACCATAACAATTTATCGAATTTTTCATTTTCAGCACACTGCAGACGCGTTATCTGGCTTAAGATATTTCCGAACATCGTTGGGTAACGTCAACAGTTATCGAATTCGAGATACTGTGCCAGATTCGAAAAATACGAACGCTTCTCCTCTCCCGAATGATGCAGATGATACCGATGAAGCACCACAAGCGTTGGAGAAGTTGACGTCGACCCGGCCGCAAAATGCTCAAAAACCTCTTAGAGGAAACGCTCCTCCTGAAAGATTACAATCTACGGATGATCAAGCTCCCTCGGATGAGCAATATTACTCTGACGATGCGACAGATGCTGAAACAATTCCGCAAGCAACGCCCGTCAATAAATTCAATTCAGCTAAGCCTAACGATGAGGACTACCCTGATCGTCAAGAAGACGATTCCGCTTTCAATAGTTTCGGAATTCTCGAAAATGCGAATCAATTCCTACCAAACGGTGTTTCACCCGCAGGAATCTTTGGAAGTTCAGATCAACCCTCGCAAAATGGTGTTTCACCCGCAGCTATAAACAGGCTTAAACAGTTTGCCAGTCTGACATCCGTCCTTGCTAATATCGCCCGAATACCGAAAGTCATCGCTTTACAGATAGATACAGTTATAAGCGGCCTACAAAAGACGTACCCGACCAACACTAATGCAGGAGCGTACATGATGGGAACGCGGTTCTTACTGAGAAATCAGGGTGCCCTCAGACCTTTCGATTTGATGGACCGGGCCGGATTAGGACGACTCGATCAATTGGTTTCTTCTATGCCGAGCATATTCAGTCCTCTAATCAATGCCTTAGAGAGAGTTGTAGCCGAAATTTCGAGAAGGAGTGCAGCTATAGTCGAGCGAGTTCGTGAAACTGCTCGTAGAATAAGTGAAAGAGCGAGCAGATCATTCGCAGGATTTAATGTAGCTCGTAACCTCGATTCTTATTCCATCAGCGTGCCTAATGTAATGGATATGGTTTTGAAAGGTCGCCTAGCTCAAAAATTGGATCAGATATTCGCGTATCTGCGAAGTCTTATCGGTTCAGGTCTGTACAATATTGGATCTTCTTTCGTCCCGAGTAATCCCGTCGTTTCCGACCCTACGCCCGCGAGAAACCCCGTCTCTTCTGCGACCAGACCTCCGAAAAATCAAAGATATCAAATGAGGACAATGCCACGTTTCTCAAATTTAAGACAGTACAGACCTTCACGATATTTCCGTGACATGGAGGAAGAGTGAAGTATTCGGTGTTTTACAAGTGATACGAGAACATATTAATGAACAGAATATATTATTTTTTAATATAGAATTTTTCGGCATTTATGTCCCATCGTTTTTCTTTTTTAGTCGGGAAGTCTCGTTGTTCATGAACTCATGATCATTTTTCATACTCATTTATTAGAAATTTGCCGGAATAGACGTAGGTACATGAAAGACACGTTCAACTCAATAATTTATTTTATGGTAATAAATACGGATAAATGTTTCAAGTAAATATGTTTTGTAAAATGTAAAGAACATAGAAAAAACAAAAGAAGAAAGTTATAGTATTAGAGGTAAATTAAAATCAAACACAAACGATAATAATTTATTATGTCGTACATCCTTCTTTAACGAAGATCTTCGTAGATGAGATGATACAAAATATCGCGTATAGATACACATATGTACTTAAAATACGTAGGTATAACAAAACCGTGGTAAATTGTGATGCAATATACAGTACACGCTACATCTGAAAAAATTGTAATTGAACAGGGTTATGGGATAGCATCAAACAACCTACCTCGCTCTTGATTAGGTAACTCCTTCCAGAAAAAAAATAAATAATTGGTAACATACTTTTATTTGTAAATGAGCTATAAAAGCCCGGGTTATATTGGTCCACTGTTGAGTTTATCTCGAAGTAGAAGCATTACGTCTCGATACCTAAGATCGACATATGAAGGGATTCACCTTTCGTCCTCAAAATCAACATTCTTAGTTCAATTTTATCTCTTCGAAAATTCTCCAATTTATTGTTGCATCACAAAAAATAAATTAATATCAATGTAGGTACGTAACTGGAGTTTTCTAGAAAACATAATCAGAGAAACGCTACCAGACCTGCGAGTCCATTACCAAACCCCCTTGCGGGTGTTGGATAGAAAATAATGATTCTGGTTTAGAAACATAAAATATATATAGATAGGTACTTAATATTTCCTGTGAGAGAGTGGAACGATTGCCGACTTATCAGAGAGAGGAACGTATTTTAGCTTAATTGTAATTAAGTAGGTAGGTACGAAAAGTGGATGTTCGATCTAATTGTTAAGTATAATACTGATATCATAAAGAGATACTCGTACAATTCATGGTTTGAAATGTAAATTTACGTTATATATCACATATTTATAAAAATAATATTGACGCAATTCGCAACAAGAAAAACGGTGGTAAAAAATTTGATATCGTAGCAAAAATAGCGAAAAATTTTATTTTCCTATCAGTATCACCGTTCAATTTTTAAACTACGATACATTTGTTTGGTTTTACGAACTACTATTCAAATCATACTAGTTGGAAGAACTGTTTTTTAAGATTATTCATTTTCCCCGTAAATTTATTCCTACTTTTTCACTATTAATCATCTCGTGTATTTTTCAATTTTTACAAGTGTTATATTGTATTTATACCGACGAAACTGCTGGTAAAAACTACATAAGAATGATGCATACAAATTTCCCCCCTTAATCCTACTTTTGCGAATCGCGCCTTGAGAACATACTAGGTACTTCTTTTTTTTAATTTTTTAATTTTTTTAAATCATTCTTATTTCTGTACATACATCATTTGCGCGGTAAATTGTTCAGAAACTTTTTATGAATACCATCGACGATGCATTTACATTTTTGGTTGTGATTTTGTATCATCTCGAATTCCGGACGACTTCAAATCCAACGATTTCGCGACGCTTTCCGGGTACTTCATCTTGTTCTTATCCTTTGCTTTGTTCAACGTTCTCAATTTCGAAGAATCTGACGGCAAACAAAGTTGTTTTAAATAACTTGATGTCATCTACGCAATGGCAGTAATACAAAAGGGTTGAGGAAACAATGGAATGAGCAATGGAATACTCGCAGCTCGCGACCCTAAACCTTTTCTGTAGGAAGTCAGCTTTTTTGCCATCCTCCAAAATTGATCCTCGAATAGTAGGCCAGAGAATGCAGCAAGAATTATTGCCGCGCCGAAATGAAGACCTAGGCATTTGAATGAAGGCGTTCAAATGAGCAATCCTCAGCTGTACCCAGAGGTGTCAAGCAAATGCTGATTGACTCAAAACTAGCTTTTAGCTTCTTGCTTTACCAATGATTGGTTTAAAACTTGGCTATTGCTTTTTTGTCATTTTATTGGCTACTGAACGATTCGCTAATAGCTTAACTCCAGAACAGAATGATAAAATTCCGGAGCTAAATGATGAAACTCCGGAGTAAGATGACCCGTTCCGGAGCGGAATGAACCATAAATCTCAACTCCGGAGCCAAATAATAAAACTCCGGAGCGGAATGAACCGTTCTGGAGCAAAATGAAAAGCAGCTGATCAGTATTTGCTTTTGATTGGCTAACGGCTCAATTAAAAAATCATTGACTGGCTTTTGATTAGTTTAAAAGCCAATCAAAGATTGGCTGCTTCTGCTGCTTTAGCAATTAATGGCTTTTGCTTGACACCTCTGGCTCTACCATTGGAGGGAAAGATAGAATTTGTCAACTGGAATGTTTAACAGAAAACCCACTATCTATTTTGTTAGTGGCGGGGGGTATCCTCAGAAAACGGGTGCAAGCGCGTACCCGCGTCCTATTTTTGAAACTCGTTTTTGAAAAATATCCTTGCTGATAGGAGAACTCAAGGGTTCTTTAACGGAGTTGAACGAGGGATGGCAACGAACCTGTTTCGTGGGGCACGTGGGATCTGAAAAATACATGACTCATCACATTGTATAACGTAGCAAGCCTGACCTAAAACGTCATAAAATTGTGACGTCACAGGCTTAGTCTTTGGAGCTATATCGGGGCTGCTCAGCTAAGTCAAAGCCATTGGCCGTTAGTCCGCGCCGAGCAATTTTCATCTAAAATTAGCAAGCCGTTAGCTATTAGCTTAGCTGTTAGCCATTTAAATAAAAATTGCTAACGGCTAAGTTTTTTTCTTTTTTTCCATCACAGAAACAGATACCTTACAATATTTCTTTCCGTTATTCTGTCATCATCTCTGCTCTGTTCTCTCTCTTTTTTTTCTCTCTCCCTTTGTGAACTGTTTGAACTTCAACTTTCAACTGTGAATGTGAACATTGACTACACACGTATACCCGTCAAATACTCGCAATGTTAAAAAAGTTTTCACTTTGCTGGATACTACCACCAGAGCGTGCGTCGTGTTAAACAGCAGAGTAAAAGAGACAGAACATCTTTCCCCCTCTCTTGCACAGCTACGTCTTCAGACGCAGCACACTCTGGTGGTAGTATCCAGCAAAGTGAAAACTTTTTTAACAATGCGAATATTTGTCTGATACGTGTATAGTCAATGATTGTGAACAATAAAAGCGGAGTAGGCGCTGCTATACGGAATTTCTCCAAAGCTTGCACTGAAGGGGATGATGCGTGATAAAGACTGTACAACGTATTTT
Organism: Aspidiotus rigidus; assembly: GCA_035079385.1. Lineage (NCBI taxonomy): Eukaryota > Metazoa > Arthropoda > Insecta > Hemiptera > Diaspididae > Aspidiotus > Aspidiotus rigidus. The sequence continues at coordinate 12,901,720 of JAVHKY010000003.1, read as the reverse complement.
CTTTTCGCTCTTTTTTCTTGTAAGATTCAAATGGAAAGCCACCTAAAAGAGTTTTCAAATTGTTAGAGTAGACTCGGCTCCAATTGTTGTTTATCTCATTTTTCAATCGCGATCAATCAAGTACCGGTAGTGAGGAACTTTCAAAAATCATTTGTGTGTTATTTATATGGTAATATTATACACCATCACCTTTGAGTGTAGCGTGGAAAGTGGCGCTCCTAGCAGAGTCCTTACATACAGATGAATTATGTAGGTATGTATGAAGTGCGATGTATGAACATAAACTACAACTACGAGTCTACGCGACTAGTCTAGGCTGTTTGTTATTCATTTTGAATTGTATCCTAATAATTCTGTCGTTTCTTTTGATCCTTTGAATACTAATCCAAATGAATAATTTTGTCTTTGTTGAATTCAATTCAAGGTTTACGTATTTCATTTTGATGTGTATCCTTTTCTACGTCTTATTTTTTTCATTGGGAATTTGTGGTATTAATAATAATTCTACATTGAAGTTACAGCAAAAAAAAAAACAAATTTTGTATTTTTCTTTGCTTCTTTGCTGGCAGATACACGGTTAATGGAAATTACACTTCACTTACATAGTTAGATAAAGCTCCAAATAACCTGTAAAATCATACCCATATTGACATTTATAGTCGTTAGCTAGCCAACAAGGACCCGTTAGCCATTGCTGTTAGCTGAAGCCAATTGTCTGGAAATGTTGGCTTTTAGCCAAGTTTTCAGCCGCCATTCCAATTGACTGAGCAGTAGGGTTACAAAAACTAAGTTTTTTTTTTAAAAAAGAACAACAAAGTGTTGTTTTTTTAGTTTGAAAACTTTTTTTTTTTTTGTTTAAAACATGTTGGAAACTGATATTTTTTCGTCAGTATTTTAAACATGTTTGAAACGCCATTCCTGCACAAATGTTGTATATCTTATTGTTTTAAACATAATGACCTTGCGCTTATGGCGGGGTTTCTTCAGGTTTTCTCTTTTCTCCCTAGACATTCACGCTTTCTTGTACGTGAGTACGCGTGACTTCAAATTCATGACGTGCCGTCCATGTTTAAAACGTATTTTTCTCAAATTCCAATTTTTAAAACAATTTCGTTTAATGTAACGCAACCCTGTGAGCAGCCCTCAGAAAATTTGAGCTATGTGCCATCTTGGAACAAAGCGGGATACCAAAAATAAATCTCAACATGAAAGCCAACAGACAAAATTCCAATGAAAAAGCTGATAGCTGAAGAATTTTATTAATGGAAAAGATGAAATGTTTAAAGCCAGAATGAAAGCTAAAAGCCGAAAGCCAAAGTTATATCTATTGGTTTTCCAACTCAGCTTGTGTATTAGATTTATCAACGGATGATTTGCTACATTGGCCAACTTCAGCAGGGATTGTCGCCTCTCGTTCTCCAATCACCGAGCTTTTGTTCATTCTCACCGTCAAACTCAAGAAAGTAATATTAAAAAAAAAAACCTCCTATCCAGATTTTTGTAAGAGGCAAAGGGGCTGACGTTCGCGAGAATAAACTGAATAAAATATACTCTTGAATTTTTTGAAATATTTCAATTGAAAGATGCCCTTTTTTGGGGAGGGGGATAGCAAATAAGCATCTCGGCGCTCCTTAATATCTGAAAAATTTTTACAGAATTTTACAGGATACTACAGTTAGAATCACGAACCAGAAGAGACGCTTACTCATCTACCTGCTGAAACTTTTCACCCTAATATTTATATCAAGTTTCATGTTTTCGACACCTACTGCACTGAAGATCTAAAACCCTGGCCCCTAATCTATTATTTACAGGTTTAATTTACAGCGATTTTATTCTAGTTTTAGATCATGAAGTCTTCTCTTTTTAATAGGTACCTAACAACTTTTTATCAGACTTGTTTCATGTACGGGGCCGGCTGCGTTCTTGTGACCTCAACTAACCGATAAGAGTGAGTCTAATCATCGGAGAAAGCACCCGTATTTCAATCAATAGTATCCGTTGATGGGGCTTAAGAGCTTATTGCTACCCATAAGAATACATGGAGTTCACAGTGAACAATTCGATATTTTATTAATGATCAAAATAAAAAAAAAATGAGTGAGGAATCAAAAATTAGTACCCAAAATCTGGAAGTTTCCAAATCCTATAATATGAAAATTTATCACTGGTTTCTTGCTGATAATTCTCTTCTCAAATATCAATGAATGATCGAATTCATATTTTTTCCTTATTTGAAAAAAGTTCGAAGTACATTTATTTTTTTATAGGCACCAGCATCCAACACAAATATCGAAACCTACTTCAGTCGTTTTTGAAGTTACCGTCAACGAGGAGGAGTTGCACTGTCGTCCTATAATTATTAGTCTTCAGAGACTGTTGGGTACCACTTCAAATTTTCTAATAGATAACTAATAAATAATTGATATTGAATTTTACCAGGTTCAGGGATACGATCTATGTTTACGTCTGAAAATTTAATCGCTTTAATTTTTTGTCCAAAAAGTTCTGGGTGTTCGTCCAAGGTGTCGGATAAGGCTACAAGTAGAATATCTGCAACAGAAGAAACAGAAAATGTTGATATGAATGAATAAATTTAAACTAAAATTATCTTTAAATTCTAACTCGATGATATTCATGATGAGGATCAGATTCGACAAGACAGGAATTTCAACGATTTTTTCGGCCGTACTTGCCATCGTCCTTCAACCTTACCGTCGGAAATTTGACCTTGAAGATGAAAAACAATTTTTTTCAATCGATGTTAGGTGCATCATTTCTGTGGTTCTAACGTCTGTTTCACCCTTTATTATAACATCGAGAAACGATGTGAGGAAATCGAGGACAGAAAAACCTGACTCCCTCCGCATGCACAAACAGATCAAAGCAGTTACTGGTGTAGGTTTTAGACATACGTCTTCTATAATGCTACACAGGAAAGGTGTACCAATCATCAAGAAGAAAAACAAGGAAGAGGCCTTGAAGCTATACTTGAAGTAACTTTTTCCAGACGATAGACCAGACAGCCCCAATCTCGACTCGCTCTTGGAATACGGCCCCGCAATCTTTGAATCCGAGGTGAGACAGGGCAATACTCTGGGCGATCGGAATATTAGTATACATTCTGAATACACCGAAAGAATCGAGTGAGGCGTCAGGAGGAAAGGAAGAGTTTTTTAATTTTGAAGAAAGATCTGTGGAGTTGATGATAATGTGTTGAGGAGCAAAGTTGGAATGAATGCGAAACCATTTACCGGGATAGCAAGCTAAGTAGGAAGCATCGGTGTAATAAGCGACCACCGGACGGACGGGAAGATTCGGCTTGTGGGTTTCAAGTTGGCCGTACAACCGAGGGGGCGAAGCATTCATGACTAAAGCGGCGTGGCGGTGTTTTTGTCTTGAAAGATGAATTGGGAAGATTGGACAGACCGTCGTACTTCACGAATGTGAGAATTGTACTTCAATTTGGAAATGGTAGCGCCAGAGGTTTGAAAGAGACCGATTTTTTATTGTAGTATTCGGCGGAAGGGAGAGCGACTAAAGCTTCACCTTTGTCGGCTTTAACTAGAACGCTGTTGGATGTTTTTAGCTTAAGCGAGATAACGCGGAAATGATCAAGGCCACCTGATGATGCGCCACTTGGTCGACGCAAGACGTGGTCATGTTATAATTCGTTATGTGACAGTAATTTTTCTTGTACCTACCCGGTTGACGGAATCTGACAGATAACAGAATTCTTACAGAATGAGACTAACTTTATTCTCTGTCACTTTCAAAAATGACAGAATTGTGACAGAATCATGTCAGACAGACAACATCATTATGACACGGTTGTGGTAGAATTCTGGCAGAATTTAAAAGTACTGCCATTAGTCTGTTGTCATTCTCAAAATATTTTGTTGTCATCATTGTGTCAGAATTAAAGCAGAATGGTCACAGAATACAAACGTCAGGTAAAAACAGAAATGTGAGAAAAAAAAAAATGTAATATCGTTTTCACTCAAGTATTGTATCAGAAATCTGTTGAAGTTGTAACACAATTTCTACAAGATAATGACAGATTTACAAGATGAATGTTACAGGATTACAACACAATTATGACAGAAACATAATGAAATTATTTACCTGATTCCGTGGATTAGAGGAGGACGCCAACTTGCCGAACATTAATTGTAGGCAATTTTGGTGTAGATTGAATTCAAATCATTTCATAAAATATAGATTATAATTTTTTCGTTTCAAATTGATGACCAAACCATAATGATTTAAAAAGAAATTTGAATATTTTTCAGAATAAAAATACGGATTTAGTGATAATAATTTTTTTGTTTTTCAATAATATTATTGAAAAATTGTACAAACTTGTATAACACAATTTACAATTTTTCAATAAAATTTTAATCAGAGCCCGTATTTTCAACGGTAGAAATGAGGAGTTTTAGCAATTTAATGTTACATTTTTGGCATTATTTGGCATTGAAAAAAAAAAAAAAAAAAATGAAAAATACGCGTTTTTAACTTAGTGCTTTTACAAACTCACAACTAGAATTATTCAATTTCTATTAAAATTACGTGATTTTTCACCAAAATAAACAAATTTTGGGGATCAAACTCATCAATACAAAACCATAGCAAATTTTTTCATTAAAATTTTCAATTTTTCAATTTTGGACTAAAAATACCTATTAAAAAATACTATCCAATTTTTATTAAAATTGCTGAATTTTGCTTATTTTCAGCAAAATTCAGCAAAGTTTGTTCAAGATTTTATAATTTTGGACGAGATATTATAACAAACTGGTCATTTTCGGCCTCATTCTGCTTTAAGCCCCAATTTTGGCAAAATAAAAATTTTTTTACAGAATTTGTCAAATTTTCCGCGTAAATACAAACTATACTTCCATCTGTAATGTTTGATATAAGTTTGAATTGGCTCTGTGCGTGGTAGACAACTCGAAAAAAATTCTAAAACCCGAAGAATCTGTAGAACTTTTTGAGAAGAAAGACTGAATTTCTATCTGATTTCCAAGCTTCTTACCCTTAGAAAAAGGTTTTGACAATTTCCGAGAAACCCTCACTCTAATTATAATAATAAACATAGCTCTCTCAAACTAGATAATCAAACTCTTATGAATTTAGGGATTTCAAACTTTAATAAATTTTGAAGTATAAGGCAACCAATAATTATTTAAAAATGAGTTGATGGATGAAAAAATGTCCAGAAAAGTTTTCCAAGTTTTTCTTGAAGGCCCAAAATGCATTTACATATTTCAAACTATGGTATGAGAGGAATTAATTAATTTTGAATGAAAAAGTGAAAACAATTTTGATTCTCAATATTCCTGAAGTTTTCTTCTTTTCTTGTTTTCTTTCTTTCTGTTTTTTTTTTTTTTTTTTTCAACGAGCTTTTTTACTATACACAGGGGGTCGTTAGCTTTTACTTTGGGAAAAAATATTGGGGTTGAATGAATTTGTAACAGTATGAGGGCCAGAGTAAGTCAAGAGCGTCAGTAATGGATTCTGGTTTTTGAAGAGAACAAAGGAGACTTGAGAGGGGACAGAGAATGGTTTCTTGATGTTTAGGAGGTACGGAAAAGTGAAGAAATGGGAGGCATATAACTCCTCAGCTTGGCAGTATTGGCATGAGGGTGGAGTGGACGGCCCTGGGAAAAGGAAGAAGTGAGTTAGGTGTGCCAAATTCTTAGTCGTTCTATGACTATTTGATTCTTTATAGCGCGTGGTATGAGGAACAAATTGAAGATAGAAATTAGGAATTTTTAACTAAACAAAGTTCATTATGGTGTTCAGAGGACCGCAAGAAAGTTGACGGTAAGCGATAATGAGCGTCTTGAATTTTCTGTGAAACTTGAAAATGATAAAGAATTGGAATCAGGAAGTTTAACCTCTGTTGAATGTGATCATAACATTTTTAGAAGAGACTCTAAACGCTTTGGAGAAAAAGAGTCAACTCACGCATAAGATGACATTAAACCAAGTTTACCTTACAGCTGAGCTAAGAGAGAGGAACACGAAAAAAAATTTGAGGCTGCAAACCAGAAGCCAAAAAGGGAAATGATGAGCAGGTTCTAGGCTAGCTCGATGAATATTGAACTGGACTCATTTTTAGGTAAGAAACTTAATAGGCTAAATATTCTTGTAGCTCCGCTGTCACAATTTCGATGACAAAATTCTCACAATATTCTAATGCAGTTTAATTGAGAGATATTTTGATAGGAATATTACAGATTGGCAGCATTCTATCACATTTTCTGTCATATCTCAACACCAGAATCCTCACAGTATTTTACACACATAATAACAGTATTTTTACAAAATGATACCTGAAGTGACACAATTTTAACAGAATTGTAACGGAACTAACAGAATCCTCACATTCTGAAAGATGGCAGGATAGGTCCCACACTCCGACAGAATTATTGCAGATTGGTGGCATTCTGTCATTTTCCGTCAACCGGGTATAATATCTCGTAATTACGAGGAGTCTCTCGTACTTACATGTCAATTAGCCTTAAGCACAATGAAGACCCAGCACATCCTTCGAGATACCATTGTCCAGTGCATAAGGAAGTGTTAGCTAGATAAAACAGTCCAAATTCCCCCCCCCCCACAGGATGTATCTCTGTACGCTCACGAGTAAGGGGCAGGTACATTATCCAATGAGGGTATGTGCGAGAGGGATCTAAAAAAAAACTATCTGGTATTGGTCCAGATTGATTTGATGTTGGTCCAGGTCTACCTGATGTTGAATCAGATCTATTTGATGTTATAGTTCAGATCTATCTGTCACCACAATCTGCCGGAAGGACAACGGGCAGCGGACATCTTCACCAAAAGACATCCCCCTCCCAATAATAAAATAGTGCCCTGTTGAAAAATTCCCACCATCGGACTTTACAGGTCTGGAAGAGGACTTGAAAAACTTTGTTAATCTAGCTGTTCAATATGAGTGAGAAAGGAGATTTCGAATTCGAATCAAAGAAAAAACGCCTCCAAACAATTTTGATTATTGAGCTATACGGACCAGGAAGAAAACTTGGAGAAATTTTGTCCATCGAGCAAAACATAATATTAAGAGAAGGGTCTAAAATTTGGCCTACCTCCCCTTCCTAAAGATGAAACTCTTGCTAATTTCATTGCCGACCTGACCATAAAAATGGGTCCCGGCGTGAATATTCAATCAGCTTGCGCTGAACTAGTCCGCGACACCCCCCTCCCTCGTATAAACAATTACGCAAGTGAGGTGATAGATAATCTGAGGAGGAAGGTCAGGGACCAGGGGTTAATCCTTACTAAGCCGACAAGGGTAACGCGGTCGTAGTCCTGGAGAAATCCTCCTACGTTTCCAAGGTTCAAGAAGTTCTCACTCAATGTGGAGCTATTGAAAATAGCTCTTTTAACTTTCCTAACTACGTCAAAGAGGTTAGGAAAGTTGTGAACGGGAGTGAGTTTATCATACAACGTTCTTCGCTCAAAAAAGCCCTGCTCGTACCTAACCCTGTTCCCCCCCCTCCTCTATGGGTTGCCAAAAGTTCACAAGATGAATACTCCTATGCGGCCTGTCGTGTCCTACGTCTCCTCCCCTGCCTATTTTCTGGCCAAGTTCTTGGATCGTTGGTTCAAGTCTCGAATCGAGTACGAGTCCCCCTACTCCGTTAAAAATTCGGTTTCTCTGGCCGAGAGGCTCAAAAATGTTACCTTGCCTCCGGGTACTAGCCTCTGCTCATTTGATGTAGCCAGTCTCTTTCCCAACATACCAAAGGCCCATACTATGCAGTATATGGGTGACCTACTTGTAAAGTTCAATATTCCTCATAACGAGATACAGGAATTTTTTGGCCTCCTTAATGCGTGCTGGTCCCCTAACTTCTGTAAGTTCAATGGGAAATTTTACGAGTTCCCTGAGGAGGTACGCATCCCCATCGGCTCTCCTTTGGGCTCTCTCGTTTCGGAGATATTTATGTCCAGATTTGAGGTTGACTTGTTTTCCTCTGGCCTAGTGCTACTGAGTCACATCCATTACTGGCACCGATATGTGGACGATACACTATGTGCGTGGACCGGTCCTCAAGAGCTCCTTGGTGAGTTTCTTCAGTATCTGAATAAAATGTATCCCTCCATAAAATTCACTACAGAAATTGGAGGTTCTTCCATAAACTTTCTGGATCTCACTATCTCTGATAGAGATGGGGACCATGAATTTGCGATATTCAGGAAGGATACTTCGACCGATACAGTTGTCCACGGATCGTCCTTCTGTCCATTTTCTCATAAGCTCGCTGCCTTCAACAGTTATATTCATCGACTGACTAACATTCCGCTAAGTCAACCAGCTTTCCAAAAGGAGCTGGCGACCATTAAGCACTTGGCCGCTGTGAATGAGGTCAACTTGGACATTGACCGTATGGTCCGTAAAAAACTTACGAGGAAGGGCCTTGATTCTACTACTTCCCTCCCCAGCGATCTGAGTGGTAATAATAAAAATTTGTAACTTGGTCATATTGTAGTATTATTAAATTTTCTGGCATAGCCAAATAAATGAAAATCATGTTCCATGTCTTTTATATTTTATCAGTCATCATGAAATATTTCAGTCTAGGCTTCTACTAGGTCAAGTGTTCGTGAGATATTATTCGTTTACCCCTTTACCTATCTTGGCGTCGTGTAAGTCTTGTATGAGAAATATTTTGAGGTAATTGTGGGTGTTCTATATTTTGAGGTATCAACTTTCGGTGGGGCGAACGAGCGATCTCGCTGTTGTATTGGAATGGTATGAGAAAATTCAAGTCTTTTTTGAGAAATATGAGGTAGCGCGAACTCGCTCCGCTCGTTCGCCCCCTGTCTCGCTGTTCTATTGGAATGGTATGAGACAATTCAAGTCTAGGGGACTTGGAAAAATTTCGACTATCCAGCCATATATGATAGGAAGAGGGACTTGGAAAATTTTCTAATTATCAATTATATTAATTATTTAATTATTTATTTATTTATTTATTTAATTATTTAATTATTTAATTATTCAATTATTTATTTATTTATTTGATTATTTAATTATATTAATTATTTAATTATTTATTTATTTAATTATTTAATTATTAATTGATTAATTAATTATATTATTATTACGCGGGGTGTACTCGCGAATTTCTGAATCATCCAAGGGGTAGAGATTTTCTAATTATTAATTATATTAATTATTTATTTATTTATTTATTTAATTATTTAATTTTTTATCAATTAATTAATTAATTATTTATTATTATTACGCGGGTGTACTCGCGAATTTCTGAATCACCCACGGGGTAGAGATTTTCCAATTATTAATTATTATATTAATTATTTAATCATTTAATTATTTAATTATTTAATTAAATAATTATTTAATTATTTAATTTTCAATTTTATTTATTATTATTACGCGGGTGTACTCGCGAATTTCTGAATCACCCACGGGGTAGAGATTTTCTAATTATTAATTATATTAATTATTTAATTATTTAATTATTTATTTATTTAATTATTTAATTATTTAATTATTTAATTATTTAATTATTTAATTATTTAATTATTTATTTATTTATTTATTTAATTATTTAATTATTTATTTATTTAATTATTTAATTATTTAATTATTTAATTATTTATTTATTTATTTATTATTAATTATTATTATTACGCGGGGTGTACTCGCGAATTTCTTAATCACCCACGGGGTAGAGATTTCTCTTGACGGGGGGGGGGGGGGGGGTGGTGTACTCGCGAGTTTCAAAATCGGGGTCTGGCGAGAGAAAAGACATGGAACATGTCAATAAAAGATTACGTTGGATCAAGCTCCCGTTTTTGGGTGAGTTTTCATCCAAGCTGACTCGTGTCTTCCGCCGTTTTGGCTTCAGGCCTGCTTTTTATAACCTCACTACTGTGAAGGGTTTGTTTGTTAGGCCAAAGGACCCCATCCCGCGGGGGGAGAGGAGCGGGGTGTACAAATTGGAGTGCAAGGATTGTAACGGCGTATATATAGGCGAGACGGGTCGCCAGCTTGGAATTCGAGTAGAGGAGCACCTTAAGGCCTGGAAGAAAGGTAATTTGGGTGATTCGGCCTTTGCGGACCACCTTGTCTCCAGTGGTCATAGTTTCAAGGAAGGTTCGGCTACCCTTCTCCACAAGGAGAATTCTTACTTCAAGCGCGTTGCGTTGGAAAATATCGAAATAGTGCGTCATCTGAACAGTGACGATGTTACCGTACTCAACAGGTATTTTCCCGACGAAGGTTTAGTTGAATTGGTCTACGAGTTTGAGTCATCTCGCGAGGGCTCGCTCGTTCAATCCTGATCTCGTTAGTATTCTGTTTTATGAGTCGTATCTGGGTCAGTGGCGTTCTAACTTTGCCCGATGATGGTTTGTTAACCGAGAGATCTCGCATCTTCTCCTTTATATCTGCGGTCTTTGTAATTAGTTTCTCGTTTACTCTACTCTTTGAGTATTCTGTCATTAGTGAGAATGTTCATGGAGAGAATTATCCAAGAAATTCAGAGATTTACTTACTCTCGATTCAATTTACTCCTCATTGTGACTATGTAAAATGCTCGATGAATATGACTTACAATCAAAGGCGATTATTATTTTTCTGCCAGTATAGTTATATTTATTAAAATTTTATTCAAATAGTTGAAATACTGCTGAAACATAACCTATCTAAATTTCTCAAGTCGAGCCCTCTTTAGAATACCAAAAAAGTGAATCAGACAAGACTTTCTGCCGCGTTTATATAATTCTAAATTGAGCCACATTTCGAATGTGTGTTTTTCCAACTACATACTCAAATTCTCGCAATAGCCACATTGACGAAAATTTGAGAAAATATGAATTTCTTGGTGAGATTAGTAGGAATTTTTCGAACGCGCAACTTTGTTTAGCTGTTTACAGCACAAAAAATTAAGCGAATATTGTTCTGTTATTCGTGAATAATTTTTTCTCGTTCTTCTTCTTTCTCTCTCTCATTTAAATAGGAATGTAGTCGAATATTAGCGCAAACAATAATTCGGTAATGACTGATGACTCATTCGAGCCATAGAATTTAAACGTGTTTAAAGCTTAACAGCTGAACTTTTATTAAGTGGAAGTTCACTTATTGATCGGATCGATACGTACTTTTCCTTCGGGGAAAATTTTCAAAAATAAGCATACAATTTTTCTTTTCTATACCTTTATTCTTATTATCCTATGTCTGTCTTCAAGTTTATCAAAATCTGCGCGCGCACTATTGAATCGTTCTTTCTCTTCTGAAAATTTCCTCGATTACTCAAGAATAAAATTATCTGATGGTTGAACCACGTTCCAATCTGCATTCATCACTCGCAAATGTTGTTAAATGTCTATGAATCAAGAATGATTTTCTCGTCGTACATTTGTTTGACGCTGATCTTACTGCCGGTGATTATTCAGCTTCAACACCCACAGACGCAAAGCCTACTCACATCCCCCACGATTAATTGCTCCAATGTTTCTTTCCACAGGTAATTTTTGCTGACGAATTGGGCAGGGATGGTCAGCAATTTCACGCCGAACCCTCTTCCGCTGATGATCCCTCATTATCACTTCTGCAACTCTTGAACGACGACAGCATTTCGTCGAATGAATTACTAGAGGAAATTAGAAAATATCTTCAATATAAACAGTTATTAGTGGAACCTCCTGATTCAGAAAAAAATGATACCGAGGAAAATCGTGCCCACGGAGACCCTGAGACAGGTAATACGAGTCATTTCTCTGCACCCGAGGTTCCTCAGTCACTCAATGACGGGGACGATAAAAATGCCACGTCAGAACCTAAAAATACTTCTACAGAAAATAATTTAGACGAAGAGCCACACGAGTCTCAACTGGAGGAGAACAACGAAGACCATAATGAGGCTTCTCAGCCACTCAATGATGGGAACGATAAAAATGTCACGTCAGAACCTAAAAATACTTCTACAGAAAATAATTTAGACGAAGAGCCACACGAGTCTCAACTGGAGGAGAACAACGAAGACCATAATGAGGCTTCTCAGCCACTCAATGATGGGAACGATAAAAATGTCACGTCAGAACCTAAAAATACTTCTACAGAAAATAATTTAGACGAAGAGCCACACGAGTCTCAACTGGAGGAGAACAACGAAGACCATAATGAGGCTTCTCAGCCACTCAATGATGGGAACGATGAAAATGCTACGTCAGAACCTGAAAATAATTTAGATGAAGAGCCTCACCAGTCTCAACTGGAGGAGAACCGCGAGAGCCATAATGAGGCTTCTCCACCTGATAAAAATTCACCCGTGGACCTCCGAAAAGGAAGTAATGACCCTAGCAGCAACAAAACACCAAACGAACAAGAAAATGGTACCATTCTGGATAGTACTCTATCATCAAAGGAAAACCCCCTCCAGAGTACACTCCAAGAACCTAACGAGGAAACAGATGCTGGTACAGGCTTCACTGATGAACCCCAGGAGGAAAATAGTGACACCAAACCTGAGGAAACTCTTGTACGAGAACTTAATAATGATTTGCTTTCTAGTGACAGGAATACAGAACAGGAAATTTCAAATAAGCTTGATCTTCCTCAAAACGAAATGGACAAGGAAACTGATGCTAATGAAGACACTGAGTCTAAGTCTCCACCCAATCAAGAAAATGACAATAGCGATGAAAAAATGATAGAGAATAATTTCCCATTACCTGATAGTAGCAATGTGCCTTCCGAGAAGACTCACGAGGACGCTGAATCTGAAACGGAAAATGAAGTCCAACCCAGTGGACTAGAAACAGATACGGACAAAAACAAGGAGAAAGAGTCAGAGCAATCCTCGATCGCTGATTCTCTTTCTTCCGATAATAGTCCACCTAATGATACTACTCGAGTGATCAATAAGGAGCCTGAGTTAATCAACGATGCTGGAATTGACGCCTCAAAAACTGTACAAAAAGATAGCGTCAATGAAAACAGCCCCAGAGAAACACCCTCCAACAACCCCCAAGAAACTGACGCTAATGGTAATTCACAAGATGAAATTGAACCTAGTGAAGATAATGAGTCCGAGGGATTTCTAACTGAAAAGGAGGATGATTCAACATTTGATAACACTTCACAGTACAATTCTCTGGAGGATCCAAAAAGTGAATTAGTCTCTACTGATGGTCGCGAGGATGAAGTGGAAAATCCAGCCAACGACAGTGCTGCTAATGATGTTGCTTTAGAAAATGAACATCACGAGGATGAAAAGGAAAATGCAACCAACAAAGGTATTGCCAGCGATGATATTCCAGAAAGCGAACAACAAGTCCCCACTACTGATGATGGCAAAGATCAAAAATCTGAGACACCTTCAGAGAACCTCAAGCAATTGCTTCAACCCGATGATGGTAATACAACTCGGGGCATCATTCCAGAAACTAATGATGATCATACTCTATCAGAAAATTCAAGACCAAATGATGACCCTACTGAAAATACGGCTCCGGAAGATGCGCTCAGACGAGAAGCTAATGATGACAGTCCAGCAGAAGAACCAAACAAGTCATCTCCTGGAAGTGCATTCGATGATGAGGCTCCTGATAATTTCTCGCTACTACCAAATGAAGGGAATTTGACCGATAATGGGTTAAATAACAATAATGGTCCGGAAGGTGGGTCTCAGGCAGAAGATGATACAAACAGCGATCCGGAACAATTCCTATCCAAAGATGAAAACGATGACGCAGTGGATAATTTTTCGCCCTTTGACGATGCTCTACCTGATGAGGATCATGAACTTGAAAACTATGATGATGGCAGTAGACCTACTTTACAAAAATCACAGGAGGAATTTGAGAAGAACTTCGATATCATTAAAGATGAAGATGATAACGATATGATCCCTTTGAACAGCACCTCATCTCATGTCATTCCGCAGGAAAATGATGAAACGCCCAGACTGAGAATTTTGAATGACATTGGCCCTGAAAACAAACTGGAAGAAGAAACCGACAAAAATGGTGATGGAGGGTCTGAAGAATCTTTAATTGAAAGAGAAGAGAGTCCGGCAGTGGCTTCTCAGGTCTACAGTGACCCATCTTCCGACATTCCTACCAAATTAGAGAGGGACGACGTGAATATCTCAAAAGATGAGACAGAGGAGAACTTTGCAGAGCAAAAGGAAGACAGCAACAATGGTTACGGAACAGAAAATTCTGTTGATCATTCATCAACCAATAGCAACTTCCCGGAGGGAATTCCTCACAAAAGTGATAACATCTCCGCCCCAGAAGATTTAGATAATAATAAGATAAGCCCTACTATCGATGAGGTCACACCTCGTGATTCCGAAGAGAATACTAAACAAAACCAAAACCTCTTTGAAAGGGGATATGAGAATAGTGATAATGATTATACCAATCTACCTCGCGACATTCTTCACGAAAATAATGAAGACACGAAAATAGAAGAGACAGATCGATTTTCAAATGGTGGTCAAGAAGAAGTTGTGCAAAATAGGAGTGTAAGAGATTCTACTGACGAGAATGACAGTAAAGAAGAACCGGGTTTGTGGATTAAAAATAAATTATGCGATTCCGAGCGAGAAGATGAAAGTGACAAAAAGACAGAAACTGAAATAAACACCGTCCCAAGCCCCAATAACTGTAATATTTGTAATAAAGTAGAACCAAAAACTCCAGACACAGAGGAAAAATACCCGATTTTACCCACTGCATCTCAAGAGTCGCCTGATGAATATCCTCCTGCAATGGAGGAAATGTATCGGAATAGTATTAGTAGCATTTCACCTCGTGATTACTTTTCTGCTCTACCGTATGAATTTCCCACATCATCTGAAACCGTGAACAATGACTATAATTCAAATCCGAACAGTAATGACGAAGTTCCAGAAACCGATACAGAAAATAATTCTCCATTTCCACCACCCATCTTCCAATTACGATACACGCGCGTTATACCATTAAGCACTGAAGGTTCTGGGCCAGAGAATATTGAGACACCATCACCAATAGCGGAAGCCGCTGAAAAGCCCCTTACGCCTTACCTCCCTACCTTACTATCCAAAGACGAAAATTTATCAAAGCCCAACAATATTAGGGGCATATCAGCTGATGAAGTTCCTGAAATATTGCCGACCATAAATGAAATCAGAAAAGCGAACGAGGAAATCAATAATGCGAATAAGTTCCTGAATTATAACCCCATCGCTACCCTGCCAGCTACAATATCGCCTGGATTGTCTAAAGACGCAGATGATAACAAAAATTACTCAAATCCTGACGATATTAAAGGTATGTTACTGCAGAAAACGCCAGAAATGAGCATGTTACCTCAAATATTGCCAACCAAGATAAATAATGAAGCTCCCTTCAATTACCATCCCGTGACTTTACCAGTTGTGACAACGCCTAAACCATATGGGAACGCAAACAACGTCAGAAATCTATTGAACCCCAACAATATTAGGACTATTTTATCTCAGAGACCTCCAAAAATAAATATCATATCCAAAGTATTGCCAATCAACGATCCCAATAATATTTCTATTCCTCAAAATACACCCACGAAGGCAAATTTACAACGAGAAATACCAAACAAGGAAGCAGTTGTAGCTAAAGTGCTGGAACCACAAGTTCTGAACACTGACAAACAATATAATCCCGAGCTTATGATCACCAAATCTCCGTGTAATACCGACTCCCCAAACAACTGTATCAATGAGTATCCTCAGATAGGGATGCCGGAAAAGATGGGTGAAACATTATTGAATAACAATCTTTTACAGAAGAATTTTCCTACTAGCGTTTTAACAAATCCTGAAACGTTAAAACCAGAAAATGACGACGTTTCTCAAATCATCAACAATAACGATCAGAAGAACTTATCTGACAACGATAACCTCAATGATTTGCCAATCTCGAACAATTACGATGATCCGCAGCAAGATATTCAAGGAATAGAGAAAGAGGGTGAGAAAGACACTGTCGAATCTGAAGAATTGTCTACCGGAGCGAATAGCGCTTATCCTACAAATGACAATCAAGGAGCAGAAAACCTCTCGCCAGACAATTCGGTTCTTCAACCTCCATCAGAACCTTTCGTCCAATTACAATATTCGCAAGTTATTCCAACAAAAACGACTGGTCCGGGACCAGCCGATAACGCCAATATTTTCCTACCCTTTACCAATGGCGCTATGCCCTCGCGAATGTTTAACAAACCTGAAGAATACGTCACAATGCCTAAACAATATTCAACTGGAATAGGAACACAATTTTCACCAAACGTAAATCAAATCCCAGTTCCTTACAACTATTTTCAGCCTCAGTATGGAGCGTCGACAATTCAACCTCAGTACGGAGTATCGACAATTCAACCTCAGTACGGAGCATCAACAATTCAACCTCAGCAATATCCTCCAATTTACCACTCGATGTCTGTATCATTTTACCCAACCGCGGAACAGACGAATTCTCATGAGAAAAAACGACATCCAAAACAAAGGACACAAGTACGTTCCTCCACTATTTCTATGCTCGGAGACCACCCATTCTGGAGTATGGTGAAGAAAGTTGCGGGAATGGGTATAAGAGGTACTGGCTCGCTCTTGTCCGGAGTTGGCAAAGTTTCAGAGACAGGATTCGATGCTGCAAAAGATACATTCGATACGGTAAAAACTCTCCCAGTTGTGAAAAGCGTTATCTCTCCAGTCAAAAGGTTCACAGAAAACGGTCTCGACGTAACAGACCAAGCGGTTACTGGATCACTCTTGGATTTTGGGTCTTTTTTGAACGATCATGAACAACAAACCACTCAACAACGTGCGCTACACCCCGACCGCTACAGCCACGATCGTTACAGATACCAATACCCGGTTACAGAGTCGGTAACGTACAATATAAAAAATTCAGACGAAAGTGACGACTCGGATGAGGAGAGTCGAACGTACTCCAAACCAGTCGAGAGCGTCCAGTCTTATGTATTGAATAGAAAAAATGGCGACCAGTATCCTTTCGGCAGAAGTCTGTATCCATATTCTTTTTCTAATGCTCGTAAATGGAAATAGATAAGATAGTGAGTAAACGTGTTTTTCCCATTTTTATACCTTAAATTATTATTATACATTTTTACAAATCTGAATTGCAAATTTTTCTGTGAAATAATTCAACTCAATGAAGTTAACAGAGCTTTTTGGATTGGAACAAGGACGGATCCTTTATTTTATTGGAGTAGTTTCTGTTTTTACGCTGACTGAAGGATCATGTACAGCAGAAAAGTCAACGATTTTAAAGGCTCTAGCGGGGTAAGGGGGGGGGGGGGGAATGGCCTTGGTAGGAAAATTTTCCAAATGTCCGTCAAAATGTTGTCCCCAATGAGAAAACTCGAAATCCAAAAAATTGGACCCGTCCACTCACCCACATGGTCTGCAGAGCCATTTTTAGGCCTAAAATCCAAGAGGCTATATCTCAGCCAATAATGATCGCACAGCGGTGAAACTTGAGGACATTTTAGTATATGTGAACATTCATCCATGGTATTTTTTTCAAAAAAAACCATTCATATTTTCCCTAGTTCCTAGCTATAACAAAACTTCAAACTCGAATAAAAAAAAAAATCGGGGGGCGAGAGGCACCTGGGGAAAATCATTCATTTGAAGCGCCATACCCTCTACTACAACATACATGAGTACCATAGTCCTCGGTGAGGTGCAACATTCCCAAAAAAATCAATATTTAATGAATTTCTGTGATTTTTCCATGAATAGCGGGGTGAACTATGACTGCTACCGCAATAGACCGCGAGAAATCAATGGTCAATGTTCGAGGTGAAAAATACGCACTCCTCCGTGAGATGAAATGGGAATGTTGATAGACCAAAAATATTTTTTTAGTATTTCGTTTATCGATTTGGTCAATTCTTATGTAAACACGTCCACCGCTGAGGTCGAGTACGTTAGATTGAGTAAAATAGTTGAAAAATTCTCCCGTTGCTGGAACAGTCTGAAAATAGTAGAGAAGTGAGAAAATCCACTTTTTCAACCTGGAGAACTGCGATTTTTCATATATCATTCATCAATTAGGTTAATTCTTAAGTAAACATGTCCGCCGAGTTTGAAAAAAATAGTCAACAAATTCTCCAGTCGCTGGAACGGTCTGGAGATGATGAAAAATTGAGGATATCTACTTCTGTTATGCGGATGGAAGGGAATGATAGCGATAAGAGTTTTTCAGGTAAGAGAATGGTGATGGCCGCGCGGTCAGTCGAAGCAGGGGAGTATGCAAAAATGATTATTGTGTTATGCCAATCGAAGGAAATGATACCAAAAAGATTTTTTCTGTTGTCAGTCCGCGGTGAGAGAACAACTACGACCCGGAATTTGAATGAGTGGGGAAATTCATGAAAATTCTCGTTACGTCACGCCCATGGAAGCGAATTAAACAATACCAAAACTCACCGTCCTCCAGGGAGAAAAAGTGAATTTTCTCGCTTATTGGTCGTTTCAAGAAGGCTCCAGTGACTGGAGAATTTGTTGACTATTTTTTTCAAACTCGGCGGACATGTTTACTTAATTGATGAAGGATATATGAAAAATCGCAGTTCTCCAGGTTGAAAAAGTGGATTTTCTCACTTCTCTACTATTTTCAGACTGTTCCAGCAACGGGAGAATTTTTCAACTATTTTACTCAATCTAACGTACTCGACCTCAGCGGTGGACGTGTTTACATAAGAATTGACCAAATCGATAAACGAAATACTAAAAAAATATTTTTGGTCTATCAACATTCCCATTTCATCTCATGGAGGAGTGCGTATTTTTCATCTCGGACATTGACCATAGATTTCTCGCGGTCTATCGCGGTAGCAGTCATAGTTCACCCCGCTATTCATGGAAAAATCACAGAAATTCATTAAATATTGATTTTTTTGGGAATGTTGCACCTCACCGAGGACTATGGTACTCATGTATGTTGTAGTAGAGGGTATGGCGCTTCAAATGAATGATTTTCCCCAGGTGCCTCTCGCCCCCCGATTTTTTTTTTATTCGAGTTTGAAGTTTTGTTATAGCTAGGAACTAGGGAAAATATGAATGGTTTTTTTTGAAAAAAAATACCATGGATGAATGTTCACATATACTAAAATGTCCTCAAGTTTCACCGCTGTGCGATCATTATTGGCTGAGATATAGCCTCTTGGATTTTAGGCCTAAAAATGGCTCTGCAGACCATGTGGGTGAGTGGACGGGTCCAATTTTTTGGATTTCGAGTTTTCTCATTGGGGACAACATTTTGACGGACATTTGGAAAATTTTCCTACCAAGGCCATCCCCCCCCCCTTACCCGGCAAGAACCTTTTTTAACAGGGAACCTGTTTTATGGGGGGCTATTTGAGAAATCTGGCGTCCGCCGTGCGCCGTCCGCCGTCCGCCGTGCGCCGTCCAGCGAAAAACTTAGAAAAATTTCGACCCTCGAGCCATATATGATAGGAGAGGGACTTAGAAAAATTTCGACTCTCGAGCTATATATGACAGAAGGGGGACTTAGAAAAATTTCGACTCTCGAGCTATATATGACAGAAGGGGGACTTAGAAAAATTTCGACTCTCGAGCTATAGATGATAGAAGGGGGACTTAGAAAAATTTCGACT
Organism: Aspidiotus rigidus; assembly: GCA_035079385.1. Lineage (NCBI taxonomy): Eukaryota > Metazoa > Arthropoda > Insecta > Hemiptera > Diaspididae > Aspidiotus > Aspidiotus rigidus. The sequence goes on along the minus strand of JAVHKY010000003.1, from coordinate 12,882,039 downwards.
CTCGAGCCATGATAGGAGAGGGACTTAGAAAAATTTCGTCTCTCGAGCGAGAAAAATTTAGATTCTCAAACTATATTATGATAGGCTTATAGTAGGTCTAGGCCTTCTTTATACTATCTTTATCTAGGTCTAGGCTTCCTTGAATTTTCAATACCAAATCCCATTCGACTCATAAAACAGGTTCCCTGCGTTCCTCGTTTAACTTCGTTAAGGAAGCCGTCGTTTTCCATTATAAGAATGTCACATAGTCCCAAACCTAGAAAGAGGATAGTGTAGGACTGAAGAAGTGGTGGTCTTAAACAGATAGACATTGAATGAGAAATAATCTTTTATGTGAAGATTAAGCAATAAAATTGATGTAGAGAGTTGACAATAAAAATTTTATAATAAGGAAGTTTTTACATCTCATAAAGGAAGGGTGAAAATGCGGATTTTGATTTAGCATATTTTATCAAAATAATTATTTTATTCAAGAAGTCAGCAGTCTTGTCATTTTGAAAATGAAGCAGTTGTTCACCACCATCAGAGTAAGTTTCCTCATGCGCATAATTTAAGATTGAGAACGAACTTCAAGTTTTTCTCTCAAGTCCCACAATCATTTACAGAGATCGGAGTCAATATTTGTCAAATCCTTAAGAAAGTTCGGCCCAAATTAAAACCAAGTATATCTCTTTGACCAAATGTTTTCGAATCTTTGAAGTAGGTCAGGGCCCTCGCTTTTTCGGAAACCTCAATTCAAAAAGGTCGAAATTCAAATTTTTTTTCGAGTTCCTAAGATAGATCAGAGCCCGAATTCGAACTGTAGGTTGAACATTTTTCAAGGGTCGAAATATTTTTAAGTCTCTGAAGTAGTATAGAGCCCCAATTTATACTAGCGAGTGTCTCATTTGGGCAAACATCCAAGGGAGAAGACAATGACTTTAGGTCACAATCGAAAATTATCTAATTCAAGCCAGTAATAAATATAGCTCTACAAACAAAATTTTTCCAGCCCTCACATACCTCAGTGCTCCTGCCGCCTGGGGAACGACAATTTGCTGAAAGGATGGCAGACATTCCTATATATACCAAAATCCTTCCTATTAAAAAAAAAAATCGACCTGCTTTACGGAGAATTTCAACTTTCTTCCAGACTACTTCAAGATGATTATTTCACTACTTCTACTTCTTCTCCTTCATCTGTACAGATCTATAAATTAAGGTCGATTTTTCACCAAATCCCATTCTCCCTTTAAATTAAATACCTTAAAAATTGGAAGACTATAGCCGGGTTTCAATGGGGCATCGGCCCCAGCCCAAATATCATATTTATGAATTGGAAAATATTTATTGGTATTAAAAACAATTTTTAAAAAGAATTTCAGATTTTTATCTCCTATAGGTTATCCTTAAAATATGGCCAAATGAATGACGTTATTTTATTTAAAAATTTATATCTCAGGGAGTTTTTATCCGATTTTTTCGATCTTTGGTAAAATGGAAAGTATTTTTTGTGGCAAATTAACTGATAATTTTTTTGAAATTTTCTAATCAATATTTGTGACCTGCGATGAGAAAAGGATGCTCATTGCCCATTGATGCAAGAATACCATTTCTCCCTGATTGGGTATGTAATCAGAGAGAAATGGTGTTTCTGTCAAAGGGCAATGAGCATCCTTTTCTCATCGCAGGTCACATTCCTTACCGAAATGCCCATTTCAGTCTTCTTTAACGCTCATTTTCGAGGTTCTTTTCAGACTGCAATTCTAAAAAAAAAAAAATACATCATGTACCTATTGAATATTATCTATTTAAAAAAAAAAAACTGCATTTTTTTAAATGGTGCATCATCACGAAATTCGACAATAACTAATTTTTTTCTGATTTTCACTATCAAAAATACAACTTTTTCAGATAATAAAAATTTTTAGTACTCCTAATAATCTCTCCAAAATATTTCCAACGGTATTTCAGATACATTTTTTATCCGTCACTCTTTATAGATGGCTTAATCTGCCTTTATCCAAGATATGCTTGTCAAAATTGATACATATTCAAATCATTCATGAATAAGGAGAATTTGGAAACGTGAATATTGTTCTACCGAGTATTTCAGATCATCGACTGAGACTTGATTTTTCAATAATATTTATATCAAACCACAGAAGTTACTATTTTTCATTATTTCAATTCTCTCCAGAGTATATTGTATGGGTATTTTTTTTTTTTTTAAATAGATAAAAATTCAATACATGATATTACGATTTTTTTTTTCAGAATTGCAGTCTGAAAAGAACCTGGAAAATAAGCGTTAAAAAAGACCAAAGTGGGCATTTCGGCAAGAAATATTGATTAAAAAATTCCAAAAAAATTATCATTTTTTTTTTTTGTGCGCTATTTGACTGCTCTATGGGTCATCAGCTCGCGTAAAGAGGTTCTTAGAGAAGAGGAAAGTTGATTTGCATCAAAAAATACTTTCCATTCTACCAAAGTTCAAAAAAAATCGGATGAAAACCCCCCGAGATATGAAGTTTTAAAGAAAATAACATTTCTTTGGCCATATTTCAGGGTATATAGGGGATAAAAATCTGAAATTCTTCTTAAAAATCATTTTCAATATCAACAAACATTTTCCTACGCATGAATATGATATTTGGCCCGGGAGCCGATGCCCCATTGAAACCCGGCTTCAGTCTTTTTCTTATTCCTTAGCCAATATTTTTCCTTCTTTTCTTTCTCTCTCTATCTTCTTCTCCAAGTCTTCGAATACCTATTGTCAATCTTCGGAAATTTTTTCTAGTATCTTCAATACCTAGGTCAAGGCTCTCGCTTCTCACAAATCGCTCCAAATCCTTTGTCCTATAATCTAACGAAAACATCCCCCTTCTGCAGATAGAAAATCGACTCCAATTTTTTTTTCTTTTTCCTCTATGTTTCCGTATTTTCTTCTTTTTCTTCTTCAACCTTCAAAATTTTTTCCAATCTTGAAAATAAGTACCAGCTCCTGTTATTCCGGGAATTTGATGGATGGCGGTGGTGTATTTTTAGATAAAAAAAAAAGATACAGTCAGACAAGATGATGAACACGATGGTGATGATCTTATCAGATTATGCCCAAGAAGAACTAAATTTTGGAAGCGAGTTACTCACACCCCCAAAAATGTTGAGAATTAAGAAAGGAGAAATGCTGTGCTTAAAAACGACGTCTTCCTTAACGAAAAACAAGGAACGCCGGGACAGGGCCGTGCTGGCTAACATTTTTTAAGGGGAAATATATAAGTGCACGCCTCATAAAATTATATTGACCGCCAGTTCCCCTCCCGCCATGGAAAAAAACTGACACGACGTTGAAACCATGACGAACGCTATAAATGCACGCCAGGACTGGCACACGACCCGCATTTCAAAAGAAGATGATTTTGCTGCATTTATTGTGAGGAACTCCAGCCAGGATGGGCTTGACAGTAGAGACTGCGTCCCCATAATAAACCTCAAACTCCTTATGAGTGAGGTATGACTGTTGATGGAGGTGTTTTCCCAGTTGTTCCACCCCGGAGGAGTCAGTCGAGTCAGTCGGTTAATGCATTGGATTGCGAGCATTGTCGTGAGATCTTTACTGGTTGGTCAAATACTGAGGTTCGTCGTCAAAATAATATGATTCGGCAGAAGTATGATGCCAAGGGGATGCGCGGTAGTTATATGGATCAGTGCAGTAGCCGCGGACATTTCATTATTGACTGGTATTCAAGAGTTCGCCGTTTTGACAATATTCGCACTTCTGATCCTTCCCGTGATTTGCCAATTCCACTCTTCCTTTTCGCAGACCCTTTTTGGCAATCAAGGTTCTTCGTGGAGTCTAATCTTCAGGCCCATTTGGAGCTTCCTTTCGATCTTCAGGAAACTTTTCACGCTGCACATGTCAAGTGGTAGGCGGATGTTAATTTCGACTCTTCTCGGCGTTCGTTATTATGAAGGCAGGTACAATGTAGTCTTGAACTCAGATTTATTCAAGAAGCGGTTGGGCTTAGCCGTTATAAATTATTTGAAAACTTATATTTGTTAATTGCATTAATATGTATCAATATTGTAATGCCTTTATAAAATATTATGGTGATGGTAAAAAGAAAAAAAAACTCCACTTGGAATGCTGCCTTGAGACTTGTGCTGACTTGTCAATAACCAAAGCATTCCATTATCTTCTTTCCTGTTTCTTCTTCTGTATCAGGTTTACTTACTTGATATATTATAGTTGAATGAATTAAATGTGGATCGCATACTGTTCTGCATGTTCTTAAGTGTGCACTTCATGGGAATGTGTGCACTACTTACATAGTGATGTTTTTGTCCTCTTCAATAGATTTTGAGTGTTTTGATTTTGTGTGCACAACTTGTATCAAGATGTGTGCACTACTTACTTTGTGTATTTGTCCGTTTCATAGGATTTCCTGTGTTTTGGATCTTGAGTGCACAACTTATACGAGGATGTGTGCACTACTTACTTCGTTTTTATCCGTGTAATACATTTCTTAGGCGTGTCAATTTTGTTTCCTTGGCATGTTATCGATAGGCGGGTAATTTTGTTTTTTGAGGCGTGCGATAAAATGTATGCCTTTTTTAAGTCGGATAATCAGTTTGCCAGCCACACTCTTATGGTCCAAGACTCAACAATCTTCTTGTAGGCCCCATAAAGCCCTGACGAGGCTTTTCCTGCCGGAGATGCCAGCACGATACTTCTTTATCGATTTTATGACAAATGACACCGCAAACTCCTCTTTCCGATTAGGAACATGATATGCGGAACCATTTGGGTTCATACCGCCAATGACACTGCAAACGCCTCTTTTCCAATTTGAACTACTTGCGAGACTCATTAAAAAGGCCTCTTTTCTGACTTGGACTATTTGCGGAACTATTTGCAATTTAGTGACAAATGACTTTGAGAACGCCTCTTCTCCAATTTGTACTTATTGCGGGACCAATTACAAATTTGTGGTAAGTGATACTGCACAAGTCACTTTTATGATCTAGCTATTGGCGAGACTCTTTGCAATTTGACACCTAACACTGCAAACGTCTCTCTTTTAAGCTGGACTATTTACGGGATTATTAGCGGGACCATTTAATGAATTTGTAGTAAAGGACACCGCAGACAGACGCCTCTCTTCTAATTTAGACTTTTCGAGGGACTATTTGCAATTTGGTGACAAATGAAAGCGCAAATGCCTCTTTTCCAATCTGGACTATTTGCAAATTTGTGACAAATGACACGACAAACGCTTTTTTTTTTCTCCAATTTGGACTACTAACGGGATAATTTGCAATTCACTGGCAAATGACACCGCAAACGCCTCTTTTCCTATTTGGACTATTTGCGGGACTATTAGCGGGACCATTTAATAAATTGGTGGTAAAGGCCACCGCAGACGCCTCTTTTCCGATTTATACTATTTGCGGCACTATCTGCAATATCGTGAATACCGCAAATGCCTCTCTTCCAATTTGGACTATTCGCAGAATTATGTGCGGTTTTGTGGCAAATGACCCCGCAAACGACTTTTTTCCAATCTGGACTATTTGTAGGATCATTTACAATATAGTGGCAAATGATATCGCAAACGCCCCTTTTCCAATTTAGACTACTGTTTAAGTTATTAGATACGGATTAGCTAACCAACATGATGAAAACTTCTATGAGATATTGTAGACTCTGTAATAAAACAACTAAACATTCAATTACAGAGGAAGACATTAAATCCACTCTAAAAAAAGAACTTAGAACATGTACTCAATGTAAAATCACTCTCTGTAGGGTGATAAGTACCAAAGATAAAATCGCACTTGTCTGTTATAAATGTAAAGAAGAAACCTGGCACTTCAAAGAAAAATGGCATACTCAGTGTACAATATGTGGGGATTTTAGGAAAATAGGATTCTAAATATTATTAGATTAATTTAAATCATTTTTATTAGGCCTATATATGATGACTCTTACCAGTAGTCATGATTTTAACTCAAGAAAGTGATGAGTAGGTATCAATTTTTTATTCTATTCCAACGTGTGTTTTTTGCACACGCTGGGTGATCTTTCTTCTGACGGTGACTTTAGGCTCAACAAAACGCTCGTTTTACGGAAAAAGGTACGAAGTGTGGAATGATTGTATGATTGTCTCACTATACAAAACTTTGCCTACAAAAAGTAGGAAGGTACATAAAATTCTGCTTGATAAACCTGGAACCCCATTTGCTAGCGGTTGAGAGGGTAGCATAGCAGCTGTACCCGGTAAATTTATAAATAATTTCATTCTATTTTTTTATGACTGTCTGTCTCGTACGTTCGTATTCAATAAAATTACCTATATTTAAAATAAAATTTAGAGAATTTGTTTACGGGCTAATCTTGGAAGAAAAACGTCGAAAAATAAGAAAAAAAAGTTCCTCGAGTCTAGTCTTCGAAATAATCATGAGCGAGATAAAATGAAGTTATCAGATTTACTGAGATTGAGCAGCTATCTGAGCTCTGAAAATATCTAGGAATTTAAACTGCGTCGTTCAATCATTCAGTGAATGCTATGTAACCCTGTATATTTTCTCGTCGTTTGAAGAAACCATTTTTAAAATGGTTCGTTGGAAGTTGATATTTATAATCCTCATACTTTCTTTTGGTAAGTCTTCCCTTTATACCATTGACAAAGCTACATGATGTCAGCTATTCCATGGCAACAATAATTTTTACAGTTGCTAACTCAAATCAAAGCACGGAATCTGACGGCGAAACTCCACACATTACAGCATCATCCGAATCGACAACCACGACTACGACTGTAGCTGCTCGCACTTTACCATTACCCACACCATCGGGAGAATCGACGACTACTGTTGTACTCAACTATGAATGTTTACCAAAGTCAGGTGATACATTCCAGAAAATTCGGGATGGTCGAAAAATCTTCGTTGATAAGAGTAGGTTTTTGGAGTACATTTTAGATGGAAGCACGACGTACTACTTCATGACGAGACCCAGACAATTCGGTAAATCAATGTTTCTGGGCATGATCGCCAGTTTTTTTGCGGGTGAGAAGTATCGTTTTGAAAATTTAACCGTAAGCGATCGTGGTAATTCGGAGGTACGACGCGGCGATTGGGTTCCGTATCCGGTAATCCAGCTGGATTTCACCGAGTTAACACTGAGAGATTGTTTTTCCTTAAAACAATTCGCCAAGCAATTCACTGGTCGTCTTCTAGACATTGCGGAAGGTTTTAATTTGACGTACTCGAGAAGTAATTTTCGCCTCGTAAAAATGATTGAAGATCTGAGAAGGATGCCGAAATTTGAGAATCGTCGTGTCATCATTTTGATCGACGAGTACGACCACCCGATTCTGTATTTTCTGAGAGAAGATGATAAAAAGTTAGCCGAGGCTATTAAGCGCTATCTGAACGCCTTCTTTGCAGAAATAAAAGCTAGGGGAGACGATTTGAAATTAGTTTTCGTAACTGGCGTGTCCAGATTGCCTTCACAAAATGTAGGGTTCGGCGTCAATATTTTCACAGACATAACCCGCGACAAAAGATTTTATGATGCCATGGGTATACGGAAGTCAGAACTCAATCAACGTGATTTAAAGCCTTTTCTGAATGGAGTTGGTAAATGTCAAGGTCTAATGATGGATGAAAAAGAATGTGAAGAGATGGTTAGAAAACAGCTAGAAACTTTGCCGAAAGGTCAGGATGATGAAAAATTGTTGAAAGAACAATGTCGACAGAAGGTAAAAGAAGACAGACGCATGCTGTTGACCAGTTTATATGACTGGTATAATGGCTATTCATTTGTACCGAAGATGGCCAGTGCAAAGATGTTGAATCCATATTCGGTGTTCGAATGTTTCCGAAAAGGGGAACTAGCGTCAACGTGGATGTACGATGAGGGTCTTGCAGAAGTGGTGGAAAGAATGGTCAATGAGAATTTGCCGTGGGATTACTATGAAAATTATACAACGACTGGACGTGAAATTTTTGGCACCTTCGATATGTTGAAGGATACGCTTCCCTTACCCGTTGAAATGTTTTCCCAAGGTTTCTTAACGATTCAAAGTTATGATGAAGCCACTGATGAGCTCATTCTAAACTATCCGAATAGAGATATAAGAAACGCTCTAGAGACGAGAAGACAAAGAATGGATGACAAAAACTTCACGGCAAATTATGCGAAGCGGTATCCCGTAAATGAAAATTTCCGATTGCTGCAAGCATTTACTGAAGGTGACATGAATAAAGTCGTAGAAAATATAAACCATCATTTTTTTAGTATTGATGTCCCACTCCACGACGTGAATGAAGATGCCCTAACAGTGATGTTAATATATTATCTCAAGATGAATCGGGTTGGTGTTAAAGGTACCTTCTACATGAAAAATATTCGGGAAGATGCGGGAGATCTGGACCTCCAAACTACAGGACTGAACATCAACTATCTAATTGAAATCAAACGCACTGGTGATGGTGACATGGACGCGATCCGAAAATTTTCGAGTTATGTAAACCTGAAATCTTTTCGAGACGGTATCGACAACCAAGGTAAAATGTTTCTGCTGGGACTGACATTTAATCGATGTAAAGGTCAAGAGCGCAAAGTTCAAATCGTTAGTTGGGTTCTACTTCCGTACGAATATACGTCATTAAATGATGCCAATCCTACGAAGAATTTGAAGTTTGATCGGCTGGAATGTTCGAATCCCGCGGTGAAAAATCTTGTTGCGAAGGAGATGAAGAACTTGTTGAACTAAATTGATTTATTACCTATTATGTTGCGATATTTTGTATCTTTTTAATCGGCTTACGTACAACGATAAAAATGATTAATATAGTAGGAAATGTTCGTGTAATCTATAATCGACCTGTTAATACGTTGGTACGTATATTCTGGTACATGTAAGTAATTAAATTTTTAATTTCAGTTAGGAAAAGACTGACGGCGTGCCAGATTTTTGTTTGGAGTACTGGATATGCAGGTGTTATCTGATGCGATAAACAAATATAGCTAAGTTCCTCGAGAAACTTTGAGAATTTACCAGGCAAAAGGCGCTACCTGTTTCCCCTCTTCCGTCTTTTCAATTTCTCCCTCGTAAAATATGTATGCTCGCCTCGGACACGACCTCGACACTCTAGGTTAAACTTATTTCAGCTCGAAAGGTGCACGTAATTATTACTGCTCTATAATCATCCGCCACGAGAATCACTATTGTGTCCTTTAGTGAAATACTCAATATCCAGACTACATGGAGAGAACTTGACTTCTAAACACAAGATGCTAAATATTTCCCTCCTTAGATACAGTGGCAGATGAATGCCAATCTCAAGTACCTATGTGAGACGGGGTTTTTAGCCAGTGCGTCTCAGCTCAGTGGATATGATCTCCACTCTCATTCCTTGAATCCGCGAGCAACGACAAATCAAGAGTCTTTGCTTTGCGTATAGGCTTTCAATTTACAAGCTTCTCAATTCACAATGAGGTACACGAATTATAACAACTTAATTAAACGACAATTCAACAAAGTCACCGAGCTGCAGATCCGACACAATCATTTCGTACTCAGCTAGTTGTTCTTTTCAGACACCTACCCTGGAAAAAATGATATGTCCTTAGTGACTCAGTCAAATAAAGTCTAAAATGAGCTAAATACTGGTAATAAATTTTGTCTGAACACCCGTTGAAAAATCACAGGTAAAGAATTTACCTTATTTATCGTAATTCGGAGAATAAATTTTGGGGTAATATTTTATGTCAAATTTTAGGAGTAAAATTTTGATGAAAATAATATCAATTTGGACAAATTTGACAGTGTCCTGAAAATGTCCTAGACCTGTCCTTTGTACTGGGACTTAGTAGGATGTGTCACACAAGGTTATAGACGGGTGCTCCATAATCTAGCCGCGAGCGTATAAGACTCTTGTAAGGATGAAGAAGTTTTCTGTTGCAGCCTTTGGGAGGGTGAGAGATAAATTTCAGTATATTTAAGGCACGAATGCATTTAGCTTGGAGAGTTTTGATATGATGAGTTCAGGTGAGTTTTTGATCAAAATGTAAACCTAGGAGTTTGGCAGAGTTACGCGAGGGGATTTGAAAATTTTGTAGGGAAAGGGAGGAATGGGATTTCTTTTTTTGAAGATAACGAAGTAAGTTTTTGATGCTGAGAAACGGAAACCATTTGTGGTTGTCCATGTAGTAATGGCATCAAGAGCTCTTGGAGGAGTCTGTGGGCTCTAAGGTTGTTTTGATTGTCCGCCCAAAAACTCTACACATATGTATTTGCGGAACTATTTACAATTTCACGCAAATGACACTGCAAACACCTCTTCTCTGATTTCGATTATTTGCAAGATCATTTGGGCTGTTACTGAGAATGACGTTGCAAACGCCTCTTTTCTGATTTGTACTATTGGCCAGTGTCGTGCTGGCTCACATAATTTTAAGCCGGGTATAACCAGCTCGTCAGGCGCCTCAAACTCTTACGACCAAACTTTCAAGAATTTTCTCGCGGGCCTTCTCTTCGACCGTCCGGCTCGGCCAGCAGGACATTGCGTAGGGCGAATGGGTTTTGGGCATGGAGAATTGATTAAAGATTGAAATCCCGAAGAGTTTAAATTCTTCTGAGCTCCCTCCAGTCATATACAACCCGATAATCTAAATTTTTTACGCGCAACTGCTTCGATAGTTGAAAGAAATTCATCTTCTTGGATGGTTGAGATTTCTCCAAGTCCCCCTTCCATCATATATAGCCCCAAATTCCAAAATATTCCTAGTCCAACTTCTCTATTAGGGTGGGTCAGTTTTTATCAGACGGCGAGACGCCAATATTTTCAAAATGACACCCCCCCTTCTCTTTTGAACATAATATACTCGTGTGTAGGTCGCAGGGGTGGATTTACGCGGGGACAAAAAAACGCCCCCCCCCCAAAAAAAAAAAAAAAAAATGAAATCGTCTAATTTGAACATATTTTCTGAGCAGAGGGAGGAAAACAATTTTTGAACAGTGGAATATCCCCCCCCCCCTCTCCAAATGTACCCGTAAAGGTCAATTTACGATCGAAAAGCAATTTTTATCAAGATAATCCGACAATCTAATCGTCAAGAGGCCGCTTCCCATCAGAATTCTCCCTGCGTCTTGTTTTTCTACAAATCTTTGTTAAACCTAAAAGTGTTATCTTTTGCAACATTGATTATTAGAGATACACTTACTCCGCGTTTTATTGAATATTTCTCTCGAACTAATTTTTTCAACGCGTAAAGTCATCATTAGTTGAATTGCTAATGGTAATACCTGCGATCGATGACTTATGAATACGCAAAAAAACCATGTTGACATCGACATATGTTTAAATTTCAATTTCAATTTGAATAAGCGATAACACTACTATGAAGTTGATAATATTCAATCAGTTAGTTTTTTGTTCCCTCGAAAAATTCTTGAAATGCAAATATTATGGATCGGATCAAAACAAAAATGGGAGACACTCTTTTACGAAACGTTTCAAAATAATAAATATGAAATTTTACAGACACCAAAAAATAGAACGAGCCATCTTTAGAATTTCTGCAGTGGTGTTGTGATCACAATTCTTCATTGGTGAAAAGTTTTTCATACGGTATAGTTTTTGTATAATTCAAAGCTTTTGGTCCCCTCTTCAAGAGCTGAATTACAACTTTACAACAACTTGCATTTCCCCTCGGGCTAAGAAAGTTTTTTTCTTCCTAAAATGGTTCGACGGGTGAAATCAAAATTCGTCTCGATTATGTTCTTTTTTTTGGTGAGAATTTATATGAATAAATCGAATAATATCATTTGAGTTGATTTTGTATCCCTCATTTGTATATGAAAAAGGGGAAAAATCGATCTCCCATAACTCTGTTATTTAATGTGCTTCTCACTATGATTACAGATAACAACCGTTGAACCTTCTCGCCCCTTCTCACAATCGTCAAGTGAAATAAATTCAATAAGAAGAAATAAAACAAAATTTGAGGACAATCTAGAGAATAATTCTGATCTGGAATCAATGATCCAAAGTAAAGATTCTTCATCGAGTCAAGACGGGTTGGTATTCAAGAATTTGCCAAACTCTTCCTCCTATGATGATAATCTTCGTTCGATCAGTGACGGAAACAATGCTGTTCGATGCTTCGGGAGAGGTTTTTGGAGGGGTGGCTTTCGGGGTCGTCGAATACGCGGAAGAGGTTATTGGGGCGGCCTAGGTTCGAGAAACGGAAACTTCTATGGGTGGGGACGAAGATTTTGGAGGAAGTGATAGGGTCTTTCAATTATTAATTTTTTTATCTGTTCAATCAAAAAATAGATATAGCAGGGGATTTACTCTGCTTCATGGTAAAAAATGATTCTCTTAGTTTTTCATTCCCTGCTGACAAATATTTTATTCCTTAACAGATTGTCAGTAACATAAAATAATAGTAATAATCCAATAGAAGATGTCTAGTACCTTAAATTATAGTGTACAATAAGTACAAAACTAATGTCATTTTACAGTGGCAGTCTTAATAAAGAAAATAACGATGGTACAATTTCTGATTATTGAGGCAACCGACATGAGGTTCCGGAGATGCTTACAGTCAATTTCAAAAGTTTTGTTTGAGAGCCAGCCCAGAAAGAACTAACCATTACCAAATTATCATTCAAACGTGGATCTGGAGGCTCATTTCTTCAGAGAGGGGGTGAATGTTGGAAAAAAATGCACTTCTTTATTACCCTAGAAAAATCAAGAATACCATCAGCAATGCTTTCACGAGTCTAATTTGGTCTACTAATGATCTAGAATAAAATATCAGAAGAACACCACGACGAGAGCAATAACTATAGGCGGACCATTGATATTGATATACGTCTCAAGGCTAGAGGGCATTCTAGAAATGCGCGTAAAAAATACCGATGATGTCATGACCTGAAGAGTGACTTTGACCGACTTTAGAAATGTGAAAAATTTCAAGCTTCTTCTTCTAAGTACGTATGCTAGTCTGGTTATAAGTTTTGACATGGTTATGTCTTAAGGCAGAACTTATAAGCTAGCCAATTATAAATCAGCCTACTTCTAGGCTAGGCGTCAATACCATGAACTAATTTATATTACCCGCAACCTGTTTCAATATTCTCTTAAAACTCCTTTTTCTGTGATTTACGAGATTATTGTATTAGCAGAAGACAAAGAAGACCTTCTCTTTCTTTGCGGATCAAAGACACATTCATGATTCAAAGTTTTGCAGGAACTCTGGAAGGGAAAATTTCTGGGAAACTTTTTGATGGGAAATGGATCGTATGCCTTACAGGTACATATTTGGGGTAGAAGAATGACGTAATAAAGAAGAGAGAGCAGCAATTGACGCAGGATTCTGCGTTGAAAGAGTGTAGAAGCCAGCGCGGCGGTCATCTCAGCTCTTATAAGAATCTAAGGACAATTGGTGGAAAATTACGTTAGTAAAGTGCCGTGAACAAGGGAAAGAGACACCGAGGAGGGTGACTCAAACGGAAGTATAAGAGAAACGAGAAGTAACAACTTTGGAACCGATACAGGGCACTTTGCAGACGAGAGAGAGTATCTTAGGGAGGATATGGGTACGCTATTAATCATTTAATTGGTTTTCTATAGTTTTATTCTTGAATTGGGGAGAGAGGAAGTCGTGAGAGATATTTTCTTCTATTTTCTGATTTTTTTAGTGGAAAACAATCTTTTTTGTTGCGGGATGTTCCCAGGAAATTTTCGCGAGCACATCCGACTTCGATGACGTCATCAACCTGTAAGTTAGTTTAGGACTTGGAAAATGTTGACTATCTCGAGCTATGTATGTTGATATAAGGAGAGCTTGAAAAAAAATTACACTCTCGAGCTATATAACTATGATGATGGAACGAGCGCGAGCCCGTCCGTGTTTGACTTTGAACCGGGGGAAATTGGAAAATTTCAACTCTGAAGCTATCCGACTTTTGTAACGTCGTCATTTCCAATGAAATGTCCAGAGCAGTCAAACTTTTTTGCTCAGGGCACCCTTCACTAGCAATCGGTAACTTCACCATGCGTCCACTGCTCATACCTGAGCACTTGGTGATTCAATTCCCACCACCATATTCACCGCCAGTCTTCGCGGTCCTCGGCGTTCCAAACCACTTGCTACAGATCTCTTCCACCCGGTCCAACCATTTCTTCGGCGAACGGCCACAGGACCCAGTGCCTTCCTCTTGTCCCTGGACGACCAGAGGATCAAACCACAAATGTTCCAGGTAGCAATTCTGTGAACGAATTGATATAACGGTTCCAACCATTGCTACTCTCTCTGGAGGTCGGATACCGTACTTCAATTTGATTATTTCTTATGATTTCCGAAAAATCTCGCGGCACTCCAAGAACTTTTGCAGCATTCAGGGGTACCGCGAAACCGAGTTGAAGAACGGCTAATCCAGAGACGTGAAATATTTTCGCCAATCGAGCTGCACTTACAAATAAGAAGGAACTTGAGAGCAGGATTCGTCAATGACGTCATCAACTTGAGAATACAAATCGACATTCAGACTCACACGGCTAAAGCAGCTCTTACAGCCACTTTCTTTCTTGAAGGATAAACTCACTTCCTTCAAGCCTCGCGTTCTTCTTCTATCAAGACTTTACAAAACAATATCATTAGGTTTTGTACATCTCAGGGACCTGCTACATCTACTAAAGAGATCAAAAATAAGATAAGCTGTTTTTGTCGAGGCTGAGATGCTTGCGGGGGTCGGAAATTTGTGAGACGCTTTCCTGCAAGACTTATTTCGCGAGACGTATGACGTCATCCATTATTGACCTAATTTAGGGACTTGGAAAAATGTGGACCTTCGCTACTTTGTGACTTGTATCCTGAGTATAGGCCCAACATATCACAGTATACTAGGCTTCATTATACTAGCCCTAACATATTCACCGAATATCTCTTGACGCCAATAATAAAGAACAATTACAAAAACTGAGCTTTATTACTGGTACCGCAAGTTCAACGCTTCTAAATACCGTTAGACTGTAACACAATCGCGTTAAAGAACGAGAACACGTTAACTATCGCTTTAAGATTACAACTGAATCGCTCTTGCGGGTAGCTGCCGGCTATTTATAGTCTCACCCTTAATTCCGGATTCTTCGAGATTTCTTCTAGAACGGCAAACAGGTTATGCAAGAGCCTTTACAATCAATCAGGCATGTTCCAGATTGTTCACGAGTATTTGGCGAAGTAGTTAAGTAATTGTGTCTGCTATTATTAAAAGTTTAGCGGTATGTGCAAGCTTGGTGCTTGCGGTTTCAATGCAGAACGCCACACTTCTCCCTCCTCAATTTTAAAACGTCCCGTTCAAACGCCGGACTCTACAGAGCTAGCCTATTTTGGTGGACCACTTTAAACTTTCTGTCCTGTTGGATGCGATAAATGACATCATTGATTCTCTTCACGACTGTCCAAGGTCCTTCCCATTTGCACAGTAATTTTGGGTTCTTCCCTTTCTTTCTCTGTGGGTTGTAGAACCACACCTTATCCTGAGGTTTGAACTTGGTTTCATTCGCACAGATGTCATAGCGTGCCTTCATCCGGTCGCTAGCAACTTCTAAATTTTATGTATCTGCTTAAGTCGGTTCTTCAGTTCTTGCATAAAGACCTTAACTTCTTGAGATGGCTGTGGAGGGGTACCCAGCTCTAAATCACACGGCAATCAAAGTTCTCTTCCAAAAATGATTTTTGTAGGTGTTTCCTTGGTGCTCTCATGGATTGAAGACCAACAGGCTAGCAGGAACAATGGAAGTAGCTTGTCCCAATTTCGCTGGTCACTATCAATTACTTTGGATAGGAATTGGTCCATTGTTTTGTTGAATCTCTCGACCATACCATCAGATTCTGGGTGGAGTGGTGTTGTACAAGTTTTCCTCAATCCCATCAGCTTAGCCACTTCTCCAAATACCTGGGGTTCAAAGTTTCTTCCCTGGTCTCAGTGTAACTCCAGAGGTACTCCAAACCTTGAAATCCAGTTTTCCATGAGCGCTGTTGCAACAGTGACGGGCTTCATAATTTGCCAGTGGGTAAGCATCCATCCATTTGCTGAAATAATCTCCCACCAGTAGAATATAACGATTACCTTGGTCAGTTTCTGGAAATGGTCCTGAGGTATCTGCCGCAATCCGTTCAAAAGGGTATCCCACATTATAGATTTGCACCTTAGCTCGGTCCCCTAGTATTGGGCCCCTTACTGGCATTATATGTTCTGCAACATTGAGTCCAATCCTCTACATCACTTCTACAGGCTGGCCAGTAAGACCGTTCCCGAATCTTGGCCAATGTTTTTGTTATTCCAAGATGACTACCAGATGCATCATTATGAACACTCTTCAAGACATCTGGTACAAGTGCTTCAGGTATCAGTAGTTGGCGCCGGTGTGATCTGCCATCTGTTGTTTCCCAGATCCGGTAATCGATTCCATTTTCTACTTGAAGTCAGTCCCATTGTGATCATAAAATCTTTAAATTTACTGACTGTGAGCTGATATCCTGCTAGACTGGTCGTTCACCTTTCTCCTTCCAGGCTATGATGACTGAAATATCTTTATCCTATTGTTGAGCATTTCTCATATCCACATTGGAACTTAGTTGTATGGATTTGACAGAGACTTCCTTCTCTTCATTGACTATAGTGCTTAGTTCTTCTTCAACTTTGGTCTGGAGGAGACGATCCTTGGCTTCCAACTCATAAAGCGGCATATCTCCACGGGACCTCTTAAAAGGTCATGCTTCAGATCAATAATCAACCCATACTTTCGCATTAAATCCAGGCCCAGAATACAGTCATCCTCGATATCAGCAAGGATGAATTTTCCAGTTATTACCATTGAGGAAATCTTGATAGATAGCTGGATAGTGCCCTTGGTCCAAGCTTGTTCACCCATGGCAGTCCTGAGGCGGTACTTTTTTCTCCAATTAATGGACAGGCCTGGGATGTCCTTGACCAATTGTATCTTAATAACTGAACCAGTAGCAGCACAAACCACGCATATGTCTATATTGCATCCAAAGCCATCATTCCATCCCGATACATAGACGTTCTCACTCAAAGTGCGCATTTTGGAAATTCTTATTTCTTGGGCCCTTCTGCTTGGCCTTGGAGTTGGTTGGCCCCTGGCAACTCCAGGTTGGAGTTTTCCACCTTCTTTTTGCAGAGATTTCCACTTGGGGCAATTGGGCTTGATGTGACTCTCTTCATCACAGTGGTAGCATCAACGTTTGTCTCCAGTTGGTCCGACCTTTGTTTGCTTGAAAACTGTGGAACCTTGTCTTCGGGACGCCTTTCTTGCAGCTTCTACTTCCAGGGCAAAGGATAATGCTTCTTTCGAGGTTTTGCAACATGCCATGCTAACTTGACTTGGAAACTCCCAGTCAAATATTCCATCAATGAATGCCTCAAGCGCAGTTTGTTCAATGGCTGATACGGTAGAGCTTGTTGAGTTAATTTTAGGATTTCGCTTGAAAATGCTTGAAGACTTTCTCCATGGTTCTATCAACGGCTTTTCAGTTCTCTTCTTCTGATGGGAGCCAAGTGGGCTCGACCAAAGCGTTGCTCAAAGACTTCAATTAATTTTTGATAGTCTTCTTTGTCTTCTTCAACAATATTGGACAACAACTGCAGGGCGGCTCCTCTTAAGCTGACAATCAAATTACCAGCTTTGGCTTCGTCATCCCATCTATTTCGTCGAGCCGCTATTTCAAATTGCAATTTATACAATTCCCAAGAGATCTTGCCATCAAATGTTGGTATTTTGACTTTGGTCTTTGATGGTTCTGTAACTGGTATGTTTCCTTTATTAGATCCAGAACTGAAAAAAGCAACGCCTGGCGGATCCACAACCATGCTTACTGTTCGATTTCCTTCCAGTCTCTGAAGTCGTTCCTCTATAATTTTCCATTGTTGCCCAAACTCCTCGACCTGATGTTGGATTGGTTCAATTTGGCGTTTAACCTCAACATCGACAGTCTCCCTTAGCCCATCAAAGATTTCTGCCTTGTTTTGTTCGAGTTTCTCCTCAATTGCATTCTTGTTCTATTAGGGTTTTGGGTCCATCATAGTAAACCCAGCCTTCAAATCTTTAGCCATTGTATCTGTCAACATTTGCAGCATTGCACTCAAATCTATAGCTGGAGACTGCTTTGTTGGCGTACCGGTCTCAAGGTTTCCAGTAGCCTCGTCAACCTCAAATTCAAAATCGGCCATATCCAAACCCGAGTCTTTGAATGCTTTTTCCAGACGATCGGCTAATTCATCTTTGGTTCCGCTAACAGAGAGACCACGATTCCGGAGTTCCTCACGGAGTTGATTCCAAGTAAGTTCATGAAACTTCTTCTTTACCATCTTGAATTACCACAAGGTTTCATACAGAGTAGGCTTACGCAATCCCACTTCTGACACCAGTTGTGACGTTCTACCAGTCACCAAATATCTCTTGACGCCAATAATAAAGAACAATTACAAAAACCGTGCTTTATTACTGGTACCGCAAGTACAACGCTTCTAAACACCGTTAGACTGTAACACAATCGCGTTAACCAAAACGGAGAAATTTTTTGCGGAGCAGGACCCTTCCCCAGGGGATCCGCACCTGTGTGAAATGAGAAACAGGAGAGATACTCCGCAAACTGAGACTGTACTGTGAATAATTCAGCTGAAAGGGTAAGATAAGAGAGAAAAAAAGAATGGCAAAAATTCAGAATAAACACTTTGGTCATCCTGAACCCTTTCTCTTAATTACAGTATTTCCGACAATTTTAAACATTATCTTCCAAGATCAAAAAAATTTGAGATTCTCAGAATGGGTCGTATCGCTTCACAATAATTTTCAATCTTACCTACTCCATGTTGACCGATCAGTTCACTTTTATACCCTAGAAGACTCTAAACAATCATTAAAATTTAAAACTAGATAAATTTTCATCAAATTACTGCATCATTTCGTAAATTTCGTATACTTCCATGAAATTTATTTGCCCCGACGATGACGAATAAAATTACAATACATTTCATGGAATCCCTATATATTTTTACATGTACTTTTCCTACAGTAATTTTGTAGACAAGCGACGATCAATTTTGGGATATTTGTACTCGAACTTGAATTATTTGTCTGTATTATCTGCAGAACCAAAGCTGGAATCGAAGGCAAATGTACATGAAAATTAAAATTGGCGTTTCTGGGAACTTCAATTAGTGATACTTATGAAATAAATCTGTTGGCTTTCATTCTCCATCAGTATAACTAAGTCAATTAGTTCTCGGTATATAATGAATTATTAATTTTAAAACTAATTATTTCACAGTTGCTGTAAGTATAAAAAACTGAGCGAAATTTTTAATCCCAAAGAGAACGCAGGTACTGCGTTCTATCAAATTGTTAGTGCGTGTATTCTTCTTTATTCGAGCGAGACGAATTCGTGATGGCGCGCGAATTTGCGATTTCAATTCTCACTTTTTCCATCATACAGGTGAGCAATACACTTCGGATTCATTTGTCAAGAGAAAAACTGTGAGACAATCGATTCTCCGAGGATTGGCTCAACGTACATGAAACGATTATACAAGAGTGTGACTTCGAAATTTTTTCTTTTCTAGATAGTTCATCCTTGTATAATAATAATCTGATTTTCTGATTTCAGATAACACTCTGTACTATCAACATTGAGCCTCCTCGACAAGGACGTCGGAATCAAACTCCTGAGTCGCAGCCTCAGTCTGAGGACACGTTCAATTCCAACGCAGTTAATGGCAATCCGTTAATGAGTTTCGACGTTGGAACATTGAAAAATCAACTAACTTCACTTCCAGCAACACAATTAAGAGAGCTTGCTGATCTTTTCTCTCCAAATGGAGCTCTTGGCTCAATGCTGAACGTCAATAATAATAATAATAATGCCGATAATGTGGACGAAGACGACAATTTACAAAACTCAATGAATAATAAAAGACACGATAGACGTAATGATAGAAGAAACGCAAGAAGGAGACCTCGAAGGAGAAGAGGCGATTGTCGCAGACATGACAATTTCGATGATGATACAGGTTTTGGAATGAGTAGAGGTGGTGGAGGTGGTGGAAACGGCGCGTTTAATGGAGGTGGCGGAGGCGGTGGAAATGGCGCGTTTAATGGAGGAGGCGGAGGTGGTCGAGGTGGTGGAGGCGGAGGAGGAGGTCGAGGTGGTTTTGGTTACGGTTCAGGTATGGGATATGGATCAGGTAATGGCATGGGAATGGGTGAAGGTTTCGGTTACGGTGATGGCGGAGGTCAAGGTTACGGAGCAGGAATGGGTGCAGCTGGCGGCGATGGACAACCAGGTCGGGGTTACGGAGCAGGAACCGGAGTAGGTTACGGTGCGGCACCTGGACGCGTAAGCGGGGGTAAAGGAGGCGCCGGTGGAAGCATTCTAGGTTATGGATCTGGAGCGGGATACGCGAACAGACAACCCTACGATTACGATGAGTCCCCTCCTTCTTCCGGTATTAGCGGTACCCAAGGTGCGATGATCGGAGGAGGATCAGAAATCTCCGGCGTGAAGATCAACTCGTTCGCGAGACCTGCGGCAAACAGAACTCCTTCCAGAATGGCCAACGGACCTAACCGCGGCAGATACGCGTTTCCCGCACAAAGCGAAGACCAAGGAATTTTAGGGTATTAATTTCGATGAAGAAATGCTTGTTGTAAATAATTGTTAAAAATTGCGTACAAATTAGAATTGTTTGAAAATAAAATTTGGTGAGGGTTGACGGAATAAATATATGAAAATTTGAACGATTTTTCACATGTTGTCAATAAATCCTACATTGTTTTGAATTTTTTTTAGTACTAATTCTCCCACCAGTTGATGATCATAGTTCTATACAAGACACATAGCTAAAGCTTGGAATGTTTTCAAACATTTTATTTCCTCATGTTATTGTTTTTAATAAGCCTCCCTCAAAAGGAGACCCAATTTACAATTGCCTCATTCTTAGGTATGCGAATTTGCACATTTAAAGTCGCATTTCCTGGTGAATATTTGTATCGACGTTCTCGCGACCACATCTAACATATTTAAATAGAAGATGAAAAAAAAAAACTATTCTTTTTAACCTATTTATAATTATTACAATTATGTAGAACACACCCACACGTGTCTGCACACATTCGAACGAGTTTTGTAAATTTATACCGAGAAAACTAATTGAATCCGAAAGTCAATAGGAATAATTACTGTACCGTTCGACATAACAACTGATATTTTTCAAAGTCGTTAAGGAAAATTAAGCGATGATGAATTTTAGAATTATGACTATCGTAAACTTGCACTTTTACATGGAATGTAAGTTGTACTTATTGTGTAGTACTTGAAAGAAGTGTGACAACCATCAAGTATTTCTGTTATAGCCTAGCTCTTTGTGCTCCTCCATTATTTTCCCCCTCTTCAACAACTTTTCCAATGAGAGTTAGCGTCGTCTATCTAACTGTATTGGTATTTACGCAGGTAAGATAATTACAATTAGTAAGTAATTCTTCTGCCAACGTTAAGATTCTAGCAAGTCATACTTCGAACACAAACTGAGCGCATCTTATCTTCGTTTTAAATTAGTCTCCTTTCCAGTAATCAAAATGTTGCGGATTTCAGAACAACAAAAAACGCACAAATTTCTGTCTGAATATTCTAGCCAGGGGAGGCGAGGGAGGCTCAGCTTTCCCGTTACTACTGAAAAACAGCCCCCCTCAAAACTGTATATGCCTCCTTTGAAGAAACGTTTTAACTACGGGCCTGATGTGTCCCCACTGAAGAAGAGCAAAAATTAGTGCGTTTCTTGTTGTCTCGTGATCTTCCTCTCCCCTCAAATAATATGCTCAGGGTGAAGAACAGTAGATTTTTTCTGAAATATTGAGCTTGTAAATAGAAAGTCGGAGCAATTAACAAATCATAAAATATTGGATGTAGCGCGATAAGAATGGCCAATAAGATGCAAAATTTTGAAAGAATCCTTAGAGCTGTGCACCATAAGCAGAATGAGAGTTTTACATCCAATCTTCTCCCGGGCACTGTAACGGAACAACGCAAACGTGAGTTACGTATGTTCAATATCGCATATAGGCACTGTTCTGTCACAGTGCCCGGGAGAAAATTGGATGTAAAGCTCTCATTCTGCTCAAAGCGTACCACAATTTTGACGTCACAAGAAAAATGCATCAATTTTAAAGGATGACTACTCTTTTCCTGCTACACTCTTCGGTAAGGATCGTGTAAATTTACAAATTGCAACAAAATGAAAGATGAAAAGTATCGAACTTCTTTTTGAGGGCAATTCTAGCGCTGGCCAGTCTCCTAGACTAGAGTAGAAAAGAAATAAGTCCACAAAAAAATATTTCAATAAAAAGTGGACCTTCATTGACGAGGAATGAAGTGCACGCCCAATTTAATTATATTTCGAGCAATGAAATTTCTCAAGTATCATAGATAGATCAGTATCAAAACAGACTACGTAGCTATATAACGATATTTCTGATCTCCCACAGGTCATCTTGATTGTGACACCGCAAAATGAAAACTCACACCGAAAACACAGACAAAGCACCACTGAGGCTACAACGCATCACGAAGAGAAACCAACCTCTCACAGCGAAACGATGAGCTTTCCTGGACAGAACTCGCAAACTGCTGGAAGCTGGCAATGGGTACCAACTTCTCAACCAAATTATCCGTACATGTTTCCGCAGCCGTCGGTATCGCCAACCATGATACCGATGTACTCGATTGTTCCGATACCGATGTGGGTACCGCCACCTACTTATCCTCCTTACACCCCTCCACTACCTCAAATTCCATCGACAAGAATACACCATGACCACGAGTCGAACAATAACGATAGAAAACAAAAGTCCAGAGATACCCACCACAGAAACACCAAGGGTAAAAATTCTCATCGTGACGCTAAAATTAATGAACCTTCGCATTCGAAGTCCAAGAGTACAAATTCGACAGTGAATTTGAACGATAAAAATCACAATTTGAATTCTTCGACAAAAAGTAATGCTATTGTATCAGAATCGCGACAAAGTCTAAATAAAAAGCAAGGTTCGAATAATTCAACTTTAAAGCAACAGAAACCGCCTACGGTGGATAGTTTTGGAATTTAAACTGTTTTAAGAAGAAACCTGATCTGTTTGATATAGGTAGGCCTGATGATCTAGAATTGTTATTGTATCATTCATTAAGAAATACATTTTTAAATCAATAAACATATTCTGTCCGGACAAAGAGAAATGTCTACTGCAGAGTTTTCAGTGTATGAGGTTTCAATTCAGTCTTTTAATATTGTTGTCTCAGACAATAGAGGAAATGTTACCAAAAAGCTAGCGGTGAGAGATCGACCACAGCCCTGAGGATCTGATTGAAGAGGGCGAATGTGCAAAAATTCTCATTGTGCTAGAGGAGACCATGTAAATTCACAAGAGTCTCTCTTCCGTCGTGACCTTGAGGTAAAAAATCAGCTTTACCCTTGGTTCAGATCACAGCTAGAGGAGCAGCAATTGGAAATTTTTGTTGTTCTAAACAATGGATGTGAATCTAGGGAGGTGTTGGAGAATTCATTTTCCTCGCCTACCAATATTCGATTGCTATCTTTGAGATCTACTGTGGCACAGCTCATTTCTTGGCTCAGTGTCAAGGGAGGTTTCCAGTAAATTCATAATATTCTACCGTCCATAGACCGATTCCCCGTGACGTCAACATCTTCGATTTTGATTGAATGCTTGTTCTCTGCTGCTGGCTTTGGGGCAGCCATTTTAGAATCCTATAAGAATACACAGGGAATGTTTCGATCATTCATTAGTATTCAAGAACAAGAAGTACGTTAGCAATAAAAGCTACATATTTGAATTCCAGAGAACTTCTAGATTCTAGATAGAGATCTGTAATACATTAGCAACATCTTGTTTTTGATTACCTGTATATGTGATCGAATTGTTCCCTGTGTATTCTTATGGAAATTGATGTCATGATTGACCCAATAATTGTAATATCGATTACAATAGTACTTTGACTCACCATCGCTCACCGTTATCAACACTGTGACGTCACCAAGGAATCAGTCTACAATCAGAATGTTTGGGCTCTTACCCTCTTTGATTTGAAGCGAGCCATATTTTGCAAAGAGTGTATAATGATCCAATCATACAACTACTTACAGATGAAGTACCTACGCGTTACAAACGCTTATATAAATTATTATTCAAACTTGAATCACCATCAAAGATCATTGTGCATCATCTAGCACAATTATCAGTCATCAACATATGCAGGTCATCAGTTCTTTATTTCTCTCTATCTGAATACTTGGGAACTCATACTCTGTTTTCTGATTTCATATTTATGAAATAATCTTTTGTTCTTATTTCTTGTACCTGGAAACTGATTTCTTGTTTATTCTTTTTTTTTTCTGCCATTGTAAGTAAGTATTTGGAACCAATTTTTTGTTTTTGGCTATCATACAATTAAGAGCTCATTTTTTGTTTTTTGCTATCATAGTTGCTGAATTGATTATTTGTTTTCAAATATACTTGTAAGAACTCATTTTCTACTTTTTGCTACCTACCTATCAATTCTATCATATTTACAAACTAATCCATTTTTTGCCATCATGATTAAAAAATGATTCTTTGTTTCCTGTTATCATACAAGAAGTCATTTCTTGTTTTTTGCTAGGTATCATACCTGAGGACTAATTTTGGTTTTTAGCAATCATAGTTGAAAATTGATTCTTTGTTTTCTGCTACGTATCATACAAGAGGTCATTTCTTGTTTTTTGCTATCATACCTGACGACTAATTTTGGTTTTTAGCAATCATAGTTGAAAATTGATTTTTTATTATTTCTGCTATCATACAAGAGCTCATTTCCTGTTTTTTGCTAACATACCTGAGGACTAATTTTGGTTTTTAGCAATCATAGTTGAAAATTAATTCTTTGTTTTCTGCTATTGTACAAGAGCTCGTTTCTTGTTTTTTGCTAGGTATCATACCTGAGGACTAATTTTGGTTTTTAGCAATCATAGTTGAAAATTGATTCTTTGTTTTCTGTTATCATACAAGAAGTCATTTCTTGTTCGTCAGAGTTTTCCATTCTTTACTCCGACCGAGATTTTATATTTTACTGTTTACAATTTTGGAGTGCATTAGGTATATCATACTGTCAGAGTTTTTCATCCGGACTTTGGAGTTTATTATATCTTAATGTCAGAGTTTTTTATTCTTTACTTTGACCGAGATTTTATATTTTAATGGTAGATGCACGGAAAAACGACTATACCGCCGCTGTTTTCTACCGGGAAAGGAGCGCTTTTACGGCGAGGTTCGATCAGGTGTTGAAAATGCGGGAGGTAAGTACTTTCCACCTGTGTTTTTACAAAAACTTAGGCGGAAAGTACTTACCTCCAGCGTTTTCTCTCTCTCTCTTTCCTCTCCTTCTTCTCTACACACTCCCTCCTTCCCCTTACGGATTCTTGCGCTCCACCATCTGTCTCCGCTCTCGTTTGTGCAGTTGTCTTCATAGCCGCTGGGATTCGAACTCAGGTCTTTTGGTTCGGAAGCCGTGACTCTAACCACTTGGCCGCTGCAGCGATACGAAGATGTCGATGCAAATGACAACTTCAACGTGGTCGTGAACAATCAAACAATAGCCTGCTAGTACTACCAGTACACCATGACAGTGCTACCACATTGCCGATCGAATTTCCGTGCATCTACCATTAAAATAGTATACGCGACAGGATTGGTAAGTAACCGCACCTGTCGCGTAATCTACTATTAATGTTCCGGATTTTGGAATCCATTATATCTTACTGTCAGAGTTTTCCATTCTTTACTTGGAAAAATTTTTGAGAAACTTTCTTCAGTATATTTGGCCCAGAGAAAAACTTGGAAAACTAGTTTTTCTCTGGGCCAAATATACTGAAGAAGGTTTCTCAACACTTTTTCCGAGTTTTTCTCTGGGAAGATGGAGCTGATAATTTTCTACGTTTTTCTCTGGGCCAAATATACTGAAGAAGATTTCACAACAATTTTTCCAAGTTTTTCTCTGGGCCAACCTGAGGACTAATTTTGGTTTTTTGCTATCATAGTTGAAAATTAATTCTTTGTTTTCTGTTATCATACAAGAGTTCATTTCTTGTTTTTGGCTATCGTACCTGAGGATTAATTTTGGTTTTTCAGTTGAAAATTAATTCTTTGTTTTCTGCTATCATACAAGAGCTCATCTCTTGTTTTTGCTATCATACACGAGGACTAATTTTGGTTTTTCGCTATCATAGTTGAAAATTAATTCTTCATTTTCTGCTATCATACAAGAGTTCATTGTTTTTTGCTATCATACATGGGGATAATTTTGGTTTTTGGGTAGTTGAAAATTGATTGTTTGTTTTCAAATATATCATACCGGTACTTGCAAGAACTCATTTCTTGTTTTTTGCTATCATGGAGACTATAATTTTGGTTTTTAGCTATCATAGTTGAAAATTAATTCTTTGTTTTCTGCGATCATACAAGAGCTCATTTCTTGTTTTTTGATACCTGCAGACTAATTTTGGTTTTTAGCTATCGTATTTAATTTTCTAATATCATACTTGCAAAAACTCATTTCATGTTTTTTGCAACCTACATCATGTTTACAAACTAATTTGGTTTTTGCCATTATAATTACAGAATGATTCCTTGTGTATATACAAGAGTTCATTTCTTGTTTTCTGCTATCATACCTGGTGACTAATTTTGATTTTTTGCTTTCATAGTTGAAAATTATTCTATGTTTTCTAATACCTGTCATACTTGCGAGAACTCATTTTCTGTTTTTTTTTTTTTCTTTTTGCTTTTTCTACCTATCATACGTAGAAACTTACCTATTTGGTTTTTGGCTATCATACTTGAAAAATTATTCTTTGTTTTCTGTTTTTATACAAGAACCCTCATTTTTTGTTTTTTGCTATCATACCTACAAACTCATTTTTTGTTTTTCACCATCATTTTAATTGTTTTCTTTTATCATACTTGATAATTAAGGCTTCAGCTTCATTAACCAGTGGAGTGCAACAACAGAAAAGGACGTCCAATTTGTTTCTTTGAATGAACATGAATTACAAGTGCTACAATAATTTAGAGGGGCGCAAGTGAATGCAATTATTCAGAAAATCATAGAATTAACGAGTTTTGTCCTAAAAAATTTCATCAGAATTCAAGCAATGGAACTTCGATTCATAATAAGTCACGCGCAGATATTGGTATGTAATTGTGATGCGATGTGCAAAACATACTTACCATAAGTCGCACTGGCGGGACCAACCTGTGTAAAACCCACATTCACAATAGGCAAGTTCACAAATGCAGTAAACACAAACATTTTTGTGTCGTTTGCCGAACATCTGCGCCACGATGTTACTCGAAAGAAATCATTTTGGCGACTGCATCTTGATATCTCTATATTCCAAGGCGAGTTTTAAACGCGGTGGTCCCGCCCGCACGACTTATGGTATGGTTTTGCAGATTGCATCACAATTGAAGACAAACGGCATAAAAAAGTGTATTTTCCGTTTAATTTCCAAATTATTTTGATCACACCAATAGATGGGAATTTCCAAGTTTCAAAGTTACACAAGTGTTTGCTATAGGGATTGGAACATTTTAACTGAAACAGTTCTGGTTCCAAGAAAATTCTAGCGGTTCTGATTCCAATTAACACAGGCCAGCTTTAATCAGTTGAATTTTGTTGAAAAGGTTTCCAGTTCTAGGGAAATTTTGGCAGTTCCTATCGGTTCCGGTTCTAGAAAAAAGTGCCAATCCCTAGCTACTCATGTACATTGGCGATGACCAATGGTTAATTTACAGTAATTTCTGATACCTAGTACACTTGTGTCTTCGAGGAAGGTGATGCATAACGGCTCAAAAATATTACCCACTACCAGTCATCAAACTCTTTCAACTACTATATTTAAATAAATAATAGCAAGACTTACTGAAAACTTTGCGCTCTACATTACGAGAAACGTGTCCTTCCATAACTTGCCTTTCTAGAAAGGTTGTGAATTGTTTAATTGATTCTTGCGCTTCGATACCGTCTGTAAAATGAATTACAGAATTAAATAATAATTTGAAGTACAAATAATTCTTGGAAAATTTTATTAAAAAAATTTTCCCATTGTAGAAGTCAAATTTTAATGCCTCAATACACTTCTAATGGGAAGAGCGCCCTGGGAGTATTTTCCCGAATCAAAGAAAGAGTTTTTCCCGTTTTATAACCTTTGAATAAGTCCAAATTATGATATTAACACACCAACTAGGTACCGGTACAAATTTTTTCCACACGAACAATAGAGTTTCCAAGCTTAGAAAGTCTACTGTCATTCAACTGTTTTTCAACATTCCAAAATTCTCGATGTAAGCATTTGTACGTTTTGTTATTTATTATATTAAGTATAGGCCATCGTACAGCTATTCTCCGGAAAAGAGGAAAGGACGAGCGTTTGATTGTTATACAGTTGTACAGTTCCCTTAAAAACATTTCCATTTGCTCATATTTTTCTATTCATGAGCGAGGAATTAGCTGTAGGATACAAACCAAAACTCACTAGTACAACTCTCATTTAAAAATCACAAAGGTGATAATTTTTCTTCTTGCATGAATCGCTCAATCCAGTGGAAAATCAAACTTGTATCAAATTGAATTCATTACTCAACTTACTCGAAGACAGAAAATATTTAGAAATTCTCGTGGTGCTAGTCGAGGAAAGTGAATTTTATACTAGACCTCAGGGGTGTCGTGAGGCCATTTTCATGAAGATGATTCTTCGTAATCGTTTTAGGGGGGGCACATAATTTTTTTTTTTTTTTTTTTTTTTTTCCCAGCTATAAGAATTTAAAGTTTCAGGGGGGTTTCTTCATTGGACCGGGGGGATCACGACACCCCTGAGAGCCTCTTACTAAGATTCAGCATCTGAAGACGAAATATGATGGTCTAATCTTGATCGCACTCATTATGGAATCGAGAAGTCGCAGGTTCGATTCCCGCTCGGGCGAACAGATTTTTTCGTCATATTTCCTCTTTTCTCCTCCTTTACTACTCAACATCTTTTAACCATCAACCATCCATTCTTCAGGGAGTTGCGGCTCTTACCCTATGGGTTCCAGGGCAGGAAGTTGTGGCTCTGTACAACCTAATGTACTGTGATCTTTCTACACACGGATGTCCCCCTCCCCTCAATATCCACAAGCCTAGTTTTGGAATTACTTCCAAATCTTTGACTATACAGAAATCGAAGCCCGACACCGGTGACTGAAGAATGATAATATAGTAATTTATCCCCCCTCAACAAACGAATGAAATACACTCATTAGGGTGGGCACTAGGTACTCATTTTTCTCTCAAAATTATAACCATTTGAAAAACGATCATCGAATGAATTTTGAATTATAGCCTGAGAAAAGAAATCTGGTCGATCGTTTTTCACTTTATAAATATTACTTACTAGTAGAAAAAGATTGGTAGAATAAAATTTTGGCCAACTGGTAAATAACGCCTTCCATAGACGTTTTCGAAAACACATTTTCGAAATTTTGTAATTTACCAGCGAGATTTCTGTATCCTGTTTCAGGTTCGTAGATTCGAACTTCGTCCGCATCTGCTGCTTCTTCTGAATTTCGATCGTACTCTGTAAAGATGATAGAAATACCCAATGAGCGAAATCGGCGAAACTCGAATAAAAACCCTCGAAAATATCTTTACAAATAAGGCCAACTGACTGAAATTTGTTCCTTCATCATTTCCGTTATCCTTGAATTTTTTCACGTATTTCTCCTGAATTAATTGCTGAATATCATGCAGATCGGATAGGGCTTGGGCAACATCCATTCTCCCGTTTTTAGGATTGCTATATAAGGCTTCAAAGAATTTTCGTTGTTCCTGAAATGAGAGTAAAAAAAAAAATTTAATGAAAAATATACAGGAAATAAAACGTAGTAATTGGAAATATCCCGACGTTCGCCTCTAGAGATTCCGTTTAATCTGTTTTTCATAAATTAAAAAAGTCACTTTTCGAGTACCTACCACTGTTTGAAATTGAATAAAAACAAAATTAAATTTTTAATAAAATATTTTCACTGGTATTATCGATTACTAACATGATGCAGGTGCAATGTAAATATATGCATAATGATTGATTCTGGATACCATGGCAACAAGTATTTCGTTTTTCGATTTTATGAAAATAGTGCTACATCATACCAAAACAACATTACTCATGGGTATTCACACCCTTCATCAGTTCGCACGAGGCGATGGGCGCGGCGAAATAGGAAACTCCAGATTAAAATAGTGTATTCACTGCCAACTAGAGCACAAAAGTCCTCTTTGAACGATAACAAATCTCATTCATGTGGATATAACTTACGAACTCGATCTCTTCGTCAATAATATAATTTAGTTATATGGTGGACAACTTTTTCAGGCATTGTAACAGCAAACGATTAAAATATTAAAGTCGACCAGATTAGCATGAACGAATGGGAAGAGAAAATAGAACCGTCGACTTTTATGAATAAGGTACAGAAGTACGAGAAATGAATTATGTATCATTTTGTAGGTATGTAGGACTGGTAATAAA
The DNA here is from genome assembly GCA_035079385.1 of Aspidiotus rigidus. Classification (NCBI taxonomy): domain Eukaryota; kingdom Metazoa; phylum Arthropoda; class Insecta; order Hemiptera; family Diaspididae; genus Aspidiotus; species Aspidiotus rigidus. The sequence continues at coordinate 12,851,344 of JAVHKY010000003.1, read as the reverse complement.
AATTTATTGGGGTAAATACGCGATAAAAAGTCTCATTTCGAAAAAGCGCTCGTATTTTTGATAAACTCTAAAAGGAGGTCGTCGACCAAATTACACGCGATAAATGGCACAAAAATATACTCCTCCTAAAACGTAAAATTTTTATATCCATTTCTTGTTATTCTTCAGAAATGGAAAAAATATTGATTCTCACCTGCTTCTTGTCTCTTATTTCTTGCTCTTCGAGTGAACTCAGTATGGATCTGATTTGTTGCAAATACCATAACGCTTCTTCTTGAGTCAACTTCAAATGAAAGACAAAATTTACATTAAAGAAGAGGGTCAGTTTTTCACACGATTCTTTGTGTCGAGACGCAAGTAAAATTGAAAATTTATTTGATTTTTGGTAGGGATTGAAAATCAGGAATCTTATTCTTTCACATTGTGTACGGTATATTTCTGTAAAAATTTCAAAAGTAGAGATCTAAAATTTTATTTTAGACTCAAATCAAATAAATGTGAAAAATTACGTCAGTCATATAATATAGCACGGTTGCTTTTCGACTAAATAGTCGCTCCTTATGTGGGGGGGGGACAAAATGAGGAACCATCTATAGTTATATCTATACAAGTAGACTTCCTGAAAATATTTAACCCTTCATTTAGAGAGATGGAGAGCAGGGGTACCGTGAAGCCACTTTTTTGAAGACAATTCTTCGTAAGAAATTTAGGGGGGGGGTTCCTTTGTTCTCGTAACATTATTAGGTTTCTTTTTTTCTTACTTGTTAAAAATTTTTTGGGGGGGCGAAATCTTAGTAAGCTTTGGGGGATCACGGCACTCCTGGAAAGGTCAAGAAAGTTGATGATTTCAGGGTGCGCCAAAAAAAAGTTAACAGTTAAAAGGGAGTTTGCGCTAAATCTGTCGTAGCGCGAAAACGTATAGTTTAAATGTACAAATTTTGTATCTCAATTTTTACTTTAATTTGAGCCACATTCGAAGTTTCTATGACTTTTCTGAGCCGAGTTATGGACCAAAATGTGCCGAAATTTTACAGAAGGGGTTTCTCAAAGTTGTGAATTATCAAAAAATAATTTTCCTGATTGAAAAAATCGCGTAATCTTCAAAGTGTTCCCCTAGACTGGAGTAAAATTTAGCGCTGAATCCGAATAAGATTGTTAAAAAATTCTGCGAACCACCAAAATGGGTTAATGGGCCCCAAAAGGGTCAAAAATTCCCCCAAATGATCAAACCGCCTAATCTTCAAAGTTTTTCTCGGTTCTGAGATAAAATTTAGCGCTGAATCTGAATAAAATTGTTAAAAAATTCTGCCAAGCACCAAAATGCTTTTGGGGGCCCAAAAAAGGTAAAAATATCCCTAAGATGATAAAATCGCCCAACCTTCAAAGTTCTTCTCGATTCTGAGATAAAATTTAGCGCTAAATCTGAATAAAATTGTTGAAAAATTCTGCCAGGTTTATGGGATCAAAAAGGGTCAACATTTCTCCAAAACGAAAAAAATCGCCTAACCATCAAAGTTTTCTTGATTCTAGGGTAAAATTGTGTGCTGAGTTGAAAAAAAAAAACTGTTGAAGTCTCCTTGCCAAGAAACAACAGAAGTTTTTGCGGGAACACCCGTCTTGATCATGTACGGGGCCTCAGTCGATCTATGTTGAACCCAGGGATCATTCGCCTGCCTCTGTCATGCACGGGGTCATGATCGTTCTCTTACCGCGAGCTCATGACGAAAGTCGAGCTTGCCGGTATCATTCCCTCCTCCGGGTGAAACCCCGAGAAATTCCGGGCGTTCGTCTGCCTCAATCAAAGATAGCTGATCGCTCATCACGAGCAAGACCGAATTTGCGGTATCCTCCCATTGCCTGAATCAAGGAGTTTTGGCACTTTGGCCCGCTTCGTTCATAGGTGGGGCGTTGGTCGATTTCTCATTGCAAGCACGCAACAGAAGACCAACTTTGCGTTCTTTGACTGAAACAACGAGAGTTTTCGCACTTTTTCCCGCTTTGATCATACGCAGAGCCCAAGTCGATCTCTCACCGCGAACCTCCAATGGAAGATGAATTGTCGTCTCCCTTCAATCCCCAAATAAAGAGAATTTCCGAAATTTCCTCTTTCGGATCTGTCACCCGACGCTAGTCATTCTCTCACTCCGCGAGCACTCAACGGCAGACGAACTTGTCGACATTCCTTCCATCCCCTGAATCAACGATTTTACTGCAGAATGAGAAAAATTTTTGATTTTTCATTTTGGAGATCATCTAGGACTATTTCAGTATTATATTCGGACTCGCCGCTATATTTTACTTCAGAATTTAAAACAACTTTTGAAGATTACGCAACTTTTCATGTTGGAGGAATTTTGATTCTCTTTGAGCCCATCATCCCATTTTGATGCTCCAAAGTATTTTTTAAGCATTTTTTTCGGACTCAGCGCGAAAGTCCACTTGAAAATCGAATTAAAATTTGAAAGTTTGAACGATTTTCCAATTTGGGAAAATTTTGGCTCTTTTAGGCCCATTAACCGCTTTTTGGTGCTTCAAAGAGCTTTTAAGCATTTTTTTCGGACTCAGCGAAAGAATTCAATTGAAAATCGAATTAAAATTAGAAAGTTTGAACGATTTACCAATTTGGGAAAATTTCGGCCCTTTTTGGGCCCATTAACCCATTTAGGTGTTTCGAGGAATTTGTCGAGCATTTTATTCGGATTCAGCGCAAAATGCCTCTAGACAATCGAATTAAAATTTGGAGGTTTGAACGATTTACCAATTTGGGAAAATTTTGGCCCTGGCCCCATTAACCCCTTTTTGGTGCTTTAAAAAAGTGTTTCAGCATTTTTTTTTAGGACAGCGCAAAATTCCAGCAAAATTCCACTTGAAAATCGAATTAAAATTTGAAAGTTTGAACGATTTACTGATTTGGGAAAATTTTGGCCTTTTTTGGGCCCATTAACCCCTTTTTGGTGCTTTAAAAAACTGTTTAAGAATTTTTCTTCTAGGACTCAGCGCAAAATTCCACTTGAAAATCGAATTAAAATTTGAAAGTTTGAACGATTTACCAATTTGAGAAAATTTTGGCCCCTTTTTTGGGCCCATCAACCCATTTTGGTGTTTCGAGGAATTTGTCAATCATTTTATTCGGATTCAGCGCAAAATGCCCCTAGACAATCAAATTAAAATTTGAAAGTTTGAACGATTTACCAATTTGGGAAAATTTTGGTCCTTTTGGGCCCCATTAACCCCTTTTTGGTGCTTTAAAAAAGTGTTTCAGCATTTTTATTCTAGGACAGCGCAAAATTCCAGCAAAACTCCACTTGTAAATCGAAATTAAATTTGAAAGTTTGAACAATTTACCAATTTGGGGAAATTTTGGCCTTTTTTGGGCCCATTAACCCCTTTTTGGTGCTTTAAAGAACTGTTTAAGAATTTTTTTTCTAGGACTCAGCGCAAAATTCCACTTGAAAATCGAATTAAAATTTGAAAGTTCGAACGATTTACCAATTTGGGAAAATTTTGGCCCTTTTTGGGCCCATCAACCGATTTTGGTGTTTCGAGAAATTTGTCAAGCATTTTATTCGGATTCAGCGCAAAATGCCCCTAGACAATCGAAATAAAATTTAAAAGTTTGAACAATTTACCAATTTGGGAAAATTTTGGCCCTTTTGGGCCCCATTAACCCCTTTTTGGTGCTTTAAAAAAGTGTTTCAGCATTTTTTTTTTAGGACAGCCCAAAATTACAGCAAAATTCCACTTGAAAATCGAATTAAAATTTGAAAGTTTGAACGATTTACCGATTTGGGAAAATTTTGGCCTTTTTTGGGCCCATTAACCCCTTTTTGGTGCTTTAAAGAACTGTTTAAGAATTTTTTTTAGGACTCGGCGCAAAATTCCACTTGAAAATCGAATTAAAATTTGAAAGTTTGAACAATTTTCCAATTTGGGGAAATTTTGACCGTTTTTGGGCTCATTGACCCATGTCGGTGCTTCGAAGAGTTTTTTAAACATTTTTTTCTGGACTCAGTACGAAATTCCACTCAGAAATCGAATTTCGATTCAAAAGTTTGAACGATTTTCCAACTTGGGGGAATTTTACTCTTTTTGGGCCTATTAACCCATTTTGGTGCTTCTTAGGATTTTGTTACTATTTTTCTCGTTTTCCCCGTCGAAATTCACTTAAGAAACAAGAATTTGATTATTAAAATTTTCGAAATTCAGCTCAATACTGTAAATTAATTAATTTTCAAGCCTTATTTTGGGAACCCTGGCGATTTGGTGAATTTTCGCCACATTTTGGTCCATAACTCGGCTCAGAAAAGTCAAAAATGGTTCAAATTAAAGATAAAATTGAGATACAAAATTCGTACATTTAAACTATACGTCTAACGTTTTGCGTTTTCGCGCTACGACAGATTTAGCGCAAACTCCCATTTAACTGGTAACATCTTTCTGGTCCACCCTGTTTACCGCTGACCTAAAGCGTGAACCTGATTGAAGGATACAGAGAATTTATCAATTGAAGAAAATCTTGCAGTCGGGTCTCTGAGAGACGTGAATACCTTTTCTTCAAGGCTATTCGAAAATATTTCAGAAATCAATGAAGTATAAGGTGATCGAATTGGTATATTTTATCATGAAATTCACAAATATTGGGGAAGAGAGACACTTTTAGGAGGAAGACGAATTTCTTGCTAGCTTGTGTGGAAACATTAGCCTCTATTCATATTCCGCGAATATATCCCAAAGTGGGGGCTAAAGGAAAGTTAGTAAATAGACCAGCGACATCAAATTAAATTTGTTATGGAGTCAGGAAGAGGGACGTTGGTAGATATCTTCTCAATTAAATCTTTGGAGTCACGAAGACGATGTCTTCATTTGAAGTGAGCAAAATATTCATTAATTAGAATGTGTCGTAACTATGGAACAAGAATTCTCAACTCAAAATGGGCTGAAAAAATTCAATTTTAGTACTTCAGCCCCATCCGAAAATGGCCGGGCCAGCTCCTTTATCCTGACAAAGAAAAATCCAGTCGTTATCTGGACCAAAAAAGGCGAACTGAACTATTATGATATTACAGGACATTTAGCTACACCTCTTTTTATGAAACCTCAAACGTAGCCCAACTGTTTCTCGGGTCACAGATGTGAAATGAAGAAAACTTCGGCTACTAAAAAGTTTTTCGGGTGGAAACAAAGAGCAGGCCAATTCGATCATTCCTGCGATCATTTAGCAACACAACCTTAAAATTGCTGGATGCCATTCAATCTTCCGAGCTTCGACTGGCCACAAGCTCTTCACTCAGCCCATGCGCTGACACAGATCTTCCTCCTCTCCGTTCCCGCACTCTATCTGACTTCAAAAGCCCAATATCCGAATCTAACCAACTTTCAAATACTCTTAGCCCACCTAATTCACACCTTCCGTCACTTTAATCCCAACGAGCCACTTATCCCGCACTTCTGACGCTACTTCTGCTTTCTCATACTTAAATGATTATTCCAAACGATAATTCATAACCTAATCCTGTGTTTCAAAAGAAATTCTGCGTTCCCTAAAAAAAAAACGCTCATCCTTTTTGACAAGAAGACTCTCAAGATATTGTCTGACGCATTATAAGAAACTACTTTTATTATATTCCACTTACGAGTCCATTCTGCAAATAATTCTCTATTGTCGTGGTGACAGTATTTTCGTCCGCTGTTTCGTAAATATATTCAGCCATCTCCTCCGGCGTGAAGCGGATTATATTATTCGATTTGATAGTCTGTAACTGAAGCGCAAAAAATAATACAAAATTTTCATTTAAATTCGTGAACGAACAAGAAGAAAATTTTGTGAGCATACCAAATTATTTGTCAACATATTGTACAGACGGTTGTCGTCGTAATTTTTCTTATATATAATCTGAGGAATACCATCTTCGTAAACTTTGTGCACTCCTTTGAGAGGTAATTCAATATCAGTACGGACATGGGTATTTGCCGCCGTCACACCGGGCTCTTGTTTAGAATTTACATTCTGTCGTATTCGTTCGAGTACTTTTCCGTTTTGATTCACTGTAAGAAAATCAGACAAGTATGAAAAATTGTTTTTTTCCTCCTATTTACGGAAGTGTTTCTTTCTCTCTATACTTTCATATTGAATGTCAATATAGATAGACAGGTGAAAGGAAAATGTTGAATGTTCGGTTCTGTTCAAAATACGTATAAATGAGATATATTTTAGTCAGTCAGTTTGAATTTCAGAGATACACAAAAAAAAAAAAAAAAAATTCTTGACCTTGAACAATTGCGTTCAATCTCTTTTGTAGTAGTCATGTTAATTCAATCATTTCAAATTTACCCTCCTCTCTTTTCCGTCCCGACGAAGAACATGAATAAAGTTTTGTAAACTCTACAACTGGGAAATTGGTTCGAAGCGATTGTACGAATATCAATAAGTACATTTATCCCAGGCTTTTACTAAAAATTTATCGTAAATCAGAACTAATATTGTACCAGTATTCACTTTCATCCTTTGACAAGAAAGTTACGAACGAGCTTAAAAAGTTAGTTCGAAAATTCGCGAAGGGTAGGTACAATTATGAGAATATTCGACTTTCGAAGCTCTCGAATCTATCGCGTGAAATTCGAAATGCGGATATGAACGTTTTTGCGTATCAGAAAACTTACTATATAGTTCCGATTTGAGAAACAAATTCAGCTCCTCTTTTAAGAAGGTAAATTTAACTTTTGTAATTATGTACCTTGATAATGGGTACCTCATTTACGTGTCATGAATCGCATTACGAGTAGGTTGGAAGCGAATTTTGAAACAAAATGATGAGGTATAGTAATGAGAATGATAATGAGTTGCCTACGCCAAATAAATTACTTTTTCTAATTTTTGTTTCATAGTTGGACCGTTTCGGATAAAACTAGGGAAAAAGGAAGAGGAAAAGTTTCCAGGCAAGATACAGAAATAGAGCAAGCAAGAAAGAATCATTGAAAGCCAATGAAACTAGAAAAGTACACAACAAAAAATTGGAAGATAAATTTCAAGAAAAGTAAGAAATTTCTATAGAAGTGGGAACTAATTAGTGTTTCTACCACATGCTTATAATTATCTTCTTTTTGGAGACTGGAACATCCGTACCGTACACTCCGTACATCTACTGGAGTTATGACATGGTTAAAAGGTGGATAAAGGGGAAGCGAGGGGGCATATTTTTTAGAAGATCACATTCTTGCTCAATGCACTATACGATTTTGTCTTGATTATGATTTTCTTGTAGCCTGTTCAGGATTTTTTTTCTTACCATTTTATATGTTTCTATTCTCAAAGAAATTGTCACGAAAATCCGTCACCGATTTTGAAGGTTTTTTGCTTGAGAATACTTCTAAAAAAACAGGTAGCCTTTTATATGCATTCAAGACTGGGACTACTTCTGAAAAAGCTAGCGGTACGCAAAAATTAGGGTCTATTAGTGGTACACGCGTGGTTTAAAGGCCGCGCTAGACGATCAAGATTTTCGTCAATTTTTTTAAAAATCGAGTTTTAAACCAAATTCTTGACGGTATCATCAATAAAATTCAAACAGAATTGAATTTTATTGATGCACTTCTAAGTTTCCACGTCAAGAAATTGTATAAACTCGATTTTTAAAAAAATTGACGGGGAAAATTGACGAAAATCTTGATCGTCTAGCGCGGCCTTTAAGAAGTATTTCAAGAGATTTGAATCGCAGTTACTACAATCTTGACTCCCCTGTTCTCTCCGGTGGGTCAAGTCTCCTCCTACTTGATTTTTTGAAAGTTTGCGGAGAGCGGTCACGGTTACAGTAAAAATACCTCTGAGTAAAATGATTATGTATAGAATTTCCTACAATATGAGTGTGCACATGATTTGTTTCACAATTTTCTGTTCCCCACAGGGAATCACAAAAATATACTTTCTCAATTTTCAAATTGTTTCGGTCGATTTCCTCAAAAACAAGGATACTTATACAATTAAAAAAACTCAACTCAAAATTATTCTACCCCATGGATTGACCTCCTGAAGTGGCCATAGATCTCTTCAAATAGATTCAGTTTCCTGGGCTTTCAATAAATTGAAAAAACATGAAAATTAAGTCACACCCTGTCATTAAAAGAAGAAGAAAAAAAAAGAAAAAAAGAGAAGAGAAGAGAAGAGAAGAGAAGAGAAGAGAAGAGAAGAGAAGAGAAGAGAAGAGAAGAGAAGAGAAGAGAAGAGAAGAGAAGAGAAGAGAAGAGAAGAGAAGAGAAGAGGGTAAGGGAAGGGAAGGGAAGGGAAGGGAAGGGAAGGGAAGGGAAGGGAAGGGAAGGGAAGGGAAGGGAAGGGAAGGGAAGGGAAGGGAAGGGAAGGGAAGGGAAGGGAAGGGAAGGGAAGGGAAGGGAAGATACTCACAACCAAAATACCTATGTTCAAAATTATTTTATCTTTTAACCACTGAGTCTATCGAAAAACTACCTTAACAACTTTAGGTCTCCTAAGGGGAGAAGTGTCAAACATGCAGTTTATATGTTACTGTCAAATTCTATAATCCGTCATTCAACAAAATGACTATAGTCAATTTAAAAACTGTCAAATGAGCTTTCTTGGTATGCATCATTTAATTAAATGACTGACATTTACAAGTTATAAAATGCAACAACACGCTTAGGCAAATTGTAAACTCTTGACCAAGTACATGTCTAAATATGGTTTGCCGGCAGACCTATGTCATACTCTTGAACAGGAAGAAGAGCTAGAAGAAGGCCAGCAGGGCGTGTATCCGATGAGCGACCGTAGAAATGAGGACAAAGATAGCGACAATGACAACTCCACACCCGCTGCACAAGTGCTCAGAGCTCGGCAGGAAACAATCGACCGGGCGTAACTCGCATAGAAGTCCCATAAAAGATACGCCCTTCTTGAAAAGAAGAGTTCAATTGAGGCTGAAGGAGCTGCAGCAAGAGAGGGACTCATACCGCAAGTGAAGAAAATAAAACAAGATTTGGATGCAAAATTCCCGCCACCGGCAATAGGTGCAACAGTCAGAGTACCTGTGTCGAATGCCGACCAGGCAAAATTAGACTCTTGTTCGAAGCCTTCCTGCGTCCCACAATCGATTGAAGATGGACTCTACAAGTTGGAGACAATAAGTGGACAATTAGAGCAGTTTTACGCAAGGCGATGTCTCAATTCTATGTTTGCCAGGAGAAGTTCATTAACAATGCAGATGTACTAGAAAACACCATCTCCTTGCGTTGAGCCGCTACGCAGCAGTCCGTTGCAGCTAGAGGTCACAGGTAAGGGTTTGTGCGCTGTAATTATAGCAAGGAATGCAAAAGGAACACTTGTTCATGCTGCCGCAAAGGCTTACTGTGTAACAGTGAGTGCCACAAAGTCACATTCTGTTTAAACAAATAGTATTTTCTCCTCTTCTCTTTTCTTCTCTCCTCTTCTCCTCTCTTCTCTTCCCTTCCCTTCCCTTCCCTTCACTTTCACTTTCAGGCTCATTTTCACGGTCACTTTCACTTTCATTCATTTCATTCTTTGCATTTCACGGTCACTCTCACTTTCACTTCACTTTCACTTTCACTTTCACTTTCACTTCTCTACCCTTCTCTTCTCTTCTCTTCTCTTCTCTTCTCTTCTCTTCTCTTCTCTTCTCTTCTCTTCTCTTCCCTCCCCTCTTTATTCTTTCTTTTAATAACAGGATGTGACTTTTTTAGTTTCTAATTTGACAATGTACCAAGTTTTATTTTCATGATTTTTCAATTTGTTGAAAGCCCGTCTGGCATTTTATTGAAAGCCTAGTCATTATATATACTACCTAGGCATTGTAATTAATATTATTTGTGGTTTCATAATTTGTTTAAAATGCAGTTTCATTTAATAAAATGACTAGTCAATTTATTAAATGACGGTATATACAAGGTCCATTGGTAGCTAGTTAATTACCAACTCTTTTGAAGACAAAGGTTTGAATGAAAAACTCAATATTTACTTCATCAATCTCAAACTATCAAGTGAGGGGTGGGGGATGAGTTTTGAAAGACGGGATGTATTATCAAGTACGTCTTATAGGGTTTTGTTTCCAATTTTATTCACTCGTTAGAATTTATTTCTCGAGATTGACGTTTTTTGCAGATGATACAACAAAGAGCCACTTGCATCAGTTCCGACCTTGACACGTCTCGCTATTGAGCCAACTCCGCTTTTTCCATTGAACTTCCCATAAAAGGTCTCTAAAACTCGTTTGAGTACAGCTGCAATTTACTCCTATTCGACCTACCGAACTTCTCTGGCCTTGCACCGACCGTCACGCTTGCAGAACGTTCTGGTCGCCTGCCTTTAACTATCCATGTAATGACGAGTCCCCACCAGCCTCTCAATAGCAGCCTGGCACAACAATTGCCCTATAGGGTCCACTTCAGTGGAGAGTTAGTCCGCTACCACCTTATCTGGGAAGGCCAAACCCCGGCTTCGGATTTGTGTGACAGAGCCCATCACCTCCGACTCAGCCGGCAACTCCACTGCCGGACTAGCCGATGCCAGTCACCACGAGCCGGTACCGGTCATCACGGAAGTCCTACGTCTTGGACCTGGCCTTCAGTGGACTCCTCAGATAATGACGCTCGTCCCTACCCTGAAGTCGGTCTCACGAGTTTTGACCTCAAGAAGCCGTCACTGGAGTACCCGCGGCTCCAGGGCTCGTCAAGGGAGCGGACAAGACTCCCTTGACCACTGACAAGACTCGCATTATTCAAAATACCCTAGGGTCAGCACAGTTTCGTCGGCTATCCTGGATCTCAGCTAACTATTCAGGTCCTACCTTTGTAGTCAAAATGGGATTACCCTGAAACAATGATAAGTCCAACGTTACCGTTCTCTAGGACCATCGACGTCAGCATACTTTACAGCAGCTGGCAACCTTGAGTCATACTGATTAGCGATCCCGAACTCCACTGCCTTTTTTCCACCTGACTGGAATACTTGAATTTGAATCATCCCTACACAAGCTTCATGTTCATTGATAAATAAGCTTCAGAAGGAAGAGGGAGGGCAAACTTTATTCTTTTTTGTAGTAAACCCTCTTCATCTCCCTAAAGCCTAGTTGTTGTAAGATTAACTACTTTAGGATAGAATTGCTACAGAGGAACTGTTGGAATGGAAGTGTGTGGCTCTTCTCATTGAATAGGATCTCGATTTTCTTTCCTTTATTTGCTTGGGGCGTCATTCCTCGTCTAGCTCATGAAACCTCTCGCTATTGCATATCATTTTAATAAATATTTTACGATTCCAGTAACTTTTTGTGTTTGTGAGTTGTGATTTATGGGTCGTAACGTGGTATTGATGACTGAGAATCGAAATTTCAGATTTTCCTCTTTAATTATGTTTCATCGATGAAAAGTAATAAAATCGAGCCCGTTCGTTTTAACAACCAGATGCCCACAGACTATGATCATATTGTATGCTTCAGTAAAGCTTCACACTTTTCATTATTTTGATAGAATAGACCTACGATTCGCCTACAGCGTCAAGCGTATTCCAGAAAGTACACTTTCATTCCCGCATGAAAATTTTTCACTTTAATTAAACCCATCCTACCAACCTGACTAGTCCTCGGTTTTATTAATCGAAGAAGATACGACGAATTCTCAGAATTACGTTCACGTTGTTGAAATAAATTCGACGAAGAGTAAATACGCTGTCCAGATTAATACTATACGAACCACGTCATACGTCAACGCGATTACTGAAAATTCTGACCCGCCAAATATACCCTCATAATAACCTTATGATACGAAGATTAGGTGCGGTATCGGTACATATCAAAAGCGAAATCTGATTTCATTTTAAAAAGTATACATACGCCGTACATTTGCACGCGTGTGAAACACCCAGGGAGTTTTGATGGCCTAATTTCGGGGCGGACTCTCGATACTCGAGCTGTATATATTAAAAATACGTACGGAAAACTGTTAACCAACTCACTCAAAAAGGTCAGGACAAAGACGTCAATTGGAATAACAAAACTTTGGCGCGCGCAGCGACAACATTAACGAATAATACCACGATTAGGCATTCATTTGAATGGAAAATTCGAAAGTTTCGTGGGAAGAGAACGACGGTAAGCGAGAAAATATTCGACAAAAATCTCTTCACGTACCTTGTTTAGTCGCGACGATATTTTGTTCTTTTTCACCATTTTTGTTGGAATAAAACATTTTTTGAATTTTCGTCGACGTCGCGGACGAGCCTGCTGGAAAATGAAGATAAACAAAACATTAAGTATCACTTCGTAAACGAGAACAAATAAAGCGGAAAAAGAGTTTAAATTCTAGAGGGTTGAAGCTCTATTTAGAACTTCATCAGTTTCATGACTAGGAAATTTTTTAGATGAAAAAATTACCGTATCATTGACACAGATTTTGATTCAATATCGGACAAGGAAGTTCGAAACAATATCATAGATCAGGGCTATTCAATTAGTTTTCAAAATGAACCACTTTTCTAATTATTAACTTTATGAATTCTACTTCAGATGTATTCATGTTCATTCATGAGTTGACAGGTGATTCAGTTTACTGACTCTATTATTTCTTATACACGTGTTCTCCTTCGCTCTTTTTTCATGACAATTTTATTATTCGTCGACGTATGTCGCGGGCCGCCGCTAATTGACTAGCCCTGTCATAGGTCATATAGAAACAGATAAAAGAAACCAAATGAGGAAGAATTTACTATGCTTTAGATTTTCGTTAATATTTTCGAGGACCTGAAAAACTGACTGGAAAAACGGAATCGGAGTTACGGAAAATGTTGTGAATGCAATGATTCTTATGATTATTACAATTTGAGAGGCCTTTCTTTCTGAACACTTAAATGCACCCACAATTTTGAGACTTTAAATCTCCTTTTAAAAAGGGAAATATTTAATGAAGGCTAAGGTTGGACATTTTCCAGGCTATACTTATCAAAGGCCTAGTATAGTATATTAGGCCTATTATAATGAAGACTAAAGCTCAAAATTCCTAGTATAACGACGGCTCAAGCTGTTTAGGAATGAGATTACACAATAGTGACTCCCATAAAACAGGTTCCTTGTTTTCCTCAATTAACAAGGTTAGAGAAGGCAACCCCGAGTGGCTCACAAAGTGGGCTGCGATTTTTTTTTCGTTCATTTTTCTAAATAAAGATTAAACTTTGTTCCTCACCACGTTCTTGGGAGTTTGAGCGAGGAAGTCCACACTTTTCCAAGTTCCTCCCCCCTCCCGCCTCCCCCATTAGAAACAGCTCGATGCTCGAAATTTTTTCCAAGTCCCTCTCATATCATATACAGCACCGAAATCGAAATTTCTTCAAGTCCCCCTCCAATCATACACAGCTCCGCAAGGTCAAAATTTTTTTTGTCCTTCTCCTATCATACATAGCTCTGAGGTTGAAAAATACAAGTGCTCTGTTTATGGGGCCTTCATCATGCGGAAAAACAGATGTCCTTCTCACATAATATTTTACTTTTGAGAATGTCCACATTTTTAGTGAATCATTGTATCAATCTAAATATCGAGAAATTGGTCCCAGGAGAGAAAAACGTTATAAAATGAAGTGCTTAGGCAAATTATAGTACTGGAGTGATATAAACAAACTTGCGGAGCGCTTGTATCTGCTGCACACGTCCTGGCAAGCACAAAATGATTCATGAGTTATAAACAAAAAATTCTCTTGTAGTATAATTGTAATTCAGGTCTACAATAGAGGGCATACAACTTCAGTTTGTTTCATATGTACTCCATACCCTTGTCACAAGATAAGAATGGCGGTGATTATACATCAAACGGGTTCTGAGTTTTTTCAACATTTTGTTTTGTTTTGTTTTATTTTGGTCAGTTTTCGTATTATTTAGTGCCCTCTACCCCTTTTCAAGGTCCTTATTATTTGTTGGACTAAGACTAAAATAGGTAAAGGTAATGCCTGAGCTATGATGTCATCAGAGGCTTGTAAATTGAAGCCACTACGTAAGTCCTGTTCTTTCAGTCTGTCCAGTCTCGAATCTTTGATCAGGGGCGGATTTAGAAGATGATTTTTTTTTATATTTGACAAGCAAAAAAAAAAACTAATGATAATAATAATAATAAAAAAAAGGAAATCTTACGCTTTTCCCTGAATTTTCTGTCTAATTTATTTTTCTTCCCCTCTTCGTAAAAAAAATTTCAAGTTTTCGACGGAGAAAAATGTTCCCCAGCCCCCCGCCCCCTCTGTAAATCCGCCACCATTTGATTCTGTTTCTTCGATATTTATATTTCCTAGTCATATTTTGCAACATGATGAAGGAAAAGCTGCTTAACATCTTTGATTACAATTAGGTGATAGTGATAGCCAAGTTACCTGGTTCAAGTTTTTTCAGTTCTCGCACTTCTTCATCTTCAAACTGGAAAAATGAAAAGAAATCTTTATTAAAAAGAAGCTGACAACAAATTTAAATGTAATTACAATTAAAAATAATGATATTATAATTAATAACATATCATAAGATAAAAATTGAATAATAGCCCGAATAAAACTAATTTGTACATAATATAGATTATTGTACTAATAAATAAAAAATTAAGAATAATAATTTAATTAATATAAACAATATCATAGCAACGAAAAAAAAAATATTATTCCTTAATAATCAATAATTAAAATTAATTAATATTCAAAAACATTAACTAATTATTAAAATTAGAATTAAATGGAATAAATATTTTAATTTTAATTAAATATAAAATGTTCTTTTAATAATAATTCAATTATATCTAATAGAAATTGTAATAAACCAATGAATATAACTTTATTAGGTCCAAAACAAAATTGAATTAATCTTATTATTATTTTTCGTTCAATTGATGAAAAAAATCCTATTCCAATATTAATATTATTAAAATTATCATCAATTTATATTTAAATTCTTAATTTAAATCATAATAACATTAAATTTTCCAATTCAATAACTGTGTTTCGACTTATTCAATAATTTTGAATTAATGGGCCATATGTACATTTTAAATTTATTTTTATTTTAATATAATTTAAAATTTAATTTTAAATCTTTGGAATTAATTTTTTTTTTAAATTAATAGGCCTAATTTTACTAAGTGAATTGTAATCAATTTAAATTAATTTATCAATCAAAATAAATTGATTTATCATTATTTTTAATAAATATACATGAATGAAAATGAAATTAATAAAATCAAATGTGTACTTTGTATTTGATAAACAGATTTCTTTAATAAATTAATACCGATAATAATTTAATTAATATAAACAATATCGAAAAAATATTATTCCTTAATAATCCATAATTAAAATTAATTAATATTCAAAAACATTAACTAATTATTAAAATTAGAATTAAATGGAATAAATTTTTTAATTTTAATTAAATATAAATATAAAATGTTCTTTTAATAATAATTTAATTATAACTAATAGAAGTTGTAATAAACCAATGAATATAACTTTATTAGGTCCAAAACAAAATTGAATTAATCTTATTATTATTTTTCGTTCAATTGATGAAAAAAATCCTATTCCAATATTAATATTATTAAAATTATCATCAATTTATATTTAAATTCTTAATTTAAATCATAATAACATTAAATTTTCCAATTCAATAACTGTGTTTCGACTTATTCAATAATTTTGAATTAATGGGCCATATGTACATTTTAAATTTATTTTTATTTTAATATAATTTAAAATTTAATTTTAAATCTTTGGAATTAATTTTTTTTTTAAATTAATAGGCCTAATTTTACTAAGTGAATTGTGATCAATTTAAATTAATTTATTAATCAAAATAAATATTGATTTATCATTATTAAAAATTTTTTAATAAATAGAATAATTTTTTATCATTATTTTTAATAAATATACATAAATGAAAATAAAATTAATAAAATCAAATGTGTACTTTGTATTTGATAAACAGATTTCTTTAATAAATTAATACCGCCAAATTAAGTAATTTTAATAAATCTTTATTATAAATTTATATTATTGTTTAACCGCTCAAGCTTGCACAATATAATAATTAATTATATTTAAATATTGAAATTAATTTGAATTCATGTATCAATTATAAATATTTATTTTAACGATTAAATAAAATGTTAAATTTAATAAAATTAACTATCATTTAAATATATTTATCATATTATTAATATTTTTTATTAACAATTAAAATACTTTTTTTTTTTTTTTTTTTTTTTTTTTTTTCATTTTTTTATACACACTATTGCAATTTGAAATAGAAAATTGTAACACCTCAGGCTTGAATTACTGGTACACAAGAAATCTGACACGCGCCAGATTGAGTTAATGTGGCTCTCTGGAGCTAAAATTTTTTATTTATTTTCTGCTGGATACAGATGCGGAAAAAGCAACATTCTAGGTTTAGAGATAAAAAATTTGGCCTAATTTGAATAATAAAACTATATAGCCTACAATGTTCATTGTAAAACGTTTGAGAAATAGTTTATAATTCTACACCTACAAACATGATTTGAAAAATAGAATGAATTAGCGAAGGTGAATTTGGAAAAAATTAAAATTGGCAAAGATATAAGAATATACAATCAGAACACAAGGTGATGAGTATTATCTGACACTGGCCAGCAGTTGATCAATGGGAGGGATAGGTATCATAAGCAGAAATCTCTTTTCACTATTTACAAGCAAGCAAAAATTTGCTCATTCATGGAAACGGTCCTTTTTTCCAAAACGAACACATTTTTCGCATAACATTTTATAAAACACACCTGACGGTATAAGTTAGTTTTCCCATATAAAATTACTTTTAAATTATGATGGTGGGTGAGTCAGAACAACAAGTAAAATAATACCTACGCGAGAATGCAAGAGATATACTCGTACGTATTTAGGGTGATCCAGGGGAACTATAAATAATCGCCCATTACTCTACTTTTCAAAAAGAAAGGAATTGTACGCAGACAATAAATTACAATATTAAGAGTGAAACCAACTGAACCTGAAAAGAAATTACTTTTTGAATGAGATTCTCCACTCAATTTACTTTTTGCGAGTGTTCCATTCATACTATCTACCACTGTTCGAGACGTTGTAATATTATACAGTTGAAAGCTTTTCCGATAACAAAGAACGATTCAACTTTAACAAACTACACTGATATTTGGCACACTCACAAAATCTTATACAGTGTCTAAGTGCGGCACGTGAAAATGAACAAATATCCTTAGCAGTAAATACCAAATTTCACGATTCAGATAAGATACGCGTCATTACATACCTGTTTCTCGAGATCTAACAGCTCTTTCTGCTTCAAGTTTCCATGATCTGTAACAAACAACAGAATTCCAAACATAAATATTAATGTTGAAGGTAGATGAAAAATATTGTTCATTGCATATTTGAGGCGAGCGAATTCACGCAATAAAATTCTCAAATAAAGAGACTCATCTTTTGACGAGCTCTCCTACAGTGGTTTTTACGTCTCGAATACTTGACATGTGTTGAGTTGAATCGGTCAACCAATCTTCACATCATTTAATGATGTAGAGGACCGATATTTATTTCTATTGGGTAGATAACATGATTGTTTACAGTTTTTGACGTCGATATATGTACATACGTCTCAAGGTTGAGTGTCATACTAGAATATGGGTCACAAAATCGCGTCATGAGCTGATGACATCATTAATAGACCTGTTTCCTTAACTAGAGCAAAGCGATTCAAAGTGACGCACATACAAACTAGTCGATCTTAGGTCAATAAAAATTTAGGTTGACTCGAAATCGAATTATCAAAATGGAGTCGACAGCATACCACCCCAATAAATTTCAGCAATATATCTGTTACAGTTGAAATCTACTCACAAGTCAAAGCTAGTTTCCCAGAATGGTTTCAGTCACATTACGTTTAATTGGTGAATTCTAGAATTTACTGACGGTTTTAATTTTTCAGTAAATTCTTGTATTAACTGAGATGAATTATAATTCGTTGAGTTCAACTGGGGACTCCCTCGTGAGGTGCCACGTAGATACGGTGAGGGGCTCACGTCACCTGCTCACTGGCGGTGGCGTGCACAGATTGAATGAGTGTAGAGAAGAATAAATGAAGAGACCCGGTTCTGGTGCCATAAACGAGGCTGACTAAACGAATCCGTTCTGACTACCTAGGCTATGTGTCACCTGGATCGAGGAGCTTGGATTGGCAGACCACGCTCGTGAAGTGGGCTGCCACCTGAAGCTTTTCTTGCGTGTAGTTGGGGTCCGGGTGTGTTGACTGGGCTGATCCCCCGGGATGCGCTGCTGAACCCAAAACTAGGATGGCGTCTTATGCCGGTCGGGTGCCATTGGGTTTGCCCCTGGTGGGCGCCTGCATGGTGCTTGGCTGAGCTGATTTGTCGGGTTCTCAAATATCGGAATTCGGGAAGGGTATATGTCCATAGCCCCCTACGATTGGAGGGGAAGAAGACCAGCCTTTTCGACGGTACAAAAGTAGCGCAATATTCATTATTCGCAGGTTATTGAATACACAGCAGTCCACCAATCTTCTCCCATTTCAATTAACGTCTCCTTCCCCGAATGTGCCAACTGTATTGGCTATTTGGGTCCTCCCTACTTCCGCGTGAAAATCGCCAATAATTAATAGGCAGACTCTGTGCCGACTTTTTGGATCGTTTGCTGCAGCTGTCCGTAAAATTCTTTACTAAGTTATTCTCTTCCTTCTTCTCGGGCATGTACTCCTATTACTGTGGTAGACCGGCTGTGTACTTTAACTCTGATCGATACAATTCGTTCATGCCAGATGTTATATTGGTCGATTTGTCCTTTTAAGTTCTATTATTACCCTGGCAGCGGATCTCTGTGTTTTTGGTACCACACTGCACTGTAAACAGTGATATAGGTTTTCATTGAATCTGTACCGGATCCCTTCTTCTTGGTTTCGCTGATTACTGCTGAATCAATTTCTCGCGCATTCAAAATTTCATCCAATTAGGATTCCTTCGCCGTCAACCCTCCCACATTCCCCGTTTCAATCTTCATTTTTTGCCGTTTTCCAGTGTTTCATGTTTAATTATGGGTTCATCTCCGCCTGGGTTTCTTTTTAATCTCCTTCCTCTCCTATGCTGATTTCGAGTAATGTGAATTATACAAAAAGGTTACCAGCCACGGGGGATACATCCAATGCTGGGTTTGCCATCTTCGCTGTTTGGCCAACGGATTTTCTGTCAGGGATAACTCCCTTATCCTTGGGAGGGACAGCCCCTCACTTCAAGGCACGTTCCGGCCCGTAGCCTTTGGGTCAGCTTTCCCTGAACCATAAGGCAGTGGTGTGACCTACTTTCTCCATTACCATGTCACAGCTCTTTGGCCTCATAGGTACCCGCATTTGCAAGCGAGGGAAAGTAGGGACCTTTTTGGTATCACGGCTCAGCCGGGTTCTTCAATCAGAGTTTTCCTTCTCGTACGTCCATTCACATTGGTCCCTGCCCGACTATGTCGCTTGGCTCAAGAGGGTCGCTACTTGAAAACTGTGTATTGGGCGTGGGCGTCAGCAAATGGTATCGATACCTCTAATTAGGTAAAGGGTTGAACTACAATTTTCCATATCCGACGTCTTCGATGGCATGGGATTACATTATTACTAAAGGAGGGGGCTCGTAAAATTTCAAATTAGGTAGGGAGTTCAGTGAAAATATACAACTTGTCAAAAAACACCTTCAAGATTTCAGTCTAACTATACCCCGGATGAAACTAATTCCTACTTTTATACCTAAAAAGATTTTTTGAAGCCTTTTCCAGTTATTTATTTTGTCTGGACTGCAGATGTAGCAGATCTCTTCGCTTCTCGCATGAGCAGAAGATACACTAGGCAGGAACAGCGAACTTGGCGAGTTTCAGGAATCAAAGATCTCAAACTTATCAACCCTAGTAAAATAATCTACGACAGTTTTCCAATCTTGAATAAAACATACTCATTAAAAGCTTCTCTTCTTGTATATCTCTGTCTATGACTGCATATTTCTTTCCCATTTCTTTTCCTTTCCAATTTTCGAGGCAATCAATATGCGACGTTGAATTAATATTCTCCAGAATTTTCTGAAATTATTGAAGTTTGAGAGAAGGCTGTTGGGTTTTTATTTCCGCTAAATGCAAGCAACTTATATCAACGTCACGCGGAAATATAGGCCCCTGCCCCCTATGTTCTTTACGAATCCGCGAACAAAATGTGAATTCGTAAGCTTTGAGAGGTGTACTTTTTCATACGTCGATATCGTTCTTGCTTGCACAAGTAATTCATTATCTAACGCATACTCGTGTTCGAAATGCTTTTCAATTAGGTGATTCACACGTTGAAAGCGTAATTCACATCATTCGTTTTTTTTTTCTTAAATTGAGAAATTTATACATATCGATTTGCAGCCTTGAGTTACACACTCTTATGTATTCGAAAACGAAAAGTTTCGGCGTTGACATAAAGAACATTAAAAAAGAAATCAATCGTAGCCTATTCTCACTGGAAGATTGAGATTCGGTTTCATAGTTATTTCAAATCGAGTAGTGAATTAGAGCAATTTGTTAAAGCTCATCGTGTTGGCCCCCTAAAACCTACTTCCCAATTTTCTGTATTTTTATTTACGCCATAGAAAAAGCTTCCCTCTAAACGTGTCTATTCGTCACTGGTATGAAGAGTCGTAAAATCGTACGAAAGGCGTACATCTCCCAATTTTACTGATTCAGAGAGAGTCTAAGCCATATTTTTTGTAAGTGCTGCACTCATTTACACAGATGACAGTTTTTCCGCGAATCGTCTTCTTACATTCTTTGTATTTTAATCGTAAATAATTTCTTTCGACTTTGCATAATTTCTTTGAAGTTTTTCCTTCAATCGGGCTCCACGTGGAGCAGTCATGATAAACGGAAACGTTTGGAGGGGGATAAAGGAAAAACTTTTATCATATCCATTTGATGTGAAGCAATGGTTTCAAAACGAATCGTATTTCTTTCAGTTTTACATAATTTCTTTGATTTTTCTCTTTTAATCGGTCTCCACGTGTGGAAATCAAGATTGACGCAAGCGTTCGGAAGATTGACGAGAGGAGTCTTTTATCATGTACTCATTTTATGTGACCTAGAATATCATACGCAAGTGAGCTAATCTTTATCTTTTTCTTCTGATAGGCTAATTTCATCATCGTATGATTTCTGTTTACGCGTTTAATGAAATTTGCGGGGGGATTTGCACGATTCTTAGGGTATATAAGCACGAGCAAAAGCTCGTATATTCAACAGTTAACGCAATTGTTTCTACTAGAAAAAGTTCTAGTCAACGTGCGTGGTTCAGAAGAGGATTCCCTTCTGTTTTTCTGTTTTCTGTTACGAGAATTATATTCTCCTATAGTCATCATGTCTCTTGCGATGCTACGTTATTGTGTGATCGTCGCGTTCTTGATCCAATATTGTGCGGCAGAGATCACTCACGTCAATAACTTGATTGTCGGCGGCGGACCCTCTGGCTTGTATACTGCGTGGCGATTGTCGTCTCAGGATGGTCGACCCAATGAAACAACGGCGGTATACGAATGGTCTCCAGTTCGTGCAGGTGGTCGGATCTTTACCAAAACGTTTCCTCAAGGGCAGCATTTGGAACTCGGAGGAATGCGATTCATGGACGAGCAACCAATCGTGCAAGAGCTACTCACTAAGCTAGATTTACAGAAGGACGTTGTAGATTTTCCGATGACCAATGATCGTCTTTACTACCTGCGAGGAACGCACGTCTACAACTCTTCAATCGAGGAAGATGGGGTGCCGTATCGAACCCATGTGCCGAAATTCCGGAATATGCCTCCGTCCACATTGTTCAATATGGTTGCAAAACTCACAGTGGGTGACAACTCACCAACGACGACGGCTGAATGGTGCGACTTTTTCGATACCGGGGTTCTACCGAAGACATTCAACAGTTCCATTTTCAAACCGGGAGATATTGTTGGAAATATTGGTTATTGGAATCTGATGCTTGATCAACTCGGTAGTGAAGCGTTCCATTACGTTGCTGATGCTGGAGGTTATACATCGAATGTCATCAATCAAAATGCAGCACTGGCAATTCACAGGAACAGCGAATTCGACCACCCAGTTGATTTCAAGACGCTCAAGAGGGGATTTTCTTCCTTATTTGAGAAACTGTTGGACGAAGTTAAGAAACAGAAGGTTCAAGTATTGTTCAGTCAGAGATTGACTCAGTTCTATTGGAACAATGATACGAAGAAGTTCCACAGCACGTTCGAGAAGTATGACGCTACCGGTATGTCGACTGGAATTAAGTCCTATGTTATCAGTGACACTTTAATCTTATGCGTTCCCAAACATTCAATTGACATGATACACGAAAGTGAGGTCGTCGGAAATTGGAACGACGCAGAACGGAAAGTTCTAAAGAATGAAATGGGAAGATTCTACATCGAATCTATTATTCAACAGCCAGCTTACAAAATCGGTCTTCTATACAAGGAACCGTGGTGGTTGGAAGCTCCATTTCCGCCGAGCCTTACCAAGTATTTCGAGTTGGCTAAAACTGGTAATTTGAACTTCGGTCCAACAGTAACCGATCTTCCCCTCCGGCAAATTTACTACATGGGCGATAATTCGCGGAATTCGGATTCGTATTATGGTATTTTGGCGAGTTACGACGATACGCAATTCCCAAAGTTCTGGAGAGTGTTGGAAGAGACACCTGCCCAAAACGCTACGAAACCTTTTTCCGAAGATTTCAAACCGCTATTCGATGGAACTCCTGTACCGCAGACCATGTTGGACGTCTTACGGAAGCAGCTGAGTTTGGTGCACTACAACAGCACCAAAATGGATGCCCCGGAGGCTGAATCTGGTTTCTTCATGAATTGGGATCTTCCTCCGTACGGCGCTGGATATCATACGTGGAAAGCGCATTACAAACTTCGGGACGCTCAGTATTACATGACACGGCCAGGCGAAAAATTCGGAGTCCCCATTTTTGTCGCAGGATCGGCGTATTCAAATACCCAGGGTTGGGTCGAAGGTGCTCTTGACACGGCTGAATCCATTCTAATTGATAAATTCAAGCTGTCGCCGGTTACCGATCTTAAGAATTATACGTTGATCTGCCGCCCGCCCGGCAAATAAGTAAAAACAATATTATCTCATTTTGTACATCAAAAAATTATACTGTTTTTAAATTTCTCTTAAAGAATTCAAATCCTAGATTGTTTTCTTGAAATAATTTTAATTAATCATGTTTTATCGAACTAATGCGAGCTGTACAATTTTTAATCTTTGTAGATGTAGAATAATTTTGTGTAGTTCTTTTAACGTATGCACGTCAATAAAAATTTGTGCAAATTATGTGTGTCGTTTCTGATGGTTACTACGGTTTATGAGGAAGAAGCTCGAAAAGAAAACAAAAACAACATTTTACGAGGTAATTTTTCAAAAAAGTGCCAATTTCATTATCAGTGAGTATTGATTTTGATATCAGATTAGAATCCAGATCAAATACGAGTATGTATTCTACAATACAAAAAATTTGACGACTTTCAAGCTAGATCCACGACGGTAGTACTTGAAAATAATAATAAATCAAATGTAATAGAAAATTTTCTGGCATAGCCAAATAAATGAAGATCATGTTTCATGTCTCTTATATTTTATCGGGGTGTACTCGCAAAGGCTCTAGCCAGGTAAGGGGGGAAAATGGCCTTGATCGGAAAATGTTCCAAATCTCCGTCAAAATGTTGTCCCCAATGAGAAAACTCGAAATCCAAAAAATTGGACCCATCCGCTCATCCACATGGGCTGCAGAGTGATTTTTAGGCCTAAAATCCAAATGGCTATATCTCAGCCAATAATGATCGCACAGCGTTGAAACTTGAGGAAATTTTAGTATATGTGAACATTCATCCATGGTATTTTTTTCAAAAAAAACCATTCATATTTTCCCTAGTTTCTAGCTATAACCAGACTTCAAACTCGAATTTAAAAAAAAATCGGGGGGAGGCACCTGGGGAAAATCATTCATTTGAAGCGCCATACCCTCTACTACAACATACATGAGTACCATAGTCCTCGGTGAAGTGCAACATTCCCAAAAAAAATCAATATTTAATGAATTTCCGTGATTTTTCCATGAATAGCGGGGTGAACTATGACTGCTACCGCAATAGACCGCGAGAAATCAATGGTCAATGTTCGAGGTCCAAAATACGCACTCCTCCGTGAGATGAAATGGGAATGTTGATAGACCAAAAATATATTTTTAGTATTCCATTTATCGATTTGGTCAATTCTTATGTAAACACGTCCACCGATTAGGTGAAATACGTTAGATTGAGAAAAATAGTTGAAAAATTCTCCAGTCGCTGGAACCTTCTGGAAAGGACAAATAATCGAGAACGTACCGTGGAGGACGGCGATTTTTGGTATTTTGTTCATCAATTAGGTAAATTCTTAAGTAAAAATGTACGCCAAGTTTGAAAAAAATAGTCAAAAAATTCTCCAGCCGCTGTAATGGTCTGGAAATGACAATAAATCGAGGAAGTCCACTTTTTCAACCTGGAAAACTGTGATTTTTCATATTTCATTCATCAATTACGGCAAATCTTATGTGAATACATCCGCCGAGTTGGGAAAAAAAAATCAAAAAGTTCTCCAGTTTCTGGGATGCCCTGGAAATACATAGTAAAAACTCTAGGTAATCCACTTTTCCAACTTGTAAAACCGTGATTTTTCATATTCTGTTTATCAACAAGGTCAAATCTTATGTTAATACCTCCGCCGAGTATGAAAAAAATAGTCCAGAAATTCTTCAGTCGCTGGAATAGTCTGAAAATCAAAAATTGAAAATATCTGCTATTTGAACTTGGAGAATCGTGATTTTTATAATTCCATTTATCAATAAGTTCAATTTTTGAGTAAATATATCCCTATTTCGAAAAAAATATTCAATAAATTCTCCAGACGCTCATTGGTATGGTCGATTCTTCTAAGAACACTTACGCTGAGTTTTAAAAAAATTGAAAAAAATTATCCAGTCGTTGGGACGCTCTGAAAATATTAAAAAATCAAAGATACACACCCTCCACAATGATTCATGTGTTACTTTTCCCCCCTCGAGTCGCAGCGGTACAAATTGTAGCCGTGCACTCGCATGATGTGGAGGAATCCTTTTCCGAGACACAAGAAGACAATCATTTCCTTTGTATTGTCACCTCAACTCGAGAGAAAATTCCTGCACTTCATGGAAGTGCACAGCTCCTAGTAACACAGTTTGTACCTCTACGACTTCAGGGGAACAAAAATAAACATTCAACACTTTAAAGTAAAGGAAATGAATCTTAGGGGTGGGTGTGTATCGGTTTTTTACTATTTCCAGAGCGTCCTAGTGACTGGAGAATTTATGGACTATTTTTTTCCAACTTGTAAGACTTATTAACATAAGATTTGACCTAATTGATCCAAAACTCACGATTCTCCAGGGTGAAAAAGTGGATTTCCGCGATTTATTTTCATTTCCAGACCATTACAGCGGCTGGAGAATTTTTCGACAATTTTTTTTCTGATTAGGCGGATGTGTTTACATAAGAATTGACCTACGGATAATTGATGAACGCAATACCAAAACTCACGGTCCTCCAGGGTGAGTGGATTTTCTCACTTCCCTTCTATTTTCAGACTTTTCCAGCGACTGGAGAATTTTTCAACTATTTTTCTCAATCTAACGTACTTCACCTAATCGGTGGACGTGTTTACATAAGAATTGACCAAATCGATAAATGGAATACTAAGAATATATTTTTGGTCTATCAACATTCCCATTTCATCTCACGAAGGAGTGCGTATTTTTCACCTCGAACATTGACCATTGATTTCTCGCGATCTTTTGCGGTAGCAGTCATAGTTCACTCCGCTATTCATGGAAAAATCACGGAAATTCATTAAATATTGATTTTTTTGGGAATGTTGCACCTCA
Source organism: Aspidiotus rigidus (assembly GCA_035079385.1). Lineage (NCBI taxonomy): Eukaryota > Metazoa > Arthropoda > Insecta > Hemiptera > Diaspididae > Aspidiotus > Aspidiotus rigidus. The sequence goes on along the minus strand of JAVHKY010000003.1, from coordinate 12,825,320 downwards.
CCGAGGACTATGGTACTCATGTATGTTGTAGTAGAGGGTATGGCGCTTCAAATGAATGATTTTCTCCAGGTGCCTCCCCCCGATTTTTTTTTAAATTCGAGTTTGAAGTCTGGTTATAGCTAGAAACTAGGGAAAATATGAATGGTTTTTTTTGAAAAAAATACCATGGATGAATGTTCACATATACTAAAATTTCCTCAAGTTTCATCGCTGTGCGATCATTATTGGCTGAGATATAGCCATTTGGATTTTAGGCCGAAAAATCAATCTGCAGCCCATGTGAGTGAGCGGATGGGTTCAATTTTTTGGATTTCGAGTTTTCTCATTGGGTACAACATTTTGACGGAGATTTGAAACATTTTCCGATCAAGGCCATTTTCCCCCCTTACCCGGCTAGAGCCTTTTTGAGTCACCCACGGGGTAGAGATGTGCACGCGTACGGTCTCTCGGGGGGACGGGGGTGTACTCGCGAATTTCAAAATCGGGGTACGATGAGACAAAAGACTTGAAACATGTCAATAGTTTCAACTTAAATTATTTCATTTAAAATTAGTTTTTCCCGTTGAGGGTCCCACTTTATTCTAAAATTTACTAGTTAAAACTAGTTGTGACGGAAATCATTTGGGGGAAACTAGTTTTGACCAGTGATTTCTAGAATTTACTGGTTTCGGGTTTTAACTGTAACATACTGACGCTATTTGGACCTATCATTCGAAAGAAGTTCATTCGCAGTCGATTCGAGTTGATTATAAACGAAAATCGGCTTTCAACTGACGGTCGATGAGGTTTATTACGATAGCTGGACGCTCGAAATTTTCTAAGTTTCCCTCCGATATAATACCCAGCTTGGAAGACGAAAGCTTTCCAAATTTTTCATCCCCCTCATATATTCAGCTGGATTACCGTCCAAGTCCTCCTCCACCTCTCATGTACAAGTGGAGCTCGAAAGACAAAATCGGCAATTCAAATGGTACGAGAATGGAATGATTGACTAATGCGAATACTACACGGGATTCTCGTTAGCGATAGAATAACAAGCATAAAATCTGAAGTCATGTACCACGGTAAAACCTTGAGTATTTTTCGAGTTTCATTTTCTGCGGAACAAATTTTTTTCAAGCACTTTTTTCAGCTTTGTTCTATCAACCTTTGATGTTTTAATGCGTCATGTTCAGTCGCGAGAAATTAATTTACTCGTTTTTTGTTTTTCAGTCAAGTCAACTTCTCGTCTTCCAGGAATAAACTGCTCTTTTTCTTTCTGGCTGAAATATCGTCTACTTCAAAAAGCTATTTTCAACTTTCTAACGAAGTATTCACATCTGCGTTCTTACAAATGGGTCTACACTGTGCAACTATATTATATAATTATAATAAAATAAAAAGGCGAAATTCAACGCGCTCAACCTATTCAAACGACTTCGTTCACAGAGCCTGATGTATTATTCAGACTCGTTAAAAAAGTTTTTTTTTTTTTTCATGTCGAACGTCGAGTCGATAATTTATAAAACTCAAGAATTAACGACTTTTTTCGAGTTTATAAAATACATATCTGAAACCTAGAGCATTCATCGACTCTTTCAACGAGTCGGAGACTTGATGACAAAAGTTTTGCACCCGTCGACTCGCGAAAAAATATTATGCGCCAACGGAATTCTAAAGCTGTACTCATTAACTCGATTTGCGAAAGATTGCTGAATACGCGCAAAAAAGCGACGCTTATAACTTACGAGAAGAAAGTTATTCTCGATCATCATCTCGAACATTGGTCTCATACCGTCTCAGCTAGACATACAAATTTCCTTTATTCAAATCAACTATCATCGAAGTGCATAAATTAAAATATTCGAGTTTGTAAAGGCTGGAGTTGAATGATGACTGTCGTATTTTAGTTACCATCAGTCTCCCCTATCTTATGGAAAGGTTGTATCTACATTCAGTAAAAATATTACTTTTGACTTATTCCCACCTAAAATTGAGTTTTATATCCTAGATTAATTATTTTATTTCATTGAGAGGAAGAAGCATCCGTACGTCCTCAGTGTTTATCGAAACTATTGACTAGATTTAATTCTTGTCTTCAAGTTCATTTTTTGATATGCTTCTTATCTTTGCTCTGACCTCTACCTTAATTCCAAAATTAGTGTGTGCGTGCAGATGACCTTGGGACGTAGAAAAAATAGCTCGAATACCTCTACCCTTACGCTGATTCAAAAATTTGCGTGCTTGCGTGTGCAGATCTTTTCGTTCTATGCGTATACCAGGCTTATATGAGGTTTAGGTCTCCTTCAGATTAGGCTTATATTAGGCCTAGGCCCCCCTTCGTTCTATGCAGTAAATTACTTACTTACTAGGCTCTTTTTGGTAGGCTTTATACTAGGTTCAAGCCTCATCCGTTATACTAGCTTTATACTCGATCTAAGTTTCTTTTCGAACACTATTTGTTCTTTGCAGTTTATACTATCATTATATTAGGTCTGAGCCTTGATAATCCTGTACTGTATCCCGTCTCTTCCTTTATAATAAACTATGACCCCAAGGCCCCCTCCAACTGTAACATCATCAGATGTGACCTTAACTCCCCTTACAATTATAACATCATCAAGTGCCTGGTGACGACACTAACCTCCAGCCTAATTTTGAAATTTGTGAGTTCAATCCACCTCCCGACATCCGCGTAATCTATAAGTTGTTGACATGTAAGTGTGTTTGGGCTCGAGGTCATCTGCGTGACGGGTCGCTTCATGACGTCATCAATCATCTTGACCTACTTTTGGAACTTAGATGGCTTCCTTAACGATGTTGAACTAGGAACACAGGGAACCTGTTCTATGGATCGAAAAATAATACTTGATTTGTTCGCTCTAGGATAGCCCCTTTAAGTAACTAGAAATGCTATGCTTCATACACCAATTTGCTTGGCCCCTTGAATGAGCCAGATATACAATGCTTCAAACACCATAAATCCCCCTTGTATCATATATTACAGCTCGCGAGTCCAAATGGGGCCCCTTAGTCCCTCTCCCATGAGAGTCGAGATTTTCCAAGTCCGTTCCTTATCGTATACTACTGCTCGCAAGATGCGCAACGTCCGAGAGAGTACAGGACTACAAAATCCAAGGGGCTGAAAGCAACGCGCTGAGCCAAGAACCAGTGGTACTTGAAAAAAGCTGCAGAAATACAGAAACTCGCCGACACACTACCACTTTACTGAATTCACCATCGATAGCCAACCTACCCAGTGCACACATCACTTAGAGGGCCACCCTCACTAGAGGAGATTGATAGTGCCATTAGGCTGCTGAAGAACAACAAGGCCCCAGGGCTGGGTGAGCTGCCAGCCGAAGTCTTCGAGTGTGGAAGAAGAGAAACACGGGTTTAAACTGCACTGTCTCTTCTGTAAGATCTGGAAAGAGGAAGATGGGCCCGCAGACTTCATTGAGGCAGCTATTGTCAACATCTTTAGAAAGAAGGGCGACCGTGCAGACTGCACGAACTATCGCGGTATCTCTCTCCTAAGTGCCGCTGGGAAGATATTGGCGCGAATAATTACTAACAGACTGCAGGCGGCCTTTGAAACACTACTACCAGAGTCGCAAGCGGGTTTTCGCTGTACAAGAAAAACAGCAGATATGATGTTTGTACTGCGGTAGTTGCAGGAAAAAACGCATGAGCAGCAAACGCAAATGCACGCTGTATTCATAGACCTAAAAAAAAACGTTTGACACAGTCAATAGAGAGGTACTCTGGCTGATCCTCCGCAGATTTGGGTGTCCTGAGAAACTGGTCAAAATCATAGCAAGCTTCCATACCCAAAACGTAGCACGCGCTATACTGAGCGGTGAACTCACCGAAGGCTTCGCCATATCAAATGGGGTCCGACAGGGATGCGTACTTACATCACTGCACTGTTATTCAACGAGTACATGTCGGCAATGCTGATGATGGTAAACCGAAGACTACAGTGAGTGTAGTGGAATATGCCTGCACTACAAGTTAGATGGCGGGCTCTCAACTCGAGCCGACTGAGAAGTCAGAAATATGTATGTGCTGGCGCTGATTGGAAAGACCATAGAGGAAACTCAGGAAATATTTGTGGCGGTATACCAACAGCTGGGTATGGAGGTCAAAACCGCAAAGACCGAGGTACTGAACATGAGTACCACGCACACACGCGGTACAGCACCGGGAGGAATAAAGATCTGTGGCACGGACATTGAGGAGATCGCCAGTGGATATGACATGTATGTTCTAGCCCACCTCAAGCGCACCGGCTTCAACCGATATTTTAAGCGATTTTAATCCATTGTTTAACCAAGCTTCTAAAAACAAAATTGAATATTTTAGTTTATTTCTTCATTTTATGTGCTATTTTTATAACTTTTACACATATGTTTTTCTAGTGCCTTGTGAGACTATTGTTATATTTCTTAATTCAATTTTAGTTGATTTTATAAGCTTTTTCTCACAGTTTATGTTCTGGCGCACTTGATAATTTCTCTAGTGCAAGGTGTATTTCTTCTCATTTTCAACCTCTTAGAAAATTCCTAGAAATCCTCCAATTTTCTCACTACAGTATATATTTAGCTGTTTTTATACCAAATATGAATCATTTCACCCTATTTTTCTTCCTTGCTAGTTCGAAAATTTGAGAGTTTTTGTATCAATTCTATATCATTTTTCTATCATTTCACCAGAAATAAATCTCTCTCGTGAGAGCTACTTTCCAGTACTGTAAGAAATTCAACTTTTTTCTACAACGCAACCAAGTTTTTCATCGTTTTTTCAACACTTCCAATAATCCAAAAAAAATTAATTTTAGAGTTAATTTCTCTAATTTTTAAGTGATTTTAAAAGTTTTTGATAGAGATAATTTTTAAGAGGGTTTTTGAAATAGTGGAGATTTTGATAAGTTTTTGAGTGATTTTTGAAGTTTTTGATGGACTTATTAAGACTTGATTTTTTAAATTCATTTTTTTATTATTATACTTAATAAGGAAAAAAATTTAATAAGAATTTTTTTCATTTTTCATTGAGAAGATTATAATGAGATTTTGTTTTTAAATATGCTTTGTAAGATACAGAATTTATAACTGTACCACAAGTACATATCATTGGATGTTTTCTTTTTTCATAATCTTTTTTCAAATTTTCTTCAATTTTTTCTTGATTTCTGTTATAGTATTCATTAAATGATGTATTAGTACATGCTTCACACCAGTTTTGATTTCTAGCAAATTCTTCTATATTTTTATTTTTCTTACATTTCGTGCAATATTTTCCATTTTCAAGCAAATGTATTGTAAACATCAACTTTTGTAAAAATTCATCAACATCATATTCATTGAAAGTCGATCCTTCTTTCGTCAACATTTTGTTAATAGCTTCACTATTCTCTAAATCTAACAAAGTTGAAGTGTGTGTATCAATAAATTCCATCTTGAACTTCAACTAATAAATATATAACTAAGTATTTAAAGAGAAATAAATTTCTAATAAAAAATGTAATAAGGAAAAAACCTTCCAATAATTGAATAAGGAAAAAAAAACGTAAAAATAGACGCAATATTAGACATAAGAACCTTCTCAAAACCTTCCAATATCCCTTCCAAGACATGAAAATCTTCTCAAAACCTGACAAAAACCTTCCAAAATATGAAAACCTCCAAAAACTTAAAAACATTCTAAAAACTTCCAAGACATCAAATCATTCCTAAAGTATAGATGTATGATAAAAATACAAGTAACTTGATTATTTTTTATTTTTAATTATTTCATCATTATCTTCAACTTCTCTTGGTGTATTTCTTCCATTCAAACCAAATTCTTTTTTCTTTTCATTAATATATTTTCCATTTACTATTATTTGTGAGTTATCAACATTAATATATCCATCTTCAATGTTAAAATCAGAAAAACAAACGCCTAAATTTTCAGTAAATTCTGCAATGCTATTAGCCTTAGTCTTACCAAAATTCATTGGAGTCACAACAATCTGGTTTTTCAAGTCAATTATTTTTTAATTTTTTAGCTGCATAGATTCGACCTGTTTTTTACCTTTTTCACTCAATTCTTTCTTTATTCCTTCTAATTCTTTATTTAATTGTTTCAGTCTTTTATTATTGTCCTCAATCATATCATCTTTTTGTTTCATTACTTGATTATTAGCTTGGGATAATCTCTTTAATCGACCCCCTGCTTTATTAACTGCCGCATCAATACTCTAAAATGGAAAAATAAATTTGTAACTTTCAAAATACATATTTTTTCATCTTCAAATTCCACCAAATCAAGATTATTCTTATTATAAACTTCATGTAATTGATTAATTATAGTTTGACTCGATTTAATTGTATCTTTTAATTCCTTTATTTCTGGATACTTTGAAACTAGTAGATTAACATAATCCATTTCTTCTTTTGAAATTGAGTAGTTATTAATTACTGAGAGAATCATTTTTATTTATTATTTAAAAAAATTATTTTTTGAGACCATGTACTAAACTGTATACCAAACTATGTACCAGACTATATACTATACTATATACAATATACCAAACCCTGGACCGTATACTATATACAGTATACTATATTTAGAAATTTTTTATTTATAAATACAAACTCAGCTAGGTAACATAATGGAATTAGAAAAAGTAAAAGAATTGATGATCCATTTTGATTTCATAAAAAACTCAGTATCTGAGTTTGTAAAAAAATATAATGTATCAGATTCTTTTGTACAGAAAAAATTGAAACTGTGGAATATTCCCCATGTGACAGAAAAGAGAAATATTCTCACTCCTAGAAATAGATTAGGTCAATTTTGTTTATAAAATAAAGTTGATCAGAGTGTAACTACTATCACAACTCTCATAAATAGTAGAGCTAGAAATAATTCTAAAAATAACAAATTTCCAGAAAACCCTCCAGATATAGGTGATGAATGGAAAACCACTAATTTAAATGAATCCGATAAAAAGATGTATAGAAATAGAAAATAATAATCCATTTTGTATAGTACAATACTGGAATGCGTTCAACCAGTAGGTATAGTTGAATTATAGATTTGCAAGCGAGAGTAGGTATTTTAGAATCCAGTTGAACCAGGTTAATACACATTTAAAGTCAGGGTCCGTCAAGAAGGATCCTAATTGTTACAATCTTAGCGCACCTTGCGGCACTCTCGACACGATCCTAATCTAAGGCATAGAAGGAGCTCCGCATAGTCTATACGTTTCTATACGTACGCACGCAACGCGGCGTTCGAGCTCACGGACTCGGTGCGCGCGCACCTCGTCCGGGAGTCGTTCACGACGCGCGGCGACGTGCCTATATAAACCGATACGCTACCGTAGTTTCCTCAGTACGTTTACTCGCTCGCTTATGATACGTTACGTCTAGCTTAAGTTAATCTTATGACTCGCTATGGTGATGATGACTGGACGTCAGGTCGGTTATACCGCTGCGTTCTATTCTGAGCCACATAATTACTTTTGGTGGAGAGCCCGGCTTGGTCCCGGCAAGGATCCGTTCCGAACTAGTTGCTAACTATTTATAGATGTAACATAATTAACTCATTTTTTTCTTCAGAAAAATCAATCATGATTTATTATTTAAGAATATGAGAGGATTTTATGACATGTTCGCAAAAAAAGAATGTGTCAGATAATTAAAAAAAAATCAACGTATGACCTTGTAGATTCAACTATACCTAGTTGAGAGTATTTAAAAGTGAGGAAATATTGAGTATTATTAGTCTTATGTGTTCAACAAGTAGTTGAACGATAGGCTTCTTTTCTCCAATGTTTGATGGAAATTCGAATAGATTTGATAGTTTTATGGGTTCAACTGATTGAATGATAGACCCAAAATAATTAATAATAATGATATCTTCTACGAATTTTTTAGCGAAGAACCTACGTAAAGTATGAAAAAATTGTATACAAGTATAATTATATACACTCAACGAATAGTTGAATCATAGACTTATTTCTTCATAAATTTGACAAAAATAACATGACCGGAATTTCTGGTCATGATTTTAAGTATGCAAAATGAGATGACGTAGTGGACGTGCGTGTCCAGTCTGATTTGAATTTTCAATACCTCGTCGACTGAAAAACGCTCTAGTTGAATCATTGAATATTTCTACATCATCAACTTACTGAAAGTATTCGATGACGTAGTGAACATGCATGTCCAGTCTGTCGAAATATGGGATATGTACTTGTTGGAGATTGTAACCATAAAATCAAAGTTAGAAATGTTATCACGCGGGAGGAATTTCCTCGCAAATCAAGACGTATATTTTAAAATATCTTCACTGATAATTCAGGGGCTATGGTCAGAACTCCTGGTAAAATACCTCGACCGAGAGGAAAAAAAGAGATTATATTTGAAAATTGAGAGTTTTGAATGATGAAAAAAATGTGATCAGAAGAAAATCTATGACATAGTGTATACAGACCAAACGATTGTTGGGTATATAAGACTATAGAAAAATCGAAAGAAAAAATATGAAATCACACACGTCAAATGCGTTTATGACTTTGTAGATTCAACTGCAGAATCTAAGACGGTCGGAAATTGTGACCACGTCAAAGTTAGTAATTATTTTCACATTTATCTGTTGGGTGCATAAGACTAATAAGAGTAAGAGAGAGAATTACACATTAGAGAAAGAAAAAATTACACGGTGACCTGTAAAACTATAAACAACAGTTAAGAGAGAAATGTACGAAGCTATCTGGTGAAAAAGTTTCCATTTGATAAGAAATATACTGATACCTATTTGTCAGATAACTTTCCATATCTCAACATACGTTTCTATTCACCATTCACTAATTACTATTCAATTTTCAATAAACTTGATTTACGAAAGGTGTGAACTCATGTTTCGTGCGCGATACTACGAAAATGAAGTCCTTTTTACACCATATTATAATAACTTACATCGCTGCTTTAGCCTTCGTGAACGAAGGATGGTGCGTGGACAGGGAAAGATTTGAAGAAAACCGGGACGAACTACATCCAATAACTCCCTCGACGGAACCCACACCTTTGTATGGTGATAAAGTACTGTGTAAGAAAATTAATATATTATGGGATAACACGTTGATACGATACAAAACTACAGACAGAACAGACTTCTAATGTGCGTGATTTTCAATACTAACCCAACACGGCCTAAGCTATCCGGGTAAGAACTATTTAACCTCTTCATGTGTTCACTCGTGTTTGGTTGAGTTTTAACAGTCATCAGGTCGCTGGAACAGTGTAACCAGAATATAGTTCCAGTAGTTAGTTCAAAATTTAGAATATTGTGAAAATCGACAACACTGAATAACAAGAAGCCAATTGGACGATTTTTGGTGGAATCACTTGAAGCAGACTGAAGGCACTTAAAGTATCAAAGAGGTTAAATAGTTCTTGTCTGGACCTATAAATCGAGTATTGGAGGTCTGTATTGTTTGTGTACAAAAAATGTACGTCTAATAATTTCTTCATCCATACTAGGTATTATAAACAACTATGAAATCAACAGTACTATGGGACCTGTCATACATGAATTTCTTGAAACGCTCGACTCGAAGAAGGTGGAACTCGACTCAAAAGGTCCGCTATCCACGGATACAGTTCTAAAGTTGAGAGCGAAACTAAACTCGTTGTGGACATACAACTCAAACGTTATCGAAGGAAATTGTCTGTCTATGAATGAAACGAGGGCAGTTGTTGAAGGTATCACTGTGACAGGAAGCACTTTCCGTGACATTGCCGAGGTAGACAATCACTATGCAGCAATCGAATATGTGGAATCAGTTATTCGACAGAAAACAAGGGTGTTGACAAATGAGCTAATTCGTAATATAAACTTTTCACTTCTGCACAACATTCTTCCCAGTCATGCCGGAAAGTATCGAAAGCAGAATGTAAGAATCAGGGGGGCATTATTCGACCCACCTCATTATACATATGTGGAGGAATTAATGGAGAAATTGTTGGTTTGGTATTATCGGGTCAACAATATGCATCCAATTATAAGAATCTCCATATTTCATGCGAAATTCGAGCTAATACATCCTTTTATGGATGGAAACGGACGTACTGGGAGATTAATAATGAATATGGAGCTGATGAAACTGGGTTATCCGCCGGCAGTTATCCTGAATTCTCAGAAGCAGTTCTATTATAAAGCTCTCGCGTCAGCTCAGTTCCATAATCAGTTTGAAGACTTGACCCAACAAATTGCACATTGCGTGGAGAGTTCCTTGAACACATATCTTGACGTGTTTAATCCGAACCTTGCAAACGACACAGACAACTTGATGGGTTTCACGATGAGCAGGTGGTAGGTATTTTGTAATACTTCAATGTATTGCAAAAGTAAAGATTTCAATCGAAAAACATTTCACGCTCTTCAGATTTTGTTCACTTAATTTTTCGTAAAATCGTTTGGATCCTAAGATATTTCCAGGTACCTAGGTAAATGAAAATGTTGTCTCATGGAGATTTCTCCTTCACCGCCCGGTTTCATTTTTGGAACTGAGCAAACTTGGCGATAGTGAGGTTCATTGAAAATAGTAAGTAGGGGTGACTCCCGACGATTGATACGTATTAGGTACTTGACGAAAAAACATGAATCACTGCAATGTCTGTTTATTTGAATCGCAGACAAATATCTGTATATATGTATCTTATACTCTCGAATAATGATCTAATGGTATCTTGATACAAAGTAAATAAAACAGTTTGAAATAAGTTTGAAACGAGACGAAGCGTGTCGGCAATATGTGTTGGTAGTAACCTGGTAACTTGATTGCAAACTCCTTAATCGATCGATGTAGCAGTCAATATTAGGTTTATTTCCTACATTCGCAGTGCGAATGTCATTCATTGGTTGATGGAAGATTATATGTGTAGCGTCCTTGCATGTAGGCTATTCAGTCAGATAATAAACGGTCTAACGATAACACGTATCACATTTCCTTCAGTTCGTCACCGCAGGCCAGGAGCAGTGCGAAGCTTGCCAGAGATTGGAACGAGCAAAACACAATCCGGATACAACGCCGGTTATGGTGGTTCCGAGCGCATCTAATGTATTCCGATTTAAAATCCCGGCTCTTGTCCAAGGTCAACAGGGAGGCATCCAAACGTGGCTAAGACAGGTCGACGTCCGCATGAAGTTGGCGAAAATCACAACCAAGCAGGATAAATACGAATATCTCATTGTATCACTCCCAAGCGAGATCATAAGCCGTGTTTTCGACCTAAGCAACGAATAACCGACAACAAATCCCTACACCACATAGTAAAGCGAGTTCCAACCAACTGAAAGAAAGCAAGTAAAGAAACTTCTAGAAGGAATGGTTATAGGCGACAAGAAACCATCACATTTCCTTCGAGAGATGAGGGAACTCGCAAAGGGCCAAGTAACCAATGTAGTGCTCAAGGAACTATTCCTGCGTCAACTGCCTGAAACCCTCAGAAACATATTGGTCGTCATCGAATCAGCAAGCTTGGATTCGTTGGCAGCGGCAACTGACCGAGGTTGGAATTCAGTTGGTACAGTGATTATAGCAAGCGCGGAGGCCACGCCTGTTCAGACTGCGACCGATCAACGAATGAATGAACTGATGGGCAAAAGGGTCGAGGTCTTGGATCGTATTTCTCGTCGTGACAGTCAGGAGAGATCACAAGGGCGCAACTGTAGTCAGATCCCAGGTGGGAAAGGAGGTTTTGCCAGGAAGCAACGGAGCACTTCGCGAAAACGCAATCTGGCATGGAAACTCTGTCGCTATCATCACAAATTTGGTGACAAGGCCCGCAAGTGCGAGGACTGGTGCAAGCAATGGACTGGTAAGAAGCCGGAAAACTAAGGCAGCTGACCATTTTCGCCGCAGACGGCAGCACAAAGGGGAGACGACGATTATTCATTTACAATCACGAGCTTAGTATCTGGTTCTTAATAGATACAGGCGCTGACATCTCCATTCTGCCTGCCAATGAAGATATGCACAAGAAAATTACAGATTTCAAGTTATACGCTGCAAATGGGAACGTCTGGTTGAACTGACTTTAGGTCTTCGTCGCGCTTTCCTGAGGCGTTTTGTGGTTGCGGATGTGAAATATGCCATCATAGGGGCAGACTTTTTGGCTCATTACGGGCTCTTGCCTGACCTGAAGCATAAACGTTTGATCAATAGTACCACAGAACTCCATGCAGAATGTTCCTATTTAGCTACCAATTACTTCACAATTACAAGCATCGGTGTTTCATCATTTGCTGAGTTATTGAAACAGTATCCGGGAATCACTCAAACTACGCCTCTACAAGAATGCAAGTATGATCTTAAGACTGAGCATGTCATTGAAACTACAAAACCACCAGCTTTGTCTAGAGCTCGGAGGCTCCCTCCTGATAAATGGAAGTTGGCGCGCGCACTAGGCGAGGTGAAATACGACCATCTAAGTCACCATGGGCTTCACCCTTACACTTTGCACCCAAGAAAGGACCGGAGCGATGGCGCATTTGCGGAGACTATTTGAGACCGAACCTAGTTCCAAAACCTGACCAGTATCCGGTACCTAATATAGCGGATTTCAACGCACGCTTACGCGGGTCAAAACGCTTCACAAAAGTCGATATTAAGAGAGCATACAAACAAATTCGTGTCGCAAAATCAGACGTGGAAGAGACAGCGGTCATAACACCATTTGGACTATTTGAGTCGTCGGTTATGCTCTTTGGTCTTAGGAACGCGGCCCAAACGTTCCAGCGGTTCTTGGACAATTTGTTCAGGGACTTGGATTTTGTCTATGTCTACATCGACGACATATTGATCACATCTGAGGATGAAGCCAGTCACAAAGAGCGAGTACATATCATTCTGAAGAGGCTTAACAACGCTGGCATAACAATAAATGTTGCCAAATGCGAGTATAATCTCCCCCAAGTCGAATTCCTTGGATATCTGGTCAACAAACATGGAATCCTGCCAAGTACAGAGCGTACAAGACCAATTAATGAATATCCTCTGCCCAAGACGGTCAAAGGGCTACGCAGGTTCCTTGGTATGATCAACTTTTACAGAAGAGCCATACCCCACGCGGCAGAGTACCAACGAAGACTGCAGAACATAATCTGCACTAACAAGAAAAATGATAATACACTCCTCGAATGGACAGAGGACGCGAAAGAGGCCTTTGAAGAGTTCAGATTAGCACTTAGCAACGCGACCTTGCTGTACCACCCGTCTGAGGACGCTATGCTAGTGTTGAGTACGGACGCAATTAGTACTGCGATAGGAGGAGCCCTTCACCAACTTAGAGAAGGGAACCTTAAACCGTTAGCTTTCCCTGACGGAATTAAGATCGTCAACTTATGACCGCGAGCTACTGGCAATCTTTGCTTCAATCCGACATTTTCACAATATTGTAGAGGGGAGAGACTTCACCATATTCAGTGACCACAAACCACTAGAATACGCATTCACGTCACAGTCTGAGAAGGCGTCCCCAAGAGTAGCAAGACAACTGGACTTCATTGGTCAATTCTCAATAGATATCCGCTATGTACCAGGGGCTGAGAACATACCTGCGGACGTGCTCTCTAGGATTGACGCAATTACTGATTGTCTAAGCGATAGGGAGATTGATTATATTGCGCTAGCGCTAGCTCAGAAAGAGGGTCAAGAATTACAAGAGCTGATCAAGTCATCAAATACAAGCCTGGTACTGAAACCAATTCCACTCAGAGGAGACACAGCACCACTATATTGCGACACTTCAGGCAGTCAAATTCGAACATATGTCACCCCCAAGTTCCGCAGAGCAGCGTTCCACTCTGTTCATAAAATGGCCCGTTCTGAGCCTGGAACAACGGCTGAACAAGTTGCGAACCATTTTGTGTGGCCTCGGGTGAAACAGGACTGCAGGAGATGGGCGCAAGTATGTGTGAATTGCCAGCGCGCTAAAGTTGGCCGACATACACGTGCTCCATTGGGAGAGTTTGAGAGGTCGTAGCGTTTCAAGCACATTCATATAGATATTGTGGGGGCACTTCCCATATCTAATAGCAAATCATTCTTAATCACGATAGTCGACAGAGCCACAAGGTGGCCCGAGGCGATCCCAACGAGCTCCATCACAGCCCAACATGTGGCTGACGTTTTTGTTTCAACGTGGGTTTCCAGATTTGGAGTACCGGCCCGCATTACGACAGATTAGGTTCGACAGTTTGAGACCGACTTCTTCCGCCGGGTGATGGAACAGTGCGGGGTAGTAAAAATAAGAACGACAGCGTACCACCCCCAAGCCAACGGGAAAGTGGAACGGTGGCATCAAGCTTTGAAGGCCGCTATTTGGGCGTACGCTACCGAGCGGTGGGTATAAATACTCCCGTTCATTATGCTGGGACTATGAGTGGCCATAAACTCCGAAAACAAAGTCTCGTCTGCTCAGATGACATACGGTGCTGATCTAAAGCTTCCAGGCGATTTCTTTGCAGAGGACAACGTCCGGGGCTATGGAGTGAAGGACGCTCCAGATTTTGTTAAGAAGCTGGCCACAGCTCTCAGAGCATTCACGGACAGGTCATGAAGACACGGCAACAATCCTGTGTATGTACCTACTAGCCTAAAACACTGTACCCTCATATTTTTACGCGTGGAGATCTGTGGAGCCCTGACGCCACCTTACAAGGGCGCGTGACTCTAAAACCGTCACCATCCTGCGACAGGGGATGGAGGAAAAAGTGACTATTGACAGGGTCAAACCTGCCTTTCTTCTCCAAAGTCCCAAACCAGAACCAAGAGTGGCAGAACCAGAGCAATCAAAAGGACCGCGACCAGTTCGGAAAGTAAAATTTACCGGCAAGTATTTTTAGGCGTTTACAGTTACCATTATTGTTATTTGCTTGTTTTAATTTCAAAGTTTTTTTTTATTGTATACTTTTTTTTTCTTTGCATGATGTTATTTGTTATTGTTCTTTAGTTCGCTCCCTCACTGGAGGAAAGCTGTGTAGCGTCCTTGCATGTAGGCTATTTAGTCAGATAATAAACGGTCTAACGATAACACGTATCACGTTAGGGTTCAAGTTTTTTGAATTTATGTACATAACCTATATTGTATCTGAAAATGAAAGAAATACCTCCAGGAAAATAGCTAGTCCGTATTTTGCGGACACGTCATCTGAAATCGTGATTACTTTAGGTAAGTACCTATGTTTTTAATTGGATGACAATACCTAACAGAAGAAGTCAATCGCAAATAAATTTAGACAAATTTTCCCCATTGAATAGCGTAGGTAGAATGGTGTAGTGATTAAGTGTGTAGCCTGTTAATTCAGAGTACCGAGTTCAAATCCCACAACCAACACATGTTTTATGAAAAAAAAAATGAAATGAAATTTCTAGCCTAGTAGGTTAACAGTAAATTCAACTTTCTTGTGGCAGTGATAACATTAATCACCGCACACGAAAGGCAAGCTCAGCAATATACAAACTCAAACAGAGAGTACTGGAGAATGAGGAGCTGAGGAACAAGACCAAAATAGCCGTATACCGTGCAGTGGTACTGCTCACCCTGTTGTATGGTAGCGAAAGCTGGACTGTCTAAAGGCGACACATAAAAATGCTGGAGAGATTTCACCAACGTCAGCTTCGGGGAATTCTGGGGTTCAAATGGACCGATTTTGTATCGAATAAAAAAGTATTGGAGCGGGTACACTGCGAGTCCATTGAACGTCTGGTATAACGCGGAATATTCTGAGGTGGCTGGGGTGCACGCAAAGAATGGAACCGCAAAGACTTCCAAAGCAGGTGCTTTATGGCAGGGTCCTGCGCTAGTGGCGGACAACGGAAACGCTTCAAGGACAATGCCACACTGCTCTCAAACTGTCGAAAACCAATGTGGACTGAGAACCGCACTCTATGGAGACAGGTCTGCAACAACAACGGACTACTTCCAAGGCGCGCTCCCGCCACTACCGGCGCTCCAACGTCTACAGCGGCGACGTACACGTGTGATGTCTGCGGAAGAATAATACGATCCAGGATCGGGCTATTTAGCCATCAACAAACTCATCAACCGAGAATGGATCCTCCTCCATAGGAGACCAGACGATTAATCAATTAATTGCTCGAGAGTCGAAATTCTGTCCCCCTTTCGTCATATTATACAGTTCTAGAGTAAAAATTTGACATGAGTATGTCTTTGGGCTGGGTGTCATTTTCTAGTATAGGCTTTTATAGGGATATATGCTAATATTACGTTAGGCCTGGTGTCATGAAGACTAATAGTAGCCCCTGTGGACCAGTTAACTCAACTTACAATACACTACGCCTATATTAATCCAAGAACGAGGGCTCACTGAGCTGGACAACTTATCTTACAGTACATAACGCCTATATCAACCCAAGAACGGGAACGAACAAGCGGAGCGAGTGAGGCTCCCTGAGCTAGATAACTCATTTTACAGTACACCATGCCCATATTAGTCCAAGAACGGGATTCACGCCTCTGTGAGAAAGACTCACAAGCTAGGCCATGATTTTATCACAAAGCAAGCATGGCCTTGAAATATAAATAAGGTCATTTACTAGTAGACATGAAACATGATCTTTGTTTACTAATTTTACCATTGACTCAACGTCGAAATCGAACCTCAAGCGACTTTCGGTATTTCTTCTCACGAAAGCAATACCATTTTATGAAAAATTATGATACAAAAGTAGGTGAAGTGCAGTAAAGAATTTTTCATGACAACTAAAAATCTGTGCAATCTAATGATACATCCTAGCGAAGCGACAATTTTGTAATCGCTGCAGATTTATTCACACACACGCATTCTGTTTCACTAGTCAAATTGCAGAAGCGAATGAAATGGCGTCTTATACAGAATTTCCCGTACACAGAATGAATGAGATCGTCTTTATTAGACGCCTTTACGTTGTCGAATAGTAATCGACTAACTCGCTGTTTCATTGAGACAGTCTTTAAACGCTAAACGGAGCTCGTTTACGTACGGAAGCACTAGATTTTAATCTTCGTCGGTTTCCTCGTCCCGAGGAGCACGATAATTAATTCACTGAAAGCCACGTTCTAATTGATCAGGCTGCCTTGTTATCCATTAAATGATTTGTTCACCGTGGAGTTCGAATACGCGCACTTTCATCCTTCGCTCACCTTTTCAAAATACGCCTCTCATCTATTAAGGAGTACGAACGCACGGCGTTTTGAATAGGCAATATTAGTAACGCACGGAGCTACGACGCGACGCGGAGATGTAATCAATAATTAATACTGATTCTTAAAAACTAAAACTGCAGGTTATTATTTCAGGGTGAACTTGAAACAATGATGTACAAATGTAGTTGAAACCTTAATTCCCCTATTTCTATATTATCCCGTGGACTTTTTTCAATCAATAGACATTGGCCTCCACTACAGCTTACATCATCCGTCACTTTGAATTGATATTGATTGTGCTCAAACTCAGATTTTTTACCCCTGGTTTCAGCACTCGAAAAATTTCAAGTAGCCCTCTTTGTAGGTCTCAGAGATTTGTCTCCTACTTTTTCTCCAAATTTTTCTTTCAATATATTATGTGACTCGAATATGGAAATTTTTCCACGTCCCACCTCTACAAAATTCAAAATTCTCCAAGTATTCAAAGGTGGAAATTTTTATCTTTCAAGTCCTGACTTGGAGACTCAATATTCGATATTTTCCAATAGCTCAGTGGTCGGAATTTATCCAACCCAGCACACAGGCAATTGTCGCCTGTGACTGTATGTGCGCTAACGTGTAATTTTTTCCCCTCGATTTTTACTGAATTTGCGCAAACGTGTCACGGCTAATCATGTCCAGCAATATACAATCAGCAAGATATATGCTTGAACAGATAGTATAACAACTTATTCTAGTGTACGTAAGGAGTGCAAGAGGCGAGACAGGTAGCCACCCATCCAGCAATCCTGGCACAAATGGGCTTTGACATTGGCACCAATTTTCTATCACAGACCTAGTTTGGACCAATGTACAAACGTGAAGACGCACTTTCGGAAGAATAGAACGATCTATCAGAAACAGAATCTTTCAGGCAGAGCTCACACGGGAAGGTTTCCACGCGTTAGGCGAGCAGCCTAAATCACCGAAAGAAGTAGCATAGTATTTGAGAATTTTGAAAATGCACCAGAAACATTTGTTTTAAGTCCTAAACAATCTAACAGAGAAGGTAAACAATGTCTACATTGCGACAGAATGAGACACCAGAGGAACAAGCGTCAGATCATGAAGACACTTAGATTTTAAAAGGGTATGTAACTAAGGCACCCATAGCCGGTGGGGGTTGGGGGGTCAGTGGACAATACCATGCAAATAATGACGACAGCAAACGGCTTTGCACATTTGTTGCTAATATGCTAATCTCCCAATTAAGAAGTGTAGATGATGGAGAGGAAGGGGTACACTTTCGACCTTCGAATCCAATTTTCCACAAATATCGGCATAGAAAATAACTTAACAAAAAAATGTTTCTAATGAAAGTTCTAAAACTTAAAATTCTCTAAAAAAAAAGAAGTCTGGGTTAAAAATTGAGGCTATAAAGTTTTGAATCAGTTTTCCAGGATCTTCAAAGCTCGTTTTGTGAATATTTCATTGAGAAAAAGTAACATCATCAAAATTAATTTGTTTGTCAGTTGGATTAGCATACATAGATGGTTTTGTTGTTGTACACATACTGAATCGAGGGCGTATTTACCCCCCTTTCAGGTAAAAGCAGCCAAAAAGAAGATTATCCGCTTACAGCAGCCTCATGATTGGCATACAAATAGCATAGGAACATTTCAACAACTCAAATTTGAACTTCAGAATGAAAAGTGCTTCTTATTTACAGGAGAGCTTCAAGGTTGAGAATATAAACTTTTCTTTTGATACATGATCAAAACGTTCCCATAGTAACCTTAGGTTTTTCCTCAGATTATTCAATGACACCTTAATTTACTGAATTATGACAATTAAGAGCAGTGCAGACGTTCAACTTTGAGAGGTGAATCATCATATTTATAGACTTTTTTCAAAATTGCTTAAGTAACATAAAAGGTTTTCTACAATGCAGGCTGATCACATCCACCCAAATCTTGATACACTTCTCCAAGCCATAAAAATTGAAAGAATCCAAAAATTTCTCAACTTGATCTGCTCTGGAGGTGTTCCGTCGAGGATGGGGTGATGGGTTTTTTTCAACATCATAAAAATATGAATGTCGCCAGTTTTGAACAACAAACTTTCAATTTTTAAAAGGATCCAGTTTTACGGGGTTTCCCATTTTTTCGGCAAATAGTAGTCTTGAAAAGGGTGGGAGCTCTAACCTACTTTTGGGACTTGAGGCTTCATACAGTCAGTAATAAGGGCTATGTACTACGTATTCAAATTTAAAATAATAAAATTAGTACCAGATGGCGGGATGAATTTGAGAACAACATAGGAAAAGGATGGAAGAGAATCGCGCAAAACAGACAAAAGTGGCGAGGGATCGGGGAGGCGTATGCCCGGCTTCAATAACAGTTAAATTACGAGTATGTAAAGAAACATGGCAATAAACGCTATTATTATTATTATTATTATTATAGAAGAATTTGTCTAGGCTAGATTATAAAAAAACTTGTGTTTGCCGAAAGATGTGACTTATTTCACCTCTTTGTGGGTTCAGCATGCGATTCCCACAGGACACGGAAGAAAGATGAAAACATAAAGGTAGAGATCTAAAGCTTAAAGAAAAAGTGTTTTTCTTTTTTACCCCCCCCCCTTCCTCCCCCCAAAAAAGAGCATAAAAGTAGCGTATTTTGAGATTTAAAAAAAAACCTAATTTTAGACTACACTTGGTTCACGTTAAGAACTACCCGAGCTGATAGACGCTTGTACCACAAGGGAAAAATGAAGTCGTGTGCATTTTTTACACCTTCTCTTTTCATCAAGACGGTTAGTTTTTAACGAGAACCGCGCAAAGCTCTTTTACAAGAGGCAGTGGAGGATTCCCCGCTCCCATTGCAACGTTTACACTTTAAGTTTTACTAGCGAAAGTTAAGGAGACCTAAATGTTTGCACACAAGACTAGGGATTATTTCATAGTGGTGGTGGCTAAGGGCTGAGAAATGTTGTCGGAAATTTAGGAATAAAATTACGTAGTGGCTAATACCACAAAATATGGCACCAACAAATTTCATATCACGTTCAACACTCGGAATGGATGACCGGAAAAACTATTTCTTCAGTCAAGGAAACGTTGTTCACAAGTTTGCTCCATGAATAAGATTAGGCGAGATCACCAAAAGAAAAACACGTCAGGGTCAACTTTCTAAACCATGAATGAAGCAACAAGTTTGAAAGTCGTGTTAGAAACTGGTAATTTTCCAACTCGCGTGACCTTTACATCCGCGTAGCTCATCAAATGTCATTCCAGTCCAAACCAAAAACTTAGTTTCGAAATTAATTTTTTTGACTCCCATGGGCAAGTGCGGATCCAGATCAAGTAATTCGAGGGAGGAAAAAATACAACCAATTAAAACCGTTCGATTTTTTTATGGATGCCCTTTTCCATTTGAGGGTTGGAAAAGTGTTACAATAATGGATTCATGCCTGTGACATTTTTCTTTTATTTTCTTGATTGTTTTTGGTTAAAGAAAATATTCCCCGAGTTCCCCTTTTCGACTGCCATAACACTGTTGCTGTAATCGTTAAGCGAATTGGTATTGAAACGTCAAGGCATAATTTATTCGTCCTTATATTGAATAAACAAAAGGTAAAAATAAGTCAAAATAATTCAAGCTTCGAGCATGAAGATACAGAAAACACAGAACATATTACTTACAAACTCGCAATCGTAAATAAAATGCTTTGTAATATCGAAAACATTTAAGTTCCATTACATACACAATCAATTATACATTATACCCACGACTTCGTTCGCACTCTAAGGTTTTGGGAAATATAAAAAAAACAAAACGAAGAGACAAACGGTAATACAAACAATGTCACGATGTGGGAGTTTACAGATCGCCAAAGCTTTCTGTAATGCGTGGGACGACGAGAATTGAACTGTACAGCAGCGCAAAAACTCATTTCCTCTAGCAGTGAGACAAATATCATCGGATAAAGGGACGCGATGAAAGCGAGGAATAATTATTTCCACACCTCGACTCACAAGCTTTCGAACTTCGTATCGAACTACGATACATATTACAAAATTACAGCGCCTAAATTCAATAATACGTCATCTTTAATAATCTTTGACAAGGCACTCGGAAATCACGAGTTCGATCAATATAAGCTACGAAGTGTATCATTATTACATTAGACGTTTTGTGTGCCAAACGAAACGCGACCTTCGTTGTACTCAAAAAGGTTCGTCTGAACGGCCCTTGAAAAGAGGACGACACATCATTCAATTGCGGCGAGTTTTCAAGTTTTTGTCGTTATTCCGCAAGTTTGCCAAGGTTATCCGGCGAGATAACAAGACAATACAGCGCAACACGACGAACATATTATAATTTTAGTATTTCGGATTCCTCCGAGGGTGCTGAGTAAGTAATTACGCGCTACGTTTATGACCATTTCAAAAAAAGTATGCGTGATTATGAGTACAGTAAACAAAAATTAAAATACCAAACAATGTGCCAGCTAGGCAGGCTCATAATACTTTAATAATACATCAACTCGAATAATATAAAGGTCGGAGTACAAGAAATTTGTAGGCAAATATTTACGAAGTAACTTGGTTACACAATGTACCCTACTGCGAACTCAATAGTTTTTGTTCCATTACTGTGGTTTCTTAACAATTTTTCAAGGAACAATGGATCACAAGAAAGAATGCAAGACAGATTACAGCATACTGACTTGAACTTCAAGAAAGTGTATAATAGATCACTAACTAATATTTCGATTTCTTTATGGTCAGCGATATTTGTAAACTCAGTACCTATGGCCTTACATACGAGTACAACGGTATTCGCAAGTACGGTAGTGGGTTTCACTGTCGTAACCTATGACAAGTTCATTTGAGGAAGCAGGATTATAAACGGTGTTCGAATTTCTTTCTCTATGTATGTGGTTCGACTTAAAATGACGTGATGTGAATGAAATAGTCCCTACGCTTTACTAGCCACGGCCTTAGTTTGCGTAAATAGCTTGTTGAATAACGAACACAGGTTTGAAGTTAGAGCCCTTTTGGATTCTGGCAGTCAACGAAACTTCATAACTACCAAGTTAGCAAACGCAATGAAAATCGGAAACGAGATTCGTTCATCCAGTATCATTGTAAAAGGCGTAGGCAACATGCAAGCTACTTATAAAAAAGAAATGGAGATCATCATCCACTCAAAAGTCACCAATTTCTCTCTAAAAATTACATGCATTATTATCGATGACATTGTAGATTCTGTGCCGCAGGAATATTTTTCTCTTGATCATTGGGAATTTCATAAACGCCTCTCACTCGCAGATCCACGTTTCAATGTTCCCGATACTGTAGATTTGCTTTTAGGTGTTGGCGTTTTTTGGAAGATTCTAAAGCCAAATTTTAAAGATGTGGACTCTAATTCTCTTCGTCTTTGGGCTACTCATTTAGGTTGGCTCGTGAGTGGAGAGGTGGACTTGAGTAAGTGTACTTCGGACGAGCCCAACTACATTCTAATGACTCAATCAAGTCAATCTGATTCATTAGCTCGCGTTATTGAACGTTTTTGGCTACTCGACGAACCTGAAAACAAAATCAATGGAGACTGGTCCCTTGAAGAACGATTATGTGAGGAGATTTTCGTTGATACTACGTATCGAAATGAGAGTGGTAGATTCGTTGTAACGCTCCCCTTCAAATCTAACAAATCCAATTTAGGCGAGTCGAGATCAATAGCTCTTAAGCGTTTTTACGCATTAGAAAGAAAACTAGCCAAAGACGACATTTACAGACAAACTTATGCAAAAGTTGTTGAAGATTATATCATTCAAGGTCATATGCGTCTATGCATCGACTCAATAGACGAACAACAACAGTACATTATAGCTCATCATGCTGTAATACGAAACGATTCCACATCCACCCCTCTTCGTGTAGTTTTCGATGCCAGTATGAAATCTACATCAGGCTTATCCTTAAACGATTGTTTGATGGTAGGGCCGGTAGTACAATCCGAATTAACGAGCATAATCATGCGTGCTCGAGCATATACCTATGTAGTCTCCGCCGATATGACACAAATGTATCGACAATTTATAGTCCGAAATGAAGATTGCAAATTTCAGCGCATGTTCTGGAGGTCCCACCCCTCAGAGCCTCTTAAACTTTATGAACATACGCGCATAGTATTTGGTGAAGCAAGTTCTCCTTACTTGGCCACACGATGCTTAAATAAATTGGCTGATGATGCCGACATTGATGAGTTCTCTTTAGCAAAACTTACATTGCGTCGAGATTTTTACGTCGACAATTTATTTTCTGGTGCGGACTCTGAGTCAGAGCTCATTGAAATGAAATCTCAGTTAGTTAAGTTGTTGGCTAGCGCGGGATTGCGTCTTAGCAAATGGTGCTCCAACAGCAAAGAGTTAACTACAAATATAATTCCAGAAGAATTGGACAAGAGTTTCAAACTATATTCTGGATCAGAGTTTGCTATCAAAACTTTAGGAACAATTTGGTTACCGAACGAAGACACGTTCAAAGTATGGGTAGCTAGACAACACGTGAAAACTCATTCCAAAAGAGAAATCTTGTCGGTATTGTCATCAGTTTATGATCCCGTCGGGTTGTTATCACATGTAACAATCAAAGCCAAACTAATCATGCAATCACTATGGACTCATAAATTGGATTGGGATTCAGAAATACCGGAATCCATCAAACTCGAGTGGGACAAATTTTCTCGGCATTTAAGTTCTTTGAATGACATTCAAATAGATCGACATTTTTTCCGTAACGGTAACCCTCAACGTATTGAACTTCACGGCTTCTCCGACGCTTCGGAAAAAGCGTATGGTGCAGTAGTATATTTGCGATACTTCACCACCAACGGTACATTTTGTACTTTAGTCTCATCAAAAACGCGAGTGGCTCCTCTAAAAAGAAAAACTTTACCTAAGCTAGAATTGTGCGCTGCTTTAGAACTAGCACAGCTCGTCAATAGAATTGAATCGAACTTAGATGGAATAGTTAAACTCGATATAATGCGTTTATGGACAGACAGCGAAATTGTACTTCATTGGATAAACTCTTCTCCCTTGCGTTGGCAATGCTTCGTAGGTAACCGAGTAAAAAAAATACAAGAGCTAGGCCATGGACATGTCTGGGATTACGTCCAATCACAATCCAACCCGGCAGATGTCATTTCACGCGGAATATATCCTTCCGAGTTAAATGATTTTTCTCTGTGGTGGGATGGACCTCAGTGGTTATCTACTAACAGTGATCCCTATAACACCGCAGTCCAGTTCAACAAGAATCTGAAAGACATACCTGAAGTACGAAAGTCTGTGAGGGAGTATTCGAGTACGCTGACGTGTGTAGAAAGTAGTAATTTCCTCAATAAATATTCTAGCTTTACAAAATTAGTTCGCATCACCTCCTGGCTCATTCGTTTTCATTGGAACACAACTTGCAAATCCTATAAATTGCGAGGATCATTACAGTATTCTGAAATCGAACGTGCTACTTTAATCCTATGCCGTCTTGCCCAGAGCACTACTTTTGCGAACGAAGTGAAGTTATTAGAAAGAGACAGAGAACTACCAAAAACAAGTAGACTAAGTACTCTATCTCCCTTCTTAGACAAAGATGGTGTAATTCGTGTAGGAGGAAGAATTCAACATTCGCATTTGTCTTATGAAGCGCGACATCAGATAATTTTGTCACCTGATTCTTGTTTAACTAAACTATTGGTAAAGTATGAACATGAGAGACACTTGCACGCTGGAGCCAAACTATTGAGCTCAGTACTGAGACGCAAATTTTGGATACTACGTCAGATTCAAGCCATAAAATCCTGCATTAACAAATACAAACCATGCGTAATAACTCGAGCTTTACCATTAAATCAAACCATGGGAATTTTACCTCCTTCGAGAGTCATTCCAGGACGCATATTTCAAACTACTGGTGTAGATTATTCTGGACCAATTAAATTGCGGAATAAAATAGGAACACGTTCCGTCATCACAGATGCTTATATCGTTATCTTTGTTTGTTTTGCAACCAAAGCAGTGCACCTGGAATTGGCTTCTGATCTCACTACGGAGTCATTCATGGGGATGCTCGATAGATTTGTTAGTCGCAGGGGAGTTCCAAATCAGGTATGGTCTGACAATGGTAGAACTTTTGTAGGAGCAAAAAATGTACTACATAAGCTGTATAATTTCCTTCGTGAATATGGTGAAATATTCACGAGGAAAATAATCGAACAAGGTTGTGACTGGAAGTTTATACCTGCTTGGACACCTCACATCGGTGGTTTGTGGGAGTCTGGGGTCAAGTCGATTAAGCGTCATTTAAAAAGAACTTTAGGTAGTGTTGTTCTCACTTACGAGCAATACGAAACAACACTCATCATGATTGAAGCTTGTTTAAATTCGCGACCACTAACTATTGAATCTTCTGATCCCAATGACCCGAGCGCACTTACCCCAGGACATTTCCTGATTGGCGGGCCAATAACGGCTCTACCAAATCCCAATATTACTCATGTTCCCGCGAGTAAGATAAAATACTGGGAATCCACGAAATAAAAGACACAGCAATTCTGGAAACGCTGGAGTTATGAATATTTAAATTCACTACAAGAAAAGACGAAATGGCGCATGAATAAGAGAGAAATTAATGTAGGTGACATAGTGGTTATTAAAAACGATGACTCCCCTCCTACTCATTGGCCGCTAGGAGTTATAACCACTCTCCATCCAGGTCAAGATAATATAGTACGAGTAGTCACTCTTCGTACACATACTGCTAAAGGCGTAGAATTTATTAAGAGACACGTGTCACGCTTAATCTATCTTCCGTAACTAACTTCCACTATCAGTTTATTAAAAAAAAAACGATAATGAAATCGACTAATTTTTCAGAAAAACCAAGAATGGACCAAAACTTGGAAAAGACACGCTGAATTTCAAGGCCGACTTGAACACCAATATTTAATTTTAGTGTCCTTTTATGATTAATTTTGGTTTAGCACTTATCAATAAGGCTGAACTTGAATACACCAAATTTTATATATGAAAATTTTATATGCATTTATTTTTCGGCACGCTGGTACCAGCACATTACGTACGTATATATAATCGAAATTTAAAAGAAAAAAGCAGGTGAGCCGTTGATGCTCCTTTTCTACGTGTGCCCGTAGAAAATTATATTTTGGTGTGATTTATTGAATAAAACCTGCAAATTCATTCAACTTTCAAACTGAAGGTTCAAACGTCGATTCAACTGCTAAATTTTTTAGGCAGAACAAAATTCTTTGGTGTAACCAAATTTCACTTGAGGTTATCTTACAACCTCAAGGGGGGAGTATGTTGGAGAATACTCTTATCTTTGTCTTTCATTCATTCTTTCTCACTTTGTTCTCATCTCATCTTAATTTATTATTTCCTTGGAATTTATATTTCGTTGTAATACCTGCGTAACACGAATGATTGTACTGACTTGAAATATAGTCTTATGCTGCTTACTTTCTTATTGGTGTTATTTTTGAGACTTATACTTATCTATACCGAAACACTATGGAAAAACACTCCCAACACTGCACTGGGAAACAATACCAATAATCAAGTCGAAAGATCTTTCTGGACCCTCAGAGAGAGTCTGCAGTCAAGATTTTCAAAACTTCAAAACTTTTTATCAATCAACATGGTACAACTTGTATGTTTTTGCAATGAGCGAATCTGCAAGGCTTCATCTCTCTCTCTCTCTCTCTCTCTCTCTCTCTCTCTCTCTCTCTCTCTCTCTCTCTCTCTCTCTCTCTCTCTCTCTCTCTCTCTCTCTCTCTCTCTCTCTCTCTCTCTCTCTCTCTCTCTCTCTCTCTCTCTCTCTCTCTCTCTCTCTCTCTCTCTCTCTCTCTCTCTCTCTCTCTCTCTCTCTCTCTCTCTCTCTCTCTCTCTCTCTCTCTCTCTCTCTCTCTCTCTCTCTCTCTCTCTCTCTCTCTCTCTCTCTCTCTCTCTCTCTCTCTCTCTCTCTCTCTCTCTCTCTCTCTCTCTCTCTCTCTCTCTCTCTCTCTCTCTCTCTCTCTCTCTCTCTCTCTCTCTCTCTCTCGAACAGTCGAACAGTCGAAGATGTCAATTATTCAACGTGCATTAGTCCAAAAGCTTTACAAGTAAGAAAAAGGGGTTACGAGCGTTAATAATTAAGGCATAAAAAAGCAAGTCGATAGTATGCTACAATCCCTGTTGAATGTATAACTGAAGATTTTTCTGCTACCACCAGGCTTCTTGTCTCGAGATAATACGATTGTATTTCTCTTCGAACAGTATTCCATGTCTCTCTCTTTCATTCTCATTATCATAAAGGCAACAAAGCGGAGGATGAAGTACTTTTTTATCAGCTGAAGTTCCTCAGTTTTCAGTGGACGCAGACTTCGAAAGTGAGCCATATATCAGCTGCTCCCTAGACGAAAAGTCTTCGGGCAGGGCATTTTTGTATTATGTCCAGCATTAGCAAAGGTATGTTGACGACGTTTTGTGTGCGTGGAACGGTCCTCTAGATCTCCTCAGGGAGTTTCTAGCATATTTGGACAAACCATACTCGTCCATACAATTTATGTTAGAAGTCGGTGGTTCCTCTATAGACTTTCTCTATTTGACCATCTCGGTTAAGGACAGTATCCATGAGCTTGGTGCGACCGATATTACGATCCACGGGTCGTCATTCTATTCATGGTTTGTAGGAAGGTTACGAGAAAATCAACCTCACATCGCTCCCCCGCGAATCACACCATGATAGAGGCTCCCATTTCTGGGGAACTTCTCCTCGCAGTTAGGTGCTCTCCTCTGCCCTTTTTGGGTTTCAACAAGTATTTTACAACCCTACCACCATGAGAAGTCTATTAATTCAGCTTGAAACAAGAGAATTGGGGCCTGTCATGGTAGTGGAAGATACCTATTCTCTAGTTTGTGTCTACCTTAGCTTTTGGCCTCTGGAAGAACTCTGTTTGGAACAATCAGAAGAATTGGAGCTTTGTTATATCTGTAGATGATACCATCCTCCAATTTCTGTGCAAATCATCTTCAGAAAATTTAGCTTGAAACAATCCGGAGAATTGGGTCTTTATGGTAGACTTGGAAAGTACTTATTCTCCATCTAAGTATCTAGCAGGGTAAATTCAGCTTGAAACAAGAGAATTGGGACTCTGTCTCGATAGTGGAAGATATCTATCTTTAGTTTGTGTTCATAAGGCTTCTGGCCTCCAGGAAAACTCGGTTTGAAACAATCAAGAGAATTGGAGCTTCGTTATATCTGCAGAAGATACCATCCTCCAATTTCTGGGCAAGTCATCTTCCAGAAAAATTCAGTTTGGAACAATCAGGAGAATTGGGTCTTTGTTGTATCTTTGGAAAGTACTTATTCTTCAGTTTGTGTTCATCTCCGTTTTAGGGCTGGGGTAAATTCAGCCTAAATCAAGAGAATCGGGGCCTTATCATAATGGTGGAAGATACCTATTCTCCAGTTTGTGTTTGTCTTATTCCGGCCTCTGAAAAAATCAGAGTTGTCAAAATGACCGTCACGAAGATTTTTCGTGACGGTCACACGGTCACGCGCCATGGAGGATTGACTTTGCTTCCTTAGCCTCGTTTTTTTTCTAAGTCTTTTTTCAGCTTCAGAGTCGAAATTCTTCTAAGTCTCCCCCCCCCTATCATATATAGCTCGAGAGTCAACATTTTTCTACGTTTTTGGCTGGACGGCGGACGGCAAATTTCTCAAAAAGCCCCCCATAAAACAGGTTCCCTGTTAAAACTCCTAACTCCGAGCTACATATGGTAGGAGGGGGTTTTGGAAAAATTTTGACTCTCGAGCTGTATATGTTAAGAGCGGAACTTAGAAAAATTCCGACCTCTCCGAGCTAAAGAGGAGGGGGACTTGGAAAGACGACGGCTCCTTGAAATTGCAGCGCGTTCAAGTTGTCACGTCATGATCAAACGAGCAGATGTTCGTTTCCGGGGGAAGAATTACAGCCCTCAGGACGTCAGTTGAAGAGGCCGAGTCCGAGATCGAATGATGAGATTCAAAATTGATGCGATGTTTGAACCATAGTTCCAGGAATTTAGCAAGGAGGTACGTAGGAGAGGAAATGAATGAAACCACGGGTCGCATCGGGGTATTATTCTTATGCCCTTTAGGCAATCCTTAAAGGAGGGGGTCGTGGGGTTAGGAACAAACAGGGCTTTTTTCATAGGTGGAGTTTTGATAGTGGCATCACACTTTTTGATGAGACTCTTAACATCTTTAACATGCTTAGGGAAGCTGAAGTCTTCACCCTCTTTAGCACCATATTGATGGAGCATTTCGTGGACCTCAGAAGCATAGGCGAATTTCTCCATCACCACAACAGCATTGCCCTTGTCAGCTCTAGTAACGATGTTCCTCTTTAAACCTTGGATCACTTCTCCCAATTTTTTACTTATGCGAGGGAGGGGGCGCTCGACGTTTTAATTTCTCTGCGGTTTGCATTGTTTATTCTCTCTTCTGAGTATTCTTTCCTTCGCTAAGAGCTAGCCTCTTGAACAGTGTAATCACGTTTGACACAGAAAGATCAATAGGCTTAGTGATTGGACGAGATAAAGAGAACAACCGATCGACGACCAATAAGAGGACAGCAAACTTGGTAGCCAATAGAAACGCAGCTTGTAGGTAAATGAACCAGTCATGACTCAGTATCGTTTAATCAATTGAATCACTGGGTTATCCTATAAAAACCTTTCACTATTATTTATAAATACGTATATTGGGTGTCCACTTGTCTGGAAAATCTGGAAGTCAGGAAAAAGTCAGGGAATTTTGCCCAAAGTCAAGGAATTTTTTGAGTTACGTCAGAAAAAGTTCGAGCTAAGAAAATTTTTTTTTTGCTTTTCAGTGGAGATTATGGTCTGAAAAAACCTGAAAAAGTCATGGAAAAGTCAGGGAATTTCATTTCAGTGAAAAAGTGGACACCCTGTGCTTAATATGGACTGGCAGCAATCCGTAAGACCATTGTAAAGTTTTTGTCCATTAGATGAAGGAGCTGCAGTAGGTTACTTTTGACTACATTGTGGCTACAGTTACCCACAACGTTTTAACGTGAATAGGACAAGTGTAGGCTTTGGAAAATATAGAGAGTTTTTTTAAAAGAATGAAAAACAAACAAGTGCTATTTATGTTTCAGTAAGCGAAGAACTTTCTCGGAATTACTGTTTTTTGTCAGTAGGCTGATTCCAGCTTAAATAAGGACTAACCAATGTACAACAAAGGTTCAAAGTTTTCTTCTGCTAAAACAAACCGCCAGAAAAGAAAAAAAAGAAGGTAAATTTCTCGTCAGACGAACAAATATTGAGCGGATCGAATGAGTACTAAAATAGATGAAAACGCTTAAAGAAATCTCGCGCAGCTTTATCGATGTCTCCTAGAAAAGATTATATGGACATTAAAATGACGTGCACGGTGAAAGACACAATTTTTTAGTTTCTTGTTTTATCGCACGTCGACGTATTTCCCACCAATCTTTATTTGGTTTTGGAATCCATTTGCTCTTCCACATTGTTGAATTCACGATACTGTAATTGGTATCTAACAACATCAAGAACAATTTGTAAAGGCTTTTGTTTATTATCATGATAATTCACTCCTCAAGTTTAAAAAAAAAGTTCTTCTCCTGAAGTTTTAGAGATGTGTGTAGGTGGCTGAAAAATGTTTTGCAAATTCTATGTAAATGAAGAATCGTAAAACGTGTAATTCATTATCCTTCATGAGTGGTATATATATCACGATACGCAGATAATGTTTGACGTTCATTATTCTGTCGTATTTTGTACATTTTTCAAGAGGGTTATTGAATGCAAGCGCAAGGTTATGCTTTTTTTTTTCTCATTATCGACTTTTTTCCTATTTTTCTACATCACTTCGCGTGCCTTAAAAATACATGTTTTTGTTCGCTGTTTTGAGGTCGTAAATTATTACAGTTTAGCATTCGATTATAATTCACGTGAAAGAGTAAATTTTTTGATCGATGTACGTCAGTTAAAAGAGTCTCGAGCTATTTTATAGACCTCGAGATGCGAGTAAAATTTAGACTCTCAAACTATATTATACTAGGCTTATAGTAGGTCTAGGCCTTCTTTATACTGGCTTTATCTAGGTCTAGGCTTCTTTGAATTTTCAATACCAAATCCCATTTAACTCATAAAACAGGTTCCCAGCGTTCCTCGTTTAACTTCGTTAAGGAAGCCGTCGTTTTCCTAAGTCCCCCTCCTATCATATATAGCTCGGAGGTCGACATTTTTGTAAGTCCTCCGCGTACCATATATAGCTCGGAGGTCGGAATTTTCCAAGTCCCCCTTCCCTCTCCATGACGTCATCAACCTCGCTCACGCATGCGCTCGCGAACGAAAATTTCCTGGAAGTACCCCCAACCTTAGCCAAAATTCCCTGACTTTTCCCTGACTTTTCCATGAACAGTCAAATTCCCTGATTTTTCCCGGTTTTCCAGAAACTGGCCATCCTGAATAAGGGACACTTGGGGGAATCATTTTTGCTGATCATTTAATAAACAGCGACCACAGTTCCCGTGAGGGATCGGAAAGACTCCTCCAATAGCTCCACATTGAGTGAGAACTTCTTGAACCTTGGAAACGTAGGAGGATTTCTCCAGGACTACGATCGCGTTACCCTTGTCGGCTTTAGTAAGGGTCAACCCCTGGTCCCTGACCTTCCTCCTCAGATTATCTATCACCTCACATGCGTAATTGTTATACGAGGGAGGGGTGTAAGTACACCACTCGAAAATTGAAGGAAACCATCACTAACAAATGGATTCGTTCCGAGCTGAGAAGATGGTATGGTCGTCTGAATGTTACTACTCGTCTCAATCTCCTCGTCCATTCCAGGCTCTCTAGTTTGCTTCCGCCAGGTGAGTTCGATCGGTTTATTCGGAAGGTTAATGAAGATTGCTGGGATCTTGAGGTTGAGCTCAAAGCCAAAAAAGAAAAGAAAATTTCCTCCCTTTTGAACTCCAAGGTTATTGCCCTCAAAAATATTTGTGCTAATAATGGTGTTGTTCAAAATTGCCAGCCCCGCATTATTAATTACACCCAGACGCAATTCTCGCAAGATGAAACGTATTTGTTGGAGAAGGATCTAAAATTTGGCCTACCTCGCCTTCCTAAAGATGAAACTCTTGCTAATGTCGTTGCCGACCTGACCATAAAAATTGGTCCCGGCGTGAATATTCAATCAGCTTGCGCTGAACTAGTCCGCGACACCCCCCTCCCTCGTATAAACAATTACGCATGTGAGGTGATAGATAATCTGAGGAGGAAGGTCAGGGACCAGGGGTTGATCCTTACTAAAGCCGACAAGGGTAACGCGATCGTAGTCCTGGAGAAATCCTCCTACGTTTCCAAGGTTCAAAAAGTTCTCATTCAATGTGGAGCTATTGAAAATAGCTCTTTTAACTTTCCTAACTACGTCAAAGAGGTTAGGGAAGTTGTGAACGGGAGTGAGTTTATCATAAAAAGTTCTTCGCTCAAAAAAGCCCTGCTCGTACCTAACCCTGTTCCCCCCCCCCCTCCTCTATGGGTTGCCAAAAGTTCACAAGATGAATACTCCTATGCGGCCTGTCGTGTCCTACGTCTCCTCCCCTGCCTATTTTCTCGCCAAGTTCTTGGATCGTTGGTTCAAGTCTCGAATCGAGTACGAGTCCCCCTACTCTGGCCGAGAGGCTCAAAAATGTTACCTTGCCTTCGGGTACTAGCCTCTGCTCATTTGATGTAACCGGTCTCTTTCCCAACATACCAAAGGGCCATACTATGCAGTATATGGGTGACCTACTTGTAAAGTTCAATATTCCTCATAACGAGATATAGGAATTTTTTGGCCTCCTTAATGCGTGCTGGTCCCCTAACTTCTGTAAGTTCAATGGGAAATTTTACGAGTTCCCTGAGGAGGTACGCATCCCCATCGGCTCTCCTTTGGGCTCTCTCGTTTCGGAGATATTTATGTCCAGATTTGAGGTTGACTTGTTTTCCTCTGGCCAAGTGCTACTGAGTCACATCCATTACTGGCAACGATATGTGGACGATATATTATGTGCGTGGACCGGTCCTCAAGAGCTCCTTGGTGAGTTTCTTCAGTATCTGAATAAAAACTCGCAGCCCACACAGTTAGCTGCTCGGAATTGCCTTCATTAACTCTGTTAATTGAGGCAAACAGGGAACCTGTTTAATGGGAGTAATCATGTGAGTGTCATTTTTTGCTTTTTGTCGTCTCAAGTAGAGTGAACTTTGTTCCTCACCACCTTGAGATCTCTTCTCCTTAGGTCAAGTTCTAGCTATTTATTTTTACAGCCTGTGTGGTACCCCCGGTAGGCCTATCCTATTATCAGTTCGGAGATCTGATGACGTCACGATTTGATGACGTCATAATCTGATGACGTCATAATCTGATGACGTCACACGATCTAATGACGTTACGATCTGGTGACGTCACAATGGAGATCTGTGACGTCACGATCGTCGTGCCATCACTATCTGATGACGTCACAGAGCTATTAAAACCACTAATACAGACCTCCTAGACCTATAGTATAAAGGAAGCCTAAGACCTACACAGAGCTACGACAAACTGCTAGTATAGCTTATGGTATGAAGGATGCCTAGACCTAGTATAAAGGAGGCTTGGACCTAGTATACGCCTAGTATAATACGTAGTATAAACCTAGTATAATATACTGCATGAAGCAGAGAGGATAAGTCCCCCTCCTATCACTTCATCAAAATTTTTCTAAGTCCCTTTTTCTTGCCGGACGGCGCCCGGCGCCCGTCATTTTCCTTCAGTTTACCCCCCGATAAAACAGGTTCCCTGTTAAAATGTATCCCTCCATAAAATTTACTACAGAAATTGGAGGTTCTTCCATAAACTTTCTGGATCTCACTATCTCTGATAGAGATGGGGACCATGAATTTGCGATATTCAGGAAGGATACTTCGACCGATACAGTTGTCCACGGATCGTCTTTCTGTCAATTTTTTCATAAGATCGCTGCCTTCAATAGTTATATTCATCGACTGACTAGCATTCCGCCAAGTCAACCAGCTTTCCAAAAGGAGCTGGCGACCATTAAGCACTTGGCCGCTGTGAATGAGGTCAACTTGGACATTGACCGTATGTTCCGTAAAAAACTTACGAGGAAGGGCCTTGATTCTACTACTTCCCTCCCCAGCGATCTGAGTGGTAATAATAATAAGAGATTACGTTGGATCAAGCTCCCGTTTTTGGGTGAGTTTTCATCCAAGCTGACTCGTGTCCTCCGCCGTTTTGGCTTCAGGCCTGCTTTTTATAACCTCACTACTGTGAAGGGTTTGTTTGTTAGGCTAAAGGACCCCATCCCACGGGGGGAGAGGAGCGGGGTGTACAAATTGGAGTGCAAGGATTGTAACGGTGTATATATAGGCGAGACGGGTCGCCAGCTTGGAATTCGAGTAGAGGAGCACCTTAAGGCCTGGAAGAAACGTAATTTGGGTGATTCGGCCTTTGTGGACCACCTTGTCTCCAGCGGTCATAGTTTCAAGGAAGGTTCGGCTACCCTTCTATTCTTACTTCAAGCGCGTTGCGTTGGAAAATATCGAAATAGTGCGTCATCTGAACAGTGACGATGTTACCGTACTCAACAGGTATTTTCCCGACGAAGGTTTAGTTGAATTGGTCTACGAATTTGAGTCACTTCGCGAGGGCTCGCTCGTTCAATCCTGATCTCGTTGGTATTCTGTTTTATGAGTCGTATCTGGGTCAGTGGCGTTCTAACTTTGCCCAATAATGGTTTGTTAACCGAAAGATCTCGCATCTTCTCCTTTATATCTGCGGTCTTTGTAATTAGTTTCTCGTTTACTCTACTCTTTGAGTATTCTGTCATTATGTCGAGCCGTAACGTTTCGGACCGTGTCAATTGCTTTACTGTACTTAACTCGTACATTCCGGAAGATGGCCTGATTGAACTTGTTTATGATTCACGCCGCGACTTCTCGTTTGGCCAATCTTAATATCTTGTTTCTCTCTCCTCCGTTTTATCATTTGCTTTCATTTCAATCCCAAAGATGGTTACTAACCGAAAGCGCTCGACGTTTTAATTTTTCTGCGGTTTGCATTATTTACTCCCCTCGCTGAGTATTCTTTCTTTCGCTATTAGGGATAACTGTAACTTAGAAGAACGTATTCGTTTAGGCTAGCTCTTCTCCTCCTTTCCATTGCAATCTCCATCTATTCCCAGCGTTTTCTTCTCTCTACGCGATTCTCTATTCTTATGACTTTTGAAGTTTTTTCACTTCATTGCAGTCTTTGCCAAACAGTGACTTTCCATCTTCATTTTCCCTTGATGTTTTGTGTTCCTTTCTCCTGATTGCGAATTTTTTCCCTGATGTTTCACCAATGCCTTCGCAATATTCGCAACTGAGCTTGTACATCCCACTCAAGCTTTCTTTGTCCTCTCCCTTCGTCTGGTCGTTGCTTGTTTTCTTCACCATAGGTGAATTGTTATGGATGTCAACATTGACATCAAACCACTGAACCACCTTTTTCACCTTATGTGTTTTCCTATACATGGACACTAAACCGGAGAACTCTTTCACTGTGCTGTCATAGATTCCCTTCTTTGTTTCCATTCCCACCACGCCTCTAGAGTAGCTGTTGACTGCTGCGAACTGCGAAAGATGGAAGGTTAGTCCCTTATATCATGACTACCGGTATCTCGTGTTGAGTTACTCATTCTTTAATGTAATACCATTTCACCACTCCGTAGGCTTTCCAATTTCATTTGACAGAATTAAATCAACATTGACGACTCTAACAGCCTTTACATCAAAACTATATCATTTTAATTAAGGGTTAAAATCCATATCTGACAATCTCTGGTTATTTGAATTGTAAAAATAAAGCTAATACATGACGCGGTCGTTGCTGAAACCTTTTTTTTTTTTTCTCTCTGTACTATTCGTGTATACTGTGTACTATGAAACGGGGATTTCAAGAGATCACATCTTTAAATATAATATAACTACAACAAATATTTGTACGATATTCAAACAAAATGAAAATTCTCCTTTCGCTCCAAAAACGATGAACTGTTTTTCGTTTATATTGGGTCTCGCAGCAATACACAAGCGTGATATTCGAATCGGAAATTTTTGCAAAAACTCGCACAGCTCGCTTACCGGTATCATAAAAGCGCGGTTGAGATGTCGTAATATAAATGGGCTGTTATTCACGTCAGCCATTAAACGCGTCATAAAAAGAATCGTAGGTACGTATTTTGGAAAAATAGCTACCATCAGGCGGAATTTCGTAGTAGTATTCAGGTGGTTAAACCGTCTCTCTCTGGGTTAAGAATCGCAACGAAGACAACCTTTATGGCGATAATGGAATGATGATGCAACTTGTAACCAGAATTTTAATAATAATCGCAATAAGCAACTACTCTTTCAAGACGACGAGCAAATTATTTCACTCACATACACCATCAAACGTCTCTCTGAATTTAAATCGGTATTTTTCGAGACGACAGAAGAATACAATGTCGGTGACATGAAAATAATATTACGAATTTGGACCAAAAATTACATACCTATATTCTGTTTCGAAGGTGCTGAACTGACCAGGGTTAAAATCGATAACACGATGAGCACTGAAGGAACGTACCGGGTAAAAACCATTTTTCCACCTGGAACAGATAACAAAAATTATTCGTTGTGCGTTTTTGCTCATGGTTGACTGGACTCCGGTTTACATACACCGTATTTTATAATTCACAGCTGACGTATTCAGGTCAGAACGACGCACAGACGAGGAAACAAGTGTGCAACAAGTTAGAGCTCTTCCAAGTATTGTGCTGGATCAGTTTCTAGAACATTGTATTCACGACATATGTGTGACAATTTGAAAAGTTTTCCCGTTAAAGCTTTGTCGCACACATCGTTTTCCACATACATTAGCTTTCCTCTTACGCGAGCGGAAAAGAAACGAAACAAAACGTAGATAAGTGTTTGTAAAAGCTGTATCACAAAATGACGCTATTATATAAAGACAATATATTACGAGAAAGTTCGGTCGGATGATATGACAAATTTTCACTTGCGATAGTGTGGAACAAAGAAATCAACGTTTCACGATAAAAGATATATTAATGGAAGAAAATTTTCAAATTCGCTGAAGGTCCTTTCATCTATTTTTTCCTCTGAAGTCTACCTGTTTGAAACCGTTGTCTGTATAAGCCGTCAACACTTTTACAAGACGTCTAGATTAAGGATTGTGGATACAGGTACATGCCCACTATATGCCAAAATGAGCAAGTTGTCGGATTGCCAGAAATGTAAGGAAAAATTACGTGTGCTATGATTTGAGACCTTGGCTGTGTATTCATAATATGTAGGTACAGATTATATTTCCCTCCCCCCCCCCCCCCAAAAAAAAAAAAAAGTAGTTGGAAAAAATTAAGAAAATCCACAAAAAGTAATGACGAAATTGAATCTTGAAATTGGAGTCCCAGAGGTTCCCTAATACGACGCCGAAGCCAACATTTTCCCAAGACACTCCTCCTCTCTACTGCTGTTGAAGGAGAGGAAAAATACTTCTCTCTGCGTGTTTGCAGTTTTCTTATGTAGGTAGCTATTGATCATTAACTTGAGGAAAAAGTTACATTTCCTTTCATTACTCGACCAAGATTGATAGTGTAGAGGAAAATTACTTTGAACTCGGAAAAAGGTGACACTGCGAAG
The DNA here is from genome assembly GCA_035079385.1 of Aspidiotus rigidus. Taxonomy (NCBI): domain Eukaryota; kingdom Metazoa; phylum Arthropoda; class Insecta; order Hemiptera; family Diaspididae; genus Aspidiotus; species Aspidiotus rigidus. Next base: position 12,787,335 of record JAVHKY010000003.1, on the reverse strand, counting down.
AGCATGTTTGAAATTTATCTTACTCGTTTGTTTACTATTGTAACCCTAATAAATTGCCGGAGCGCCTGCCCCCTCACGAATACAACCTAACATACACCAAAGAGCCACTTACGTCAGTCCGATCTTGAAAAATCTCTCTGCTGAGCCAACTCCGCCTTTTCATTGAACTTCCTGTAAAAGGTTTTTAAAACTCGTTTGAGTATACCTGCAACATACGCCTACACGACCTACCTAACATGCGGTCACGCACGACCTTTGCCATAGACTGTGCCTTCAAACCTTACGGGGAATTGACCAGACCTTCACTTATTCTCTCGTCTTGACACCAACAGAGGGCCTTGCCCCAGTTGTCACACTAGTAGAACTTTCTGATCACTTCCCCTTCACTAACTATGTAATGTCGAGTCCCCATCAGCCGCCCAATAGCAGCCTGATGGCTACAGGTTCAGCAACTCTACGATTGCCCCGCAGTGTCCACATTAGTGGGGCAGAACCGAGTCCACTACCACCTTATCTGGGGCGGCCAACCCCAGCCTCGGATTTGTGCGACAAGGCCCCTGGCACCTAACTCAGCCGGTACCCCTTAACCTGACTAGCCGTTGCCAATCACCGCACAAGCCCCATTACAAGAGACTCTGTGATGACGCCCCGTCCCTGCCATGAAGTCCATCTCATGGCCTTTTGACCTCAAGGGTCCCAGCCCCTGCTCGGGCTTCCACTGGAGGATGCAGCTCCAGTGCTCATCAGGAGAACAGACTGTTCCCCTGACCACCGACAAGACTCGCATTACCTATTCTACCCTTAGGTCAGCTCGGTCCATCGGCTACCTCGGGTCTCGGCTAACTATCCAGGTCCTATCCTTAACGGCCACTCCAGGACCGCCCTGAACCGACGATAAGCCTTCCCACCGTCGTCACCTAGGACACCAGACGTCAGCAAACAATACAGCAGTAGGCCACCTTGAGTCATACTCAGTGTTAACCACGAATCCTATTTATCACCCACCTCTACTGATTCCTTCTCATGTGCGTGCCGCAAGACATAACTCTAACGTAATCTTATAATGAAGTATCCCTAACTGATAGCAGACGAATGTAAATTACAAATATACTCAGTGAACCACTCACCAATACAATATCAAGCTCGATATGTATAGTATCTAGAATAAGAGTTCAAATACACCCACAATCACTACCGATAACCACGGACAATCCGACAAAACACAGAAATAGAGCAACCGAAATAGATCAACGCTCGATACGAGTAATTCGATGAACGACTACAATTCCGCCGAACTGATTTACTATTAAACAGAGTAGTTTGAAACCTACCCTTGTCGATCGCGCTTAGTTTCGTCCGGTCGCGTCCCTGGACCCGGCTACCCGCGCCAGCCCGTTTCTTATAATCCGGTAAAGGATTTTTTCTACATGCGTTAAAGATCGTTGACTGTAGAACGACACAATCATCGTTCAATTACAATGGTAAACGTCGAAAGTGCAGACAGCTCGTCTAAACCTAGGCACATGTGTTTGTTGTAAAACCTTTCCTTCCTTTCTTTTCAAGAACAAGAAATCACGCAACTATTTATAGATGTTCTCTTCACACGGACGTGACTGATGAACATCTAATAATCTTAGTAGTTTCCAATACATGCTACAGTTTTAAACAGCCGTACATTTACTCACCGAAAAATATATACAGTATTTACATTCGGCCTTTCCTGACCTCTACCTCGCCCCCGAGGTGGCCGCTTCCTCCTCTGGTTCCAATGACGCCATTTGGGAAGGGTCCTCCTCTTCATCTCCAGAAGAGTCATCCGAGACACCGCCGGGGATCCTCCATCTCTTCATATGATCCACTGCCACGGTTGCCTCATAACACTTCTTGCCCGTGGTTCTCCCAGCCAAATCCCTTACCACATACCTATCATTAGGCAACACCTCCATAACCTGTAGTGGTCCCCTATACAGCTTTTGTAGTTTGCGGCTAGCTCCTGCGCTAGCAGCCTCTCCCCAACTACCTTTCTTCCGCAAAACAACTGGGAGTTTTGACTGCTCCACCAATACCAAATCACCTACAGCATACAAGGTTGCAGGTCTCCTCCTCAAGTTGTAATAATGCGTCTGCTTATGTTGAGCCTTCTCAATCTGGGTTGCAGCTTCATGGCGCATAGCAACTAAGTCATCCAACTCTTGGGAGACTAACTTTACCTTGTCGCGTAAGACCGCATCATCTCCTCCACGCGGAGTGTATCCTAACAACAACTGGCTGGGTGTCTTGCCAGTGCTTGAATTCACTGTATTATTAATTGCAAATTGGACTTTACGGATATCTTCGTCCCACTTGGTTTCTTCTGGACCAGTTAAAAGGGCTCGCAGCACAACTTGGTTTAGCCTCTCCACCTGTCCGTTGGCTCTAGGTGTGGCCACAGCCACCTTAATATGGGTGATACTGTTCTGACGGACAAAGTCTCGGAAAGCTTTTGAAGTGAAAGCCGATCCTCTATCGGAAATCAAAACTTTTGGAGTCCCGTAGGTAGCAAACAGATCCCGTAGATAGTCAACAACCAACTGGGTTTTGGTTGAGCGAACTGCCCTCAGAAATGTGAATTTTGTAAAACCATCAACAACCACGATGGCATATTCATTTCGCAACCTTTTAGACTTGGGGAATGGTCCCAAGTGGTCAATGTGTACAGTACTCAAAGGACTGGTACCTTTTGGAATTGGATGCAAGAAGCCCTCTGGCTTCCCACCCTTACGTTTTGTATACAGACAGGGAATGCAACAATGCACAAAACGTTCAACATACTTTCGCATCTTAGCAAACCAATAGGCCTCACTGACTCTAGCTAACGTTTTATCAACACCACAGTGTCCCACTGTGTCGTGCGCTGCTCGCACCACCTCATGGCGCATGCCACGCGGCACCACCCATAGGAGGCCCTGCGGCGTTCTTCTATACACCCGATCCTGTTTGAGTGCATAGGTGGCGTGTACAAAGCGACTCTCCTCGCAGGTTGATGGTTTAGACAGAGTCTTGCGTAACTCAGTAATCTGGGGATCAGTTGCCTGCGCACAGAGTACCCAATCTTCTATAGGTTCAATGCGGAGGATAAAATCTTCCTGCTCTTCCTCCTGGGCAACTGGATTGCGACTTAAAGCATCAGCATGTCTCATACTATCTCCAGGACGGTATTCAATGCTGTAGTCAAATTCCTGAAGTTGCAGTAACCACCTGGCAATTCGTGGGACCAATTGTTTTTTATTGGAGCAGGTTTTTAGCGAGTTACAATCTGTATAAATTGTGAACTTGATCCCAAGTAAGAAATGACGGAACTTCTTCAGGCTCTCTACCACTGCCAGGGTCTCCAGTTCATAGGAGTGATAACGGCTCTCTGTATCTGATGTTATGCGACTATAGTACGCCACTGGATGCCATTTGTTATCAGAATGCTTCTGTAGTAGTATACCACCAATTCCTAGAGCACTAGCATCCGTGTGCACCTGTGTCTCAAGGTTTGCCTGGTATAAGGCCAGCACGGGTCGTTCTACAAGTGCCTTCTTCAAGGCCTCAAAAGCGGCATTCTCTTCCTCTTCCCATCTCCAAGGCTGGTCCTGCTTCAAGAGACGGGACAGCGGACGGGCCAGGTTTGCATAGTCCCTTACAAAGTGACGGAAGAAACCCGTCAACCCGAGGAATTGTCGAATGTTGTGGATGGACTTTGGCACTGGAAAGGCAGCTACAGATGAAGTCTTCTCAGTTCCCGGTCGCACCCTTCCGCCCTCAACCTCAAACCCTAAAAACAGGACCTTAGGCACCAGAAAGGAGCATTTCTTCAGGTTCAACTTGAGACGAGCCTCTCGTAACAATTCCAGAACCTGTCTGAACTTACAGCAAGCATCTGGAATTGAGTCGGCGTGAATAATAATGTCGTCCAAGTAGACCGCCGCAAATTTCCTTACAGGTTTCAGGACCTGGTTCATGTATCGTTGAAACACTTTTGGTGCATTTGTCAACCCAAAAGGCATCCTCTTGAACATGTACTGCCCTTGCGGAGTGACAAATGAGGTGTATTTTCGTGATTCCGGAGCAACGCCCAACTGATAGTACCCCGAGTACAAGTCGATGCCAATGAATACACGTCCAGACGCCAACTGGTTCACTTGCTCGTCCATCCTTGGCAGTGGGTGGCTGTCCTTACGGGTTTGTGAGTTTAGGCGTCTATAATCCACGCAAAACCGTAACTCACCATTTTTCTTGGGCACCAACAAGGCCGGTGAAGCGAATTCAGAATTGGATTCGCAGATTAGATCATTAGCCAGAAGCTCCTCAATAATTTCCCCAACCTGCGCCTGCTCCTTAGGCGCCATACGGTATGGTCGGAAACTAAAGGGTGTGGAATCCACCAAAGATACTTCTAACTCCACCCCCTTTGCACACTCAAGCTCGCTGAGAGAGAGAGCTATACAGTCTCGGTATTCTTTGAGGATTGAAAGGAACGCCTCCCTTTCTTCCAAACTCACATCCCCCATAGTCAACTGATCATAGTCCGGCTGTAGTTCTGGAGTTCTGATTAGATAAACTTGACTTTCTTCCATTTCAACAACGGTAGTCCGCAGGACTGGCTGTGCGCCCTCACGCCGATTAAAGGTCAGTGACTTATGATCTTTTATGACCAATACTTCTGGCAGCTCAGTAAAAGGTTGGCCTACTAGGAGAGGGTCTGTCTGAACCGAGTTGGGGACAACGTCTGCGTTGACGCGCGCCTTAACTTGGTCAACCTCCAATTCAAATTCAGTAGCCCCTAGTGATTTTACTGACCCTCCCCCATACCCACACAAGGTCTTGAATTTTCTTTCTAGAGGGAGTTTTAGCCTCTCAACCTCGGTCTTGACAATGGTGATTGCCTTACTGCCAAAATCAATGTAAGCGTTGGTAGGCTGGCCATTTACTTTTACTGCCTTTGAGTACTTATCGTCGGACGTGGAGCGAGGGTGGATTAGTCATACAGAGGGCTTACTAACAGTCTTACTGCCGGAGGCCTTGGGGCACGACCGCCACATATGGCCTGACTCCTTGCAATTAAAACAAATCATCTCCCCTGACTTTTTGGGCACAGTCTTCCCCACTGTTGCTGAGCTCTTCTCTTCATTGTTCCGTGTGAACCCTGAGAACTTCTTCTTACTTGTTCCTGGTTTACCTGCCTGCCAGCAATCCTTTGCCAAATGGTTCTTACGGCCACAAATATTACAAGGCCCTACTGGCTTGGAGATTGGCTTCTGGGACTTCCTCTTCTGCTGGGCAGCGGCAATGGAACTGAGATACATAAAAAGCGATTCCGGCGTTTGGTGGCGGGCTCCTTCAGCCGTATTCTTCACAATAAAATCCGGTATTCCATGGCAGATGAAGGATACCGCTCTTGCTCCGCCAATATCTAATTGATTTAGAAGGGCCAGCTTCTCATAATAGTAGGTAATATAAGACTCGGAGTCCCGCTTCTTCCGAGCCAACATTTCCTCCATCGCAATGGGATAATTGATTTCAGTAGGGAAAGACTGAGCGATCAACACCTTCCATTCTGCCCATGAGTAGTCGAGCACCTTCAGACTTTGATACCACGTCTTTGCCAGGCCAGACAATTTGGCTGTGGCATAATGCACAGTAGTGGCATCATTCCACTCATTAACCCTCTTCAACTGCTCCACCTTGTGGAGCCAAACCTCTGAGGTCTGGTGGGTGTCATCCGGATTAAATTCCGGGATTCCATCCCCATTTACATGGTGACGACGTACCACCTCCCGCACTGGACCATTCTCGATATAATTCTGCACAATCTGCGCTAATTGGGCCACTGCGCTATTCTCTCCTTGAGAGGTAGTCACAACTTCTTCTTCAGGGATGGCTTCTTGAATGGGGCGACCACGTTTTGGAGGGGGAGGCTGGGAGTATACAGGGACTGATGTCGCTGAGGCCTCTGAGGACTCACTAAGGCCGGCAGCACGACGACGGGTAATACGATTGGCCATCATAATGATCACTATATCAACGGAACATAATAAAATATGATGGTAGCATCAACATACTTGTGTGATACAAGAAAGAAACCTTCTATGGAGTTGGCTCTCCTTACACACAAAACTCATTCACACCTGCATAACCAGCGTAAAAGAACAGCCTCACGTGAATAAGCCTGGGTGAATCCCACTTCTGATAAAATGTAACCCTAATAAATTGCCGGAGCGCCTGCCCCCTCACGAATACAACCTAACATACACCAAAGAGCCACTTACGTCAGTCCGATCTTGAAAAACCTCTCTGCTGAGCCAACTCCGCCTTTTCATTGAACTTCCTGTAAAAGGTTTTTAAAACTCGTTTGAGTATACCTGCAACATACGCCTACACGACCTACCTAACATGCGGTCACGCACGACCTTTGCCATAGACTGTGCCTTCAAACCTTACGGGGAATTGACCAGACCTTCACTTATTCTCTCGTCTTGACACCAACAGAGGGCCTTGCCCCAGTTGTCACACTAGTAGAACTTTCTGATCACTTCCCCTTCACTAACTATGTAATGTCGAGTCCCCATCAGCCGCCCAATAGCAGCCTGATGGCTACAGGTTCAGCAACTCTACGATTGCCCCGCAGTGTCCACATTAGTGGGGCAGAACCGAGTCCACTACCACCTTATCTGGGGCGGCCAACCCCAGCCTCGGATTTGTGCGACAAGGCCCCTGGCACCTAACTCAGCCGGTACCCCTTAACCTGACTAGCCGTTGCCAATCACCGCACAAGCCCCATTACAAGAGACTCTGTGATGACGCCCCGTCCCTGCCATGAAGTCCATCTCATGGCCTTTTGACCTCAAGGGTCCCAGCCCCTGCTCGGGCTTCCACTGGAGGATGCAGCTCCAGTGCTCATCAGGAGAACAGACTGTTCCCCTGACCACCGACAAGACTCGCATTACCTATTCTACCCTTAGGTCAGCTCGGTCCATCGGCTACCTCGGGTCTCGGCTAACTATCCAGGTCCTATCCTTAACGGCCACTCCAGGACCGCCCTGAACCGACGATAAGCCTTCCCACCGTCGTCACCTAGGACACCAGACGTCAGCAAACAATACAGCAGTAGGCCACCTTGAGTCATACTCAGTGTTAACCACGAATCCTATTTATCACCCACCTCTACTGATTCCTTCTCATGTGCGTGCCGCAAGACATAACTCTAACGTAATCTTATAATGAAGTATCCCTAACTGATAGCAGACGAATGTAAATTACAAATATACTCAGTGAACCACTCACCAATACAATATCAAGCTCGATATGTATAGTATCTAGAATAAGAGTTCAAATACACCCACAATCACTACCGATAACCACGGACAATCCGACAAAACACAGAAATAGAGCAACCGAAATAGATCAACGCTCGATACGAGTAATTCGATGAACGACTACAATTCCGCCGAACTGATTTACTATTAAACAGAGTAGTTTGAAACCTACCCTTGTCGATCGCGCTTAGTTTCGTCCGGTCGCGTCCCTGGACCCGGCTACCCGCGCCAGCCCGTTTCTTATAATCCGGTAAAGGATTTTTTCTACATGCGTTAAAGATCGTTGACTGTAGAACGACACAATCATCGTTCAATTACAATGGTAAACGTCGAAAGTGCAGACAGCTCGTCTAAACCTAGGCACATGTGTTTGTTGTAAAACCTTTCCTTCCTTTCTTTTCAAGAACAAGAAATCACGCAACTATTTATAGATGTTCTCTTCACACGGACGTGACTGATGAACATCTAATAATCTTAGTAGTTTCCAATACATGCTACAGTTTTAAACAGCCGTACATTTACTCACCGAAAAATATATACAGTATTTACACTATAAATATGACACGACTGATAAAGTGCAACAGGGTTCGAATAAATGCGAGACATAAATAACGAGTCTTGAGCAATTTGACACGCGAGTGACTTTCAACACCTAACAATTTCGTATTTTATGATAGAGAACCTGCATACAAGTATTTTGTACGCGAGATGTAAATAGTTTACGGGATTCAAATAACTTCCATGAAAATAAGTAACAAATTGACTCCTGAAGAGTCTGTTTTTTGGAAATCACAAGTACGTAACCAATTAGACCGCACCAATAAAGTTGTGCGAATATCTGATGAATTTTCGGGAATAATTGAGAGTTCGAGTTTTAGGTCAAGACACGAGAACGCTGGCTGGATATCAGTTTTGGATAAGGTATTAGACTAAAGATACACACCCCGTAGACACTTAATCATTCATTGAGCACAATACATATAAATTTTGGGTCAAAACACAAAAAAAACGTACAATAAGAGAAAAAATTATAAGAAAAATGTTTAGTCAGATATCAATCTTGAATCGAATAGTTAGTATTATAAACTACGGAAATTAGAAGGATTCGTCGTAGACACTTTAAATTATTGGTCGCGGAATAAGTCGGAAAGACCGCGCCTGCCATAATCGGGCAAAATACTGAAATGTCGTGAAGAAGAAAATATAGAGTTCTAGAAAGGGTAGATTCATACTATCGGTGATTCACTTTTTTACTTGGCAAATGGGGCTAAGTCCGACGATAAATTTTACTATTGGCCCAGGCAGATTAGGTTTTTAAATGGAAATAAATGCCGACAAAGGTTTTTTTCGTGGATTATGTTTAAAATGGTCTCCTGATACACATACTAAAAGTCCAAAGCGATCAGAGAGCGGGCCCTCCCCCAAAGGGGGTCAAAGTACCACAAAAATTAGTTTTCTGAGAATAAATCGAAAACTAAGCACCAGAGGAAAAAAAGTTTCAAACAAAAGTTGTTCCTCATCAAATTTCCTATAAGTTTCACTATACCTATGTTGACTTAGCCCAAAAACTCGAGCTGAAAAGTTGGTTTGAAAGTTGAGCGATTTTCTAAAATTTTTGATTTTAGTGTTAGTGTAGTCAAATTAGACAGGTTTCGGGAAAAAAAAAGAACATTGCGACATAGTAAAGGTCTGATTGCTGGAAATGGTCAAGAATGAAGTCCAAAACAATATACTAACTTCTCCGCGTTTTTCCCCAGGGGCATCTTTTTTATGGGGGTTGAAACCCCCTCGAAATCAGTTTTTTGAAATATCCCGCTTAATACGCATTTTAGAGAAAAAAGTCATTAGTCAAAAATTATTCTTTGTGAAATACAGGCAAACTTGCTGAATTTCTTATTGTTCCAGGCATTTTATTACTCAATCTCTAAAATAGGTCCTCCTGGTTAAAACAATGATATTATACTAAATATATTTAAATCTACTCCAATAACACAAATGTACAAAATACTCGTATGTACCGAGAAACCTATAAATTCAACAAAGTTGTGGCTCTCTGAATGCTCACCGGGGGAGAGGAGAGGAATCAATCACTTATACGTTTTTTTGTAGAGGTCTGATCCGCCCCTATCTGCAGTTCTGCATGCTTCAAAATTCCTCTCAGCCCATACAGAGATCGAAATATTCAAAAAACGAGTAAAAAACGTGAATATTTCTCAAAATTTAGCACATTTGTCATCTACTATTCTTCACTATATGGGTACGTACAAAGCTCGAATACACGTTTATATATCATACTAGCGGTTGGCGACGCGCCTCCGGCACGCCTGACCGCTAGCTGTGTGTTGAGTAGATATCTGTGTTTTATAGGTATCTGTATCTTGTAGGTATGTGTGTTTTGTAGGTATCTTGGAATTCAGATGAATTTTTTGCTACGTTTTTCAAAAATTTTCACATAACACACAACACTTTTAGCTTAAAAGGAAGGAAAAAAGAAACAGTGGAAAGAGTTTTGCAAAATTCACAACTATTCAGTTCAAAAATAAGAAAATAGACACCAAAAACTGCGACTGTACTTATAAAATATCGAAGTTCGGAGTCGCACAAAAATAAAAATCACCAAATTAAATTTTTTCCACACTAATTCACTTGAGAGCTGACTTAACGCGTGAAGCCTGTATCGCAGCAGAATACACACAAATCAATTGACATTTTGCCAGTCCCTAAGAAAACACACGGACAACAGGTAAAAAAAAGGGTAGCCCATACGCAGTGCGCACCGTGTCTAGACATTGGTTCTTGTATGAGATACCAGATGTAAAATCCTTTATGTAGGTGTTTTTAAAACTGTGAATAAAATAACTTACTTAGTATGGAAGTACAGCGAATACTGTCGTCACAAAATTTCCTCCTAAAAATCTGGAACCGGGCTCATTCGAAAGGAAATTACAGGGGCTACAATTTTTATTCTCTTCAATTTTTCATAAAAATGAGTTATACTCGAGTTATCACAATAATTCAATTTTCGAAACTGCGCCACTCAACGCGCGTAGGTCTAACGTACAGCGCAAAGCAGTTTCAGTACTCGATAATGCCCGTTTTTTCTAATTTTGTCGCCCCTTACTCCACCTTCAGGGAGTCAAAACATAGAAATGTATTTAAGAACCTCACCCAGAAAAAACGAAATTTTTCAAAAAAAATTCCAGGTCGATAGGTGAAGGCGTTCGAAAGTTATGGACGAACATACAGATATACATACATACATACATACATACATACATACAGACAAACATTCTACTTTATATATTAGATTTGATCTGTACTACCCGAATACCATATTGAAAATTCAATTCTGAACGATCCTTCCGATCTACGGACAGAAAACCACATCGGTGAATGGTGGGATTTTCGATTTGAAAGGCTCTAGCCGGGTAAAGGGGGGAAAATGGCCTTGATCGGAAAATGTTTCAAATGTCCGTCAACATGTTGTCCCCAATGAGAAAACTCGAAATCCAAAAAATTGGACCCATCCGCTCACCCATATTATGGGCTGTAGAGTCATTTTTAGGCCTAAAATCCAAATGGCTATATCTCAGCCAATAATGATCGCACAGCGATGAAACTTGAGAACATTTTAGTATATGTGAACGTTCATCCATGGTATTTTTTTCAAAAAAAACCAGTCATATTTTCCCTAGTTTCTAGCTATAACAAAACTTCAAACTCGAAAAAAAAAAAAAAATCAGGGGAGGAGGCACCTGGGGAAGATCATTCATTTGAAGCGCCATACCCTCTACTACAACATACATGAGTACCATAGTCCTCGGTGAGGAGCAAGATTCCCAAAAAAATCTATAATTTAATGAATTTCCGTGATTTTTCCATGAATAGCGGGCTGAACTATGACTGCTACCGCAATAGACCGCGAGAAATCAATGGTCAATGTTCGAGTTGAAAAATACGCACTCCTCCGTGGTATGAAATGGGAATGTTGATAGACCAAAAATATATTTTTAGTATTTCGTTTATCGATTTGGTCAATTCTTATGTAAACACGTCCACCGATTAGGTGGAGTACGTTAGATTGAGAAAAATAGTTGAAAAACTCTCCAGTCGCTGAAACAGTCTGAAAATAGAAGAGAAGTGAGAGAATCCACTTTTTCACCCTGGAGAACCGTGAGTTTTGGTATTTCATTCATCAAATAGGTCAGTTCTCACGTAAACATGTTCGCCGAGTTTGAAAAAAATGGTCAAAAAATTCTCCAGTCGCTGGAACGTTCTAAACATGACAAAAATTAGAGAAAATCAACTTTTTCACCCTGGAGGACCATGAGTTTTGGTATTTCATTCATCAATTCGTTCAATTACCAAGTAAACATGTAGGCCAAGTTTGAAAAAAATAGTCCAAAAATTCTCCAGCCGCTGTAATGGTCTGGAAATGACAATAAATCGGGGAAATCCACTTTTTCACCCAGGAGAATCGTGAGTTTTGGTATTTCATTCCACAATTCGTTCAATTCTTATGTAAACATGTCCGCTGAGTTTGAAAAAATAGTCAAAAAATTCTCCAGTTTCTGGGATGCCCTGGAAATAGTAAAAACTCCAGGTAATCACTTCTCCAACATGGAAAACCGTGATTTTTCATATTCTGTTGATCAAGAAGGTCAATTCTTATGTAAATACATCCGCCGAGTTAGTCAATAAATTCTCCAGCTGCCGGAGCGGTCTAGAAATACCAAGTTCAGAAAATCCACTTTTTCAACCGGGAGAGCCCTGATTTTTGGTATGTTCTTCATCAATTAGGTCAAATCTTATGTTAATAAGTCTTGCAAGTTGGAAAAAAATAGTCAATAAATTCTTCAGTCGCTAGGACGCTCTGGAAATAGTAAAAAACCGATACACACCCACCCCCTTACTTTAAAGTGTTGAATGTTTATTTTTGTTCCCCTGAAGTCGTAAAGGTACAAACTGTGTTACTAGGAGCCATGCACTTCCATGAAGTGCAGGAATCTTCTCTCGAGTTGAGGTGACAATGCTTCAAATATTGGAATTCATGAGCATGACAATACAAATAAGGAGATGATTGTCTTCCATTGTGCCTCGGAAAAGGATTCCTCCACATCATGCGAGTGCACGGCTATCAGTAACACAATTTGTACCGCTGCGACTCGAGAAGGGAAAAGTAACACATGAATCATTGTGGCGGGTGTGTATCTTTGATTTTTTAATATTTTTAGAGCGTCCCAACAACTGGATAATTTTTTTCAATTTTTTTAAAACTCGGCGTAAGTGTTCTTAGAAGAATCGACCATACCAATGAGCGTCTGGAGAATTTATTGAATATTTTTTTGAAATAGGGATATATTTACTCAAAAATTAACCTTATTGATAAATGGAATTATAAAAATCACGATTCTCCAAGTTCAAATAGCAGATATTTTCAATTTTTCATTTTCAGACTATTCCAGCGACTGAAGAATTATTTTTTTCAAACTCGGGGGAGGTATTAACATAAGATTTGACCTTTTTGATAAACAACATACCAAAAATAAGGGCTCTCCATGTTGAAAAAGTTGATTTTCTGGATTTGGTACTATTTCTAGATCGTTCCAGCGACTGGAGAATTTATTGACTATTTTTTCCCCACTCGGCGGATGTATTTACATAAGAATTGACCTTGTTGATAAACAGAATATGAAAAATCACGGTTTTACATGTTGGAAAAGTGGATTAACTAGAGTTTTTACCATTTCCAGGGCATCCAGAAACTAGAGAATTTTTTGATTATTTTTTCCCAACTCGGCGGATGTATTCACATAAGATTTGCCGTAATTGATGAATGAATTATGAAAAATCGCAGTTCTCCAGGTTGCAAAAGTGGACTTCCTCGATTTTCTGCTATTTCCAGACTGTTCCAGCGACTGGAGAATTTTGTGACTATTTTTTTCAAACTCGACGGACATATTTACTTGAGAATTCACCTAATTGATGAACAAAATACCAAAAATCGCGGTCTTCCAGGGTAAAAAATTGGATGTTCTCGATTATTTGTCCTTTCCAGAAGGTTCCAGCGGCTGGAGAATTTTTTGACTATTTTTTTCGGATTCGGCGGATGTGTTCACATAAGAATTGACCTAATTGATGAACGCAATACCAAAACTCACGGTCCTCCAGGGTAAACAATTGGATATTCTCAATTATTTGTCCTTTCCAGACCATTACAGCGGCTGGAGAATTTTTTGACTATTTTTTTCAAACTTGGCGTACATGTTTACTTAGGAATTGAACGAATTGATGAATGAAATACCAAAACTCATGGTCCTCCAGGGTGAAAAAGTGGATTTTCTCTAATTTTTGTCATTTCCAGAACGTTCCAGCGACTGGAGAATTTTTTGACCATTTTTTTCAAACTCGGCGAATATGTTTACGTGAGAACTGACCTATTTGATGAATGAAATACCAAAACTCACGGTCCTCCAGGGTGAAAAAGTGGATTTTCTCACTTCTCTTCTATTTTCAGACTGTTCCAGCGACTGGAGAATTTTTTTCTTAATCTAACGTACTCCACCTAATCGGTGGACGTGTTTACATCTTAATTGACCAAATCGATAAACGAAATACTAACAATATATTTTTGGTCTATCAACATTCCCATTTCATACCACGGAGGAGTGCGTATTTTTCAACTCGAACATTGACCATTGATTTCTCGCGGTCTATTGCGGTAGCAGTCATAGTTCACCCCGCTATTCATGGAAAAATCACGGAAATTCATTAAATTATAGATTTTTTTGGGAATGTTGCACCTCACCGAGGACTATGGTACTCATGTATGTTGTAGTAGAGGGTATGGCGCTTAAAATGAATGATTTTCCCCAGGTGCCTCCCCCCTGATTTTTTTTTTATTCGAGTTTGAAGTTTTGTTATAGCTAGAAACTAGGGAAAATATGAATGTTTTTTTTTGAAAAAAATACCATGGATGAACGTTCACATATACTAAAACGTCCTCAAGTTTCATCGCTGTGCGATCATTATTGGCTGAGATATAGCCATCTGGATTTTAGGCCTAAAAATGACTCTGCAGCCCATGTGTGTGAGCGGATGGGTCCAATTTTTTGGATTTCGAGTTTTCTCACTGGGGACAACATTTTGACGGACATTTGAAACATTATTACTAATAACATATTTGTATTCAGGAGAGTCAAAATCTATAAACTCGACCCCAAGAACACTAACATTGGTTTATTTCACAAAAAGGGATGGCACCTCAAAAATTTCCTCTCTGCACCCCCTATGGCAAATTTAGAGGGGCTCCCCATCTTAAAAATCTTGTTTTGGTATGAATGCTCAGTATACCAACTTTCATGCTTCTATCATTAATAGCAGTTTTTCGTCAAAAATTTACAGTTTGCCACTCTACTACTCGCATTGTTCATCTCAGCGCTTTCATCCTCCCTGAGTGGCCACGCGTCTCCGATCCTATTATTCTTATCAACAACCGGCCGCGGTTGTACTTTCGTCTACCTGCGAATTGAACTTCATCAATTTGTATTGGATTCTCATGTGTCCCTACCATTTGCGTCCACTTTGACATCACAGTGCTGTACACTTCTCGGAAGAAATTAAACCAATCGGTAACTGTATTAGTTGACCTCGCAGTTAACTTGCCGACTGTAGTTGTAGGCATTGTGTCATTATCAACTGTACTAAAACACTGGAGAATGAGTGAAAAGTTGCGTGGCTCTTTTGCAGCGTTTTTTATTAGAGAGGTATCTCATTGAAGCATCCAAGAAGTTGTATCGAAAAAAAGAAATGCTCTCTTCAACGATGTTCGCGTTAAATAATGACGTGAGAAATATCGAGTCGAATAAGGGAAAAAACTACTTTAGTCTAGCCTGATTACAGTAAACTGTTGTACGCGTTCATAAACGTGTAGTCACATGACTGTCTCGCTTCATTTTTTTCATAGCGATACGCCCTTAAGAATAAAGGTCGTTATCTTCACAGTTCTGGGTCACTTGTTCATTAAGTGATTCTCTCGAGTAATACGAAGCTCGCTATAGTTTACACGCGTTGAAACTGAGAAAACATTTGTGCGCTGCAAAATATTGTGCGGTAAGTGCAACACGTCTGCGAGCGCCTCTCGTGCCTTCAAATTCCGCTGCTACCGTAATTATGTTTTCGAAATGTAAAGCTTATGCATTCGTGATACACTGAAACGATATTAACCGCATTTCGAAAGACTTTCAATGAATCATACAGACGCAGAGCGAAGGTGTGCCGTCGAACACCCAAACACTAATAAACCAAGAACGTCTCTCCTCTTTTAACGGCTCAGTCGACCTAATTTTCACCCATAGCAATTGTCGCTTATCCTACGTCGACCTGAAAACATTGCGTACACTGACTGTAGGGTTAAAGTTTTCAATTACGTTTGTCGCTTGTCGCGCAGTATGGATTCCTCACTGTGCAGTTTGCGAATGGTCGGATACAATAAAAGTTACTCGATATTGTTGTAATTTCTCTCAAACTTTTAATTGGGATGAAAGTCAGAAATGAGAACGGATTCGACGGAAGGGTTTAACGTTATTCGAAGAAACAGCGGGATAGACCGACATATGTTCTTCATTCTCTTCGGAGCTCAAACTAAGACTATCTAGATAAATTCCTGATGCTTGGAACTGAATATTAAACAACAAATTACCCTTAAGTTGTGCGGTAAATCAAAAGAGATTTCCATACGAGCGTAAGGCGCTACGTTCTAATACAAATACTAGCAGTCACTTAAACACACAGGAAAGTCAAGTACGTAGTTACCCTTTATGAAAAAAAGAATTTATCGAGTGAGAATTTTCAAGTCGATGACATTTTAGGAAATTTCACACGCCGAAGAAAAGTTTTTATTGATTTTTTTTCGATTACAAATTTGTCATGAAATGCCACTTGTGATCTTTCGTAAAGTTCAAAGTACCATGCTTTACATTTACGTCACATTCACTCTTAGCACATGAAGAGAAAATTGTCGTACATAACGAAAAAAGATGAGGAGAAAAGGAGCGATACCTATACTGATTTTTCTAGAAGACTAAAAAAAAAGGATACTCTTAGCGATACATGTTTTTGACTACCGTCAAGTGATTTTTTTCTTATTCCCCGTGCGAAGTACGTCGAACACTTTCTACAAGTTTATTTACCTTTGGGTGTAAGTTTAGTCTAGGTAGGTACACGTCCCGAAGTAAACACTTACCAGCATTTCGTCGAATATCAACACTTATCAATGAAACGTACAATTTGGGGAAACCTTTTTATGTTGCCTCGAAGCGAAGTATTTTTCTACAAAATCTCTTCTTACTTATTCTGGTAACGAGTGTTGAATTGAGACAAGTAAATAAACGCAAGTATAGCAAATTTTTCTTGATTCGTGAAATACGAGTATTTATCTTGATACAAAAATTGACACTTTCGGTAGGCTCGTACAAATAAAGCGAATTTTACAGTCCTAATTACGACTGAAGTGCTGAATTTCGTACAGTATCTGATGTTTCTTGACCCAAGAGGCCGAAGAAGAAAGAAATTATGTACGGGCACGTAAAGATTTTTTATATCAGCGATCACCGGTTTCGGAAACAATCATATCATCATTAAGAGAAGAAAAACGAGAAGAAGGAAATAAGAAGGAGGGTATCTGCCAAACAGAATATACTCCGTGTCGTAGAGTAATTCGTAGGCCGCAGCATTATTTTTGCGCTTGATGATCTCTATCTCCTTCAATTTCTTTAGAAGCCCGCCTTTCGTCAGGCTGCGGAGAAGAGAGATCCTAGTTTTCAAGGGGGAATGGCTCGTGGCAAGAATGTGCCGGGCGGAGGCAGATTTTTGAGGGGGATTATTGAAAATAGCGGAGTCATGCTCACCAAACGATCCGCAAGAGTCCTACCCACCTGGCCAATATACACAGCATTGCAATTGCCGCAACTGATCTAATAAATCCTAGTTTTCTGCAGGTTTTGGATTTAAGACTCGTTAAACCATGTCGACTGCAAATCTACGTTGGTCTGACGTTCGACGTCATGTCGACCCATTATTTCAATAATTAGTTGACATTTTGGCATTGATGTACCGTACAAATAGTTCCGGGGTATGTTGACCAGAAATCAACCACAAACGACTACAAGTCCACGTAAAATCGACTCATCTGTTCTAACCTGAGTCCTGTATGAGTGAACATAATTTAATGAACTTTGATTTGACTTCTTGTTTGCAAAATTACCAACAGCATTGGCTATTCTGGTTGCAAAATTGCCAACAGCATTGGCAATGCTTGTTTGCAAAATTATCAACAGCATTGGCAATTCCAGTTTTGGAAATTACCAACAACATTGGCAATTCTAGTTTGCAAAATTACCAACGGCATTGGCAATTCTAGTTTTGGAAATTACCAACAGCACTGGCAATTCTAGTTTTGGAAATTACCAACAGCATTGGCAATTCTGGTTTGGAAAATCACCAACAGCATTGGCAATTCCAGTTTTGGAAATTACCAACAGTATTGGCAATTTTTGTTTGCAAAATTACCAACAGCATTGGCAATTCTGGTTTAAGAAATTACCAACAGCATTGGCAATTCTTGTTTGCAAAATTACCAACAGCATTGGCAATTCTGGTTTGGAAAATTACCAACAGCATTGGCAATTTTTGTTTGCAAAATTACCAACGGCATTGGCAATTCTTGTTTGCAAAATTACCAACAACATTGGCAATTCTGGTTTGCAAAATTACCAACAGCATTGGCAATTCCAGTTTTGGAAATTACCAACAGTATTGGCAAATTTTGTTTGTAAAATTACCATCAGCATTGGCAGTTCTGGTTTAAGAAATTACCAACAGTATTGGCAATTCTAGTTTGCAAAATTACCAACGGCATTGGCAATTCTAGTTTTGGAAATTACCAACAGCACTGGCAATTCTAGTTTTGGAAATTACCAACAGCATTGGCAATTCTGGTTTGGAAAATTACCAACAGCATTGGCAATTCTGGTTTAAGAAATTACCAACAGCATTGGCAATTCTTGTTTGCAAAATTACCAACAGCATTGGCAATTCTGGTTTGGAAAATTACCAACAGCATTGGCAATTTTTGTTTGCAAAATTACCAACGGCATTGGCAATTCTTGTTTGCAAAATTACCAACAGCATTGGCAATTCTGGTTTGAGAAATTACCAACTGCATTGGCAATTCCAGGTTTGGAAATTACCAACAGTATTGGCAATTTTTGTTTGCAAAATTACCAACAGTATTGGCAATTCCAGTTTTGGAAATTACAGCAATTCCAGTTTTGGAAATTACCAACAGCATTGGCAATTCTAGTTTGCAAAATTACCACCAGCATTGGCAATTCTAGTTTTGGAAATTACCAACAGCATTGGCAATTCTGGTTTGGAAAATCACCAACAGCATTGGCAATTCCAGTTTTGGAAATTACCAACAGTATTGGCAATTTTTGTTTGCAAAATTACCAACAGCATTGGCAATTCTGGTTTAAGAAATTACCAACAGCATTGGCAATTCTTGTTTGCAAAATTACCAACAGCATTGGCAATTCTGGATTGGAAAATTACCAACAGCATTGGCAATTTTTGTTTGCAAAATTACCAACGGCATTGGCAATTCTTGTTTGCAAAATTACCAACAGCATTGGCAATTCTGGTTTGCAAAATTACCAACAGCATTGGCAATTCCAGTTTTGGAAATTACCAACAGTATTGGCAATTTTTGTTTGCAAAATTACCAACAGCATTGGCAATTCTGGTTTAAGAAATTACCGACAGTATTGGCAATTCTAGTTTTGGAAATTACCAACAGCATTAGCAATTCCAGTTTTGGAAATTACCAACAGCATTGGCAAATCTAGTTTGCAAAATTACCACCGGCATTGGCAATTCTAGTTTTGGAAATTACCAACAGCATTGGCAATTCTGGTTTGGAAAATCACCAACAGCATTGGCAATTCCAGTTTTGGAAATTACCAACAGTATTGGCAATTCTAGTTTTGGAAATTACCAACAGCACTGGCAATTCTAGTTTTGGAAATTACCAACAGCATTGGCAATTCTGGTTTGGAAAATCACCAACAGCATTGGCAATTCCAGTTTTGGAAATTACCAACAGTATTGGCAATTTTTGTTTGCAAAATTACCAACAGCATTGGCAATTCTGGTTTAAGAAATTACCAACAGCATTGGCAATTCTTGTTTGCAAAATTACCAACAGCATTGGCAATTCTGGTTTGGAAAATTACCAACAGCATTGGCAATTTTTGTTTGCAAAATTACCAACGGCATTGGCAATTCTTGTTTGCAAAATTACCAACAGCATTGGCAATTCTGGTTTGCAAAATTACCAACAGCATTGGCAATTCCAGTTTTGGAAATTACCAACAGTATTGGCAATTTTTGTTTGCAAAATTACCAACAGCATTGGCAATTCTGGTTTAAGAAATTACCGACAGTATTGGCAATTCTAGTTTTGGAAATTACCAACAGCATTAGCAATTCCAGTTTTGGAAATTACCAACAGCATTGGCAAATCTAGTTTGCAAAATTACCACCGGCATTGGCAATTCTAGTTTTGGAAATTACCAACAGCATTGGCAATTCTGGTTTGGAAAATCACCAACAGCATTGGCAATTCCAGTTTTGGAAATTACCAACAGTATTGGCAATTCTAGTTTTGGAAATTACCAACAGCACTGGCAATTCTAGTTTTGGAAATTACCAACAGCATTGGCAATTCTGGTTTGGAAAATCACCAACAGCATTGGCAATTCCAGTTTTGGAAATTACCAACAGTATTGGCAATTTTTGTTTGCAAAATTACCAACAGCATTGGCAATTCTGGTTTAAGAAATTACCAACAGCATTGGCAATTCTTGTTTGCAAAATTACCAACAGCATTGGCAATTCTGGTTTGGAAAATTACCAACAGCATTGGCAATTTTTGTTTGCAAAATTACCAACGGCATTGGCAATTCTTGTTTGCAAAATTACCAACAGCATTGGCAATTCTGGTTTGCAAAATTACCAACAGCATTGGCAATTCCAGTTTTGGAAATTACCAACAGTATTGGCAATTTTTGTTTGCAAAATTACCAACAGCATTGGCAATTCTGGTTTAAGAAATTACCGACAGTATTGGCAATTCTAGTTTTGGAAATTACCAACAGCATTAGCAATTCCAGTTTTGGAAATTACCAACAGCATTGGCAAATCTAGTTTGCAAAATTACCACCGGCATTGGCAATTCTAGTTTTGGAAATTACCAACAGCATTGGCAATTCTGGTTTGGAAAATCACCAACAGCATTGGCAATTCCAGTTTTGGAAATTACCAACAGTATTGGCAATTCTAGTTTTGGAAATTACCAACAGCACTGGCAATTCTAGTTTTGGAAATTACCAACAGCATTGGCAATTCTGGTTTGGAAAATCACCAACAGCATTGGCAATTCCAGTTTTGGAAATTACCAACAGTATTGGCAATTTTTGTTTGCAAAATTACCAACAGCATTGGCAATTCTGGTTTGGAAAATTACCAACAGCATTGGCAATTCTAGTTTTGGAAATTACCAACAGTATTGGCAATTCTTGTTTGCAAAATTACCAACAGCATTGGCAATTCCAGTTTTGGAAATTACCAACAGTATTGGCAATTTTCGTTTGCAAAATTACCAACGGCATTGGCAATTCTGGTTTAAGAAATTACCAACAGCTTTGGCGATTCTTGTTTGCAAAATTACCAACAGCATTGGCAATTCGGGTTTAGGAAATTATGAACAGCATTGGCAATTCTTGTTTGCTAAATTACCAACTGCATTGGCAATTCTGTTTTGCAAAATTACCGCCACTGGCACTGTATTAGAGAAATAATGGCGCGGCGCACAGATTGACGGACGTGGGTCTTTGGTTTTTGTGTTAGAAATGATTTTCGGTACTTCTATGTCCCGCGTCAAGATAACCCCAATACTGCTCCCCATCATCAAACGTGAATGTTGAATTGGCTCCATTATTCATTCAGATGAGTGCCCTGCCTACCGTTGTTTACGTGCCAAAGGTTTTGTCCACAGAACCGTAAATTATCAAGAATATTATGTAGATCCCATGATGATGGAGCTCACACCCAAGCTGTCGAGCGTTCGTGGCTGGATGCCAAAATTAAGATATTGAAAAAGATGAGAAGTGTTCCAATGTCAACTCTCCATTCTCATCTAGATTACTATTGTTTGCGGATGTACAGATGCAATTCATCTGACTTATTCCTCGCCTTTTTAGAAGATCTACGAGTGACTCACACATAACTGATTATGACAAAGATATTTCATATCTTCTACTTCAGGACAAGACTGTCACCAGTGACAGTTCAGGTTTTTTTTTTCAAAGACAATGTAAGCTGGTCTCCCCGTGGTGTCTTCTGGGTAATGCTAACAGGCTTAAACACTTTTGCTCACAGACAGAGCGCATACTATAACGGCACCATAAGATTATAGCATCAAGTATGAATTAAAAGTGCTTAAGAATCAACATCCTCTGAAAAAGTCGAGATGCCATAAACAACGCAGTCAAGCTTTGTTGAATTCTTCAACATTGAATTTACTGCATTGACTTCAAAAATGATAATATTGAGTTGTGTGAGTCCTAGTATACAGGGAAATTGATTATGTGTTGAAAAAACAACATCCAACATGAGAGAGATCGTTACGGCTCTTCCAAATAAGTCGTAACATTGCAAATTACACAACTTCGCGACATCAGCTCAGAGCCACATTATTTATTACGCTGAAACGGGCAGCTGTTGCAAAATCACAAAATTACTTCGTAAAACGGCTCATGGATAAACGGGAGAAAACTATGATGTTGGGATTCGAAGATTTGAGAAGCTCATTATCAAAAACAGAGGTTAAAAACTATTCGAAGATTATTTTCAAGTACCTATGTTTGCTCAAAAATATGTGCAACATTCTTGTAACATTCCGAAAAACGAAATTTGAATACGACAATCATTTTTGAAGCACCTAGAAAAACAAAAGAATATTTCCACAAAAAGAACCGCGGTAATCGGTCAGATCGTAAAAAAACCTACACATTCAATGAAAATTGAAAAAGTTATTCTTGTTTCTATCTTTCCTTCCTAACTTTTTTCCCCCCTACATATCGTATCAGTTGATGAGAATGAAATTGGAGATATAGTTTACACTACAGGTTATTTCCCCAAAAAAACCTAAGCTTAAAAAATGAATGTTTACGAATATAAGAAAAAATAATGAGAAAAAAGGAACGAAGTCTTCCGACAAAATTGATCCCACACCGCGTAGTTTTGTAGCTGCTACGTATGTAGGTTTAGATGATCTCACTTCGACAAAATTTCAAAGGTTATCTAAGAGAAACTTCGAAATTGGTTCCGTATTTCAAATGACGTTACAGTTTGAAGGAATAAATTTCATTTAGTTTTCGACGCTGACGTCACTCGAGTAGAAAATTGCAGTTGTAAGACTCTTATAGCTATACACTGAATTTACCACCGTTTATACCTACCACCACTTTCACATTGGAAGCGTAAACTAGGTCATCTTCGCGAGAAAATCTCGTTTCAAGTACTCGAGTACAACCTAAATTCTGCTGTCAAATTTTTACCTTCTTTTTTTTCTTCTTTCTTTCGCTCTTTTCGTTTTAAACGTTTCAAATTAAGGATATTTCGAATGCTCCGTCTTGAAAATAATTGTTAACGATTCTCGATTAATGAAAAATCATTCACTAATTTTCAGCTACTCTGCACTTATAGTTACAAATTTATGACATTGCTATTATTAGAAAAATTAATCCAACGCTTTTCAAAAAATAAGCTGAATTTTACAATAATAGGTAATATGAAAATACGATGCCAACAAGGAATGCTTCGTGTGCTCTCAAAAGTTTATGAAATTGGAAAACTTATCTGAGGGTACAATTTCCCGTCTCTCTTTAGAATGAATTTTAGCAACGCAAATACAAGGGCTATTTACATGTGAATGATACTTCATTAACAGAACTTTTTGTACTTTTACGCACAACGCGGCCTTCAATTACAGTCAAAGTCTGTAGCAAAGTAAATATTTCAACTTCATTGGGGTTTCCTTTTCTCTTCACTACCTTATGAAAATTCCTAATTCTTCTCGTTTATAAAAATGAAAATTAAACCCGGTCCTTTACTAATTTTACGTGAGGTGGGACAGTTTCTAATAATATGATCAGAGTAGGGGTCTTTACAATCTTTGGAACATAATTGGGTGTGAGAATAACCAGAGCTTTTATCACAAGAATAAATGGAAACTTTCATTCTACTCTAAACAAAGAAAGTGACTCACGTGACCAAAAAACTGGATACCGATAGCCGGCAAATCAGTCACCAGTTGCCAAGAGATCGCAGTAGCCGAGAAAAGAGAAAACAACCACCAGCAGTCGAAGCCCGAAAGATCGGCCACAGTTTTAATGTCTTTTTCACTATCCTATAAAATTGATCTTCGGTTCTGGTGAAGAATTCCTAAAGTTTAGAATTATCAGTATACTAGGCTTGTACTAAGCTTGTAGGCTTAACTCCAGCTTGTACAGAATGTAAAACTTGATGTAAGGTGGTACCTGCTATATATTCAACTGAGTAGCTCGTAGGCTCAGTTCCGCTCGATCCATTCTTACTAATTAGTACAAGTGTAATATCCGAGTACGTTACATTTCTGTGAGTGGCTCACGGGTCTCAGCTTAAAATAAGCTTAGTTTAAAACTATATGTTGGGCTGTTGTTATGAGCTTAATCGCTCCGCTTGTTCTTCTGGGTATAGTATACAATGCTAACTAGCTTTCAAGAAGTGTGGTATAAAATATTTTAGGATACTAGCTTTCGGGGGCTCACCCACTCCGGTTGTTTACACCTTTCTTGGTCTAATATAAGTCTAGTATCCGTCTACTGTATATCGGCTCTATACAATGAAGTATACATTTACTGTATCATCCTATTATAAAGTTACCAGTTAGATGGGAGTTTGCGCTAAATTCACATCAGCACAATAACGCGAAACGTTCGATGTATACTTCAAATCTACCAAATTTGTGTCTCAATTTTATTCTTAATTTGCGCCCCTACTCAACTTTTTATGACTTCTTTGAGCCGAATTAGGGACCAAAATGTGTCAAAAATTGACCAATTTGCCAAAATTATCAAACTTATTTGAAAGTGAAATTTAACGCTGATTCTGAAAAAAATTTCCTGGCACAGCCAAATAAATGAAGATCATGTTTCATGTCTCATAATTATTTCATCAGTTATCTTCAAATATTTTAGTCTAGGCTTCTTACTAGTTCAAGTATTTGTGAGGTATTACTCGTTTGCCCCCCTGACCTTTCTCGGTTTCGATAAGTCTTGTATGAGAAATATTTTGAGGTATCGCCTTTCTTGAGGCTTACTCGCTCCGCTCGTTCGCCTCCTTCCTTGGTGTTGTATAAATCTAGTATGAGAAATATTTTTTGAGCTATCAATTTTTGTGGGGCTCACTCGCTCCGCTCGTTCGACCTCATTCTTGGTCCCTGTTACGCTATAGCGCATAAGTCTCATATAAAATATTTTGTGGTATCGCCTTTCGCGGGGCTAACTCGCGGACGCGGGGTGTACTCGAAAATTTCTGAATCACCCACGGGGTAGAGATTTGTATGCGCATGGTCTCTCTTAACTGGGGGGGAGGGGGTGTACTCGCGAATTTCAAAATCGGGGTACGGTGAGAGAAAAGACACGAAACATGTCGAAATAATTAAATAACCCTTTGTAGTTTGGAAGTGGGCGAATTTTCAATTTTTTATTTTAGAAATCTTGGCAAATTGCTCTATCTTTACATTTTGATCCATATCTCGGCTCAGAAAAGTCGTAGTCAGTTGGGTAGGGGCGCAAATTGTAGATAAAATTGAGGTACAAATATTGTAGATTTGAAGTATAAATCTAAGGGGTCGTGTTTTTACGCTGGAACAGATTTAGTGTAAACTTTTATTTAACTGGTAACATCTTTCTGGTGCATTCAATAATGAAGGCTAAAGGTCGAAAATTCTCCAAGTTCCTAAACCATGTCAAGGTCATTGTTTAACGAGAAGATGTGCAAAGTACTAATTGAAAGTCTCCTTGTGCCTTATCAATTCGTTTCGTTCGCCGTATGCCACACTCGGAGTAAGAGGTAAGTAAGAGTGATGCCGCTGGACTTTGAAATATTTTTGTACTTCTTGGATTTGTAAAATTTTTCATTTTCAATTCTTTGACTTAGAAATATTTCCAACTGTTGGACTAATTGTTTTCCAATTGTCGGACTTTAAAATATTTTCATAGTTCTTCGACTTGTAAAATTTTTCATTTTCAATCCCTGGACTTGGAAATATTTTTAACTGTTGGACTTTGAAATATTTTCAACTGTTACACTTGGAATTATTTTCCAATTGTTGGACTTTGAAATATTTTCAACAGTTGGACTTGAAAAATTTTTCATTTTCAATTCTTGGACTTGGAATCATTTTCAAATTGTGGATCTTTGAAATATTTTCAACTGTTGGACTTGGAATTATTTTCCAATTGTTGGATTTTGAAATATTTTCATACTTTTTGGACTTGGAATTATTTCCAAATTGTGGAACTTTGAAATATTTTCAACAGTTGGACATGAAAAATTTTTCATTTTCAATTCTTGGACTTGGGAAATATTTTTAACTGTTGGACTTTGAAATATTTTCAACTGTGTGATGTAACAAGGAGGGGGAGAAGTAGAGTCTCCTTCCTGATACCAACATAAACTATAGCATTTTAAACGAATGTGTAAAACCTATCGAGACAGCAGGCTAGATCAAATGATCTTGCTTATTCCGGTGAAGCTTACATCATAGACATAGCCAACAGGCTACCACCGACCACTCCAGAGAATACTCAAGACTCTGATCCCCAGCCTATCCGACCAGGATAGGACCGCAGAGCCAGCTCAGTCGGAAAGCGCGAGTACTCATCTGAAGGGTGGGTTAACCCGAGGCTAGACCACAGATCCAGTTTTGGTATCACTTTTTGATATCACTCAGGCTATGAGAAACTTTTCTACGTGAGGAGGCTAATGTTGTACGCTGATTGAAAACTCTACCTCTTTCCAGACTCAAGGAATAGTCTGTCGTTATCATTATTCATCCTTCCTACTTCGTGTAGAAGACAGTACGCTCTTTGGTAGCGTAATAAGGTAAGATTGCGATAGCTTGACTCCGTACACACACGATAAGAATCGTATGTGTGCAACAAAACAAAACAAAACTACGAGGATTGGAAATCCAATCATACGGGCCTAAAAGGGACGAGACTATGGGACTGCTATAAATTTAGAAAAGAAAGAAAGATCGAAAAGGAGGGATACGTACATCTTGTTTAGGAATCGTTTGACGACGTTCGATATACTACGAAACGCTAGTAAGTCTTAGCTAGACCAAAGATCGAATAACTGCTCAACGAGCGAGAAAGAAGAAAATACAAGAGACATTTTACACATAAACACAAAATTTTATTCGATAACTCAACGATACGTAATTCGAAAGAAAAGTAACGATTCGCTTTTCAGTCGATGTACCGTCAACCAGTGATCTGAAAAATAAAATTAAAGTGCAAGATAGCTACTTATTTCGATGGTACACGCTATCATCTCGTCTATTCGTCTCGATTCACAGCTTTCTGGCAGTTGTCGATATTTAAGCAGTGCAGAACGTGCATTACGCTCAGGGATACTCGATTTCATCTAATTTGTTGACCCACGATGATCTGAGCGCTGCTGGATCAAGATGTGTTTTTCTTGAAGCCGATGAAAATTTATACTGAACGCGGTCACGACTCGCGAACAGTCTCAAATACATTCATTAAGAAGGCCGGATCGACGGCAGTTTAATTGAATGAACACTATTCGACATATCCGATAGCTATGTGCACTTATCGAAATTACCGGCACGTCGATCACAATAAAATAAACGAAAATTTGAATAAACGAAAATTTTATGTGCCTTTCGATAAAATTCTAGCTGTCGACTTTTGAGGGCATATTCGATGCCGTCCTTTCGAAGACCACGTTTTCGTGTCCCGGAATTCCACACCCCAACGCGACCGCGATGTCGACGGGCGAACTTGCCACTCACGAACCGCCAACACGGGCCGAAAGAGAACAGCCAAGATTCCCCCTCTAACGATACGATGTTCCGCTTTATCGATAAGGATTACACGAAAAACGTAAGGAGAAATTGAAAGAGAGAGAAACGGAGTGATTAGGAAAAGGTAGGAAAGTAGATATCGAGATAAAGCGTTCCATACGAATCGTCGAAGTCGACATGCGGACGAACGCGGTGCAGACACACACACCTTATCGTCTGAAAAACGGTCGTTATTTCACAACTGTTGGACTTGGAATTATTTCCCAATTGTTGGACTTTGAAATATTTTCATACTTCTTGGACTTGTAAAATTTTTCATTTTCAACTCTTGGACTTGGAAATATTTTTAACTGTTGCACTTGGAATTATTTTCAAAATGTGGAACTTTGAAATATTTTCAACTGTTACACTTGGAATTATTTTCCAATTGTTGGACTTTGAAATATTTTCATACTTCTTGGACTTGTAAAATTTTTCATTTTCAATTCTTGGACTTGGAATCATTTTCAAATTGTGGAACTTTGAAATATTTTTGACTGTTGGACTTTGAAATATTTTCATACTTCTTGGACTTGTAAAATTTTTCATTTTCAACTCTTGGACTTGGAAATATTTTTAACTGTTGGACTTGGAATTATTTTCAAAATGTGGAACTTTGAAATATTTTCAACTGTTACACTTGGAATTATTTTCCAATTGTTGAACTTTGAAATATTTTCAACTGTTGGACTTGGAATTATTTTCTATTGTTAGATTTTGAAATATTTTCATACTTCTAGGACTTGTAAAATTTTTTATTTTCAATTCTTGGACATGGAAATATTTCTAAATGTTGGACTTGGAAA
This sequence comes from Aspidiotus rigidus, assembly GCA_035079385.1. Lineage (NCBI taxonomy): Eukaryota > Metazoa > Arthropoda > Insecta > Hemiptera > Diaspididae > Aspidiotus > Aspidiotus rigidus. Next base: position 12,758,929 of record JAVHKY010000003.1, on the reverse strand, counting down.
TATTTTCATATTGTGGAACTTTGAAATATTTTCAACAGTTGGACTTGTAAAATTTTTCATTTTCAATTCTTGGACTTGGAATTATTTTCAAATTGTGGAACTTTGAAATATTTTCAACTGTTGGACTTGGAATTATTTCCCAATTGTTGGACTTTGAATTATTTTCATACTTCTTGGACTTGTAAAATTTTTCATTTTCAACTCTTGGACTTGGAAATATTTTTAACTGTTGGACTTGGAATTATTTTCAAAATGTGGAACTTTGAAATATTTTCAACTGTTACACTTGGAATTATTTTCCAATTGTTGAACTTTGAAATATTTTCATACTTCTTGGACTTGCAAAATTTTTCATTTTCAATTCTTGGCTTGGAATCATTTTCAAATTGTGGAACATTGAAATATTTTCAACTGTTAGACTTAGAATTATTTTCTAATTGTTAGATTTTGAAATATTTTCATATTTCTAGGACTTGTGAAATTTTTTATTTTCAATTCTTGGACATGGAAATATTTCTAAATGTTGGACTTGGAAATATTTTCATATTGTGGAACTTTGAAATATTTTCAACAGTTGGACTTGTAAAATTTTTCATTTTCAATTCTTGGACTTGGAATTATTTTCAAATTGTGGAACTTTGAAATATTTTCAACTGTTGGACTTGGAATTATTTCCCAATTGTTGGACTTTGAAATATTTTCATACTTCTTGAACTTGTAAAATTTTTCATTTTCAACTCTTGGACTTAGAAAAATATTTTTAACTGTTGCACTTGGAATTATTTTCAAAATGTGGAACTTTGAAATATTTTCAACTGTTACACTTGGAATTATTTTCCAATTGTTGGACTTTGAAATATTTTCATACTTCTTGGACTTGTAAAATTTTTCATTTTCAATTCTTGGACTTGGAATCATTTTCAAATTGTGGAACTTTGAAATATTTTTGACTGTTGGACTTTGAAATATTTTCATACTTCTTGGACTTGTAAAATTTTTCATTTTCAACTCTTGGACTTGAAAATATTTTTAACTGTTGGACTTGGAATTATTTTCAAAATGTGGAACTTTGAAATATTTTCAACTGTTACACTTGGAATTATTTTCCAATTGTTGAACTTTGAAATATTTTCATACTTCTTGGACTTGCAAAATTTTTCATTTTCAATTCTTGGCTTGGAATCATTTTCAAATTGTGGAACATTGAAATATTTTCAACTGTTAGACTTAGAATTATTTTCTAATTGTTAGATTTTGAAATATTTTCATACTTCTAGGACTTGTAAAATTTTTTATTTTCAATTCTTGGACATGGAAATATTTCTAAATGTTGGACTTGGAAATATTTTCATATTGTGGAACTTTGAAATATTTTCAACAGTTGGACTTGTAAAATTTTTCATTTTCAATTCTTGGACTTGGAATTATTTTCAAATTGTGGAACTTTGAAATATTTTCAACTGTTGGACTTGGAATTATTTCCCAATTGTTGGACTTTGAAATATTTTCATACGTCTTGGACTTGTAAAATTTTTCATTTTCAACTCTTGGACTTGGAATCATTTTCAAATTCTGGAACTTTGAAATATTTTTGACTGTTGGACTTTGAAATATTTTCATACTTCTTGGACTTGTAAAATTTTTCATTTTCAACTCTTGGACTTGGAAATATTTTTAACTGTTGGACTTGGAATTATTTTCAAAATGTGGAACTTTGAAATATTTTCATCTGTTACACTTGGAATTATTTTCCAATTGTTGAACTTTGAAATATTTTCATACTTTTTGGACTTGCAAAATTTTTCATTTTCAATTCTTGGCTTGGAATCATTTTCAAATTGTGGAACATTGAAATATTTTCAACTGTTAGACTTAGAATTATTTTCTAATTGTTAGATTTTGAAATATTTTCATACTTCTAGGACTTGTAAAATTTTTTATTTTCAATTCTTGTACATGGAAATATTTCTAAATGTTGGACTTGGAAATATTTTCATATTGTGGAACTTTGAAATATTTTCAACAGTTGGACTTGTAAAATTTTTCATTTTCAATTCTTGGACTTGGAATTATTTTCAAATTGTGGAACTTTGAAATATTTTCAACTGTTGGACTTGGAATTATTTTCCCGTTGTTGGACTTTGTAATATTTTCAACTGTGGGAGACAATCCAAAATGAAAAGTTTTACAAGTCCAAGAAGTATGAAAATATTTCAAAGTCCAACAATTGAAAAATAATTCCAAGTCCAACAGTTGAAAATATTTCAAAGTCCCATAATTTGAAAATAATTTCAAGTCCAACAGTTGAAAATATGTCAAAGTCCAACAATTTGAAAATAATTCCAAGTCTAGTAGTTGAAAATATTTCTTAGTCCAAGAATTGAAAATTAAAAATTTTACAAGTTCAAGAAGGGCGAAAATATTTAAAAGTCCCGCGGCATCACTCTTACTCGCCTCTTACTCCAAGTATGGCATACGGCGAACGAAACGAATTGATAACGCACGAGGAGACTTTCAATCAGTACTTCGCATATCCTCTCCTATAGTTAAGGCCTAATTTGCACCTAGTCTAGTCTGATTGCATTCTAAGACTGAGGAACTCGAACAAGATGAATTTATAGTCAGAATGACCGAATGCCATTTTTCAATGACGAGGACGTCATTGTGAGTCAAAATGGCGGTGAATAAGATGCTCAACCGAATTATACCAGGAAGATTGTGAAACTAGTGCCATGCCACAAGAGTGTTGACCTTTGAAGTAGTTGTCAAATTAGGACTGCAATGGCAGCGAGGAACCCGCTGTCCCGAGCCCCCCTCCTATCATATAAATCTTGGAGCCTGCAAGTTTTCCAAGTCCCGAAAATGATGACGTCACTTGAACGCGCTGCAATTTCAAGGAAGCCGTCGTTTTTTCAAGTCCCTCTCCTGTCATACATAGCTCGACAGTGGAAATTTTAACAGCGAACCTGTTTTATGGGTTTTTTATTGAGAAGTCGGCCGTGCGCCATGTGCCGTACGCCGTCCGGCAAAAAACTTGGAAGAATTTCGATCCTCTAGCCGTATGGTAGGAGGGGGACTTGAAAAAATTTCAACCCTCTAGCCACATATTTTTTCGAAGTCCCCCTATTATAATATAGCTCGTGGGTCAAAATTTTTCGAAATCCCGCTCCTATCATACATAGCTTGAGAGTCAAAATTTTTTCAAGTCCCCCTCTTATCATACATAGCTCGGAGGTCGGAATTTTTCTAAGTCTCACTGTTACCATGTATAGCTCGTGGCGTCATCATCCTCGCTCGCACCCGTTCTCGCGGACGAAAATTTCCTGAAAGTACCCCCAACAAGAGGGATAGCGGGTTCTCCGCTAAAAAATTGATGTATGACGTCACCAGATTGTGACGTCACAAGGCTGACCCATGGCGTCATGAAACTGTGACGTCACAGGCTCTGTATAATAGGAGAGGAACTAAGAAAAAACTTATCTATGAAGTCATCAGATTGTAACGTCACAGGCTGCGGCCTCCAAGCTACATATGATAGGAAAATTTTCGATCACCCCCCCAGAGGAAAGATCAGCCACCACTAGCCAAGGAATTGGGCACCAGTAGCAAAATAAAAGGCCACTAGTAAACGAGAAACTGACTACTTGTAGCCAAGGAACCCTAACAAGTTTCACCTCATTTTGACTGACCAAAAATGATCGAAATGTGACTCCTATTTGCACCGGTGCTTTTTTTTTCACCAAATCATAGTTGATTGAAAAAACCAGTTTGAATTTGCAGAGCGATGGATATCGACGTTAAAAAATTTACGTCGGAGAAAATTAAAGTGGAAATTTTTTTCAACCATTTCAGGTGCATCAATTTAAATTTCGGGTAACGTCAAATAGAGGAATCACATAATAAAGCACGAGACATAGAGACGACACTGAAAGGATTACTTATATAAGTTTTGAGGACATTTTCACGCGTCTACTGTCTAATAAAGACTTCTCGCTAGCAGGGTGAAAAGTTTATCATCTCATCATCGCCCACACGAGTAATTTAATACCTTCCGACGACAGTCTACTTTCAATTAATCATTACTCGGACAATAGTACGACATCATTTTCGTGTTTACAGGAAGAAAGTAACCTTTAGAGGACAAGTCATTCAAATCTCTTTAATTATGTATCTCATGTCCAAACAGAACAATCGGTGTACAATTTCAAAAATATCCATTCTTCTTCGTAATCAACTTCATTTTCCTCGAGTTTATGCATTTCAACTCTTAAACTCTCTTTTGCCCATCATTCTACACCACATAACTTTCTAGCACGATTATATTTCAGTAGAATATTCTACAAGACACTGAAACCAGGCGACAGTTATTGTGCTGTGAACGTATAAACAAATGAGAAGACTTTCAAATTGATCGAGACCTAGAAAGTGAAATCAAAGACGAAAAATTGTGAAGAAAATTTTCATGCACCGAAGTCCACTAGTTCTGAAAAAGAAAGAATTTAATCAGCACGTTGTCCAAACTGTCTACAAAATTATGGAATTCAGAAAGATAAAGGTCCTCCGCTGGAATTACGGTGTACAATTTGTGACCTTCCCAGAGTTATCGACTTGATGAAAATTTAAATCAAAATCGTGCATGAAGCTACATAAATGCTCTTCTCTTTTGTCAAAATTCTCCGAAGCTGTAAACATTTTAAAATATTGTAAAAAAAAAAAAAAGTCAGGCCGCCAGGGAATCCTTACTAGGAACGAAAAATCTTACGACCAGTATTAAAGTTATATTTGAGCTTTTCATTTTGTTTTTCAATCGACGGCCTTGATAGCATTAGAACGTACGTTAAATAAAATTATGACAAGAGCTACGCGAATACAAAGAAAAGCACCTTGAAATATCATTTCTTTTTAAAATTAAAGTACCGGCCCGAATACGCCATAGTAAAATTCGGCAGATTAAAGTTGATAGGGACATATTGATCTCCGGAAAAATGATTTAATTATCGTGGAAAATTTCGTATTCCATTGACAAGAAAATAGAGACTACACGAAGCCTTGTAAGTAAATAATCAACGTTTTGTCCAAAATTTCACGACAGAGGAAGTAACCAGTGAATGAAAAATTTTCCACGACTATTTTATTTCCCCGAAGCGCGAGCAAGTTGCTTAAGGTAAAAATTTTGTACTTCATAGTGTACAAAAACGAGAGCAAATCCGAATAGATGGAACAAAAGCGCCTGCAACATGATATTTCTTTCCGTTACCTGAAACATTCGATTACAACGACAAATTGATACAGTATCATTTCAGGAGCAACTTTTCCTCTGATAAATACGAAACTACTTCTGTTTTTACAATTCATTTTTTTTTGTTGCGCAGTTCGCACCATCCGTTTTTATTACATTGATTCTATCGTGGTCCTCTTTCCTCTTATTTCTACTAAAAAATATTTCAGTCGATAATCCAAGAAAATAGAGCCTTACAAAAACGTGAAAAAGGTCTCGGCATAATTTAATTGAGGCGTTTTGTTGCGCATCTTTGTTCGTATTATGCTAATAAAATTTTTATATAAACTCGGCGATGCTCCCGTGACCTTTTCCAGTCATTTTTGAAGAACAATAATCAAGTTCATTCACACTTTATCAATATAGGTTATTATGTTCTTCCTGCACAGGTTCGGATCCAGGGAGAGGAACTGGATAATGCCCCCATTCAATGCAAGGACAAAACAGGGGCGTAGCCAAAAGGGGCGAAAGGGGGCATTGCTCATCCCTCTGAACAAATTCCCCATGACTAAAGAAAAAAAAGAAGAAAATACCCATGAGAGATTAAAAAATTTTCTGGCATAGCCAAATAAATGAAAATCATGTTCCATGTCTCTTATATTTTATCAGTCATCTTGAAATATTTCAGTCTAGGCTTCTATACTAGGTCAAGTGTTCGTGAGATATTATTCGTTTACCCCTTTACCTATCTTGGCGTCGTATAAGTCTTCTATGAGAAAAATGACGTAGCGCGAACTCGCTCCGCTCGTTCGCCCCCTGTCTCGCTGTTGTATTGGAATGGTATGAGACAATTCAAGTCTAGGGGACATGGAAAAATTTCGACTATTCAGCCTTTATTTATTCATTTATTTATTTATTCATTTATTTAATTATTTAATTATTTAATTATTTAATTATTTTATTATTTAATTATTTAATTATTTAATATTATTTATTTATTTATTTATTTATTTATTTATTTATGTATTTATTTATTTATTCATTTATTTATTTATTTGTTTATTTATTTATTCATTATTTATTTATTATTAATTCTTCTACTAGGTCAAGTGTTCGTGAGATATCATTCGTTTACCCCTTTACCTATCTTGGCGTCGTATAAGTCTTGTATGAGAAATATTTTGAGGTAATAGTGGGTGTTCTATATTTTGAGGTATCAACTTTCGTGGGGCGAACGAGCGATCTCGCTGTTGTATTGGAATGGTATGAGACAATTCAAGTCTAGGGGACTTGGAAAAATTTCGACTATCCAGCCATATATGATAGGAAGGACTTGGAAAATTTTCTAATTATTAATTATATTAATTATTTAATTATTTATTTATTTATTTATTTAATTATTAATTTATTTAATTATTAATTTATTTAATTATTTAATTATTTATTTATATTAATTATTTAATTATTTATTTATTAAATAATTAAATTATTTAATTAATTAATTAATTATCTATTATTATTACGAGGGGTGTACTCGCGAATTTCTGAATCACCCAAGGGGTAGAGATTTTCAAATTATTAATTATATTAATTATTTAATCATTTATTTATTTAATTATTTAATTAATTAATTATTAATTAATTAATTATTTATTATTATTACGCGGGGTGTACTTGCGAATTTCTGAATCACCCACGGGGTAGAGATTTTCTAATTATTAATTATATTAATTATTTAATTATTTATTTATTTATTTATTTATTTATTATTAATTATTATTATTACGTGGGGTGTACTCGCGAGTTTCAAAATCGGGGTCCGGCGAGAGAAAAGACATGGAACATGTCAAATCAATTATTTAATTATTTAATTATATTAATTATTTAATTATTTAATTATTTAATTATTAATTAATTAATTAATTAATTAATTAATTAATTAATTAATTAATTAATTAATTAATTAATTATTTATTATTATTACGCGGGGTGTACTCGCGAATTTCTGAATCACCCACGGGGTAGAGATTTTCTAATTATTAATTATATTAATTATTTAATTATTTATTTATTTAATTATTTAATTAATAATTTATTTATTTATTTAATTATTTATTTATTTATTTATTTATTTATTTATTATTAATTATTATTATTACGCGGGGTGTACTCGCGAGTTTCAAAATCGGGGTCCGGCGAGAGAAAAGACATGGAACATGTCAATAATAATTGCGTTATATTTGTCCTACTAAAAGGTGTCTCCTTTCCCTTGGTATAAGAGTAATACAAACATGGACATTTTTCGAAGGTCACACAGAGACGCAACCTCAGAAAATAGAGTAAAAGTCGAAATGTAATTCACATTCCATTAACCCCTTACCCCGTCAGGCTAGTTTCACCGATCGTCTTCTGTTAATTTCTGCAAATACATCACCTAATGTAGCAAACTGCCTGGACGCCCGGACCGGACGCAATTGAGAAAATAGAGTAGGGGTTCAGGACGTATAATTAAGGTCCAGCTGTGCCCCCACGGCTTGCATTACTCAACGCTCTTCATCGTAGTCCATGTTCGCACTCCGCTCATCAAATCCACATCTCAAACTGATTTTGGCAACTATTCTGGTTGACTCTCTTGACGTCCCTATGGGGTTAACCTCTTCAGGCCTGATCACCCTCTAATATGGTAGCAGAGCAACTAGGTAAGATTCACTCCACCTAGACAGCAAGTACAATAGAGGATGTTCGTAACCTTGTCTGATATAGGAGGACGTCACGTGGATGAGGCGAGTATGGCGCTATCGTTTAGAATTGCATTTGTTCCCTATTTTCTCTACAACACGATGCGTTTTTATTACAAAAATTGAAAGTTCTCAGCTTCAAGGCGAAGACTACAACCCGAAAAAAGGTGGTAACTAGAAACTGTCCAGAGGACGAGAACTTGCTGGATCAGTGCAGAGCACCATCTCCACTGAGGCATAGAAGACCAACCTGAAGCCCTCATCACGCATGTATTTCCAATTGTGAACGCGGAGGGGCAACCGGGCAAGTCCCCGGCTAAGTTTAACTTTGTGCTAATTTCCCTGTCGCATTCAGTTCGAAAATTTGCGCGAACCAACTTTTGGTATTGAACTCTTGATAGACCAAACGAGATATGTACAATAAGGTTAAGGTGACGAGGGGCCGCCAACACCAAAGCATCGTCAAAAGCTCTCACTGCATTGTTTTCCTTTGTTTAATTTTATTGCTTCTTTAATTTGAGCTTTTGCATTTTTCTGTGCTAGCAAAAGGTAGATCCTGTAGGTACGTGAAATTTTCCTCCATTGCGCAAGAATCCATGATTGTAAAATGAACCGGTATTACGATCCCTTTCTGATGGCTTCCTTGCTTACCTACCAACAGAAATGTATCTATCGCCACTTGTCACATTGAAAAATAAGTAAAAGTCCTTCGGTCACTTGTAACCGTCTCAAGGAAGTCCGAATGCAAATCCAAGAGTTATGAAGTTGTAAACCCAGCCTGAAGACTTGAAACGAGTCAGAACAATTTACTAAGGTGTAAACCTTGAATAATTATTGCAGTTGCGCAAAATCATACACCACTAAGACGAATAATTTTTCATAAGTTGGAGAGAAACAAAGTAAAGTCAAAATACGTATGCGTCATTTATTGGTCGCTACATATCGAAGAATAAATATGAAGCACGTTGCAGTACATAAATTTGTTCATAACTTCTATTATGGATACTTTGTAAGCAAAATGATTGAAGAATTCTTCTTCAAAAGTTGGTACAACCATTGCTCAACAATACATGGTAAACTGGAGTAAGAATGTATAATCCTATTCGCATTATACAACGTGATAATAGTTTTCCTTCTTCCGCATCAACTAGAAGAGATGCGTTCGCGAATAAAAATAAATAGCACGTAATAATGCTCGCCATCTATGCTAGTTATTCGAACATCAGAAAGTTGAAGACGATCTAGAAACAGTTCACCACTTTCTGATAAAGTTTGCCGAGAAAGTGTTGAAATAAAGCGCACTCGTTGTTTGGAGAGGATAAACGCTGCCATTCTTTATTATTCCTTTTTGCGATAGAAGAAATAAACTCTACTTTATGGCAATCGGAGAACTGTGACGGAAAATGTCAGTCGCATGTATTTCCTTATAAGATTTCTACTTCTGCCTTCTTTCAGATAAAGAGGGTGTAAAAGTGCAGCGTACCGTCGGACGTTGTAAAATTCCTTGAATCGTAACTATACTAAAATTAAATCATTTATGTCGAGCTCAACAATTTACTGTCTCGTGTGCACAATCGTGGACGATTTCTCAGTCATAAGAAAACTGGAGGATCTAGAAGTGTTCACTCGATACAGTATAGTGCTATATTCCCCCTTAATGACTTTGATATCAATTATCATTATTGGAGAGTCCCCTTTAGCAAATTGTTTCAACTATATGGTAAGTATGATACATAAGGGAGTTGAAACTTGTTAATGCAGAAATCTTCTCAAGTGATAAATTAATCCGCAGAGTTTGTAAACGTACTCATACATTGCATCTGCTGAATAAAAACAGACATCCACTTTTTGATAGCATTTGAAAAAAAATCAATAGCTGGAGGCCTTTCTGGGAATTAGAGAGAGGTGATGGCGTGAAAAATAGCCCTATGCACCGTTTGTATTGGTAGGCAAGGAACTCGGTTCAATACATTTTTGGCGTGGATGCGTCTTTGGGCAGGGGAACGGTAGGAAATTTTCGTCACGCTTGACCTAGAGCTACTTTAAAGACTTCGAACAGTTACAACCTTTGCTACGTGGAGACTTATATGTGGCCTGCGATGAGAAGAGGATGCTCATTGCCCACTGACAGGAACACCATTTCTCTCTGATTAGATATCCAATCAGAGAGAAATGGTGTTCTTGCGCCAATGGGCAATGAGCATCCTTTTCTCATCGCAGTTCACATATCCCTCTTCTTCATTTTACTAATCCTAACATACAGGCTGCTGTTGTACTAGGCTATTTTGAGGAGGGCGGGACAAGGTGGCTAAAAACGAACAATCTTGAAACTTCCTCGGTTTCCTGGTAAGAAAAACGACGGCTTCCTTAACAGACTGGGAGCTCACTTCAAATTTTTCAATTGGAAAGATCTAAAGTTACCGTACACTTACTTTTCGAGTATTTTGTATGAGCATCTTTGAAGTCTGGCAGCGCCAAGTGCCCGGAGACGGAAATGACGTTAGCAACAAGTGGCCGAAAAATGTTGGATATTTAATTGCAAAGATCTATGGCTGAAATTTATAAGACGTAGGTACGCTTTAAGAATCAATAAGTCTGTCAGACCTGAAAGGCCGGGTTCATGGTGCCAGACGAGGACAAGGTGCAAAATTTAGCCTTAAAATTACAATTTTAACAATACACGTAGAGAAAATCTGAAAATTACAAGGTTCCTTACTGAATATTATCGAAAATATGTCACTACATACATGAATATACCAATCCCAGCTCAAATATTCCTCATTTGACAACGGAGTCCAACTCATTAGGTCGTATTGAACTCGCGGGTCACATAGCAGGTCAAGTGGCGTTTCAACTCGTTGTGTTCCCGTCATGAGGGGAACGCGTGTAACGGAAAACGTGTCTCTTTGTATAAATCCCCTCTTTACCCACTTGTATAATTCCTTCGAGGCAAGAAAGTGCTCTTCTTCATCTCCTAGGCCTCTAGCCTAGCTCGTATTTTACATTCTTAAAAGAAGAGGCAGAATGCAAAATGATTTTTTCCATTGACTCAACTCTGAGCTTCAGGCACCATTTCCTGATAACAGCGAAAAAAACAGAAACCTAGGAGGGCCGAGAGAAACAAGAAGAAGGGTCCGCATTGTTGATCCTCCTATATGGTACCCCAGTACTCCATGAGGATAGCCCATGAAATAAAAGAGGATGGAAAATATTCAACGAAGAGTTTCGTTGTAGTGTGTTAGTTCCAATCGCATTATATCGACGAAGGCTTTTTAACCTAGCCATCCTCTTTCCAACCCCTTTTTTTTTTTTTTTTTCCTAATGATTTACTTTCTTTAAATTCTAAAGAGCGATTAAATCAATTTTTTTTAACACAAGAAATCAAACTCGGCTCCAGTCCTTACAACGGATTGCTATGTCGGAGTACTATTGTTTTCACTTTTTTTTTTTTTTTTACATTTATGCATGCGTGTAATTTTTTTTCCCCCTATTCTTTTTTTTTTTTTTTTTTTTTGCTTTTGTTTTTTTTTGTGTTTTTCTTTTATGGTTGGGTGTAATAAAAAAAAAAAAAAAACAGGAAAAACAGGAAGATTAGGCTCAAAATTGAGAATAAATGGAAATAAATGCCGGCAAAGGTTTTCTTCGTGGATTATGTTTAAAGTGGTCCCCTGATAAACATACTAAAAGTCCAAAGCGATCAGAGAGCGGGCCCTCCCCCAAAGGGGGTCAAAGTACCACAAAAATTAGTTTTCTGAGAAGAAATCGAAAACTAAGCATCAGAGAAGAATAAGTTTCAAACAAAAGTTGTTCCTTATCAAATTTCCTATAAATTTCACTATATGTATGTCAACTTAGCCCAAAAACTCGAGCTGAAAAGTTGGTTTGAAAGTTGAACGATTTTCTAAAATTTTAGATTTTAGTGTTAGTGTAGTCAAATTAGACAGGTTTCGGAAAAAAAAGAACATTGTGACATAGCGCGATACTGGGCACACAGGATAGGGTGTTTGTCGATGAATTGGAATTATAATGAAGGGTCCGTTTGTGACTGGAGCCCTATTGTCGGTGTCTAGGTGACGATGGTTATATCGTGAAGTACATTTGGTTATCCAGAAGGTAGTCAGCCAATGTGGGCTGTAGGTAGGTCTTCAAAGATGGATATCGCACATGTGGTGAGGCGTACTTGGTAGACATCGAAAATATCTTGCATCCGGAAGGCAGTCAGCCAGTGTGGGCTGCATGTAGGCCTTTAGTGGTGAATATCTCACGCATGGTGAGATGCATTTAAGTGGCATTGTGGATGTCTTAGCAGTGCGGATCTTGTTCATGTCTACGCGGGGATATGACGACCCCCGGGGACGTCAGGGGCCCGAGTTGCTGAGGGTAGCACCCTCAGCCTGGCTGACCCAGGCAGAGTTGTGAGTCTCGCGGGGCTACAACTTAGGGAGGAAGATAGGACGCCAGGGAGAACTGGGCTTAGCTGTGGTAACCAACCCACTTTGGGGTCCGGTGTCTCCGTGGTTGGCAGACTCCTTCAGGTGCGGCGACACCGGTCGGGGAATGCCTGGAGTTTGTCTCACAAATCCAAAACGGGGGTCTGATCAACCTCTTGTTGCGGTGGTAGAGAGGCTGCTCTGTCCGAGGGAGCACTGCGAGGGAGAGGAGCCCTGCGGGGCAAGATTCCGGGAACTCGTAGCCGCGGCATTGTGCGTACAGCAGTGTTGGCGGGGATCCGTTATTACAGTTGTTCCAGGTAGGAAGGTTAAGCAGTCAGACAGGTATCTAACTAGCTCGGGCAGTGGTCCCGAGGGTCGGCGGTACCCGGTTTGGAGTTGGAGTCTGGCGCTTGATGACAGTCTGTTCTCTGATGAAGTGCGTGCTCAGTGGTTAGGTAGGTTATAGTAGGAGTATATTTCAGGTATGCTCAAACGAGATTTTAAAACAGTTCATAGGTAATTCAGAATATGGTCCAGCTGGTCATCCTACAGAAAATTAGCATCGGTTGAATTCTGACAAGGTATGTATATCATTCATGGAATATAATTGGTTTGATGAATCATCGAGTCAAGAGGACACCCAGTGTGACTGGGATGGCATTCTTGTATTGTTAGGCGTACTCTGTCTGGTGCCTCGATGAAAAATTTTAGGTTACAGGTAGGAATGGATGGGGTCTTCTGTTGTGGACTCGCGGTGAGATTTTGACTGCGACCCGCGTACAATTCAAGTGGGCTAACGTGTGGAATTGTTTCGAGCAATGGAAGGAATGTCATGAAGAAGCTTGTTATTGTTGTGTGCTCTCACAAATTCAAGAAGAACCGCCGCAATACAAATCCGAGAATAACGCGCTCCTTGTCAAAGTTGGCGTAGTCGCATGAGGGTTTCACGTTGATGGTCGATTGGGTCCGGCAAACTTGCTCCGCCATTTCAGGCGATCTCCCGAGAAGCTTGTTTTGCGGTGAGAGATTGACTACATGAGTCATGCAATTATCAAAACGGAGAAACAAGAGATAACATTCAAGCTTCTTGGTATCATTCCCTATATCGCCTGGAACAATAAGAAATTCAGCAAGTTTGCCTGGATTTCACGAGGAATAATTTTTGACTGATGATTTTCTTCTCTAGAATGCGTATTAAGCGGGATATTTACAAAAAACTGATTTTGAGGGTGTTTCAACCCCTATAAAAAAGATGCTCTTGGGGAAAAACGAGGAGAAGTTAGTGTGTTGTTTTGGACTTCATTCTTGACCATTTCCAGCAATCAGACCTCTACTATGTCGCAATGTTCTTCTTTTTCCGAAACCTGTCTAATTTGACTACACTATAACACTAAAATCAAAAATTTTAGAAAATCGCTCAACTTTCAAACCAACTTTTCAGCTCGAGTTTTTGGGCTAAGTTGACATACGTATAGTGAAATTTATAGGAAATTTGATGAGGAACAACTTTTGTTTGAAACTTTTTTTCCTCTGATGCATAGTTTTCGATTTCTTCTCAGAAAACTAATTTTTGTGGTACTTTGACCCCCTTTGGGGGAGGGCCCGCTCTCTGATCGCTTTGGACTTTTAGTATGTTTATCAGGAGACCATTTTAAACATAATCCACGAAAAAAACCTTTGTCGGCATTTATTTCTATTTCAAAACCTAATCTATCTGGGCTATTTTGCGTATTAGCATGTTCACCACAATTAGAGCTCCTTGCTGAGGAGAAAGCGATGCGGTATTCAAAGCGAAGAGGAGGACAAAGACCGATCAAGAGGCTTCACGGGTCAAGTAGGAGACCAGGTGCACCTTGCTTGAGAAATAGAAAGCAAGAATTGCTCAGAGTGAGCTGGGTAAATGGATAACCCGTGTGTTAATGCCCAACCTAGATGATTGGATGAACCAAAGCTAAACTAGCACCTGTCGACACATGTGTTAAGCGGCCACGGTTGCTTCAACAAATATCTTCAAGAGAAGTTAAAGAAAGTTGAGCATACAAAGTGTTCGCGCTGCAACCAAGGGCGGAATGATGGACCACAGCACGACTTGTTTGAGTGTGAGTCGTGGAGACGAGAGCGGGACAAGCTTACTCGGGCTCTTCAGGAGTTTGTGATAGATGAAGCGCTTGCTCCGAGTAGCCTGAGAGCCAGAAGCACGGAACCAGGTGTCTGCATTTGCAAGAATCACGTTGTGGCCTACTCGACACCTGTGCACTATCCACATCCAGATGTGCAGGAAGGAGAGAAAGATCACCCCGGAAACAAGAAGCAGAGACTCCAACAACGATCTACTACTCGTATATCTAAGGTGGTGTTGTTGGGTGTTCTAATGTTTTGCGTGCCTGGGGGCACTGTAGCTTGGCGGTTGCCAAGGAGAAGAGGGTTTCGCCGAGGAGATTCTTCCAATACCGAAGTTATACCCGAAAGGGTCGATTGCGATATTGGAGGAAACACCCGTACTTACTCAACCATGGAGGAAGGGCATCGCTGCACATGCGACAAAAATAAAGCGAACCTACAGAATCGTAATAAATCAAATATCTCCATCCAGGATTTATAGGGATTCAATTTTTAGGATACTCGAGAGAATTCAAAAAGAAAGGAGAAGAAGACTATCCCAAAATTTGCTATAGCCATTAATTTGTTTCATTTTCCAATTGTTCCTACATTTTTTTATCTCTTGGATCATAATTTTTCAAAGAGTCGTCGGGGAGAGAGTACGAATACAATCCAATTACGAAGGAAAGTTTGTTGAGACGTAATATCCAACCGTGTCAAGTCTTACCATTTTTTCTTTAGTTACTAAATATTTTTTATAGCTTTACCGAAGGACTTGAGGACTAGGTAAATTCATGGATAGTCAGACCCTGAATGAAAAAACTGGAAAGAGTATCTCATAAACCGAAAATAGAATTATCGATAGTTTCAAACTTTTTCAAAAACTGGAATAATTTTTTATAACCTCCCTAACCTAACTGTACCGTGCAGAGGTTGTGGGTTAATTAAAAGCCATGTTGCGTACGCGCCGTTTTTTCTATTTTTACCGTCTGAAAGAAGATACCTCCTGCAATTTATTTAGCCTACTATTCCTACAATATTTTCCTTCCTCTCCTCGTTTATACAAAAATAACTTTTTTCTTCTTTAACGGAGAGAAATTGCAATTTTATCGAAGTAACAGGGAGTTTTGTTTTTTTTTTTTTTTTTCTACTCAATCCAGATTATTATGTAAGCGTCGAATAAAAGTTTTTCAGGAATCACGAAGTAAAAATATTCAGCGAAAGAAACAAATTGAAAAGTTTCCTTTTTCAATTTTCTTCATACCAGTTGGATGATGTATAATAATGTGTCCTTGCGTGATGTTTCTATCATAATTTTAACGATTCAGGAATGAAAGTTTGGAGTTTCGGTAACAAACTTGAAAAATTTCAGTCGCAAATAATGACAGATTTCTGTAGAATATGATAATTGACTTCAAAGGAAACTTTCGTGCGGTCGGAAGATGAAAAGTAGGTTAAATACATTTTAACCCGAGAGAATACCTTTGAAAGAAGACTTCCGTGAACCTACAGCTCGTATTATGCGGAAAAATCTTTCACGTCCCTACATTGTTATATCCAACGTGTATCGCTCACATCTTTTCGGCTTTCACGTTGTAGCCCACCATTCATTTTTAATGTTGAGTAAATTGAATGAAACTGATGCTGTATCATCGATACGGTATACCAAGTATAACAAGTGTCTTTTTCCTTATTGTTTGAGTCGTATACGTTTACTTCCAAGGTTATCGATTTTTTTTTCCTCATAACTCTTTTCATAAACATTTCATGATTCGTGGAAACAAACTGATAAGTTAGTGCAGGGTCCAAAAGGATACTCTTCTTTCGCGACACGTTTATTGGTGTACAAATAAAAACGAATTCTCGGTAATTTAAAGGTAGTCACACAATATATATTTTTCTGATCGAAAACGTTACTTTTTTCAACGACGCTCGAATCTGTATCAGGGCTTAAGGGAATTCTGTATTCGGATAATTTTATATTTCTAAATTACTTTTTCGTCGAATTACTTATAGATAAATTGTTCTACATTCCATCCGTTTCGATCGAAGGATACAAACTGTTGTTGTTTATTTTTGTCTGTATGATATTTCAGCTGCTGAAATTTAGTCTTTTTTTTTATCATCTACTTTTCCATCGATAATGTGTTGAAATATAAGCTCTAATCCTAGTCTATCTCGAGCATAATTCCAAGTTTCAGCCCCATTGAGGAGGGCCGGATTCTGCAATACACTTTGAAAGGGGGTATTCCACTGTCCAAAAAATGTTTCTCCTCGTAAGGTCAAACTGCATCATTTGAGCCTTCTCTACAGGTTTGAGGGAGGTATATCCCCATTATCTCCCCCCGGGCATCCTTGACTGGGGCAGCGATTTTTCAAGCTTTTTCTTCCTCCATATTGTCCAAATAAATTGAAAAGTAATTGAATGAAAGTGCTTCACAAATTCATTGTTCTGATATGTTTCAAGTCTTTACGCTAACCTTTACTTGAATACTAAGTTAATTCTAGGCTTCTACGTACAGTAAACGAGACTCAAGCTAAGAAAGGGTGCAAACTAGTTCTGCCGTGTAAAAATTATTGACGCATATGTCGTCGACTTTGAGACCACGATGGAAATGAAATGTGGATTATTGACGAATTTCAGAAACTATTTTCCATGGACAATTTGACAAAGAAGCCAGTTCCAGGATAACGTTTGTTTTTTGGAAAACTTGGACGCACGCACATATTGAGCAAAAGATCCTAGGAGTTTCGTTTCTGCAATGATGATGGTAGCTAGTCTACCAAAACGTTTGCAGTTTTAATTTCTCAATAAAAAAACAGTGGTTAATAGTGCCAGTCTTATACTTTGTATTATCCTATTATCCAATTGTTACTCTTGATATACGTAAATAATTAGAGTTGACCTGACATACAGATACTAGACTGCTACTAGACTAAGATTGGATAAGAACAAGCGGAGCAAGGAGGCCCTGGTGAGTTGTCCAGCCTAACATACAATGTACTAGACTTAAGACTTATACCTAGCTAAGAATGGTGACGAGCGTGCGATAAATCTATAAGTTGGAATTAAAACACGAATTAGCCGATGGGTACCAACAAATCCACAAGTCAGAATCCAGTCACGAATTTGCCATCAATTTCAAGTCCGAACCTAGAAACGAATTAAGCATTGGGTTCTTAGAAATCCTCAAGTTAGATCCCCGACACGAATTCACCTTCGAGTTCTTATAAATCTTCAAGTCAAAACCCAGACACGAATTCCCCATTAGTGTTATTGTAAATCCACACGTCCGAAACCAGACACGAATTCGCCATCGGGTCAAAACCCAATCACGAATTAGCCATTGAGTTATTTGGAAGTTAAAACCCAGGTTGGGTTCTAAGAATTTAACAGGTTAAAGCCCAGTCCTGAATTTTCTATCGGGTTATTAAAAATCCACAAGTCAAAACCCTGAAATAAATTCGCCATTGTGTACTTGAAAACCCACAAGTCAAGACTCAGTCACGAATTTGCTATTGGGTTCAAATCCAAACCCAGAAACGAATTCACCATTTGGTTCTTCGAAATTCTCAAGTTGAAACCCAGATTGAGTCCTTAGAAATCCACAAGTCAAAACCCAGGCACGAATTTGCCATTGGGTTGGGATAAATCCTCAAATTGAAACCCAAACACAGAGACGGATTCACTATCGGGTTCTTAGAAATCTACATAGTCAAAACACAAACTTCAATGCGTCATTGGCGACATGAAGATCAATTAGTCCAAAACCCAATCACAAATTCGCCACTGGGAATTTAGAAATTCACGAGTTGAACCCCAGGGTTCTTATAAATATCCACCAGTTCAGATCTAGTCACGATTAGCCATTAGAAATTTGTGAGCCAAAACCCAGTCACACATTCGCCATTGGATTCTTAAAAATCTACAAGTCCAAACCAAGAGATAGATTCTTCATTGGGTTCCCATAAATCCACTCGTCCAAACATGGACACAAATTTGCCATGGTTCTTAGAAATCCGTAAATGAAAACCCAGTCACAAATTGGCCATTGGATTCTTAGAAATTTGTAAGTGAAAAGTCAGAACCCAGTCTCGATTCGCCATTGGGTTCTTAAGAATCCTCAAGTCCAAACCCAGATGCAAATTCGTCATTGGGAACTTGAAAATTCCCAAGCTAAACCCAAGAGAAGAATTGGTCATTGGCTTTTTGGAAATTCATAAATAAAAACCAAGTCACACATCCGCCATTGGGTTCTTGAAAATCCTCAAGTCCTAACCCAGAGATGAACAGACGGGTTCGCCATTGGATTCTTGAAATCCAGAAGTCCAACCCCGGACACAAATTAGCCGTAGAGTTCTTGAAAATCTACAAGTCTAAATTAAGAGATAGATTCTTCATTGGGTACTCACGAATCCACACGTCCAAACATAGATACAAATTTGCCATTGGGTTCTTAAAAATACGTGAATGAAAACCTAGTCACGAATTAGACATTGGGTTTTTGAGAATCCTCAAGTCCGAACTTGTACACAAATTCGCCATCGGGAACTTGGAAATTCCAAGTTGAAACTCAGAGAGGAATTTGCCATTGGCTGTTTTAAAGTTCTACAAATTCGCCATTGTACTCTTAAATATCCATAAGTCCAAACCCAGACACAGATTCGCCATAGGGAACTCAGGTTAAGATCCAGAGACGAATTCGCATTCGCCATTGGGTTCTTAAAAATGTACAAGTCCAAACCGAAATACGAATTTGCCATTGGCTTTTTGAAAATCCAAAAGTCCGAATCTACACACGAATTCGCCATTAGGTTCTTGGAAATCTACAAGTTAAAACCCAGACAGAAATTTGCTCTTAGGTTCTCAGAAATTTACAAGTGAAAATTCAGTCACGATTTGCAATTGGGTTCTTAGAAATTCGTAAGTCGAACCTCAGTCACATATTCGCCATTCGGTTCTCAAGAATTCTCAAGTCCAAACCTAGAAACGAATTAAACATCGGGTTCTTAGGAATCCTCAAGTTGGATCCCCGACACGAATTCACCTTCGAGTTCTTATAAATCTCCAAGTCAAAACCCAGACACGAATTCGCCATTGATGTTTTGAGAATCCATAAGTCCGAAACCAAACACAAATCCGCCATTTTCAGATATAAATTTTTCATTAGCTTATTGTAAATCCACACGTCCAAAACCAGACACGAATTCGCCATCGGGTCAAAACCCAATCACGAATTAGCCATTGAGTCATTTGGAAGTTAAAACCCAGGTTGGGTTCTAAGAAATTAACAGGTTAGAGCCCAATCCTGAATTTTCTATCGGGTTATTAGAAATCCACAAGTCAAAACCCTGAAATAAATTCGCCATTGTGTACTTGAAAACCCACAAGTCAAGACCCAGTCACGAATTTGCTATTGGGTTCAAATCCAAACCCAGAAACGAATTCACCATTGGGTTCTTCGAAATTCTCAAGTTGAAACCCAGATTGAGTCCTTAGAAATCCACAAGTCAAAACCCAGGCACGAATTTACCATTGGGTTAAGATAAATCTACAAATTGAAACCCAAACACATATTCGCCGATAAACCCAGAGACGGATTCACTATCGGGTTCTTAGAAACCTACATTGTCAAAACACAAACTTCAATGCGTCATTGGCGACATGAAGATCCTTTTGTCCAAAACCCAATCACAAATTCGCCATTGGGAATTTAGAAATTCCTGAGTTGAACCCCAGGGTTCTTATAAATATCCACCAGTTCAGACCTAGTCACGAATTAGCCATTAGAAATTTGTGAGCCAAGACCCAGTCACACATTCGCCATTGGGTTCTTAAAAATCCTCAAGTCCTAACACACAGACGCATAGATGGGTTCGCCATTGGATTCTTAAAAATCTACAAGTCCAAACATGGACACAAATTTGCCATAGTTCTTAAAAATCCGTAAATGAAAACCCAGTCACAAATTGGCCATTGGATTCTTAGAAATTTGTAAGTGAAAAGTCAAAAACCAGTCACGATTCGCCATTGGGTTCTTAAGAATCCTCAAGTCCAAACCCAGATGCAAATTCGTCATTGGGAACTTGAAAATTCACAAGCTAAACCCAAGAGAAGAATTGGTCATTGGGTTTTTAGAAATTCATAAATAAAAACCCAGTCACACATCCGCCATTGGGTTCTTAAAAATCCTCAAGTCCTAACCCAGAGACGAATAGATGGGTTCGCCATCGTGTTCTTAAAAATCCAGAAGTCCAACACCAGACACAAATCAGCCATAGGGTTCTTGAAAATCTACAAGTCTAAACCAAAAGACAGATTCTTCATTGGGTTCTCATGAATCCACACGTCCAAACATAGATACAAATTTGCCATTGGGTTCTTGAAAATCCTCAAGTCTGAACTTAGACACAAATTCGCCATTGGGAACCTGGAAATTCCAAGCTGAAACTCAGAGAGGAATTTGCCATTGGCTGTTTTGAAGTTCTACAAATTCGCCATTGTACTCTTAAAAATCCATAAGTCCAAACCCAGACACAGATTCGCCACAGGGAACTCAGAAATCCACAAGTTGAAATCCAGAGACGAATTCGCAATCGCCATTGGGTTCTTAAAAATGTACATGTCCAAACAGAAGAACGAATTTGCCATTGGGTTTTTGAAAATCCAAAAGTCCGAACCTAGACATGAATTCGCCATTCTACAAGTTAAAACTCAGACAGAAATTTGCTCTTAGGTTCTCAGAAATTTACAAGTAAATCACAATTTGCAATTGGGTTCTTAGAAATTCGTAAGTCGGACCCCAGTCACAAATTCGCCATTCGGTTCTCAAGAATTCTCAAGTCCAAAGCTGGATACGAATGGTGGTTTCTTCAATTTTAGGAGACATCGTAAGGTTGTAGAGAAAAGTAGCAACGATCTACAACCTGGACATGAAGTCGCCATTGGCTTCTCAAAAATCTGGGAGTCAAATCCCAGTCACGAATGCGTAATCAAGTTCTTACACCTTTTCTAAGGTATGATAAATTTTTTTCCTGTCAAATTTCTTCTGCTCGTCGAGTATTTACTTGTGTTCAGACCAAGACGACCGTTTCTTAAATCCTCTCATCTATAAAGAAAAGTCCCATCAACAACCGATATCCTCGAGCACATCAATTTTCGTCTTACCTCGGTTGTACGAGAGATAATGGGCTATTCAGAGAAAGTTCAAATTTTAGTTTGCATACCAGACCCGCACTTCCAAGGCTATTACGCGGACTTACGTTCAAACATCAAATCCAGATTCATTTCACGACTGAAGAAACTGCGAATGTTTTGTTTACGAACTTATATTTTCGTCGGATAGAAGCATTTTGCTCGTGAAATTTCAAATTAAATATCTAGCGGTGTTTTTATAAATGGTAATTTTGATTGTTAGCCGAACGTGCCACTCATATTTGATAAATGCTTTCTCATTCGAAGGAGATTGACGTACACTAAGACAACAGAAAACCCGGAAAACCATAAATAAAATGTTGATGTAGTGTACCTGTGTTTTGGAGCATATTTTGACATCGCTGAAATCCAGTTATTATATACGAACTACGAAGTTTACGAATTTCAATTTAACTTTGAAGACAGAAATGAATTAATTTTAGTATTATAATAATAAGATAAATGAGTTGGGAAGGAAAGGGAATAAGATTACTGGATAATTTTGAATGAAGAAATAATAAGATTTCGGTCAAATATTTTATAACTTCAAAACGTGTAACGGAAAAAAAAAATTAAAATTAGAGCGTGATGACAAAGACAGCAACCAATTTTTCACTCCGGGTTGTCTGATTTTTATATTATCGATAGAACTTAAGTTCAAACTTCCAACTTTTTACAATAATTAATATGCTAGTTGCATACGGTGTCTTAGGCTTGCCGATTAGATATTCAACTTAAGATAATCGTAGAAGAGATTTATAAAGTGGAAACTGAAAAGAGTGTTTCGGACGGTTTTGTAATTATTTCAGAGGGCTGTTCATTTAATCGTGAATTATTCTTGCAAAAATTGGTCTTTGTGTGGTAGGTATTCTGTACACATAAGAATCCCAAAGTAATCGCCTTAGAAGTATTATAGAAGAAAGAAAAATTCTACGGAATTAATCTAATTACATAAAAATTAAACAACGTGAAATTATACAGAAGTCACAGAAGTGCCATACCAAAATTTTCCAGTTTTCTTCCAAACAAGAGACAACTTCAGATTCATTTTTTGTATTTTTTTATACCGCACAGAAAACTGTGAAGTTCAACAACAGGATTTTAGAGTTGAGGCCTCGTACCTAATTTCTTTCATTTTTCTTTATTAAATCATAATCATGGTATTTAATCAGGGAGGGGAAGAAAAATTCATTTTTATAAATTATTTTTCAAATGATAAATCGCAAGACTTGGGCAAATTTTCATTTTTTATTATTTACTTGTAATGTTTTATTTGACGACACATCTTTTTGGAGCGCCTATACAAGGAAAACCTACTCAACTCTTACAAGATGAGAAGTATGGGAAATGTCTCACGGATTTGGAGTGGAAGATGAGTTCTTCTCACGAGATTTTATTTCCCCGTGTCGACTAAATTTCAGTCGAGTAAGTATTTGTAAATTGTAAACTAGGAGGAGCGAAAAAAAAAAAATTAGTTCGTGTTATAAGTGATTAAATCGGATGTGAATTGATAGTTTCTTTTTGCTATTGGATAAAAGACTCGATAGAACTTGACACACAATTTACCAAATTCATTTTGTAGGTAGGTATTTTCGTACTCTCTTCTGAATTTATACTAGTCTAATTCGAATAGAACCGTATCAATATTTTTGTACGATATGCGAGATTCTGGCAGGTACAACCTTTCTTTTTTATTTTTTGTTTCGTATCAGCGCAACTAGTTTTTATACAACCTATATTGCGATGTGCAAACGAGAAAAATTCATGTATTCAGAATAATACTTTAGATATACCTCAAGGCTTATTTCTCTCTGAACAACTTCTAAAAATACATACGTATGAGAATGTTTCCAACTGAAATCTCGTTATAAGATACATAAATTGACTTGTTAACATGGATGAGTTACTTTGTACTCGTTTTCAAATCCTAATTCCAACTCACTCATTCTTCCTATCTGTCTCTTCCAATATTTTTTATTTCTTTTTACTTGCCGTAAAATAGCTCACGCTGCCTAGCTTCAGCCCTGCTTCGAGCGGGCGATTCTCTCTTATTTTCAAAACTCTCCTTTTTCTTCTTTTCAACAGAAATTCTGTTTTTTTTTTCTTCTTTTCTATTGTTCAATACCCACCGGTTTTTTGACCTCAACTCGATTAGAAAGGAGCCGAAAAAGAATTTCGACTTTTCACACATCCTTCCCAGAATCGCGTTTGCTTTCTCTTCTCTCATACGTGTATGAAAACGATTTCGCTTTGAGTTTTTATTTTGTACAACTTTGCAAATGCATCTGTAATATACAATTTTAGGTCACGCATTTAGATTTCAGGGCCACATTATTTCATAGCGTTTCGTAAGAATACTCGAAAATTCGGGATATATTTTGCTTTACCTCGTAATGAAGCTTCCTTTCTCTCTCTTCCAATCATATAATGTTCCTTTCAATGAATTAGTGTACGGGGGAAACGAAGTGCTTAACTCCCCCCAACTAAAGATCAGAAGACTTGGAGAGGATTTTAATTTATGACAGAAAATCGATGAACAGTAATATTTGTGTAGTTATACATTATTTTCAAAGTTCTGTACCTAAATTTCTATTAATACCCTCATTCCGTCCTTCTGAACGAAAAAAACTACCTGTTGTAGCCGAACCTCTACCTGAAAAATTTTCCAGCTACGTCACTGACTCATTTTGTGCCTCTGAGGTCTCATACGTTTTCCATATTATGGTTTTTTCTGTTTTCTGTTCTTTCTTCATTTATCTTACTGGCGTGGACCAAACCTGAATACTATATTTGAGAAAGACGAGGCCAAGTGTCTTAAAACATATGTCGTGTTTTTATGTTTTAGAATCGAGTCTAAAATTCATTGCTGTGCAAGTAAAATTTTCCTCGTCCGTCTTCTCTCATCATCATTGTTTTCATATTTCTTTCATTTTCAAATGCTTGAATTTTCTTTTTTGAGTGTATCAATATTGCGGCCCACGAGTAATCAGATTGTAGCCCACGAGAGAACCAGCTTGCGGTCCAAAAATATAATGATACATACTTTACACCCAAAAACTACGTAAGTCGCTCTTGACCTGTCTCTCTCCTGGATTTTGATTCCTATTGAAATGTTCCATTTTCTCCGAGGATACGAAAGACAGGCCAACAATTGCCGGAGAAAAGACCCCTCTAACTGCGACAGACCGACGGTTCTACGTTTCTTGTACCAAGCCTGACCGAGATGAAAACGACAACATCGTATAATCGTGGAAGGCCACCCCATTCAAACAGCCGTTTGTATGCTGGTTTCGAAATTGACGTACACTAATGATGGTAATAAGAGGGGAAGGTTGGTAAAAATGCCTCTAATTTCTGCAATGCTCCTCGGAACGATGGTATTCCTTTTTTCCACTAGTAAGAAGGAAGTAGACGAGATTTAAAGGGGTTCCAAAATAGTTATATTTTAAACCTCTTCGCATCTGGTTGCTTTTCTTTTGATCCGCAATCTGGTTGCAAAATTTTTTCTTTGGGCCAAAATCTGGGTCCCTCAAGAAAGTTTTTAGGCCGCAATCTGGATCCGGTGTCGGGCCGCAAAATGCTTCGCCGTTTTTTTTTTTTTTTTTTTTTCTCATCCTGCTACATTTTTTAGGCATATTTCCATATTTGTCGGAATGAAGATTTCTAAAAACTATCGATAGAATAGAAATTTAGGCATCGTGAACATTCAAGTCAACTTCTAGCTGTTTTCATTCGCTTAAATTATCGTAAGAAAGTCCGATATCGGTCCAAAGTCAATTCTCGAGAGAAAATCAAATACTGACAATCATAAATACGCTTACAGCAGCTCTTTGTCGAAAATAAAAATAATATGGATGCAGGTTCGAGAAATTTGGTAAGACTCAAGGGGAAATATTAACCTAATCTTAGTCACTATCAATATTTGAATCACGAAACAACATGTTTTCATCTCAACAAACTTTCTCGACTATGAAATAAATAATAATTTTATAATTTATTTTAATTTTGACGTTTCTTTTGTCATAATATCGTTCCTCAAAACCAGTAATGAAAGAATCCGGAGGGTGGTTAACCTGAAGTACGACAATTTTGTGATCTATATACAGTTATAAGTGATCCAGATTTTCACGTACCTGTAGAATAATTCGAATTTTCGTGACCGCCAGTAACAAACACAAACACGCGACAAGCACACGTGAATTCACGACAATGCGAATTTTTTAAAATACGGAGCGATGCGAGTTCTGTGAAATTCGGCGCAGTAATGCCACCCTTTCGTCGACTACGAACGTTTGTTCGCCTACATCGGTCCTTGCACGAGCGCACAGGTAAGAACAACAGTCTTTACTTCATTCTCTACAGATCTAACACATTGTATGTTTGTCTAAGCAAAAGAAAAAAAACAAAGAAGAAAGTTATTTGAAAAACCTCGTCTGGAGTACATACGTTAATATATCACAAGATGAAATGTAATAAAGTAGAAAGAACGACCCTATGTGAATGAAATGATACGACCATCTGCGTGAATACAAGCCTTTGTTCAGAAAATTGAATTTTCATCGTGTTATAATTCATTTGAATAGATCTTCTGGTTCTTTTGACGTTAACATCAAAAAATGCTCGATGATACAGTTTATTCACATTTCCTCACCCCAATTTCAAAACCACTGTTTCTCCGAGTCGCGAAAGATTTTCCGAGGTCCGTAGTCGAAATTAAAACGTAAAGAAAAAATCATTTCCACAACTGAATTTTTCTTGCAAAAAATGGTTCTCCAATCATTTTTGTTACCGGTATCGATATTTATTTCAAAGTTATCCTCTGGACACATATTTATTATATACAGGCTAGTAGTCAGGTCTTTTGCTTCAAAAAGAGAACTCAGATGCTTCGTGATTAATAATACTCACGTTGGTAGGAGACAATAAACTCAACATCTCATCTCCAGATGTCCCATATCAACAGCAAACAACTGGATGAGGACCACATTATTCGGATACATTCCCGGATTTCATGAAACTTCCTAATGTATGATTTTCAGAACAGCGTCTACAGTTCTGTAAAATTGTAACTTCAGAAAGAAACCTTTTTGGTCTGTCAACAAGCAAAACCTGGATTAAGATATACATATGTTTTGGAGAATGCAATTAATCAAAGAGGTCGAGAATTAAGATATCAACCTGTTAGTAAATATATGAACGCGTTTTTGATCGCGGCCGTTGAATGCATGACAGCAGATGAATAATTTTGTCAGTATACCTACCTACTTGCACTTTGTGGCAAAATTACAAGAATGACGACGCTTGATACGTAGTAAGGTGTTATAGGCACATATTTGTAATTATTGGGGTTAACCATTATTGGGAAATTAACAGTACAAAATAAATATAGAAGGGTCAAATAATAGGCCTACAAGAATTAAAATAGAAAATGATTTTATAGGTACCAGTAACTATTTAAATTGAGACACTTACAGCTAATACATAAGCACGGCCAGTATCCCATCAAACAAGTTATATATCTTATCTCTTCAAATTAATTCCCTTTTGTGGATGAGGTAAAATAAGGTAAACAAGATTTTCTGAATCAACCAACCAATCAAGCTTCAGTTCACGCAGTTATGAAGTGTTTTGAAACCCAAAATTTGGGTTGTAACTTGTGTTGTGCCTAAATTTTTAAATGTAACTCATTTATCCGGGCCTCAATCAGCTCCTAGTCTGGTTTTTGTTAACATTCATGGATCATTAGGTACTTATCTTTGTTGCTTACAGGAAAGTTGTTTGTAGAAAACGATATCTAAAGTTCTAGACCACATTTTTCAAGTTCCTGCTTCAACTCTTTGAGTTGAGTAGCTAAGTAAGACTCACATCAGAACTAAACCTAAACCAAGCAGGCTACTTTGCGAGTTCAACTCTAACGTATTTCAAACTAAAATTCATAAGAAACTCAGAAGGAATACAAATTGATTCTATATAATGATAAAGGAGTGCAAAAATATAAATATCAAGGAAGTACATAAAGTACACTGCATATAGGCGTTGTGGTCTATATGGAATATGGATGACTGTTGCACAAAGTTGCGCTTGCACGCTGTTGACGATGACTATCAGGCCTTCTGCAACATAACGATCAAAGAATGTGATTACCTTTTAGCCTCTAGTAATAGAATCATGAGCTATTATACCTTGTTCTAATAATATTCTCGAGAAACGTCGGTATTTCATTCTTTTATACAGTCAAAGTTTTGTACGGTAGAACTACACTAGCGCTACCGTATGGGGAATGATTGACGTACAACTAGAACACACCAAAGGACGATTTCGAGAAAGCTATTTCTTTCTCGAGTTACAAAAAGCCTGTTTCTCTGAATTAAAAATTATTTTTGAATAATGTACGCTTCGACTATCAGCTTCTTCTCTGTCAGTAGCTCTAAGTAACCAATCTAAAAATTTTTTCTTTCCCAAATCCCAATTCCACGTGTTGGTCTCTTTCGGCAATCGTATCTGCATCGAAATCTCTTCGAGCAATCATTAATATTCTTCTCTGTAATTCCCTATAATACCGTACATTCAACTTTGATTAATCCCCAGTTCTGTTTGTACTGACAGAAGAAGGATGCCTCCAAAATTCGATCCGTCAGAAGTAAAAGTTGGTAAGTTGCGTTATTATTATGGAGAGTATAGTAGTATGGATGTGAAGATTCGATTGCCCATTTACGAGTAATTTTTTACTTTTTATAGTAAACTTGAGGTGTGTTGGCGGTGAAGTCGGTGCTACTTCATCTCTGGCTCCGAAAATTGGTCCTCTTGGTTTGGTAAGTAAAATATGGCAATCTCTTTCTTATTCAACAACTTTCTCGGTGATGGAATATGATCACCTTCCGACGAGCTAGTTCTGCATATTACGACTACTGTCGTAATCTGTTTTTAGCTTCGTCGAAAAGAAAAAGAATGCGTTTGAGGATTGCTTCACCCGAGATTTCTCATCTCTTTGAACTGCTCGGCTTTGCGGGTCCTCACAGTAGTACAACTTTTTACGACAACTAGTTGATGGTATAGTTAAATACTGAGCTCACATTATTATGATTATTATTTTTATAGTCTCCGAAAAAAGTTGGTGATGATATCGCCAAGGCAACTGCCGAGTGGAAAGGTTTAAAAATCACCGTTCAGCTACGAATTCAAAACCGTGTCGCTACGATTTCGGTCGTTCCTTCTGCAGCTTCATTGGTCATCAAAGCGTTGAAAGAACCTCCTCGAGATCGTAAAAAAGTTAAACATGGTATGTATTGGTAGAAACGATTCTTCGTACTTTCCTTAATTTTAGCTTTAGTCAATTGAAGTGTGATTTGTTGTTAACTCGTTCTTCGTAAACGTTTAATTGATAATCGATATTACAGTGAAACACAACGGTAACATCACTCTGGAAGAAGTTATCAATATTGCTCGAACGATGAGACCACGATCGATGGCGAGAAAATTGGAAGGAACGGTCAAAGAGGTTCTCGGCACGTGTCAAGTAAGTTCTCTATCAACGTTCTATGTTTGGAATTTTTTCGGTCGTTAGATTTTAACGATCGTCTTATTAATTTTTCAGTCCGTCGGTTGTACTATTGACGGTAAGAATCCGCACGATGTCATTGACGACATTAATGAAGGCAACACTGATATTCCTGATGATTAAACTTTTAAATGTGTAAGTTGACTGCTGAAGGTTGAAAATATCAGGAATGTTACCAGACATTTTTCCGATGTCATTCCTGAAATTTTCCCCCAGTGGTTCATGGTCGGGGTTGGCATCCCATCCAATTGTTGAACTAATTCTTGTTCTGTGCCTCGTTTTGAACGTTTCGAAAAGCAGATAATATGAATTTTCCTGCGTCTTTAACTCTACATAGCTTCATCTAAAGTATTCCTTCTTGTAAAACAATGTGCACAGTAATATTAGTTCGGCAGTGATGAGCGCCACTGAGGAGTTAACCTCAAAAAAAAATCCCATTTATTGTATGTCATAGATCTCCTAGTTTTACCTAGTTGTTTTTTCTTTTTTTTTTTTCAGATTGTAATGATTTCAAATATATTCTTGTTCGACGTATGATTATATTTAGTTATTATCATATACTGAAAATTTATTGTTCATTAGACCCGCACTTGAATTTCTGACGGGAAACCAAGTGAACCTATCGACACATTGTTAGGTGCCATACTTATCTCTAGATGTTCTTGATCGAATCATTACCTCTTTCAAAACTTGTCTGAGGACCACGATGATCCCGAGTTCCCATTGATAATATAGCTCATTATCGTAGTTGGCGTGGAATTCTTTGCTGTTTCACGAAGTACGTTGCCTATTAGTCAATTACAAATATGGATGGAGTTCTTCCATCTTCACCTCCTCGCTCATTCATGTACGAAAGTACTAAGGATGTATCATCTACGAATTTCGATAGTGAACAGATTTAAGCTAAATCGCGTAATAGAAAGAAATGAGCGTAACAAATTCATTGGATTCAAATTATTTATCTGCTTGAAGACGAAATAAGGTTTTTTTTTTTAAAAAATAATGACCATGAACTTCTTTGCCCGAGTTCACTAGATTTTTACGCAAAATCATTTCCGAAGTGTTTGGGAAGTCGAAGTCTTTCCCTACCGGTCACTATATACTTCTTGATCTTCGTGAATGTTAATTCGTTAACTCAAGAGAAGGCAGATGACTGGTGGTTGTCGACGATGTCTGATAATGAACGATCTTTCTCTTTAATTAATTTCCGATTTCTTTTAACTTTCATTTTTGAAAGAAATACTACGATTATAGAGCAAAATAGAGGTGAGTAGCAACTGTTCTTCTAGTTCGGTCAAGTTTTAGTCCCGTTGGCAGGTAATATGTTGAATAAAAAATCCTTGTCAGCTTATCACATCGACGATTTTCAAAGAGTGACAAAAAAATTAAGAAATCTTGTGTCCATTCGAATGATCAAATATTGAGGAACGTACCTCAATAATGTGCTTCGAATTTAAGGCAAAACAAAAAGAATGTTTCTACAAAATCAATAAAACTGTCCTCTTGATGCGACTGACAGCTAAACGTAAGATTTTGAACGTTTTTTCCGTACAATGATTGCCTCTCGGTAACACATTTGTAACACGAAAACCTTTATTCTCTCCATGAGGCAAATAGGCAATTTTTATGATCGGTTTTACTCTAAAATAGGATACTGATTTTTTTTTTTTTTTTTTTTTCATTTCAAGATTTAGTAGAGCACTTACATGAATAAATTTCCGGGCGAATTGTCATAAATTTGTTCTTACCAATACATTTTCCACTACCTCACTCTAGTACGAATATCACATTAAAATAAAACTATCAGATAAGACTTCTTATCAGACGAAACATACGAATAAAAAAAATTGATGATTACAATTCGTATATTCTAATAGATATCTACATATTTTATTTTCTTTTGGTTCGAGATGAACTCTATTCTCGCTGCTTTCGAAAATCATTTTCTCAACATTCTAGCTTCTCGTAACTCTTTTGCCCGTAACTCAGCCGCGTGCTCAGCACGAACCTGTTCCTCTGTTTTATAGAAAGAAGTTTTCTTGAATCCGAAGTCGTAGTGATCGTCGGGTTCTTTTCTGGTGGATGTGTACGGGTATTCCGGATCCCCAGGAAATATGACAGGTTTACTGCGAAGTAAACGAAATCTTTTCAACTGTTTCCAGTCCTATAGATCCATAAAAATGTCGACATTAGTTCAGTAATTGAAGATACTAGAAACTATCGAAGTAGGAGAATAAAAGCTGAACTCACATTCCAATAAAATAGTCCAAGATACGTTCCTACATAGATGCCGCAGATGCCTAACAAATAATTTCGAGCCATTCTCTTGTAATATCTGGCGAAATCATCCCCCTGAAAATAAGATAGAACAGTATTTATTTTCGTACCAACTCAAACTGATAGAAGTTCATTAAGGTACAAAAAATCAGAGGAAACAAATATAAGTTCAATAGGTATATCTCCGGAAAAAGTCCAGTTTACATCAATATTTTTCCGAGAATCTGGAAAATCGACAGATACATGTCGCGAAGTTTAATTAAGAGGTTACACCTTCATGAGTATTATTTGATCTGGAATAAGAACATGATCAATCATGTGAAAGTAAGATCAACTTACTACTTTTGGTATCAAATACTTGTATAATTTTTCAAACGGTTCTTTGTAAAACCGACGAATAGGATTATACCATTCACGATATAACTCTGGCACGAATACCGGTTCTCTATGCGATAGAATTTGGTCTTTCAGAAATTGTTTTCGGTGAGCTCTCCTTTCAGGAGTCATTCCACGCATTCGTTCTACCATGTAGGCTTCACGACCCTCCAGCCACATAGGGGATACTCCTCCAGTATGACTTTGGTATGGTAATCGTTGCCAAATACTACATGGCTTATCATAATATCCTACTGGTTTCTCCTCGATGAATGTTGGCCAACCGGGAGCAGCCTCAGTTCCTTTTGTTGCCATAGTGAAGTCTCTCTTTTAGTTCTCGAAAAATAAAACAAAACACATTCTCTACCTGCAATATAGAAAGAAAAACTTATTTTTACGATGAAGAATACAGAGCAGGCTCGCGGAACATAATTCTAGAGTGAAAAAATATCGAACGTGATTAAAGAGCTTTTAAAGGTCCTTAGCTCTGATAAGAACACGATGATAAGGTCGATGATGGGAAGGCGAGAGAGGGGAGGTGAAAAAATTTTCTCAACTGTATAATGATTTTTGATTGGATGAAATCTTCGAAATTAAAGTTTGATTGGTTTTATTGATATCACGTGATGGAACTTCTTGGATGAAATGAACTTCTGATGAACTTCTCTATCCGATTCCGAGGCTGATTCGAGGTTTCTTTTTTGAAAGTTGAATGATCATCGTTAACGATTTAGGTATTGAGTAAATTTCAACCTGTTTCTTTTCTGAAACATTTCAGAACCTATTAGCGTAACCAGATGTTAAAAAATTGAGTGGAGTCTTGACGACATGAAAATGATAACAGTTCTTTGAACAAGGAGCTCCAATCCAGTCATAAGTTATGATTTGAAGCGAATGAATCGTGTCTCATCTCATTTAGTATCGAACCTACGAGCCCGTGGATATGGATTTCGAACCTCTCCAAAACACGCGGATCATCGATGCCGCTCTGGGGAAAAACGTTGATAAAATACCTGTATGGATAATGAGACAAGCGGGAAGATATCTACCGGAATTCCGAGAATTACGACAAAAGTACAATTTTTTTCAGTTGTGTCAAACCCCATCTCTCGCGATGGAGGTGACTCTGATGCCGATAAAGAGATTCGATTTGGACGCTGCTATCATCTTCTCTGACATTTTAGTCATTCCGCAGGCCATGGGTATGGAAGTTGATTTAATTCCCGGTCGCGGTATCGTTTTCGAAAATCCTCTGAAAATTCCGCAAGACGTTGACAGATTATTGTATCCTATTAATGTTCACGAGAAATTACAATATGTATTCGACGCTATCACATTGACCCGTCAGAATCTTCATGGTAAAGTCCCTCTTCTTGGTTTTTCTGGAGCGCCTTGGACATTAATGTGTTTCATGATCGAGGGAGAATCCAGCAATACAAAATCCAAAGCGAAATTTTGGCTTTATAAATATCCCGATGCCACCAAGAAACTACTTGATATGCTAACAAATGTGATAATTGATTATCTGGTTGGCCAGATCGAAGCCGGCGCTCAAATGGTACAACTATTTGAAACCTTAGCGGAGTATCTGGACAAAAACATGTTCGATAAGTATTGTCTTCCGTATATTCAAAGGATCAACTCGTCTGTGAAAAAGAAACTCGAACAGAAAGGACTTCCATCCGTTCCGATGGTCATATTTGCTAAGGGGGCTCATTATGCGTTAGAAGAACTGTCCAAGTGCAATTATGAAGTCATCAGTATAGATTGGACGATACAACCTCATGTCGCTCGTGAAATTGTAGGAGAAAATGTCACTCTACAAGGTAATCTAGACCCTTGCGCTCTGTACGCTCCGGCCGAGGAATTGACTGCCATTACTCGCAATATGGTCACCAAATTTGGACGCTCTAGATATATTGCAAATTTAGGTCATGGGATTTATCCAGACATGGATCCGAATCAGGTTAAAGTTTTTATAGACGCTGTTCATTCATTATGATGCCTCTGAACTTGTTGAATACGTTTCTTTAATTAAAAAACGAATTATTTGTACACAACCCTCTTTTGCTATAAAAGATGGTCCAACTTTTACTCGATAAATTTTATTGATGGATGATGTTAATACAATTCGTTAAGTACAAATCACTAAAACAACGACGTACTAACACAATTTTTTCCCCTAAGGTATACAGCGTCTTACGCCTATTAGAACGTAGATATACAGTAATACACTTATACAGAACGGAACAATTAAAACACTATCGGTATGCGAAGATTGCGGACATAGTAAGAACATCAGAAAATGTATTCGACATGAAAATCATAAAATTCGAATTTGAAATCTCCGACGAAACGAAAAATTACACATTCATTACTTTTTGAATCATGAGACGCCTCCCAAACACGTGTAGAAGCAAATGAAAATTATTCATTTCATCCGTTATCCGAGGAAACCAGCCCTTCACGCATATACTTACATTTGTTCTATTTAGAATTGAAAAACTGAAAAAGAATTTGTAATTAAAAACGAGAGTGCCTCCTTAATATTAAGTTTCGAGTTCTTCGATTCAAACCGGAAAATATTAATGCGTCGCGCATTGAACTTTACTAGCCCCCGGACCAGATTCGTCTTCGTCGTAGGCATTGCCCTGATAACCACCACCATGCCTCCTATCTGATTCTGGATCCAAGTCCATTAAATCGCATTCTTCTGCATTTTCTGGAATTTGGCAAACTGGCCTGAAATGAGAATGCAAAATTCAGTGTCTTAGTACATTTTTTCTTCTTTTTTTTTTTTACGTGAAACACGATATATGTATTCTATGATACAAATTTCCCACACTTATAGGCAGACAATCGGGTGATCGTAATTCAAACTTTGTATGCATAGCCGTGTTGTGGTTGCGATAAATCAAAATAATTCGTAGTTGATGATACGTAACTAATTGATGAACGAATTCTAGTTCTGCCAAAATTAATATTTGCCCATCATCATCCAAGAATAATCGCGATTTGTCGCAACTACAACGACCAACACACCAAAGGATTCAATCTATCACCAGATTAGATCCGACCGAATGGTGACCTAGTCACTGTACAACAAAAGATAATGGGGACTGCACAGGTCTCACCGTTTATACAGCCTAGACAACCAATCTTTCGTCCACTTATTTTGTATAATCGTAAAACTTACCTTGGAGGCAAACAGTTTTCTAACAAAGGTATCTTTTCCGGAGGTAAAGAATCGGGGAAATTCACGGAAAACTGTAAAATAAGACGGCCTTTTTCGAATGGGTTCTTATAATGCGGCATCCCTTCGCCCAAGACGCATTTCACATCGCCAGATTTGATAATTTCACCTGAAATAATTCGAATAACCACGAGTATCAGAATAATTCTTCATTTCGGCATAAGGATATCAAGATAGAATCGACAAGGTCATTCATTACCTGGTATCACAGTGATAACCAAATCTCTATCATCTAATGTTTTAATAACTTTCTGGAAACCACACAACGATTCCACTAATTCAATAGGCATTCTTTTTATCAGGTCATTTTCACTACGCCTGCGAAAACACGACGACAAAATGTGCGATTAGTAATAACTTTGAGCTGAAAAAAGTAGGACATCAACGCGGGACTCACTTGAATTCAACGTTTTCTTTTTCATCGAGAACAATAACAATATCGCCGGGTTCCAGACCAGGTTCTTGATCGCCTTCGCCACTGAATAGGATTCGCTGGCCATCTCGCATACCTTTGTCAATGTGAACTTCGAGAATTTTTCTTTCGCGGAGTGTCTACAGAAAGAGAGGAACAGAATTGAACATGAAATATCATATTTTCCAAGAATACTCGTGATAAAATTCCATTCATGAGGGATCAATTTCCGTGGGACACAATTCAAACATTAATCTTGATTATGACAATTTCACCAAGAGTGCGAGAAATTGCTCCTCCCCCTCCTTCCCATAAATCGGCGAACATGAAATTCTAACTCTGATCTTGGTCATTAATTTTAAAAATTAGAATAACGTACGTTTAGAATGTCCCTACTTGATCTTCGGTCTTTACTCAACATAGTTTATTAATTTAATTCAAATATTATTGAACCGGATCATGGAACGACTGGTGATATCTAGAGTCGGGCCACGCCGAACGTGAGATGAGTTCATTGAACGGCGTCCTGCAAAGATAGGTACTTGAAATTTTCCACTAAGGATGGGAAACTTGAACATCTTATACTTCTGATTTTGTTGAAGAAAATTTTGAACTTTGTCTCCCCGATAGGTAATAAACTATTGATTCGACCTCTCTCATGAACAACCTCAACGAAATTCGCCCAACGCGTTGGCCCCGGCCTACTTTGTCAGGTAACTTGATAACAAAATTGTAATAGAAATAATGTGGTAAGTTTAGCACATGTACTTCACGATCTAGTATCCAAGACACGACAATTGACGACAGAATGGTACTTGAAAATGGATCCCGTGAACGATTCAGATAGAGAGATTAACGTTCATACCTTTTTACCACTGCAGGTTTTACATCTGTCTTTCGGATTGATGCGTTCGCCTTGTCCGCGACATTCCGAACAAACGGATTGTATTTGCTGAATCATTCCAGGACCCAATTGCTGAACGGAAATCTGCATACCCGAACCACGGCAAGTGGTACACTGTTCGGGGGCTTTTTTGTTGCTTGATCCTCGTCCTAAAATGCGAAATTGAATACAATAATATATTACTTAATTCGCGCGGAAGATCACAAGTGTGTATTATACAGCTGAGTGTAATCCATTCGATAACAACAGAAATTAACCATCTTCGAGTTGTCTTCGAAATGATATGAACGAATGATACAAAACTCACACTAAAGGTAACACCGACTTAACACATGATTTGCGGAAGTATCTTGACAGTTCCAAGGTCATCATCTGTCAACTTCGACAAAAATCCACCATAATAATATAAGATATCAAGAGTAAACAACAAATCAAACAATGTGAATTCCATAACTCGCGAACAAACAACGAATTGAAAAGATAGTAAAGAAATTTAGAATTTTTCATTCCATTCACCCCCTCCCCCTTTCGTGTAATAAGGTCATAAGTCCAATATTATATATCCTGTACCATACATATAGAAGTCGTTCATCGCAATAGACCAACTGAAACAATATCCCGCATATGACTGGATTCACGAATTTTCTACATATTGGGAAAAAATTTCTATGCGTAGTGTATTGTTCTTGATGTCCCTTCTCCTTTTTTTTTTTCATTGAAAAAAAAAAAAAAGGAGCATAAATAATATAATTCAACACACCGATTGATAAATCATTCATAATCTATCTTACATCACTCAACATCGGAAAACCCGTCAACATGCAGTCATTTAGTTTCATACTACGTTACGTTCAACTTACGAAAGTTCGTTACAACAGAACATAGATCGTAGAATATACTCAAATAATGCCATTTATTCGAGCTAATTATAAAGGGAGGGATGGAAAATTGATTTTTCAAAATAGGATAAGAGTAGGCTGGGTCGCTCGAAGGCCGATAAAATCTGCATAAAACGTACGAATTAATGAAACCAAGTACGCCCGGCAGAAGCAGACAGAACGAGGTAGCGCGTATTACGAGCACGAGACGCGTCGAGGTCATGTATGTCAATTTTTAGAATCGAAAAACATGCTGGGACATTAAATTTCAGAAAAAAAATCAACACCCACACCTTTTGAGGAAGCGCAGTAACCAAACATAATAAGGAGACGTTCAAGCACACATGCCGAAGTACGTTCGGATTAGTTTTCAACTTTCCAATTTACATCATTATTTCACTAGAAGTCTAACTTTGTTACAACCGAATGATGAGAATGCTATCGTATTCGATCGAATCATAAAAATGCTATCGGGAACGTTCGCGATTCTGAGAATATATTGAATTAATTGAAGTGTTTTCTTCACAATTCGAGAAATACGATCTTTGCGAAAGAAATTGTTAGAATGGTACCGGGACTACCGATTCCGTAACAGAGTGATCCTCGGAACTAATCGAGAAAAAAGCAAATGCTCTAAATGATCCATAATTTATGTTCATCGATTTCATTTTCGAACTTTCTAAACTTGACGGTCGTCGATCAACTTCGTATCTTTACTTACAACTGAAAGATCAAAATATTACACCAGACTCACACAACCAGTGACGAACGAATTCTTTTAATGCTCTAAAACTTATCACAAGGCATATTTTGATATCCTACTCCTCAAACGACATCGAACAAAGGATTACCGTGCTTAGAACTCGATTCAACTAGGAGTTTAAAGTGCGAGTAAATCAATTTACCTTCACATTTATCGCAAATAACGTTCTTTTCTAGGGCTAATTTTCTCGTGGCGCCTTTGTAAAGATCTTCCAACGTAACACTAAGCTGGTGGATAACATCCTTGCCTCTCCTCTCACGACGTTGTCCTCTTCGTGGGCCACCGAATGGGCCACCAGAGAAAAACATGTCGAATATATCCATCGGCGAAGAGAAACCGTTTCCGGACATTCCACCTTCTTTAATCGCTTGTTCGCCACCTTGATCGTATATATTTCTTTTATCAGGATTTGAAAGAACTTCGTAGGCTTGTGAGATTTGCTTGAACTACGCAAAAATAAATCATAGATAACGTATGGAAAATGCTTCATCATCAAGTCGCGCACTATCTAAGATTTCTTTGTACTTACTCTTTCTCCTTCATTAGGATTTTTATCTGGATGGTATTTCAGAGCCAACTTTCTATAGGCCTTCTTCAGATCATCAGGGCTACAACTCGGTTTCACGCCGAGGATATCGTAATAAGTAGTTTCCTTCACCATTTTCGTTCAGATAAAGGTTAATACTAAAGGAATAAACAGAAAAAAGAACTTTGATCAATCAACTCGAGATAGTCTAGAAAGCAGTGAATGGAAACAGAAAACATCGAGCACGTTACACCACGATCTAACTAACATGAGGAGGAAATAATGAACTTCCAACGAACACGAACGAATTTAAAACATGAAAAACTCAAGAGTCAGGAATTTTTGAGTATTGCGAATTACGTTATTATTATCAATGAGAAATCTTATTGATCGATAAATTGAGAAGTCATAGTAACCAAAAGTTTCTCACCTAAATTATCGTGGCCGTGCGAATGTATACAGAAAAGATCACAGTCGTGAAACACAAGTTTTTTAATCGCGATATTATGTAAAATTGAAAAAGAGCAAACGCCAAGAACTTGCAACTAGATCCGACTATGTACAAAAATTGATTAAAAACTTATTTAAAAACGTACAATCTCGGTAATGGTAGTTGGTATATTCTAGAAATTTCTGCTCACAAGTTTAGTAAGAAAGAAATCTATATCGTCACACAAAAACTTGGAGGAAGTGTGGTTTAGCGAGAGTGAGAAGGAGAAAATTCACTCGGAGCATGACACGACAGTCATTCCATTATTGCGGAATAAAAACACCAGGTCGTCTCCATGAATACGTCATACTTCTCTAGAAATCACGAAAAATAAAGTGGAAACGTGACATCTGATTGGTTCTTGATGAAGTGAAATCGATCTGATTGGATTACTTGATATGTTGACTACGACGTTGTAAAAACTCAAAAAATTCTTTCGGGGCGCATGCTGTCGTGCGCGTTGGTCGGCTGCGGGTCTTCATAATTTAACGCCACTTTACTTTTGTACTGCATCTGTCCATCGGAACTCGGAGAAGGCATGAAAGATTGAATTGCCATAATAAATCGTCAAATCGCAAGGAAAATTCATTTCAGAAACATTGAACGCTCGATTGAAACAAAATGGTTCGTATTTATTCTATATCTATCTTCAGACTTGATATGATTCTGTTGAATTGTAAATCAAAGGTTGAGAAGTGATGACGATGACATCTTTCGTTCCTAAAATACTTCTGTATTCTTTTAGTCTTTGGTCATTCCCGAAAAATTTCAACACATACAGCGTATTATGGGTACCAATATCGACGGTAAGAGAAAGGTGATGTTCGCTTTAACTTCTATCAAAGGTATTGGTCGACGATTCTCGAACATAGTCTTAAAGAAAGCCGACGTTGATCTGGACAAACGTGCCGGAGAATGTTCGGATGAAGAGGTGATAATCAAATTTACTATCGATTTTATTTAAAACTGCACATCCAACGATCATTCTATTCCTATAGTAGTTTCGATTGGTAGTTTGTGCTACATTAATGTTCGTGAATTTATGGCTGTCGCAGTAGACAGAGGAAAAACGTGAATTCACGTCGAACAATTCGCTACCCTCGAACAGAACTATCTCAAGTTCAATGTAATTCATGTGGAACACAAGATAGTTCTGTTGTATAGAGGTCAATTTGTCTCTAGCTTTACTGTTTTGCGATATACATACTCTGGTATTTTTAGATCGAAAAAATCATTACCATCATGACGAATCCTCGCCAGTACAAAATTCCTGATTGGTTCCTGAACAGACAGAAAGATATCGTCGATGGTAAATATTCGCAAGTGAGTATTTTATTACCGAATCTTATCCGTGCAAGCGAACATAATGAAGTTTTTACGTTAATCTCGTTTTTCGTTTGTAGCTAACGTCAGCAAACTGGGACAGTAAAATTCGTGAAGATCTCGAGAGGCTGAAGAAAATAAGAGCCCATCGTGGTCTCCGTCATTACTGGGGGTTAGTAACAATAAGTCTATGATCTTCTTTTAGTCCTTCTGTTCACTACCTTACGTTCATATTCATATCCCTTTTTCTAGTTTGAGAGTACGTGGTCAACACACGAAAACTACCGGTAGACGTGGACGCACAGTTGGTGTTTCGAAGAAGAAATAATTTCATGTATGGTTTGTTCTTAAATATAATTCTTTTTCAAAAAAACGAACGAGAACCATTATTTCATCGGCTATTTACGTCTCATGAAGGGCGAGTCCACCACACACATCTTACATCGTTAGTTTCATGGTTTTCCACGAATTGGTTCTATGTGCTGATATTTTGATTGAAACAGTTCTGATTCAAAATCCCGCGACTCACTGTATGGAAATCATTCTCCACAAATCAAAAATTTCATGGGGTAGAACTCGAAAGATAGAAACTCTTTTCGTTCAACACAATTCCCACCTCAGGAAAAATTCTTGCCTCTCATTATCCATTTTTACCTATTCGTGGTACTGACGATGAAGAGTTTGGGGAAAAGATTGAGTG
Organism: Aspidiotus rigidus; assembly: GCA_035079385.1. Lineage (NCBI taxonomy): Eukaryota > Metazoa > Arthropoda > Insecta > Hemiptera > Diaspididae > Aspidiotus > Aspidiotus rigidus. Next base: position 12,717,786 of record JAVHKY010000003.1, on the reverse strand, counting down.
TACGAACGGACCAATCTGGCGAAACAGTTTTTTCTTAATGAAACAAGAATTCTAATCGTTCAAATCGTTCTTTTGGATATTCACCCTCCTTCCTCTGTACCTTTCAATTAAGAACTACCGTGTTCTACAGTTGCTCAGAAATCTAAGGATTTGACCCTAATTCTCATCCTTTATTTTTAAAGATTGGTACAACGTCGTCGTCTAAATTTAACACTGCCAAAGTTTTATCGAAATTCAGCCTTAAATATATTCCAAACTGAATTCGTCCCTTCATTGCGGCTGATAGAGCAGTTAGCGGTTCTCTGTTCCTTTCTCCCGATAATTGGTTAATGCAGATCATTTGACAACGTGTACACGGTCCTTCAACTTCAAATAGGCAATTCCCAATTCTCACTCGATCCCATGCGAATTCTTCAGAAGCTTCGAAGTTACCATCGATGACAAAATTGCTCCGGAAACGCTTACTAAGGATTTCCTACAATCAAATTGTTGACTCAACTCTCAATCGATTTATAGTTGTGAATTTTAAATTCGAAATAAAATGACAATTTTCAACTTAAACTCACAACGGATGAATCTATACTCCGTGGAATTAATTCTCGCAACCACTGCACACTACACTCCGTTATAAGTAAATATTGAGCTTGATTGACCAACGACAGATCTGAAAGGAAAACATGATTCATATTATTCGAAAAATTTCGTGTAATGTTCTCCTTACAACCGAAACAAACCTCGTGGAAAATCGCATTTTTTCTTATTTCTGGTCAACAATTTGACTAAACGAATATTGGGTTTGTCGAGTTTTGTCGCGAGCCAATTTGAGACTTCATCGCCGCAATCGATTACCGTCACTTTGTCCTCGCATACTTTACTTTGTTGAACTGAAATAGTCGACCGGATGGCAGATTCATTGTCCAAGGGTACTGAAATACTAGAATCTAAGAATAGGATGAAATTTGTATTTTCTGCGAAACTTTCTACCACGCAGTGATAGTGCTATCTTTACTTTGAAAATTCAGGAACATCATTTCGTTTTTTGTATCTATAACTGGGATGATTAAACACATACGAGGAAGTTGCTTCTGGGTGAGAACAACACTATCTTCTGACACGATCATCCATTCTCGGTCGTATTTCAAACCATTTTTCGTGAGGCACCAGCTTTTTTGTACGTTGAAAGGACCGCACGATTTGATAGGATAAATGTATATGTTTTTCAGCTTAGCTCTCGTAGAGGACCATCTACTAAATGACATCAAAGATTAATGTGAGAATGTTTTTTGGCTCCTTTCAGTAGGCCATCAACCAACTTGCTTGCTATTGTTCCTTCATCAGTTTTAAAACCGAACTCGTCTTCACAAAATTTTTTCCTTAGTTCATAAGACTCCTGTAACCAATCGTGTGGGGTCTTCAAGATTACAGGTTGCAGTACAAAACATTCCAAAATCATTTTCATCAAGAAGTCAGCATCTGCTTCAGTAGATGAGTATCCAAAAGAAACTCGAATCGACCCAGTCGGATATCCGTCTATCAAATCGATGTTATCAGCACAAGTGTGTCCTTTCTTAAAACACGTATTTTAGGTTCAGTGTATAACAGACTACGCAGGGAACCCTGATGGTAAATAACGCTTACGCCGTAATTGTCTACAAGTTGAGCATTTGTTAACCTTAAATGTCGTTGGCAAGCACCAGGATTACAGAAACAGCCTGTACGTAAATGAATTCCGTATGAGTTGGCGATTTGCATTACCTTGTAGAAACAAAAGGTACCTACAATAGACAAAAAAATTCTTCGCAAATTTTTATTTTATAAGGTTTGAAAAATACCTCCAAGTATCCGACGTATGTTCCATCCGGTCGTATCAAATTGAAGTTTACGATGCCTCCTTGAGTGGTTGGATTGTTGTAATCTGTATCCCGGTATATTTTCACCACTTTCTGGCCAGTCGAATGATGCAAATTGGTCAATTTTTCGTGTAGATATTTTGTTAGTAGGAAAACTTTTTCTGAGATGTTCTCCATCGTACCACCGAGCCGTTCCAAGGTGTCAAAACCGTGCCTCAAAGATAGAACTGACAGATAATTAATTGTGCCGTCTTCGCACCTGTTGGAAATGAAATATGTAAACTGTAAACGATGTATCCAAACATTTAAATGGAAAATTCAGCTTAAATTCTACACAGAGACTAGTTTGGTAATCGTCAAGACTCTGAGTGGATTGTTTTGTAAGCAGGAAGTCTTCCTGATTGGCACCACTTCGGGATAGGTCACCTCAGCCAGTTGAATTTTCAAACGATAAGTAAATGCGTTAGAGGAAGAAGGGAGACAAAGAGAAGATTACCGGGACAGCAACAAGCTGCCAGCAAACTTCCTACTCTTCTAACCCTAATATGCGTTCGAATTATATACTAAAATTGGTTCATTACCTACTTAATTCTGGAATCAAGATTTACTGTAACAAAAAGTGAAAGAAATTCTGTTGAGAACTCACCATTCGTGAAATGTAGGCCGTCGGATGTACTCCTTTTCATCGCTCAAAGCCATGAGTATTGTTCCTCCTCCATAGTAGGATTTCTTTAGAACAAATTCGCTCGATTTCCGTACAAGAAGAGCTCCAAGTCCAGTTGGATAGCCGAATATCTTGTAAAAAGAGAATACGACGAAGTCGGGTTGTACCACATCTAATTTCAAACTGTTGGTAGGAACGAACGATGATGCGTCCAACAATGAAAACCACTGGTACGAAAAATTTCTAGAGTATTCATACGAGATTAAGATTTCGACAAAATGGTTCTTATAATTCTTCACAGGTAGGTAGGTACCTTTTTGCATCTCGTGTTTCTGCTAGAATGTCGTCCATCACTTTCGTCGTTCGCAATTTTTCAACCCAGCTAAGAGGATATTTGCAACCGCTAAAGTTGCACATAGCAGGGAAAACGAATAATGAATTACCGAAAGTCTCGTTAACTCGGGATATTTCACCGTGATAAGGGGAGGCTGTTCGAAATCGAGCGAATGCGTCCTCGTGCTCTAGACATTTTATTTTCGCGCCTCGTTCACTCGCTATTTCTCGCAAACCCAATACAGACGTATGAGCGTCCCTCAGATACACGAATTGGCCTTGTTTTGTACCTGAAAAAAGTAATTTTGATTAGATCGAGATTGTGGGTCGGGAGGGATAGCGATCCTATCGGTACCATCATCATTTTCGCCCCAATCGAACCAATCCACAACTGTTTTTAGACCACTGGTGGTGCCAGCAGTGAATACTACACTGTATTCGTTCTCGTTTGTGTGAAAATATTTCAGTATTCTGGAAAATGATTGCATAAACTCGATTTAGTTTACGTCACCAGAATAATTGGCTGCATATTGAGTATACTACCACAATATATACCGGTATCGTATTTGACCGACTGCATCGTGGCAATATCGGCTACTTAGATTCGAAGAATGAGGATTGCCAAGTAAGTTGCCTTTCATATATTCGCATACAGCTTCAATTTGAGAATCGGAGTATAAAGCTGTACCCGCGTGATCTAGATAGCAAACATCTACAAAAAATTGACAATATCAAATACCTAACTATTGGCGAAATTACTCTTATACTTTGAGCCTACATTATAGGTAGCCTAGCTGTTATTATAAATGATGTTTTGCATTACGTTTTTACCTCGTAATCTGGAAAATTCTGAATTCCAGTGCGGAGCGGTAGACATGTTGATGGATACAGATGATTTTATAGTCACGATAATGAAATATTCAGCTTGTACACTCCCATAGTCTAGTCCATAGCGCGATTTAAAAGCTGCCGTCTACCTACTGTCACTACATTCATTTACTTTCTTTATCGCTATAGGAGTTTGTAGACTGTGCCTTCGAACTCGTTTAATGACTTGTTGAAAAGTGAGTTATCAAACTCGTTGTCGTGACCCGGCCTGGAACCATTATTGTAAATGATATTGGTTTACCCGAGTTAAATAGTCGACATTGAAGTTGTACGGTAAGTTTCAATGTTGGGTAAATATTTTGTGTGAATAACGCTCGGTAGACGTACCTCAATCTCTTCTTTATTTTCCATATTCTCGCGCATATAACTTGAATTTACCCCCTACCTACGCAGCTTTTGTACCTTTACTGGTCTGAAAATTGTTTTTTGTTCTCATACTCCTTGAAGAAAAATGTGTAGGAAGGTACAACTTTCGAGGTCATTTCTCGAAAAAAGCTTTAACGCGGTGTAACTACGAGAGAGAGAAGCTCGTTGTTATTATTATTGTCATGTTTCCTGTGTAGATACCTACTCGTTAAAAAATATAAAATTGATAAAACTTCTTCACAGTAAACGATAAAATGTTATGTACGAGTACTTACCTAGTCTACAGGTTACTTACAAAGAAAACAAAAATTTCCGAACATTTTGAAAAATGCTACCGTATGAGCTAAAACTGTTGTTATAAAGAAAAAAATGAAGGATGAAGAATCTTTAAAGTTTGTCGTTGTTTGGAAATTAGATTCACAATCCATAAAAATTGTGGTAAATAGGTGTCATTATATATTTTCAGCATTCATGAAAAGTACCTCTACCATTGCCATATTTCCGCTCTGAAATTTTCTCGCTGTTCTTCATTTATATCCTCTCCCAAGAGAGATGGTAAACTGAAGGTATGTCAGGTTCCTAAGTATGGACTGAGGATACCACAGATTACTATCTTCTTGATTTGCAACATAGGAGTATGATATATAATGAGCCAGTTTTAGTAGGTATGTAACTTAATTTCAACACAGCATAGGAATAGGACCATAACTAGGATTGAAACGCCGGAATAATACAAGATGAAGGAGACGGGCCCACCGAAAGAAAAAAGTTGCCTTTACATGTTAAAATTATGAGTAATTCTGTCTCTAAGAGGTGTATTTCAGAATATTTGTCATTAATATTATTGAGGAGGTATAGACGCCCTTTTTACAGACAGGGCGTCTGCTCAACTTCTCAGTAAAAAGTCACGACAAAAAACCGTTAGGTGTTGAAGAACCGATCAGTGAGATGGGTATCGGCCTACAGGCTTTAGTCGTGGGCGATATATCGATAGTACCATCGATGTATAGATGGTTTTGATTTTATCAGAGTATTGCAGCCGAAAAATTCGGCTTCGGCTTACGGCTGAAGCTGACGACCTTCAAAAATTTGGATTCGGCTTACGGCTTATGGCTGATCAGAAAAATTCGGCTGGCTTTCGGCTGACTTATGGCTGGCTGATCACTGATTTTTTGGCGGGATTTCAGCTGATTTTCGGCTGATTTTTGGCTGGCTGATGATTTTGTTGTCGGTTTGTTGCAACCAGGGAATGAAAAACGTAACAAAAATATGAATCTGTGTTCTGTGGATTGAGTGACAAACTGACAAACGAGGCAGAAAGCCGAAAACATGGTAAGCCAGACTGCTTCTGAGGGAAGCGTGTAAGTTTGAGGTTTGAGCATCAAAATTTTCGAGATCAATTCATTGAATTCAATTCACATATGAAAAAATGAGTTTGGAATTGGAAGTGGCACAAGTTATTCTTTCTCCCGATCAATATGATTTTAATCTGGTTGTCGATTCTTTATATGACGACCCATTTTGAAAATCGCTGGGGCCCGGGAATACACACAACACAAGCACGCAACAGACGAGAGGATGTGCGAAGTACTAATCGAAAGTCTCCTCGTGCCTTATCAATGCGTTTCGTTCGCCGTATGTCATACTCGGAGTAAGAGGCGAGTAAGAGTGATGCCGCAGGACTTTGAAATATTTTCGTACTTCTTGGACTTGGAAATATTTTCAACTGTTGGACTTGGAATTATTTTCCAATGGGGGGAGGGGGGACTTTGAAGTATTTTCATAAATGGACTTGTAAAATTTTTCAAGTGTTGGACTTGGAATTATTTTCCAATTGTTGGACTTTAAAATATTTTCATACTTCTTGTTTCTAAGTCCAAGAATAGACTAAATCGCCGTGACGTCATTCACGGACATTCACTGATAACAAGGCGATGTTTGCTCCGCAATGACTTACCCCAACTTACGCGTAAGTTCAAAACAAAAAAAATGCTCCATAAGAAATACACGGGAACGTTTCGATCTTACGTTCAGATTTGAAAACAAGAAATAAGTTAAGAACCGCAGGTACATTTTCAAAGACATGAGAACTTCCTGATTCTAAATATAAACACGTAATTGCTTACCTACTTATTTCCAATTTTTTAATTTGAGCGTATGATCGAAATGATCCCTGTGTATTCTTATGGGAATCGATATCCTACTTTGAACTGATACAGTATACTATCGCATTCTCTCGATTCCTGTTATCAGTAAATGTTCATGAATGACGTCAGGGCGATTTAGTCTATTGAAAATGAAAACTTTCACACATATATGAAAATATTTCAAAGTCCCACAATTTGAAAATAATTTCAAGTTCGACAGTTGAAAATAATTCCAAGTCCCATAATTTGAAAATATTTCAAAATCCAACAATTGGAAAATGATTCCAAGTCCAGCAGTTGAAAATATTTCAAAGTCCCATAATTTGAAAATAATTCCAAGTCCCACAGTTGAAAATATTTCAAAGTCCAACAATTGGAAAATAATTCCAAGTCCAACAGTTGAAAATATTTCCAAGTCCAAGAATTCAAAATGAAAAATTTCAAGTCCTAGAAGTACAAAAATATTTGAAAGTCCCGCGGCATCACTCTTACTAACCTCTTACTCCAAGTATGGCATACGGCAAACGAAATGAATTGATAAGACACGAGGAGACTTTCGATTAATACTTCGCACACCCTCTCGTTGCAACAGAGTGCAGACAATATGTCAAAAACACGATTAATATTTAATAGTACCTAGTTATAACAGGCAGACTCTGATAACAGGGATCACCAGTTCAGATCGATACTGCTAGCCTGCTATACAGATTACAGCCTACAAGATCGAGAACTGCGTGTCACACGTCATGTCATTTCGCGCGTATGAGAAATAAGCCGAAAATCAGCCGAAAAAATTCGGCTGAATTTGGCTTTCGGCTTCCAAGAGTAAACATAAAGCTGGCTTTCGGCTTTCGGCTGGCTGCAATACTCTGGATTTTATTGTACAGTTCTCATGTGCAAAATATCGAACGTACTATCGATAGTATCGATATTTTTATACTAAGTGTTGATAGTTGAACTATCGATGAATATGAACTATTGCCCAGCACTAACAGTAGGAATTTCACTAACAGTAGAGTCATTGACTAATTATACACTTCGTAAGCAGACGTACAAACCTATTGTTAAAATGTTGTGGGTTTTCGGACGCACGTTGGAAACAAATAACAGATCGCGCTAGATGTTAAGACGTGGGTGTAACAGAGAGGGATGTATGTTCTCTCTCCTTTGCACCAACGGTTAAAACCCAGCGCACTCAGGTAGCAGTTTCCAACGAAACGACAACTCTTTTAACAAAAGGTTTGTACATCTGCTTACGAAGTGTATATAGTCAATGGTAGAGTCCTATAATAACGAGTGAGGACATGGGCCGCCATATTTAGTCGTTACGTCATTATTTATCTTCAGACTTCCCTATGTCAATGACTGATAACAGTTTACCACAATTTGAAAATGATAGGGAAATGACTAGAATTTGTTTTAGAATACAGGTATCAGTGCCAAAGTAAAATGCAAAACATAGTGCTTTCAAGTGATAGGTACAAAGTAGTTCCACCTACCTATTGTATTAATTTCTCGCCCTATTAGGGAACTGCAAGGATTAATGATGACGTAAAGACTACATAGGCGATCCATGTCCTCACTCATTATTATAGGGCTCTACTAACAGGCTTCCGTTGATTGGTTTTTTGACACCCAATGGGTTTTTTCTATCACAATTTTAACCCGTAGGCGGGGTAACCTACACTAGGTAGCGCTAGTTACAAAGGTGATCATGGATTTTTTTCTTATGGACCAAATACGTGCATTAGTTCAAACACATTTTCCGAAGTTATTTGACTTTTAATCAAGGACAGTGTGAGAATCAAAGTTGTTAGAAAATTCTGAAATGAACATTTTTTGTGGAAAACAATTTTTTCCACGGTAATTTTTCCCAAAGCTCATGATACTTAAATTGGAAAACAGAATCGGAAAAACTGTTAAGAGATACACAAATCGAACCATGATCACCTTTGTACGCAGGGCTACCAACATTGCAAACTCCAAGTTACGCCGCCTATTGAAAACGCATAAAATGATTTATGGGTACTTGTTAATAGTCTAATTTAAAATCATTTTGTGGGCCGAATGAAACCAATTTGAATTGGGATGTTAACCCATGTTTGGTAGCGCTAGAATCGCCTTCCTCTCTCGCCGCACTCGCTTAAATTTCTGGGTGACGATTTTACCTTCAATGTATTTGGCCATGAGAATCGAGATTTTCAATTAGTCGTAGGTGACTCAATACTTCATTATTAGAATTACTTCTTTTAGTTATCGATTCTCTTGAAGTGTTTAAACAAATTATAGGACATAATTTTTCGATAATACAAATTGTAATCATTTAAATCGTGTTTGAAAATCGCAAAGTCCGCATCATGAAGCATGGTACGTTAAAATTATGCCCCACATCTTCGAACACGGCTACCAACTTACGCAACTTAAGTCAAGATCCCAATTAGTGGCCGGGGAACAATGGGCACTGTGAATCATTATATTACCATAACTTCCCAGTGATTGTAGGAAGTACAGTACCTGGATTAACAGAGTTGTGGGTATCAATGGGGACTGGAAGTCAGCATAGATACACTGCTACCCATGCAGTAGCTGCTGAATTAGATAAATTTTGACAGTAAATTGACAAAATGTTTGAACACATTGGGCTAATAATTTTACTTATTTGTACACAGGACCACAAAAATCTGAGACATTGAAAACGTCCCATGCTTTCATTGGATGTGATGCCACTTCGTCCTTTGTCGTCGGCGAAGGAAAAGTAAGGTGCAGTTCAGCTTGGAAGAAATTTGATGGATTTGTCGCTCTTGGTCAAGGCATGCTGGAGGTCGCAACACTTATAGCCCAGGTTTCTGTGACATCAAATAGCAAATAACGGCTAGCAAAACTACCCAACGTTGATCCAACTGGCACGTTGACTCTCATTTGAATAACACATGGAGCTAAGATCATCGTGTTCCAGATTAAGAATAAGGAATCTCTTAAATGATTAGAGGTTGACAATCAAAAGCTGAGAAGTTTGAAGATTCTATATCTGATTTTTTAATTGAACCTTATTCCAAATTATTTACATAATAGACTGATTCCCCGTGACGTCAACATCTTCAATTTCAATTGAATGCTTGTTCTCTGCTGCTGGCTTTGGGGCAGCCATTTTAGAATCCCATAAGAATACACAGGGAACGTTTTGATCATTCACTAGTATTCAAGAACAAGAAGTACGTTAGCAATAAAAGCTACATAGGTATTTGAATTCCTGAGAACTTCTAGATTCTCGATAGAGATCTCTAATACATTAGGAACATCTTGTTTTTGAATATCTGTATGTGATCGAGTCGTTCCCTGTGTATTCTTATGGAAATCAATGTCATGATTGGCCCAATAATCGTAATATCGATTACAAATATGGGTACTTTGACTCACCATCGCTCACTGTTATCATTACTGTGACGTCACCGGGGAGTCGGTCTATGATCTTTACTCCCCATGTTATTCTTATGGGGGGTCACCTTATCAGTTGTCAGTTGGATCAACAAGATAGGTAGTTTTGCTTATCGTTATTCACTCTTTGACGTCAGAGAAACCTGGGCTATTCTTGAGCAAATTGTCGTCATTCTTTATGATTCATCTGGACAAACATCATCAGTGAATGATTGTAGGAAGCATTTGTTCACCAAGAAAGAACGAATGTTGGAAAATATTCCTCCTACTTGCGACGCTCTAAGACTGCATGCAAAGAAAGTTTTGTATTCTGCTGACGTGTGGAATCAGTGTTTTGTTCCCTGGTCAGAATTTCCTGAATCCAGAAGATTGCAGATGGACAAAGGATACTTCTGCCCAATGGAGACCAGTGTGGACAAATCTCCCTACGTCAGCATAGAGTAGCAAAGAATTAATAAAATATTCCTGCAATCTTCGTGGTTCCCGATGTAAATGTATGAAAGCAGGTGTAGCTTGTATAGATTTATGTTCCTGCAATGAATGCTCCAAACCAGACTTTGAGTGAAATCTTCAAAATGAAAGTTATGACAAGTTCTTTTTTTTATTTTCAAACTCAGCAGAAAACTCTAATAATGTATACAAACTAACTGGATCTTGTAAAACTGAATAAAAAAACTTCAAAACATCAAGTTGTAGAAAAGAATAAAGATTTTAGCTCATCTTTTTGGTTTTATTTACCTTCATTTTCAAGATAGGTATACATGTGAGTTAGGTAATCTTTTGTTTGAAACATTTTCCGCTTGTATTAATGTGTGACGAGATATTTCAAAAAACTGACTTTAGAGGTATGCGACCCGCGCTACACTCCAACCCACAAGTTGCCGAAGCTTACCCCGTTTCAAAAATTGTAATGTACAATCTTAATAACGCGTACGCCAAATTTCATTGCGGTATCGTGAAATGAAATATTGAAATACTAAGTAAGTACCCGTATTATTAAGAAGTGTTTGCATAGGCAAAAATGGAATGAGGAAGCTGGGTATTTTTAGGAGCTGGCCAAGAGATCAGAAGTTTGTTATTGGTTCGTAATATCTCAAACTTCAGAATCCCGAGCAAAAGAAAATTCCTGAATCTAAAAGCGGATAGTTTGTCAACATTATAGTATAAGCATGAAGAGAGTAAGAGGCGTCAAAAGAGAATATAGCGTAAGAGATGGGCGTGACCTATTTGGAGGCGGTTTAGGATGACCTCTTCTTGTCGGTAAGAGCACTTCGAAGTATCCCACGGAACTGGAGCTGTTTCAGCGAATCGGAGCTTAATTGGAGGATAAGGAGGACCAGGAACCATGCCGGGAGGAGAGGATGGAGAAGCAATAATAAAATTTGAGATCACCTAAGGGGGGAGGTGGATTTGTTATTAAAGGTGAACGCAGTGACTGCTGTGCAGCAAGATCTGCTATGTCATGTCCCGTAAGGTTGATGTATGCCGGTGTGTGTAGAAAAGAGATGGAGAGTGAGGAAGAACTTGAAGAATGCAGATTAGTAGAATGAGGTCATAGATAGGAAGTATTAGTATGAGAGAGAATCAGACAGTGTAAGGAATGTGCAGAGAGGGGAGAAGCGGGTGTAAAGGGTGAGGCAGGTTAACATTGTGGTAAGTTCGGCGGTGAATATAGAAGCAGAGTTTCTCGTAAAGAAAGATGAGATATTAAGGGTATGCTCGCAAAACCTGGTACCGAAAATCACATTTTACTGCTCCAATTCTCAACGAATCTTTCTGAATAATTGAAATGTTTTCCAGAAAGGTCTAACCAGGAGCGCTATCGAAGCAGAATTTTAAAAATTTTTCTCATACTTTCTCAATTAAATGTTGAAATCGGTAAAAATTCGTCCATTTTCTGACGAGAGTGAAATTCTTCTGGAGCCAAAATTTAGGATTCTGCTCCGATAGCGCCTTTCGTTGAACCATTCTGCACAACATTTCCAAAGATCGAAAAAATTCGTCGGAAAATGGAGCTCTGAGATGTGACCTTGCAAAATCATTCCTCGTCGTTTGTTACCAGGACTACCCACGCAAGCCCGACAAGCGTCGCGTAGTGACAGATGGCTTCCCGAACCTTGCTGAGTTTTTGGGGATGTTGATGCAACTTATCGTACACCGTTTCCGAGTTTTCGAACAAGTAAAGCACACCCTTAACTTGAATGGAGACTATGCATATCCGGTTCCAGGTCCCAATTTGGAGAAAGTGGAGGGATTCTGTTGATAAGTTGCTTAGCTGTTTTGGGAATTTCTGTTGACAGGGGTGAAAGTTAACCAAGGGGGAGTGGTTGGACTACCTAGATGGGATCGAAGAGGAGGAACACTTACCTCAATGCAAAGGTTGAGTGAAGGACTGGTGCGCAGTGCGCCAAAAAATAGGTGACACCCGGAAGATCGAATGGAGTCCAGAGATTTTAAGGTTGTTTTGTGGGGCTGGGTGTAAATTGAAAAACCGTCATTAACATAAGATTATTGTGGAAAGGGTATGATAGGTATTTGATTCCGTTTAAAGAATTTGGGTATTTTGCTTTTATATATAGGGGGGGTCGAAGGTGAGATTAACGAACTTGACAAAGGATTGAAGTTCTGTGGACGCAGAGAAGAAAAAGACGAGGGGCCAGGGTCGAATTTAAGTGCATTGCCGCTGTATACACCCATGATAATGCAGCGTCCGTCAATCACGCTACGGACTACATCTACATTACAGCCACTAAGTTCTTCAAAATTTTCCGTCCCCAAAATTCAGAAAATCAAAATCCATGGTTGTGAAATTGAACGTACCTCATTATAAAATAAATATTCCACTGAAAAGAGGAAGGGGGCATAAATAGAAAAAAAAGAAAGGAATACAATACACATACATTCTTTATTGAAATTGCGCCTATTATTAATCCAATTTAGAACATCGTCTGGATCTTAAGTACAGTATATTTTTACAAGTTTCATGAGTGGATGATATTTTTTAGAGCTCCTCCTCATTGTAGTAACAACTGAACGAATACATGTTGCGGAAAACGTGGTCAACTTGAAGTTCTTTGAATTATTTGCAAATAATGAAAAATTAGGCGGAAAGGGAAGACCTAAAATTTTATTTTTTCTCTCACGATTAGAATTATTTATGAAGAAATGATCTAATACTCAAATAAGATTTTTTTGAGTTAAATGTCAATAAAAATTATTAGAGGAAAAAAAAAATGATTGAAATGACGAAAATAGGTTCCAACAAAATAAATATAATGAAAAGGAAAAAAGAAGCTCGTCTAATACATAATATTATCATAGTTGTAATTTAGAAAAATTACTCCCCTATGTTATTAATAAAATTTTATAATAATATTGGTAAAAAGGTTCAAGTGCTTTTTCAGAAATATTTATAGCTTTGAGCGTATATATAATATAAAAAGGTTAGGAAGTAGAGAAGAAAAAAATTATTAATTTGAAGAGTCGCACGATTCGTACGTAGGTAGGCCTATCTATTTCAAGTTTCAAAAGTGAAAACTTTTAGTAGGTATACTTCCACCATCCGTCCAGAGAATCGTGATTGAGGTTTCGAGGGAGACGGGAATTTTGACCTACTTTTAAGATTTGCAAAAACTTTGAACATCGACCAATAAACGGGGGGTTGGGGGAGTTTGAAAAATGTCGACCTTCTAGCTATATATGGTTGGGGAGGGGGAAAATTTGAGTAATTGTGATCATCGAGCTATGTATACCTGAAGATACCCTTAGAAAAATGTTCACCTTCGAGCTACATGTTTGGATTAGGAGGAGGCAATGGAATGATTTTTCAACCTTAAAGCTATGGGCGGCGCGGCGTACATCTACGAGAGAGAGTGGGGTCTTGGAGAAATTTGATTTCCGAGTTACGAATCAAGCGCACATGAAGTTATGAACCCTGATAAGTACCTAACAATCAACAATTTTTATAAGTGAAAAACGCGAAAGTTTTGTCCAGAGCTCGAGTATGACTAGATTACAAAAATGGTCCCAAAGTTACCACTTTCAATGAAACCAAAAGAAAAAAAATGATTAGAAAGATAGATATAAAGGGAAGAATGAGAACGTAAGTTTACGAGCGTGTCATCGCAGTTTACGCAAGAAACCTGGAGAAATCAATTTGCACGGTTCTCCTCAAACTTTAGCTGCAAAAAAAATTAAGAATTGTTGAATACAAGCTGTGTGTACAAAATTGTCTTTCGGTAACATTAAAAAATAGACCTACTCGGACCAATTGAGGGAGCATCGCAGTGAATTACCGTTGAAGAAGCGCGACTCGTTGGAGATTTAGCAGATCCATTACTGTTTCCACCGCTGCTTTCCCTTCGACCGATTCCGTGTTTTGATTCTGAAATGAAGAAGAATGCTCGGCTTACTTGGCAGAATAACGCTTGACTATCGAATATAAATATGAAAGAGACTATGCTACGCAGGATTGATACAGCCACTACAACAAAAAAGTTCTCGCACATAAAACTAGAAGCTGTGCTGCAATGCAATCACAAAGAATAGAACGAAGCATACACACAACGTTCAATAGAACATACTTAAACAAAGAGACTCAGATTTTCAACACAAGTATATGAGCTAAGTAATAGAATAATATAGAGCCCCTCTTTAGACTCCACTACATTTACTAAAATTTTCATTAAAAAGAAATGTTAAAAAGTCATTTGCCTAATATTTTCATCAAATGGGCCAGCAATGGGCTCCTCACTAAGTTGAATTTCGAACTAGAAAGCAGACCAATCAATCAGGAGTGTCATACCGAAGAAGGGAATGAATAGAGTGTTTTTTTCTCTCCAAAAATAGCAAAAGCGAGCAGAGAGGCATTAAAAGGAGGGGGAACCATGAATGAAGAGGGTCGGCAAAGTTTGGAACATTTGTTTGGACAGTAGACATCAATTTCTTTTATGATAGGACATCGCAACGAGAATAAATTAGGATCTTCCCGGGGGAAGATTCGTTTTCTGAATTCGTTTCCCCGGTTACGTCCTTATCTCTCATTCTATGTTTGTTCCAAATTGCAAATTTGTACTCATATCTTCTCACTAAGAAATGGTCACTGTTGAAAATGTCCCCGAATGAACAATAGTTCAGAATATTGTTGTCTAGGCTTTACGCATTCTTCGTACGAGTCAGACTCGTGATTTCGTCATTGTGGTTTCTTGACGTCGGTAATTCTTAAAACAGATTTTCTGCATTTTCCTGCAAGCAGCCAGTTTTCGTACTTCATCTTAAATTATAATCCTAGGTATCCTCAGTTCTCCGGAGTCCAAGAATTCACAGATTTTTACCAGTGTCTCTACGCTACGGCATACGTGTTTCTACTGGGCAACCAGGCAAAGCAGAAGAGTCGTAGAAGTATTATTGTAATACCAAGAGACGGTGAATGTTGCCTCAAAGCCGCTATGCTAGGCTCACGAGAAGGAGGCACTTTGCAACTACCTTCTTTACTTCCTCGTCTTTCAGTTTTCTTTTCTCTCAGTAATGAGACGTTCATAAGTCTAGGATTCGGTGTATTGAAGATTGTACGATTTTCGCGCCAACGAGCTCTGCAAACGATAAATTATTAATATTAAAATTCTATTTTTTCATGCATGATGTTAAAGTTAGTTATTTTAATAACTCAGGCTTAAAAGAAGTGCGAATTAGGCCTACAGGTCGATTAGTTTCAAGTTTGTTGATGTTGTAGTTCTCAGAACTGGAGTAAATTGCAAGAGAACTACCTAATAAAGAGAGCAAACAAATTGTACTATACTTTCTCGAGCTACAAATATTATACGGAGTGAGAAAAATTTCTCATTTTCCAGCTGTGTGGGAGGGCGTAAGGAAAAAAGAGGTCTTAGAATACTGAAGGAAGGTAGCTGAACTTCAAAATCATGTTGGCTTACATTCCTTGGCAAAAAACCAGCTATCACTTTTATCTCAGACAACGCCCTCGGCCGGCTGGAAAAGTTCGTATTATAGCTTGTAGTTTTCTATAATTTGACCAAGTGCAAACTAAGGTACGGAAGAAAGACTAAAAATGTTGATCTCAGTTCTCTGGAGAGAAGAGAATTCACGAACGTTGAGACAAAGAATGAGTCCTTGAAGAAAACCACCCTTAATCAACCTCCTCTTATATTTACGGTTTGTCCAAAGTGTACACAGCCGGCTTTCCTACATGCCCCGTTCTCCGTCTTATCTGGTCGCCAGATTTTTTTACAAATAACTTAAATCCCATGTCGCGTCGACTCCATCTCCTTCTATTCTATAAAAAGTTCGGTGACTCTCGTCGACGCCAATAAGGACGTCACTCCTCCTCCAGATTCTTTTTAGGTTTTGTTTGATGTTCTGGGTCTGTTCCCACACGTCCCTGAAGCCCCCACTCCTTAATTTCTAGGTGAACTCCTTATTTCTCGCGAAGAAATCACTGAATTTTCTTAACTTCTTAATACTTGTTTGACTTCTAATTTTTGTAAATTCGGGAATAAATTCTATAAGTGCCCTGATGAAGTCAGCATATAAATTGGTCCCTCCTTAAAATCAGTCATTTCTGAAGCTTTTAAGCATAAGTTTGAAAATGATTTGTTCTCCCTGCATCATCTCCGCCACAGCCCATGTTCTTTTATTGGCACAGGTACGTCGGTTACGTCCTGTGCTTATGGAATGGTTCTAAACACTCACTGAGTGAGTTTCCTAGCATTCTTAATGGTTTTTATCCGTTTCCTACGTTTCACCATGGAAATGGGAGGCTCTAAGATTAACTTCTTGGATCTCAAAAGCACCATCGATTTAGTATCATCAGGAAGGGGACAGCTGTTGACACACTTATCGAGGGTCATCTTGTTGCTGTACGGTCCATAAACTCGCGGCTATCAATTCTTCCGTCCACCGGCGAGTTCACATTCCGATGGACCCTTCTGTTTCGTTCAAGAAGTTGATATCTTCAAATTTCTCGTCAAGTCGAACAAAGTCAAAATCATTTCACCGCCTCCCTCCCCCTGAAGGAAAGAAGAAGAAATAGGACGAAAAAAACTCGCAGCCTACTTCGTTAGCTGCTCGGGGTTGCTTTTATCAACTGTGTTAAACAGGGAACCTGTTTTATGGGGGTTTCCTTAAGATTGAACTTTGTTCCTCGCCACCTTAGGAGTTTGAGCTCGAAAGTCCGTATTTTTTCAAATTCCTCCCATAAAAACAGCCTAATATTTGAAATTTTTCAAGTCTCCCTCCTAACACATCTTCCAAATTTTACGTTCTGCCGAACGGCGCCTGTCATTTTTCTTCAATTTTCCCCTTCGATAAAACAGGCTCCTGTTAAAGATCTCTTGATCGGAGCGAAAGTCGAGTAGATTTTTTCGTCATCTTTTCTCCTTCTTCCTTACCTATTAGAGAAGTGGATTCTTACTATCTCCGTCTTACTTCAGGAACTAAAAGGTTCGAAGTACATTTTTAGAGGACGGGCGGAATTATTTGGGAAAATGCAAAGCTTTTGACATATTGTTTCATGTCTTTGCTCTGACCCCGATCCTGATTTCGAAATTTGCGTGCGTCCGTGCAAATAACCTTGGGACTTGTAAAAATTTCGAAATCCTGATCCCCACCCTGATTTTAAAATATACATGCGTCCGTCCGTTCGTCGCATTTATAGCCTTCATTGTCCCCAAAAGCTATTGGCTTCAAATATTCTAAACTAGACTTCTACTCGATGGAGAAGGGGGCGAACGATATGAAACATGATCTTTATTTATTTGGCTACGCCAGAACATTTCTTCCTTGTTTCACTACCAGTAACAGTACGTATTATATTTTGGTTATTGGTCGACCTATACGATATAATGATGATGAATTTTCATTCATCGCAGAAATAGGTATTGCAGACAAAAATCCACGGAGAAGAGGGAAGAACATTTTATACGTTTACTCATGTTCTGACGATTCCTCTCATTTTACTCTTATTTTCTTAGCCATAATACTTCCCCTTCCCCACGACGGGGCGATTATTCACGGCGTATCGGTTCTGTTCACAATCATAATCCTCCAAACTGCTCCAAACGCATGGCGGATACTCGAAGTAAGAGTGATGCCACGGGACTTTGAAATATTTTCGAACATCTTGGACTTGGAAATATTTTCAACTGTTGGACTTCGAATTATTTCAACTGTTGGACTTGTAAAATTTTTCATCTCCAATAATATTTTCCAACTGTTAAACTTTGACATAATTATTTTCATACTTCTTGGACTTGTAAAATTTTTCATTTTCAATTCTTGGACTTGGAAATATTTTAAGGTGTTGGACTTTGAAATATTTGCAAAAACTTCTGAAATTTTTCATTTTCAATAATATTTTCAACTGTTGGACTTGGAATTATTTTTCAATTGTTGGACTTGAAATTATTTTTCAGTGGTTGGACTTTGAAATATTTTCAACTGTTAGACTTGGAAATTATTTTTCAATGGTTAAACATTGAAATATTTTCAAGACAAGTGTTGGACTTGAAATTATTTTTGAATTGTGGGACTTGTAAATATTTTCAACTGTTGGACTTTAAAATATTACCAACTGTTGGACTTGGAATTATTTTTGAATCGTGGGACTTTGAAATATTTTCATAATTCTTGGACTTGTAAAATTTTTCATTTTCAATTCTTGGACTTTGTGATATTTTCAACTGTTAAACTTGTAAAATTTTTCATTTTCAATAATACTTTCAACTGTTGGACTTGGAATTATTTTTCAATTGTTGGACTTTGAAATATTTTCAACTGTTGGACTTGGAAATTATTTTTCAATGGTTGGACTATGAAATATTTTCAAGACAAGTGTTGGACTTAAAATTATTTTTGAATTGTGGGACTTGGAAATATTTTCAACTGTTGGACTTTAAAATATTTCCAACTGTTGGACTTGGAATTATTTTTGAATCGTGGGACTTTGAAATATTTTCATACTTCTTGGACTTGTAAAATTTTTCATTTTCAATAATATTTTCAACTGTTGGACTTGGATTTATTTTTCAATTGTTCGACTTTGAAATATTTCAACTGTCAGACTTGTAAAATTTTTCATTTTCAATTCTAGGACTTGATAATATATTCTACTGTTGGGTTTGAAATTATTTTTCAGTGGTTGGACTTTGAAATATTTTCAAGTGTCGGACTTGAAATTATTTTTGAATTGTGAGACTTGGAAATGTGGCTCAGTGGCGGAGCGGTACGAACACGGCCTTGTAACCTAAAGGTCCGCGGTTCGATACCAGCTTCGAGCGAGCGTTAACAGTAGCAGGTTATTTCTCGAACAATCACTTCCAACATCGTGCTATCTGTTAACGTCACTGAGCCGATCAACCTGTATCAGCAACGAGTCGGATAATCTAGAAGTGGGGATTACCGGCGGTATCTAAACGCTCGAACAGGCCTGTGCGGTAGACGGGAAGCTGTGGATCTGGTTCAGCGTCGTGAAGACGCGGTTAACCGGCTAAACCAGCAACCCCTATCTCACGCACATGCGAGGTAAATAAATAATAAGATAACAAGTGTGTAATAATAATAACGCAGCATTTCGTCACCTTCCCAAGCCGGACTAGGGCACCGTGGGAAGCGTAGTCGTAATACACCGCACCACAGAAATTCATAGATTGTGGTGCGAGGCCGTTGGCCAAAATTGGCGTAAGTGAGGCTGTTAAAAAAAAAAAAAAAAAAAAAAAAAAAAAGAGACTTGGAAATATTTTCAACTGTTGGACTTGTAATTATTTTCGAATTGTGGGACTTTGAAAAATTTTCATACTTCTTGGACTTGTAAAATTTTTCATTTTCAATAATATTTTCAACTGTTGGACTTGGAATTATTTTTCAATTGTTGGACTTTGAAATATTTTCAACTGTTGGACTTGGAAATTATTTTTCAATGGTTGGACTTTGAAATATTTTCAAGACAAGTGTTGGAGTTAAAATTATTTTTGAATTGTGGGACTTGGAAATATTTTCAACTGTTGGACTAGGAATTATTTTTCAATTGTTGGACTTTGAAATATTTCAACTGTCGGACTTGTAAAATTTTTCATTTTCAATTCTTGGACTTGGTAATATTTTCTACTGTTGGACTTGGAATTATTTTTGAATTTTTGGACTTTGAAATATTTTCATACTTCTTGAAATTTTAAAATTTTTCATTTTCAATAATATTTTCAACTGTTGAACTTGGAATTACTTTTCAATTGTTGGGCTTTGAAATATTTTCAACTGTTGGACTTCGAATTATTTCAACTGTTGGACTTGTAAATTTTTTCATCTTCAATAATATTTTCCAACTGTTAAACTTTGACATAATTATTTTCATACTTCTTAGACTTGTAAAATTTTTCATTTTCAATTCTTGGACTTTGAAATATCTTCAAGGGTTGGACTTGGAATTATTTTCGAATTGTGGGACTTTGAAGTATTTTCAACTGTTGAACGTCTAAAATTTTTCGTTTTCAATAATATTTTCAACTGTTCAACTTAAATTTTTCATTTTCAATAATATTTCAACTGTTGGACTTGGAATGACAGTATTTTTCAATTGTTGGACTTTGAAATATTTTCATACTTCTTGGACTTGTAAAATTGTTCATTTTCAATTCTTGGACTTTGTAATAATTTCAACTGTGGCATACAATAAAAAATGAAAAATTTTACAAGAATTATGAAAATTTTTCAAAGTCCCACAATTCGAAAATATTTCAAAGTCCCACAATTCAAAAATAATTTCAAGTCCAACACTTGAAAATATTTCAAAGTCCAACAAATATTTCCAAGTCCAAGAATTGAAAATGAAAAATTTTACAAGGCCAAGAAGTATAAAAATATGTCAAAAGTCCAACAGTTGGAAAATAATTTTAAGTCTAACAGTTGAAAATATTATTGAAAATGAAAAATTTTTCAAGTCCAACAGTTGAAATAATTCCATGTCCAACACTTGAAAATATTTCGAAGTCTAACAGTTGAAAATATTTCCATGTCCAACAGTTGAAAATATTTCCAAGTCCAAGAATTGAAAATGAAAAATTTTACAAGGCCAAGAAGTATAAAAATATGTCAAAAGTCCAACAGTTGGAAAATAATTTTAAGTCTAACAGTTGAAAATATTATTGAAAATGAAAAATTTTTCAAGTCCAACAGTTGAAATAATTCCATGTCCAACACTTGAAAATATTTCGAAGTCTAACAGTTGAAAATATTTCCATGTCCAACAGTTGAAAATATTTCCAAGTCCAAGAATTGAAAATGAAAAATTTTACAAGGCCAAGAAGTATAAAAATATGTCAAAAGTCCAACAGTTGGAAAATAATTTTAAGTCTAACAGTTGAAAATATTATTGAAAATGAAAAATTTTTCAAGTCCAACAGTTGAAATAATTCCATGTCCAACACTTGAAAATATTTCGAAGTCTAACAGATGAAAATATTTTTAAGTCCAACAGTTGAAAATATCACAAAGTCCAAGAATTGAAAATGAAAAATTTTACAAGTCCAAGAAGTATGAAAATTTTTCAAAGTCCCACAATTCGAAAATAATTCCAAGTCCAACAGTTGAAAATATTTCCAAGTCTCACAATTCAAAAATAATTTCAAGTCCGACACTTGAATATACATATTTCAAAGTCCAACCACTGAAAAATAATTTCAAATCCAACAGTAGAAAATATTATCAAGTCCTAGAATTGAAAATGAAAAATTTTACAAGTCTGACAGTTGAAATATTTCAAAGTCGAACAATTGAAAATATTATTGAAAATGAAAAATTTTACAAGTCCAAGAAGTATGAAAATATTTCAAAGTCCCGCGGCATCACTCTTACTCCGTGTATCCGCCCCGTGTTCGGAGGATTATGATTGTGAACAAAATCGATAAGCGGTGAATAATCGCCACGACGGGCATCGAGATTCGAGCATTTTTCGACTTTCATTGAATTCCAATCCTCAAGCTAAACGGTGGGTGCTGCGGGGGAGAAGAAACAGTGGCTCGGTTTACATACTTGCTGAATGAATGAAGAACAACGCAGATAATGATGAACATCAAACACATCACGCTCAGCACGACGATCATGGCGGGATCGGTTTGTACGCTCGCATCCGGTTGCTCCAAAACTATAACCGTTAATTAATTATGAATTAGAGTTGATGATTTGGCCACAACGTTAACAATTCATACGTTATTAATATTTCGATGGTATTTTCTTTTATGCAACCATCAGCGGGTAATGTACAAGGTAATTAGGAACTAGAATTGACTGTTTCTCACAATGGCATATGACAGTGTCTGTCTCTCGCGTACACGTTTACATTGTGTACGCTCGAGTCAGGCTCGAGGGCATACCCTCTGTAGATTTTCTGGTCTCCAATACTGAGTCGTCCATCCCTCAAGGGATGGGCACTACTTTTCAACACAATGTTTAATTAAAGAAAGCGATTTACTTGTTGACGTTTGTCTTATAAATTTTGGATGATATGTGCGATATTCGAGCGCAAGAAAATTGAAAGTCGAAGGTACCTACTCGTTGATTTTTTCAACAATTTGCTGTTCAAATATTTGGAACCAATAAATTACACCCTTTTACTCCTTTCGCAATATGTACTTTTACTGCGGATGCGTTCGTCATTATTAGTCGTAAAGAACGACGTAGGTACCTTAAATAGCCCCATATCTCATATATAATCCAGCTAGTTTCGCACACAATGTTCACTGAATGAAAATCGTGCATTTCTCTCTTCATCTTCCAGTCTCTTCAGATTATCTGAAACTCGCGCTTTTTTCACATCAAAAACATACGTAGGTAATGCCCTTATGGAATCGGAGACTTGAATCGTGAAAATCGAATTTACGTATTCCTGGTTTTCACCTAGAGGCAAAAGAGCACTTTGGAAAAGTCGTTTCATAAAAATTTGTTACTCGTTGTCGCATAGAAAGAGCTACTTTTTTCTCTCTTTCTGTACATTTATCCGAACCACTTTTTCCTGCTTCATCTCATTTCCGTGGCTGTATTTGAAAAAGTTATTTACAATGCTCGTGTATTATTGACAACAAGTAGGATATTAAGTATATTTAGTTTGAGCACTGTCCCGTAAAAAAGTTTCGGATTTGAAGATCTCTAATCTAAGTACACGTGTTCGATAGTTTTGGAATAAAATTATAGTTTAACGCGAGTTCCTGAACTCTATACATATTCTCCTACCTGTTGCTGAAATTCATAAACTGTGAAAATTAAACTTCTCTATCATATATATTCTAGCGAAGACTCGTAAATTTACTTTGCGGTTGCGATTTGGTATTCGAGCGTCCTGAGTTATTTTGTGTAAATATTCGAAGTAACAACTGACGCGCATACAGAAGTGCAAATAGGAGAGAATCAGGCAAAAAAAGGATGAAACATAAATAACTGATAAATTAAAATTTGCGACGAACATGTATAAAATGTACACATAAAGCTATATTGACAACGACTGATGACTGTTTCGATAATTCTCATTCCGAACGGAATGAATATCCAAAATTTTTTCGATAAAATATAGTCGCGAATAATTGAATGAAATTCTGGGCAGAATGTAAACGTTTTAATCAACTTCTGCAGCAGAAAAATGTCAATAATTTCTGTTTGCTGGGCGTTTTTCGAATGCCTCAAAAAATATTCGTCTCGTCGCACGTGTTTCTACTGTTTTGAATGACACAAGTACATATTCTAGATATTTTTGACGACATACTTCTCATCCTCGCATTCCCCATTTCTAGCGGCGTGAGATCGTTTTAGAATTACTCTTAGAACGTTTTCAAATTTCATTCGTTTCATAGCTGCTTTCGCTTTTACAAAAAATTTAAGGATGTAAGAAGTCAATCCAGAAAGATAAATTTCTTATTATATAACTGATCCTTTCTCCTTTCTCTGAATTAGGATGAGGCATTGACGATAAGAAAACCGTATCGGATCATAGGAGGAAGGATAACTGGAATTTTGTCCAATAGGTACGAATACCCATCAAACAGGAAGAAACTAGAAATTAGTATTTTAGGACACAAAAGGAAAAGAGAGAGAGAGAGAGAAAATGACACTCACGTCACCTACAGTGAGCACAAAAGATGGTCACTTTATAGTGTATTTCTTTTACTCTAGAGGATTCTGTTGGAACCTATCTTTCGGGGCCCAAAAACTACCTCTGGGGGGACGATTTTCCAAAGAAATTTGCATTTTACAGAATATTGAGAAAAGTAATCCAGATTACGTGAAGATACCACGGCTCAAAATTATTCTTCCTACGATTTCTAATAGAAGAAAGCTATACTCTATGAGTATTTTTAGTTCTTAAGGAAGAAATTTACAATGATCGCGAAAACTGCTACAATCTGCCAGTCTATCTAGTCACGCTCCGAACAAAAAACACATTGACTTCTTTCGCATAGGTCAAGAGCCAACTGCACAAAATATAAAAGTTTCCTCCCGATATAGAAATCCCTACTACCTCCCCCTTGTGGACCGCACTCAACGAAGTCTTGATGATAAAATTCGAAAGAGGGACATCCGAAAACAAATTTCGTCGTCCATTGGCACAGGTACGAGGATGACGTCTTATATTATGTATCCCCGAAATGGCCCGAATACCCTCCTTGATCCATATTAGCGGCGTGCACTCGATCATCAAATTTACTATTAACGAAAAAATAATAATTTCTAAACACCATTAGTATTTGTACTGAAAACCTCTGCCATGAATTTGTGTTTTATAGTCCATACCGCTTATGATTTTCTCACTCATGAATATTGATACTGCTCTCCATTTCATGTGCCAGCCGCATTCAATAATTTGGCACATCTCCTCCTTCAAGTTCCTCTCACTTCTGGTGGTCAAAATTATGATATATCTGGTATCTTCTAACGGGATCTCTGTAGATATTGACGTTCCAGTCAAGGTTGCGGTGTTTTAAACAAACAATGTTCAAAACATTTATTTATATTATTAGAGTGCCCCCCAACAGCCGATCGGCCAATGACAGGTGAGCACTATAAACAAAAAAGATATTTAAAAAAAAATAAAAAAAAATAAAAAAAAATAAAAGCAATAGAAAAATACGGATAATGAGCAAACAAAATTCAAAATTCAAATTAAAAAAAAAGGGGGAAAAAAATTTAAACAAAAATAAAAATAAAAGAAAAATACGGACAATAAACAAACAAAATTCAAAAAAAAAAAAAAACAATAATGATAATGATAATATGTCCAACATTAGCCACCCCAACCCTGGTCCCATGTTCCATCCCCCAACCCCTTCCATAAGCCAATCATTTCGAAGAATAAGCAAAAAAATAAAAATAAATAAATAAATAAATGGATAATATAATAATAATAATAATTACAGATATATGGAGGCCATTTGATCATATTTAAAACACAAAAAAAGTCAAGATTGTATTTTAAACAGAAATATGTTTACAATGTGTTTTTTTTTTCAACTTTTTTTTTAATACATTAAAAAAATTAAAAACGTCCTTGTTCTTTCTTTCCTATTTTCATAATAATGCTTCACTAGTAATCTATAACAATTCTTCCAGGATTAAAAATCTGAACGTTGTTCAAAACCATGTTTGAAATATTTGAAATCATTTAAAACGTGTTTAAAACGACAGTTGAAACTCCAAAAATGTGTCTCAAACCATAATTAAATGATTTAAAACGATTTTAAAAATTGTTCAAGACATAGAAAACACGTTTTCAATAAAGAATTGTGAACTGTCACAAAGAAATTGATCTTATGATTCATACCGCAGTTACATTTCTGCAATATAGTAGGTACTGCAGAAATGTAGCTCTAGTGTATAAATCTTATAAGGTTGATTTCTTTGTGACAAGTCACAATTCAAAACCATCATTTAAAATATGGTTTAAACATAAAATCTGTATTAAACTAAAAAAAAAAAGTTTTTTGTTTTAAACAATACACTGTTTTTCTTAAATAGGTACATTAAAAAACATTGAAAACCTTGTTTCTTCTTTCCTATTTTCATATTATTTATACTTTACTATAAAAACGATCTTTGACAATTCTTCCAGGATTGAAAAAGAAAAAGTAAGAAAAAAAAAATCAGAATGTTGTTTAAAACGATGTTTGAAATTCGCGTTTAAAACAACTCTTGAAACTCCAAAAAATATGTCTCAAACCATGAAATGATTTAGAACAGTTTTTAAAAAAATGTTTAAAATATTGAAAATACGTTTTAAATAGGGAATTCAAAACTATTATTATAAATACGTTTTAAACATATTAAAATCTGTTATTATTAAACTAGAAAAAAAAAGTTTTCTTTTTAATAAATTTTTTTGTAGTATCAGAGTTATGAATTTATAATCTAGGAGGGTCTTATAATATGCTACATTCTCTAGTAACTCGAAATTCCTAATTAAAAACGCCATGATCTTTGCTCTCCGTGAGAGCAAATAAGCTTAAAAGTTTTTTCAAAATTTCATCAGCTTAGCTTCGGCTTTTTTTGCTCATCATTAGCTTTTCAGCTTTCGGCTTTTGGCTTATTTTTTCGACATTTTATGCTAAGAAAATCAGCTTGGAACAATGAGGAGAATTGGGTCTTTGTAATACCTTCGGAAGTCCATATTCTCCAGTTTGTGTTCATCTTACTTTATAGCTCGTAAATTCAGCTTGCAACAAGAGAATTGGGGCTTTGTCGTAATGGTAGAAGGTACCCATTCTCTCGTTTGTGTCTGGCTTTTGGTGTATGAAAAAACTCAGTTTGGAACAATCAGGAGAATTGGGTCTTTATAGTATTTTCGGAAGTACCTATTCCCCAGTTTATATTCATCTCACTTCATGACTGAGTAAATTCAGCTTGAAACAAGAGAATTGGGGCTCTGTCGGGATGGTGGAAGATCCCTATTCTCTAGTTTGTCTGTTCTGGTTTTTGGTCTCTGAAAAAACTTGGTTTGAAACAATCAGGAGAATTGGAGCTTCGTTATTTTTGTAAAAGACACCAGCCTCCAATTTGAAATATTTAATTTTTTTTTTTTTTTTTTTTTGGAAAATGAATATTTTAATTAAGCGGATTCAGTGCTTCCTTTTTGACTGGCTTTGCGATTATTGAACTGTGAATGACTGACCTTTTATCCGCTTAAAAGCTGTTCAAAAACAAGCTTGAACTTCGACTTAAGCTGTGACTGCCTTAAACTTCTCATCTCTGTAAATAAGTGTGTTGACCAAACGTTGGCTAGTTTCACTCACAGTGATTCATGGTGTGACGTCATCATTGAATTATTCTATTAGAAGGAAAAGCGTTGAGACTCTAGTCTCTACCACCATCCATCCTCGCAACAACTCTAGCACAAGAGAACTCACATTCAGTGTATGATGAGGTGTAAGTAGAGCAATTTATTCTACTTCATTAGTTAATACGTTCGGGTGTTGACCTGTCATCAGTTATACCGCTATAGATAAACGAGGCCTTAAACATTAGTTTTTATAGTCCAACATTGTGATCTGATTGGCTAAAACAATACTGCGTCGTGATTTGTTCATTTTTCCATATGCTACATTTCTATTGGCTAACAGGTTTATTATCATTCTATTGATTGGTACTGTTCTTCCCGTCTTATCCAATCACCAAGCTGGATAATCTTTCACTGTCACATGTGATTGCATTACTCAAAAGGCTGGCTTTTCTCCTGTTTGCCTTTGCAATCTCTATTGATTCCCAGTTTTCTTTTCTTCATGCGGTTTTCTAGACATGTATGATGTTGAATATTGCTTCATCACTATGTGCTGTTCTTCATTTAAACAATGACTTGCATCTTCTTCTTCCCTCAATATTTCGCAATTTTCCGCCAATGTCACCAATGTAGATGACTTCGCACTGTCCAGAACTGAGCTTGAACCTGTCTATTAGTGCCTGATCACACAATTCAAATATAATGTATGGATCTACTCCAGTATTTGATAAAGTTTGCAAAGGCAAAGAAAAGAAAAGCTAGCCATTGTTCAGCCTGGTGATTGGACGAAATAGAAGAAACAGGACCAACCAATAGGTGACAACAAACCTTGCAGCCAGCAGAAATGCAGGATATAGGCGGATGAATCAATCACGACGCAGTATTGTAGCCAATCAAATTACAGAATCAGGCTATAGGTACTTTTATCAGTGGCGATACTACTGAACAGCCGAAATCCTTCTGTAAGCCAATTAACTCATAAATTAGAGTTGTACATTTGAGATCTTTTTAATCTGGTACAAAACAAAGAAAAACGTAGATCCGCCTTTCATAATTCGGAAAATTTTTATTTGACCTCGCCTTTCGCTGGGGGCTCCTAATTGGTCAAGGTTGACAAAACAATATAATTCTATTTTATGGGGAAATTTTACGTAGATTAATTTTGATTTGAACTGGGTTTATTTCACCGTACCTTCATTATTTTACCCAATATTTTGTAAAAATCGAAAATTTTCGTGGAAATTGCCCTCCTAAGGTGGTTCCGAGAGTCTACGAACGTGCCTCCACCGACGATAAAATTGAAATATACCAAATTTCGTACTCTTTATTTTTCTTGTTTGCGTACTCATTATGATGGAATAGATACCCACAAGTCATATAGCAATGAAGCTAAATGTCCATTTTTCATAAACTTGAATGGTTGCTATAAAAGTGTACTATTCAGTACCGGTATAAACTTCCATATTTTACAAATGCAACCTCTGATCGCGTCGCGTCGTCTGATAAATTGATCTCAGGTTTTAAATTAATCGTATCCGAAGTCAAATTATTTTTCATCTCTCAAATGGGTAGGAGATATGTTCGATTATGAAGCACTTCTCATGAAATATTTTGATCGTATCTCAAAAATTTGAATCCATTTAATCGATATTAGTGGACCTGTCGGGTTCAGGGATATATTCCAGAAAAAGTTTTAGAATATCGTAACGCCGCACGAAAGAGCAGATTTCAGTTAAGTCGACGGCAAAATTTCAGCTGTCTTACAAGTACGGATATGATCCTTTTCTACTTGACAACTCAGAAATTATAGATTTCGTATTGTTTTTCGACGAAATTTCCATTAACGATTTACGAAATGATAATCAATCATTTATTGACGTACCACCATCATCTTCGTCTCATAAATTTCCTACGTAGGTAGACGGCGTACGAGTTAGGCAATCCTTCGTTCTCGCGTCCGTAAATAAGCGACAGATCAACGAAACGTTATCGTCTGAGAAGATTGTTTTTGAAAACTTGACTGTAATTATTTTGGGTTTTAACATCCATTACGATTGGACTTCGCACTTTACGATAAACAACATCGAAAACTATTTTTCTTCTCTCGCGAAAATAAGTTCGAAAAACAGCCTCGAAAAATGACGTTCGAGTTCAAACAAAAAAGTTGCTTTGAAAGAGAAAGTATAGATCGAAGCACTGCACCAGCTTTCGGAAAATATTGCGGGGTGAACCGACCAGTAAACAGCAAAAGTACATAAAGAAACAATAAAGAAAACAATGAAATAAACACCACCTGGTACCCCGTGATGTTGCAAACCTAGTTTGAGAAGTCTCATAGCGCTCCTGTATGTCAACATGGGAACTAAATGAACGAATTTTTCCTTTGAATAGCGATCCGTTCGATGGTTCTAAACTGACCGACAACGACTGATTCTAGTGTTCAGCTGAGAGAGCCCTATATAAGGAGCCCAATGGGGGCAGAATGATCATTATGTATTATGTACTGACATTTAAAAGATTAAAGACTGTTTAACTAGTTTCTATCTCCGTTTATAGCTTATTGAGTGTCTGGGAACCAGCAAATATAATTGCGCATAATATTGCGCATCTCATTGCGCAACCTGTATGTACATTTACGTGCAGATACGCAACTTTACGTATATTCACGTAACTGCTGGCACATTGCGCACATTTGCGCAACTGTGTTACTTTTCTATTTCCATGCTCTGCGCACCTGCGCAACTTACTTAGAAGTATCAATACTTACCTGTTGATTAATATCTATTTAGTTTGCTTCATTTCAGGAGTGGGATAGACCTGAAAAATGTTGGGTTATGGTAAGAGTACTCATGCTACGCGGCGCCGCGCTCAACTTACTGATGATGACTTGAATGCCATTTCTGTGGTTGATTCTGAAGAGAATGGAAATGAAATGTTGCTTACTGCAACGCAGAATGCGCCAGATTCTCTGAGCAATGTATCACCGCAATCTGCGGTAGAAAAGTCGTGTACTGCGACAAGACGGTTGCCAGCTGCAACAAGACGTAATGTATCCCTGCAACCTGCAGCAGAACAATCGCGTACTGCGGTCAGTGAGTTGCCAACTGCAACAGAAACTACCAATGTAGAAGTACATCGTACACAAGATGGAAGAGCTCTCAAGAGTGCAACTGCCAAGAGTGCGACTGCCAAGAGTGCGACTGCCAAGAGTGCAACTGCCAAGAGAGCTACTGCCAAACAAACACATGCGCAGAAAAAAGTATCCAGCACAACACAAGAGAATGTAACAGTTGGGAAACAGAGAGGACGACCAAGGAAACGTACAGTAATGGAAACTAGTGCCAGATTGGTTCCTACCAAAATGCGCAGAACAGAACAATTGGGATTGGAAGCTGATGTACCTCTTATGGAAGCAATGTCTGAGGAGGATACAATGAGTAGAAATGCAACAGATGTATCCAGTGAAGATGAGTCTATGGAGGAACGTGCTCACATGGCCAGAAATACAACTGCATCAGCTCCAGACAATTCACTGGGACCTGGGACACTTGGTGGTATAATGGAACGTTTGTTACGTGAACTGGTTACCAGAAAACCTCCTGAACGATCAAGACTTGATTGTGTACCCGAGTTTGATCCATCTACAACATCGCTAACTCTGAATACATGGCTCCACAAGCTTGAACAACTACAGGCAGTATATGGATGGTCCGACAAGACTCTAATTTATCACATGCAGGCCAAGTTAAAAGGAGTAGCACGGAAATGGTACGACAATTTGACAGAGTATGATCTTACTTGGGAACTCTGGAAGACCAAATTACGCAATACCTTCCCAGATCACAAGGACGACGCTGATGTTATCCATAAAATGATGAGAAGAGTTCAGTTGCGTGGAGAAGAGTATGCTGAGTATTACTTTACCAAACTTGCACTGTTGGAACCATGTAAATTGGACCCTAGACAAGCGGTATCTTTCATCATTGATGGTTTGGGGGACCGTACAACACAACTAAGCGCAAGAGCTGGAGGATTCTTAACACCAGAAGCTTTGTATTCTAATTTTTTGGTACTATTATCCAAACCATCTTGGCAAAATGAGAATCGAACGTATGGGGCCAAGTCAGATTACAATACCTCCCAAAGAAGTGGATTTAATAGATTTGCTGGAAACCAAGAACAAAGAAAACGTTTTGACAACACTCGTTGGAATCCCAAGTTGGGACAGACAGCCAAATGGAAAAGTGACAACGCCAAGTTGACTGATACCCCTGCAAAAGATGGTTCCACTTTACCTAGACAAACTAATTGTTTCAATTGTAGATCTCCCAACCATCAAGCCGCCGCATGTCCCAAACCCAAAATTAAATGTACCAAGTGTAACTACCTAGGACACGAAGCAAAGGACTGTCGACGTAAGGTGCAGCACGTGAATCAAATACGCAATTCTTCCCCAGAACCAGAGCCAAATGTGAACACTAAGCAAGTTCAAACCTCAAACAAGGACACAAAGTTTGTTGAATGTCTTATCAACGGAACGTTAATTACTGGAGTGGTTGATTCTCTGAGCGATGTGACATTAATGCGGGAGGCTACTGCCAAGGAACTTGGACTTGACATTAATACTAATGACACTCTTGTGATTAAAGGGTATGGGGCAATTTTCACTGGCTGTACAAGAGGAAGCACCACAGTAATGTTAACTTTGAATGATTTTTCCGCCCAAGTTAAAATACAAATCACACCAGACCACTTGCAATCTGAAGCCATACTTATTGGTCGAGACATAACAGAAAGATCAGATATAATTGGTATCACAAAGATGGGTAAATGGTGGTTCTTTTCCCACAAGGAGATAACACCTTCAGAGTTTGCGCCAGAGTTGATTGACAATAGAGAACAAAGTGTACTACGGGCAAGAAATAAAATGGATATCCAGCCGCAAACAATCAGGTTGTGCCCAGTATTTGAGGAAAATGGTCATCTTCATACTGTTTACGTGGAGGCAAGTCTTAGACCCAGACCAGGCCAACTTCATTTTATACCAGAGTGTGTTACATCTACATCGGGTTTGTTACCTATCATCAACTACTCAGACAAGCCTATTACTTACTATAAAGGACAAATTCTTGCACGCGCAGTGAGGTGTCAATTAGCCAATGACCAAAAGGATTTTGTACAATGTACACGTTTACAAATATCGGAGTTACAACCCTTTACTAGTGAGGACATAGCACCACTTGTGGGACCAGAACTGGATGCGGATGATCGCTTGCGGTTACTGTCCCTATTGAACAAATACAGAGACTGTTTTGCGCAATCACTGGCAGAGTTAGGTACATCAAAGTATGGGTGTTTGAACATCAAACTAAGTGATCCAACCCCAGTGGTGTATAGACCATATCGTTTGTCTAGGCATGAGCAAGAATTTGTGATGAAACATATTGCACAATTAAAGGAGCACCAAATAATCCAAGACTCTAGTTCTCCATGGGCAAGTCCAATTTTACTGGTAAAAAAGAAAGATGGAAATCTCCGTATGTGTGTTGACTATCGAAGACTGAATAAGCAAACTGTGGCCTCCAAGTATCCCCTTCCTCGTATTGATGATCTACTAGATAAACTAGCGGGAGCTAACTTTTTTACAACATTGGATATGGCAAATGGGTACCATCAAATTTTAATAGACGAGGAATCTCGCCCTAAAACTGCGTTTGTCACTCACCAATCTCAATATGAATGGATAAAGATGCCTTTTGGTTTGATGAACGCACCGGCAGTGTTCCAACAAGCGGTACACCAAGCATTGGGCGAACTATGTGATTCAACCGCTCTTACGTACCTGGATGACATTCTGATTGGAGCATCAACATTAGAACAATCCTTAAATAATTTGGAACTGGTACTCAAAGCATTGCGTAACGCGGGACTTACACTAAATCTTGCAAAATGTCGCTTTCTGGCAACACAATTAACCTATCTGGGTCATGAGATTGATAAAAATGGAATCAGGCCAGGAAGAGAAAAGATCTGCGCTGTTGCTGAATTCCCAATCCCAAGAGATGTCCACGCAGTGAGACAATTCCATGGACTTGCAAGTTATTTTCGAAAATTCATCCAAAACTTTGGCACCATAATGAGACCAATAACTAATTTACTGAAGAAGACTAACACTAGTTTTATTTGGGGAGAACCACAACAGAAAGCATTTTTGGATATCAAAAGAAGATTGACGGAAAGACCTGTTCTAGCCCTATATCGTCATGAGGCCGAGATTGAAATTCATACCGACGCTAGTAAAGATGGAATTGGAGCAATTTTGCTACAACGACAAGAAAATGGTGTACTTAAACCAGTCATGTTCTACAGTCAGAGTACCACTCCAGAAGAGCAGAAGTATCACTCGTATGAATTAGAAACACTTGCTGTTGTGAAAGCCTTAAAAAAATTCCGTGTGTACGTTTATGGAAAATCTTTCAAACTGGTGACTGATTGTAACGCAGTACGTCAAACCTTCACAAAACGTGATCTGACCCCACGTATAGCCAGATGGTGGCTAGCTGTACAGGATTATGACTTTGAGATTGCTTACCGTCCAGGGGCAAAAATGGCGCATGTGGATGCGCTAAGCCGCAACCCAGTTGAACAAGCTGTATCTGATAAAATGACAATTTGCATGATCAATCTTACAAGAGAAGAATGGGTACAACGAACACAAGATACTGACTCTCGTTGCAAAGCAATCCGCGAAATACTGGGAAATGAGCCTGATACTTCCTCAAGTAAAGAAATTCATGAAATGTATGCCCTCCGCCATGGGATCATATATCGGAAAACCCCAAATGGACTGAAATGGTTGGTCCCCACTGGTATGCGAAAACAGATCTTACAACTCTGTCATGACAATTTCAGCCATCCCGGAATAGACAAGACACTGGAAGTAATTCAGCAAAAATATTGGTTCCCAAGAATGCGAAACTATGTTAAGAATTACATTTATGCATGTCTAGCCTGTATCTACAATAAGTCAGCTGCTGGCGTAACTAGAGAAGAGTTATCACCAATCCAGAAAGTCGCAGAACCATTTGACACACTGCATATTGACCACCTTGGGCCTTTTGTTAAAAGCACTTTGAGAAATTCATACCTACTTGTGTTGGTTGATGCGTTTACAAAATATCTTTTTCTTCACCCAGTCCCAAATACAAAAACAATTCACGTTATTAAATTCCTAAATCGTGTTTTTGATGTTTATGGAGTCTCAAGACGTTTGATTTGCGATAGAGGTTCCGCTTTCACAAGCAACAAATTCACTGAATATTGTAATGAATTGGGACTGAAAAGGGTTCTGACCGCCACAGCTACGCCGCGTGGAAATGGACAAGTTGAAAGATTAAACGCCGTGATTTTAGATCGTTTAACAACTATTATTAATGAAGAAAGTCATTGGGATCGACATCTGGAATCTGTACGTTTTGCAATTAATAATACACAGAATCGAAGTACTAAATTTACGCCGCATCAACTTTTCATGGGTTACCAACCGCGACCAAGATCATCTGCCTTTTTGCTAAACTACTTAGAACCCGAAGTAGGGAAGGTGAAAAGTCTATCTCTAATCCGCCAAGCTGCTACGGAAAATATTCAGAAAGCGCAACAAAAAGAAAAACTAAGAGATTCTCAACGACGTCATAATCCACCTAAATTTCAAGCAGGAGAATTGGTTTTAGTACGTACATCTCACCCTGCTGATGGGACAAGTAAAAAACTAAAAACGCGTTATCGCGGACCTTACAGTATTAAAGATAAAATAGGCAACCGCTATCGCGTAGTTAACTGTGAGAATACACGTAAATATGATAGTACTCATCCTGCCGAACATCTGCGTCGTTACAACGTCAAGAATGACTCCAGCAATGACGACTCTAGTAATGAAGAAGATACGACGCAATAAACCTAGCCTAGTCATAGCAGTCAGCTTATCAAAAGAGAGAGAACGCATTTTCTTTTCCTGTTTATTCAAGACGCACTTCCTTTTATTACACTATAGAAGATGATAGTATTGGTAGTTGGAAGAAGTTTATCTATTGATTTTCACACCATTGTTGACCACTGTCCTGTAAAGTTGTCTTGTTATAATTGTGGTGCTATATAACTACTTAATTGTACATTGGGATTTTGCGGTGTTTGTTTTGTACATAATACCATGGCACAAGCTGAAGTTGACCAACATCGCGCAAAACAAATCTCCATCCGGCTGCACAAGGAGAACCGGGCACTTAAGAAAAGGATCAAAGAATTAGAAGAACAGTTGCCAGTTCAGATAAGTAAAACCCAAAGTGAAGGCCGCAAAGAAATGCGCAAAATTGGAGACCGCGAAGAAATGCGCAAAATTGGAAACCGCGAAGAAATGCGCAAAAGTGAGACTTGTACAGAAATGCCCAGCAGTGACCCTCCAATTGAAGAACTAAGCACTGAAGATGAAGCGGAGGCTGGGACCAAACCGACCCAAGATGACAATAAAAGTAACAGCAGTAGCAGCAGCAGCAGCAGTAGTTCTAGTAACGATGGAGAGGATGTTCTCAGTATAACCCTCGACCCTGATGACAGTTTTGAAACCAATGACAACCAGTCTCCCAAAAAAAGGGCCATCCAATTCAATCTGGAGGTATATGTGAAGGACTGTTTGCCAAAGGATCCACCCACTCAGATCAAGGTGACGCCAAAACGATTATGGTGTGAGAATTGCCGTGAGTCTGGAAACCATTCCATGAAAGGGTGCCTACTACCTCGCCTCTACTGCAAATTCTGCCGGCACTATGGACACCTGCCAAAATATTGCACCAAGAAGAAAGTTTAATAATATTCTCCCTATTTTGTGAAGCTGCCATGTTATTTATTTTGTGAAGCTGCCGTATTATTTGTTTTGTGAAGCTGCCTTATTAGTATTGTTGCGAAAGTAGAGTTTAACGTATGTTTTGTTACTACAAAGATGATTTGATTTCAATGAAGTAGATTTTTTTTTTGTTTATGTCTTTTCCTATCTGGGTTCTGGATGTATGTTTGGTACAATGCGCACATGCGCAATAATGGTACAATCAAGATTGAACTTTGGGACAATTTGGTACAATGCACAAATTGGTGCAATGCGCAAATACGTAAATGCGCAAATATGTAAATGCGCAAAAGTAGTACAGTGAAGATGGAACTTCGGGACGAAGTTATATCAGGGTGGTCGAATGTCGCAAACCTAGTTTGAGAAGTCTCATAGCGCTCCTGTATGTCAACATGGGAACTAAATGAACGAATTTTTCCTTTGAATAGCGATCCGTTCGATGGTTCTAAACTGACCGACAACGACTGATTCTAGTGTTCAGCTGAGAGAGCCCTATATAAGGAGCCCAATGGGGGCAGAATGATCATTATGTATTATGTACTGACATTTAAAAGATTAAAGACTGTTTAACTAGTTTCTATCTCCGTTTATAGCTTATTGAGTGTCTGGGAACCAGCAAATATAATTGCGCATAATATTGCGCATCTCATTGCGCAACCTGTATGTACATTTACGTGCAGATACGCAACTTTACATATATTCACGTAACTGCTGGCACATTGCGCACATTTGCGCAACTGTGTTACTTTTCTATTTCCATGCTCTGCGCACCTGCGCAACTTACTTAGAAGTATCAATACTTACCTGTTGATTAATATCTATTTAGTTTGCTTCAGTGAATAAAATTTTTCAACATAAAGTAAATGAGAATTATGTGAATAGTAACTGCTGTACCGCCAATAAATAGTTTGTACCTAAATGAAACGTGCGCTGTAAGACTCTCTGCTGAAGCGTGGTTGTGTGAGTGAAATTCTGCAGCAGTCGACTGCATTCGACTTGCAGGCCATAGATATCATTCTTTGAAATATTAGATTGCTGTTTATCAGTGGGCAGCTTGTAGGTGATGAAGACATTACTTCAGTGTTTTATGGAACTCCCACCAGGTTAAAAGAATAATTCCAAAAAAGCTTTCATGTATACTAGATAGCACTCGAAAAAAGTCCGGAGAAAATCTTCGAAGAATTCAAAAAAGTCAGTGTTGTCGCTCTGCTCGTTATCATATCAATGCAGGTTCGCCTAAGTTTATTTGTTATCGTTGTATTAGTAGGTAGCAGTATAATACACAAATGTTGTTTCCATCATCTGTGTTCTTACTTCTTCAACCCCGTTATAAAAGTCAAAATGGGCAAAATAGATTTCTTCAATTCTTCCGTTCAATCTACCATAATGGAACCTTTTGTCTCCTTTCAACAACGATGATAATTCTTTCACTTTGAAGTTTACGCAGTCGTTATCGAAGGATGAGCATGAGGTGAGAAATGATCCACAAAGATGGAAGTGGAAATTGCTGCAATGGCGACCGTACGAATATAGGGCCTATGAGGTGGACGAACGACATTGCCGGAACCACGGGCAAAACCAAATGGGTCAGAGTAGCACTGGACAAGGAAAAATGGAAAAACATGGAGGAGGCCTATGTTCAAAAATGAACGTAAAAAGCTGGGAAAGAATAAGAAGAAGAAGATACATTCCGCCGATGCGGTTTCGTTTTGATGAGTAATTCGACGGAGTAAATTTACTATCGAAGATCGGCTCCATGGATAAATTGTTTATAACTAGAGGCCGGATTTGCCGGCATTTGTCGCTTTTTCTCCTGAAGGGGCGAACAGTTTTTAATAAAATAGAAGTTGAAATCACAGTGAAAGGGACCAAGGAAAGAAATTTTGTTTTACCAGAAATTGCCGAGACCCCATAACTCGTTTATTTTGGTCAAAAATCACATAATTTTGATGGGAAATTGAATAATAATTATTCTGGTTGAATTTATAAAAGCGCTAAAAACGCGTGCGTCTTACATCTTTTGTTTTTTTTGGATACCGAATATTGCAGGAAATTTTATTTTTGGTGCCAAAAATACATTTATTTTACTGCTAGAAACCTGGGCTCTATTCATCACAAAATACTGGTGGATCTAAATTTTGACAACATACCGACGCTCAACTTCGAGAAAAAGTTCCATATTCATATAGATTCAATAGTAACACGTGCGTTTAATATGGTTGCGTAAAATTTTTCATCGCTCCGTGTTGGATCGCTAATATTTGTTCGCCAAATTCCTGTCTAACTTATACTACGCTCGTACTGAATAATTTGTGGGAAAATTGTTGCACTTCTTATTGATTTTGCTTTGAGGAAAAAACTAATACAAAATTCCACGAACTTTTCACGCTACGAACTCTCATAACAGAATATTAATAATGAGTGAGAATTTAAAGACAATATTACTATTGATGACAATTACAAAATAGAAAGATATACGAGCTCCTTGATAATTTTCCATGACCGGAAACTATAGGTGGCTGTATTGTCGCAAGATTAAATTTCACCTCTCTTTTTCGAATGATAAACTCGTCTCAATTCTGATCTCTTACTCCGTTATACTCGCGACATAGGTACGTATTAAGAATACAGCGTATATAAGTTGAAGGAAAAGCAGATATCCGGACGACAGACGTAATCCATATAGTTCGTAGAATCAATAAAAGATAATGCGAGTATACACGAGAATTAGAAAGACCTAGTATAACGATGCGATTTAACTGCGACAGAATATTTTAATAAAATTAACGCAGAAAACTCTATTGATTAAAGATACTTTAAGTACTATGTTAATGTTTCTGAGCTTTATGAGTAAATTTGAATGGAATGACTCGGGCGTTTTTAGAATCTTTATCCATTGTTTCATTCATTTCACGAAAAACTAAAACGAAAAAAAAAAAAAATAAGAAATCAGTCGAGGAGAAAAATATTGCAATCACCGATAATCCGAATCACTCGTCTTACTTCATTCGTCCTCCATACCTAATGTATCTAATCGTTTTTTATCCTTAGATAAAAAGACTTCAAGATCAATACTAAATGCAACATTTTTATCCCGACTTAAACGTAAGAAATAATTAAATTCTTACCTATACATTTAATTCCGCCGTCTCTATATACTGGTGTTCGCTCGGATCTACAACCGCACCGTCCATTGATACAAACTGTATCGAATGATGTTTGTTCACACTGTTCATTAAAAAAACATTCTTCATCGATATTCTTCCCTGAAACATTAACCAGTAAAATTCTCTGATAAGATTAAGTATTACGTGAAAAAAATTATAGGTACTTTTATTATTGCTCCTTTTTTTCTCTTCTGTAGATAGGGCTATGTTCTTAAATTTCTGTTGAAATACAGCTTACCGAGTATTACTGACCAAAATCGATTTGACTGAAAAATTTCGGGTATGTTTGTATAACCTGAAGTACAAGACGAAAAGATGACCGATATAGTCCGACGAAGATGATTCGAGAAAAAAGTGAAAAAATTTTCTCGATTTTTTCATACAAATTTATTATTTTCTTTTATTCGAGGAAGCACAGAAAAGCAACCCCGTACCCACAAATTTCAGAATGATACTAATGCGATTATTAAGTAAAACTTTATAAGAAAGACACCTGACTTTGACTTTTCAAATTTGAAAGACTTCTCCATTCCACTAACCAAACAGACAACAATATTAGTAAAGAATTGATAAGATGTAGTTTTGAGAAGCGAATTTGGGGCTTATTCAAAAGAAGATGCTTGCTTTTGGTCGACACCTGTCGACTACTTACTATAAAAATAGAAAAAATTAAATGCCATTGCGGAAGTGCAATGGCAGCTAGAAATTACACGAATCCGTTCCTTTAAGTTACGGCTATCCATACTAAACAATAAAGAGGAATACTCCGACGTGGAGTAAAAAATGCAAACCGCAGAAAAAATGAAAATACGACGAGCGCTTTCGGTTAAACAACCATCTTCGAGCCTGAAATGAAAGCAACTGACGAACAAAAGAATATCTCTTCATGTCTAAGTTTGAACTTGACCTCTTTTCCTCGAACCAGGTGTTACTTAATCATATTCATTATTGGCACAGGTACGTTGATGACGCTCTATGTACCTGGACTGGTCACCCAGATCCTCCTTGGTGAGTTTCTGAGGTATCTCAATTCCTGGTACCCTTCCATCAAATTTACGTTGGAAATAGGGGTATTTTCCATTAACTTTTTGGATTTATCGATCTCTATAATAGACGGTATCCATAAGTTTGGAATTTACAGGAAAGATACTACGACCGATGTTTTAGTCCACGGTGGTTCGTTCGGTCCTGTTGCTCACAAGATGGCTGCTTTTCATAGCCTAGTTCACAGACTGACTCGTATTCCTTTGAGTCAGTCTACCTTCAAGAAAGAGTTAATCACAATAAAACACCTGGCCAGAGTGAATGGGGTCAATGTTGATGTTGACGTGATGGTTCGGAGGAAAGTTACGAGGGGCCTCCTGGATTCCACCACCTCCCTCCCCCGAGACACGATCCGTGATCGCCGTTTGCGTTGGATCAGTCTCCCTTTCTTGGGGAAGTTCTCCCAGCAATTGGGTCGGGCCCTTCGCCCGTTTGGCTTCAGACCCGCGTTTTACAACCCTACCACAGTCAAGAGGTTGTTTGTGAGACTGAAGGACCCCATACCTGTTGATGAGAGGAGTGGTGTGTATAAGTTGGAGTGTGAGGATTGTGGAGGCTTTTATATTGGTGAGACCAGCCGCCAAATGAAAGTTCGAGTAGCTGAGCACCTGAAGTCTTGGAAGAAGGGACACTTGGGGGAGTCAGCTTTCGCCGATCACTTAATAAACAGTGGCCACAGCTTCCGTGAGGGATCCGAAAAGCTCCTCCATAAGGAGAATTCCTACCGTAAGCGTATCGCCCTCGAGAATATAGAGATAATTCGTCATCTCAACACTGACGGTATCACTGTTCTTAATTCGTATATTCCGAAAGATGGCCTGATCGAACTTGTTTAAATGACTCACACCGTGATTTCTCGTTTGGACGATCTTAATACCTCGTTCTTCTCTTTTGTTCGTCAGTTGCTTTCATTTCAGGCTCGAAGATGGTTGTTTAACCGAAAGCGCTCGTCGTATTTTCATTTTTTCTGCGGTTTGCATTTTTTTACTCCACGTCGGAGTATTCCTCTTTATTGTTTGGCAGCTAGAAACCTGCTATTACGCCCTAATTTGCCGTTGCTTGCTTTATCTAGCCTAGACAAATTTTTCTATACAAGGTAACATAACAATCAAGATCGAACGCAGATCAGGACAGTTCTAGGCCCTGCACAATTTTCTGAAAATGATGACGTCACAAATGAACGGACGCGCATCTTTTCTGCAAATGACCCCCCAAGTTCCAATAACCAGACATAGATTTTTTGCTATTATCTAGCGTAGGCAAATTGTCCTATATAGCGTAACCTAAGATAACGATTGATGACGTCATCCAATTCTAATCCCTCGACATTTCCGGGGAAGAATGACGGGCTAATATTTATAGGCGCTCCATGTCTTCCCAGCTATTTGGCCCAACGCCCTGTGCCGACCCTCAAACTCTGTGGTGCGTGCTGGGTTCTCAATTTTCAAGACTCAGACATAGCAGCCATGACTTGAAGGTTCATCATACAAACTTGTTCTTACGCCGCATCTTACTAGCAACTAGCTCAGTGGTGACACAAAATCACTTCTTTATATGGCAACTACCTATCACGGTAAATTGAGAAACACCGGTGCTTTGACGCTTTGCAGCTCATGTTTTTGCGACACATAGTTTTATAAGCGAGTTTTAGTGCAACACTACCTACACAAAATGGTTGTGAGAACGGATTGCGTTCTTACATGTATACCTAGCTAGATGGTCGAAATTTTTTCAGGTCCTCAGAGAAGGTCATAGTTTCCGCCAACCACATACTCACAATTTGATGGAAGAACGATGAAGGAAGGACGTTTCAAACTGTTTACACGCATCATGACTTGATATGAACATTAGCGGGCATAGAAATAGTGCAACCATGGCTGTTGAATATTATGAAGTAAACTAGCCGCTTGCGGCGCCAGACAGGCTCGCGCTTCGCGCTTGCTGTTTCATGATCAGGGGTTCGCGCTTTGCACTTGTTGTTTCATGATTGCAGGCTCGCCGCTGATGGATTATCACTTGCCCTGGCTGTAAGAAGCCTACCACCTACACGACAGAGCGGTTTTTCATGTTCCCACTTGCCACCCAGTTCACTGTTCCCACCAGTACACACTAACACATACGCAATCCAAGCTCAATCAACAAACAGCCCACTGCCAAATTATATTTTTCAGAATTTCTTTAAAACTTCACTGAATATCACAACAGCCATATCTAACCACTTTCTCTAATATTAAAATTCTACTGGAACTAGGTAAATAATTCGATTGATGAGTGAATTAAGTTAATTAGCGTAGATATCATTTTATGCAATCAAAGGTCACGTTCTGTATTCATAATTTGAACCACGATTCTACTTATCGTATTTAGGCAATTGATCAAAAACACATCGAACTACTCCCACTATTTGGATAATATTTTTTAAAATTTCGTTCCGAGATTTGTAAGTAGGTTAAATCTCATTGTTTCTCCTTTGATTTAGATCATGCGAGTTCCTCAGGATCAAAACGTAAAAACCTACAAAATAGTTCAAAATTTCATAATTCACAGAAAGCGATCAAAAATCACGTCTGTAATCATCACGATTCTATTGATGCAATCGATCAAGAACATATCAACCTACTTAATAATCCTCTTTTTCCTGTTAATTAGTAATGATTCACTTGCGCACTTTCATCCGATCCACTGACTTCATTCGCAAAAGAAAACACAAATGCAGGGCGTTTATTTTGTTCCAAATTTCATAATTCACGAAAAGCCGAAGCTAGATGCGATCACGAATCAATAATACCTAGGTACTAAAATATTTACGTCTTTCAATATTATCCAACAATTTTTAATTTTGTTTCGTTATTTTGGGCAAAATAAATCTGCAAAATAAATCTCCGCAGTGATTAATTTTTAATTAGAACATCTGTGATTGGAACAGTGTATTTCAAACGTTTAACCTAAAATAAGGGAGTGATGATAATGAGGCGCTAGACAGCTGATGATGATGATAAAAATTTTCTAGACCAATAAGAAAAAAGTATCAACTACGGCGATGGCCGACTGATAGCACCCTTGATGTTCCTACCTTACATTTTACTGATAAGTGATCACACGGACCGACCGACGCGCGACAGATGTATACGCAATGTTAACAAAGTGTGCTTTATTATACTAGGATTACCTCCTTTTCTGTTGAGGTAGGACTGGAGACAGACAAAAAATGTTCTGGCAGAACCAAATAAACTAGGTAATGTCATGATTCATGTCTGCTAAGTTACATCAAAAAAATGAATCGAGAATACATTGTAGGTACCTATACAGACTGTGTATACTACTGTATATTAGGCCTCCGCTTGTTCGCCCAATCCTTGTCCCAGTATAAATCTAGTATACTTACCACATGTCAGGCAAACTTAACTCTCAGCTCAACACCACCATTTAATGTACCAGAATTACCATTTAAAGTAGTTCTGGTAGATAAGATAGTAGCGCTGGTAGTGTAAATGGTAATATGGTGGTCGATTAGATAGTATTGTTGTTAGACTTCACGGTTGTGCTGATCGACTGAAAAGTAGTGCACCTAGATTTGATGGTAGTGCTTATAGATTGAATTGTAGTACTGATAGACTAGGTTGGTAATGAATAGAGCTAACTTTTTTTGGCATTCTAGAGGGAGGAGATGTTATCCGCTATGGTACGAGTCATTTTGAGTAGAATTGAAGATAGATACCTAGACACATAAGGTTTGCTTTAAACCACCTCTTCATTAAAACGAAACGTTATCGATTATTATGAAAGAGTTTATTAAAAGCACAAAATTTGTTTTTGGCACTGAAATTGAAAAATTTGTCACTTTTGGCTAAATAAAAAAATTAATTAATAAATAAAAAAACGGAAATTTTAATGAAAGAAAATGATTATTGAATTTAAAAATAGGTCTTCATACGCTTTTTTGAGGTAAAATCTATCAGTTTTATCGCAAAATTATTATGGTATTTTATTCAATTTTGGCATTTATTTTATTTTTGGAAATTTTTGGAAAAACAAAATTTTTGGGGGGCGTCCTTGATGTCTGAAACATACTCATCGTCTTTGATCAGACCCCATTCGCCCCAATTAGAACAAAATTGACAATTTCCGAGAAATGTTAGCTCTATTAATGAAAATGTTAAGATAGATTAGTTGGTGGTGTTTGCAGTATACATGGTAGTGTTGATGATAGTTCTGGTAGACTAGTAGCTTAATATAAATCTAGTATATTGTATGAGGCTAACTAGCTCCCCAGGCTCGTCCATTTGTAGCCTAGTATAAGTCTAGCGTGCAGAATGGAATTAGGGTAACTTGAGATTATACTACGCACGTGTCCGCAAATTTAGAAAATAGCGTTCGAGCTGACAACAAAATTTATCCAAGTCCCAGAGTTATTTGCGCGCACGCATGCTCACGCAAACCTCGGAATTAGAGGTGGAGTTAAGAGAAGAGGTATAGAACATGTTCTCTTCAAATTTATGATGATGTTATGTAGCATGAAAAAAAATTGTTAAATTTGTCTTCAAAAAATTCTCCCTCCTATATCAAGCAATCAACAAAAACAAAAAGGTCCTTAAGTTCCAAACAAGCAATTAGGAGTAAGAACGCAAGTGAAGCTCACAATGGGGGGGTGTGGTTTAATTGCCTGCTGTGATAGATGTCCTACCCCTATTCAAGTTGATGGAAACATACGCGCTGAAGAGGAGAACTTTGGGAAATTTCTGCGACTCTGGAGACTCAGGCTAACCACAGTTGTACGTTAAATCATCACTGGTCGTGAATTTTGTCCTTGTAAGTCCAGTCAAATTAGACATTAAAAAAGACCAACGTGACACTATCCTCCAGCATAATTGTTTTTG
This sequence comes from Aspidiotus rigidus, assembly GCA_035079385.1. Lineage (NCBI taxonomy): Eukaryota > Metazoa > Arthropoda > Insecta > Hemiptera > Diaspididae > Aspidiotus > Aspidiotus rigidus. The sequence goes on along the minus strand of JAVHKY010000003.1, from coordinate 12,672,859 downwards.
CGCATATTTGTTGGAAATGATCTCCACAAAAACTCCAGAGAGTTTCCTTCCTGAAAGTGTGGTGCTTTTTCCCCAAGGGGGCCGAACGTCCGATAGAAATCTGTTTTTTCGATTTTTCTCGCAAATCACGCATTCTATAATGAAAATACCTGAGTACATAAATAATCCTCACCGAATTTAAGATAAAAATGTATTCTTGTAATTTTTTGATTAACGCAATGAAAATCGTGTAAGCACGCCCAGCACTCTCTACTATCACGTGTTACCGCGCATATTACGTCCTTGCATGCGGTCCTCCGCGAAACAGTATATGAACACACGGGAAATACAACGTCGCGCGTTGACACTCCAGTACGGGGTGTAACGCGAAACGGCACATAAAGGTAAACACTCCGCTTTCGTAGATTTCTGCGTGCATTATTTCCGTCATATTGCACTAATTAAATTGAAAAAACCGTGTTTTTCGGCGTTTTCACACCTTTTCATTAAAATGGCTGTTTTGCGGGAGTCATTTCGAGGGCGTGCTTACTCGATTTTCATTGGGTTAATCAAAAAATTACAAGAATACATTTTTATCTTAAATTCGGTGAGGATTATTTTTGTACTCAGGTATTTTCATTATAGAATGCGTGATTCGCGAGAAAAATCGAAAAAACCTATTTCCATGGGACGTTTGGCCCCCTTGGGGAAAAAGCAAAACACTTTCAGGTAGGGAAGTCTCTGGAGTTCTTGTGGAGATCATTTCCAACAAATATGCGCAAAAAAATCCATACTGGAGGATAGTGCCAGGTTCATGTCTAATTTGACTGGACTATTGATCAAAAATAGGTCATAGTTCACAAAAGTTTGAAAACCCCGATCTAAAGTGAGATAAGAATTTGGGGAAAGTCTGAATACTATCCGCACAGCTGCGAGAACTTTACTGAAGTAATAATTGGCTCTCGTAATGATGACGAAAACTCGAAAATACGTGATACTACCGATAGTTTTCTGTTTTTAAATCACCCGACTGTGGACTATTATTTTTAGAAAATGAACCGTTGCGCACCAATAAACTGTTTCTCGGCGATCTTATCGCCAATTTACCAATGGTGGTCATTTATTCCTTCTCGGCACCCACCCTTATTAACCTGAAACCGAATAATTTGTATTGTCCTGAAACTCTTATCAGAGTCAACCATCTTGTCATGCCACGTTATTGCTACGCGGTAGATTTTCATTCGGAAGTATATACTAACGCGACGAAATTTTTCCAACCTATGCTGATAATTTGTACGTGTATGTGCGCCGCCTCGAAAATAAATTATAATTAAATTCACAAGTTTTGTATCTTACCCATGCGGTAAACGTAAATTTACACGTATGTGACGATAAAGTCCTTATAATTGTAGAACTAGAGTGTGCGCAATTTCTCGCATTGCATTGTCAGGAAATCGCAGAAGTTTAACTTTATAAATGACTACGAACGAATCATCTTCTTAATGTAGTCTACCATTTATTTATCGCGGTGCGGCATTCGAATGATAATATCTTCGGAGGCTGTATCTTTATCGAGAAACATTAAGTACAGAAACTGAAATCGGTGAAATTGAGTGGAATAGGCACTTATTGCGCGCGGAAGAATGTCATATTTCATTCGAATAAATAGCCAAATAACGCAGACAGATAAAATATGAACGGAGAAACCGAAGCGATGGTCGACCGTACTGAGAAAACAATTTCAAATCAAAACCATCCGGTTTATGTTGAGCCGCGGATGTGTCGGAAAATCATCAACATTAATGCAAAATACATCGAAGGCGTCTCTCGCACTCTCCGGTTAGCTATAATTTGTTTGTATTAGTGTAACGAATGACTGTTTACATGCTACCAGTAGATAAGACATATTCTTTCTGGCGCAGTCAGGCGCAGAGACTAATTTCTGTCAATTTCTGTCATTTTTCATTCAATTTTAAAAATCCTGAGAAGAAGCGCAAAGGGCTAACTTTCAACATTTTGAGGATATTTTTTCGCATTTTTCATATAATCTTAAAAATCCTAAACAGAAGCGTAAGGACCTGTTTCTCTCATTTTGAGGAAAGTTTTTCTCATTTTTCATTGAATTTTAAAAATCTTAAAAAAAAAAGCACAAGGATCTGTTTCTCCAGCGCAGAGCACAATTTCTCCATTTTTCAACCTCTTTTAAAATCTTTAAAATCTCTCAATTTGTGAATATTTAGCTGTTTTTGAAACAAATATGAGAGATATTTCTTCTGACGAACTCACCAATTTTTCTAGCGCAGAGCACAATTTTTCCATTTTTTCAACCTCTCAAAATATCCCTCTATTTTTCAACCGAATATTTAGCTGTTTTTATAGCAAATATGAATCATTTCACCCTATTTTTTCTTACAAGCTAGTTCAAAAATTTCAGAGTTTTTGTATCAATTTTGCTAACGCAGAGCATAATTACACCAAAAATCGTAGAAATCTTCTATTCTTCTTCACAGGTTCAAAAAATTTAATGTTATCAAACTAATCATGCTGAAGTCGTATAAAGAGATCTCTCTCGTTAGAACTACTTTCTAGTACTCCTAAAATATAAAAATTCATTCAATTTTCTCAAATGGTGTCGAACCCTTATTGATCATCAGATCAAATTGAATGGAATTCTAAAATAGAAATTATGACAATGAAAGCATACTAAAGCATAGTGATTAAGAAAAAATTGAAAAAAGTGTAGGATATTCTCATGAATAATAATACCTTATCTCTTCATATGGTAGCCTACATTGATGATGTGAAAAAAGGTATCTTAAAATGTCTGGTTTCTTCTTTACATTTATAACAAATAAGTATGATTCATCAAAGTTTTCATCATGTTTGTTAGTTAATCTCATTACTTATCCATTTAAAAAATTTGAAATTATATTAAACTACCGGTAGTAAAAAACCCACTTTGAAAAATATCAATTCAACCAGCTATCATCATCATTAAATTAATTTTAAATATTTTAATAAACTGACAACATGTCTAACTCTGTTCTTCCAATGAATACCGGTAGGCCTATTCGTTTTGTGATTGTAGTCTCAGATGAAAACAATGTTTTTATTTTTGTTACTCTTTCTAAAACTGTAAGTTGTTGTTCTTTTAAAAAATTAATTCATGATGCTAATGATAATTTCATTGCATACGCGAGTAAAAATAGTAGGTATTGAGGAATCTTTATTAAATTCTTATAATTATGGAAAAACAGTAATCTTAGATAGTAGAATTGAAATTCCTTATAAAGATTTATCTACATACTTGCCATAATAATATAGACATAAAATGATTTGTTCTCTTGTAGATACTCATGTTACTTTTAATTCAGAAAAGACTGATGCTTCAATGAAAGTAGCTTATTATGGGATAGTTATTTTTCATATTTGTTTTGGATTCGTTCCAATCAATATCAAAATGCAATAAGAAAAAGAAAGTTTAACATCCATAAGATTTATAATTGAAATGAAATGAAATGAAATGAAATGAAAGCTTAATAAAAAAATTTTCTATATAAATGGAAGTCTATAAAGATTCTATTGTTGATGAAGATGAATTTGATTTTGAGAATATTATACCATTATTTTAAAGATCCTGTTGCTAGAACAAAATCAAATTATGAAACTTTAATGGATTCACTTTCTGATCAAATTCAACATTTACCTCAAGATAGAAGGAAAAAGTATAGTAAACTAATGATAAATATTATTGCTCATTTGAGTGTTTTATCTAGAATGGTTGAAAAAGAAATAGAAAATTGTAATGATTTTTGATTCTAATGTTGAAATAAATTATGTAAATAATTAAATATTATTTATTCATTCATTTAAATTATATTCAGAAATATATTTAGAATAATCATAAAATATTTCTTCTAGAGTAATATAATATTCTTTAATTTCTTGAGTAACTTTAGTATTTAATTTCATTATTAAAGATTTAAAATTTCTAACCGTTAAAAGAATCCAAGTCTTTTGGCTAAGATTATTAGAAGATAATCTTTTAATTTCATTTTGAATATATTCATATTTTTATCTTTATATTTAATCTCAGTATATTCTATTTTATTATTTTGAAGAATTTTAACTAAATTTCTTTATTATTTTCAGGGTGTATGATCATACATCCTGAAATTCCATAATGAATAAACATTAAAATATCATTTTTTTTTTTTTTTATTTATTTTAACGAGCATTTCAGCTACCTATATTGGGCTATTTACTCGACGGATTACAAGTTATTTTGTATAATATGGCGGGAGTTATACATTTTATAAATAATTAAATACGGTAGATAATAGAATGATAAAATGAATATTTTTGACAGACTTATATATTATTAACATATGTTGTGTTAATTTGTAAGAATTTGTTGAGGTAGAACAGTTAGATGAGAGAGTAGAATTCAGTGAGACGTAAGTATTGTAGTGACAGTGTAACAGTATCGCAATCATTTTTGAGAGCTTGTAAGATGGAGGAAGAGACCTGTAGTGATGAGCGAAGTGATTGGTAGATGAGAGCATGAAAACATATGGTCAGTTGTGAGATATTCTTCTTTACAGTATGGGCAAGATGGAGGAGATAATATGTAAGGATTGGTTAAGTGAGAGTGTGTTATGCGAGTGTGACCTATTCTTAATCTAGTGAGGATGACTTCTTCTCTTCGTGAATTTCTATTGGAGCTTGCCCAAGGTATGGGGTCCTTTTTTATGCGGAGAAGTTTATTGAGAGGTTGAGTTTTCCAAGATGAATGCCATTGTTGGGTAATGAGAGAGCGGAAGTGATTTTTGATCATTGTTATCAAAATATTTCTTTTTTTAAAAAGAGGAAACCAAATATCTTTGAACCATTTTCCCAGTTTAATTTGGTAATTATATTTTTCATTAATAAAATCAAAGATATTTCATTGTTTAGTATATAATTTTAAATATTTAATTAGTTTTTTTCTTTATCGTTTTCATTAAATCAATATTGATACAAATTTTATATGTAATTGAACAATTAGATGATGTTTTATTCTGTTTTATGAACAACTAAATCTAATCTAAATAACTCAATATATGATAATTTAGGAGCTACTTTCAAACCTAATTTTATCAATTCTTCTCTATAATTCATCAAGTTTTTCAACTTAAACTATCTATGTTTTTTGGTAGCAAATCAAGTTTTTAATTATCCTTTTTCTACGATTATTTATATCTAATTTTAGTTTGGAAATTTTGTTCAAAATATCTTTTTGTTTAATATTATTTTTCATGCTTATTTATTTTTTCAATGCGTTTTAATAATTTTACATAATTTATAGAACAAGTCTACTCTGCTGAGATTCAAGTCTATTTACTAACAGTTTTTTTATAAAGATGTCTTGAATTTTCTTATATGTACATAATTATAGATCAAGTTGAATGAATTCAAAGTAATTAAAATTAGATATAAGTGATTCATCTTCATCATCATCAACTCATTCATAATAATCAAGAGTCCCCCTTTCATCATATATTCTATTGACAACTTGAATATTTTTCATTTTTATAAATTTATATTTTATATTTAATTTTCAATTTTATTGAGATTTTTCAAATGTTGGATAAATTTATCTCTTGGTATTTTATTATAATAACCCCAAGGTAATGTAGGTATCAGTTTGCCCATCAACTAAACATCTTTTATCATCAAATGTACTTAATCCTCTTTTATTCTGTTCAATTGTATAAATATTATGTTTTGTACTCCTTATCATCTTCTGTTTAATAGTCTTAGCTATTTTCTTTTCCAAACATATCTTATAATCATCATGAGTTATTTGATTTTTAACTATACTTTTCTTTACTCCTTTAGCTTTCTTCATTGCATCATTATTTGAAGCAAAGACTTTATTAGAATATAATTTAGAAGCTAGTCCTATCGTTTTGTTGATTACGCGTACGCGTATTGAGCAATTTTGCTGCTCATAGCAATTCCGTGAATTGAGCGTAGGTAACATATGTACATGTTTTAATGTTTTTCCATAAAGTGCAGAAATTTACTCAAATTATATCTATCACCTTGAATACGAAAAAACGATGGAATCGAGTTTTAAAATTCATGTAAAATTTGCCCAATTTTTTCAAAAAGGTCCATTAAACGGCGGCAAAGCCAAATTGTCATACTTTTGTTCTCCAAACGGATGGGGTCTTATAAATGGTCAGATCTTCAAGTTTAGGTAGCTTAGGTATTCGAAATTGTGGCCATTTATTAAAAATTCATAGCAAGTCCGATAACGTCATCGAAGTAGAACTTCTAGCGACATCGCCTTGAGAAATATGTTTGGCACTACTATCGAGATTTCCGGTCAAATTATCGAGTTCATCCCGTCGATAAGGTATGGGATTTGAAATTCATTCGCCAACATCGTTCCTTCTACGGTATTAGGAATGGATGAAGAACTTTTCAAGTATCCACGAGACCATAACAAAAATGAATAATGCAAACAAATATAGGTGTTAGACGAGAATTACATATATCGTAATAGTATTGAAATAACTGGTGTTCAAATGAACACACACAATGACTGAAGTTGAGGAATATTAGTTTTTGATTTATGTCACACTACTCTAGAGAGGGATAAAGTAATGGATATTGTTAGGAAGTACGACTTTCATTCAATTTCCAATATCGATTCAACGAGTACAAAAATTATAATATTGTCAAACTAGAAACAATATTAACGTAATTCATTTCGAAGAATCATTGCGGCAAACATAGTAAAAGTACACAGGCACCACACTTCTGCGCTACAATCTCATATTAATGTACCAGTATTAAAACCTCTGAGAAATCAACTCGCATATGAAAGAGCAATTTGAGTACAAATTTCCTTCCCAGGGCAGAGAAAAAACTTATATTATGTTCTGTTGCTAGTAGATTGAGGTGTCAAAGTCACGAAACAAGGAAACAATTTTAACATTTCCTCTTTTCGATAGTCGAGTGGAAATATTAAAAACGAAACGCTTCGCACATTATCTCGTAGTGCGAACGATACAATACGGTAATTCTCAATTAAAAAGGAAGTTAGGAATAAAAAAATTTATAATTTCTCACAAAGAAAGACCTATAATGGAGAAAAAAATATGAACTAAGATGACATTGGAGAACCTGCGATGTCTGCTTTTCTTGTTGAACAACTTGCCCTTCTGCTCTTGAGTAGACTCATTTTCCTATGCATCTCGTCATCGATTTTTCTTATTGTTTGTTTTACCAGGAATTTAAGCTCAAGTCCTCTGACAACGTCTCATCCTGGCAATTCATTTACGACCTAGATCCAACTAATTCTTCTGAATGCTTCTGCTACAAGTATTCAAGCTAAAGATATTCTTAGGTCTCTAAATTAGGTCAAGAAAAGTTTTCCAAGGATATATACCCCCCTGTTTAGCTGCAGTTGTATTGACCTCTACAAACGAGACGACCGGGCGCATCGGCACATCATCTGGTAGTGAGGTTATCATTAAGAGCCCTTTAAAAAGAAAGCCATTTTGGAAACTAATTTCGTTCCTCTCCTTTTTTTTACAGATTGCCTAAAGTGCACAAAGAAAATGTTCCGATGCGGCCGGTCGTCTCGTTTGTCTCTTCCCCGACCTACTCCCTCGCTAAATTCCTAGATAGCTGGTTTAAAGCCCGAGTCTCCCTACTCAGTTACGAACTTGGGTGCTCTGGCTGACAAATTGAAGGACATATACCTTCCCCCGGGATCAATTTTATACTCGTTTGATGTTGTTGGGCTATTTCCCAACATCCCCAAGGCTACCACTGTTCAATAGATAAAGAACTTGTTTGTGAAATCTGGTGCACCTCATGAGGCCTTTGATGAATTTTTCTAACTCTTAAAGGTCTGCTAGTCGCCTAGCTTCTACAAATTTGATGGTAAGTTCTTCAAGTTCCCCAAGGAGGTGAGGATTCCTACTGGTTCCCCCTAGTGTTCTCTCATCTAAGAAGTCTTCATGTTCAAATACGAGCTTGAGGGTACCTATTCTAGTAAAAAATCTCCTCGAACGTTAAATACCTAGCGCGTGTTCATCCCTTTATCTATCAATCCAAATATCATGATTACCTACGTAAAACGAAGTCCCCCTCCTATCATATATAGCTCGAGAGTCAAACTTTTGCTAAGTCCCGAGAGTCGAAATTTTTCCAAGTTTTTTGCTGGACGGTGCACGGCGGACGGCGCACGGCAAATTTCTCAAAAAGCCCCCCATAAAACAGGTTCCCTGTTAAAAACTTCGTAAAATCTAATCGACTAACAGTTCACACCAAGAAGAATCTGTTTTCAGAGCCAAAGTCAGCGAGTTTTGGCATTAACCACCGAGAGATTTAAGCGTTCTTGCCAATAACCTGCTGGTTCTTGGAAATGAGCATCAAGAGATTCTAGGGTCCTTACCAATGACCTCTTGGGCGTTGCCAACAACCTTTGGGGTATTGGCAATGACCTTTTGGTTCTTGCCAATCAATCACCACCGAGAGCTTCAAGGTTCTTTTTCAATGACTTATTGGTCTTTGCCAACAACATTTGGGATTGCGATTGTCAACTGCCTATTGGTTCTTACCAATAACCTTCTGGGCTTTGCCAACAACCTTTAGGGGTACTGACAATGACCTCCAATGTATTGGAAATGACCAAAAAGTTGCCGCCAACGACCAAAAGGGTTCATGGCAAAGGCCGAAAAGTCATCACCAACGTCCGGGCGGTTGCTTGTAACACCCATGTAGGCACAGTGGTGACCTACCTAAGCCACCTGATGGCAAACATAGGAGGGCTGACAGAAGCTAGAAGAAGGATAATGATGATCACTGCATTGTCGATGTGCCCTAGTATGATCGTCCGAGTCTGTGAAGATAGCGTACACAAGGAAAGAGATAGAATTAAAGATCTAACAAAGAGTTGCGGGCAGGTATGTTACTGACTACCAGACTGTCTTGACGTACATATTACAGTATAATGAGTCAGAAAATAAGGAACATCACTCACGTTCTCCGCATCTATCCCAATGGTTGGTGGCTGACATTCTCGGGTGACATTGACAACTGTTCCTTTCACAAACTGCGTGCTTGAAACCACATTCTTCGTCTGAAGAACAAGCATCGCTAATTCGTCTACCTAAAAATAAATGACAAAAAAGAAAACTTCATTGTAGATGAGGACACGGGGCGCTATATTAAACGTACAATTTTCTATTGAAGTGTAGCGCTGCCGTGCACTGAATTGGAAGTATCGCTGAAATAAAATGATGTTGTGTAGACTCACCGTCACATTTTGCAGTATCATTGGAAGTTAGATTAGCCTTTCCATCACCTCGACATACGCATCGGTGATTCTTGCACATAGAATTGTGTACTGAAGTCTCGCATTGTTCGTCAAATTCGCAAGTTTCATTCAACTTCAAACCTTGAAGATGTAAAAAGAAATTACGCCCTGCTACAAATATGAACGAGATAGGTTGTTATAGCTCGCTTTGTCTCGACTGCAAACATGACGATAATTTTGCCAAGTCATGGATAGTGCACTACCAGTCACTGCTTTTGTACCGTACGTGTGTTGAAATTTGAAATGATAAATTCAGCTCATGTAAGATGCTGCGCATTTTTTTCATGCCAAAATATTCCACATAGGTACTTTCAGGATATTTATTCGTATTTTCTTCCATAACCTCGTTGTAAATTGAATCGTGCGATGGACGGTACAGGCATTTTTAGTTCACCAGTACACTGAGAGAATGTCAGTTTTATTGTATTAAGAGATGGAAGTCTGTAGGAGTTTGGAGACTGATGAATATGCTTTATTTATAAGCTATATTGTGAACAAGAATAGTTCGAACATTTAAAACGGATCTCATCAAAGATTAAGAAAAATTCGAATTGTACGCTTTTATTTTTGCTTACGTTATTGGTTCTTGGAAAAAAAAAACAGCTCCATCTTATCAATATTTGGAATCTTAATTTCCGAGTTCATCAAAGTTTAAAATGAAAAATGATAGATAGTTTAACCTGCGGTATTCAAAAAATTCAGGTTTAATGACCTACGTGAGGGCTTACTTTAATTCTGAGTCTAGTTCTGTAAAGTTCTTGATGAGTCTCCGTCACGTGAGAATGGAGGGGAATTTAAAAAATATATGCATTCTAGCTTCATACTTGTTTTCAAGCTACACAGCTTTCTTTATGCTCTATTATCAAAATCCTGAAATGATGTGACGACTACACGACATTACGCCCCTTTCTGAGTTGGTCATCTATCCGAAACATCAATCCCGTACAACAGGTTCTCTGCTCTCCTCAATCAACTCCATCAACAAACCCTAACTTCCCCAAATATCCTCTCCTGATCAATATAGCTGGATGGTTGTAAGTCTTCTTCCTCTTATTCATAAGTCACAGAAGTCAAACTTCTTCGAAGTCCCCTTTCCTCTTATACACTTAGCCAGATAGTCAGAATTGTTCCATCTCTTTCCTCATTTGTCCAACAGAACTCACGTGATTTTTTTTCACGTAGGCTCCCAGTGACACAGTTTCTATCTGTATGTCTCAAGGAAGAGCGAAAAAATGTACTCTAAATTATTTTGTAAGTAAAAAAAAAATGAATGTTGGGATCGTATGTCATACAGCCCGAAGATTGACCATTGATTTTCCGCGGTCCACTGCAGTAACTGTGATAGCTTACCCCACTATCGATACAAGAATCATATTGTTATTGTTGTTGTTGTTTTTTTTTTTTAGGGAAAGGTTGCTCCTTGGCACGAACTCTGGGACTAGAGTTTTTTTTTTTTTTTTCTTGAATTGAGTCTGAAGTTTCAAAACTAAATTGAGTAAAAATATTATGGGGGGAAAAAACGATACAAGTCTACATCCTCTAAAATTTCTATGAACTTTACATTCTTACCTGAGGCACCCTGGAGTCCATATAGGTGAGCGGATGGGCTCAATTTTTTGGATTTCGAGTTTTCTTAAGGGGGACAACATTTCAAGATTCATTCGAACATTTTTCGATCAAGGCCCCCAACTAGAACCTTTCAACAATATTCATCTAATTCCAAAATTATAGAAGGAATCTCAACTCCGAAGTACCGTCCCCCCACGTATTGAGTTCAAATTTTAATATATCATGTGAATAGAGGTGACCCATCACATATAAAAAATTTGGTTTCCTGAACGTTGATTTTATCACATTTTAAAATTTTAGCATCAATCCCAGAAGTCGAAAATTGGATGCCAAGAATCAATTTTGTTTTGTTCAAAGTACCTTCCGCCACTTACCAATACTCAACATGAAGTTTTTGAGACTATTTTTTTACAATTTTGTTGAAGAAAACCTCTGAGGTGAGCGAAGGGTCTGAAAATTGGAATTGACATATTTTAGGCCCACTTTTACCCATCACCAACATTCCGGTGTTTAGATGAGACTAAAATTGTTAGCAGAAAGCGTCTCTAATTAACACACTATTGGGAGAAAAAGAACAAAAAACTAATTGCTGGTACCCAGACTAGGCAATAATCGCTGAGAGGGGTACAGGGATGGAATGAAGGTTTTTCCGCATAGAGATACTACTGACGTTTTGAAATCACGCTCTCTGGGTTTTGTCGGAGTTGTACTGTGTATGATTATAGGTCGTCGTTGTTGTAATGTGTCTTGGAAAAGAGGTGCAATTAGCTCATGAGATTAGTAGAGTCGAGTGACCGAGTGAAATCAAGCACCTGATGATCTCTTACTACTTCAAATTTATGAAGAATACAGGCCCACTGATATCGTACCAACTCAAGAATCAGATTCCAATGTCCTTTGAGTTGGATGAAATCTTCTTTGGTGTTAAGAGATTTGAGATATGGTAAATTTTTTCATAACGACAAATTCTATCTTGGAAGCAAATCACGAACCGACAAAATTATAAGCTTTTTGATGGCTAGGATGTATGACATCGAAATGTTGACCAACAATCAATTGACATTTTTTCTTATACAGAAATTATCAGTCTTCCCACCCTTTTAGATATAACAAATTGAAAATTCCGAAGACCTTCCTGCCTTTCCATCTTCGCTTCGTGTGCGAGGCTTCTAAGATAGTCAATTGAAAAAAAAAAAGAGCCCGAGGAACGTCTCAAATACTAACTGAGTCCACATCTATCTTTCCTATTTGTAGCCGGCAAATCAGGGCGGCACCGACACTTTTCCTCGTTGCAAATGGCACCGTAAAAATCGCAGTCTTTGTCGCGGTAACAAGGATCACCGTATTTTAATCCAGTAGACCTTTCTTCTCTCCTTGATTTACCAGTTTCTGAAAAGATATAGCTACTGTATACAAAGAAAAATAATAAATTATGACCACATACGTCGCTGTTTTTTAATCTAAATATTAAATCTACGATATAGAGTACACAATATACTCTGTACAAATAAACCTACCATATTTCGTTCAGGAATGTCATTCGGAAGAAAGAAAAAAAAAAAAAAAAAACTACTCTTATCTTTCATGAGAGATATAAACCTTTCAAATGCCGTGTAAGAGCGGATGTTTGCCTTTAGCTTGATACGGTCGCGGTAGTTTTTTTTTCCTTCTTTCTTTACCTATTACATTTACTCTCGTTATCACGCTTTCTTTCTCCGGTTTTTGAGGTGTACGTACTGTTTTTATTTCTTTTTCCCGTAGGAACCTTACATCGCGTTCTCCGTTCGTTAATGTAAACTTTTATGTCAGAGGTACAAATGACAAACGCGTACTGTAGGTTACAAATTGCGATTACTTTTTGCCTGCGTACATCTTGGACAGGCAGACAGAAAAACAGCGAGTCTTCACTTTTCCGCCGGAGTTCTCATTCTATATATAACGTATGTTCGGTGTTCGATAAGTGCATCCGTATATTATTCAAAACAAAAAAGCTTCCGAGTCGTTCAGAAATTAGAGTCAACAAAAATCAGACACTTGATAACAACAAAATTTGTTGTCGTCAACAATACAGTAATTATTCTTCAGTCGGTCAAGGGAACATTTCTTAATTGAACGCTGCCAATGTAATCCGCGTCAATATAAATTTTAAAAGGCTAACCTTTGCTGCTTGTAGAACCGCGAATCTACTTTTATTAATTGAGCACCTACTTCACATAATCAAAATGTCTTCGACCATCCCTTCATCTTATGTTGTCTTAGAGCTATTAGAGGAACTACATACTTTTTCGTACATACCTGCTTCATGGTTGGAGAATTTGAAAGCTGTAAATGCTGAAGAATTTTCGATATTGAGAAGAAAAAAGGCCGATTGTAAGATGATGAAAGTTCTCGCCAATTCTGGTTTGTATTCCAAACACGACACCATACCAAAAATGATGAATGATTTACGTTACTATTTTCCACATCTGTAACAATACGAGAGAAATTACGAGCTATGAAAAACGAGCCCAAGTCCCCTTTGCAAGGGCAGAAGCTGCGCGTAGAAAAAATCACTATTACGATGTATCCCCTCTACTTATATGAATATTGATGTCCTCGTATTCTCCTCTCTCTCTCAGGGCGTACTCGAACTGAAAGTAGCTCGCTTGCGATGGCAATGAGAGCAATCTCAGAAGATGAGTCGGGAAAGGATTCACACTGCTTCAGATTAAAGACTGTGGGCTCACAATGAGCTTTGAGTCACGACTCCTTGATGAGAGAAATAGACTCATTTTCGTCTACTCACTCATGGCATCGCGGTCAGTTCAGAGAAAGGAAAGCGACCAACAAGAAAGAGATTCTGACAATCTGAAATTAAACAAAAAAAAAACTTGTAGAGGAGAACACTGTTGGAGAAGATACACAATGACGAAGACTCTTCACAAATCTCCACAAAACGACGCGACAAGCCTCACAGAACGGAATTTAGAATACTGGAACATTATAGGACACCCTGGCGCCTTAAGAGATCAGAAATGGGGCACACAAAATGGAGGGAGGCACAAAGTAGACGAGTGAACGAGAAATATTGAATAAATACCAATTGAAAGTATGTATCTATTGAGTCACAAGACTAAGATAATTGATCCTTGATTATGATACAAAAAAGAGTTTCAAATGTGTAAACCATCATGTACATCCATTCAGCCTAGTTGTATTTATGCAGGATTCCAAATAGGGACAACGCCTATACAATGGCAAAAGAATACAAATGGTTCAATGACGACAAAATCAGGCGCATTCTGGTTTTGAGAAACCTCCTTAGACTTGAGCTCTTATACTCTGAATATGAATGACCCTTTACACTTCCAGTGCTATCTATAGGGACTTGAGAAATCTCAAAACCGCTACCTCTCACATATGAAATCCCAGTGGTCGAGCAGGAACGGGACCAATGGAGAGAATGGTTTTGATGTTCAAAATATAGGAACAAAAGAGAACACGCCAAGAGCAGCAATAACGCAAACACGTCATGTATGGCACTATTTAAAACACGCCAGGTGGGGTACTAAAGAGAATCCGCGAAGTAAGGTATTAACAAGCTAGGTAGCGGGCTACCTAGTAATAGGGTTGGCTTGAATGTGATTATCATTCCGACTCTACATGACGATGGTGCGCTGGCGTCATTGTATACTGCCAATTCCCCGCAATGTTTCGCACGTTCCAATTTTTTATCAGAGTTAGGACAAAATCCGCCTCATATCCTAACTTTGATAAAGAAATGTTGAGTGGTGTAGAGTCCCAATTATCATTAAAATAAAATGTATTTGTATCGAATAAGGCGCTAGATATTGAAAACTGATACTTGTAGATAGTAGAATTGTTCTTAGAAATAAATCTCTCTCGCGTCCAATTTGTTAGGAGCTGAGCAATCTCTGATGAAATATAATCTATTCATCAATACTCTCGTAATCACATTTTATTGAATAGACTAACCTAACCTCCACTTGAGTACAATCTCATTTTATAAAAATGGTAAAAGAGACAAATGCCCAACAATTAATTGATAAAAGAAGCTTTGTGAATTACATTCAGCTTTTGTCTATCTACCTGTATATCTGTCATATATTAGCGTATAGGTACCTACATTGTATCATACCAAGTCATAGAAGTGTTTCCAGCAAGCTCCTCCGTATAACCATATTCACATTCCGTCAAAACCAAAAAATTTGATTCCAATACATCTTTGTAAACATTGCGAAATGATATTGATTTTGATGGTATTTGGCTTCTAACTCAGGCGTAAGTCCGTAAGATAACCGGTACTAGAAACTAAATACACGTACCTTACACTGCAAGTTGGGATAATACAATTTCGATAATTATTCATCCATACTGTTCATAGGTACCTCCTACTTTCCACTTAGCTTTTCACGTTCCATGGAATAGAACTACAAACTCATATTGGAGACAATAGAATCATTGCAATTAGATACCAATTTTATGATCA
The DNA here is from genome assembly GCA_035079385.1 of Aspidiotus rigidus. NCBI lineage: Eukaryota > Metazoa > Arthropoda > Insecta > Hemiptera > Diaspididae > Aspidiotus > Aspidiotus rigidus. The sequence continues at coordinate 12,657,443 of JAVHKY010000003.1, read as the reverse complement.
GGGTACTCAACGATCATTCATTTCATATTTTGCTCCACCTACCGCTTCACCATTCATATTATTAGACCAATTTCAAGAATTCATATTTCATCACTCCCATTCTTTTCCATCGCAATGAAGACGTTTGGTTCCATTTGTAGTCATCTAATACTGGTAATCATTAAAAAGAAATAAACTTGCAATTTGAACATATCAAATTTATTATTGCCAACGTTCCAATGTTCGATAATAAAGAGGCTACTATTTTTATTGTTCTGTTCCTATGTGATTCCTAGTTCCTACCCATTACAACAGTTGAATACAATCGTGAATACAATCAAAACGCAAAATGCAATGATAACACGCCCAGAGCCACAGACGCAAGACTGTACAGCATACGGCTCACTCGACCATGACGTCAGCGTCTTAACTCAGACTCAGACAAAGAAGGAGAAACAAGCGCTCCGTAGGCGGGGTGTTACAAAGGTCGGCAAATGACTGAGTTAGGTATTATTCTGATGATAAGAGAAATATCGATTGAGATGGTGGTACCACTGAGATCGACACAAGGTGCAGGAAAATAAAAATGATAAAATCTTTGTGCGCTAAAACCCAACTAGAAAGTAGGACCAACCAAGTACCAATTAAATTTGAATTGAGGAGTACAAAGCTAGGATATCATATTCACACCTATTTCCTACTTTTTTATTTGTAATTATTCATTTCATATTCCCATCGCGTTGTAAGACATTCCCTTTCATTTGTATTCAATTTCATTCATATTGTTGGAACTGCCTTTTCAAGAATTCACATCACATCTTTTTGATTCTATTTGTAAAAGCTAACACTCAACAATTAATAAGCAATAACCTGAAGTAACCACTGTTGAGTACAAACAACGCTGATATTACACCCTTCCAACAATTGTCATTTTGGTCATGAGATAAGAATAATAAGTAACACAAATTGTAATCATCACGTAGAATTGAAATCCTTGATTAATTAATACTACCGGTACTCACAAACTTCATTTGTCTGCTCAAAACCCAATGTAATTATCATACTATGGTACCCTACCGGTACCTTTTCAACTTCAAAGTAAGTATAAATTGAAATTCAAAATTGAATCGCGGATCACAAAGCCAGGATACCGCATTTACAATCCATGATCAACTTTCAAGTCATTCTGTTCCCTACGTTTTTACAGACTTTTGATATGGAATACGACATGTACGAGCTTCTAACTCAAGCGTAAGAACCGGTACTAGAAACTAAATGTACCTTACACTGAAAGTTAAAAGAATAAAATTTCGATAATTATTCAACCAAACTGTTCATACGTCATACTTTCCACTTAGGTACCGGTATTCACGTTCTATCGAATAGAACTACAAACTCAGGTTGGAGACTAGAATCATTGTAATTACCTAGATACTGATTTTTTTATCACGATACTCAACAATCATTCATTTTATATTTTGCTCTACCTACCGCTTCACCATTCAGATTGTTTAGACCAATTTCAAGGATTCATAAGGATCCATACTTCATCACTCTCATTCTTTTCCATCGCAATTGTTCTTTAGGACGAAAATGAGGAATTGCTCGATTCTTTACTAGTTCCAGAAATTTTTTCTGAACTCGACGTACGTTTGTACATAGGAATTGATCTAATCGACAAACAAAGTAGGTACTAAGAACCATGATTCTCTAAGACGAAAATTAGGGTTTTCTCGATTTTTACTAGATCCAGAGCGTTCCAGCGACTGAACAATTTTTTTCAAATTCTGCGCGTAATTTTACATAAGAATCAATTTACTTTGAATGGAAATTAGTAACAATCAAAGCTTCACAAGATTCTCCAGCCTGGAAAAGTAGGTATACATTTTTCAAATCTTGGCATTTCCAGCAATTTCCAGTACCTAGTTGTGTATTTTTTTCGGATTCTGCGTGTAATTTTACATAAGAATCGATCTAGTTTGGCTTGAAAAAAGAGTTAATTTTGTCCAGCTAAATTTGCGGTGTTGACATCATTGAAGAGCTGAAATATATCGGTCAAGTTGTTCTTTTTGTTAAAATTTTGAACAAATAAAAAAATCATCAATGAAAAATTTTGTCTTCAGTCGGAATCTTGCGGCACATCGCAGTTGAGAAACGCTGCTTTAAATTAACATTCGATCAATTCAAAATTGAAGTTGTACAGTATTGATTGTTCGTGTGTAAACAGTCATAAGGCATATTTTATTTCATGTTTTTTTTTTTTTATATACTGTGATTTTAATCGTGAGCATTCTGAACTCGAATTATCCTATTACTACCGTTTTTGTTCGACCGATGAACGGTACCAACCCTTCATTGCATCGCACATAATTACCAATTCCATATCGTTGTATTATTTCATCATCATTTTTATTATAATTTGGGTTCATGTTTAACTTCGTTCTTGTCAAATAATACTGGCACGATACAACTGAATTTGAGGCGCGAATTCCGAAATAATGTTAAACGGATTTGTGGTGCGCTTTCGTGTTAGCCTACAAAATAGTCGAAAAGTTGAACGTTTTTATTATCTACTTTTATTCAAATAAACTTAATTACTTTAACGTTCACCAAATTTGAACTAAAACAAATTTTACCCTTATCAACCAATGACGTACTTTTTTGAAAAAACAGGGGAAAAAGTTTAATACTTGACCGTTTAAATGAATACAATCTTTAAAAACTGTATGTCTTTACCGCGAATGAGGAACAAAAAGCTCCAACAAAATTGCATAGGTATGACATTGTTATCGCGTGTCTCACGATTCCCCTCCACACTCACCTGAAACTGGAAGAAAAATAATAAAAGGAAGGAAAGCAAAAAAAAAAAAAAAAGTGAAAATACAAAAACGAGAATTTTTTCCTTTAATATTATTACAGTGTAGTTTCGTTTTTTATTTATGAGACTTTACTACATTACCGTCAGGTACGAAAAATAATTTGCGTGTCCTATGTGATTTCTATGCATGCAACTAGGTGAAATATAGTCGTAAGTATTGAAAAAGAGAGGGGTGGTCCAAGAGAAAATTTTGCGAATCCACTGGAATTTAAGAGGGGAGAAAGACTGAGAGGAATTTTCATGAGTGCTACATTAAAAGTGATTGGGTTGACGAATGGAAAGAAAAAAATTCACGAATCAAAACTTCAGATTGCGTGTTATACTCGATGTTTCCAATTACATAAATCATAACGTTAAAAATCGTATTTTCTATCTTTCTCTCCCCTTTTGTGTTCGGACAGGGTTAGAGAGACGTCTTTCGTTTGCCATCCGTTGTCCGAAAATATAATAATTTCATCAAATGAGCTTTAATTTTGTCTGAATTTTTCGAAATGCTATGCAGACTGCGACTGTTCTGATTTAGAGAAGAATATTTAATGTGAATTTGTTAAAATTTTTCGAAGAAGCACCTTATAAAAAATCTAAGTAGGTATCTGCGGTAAGGTATATCGTAAGTATTTTTATTCGATTGATTTGGGGGAATTTGGATTTTTTCTTAGCTCTCATGCTACATGGCTAAAGCTTCGGATACCCATCCATAGAAATTCTTTACCCAATAGTAGCCTGATTTTAGACTTTATTCACTTATTTCTAAACATTAAATTACTCGTCATCATTCCAGCAATGCCGACAAAGTTTTATTCCTAAGACCAAGATCACTGATAATGACTCGTTCATTTTGAGAAGTCCATGAAAGCTTATTTGGTTAGGTATTCGAATTATTTTACGTAAATATCCATTCAAAATTACTTTTTGCTGGACATAATTGCCACGGAATGTGCTCAGGATGACCCTCTCATTCCGAAAAGCCCATCGCACCTCGCCCTCCAGAAACTCGCTTGAGACTCCGTTTGCCCCCCCCCCCCCCAAAAAAAAAAAAAAAAAAATTCAATTTTTTTCAATTTTCTCAAAAACTACGCAAAAAAATTTGAAAGAAAAATTGTTCCTCATCACATTTTCTAGAAGAATCTCTTCATTTGTCACTGTAGACGCATTGGTTGCCCTAAAAACTGCTGACCAAGTACTATACTTTGGACTTCTCTCCTTGATACGGAAAAAAGTAACAATTTTTTTTAGCTTTTCGTGATTTTTTCAAAAACTACGTATTTTAGAAAGTAAAGTTTGGAACAAAAGTTGCTGCTCATAAAATTTCCTATAGCGTGCATTACTTTTTATCCATTGTAGCCCATTTAATTACCTTCAAAATTGCTAACTAAGAATTATACTCGTACCTGTACTCTTCTGTATTACAGGATTGAATTGACTATTTTCTGCAAAACCACGCAATTACAGAAGAAAAAGTTTGAAACTAAAGTTGTTCCTTCTGACATTTTTTCTAAGTACATTACTTTTTTTTTTGTATTTGGTGGTCTCCCATTCTTATGTTAAACTCTGCAGAAAACGCATCAATGGACGACAACTGGTGCTCAGACCAGTTTCAAACAAAAGAATCATTTAATGGATGTGCGGCGGAAAAAAAGTACTTTGTAGTACATTTAAGAAAAAATTTATGAGGAACCAAATTTCGTTTAAAACTGAAGTGCATGGTTTTGCAGAAAATTGCGAATAACTTGTTGAAATAGTCAATTCAATCCAATAACACGAAGAAAGTACAAGCACAAGTAATAGTTATTCACAAACAATTTTCAGGATAATTAATTGATCCAAAGCAGGAAAAAAGTAGTGCACGTTAAAGAAAATTGTTTAAGGAACAACTTTTGTTTGAAACCTACCTTTCTCAAGTGTGTAGGTAGTTTTGCAGAAAATTGTGAAAAACTCAGTTGAAATAGTCAATTCAATTCTTGTTTTTACGGAAGAGTCAAGATATCACATTCGTGTTCAACTCGATGTATTTTATATGAAACTAATATTAGAAGTCATACGGTGCGGTGCGATATCGTATCGTAGGCAAAATGAACAAACTGGTTTTCAAAGGGGTGAGGGTTGATATTACCAACCCCGTATACTGCGTTGGAGTGGTCTTAGAAGCTAGGAGAAAGTAATATAAGTTTAACAATCCTTTATAGGACAAAAAGTACAAGTGCAAGCATAATTTTCGGTTAGCAATTTTTAGGGTTATTTAGTAGGCTACGCAAAATCGCGTAATCTCCAGAGTGTTCCCCGATCCTAGAGTAAAATTTAGCACTGAATCTTAATAAGATTGTTAAAAAATTCTGCGAAGCACCAAAATAGGTTTATGGGCCCAAAAAGGGTCAAAATTTCCCCAAAATGATAAAATCGCCTAATCTTCGATGTTTTTCTCGATTCTGAGACAAAATTTAGTGCTGAATCTGAATAAAATTGTTAAGAAATCTTGCGAAATACCAAAATAGGTTAATGGGACCAAAAAGGGTCAATATTTCTCCAAAACGAAAAAAATTGCCTAATCTTCAAAGTTTTTCTTGATTCTAGGGTAAAATGGTGTGCTTAGTTGTTAAAAAAAAAAACTGTTGAATAATTTTTCGAAGCACCAAAATGCGTGCAAGTGCCCAAAAACGATAACAATTTTACCAACTTGGAAAATCGCTTAGTCTTTTCAATTTCGTTTGGTTCTCATAGAAATCGAGCTTCGCGAGAACAGAAGATTGGTCGCGGGTGGGAAAAAGTGCAAAAATTCTCGTTGTTTCAGGCAAAGGAAGGTATGATACCGCAAAGTTGGTCTTCTGTTGCGTGCCCGCGATGAGAGTCCCACTTATGTTTGAAGCAGTGCAAAAACTCCTAGATTCAGCCAATGGGAGGTATGATACCGCGAATTTGGTCTTGCTCGTGATGAGATATCAGCTACAGTTCAGTATTTGATTGAGGCAGACGAATGCCCGGAATTGCTCGGGGCTTCACCCGCGCTGAAGGGAATGATGTCCTTAAGATTGTCTTCTGTTATGAGCTTGCGGTAAGAGATCGGGTAGGACCCCCTGTTCAATAAAGGCGGATAAATCCGAAAAATTCCCCGTGGAGACCCGCGAAGTAGGGAAGGGTATTAGGAAGATTGTTATCTGCCATGAGCTCGCGGTGAGAGACCAGTTGGAGCCCTGTGTTTGATCTAATTGGGTGAGTACGTGAAAATTCTCGTTGTTTCAGGTAATAATGAAAAACATACCGCGAAGATCGCGTTCCAGTGTGACCTCGCCAGGAAAGAACCGTAACAGTCCCGTTTTATCGAGGCAGGTGAATTCAAGAAAATTCTCGTTTCCACAGCCAGTGCTGGGAAGGATATCCCGAGACCGTTGTTCATTAAGCTTGCCGTGAGAGAACGATCAAGGGCCTACGTTCGATAAGGCACCGGATCCGAGAAACTTTCACGCGAGGAAGGAACGATACTGTGAAGCTCGTCTTTCGTCATGAGCTCGCGATAAGAGAACGGTGGAGGCCCCGTATTTGATAGAGACAGGAGGATGCGAGAAAATTCTCGTAGGTACGCGCGAGGAAAGGAATGATACGGTGAAGCTCGTTTTTCGTCATGAGCTCGCGGTGAGAAAACGATCGAGGGCCCATGTTTGATAGAGGCGGTCGGATGCGAAAAAATTCTCGTAGATTCCCGCGAAGGAAGGAACGATACTGTGAAGCTGGTCTTTTGTCATGAGCTCGCGGTGAGCTGTAGCTGATCGCTCATCACGAGCAAGGCCGAATTCGTGGTACCCTCCCATTGCCTGAATCAAGGAGTTTTTGCAGTTTGGCCCGCTTCGCTCATTGGTAGGGCGTCAGTTGATCTCTCATTGCAAGCACGCAACAGAAGACCAACTTTGCGTTCTTTGCCGAAAAGAACGTGAGTTTTCGCACTTTTTCCCGCTTTGATCATACGTAGAGCCCTTGTCGATCTCTCACTGCGAACCTTCAACGGAAGATGAAATTGTCGTCTCCCTCCAATCCCCAAATGAAGAGAATTTCCGCAACTTCCTCTTTCGGATCTGTCACCCGACTCACTCCGCAAGCACTCAACGGAAGACGAACTTGTCGATATTCCTTCCATCCCCTGAATCAACAATTTTACTGCAGAATGAGAATTTTTGATTTTCTAGGGCCATTTCAGTATTTTTTTTGGACTCGGCGCAAAAATTCACTCCAGAATTAATAACAACATTTAAGGTTACGCAATTATTCATCTTGGAGGAATTTTGATTCTCTCCGAGCCCATCAACCCCTTTTGGTGCACCGAAGTATTATTTCAGCATTTTTTTTTTTACTCAGCGCGAAATTCCACTTGAAAATCGAATTAAAATTTGAAAGTTTGAACGATTTTCCAGTTTGGGAGAACTTTGGCCCTTTTTGGGCCCATTAACCCCTTTTTGGTACTTTGAAGAACTCTGTGAGCATTTTTATCGAACTAAGCGCAGAATTCCACTTGAAAATCGAATTAAAATTTGAAAGTTTGAACAATTTTCCAATTTGGCAAAATTTTGACCCTTTTTGGGCCCATTAACCTGTTTCAGTGCTTCGAAGAATTTTTTAAACATTTTTTTTCGGACTCAGTGCGAAATTCCATTTGAAAATCGATTTACAATTCAAAAGTTTGAACAATTTTCCACCTTGGGGAAATTTTGACCCTTTTTGGGCCCATTAACCCATTTCGGTACTTCTTAGGATTTTGTTACTATTTTTTTCGTTTTGCCCGTCCAAATTCACTTAAGAAACAATAATCTAATTATTAAAATTTTCGAAATTCAGTTCAATACTTACATGTAAATGAATTAATTTTCAAGCCCTATTTTGGGAACCCTGACGATTTGGTGAATTTTCGGCACATTTTGGTCCATAACTCAGCTCAGAAAAGTCGTAGAAACTTCGGATGTGGCTCAAATTAAAGGTAAAATTAGGATACAAAATTCGTACATTTAAACTCTACGTCCAACGTTTTGCGTTTTCGCGCTACGACACATTTAGCGCAAACTCCCATCTAACTGGTAACATCTTTCTGCCCTACCCTGTATAGCTGCGACGCTTCATGCACCAATTGACATAGCCCCTTCGATGAGTCAGATATGCAACACTTTAAACACCATAAGACTGAAAACGTTCTTCTAAGGTATTCCAAGTCCTCCTCCTATCATATATATACCGGGTGGACCAGGAAGATGTTACCAGTTAAATGGGAGTTTGCACTAAATCTGTTCCAGCGTGAAAAAGCGAAACGTTGGATGTATACTTCAAATCTATGAAATTTGTGTCTCAATTTTATCTTCAATTTGCGTCCTTATCCAACTTTCTACGACATTTTTGTGCCAAGTCATGGATCAAAATGTGCCAAAAATTGAGCAATTTGAAAAAATTTCTGAAATAAAAAATTGAAAATTTCCTCTTTTTTAAGCTCCATACGGTGATCCCGGTATTTTTTTCCGGAATCAGCGTTGAATTTCACTTCCAAATCGAATAAAATATGGAAGTTTGAACGATTTTTAATTTTTGATAATTTTGGCAAATGGGTCAATTTTCATCACATTTTGGTTCATAAATCGGCTCAAAAAAGTTGTAAAAAGTTGAGTAGGGGCGCAAGTTAAGTTTCGTAGATTTGAAGTACACACCTCACGTTTCGCCTTTTTGCACTGGAGTGAATTTAGCGAAAACTCCCATTTAACTGGTAACATCTTTCTGGTCCACCCGGTATAGCTCAGAGATCGAATCATATATAGTTTGGAGGTCGAAATTTTTCCAAGTTCCCCTCCTATCATACAAATACATAGGTCGGAAGTCAAAGTTTTTCCAAGTTTTTGGTTAGACAGCGCACGGTGCGGCGAACGGCAAATTAAAAAAAAAAACACCCGTAGAACAGGTTTCCTCTTGAAAGAACTCGTCATCCACAGGGGCACGCCAGAAATTTTCTTCGGAAGGGGTCACTTATTTCCTCTGAGAAGAAAGAAAGCATGAGCAGAAAAAAATTGATATTTTCACTCCTATTTGCGGAAGCTTATAGATTAGACCATCGTGCCAGACGCGATCGAAAGCGTTTGCAACATCCAAGAAGACTGTAGGATTTTTCCAGGGCTTGCACAATAAGATTGGCCAAGCGACGGACTTGTTCAACTTTGCTGTGTTTCTTACGGAATCCAATTAGTTTTTCTGATAGGATGTTTTGCTCATCGACCTGGGACTTGATTTTTCACTGTGAGGAAGATGTGCTCGAATACACTTTAGAGGTGATGGAGAGGAAAAAAAGCGTCTCCATAATCAACCTAATACTGCGGCCACCCAGCTCCTGGACCTTCTGCTGGATACGTCTACGCAGACCCGCAGACTTTGACCTTCAGAATCACTCATATTTTAAACTAAGACTACCTATCTCAATTCTATTCTCTTAACTCATGTGAAAATTTTCTGTAAATAATTTAACAACTAATCCTCAAATAAAAATAAAGAATAAAAAAAAAGTTCACTTCTCATCCGGTGTAAGGTAGGTATCACTCTTAAAATATATTGAGACTCTCTTCATTTCCGAAGTAAAAAATGTGATTATTTACCTTCTCATCTTCTTTGCGTTAATTAAAAGATATTAATTTACTGAGGACTTCAGCCCCCTCTCCCTTAGCTCTTCTCCCTTCGATGCGCGCCTGGTTATTCACGCCTTCTTACTCGAAATTTGAGTTGCGAATTTCTCTCATTGTACAACAATTCCTAACGTTCATAGTTCTACAAACTAATAGCTCAATTCGATTATACTCTACGGCATATAAAGTAAATTTAAAACAACACCACGTATTCTGTCGAATTAGAATTTTTCGCGATCGAACGAAATTATGTCGTACTCGAAGAGAACAATCCTCTCTCTTTCCCCACTACAGGGTACATGACCTAAAATTTTGTATCAACACGCGTATTTCTGAAGTAAGTACCGCAGGTTTAGTTTGTTGCCAGGCGATACCAAAGTTCAAAGCGGCAAAAAATAGAAAATTCAGAGAATTTGCGATTGAAGTGAAAGATGCAAGTTTTAATCGAATTTAATAAGCTGCTCATTAAAAATAACTACATAGAAATTTTACGCCTACTTACGAAGGATTTCAGTTTGAATCGTCTGATATTATAATCGAGCACATCCACCTTTATACAAAATGCGTCGATGAAGTAGAAAATAATAAAAAAAAAAAAAAACAGAAAAGGGGGACATTTTACCATAATTATCATAGAACTAAGTGGTAACAGAAATAAAGCTTTTCCAAATTACGAGGATGAACAATAAACCGTTTTGGCTTGTAATTTTCCTTTTTGTCGTTGAATTTGGCAACGTTTTGATGACATTAAAAAATATAACGTTCCGGTTTCCAGACACTCACGTTCGTATTCGCAGGATCGCTAGAGTAATCTTCTTTAGTGCGTATATTTTAATTATAATACCGGCAAATGTTTGAAGTCAGCCCAAAACTCTCTAAGGTAAACGTAATTTCATTACACAATATTCGACTGCCGACAATTTGAACCTTCCTAATGAAATTTTCTCGCTTATTCCTGCAATGCGGATAAAATTTCCAAGAGTTGTAATTGTATAGGGTTCACGCTACTCTCTCAAACTGATTCCGAATTGTTGAACACTTCTTTGTCGCAAGTACGTTTAGTTGATAAAAATGAGAAAATAAGCGCGATGCGAATGGGTAAAGTAAATACCGTAATAGTGCAGTGTCTTCGTAATTAGCCCAAAAGTCATTCGCTCGATTCGAATTAAGTATATCGATAGGTGCATGTATTTGTAAAGTAAGTAAGTGCTAAAAATCTAGAATAAAAAGTAAAAACGGGTACCTTTTCTAAAGACGGAAATTTGTAAATACAATTTCGACGAATTAGACGATTTCTTTTAAACTGCCCTAAAACACGTCAAACGGATTAGTGATCCTTGAACACGATACCGTGCCGGTAAACAGCGGCGACCGTAAAGCACGACTGAACTTTTACCGAACACACCGACTGAAGATATGAAAGTCTAACATTTTGAATTTACCGCACTTTCAGCAGCGTTTCTACGTGTATCGATTCCAAATGTACCTACGGTGATGCATTTCCCATATTCTCACTTCATCTGTCTACCCTTACTTTTTTGCGTTTTTTTTTTTCTTTAATTTTTTCACGCGACATCCTGTGTGTCGGTACAAAATATTGTGGTACCAATAACAATTATACATTACAGCTGAATACGTCAACTGATACAAAATCATAGTTTTCTGCACTCGATTGTGTGCTACAGGTTTATTTGCTTACGTATGTAAGACCCATCAAAGCATTTCTTCAAGGTAGACCAGGTACGGAAATGGACCAAAATTTTAGAAAAGCTGTAGCCCTCAAAAGCAAAGAAACGAAGTGAGATTATTAAAATGTACAATTCATTAATGTATTTTTTTGTGGGGAGGGGAGGAGAAGGACTAATTTAAAATTTTTTCTCCAAGCCCTTTAAGCTTCCTCAATCAGGGTGTCCACTTTTTCTCTGAAATGAAATTCCCCGACTTTTTCAGGTTTTTCCAGACCATAATCTCCACTAAAAAAAAAAAAATAGGAAAAACTTCTTTAGCTTGAACTTTTTTTGACGTATCTCAAAAAATTCCCTGACTTCCAAATTTTCCAGACAAGTGGACACTTGCAGAACTGCAGGTACGCCTATTTCATTGTTTGGTTCTTCGATACCTAAGGGTTTTCTCTCGCGACAGGTAGCGCTACTCAGATCATCTACAAGAAGGGATGACGCTAGTAACGTTTTGCGTCTTACATCTCCTTTTAGGAAGGACCACCACTAAAAAAGAACGTGGGAAAGATCGTTTACTGATGGTTTCCAGTATTTTCTTATCTGTCTTTCTAGCATTCCGTATTACCCGACACAGAACTGTGTTTGGCGTGATGATCAGTTGACAGTAATATTCCGATAATAGTTTCAATAATTGTTTCAAATCCAAGACCTGAAGATATTTTTGGTACCCTGAATACATCTATTGACAAAACAGACTTATACGAGTACAATAGACTAAAATATATTCGGACAATGTGAGTACATTCATGTTGGTATAAAAAATAAAACTCCTGGAAATGAAAAGGAAACATTATTTCCAAATAATAATCTTGAATCCACTCTTTTTTATTTTTCATTTGAATAACCGATACGTAGGCTACTCATTTTATTTGTAAGAATACTGAAAAATTAAATTGCGATTCAAGGTCAAAATTGACTAAATTAAAATATTAAATATTTACAAAAAATAAATCAAATTATAACTTAATAATATCGGTATTGAAATAGAACAAAATACTTAATTTTCTGGAAAATTTATTAAAAACAATCGATATAATATCCGTACGTCTTGTGCAAACTCATAGTCACGTACTGCAATGACTTGAGGGCCATATTACAAACATTATACAAATGTGCAAAGTGACAAGTTTAAAAAACTCTAAAATAATTTCTTGATCTTAATTTTCTATAAACAATATCTCACGTGAATTTAAAAGTATGTCATATTTGGATCAGCTTTCTATTGTCACATTTGGGTATTTTCAAAACAAATCTTACTATACAAGTAAGTACAAATTATTTGAGGATATCCAAACTGGATTACGAATCAATGACTTCATTATACTACTAAATACTATTATTCTAAACAAGGAAGCTTCTCAATCAAATCAAACCCAAATGGAATGTGTGAATAAATTATGATTTTTCTGGTCAGAATCTATAAAACTTTTTTCTTTTTTAATTTATAAATCTATACTTTATGAATAGGCTAACCTCATGTCTTTAATTTTAATGAGAGGGTCAAGATGTCTGTCTCCAGACTCCAGTAATTTATATATGTTTTGCCGAAAACGTTTCAATTGCAAGAATATCTCAAATAAGGATTACATCTGGATCATATTCATGAGTTGATATACGTCGTTTCAGACTCCTCCTCTCAATGAATTTCCTGTAGGTATATGAAATATCATGTACCTTTACTTCACAAATACGCTTGAAATTAGGTCTCAGATCTCAGTTAGATTCATGGATTGAGATAATGCACCCGGAGACTACTTTTTTGTGAATATTTTTTCACAAATATCACACTTAAATTTATATCTCAGATTTGGATCAGGTTCATATTGGGTCAAGATATGCACCGTTAAATAACGTTTTTGAGTAAATTCTTTTTCATAAATCCCACACTTGAAATTATGTCTCCGATACTAGTTAGATTCATGGATTGAGACGTGCCTCTTGAGACAGCTTTTCCATGTAAATTTTTTCTCACAAATATCACACTTGAATTTATATCTCAGACTTGGATCAGGTTCATGTTGGGTCAAGATATGCACCTTTAAATGACCTTTTTGAGTAAATTCTTTTCCACATGTACCACATTTGAATTTATATCTCAGATTTGGATCAGGTTCATGTTGGGTCAAGATATGCACCTTTAAATTACCTTTTTCAGTAAATTCTTTTCCACAAATACCACACTTGAAATTATGTCTAAGATACAAGTTAGATTCATGCATTGAGACGTGCCTCTTGAGACAGCTTTTCCATGTAAATTTTTTCTCACAAATATCACACTTGAATTCATATCTCAGACTTGGATCAGGTTCATGTAGGGTCAAGATATGCACCTTTAAATGACCTTTTTCAGTAAATTCTTTTCCACAAATACCACACTTGAAATTATGTCTCAGATACGAGTTAGATTCATGGATTGAGATATGCCTCTTGAGACTGCCTTTTGCTGTAAATTTTTTTTCACAAATATCACACTTGAATTTATATCTCAGATTTGGATCAGGTTCATGTAGGGTCAAGATATGCACCTTTAAATGACATTTTTGAGTAAATTCTTTTCCACATATACCACATTTGAAATTATGTCTGAGATACGAGTTAGATTCATGGATTGAGACGTGCCTCTTGAGACTGCTTTTTCGTGTAAATTTTTTTTCACAAATATGACACTTGAATTTATATCTCAGATTTGAGTCATCAGGTTCATGATGCATCTTGAGATTGCGGTTTTCAGTTAATTTTTTCAGATATCACGCTTAAATCAATATCTCAGATCGGACTTTGATTCAAGTATCAATACATGCGTCTTGAGATGGTTTTTTTGTATGAATTTTTGGTCACAATTATCACATTCGGATCAATGTCTAGCATCTGGGTCAAAATTATTTTCAGACACACTGGTACTCGTTCAAATAAACTAAATATGAGAATCCGCAACTACAAAGAACAATACATAGAATATACCTGGTTATACTATCTTTGGTGAAGTAGGTTTTTAAAGATCATCTATGTGAGTCCTAGGTTGTGGATTATGTAAATATATTCTGTAACCAGATTGAAATGAAATGATACCTGACTCCGATTAGACTGACATTTCACTTGAATTATAAATTGATGCAACAAATGCCCTATAATCATTATCAGTAGAAAAGAGACAAAGTTCATGAATATTTCCATCACTATTGGGCAACAAGCACAGCCCATTCACTAATTAGAAAGACAATGAAATATATGAAGGATGAGGTATATCTACATAGCTATACCTAATTAAATATTACAGAATTTGAATAAAAATATACAAAAATGTACTTTTAGGTAAACAGCTAGATGGTAGATATTTGATTGGCAAGTAAAGACTTTTAATCAACCTCAAATTTATGAGATAAGAAGAGATGCGTTAAATTATTTGCAAAAAAAATATAAGTACAAACTGTGCTTTGTCCATCAGATTTAGAGACCATACCCAAGTATATTACTATATTTAACATTATAGGTACGGTACTTTGTTTAATTTGTTCCTTAGTGGCCAATTCCTAATTTCTTCTAAAGTACTTAATTCAGAATTCTTAAACCAAGAAAAGTAGCCTAGGTATCTGAGGAAATAGTATATTAGTACTAGCGGTTAGTAAAATGATACTCCAAAATTTTGTTATACAATGATACTTGGTATTGTAATAGTTATGACCGTAAAGAACATTTTCAGAAGGCGTACCACTCAAAATTTCCCTTAGGGGGCTGGAGGGGGGCCAAAATGTCTCTCAAAAATCAGGATTTTGCTAATATCTCAAGAACTGTTGGGTATAGGAGAAAATTACCTCAGTACAAAAATAATCCCCGTATAATTTTACGCAAAAACGTTCCCTTCATTTTTTCGCTACGACTCACCGTTAAACCACAATTTACGCAACAAAATTGAAGCGCGTAAAAAAATACATAGTCGGGAGTATGTACATAGTTACGCGCGACGCCATGCGGTGCACGGTTATGCCGTGGCTCGGTTTACCAGCTACGCTAAGCCATGTTACCATCGTTTTCAACATTAAAGCAGAGAAAGTACGAGATCGAAAATTTTTCATAAAAATACAAAAAAAAAACACTCACGCTAGCACACGACTTTTCTTCTTACATACTTATAACTCATTAAGAGAGTAACTCCCACTCTTTGTACTAAATACTGATTGCCTATCAATTAAGTTCGATATTTGTAGAATCAATAGTAAAACTCAGTTTATGAAGCCTATCATCAGGACGTCACATCATCTCATAACAGAATAAGGAAACGTAAATTTATTTTATTTAATCAAAAATAAGGAATTTTTTCAACGGTTTTTATTTACTATTATTTGGAACGATGTTAAGAATTGTCATCAATAATGACCATCGAAGTATGCGACCGCAAACGGAAAAACGTGCCTTAGCGGCAAAACGTTTGTTTCTAAGATTTAATTTAAATAAAGAAGAAATAAAAAATTATATTGAAAAATAGCAATTGAAAATAATATTTCTATCTCCTGAGATACCTCAGAAAGCTGTCCCAATTAAAAATAATACTCCCATCTCCCGAGATACCTTAAATCGGCGTAATACCTACTTTTTTTAGCTAGAAAAATCAATAAAACTTCATCTTCATCTTTCCACCTACAGCAATAAAATAAATGGTGAATTTCTTATCAACTAATAGGTTTATTGATAATCAAATTTTATAAATTTCTAAACAGACACTGGGTGTAATACCTCCCTTTTCCAATGAGAAAAGTCGGCAAAGGAACGCGCACACGTGGTCTGGAAATTAGATTTGCGTCTTCGTACTCAAGCACTTCTAAAAAAGCTTAATAATTACTTCTCCCTAAACGTTAATGTTAGTCTAATATTGGTCTAGTATACTGTATATTAGTCTGAAAGGCTCAATTCTTTATCATCTGGAATTCCTGGCATCACTTATTGCTATCACCAGGCGCTTTTCTTTTCATCCGCTCATAAATCGTAGTCACGCTCTCATCACCACCTTCTATGCAAAATTCCATCCCAATATTCTTTAACTGGGAATCTAGTTACAAGGACATCTGGAAAAAAAAAATGGACAAAATCTATATTGAAGCCAAACAAGCAACCAATGACCCATCAGTCAACCCTTCATTCTTTCCCTCGCGTTCCGACCTTTCCAAACATATTAAAAAATTAATAATACACCACTCGAGATAAGTCTAACCTCAAATCTCACTCAAAGAAACCATTCCAAATTAAAAATAATATTCCCATGTTCTGAGACACCTGAAATCAAAACTAATGACCATTACATATACACAAAAGAATGATCTACAAATCAACAATAAATTAAGAATGAAGTCTTTAAGCTAGTCTCGCAGTATATTTGATGAACACTAAAAAATGTACTCATTCATAGATGTATGGATTTTGAAACTCAAGGTTTTTACAATTGAATTTGACTAATATTAAAAAAAAAAAAAAGAAAAAAGGAACAGCTTAACAAAAAAAATAAAAAAAAATAAAGATTCTTCATGACAATTAGTAGGTACTGAAAACGAGAGGATAAGAAAATCCCTTTCTCATGATGTAAGCAGCTATAAGTGGTTCAAATGTTTAATAGTGAGAAATTTTCCAAAAAATTGATTACATCTCAAGAACTACTCATTCAATCGTCAAAAAAATTGCAGGTGCACATCTCTAGCTATCTTCGTTCTTTTTATCAACTTCTCTAACACTAAAAAATGGAATTTATGTGATAATATTAAGGAAAATTATTGTAACACCAACTTAACCCGAGTTGATGACCCGTTTTGTGTAGTAGAATAGCTCGTTAATAATTAAAAAAAAAAAAAAAAGATATAACGTTATAATCTGCCCAAGTTTCAAAACAATCCATTTAGTAGTTTTACAGGAGTTCCGCGGATAAAAATGTTGATAAGTAAATTACGAGTATATTATAAGGAAACCTGAACGGACGGGTGTAATACTTCCATTTTCCGACGAGAAAAGTCGATAAAATTAGACAAAGTACAGAATAGGAAAATACTATTCATAAATATAAAGGGAAACAAATTATATTTAATTCTCAGTTCGACTCGTCCCCCAAGACCCGTAGAAAGCAAACTTGAGGAAACAAAAATAAATGTATGGTACCGATACGCTGGTATACTGTGCACCGCGTGGCGCGACGCGTAACCGTGTATGTACCCGACTTACATGTTATTTAATATGCTTCCACTTGGTTGCGTTGATTGTGGTTTAACGGTCAGTCTCAGCGAAAAAATAAAGAGAACCTTTTTCGTGTAAAATTCTACGGGGTTATTTTTTTACTGAGGTATTTTTCTCCTATTCCCAACCGTTATTGAGATATTAGCAAAATCCTGATTTTTCAGCGCCATTTTGCCCCCCTCCAGCCCCCTAAGGGAAATTTTGAGTGGCACGCCTTCTGAAAATGTTCTCTACAGTCTTAGGTATTACAATACTAAATATAAATGTATAACTAAATTTTGCAGTATTCCATCATGTTTTGTCAGTAACCGCTAGTACTATATAAATTTTGAAATAGGTATAAGATACGCAACTGAACTTTTGAAAATTGTACTTACCATAAGTATTAGAAGTTATCACCATGAAGAACTTGCAATTTTTGGTTCAATTTCCTAACCAGTAATTCACAAAGATCATCATCAGCGTTATCATTGTTGAGAACAGTAAGTTAAATAGATAGCCGGGTGAAAATTTCAACTTTGTATAAATTACTTACTCACTGGAACAGATTTGAGGTGCTACAACTGCAAAAAGAATCACATTGTTCAGAAAATCATCCAAAACTGGGTACAAGTATTGAAAACACTTACCTACTAGAGAGCAAGTTTGAAACAACCAAAGTACCTAACATAGAATCAGTTGTTAGAAGATTGAAATTGTCTATTATCAATGGAATTCTTAGACAATTGTAAAATGAAAGATTTAAGACAATGCTTCATTGCCTTCAATCCAAACAAGAATTTTTGAGAGTACCTACTTAGGTATTCATCAAGACAAGATTATGAAGAAAAAAATAGGTATACATCTACTTACATTGGAACTGATTGAAAGTTTCACAGCCAATAAATGTGGGTTTTGCAAAATGCTCTGGAGCTTAACAAGGGACACTTGTGTGTATATTGTACTTTGTAGATTGTAGTGGTGTGTTAACTTTAGTGAACTTGTAAACGTGGACCATCATAATATAAAAGAGGTAGGTACTAACAAGTATGTAAATGCTGTAAATGAGTTCACTGGTTGTGAATGACATCTGCTAGGTGTCAGTATAAACAGATAATCTTACAAGCAAACAGAACATGCAGATTTGGCCCTTAATTTGCCAACAATGAAGTAGGCTGTTATCAGTAGTTTGGTAAGGACCTAGAGGTATTCTCCTTTGATGTAAACAAACATGGCGCTGGATGTAGTAATCCCAATCGGTGAAAAATCAAGTGGTGGTGCTGATAACAACTCCACAGCCACCACCACTTGATTTTTCATCGAGATCCAGCGCCATGTTACGAGAATACCTCTGCCATACAAAGTTAAGTTGACGTACATCACGGCGTACATCCAAACCGACGATCAGGCAAACTGTATCTTTTGGACGATTTGTGCGAGTATGTGAATCATGATAACACACTATCATAGTATCATTACTTCATTGATGGAATAACAGGGAAAAATTCAGATCTAGGAAATTGGAGCTTTCATTCCCGTAGGATGAACACTTTACTCTGAATTGTGTTGAAATGGACGTTGGGTATAAGTATTTGAAAATTTTGACGTATATCCAACCACGATTTAAAAACGCCAATATTGGGAAGAGGGATGCTCGTATCGGAAAACTAGCATGATGATTGGATTTCTCATCGAAAAATCATCTGTGTAACGCATATCTACGTCTCAATTAGCCGTATTAATCTTTTTTAAAAAAATAGAACTTCTTTCCGATTGTTGATTTGGATATACGTCAATCCAACATTGTACGGCAGACCTCGGGTCCTTAGTTTGGTTCCGTGAGCACACACTATACTCTGTTCACGTTAAGGAAGGATAGAAGTTCATACCTCGAGAACGGAACGGTAGATTGAGAGGACTCCATCCTACTTATTACCTTCGGCGTTTCGTTCTCGAGGTATGAACTTCTATCCTTCCTTAACGTGAACAGAGTATAACACTCTTTTAGTCCACGCACACGAGTAACAGCGTTCAGCGTGTATATTCTCATAGGAAAAAGAGGTTTCGAAAATTAATAATGGGGGATTTATTGAACCATCAAAAAATCTGAAATAAATAATTGTGAGAGACGCACAAGGATGGTAGCTGAAATTTGGGCCACGCAGTATAATTCATTAATTATGAGAAAAATAACGAATTATTTTTCATGTCTTAACTTCATTCAGTGCCATAGAACGTTGTTTTTGACTCTCCTGTAAAATTACCATTTTCTGAGATAGGACATTTTGACTCTAGGCCGACGACGGGTAGCGATAGCGTTGGTTTTGGAAAAGATTTCTCGGTGAGCAATTCAATAATACACTAGTTTTCGTACACGAGCATCCCGCTTTCCAATATCGGCGTTTTTGAATCGGGTTTCGGATATTTAATTGTCAATTATTTTGATTTTGACAAATGGGTAGGTATTCAACGTTCATTTCAACACAATTAAGAGACGAGTATTCATCATCCGTGAAAGAAAGCTCCAATATCTTGGACCTCTAAATTTTTTCGTTATTCTATGAATGAAATAGTAGGTATTTAAGTAGCACCGTGTTATCACGATTCACACAGTTGCGCCAATCGTCCAAAAGATACAATCGTTTACCTGATCGTTGATTTGTACTGTATAATTATGTAGGTACCTAGTATACGTCGATTCAAGTTTGTATGGCAAATAGACTTGGGAGTTCTAGACCTCTGGGCTCTGAGTCGAAAATTCAGACTCGACAGCAAAAGAGTTGCTGCAGATGGATTGTATGGAAGCTTGGCCCAAGACGGTGATCGAGATATTCATCACAATACTTTTTTATGCGGGAAGAGATAATATTATGTTCTTAGGGGAGGTTTAGGAAGTTCATAGATTGTGCTATACTCTATTCACGATAAGAATAACAATTTTTTGGGGTTGAAAAGAACCTCAAGAAATATTTAGAGGACTGATGGAGGAGTATTTGAAACACCTTTTTGCAGACCGCGAAATTTTCCAAACGTTTTCTAGGTTTTTGAACTTTTCTACTGATAAAAGACTGTCGTTCTTAACGTAAATGGAGTAACATTCAGACCCTTGAAAACACAAGATTGCTAACTTTGCTTTGATAATATCACCACAGTCGAACTGTCGAACTTGAGTACAGGCTCTCACTTGATACTAGATCGCGTTCATCTCAAGAAATTTTCAATTTTGTAAAAAAAAAAAAAAAAAAACAGGAGAGATTTAAACTTATTCTCCGTAAAATTTCCTCTCAGGTGAGTGTATTTAGAGGAAGACTCTCTCGAATAAGACGTTTTTTTTCGCAAGAATGAGGAAGAACTGTGAGTCATCTGTCAGTATAAATTAGGTATCTCGACATTTACGGGGTACAGAATTTCAACATTACTATCAAAATTGAAAAAAGTGATTTTTAAAAGTTTTTTTTCCTCTGAGAGCTCTGTTCTCTTCCTTCGTCACAGCTTTTATTAAGGCTCAACTCTAATTCCATATACCTCTTATGGAGCACGTTACCTGTATTCTTAAATTCTATAGATGTGCCCATAAATTTTCCAAAGTTCTTGTCCCAAATCTTGGGAGTCAATAAATTTTGGTGCTTGTTCGTTCAGAAGAGTATCTTGCCCGCATCCGACCACATGGAAATATTCTACAACTTTGAAGGACAATCGGAAAAATATATACTCATATTTTTCGTTGTTGAGAAAATTGTGGCACAAAAAAACTTCATCTCATTTGCTTTTTGCACGTGTTTATCAATCCCTACGAGACTGCCAATACGCAACGTAGCTACCACCTGAATTACTAGATTTCACCTGTAAATTTCTACCAAGAGGTCTCCCTTCGCCCTTTTTCACCTCAAGATTTTTTTTTTTTTCAGTTTTTTAAAAATTCTGCCATGTATCAAATTTGATTCAGTTTTATAGAAAATACTAATTCTTTATCAGGAACTAACAAGAAACATTTATTTTATACATACAATACAATTACTCATAATATACACAACAAATAAAACAGAAAAATAACACTTCTAAATAGAATAACAATAAGATGTACTCGATTAAATATTTGGGGGAAAAAAAAGGATTAAAGATTTATAAAATATACATGATATCATACAATAGGAAAGCTATAATTAAAAATACAAAAAATTATTACAATAATATTAACATCACATTAAAGAAAGAAAATAAAAGGAATTATACTTGGAAAGAGAAGAAAGATTTAAATAAATAAAATGCATTTGTGATGATGAATTGTTTTTTATCAAAAAGTTTTGTCCGACCACTACCGTAGGTTGAACCTATACAATGAAATAATAATGCTAGAATAATTTATGAGTGATATTATAGGTGATGTTTCATAAATACAGGCTCCGAGCGTGGAACAGCATTATAGTCTAACATCTGGATGAAATGACAAGAAGAAAAGATACTACCAATCAGGCTGATTTTAAATTATTTTTCATAGGTAAATAATTGTAGGAAATTCATTATTATCAATTGCTCAACATGAAGATATGCAAGATTGAAGCAACTTTGTATTACCGTACAAAGATAAATTGTCATATTTCCAAATCAAAGATCAGATAAGCTGAATCTTTCAGACAACCAGGGTGAAAAATTATTGTTTCTTCAAAATGATGGAATACAAAAAAAAAATTGAAATCTGGAAAATCGGAGCTTTGTTCCAAAGGCGGAAAATACTATTCTCTTAATTGTATTATAATGAACATATTTTAAAACGTTTATATTGGAAAAGAGAATACTCGCATTGGAAAACTAGGGCGGTAATTGTTCATTAGAAAATCATTTTACAACCACTCACTGCGTAACAATTTGGAACTTTTTGAAAATTACTTGAATAAGAATAGATGACTCTTGAAGTATTTTTTGCACTGAATTCAATGCCGTTTTCCGTTTCTCGATAGCACGTCTAGATTTCTTGTAATCATCATCTTTACTTACAGTAAATCGTTGCTTGTCGTCGCGAAACGTAACGCTGGTTCTCGTGCTGTGATACTGCTATCGTTGATCGAAGCGCGGGAATCTGTGTTACGTTTTGCGACGACACACGACGATTTATTGTACGTAAAGTTGATGATTACAAGAAATCTAGACGTGCTATCGAAAAACGGAAAACGGCATTGAATTCAGTGTAAAAATTACTTCAAGAATCATCTATTCTTATACAAGTAATTTTTTATGTGTTACGCAGTGTTACATTTCAATCAGCCCTATTAGCCTCATTAAATAAAAAAAAAAGAATTTCTTCCAGGTCGTCGATTTGTGTACCTATATGTCAATGTCAATTCAACTTTGTACGGCATTCCAAAACAAGTATCAAGAAGCTAATTTATCCTCGATACTTAAGCGGTATGATATTTTTAAAAAATGAATAAATCGAAATCACAAAATGATACTTTCACAATTATCTAGTTTATGTCCAAAAAACGTACCGTTCTTTATGTTGTTCATTCTAGTGGTTTCGAAATACTCGTAAGTAATTCTACATCGATTTTAATTATACAAATGTTATGAAATTGATTCAGAAATTTAATTTTTAATTTGAAAGCATTTCATGAAGAACAGCGTAGACAAGTTTTCAATACACGCAGTTTTCATTAGAGCTTAATTAATAAAATAAAAATGAAAACAAAAAGAACATAACAAACGCGCGAAATTGCAAATTTCTACAGTAACGTTACTCTGTGTTTCCATTTTATTTAATTCGAAACGTATTCTATGTAACTTGGAATGAAATTTTGGTACCTATTTATTGATTGAAAAATGAACTTTCCATAAATTGATAAAAAAAGAAATTAGTAGAGGTTAAATAAATTGAAATTTGGTATTTGCAAACATTATTTTCGGTTGTGAAGTTTTGAATGTAAGAAAAAAAAATCCGGAAAAAAGTAAACTCAAAGTTACAATATTGACTGAAGACCTTACAACAGCCTTACTTTTTGGCATAATAAAATCACAAGAGAACCTACGCTCACAATATTTTGATAGGTAGGTTTTATTCACATAAAGCGAAATATATTTTTGTCTAAAACGATAGCATTCCTGATCTTTTAGAGTAGATATTTCGACTTCGTTGCTTCACTCTTTCAGCAATATGTCACAATACCAGTAAGAAAATTAAAAAAAAAAAACTCTTATAATTTTATTTTTTTGTGATTTCTTCTTTCATTGGTTCATTTACAACCGATCTCAAGATTCATGTTTTGTGTTCTATCATCGAATTATTTTTTATAATATAGAGAACTTTTCTTCGCAGTTCCTCCAGCACACGAAACCTGTAGCATTGTATTTATACGCTAGCCACGCTGCTCCAAGCGGTACAGAAAACACAAAATTCGATTAATTGGTACAATAACTTAAAACGAGATCAACCTGTTACATAAAATGTTAACAGTTTGTAAAATGACTTCATCAAAAACAAAACATTATACACGAACATATAATCGCAAGTAAACAACATACAAAAAGAGACAGAGAACGAAAAAAAAAAAAAAAATCATGAATTATTAATGTGATTTGTAAGAAACGAAAATGCCATCAAAAGAATAATTTTCCAAAACTGTTCGAATACATACCAACAAACACGTCTTGATACAAAAGAAAAAAAAAAAAAAAAAAAAAAGATTGCTTGAGAAAACAATGTTTTACATTGAATTATCTCAAAAAGCATTACTTTAATCATCACAAAACTTGTAAAAATTAATTACAACGTCGAAGATCGAATAAATTTTCATCAGCAGTAATAGAAACCGAACTATTTCACATGATCTTACGAAGAAACGAAGGAAAAAAAAAACAGGTAACTACCACAAAAGGAAAAAAAAAATTAGTAGGAAGAAGGAAACATTTAATTATGGTACAACAAAAATCAACTTCATCGCATTAGATGTTACGAATTTTTGATGATACCGGTATTTTTGGTTTTTTTTTTGGAACAGAGATAGAATCTCATCCTTCACGTCATAAAATGATGGGACTCGTTCTTGTGACGTCACTAAGAAGTGTCCATAGGGACAAGTACTCGTATTTGTTATTAGTACTGGGATGGAGCTTACAACATTACTGATTCCCATGAAAATACGCAGGGAACGCTTCGGTCATTCGTTAGTATTATAAGTGAGAAATCCAACGCTGATGATCAGGATCTGTAAGTTTACAAGTATTTGAAAATACTTATTCTTCTTTTTAAACATTTATTAACAAATGATCGAATTCAATTTTTCTTCTCATGCAAGAGACCGTTTTTCTTAGCACAATCGAATTCAATTATCAAAACCTAGTTTCTTTCTGACGTCACCATACACGAGGGAAACGATAATTGTAATAAGTAATAGCGATATGAAAAACAAAACCAAAGCGAATTGAAATTTTGAGAAAAATAAAAAAATCAATTAATTTTGCAAAATGGCACTGCGATACAAATACATTATCATTCTTACGAATAAAAAATTCGATCGAAAGCAAAATATAAAATGAGTCCATTTTTAAAAATAATATGTATTGATAATTTTTATGTTCTAAGAAACAGAAAAATTAGACTTTACGAACGTACAAAATTTTAAATACGAAATTGAAGGGTGAATGTAAATTTGATATTGTTAAAATTACTAACCATCAAAATCGATAATATTCAATAAAGCTGCCATTCGATCATTTCTAATTCTGGTAAAAATTCGAATTATGAAATTAATCAATATTTCCCAGCAAAAAGACAATAATATGGAAAATTTTTCTCTGTTTCTCTTCCGCGTTCAGCTCGTTATAAAGACTGAACGCAAAATAATATACTCAGTATAACACTATGAGAAAATTAAAAATATCAGGAACTTATGTACATTACACATAATAATTTAATGTAAATGTAAGAATAGTTTAAAATACTTTTGACAACTCTTTCATTTTTTTGATTTTACGTTCAATACGAAGAAAAATGACTTTTCAAACGACTCGAAGATTTTGATTATCCACGATATATGGTCTTCCCATTTCTTTTTGATCCTGGAAACAGGGTTTAGTATTAATCATGTACGATATTTTCTTTGAGTAATGTCTATACATATTGAAAAAAAAAAAAAAGAGATTTCAACCTAATTAGAAGATACAGTACTGATCGTTCTTATCGTTGTTTTCCTCGACATTCCCTACTTCTTCAAAATCTATCTCTCTACTTTCTCTAAATTTCTCGGCATTACTCTAGACCACAAATTCTCTTAGTTGAGAGCCAAATATTCCAATCTGACCGTAATTGTGAACTTCTTTTTCAAATTTAGAAAGAAAGCCTAATTCATTCTTAACTGGACTACAATGCCCCAATATTATACAGGTAACTTAATCTAGTGAATCTTGCCTGCAATCATTAGATATTCAATCGTCAGAGTGATGACTCTCGGTGCTTTACGTTAAAAGTAGATGAAAAGCTCGTGAAAAAATTTTCTTCTTCTTTATTTCCAAAATTCAGGCAGTAAAGGTAGAAGAAAGCTTATCAGAAGAGCGAAAACTAACATCGTCAGATTTTTCAAACTTCTCTCAAATTGTTTTCACTGGTATTTGACGATAAATTTGAATGGTTAAATCGGAATTATAATGCAGAATATATATTTTTTTCTCTTGTTTGGGGGAAAGAAGAGGGTCAGATAGTCTCTCTCAAATGTAAATCAGTTATATGATTGTTAGATCGCACAATTTCAAGAATTTTCATAGACAGTTTTATAGTTAGATTCGTTTTTCATGCACCTATTTACTCAATACATCATCGGTCATCTCTTTATCATCACTTTTCAAGATTACGAGCTTAAAATAAAACTCACATAATTCTATAACACCATCATCATTTCTTTCTTCATGGATGATTCGATACAAGAAACATTTTTTTTTTTTTTATGAATCCTGAAACATGAATTGAAAAAAAAAAAAGATTAATTTTAGATAATAAGCGAAGCTGCTGAAAAATACGTAATTAAGAATCACAAAAAAAAAAAAAAAAAAAAAAAAAAAAAAAAAAAAAAAAACTCCCGTAAACGACCACTAAAAAGCAAATTACGCGAATATTTAGACCAAATTAAATTATAATTCCAGAATCTTTCGAGCATTTAGAAAAAATGAACTCTTCATAAGAGTGCGACAATTTTAACAACTGGACAGGGAATTGATTCTACTACGAAATGAAGCGAACAGTCTTTCAATTCTCGTCTTTCTCACCAATCCTGACGGAGGGGCTCCTCTAATTTTTGAACGAAGCTAGAATATCGGGCAAACTAACGGGTGAACAGAACGAACATCGAGGTTAAAACGACAAAATATTATTTTGCAAACCTAGCAAACAGCCAAATAATTGTCCACCAAAAGCCGCGAACTTCGAAGCCGTTAACGTGGTTCAATTATTCTAGAATTGTAAACGTATTCGTCAAACTGATTTTGTTTCTTTGGAAACTGCGAAAAATTCAAAAAAGAACCAACATGTAATCTATGATCGGTATACACTAAAGCCGGATAGTTCCTATTAGTACATACAATATAAAGCTCGATTAATTACATGGTCCTGACTACAGACTTAGGTAAAATGGTAAACTCATAACCTAGTTTTATTATAAGCGTTGGAAGGTAAGTTTCTTTACAAAATTTAAAAAAAAATGATCTACTGCCAATGCGAAATATATTGTTACAAGATTTTTTAGCCGCATACGAAAAACTATTCAGAAGGCCTAACCATATTTAGTATTCAAAAAGTAGGTGCATTTAGCTTCGTTCAAAGAAATAGAGATAGCGATTTAACAACGTGCGAGGTAAAGTAGCGACACTCACCTCTTTGAAAATGAGGCTGCATTGAACCTGAAGATAATAGAAACATAGACGTATTAATATACCGGCGATAATTCCCGACAAATCGTCAACAATAATATTTACCTTTTTCTCTTCGACGATAATATTCACTTTCTTCTCTTCCATCGCCGTGTCCGTCCAATCCACCACGTTACTACTCGATATACAGTAAACCATCGGTTGACGTTGTAAATCAGACCCGATACTCGTGCTCGAGGTTGGTGAGGCGATATCGTCGGTACTACCGACCACTATCGAGCTACTCGGAGTATCCGGACTCTGTCCACTATTCCCAATCGGACTGTGCGTCGTCGTATCCGGCGGACTCCCCGAATACGAGCTACTCGTCTGCGAAAACGTATTATTCGTCGCCACAATCAACGTAGGCGTCGTAGCGATGAACTGCGTGCCGCTGGGCGTCGATATAGCCTGAGATCGTAACTGATTCACCGCCGCCGTTGGTGCGCCACTCGGTTGCGTCCGAATCACCATACCCGTAGTCGGACTAGCCGTCAAAATACCTTGTCCAGCCGCGTGACCAAACACCGTTCCGGCCGTATTCTGCATCGGCGTTAGGACGTTCAACTGCACAGTGTCCGGTAAAATGGTAGCCGTACCGTCGCCATTCGCCATCACCATGCCACCAAGGCCGGCGGGGACAATGAACTGCTGAATGGTAGGAATATTATGAACCAAATTCACAGGTTGCAGGACGTTCGCTGTGGCTATAAGAGGTTGAGTGCTCGCGAACTGGTTGTTTTTACTCGGTAAAATAAGGGTCTGGAGCATCGGCGCGCCCTGAGTGAAATTCTGTTGCGCCTGAGACTGCATCACCACGCTAGCTCCATTCGAAGCAGATGCGTTCGCGGCTCCACCTCCGGCAGCGCTAGTCACCACACTGTTGTGTCCTCCAGACTGCGTGATTTGTAGCACTTGCTGCGGTGAGAGTTTCCGCTTCTTGTTGTTATTAATTTTGCGCTTAGCAGTCTCCGGTGACAGCAACTGAGCCTGACCTCTGGGGGAGAAAGAGCCACTAGTCGCGACCGA
The DNA here is from genome assembly GCA_035079385.1 of Aspidiotus rigidus. NCBI lineage: Eukaryota > Metazoa > Arthropoda > Insecta > Hemiptera > Diaspididae > Aspidiotus > Aspidiotus rigidus. The sequence goes on along the minus strand of JAVHKY010000003.1, from coordinate 12,629,100 downwards.
AATAGTGCCAGCGTCTGCGAGCGTTTGACCCGATACGACGTTGTTCGTAGCGACCGCTAACTGAGGTATCTGAACAGCATTACCAGCACTGTGAACAGCCATAACACTCGGCTGGAAGACCAACTGTCCAGATGGTAACGTATTAACGAGTACAGTAGGTTGGCCTAAGACCTGTTGCGCCACACCTACGGTTGGTATAACTTGCGTCACTGTTCCAGTGACGTTGGTAACGACAGACGAATTATTTATCATCGACACGGGAGAATTGACTTTGGTTATATTTTGCTGACTGACGACCGTTTGCGTGGGATTGGTACTGGTCGCGACCAACAATTGACCATTATTGGAAACAAGAAAATGACTAGCTTGTAGACTGTTCTGCGGGATGGATCTTTTAGTCTCAATATTTTGCGTCGGTATCTGAATACTGCTCACTACACTCTGAACCATCTCCAGAGGGGATTTGGTAGCGATTTGTGATTCAGGATGCGGTATATTGGGTAAAGATAAGATCGCCGTTGAAGATGAACCGGGCAGGCTGTTATCTTCATTTCCGCTGCTATTACCACTGCTATTCGAACGTGTACTTCCGGCAGTTGAAACCGAACTTGGCGGGCTATTCTGCGCCGTATTGTTCATCGACACGACCGCGGTATTCGTTCTACCAGCCAACACCGAGGTAATTGTATTACTACTGCACGTGTGACCACTTACAACCGTGGTCACTGCGCACTGACCAGACGACCGCGACGAATCGATTGTTGCCACCGGACTGTCGTTTTCTCGCATACCGCGCACAACAGCTGGCGACTGAGGTAACATATCGCTATTTCCATTTGATGAGCCACAATTATGATTCGGCGAAGTCATGCCAGCCTGTACCGGAGATTGATTACTCGTACTGACGGTACCCGCTTGAATCGGACTTCTCGAATCGGAAGGTGACAAGGATGCATTTCTCTCCCTGTCGTAGGTGGACGACGTGACCGGGTTATCTTCGGGTATATGTTGCTGTCTATTTGGCATTTTATGAGAATAGGTGGTATTGGACGCGCTATTTTTACGCTGAGAATATTGCGTGTACTGAGAGTCTATTTGCACACTACTATCGGGAGTTTTTGCTTGCGGTAAACGGTTCTTCGACTCGTCAACTTTATACGAATTGGTCCTACAGCTGTCGCTTTTCATCAATTGACTATTTGACAAGGATGTCGCTTTACTCTGAGAGTAACATTTCGGACTAGGATTTTCGCCAGTTTGTTTAGAAATTGTACTATTGAGTAGAGCAGTCTGCTGAGCCAAATACCCACTCGGATCGTCCATGAATGATGGTACCGGATTATTCGCGTAATCATTCTTATCTTTCATGGTAACATTATTAGCATTCGATGATGAGACAGTTGTCGCGTTGCCCGATGTTTGATTCATTATTCGTCCATCTTGATAGTTTTGGTGGAAGGAAAGTTTCATTTTCTTCGCTCCGACCGTAGTAATTGGTGATTTGTTGACATTTTTCATGACTTTTTTACGGTTTGTATCTTCAGTCCATACAGTGGGCGAGGGAGGTATGTGAGAATGTAGAGGAGGAACACGTTCAAATGGATTTGGCGGCGATACAGACGCTGGGGATGTTTCCATACACTGAGTAACATTATGATTGGTGTTGACAGCCGCATGTTGAACGCCTTTCTGTTGCCACATGACAGATTGACGCTGAGCCATTATATTATTAGCGTGGCCATGGTTATTCTGGTTGTTATTCAATTGAACTTGCATCATTTGACCGCATCGATTCTGACCAGCTTTCAGGTCGTCATTTTGTGACGTAATTTGATTTTGGGGTTGCATCATTTGCATTTGTTGATGTTGGTGTTGTTGCTGCTGATGTTGTTGCTGTTGTTGTTGCTGCTGCTGCTGCTGCATGATATACATTTGTTGCGCCTGAGTTGATTGTTGGTTCTGGCTTTGATGATGGTGAACATGGTGCGGATAAACCTGGCCAGCCGGAGACTGCATTTGGTTATGCATGTGAGGGTGATGTTGTTGAATGGGTTGGTGATGCATCATTTGTGGCTGCATCATTGGACCATTATCGTGAATATGGTGGTTTGGTTGCATTATAATTTGCTGTCCTTGGGCATTTTGCACAATTACTGACGAACAATTACCTGAGCAGTCAGACATGCACGAATTCTGGGACTGAGAAGGCTGTAGAAGTTGTGGAGAGGTTTGGTGCAAGTGATTTCCTTCTACATGGTAACAATTACAAAATGAATTCCCACTTTTCAATGGTCTACACTGAGTATTAGCGTTCAATTCGCACGAATGTTCGTACATAGCCTTGTCGGATTTTTCCGACTGCGTCATGAAATCATTTTGCTTGTTCATATCTATCGAGTTCATCGAGTTATGCATCACAGGGTTATTGTTGGCATGCTGGTGATGGTGCATGTGATGATGATGCTGATGATTTGGAATAACGCGCATAGGTTGAAAATTATTTTGTTGGTTGACCATTTGATGTTGGTGTTGTGGTTGGAACGGTTGCTGTTGCTTTTGTTGTGACTGTTGTTGCGCTCCAATAGGTAAGTGTAACGATGAAACCTGAGGTGGTTGCTGCGACGGATTCATCGGATGGTTTTGCGACATCATATTCCCACAATGATGGTGTTGATTCATACTCGCGTTTGCCGAACATGGTTGCAGAGGAACGTTATTTTTAATCGGATTACTGCAGATGTAACTAACGTTATTCTGATTGGTGCGAAATTCATCTTGCTCAACAAATACATTCGTTTGATTTAGATTAGATCGATTATGGTTGGAGTTCACAGCAAAGCAATCATTCGACTGCTGAACGTTGAAATTATAATTTTGATTTTGATTATTACTATTGTTGTAATACGTTTGCTGGTTAGGATAACTTTGGTTAAAAGGCGATTTAAGACGGATTGTAGACCCGACAGTTGAGGTAAGTCGTTCTGGCATACCCATAGGTACTCCCAGTTGTTGGTTGCACGTGGGAGTATCAACCTATAACATAATATAGAAGGTATGAGGGCAAAGTTGAAGTATTTTAGATCAGAAAAAGCAGGGGAAAAAATCATTACCTGAGAATCTACAGTCATAACGGGGTTATTCTCTTTGGCAGAAATATCACAATCGTTCATTATAGGTGATGGCACTGTAGCATCGTCGTTAACATAAATTTGACCAGGTACAACCTTTCTTTTCTTTCTTCGATCACTGATATCTGAAAGAAGAAAACCCGCCATTACAAAGAGAAATATAGAAAACAAAAATTAATTCACTACCCTGTAATGAAGAATTTCAAGTTAAAATTATTAGTAAGTCAAGGTTACGGCAGAATTCAAAAACTGGGACGATATCAATTTCCCTCTAAAAGACTTCAGATCTTGGAGTTTTTCTTATTTCACTTCTCTTACAAAGCTTGGAGTAGAATTTTCTTATTTAGAAAAAAGTGCATTGTTGAAGAAAGGAAAAGAGTCTCCAGGCCTCTAGCTCTAAATCAGAGATCATAAAATGTCTGTCCCCTGGAAGACGCAATACCCAACTTCATACAGGGTGGGGCAGAAAGATGTTACCAGTTAAGCGGGAGTTTGCGGTAAATCTGTCGTAGCGCGAAAACGCAAAACGTTAGACGTATACTTTAAATGTACGAATTTTCTATCTCAATTTTATCTTTAATTTGAGCCATATCTGAAGTTTCTACGACTTTTCTGAGCCGAGTTTTGCACCAAAATGTGCCGTCTTAATAAGATTGTTAAAAAATTCTGCGAAGCACCAAAATAGGTTTATGGGCCCAAAAAGGGTCAAAATTTCCCCAAAATGATAAAATCGCCTGATCTTCGATGTTTTTCTCGATTCTGAGATAAAATTTAGCGCTGAGTCTGAATAAAATTGTTAAAAAATTCTGCGAAGCACCAAAATGGGTTTATGGGCCCAGAAAGGGTCAAAATTTCCCCAAAATGATGAAATCGCCTAATCTTTGAAGTTTTTCTCGATTCTGAGCCAAAATTTAGTGCTGAATCTGAATAAAATTGTTAAGAAATCTTGCGAAATACCAAAATAGGTTAATGGGACGAAAAAGGGGCTTCACCCACTGAAGGGAATGATGTCCTTAAGATTGTCTTCTGTTATGAGCTTGCGGTGAGAGATCGGGTAGGACCCCCTGTTCAATAAAGGCGGATAAATCCGAAAAATTCCCCGTGGAGACCCGCGAAGTAGGGAAGGGTACTAGGAAGATTGTTATCTGCCATGAGCTCGCAGTGAGAGACCAGTTGGAGCCCTGTGTTTGATCTAATTGGGTGAGTACGTGAAAATTCTCGTTGTTTCAGGTAATAATGAAAAATATACCGCGAAGATCGCGTTCCAGTGTGACCTCGCTAGGAGAGAACTGTAACAGCCCTGTTTTATCAGGCAGGTGAATTCAAGAAAATTCTCGTTTCCACAGCCAGTGCTGGGAAGGATATCCCGAGCCGTTGTTCGTTAAGCTTGCCGTGAGAGAACGATCAAGGCCCTACGTTCGATAAGGCACCGGATCCGAGAAACTTTCAAGCGAGGAAGGAACGATACGGTGAAGCTCGTTTTTCGTCATGAGCTCGCGGTGAGAAAACGATCGAGGCCCCATGTTTGATACAAGCGGGCGGATGCGAGAAAATTCTCGTACTTTCGCGCGAGGGAGGGAATGATACTGTGAAGCTCGTCTTTCTTGATTATAGCTCGCGGTGAGAGAACCATCAATGCCCCGGGTTTGACGGAGGCAGTCGGATGCGAAAAAATTCTCGTAGATTCCCGCGAAGGAAGGAACGATACTGTGAAGCTGGTCTTTCGTCATGAGCTCGCGGTGAGCTGTAGCTGATCGCTCATCACGAGCAAGGCCGAATTCGTGGTACCCTCCCATTGCCTGAATCAAGGAGTTTTTGCAGTTTGGCCCGCTTCGCTCATTGGTAGGGCGTCAGTTCATCTCTCATTGCGAGCACGCAACAGAAGACCAACTTTGCCTTCTTTGCCGAAAACAACGTGAGTTTTCGCACTTTTTCCCACTTTGATCATACGCAGAGCCCTTGTCGATCTCTCACTGCGAAGCTTCAACGGAAGATGAAATTGTCATCTCCCTCCAATCCCCAAATGAGGAGAATTTCCGCAACTTCCTCTTTCGGATCTGTCACCCGACGCTAGTCGATCTCTCACTCCGCAAGCACTCAACGGAAGACGAACTTGTCGATATTCCTTCCATCCCCTGAATCAACAATTTTACTGCAGAATGAGAATTTGTGATTTTTCATTTTGAAGACCATCTAGGGCCATTTCAGTATTTATTTTGGACTCAGCGCGAAATTCCACTTGAAAATCGAATTAAAATTTGAAAGTTTGAACGATTTTCCAGTTTGGGAGAACTTTGGTCCTTTTTGGGCCCATTACCCCTTTTTTGGTACTTCGAAGAACTCTGTGAGCATTTTTATCGAACTAAGCGCAAAATTCCACTTGAAAATCGAATTAAAATTTGAAAGTTTGAATAATTTTCCAATTTGGCGAAATTTTGACCCTTTTTGGGCATAACCCGTTTCGGTGCTTCGAAGAATTTTTCAAACATTTTTTTCGGACTCAGTGCGAAATTCCACTTGAAAATCGATTTACAATTCAAAAGTTTGAACGATTTTCCACCTTGGGAAAATTTTGACCCTTTTTGGGCCCATTAACCCATTTTGGTGCTTCTTAGGGTTTTGTTAATATTTTTTTCGTTTTGCCCGTCCAAATTCACTTAAGGAACAATAATCTAATTATTAAAATTTTCGAAATTCAGTTCAATACTGTAAATTAATTAATTTTCAAGCCCTATTTTGGGAAACCCTGACGATTTGGTGATTTTTCGGCACATTTTGGTCCATAACTCAGCTCAGAAAAGTCGTAGAAACTTCGGAAGTGGCTCAAATTAAAGGTAAAATTAGGATACAAAATTCGTACATTCAAACTCTACGTCCAACGTTTTGCGTTTTCGCGCTACGACAGATTTAGCGCAAACTCCCATCTAACTGGTAACATCTTTCTGCCCCACCCTGTATAATTATAGTCTATTTAGCTTGAGTCGGGATTCTTTTTTCAAGTTCCTTGAAGAGACTAAGGTCAGCTGAACCTACCCCACAAACAGACAAAGGGGAACGTTTGTAATTTTGGAAACTTTGCTCTTTCACTGAAAAAATTCTAGTCATCATTCAAGCGCGGCCCCTGCAATACATTTGATAATGGAAAATTTCACAATTTCTTCAGCGACACTAGCGCTCCTCAGTTCAAAACAGTCACACTTGAGAAAAAATCCACTAGGTTTGCTAATATCAGTCGCAAAAAAATAAAACGAACAAACGAGAACAAAAAAAAATTGTAAGTGAACGAAAGTAAAAGCAATTTTTTTTTGTTTTCTCAAGTACAAAATCCCAACATCGAAATTTTTGAAGAAGTTCCTATGTCCAGGGCACTGCGGCCAGCTGAAAGCTAAAGTCAAAAGTCAACTGTATTATCTATGTTTTCTTCAAGTCAAAGCTAATTTTTCGAGGTCGAACCAATCCTCAAAATTGATTGGCTTTGGCTATCAGCTAACGGCTAACGGAAAAAAGCAATATGGGTATCTTTGTCCAACTGTGTTGAATATCATGTCCAACTGAGGCAAAAATGTCTATGTCAAGAGAATAAATTGTAAGATATTCGCTATAAATGTAAATACAGTATACGTGTTGATTACATGAATGGGGCCCCGGGCCAGGAGCAGAACTCAAGTAATAAGAAGAATCACTTGAACAGAAGATTTCTATCGAAGAGCTGTTTATCAGTGCTGGTAAGCTGAAGTCTTTCTTTCCTAACCAAGGATGTTGGAGGCATAATTATTTTTGGAGGCCTCCGCCTCCGGAACGAATACAGAAAATGACCCTCCGACTCCGGTTGCCTCCACTGGGTACGTTCGGAGGCGCCTCTGACCTCCAAAGTATATCTCTGGAGGTACCTCCAAGTGCCTCCAGAGCAATTACTGAAATTGGCGAAAATACCTCCGGAGGCAGTGTCGGTGACGCGTCCGGAGGCACTTGTAACGTTGATCAGTGTGACCAGATGTAGCATATTGGCCTATCAGTGCTGCCAGATGATATTCAGAAGGTGTATTTAAAACTTTGGCTTTTATTCGAACCGAGCAGCTCGAATAAGGAAAATGCCCTCACCTCCAAGCCTCTAGGTGGAAGCAAGGTACCTCCGGAGGCAAAATGCTTCAGCCTCCAACACTTTGGTTTAAATCCTAACTATAGCACTCCGGAGGCACTTCGGAGGTAGCTCCAGGCGTTTCCAAAAGGGTTCTTGGAAGCGCCTCCGTGCCTTCAGTGAGCCTTCAAAATTTCAGCCAGCCTCCAACACCCTTATTCCTCAATTCTCCTTCAGACCTGCAGCACTAGCAGGCAGTAATTCAGCCATCAAGCAATCGATTTCAAGGCAATCTAAAAAATGGTCTTCTTTTATTAAAGGAGAAAAACAGATTTCCCGAATTGTTTCTTTGTCGCTCGATTCATTGCATGAAGCGGTTCCTTGGTCCATTCAAGACCATCAAAACGGATAAAGAGTAAGGAGAAGAATTGAGCGGGTAAAAAACAGCCATTTGCAGGACCAATTTCATTGACTGAAGGCTTGGCCTGGCTTGTTAACGGCCAGCTAATTTTGGAAGTTTTGGTTTAGCTAAGCATCCCTAGTCGTGAGTACAAGGCAAGAGCTGCAGTGTTCCATCGAGGAAACCAAAAACCAAGTCGACAGTATTTTTTACATTTTTTAAAGCAGTGGCACGGCCAGAAAATTTTTCTGGGGAGGTTTGTAGAAAAAGTGGAACGAGAGATGTTACTAAGAATTTTTGGGAAAATTATTCTTGATATTTTTTGTGTTTTGGGAGAGTTTCGTCCCCCGTACCCACCTTCGCTACGCCACTGATTCAAAGTCAAGAGCAAGGGTCGAAGCGATACCTTCTAAGTTGTACGTGCGAGCCAAACACTGTCTTCAAGCTACAATGACCGGCCCATGTCTGCCTATGGGGAAGCCAAAACTCCCTCTCCACCCTCTCCATCTTATAAAGTTTTTCAGTGGAACTTCACTCCCTTCTTCTTCGGGTAATGAGTCCCCTATTATATCAAAGTAGCCTGAGGAAGTTTTTGCACTAGCCCACATTCGAAAGAAGCTGTTATACGTACTACTGTATTACAACTACGCTACGTCTGTGCTTTCGTACGATCCTAGCCTTCAGAAAGCTCAAGTATTTATAAAAGATATCTGCACACTAGACTACTTCGCTCTGTACACATAGAACTAGAGAATTTTGAAGTCCCTTAAGCGAGTCAAGACCATGCAATCGCCCTTGCTAGTGGGGTTTCAGATATGAAGAAGAGATAATGAAAATCTGTTCTCTTTCAAGGCACAAAGTTGGAATTTATTGCCTTGAAATTTTCGAGACAAATTGACGCTCGTTATCACATTCGATCGCTATTTATACAAACCATCATTAACACCACCTTTCCTCAATTCGCGAACATTTTTTCGATGTTGCGTGCCCAAATCATATGCAAAGTGCGGGCACGTGCGATGCCTAAGTTGAATACACAGTACCAATAAAACGGGCCTATGATTTACACGCCACGAATGAACATAATCATATTACCCACAGAATTTGAGCAATATTCAGATTTATTTGTGAAGTTTTATCTCGACAGCAGAGCGACCTGACGGCTAACTCGTATCGTAATTGAAAACCTGTTCAAAATTTTCGATACTAGATGACTGTTCGTCTAGATTATTACAGTATCGTAGTATATCTTCGCAGATAACCTGATTATTTCCAACGTTTACATCTCTCGACTAAAGCTAGCTTGCTAGCTTGCTATGCCGGCGAATTCTCCGCACAACTCGCTTACGTAATTACGGCCATTATTAACATAAATATGTAGCAGATATAACTCGTATTTTTTTTTTTTGGACTCGTTCGCTAGTAATAAGACAGACAAGGGTGATATTCATCGCATAATTTGTTATTTATTACAACACGTTCACGAAAAGAGAACAGAGATTCAGGTATTTTACATATTTATTAGTTAATTTTCGGCGACAATTTACATCTTTTTTTTCCCCCTCCCGTCCGCGCGTATCTAGTGTTCTTTGTCGTTTCCAAACGAGATCATAAATTGATTTGTCGTTCCTTTATTTGGGAAAAACGAGCTTCCCTTTCATTTTATAATCACCGTCATTTTATTTCTTTACGAGAATTAACATACGTCATAAAAATATGCGATACACACACTATGGGCGAAAATATTGCGCAACGAAAATCGTGAAATCGAAAATTAGGTTATACGAGAGCAAAAAAAAAAGAAGAAGAAGGAAGGGGGTGGATATATACGCGCAATTATGCGAAAAATATCTTGAATTACAGAGGAGAAAACTCCGATCGTCTTCTTCGCCGGTAATACGATACAGCTCGATGATTTCAAATTAAGGAGGAAAATTATAGACTTCGCGCTACATCAGGCGACGAGTGTCGTTCGATTTCGAAAGGAATAATATTGGCAACCGATGCCACTTTCCTCTTTTGCTCTCTCAATTATCGACTTCGCATTAGCGACAATAAAAAGCGGAAATCACTTCGACACGAACGAGTCTGTATACTTATTTATATTTGCGAAAACTTCTTCTCCCGCACTTTCATCTTCTTTTTTTCCTTTTTTTCTACTCTGTATTTAATAAAGATACGACGAGACACGACGAGAGAAATTACTCGAGCTGCTAAGAACGAACGAGAGAATTTTTACAAGAATAGATAATACCATGTCTTGTAGATTTGATCGATTTTCGATACAGACCAATAGCATTGCAGGTGTCGTCTTTCATACATGATTTACGTGAAAATTTGGATCAGCAAGGCTAACGTTATTTTTCAATACTCGGTCGGTTGAATAATAATTATTACAACTTTTTCACAATTCTCACGGGCAGTAGATGATTATTCACAACCTTCGTCTCTGCGCTGAGGAGTGTGTAGGGATTCGTATTAGTACGCTCACCATCAATCGAACCTCTTGCTGAGGAGAAAACAATCAATATTTAATGAATTTCTGTGCTTTTTTTATGAGTAGCGGGGTGAACTATGACTGCTACCGCAATAGACCGCGAGAAATCAATGGTCAATGTTCGAGGTGAAAAATACGCACTCCCGAGATGAAATGGGAATGTTGGTAGACCAAAAATATATTTTTAGTATTTTGTTTATCGATTTGGTCAATTCTTATGTAAACACGTCCACCGCTGAGGAGGAGTACGTTAGATTGAGTAAAATAGTTGAAAAATTCTCCAGTCGCTGGAACAGTCTGAAAATAGTAGAAAAGTGAGAAAAAATTACGGCTTCCTTAACGAAGTTAAACGAGGAACGCAGGGAACCTGTTTTATGATTCGAATGAGATTTGGTATTGAAAATTCAAGGAAGCCTAGATCATATATAGCTCGACAGTCGAAATTTTTCCAAGTCCCCCTTCTATCATATATAGCTCGAGAGTCGAAATTTTTCCAAGTCCCTCTCCTATCATATATGGCTCGAGAGTCGAAATTTTTCTAAGTTCCCCTCCTATCATATATGGCTCGAGAGTCGAAATTTTTCTAAGTCCCTCTCCTATCATATATGGCTCGAGGGTCGAAATTTTTCCGAGTTTTTCGCTGGACGGCGCACGGCGGACGGCGGACGGCGCACGGCGGACGCCAGATTTCTCAAATAGCCCCCCATAAAACAGGTTCCCTGTTAATACACTTTTTCAACCTGGAAAACTGCGATTTTCCATATATCCTTCATCAATTAGGTTAATTCTTAAATAAATATGTCCGCCGAGTTTCAAAAAAATAGTCGAAAAATTCTCCAGGCGCTGGAAACTTCTGGAAATGACAAATAAGGACTGACAACAAAAAAAATCTTTTTGGTATCATTTCCTTCGATTGGCATAACACAATAATCATTTTAACAGGGAACCTGTTTTATGGGGGGCTATTTGAGACATCTGGCGTCCGCCGTGCGCCGTCCGCCGTGCGCCGTCCAGCGAAAAACTTGGAAAAATTTCGACCCTCGAGCCATATATGATAGGAGAGGGACTTGGAAAAATTTCGACTCTCGAGCTATATATGATAGAAGGGGGACTTAGAAAAATTTCGACCCTCGAGCCATATATGATAGGAGAGGAACTCTCGAGCTATATATGATAGAAGTGTGACTTAGAAAAATTTCGACTCTCGAGCCATATATGGTAGGAGGGGGACTTGGAAAAATTTCGACTCTCGAGCCATATATGGTAGGAGGGGGACTTAGAAAAATTTCGACTCTCGAGCCATGATAGGAGAGGGACTTAGAAAAATTTCGTCTCTCGAGCGAGAAAAATTTAGATTCTCAAACTATATTATGATAGGCTTATAGTAGGTCTAGGCCTTCTTTATACTATCTTTATCTAGGTCTAGGCTTCCTTGAATTTTCAATACCAAATCCCATTCGACTTATAAAACAGGTTCCCTGCGTTCCTCGTTTAACTTCGTTAAGGAAGCCGTCGTTTTTTTGCATACTCCCCTGCACTGCGCGGCTATCACCATTCTCTCATCGCGGACTCACACCTGAAAAACTCTTATCGCTATCATTCCCTTCCATCCGCATAACAGAAGTAGATATCCTCAATTTTTTATCATTTCCAGACCGTTCCAGCGACTGGAGAATTTTTTGACCATTTTTTTTGAACACGGCGAACATGTGTATTTATGAATTCACCTAATTGATAAACACAGTACCAAAACTCACGGTCCTCCAGGGTGAAAAAGTGGATTTTCTTGATTATTTGTCATTTCCAGAAGGTTCCAGCGACTGGAGAATTTTTTGACTATTTTTTTTGAACTCGGTGGATGTGTTTATATGAGAATCGACCTAATTGATGAACACAATACCAAAACTCACGGTCCTCCAGAGTAAAAAAGTGGATTTTCTCGATTATTTGTCATTTCCAGAAGGTTCCAGCTACTGGAGAATTTGTTGATTATTTTTTTCGAACTTGGCAGACATGTTTACGTAAAAACTGACCTAATTTATGAATGAAATACAAGAACTCACGGTCCTCCATGGTGAAAAAGTGAATTTTCTCGTTTATTGGTCGTTTCCAGAAGGCTCCAGCGGCTGGAGAATTTTTGGACTATTTTTTTCGAACTCGGTGGACGTGTTTACATTATATCCGACCTGATTGATGAACACAATACCAAAAGTCGTTGTCCTCTGGGGTGAAAAAGTTTATTTTCTCGTTTTTTTTTTCCATTTCCAAAACGTTCCAGCGCCTGGAGAATTTTTCGACTATTTTTTTGAAACTCGGCGGACATGTTTACATAAGAATTAACCTAATTGATGAAGGATATATGAAAAATCGTAGTTCTCCAGGTTGAAAAAGTGGATTTTCTCACTTCTCTACTATTTTCAGACTGTTCCAGCAACTGGAGAATTTTTCAACTATTTTACTCAATCTAACGTACTCCTCCTCAGCGGTGGACGTGTTTACATAAGAATTGACCAAATCGATAAACGAAATACTAAAAATATATTTTTGGTCTATCAACATTCGCATTTCATCTCACGGAGGAGTGCGTATTTTTCACCTCGAACATTGACCATTGATTTCTCGGGGTCTATTGCGGTAGCAGTCATAGTTCACGCCGCTACTCATAGAAAAATCACAGAAATTCATTAAATATTGATTGTTTTGGGAATGTTGCACCTCACCGAGTACTATGGTACTCATGTATGTTGTAGTAGAGGGTACGGCGCTTCAAATGGATGATTTTCCCCAGGTGCCTCCCCCCCGATCTTCTTTTAATTCGAGTTCGAAATTTAGAGTTACTTCTCTCTGTTCTTCGCAGGAAAAATAAAGCAGGGTTTCGATCACAGAATCATCTTTACACAGGCTTTAGAAGAACGATGTAGAATAGATAAGGAAGAATTTTCGATGTTAAGCCAGTCCGGCGCATAGACGAAGGATTTGGCACAAAGTCTTCCCTACAATTGAGCCGTGGTAGTGTGGCAAGAAGAAGAAAGCTGAGAATCTGAAATTCAAATGGTCAGCCCTCCCATGACTCAGAACACCCTCGGCTTAGGTTTAATAGTTTATACAGCGTTTGTACTATTCCCCTTCGTCTTCAATTGTTAGGAAAGGCTGGTCCTATAATTCTGAATTGCCTGAAAAAAACCTGAATCACTCAATCGTTTGTGTTGCTTTCTATCGTCGAATTTTTCATTTGTGCAGCTCTCCTTTCCTTTTAAGCACTGGAAAGTGAGGAGGAGCTGCGTATTTGGAAGTTGCTACTGGAATTCTTGTTGTGTTAGGCGATGAATAGAGGGAATGATGCCAAGATGCTCGTCTTCGGTTGTGTACTCACGGTGAGAGATCGGCTGCAGCCCCTTGTTAGATCGGTGGATAAATGCGCGGAAATGGTTTTATTCTGTTGCGTATTCGCGATTATAGATCGACTATAGCCCCAAGTATGATTGAAGTGGGCAAACTTGCGGAAATTCTTGTTGTTTCTGGTGATGGCAGGAATATTAATGAGAAGCTCGTCTTCTGTTGTGTAATCGTGGTGATAGATCGACTACAGCCCTGCGTACGATTGCAGTGGGCAAATGTGAGGCAATTCTCGCTGTGCCAGAGAATACAATATGAATTTACAGAAGTTCCTCTTCCGTTGTAAACTCGCCCAAGAAATCAGCCTCGCCCCCGGTCAGGGATGGACAGTGCACACAAATTTTCTTTGTTCTAGGCCAAAAAATGTGAATTTTGTAGGACAATGGGGATTTATCTTTGAGCATAACGAGAACTGCTATAAATTAGCCTTCGTTGTGATGAACCGAGGGCGAAGCTGATTACATGCCTTCAATTCCCAATGAAACACAGTTTTTAAGTAAATTTAGGGAAAGAGACTAGCTCGACGGTAAAAACCAGCATAATCGACTAATATCGGAACTCATAATGAGTGAGTGAGGTGTAAGTAGAGCACTGATATTGAAAAGGGGTTTTTCAATTGTACAAATCTACTTTATGAGTTGCTTTTACAAGAGTACTTTCAGGTGTTATCCCATCATCAGTTGTGTCGCAAATGGAGAACAAGGCCTTGACCATGAGTTTTTATAGTATAACACTGTGATGTTATTGGCTATAACAATGCTGTGTTGTGATTGGTTCACTTCTTAGAAACTTATTCTTACAATAATATGACATTGTGTTCTTATTGGCTAAAACATACTGCTTCGTGATTGGTTCAATCTAGTGTCCTAAATGCTGCGTTTCTATTGGCGACCTGGATTCCTGCCGTCTCATTGGTTGGTTCCGTTCTTTTTCTCTCGTCCAATCACCAGGCTTAATAATTTTTCGCTGTCAAATATGATTACATTGTTCAAGAGGCAGGCTTTTTTCCTCTTGGCTTTTGCAATCTCCATTTGTTCCCAGAGTTTTCTTCTCTTTGTGCGATTCTCTACGTGTATGACTTCAAATATTCCCTCTCCATCGTGGTTTTCCTCGTTACAGTGTTTCCCAAACAGTGACTTGCCATCTTCGTTCTCCCTTTCTCCTGATCTCAAACTTTCTCCCAGTCCCACCGATATAGATCCCCTCGCATTATTCACAACTGAGCTTGTACACTCCGCTCAAGCTTTCCTTGTCCTTTTGTTCCGTCTGATCATTGCTGATTCTCTTCACCATTGGTTGGTTATTCTGGATACCCACATTCACATTGTAGCCATTGAACGCCTTTATCACCTTGTTTGTGTACTTTCCTATGTACGGTATCGATCCGGAGTACTTTCTCACTATGCTATCATGGTTTCCTTTCTTTGTTTCCTTTTTCTCAAAGACTCCCTCCACCACACATCTGCGGTAGCCATTGGCTTCTGCGATCTGCTTTACTATCTCAATCTCCTTCCTCTTCTCTTCGTTGTTCTTGAGGATAGAAATTGCCCGATATCAGTAGTTCTGGATTGCCGCTAACTTGTGCCTGGGGTGGTGGTAGGAGTCATGTGGGATGATGGTGTCAGTATGCGTCGGCTTCCTGTAGATTTTGTTTTCTATCCTATTGTTCTCCATTGTGAGTGTAAGGTCCAAATAGTTGATGGTCTCATTTCCTTTTTCTACTGTGAATTTGATGCTCTCATTCATCGCATTCATTTCTGAAAGGAATAGATCCACCTGTCTATCAGTGCCTGACCACACAATCAGGATATCATCTACATATCTGGCCCAGTGTTTGATCGAGTTTCTGAACTTGCTGCCCTTCAATATCTTGTTTTCCATATCATTCATGAATATCTCCGCCAGTATTGGTGACAGCGGTGATCCCATCGCAAGTCCCCTTTCCTGACTGCAGAACCTGTTATTGAAGCGGCAGTAGTTCTGACTCAAGATCTCCTTCACTATGTTGGCGTACTTCGACCCATCGGGGTTCCCATGGTATCTGTTGTTTTTGAGCAGAGTGAGAAGTACCTCCTTCGGTATGGTACCAAACATATTAGTCACATCAAAGGATATCAGCTTGTCGTTACTCCTGATTTCCAACTTGTCCAGTTGCTCAATCAGCTCTCCGTTGTTTCTGATACTTCGTCTGGGTGCAAACTGGTAGTTTTCTTTCAGGAATGTGGCTACGATCTTTGCTATCTTGTAGCATGGTGATTGAATGCTGTTGACCAGGGGTCTCATCGGACGGTTCGCTTTGTGGAGTTTTACAAGCCCCTTGAGTTTTGGTGCAACCGGGTTCATCTCATGCATCCTTCCATTGCCGGGTACATTGTTCCGTTTCAACACAGCTTTCAGGTCATCTTGGTATTTCCGTTTTGGGTCCCTTGCCAGCTTTTGGTATCCATTAACTGCGATGTACGACTCCACTTTTTGGGTGTAGTCCTCCTTCTCCATTATCACTACCGTGCTGCCCTTGTCCGTCTTTGTCAAAATCAGGTTGTTCTGTCGGATCTTCTTTTGTAGATTTTTCTTTTGATGTGCGATGATAATTACCCCTTCTTTTTTCCCATTTTTCTTCAACCCTCTCCCACAGAAAAATTTTTTGGCTACATCTTTGGCCTACTTATTAACGTTGGAATGAATTTTGCCATTTTCCTAACGTTGACAAGGTTAAGTGTCGAGTCTTGAAAAATCTCATCAGGAATGATTTTTCCAATTGTCATTTTTAAAGAGACCCTATTTCACGAGTGGTGGAGATACTTATTATAAAACGTCCCTTTAATTTCCAAATTGTGTATGAGGATCTCCTACTTTAAAACAAAAATCGAACGCCTGGTCACTTTTTGAGACTTTTGGGTATGCACAATAGTGGCTTAAAATTTGAAATCTTGCTACTTGTACTTTCAAGTCTTCCACCTCCACGAGGTTCAAAGTTCACACTTTATCATGGTCTTTATAATTATGTCGGAATCACAGCTCCAAAATTAAGTTTTATTTCTATCTGGTACTTTGTAGTCAAACTCTTCCTTCGTTAAGTTTGGAATAGTTTCAATGGCCAAAATTCCATCACAATTTGGAAAAAGGAGGTCAAAATTTCTCACTCTGAAGTATGTCAGTGAAATATTGAGTCTGGTTATTGGCTTGTGTTAAAGGGTCCTACTTTCTCCCTTAGAGCTAGAAAAAAACGTGAAAACGGAAGAGGAGAAAGAATAAGAACGAAAAAATTCAAACTCAGGCCTCTCCAAATCCTTCATCTACGCGCCAGGCTGGCTCAATATCGAAAATTCTTCTCTATCTATTCTGCATTGTTCTGCTAAAGCCTGTGTAAAGATGATTCTGTGATCGAAACTTCTCGATTTCTTGTGAAATTGGTGCGCGAAAAGTAATTTATTTTCCCTCAGAAGAAGAGAGAGAAGTCACTCTAAATTTCAAATGGAAGCGAAACTTTACGCATCCACTTTCATTATACACACGTGTGTCGGGAATTTTCCTATACCATCGAAATGGCGAACATTCTCAGAACGATGGTCGCTATCACTATAGAGTTCACATCGTAGGACACACACGAATACGTCGTCAGCACGCGAAATTTAATTTCAATCGAATTGTTGGCTCTACATTGGGTATAGAAATATGATTAATGGTGTAACGCGTTATGTAAATTGAACGATTTGACGAGTTCATTGAGCAACATGTTGTTTTTCTTTTGTTAGATAACTATTCGTGTGTACATTGCTATTCATCGTCTTCCCCCCCCCCCCCCTCCCCCGTAACACGATTCGAACATATCTTCTTGTGTTCGTCTGATTAATACGCGTGCATTCGAAGTTAGTTTCGCTCGATTTTTTTTTTCCTTCATTTATACACTTTCTATGAGCAAGAGAGTAGCTACAGGAAACAATGACAGCATGGTTACAGAAAGTAAATGGCGAGTAGGCGTCTAAAGCAATCAAACGTAAATGAAATCGCACGACCACGATTGTCGCACAGGTCTATGTCCCGATTAGAAAAAAAAAAAACTTTCTTCGGTGCGCGGCAGAGTTCACTTGAACGTGACCTATTCTAAAAATTGGCGACAGTAAACGTTAAGGTGCAAGAGTTCGTATGTACTGCCATAACTATGCAGCAAAAAATCGTCTGTTGCCAATCATGGAAAAGAGTACTATGAAATGAAAGTTGTCTGAAAGATACAGGAGTGAAAATATGATTTCGTTTGAATTTCATCAATTCTCTCTTACTTTATTCACTCTCTCCCCCTCTTACTAGGTTCATCATATGGAGGGAGGGATATTTGAATGAGTAAACTCGAGTTGTAAAATTGAACAAATGGCGAGCGCTTTCGGTTCAAAAACCATCATCTACCAAGACATAATAGCAACTGACCCAACAACGACTGAAAACAAGAACATCCAGAGAAATCGGGACTGAACTAGCGAGTCATCAAAATCTGAATCATACTCGTAAACTAATTCAATTAACCTTTGATCAAGAATTTACCTGTTTAGGACAGTGACATCGTTGGTACTCCGGTAATTTCAAAAAACTCGAGCGAAATACGAATCTTCTCTTTGGAGAATGACTTCCGACCTGCTGATTAAATAGTCCGCTCGCAAAAACCTATCTTCGCTCGTACTTCTGAGGATTCTGTGCTTCTAATCCTCCTACATTTCTGTTTTCCCAAGCTTTCTTATGCTCGGCTACTCTAATCCCAAGTTGGCGACTAGTCTTCCCTTGTATAAACGCCGCTTTAGTCCTCACCTACCACCCTATACACTCCTCTTTTCTGAACCAATGAGACAGGATCTTTCACCATGACAAACAATAGCTTTATGTTCTGCTTCAAAGTTTGTGAAAAGTGGAATTGAAAAAATAATAATCAAAATGGGGATTGGGAAAAAATCCTCACTTTTAAAAAACGAATCTGGCTAAAATTTGATAATTTCTGTAAGACCTTTATGACTTCTAAACATTTGGCCTAGAGCTTCAAACATTCATCGGCTATCGATGAAAGTCAAAATCACTCGTACTTCTCCCTTCATTATTTCCTGAAAATTCCCAGATTTCATCGAGATTAGAGCAATTCTCTAAATATTTCTTCATCAAATTCTTCGCGTAATTTTGCTAAAATTTTTCCTTCTGTAGCAACCACAGTGAAGACGAAGAAATTTGAATATAATCATGCGGGTCACATTACCAGAGTAGGGAATGAGAAATATAGAAGATTGTCACCGGGGACAAAATCGAGAAATAGAATTTAAGACAGATTGGGTTCTCTATGGCATAAAGGAACACAACGAGGAGGATGAGGGAGGTTGTGTACGTGGACATGGAGCGGTAAGATATGAGTTCGGCGAACCATCGTCACCAACTATTACTGAGGAATCTCACAAAAGTATAATGGCGAGAAATCGAGCGAAATCTGTTCGAAATAATCTGAATTACTGCTCGCCGCGTATTCTGTTTCGACGGCGAAAGATCGCTTTATAAATATACATGCTCGTCGAATAAATAACGCATATTTGTCGACTGATACAACACGAATTTAATTTTGGCACCTAATTTACTAATTCACGCTCTTCGAGTTGTCTACCCACGAAAACGCGCGTTTGCCTAGTGGCGATTTCGAAATTTTTCCATCATGCCAAATTTTGACATACATACACACACACACGCACACAAAAAAAAGAAACGCGAATCCGGAAAAATTGTCTGTTTACTCGTGTTATGGCATCAGCGTCGATAGCCGACTTGAAAAACGCGCTTCGTCTAAATAATTACGCTTATTAATATCAGCGATTTTATAAACATCATCGAGTTTTATGATATTCAAAAAATATGACTTTCGATATTTCCGCGCGTGAATTCGCGTTTACAACCGGGATTTTGTTTATTTATTGTGACAGACAGCACGATCTAGCTGTAAAACCCATCAAATAATTTTATGATACTGTTTACTTTTATGGATTGCGAAAAAAGGCTACCGCGACTTTCCGGTTGCGGCGCAGATGACTTTTCGATGAACAATCGTCCTTGCGGCGATGATGGAATTTGACAGACACACGAAATATAAGTCGATGAACGTGGGCGACAATTTACGATGTTTTTTATTCTCCTCTTTCTCTCTCTCTCTCTCTCTCTCTCTCTCTCTCGAGCTCTGTATTTCTTTCCAATACTTCGAGATGAAATTTTAAGATAGAAATTCAGAAGAATAGAGAAGAATATTATTATCTCGAACGAAATTTAAACGTTGTTAACAGAAAAATCCGGGCGTCACCGTTTTCTCCGACAGATTGATATTGGCAAATATATATAATATTTAAAACAAATCTACGAGAGTATTGTTTTCAATCTGCTTTTCAATCTCATGAATAAAACACGACACAATAAAAGCGTATCTCTATATGGGGTCGCGTCGGATCAACATTTTCAAATTTTACATCGAATACGTTTCATTCTATTATTCGATTTATATTCGCGAAGCAACGGCGCTGATATAAAAATAATAACGAAAAAGGAAGGAAAAAAAAAAAAAAAATAGAGAACGACAACAAAAAAATCAAAGAGCATTCGCGATGTTGATACTACGAGTGTATACAGTTTATATATTATGTTGTATTCTGTGTCTATATTAAAAGGGAAACTGGATGATATCGAAATCGAGAATGCATTCGGACGAGTTTGATAAAAACGAGGCAGAATTAATTAACCACTATATAGTGTGACGTGTGACATAAAAGCTTCGAAATTCAGTCAGCGGAGCATAAAATACCGCGGAATTTCATATTAATACGGCATAATCTCGATACTCAAATGTCACCCATCCATAACCGATGAAAATCTCTTGTCATTGAAATTTACGCGGTTTAGTCTATTGTTCGATGCAAATTATTTTTCAACGCACAAACGTCCGTTAATTTGTTGCTCCTCCGATCTTTCAATTTTTTCGACAGCTTTATTCTCGAAATTCTTATTTCTAATCCGTGACTCCACACATTTCACAATCCCTCGCACCAAAGAGTATCGGAGGCAAAATTATTGTCAACTAGACGTAAATTTAAGCAAAATTGGGGCAATTCCAATATCAAATAGTCCCTCTCTAAATACAACAAAATAATTTTATGTTTACGAGCAGTCTATCTTCTGTCGGTGCGATAATTATGACCTTGCAAAATTTGTAAAATTAAAATTTCAAATAAACGTACCTCACCAAACCCTCCTTGTTTCATACGCCGACTCAACAGAAGAATATGATCCCCTTTTCCGGGAAAAGTATTAAATCATAGGATGTTTTTACTTCAGACTTCCCAAAGGAGAAGACGTGTTGGGTCTAGTATATTAATGAAGGTCAAGGATACCGGTCTCAAAGTAGCGACAAAGGTCGAAATTTCTCCACATCCCTGTGACGTCATTAGCTTGTGATGTGATTCTCGTCACCCAATTTCCTCAAGTCTGTCTGGTAGGTACTGCATGTCGAGTATGAGTCATCAGCTTCTGACGTCCTTTCTGTCTCAGATTTTGTCTGGTTTAGCTTAGTACCAGTACTGTGTGTTCGGTATAGTTCCTACGACGTCCTCAGCTTGCAACGTCATTTTCACCACGCGATTTTGTCTAGTTCAACTTAGTACTGTACATTTGGTATAGTCCCTATGATATCAACAGCTTCTGACGTCGTTTTTGTCGCGCGATTTCGTCCAGTATAACCCAGTCCTGAATGTAGAGTGTAGTCCCTATAACGCCATCAGCTTGTGACGTAATTTTTGTCCTACAACTTTGTCTAGTGTACCCCAATGCTGCATGTCTAGTATAGTCCCTATGATATCATTAGCTTCTGACGTCATTTTCATCTCCCCTAGTACAGCCTAGTGCTCCATCTCTAGCACAGTCCTATGACGAAATAAGCTCGTGACGTCATTTTGTCGAGCAATTTTGTCCAGTATAGCCCAGAGCTGCATGTCTAGTATAGTGCAATAACGTCATCAGCTTGTGACGTCATTTTTGTCCTGCAAGTTTGTCTAGTATAGCCCAGTACTGCATGACTATTGTCTAATACAGTCTCTATGACGTCATCAACTGTGACGGCATCATTGCCTAGCAATTTTGTCTAGTATAGCTCAGTGCTGCATGTCAAGTATAGTCTTTACGACGTCATCAGCTTCTGACGCCATTTTTGTCTTCCGATTTCGTCTAGTATAATTTTGTTTACAGTTTCTTGGATCTTAAGAGACGTATTCATTTGGGGGGGAGGGGGGAGGGAAAGGAAATTTTGATGAAAATTGTAGAGTGAGGTGCTGGGAACAACATATTAAAAATCCCACCCCCCTAAACCCTATGCAAAATTTTCTGTGGCACGTTTCAGCCCCCCAAATATGGTTTTTTGTCAATATCTTAAAAACTTGAAGAGATAGGAGAAAATTTTCCAATCCAGAATTGTTCCTCGTAAAATTCTACGTAAGATACCATATTTGAACATCATCCTAGGACTATTTGTTGGCCTGAAAAGTTCGCGAGAAGTTCTCAACTTTTGAAAATTTACCTGATGGTAGGTTCATACAATATTTCATTATAAAGTCTCCAATTATTTCTTCGTCGCTGTCTTCGTCCGAGCTAGGGCTTTCGGAACTCTCGTCTGGGGTCTCAATTATAAAGTAAGAAAATTTGTTGCGCATAATTTTTGTACTGTGTAAATTTTCTGTAGGAGTCTCCATTTCCGTGTTACAAACCAAAAACATGGAAATTTCAGAAAGTTGAGCACTTGTGACAAACGTTTCACGCTGACAGATAGGCCTAGGGTGATGTTTCAACATTATTTTATGTACAATTTCGCAAGGAACATTTTTGGATTCAAAATTTTTGTCTCTTTCTGAGATATTTGTGACCGAGGATGAGAAAAGGGACCTTAGTGGGCAAAAAATCAATTTTCCTGTTTATGATAGTTCTTTACATAATTTTTCACGCTCTTTCACATGGTGTAATCAGGACAAATCAATTTTTTTGCCCACTATGGTCCCTTTTCTCATCCTCGGTCACATTTGCGAAAAATCAAATTGGGGGTTGCAACGTGCCACTGAAAATTTGGCACAAGGATTCGGGGGTGCAATCCTCAGATACAAAAATTTGTTGCAAATAATTTTGGTAATGTATAAATTTTCTCTAGAAGTCTTTATTTCCGTGTTGTAGACAAAAACTTCCGAAAGTTGAGAACTTCTCGCGAACTTTTCAGGCCAACAAATAGTCCTAGGATGATGTCCAAGTATGGTATCTTATGTAGAATTTCACGAGGAACAATTTTGGATTGGAAAATTTTTTCCTATCTCTTCAAGTTTTTGAGATATTGACAAAAAACCAAGGCTAAAACGAGCCACAGAAAATTTTGCATAGGATTTAGGGGGTGGGATTTTTAATATGTTGTTCCCAGCACCTGACTCTACAATTTTCATCAAAATCCCCCCCCCCCCAATACAATCTTTATTCCTGTATCGCCTATGCTAGTATACTGTAACTGAGATGAGGCTCTCGCGTCGGTTTACTGCCATACTGGGAGTAAGAGACAAGTAAGAGTGATGCCACGGGACTTTGAAATATTTTCATACTTCTTGGACTTGTAAAATTTTTCATTTTCAATTCTTGGACTTGGAAATATTTTCAACTGTTGGACTTAGAAATATTTTCATACTTCTTGGACTCGTGAAATTATTCATTTTTGATTGTTTCCCACAGTTAAAAATATTACGAAGTCCGACAATCAAAAATTAAAAATTTTTTTCAAGTCCAAGAAGTATGAAAATATTTCAAAGTCCAACAATTTGAAAATAATTTCAAGTCCAACAGTTGTAAATATTTATAAGTCCAAGAATTGAAAATTAAAATTTTTTTTCAAGTCCAAGAAGTATGAAAATATTTCAAAGTCCAACAATTGGAAAATAATTCAAAGTCCAACAATTGGAAAATAATTCCAAGTTCAACAGAAGAAAATATTTCAAAGTCCCACAATTTGATAATAATTGTAAGTCCAACAGTTGAAAATGTTTCTAAGTCCAAGAATTGAAAATTAAAAATTTTTTTCAAGTCCAAGAAGTATGAATTCAAAGTCCCACAATTTGAAAATAATTCCAAGTCCAACAGATGAAAATATTTCCAAGTCCAAGAATTGAAAATAAAAAATTTTACAAGTCCAAGAAGTATAAAAATATTTCAAAGTCCAACAATTGGAAAATAATTTTAAGTCCACCAGTTGAAAATATTACAGAGTCCGACAATCAAAAATGAAAAATTTTACGAGTCCAAGAAGTATGAAAATAATTCTAAGTCCAACAGTTGAAAATATTTCCATCTCCAAGAATTGAAAATAAAAAATCTTACAAGTCCAAGAAGTACCAAAATATTTCAAAGTCCCGCGGCATCACTCTTACTCGCCTGTTACTCCCAGTATGGCAGGAAACCGACGCGGTAGCCCAATTTCGGTTACATAAAATGAACTCGCAAATCAAGGAGAAATTAGTTGCAAAGCTATTGCTATTCCGTCTAGTATTGGATCTTACACGATGTATACTAAATCAAGAACAAGAAATTAGTTGCAAGGTTGTGCAGCCAGCTTTGCAACTAATTTCTTGTTTATGATTTAATTTGTCCAGTACAGTGTAGTGCTGCATGTCGACTATAGTCCCTATGACGTCATCAGCTCGTCACGTCATTCTCACCTATGCGATTTCATCTAGTCTAGCCTAGTGCTCCATCTCTAGCATAGTCTTATGACGTCATCAGATCGTCATGTCACATTCGTCTCACAATTTTGTCTAGTATAGCCTAGCGCTGCATCTCTAGTATATTCCTGTAATATTTTTGTGTAGCAATTTTGTCTAGTACAACCCAGTGCTGCATGTTTAGTATAGTCTCTACGACGTCATCAGCTTGTGACGTCATTTTGGTTCCATCATTCCGCCTAATACAGCCTAGTGCTGCATGAGTAGTATAGTCCCTATGATGTTATGTTTGTCTAGTCTCGGCATTACTGCACTAGTTTAATCTCTATGACGTCATCATCTTGTGACGTCATTTCGATCTCTCACTTGCATGTCTAGTGTGGTCCTTAAAGACGTCATCAGCTCGTGATGTCATTTTCGTCTCGCGATATTGTGACCCAAATTTCAGAACGACCTCCAATCTCAAGACACATCTATGTCAAAAGTTTGACCTTTTCATTCCAGAAAATGGAAAATTGAAATAAAGTTTAGCTCCCCAGATTAGGAACATGCATAGAGGAACGTCGTACTCATCAAACTCTATCCTCTTACTTTCTCGCTCGCAAGTTTTCTTTCAAAACCCTCTTTTTCCTGATCTATGTAGCTCTAGAGTCCTCCTCTCCTCATGTATAGCATGAAACTCGAAAATGTGCCAACCCCCCCTCTTCCATCAAATAATAAATGAATATTTCAAATTTTCTCAAGCCCTTGAAGGTCAAAGTCTTCCCAATCCTCTTCCCCTCTTCTCGCATAAAAATCGAAAGTCAAAAGATTTCAACACAAAACTTGTTTTTCAAGGCGGAAGGGGGGTTGGAAATTTTGACATCTGCCGTCCGGCGAAAACCGGCTAATTCTAGTCTGTCTAGGCACTGAGAAAAATTTCCATGTTTTTCTTCTATTTTCGCGCCTTTTTGATATCAAAAGTGGGACTTGGAACAATAGGCCAAAGAAATGAAGATGATGAAGAGATGATAGCACGCGACAACATTCATGTCTTGTGTTGCGGCAGCACCCGAGCCCTGGGTATGGTGAGAAGCAAATTCTGCAGCTTCTAATCAACGTTCTCGATGTATTCATGAACAAACAGGAAAAATATGATTGAAAAGCCGTCGCAAAAGAGTAGCGCAGACTAAAATCACATAGTCTGTCTAAATTTGCCCCAGTTGATACTCGTACATCTCTTTTAAGCTTTCATCTCACGCATGCATAAGTATAGACTGCAGCGATGAAATTTGGAGTGCGGACGTTTACAGTGCTTCGTATATAAAGCTGAGGGAAGGATTATGAAACTCCTTTCCAGCGAGATTCAAGCGATACGAAATGGTGGCCAAGACCATTCCACACCAAATTTTTCTTCAATCGTTCTATAATTCCCTCTCTTCTTAATCATAGACTTCATGTTATCGAAAAAGAATACGCCATGAAGGCAGAGAGTCGTTTAAAGGTCTCTCCAATTAAAGTCACTCGGTGTTCGACTAGTGGAATTTTCACCTCATGCAAATATGGGTCTGACCACCTCATTATTTTCAGAATTACCATTTTGAAGCGATTGACTGTACATTCATAAGTAATGATTCCTCATCTTTCTCTCGCTGAATTCTGGACGTACGTTTTACGTTTACAAATGCCACAAAAATCGAGTAGGTACGAGGTTTCGCATGACATGGAAAAATAGGTAGCGCTAACATGTACGTATGTAATAGCGTAATTCAAATCGTAGGCGATGATAATACCATGATAGTGAAAAATGACAATGACGGGTACCTATGTACTACACAAGAAGCATAAATACCTCCGACAACATAAATATTGTCGTATCGATATTCGAGAAAAACATACCTAGTCATACGCACACGTTCACGGAAAATAATATGACCTATCAGATTTCTAGTGCGCGAACTTAATATTAGCAAGTAACGATGATTCAATAAGTACGTTTTTCAAATATATCGTAAGAAAAAAAAAAATAAAAATACGCTTTGGCGGTAATATTAATGACGTTTATCATCGCTATACGATCGCTTAATATATACGCCACGATAATCTTTAAAGGTTATTTTCCGATCTTGATTTTTTTCAAACAAATTACAGATCAGTGACAGCGTGTTCGAAGAGGAAAACACGAACAGAATATTATAGTGGTCACAACCAACATTCAACCCTATATTTGCGTATAGTGTCACCGTAGGTACGACTCACATCGTTCAATTTGAAAGGACACTCCTCAACTCATACTGATATCATATTTTCAGTCTTGCATTCGTAATTTTCTAGCGCAGAAATGAGCATTAAAACCTTGAAACTTGATACGAAAGGTGCACAAAACAATCGACCTCCTCGAAATAAATACGTTTCAAAACGGTAGTAAAACCTACACGAGATATGACAATTTAGTAGCTATATTGCATTATGTAGTCCAATGTTTCGAAACTTACCAAATACATGTTTCTTCACGACGGCTCCTGGATTACAGTAATTTGCGATGAGAGGACGACTAGCAATTGATTCGGATTGAACGGGTACAGTCTCGTAAGATTGATTAGGTAAACCGGTAGAAGGAACGTTAATTTGAGCGATCCGTTTTCTTTTGTGATTACACAATTTGGCGAATCCGCTCGAGGTGGCTGGTACGGTTGGCGACGTAATAACCTGTAGGCAAAGGAAAATAGAACGAAAATTATTCATCGATATTAACAACACAAGGCAGTCTTAACAATGAAAGTGCTTCGTGAAAGAATTTTTCGACAGAATGATAAGTTATTCAAAACTGATAATGATGCGGTCCTCATTTAATCGAGAGAAGTGTTATGGTATTCGAAAGCCCGAAGACATTCATATTCTTGTTCCAATATTTTTCCAAGAAAGTGGTAGAATTACCCACTCTTCTTCTACATTTGAGATAAAACAATTTTTTCGGTTCTGTTGGGGGTTCATCTACCCGATTAGAAGCTAAGCACTCTTGGACACGTATTAAACTGGAAATTTATTTCGATCTCGAAAGAAAAGCAGAGAACCCTTCCCTAATACAGGGGTTGGATTTCAACAAATTTCGACTTTCGAGGTCCTGTCGCGAAAACAAACCCTCAGGCGTCCCAGAACCAATTGGTAAAGCTTACCCACACTCCTGTGAGTATGTAAATAAACCCATTTTACTGATCTTTGATGTTTGAAGGTTTTTCCTTATGACCTGGAAGGAGAACTTGGAAGGAGCCATATCATATGATAAGAGGGGACTCAGAAAAATTATGACTTTCCGGGACTTCACCCAATTCTCAATATCAAAACCAATTCGAGGTTGGATACTTCTTTGTTAAAATTTGTTAATACAGCCGTCGTTTTTTCCGAGTCCTCGCTTCATCTTTACATATAACTCGATGCTTGGAATTCTTCTGATCCTCTCCCTTGACCGTCGATTTCATGACCGAGCGAAAATCGACGACAATCGACCAAGAATTTACTTCCTTAAGAGTCGTGGTAGAAAATCTATCGATATATTATTCAAATCGATCTCACATTCACGTTGAAAACTGAATCGACTGGGAGACTAATTTTGTCATATCAGTCCTTGAATTCATAATTATTATGAGAAATTTTTGTAGCGTAAACAATTCCTAATTTATTATTTGTCAACACTCAATTTTAGGCTGTAGTCACAAGATCTCAAATCAAACAAAGTTGGGCACCAGGATTTCTTGTGCTGATATTTGTTCCTTCAGGTAGTCTGAGCATACTGAAAAAGGTTACACGTTGACCGCCCGGCTGGCTCATCATCTGTAAAATTTTGGTTCTTCATTTTTCTCGGAAAATATGCTTCCCAGCTAGACACAAAACTTGTTCCTCATGAAATTCCCTTTAATTTGATACCATATTTGACCTCTCCAAATTCAACACTTCGAACTGAAAAACCTGATAATTTCTGGATAATTCAGTTTTTTGATTCCTATACGTACTAAGGAAGACACAACAAATTCCAGTTCTTCTCATTTTTCTCAAAATAATGCTTTTCAGCAAGAAATACAAGGACACAAAACTTGTTCCTTATAAAATTCCCTTCAATTTGATACCATATTTGACCCCTTCAAATTCGACAGTTTGAACTAAGAGACATGATAATTTCTGGATAATTCAGTTTTTTGATTCCTATGTACAAAGGAGGACACAATGAATCATGTTTTTTCTCATTTTTCTCAGAAAATATACTTCCTAGCAAAAAATATCAAGACACAAAAATTGGTCCTCATAAAATTTCCTTTAATTTGGTATCATAATTGACCCCTCAAAATTGAACGCTTTCAGCTAAGAGTCCCTGACAACATTTGGACACTCAAGTTTTTTGGTTCATATGTACATGTCAAGACACAATGCATTCTTGTTTTTCTCAAAAAATATACTTCCTAGCAAAAAATATCAAGACACAACAATTGTTCCTCATAAAATTTCCTTCAATTTGATACCATATTTGACCCCTCCAAATTCAACACTTTGAACTGAAAGACCTGATAATTTCTGGATAATTCAGTTTTTTGATTCCTGCGTACTCAGGAAGACACAACAAATTCCAGTTCTTCTCATTTTTCTCTAAATAATGCTTTCTAGCAAGAAATACAAGGACACAAAACTTGTTCCTTATAAAATTCCCTTCAATTTGATACCATATTTGACCCCTTCAAATTTGACACTTCGAACTAAGAGACCTGATAATTTCTGGATAATTCAGTTTTTTGATTCCTACGTACAATGGAGGACACAATGAATCATGTTTTTTCTCATTTTTCTCAGAAAATACACTCCATAGGAAACAATATCAAGATACAAAAATTGTTCCTCATAAAATTACCTTTAATTTGGTATCATATTTGACCCCTCAAAATTGAACGCTTTAAGCTAAGAGACCCTGACAACATTTGGACACTCAAGTTTTTTGGTTCATATGTACAAGTCAAGACACAATGCATTTTTGTTTTTTCAAAAAATATACTTCCTAGCAAAAAATATCCAGACACAACAATTGTTCCTCATAAAATTTCCTTCAATTTGATACCATATTTGAGCCCTCCAAATTCAACACATTGAACTAAAAGACCTGACAATTTCTGGATAATTCAATTTTTTTATTCTTACGTACTAAGGAAGACACGATGAATTCCAGTTTTCCTCATTTTTCTCAAAATAATGCTTTCTAGCCAGAAATACAAGGACACAAAACTTGTTCTTCATGAAATTTTCTTTAATTTGATACCATATTTGACCCCTCCAAATTCAACATGCTGAACTAAAAGACCTGATAATTTCTGGATAATTCAGTTTTTTGATTCCTAGAAACAAAGGAAGACACAATGAATTCTGTTTTTTCTCATTTTTCCTAGAAAATATACTTCCTAGCAAAAAATATCAAGACACAAAAATTGTCCCTCATAAAATTTCCTTTAATTTGATACCATATTTGACCCCTCCAAATTCAACACGTTGAACTCTGGATAATTCAGTTTTTCGATTCCTAGGTATAAAGAAAGACACAATGAATCATGTTTTTTCAAATTTTTCTCAGAAAATACACTTCCTAGGAAAAAATATCAAGACACAAAAATTGTTCCTCATAAAATTTCCTTTAATTTGGTATCATATTTGACCCCTTGAAATTGAACGCTTTAAGCTAAGAGACTCTGACAACATTTGGACACTCAAGTTTTTTGGTTCATAATTATGTACAAGTCAAGACACAATGCATTCTTGTTTTTCTCAAAAAATATACTTCCTAGCAAAAAATATCAAGACACAAAAATTGTTCCTCATAAAATTTCCTTTGAATTGATTCCATATTTGACCCCTTGGAATTGAACACTTTCAACTAAAAGACCTATTAAACTTCCGGACAATTGTTTTTTGGTTCATATCCGTATGAACAATTCAAGACACAATAAATTCTGTTTTTTCTCATTTTTCTCAGAAAATATACTTCCTAGCAAAAAATATCAGAACATAAAATTGTTCGGCATAAAATTTCCTTCAATTTCATATCATAGTTGACCTCTCACAATTGAACGCTTCGGGCTAAAAGACCTAATTTTGGACACTTCTAGTTGTGAATTTAAACACAAGTGAAGATACAACAAATTCAGGGTTTTTTCATTCTTCAGGAAAAACATGCTTCCTGGCAAAAAATATTAAAACACAAAAAAATTGTTCCTCATAAAATTTCCTTTTAATTTCATATTATTGACCTCTTGAAATTGAACACTTCAAGCTAATAGACCTGGTAACTTCTAATTAATTCTGGTTTTTCATTCCTACGTACAATAGAAGACACAATAAATTCTGTTTTTTCTCATTTTCTTCAGAAAATATACTTCCTAGCAAAAAATATCAGAACACAAAAATTGTTCTTCATGAAATTTCCTTTTAATTTCATATTATAGTTGACCCCTTGGAATTGAATACTTTAAACTGAAAGACCTAATAACTTCTGGACAATTATGTTTTTTGGTTCATATGGACAATTCAAGACACAATAAATTCTGTTTTTTCTCATTTTTCTCAGAAAATATACTTCCTAGAAAAAAATATCAAGACACAAAAATTGTTCCTCATACAATTTTCTTTTAATTTCATATTATAATTGACCTCTCAAAATTGGACGCTTCAAACTAATAGACCTGGTAACTTCTGGATAATTCTAGTGTTTGAAATTCCTATGTACAAAAGAAGACACAATGAATCCCAGTTTTTCTCACTTTTCTCGAAAAATATGCACCCTTGCAAAAAATATCAAGACAGACAAATTGTTCCTCATAAAATTTTCTTCATTTTGATACCACATTTGACCCCTTGAGATTGAACGCTTTAAGCTGAAAGACGTGATAACACCTAGACAATTCTGTTTTTTGGTTCGCTTATACAAATGAAAACACAATAAATTCTGGTTTTTCTCATTTTTCTTGGAAAATATTCCTCCTAGCGAAAAATATGAAGACACAGAAATTGTTCCTCATAAAATTTCTTTTAATTTGATACCATATTTGACTCATCAAAGTTGTACGTTTTAAGTTAAAAGACCTTATGACTTCTTGAACAACTCTTCATGCTGAGAGTATATAAAAATATTTTCAAATCTCATATTATGTACACATATCATTTCAATTTTACAAAATTCATGTGTCTGTCAGACTAAACTGTAATTATTTCGATGATACAGAGAAAATTTATTATTTCTTATAGGTCATTGCAGTAATGATGGAAAAAGTGACTTTTAGTGACTAATAATGAAAAAAGGGACAATGTTACCAAATAATAACCACGCGGCAGCCCTAATATTCTTAGATACTCAAAATGGCCCCTGCCTGGCTGCGCCACTAATCACACTCTCAGGTGCTCGGTATGTAATGCACTACTGTAGCATGTTCGCGGTTCTGAGCGAAGACAAAAAGAACATCGTACGCTATTACAGGAGGGTAAATATTGACTTTGAGGTACCGCTCTCGAAGCGAATTTCTGGCGAAAAAAAAAAATCACATTATCTTCGCGCGACTAATGATAATTCTGTATCAAATTGCGTTTTCGTGTTCACACTTCAACATTTGTACAACCGTATTTTATCAAAATCCGTAAATGAAGTGCCTACAGATCCGCGTCGGACAGATTGTAAATTATACGCAAATATCATTCTGAATTCATCTTGCCGCGTAGGAAACTCGCGACAGCGTCACTTCTCGTCTCGTCATTGTTATTTAAATTAAAAGTTAATTTTAAAGTGGTGTCAGGCCAGAACTGATAAGATTACTAATGCACTTCGAATATTTTTCGTCCTACTATCATCAGCCGCAATGAAGTAATTTTTTTCGTATCGAAGGTAATAATTTCGTATTCTAAATTCGATCATCGAAGAAAATGAATAAAAGGAAAAAAAGTTGACAGATGCTATATATCATAGGCGTTACTTTAGATTGCAGCTTGCTCCAGCAGGTGCATCTGCAACGTTGTATAGTGCGATGTATGCAGCCCGCCTGCAACACTGCGTATCCTTCATCCTCTTTTTTCGTAAGACAGGTTGTATTAATTCCAATCTACATTTCATTGTTTTCCGATGTAAATTAACGACGGCTTATAAATACCTCGCAAATTATAATTAAACTGGAGAGTCTGGTCGAGCGTGCATACTTGTTATACATATGCGTGTGCGTGTAATCATTTTGTCTTCGTGATCATTTTTCGTTTTCCTCTCTACAACAGTCAGCATGAAAAAGAATGATTTATTCTATACTAACGTCGAGCATACCACATATTCCCAGAATACACTCAGATAAAGTAAAATACGAACAGGGTCGTGTATAGAGTGAGAGTACAGCACCTACATTAGTCAGTGTGTAAGGTATCTGTACGAGTGAATTCTGTACATCGAATTCCAGTTCGAAAAAATAAATTAGCAAAACTAATACTGTAGTTCACGTCAACCGCCGAACGTTTTGAATAGTTCACAAACGGAGCAATTAATTACGCAATTTGACGTCTAACTGAAAGTCATTCATCAGCAGAGTTTGATAACCCGAGTAAATTGTTGCAAAATCTACTACCAGCATCGGGAGGCGTTTGCGGTCTCGAGTTCAAATTATGATAGAAATGGATTGCCGTATAATAATCAGCTAGAGGATGAATACATTTTTTCTACTCCGGAGGTGGAAAAAAAATCGAAGTGCAGGGTTGGAAGTATTCCACAGGGCTACAGAAATTTATTCATCGATCTTTGAAGTATTTGGTCAAAATTTTAAAATGCAATCTTGTCATGCGAAGACCTGAAACATGAATCTAGCTCTATTAGAACGTTTTGGAACCTCATTTTGAGTATGACTCGGGGAAATCGATATCAAGAAGCTAGGGAGGGTACCCGATTTTCTTTCAGGTAAAATGATTAGACTTAACGATTTCTAGTGTCTCTTTACAGGGTGTCTACTGAAAAGAAATTCTGAAAATACTTGACCTTTTTTCCAAGTAAGCGAGTTGACAAACAAAAAAGAAGAGAAAAATTAGAAGCCATTGCAGACGTTGCAATGGCAGCGGGAAACCCGCAGGTGGTGTGGAACTGAGTTGATAATCTTCCCCTCCTATCATATATAGTTCGAGGCTCGAAATTCTTCTAAGTCCCCCTCCTATCATATATAGCTCGAGACTCGACATTCTTCTTAATCTTCTAAGTCCCCCTCCTTTCATATATAGCTCGATACTCGAAATTTTTCCAAGTTTTTGGTTGGACGGCGGACTGCGGACGGTAGCTCGAAAGTCAAAATTCTTCCAAGTCTCCCCCCCCTCCCCTATTATATATAGCTCGAGACTTGAAATTCTTCCAAGTCCCCCTCCTATCATATATAGCTCGAGACTCGAAATTCTTCCAAGTCCCGTAACCTAACCTAACCTTAGGTTACTAACTTCGCGGACGCGGACGTTTTCTGAGGATGTAATCTCCTAACAAAATGGATAGCGGGTTCCCCGCTAAAAAAACAGGACTGGGATGTCCCGAGTTCCCTAGAGCCTGAAGTTTTTCCAAGTCCTGAAAATCATGACGTGACAACTTGAACGCGCTGCAATTTCAAGGAAGCCGTCGTATTTTCAAGTCCCCCTCCTATCATATATATATATATAGCTCGGGGGTAGGAATTTTTCCACGTCCCCCTCCCCCCTCCGTGACGTCATCAACCTTGCTCGCGCCCACGCTCACGGACGAAAATTTCCTGGAAGTACCCCCAACAAAAGGGCTAGCGGGTTCCCCGCTAAAAAAGTCAAATTGGGTAAAAATACTATGTTTTTTTTTTTTTGTCTTTTTTAAAAATGTTTTGTCGTCTCGATCATTTTTGCTTGACCGTCAATGAAAATACTTGACTTTTACTTGATTTACTTGACTTAGTTGACCGGTAGACACCCTGCTTCATCAACCCCGGAAATTTTCACCAGTTTGACTCTTTTGGCTCGATCTTTTAAATTTCACTTATTTAGTACAAAGCAGCAGTGGCGTGGTTATACCAAAATTAG
This sequence comes from Aspidiotus rigidus, assembly GCA_035079385.1. Taxonomy (NCBI): domain Eukaryota; kingdom Metazoa; phylum Arthropoda; class Insecta; order Hemiptera; family Diaspididae; genus Aspidiotus; species Aspidiotus rigidus. The sequence goes on along the minus strand of JAVHKY010000003.1, from coordinate 12,594,803 downwards.
GGGAAGGTTGCTGGGGTTTTGAGACTTTTGTTTTTTCTTCAGTCGCATAAAAATAGATCAGGAATTTTATGGCGAATTCGACTAATTCTGGGGGGGGGGGTTACCCCCCCCCCCATAACTACGACACTAGAAATCTGAAGTTTTTCTACGTCTTCCTGTTGGATATGACTGCCAGACAAATTGTTTTCTTCGGACAATTTTACAGTAAAAATGGGAATGTTTGGAGGTAAGAGGGAGGTATCTGATATTAGATTATTATAAAGGACAAGAGCCATTATTTTGGACAAATAGGCTCCTCTCGTATGGTACCAATTTTACTGAGATTTTGGATGTCTAATCGTTGATAGGAGGGTAAAAAATGAAAACACTCCCCCTTTCGAAGCCGTGGCGAGGGATGAAATTTAGATATCTTTGGCTGCATCTTTTCATCGTGAAATTCGTTGGTAAAAAATTGAAGCTTTTTACTTCGACGAAATCGGACAAAATTGCTTAGAAATGCGGATTGTATGTCGATGACCATGGTCGTGAATTTTTCATCCGCCACTGACTGTCAATTTATAGTTCGCCGGTTGGAAATATTTTATGGAAACTATTTTACACTGCATTGTAGGTTAACCGTAATATTGTGTTGGGTATGAGTTTTCAGATCCAAAAAATTTTCGAGTCACTGTATTATTCATTCATGATAGAACATCGCAGTGATACGATCTTCTAAGTTATACGGCTACTCGTAATGAAAAGGAAGGGGGGGGGAGGGTACTCTAACGAGTAAACCTAAAAAAGTTACAAAATACCGCAGAAAGAAGGTTTCGGTTAAAGAACCATCATGAGCGAGAGAAAGAAGGCAACCGACCAACGACGCTGTCACCAACCTCGAGAAAAGAATGAAAATTAATCATCGAGTTGTGACTCATAAATAAGCTCGACCAGATCTTCGTCCGGTGTGTGTCTGTTCAGCACGATGACACCACTAATATTCTTATGAGGAATTATTTTAATGTACTCCAGAACGGTGCGTTTAAATACGAAGAGGAACTTCTGAACCCTCCCGGAAGCTCTACCCGTTGGCGATCAGATAGTCAGCAAATGCCGTAGCTCCCACCCTACCCTTCTCCCAGGCTGTCTTGTGTTCATCAACCCTAATCTTCAGCTGGCGACCAGTCTCCCCGATGTAAATGCCTTTACAATCTCTACATTCTAAACTACACTATCCAATTTTCTCATTTTCAAGAATTCGATCTTTCAAGCTAACAAATAATCCTTTTGACAGTAACAGGGTTGTAGAACGCATGTCGAGGTAGTGAAGAAGACGGTCAGGGAAGAGGAGTTAATAATAATTACCAAGGCCAACAAGGGTAACGCGATAGTGGTGATGAAGAGGACATCGTATGATTCGAAAGCCGGGCCAAATATAGCTTTCCCGGGGTCTCCTGCCGGCCGTTTGCGAGGATTGAGCCTTTGAAAATGAATAGACATGAAAAGACAGAAATCGTAGTTCCGCTGGGGTCTTGATGAAGCGCCGAATCTCAGTTGTACAAAATGAAATGCATGAGAAATACCTACTATTGGAAAGAAACTGCAACGAGCAAAGGATTTAGCGCGGCTAACCTTTAAGACAAATAATGTTTCCTAGCCCCGATGGACAACAAGAACTGAAATTAGACCCAGTAGCGGAGAGATATCTCCTGAAGGCTCTCTCTGAACTTGATCTAGCCTTAAGAATTCCTATAATCTAACCTAGACAAATTCGTCTAGTCACAAGTTAATGGTGTCCTCCCCAAGCCCCGTTCCCAAGTTTCTCGTCGTATGTAAGTATAGCTTGATGTTAGAAAATATTTCAACATTTCAGGAAAATGACGTCAGAATGCCCCCTAACAAAAGAGATCTAATTTTAAACAAATCTTCTGGCAAAGCCAAGTAAAGAAAGATCATATTTCATATTTACTATACTGTATAAGTTTGTGACGTCACCAAGGGGCTGAACATTTTTCAAGTCCTCTCATTGAGGAAGGGGGGAGGGGAAAGCACTCGCCAACTTCGAATTCTCCGATGGGTACGAGTTCGTGATGTCTGTCATTTGCCTATTAAATTTATAGTATTTCACGGACGTGATAGGAGGGGTGGGGGGTTATATTCGCAGATTTACAAATGACCGACGAGGTATACGCATGCACGCGCACACACTTCAAGACCGAAGACGAGGGAGAAGGGGGGCACTCGCAGAACAATTTTTACCTTTACCTTTCATTACTGAGCCTTTATTATACTAGGACTAACGTAGCAGCCTAGTGGCATAAGCCTAATTCCCTATTTCAAGTCTCGTATACTTTGGGGGGGGGGCGAATTAGTCTACCCCAAGTCCAGTAGATCTAATGCATATTAGACCTCGTCAGTATAAGCCTAGTATAATAAAGAGTAGAGGTTATAATTTTTCCAAGTTGCCAAAGAAGGGAGGGGGTGTACTCGCAAATTTCCGAATCATCGACACGGTAACGAGGATAAAGGGGGGGGGTCATTCGCAGAGTTTAAAATTAGGGGTAAAAGCTGAGTAAAGACATGAAACATGATAAAGCCCTGGAAAACAAAAACTGGAATTAGACCCAATGGCACAGCCAGGATTTGAGGATGAAAAGAAATGAATCACCCATTTTATCGATACGTGCATTCTTTTCCCATATTTACAAGACTTAGTGTCTACTCTTTCTATCGATATTTCAGGACTGCTACACTTAATAATATAATGTTCAAAATAGTTTAAATGAAAATGAAATAGTGAGCAAAAAGTGAAAGACGAGTACAATAAAAACTTATTGACAAAAATTAATACACAAGCCTACTCGTGACAGTTTGGCTCTTGACGACCCTGATGGATGTAACAATCTTTGAAGAAGTGCAGAGATGTGAAAACGTGGATGGAGATCCTCATTAAATGGTCTCTGTAGAGTGGTGTAAGGATCAAAAGAAAACTGAAATCAAGATTACTAGAAAAATGAGGTCAGTTGACTCAGAAAGCAACCCACATACATTGACAGACAATCCTAATCGAACTTTGACAAGAAGCCTCCTCTCTCCGACGTGGATATTCACCTGGAGTAGTGGACATTACAACCAAGTACCATTCGATCAAACAGGTTCTGTGTTGATTAATCCTCTTAGAACGATCACAAAGGATAATTTTACCGAACTTAAGCGCAACTTCGCCTAGCTACAAAAGCGTACGAAATTTTGGCAAGTATCCGAGCGCCGTTCACTCACAAACTACTTATTTCTTTCTACTGCGATCGACACAATGTAAGAAACAATAATAGAGCGCTAATCGAGAGCTCATTTTTTTCCTTTCTAATTTCGAAGGTGTTTAACCTATCGGCCGTCAAATACGGCATGATTCAGCGTAACATTTGCGTGCGAATTCGCTACGAGTTCGCTAACATTTGCTCGAACCCATCATCATTATTCAAAATGACAAGTTGAGAAGTAACTCGTTCCTGAATGCGAGCGACGTTGGGTTAATAAAACTATCAATTTGGTCCGCTCGCGAAGCGTACCTCCGAAAACTTTTTTAGATGGAAAAACAACAAGATTTTGTATACAATCTATACGTTACACACCATCCATCAAAACGATTCTTCTACACTTTTTTTTTTTTTTTTTTCTCAGAAGTCCACCACGATGAGAGGTATCTCGAAAATATTATACTCCTACTCGATTCTAAGTCGCGTTGTTACAATAACCGTAAAATTCTCCTCCACCTGCGCCCCCGATTGAACTACAGTGTATGCCCGATCATAACCTGCAGATGATTCGCGTCATTCATAATGACGGAATGAGCAAAGCGAGAAAGAGAGAGAAAATAATCTATGACAGACAGTCCGTCATTTCGTGAGCAAGAAAATCGTGTACGAGTAGGTTCACGTTCTATCGTAACTCATCATCATCTTCAAATCAAACACAGAAACCAGCAATGCCAAACGTATTTTTTAATTAACGCTTTGTTGCTACCGCCGCGCCGACGTCACGGCGTTGTTGTCATTATCCGCGAAATTGTACTCGTGAGTTCATGATTCTAACATTAATTTGTCTTCGAGTCCATCAAGCGGTATAGAATACGAGCACGATTACGAAGAAATTTCTAGTGAAAAATACAACATCCGTTTAAATCAACAGGTTGACCTCTACGAGAGTGTATATATAAAAGAGATTTTCCGAAAACTTAAATCATGTTTTTGAGATGCATTTTAAAGAGTTGAGCCAGTAGAGGAGAGAATACCTGCATATACTCGTAGGCCCGAATAGTAATAAATAACATACACTCTCGTTTAATGAATGAAGCGGCAGAACAAAATCGATTCGGGCGTTATAAGACTGTATATATCTGAATTTTTCAATGATTATATACGACCACACAAAAAGAGAAATACGGGATTTTTGAACATATTATACACACAGACGCTGCATCTTATGTACCTACAGCTAGCTGCACATTAGCGCTGATGGAACTTCGTCTGTATATATAAACGCATTTTATACCAAGACGCGCGCGGCTATAAATAATCGAAATGGAGTTCCGAACGAAAAGTATTATAATCGGCGGAAACCGCGACCGATTTGTAAGCTACCAACGCGATAATAAATTATAACATTAATACGTTGGAGAAAATCTAATGAAGTGTATCCGAAAAACGCCAATAGATTTACATAAATACTGACATCGGAGATGATTTTACGCGCTCGTACCGTTCAGCCTGATTTGGCCGACACTGTAATACGGCATTAAACTTGTACGAGAAACTACGGATTATGGCAGAATTCCGACTTTTCTTCTATATAATTACGCTCGTGTATGGCACCAGGAGCGGAAACGGGTCGAAGAAGATGAAGACGAGGCGCGATTGAACATACCGAGTCCCGACCTCTAGTCTGAATGTCTATCACATCCGAATCTTTCGACTCAATACATCATCGAATCTTCCCTTTGAGCTAATAGCTAATCATTTGACCGAGACAAATGAGTCTAATAAGAGTTTGACGGGTTGGGCTCATTAATAGCTACGGAAACAGTATTGAACCACCTTACCTTGAGTGTGCATCAGTGGCAAAGTGAAAAGGAGAAGGACTAACAATTCACGAACGTTAGTAACGCGCGAGACCATTAAAGCGCTGAGGGGGGAGCAATACTTTCTCTTTCGGGTTACTTGAATCAAGAATACACGAAGTTTTCAGAATACATTACGCTCCTCAAATTGAATACAACAGTCGATTTCATTCGAGTTTGATTTCGGTTCTGAGACCCCTGTCGATGGGAAACGACAATGTAACGAATTCAATTAATTAGGTAGTTGCATTGATGCGATTTACTGTATTGCGCCTTCATCAGAACTTGTTAGAAAATCGACAGAACAACCTGATTTTGATAAAGGCGGACAAGGGCAGCACGGTAGTGGTAATGGAAAAGGAGGACTACACCCAAAAAGTAAAGTCGTAAATCGCAGTTAATAGATACCAAGAGCTGGCAAGGGACCCAACACGGAAATACCAAGATGACCTGAAAGCTGTGTTGAAACGGAACAATGTAGCCGGCAATGGAAGGAGTTGGAGGAGAGGAAAAATAAGAAGCTGTCCTCCCTGATGACGGTTAATGAGGAGGTGGTGATGAGTGGGTGAGTGATAGTGTTGTCGTTCATAAATTCCATCCCCCCTCATAAATAATAGTCAGATAGTGTTCAATAGTGACGAAACATCCCTCCTTGAGAAAGCTTTGAAGTTCAGTTTGCCTCCCCTCAAGAATGATGAAACCTTGGCGAATGTTGTTGCGGATCTTGCGGTTAAGATTGGTCCTGGTTTTAATACCCAGAAAGTCTGTGCCGAATTAGTCCGTAATAACCCCGTCCCTCGCATGAGTAATAAATTGGGAGGAGTGATTCAGGGTTTGACAAAGGCAACGCTGTTGTAGTGATGGAGAGATCGGCCTATTCTTCTAAGGTCCATGAAGTCCTACAGCAGTGTTGGTGCTAAAGAGAGAGAGGATTTCAGCTTTCCCAAGCACGTCAAAGAAGTTAGGTGTGTCATCAACAGGAGTGAGGCTGTTATCAAAACTCCTGCTTTGAAAAAAGCCCTCCTTGTTCCTAACCCCACACCCCCCCTCTTGTACGGGCTGCCTAAAGTGCATAAGAACAATACCCCAATGCGACCCGTTGTTTCTTTCGTCTCCTCTCCTACCTACCTCCTTGCAAAATTCCTTGACCGTTGGTTCAAAAATCGTATTGATTTTGAATCCCCTCATTCGGTCTTGAATTCGGCCTCTTTAACTGACGTCCTCAAGGATGTAATCCTTCCCCCGGGAACGACCATCTGCTCGTTTGATGTTATTGGTTTGTTCCCGAATATTCCTAAGGCTGCTACTATCCAGCGTATGGGTGAGCTACTCGTCAAAGCCAACATTCCTCATAATGAGCTTCACGAATTCTTCGATCTTCTTAATACTTGCTGGTCCCCTAACTACTGTAAATTTGAAGGGAAATTTTTCGAGTTCCCTGACGAAGTAGGGATCCCCATTGGATCACCACTAGGCTCTCTCATATCCGAAATCTTCATGTCTAAGTTTGAACTTGACCTCTTTTCCTCGAACCAGGTGTTACTTAATCATATTCATTATTGGCACAGGTACGTTAATGACGTTCTATGTACCTGGACAGGTCCCCCAGATCTCCTTGGTGAGTTTCTGAGGTATCTCAATTCCTGGTACCCTTCCATCAAATTTACGTAGGAAATAGGGGTATTTTCCATTAACTTTTTGGATTTATCGATCTCTATAATAGACGGTATCCATAAGTTTGGAATTTACAGGAAAGATACTACGACCGATGTTTTAGTCCACGGTGGTTCGTTCGGTCCTGTTGCTCACAAGATGGCTGCTTTTCATAGCCTAGTTCACAGACTGACTCGTATTCCTTTGAGTCAGTCAGCCTTCAAGAAAGAGTTAATCACAATAAAACACCTGGCCAGAGTGAATGGGGTCAACGTCGATGTTGACGTGATGGTTCGGAGGAAAGTTACGAGGGGCCTCCTGGATTCCACAACCTCCCTCCCCCGAGACACGATCCGTGATCGCCGTTTGCGTTGGATCAGTCTCCCTTTCTTGGGGAAGTTCTCCCAGCAATTGGGTCGGGTCCTTCGCCCGTTTGGCTTCAGACCCGCGTTTTACAACCCTACCACAGTCAAGAGGTTGTTTGTGAGACTGAAGGACCCCATACCTGTCGATGAGAGGAGTGGTGTGTATAAGTTGGAGTGTGAGGATTGTGGAGGCGTTTATATTGGTGAGACCAGCCGCCAAATGAAAGTTCGAGTAGCTGAGCACCTGAAGTCCTGGAAGAAGGGACACTTGGGGGAGTCAGCTTTCGCCAATCACTTAATAAACAGTGGCCACAGCTTCCAAGAGGGATCCGAAAAGCTCCTCCATAAGGAGAATTCCTACCGTAAGCGCATCGCCCTCGAGAATATAGAGATAATTCGTCATCTCAACACCGACGGTATCACTGTACTCAATTCGTACATTCCGGAAGATGGCCTGATCGAACTGGTTTATGACTCACACCGTGATTTCTCGTTTGGACGATCTTAATACCTCGTTCTTCTCTTTTGTTCGTCAGTTGCTTTCATTTCAGGCTTGAAGATGGTTGTTTAACCAAAAGCGCTCGTCGTCTTTTTTTTTTTTTTTTTTTTTTCTGCGGTTTGCATGTTTTACTCCACGTCGGAGTATTCCTCTTTCTTGTTTATAACGGAGAGCTGATTGAGCAACTGGACAAGTTGGAAATCAGGAGTAACGACAAGCTGTTATCCTTTGATGTGACTAATATGTTTGGTACCATACAGAAGGAGGAACTTCTCACTCTGCTCAAAAACAACAGATACCATGGGAACCCCGATGGGTCGAAGTACGCCAACATAGTGAAGGAGATCTTGAGTCAGAACTATTGCCGCTTCAATAACAGGTTCTGCAGTCAGGAAAGGGGACTTGCGATGGGATCACCGCTGTCACCAATACTGGCGGAGATATTCATGAATGATATGAAAAACAAGATATTGAAGGGCAGCAAGTTCGGAAACTCGATCAAACACTGGGCCAGATATGTAGATGATATCCTAATTGTGTGGTCAGGCACTGATAGACAGGTGGATCTATTCCTTTCAGAAATAAACGCGATGAACGAGAGCATCAAATTCACAGTGGAAAAAGGCAATGAGACCATCAACTATTTGGACCTTACACTCACAATGGAGAACAATAGGATAGAATACAAAATCTACAGGAAGCCGACGCATACTGACACCATCATCCCAAATGACTCCTACCACCATCCCAGGCACAAGTTAGCGGCAATCCAGGACTACTGCTATCGGGCAATTTCTATCCTCAAGAACAACGAAGAGAAGAGGAAAGTGATCGAGATAGTAAAGCAGATCGCAGAAGCCAATGGCTACCGCAGATGTGTAGTGGAGGGAGTCTTTAGGAAAATGGAAACAAAGAAAGGAACCCATGATAGCATAGTGAGAAAGTACTTCGGATCGATACCATATATAGGAAAGTACACAAACAAGGTGATAAAAGCGTTCAATGGCTACGATGTGAATGTGGGTATCCAGAATAACCAACCCATGGTGAAGAAAATCAGCAATGACCAGACGGAACAAAAGGACAAGGAAAGCTTGAGCGAAGTGTACAAGCTCAGTTGTGAATAGTGCGAGGGGATCTACATAGGTGAGACTGGGAGAAAGTTTGAGATCAGGAGAAAGGAGCACAAAACGTCGAGGGAGAAAGAAGATGGCAAGTCACTGTTTGGGAAACACTGTAACAAGGAAAACCACAATGGAGAGGGAATATTTGAAGTCATACACGTAGAGAATCGCACAAAGAGAAGAAAACTCTGGGAACAAATGGAGATCGCACAAGCCAAGAGGAAGAAAGCCTGCCTCTTGAACAATGTAATCACATTTGACAGCGAAAAATTATTCGGCCTGGTGATTGGACGGGAGAAGAAGAACGGAACCAACCAATGAGACGGCAGGAATCCAGGTAACCAATAGAAACGCAGCATTTAGAACAATAGATTGAACCAATCACAAAGCAGTATGTTTTAGCCAATAAGAACACAATGTCATATTATTGTAAGAATAAGTTTCCAAGAAGTGAACCAATCACAACACAGCATTGTTATAGCCAATTAAGAAGAAGAAGAAAAAAAAAAAAAATGGGATAACACCCGAAAGTACTTATGTATAAGTAACTAATAAAATAGATTTGTACAATTGAAAAACCCTTTTTCAATATTAGTGCTCTACTTACTCCTCACTCACTCATTATGAGTTCCGATAACTGAGATTCAGTTTCAGTTGTACAAAACACCGTTTCAACGCGCTTTATCAAGACCCTAGCGTCTCTCCATTTCTATTCATACTCAAAGGCTGACTCCTTGTAAACGGCCTCGCGTCTGACGCTGGCAGGAGATCCCTGGAAAGCTATATTTGGCCCTGCTTGTGGATGAAAGTTTTGGGATATTTTGATTCAGGGAATAGCAGACCTTTTGACTCTAAAGCCGCGTTAATACGAAGCTTGTAACTAGCACTGTTTTACTCGCTGCAGTACCCCCAGAAGTTGAGGTGTGTCTACTTTCACGAGCACCAGACCTGATATTGCGCATAAACTTTTGTCCTGACCTTCGATTTATATAGACTAAATATTTAGTCTGGCCTCGGCAAGGCTTCAAATTCTATTATCTTTCCCCGTTCAGGCCTAGTGACCACTTAACACGACCCGCTGACGAGTAGGTCCCTTTCAAGTCCCAATTCGAGCGAGTAGCTCACCCGAGTCAACGGCGCTTAAGTTTCTCTTTTCTTTTGGCATCAATGTCCTGGCCAATAAATGAAAATTTCAATACTGGATCTCGTTTCAAATCTTAGTTCACGACTTCAACCCAGTATTTTTGAAGGAATTATTGCAGGCATCTTGGAATATTCTTACAATGGATGTGACGCGCATCTCATAGCAGGTCATAAGTTCATCGAAAAAGCAAATAAGGATTACGTTTCTATAGAAAGTCGTGCACCTTTATCAAAGACTCACTCTCATCTTTCAACGTGAAATCTGAATTGTTTCCATATAAATGCGCATTTTTGACAGTAGTGACCGTTGAATGTTCAACTTATGAGGGAAAGAGAGTGGCGGTGAGGAAAATATCCTCTTCTCTCGCTTGAGGACTGCGCGATTTTTGGAGTTCGCATGAGGCAAATATTCGTATTCGAATGAATCTCAATTAGAACAAAAAGGTATCTCATGCCATCTGTTGACTGTTTTCGGATGGCCGTAAGGAAATATAATTAATTATAGTTTGTAATTAGAACGCTGCTATTTTGAGAATGACGCAACTCGATCAAACAGACACGTTAGAGCGAAACGCGAAAAATATTTCGCGTACAATATGGAGAAAAAGTTTTCCGTAATACTGTGCAAAAAATAATAGTGCCAGAGAGAGGGATAAATGGAACATAAACATGTGACAATGACGTTTGAGCTGTTTTCAGCGATTATTATTTTCCGACATTGCACTGCCTTACAAAAACGAAAATAATTTAAATTGGGCTTTATTCATGCATGAGGGAACCCGTGGAGGAAAAGTTCGAGGGAAAAATAGAATAGGAGAGCAAACGCGCCAGAGTGAGAGAATGATGAGACGATGCTTGTGCGAGTACAACTCGTTCGCTCATGAGGTGTATACAGTAAACTGTACACAAATGCGTAACAATGAACAGAGACTTGCTTTTTTTTTTTTTTTTCGTTTTTCATTTTTAACGACAAAAAACAGTATAGCGGTGCATAGTAGGCACATTAAATATGAATAACAAGAAACATTCGCCGCTCGAAATTAAAAATGCGATTTGTAAAAGTCGCCTTTTTTAATTCTCTCTGTACGCTAGGCGAGGGCTCGCAATGCACGAGAGGTGGTTAGTAATTTTGTGTATACGATCTGAATTTGAACTTTTCGTCTCTCTCGTATCGGTGTAGTGAAATTAGTTGAAATGCAGTGAAAATATGCGTATTTAACGGGAAAATAGAGCTCGATGACCGTTTATGAGAATCTCGTTGTGTCACTTTATTACGTGCGTAAAAAATGGTCTGAAAACTGGTAGTAAACTGGAAAGAGGTTTCATTGAAGATGGATTTCGTCAATTACTATCCAAGAATTTGTTTTTCTCACTCTCCTTCAACGTATTGCGTATTGTGTCCAGATCAACGAATTGTACACGTTGAATATGCTCTGAGGAAAAATTATTCCTTGTATGATATCGACAAAGAAGCTTCGTGCTTCCTTGCTTCCTTCATCTGGGCCTCCTTTCTTATGACCACTCTCACATCTTCTACCCCTTCTCCGGACCACTTCCCTTACAGACAGATCCCTTCGGCGGAAAGATGTATAATTTACGAAGGTAGCTGTGACTTATGCCATTTTGTCGACGTCGCCCAGATGCGGCACTTCAACAGGGACCAGTGAAATGAACTGACTCCTTGAAGGTACAATCCATGACTATGGGGGAGAAGGGAGTGAGACACAGGAACGCAACGTTTATTTTGTTCAATCAATTAACATATTTGTATTCGGTCTGAGGATACGAAACCGATATTCACAATATTTTTACTTTTCCATTTTATTCTAAACTAGCGTCTATTGCGTCGTCGCTACGCGTCGACGACAGCCGCTAGCAAGGTGAGCACCAATTTGGAAATAAAATAATAATTTCTTTCGATGAAAAATATGAAAAAAAAATGACTCGAGTCGGCGTCATTGAGTTTCAATTTTTATTTCTAAATTGTGTTTCAACTCTCGACCGATCATTTTCGTTAATTTTGTTTGATTTTTTAAACGATGCTTTTTAATTTCTCGACCAACCAAAATTTATTGTTTTTAGTGTTTAGTACCTTCCTGTATTTATTGATTGACCAACATAACCTGTTACGTTCCTGTGTCTCACTCCCTCCTCCTTCATAGTGTCAAACAATGGCTCCTTCACGTGATTTTGAGACATTTTTCCGAATCCGCGTTCGTTCGACACACCTATTTTTACACCTAGCAAATATTCCGACAAACAAAATAATACTCGCGTACTCGAAGTTTCTGACAGATACTTCTCAGACGAAAATAATTCAGACAAACAGCATTTCCTGAAAATTTCCGACCCTTCTTCTTTCGAAAGGGAAAATTCCAAAAAAATTCCGTCGTAGATTGATCTTGAACGAACAACGAATTTCAAAATGGTTCGTACCTAAAATAGAATTCGCCCATACTCGTCTCGTTTCATTTTCGCGAGGTTCATTACCTATAAAATCATATCGATCATTTGTTTCTTCGACTACCGACGATAAGGTCGAATGCGATTTGATCGAAGTAGACGTATTCGAAACCCATAAGGTCGATTGAAAAAACATTGTCACGAAATGCAAGTCCGATTGAAAAAACTCGTAGGTTCTTTAATGGAGTTGAACGTGGGATGGCCAGGAGACTGTTTTATGGGACACGTGGGATCTAAAAAATGTAAATTGTGACGTCTCAAGGCTGACCTACAACATCATCCAATTGTGTCGTCACAGGCCCGGACTTTTGAGCTGTACATATATTAGAAGGGAACTCGAAAAAAACTTACCTATGACGTCATCAGATTATGACGTCACAGAACCGAACTTTGGAGCTATATATAATAGGGGAGGAACTTGAAAAAAACTGATCTATGACGTCATCTGATTGTGACTTCACGAGACTGACCTATGACGTTATCAAACTGTGACGTCACAGTCACTGCCCCAAGCTATACTTGATAGGAAGGCGACTTGGAAGAACTCACGGGTTCGTTGAAGGAGTTAGACGAGGGGTGGCAGGGAAGCGGTTTTATGGGCAATCTATGACGTCATCAGATTGTGACATATGATAGGAGGGGGACTCTGACAATTTGCGATCTCCGAGATTTGCCGGCCGGTGGACGTTTTTCCGAAAAACCCTCCGATAAAACAGGTTGCTTGTTAGAATTGAAAAAATGGTTTCAACAGAGAGCATTAAATATTACAAATTGATAAAAATCAAAAAAATATTGTACGTGTAAGCAATTTCAATATTATTTCAAATTGTGAGTTACGTTTCTAAAATACACCTTCGAATCGTCTTTTTCCTCTTCATTCTACAAGACGATAACAATTAATCAAGGTCATATTGCTCTGTCGGATCGGCTTGGGTACATTTGTGACCTCCCTCTGCATTACTGGCGTTCTGTCATTGGTTCAGATCATCTCCTCCTTGATGTCCAACAGTGCTTTCCAATTCTGGTTCGGGCTTGTGGTCTCACGTCACTTATTTCATGGTTTGGATTACTTGATCACAGCCAACAGCCATGTTTAGCTTACACTATGTCGATCTCTCTGGCTAGTTGTACTTGACGCTCTTTCTTCTTCTTCCGTTAAAGTGATGTTTGATTCTGAGAGCAAAGTTGCGCTTTAGTGTCGTTGTCCTCTTCTTTTTTCGGGTCAGTTCAGCAAGTTTCTTCTTTATTCGTTTTGTTTGAGCTTCCCCTTTGTTTTTCACGTATTACTTTCTTTTGTTGAATACCATTTCTCTAAATTCTCGGTGATGATCCAACAATTTGTTCAGATGGAAATATTCAGCTTGCACGGTGATCTTGTAAAGTTCGTTTACTTCGTTCTTTACTCCCAATCTTTCGGCTTGCTTCTTGATACGTTTCACAGTTGCGTTGTTTCCAGGTAGTTTGATAGTCGCGCCTCGGTTGAACCAAACTTTCACATATGTGATCCTCAGTTTGACCTCGGTCTTTAGGAATTTGGTTCATTATCACTCACGTTCACCTCATCACACCCAAAAGCCAGAATTAGGTCGGTTATGAGTCATATCTAGAGTGTCGCTTGAGAAGAGATTGAACATCAATTCAAAATTGATTTAGTCTCCGTCAAAAGCGAGTCGGTATATCTTTTGAAATTGGCTGTAAGCTGATGGTGGTATCAGATTGACATGCGGTCCACTCAGGAGGTAGATTTACGTTGATTGTAAGTCATATAAAGAAAGTAGATTGAGAATCGCCTCGAAATCAATTAAAAATTGACTTCTTTTCAAGTCTTGGTCAAACTTGAGTCACGTTGGTATCAGATTTATATGGGGTTCAATCAAGGGCCGGAACTAGGTCAATTTCAAGTCGTATAGAGTGTAAATCGAGAATCGACTCAAAATCAATTGAAAATTGACACCTTCAGATCGATTCTGAGTCACGATAATTGACTCAATGTCACGTGAAAATTTACTTCTTTTTATGCATTGGTCGAAACTGAGTCAGCGATTGGTATGGGTTCCAAACAGAGGGATTAAATTATTCAGTTTGTGGAAGAGGGAGAGGTGGAATTTCAACTCATGATTTCGAGTTGAATTTGATCGACTGGAACCAACCACACTTGATAGTCGTCTGTCTCTACGCATTTGCGGATCTTTCCTCTAAGCTTTCGTGTGCGTTGGCAACAATCTAATGTCGACGTTATCTAGCCCTCTAAAAATGTAAGCTGGACAACTTCGAAATAAATTCGTGGCCTACTTTATAAAACGCACGAGTGCAGGGAAGTCACAACGTTGCATTCTCAAATTAGGAGGGACAGACGCATGGGAAAAGGCGCGGAAATCTAAAGTAAAAAGGGGTTTTCGGAAAAAATAAAAAATAATTGAAAGAGCGAACAATTTTCCATTTTCTCATTTTAGCACACTTTCAGTTGAAAATTAGTACGGTGTTGTAATCAGTTGAAGATAAAAATCAGATGGGGGACGAAGTGTGGTCCAGTCACACATTATGGAACCTTTTTACGCTTTGTAGCAGTCTTCTATACATTTGAAATGAGACTGCATACACTAATTCTCGAATCCATCTTGGCTGAGTTTTTATGTCGATCAGTAACTCCTCCCTCTTTCCAGTGCTTCATGGACTTGGAGTACTTTGTCTGTTTCGTGATTCTTCCATTCACAAACAGAATGCGCAGTCATACTAGGCCCACTGAAAATTACACTTATGCTTGATCAATGTGGATGGTCCACAATTCTTGAGTTGAAATATAATCAATTGCAACGATCAAAATTCAAATTTTTTTTTCCAACCTCGGTTCTGAATCCCATTCAGATTTTTAATCAACGTAATTTTGACGTCGATAGATTCAAAATTGACGTCGACTTTCAGTTAATATTGAATTTCAACATTAGGCCTACATTTTGACATCAATTAGAATAATCGATTTTCGGTCGAATTCCGTTATTTTCTAATCGATTAGAGTCGGAATGGCGAGACTCATTCGACAAAAATTTGGGGTTTTGACTAGAGTATGGTTCATCCGCATACCTCTTATACGAGCTTGGTCTCCTCTACTCAGCGTCTAAAACTTTTAGAGAACAGCACGGAATCATTGCTAATTCATTCCGTCGCAATATTCCGGAAGGTCGAGCTAAAAAATGACCCTGATTACAAATTCATATACGTCTCATTTTCTAATAATTTTCGAAACCTCGACATTACTTTTCAAGTCGGAAAGACGAAAGAGAGAAATAAATTCATCAGAAATAAATTTATAGTACAAATTCTATTCAAAATTACTAATGGTCTGTGTCATCAAAAATCGCAGAGTACATTTATCTTCTCAACAAGAATTTCAAGCTACTGCAAATTTTTTTAGCAAAGTTGAAAATTTATATATATATATTTTTTTTTGCATGCCTGTTTTGTGATCAAATTACGTAATACAAAACACAATGGAGAGTCTTTCAACGCCCAAAGTTTTTTGATCTTCAAAATGTATCGTTCAAAGCGTGCTGAACACTGGGACAAAATTGAATTAGATCGTGTCTTTTACACGCCTCGAATACCACGAACGCATAATAGCGCGGTATGAAGCAGAACTCGAATAATAAACTACCGGTAATTAAATTTGATATCAAAATGCAAATCAGGCGAGTCACGAGTAGGAAATTGAAAACGATCGTCTACATGAGAAACGAAAGCGGTCTTTCGATTTTAAAAATATGTACGTCGATTCGCAAAATATCGTACTCGTCATTGAAATACTTTTATTCAAATATATGGAAAATTACGTATATATCTTTCAATGTGCTCGCCAAATTAATATTTGTAATTTTTCTAAATCAATTACGAAGCGCTATAATTTTGAAAGATTTATTAACGTTGCACATCTTTACCGGGTATATCGAGGAAAAAATACACACACCAAGGTCGATGTATCATGCAAAACATATTGTCCGTATTTCTTTTATAACAAGCGAGTCACGAAGAGGACTCCCCAATTTAGCGACTGCCTTTCATAAAATAAAAAAAGTGGAGAGAGAATGATAGTTAATGCGATGACATTACCAACAATTTTCCGAGAAACGTTTTCCCTCGCTTCTTTTCTTTTACGAGCTGTATATTCTATGCATGATTCTCGGAAAGACAAATACACCTTATTTAGCAAATTTACGTTTTTATTTTGGGTTCACCGCGTGTCGCGTGAACAATTCGAATATTTTTGAGGACCGTCGAAAACGTCGGTTAATTATAATATTATCATTTGTCCCGGTGCTTGACCGAACAACTAGCAATTAATGAGCCAAGATGGGACACCTCGCATAAAATCATCTGACAATTGGCGTCAATTTTTCAAATTGGGAAAGAAAAATTGATTTTTGCGCGGTGGTGAGCATGGTTTCTGTAACTTTCAGCCAACGGTACAAGAAGAATCGGAATTTCTTCCTCTGCTGCATGAATAATCGTACTTGTTTTCACGTATTTTGAAGTTCAATCCGCAGCCAATTGAACGCAAATTACTATTTTAAGTTTCGTAGATATCTTCGCTTACATGAAATTTTACGCTAAGCGCAACGTTCCCTCGTTCAAAAAAATTTCTCGTAACACCAAAGATGCATACATTTCAAATTTGACACTTTTTTTAGGCGTAACTGAACCGCGAAATTGGAATGTACAAAAGCGACGTTCTTGAGTGAAGAAAATTCATTTAGTTTTTGACATCTAATTTTCATTCTGAGAGTGAACGAAAATTGAGGTGGGAAATATGAAGGGATTAGAGACCACAGTAGAGGATGAAAGTAAATGGAGCGCAGATGGTTAAGGAAGAATCTTACAGAGGCCAGGAGGAAGGGGGATGCTGAACAGATGTATTATCATGTTTGCAGTGTTATAGCAAGACAGGGAAGAGATTAGACCTAGAAAAAGATAGCAATGGATTGGACGAGCGTACCCGATTCTGAGGCGGGTGAGAATGATTTCTTCATGACGGGTCGTTCGATTAGAGGAATTCCAGGGGATGCTCCAAGTTTGTTTGAATACTGAGTTCTTCAGAAGTCACGCTGTGGTCGTCGGTAACAGTAAGTACAGGATCAGAAATTTTATGGAAGGGATCTTGGCAGCAAGGTCAGCTGTCTCATGCTCCAGCAAATTGATGTAGTTCCAACCCCGGAGGAAGGAGATTGGTGTTGAGGTCGATGATAGTGTTTGCAAAATTGCGTTGAGTTAAGAGATGAGTTGATGAAGGCCCTGCATAGCCGCAAGAGATGGAGGTAAAACAGTTATCAATTGGAATTTGAGCTGAGAGGTGAGTAGAATACGGCGTTCAGTTCGACGTACGACTGGAGGCAGAATTTCTCCATCGATGATTGGTTATAAAGCCTTGGATCGGGTATGCGTACTCAGTTTCGGGTCCAAATTCAGATCCATCGTTAAAGCAGAGCTGGTGGGTTGGAAATTTGGTAGAGATAATCATTCTGATGAGTTGTCGGAACATATTTAAGCTTTTGGAAGTTGAAAATATTAGCGAGATCGAGTCGAATATCTGGGGAAGAGATTAGCTATAGAGGGGTGGGTGGTAAGAAATGGCGTAAAAAAGCTTCAATTTGAGATGTTTAAATAGTTTAAACTCGAGAGGAAACGAAGAGAGAATTAGGTCGGCAGAGCACGGGAGCGCTTACAGGAAGCTGAGTGAAGCTGTTCTCTAATGGATGACCAAGCTCAGTGCTGACGATCTAAAATTTCAGATAAGGTTGTGCTGAAAAAGTATACCGTCGATAAACAAGACTATTCTTGCCACGAACTAGACCCGACTCATGAACAACTTCATTTCACCTCATTCGTCAAGTTCGAATTATGAAGAAGCTGAAAGTGAAGGCACGCATTTTAGATCAACTTTTTGGTAGCTCAATCGACACCACTGCAGAGCTAGCTCTCATTGTACTTTGCTCTTCCTCTTCCAGTCTGTACCTCGACGATGAAGTCTTCAATCTAAAATCGCAGTCAATTCGAATTGTATGAAATTTGACTCCTTTGACGCACTTGTAAAAATTTTCTTATATTTCTAGCCCAGGTTATAATTGGAGGAATTTAAGTGAACAAGGAAGGGTTTGCTCTCGAATCCTCTTTTCTCATACAAATATTTGGCAGGAGTCAGAAATGCCGAAGGAGCCCAAAGAGTGCGCCGACAGAAAAGATTCAATCGCGCAGTAGAAAATGTAATTTATTTTTAACAGTAAGCATAGAAAATAGCAACTGTCCTGAAATCTCTGGAAAATTTTATGCCTCCAACTACTGCGTTAGTTTTGTCTTTCGTACGATTCGAGATTATCGACAATTTTGAGAATTACACCCCTATAATAAGAAAATGATACGTAACGTACCTCAATTCCTTTTTTCTTTGGCAAAGAACTATGATTACCAAAACTTACCTGCAACACAGAAAAAGAAATACATTCGTTAGTAAACTTCACAAATTGGAAACAACAACAAATTAATTATAATATGTATTATACACGTAGTTGATGATGATATTTCTACTCAGAAGAAGATTATTATAACTCATAGTGTGGGAGCTACACTCTCGAAGTGTAGCCCTTATAGCTGAATGATCAGATTTGTTCAAGTCTCTTTTTCTCACACACAAAGCTCGAAAGTCAAAATTTATCCAACTGCGTACTCCAATCTGTGTTTCTATCCACAACCGAATTTGATGACATCATGAACCAAAGTTTGGTCTGGTTATATAAGTAAATACAAATTCTCTCCACGAAATAAATTAGCCCCAGAAGGTACGTCTTCAATGGGGACCCCCCCTCCCCCCCCAAAAAAAAAAAAAAAAAATGTTGCATAGGAGGGCATTCTCAGAAAACGTCTGCGTCCGATTTTGATGACGTCATCAACCTAAGTTTGGTTAGGTTATGTTGCACAGGAAGAGAGTACTCTTAGAAATATCCGCAACCAAATTTGATGACGTCATCAACCAAATTGGTCAGGTTATGTGGCGTAGAAGTAAAGCATTCTCAGAAAACAGCTGCGTCCGGCTTTGATGGCGTCATCAACCTCAATTAGGTCAGGTTATGTTCCTTAAAAGAATGACATTCTCCGAAAACGTCCGTGTCAGACTTTGATGACGTCATAAATATAAATTTGGTTTGGTTATATTGCATAGAAGAAGAGCATTCTCAGAAAACATTCGCGTCCTACTCTGATGACGTCATCAACGTAAATTAGCTTATGTTGCATAAAAGAAAGGCATTCTCAGAAAACGTCCGCGTCCGGCTTCCATGACGTCATTAACCTAAATCAAGTTAGGTAATGTTCCATAGAAAGAGGGCATTCTCAGAAAACATCCGCGTCAGACTTTGATGACGTCATCAATATAAATTAGGTTGGGTTATATTGCATAGAAAGAGAGCATTCTCAGAAAACATTCGCGTCCTACTCTGATGACATCATCAATGTAAATTAGGTTATGTTGCATAAAAGAAAGGCATTCTCAGAAAACGTCCGCATCGGGCTTTAATGACGTCATCAAACCAAAGTTTGGTCAGATTATGTGGCATAGAAGTAGGGCATGCTCAGAAAACGTCTGCGTCCGACTTTGATGACGTCATCAACCCAAATTTGGTTGGATGATGCATAGAAGGAGAGCATTCTCAGAAAACATTCGCATCCTACTTTGATGACGTCATCAACGTAAATTAGGTTAGGTTATGTTGCATAAAAGAAAGACATTCTTAGAAAACGTCCGCGTCAGACTTTGATGACGTCATCAACCTAAGTTTGGTTATAGATTATGTTGCATAGAAAGAGGGTGCTCTTGGGAAACATCCGCAACCGGATTTGATGGCGTCATCAACCAAAGTTCGGTCAGGTTATGTGGCATAGAAGTAGGGCATTCTCAGAAAACGTCTGCGTCCGACTTTGATGACGTCATCAACCCAAGTTTGGTTGGATGATGCATAGAAGGGGACCATTCTCAGAAAACGTCCGCATACGGCTTTGATGACGCCATCAACCTAAATCAAGTTAAATAATGAGAAGGAATGCATTCTCACAAAACATCCGCGTCAGAATTTGATGACGTCATCAACCTCAATTAGGTTAGGTTATGTTCCATAAGAGAAAGAAATTCTCAGAAAACGTCCGCGTCAGACTTTGATGATGTCATCAATATAAATTAGGTTGGGTTATATTGAAGAGAGCATTCTCAAAAAACATTCGCGTCCTACTCTGATGACGTCATCAACGTAAATTAGGTTATAATGCATAAAAGAAAGACACTTCCAGAAAACATCCGCGTCCGGCTTCTATGAAGTCATTAACCTAAATCAAGTAAAGTAGTGTTCCATAGAAGGAGGGAATTCTCAGAAAACGTCCGCGTCAGACTTTGATGACGTCATCAATATAAATTAGGTTGGGTTATATTGCATAGAAGGAGAGCATTCTCAGAAAACATTTGCGTCCTACTCTGATGACGTCATCAACGTCAATTAGGTTATGTTGCATAAAAGAAACGCATTCTCAGATAACGTCCGCGTCCGGCTTCGATGACGTCATTAGCCTAAATCAAGTTAAATAATGTTCCATAGAAGGAGGGCATTCTCAGAAAACATTCGCATCCTACTTTGATGACGTCATCAACGTAAATTAGGTTAGGTTATGTTGCATAAAAGAAAGACATTCTTAGAAAACGTCCGCGTCAGACTTTGATGATCAACCTAAGTTTGGTTATAGATTATGTTGCATAGAAAGAGGGTGCTCTTGGGAAACATCCGCAACCGGATTTGATGGCGTCATCAACCAAAGTTCGGTCAGGTTATGTGGCATAGAAGTAGAGCATTCTCAGAAAACGTCTGCGTCCGACTTTGATGACGTCATCAACCCAAGTTTGGTTGGATGATGCATAGAAGGGTGCCATTCTCAGAAAACGTCCGCATACGGCTTTGATGACGCCATCAACCTAAATCAAGTTAAATAATGAGAAGGAATGCATTCTCACAAAACATCCGCGTCAGAATTTGATGACGTCATCAACCTCAATTAGGTTAGGTTATGTTCCATAAGAGAAAGACATTCTCAGAAAACGTCCGCGTCAGACTTTGATGATGTCATCAATATAAATTAGGTTGGGTTATATTGAAGAGAGCATTCTCAAAAAACATTCGCGTCCTACTCTGATGAAGTCATCAACGTAAATTAGGTTATAATGCATAAAAGAAAGACACTTCCAGAAAACGTCCGCGTCCGGCTTCTATGAAGTCATTAACCTAAATCAAGTAAAGTAGTGTTCCATAGAAGGAGGGCATTCTCAGAAAACGTCCGCGTCAGAGGTTGATGACGTCATCAATATAAATTAGGTTGGGTTATATTGCATAGAAGGAGAGCATTCTCAGAAAACATTTGCGTCCTACTCTGATGACGTCATCAACGTCAATTAGGTTATGTTGCATAAAAGAAACGCATTCTCAGATAACGTCCGCGTCCGGCTTCGATGACGT
This sequence comes from Aspidiotus rigidus, assembly GCA_035079385.1. Classification (NCBI taxonomy): domain Eukaryota; kingdom Metazoa; phylum Arthropoda; class Insecta; order Hemiptera; family Diaspididae; genus Aspidiotus; species Aspidiotus rigidus. The sequence continues at coordinate 12,572,928 of JAVHKY010000003.1, read as the reverse complement.
CATTAGCCTAAATCAAGTTAAATAATGTTCCATAGAAGGAGGGCATTCTCAGAAAACATCCGCGTCAGAATTTGATGACGTCATCAACCTCAATTAGGTTAGGTTATGTTCCATTAAAGGAGGGCATTCTCAGCAAACGTCTGCGTCAGAATTTGATGACAGACGTCATCGACCTAAGTTCAGTTAGGTCATGTTGCATAGAAGGGTGGCATTCTCAGAAAATGTCTTCAACCGAATTCGATGACGTCATCAACCTGAGCTAGGTTGGGTCACGTTTTTGTGTAAGCTAGATTATAGAAATTTTTCCAGGTTAGATTGTTTGTTTGAGAAAACTTGGGTTTGCCAAACAATGCTTAAAATATTTTTGTGGACTCGCCATACGTTTCCACAGAGGTGAACAAAACAAAGATGAAGTCAAGTCGACCAAGAGTTTGAAGAAAAAGGGCTTTTTTTATCCAAAGGAAGGTATTATAATGTGTCGTGTATTTTGGGATTTCAAATTTCAGAGCATATTTTTCAGGCCGCAGCGGAGCGTGCGGTATATTTTGAAATCGTTACAAATTTTGTGACTATTTTCGTGACAATTTTCCAAGAGTAACCCGATCCCTGAGGATAGAATTTTTCAGAGTCCCAAGGTCACGTTACGGATTTTTGTGACAAAATCACAATCTTGAAAGCATTTAAAATGCGAAAATTTGTTGTAACACTTGTACAATCATTACTTCTTGAATTTATTTCCTCAAAACGGGTTCTCTGATTTCTACGAGAAGCTATCTTCGCCGAACTGCGTTAATTTTTTCTTCCATTTTATATCGTTGAATATTTACCGGGAAAATATACGACCCAATATCCGCATAGTCGTTTCTTCTGCGGTTCGTACACGTGATTCAAATTACCAGAAAATAGCCTTTACGTGTACCACGATACTTGCCACCTTATCTATTCCGTCTGCCAAATAATTACAGACGTCTACGTCGCACCACAGACGGTATGGTCTGGTGAAAAAATTCTTCGTAATTCATCGTGAAATCATTTAAATCAAAGCGCAGATCGCTGACTGATGCGTGGATGTATACGTACGAATAATAAAGACGGACGAACCATTTGATTCAATTATCTGTGTCACTCACCCATAAATTTGTTAAATTGGTATACGCAAATCAAGGATGCCATCGTCAGTCTCGACTCCGACTGTATAGTTAGATAAGAATAAAGAAAGGAGAGGAAGAAAAAAATCTAATCCCAGGCGCATCTGGTATATTAGCCAATTCTGCGGCGTATTTAATTTCCTTCGTTATGCCTTTAAGAAAAAGGAAAAAAAAAACGACGTTCTCTTCTTTTTTTTTCGCACGCCCACTACAGGCTACAACTATCTCAAGGTTACCTCTGTTCAGTCAAACCGTAACAAAGCTACGTAGAATTTTCCTTTATAAAATAATTGGGTGCTTATTATTTAGCGAATTTTCTGTAATTGTAGACGTGAAATTAGCGCAGGTACTCGTATTTCGAGTAAACGATAGACATCTATCTATCAGAAATATAGCATACTATATATAAGAAAAATAACTACTACAGCTACGAATTTAGATTTTTGCAGCGATCCGCCGGCGCACGATGTGATGACGTGATACGAATCTATTGTTTTTTGAATGTCACTCTCATTATTAGTGAAGTAACGTTTTTAGCGTCTTTGGACCGACGTCACTCGAGTGACACGTGCGCAAATTTGAAAGTAAATGTCGGCGCTCGAGCGATTTTCCTATCTAAATATCCGACTGGCTCCTTAAAGTGGCCCCCCTATCTGGTGTGATCGAAATATCTTTCATCGAAATTTCACCCCCGTCTTGAAATTCGTCTTGCAATGTGTTGCGGTTACATTGATGCGAATATAAAATTGTTCTCGTTCGCACGAGTTCAGAAATGGTCTGTCTGTCTGTATGTGTGCGGGTATTTCTTATTAGTAGACTGGATGTAGTTGAAATACAGATATATTATGAGGACGAACTCGTGCATATTATGCCACCGTGTGTGTACGCGACCGGAGTGCGTACTCGAGTGTTGACGCGAATCAACATTCTACGAAACAATGAACTACTTTATTGAGCTTCTTTTGTACGACGATGTGCTCCGATAACGCGGTTGACACGAGCGTAAACTGTCATCCAGCTGTAATTAGCGCTTAATACAACTCAATGATTCTGCGTTCTCGATTATTAGTATTCAATCTGATGCGCGAATCGTCCCGTCACTCGTACCGCATTAATCGAGGTAAAGAATTCCGTGCAAACGGAAAAGCCGGTCGGAGGGTCGGGGAGGGAAACTATCTCGTTATCGTTCCCGCATACAATCGTGTATACATAGTAGAAGACATTCCTAATAACTCAAGTTCAAGGTGATTTATGTACAGATATATGGCGCAACAGGAGGGGTGAATGAAATGTAGGCGGGGTAGGTTGGAATTAGGTAGCGTAACATCTCACGAGATGGTCCTTTCCGAAAAGTTTTCTTCGCCGGAAGTAGCTCACGATCGCATCCTGCAACGGCGCTATCCAGACGACGACGAGACGGTAGCGAGGTAGTGCATATATGTACTCGACGATATTCTGATTATTGAAGTTCATTTTACTCTTTTTCTTTATCGTCAGCAGCTCGGAATTCTCTCTTAATTTAACCTTATGTTGTTCGAGCGACGTTATCTATTTGTAAATGCGTCTAAAGAAGAAAAAGAAAAAAGGGTGAACAAGTTCTCACGTCAGTCTACCATCAAATTCACTCGATATTAACGCGTATAAACGAGGTAGACAATGTAAAATTTAACGCAAGCGAGGCGAAGTGTATGAATACCGATGAAAATTTTTGGGAAAATATATTCATTAAAATGGATATTTCAATCAGATTACGTGCAAGTCGACTGGAAATTTCACACGTATAAACGAAAACAATCGTACCGTTGAATTGGCTGCGCCTCGTGAACCTTTCGTTCTTGAATCCTGTTCGAGGCCTCGCTGTTTTTCAATTTAGTTCGAAAGTCTTTTGGTTATCGTAAAGTTTAATATAATACGCGCACGAGACGTAGTTATTAATGCCATTTTGTGTGGAAGGAAAACGTATACCGAGAGTGTGAATTCTTTCAACGAGTGCACGAGTTTCCTAGGGTCTATTACAATATTTTAAAGCTTATAGAACAGATTGTGAATAAGAAAATCGAAGAAGGCGGAAAAATTCGTTTCAGCAAGGTGTAAGCTATGCCAAAATCCTGGACTTCATCTCCTGCATGCATATAATTTAAAACGGGGTTTCAATGATTTCACTGAAAGATGATCGAATCGTAAGCATTCGAAGGTTAGTGATGGGAATGTGAAGTTGTTACATCGCCTTTCGCATGGTTACAATAATAATTTAGATAGAAACATCCCAAAGAGGATGATGGTATTAATTGATTAAACAAGATAGACATGCGTTCGTGCTCATTGTAGATTTCTATCAGCAGTTGGAGACGACACTCGTAACCCGCATTGGAATACGTCAAGCATCGCTTTCGTTTTCATCTCCCTCTTTGGTTCGTATATTAGCTGTAGTCTAGGCTGAGCGAATGGTATTTGTAGAGACAGGGATACCCTAAAGAGTAAACACAAGTTGTAAAAGCCGGTGAAAGGTCGAGCCCAACCTTGTCCTCCGTCCTCTTTTACGAGTTGTCCAAAGTACACAAAAAAGGGACCCCGATGCGTCCTCTCTTCTACTTGGGTCGTCGGTTTGAAATCCAGAGTTGAATTTGAGTCTTCTTACTCTTGGGAAAATTCAACTTCATTGGCTGATACGTTTAAGGAATAAATTCTTCCTACGAGGTCGACCCTGTTGGTTCATTTCCCAACATCGCCAAAGCTACTGCTATCCAACGTATAGGTGATCTGCTAGTTAAATCGAGCATTCCTCACGAAGAGTTTGAGGAATTTCTCACATTTTCCATTACTCCTGAATCCTATAGCTCCCAATTCCAGAACTTTCCAATTCATACAACTCCCGCGAGTTGCCCTTCCCCCTAAAAAAAAACTCACGATTCTTTAAAGGAGTTGAACGAGGGGTGGCAGGAAAACTGTTTTATGGGGCACGTGGTATCTAAAAAAATGTAGATTGTGACCTCACAAGGCTGACCTATAATGACATCCCATTTTGACATCACGATCCGAACTTTGAAGCTATATGTAGTAGGAAGGGAAGGGAAAAAACTGATCTATGACGTCATCAGGTTGTGACGTCACAAGGCTAACCTATGACGGCACAAAGCTATACCGGGTGGGGTAGAAAGTTGTTCCCAGTTAAATGGGAGTTTGCGCTAAATCTGTCGTCGCGCGAAAGTTTCTCCGACTTCTCTGAGTCGAGTTATGGACCAAAATGGGACAAAAATTGACCAATTTGCCAAGATTGCCAAAATAAGAAATTGAAAAATCCCCCACTTCCAAACTTCTTAGGGTTATTTAGGTATTTTTTTCGGAACCAGCGTTAAATTTCACTTTCAAATCGGATAAAATATAGAAGTTTGAACAATTTTTAATTTTTGAGAATTTTGACAAATTGATCATATTTTGGCACATCTCAGCTCAGAAACGTTGTAGAAAATTGAGTAGGGCCGCAAATTGAAGATAAAATTGAGATACTTTCGTAGATTTAATGAGTGTATCTAACTTTTCCCGTTTTTGTGCCGGAGTGAATTTAGTTCAAACTCCCATTTAATTGGTAACATCTTTTTGCCCCCCCCCCCCGATATATGATGAGAGGGGACTTGGAAAAAAAGTTTATTTGTGACGTCATGCTGACCTATGACGTCATCAAACTGTGACGTCACAGGCCCCACCTCCTAAGCTGTATATGATAGGAGGGGATTTGAAAAAAACTGATTTCGTCAGATTGTGACGTCACAAGGCCCACCTCCCAAGCTATATATGATGGGAGGTGAAAAAAACTGATCCATGTCATCAGATTGTGATGTCACAAGGCTAACCTATGACGTCATCAAACTGTGACGACACAGGCTTTGCCTCCTGAACTGCATATGATGGAAGGGAGACTTGGAAAAAACTGATCTATTACGTCATCAGATTGTTACGTCACAGGCCTCGCCTCCTAAGCTGTATATGATAGGAAGGGATTTGAAAAAAACTGATCTCGTCAGATTGTGACGTCACAAGCCCCGTCACCCAAACTATATACAGGGTGTCCACTTTTTCTCTGAAATGAAATTCCCTGACTTTTTCAGGTTTTTTCAGACCATAATAAAAAAAAAAAAAAAAAAAAAAAACTTTTTAGTTCGAACTTTTCTTGACGTATCTCAAAAAATTCCCTCACTTGGGTAAAATTCCCAAAATTCTCTGACTTTTCCAGGTCTTACAAAATTCCCTGACTTCCAGATTTTCCAGAAAAGTGGATACCATGAATAATATTATGGGAGGGGTACTTGAAAAAAGAATGACGTCATCAAACTGTGACGACACAGGTCTCGCCTCCTAAGCTGCATATGATGGAAGGGGCAGCGTTGCCATGTAAGAATGCACCAGATTTTTCAGTGAAGTGGTCCCAAAAAAAAAAATAAAAAGGATGGAACGCAATTTTCCGGCTCCGGAGCGGAGTGAACCCGTTCCGGAGCGGAATTGAACCCGTTCCGGGGCGGAATGAACCCCTTCCGGAGCGGAATGGAAAATTTTTCTGATTTAGAAAATGTTTTTTTTCAGAAAAAAACACGTTTTTCTTGAAAAAGAAACATGTGTTTTTCTTGAAAAAAAACATGTGTTTTTCTTGAAAAAAAACATGTGTTTTTCTTGAAAAAATTGAAAAGGACCGGGAAAAGCCCGGGAAAATGGAAAGGACCAAAAAAAAACAGTTTTTTTCAAAATTATCAAAGAGGACCAAATCTGGCAACCCTGAAGGGGGACTTGAAAAAAACTGATCTATGACGTCATTAAACTGTGACATCACAGGCCCCGCCTCGTAAGCAGTATCAGATAGGAAGAAGACTTCAAAAAATTTCCACTCACAAGCTATACTTGGAAAATTTTCGAGCTCCGAGCTTTGCCGGCCAGCCGGGCGGACGTTTTTTCAAGAAGAACATCCGATAAAAGAGGTTCCCTGTTAAAAACGTGTCTTTCCTGAAGTTTCCTGAGTCCGAACCCCCAAATCCAAAATTTGTTAGTTCACATCAACTCCGCGAGTTCCCCCCCCCCCCCCTCTCACTCCCCCGGAAAAAAACTCTAGATATGATTCCGAAACTGTGCGAGTTCCAAGAGCCCTGAATCCTGGCCCCTAATTCCAAAATTTGCGATTTTGTGCTCTACCGCCCTGTGGGTTCCTTCAACAAGTCTGCGTACTGTATCCCTTCTTTTCCTTTATGCCGTCATCAATCGTGACCCGAAGGCCTCCTACAACTATAACGTAATCAGCTGGGACCCTCTCGCCTCTTTCTGAAATTTACGTGAAAAATTCACAAGCTAGCCCATGATTTCAAGTTCATTAACTAGGAGACGTGAAACGTGATATTTATTTTTTATTGGCTCTGCCAGAAAATGTCTTCTTTTCGATTTGCTTAATACTTGTAGGTCTCCGAATTTTTTTCTCGAATTCTCCGAAGAGGTAGGCATCCATATCAGTTCCCCTTGTGTTCTCTCATTTCGGAGGTTTTTGTGTCCAAATTCAAACTTGAACTCTTCATAGAGTTAACCCGTTCCTCAATTTTATAGTTAGACATTATGTTAAAGGGCTGTACTCAAAAGAGGTGTGGTTTATTTTGTAACGTGTCACTCGTTTGAGTACAATCCTCTAACACCGAATTCTTCTTTTCGGGCCAAGTGAAGTGTTGTTGAGTTATGTTCATTATTGGCTCACAGGTCCCTAAATTCTTCTTATGGAGTTTCTTGAGGATATAAATAAAATTTACCTGTAAACTTCTTGATCATAGAAAACTATTCAACATGATAGAAAGAAGAAGCTTGGGTCTTGTCAAGGAATAAAGGCTGGCATATTTAGCCTTTTGAGAGTGGATTCATTTATAAAGAATTCGGTTAGTTCCCACTCTGCGCAGTGCATATGCTCAAGTCAGAGGGCCTGGATTCATGGAGTAATCATAAATTCACAATCACTATCCTGAGGTTGTTGGAACCGCTGATAGCAGATTCTCCTCACGCTCCGACTCTGCAAGACAATGGCGTAGCTTTAGAGAAAGATTACAGCCAAAAAGAAACCGAATAAATAGTGAAGAAATTCTCTGAACATTGTCACTACATCCCTCTAAAGAAAACAAATGGTCTTCTTTAACAAACTCGCGGATAATATATAATCTGATACCTTCTGTACCCCCATGAATTTCTTTCTACAGCCCCGGAACTGTGAAAATCAATCAGTCTTGAATAAAATATGAGGTTGCCTCGAGCCAATCATCGAAACTTACTAACTTAAAATAATGATCGAATCATCCGCATTGATTAATGTATTCGGAGATCGTTTGATCTAAATTAATACAACCTCGTAGTACGATAACAATTTCTCAAGATTCAACGCACAAAGACACGGTGAAGAAGGTGTAAAAAGTGTGATTCATTCATCATGACGAAGAAAAACACGAGTAGGTAGCTATATAGTACTGACTAATCGAGATGTATAAACGATTTCATCATCGTTCAAGTGATAGCCATCAGCATACACTCGGCTTTTAGAAATAAGTACGCGTCGTACGTAGTAATAGGTAGAGAAAAAAGTGTGAATTTCATACGGGGAATATAAAAAAATTCATTACGTCTTACGCATAGGGAATTATTGTGCGCGACAGGGCGGCTCAGAATAAAGAGAGGGAGGATACTAATTCTTCTAAATTCGTATTCGTTCGTAACTATGATGTTATTATTCCATGAATCACTAATACGATAAGATCACTTTTTATTAGACCTCGTATTTTATCTAGTTCGTACTAGTTTCATCATTAATATATAAATTCGCAGAAATCCGAAGACACACTTTGTCGAATACGCTAACGAATATAAGCAGATTGCGGATTCGTTTAATCAATATTTTCGGTTTCAAATAAAACCATCAACAGATGTCTTGGTAAAATGTTTTCTTCTTTTTTTTTTTACCCAGCAGAAATTCTCTAAAAAACAAATTTCCTCTCCGTTTAGAGAGGTTGACGTATAGCCATCGCGTGGAGGCAATCGCAAAACATAGAAATCGTTTCAATTCTTTCGGAAAGTAACAAATGCCTTGAACTAAAATTTCCATTCGAAGTCCATTCACATGAAACAAAATCCACTTCTACTCGCTCATCCCTGTGGAATAAGTTATTTTGAAAACGATTTTTTACGACAATTTTGGGGAGTAAGAGTTTACAAAGTCTCAAGCAGTGATTCATTGCACATTCACCTAATACAAAGGCGGGAATCTATTGAAATTTTCCAGCACACTTTGCTTCGTTTTCTTACATCCTGCTTTCGTATATGCGTATTTCTCATTCGGCGCATAATTTACAGTTTAACTGACGATTACGCTCAAGTTTTGAAAATAAAATACTCGACGGCGCGAAAGAATTCTGTGCTACGTAATCATCATTCCTTTCGAGCGGAAAATATGCTTAAATGAATAAAAATTATATTAAGTCGAGAGAAAAACTTTCCGACAAAAAGTAAACGTCTAACTCAGCTACCTGCTCTGCATAAGTCGATGGAAAAATTCCTTCCCGCCTAGTTTTTTTCTCCTATATTATGGTGTTTACACACACATACAAATACACAAGAGGCGAACGCGAATATGAACTTTTTTTTTTTTTTTCTTGTTAAACTGTATCTTCCGTTTTTTACGTTTTATATATAGGTTTTAAAAATACGTTTTATACGAAGGGCCGAAATGGTAACAAAATTTGTTGCGAAATGTAAATTTTCAGGAAGACAGACAATGTATCTGTAGTACAGAGTGAGTGTACATATGGCGTAAACTTTTAACTCACTTTCTTTTAGCTGCGGGTTACGATCCGTGAATACGGATTTATCATGCGCGCACAGACGAGAGGCTCGTTTCGCCATTTTTGGTACAAAGAGCACGAAAAAAAAAAAAAAAAAAAAAAAAAAAGAAGATGATGATGATGAAAAACTTTTCAGTAAGCCTCTCGACAGAAAACTTTTTCGTTATTTGAGGAAAAAGTTACATTTCCGAACTTGAAGAGGTACGCGTGAAGTATCATGGAACGGTAGGGCGGCCACTACTCCGAAAGTGATAAAAATCTCGAAAATTTCGTAATACATACACGCGTTTTCGACGCCGGAATCGTTCGTGAGCGATGAACTTTGAAATAAATTCCGCTCTCACTTTCCCTCTTCAAAAATCTAATCTAATAATAAGTGTCAATATTTCCGCTCGATAAACGCGGCCGAAGAAGATGAACGCGTACGAAATGAGAGCACCACAAATACAGCAGCAATTATATACGACATAATTCGATGATGAACGTTTTCACGAGGTCGCGTCAAACAACCCCATCTAATTTCATCAACTGTAACCGATCGTTCCAACAACCAAAAAGCTGTATACCAAGAAAACACCGCCTATTGACTCGCCTTCTAGTCTCATTTTCCACTCCAAACAACAAATGTCGCACCGTTTCAAAATTTTCAAGACGCAAAAATATCGACTTTCGCGACACACCGCTGAAATACACAACACATGTCGCGCGCGGCACAGGTGTAGAAAAACTATGAAAATACGGTTTCGAATAATTGAAAATGTTCAAGATTTTAATTGATTAGAATTTCAAATTCGACGAACTTTCGAGAGGCGCGAACGTTATAAAGTTTGGATTTAATTAGCATCAAAGAGACGAATACGAAACTTTTCTATTGCCATTAGAGCTAGGAAGACTTCGTCATAAATTTCTGGCATACTAAAATACCACTACTCGTATAGGAATTTCAAATTTAGTCTACACACTGTGTAGGTTCTCTTAAAACTGAACAGGGCCCCAGTCAAAAAACTGTTGAAGGGGAGAGAGTGAAAAAATTTGATGCAATACTTCACTCTTGTCTCTAATTCAATACCACGAGGCGGATTTTTTAGTTCTCTGGGGGCTGCCGCACCCCTAGAACTGACTCCTTATAGGACCGTTTCAAATTGTTATCTATGAATAGATCATGGTTGCAAATACTTTTATACTAAACCTTTTTGACGTCATGAACCCGTGACCTCATCACCCCTAGCCTAGAGAAATGCAAAATTTGGTGACGTCATTAATTCGTGCAATCATCCTCCTTCCTAACTTTAATGACCTGATCTTCCCTAACCTTACGACACATACACACTAACCTGTAAAATCTGATGACGTCATTGACCCATGACATTATACTCCCTCCACACTTTATTCAAGTGGTCTTTCATAACCTTAAAAGATTCACATTTTTATGATGTCATCGTCATCAGCTTTAAATTTATCACCCTTAACCTTAGGACATGTAAAATTTAGTGACGTCATTGATCCACGACGTCATTTTTCCTCCCAACCTCAGTGACGTCAATTTCTCTAATTTTGAGACATGTAAAATTTACTAAGCTTAGTCACGTCATCTTCCTTAACTTTAAGAGATAAGAAGGAAGTAAAAAACGGCTCTGTTCGCACTATTATAATTATACAAATAAAATTGTAAAAAAAAGGTTGACGTTTCGACGTACTAAGACGTCTTCATCAGAACCAACCATAAAATAAGAGATGAACACTTTTGTGACGTCATCACTCCTTACCTGTAGAATTTGGTGACATCATGCTCCTCCCAACCTCAGACAAGTTCACTTTCTAACCTTAGAACATGTACATTTTTGTGACGTCATTAGCTTGGAAAGTCATTCCCGACCTTGAGACATGCAAAATTTGGTGACGTCGTCAATTTATGACGTAATCGACCCGTGACATCGTACTTCCTCCTAACCTTAGTAACGTCATCTTTCCCAACCTTGAGGGTGTGCTTTACTGGTGAAACTATGCTCGCAAAACATGGTATCGAAAATCACATTTTACTGCTCCAATCTTCAACGGATCTTTCTGAATAATTGCAATGTTTTCCAGAAAAATCCAATCAGGAGCGCTATCGAAGCAGAATTTTCAAAATTTCTCCTATACTTTCTCAATTAAACGTTGAAATTGGTAAAAATTCGTCTATTTTCTGACAAGAGTGAAATTCTTCTGGAGCCAAAATTTAGGATTCTGCTCCTTTCGTTGAACCTTTCTGCACAAAATTTCCAAAGATCGAAAAAATTCGTCGGAAAATGGAGCCCTGAGATGTGACCTTGCAAAATCATTCCTCGTCGTTTGTTAGGAGGACTACCCACGCACGCCCGACAGGCGTCGCGTAGTGACCGCTAGCCTCCCGAACCTTGCAGGGTTTTTGGGGATGTTTATGCAACTTATCGTACACCGCTTCGAAGTTTCCGAACAAGTAAAGCACACCCTTAAGACATACATATTTTCGTGACGTCATCATTCCTTACTTTAGGATATGTGAGAAGGATGCAAAGTCAATTGATAAAACTTCCACTTCCAATATTTTTTTTTCTGACTTCCACTTCCAACTTCCAACTTTCCGCGTTGCAGCTTCCACTTCCAACTTCCAACAAAATATGCAGTGGTGCCATACAAAAAAAAAAAAAAAAAAAAAAAAGAGAGAGAGAGAGAGAGAGAGAGAGAGAGAGAGAGAGATTGAAATATGCTATTGACTTCCACTTCCAACTTCTCACATTACGACTTCCAACTTCCAGCTTCCACTTCCAAGTAACTTTCCATCCTTGTTTATGTAACCTCGTCTACAGAAACTTGCGTTAGGGTAGAAAATCGATCAGGGGAAGAGAATCTTTTACAGAGGAAGGAAGATTCCTTTTCTCCTGATTGTAATTGAACACTAAGGCGGGTTTCTGTAGACGGGGTCACATATGTAAAATTTGACGTCGTCATCGTTGCGTGACATCATACATACCCCCACCTAACCTTAGTGACGTCATCTTTTCCGAACTTAGGATATACACACTCTTGTTACCTTATCAACTTGTGAAGTCATCACTCCTAACCTGTACAATTCGGTGACGTCATCGACCCGTGACATCACGCTCCCTTTCAATGTTAGTCAAGTCATCTTTCCTAACCTCAAAGTCTGTCCCACGAGAGTTTGCGCATTTCCGTAGCCCCCCTTCTAGAATTGCGAATTATTGTGGACAGTAACACCAAAATTACAAGCGCAGTTGCACTACCTAGGTAATGTACACATTATGGCCACCCCTCTGCTTTACGAAAATTTCTCAACTACGTCTTCTTCAACTCCATTTTTCTTGGAGGTCTATCAAGCAGAGATTCCACATTCATAAATGTCCAACTGGAAGCTGAATTTCTCGATTAGTTTTAATTTTTAAAATAGAAATATCGCTTATCGCTGCTAATATCTCGGTCGAAAGAAAAGAAATCATATTCTTTAACCAGACATGTAGAAATGATCAAATCATTCTGAACGTCAACAATAGAAATTTAATCAACTGGACCACCGACGTAGAGAAATATGCTACACGAGAATAAAACAAGATGGGGAAATCGCACAAATTCGCAGGCTAACAAGAATGAAAAAAAAAAAAAAAAAGTTCATCAATGTGTCAGTGCAAAAAAATATATATACATACACACAAACATAACTTGTAAAGTGATGAAACGAGGTTTGAACTGCAGATAATGATGATAATGATCTACCGAATTACCTTGAAGGCAAAACTCGTCGCCAAGCATACTTTATAATATCATACTCTATACACACGAAGATCGCCAATAAAAGAAGTCTACATCGGTTATAATTTAAACCTTGAAAAGAAAAATGAAACTATCAAAACAGAAAGGCTTCAAGACAACCCAATGTGTGAATTGAGAAGCTGATGTTGCCGAGAAAGAAAAAAAAATATCGCGATTAATATGAATTTTAAAATTTGCGAGTATCAAAGAAACAAAGACGACTCAGACCTTGAAAATTTCATTCTACCGACCAACAGCCATCACCTTTTTTTTTTATTTACAGAAATACGCGAATACACCTATACAGTCAATATACAAGTGGCAAAATCTCGGTACTGAACAATTAAGTACCACCAGACAAGACGGTAAAATACACAAGACACGAGACGAGGAAGAGAGGCAGGCGTTGTAATAGTCCTATACACCTATACAAAGAAGATACGAATTCCAGGATGCTTACCGATCACGTGAGGCGCCTCCGCGATTTCTTGCATGAATTATTTTTCAATTTTTTCACTCTTTATTTTCTTTGGAAGCCTCCTCTGTCTCCTATTTCTAATCGATGAGCTGCAATGACGTCGGCTTTCGAAAGTATCGGTGCTGAGAAAACGCGGAATCGTAGCCGTTTTGCAGTGAACCGGTCTCCTTCAACAAATCGTTCATCAACCGGTTTCACACCATTATGTTACGAATGTGATTCAGTATTAGCGACTGTGACCGAAAACCGGTTATTCTTCATAGATATATTACTCGTTCAATCGATCATATTATGTGTTCTGAACATTTTACTTTCGAATCGTATTTATATACATAGGTATACATAATTTATAAATACGATTATTATTTAATGTAATGTTCGTCTAGCGCATACATACACTTTTTTTTTTCCTTCTTCATTCTTGTGAAAAATATTGCCAATAATCACGTTTTCAGAATTATTGATATACTTGTTACAATACCCCATCATATTATATTCCGTACGTACATTCATTCAATCTATATTATCAAAGTACAACATTATTTCTATGTACGTATTGAGATGATATGTTCGAAAACCGTATAATTATAAATCGTACGAATTAACGTACGTGTACGTACGTGCGGAATGATTTCTAGAGGGGCTCGAGGAAAGTGGGTAACGATTTGAAATAGGTGAGTGCAAACATCATCCATCAGTCTGTAGGAACCTTGGTCAAAATTTCAGAAATTCCAAGATAAGCATATACTCGTATAAGTAGAACAAATATGAAGACTATTCGAATAGGAAAATATTTGGAAACTCCATTCCGAATGAAAGCATTGGGCTTGGGAGGGAAGCAAAGAGGTTTGAGAGGCTTGAGAGAACCGTTTAATAAGGAACCTGTCCTATGGAGGGGTCTTTTCAAAAATTTGTATGTTTCGCTATCCTACAAAAATTGACCTACCCTAGTAAAAGTTGGACTTCGAAAAATTTCGAACTATCTATGCAAGATGAGAAGGAGACTCGAAAAATTTCGAGCTACAAAGGAGTTGAGCTCAGAAATGTTGACTTCCGAGCCATATGTATGATAGGTTGGAAGAATTTTGACTCTCAAGCCATATATTATAGGTCAGGAGGGACTCAAAGACTTATTTACCCTAATAGAGGTAGGACTCGGAAAAATTTCGAATACAGAGCTACTTGTAAGGCCCCCTCCTATAATATATAGCTTCGATGTTTGAACTTGATCCAATTCTCAATATCAAAACCCACTCGCCAAATATCCTCCAGGCCTTAGAAAAAATCCGCAGAGGCGAGTGTTGACAATTCAGTATCACTAGCAAATGCCGTACTTCTGAGAGGTCCCAAGGATTCTCAACATAGGCGTACTCCAAGCCATGAAGAAGGTGCAGTGGAAAAGCTTACCGTCACAATAAGGAGGAATGCCTCTCGCCTGAATACTTTGAACGGAATTAGCGAGTGTACCGAGCGGCGTCCTCACTCGAAGCGCAGAAATAACGAAAGGATCTCCCACAGACTCTCCGGTACCCACTAGATCTGTGGAACGTATACAAGGCCGTAATCACGGACGCATATAAGACGAACAATACCAGTGGAGGCTGGCATTTACAAAAGGAGCAGGCGGACACTGAGTCCAGTCTGGCAAAACTTTCGATAGGTGATAAAGTGAAGGCTAATCCTCCCAAAAATGGCTCGAACTTTAAACCGACTTAGAAAAATCGCGAGTCTACAAGAGATCAGCGTTTGATGGATCATTGGCGCAACATTTGCCACAAATCCGAGCTAAATTTTCAACTTGAATAAATAAAAAAGCATTTCGAGAAGTTAGACTTTCATAAAAATGATGAGATTCAAAATAACTGTTTTCAAAGGTTTGGCTATTCAAAAATTATGCCTTTCGAAGAATTGAGCGGGAACTCTCGAAAATGGGGTATGAAAAAACTGCAAGTCCTACAGAGGGCAAACCCTAAAGGTGGTAAGACTTGGAAAAATTTAGAGTCTCATCAGGTTGTCCACTAAATTCAAGAATTAAAAATAATTGACTTCTATAGGACTCTTGAAGAATGTTCCTCAAAAGAGGGTGTCTACCAAATTTGAAAATTGAAAATATTGAACTTTTATTGGACTTTTTGTCGCAAATCTCCTGATTTAAGGGTGTGCTTTACTGGTGAAAATATGCTCGCAAAACATGGTACCGAAAATCACATTTTACTGCTCCAATTTTCAACGGATCTTTCTGAATAATTGAAATGTTTCCCAGAAAGGTCCAACCAGGAGCGCTATCGAAGCAGAATTTTAAAAATTTTTCTTATACTTTCTCAATTAAACGTTGAAATTGGTAAAAATTCGTCTATTTTCTGACAAGAGTGAAATTCTTCTGGAGCCAAAATTTAGGATTCTGCTCCGATAGCGCCTTTCGTTGAACCTTTCTGTACAACATTTCCAAAGATCAAAAAAATTCGTCGGAAAATGGAGCCCTGAGATGTGACCTTGCAAAATCATTACTCGTCGTTTGTTAGGAGGACTACCCACGCACGCCCGACAGGCGTCGCGTAGTGACCGCTAGCCTCCCGAACCTTGCAGGGTTTTTGGGGATGTTTATGCAACTTATCGTACACCGTTTCGGAGTTTCCGAACTAGTAAAGCACACCCTTAACAAGCAAAAAAAAAAAAAAAAATTTGATTTTTATTGAATATGTATTAAAATTAAAACTTTTATTCTCGATTATTGATTTTTATTGGACTTGCATCAAAATTAATGGACTTTTATTGACTTATTGGACCATTTTTGAAATAGTGAACTTTTATTGTATTGGACTTATTGACCTGGTAGACACACTGTCAAAATCATAATTCTTTGGGGGGAGCAGTGAGGACGGTGTCAGGTGGTCTGGACCTCCTCTGAACTCAAAAATTCGCCTTAAAATGCGATTAAAATAACAATAAAAAAATCCTACTCAATCTGGGAATTCAAATTTCAATTTTTGTTGGGTCAGAAATGAAATTAAGGAACTTTTACGCGTTAGACACCCTGTGTCACCAACTATAGTAAGTAGTAGGATTCTGAATTTTTGTTTGATGAGTAGAATGAAGGGGAAGGAGAGAGGAAAGAAGTCAACTTCCCAGCAAAACATACAGTGGGCCTTGGAAAAATGATGGTTTGCTTAATGGATTGAATGAAAATTCTGAGGAGGGAAGGGGTGGACTTGAAAAAATTCAATTGATAGGCTGAAGACATTAAGAGAGAAGAGAAACGCAGCTGAAGAAGGGGTTCAAAATATAAGGAGGATTGGAACTAGGGAAATTAGCAGAACAAAATTCGGAGAGGGGACAAATAGGAAACATCCCCACCCTCCATTAATCACTTCCTAATCATCTTCGATTCCCTGGCCTTTGGTTCACTCGACGGTGTCTGCGATCGCACTATCTCTCATCGTCTCACAAGTTGAATCCACGCTCTCCTTGCTACTCTCTCCACTACCTCTACTCCATTATTCTTCATCTGGGTACCTGGCTACCAGGGCATCCCAGGGAATGAAGAAATTGACAAAGCAACGAAGCAACCAATAGCTCATCTCAATCAACCGCTCTTTCCTGTCAACAAGCACAGACCTCTGCAAGTTCATCAACAAACTCATCACCCAAAGCTGACACTTTCACAAATCTCACTCAAATTAACTCACCGAAATACACATAAAAGGCACATCTACGTATCTCTCAAACTCTTCAAATCAACTCGCGGAGAAGAAATAACAATGAATCGGCCATACATGACTTACGCACAGTCATCTTATGCCTCTTTCATGCTCCGATTGCGAACTCGATCAATTCCTATCCACCAAACGGTACTTTTTTTCTCCTAAATTAATCGACTCAGCAATTCTTTACACATTCCATTCAGCTATACAGAACCCTTATCAAACAACTTTTCATCTCTTCATCCCTCTGCGACATTTTTCCGTTTCTCCACCCACTAAATCTTCACTCCATGCAGTATCTAAATTCAACCGATGCGGAGCTCAAAGCCCCCCGGACAGGTAGTTGGTAACTTGTTGATTAAAATGAAAAAAATTGTACGCGAGTGAATTTCCCCAAAGATTCGGAGCGTCGTCTTCAGAGGATGATCTTGCATATCCACTGTCCATCGAGAAATTGGAAATCGATAAAACGACAAATCTGCAAATAATTAGATCTACAAGTACCTGTTTCCAAGAATTGGTATATACGTATACATTTTCGACACTTTCAAGATCATTCGGTAACTGGTCGTTACCCTTGGTTTAATTTCAGAATTATTCGGACAGATAGAAATATCTCAAGCGGGAAATGAAGAGGACGCCCCGCTGAATAAAAACAGAAAATTCAAATATTGTGCGTCGATAATAGCCTATACCACCAACGATCGGAAGGATTTTAAAATCAAATTACCGTCATAACTTCTCGTTATTAGGGTTGGACATACTGAAATAGCGTACATTGGCAAAGCTATACGTATATAGTACGTGTAGGCCAAACCAGTTACATTACGCTCACAGAAGGTACCAAAATGCAAACATGAAATAAAATAACTCGTCTAGAAAACGATCTCCGCGCGCTGGTAATGTAAAAAAAAATTCCGTCCGACAACAACTCTATTTCAAATAATCCCAGAAACTTTAAGAAAAGACGTCAACTAAATAAATTATTAAATATAACTCGACTACTATAAGATATGCATTCTATTCGTGTAATTCGCTTCTTCGTCTTTTTTCCCCCTTATTTCATAAACAGCGCACATAAAGAAAAGTTTAATCGACTATTAAATGAGAATATAAATGTGCACGATAATAAAATTTTTTCAACACATCGAAATTTCTGACAAACGAGACCAACGTTGAAATAATGAATATGAATTAATGTGACGTACAGAATGCAGTATACGTATAATTTCTCATCTCGACCTACGAAAAAATTGATCCTTGTAGAAATACAGACTGTACTCCTCTCATTGACCTCGTAGTAGAGATGTCAAACTTGGATGATTTTTTCCAGGGTCTACATTGCATCTCGGTTATAATCTTCCAAAACCACACACTCACAATGGTTATCTTTGCTTTTCTCGGCGCATCTTCCCAGATTTGAAATAATATTACTAGCGAATGTACGATAATAAATTGATTATCTTAATCAGTTAATCGCGCGTTATTCGTACAATCAAAGAAAGCGAGAAAGACTATAGGTACTTCTATTGATACGATGCCAAAGGGAAGAACTTCGTCGAATTTTCCGATCGTATTTCTCGAGATCTCTCCTCCGGATAAGCGAAATTCGCGAAAAATATAATCTCGCAGCTTACGAACGCGCGGCCATTCTGGAAACTTGTATACATGTATAGCCTCGATATGCCAACAATCAACGAGTCCAATTTAACCGTAATACGTTCAATATACATACAGAAATTATCGGTAATAATGTATAACTTTTTCCCCTTGATTTATTTATGCGCTAAATTACATAAAACGTGTACACACTTTTACATCTCTTCAACGCCAACCCGCCGAAGTGATTACCTTCTTCCGATTTTATATTCATTTCAAGGATGCAGAGCTGTACGGCACACAAGCATTCTTCATTTTTATACGTCCTAATTACAGACTTGCTGATTTGTAAGCAGCAGTATACGAGTAATATAACGTTTATAACTGTCGATTGAATCATACAGAGTATATGTTCACAAACTGACATCGCTGACAGCTAATACCTTGTATCCATGTAAGGGGGACTATACTTCAATGATTATGCTTATGAGCTATCTATCGTGAGAGTGTAAAGAATATACAGCATTTCACCATAATCAAATACAATGGTTGAAAGAATGTTCTTAGGTCGTAAACTTAAAGGAGGAACCTACACGATTACGAACCTTTATTTGATGGACGAGCGTAAGCCTTCCACCATCCTTTGTGCTTGTCCCATCAATCAATCATCAGTTACAGAAGAATAGAGTCCTTCCTCGGGGTTGACGATCGGAAACAAGCAATATTTTCCTCATCCACTATTTATGTGACGATAGACTTAAAAAGTCAAGTTGAGCTACGAACCTATAGACTTTTGAAAGTTGCGAGCTACAAGAGTATGACTTCCACGAATAGTGAGGTTTGGGCTTCGAAAGAAATGTGAAATCAGGAGCTTCATACGAGCTTCTGAGCATCTCAAACTTTGTAAAATTATTGACTTTTTTGACGGACTGTTGAACGAACCACCTGGCCCGCTATCCTTTTATTGACCACTTTGCCTGTTAGATAACGTGAACAAATTTTTCGGGAGAATGATATCCAATCGACTTCGACGGAAAGAAACATCAGTACGGTTTTCAAACCAGACGCTGTAAATCGGGTACAAGAATCGATCAGGCTGAAGAGGATAGTTGATTCAGCAATATCTACGGAGTATTCGTCAGTTTTGCGCAGAAATGCGTTCAACTCGATATCACGGGAGAGGATATTAGGACCCTTCATGGACACAAAAGTGCCAGCATACCTGCTCAGGACGATCAGTAGCTATCTTATTTGCAGACGTCTGATGGTACAGTAAAACGCCCAGTTACTTGTGGGCAGCGATAGGGATCAGTTTTTGGGCCACTCGTTTGGTGCTTCGCGTTTAACCTGCTTTCCAAGGTGAAGCTGCCATACCGCTATGTGGATAAAACACTGGTGGTATGCATTGCACTAGGACTCGCAGTACGAAAGACGGAGGCCAAATTGACATTTCTAATGTTTTAACTGGCATCTCGCCCTACTATTGGAAATCTGCAAGGCCAAGTTGCCTCCCCCGTCGATGGACTTGAAATCTTAGAAGCCCTCGACCTAATCTAAAAATCTGCGAGTCCTATTTCGAGTTCCCCTGTCCCACCCCTACAATATATTAGGCTAACTAGCCTTCAGCTAGGTTAAGCACAGGACTATGCTACGCCATACTAACATCAGAGTATCGTAGGCTTAGCATACAGTGTACTACATTGAACTAGGCTTTTGTCAAAAGAGAGGAATGTTCATGATGCCAGGAACCATTGACGTCACAGGTGAATTGAAGCTGATGACGTGACAAACTAATGAAGTCACAAGTTTGGTAACATCCCAAGCAGATTTCATGAAGGGAAATATATAAGTGCACGCCTCATAAGATTGTATTGACCGCCAGTTCCTCTCCCGCCATGGAAAAAAACTGATTCGATATATGAGAATGTGTGCACTACTTACATGGTGGTGTATTTTTCCTCTTCAATGGATTTTGAGTGTTTTGATTTTGTGTGCACAACTTGTATCAAGATGTGTGCACTACTTACTTGGTGTATTCGTCGGTTTCCTAGGATTTCTAGTGTTTTCGATCTTGAGTGCACAACTTATATGAGGATGTGTGCACTACTTACTTCGTTTTTATCCGAGTAATACATTTCTTAGGTGTGTCAATTTTGTTTCCTTGGCGTGTTATGGATTTTTTGAGGCGTGCGATTAAATCTATGCCTTTCATAAATCATGATGACGTCACAAGGAGGTTTGAACTGGATAATGTCTCAACAGTAAGTTTGGGATTGGGTTTCCACTTAATATGTATATTTACCGGCTCCCTAGCCGTCTATTAGAAATCTGCGAGTCTAAGTCCGAGTTGACCAATTTGCGAGGAATTCTTGACTCGGTCCAGAATAGTAAGCTAAAATCGATGTATTGATCAAACGCCCAAAGACAAATATATACAGGATTCAATTATTTTCCATGAAGCGGAGAAATTTACTCTTTTTAATTTCAAACTAGGGTCTATATTATGCTAGATTAATACTAGGCTACACTTGGCTTAAGCTAGGCTTAGCGTACTATGTATTGGATTATACCAGGCCTCTATCTCTTTACCATTGATGGACTTGGAATCCTCGACCTAATACAGAAAATCTGCGAATCGAAGAGATAAAGAAGAAACAGTAAATTACCAATATGACGACGACACAAGCAGGTCCAATCTGATGACTTCACAACGAAATTTAAGCTAATTGATGTCTCTATTGAAAATTGTTTTGTCTCAAGTTCGATCGAGCAACTATAAAAAATATTGAAAATTATCTTCATTTATGTGGCTCCAAACCCGCAGAAAGTTCAGTCCATCCACCTTTTGCCTTCAAGGTGAGGATATGGACACCTAGTTTAATTCAAAGACGAGCTTTGGGTATCATTTTCTGATGCAGCAGAAAATACAGGCAGATTGACGAACCAACTAATCCGCCAGATGACAAACGCCAGAAAAATGATAATGATGAGCACCTTGTTGTCGACCCTCCAACATAGTGCTCCAGTATGGGCCAACTTGATGAAGATAGCCTACAGAAGGAAAGAATGAAAGACTTGTCGAAAGTTCAGTCCACCTATCTTCTGCCAGCAAGGTTTGGAAATCACGGTATCTGATGGGCACCTGGTTCGAATAAAAACTGAGCTTCGGGCACCATTTTCCGATGGCAGCGTAAAAGGCAGGCTGGGTGGTTACGATTTCTTAAGCCGACTGATAACAAACCTAGGAGGACCGAGGGAAGCAAGATGAAGGATCGTGGCATTATCAATCCTCCTATATTGTGACCTGACATGAACCGACTCCATGAAAAGATCCAACGATGAGTTCTGCTGAGGTGTGACAGTTCCTACCGAACTGTCTCGACGGGGGTGTCGAAATCCTCGATTATTTACATCATCGATTATTCGAATTAGCCTAAATAGGCTACCGACCTCCTTTCCACTGAAATAATTGGCATCTCAACGCGAATTATTCCTAAGCAATTTATTATCGATATCATTACGGCGCTACCGACTCTCAATATCACTCCAAATGCCAAAATCGTAACGCGCACTAGAATCTCCGACATCATCAAAATCGACGTCATCCAAATCGAGCCCGAAGAGGCTATCGCTTTTGTAAGTACTGATTTCTTATCCTTTCGTAAACGTACCGAATTCTTGTTTTGATCTAACAACTCCGAAAGACTTCTGCGAGATCATTTTCGTGTACCTCTAAATTTATATCCTTCAAATACGACTCAGATAACTTTCGTTTTCGTTGAAGATAGTCGAGATTGAATCTACGAGCACCTATTGTTTGAAAGCGCCTCTGACTCTTCTTTAGAAACCATCTTTAGATTACGTTAAGATCTTGCTGAATTAGTATTCACTCTACCAGAAACAGACTGACGGACTTCTTTCGTTTTCTGTCATAAATTAGATAAATCAGCGAAACGACACGTACATTTACAACATTAACTCGTAGTACAGATTTAGATTTATAATTACTTATGTAAATTAAATTAATATTTGTTGACCTAAAACCGATTTTCTTTCTCAAACTCCCTCAAAACTTGTGATTTCCCTGCTAGGTCAAGTCTTCAAATCTCGTACAATCCACGGCAAACCGCGCGATACGAATCACAACAGGGGGTTCTTCGCGTAGTACCACGATCACTATCGATCGAGCTCCTTAGTGGTGCTTAAAGCAAAGAAGACGACAACAACTGACAAAGAAGCTCTATGGATTAAGCAGCAGGCCAGGTGCTCCTTTCTTAAAAAATGGAGTGCGAGAATTGCTCAGAGTAAGGTAGCTAAATGGAGTAATGGATGAACTGAGCCCATGATCAGCTGAACTTTCATCTAATGCAGGTCTTAAGTAGCCACAGCTGCTTGAACGAGAAGCTAAGGAAAGTTGACAGACAATGTGATTGCACTGCAATCAAAAGCGTGATGAACCACAATACACCTCATGGCGTGAACGGAGTAAGCTTAGTTGGCCTTTTCAAGAGGTTAGGGTCGATGAAATGCTTGCTCCGAGTAGTCTGGTAGCCACCACGCTAGTTTCCAAAGAAACTTGCGACATTTGCAGCCACAGTCGTAAAGATGATGGGTATGGAATGGCCTAGACAAACACATGTGTACCATCCACATACAGATAAGGCTCTACAAGAAGAAAAAAAAAAGATAGAAACTAGAACAGAAAAGATGGAGAGAGATTCCAGCAGCGGCTTCCATTGAATGTCTGGGATACTGCAGCTTGGCGGTTGCCAAGAAGAGGAGGCTTCGTCTAGGGTATTCAATTTATCACCTAAAGGGGTCGATATCAGTGTTGGAGGAAACAAAATTAGTGCTTCTACGGAGGACCACTGCACATTCAACACAAGCGAGATTGTTTGACGGCAATGTTTGTTCCATGATTTAGTAATTTTTTTGGTTCACGAAAATAAGTACTTACTTTCAAGCAATCATAATCACTTCAAGAAAACTCAAATAATTATTCATTCTACATATTTCAAACTTCCTAAAACTCAGTATTCGTGCCTGACGTAACACAATCCACCAACCCCAATAAAATAGCCCTCCGTGAATTTATAATTTTTACGGAGGCGAATTACCAAATTGAACGATACGAACACCATTCAATGAAAACCACACACATAACGTGTTCTGCCGACTATGTAAATACTAGTTCAAATGTACGAGCATAAATAATATATGGAATAATAGACCGAAACCCTATTTCGCTGATTAAATCCACCCTCGCAAGTACAATACAAGAAGTCACTCCGCATAATACGCGCAACTTACTCCTTTTTTGACGGATACAAATTCTTTATCAAATACTAAAGATCTCCTAGAAATATCTTATCTAGATACGAATGCGAAGTGAATGAGAAAAAGCTTACACCGTGAAGTAGACAAAAAAAAAAAAGAAAAAATGAAAGGAAACACGCAACCTGTTCTCTTTCCCGTCATTCTTCGCTTTATCATAGTGAGAAATTGATGAACAGCCTACACAAAGCCGATCATCGATTTCCTCAATTTTGCGCTGTCAAAATAACGAATCTGCGAACCCGTTCCGTCTTCATTATTGATACAGTAATATAGGTACGTACCTACTATAGTTGAGATATCATCGTGGACACCTTTCCTCGCCTATACCTATACGAGACACGTAATTATTTTATTCATTTTTCGTCCGAGTTCTCGTGCTCGACGATGAATTAAACCTATTTTATTAGGCATATAATGTGCTTACTAAGTAAGGGCAGGGTGCCTAATGATCGCGGAGAAGGTTCGCCACGTCTCACTATCGCGTTATATCGTAGAGGCACATCGCGTGTATCAGGCGCCCACGGAGCCGTATTTGTTCGTTCGTTCCGCTAGGAAAAACAAATGAAAGGTGACAACTTGACACGCGATTCGACTGTAGACTGAGCGCCTGTATTACGCCTATACATTTATCCTGATCTATTATAAAGGTTTTCGGCATGAATCACCGAGAACCGAACATTTTTATAAAATTGCTCGCTCGAACGAAAATTAACACTCCACTCCGAAAGAACGATGAAATGTACGTCGTTTTTCTTTCCAGAAAGTTGACGGCAATGCTGGCAGAATTTCAGAGTTTTTGTCAACCTATACTTGCGAAATACCTGTACGAAATCTGGAGACATGACTTTCCCTCGAATGATCACAGCCGAGCTGATGTTCAACCATTTGGAGCCAGTGCCAAGACGACTTCTACATAAGAATAAGTAGAGAAGAACCACGGACGTAACAATTTTATTTTAGAGTAGATATATGATGTAGTACAACGCAAATGCTACTCTAAACGCGACCGGTTTCGAACGGATCTAAGCCGATCATCATCAGGACTAATAATACTATAAAACTAAAACTAACGAGAAACGAAAATGAAAACGGGAGTAAGATGAGTCAGGCGGATGACTCGAAGCGGTTGATGAAACGTATAACCCAGGAAGATTAGGCTCAAAAAAAAGAATAAATGAAAATAAATGCCGACCAAGGTTTTTTTCGTGGATTATGTTTAAAATGGTCGCCTAATAAACATACTAAAAGTCCACAGCGATCAGAGAGCGGACCCTCCCCCAAAGGGGGTCAAAGTACCACAAAAATTAGTTTTCTGAGAATAAATCGAAAACTAAGCATCAGAGAAGAATAACATCAAATTTCCTATAAATTTCACTATATGTATGTCAACTTAGCCCAAAAACTCGAGCTGAAAAGTTGGTTTGAAAGTTGAGCGATTTTCTAAAATTTTTGATTTTAGTGTTAGTGTAGTCAAATTAGTGCATAGTAAAGGTCTGATTGCTGGAAATGGTCAAGAATGAAGTCCAAAACAACATACTAACTTCTCCGCGTTTTTCCCCAAGAGTATCTTTTTTATGGGGGTTGAAAGCCCCTGAAAATCAGTTTTTTGTAAATATCCCGCTTAATACGCATTTTAGAGAAAAAAGTCATCAGTCAAAAATTATTCCCCGTGAAATTTCCTATCGGACTACGTTCTAACCTACACGTGATAGTTAGCTCAAAAATTCATGGAATTTGAGCCTCCGCCATGCAAATCCGTGAATAACGCGCTCCTTACCGGGAGATGACGTCGTTGCGCGGTGGTTACGCGCGAAGGTAACGTCAATATTTCGCTAGCACATACGATGAAACGTATACTAATTTATTGGTTTTAATTAATGTCACAGGGAATTTGCCGCACGATATTATTTTGAGAAAGGTATAACCAACTGCCTATCATACATGAAAATAAAGTTTTCCATACATGGACAGATATTTTAAAAATCGTTTCTTATGCATGTATGATATGTAAAAAGCTGAATGGGGGGCTGTAAACGTGCGAGCCCTTCCCCCATTTCGATTTTTCTAGTTGGAGTGGGTGGATTCGTTTGTACTGGGTTGTGCCGTAGAGTTTTCCGTTCGTGCTGGTCTTCTTCCCCCTCCAACCTTATGAGGGAGCTGTATGCCAGGCCAGGCCAGCATGTCGTGCTCCTTTTTCGGACTGAAAACAGGCTGAATTTCGTGTGCTACGTTTTTGCTGTATTATGCTCTCAAGTTTTCCATTCTGGTTGTTTCAAGCGATGCTGGGAATGGATGTGGTCTTCTGTTGTGGACTCGCGGTGAGATTTTGACTTCGACCCGCGTACAATTGAAGTGGGCTAACGTGTGGAATTGTTTCAAGCAATGGAAGGAATGTCACCAAGAAGCTCGTTATTGTTGTGTGCTCCCACAAATTCAAGAAGAACCGCCGCAATACAAATTCGAGAATAACGCGCTCCTTGTCAAAGTTGGCGTAGTCGCATGAGGGTTTCACGTTGATAGTCGATTGGGTCAGGCAAACTTGCTCCGCCATTTCAGGCGATCTCCCGAGAAGCTTGTTTTGCGGCGAGAGATTGACTACATGAGTCTTGCAATTATCAAAACGGAGAAACAAGAGATAACAAGCTTCTTGGTATCATTCCCTATATCGCCTGGAGCAATAAGAAATTCAGCAAGTTTGCCTGGATTTCACGAGGAATAGATTTTGACTGATGACTTTTTTCTCGAAAATGCGTATTAAGCGGGATAATTACAAAAAACTGATTTTGAGGGGGTTTCAACCCCCATAAAACAGATGCACCTGGGGAAAAACGCGGAGAAGTTAGTATGTTGTTTTGGACTTCATTCTTGACCATTTACAGCAATCAGATCTTTACTATGTCGCAATGTTCTTTTTTTTTCCGAAACCTGTCTAATTTGACTACACTAAATTTTAGAAAATCGCTCAACTTTCAAACCAACTTTTCAGCTCGAGTTTTTGGGCTAAGTTGACGTACGTATAGTGAAATTTATAGGAAGTTTGATGAGGAACAACTTTTGTTCGAAACTTTTTTTCCTCTGATGCTTAGTTTTCGATTTATTCTCAGAAAACTAATTTTTGCGGTACTTTGACCCCCTTTGGGGGAGGGCCCGCTCTCTGATCGCTGTGGACTTTTAGTATGTTTATCAGGAGACCATTTTAGACATAATCCACGAAAAAAACCTTTGCCGGCATATATTTCCATTTCAAAACCTAATCTGCCTGGGCTAGTAGGAGTGGATTAATGAAGGTAGCATCCCCCCTTGAACTTGGGCGGCGATTATTTCAGCTTCCTCAAGGCGATTCAAGAGAGCGCTTTCCTTACATTGGTGTATAAGTGAGATGGTGAGTTTTTGAGGGTCGTGGCCTTCTTGTGTGCAGTGAGCTGAAACCGCTGTATTTGTAGTGCGGTGTTCGCTTAACCGCTGACCAAGCTTTCTTCCAGCTTGTCCAACGTAGATGGAAGGGCACTCACCACAGGAGACTCTATAGACACCAGCTTTATCCATTTCATGAATGGGATCTTTGAGGGAGATGAGAAGCCCGTATGATAACCAAACCGACGAAGGTCAGCAGATCTCATGCGAGCTAGGTATGTCGACCCCAACTAGAACAGGACGCGAGATTCCTCTTCCTCTTTGCTTTTGCAATCTTCATTTGTTCCCAGAATTTTCTTCTTTTTGTGTGATTCTCTACATGTATTGCTTCAAATATCCCCTCTCCATTGTGGTGTTCTTCGTTACAGTGTTTACCAAAGAGTGACATCGCCATCTTCTTTCTCCCTCGACTTTTTGTGCTCCTTTTTCCTGATCTCAAACTTTCTCCCAGTCTCGCCAATGCTTCGTCCAACTCGACATCACTCAAATACCTAGTTAGAACAATTCCACCTGAATCCATAATATTAAATGTTTAATCCAAGATTATTCCAATCACATCATTTGCTATTCAGACGGATAAAAGCGTGGAAATAAAGCTGCCTATACTCATTTTGAAGACGGTGTTCTTTCCTTTCACCGGATGGCCTCCATTGCCTGTCTTTCTCACCTCTCCTAATTCCCACATAATAGCATGAGAATTCTCTCACTGATCTGTCATCAACTAAGCTAACAGCAGGATCACAAATTTCTTCGTTCTGGGGTCAACTGAAAATGACATTTGATACAAACGAGAATAATGAAAGTGCCAAAGTTTTTGATTATGAAATGATCACAATACAAAAGTAAAATGTTGGTAAGGAGTGTTGAAGTTCAACTCTCTCTATTTGTAGGTACTTTTTCTCATCAACGATAAATCAGTGTACTAACACAAAAGAAGAGGGAAAAAAACAAATTACATACAAAGATAAGGTTCTAGAGGTTGAACAAACGATGTACACACTCGAAAATAATTCGATTAACTTTTTTCAACAAGGACTGAGCCCTAAAAGCAGCCGACTGCGTACGTAAAAAGGAAGCTTAGAATTTAATTCGTACTTAATTTAAAACTAACTACCGATACAAACAGTTTTCCAACAATAAAAAAATATCCGTAGTTTCTTTCGTTTTTTTCTCTCTCTCTCTCTCTCGCTCTTTCATCTTCTCTCCCCCATTCAAATTTAAACTATACTTTTTTTTCTTTAATTTCTCCAATACTCTACCGTTTAATTAAAGTTAGCAGCACTCTTACAGTCGCGTCCAAACAAGCTATTATCGAGCGTCAAAGAGAAAACGCCACCAACAAACGATTCGTCTTTGAGTTTTTTTTCAAGCACAGTATACACACAAGATAATAAAGCGAATTACAAATTTATTAGCTACTTCAATGTCTACATTCCGACGGCGTACTTCATCAAATTTATGTTTATTTAATGATTTTAAAGACGACAATTTATACGCGAATGTTCTTAAATGCGTCGCCAAAACGTCGCTCAATGGTATATAGTGAAACATAATAAAACTTTATTCAATTACTACCCGCTATTATTATTCTCCAACTGATTCGTAACATCGACGAGAAACATGCCAAGTTACATCAAAGCCCATTCACTAGAACTAAATGGGCATCAGACACAAATCGTTCGCCACGCTGATGATGCACGTACTCCAGGTTTTTATGCTCGTTAATTAAAGTGCTCCTCAGAATGAAACGTACGAGCATTCGTACAAGACGACTTTACGTATAATATACCGATAGTTTACACTCACTTTCACATCTGTAGAAGAATCGTTTTCGTTAAGAACCTCATTGAATTCAATTTTTGGCTTGATGGAGTTGAAAAGCTTTCTAGCTATTTTCGGAAAGAATGACATCCTCGTACTACAAATAGATAGAGGGGGAGCAACAGTCATAATGAGGAAGGAGGAACACAAAAAAAGGAGCCTAGAACTCATGGAGGATGTACACGCACATACAAAAAATTGCACAGCGGCAGAGTAAGAAGCTGATGGTCAAAAAATGAGGGAAGTAACATCCATAGATGATACTGACCAAAATGGTTCCATAAAGATATACACGAGCCTGCGCTGTACCACTGCGACCGATCATCTCGAACATCAACTCAAGATTCAACGCCGATATTATGTTCACCTCGTCGAAGGATGGGTTCAATGTAAGGTCTTTCACAGCGGTCACCAAAATTCTGGGACATCAGACAGTTCTTGCGGACCATTTTTGGTATCTTTCAGCGCAGAGTTGTTGTTTCGTCAATTTTCGTATTTTTGGTCATCGAAGTAATACTAGAAAAATGAGGAGAATTGGATGGAAAATTTTACATCGTTTCTTCAAAATACTTTCCTTCTGTGTCAACAACAATTACGATAGCCATGGGTATTCACAAATATACGGGATCTCCGTGGGCAGTTCTATTTCACCTATTATACCAGAATTACCATTCGACAAAGAACTTGGTGACAAAGTGAAAGTAATGATAAACTGTAAGGCTGATAGTTTGTCCATTTTCAATAACCTCCTAACATTCATAAAGCCTCACCCAGGGCCGCATTGAGCTTTCTTGCGCTCTAGGCTATTT
This sequence comes from Aspidiotus rigidus, assembly GCA_035079385.1. Lineage (NCBI taxonomy): Eukaryota > Metazoa > Arthropoda > Insecta > Hemiptera > Diaspididae > Aspidiotus > Aspidiotus rigidus. The sequence goes on along the minus strand of JAVHKY010000003.1, from coordinate 12,542,988 downwards.
TTTTCGCGCCCTCACCTTCAACGCCTTTTTTAGACCATTTTTCAAAAAAATCACATTTTTGGCCATAAATTGCTAATCGTTTGAGATGAGACCGGCATAACAATTCTTCTCACTCGACTCCTCGCCTACCTTCTTATCTGTACAGTATGAATGTGAATTATGCCATGAAAGTTCTCGAAAAATTCAAACGTACAATAGAGAAGCATAGTTCTTACTTTTTAGAAGTATTATTTTCTCAAATTCATTTTATTTTTCGTCTCTTTGTTTCGATTTTTCTTCGTTTTCGTTATTTTTTGTTTTTATTATTATTATTTTTGACAGAATTTTGCGCCCTAGGCTATAGCCTTGTCAGCCTATGCCTTAGTGCGGCCCTGGCCTCACCTATGAGAAAGAAAACAATAATTGGATCAATTGCTTAGATATTTCCATCATCAAATCATGAACCTTCACTTCTATCAACAGTTCAGTATAAAGTTCAACAGAATCAAGAATTGCAGTAGCAGATTCTATAGGATGCTAATCACTAAATGCAGGCCAAATCACATCATCAGGAACGTCATTGAAACCTATTCTCACCCAAGGACCAAAAATCATGCTTCCAGAAAGTTTTTCACAATCCTCTTCATGGGGAAGAGCAGTTACATTGTTCGTCGGGGATAAAATCGCCTTCTCAATCCAGAAATACGTTACCAGCAAAAAAGTAATATTTTGAAAAATGAAAGACAAGTTGGGGAAAGAAACAAACTTGGGTGTGGTGTAGAAGATCTAAATCTATATCTTAGAGACTGGCCAGCTCCTAGAGAAGCGCGTCCGGCAACACGAATTGATAGTCGGAGAGAAGCAATAGTAACCAGTCTATAAGACCAGTAGTTTCCTCTATTTCTCCATCCCTTCTCATACGTTAGCTCAGTTCCTCGACTCTAACTCCGGTCCTCTTCTACTTTCTCGGTCAAGAATTCGCCAGAGTTCACCAGGAAGACGAGGTCGTGATCAGTCCTGACTCGACCTTTGCCTCTTTTGACGTCACTAGTTTGTTCCCCGGCATCACACTTGCACAAATTTTGGAGCGAATGAAGCACCGCATGACAATCGTTTCCTAGCTGGTTTGTCTCTGAATCCTGGCGCTTCTGTAAGTTTGCTCATCTCCAAATATTTATATCAATTCGATGGTGAGATTTGTGAGTTCACGGAGGGAGAATGTCGTGTTTGGCGTTTCAATGGGGACCTCTTCGGTTCTTTGATAGCTGAGGTTTCAATGGCTAAATTTGAGGACCGTACCATTCTAATATCGTTCCATCTGTCTGCGGAAATCCTTTCTCCCTCCCTTCTGAATCGCTTACTCTTCTTCATCGATGGTTTGTATCCTACGACTCTTTGGACCTCTCAATTTCCATCGAAGATTTCGGAATTTATAGGAAACCAACCGATCCCTCTTTCCGCTCCCCACTCAAAAACATATATCGTCTCCTTTCCATTCCGTTCTTCCCTAGTGCTTTCAATGAAGAAGACGAGACTAGATAAAATACTTGGGTATAAACCTCGGGATCTATAATTTGAAAGTTACTATATAGGAAAGCTCTGGACGCCATCACTTCACCCCCTTGCTCTACTTGCGTCAAAAAAGAAAGGTGGATTCGTCTACCCTTTCTTGGAAACTTCTTTTCAGAGCTGGCTCACATCCTCCGAAAGTTTCCGACCACAAAGCAAGAACGTCTTTTTCAGACACCTAAAGACCCAGTCTATAAATTTGAAAAGAGTTGTGCGTATAAAATGGAATGCCGCGACTGCCCTGTCACTCACATTGGTGAAACCGGTCCCTAGAAGCGCTTCTTATGACAGGGGCAGCGAACGTATTCTTCATGACTTCATCAAAAACTGTACACTTCTCCCTAACTAGCGCAAATTCTGTCATAATCTTCCTTATACTTCTTTCTCTTTCCGTTGCGATTTTCCGCTCGTAAATGACTGTTCACTCGAAGACGCTCCCTTATGCGGTTTGCAATAAAATAGCAATTTTAATTTCATTCATTCAGTGCAAGAAGGATGAGAACTAGATTTCCGCTGAGTACTTGCGAAAATGGCAGAATAAACTTCTCAGTGAGACTCAACATGATTGAAGGACTTTCTATCCTATGAATGGAGAGGAAGTATGCCAGATTTTTCCATCAAACGAATATCGAGAGCAAGGAAATTTATCGATAGTAAAGCTGCAACTTGTTTTCTCGAGAATAGGAAGAAACAATAATATGAATACAAGTGTTCTCTTGAAGGTTCATATACCAATATTTTAATTTTCGTCGAGAGGCAGAAGGCGGTGACAATTTTTCCTTAGCTCGAATAAAACCTCCCCATCATTTTCAATCTGGCCCTGAGTGGAGGTTTTTGTATTTTTCCTCGTCTTTCTGCTTATTATTTTCAAAGTACCCCATGACCTCCACCACCACAACTACTTTTCGTAGATATCTCACCCACATCGTCCGACTTTCTCACGTTTTCAGCTTGCGTAAGAGAAAATTACATAAGAGATAATAAATTTCACTTCCAACTACTGATAATAATACTTAATCGTTGTAAGATATTTATTGACAAGAAATGAGATAATCATTTATTATGTGCATCGTTGGGCCAATAATACGAGGGCGCTGAAGCTACAGCACCACAGAAAAAGACATAATAGTGGTACGGTATAAATGTACGAAGACAATATAAAATTGATAATAACGTACTTAAGTTTTTATGTTCTTGCGCCAACATTGATACGAGAGACAATATTTCGCTAAAATTGTCATTCTTTATCGCATATACACTCGAACCAACTGAAGCAACACTTCAACCATAAACTCATACACGCGTCTCCCTTCAGCGTTATCGCGTCCTCACTATACTCGATGTCAACAACAAGATCGTAAATAGTTCGTTGACCAAATTTGATCGCGTCCTCCACACTTTCATTTTCTGTTTTCCAGATTTCTACAAGGAATCGAAATAATTACGCAGGAAAGAACGCCTTCGCGCCAGCCTTCGGATGGACGTTTTTCCAGGTGAACGAACTTGTTCCACACGTTGGGTGTTATACGCGCACACACACACAAACATACACAAGAAATGGAGAAAGGATCGTTTTATTTACTGGTAATTTCCGCGTTTTCGTTTTAATAAGCGGATTATTTACTGCAAATATTCCTTTTCGTTGCCGTGTTCGAGTCACTTCATCAGACGCGACTGCGAAAAACGCGCGGGGTGGCGTACGAAGAGACGATTCCGGCGAAGCATGAATGCAGTACATTTGGAAAAAAAAAAAAGAAAGGTAGCGAAAACGTAATTATTCGGTTATACGCTCGCGAGCATTTTAATCGGCTTTAGACGTTACCCGGAACAGAGGCGCGGCGCTACGTAGGTACTACGTATAATATACGCTTCCCTCGAAAGCGTCCAACGACTTTAACAAACGTTTATCAGCTTTTCTTGTTGAAAGTAAATCCAATTTAACCTTATACCGCTGCTGTCATTAATTTAGTACCATTTTGACGTGGTATAGAGGTGCTTTTGGCATCCGTCGAATCAATGAAAACACCGCTCTATTAATCCCCATATCGTACGAGGCATTATTTAGCTACTGAACGCGGCGCGCTGCGCCGCACCGCAGCCGCCTCCTATCGACAATGACGACCAACCTAGACGTTACTAATTTCCACTTAGTATCATTTTTCCGAGCAAACAGTTCCAGACGGATGATGAAACTGCGCCTCTTCTTTCTATTCCTATTACGTGAAATAATTGTTATCTTTCTTTCGTTTAGATACTTATTTACCCATTAGAAGGCCTCGGCTAGGAGTGCTAGAGTAAGCGCACTTGAAGGTGATAATGATTACGTAGGAAACAACAAAATATGGAAAATCAAAGTCCTTTTTCCTTATGATTTGTTCTCAATTTCTTACCTTTATAAGGCCCTATACAGCTGCCAACATTTGAAATGCGATGAACGAATACACGATATGCAAGTAGTTCTGGGTGAAAAGTACAACTTCCCAAACAATTGTCACCTCACATAAACGAGCAATCATTGGGTATACAGCCAGAATTGTAGCTTCAGCTCTGTTAGATTTACACTTGTCATTCTAAATCAATAATTTCTGCCGAAAATCTGCTCGAAAGCTTACAGAATTCTATCAATAATACGTTTCTTCGCAGTTGAGACACAAACACGTATAATTCAAAAATTTACGATCATACAAAGTTACCACAGTCGAAAAATTGGTTAAAATATGTATACGAAACCTTGACTTGAAAAGCTATAGCAATCCCGGAAATTAGAACTAAAAACTACGACTGAGTCATAAACATAACATCATAAATCACTCGAGCGATTTTCTGCACACTGCACTGGGTTAGCAGGTGTGAATAAAAAAAAAATGATCTCGTTTACTATGTACGTCTGTTTCTAGACACCTTTAGCGATAGATGGAAACTTTTAGATCGAAGAAAGAATGTCTCAAGCCACAGAAAATTTATTCGATGTATAGAGCGTAATGTTGCTCTTTCGGCCTCATTTTTTGCGCGAATCTGGGTCTCGTAGACACCACACTTATCAGGAAATGTAGTGAGATCAACTTGCAAAAAGCATTTTGATAATCTAGAATGTATTTAGAAAAACTTGAGCTGGGATGCCATTTTTGCCAGTCCTTCTCCTTTTGTGAGAATTGCCACTTGTTTCTTACAATTGCGCGTATTTTCTTTCACTCCTATGGGTTTTAGAAAAAATTTTCAAACAAAATTTGTTTCTTGATGGCCCCTCTTCATTTCAGAAAAATATGATCCAAAACACTTCAACTTTGAATTATTTGTACTTATAGCAAAAATATTTGAATTGATGATAAAAATAAAATTAATATTCATATAGCATCTCTTCACACCCCCCCTCCCCCAACTTGTCAATTGCGCCAAGATATTTTTGCAGTGATTTGAGTACACAAAAAGGAATGTGAATACAATTTTTAACCTATGGGGGAGAGATTTTTGAATACATGGGAGAAGGAAAAGGATGCGCCTCAGTATCCAGGTCTCTTGGTTTTTCCTCACTTTAAATGTAAGATAACAGAAATTGATTTTCCTATTTTTTTTTTTTTTTGATGACCAAAACCCAATTGATTTGGAGCTTTTTTTTCTACTAAGATCCAAATTTCTTCTTTCTATTTTCTTCAAATTCTTTTTCTAATGAGATGAGGGGCCATGATCCGCCACTGCTTTCACTCAGATTTGTAGCCTGAGAATTTGATTGATTGCCAGTCAAGATCCAAAATCTAAAAGTATTCCCACATGAGGGTTCTGGGCCCTGCACTGCATCAACAAGGCACATTGAAAATAATACCATAGTAACAACAATCTGTAATGAACCAACTTTGGAGCATAACAAACCGGTTCCAGGGCATAATAAACTGACTCTAGAGCAAAATGGACGAGCTCCAGTTAGCTGACTCTAGGCTTCAAGTAGATCATAGGAAAAATCATTAGCTGACTTGAAAATAACGGCCAAAGCAACGGTCTCAGATTTAGCTTTGACATCACCGTCATTAAGATATTGAGAAGAAAAAAATTTTTTGAAGACCAGAAAAATTTGAAAAAAATGCTATGCAAAAATAAAACTTGCCAGGACTGCAAAGGAATTTGAAAAATGCTACGCAAAAATAAAATCATAAATTGACAGAAAATATGTGATAAAATGACGGCTTCCTTAACGAAGTTAAACGAGGGACGCAGGGAACCTGTTTTATGATTCGAATGAGATTTGGTATTGAAAATTCAAGGAAGCCCAGATTTGGAGAACCCCTCCTATCATATATAGCTCGAGCGTCGAAATTTTTCTAAGTCCCCTCCTATCACATATGGCACGAGAGTCGAATTTTTTCTAAGTCCCTCTCCTATCACATATGGCGCGAGAGTCGAAATTTTTTCTAAGTCCCTCTCCTATCATATATGGCTCGAGGGTCGACATTTTTCCAAGTTTTTCGCTGGACGGCGCACAGCGCACGGCAGATTTCTCAAATAGCCCCCCATAAAACAGGTTCCCTGTTAAAATCTTGAGTGACATAACAAACAGCCTTTCTGTTTATTATCACTGTTATGTTATGATTGTTGTAATATTATAATGGTTCTATTTTTGGTATGTCTTATTGATGCAATGCAGGGAAGGGAAGGGAACCCATAGAAAAAAATTAGATGCCATTGCAGCTGTCCCGAGTCCCCTAGAGTCTGAAGTTTTTCCAAGTCCTGAAAATCATGACGTGACAACTTGAACGCGCTTCAATTTCAAGGAAGCCGTTGCGTTGCGTCGTCTTTTCAAGTCCCCCTCCTATCATATATTATAGCTCGGAGGTAGGAATTTTTTCAAGTCCCCCTCCTACCATAATGACTTGGAGGTAGGCATTTTTCCTAGTCCCCTTCCCTTCACCGTGACGTCACGAACCTCGTGACGTCATCAACCTCGCTCGCGTTCGCGGACAAAAATTTCCTGGAAGTACCCCCCAATAAAAGGGATAGCGGGTTCCCCGCTAAAAGAAACCAAATCTTTCAGGCCCTAGGTCTGAGTGTAACAAAAAGATACGGATCTTTTGATTTCCAGATCTTGACATAAAAAGAATCTTGATCTCTTAGGCTTTAGATCTCAGTAGGTGAAAAAGCTCCAGAACTTTAGGGTTCTGGCTATTGAAAAAAATTAAAAAATCAAGTTCAGTTTTCACAGAAAAAAAAAAAAAGAAAAAATGCAAGAAACCCAGATACCAAGGCGCGTGGCCAAAGACTGAGTCATGTTTTTTGAAAATTTTTTTTGCGATCATATAAGAGCTTTTGGTATGCAAAAAATGCACACATTTCTCAGAAGCAGAGAGGTTTTGGCAACCACCTTATATGCTAGAGGTCTTCAGTTCAAAGCTCATTGAAAAAAAACAGAAATTTGTACATTTTTTATTGTTTTCCATTCCTTCCCATCTGAATAGGAAGGATATATTTTCTTTTTTCTATGACCTGACCTTCTTAAGAAAGTTGTCATGGCATCGAAAGTTTTAGGAACCTACTTCAATTGTGAATCATTTTCTTGGAGTTTAATTCACGAGAGGGGACTAATAGCCAATTTCCATCTCTACTGTGAACAAAATGATGAAGTGGATACACAGAAATTAAATGAACTAGGAACTACACAGATGAAGATCTCGATTTCTCAAGGAGTTCTTCAAGAGGTCTAACTAGGAAAGAGAAACTTGAACATCAGCCAACAGGATCGGACCAGCGATTCTATTTTCATGTCAAAAAAGAGTGGCTCAGGAAAAAATGCCTCTATGTGCTCAGATGGCTTTCTGATATCGCTTGTTCTCCTCCTGACAGTACATACACCCAGAAACTTCTTCTGAATCAGGGATACACTCAGAGTTTCACAGTGATAAAAAGCTGCAGCCGAACTCAACAATCTACACGTATCGAATCCACTCTGTTGCAGGTAAAACGATGAATTACAGAAATTCTTCGAAGTTACAAACCATTTTTACGAAAATAAGCGATCAATTTGTGTTATTGACACGTCACGACACATTATTATTATGTACTTAAAAAAAGACGATCAGTTTTGTACAGGCGAGCTATCCATCATCTGGTCAATTATAAAACTGGTAAAGAAACAATTACGAGGCAACAGAAGAAAAAAGAGGATCGAGGAAAGAAAACGAGAAAGAAATACAGGAGGAGACAAATTAAGGAGCGTTGATATAAAAGATAAGAAGTGAGAATGGATGGAGTGACATCATTTTAATGCGAAGCTGTTACAATGTCGATCTCTTCCAACCGGTTCATGAGATATCCTTCTGTTGCAGTATTGGTGAGTTGAACAGATGACAAGGTGTTCGGCTACAGTAGACCATGATCTCAATTTCACTCGACTCTTCTAAGTTTGTCTTGTTCTTACGAATTAACTCAATCAGAGTTAAATACAATTTCTATCGCTAGAAAATCGAGTGCTTAAAAATTGACACAATAATTCCTCGTTGGACCACAACTACCGAATAGTTTTTTCTTGAAATATTTTGAGTCTTAATTTTCCTTTCATTACGGCAGTCGATATCTCCCCTCTTCTGACGGAAAAGTTCATTAAATTACCTCCGCCAATAAATGACTCCGCTGTTTATATCCGAAAGTTAATCTCGATTGTCTCGAAGAACCTTGCGTAAGTCGATTATAAAAATGAATTCATCAAAATCCGCACTCTTTTCTATTCATCCGTAATATTTCAACACATCCTACCACCCTGCGTAAATCAATAAAGAGCGCGTTCGAAAAGAATAAAGAGAGAGAGAGAGAAATGAAAGACAAGAAGAAAGGAAAAATTTCGTTTTCATCTAAAATGAATAGTTTTCCAGTCGAGTTATCGCATTTAATCCGTAGAGTCGGAATCGCTGAAGCCCGATAACTTGAACAGCGTGCCATAGCAGAACGAGAGCGAATAGACGATACGTCTGACATTAGCGCGCGCGGAGTTACACTCCGTTTCATTACCTGTGTGCTCGGCGTGCTAAAGAAAACATCAATAATGCGCGAATCTCGACGCTGGAAATTCACTCTTCAACGAGCCCTCGCTAATCACCTCCGCGCCAACACGAGAGCTATCGAGCTACGACGGGGCGACGCGTTCCCGAGTACAGACTCGTTGTCCGGGAGATTAATCTCGTCAGCTATACACAGTACAATTCGTATCTCTCACAGTAGCCGCGTTTACACAAACCATTATTACAGTTCTATAACCCACCAACGTTATTATGTGTATATATATACACAGTACTACCGAATACCTCCGACCGCTCCGCCAATACTGCTCTCAGGTCGTCACCACAGTTACCGTTCGTCACTCGCACAGTATAAGTCGAGCCTGTACGCCCACGAGTTATACTATCAAAAGCACAAAAAGCTCTCGCGTCTGTTGCACAGATACGCGGAGAAAAGTCGCCTTTAATCGAATCCCCAGACGCTCTATACTGTTACCGTCCCTCCGCGATACGTTATTAAAAAGTTCGCCGCACTATTTTCGCACAGCTCTCTCGGTTAAGTGAAACGAAACTTTACCGTTTTAAACTAAATCAACGCTTCAGCAATGCCATTACTTACACGAGCTTTCTATTGTTCGCCTCTGCTCTCTCGCTGCGTACGACAACGACGTAAAAGTGGCTATACCGTCGACGCGTTATCGTCGCCGCGGCCTCGCCGGAGTCTCTTCGCCACCGCTGCGCTGCGGTCTCCTCGCCAAGAGTGCGCGAGCACTACAACAGCAACGGGACCGCACTACATATCCGAAAATTCTTTCTCATCCACCGTCTCGTTTGCGCCCTCCGCGACCGTATCATTTGCACGCGACGACGATGATATACGCTGCTCGCACAAAATATGCTGAGACGGCTTTTATGCGGTTCTAATTAGTCTATGAAAAGCGAATTTTGCCGCAGGGTTAAATAAAACAAATTAAAGACGTCTCGCATTACAAAAGATTTTCTTCCCTTCGCGCTATTGTTCGATATCGCGTGTACTTGAGACCGTAATTTGAACGTACTCGTATATCGTCGTCTCGAAAAATATCTCCTGCGCGCACTTTTTACACTGTATTACAGCGACCGATGAAAAGAGTAGAAAGGAAAATAACCATTGGAAACATTCGCGCGGACTTCATTCTGGCGAGCGATAAACACCCGGACGATAGATAGAGTTATGAAAATCGTCCATTCGCGATAACATCGCGAAGCTTTCGGTTGATAGGGAAATATTGCACGCATTTTGTAACCTACCTAAGCTATACGGGATGTAAATATTCCCAGAAGTAGTATAATGACGTTTATTGTTTCTCGTTATCGCGTAATCATTTTCCGCAACTCGTCCGTTCGCTCGGTAGAATCATCGCGATGCATCGCCAAAGGCATGACCACCGTCTCCGGTTACGAAAAAATTTATAGCGCTGCACCACTGTTACAATGATTGAATATAAGAGTATTGAAACGAGCGATTAATCGACGTGGAACTCGTGAAGTGAGAGACAAAAATGAACAACAAAAAAATGGAGTATCGGCAATAAATCGGATGAGAAGATTTAATCAACAATATCTGGATGATTTGGATCCATTCTAAAGACACTTAAAGGTGAAGATCGACTAGAAGATGTATAGGTTACTGTACAATGATTCAACGATAGTAAACCGGTGGCGAATTAAAAAGTTGTGACATGAGAGAAAGAAGTCGACGACAAGAGACCAGGGAGTATAGATCGGATCCTAAGAGTTGGTCTTCGTATCGCACAATGTACTCGCATGAAAAATGACAAGAGGAATTGCTATGCGTTTTCCGACACATTATCGCCCCTCAATTTAACAGTGCAGTCTATACTTCCAACGTCTACAACGATGATGATGGTCCAGACTGTTATTATTTTTGCTTGCAATTATTTCAACCACTATTATGAAAATGAAGGGACAGATAAAGGGAACAACGTTTTCGAAAGATACGGGGAGTGGCGTCTTTCATCTCTTCTCCTACTTTCAGATTACCCAAATTCTTCGATTAATAGTTCAAGTCTTTAGTGAGTTTTCAATAACTCCTGTGAGTTAAACGAATACGTTCCTCAAGGTTACGGCTATCCATAATGATTTCGGAAGCAACGCGCTTCATTTTCCTCTCATATTTGGTTTCTGTTGCATTTGAAGCCTAAGTTCGTTAAATTCCGGTTTTATTCCGATTGTAAGATTACGACTAAGAAACTGGAAAATTATATGAGGGAGAAGTGGATAAGACCAGAAATACGAAGATGGTATTGTAAATTTAATATTATGACTAGATTAAACCTTATGGTCCATTCGAGACTCTCCGGTATGCTCCTCCCCCTTGAGTTTGATTACTTTATGCGGGACGTAAATTTAAAGTGTCAAAAGTTTGAGGTGAACTTGAAGGAGAAGAATAAGAAGTTGTCCTCCCTAATGAAGGTTAATGATGAGGTGGTTGAGGAAGGGGTGAGTGACGGTATTGTCTTTCATAAATTCCATCCACCCCCCTCATAAATAATAGTCAGGTAGAGTTTAATAGTGAAGAAATTGAACTCCTTGAGAAAGGTTTGAAATTCAGTTTACCTCCCCACAAGAAGGATGAAACCTTGGCGAATGTTGTTGCGGATCTTGCGGTTAAAATTGGTCCTGGTTTTAATACCCAGAAAGTTTATGCCGAATTAGTCCGTAATAACCCCCTCCCTCGCATGAGTAATAAATTGGGAGGAGTGATTCAAGGTTTGAAGAGGAAAATGAAAGAGGGAGATTTAATTGTCACTAAGGCTGACAAGGGCAATGCTGTTGTGGTGATGGATAAGTCGGCCTATTCTTCTAAGGTCCATGAAGTCCTCCAGCAGTGTGGTGCTAAAGAGAGTGAGGATTTCAGTTTTCCTAAGCACGTCAAAGAAGTTAGGAGTGTCATCAACAGGAGTGAGGCTGTTATCAAAACTCCTGCATTGAAAAAAGCCCTCCTCGTTCCTGACCCCACACCCCCCTCCTCTACGGGCTGCCCAAAGTGCATAAGAACAATACCCCGATGCGACCCGTTGTTTCTTTCGTATCCTCCCCCACCTACCTCCTTGCCAAATTCCTGGACCGTTGGTTCAAAAATCGCATTGATTTTGAATCTCCTCATTCGGTCTTGAATTCAGCCTCTTTAACTGACGTTCTGAAGGGTGTAAGTCTTCCCCCGGCAACGACCATCTGCTCGTTTGATGTTGTTGGTTTGTTCCCGAATATTCCTAAGGCTGCTACTATCCAGCGTATGGGTGAGCTACTCGTCAAAGCCAATATTCCTCACAATGAGTTTCATGAATTTTTCGATCTTCTGAATATATGCTGGTCCCCCAACAACTGTAAATTTGAAGGAAAATGTTTCGAATTTCCTGATGAAGTAAGGATCCCTATTGGATCACCTTTAGGCTTTCTCATGTCCGAAATTTTCATGTCCAAGTTTGAACTTGACCTCTTTTCCTCGAACCAGGTGTTACTATTGGCACAGGTACGTTGATGACGTTTTATGTATCTGGACCGGTCCCCCAGATCTCCTTGGTGAGTTTCTGAGGATCTCAATTCCTGGTACCCTTCCATCAAATTTACGTTGGAAATAGGGGTATTTTCCATCAACTTTCTGGATTTATCGATCTCTATAATAGACGGTATCCATAGGTTTGGAATTTACAGGAAAGATACTACGACCGATGGTTTAGTCCACGGGGGTTCGTTCGGTCCTGTTGCTCACAAGATGGCTGCCTTTCAGAGCTTAGTTCACAGACTGACTCGTATTCCTTAGAGTCAGTCTGCCTTCAAGAAAGAGTTAATCACAATAAAACACCTGGCCAGAGTGAATGGGGTCGATGTCGATGTTGACGTGATGGTTCGGAGGAAAGTTACGAGGAGCCTTCTTGATTCCACCACCTCCCCCGAGACACCATCCGTGATCGCCGTTTGCGTTGGATCAGTTTCCCTTTCTTGGGGAAGTTCTCCCTCCAATTGGGTCGGGTCCTTCGCCCGTTTGGCTTCAGACCCGCGTTTTACAACCCTACCACAGTCAAGAGGTTGTTTGTGAGACTGAAGGACCCCATACCTGTTGATGAAAGGAGTGGTGTTTACAAGTTGGAATGTGGGGATTGTGGAGGCTTTTATATTGGTGAGACCAGCCGCCAAATGAAAGTTAGGGTAGCTGAGCACCTGAAGTCTTAGAAGAAGGGACACTTAGGGGAGTCAGCTTTTGCTGATCATTTAATAAACAGTGGCCACAGCTTCCGCGAGGGATCCGAAAAGCTCCTCCATAAGGAGAATTCCTATCGTAAGCGCATCGCCCTCGAGCATATAGAGATAATGCGTCATCTAAACACCCACGGTATCACTGTACTCAACTCGTACATTCCGGAAGATGGCCTGATCGAACTGGTTTTTGATTCACACCGCGATTTCTCGTTTGGACAATCTTAATACCATGCTCTTCTTTTCTGTTCGTCAGTTGCTTTCATTTCAGGCTTGAAGATGGTTTATTAACCGAAAGCGCTCGTCGTCTTGTATTTTTCTGCGGTCCCTTCGGAGTATTCGTTTTTCGCGTTTATCCTGTGAGTTACTTGAGCACATCAGTAATGTTCACCCTCCCGATAGTTCTATTCTTGTCTCATTCAATGTTAAAAGTATATTCTCTTCTATCCTCCTCCTTCCCACTGTCGGTTATTTTTAGGTTCTCCTAAGCGATGCTCATGTCCCGACCCCTATTTTAGATGATTTCATGGCACTCCTGAAAATGTACCTTTCTCCCAATTTCGGTCAATACCAACACCTTATCTATGAATTTCCTAAAGATATTGGCGTTCCGATCGGTTCCCCCTTCGAATCTTCGGTCTTTTTGAGGGTCACTCTGGATTTCATCTCCTTTCCCATATTGTTTACTGGCAACAATATGTAGATGATGTTTCATTCCTCTGAAGTGACTCTATTACTAACCTCCACTCTTTCCTCACGTTTCTCACCAGTCGGCATCCCACCATTGATTCACTATTGAAGTAGGTGGAACTTCCATCAATTTTCATTTTTGGTGGCTTGCATAGTTTTGGGATCTTTCGTAAAAATACATGCACTGATATAAACAACTTCGCCTCTTATTACTGTGCTTCTTCCCATAATCTCGCTGCCTTCAACAGCCTCATTCACCGTCTTGTTTCTGTTCCCTTTTTCTCTCAGGCTTTCTTGGAGGAAGTCAATGTTAATAAATATCTCGCCCACATTCCAACGGCTTGGCTCTCGATATCGACCGTATGGTTTGGAAAAAACTTACCTCCAAAGCTTTAGACTCGACCACTTCTCTCTTTGGATTACGACTCCCCCAGAAGTAAAGTAAAATGGGTTCGTTCACTTACTGCGGGATGCTTTCCTTCAAGTTCACTCATCTCCTTAAGCCCGTTGGCTTTCGCTCTGCGTTTTATAACCCTAACACTATCCACAGCTCATTTTCTAGGCTGAAGGATATTATCCCCATTATGAAGAGAAGTAGGGTCTAACCAATTGCCCGGTTAATAATATAGGGGAGACAAGTCGGTGTTCGGGAACATCTCGATGAAGTTACTTCTGTCCCCTTCGGCCTTTGCAGAGCACCTCTCGGCTTGTGACCATAAATTTGATCTTCACCAAACCGTCTTGCTCTATTCAGAGAATTCTTTCCGTCAACGTTTGGCCCTCGAGCACATCGAGATCGTTTGTCATTCGATTGTAATAATGTCACACTTTTAAATCGTTCATCCCTGAGAATGATTTAATCAAGAATTGATAATGTTCAACCGTAGTCTTATTTACAGCATATTTTGAAACAAAAAATTGATATGGGGATGGACATAACTAGCCCCCAACCAATTTTGAACAACCGATACAATCCAGTACTAGCATAGCACAAATAACTATTACAACTCTGTACCCCACGGAGAAATGAGAAAGCGATGGCATTAAGGATCTCGGCTAGTCTTCTTCACCCCCCCCCCCTCTCATACCTCGGTACCAAGACAAACCAGCCCACCGATGAAGCCTAGTTGGAGGGAAATTCGAGTTGAAGAAGGATGGTCATCAGTACAAACTAATACAAACGATTAAGTCTGATTTCGAAAAAATTTGAATCATGGGAGAATGCTGATCATGCTCACCCTTCAATTACGAGAATTGGATACACCTCTACTTTAATCTTGAAGTGGCGATGTAAAAAGACACGTGCAACTTGATGTACTTTAAAACCGATTGGGCAAGTCGGTCTCCATAATTCTAGAATTTTTCTGATCACCTCCCTCCTCATGATACAAAAAAATTATTCGACAGGTTAAATTTTCACTTACGTTACTCGACCACACGTGTTGTTTTTCATACATTTTAAACCAATTGACATCGTTCTATAGTTCAGTTTATCAGCATTGAAAAAATTCCTAAGCGAGATAGAAACTCCTTCACTCTCATTCCCATCATAATCCTATAAATTTTCCCCAGAGAAAGAGAGTGGAAGGTATCATTCGTAGTTCCTCGGAAAAAAGATTTACGTATTCATTCACGCGGGCAGATCTAATAAATCTTTCCGTACATTCACTCAACCGAAGATTATGCCGGAGTACGCGAACACCGCGATAAAAGTGACGTCGGTACATTCTAATGACCTTTAGCGACCATAAATAATGCACCGAAAAAACTGACATCAATTTGACAAGCCGAACAAATGTCACGGAACCGCTTATAGTATCGGAGGAAAAATATCTCCTCACACTCGGTTAGTGCGCGCTTAGGTTTGTGAACTCTACCTCACGATCTCCGTACGACAGGAAACCAAATTTCAAAATCGCTAACAGAATTTCTTTGCCTAACAAGGTCATGAACCTGACACCAACGCATTTATCACGTCAATCCATCAGCAATACCAGATAATTATCGCGCCTTCTCCTTACCAGCGCAATGCAGTACGATGACTCGTAACTATGTATGTGCAAGAAAGTTTACTCACCTCTGGATCGAAATTAAAAACCGTATGCGAATACAGCGGGCAATCTAGACCACAGAAGCAGTTTCCGTCGGTAAGTAAGTAGGAATTAACTTGTTCTAAGGACGTCAGAACACTATTGCTAGGACTGAAACAAAGAAAACAAAAACAAAAAAAAAAATTTGTTAGTACTCTCGTGATATACGGCCAACCACATATGGTATGCCTCGAGAAACGTTGAAAATCTTGATTCGCGTGCATAATAATTTGCCTAGTTCACGCCATTAAACTCTCTAATAAAAATTATTAAGGAAATGTAAATAATATTTAAATTCCTCAACTACTTCATATTATACGCGTTCGAAATGAAGATGAACACGGTGTTTTTTGGAATTAATTAATTACGTTGTGTATACTTTGACACATGTTTTATCATCAGCTTCTTGTCTTCAACATTCTCGCAACTGATACGCGGATTTAATTTCAACGTATACATACTCGTAAGATATGAAATACGAGTTGTGTAGAGTATTTATCTGGAGGGATCTAATTCTTCTTTCTTTCTTTTCTTGATGTTCTCTCGAAATATTACCCAAAAATAACTTTCTGTTTTCAATTTATTTATTTTTTCGTTCTCATTTCAAAAACTGAGAAAATTTAATTAATTTCGCAGACATGATATCATCTGGTACTATTACGAGATAGTTCTAGCATAACTCCGAAATCATCAGTTTTTTTTTTTTTTTTTTTTTTCTTCGTGGAATTAAGGAGCTTTGCAAAACTTAATGCTATGAGCTCAGAAGGGCAGCTGGGGATAATAAGGATGAGTATGAATTAGGATCGGAGGTAGTTCATTGTGCTAAATATTGTTTCGCTTGATTGATAGGATGTTTGTAATGCACGGAGATGGTGACGCTGGATGTTAACAAGGAACCTGTTTCATCAAAGGGTTTTTCGGAAAAAAAGTCCGCCCTCGGACAAAGTTCAAGTCCCCCTGCTATCGTATATAGCTTGGGGGACGGAGCCTAGTTTGATGAGGTCGTAGGTCAGCCTTGTGACATTACAACCTGATGACGTCATGGTTGAGTTTTTTTCCAAGTTCTCCTCCTATTATACGTAGCTCTAAAGTCTAGGCCTGTCACTTCACAATGGTTGTCGTCATAGGTCAGCTTTGTGACGTCACAATCTACATTCTATACCACGTGCCCCATAAAACAAGTTTCCTGCCACCTCTCGTTCAACTTCCTTAAAGGACCTGTGAGTGTTTTCGAGAACTGGACAAAAAGAGATCGTCAGCATTGCAGTACAGGCATGGAAGAAGTGAGGGGGGGGGGAATACAAATTGCGGCCGTCAAACTACGACCCAGATGAAAAACCGTTCAACTGCGTCCGGAGGGTAAAAGCTCATACTGCGGCCATGAACAACTTGCGTCCGGAGAGCGGAAAATCCAACAACTGGGCTTGGCTGCGGAATACAAGGCAAAAAATGAAGATGGGACACCAACAGATTTGTCTGCCTTCCTCACATTTTTGTTTGGGCTGTCGTTCTAAGCGCCGAGCATGGTGGAACATTACTTCTTCGCAAACGTCGTCGCTTACGCTCCTCGGGTGCAAATTGCTGGACTACATGGACGATACATACATTAGAGAAGATGCGCGATTTCCCCGTCCAACTACACTGATGAAGTGGGGGACAACTGAAACAATTAATTTTTAGGGGGATGTACACCATTCACCTCCACGTGATGTATCCTGGATAACGCTAAATGAACTGGGACGCAATTTGTGTACGGCCGCAGTATGAGCATTTACACTCCGGACGCAGTTTGCATACAACTTTCTTGGGGCTATTTGACAATACGTTGGGCCGCAATTTGTAAACCCCCAGTGAGAGTTGAGAAGGTTTAGGATGACTCGTTCGTGTCGGGAAGAAAGGTTCAAGTAGGCCAAGAAACTGGAGCTTTCCCAATAAGTCGAAGCTAGTGGGAGGATGAGAAAGAAAAGAAATCATGTTAGGAAGAGAGGTTAAAAGAGCAGTAATAAGATTTCATATCTTACGGGGGAGAAGAATCAGTTGTGGGCGCCGAACGCAGTAACTACTTTACGGCTAGGTCCATGACATCATGTTCCTCAACGTCGATTTGTTCCCATATCCATAGAAAAGAGATGGACAATGAGTGCATAAGAACGAGAATTCGTTGGTCGATATGATTGGTAGAATAAGGGTCTCGAAAAGCCAGTAAGGGTGAAAGAGAATCAGACAATATAAGCAATTTGCGGAGGGTCAAGAAGCGGGTGAGAAGGGAGGTGAATATGGATGCGGAGTTTCTCATACGGAAGGATGAAACGTTATTCTGAATAGAGATTGCATATCCGGTTCTGGGTTTTGATTGTAGCAGAGAGAGTGGGAGGGAAATTCTGAAGAAGTGATTTTGTAGACTGTAAGATTGAGACGGAAGTCACAAATAGGGGTTGAGCAAGGGGACTTGGATGAAAAGGGCTAAAGTTTGAGTTGAGTGCCTAAATAGGATTGAAGACGAAAGCGAGAGCTTGGGTACTACGCTTTTGAGTTGATGAAAGAGCAGAGTAACGGAGAGGAGGAGCATCATAGTGGCGTAGTTGGGAGGTGAGTGGTATGAATCCTTTTCTTTGACTTAGTTTTTTGTGAGAATATTGATATGTTTTATGCAGAGTTAGGATTTCCATGAAACAACATTTTTTTTTTTTTTTTTGGTGAGTGGCAGGCTGACCTCAGCGGCTGAATGAAAAGCTGATGCTTAGGACGCCCGACCAGGGAGCCCGGAAGATTGAATGGAGTCCATCGATTTTAGAGTTGTTTTGCTGGAATACATATAGGAAAATCGTACTCAAGTTGAAAAAAGGGCATAAAATCTTACTTTTGATGAAATTTGGAGCGCTTATTCATCCTTCAGAAGGAATGAATATTCTATTTTATTAATCGACGAGAGAAGTGACCCAAAAAAGAGGGAATGGTCTCACAGTTATTTGCATTATACTTTCTTCATGACTGCATTCAGTACTAATGTGAAAGGATGGCTTCCTGTTAATATCCATACAATCATACGGAAGAGGCTTCAGACCTTCGAAAATTTCAAAGAAGGAGGAACCTCCTCTCCTCTTACTAAAAAAAATTACGAGTAGAAAATGAAGATTAAATTCTGTGTCTTCTTCATGGATTAATATTTTGACTTCCATTCTTTTTAGAAGGATAAAATTTTATCACTACCCTTAAGAGACGGGGGAGAGTGGGGGGCTGAAGCTTTCGTCTTCTCCCGTAGGTCCAGACGGTAGACTAGTAAGCCTTGTACGGTAAATCAAGGTAAAGGCTAAAGAAGCCTCACGCTAATTCCGAAATCAGGATGAAGGGCGCTTCGCACTAGTATGAGACAATATTTAAAGCCCATAATGGGCGAAGGGTCACAAACTTCCTCTTTCGGAGGGGGGGGATTTTTCAGTCCTCAAAATCATGGTAGGAGGTTTAGTACAGATATGCAACATGTTAGAAAGTACAAACAGACCCATGAACAGAGTTTGAACTTTTAGAATGAACAAAATCTGTTCATTTTATTTGTTTTTGACCGGAAAGAAAACTTCAAAGCCACGAACAGTGTCGTAGCTGGGGATGAATCCCTTCCTTCGACTTGGTTATGTTTTATGCGGAGTTAGGATTCGATGGAACTACATGTTTTTTTTAGTGAGTGATAGGCTAAATCTGATTAAAAATCTGAACGATCCATGCATGTAGGAGGCCCTCTATGACATTTGATGTTGTACTTTTCTGCACATTTGACCTTATTTGGACGTTCTGCGTTTATGGACAGATTTGATACTTCTGAAGGATTTTTCGACCGCGTATTTTGATCAATTTTCAACATTTTTTAGCCATATCTGCTCGTTCTTTAATCAAATTGGGTCCTTCTCCGGTCGCTTTTTTCGCTTGTCGTAATTTTTGTAGTCGTCTTTGGTCATTTTATGGTCGATTTCAGCCGTTTGTAGTTCATTTTGAATAGTTTTAGTCGTTGTTTCTTGTTCTAGGTCAATTATGGTCAATTTTGTGATCGTTTCCTAATTGTTTTTTGTAGGTTTTGATAGTTTTTTGATCATGTATGGTCGCTTTTTATTCCATTCTGCTCAGTTTTCAAAGTTTTTGGATAATTTCCATAAATTCAGGTCATTTACAGGTTATTTTCTCTCGATTTTCGGTCATTTTTTGCCGATTTTGGCCGCTCATATTCTCCGTTTGATCGTTTTATGCCGTGTTTGTCTTTTTTTTTGGGCAATTCTGGTCGTTTTTGGTAAGTTATGTACCTTTTTTCTGCATGTTTTTAGATTTTTATTGTACGTTCTTAATTTTTGTTGCACATTTTTATTGCATTTTTTAGCGTTTTTACTGCACTTTTGACCAGTTTTCTACGGTACGAAAATCCTCACTTTATTTATATCTATACTGAACTCTCATCCAAATTTGCGTAATCGTGATTGTTTAAGATTGTACTAAGAATATTCGTACGACAAACTTGCCATCTATTCCGAAATTCGCTCAAGCGTGAGCGTGAGATTCGACTGACTGACCCATAAGTTTGCCTAACCTAACGCATCAAAATGTGCAAGAAATGTCGTCCTCCGTACGATCAAACAGTTTAACATCAAATAGTAGATAGAAATTTGCACTACAGAAATAATTAAGAAGAAAATGTGAAACTTTAACGCGCCAAGGACAGACTATATAACAGCTGTTCACTCGCATTCGTGTCAATTCGAGATGACAGATATGAAGTTCGTAAATTTTATTACTTCACAGATCGTTTTTAGAATACAAAATTACGTTGTTTTTTTTTTCGTCTCGTACCTTCTGAGATCGAGAGTTCCAAAAATTAGCCGCATAAAATTGTAGAACATCAAGTCGTCTCGTTAAATTAGAAAAGTTTTCAAATTAATTGCGATACGACGAAAGGAGGGTGGGAAAGAAGAGCAACAAGATCAAACGAAAGTGAAGAAGGAGTCATGCGAAATGAAATAAAATAACAAAGAAGAAGAAGAAGACCCATTTTGAAAATGGTCGGAAATTTCTGATGCTTTTGATTATGACAGTTTCGCAAAACTTAAACTGTAGATACCTCTCTCTATTGCCAGATTGAAGGTTCGAGATTAGAAACAGACCAGATGTTTTCAATTATCACAGAATACTTCGGAGTATAAATTTTCGAATAAGGGAGCTTTCAAGTTGACAACACGGACATTGGTTCACAATTTCTTTCGTTTTTCTGCTGATCTCTTCATCCTCTCCAGCACAGTAGGGTGGTCCTTAGTAACGGCCAGAATTGTCGGAGTCGAAACATTTTTGATATATATACGAACATCTCGGAATCTTCGCATGTTTTCAAATGCGACACATGTTCAGTGATCATTTTGTTGTTAGAGCGTTACTGGTGATTGACTGCATTTTATCGACCGTGCGTCAATTAACTTACGTTGGTCGATCGCTATGGTTTCACCAACTTAATGACTACCAATATTCGCCTACATGCTGCACAACCGAGAGCATTAGAATTTGGTCTATTGCCAAAGTAGAAATCGTTTTCCACGATACGTCAATCAATATTGCTAACATAGTATACGATTAGAGATGTCAACAGAATTACAGCTCGTTTTTACGATGTCTCATTCGGTACTGTAATTTAGAGTGACATTGAAAATTTCTTCCTCGAGAATTGTACGAACAAGAGAGAGAAAAAAAAAAGAAATACTTATCGTATCAAGATCAAAAAAATATGGTAGAAGAACACGCGATACATTCCAACTAATTGCTAAATTTAACGTCTTTCGCAACTTCATCAATATATTAAAAGACGAGAGATTCTTGAAAATCCTCCGCGTAAGACACCTTCTTTCGTTTATCATATTGTTCGAGTTCTGCATACACATGATATACCCTGTTCGATAAAATATAAATACCGGCTAATAAAACTAAAACAAAAAGAAACCAGATTTTATCAAAATACGCATTATCATACCAGACATGTACTGGTAACAACAACAGAGAACTAGTATTGCATGTGCCCTCTTCTTTACGAGTACTCACAACAGTATACGCCGTATTAAATGTCTTCAACGATATAAAAGGACTACTGAAGGAGGTTTACTTTAATACTGAGAGCGATATTCTCCGAGATAATGATGCGAGTACGTTCAGCGCCGCCACGAATTCCTTCCCGTACGGTAATTTAACCTTAAAATATAATTGCCGCGCGGTTCACACATTCAGATCATCATCCGCCGATCACCGAGTTCAACGTAGGAAATGTTCGGCATTTTCTCTCCGCTAATTCGTAACATTCGGTTCATGTAATTTATTCAAACGCCCAAGTGTATACGGTCAAAAAAAAAAAAAAGTTTGAAGAGTGCAGTACGGCCAGCAAGAAAGCTGCTTACGCTTTAAACGCTCTTCGTACATTCGTAAATATCCGCATTGAAATGTCACGTCGAAGTAATCTATTTTCAAGCAGATACAGTTCGCATTTTCCGTGCATTTATGGGTAAACTAGAATTCGAAATGTCGACTTTTCATGCCGTACATATTTCATACAGACACCGTTAATCGCCTCGACAACATCGCGAAAACAAAGGCAGACAAATAGCGCGCATTAATTAGACGTCGACTATATAAATACGCATTCTTCTGAAACGAAAAACCCGACCTTAAGCACACACGTTAGTGTAAGGAACACTTACGAGTACAAAATGTCTCTCAGATTTGCGCATATGCATCGAATAAAAGAAGAAATTCTCATTCTAATCTTCGTCCCGAATAGAATACATGGATACATTTTTTTTTTTTTTCTTCTTTTCGACTAGCAACACATTACCGTCCGATAGTTTACATAATGTGAACGAATGAATTCTGACCCTATGTCATTTTGTATACGCGTTGCATACATGAATATCTGAATATCGAGCAGCGAGTGAAAGTTCCAGCACGTAAAATAACCGAACTGCTATCCTAAGAACAGTATACCACACGACAAAAGATGCCGACTATCGAACATAATAACTCAAAGCTAAGTACATCTTTATATTCACAAAACTATTATATGGAAATGTAGGCGCTGTCGAAATCGTAATTATCATTTCATGACAAGAATATTTCGAATAGTAATAAAAACCTTAGAAAGTCCGAGGAGTATAATTGGTTGCAAATTACTTCTTGGTCCACGAATGTTTTTTCAATAACACCAATTTACCGAACTATCTCAAAGGTTGATGTCGGAGTGAATTTCGAACTTGGAGAAAAGAAAAAATACGTACATACCTTCTCTTCAAACCACTCTTTGCAGGAGGAGTTTGAACCAGAGACTTCTCATGTGCGAAGGGTTCCCCAGAACCACTTCATAGTATACTTGTACTCGTAGTTCCTTCCTTATTTCACGTAGTATCGTAGTAGTGGCCGCGAAGGGGCGCGGGCGGTTGCACCCGAATACCAGCTGGCTCGCAAAAGGCTGAAGAAGGCCATCAAGGACAGTAAGAAAGATGCACGGCGAGAGCTATGTGAGATGGCAGATGACGACCCGTTTGGGAAGCCTTATAAGTTAGTGCTGAAGAAGCTAAAAGGCCTCTCAGCGATGAGCCGAATGGAGCCGGATGTTGCGGGTCAAATCATTGATGGCTTGTTCCCACAGCAGCCACCACCAATGGTAACGCTACCAATAGTAGAAGAGGATGGTATATCCCTCCTAGGCACCGAGGAGGTGGATGCGGCAGTCAATAGACTGCGGGGTAAGTATTGGAAGGCTCTAGGCCCGGATGAGATTCCAAATCCAGTCTGGAGCGCCATACATTCAGTTGACCCAGCACTGCTTGTTGATACATTCAATGCGGCAATTGTTGGGGGACTGTTCCCTGTGCGATGGAAGAAAGCCAGGCTAGCGTTGATCGATAAGAAGAATAAACCACCTGGTCTACCATCCTCTTATCGTCCACTTTGTCTGCTAGACAATGTTGGGAAACTCCTAGAAAGAGTGATAGCCAATCGTTTGGAGAGCTACCTGAAGGAAACAGATATAATCTCTGATAGCCAGTACGGTTTTCAAACTGGACGCTGCACATCAGATGCTGGGATCCGGCTGAAGAGGATAGCCGAGTCAGCGATTGATATGCGTCAGTTTTGCGCAGCCGTCAGCCTCGACATAAGAAATGCGTCCATGGAAGATGATATTGGCAGCTCTTGTGAATTCAGGAGTACCCGCATACCTGCATAGGATGATCACCAGCTATCTTAGCTGCCGTGAAATCCAAGCAGAGACGTCTGTTGGTACAGTAAAGCGCCCTATTACTTGTGGGGTGCTGCAGGGGTCGGTCCTTGGGCCGCTTTTGTGCTGCGTTGCATTTAACGGAATCTTTAAGGTGAAGCTGCCACCGGTGGTTAAGCTTATCTGCTGTGCGGATAACACCCTGGTGGTATGCACCACCGAAACAACTGTGGCGGTGGAGAGCAGGGTAAACCGGGCCCTAGAGGATGTGTTGCGTTGGATCGAGTCGGCTGGACTTGAACTAGCAGCAAGTAAGACGGAGGCCATTTTATTCACGACCCGTCGGAAGTTCAAGCCACCCACCTTTCGCCTGCGAGGTGTGGAAATTGAAACCAAGAAGCAAATGAAATACCTGGGCATCTGGTTTGACTCAACGCTGAGCTTCAGGCACCATTTCCTGATGGCAGCGGAAAAGGCGGGCGGGGTAGTTGGATATACCTAAGCCGCCTGATGAGGAACCTAGGAGGACCGAGAGAAGCAAGGAGAAGGATCATGATGAGCACCGCCTTATCAATCCTCCTATATGGTGCGCCAGTATGGGCCGACTGCATGAAGATACCATACCGAAGGAGAGAGATGGTAAAGATCCAACGAAGAGCTGCGCTGAGGTGTGTTAGTGCCTACCGCACTGTCTCGACGGAGGCTCTTTGTGTATTAGCACGTTCACCACCAATCGAGCTCCTTGCTGAGGAGAGAGCGGTGGTGTTCGAAGCAAAAAAGAGAACGACGACCAACCAAGAAGCTTTACGGGTCAAGCAGGAGGCCAGGCGCTCCTTGCTTGTAAAGTGGAAAGCAAGAATTTCCCAGAGTGAGCTGGGTACATGGACAACCCGTATGCTAATACGCGACCTTGATGAGTGGATGAACCGACACCATGGTCAGCTGAACTTTCACCTGACGCAGGTGTTAAGCGGCCACGTGTGCTTCAACAAGTACCTTCACGAGAAGTTAAGGAAAGTTGAGCAGGCAACGTGTACGCACTGTAACCAAGGGCGGGATGATGGACCACAACACACCTTATTTAAGTGTGAGGCGTGGAGGCGTGAGCGGGACGAGCTTAGTCGGTCTCTTCAAGAGATCGGGGTAGACGAAGCGCTCGACCCGAGTAGCCTGCTACCCACCATGCTAGGTTCCGAAGAAGCATGGAACCAGGTGTCTGCATTTGCGGCCACCATCATGAAGAGGAAGATGGACCAGGAATGGAATAGGCAAATGCAGAACCACGCTATGGCCTACTCAACACCTGTGTACCATCAACATCCAGATCTGGAGGAAGAAGAGGAGGAAGGATACCGTTCAGTTTGATAGGGCCTTCATAGTCGTTTGAAAGAATCTTGCGTTTATATGGTTGCTCCGCGTCCTCTATTCCGGTGAACTTACTTTGGTAAGTTCACTGTTCATACGAATATGTCTAACGAGCACCATACAGTGAGATTCATGCAACAGCGAGTGATAGTGTCGTCTTTGTGATGTGAGTGTTTTCTAGTGTTTTCTGCGTGCCAGGGGGGCACCAAAGCTTGGCGGTTGCCGGGTAGAAGAGGGGGTTCGCCTAGGAGATTCCTCCTTCACTGAAGTTACACCCGAAAGGGTCGATTCCGGTGTTGGAGGAAACAATATTAAATGCATACGCAACCCGCACCTACTCCATTATGAATGACGGGCGGTGCTGCATATGCGACACACAAGCGATTTCACGTAGTATACTTGTATTTCTGTGAACTTCCGCGCTCTCCATCTCATGCACACGAAACTCCACTTTACCATTAACAAAGATTTTGAAGCGACTCCACAACATCTCCACTATAAATGTACAACAGCAGCTATTGGCAGCCGAGAAATCCAAGCAGAGACGTCTAGTGGTACAGTAAAGCGCCCCGTTGTCTCGTGAATCAATCATCGAGTCGTTTCTCGGGGTTGACGATCAGAAACGAGCAATATTTTCCTCATGCACTATCTACGTGCCTATAGACGTAAAAAGTCAAGTCGAGCTACGACCCTATGGACTTTGAATGTTGTGAGCTACAAGAGGACGATTTTCATAAATTGCTATATGTTTGGGCTCCGAAAGAAATATGAAATTTCCGCATCATACAAGCTGCAAACCTAATAAGCTCGAAAGAACTCAGTTAAAATTGAGAAAAATCTCATTGATTTTTTTTTTGACAGACTGTGGGACGAACCACCTGGCCTGCCATCCTCTTATCGACCACTTTTCCTGCAAGACAACGTGGGCAAAATTTTCAAAGAGAGTGATAGCCAATCGACTAAAGAATTATCTGAAGGAAAGGGACATAATTTCAAGTAGCCAGAATGGTTTTCGAACTGGAAGCTGTACTTCAGATGCTGGAATCAGGCTGAAAAGGGTAGCCGAGCCAGCAATATCTATGCGTCAGTTATGCACAGCCGTCAGCCTCGACATAAGAAAAGCGTTCAGTAAGACACCCAGTTACTTGTGGGTTACCGCAGTGCTCGGTCCTTGGGCCCCTTTTGTGGTGCGTCGTATTCAACGGGATCTTCAAAGGTAAAGCTGCCACTGGTAGTTGAGCTAATCTGCTATGCGGAGACACACTAGTCGTATGCACTGCCGAAGCGGTGGACAGCAGGGTAAACCGGGATTTAGAGACAGTGACGCGTCGGATTGAGTCATTCAGACCAAAACTCACTTTAGGCAAGAAGGGGGCTATACGATTCACGAACCGTCGAATATTCAGTCCATCCATCTTTTGCCTGCAAGACTTGGAAATCACGATCAAGAGGGTGATGAAGTACCTGGGTATCTGGTTTGACTCAAAGCTGATCTTCAGGCACCACTTCCCGATGGCAACGAAAAAGGCAGGCAGAATAGTTACAATTTCTTAAATCGCCTGACGACAAACCCAGGATGGTTGAGGGGAGCAAGAAGAATGATCATGACGAGCACAGCATTGCCGATCCTCCTACATGGTGCCCCAATATGAGCCGATTCCATAAAAAGATCGCCGAGGTGTGATAATGCCTACCACAGTCTCGATGGGGGGTCTTGGCGTAGTACTACGGCAACCATCGATCGAGCTCCTGCTTAAAGCAAAGAAGACCAAAACGACTGAACAAGATACTCTACGGGTCAAGCAGAAGGCCAGGCGTTCCTTTTTTGAAAAATGGAATGCGAGAATTGCTCAGAGTAAGCTGGGTAAATGGATGACTCGAGTGTTAATACGCGACTTTGATGAGTGGATGAACCGAGACCATGGTCAATGGAACTTTTACATAACGCAGGTCTTGAGTGCCCATAGCTGCTTGGACAAGTACTTTCAGAAGAGGCTAAGGAAAGTTGAGCGGGCAAAGTGTCTGCACTGCGATCAAGAGTAGGGTGATGAGTGGGGCTACGAAATTCCGAAGAAGCATGGAACTAGGTGTCTGTATTTGCAGCCACAGTCAGGAAGAAGAAGATGAACCTGGAATGGAACCACGCTATGACCTACTCAACACCTGTGTACCATCCACATACAGACGACAATCTGCAAGAAGAAAAGGATGCATAATTGGACTTGAAGAAAGAAGAAGAAGAGACTCCAACAGCAATCTACTGTGTTTGAGGTGGTGTTGTACTTGTGTGTTCAAAAGTTTTGCGCGCCTGGGGTCACTGTAGCTCGGCGGTTGTCAAGAAGAAGAGGGGGTTTTGCCCAGAAGATTCTGAAGTAACATAAAAATCTTGGCCAGCGTGCGAATTTTTCTCAAAGAGGCATCTTGGATTAATATAGGCGTGGTATATTGTGATATGATCTATCTAGTTAAGGAGGCCGAATGTGCGGAACGAGTGAGCCTCGATATCAATATTAGTGACATCATAACTACCCATAGTGGCTGGCTGTGACGTCACCACCATTCATAACATCATCAGCTTAGGCTCTCTCTCTCTCTCTCTCTCTCTCTCTCTCTCTCTCTCTCTCTCTCTCTCTCTCTCTCTCTCTCTCTCTCTCTCTCTCTCTCTCTCTCTCTCTCTCTCTCTCTCTCTCTTCTTTACTCTCTCAATCTCCGAATCACTCATTCGGCTCGTAAACCTCTCAACATTCTCTATTATACTAGGCCTAATAGTAACGAGTCTCCCTTATACTAATCCTCCGGGTCACGGCTGATGACGTCATACTCGTATATTTCAGAATTGAGGTACCACTCCTTAGTCTCCATCATATTGGACTATGCAATATATTCAATTATAGTAGGCCTCATGTAAGCAGGCCTAACATAAACCTAAAATACAGCAGTGCAAAAACCTATACTAAACCACTTATGATGAAAGGAGGTTGATTGAACTTGCAGATTTCAGAATCAAGCTCGAGGTCATGGTTGACGATGTCACCAGTTGATGACGTCATAGTTGTAGAGGCCCTCGTGGTCACGGCTGATGACGTCATAGTTTATTATAAAGGAAGAGAAGGGATACAATATTATACAGGATTATTTAGAAGAGGGGGGGGGGGGTATTCCGCGAGTTGGTGTGTATTTGAAGTTAGGGGCTAGGATTCAGAACTCGCAGATTTTCATAATTATGTCTAGGGTTCCTTTCTGAAGGGGGGGGGGGGAGGAAACTCGCGGGGAGTGGTGTGAACTCGCAAATTTTGTAATTAGGGGCCAGAATTCAGGAAACTTTAGGAAAGGCATGAAAAATGTCAACAAAATACAACCCGCACCCACACCATCATGAAGGACGAGTGTCCTCATAATGTACAACCAAACAAATTCTTTCCCCTTCTGTAGTCTCTACCGATGTCCATTTGACATGTTTCATGTCTTTTCTAAAACCCCATACACTATTGAAAAATCGCGAGTACCTCTCCCCCCCCCTACGTTTCAAGCTAGTTTAGTATTATATGCCGTATAGAATTCAACCATTCATTTTCAGCGGTACTTTTTGCATACACAAAACTACTCACTTTCTATCATTCACCGGGAAGTCCCGTTGATGGTGTCTTTCCTTATTCTTTGTTTGTCAGCATCGCTCTTTTCAGGCACTCTATGAAATGCCTGAAGGGTCCTGAGAATTGTGAGTCTTTTCATGAAATACCGACTCAATAAGTCGATATTCCGTCATTTTGTCTAGTTCCTACGCATCTCATAAAATACTGGACTCGAACGATTTGCCAGTAAGATATGCGTGTTTCGATGATCAAAACTTTTGCCCGAAAATAATTCAGAGTCCTCGCTTTCCCAAAGGATGGTGGACGCCAGACCTCTACCAAATATCTTTATCTTCTCTCATGCTACAGAATTTCCTGTCGAAATACTAATTAATTCGAGAGGTCTCTAAAGCTGGTCGCATGAACGGCCAAATTTTTACAGTTCGTCCTGAGGATTCAAGATAAATTTTAATGTATCGTCGTTAAACGGGTGCATACCTAGGAGATCTAATGCTTGACCTCCAGCATCCATATCCAAAAACACCATCAGTTGAATGACACCCCCTACCCTTGGATAACATAAGTCGTCTGAAACCAATTTCTGCACCATTGAGTAGTTCGTCGCTTTCATTCATCATCCGCGCGAAAACTCAAACGAAACGGGATGTTGCCGAAAATTTTAGTGTTGTACGTTATTTAGCGTCGTCCGTATGATACTTGCGGCACCGTAATGATTCGAGAGATTTCTTCGTGAAGTACGTGCAGAACATTCATCGAGTGATCTCAAGAATTCAACGACTTCTATAACTGTTCGATTAATGTATGGTTTAGTTTACATTGGCTGGGAGACGCCTGCACGGAGTACAAAGTTGAGGTCGAAATCGTGACGAAAGTTATTCGCGATGGTCTGACATTTCTCGTTCCCCCTTTGTACCACCTCATCCACGAAGTCCGACGTTCGCTCGAGCACAACCGTTTAGATTCTTTACTCGATGTATAGTCGACACCAAGAAGTATTCGAGTAGCATTAATACGGTCGGGCCGGCGTGTAAACTACGTAAATCTGCTAATGAAACTGGCCGCAGCGTCTGAAGTCTGATGCGAATAATCGTGCTCGTTCGTTATTAAACCATTAGGATAAGAAAAGAGGAAGGAAGAGAAAGAAAAAAAAAAGTTATCTTTTACAAGTAATAAGCCCAATGCGCGTTGGATTTAATCAGCATTTTCATCGTTCAGTTTCTTTCTTTTATTTTTTCCTCCTATTTTTATACGTACCGAACTGGTTTAATTTTCTTTCAGCTGTTAGCAAATTATCGTTTTCAAATGGGATAGGGTAAGCAGAAAAAAAAAAATCGTCGGTTCCGTCGATTTGAACGTGATTTGAAGAAAATAATTTTAGTCGTGCTACACGAGAAGATTTGCGTCCGGGTCGCACTCATAATTCCGAGGCTGCGTACGTATGTATATTCAGTAAAATAGAAATAGACCGCTTCGTCCTCTCTCATTCTGTGGTACGCAGTATGTACTTTTACTGACCCTCAACAATTTGTGAGTTAATAGCGGTTCATTAGTAGTCTTGGGCTGTCTCGTTTCGTTTTACAACAACAATATTCAGCCGCATGCGAAAACGTGCTTTATTGTTTGTAGCATATCTTCAGTCTATAATCGTACTCGACGAAATATCCATTGTTATTGAAGTTAATCATTCACCTTCCGTCCATCCGTCAGATGACAAAAAAAAAAAAAAAAAAACCTGCCTTCTAATGCCATTAGTATCTTAATGATGAATCACCGTATACACGAAGTTGAGACAGAGGACCCAAAGATGGATACGATTTTGAATTGTAAGATGTATAATTCAATGTACGAGGAACGAAAGTTCGGAATGTCGTACAGAGAGTAGCGCTTCCCAACGCCACAATGTTGCAAGACGAATGCGCGGGACGGGATGGGACGCGGACGTGTTCGTTAACTGGATGTTCGCGTCGGTACGAACGCCAACGATCAACAACTACTTCAATCAACCGTAATAGCTCGTATCCCACCTAATGACACGGAATCCGTTAAAATGTTTTCACAATCGCATTCCAAACAATTACGGATAATTTACGCAGCCTCTTTACGCGAAGTAACCAACGAGTATTTACCTACGTTGAAACCAGACAATACAGTACGGGGTATTTACATGTTCGATTACACCTAGACGAACGTATACGTTCTCAATTGAATAGAAAGCTCTCTTTCCTTTCTTCATTTTATTATCATGCTCAACCGCTCTTATGTATGTCTTTCGTGTTCTGGTTGTGAACTTCAAATGTAATTGAAACATATATGGTAAGCCGCTGATGCTAGGTAAGAGCATCGATCATTATCGTAACTACCCAGCCTCATAGAATGAGCCAATTTCCACATCATAGATATTGCCTCGGTCTACAAAATTCGTCAAAGGACTATGAAGATGGGCGTCAGACAAGAAAAATTGAAAATAACTGGACGGAAATCTGATGAAGTAGGCCTATACAGATTCAGCTTATCAACAGGTAGATGAACCGTTCAGGCGCCTGCATCATTACTTCGTACATGGTGCATCGCATATGAGAAGTACCGAGATTGAACGCTATCGAAGAATGAAACAGAAAATCGTGTATCTATTCATGTATCCAAAAAAAAGTGACACAGCACAGGTCTCCTTTAGAAATACGTGGTGTAGCATTTTATATGTTTGCTTCCTTCATTTCGATGGAATATATCGATTTTATCGATCATATTGGTTCGATTCTAGCCATCTTGGGCGTGGCGTGACGACATCATATCGACCAATATCTCTTAGCTTAGTATCAACTTTTCTGTATATTAGGCTAAATAGGGGACTGGCTCATTCTTAGTCTTGTACAGGTACAGAATACCGTACAAGTATGTTAAGCCAGTGGCGTAGCCAGGAAATTTTTCTGGGGGGGGGGGGGGGTTTGAAGAAGTTGGAGAAAAGATATGATACAAAAAAGTTTCAGAAATTGGCAAAATAAGGAAACACTAAACAGTCTCGGCTTCAAAGAGAAATGAGGGAAGATGAAAAGAATTATTGAAAAATTGCAGAAAGTCCACAGTACATTTTTCCCGTATTCATTTTATACATTCGATCGTTCATCGATTTCTCATTCTTATTAGGAATAGAATTTGATATTTAATTTTTCTTGGGGGGGGGGGGGGGGTCAACCCCTCTAACCCCCCTCGCTACGCCACTGCGTTAGGCTAAGTGGGAAACGAGCTCACTCGCTCCGTTAACCAACATTGTAACAGGGAACCTGTTCTAAGAAGGTTTTATGAAAAATTTGCCGTATGTCCGGCCCAAAAACAAATGGCCTGAGTCCCCCTCCGATCGTGTATAGCTCAAAAAGGTTGGACTTGGAAAAACCTCGACTTTCGAGTAATAATATGATGAAGAGGGAATTTTCTAAATCCCCTCTCATCATTATGGCAGTGGCGTAGATAATGGGGGGGGGGATATGGTGGATATATCCCCCATTGCTTTTTTCTCTCTCTCATCTCTTGCGAACACTTCGTGCTTGAATAGAAAAGTGAGGAAGGTGAGTAATTTAAAGAGGATGGAAGACCGAGCAAAGATCCTCATGAAATTTCGAGCTCAATGGATCGAAGAGTTTCCGTAATTGGCCTATTCTTAAATGGAATGTGGTGCTTTTGCGTCCGCCTCTACTGGTGGCAGGGGTTCTCAGCCACTTCGTCAGCTCAATACGCAAAAATTCGATAATTGGAAGAAAGCAAAAGAAGTCAGTGACTCTGCATAGTCTGCGCAGTAGCATAGTTGCTGAAATTCGAGGAAAAGGGGGAGGAAAATCTCGATAAATCGTCAGGTTTATTCTTATACCAAAGAAAAATCCTCTTCGCTACTGCGGTACCAAATAGGGTGCTCCCCTAAGTAATTTTTCCAACACTTTCTTGAACAGGAGTTTAGGAGTCATGAAATTAAACAATATATCGTATCAATGCAGTAGCTGATAGAACTATCTGCTTGACTTGTATGCAGTGGCGAATTTACGGACGGGCAACATTGGCTACTGCCCAGGGCGACAAATTTTTGACGGTTAAAGGGGGCGGAAAATTTTGAAGAAAAAGTTATGAAAAGCTCATTTGAAAAAAGAAAGGAAAAAAGAAGGGGGCGGCATTTTGTCGAGTGCCCTTGGTGTTTGAGACCCTAAATCCGCCACTGCTTGTATGGGTAACTGGGGAAAAGGAATTGAAAATCGAGTGAATGAACTTAGAAAGAAACAGGCAATCGAGAACAGGCTCAATACCACCCCTACCGTGGACACAATAATTGTTCTTTTTTTTCCCCCTTGAGAAAAAATATCCCCCCCCCCCCATATATCAAAATCCTATCTACGCCACTGTATCGTGGCAAGGGACGATGTCGACTTTCGTCCCTTTGGTGTCATGATTGGGACGTCAAAATGGTTCAAGTTACATCTTGACAAAAACGGTCCCATATAGCTCGGATAAGAGACTTGGAAAAATTTCAACTTTCAACCATGTGACGTCACGATCTGATGACGTCATAGGTCAGTGAAATTAGGGACTCGAAAAAAAATTTCAACTTCCGAGTCACGTTCTATGATAGGAACGGAAGTTGGAAAAATTTCTATTTTCAGATTACACTGACCATGACGCAGCAGACTCAGAGAAAATTTCAGATTCTTCAAGATTTCAATTTCCATTCTCAATACTAAAACAATTCGGCCAGCAGAACAGGTTCCCTGCGTTCCTCATTCAACTTTTTCCAATCCTTAAAGTAGGTCAAGGTCACTGACGACGAAACTGTGAAAATTTAAGGGGGCAGGACGACCTGGTTGGCCGAACATACAGCACGTGAAGCCCCAAGCATATTTTATGTGAGGCCGAGTATAGTTGAGTATACTTCATGTTAGGCCTAGTATAAAGTAGGCAAAGGACACAAGTTTCGGAGTAGCAAACCAAAATTTTCTCAAAACCCTAAATTAAATCAAGGCCACAAGGCGACGTCATCAAGCGTGACAAAACACGGCGACAGTTCCATGAAATTCCCGCCAAAAAAGGGTCTAGAATAAGGAAGCGTAGGATAGCAATAACTAAGAGGTCAGAAATCCATCATAGGCCCAGTATAACTGACTGTATATTAGGTCTACAGTATAATGAAAGTAGCCAATGTCGATATTGACATGTTCCATGTCTTTTCTCTCGCCAGACCCCGATTTTGAAACTCGCGAGTACACCCCCCCTCCCCCCCCCCCCCGTCAAGAGAAATCTCTACCCAGTGGGTGATTCAGAAATTCGCGAGTACACCCCGCGTAATAATAATAATCAATAATTAATAAATAAATAAATAAATAAATAAATAAATAAATAAATAAATAAATAAATAAATAAATAATTAAATAATTAAATTATTATTTAATTAAATAATTAAATAATTAAATAAATAAATATTTCTCATAGAAGACTTGAATTTTCTCACACCATTCCAATAGAACAGCGAGACAGGGGGCGAACGGTGATACCTCAAAATATACAAAAGGTCGCTCCGCTCGTTCGCCCCACGAAAGGTGATACCTCAAAATATTTCTCATATAAATGCGACACCTCATATTTCTCATAGGAGACTTGAATTCTCTTTCGGCATTTCTCTTATAAGCTTCTACATTTTTGTACGTAATGTGTGACAAATCACGACGATCAACGATTTTAATTTACATTTCCTTGGAAATGAACGACACCAAGACGGAGACAGTATTCTTCTAAAAATATCATTGCAATAAAAAACTACTTTATTGCAGTTCTTACAATGATGATTCTTTCCGAAAATGTCCATTTGTGGAAATGTGAGAGAATTGGATGGCTTCGAAGTATTCTGGACATAAACGTTGTTTTCTTACAAATTGGTTCCTGGCTTCGGTCGATAAGCTGAGGAATTTTCGACAGCAATACAAAGTTTGCGCGTTGTCGCCATAGAAGTAGCATTCGCGTTTCCTTTCGTTTGAATTTGATGCAGTCATAATGCCTCCATTACTATACAAATTCTTGCATCCTTCGGAATCTGCAGCACACTCGCGACCGGGTCTTCATAAGTGATGAGACTCTCGCGCAGATTAAACAACTCCGTGGATCCTTCATTGACAGCGTTCACCGGCACTGGTGTCACCAAGAAATTACGCACCCGCGAGTTCACCCCACGAAAGGTGATACCTCAAAAAAGCCTTCGCAGCGCGAAAGCAAAACCGACTTTTGTATCTTATTTTTGTACATCTCTATTTCTTTTAGTTTCCATTTTGTTCATTATTGGCTAGCCTACATTATATTTCACTTATAGTCGTTTTCGTTAATAACGACAATAATGACGTCGTTTTCCGATAGAAATTCATTTTCAAAACTTGCCAACCATTATTTTTTATTCAATCTCGTGTACTGATAATACACAACTTACAACCCCCTCCCCTTCTGAGAAAGAAACACTTTTTGCGCACAAGTCAGTAACACTCTTCATTTTCCATAGCAACATTCATTCCTTTAACGCCGGATGGTTAACGAACTGACGTTCAACTTACCCCGCTCCGAATTTTTCTAAATTAAAATCGAAAAATCTCTAATTCTATCAATCCGATTATCAAAAAAATAACCCTATTCCATACAGCAAATATAAAACTTCAATTATTCTCAATTTCATATAAATCGACCCAATACCAACCGAGAATACAAGACTTATACAACGCCAAGATAGGTAAGGGGGTAAACGAATAATATCTCACGAACACTTGACCTAGTAGAAGCCTAGACTAAAATATTTCAAGATGACTGATAAAATATAAAAGACATGGAACATGATCTTCATTTATTTGGCTATGCCAGAAAATTTTTACGTTTACGTTTTGGGAGTTTTTCAGTCGATCGGAAAGTATGACACAGTGAATGGGAGATTTGAAAGAGCTTAGAGAAATTATATTTTGGCATATCGGGTTATTAGGTCTAATGCCTCCATAATTTGGGTCAGTTTTTACGTTTTGGGAGCTTTTCAGTCGATTGGAAAGTATGACACAGTGAATGGGAGATTTGAAAGAGCTTAGAGAAATTATATTTTGGCATATCGGCTTATTAGGTCTAATGCCTCCATAATTTGGGTCAGTTTTTACGTTTTGGTAGTTTTTATAGCTTAGTGTAGGCCTAGTATGCTAAAGTAGAGAAGGTCCAAATTTTTCTAAGTCTGTAAAGTAGGTCAAGGTCACTAATGACGTCATCAAGCGTGACAACGAACCGTGACAGTTTTTTGTAACGCTTTTCGCAGACGTAGTCTCACCCAAAAAACTTTTGGAAAACCGTCAGCAAACTGTGACTCTTTTTCCAAGAGTAGTCCCAAACTTAGAAGGATAGAAAAAACGAAAACCGTGACAACATTTTTGTGACGCTTTTTGGTGACGATTTTGGCGGGAGTAGTTCCAGCCAAAAAACTTTAGTAAAACTGTCACCAAACTGTGACGGTTTTGTCACGGGATTTTCAAGAGTAGTCCTAATATTAAAAGCATATAAAATGCTAAAACCGTGACAAGTTTTTGAGACACTTTTTTGTGGTAATTTTTGTAAGAATTGTTCCAGCCAGAAAAATTTTCAAAAACCGTCACCAAACCGTTACGGTTTTTCTGCAAACGGTGTTGTGACGGCTTTTCCAGAGTAGTTCCAATCTTAAGAGCATACAAAACACACCAAGTTCTGTAGAAGCCGGCCAAGCAACAAGCACATAGTTTGGTGGAAGAGATCTCTTGTACCTGAGCGATAGACCTTATTTTACGGATCTTTGGCTTGTCGCTCGACCGGCTTTTACAAAACTCAGTTCAAATGCTGAATCCGTGATAAGATTTCCAAGCGATTTTAGCAGGAAGAGTTCCAGCCAAAAAACTTTTGGAAAACTGTCACCAAACTGTAACGGTTTTTGAGAGACGGTTTTCCCAAGAGCAGTTTCAATCTTAAAAGCATACAAAATGATAAGCAGAAGGAGTTCTAGGCAAAAAACTTTTGGAAAACCGTCATCCAACCCTGACGGTTTTTCCGTCTCAATATTAAAAGCATACAAAATGCTAAAACCATGACAAGCTTTCTGGGGCGTTCTGGAGTTGCGTTCCGACGTCGCGGGGATACTGAAGAGTCATATCGGAATTGCGTCCCGAGCTTGCGAGAGGAGGGGAAGGGGGTGAAACTGAAGCTAGTTAGAATTACCCAGAAGACACCACGAGACCTCAGAAAGTTCCCCGTACCACTTTTTTGGCCAAGGTGGAATCGGCAACCGACCAAACAGTTCATGCTGCAGTGTGTATAGCTTTCTCGACGTCTGCGAACAAGTGAGACGACTGAAAGTCCAATCCTAAGTCGACCATCCCATTCATGACGTGCCGCAAGGTAGCTGTACACACCGGAATTCCCTTCCCTGGCAGTAGACAGAATACGAGTGGCTGAAGCCGTGTATGGTGAAGAGTTGTGTGAATACGTGCGTCTATTTTCAGTACGTAAGAACCGAATTTTTCATACGTCCTTGGGACGCAATTCCGATACGACCCTCGCGACTTCGGGACGCAATTCTGGTATGAATTTCAATTATCTGCGCAGCCGGGACGCAACTCCCTTACGGCCGTTTTCGTAAAAATTCTCTGTGACGATTTTTCCAATAGTAGTCCTAATATTGAAAGCATAAAAAAGGCTAAAACCGTGATAAGTTTTTGTGACAATTTTGCAGGAGTTGCCCCAGCCAAAAAACTTTTGCGAGAGACGGTTTTGTGACGGCTTTCCGTGACAGTTTTTCCAAGAGTAGTTCCATTCTTAAATGCATACAGAATGATACAACTGTGACGATTTTTGCAGGTGTAACCTCATCCAAAAGACTTTTGGAAAATCGTCACAGAAAACCGTCTGATAGATTTTCACAACGCTTTGCCAATTTCAGGTGAATTTAAAATAGAAAAAAGGGTAACATCCAATACCGAAATAAAGAGAAAAGTGATATTATTCTGTACAGATCATCGTAAAAAAATGACTACTCTCACTTAAAATTATGATTAGGTCTTTCAAAAAATCTGCCAATAAACTCACATTGATACTATGACCGACTTTTTTCCCTTAATTAGAATGCGTATAAATACGAAGTGAAATGTAAATTCACAGAAAAAGAGTACATCTTTTCACAGACTATTGTGCACTGAACAATATGGAAATATACGAACAGTATAAGATGTATTGTACTCATTAAACAATCGTTAATTAACATCTTTCTCACTCGAGCTCAAGACACTTCGAATTTTTAATTTTTTTTTCCTTCGCTGCAATTCAAAATTCTACTAATTTAAAAATCGCAATAACTCTTTTCGTCTCCCCCGGGTTCTCGAGTTTCGAATTATCGACCGTCGACTGTAGTATTTTTCCATCAAATTTCCCTCTTCAGTACCTTCTTTTTTTTTTTTTTTTTCTTTCAACTTTACTAAACGTGTCAACATATTTTTCATACTGCGCATCTGTAAACGTACTCTTCACCTTGAGTTTTAATTAAGACACACTTTAATGTCATAACAATAGATGCTGCTTTAAAACTTACACGTTTGTTGCATTTCTCGTAAATGACGACATCAATAAGCGCGTTTGAAACATACGGACCGTACTTTATGTTCAAAATTTTGTGTAAATTGTGTGTTCTCCGCAATATGTAATGAGAGAATGAATGACTCTTGCGTCTTGTCCTTTACACGCACACTATCTTCACAAAATTAAATATCATACAAGGTTACAGCGTACGCATTTATTAATGCATTAATATTATTTTACTACAGAATGTTAAACGAACCGATTCTGTATCCGTTGAATGAAAGATTCCGTTCGGTTATAGACCATAAACGAAACGACTTTTTTCAATTCTATTGCGCGATGTTCCGTGCTCGAGTATGGCTGTTATACATTTTTTATGAATGCTTGAAACAGATGCATTCTTTAACTGATATACAATGTTAGAATTATCGCTCAAAATAACGTTATAATATTACCCTGACTGAATCGTGTTTCGTGAAAGTGTGTAGTTATTCCCTAATTATGATTGGCAGTTCCTAAAAAAAAAAAAAAAATGCATTGTAGTGAAGTGATGTACATCTTGAGCCTTACTAGGAAATCTTACGCGATCTCATTTAAGAAGCCGCGATAGATACATTTCAAACCTTCTCTTTGCGTCACCACAGAAATTTTCATGAGAACCAGTCTTATGAAAAGAATGTCTGACAAAAATCACACATGTTAAGGGTACCGAAGAAAAAAAACTTTCGACAGCGCAAAAAATAAAAATCATAATTCACGTCTCATAGTGGATGACGTCATTAAGTGGTTGAAATCTGAGCTCAAGACGTGTACTTATGGAAGTTTCTTTACTCAGTATCTATACATGAACCAGGCTACATAATATTTTGCTCGATATTCTCACTCGCCACTTCCTCTCATGATATTAATTCTCAATTGGTTGGCCAGCCAGTGAACGCGATTCATCAATAAGAAAGTGAAGAAGACGATGATGACGTCGTCTAGGTCACGACCAACGACGAAAGCATTCAACGTTCAGGAAATCAAATTCACTATTCTATTACATACTGTATTAGCCCAGGCAGATTAGGTTTTGAAATGGAAATAAATGCCGGCAAAGGTTTTTTACGTGGATTATGTCTAAAATGGTCTCCTGATGAACATACTAAAAGTCCATAGCGATCAGAGAGCGCCCCCCAAAGGGGGTCAAAGTACCATAAAAATTATTTTTTTGAGAATAAATCGAAAACTAAGCATCAGAGGAAAAAACGTTTCGAACAAAAGTTGTTCCTCATCAAATTTCCTATGAATTTCACTATAAGTATGTCAACTTAGCCCAGAAACTCGAGCTGAAAAGTTGGTTTGAAAGTTGAGCGATTTTCTAAAATTTTTGATTTTAGTGTTAGTGTAGTCAAATTAGACAGGTTTCGGGAAAAAAAAGAACATTGCGACATAGTAAAGGTCTGATTGCTGGAAATGGTCAAGAATGAAGTCCAAAACAACAAACTAACTTCTCCGCGTTTTTCCCCAAGAGTATCTTTTTTATGGGGGTTGAAACCCCCTCAAAATCAGTTTTTTGTAATTATCCCGCTTAATACGCATTTTAGAGAAAAAAGTCATCAGTCAAAAATTATTCCTCGTGAAATCCAGGCAACCTTGCTGAGTTCCTTGTTGTTCCAGGCGTTATAGGGAATGATACCAAGAAGCTTATCTCTTGTTTCTCCGTTTTGATAATTGCAAGATTCATGTCGTCAATCTCTCACCGCAAAACAAGCTTCTCGGGAGATCGCCTGAAATGGCGGAGCCAGTTTGCCTGACCCAATCAACTATCAACGTGAAACGCTCATGCGACTACGCCAACTTTGATAAGGAGCGCGTTATTCTCGGGTTTGTATTGCGGCGGTTCTTCTTGAATTTGTGAGAGCACACAACAATAACAAGCTTCTTGATGACATTCCTTCCATTGCTCGAAACAATTCCACACGTTAGCCCACTTCAATTGTACGCGGGAAGTCAAAATCTCACCGCGAGTCCACAACAGAAGACCACATCCATTCTCAGCATCGCTTGAAACAACCAGAATGGAAAACTTGAGAGCATAATACAGCAAAAACGTAGCACACGAAATCCAGCCTGTTTTCAGTCCGAAAATGGAGCACGACATGCTCGCTTGGCCTGGCATACAGCCCCCTCATAAGGTTGGAGGGGGAAGAAGACCAGCACGAACGGAAAATTCTACGGCACAACCCAGTACAAACGAATCCACCCACTCCAACAAGAAAAATCGAAATAGGGGAAGGGCTCGCATGTTTACAGCCCCCCATTCAGCTTTTTACACATCATACATGCATAAGAAACGATTTTTAAAATATCTGTCCATGTATGTAAAACTTTATTTTCATGTATGATAGGCAGTTGATTCTACCTTTCTCAAAATAATATTGTGCAGCAAATTCCCTGTGACAATTGATTAAAACTAATAAAATTAGTATACGTTTCATCGTACGTACCAGCGAAGTATTAACGTTACCTTCGCGAGTAACCACCGCGCAACGACGTCATCTCTCGGCAAGGAGCGCGTTATTCACGGATTTGTATGGCGGAGGCTCAATTTCCATGAATTTTTGAGCTAACTATCACGTGTAGGTTAGAAATGAAATACGTAGCCCGATAGGAAATTTCACGGGGAATAATTTTTGACTGATGACTTTTTTCTCTAAAATGCGTATTAAGCGGGATATTTACAAAAAACTGATTTTCGGGGGCTTTCAACCCCCATAAAAAAGATACTCTTGGGGAAAAACGCGGAGAAGTTAGTATGTTGTTTTGGACTTCATTCTTGACCATTTCCAGCAATCAGACCTTTACTATGCACTAATTTGACTACACTAACACTAAAATCAAAAATTTTAGAAAATCGCTCAACTTTCAAACCAACTTTTCAGCTCGAGTTTTTGGGCTAAGTTGACATACATAATAGTGAAATTTATAGGAAATTTGATGAGGAACAATTTTTGTTTGAAACTTATTCTTCTCTGATGCTTAGTTTTCGATTTATTCTCAGAAAACTAATTTTTGTGGTACTTTGACCCCCTTTGGGGGAGGGCCCGCTCTCTGATCGCTGTGGACTTTTTGTAGGTTTATCAGGAGACCATTTTAAACATAATCCACGAAGAAAACCGTTGCCGGCATTTATTTTCATTTATTCTTATTTTTGAGCCTAATCTTCCTGGGTTATATCAACAATCCTTAATCTCCTGAAGATTTCTGATCAATCAAATTCATTCGAGTACTCCCAGAAAATTATCCGAGATAAAAATATGTATCTGTTCGAGCGACTAATTAGCAGTGGCGTATTTTCCAGAGATTTCCTCGTAAATTCTACGCTCAAGGACTGAAGCTAGATGTAAGAAAATTTTAAAGCTATTTACAAAAAATAAATGTTAACATTCTGAAACGAGGGAAAATAAAACATTACGATGAGTCAATATGTGTTCAACACGAAAGAAAACTGTTTTAAAACCCACGCCAAAGTTGCCTCAAAGCATGCCGTTTCGCGGGAACTCGCCACTTAATTAAACAACCGAAAGGTGACACAAAATAATATGGAAAAAAAAAAGTATAAAAGATGCTAGGCACTATTTAAAGACCTTGCATCCACGTCATAAAGCAATTAGCTTGACCGGTCTTTCGCACAAATAATTACGGTTAGGGAACAATAATTATTACTATTGAAAACGAAACAGGATAACCTTGCGAATACTGTGCTTGTTCATTATCTGCAGTCTGAAAGTAATTATTCTGCAAGTGTTACAGGAAGAATATACAAAATAGTTTGTAAATCTGCATTCTATGTGTACATAAAGTATCGAACGCGCGGGGTATGCATGAGGATTCACGATGAAGTACAGGTAAAGAAAAAATTTTTGAACATTCTTGGCCAGATTTTCCAAGGAGAAAAAAAGAGGTGTAAAAATTATTGGAAATTTACATTTTAATTTTCCTGCTACAGCTAAATTAGCGGAATTTTTATCCACAAGCTGCCAGCATTTCCATAGAGCAATTTTCCTCGTCATGTTAATGGAGAGATTCATCATTCTATAATGCATTTTGCAATCCGAGCCTAAATTTCCCCCCTGTGAATTCACTGAGGGACTTCACAGATGGACCACGTGAAAGAAAAGACAGATAAAAATTCCAAAATTTCATACAACGATGTATAGAAAGTATATGGGCAGACGAAATCAAATCCGGAAAATAGGTTAGTCGTAAATGAGAAATGAAAAGAGTGAACGATTTGAAATTGGTTGTTGAACCATAAATAATGCTTTTGACGATAGCCGATTAAAACCCTCTGAAATGAGGTATCGGAAACGATAAATTCTGTGTCTTTGACGCCGGTAAAAAATCCATTGCTTGAACGATTTATACGACGATTAAAAGTGTCTTTCTAAAAATATTAGTATACGTTCATTACATAAAACAAAATCAGCACTTCTTCTATATACAGGACAAATAAGCCATTTTTGTTTCTTTCCCTCTCTCTCTTTTTCTCTTTCTCTATCTATCTATTTTTAGAGGGAAAAATATTTTGAAACCAGTTTTGTAGAGGAGAAAAGGCGAAAAAGAAAGAAGTAGAAAAAATTTTTACCCGTTGCTCGTTTGTCGGCAAACATTAACTCCTCCATACTATAACTTGTCCAAATCTACGGATTTAGAAAGTAGGTCGTCGACATATCCAACACACAGTTACACCTTCAACAGACGAATAGATTATCTTCGAATCTGAATTAATATCGACGATACGATATATTAAATGACTCGTGTCTATACTTCTGTAGCATGTATTGAAAACAAACAAATGACTAATAGTACGACGACAAACTCTCTCTCTCTCGCTCTATGTAATATTTTCTCTCTTCAATCCAATGAGCGCGAGAATATTCTGTACACAGAAAGAAAGGAGTAGGCCGAGTGTGTGTGCAACCAGTTCAAACGCCTAATGTTATTTTCGTCTTCGCATTCTGGATAACGTAGACTCAATACCGACTATAGAAAAAAGCATGAATAAACATTAGTCAACTCGACCCAGACAAGCTACAATTAATTCGAATGTACATCGTAATCGATGCTCGAAAGTGTTATTGGTACAAATGAGACGAAGCCACTAATTGTTTCAGACGGGGCTCATTATTATAGGTTAGAAATTTTATCATTGAAAGGTCAATATTCCTCGAACGAGGAACTAGAGAGGAAATGTCATTTTCGTTGCTCTAATTTTCGGCACGAAAATATAGCTAGACGGATGCGTTGATGCTCCGATAGATCGTGAAACTCGACGAAAAATATCAACAGAAAATTAGCGGATGTCACTAATCATAACTATGCAGCGATAGATAGCCCGCGACAATATAAAGTATGATGATAATAATAATAATAATGATAATGTGAGCCTTCTGACCACGGTACTCAGCACTTTCAATCAAAATCCGTGAACGAGTGAACGAAGCGAGGACCCCATTGTTCCGCGTTTAAAATATTTGACCTCTAATTAAATGAAAACAATACGATAAAATAACAGTGACATCCACGAAGTTACACCGCTAA
Source organism: Aspidiotus rigidus (assembly GCA_035079385.1). Classification (NCBI taxonomy): domain Eukaryota; kingdom Metazoa; phylum Arthropoda; class Insecta; order Hemiptera; family Diaspididae; genus Aspidiotus; species Aspidiotus rigidus. Next base: position 12,499,064 of record JAVHKY010000003.1, on the reverse strand, counting down.
TCATAAATAGACCACATACCATATTCTTTCGAGTCGCGTTCGACATTTCAACTGAGAAACGTTGAAAAATGAGAGCATCTTGCGCAATGAAAGGGAGTTCGCGCTCAATAACAAATTTCGATACATTATAAATGTATTGCTTTCCCTCTGGGGAGAGTTTTATGTTTGACCATTGGCTTCATTCTAACAATATTCACTTCCCCATGTAAGATTAAAATGATGCTTTCGAAAATCTACCAACGATATGACATCTGCCAGAGAAAAAATCTGCATATTTCATAAAAACCTTGAGATGGGTTTCCAATTCCCCCCCCCCCTTCAAGTGTGAATCCAACTATTGTATGTTAGGCTAACGATTTTAATCACACAGAAGTTCATTCCACCCTAGGTGGTCACTGACAATCGTAACGAAATCATGAATACTAGAAGGGACTTCCCTCGTCACGTTTATACACAGGCTCCATCAGGTCAAGGTCAACGACGACATCACACTTTGACCTAGGTAAAATTTGTCCACAACCCTTTATCGGAGGGGGGGGGGGGATATTTCAAAGAGAAACCGCAGAAAGTATTAAACAAAATACGAGCGTTTTCGGTTCAATAACCAGAATCTAGCAATCCAACAACGATTGAAAACGAGAACATCCAGGGAAATCAGGACTGAATTAGCGAGTCATGAGAATATTAATCATATTCAATCAACCCTTCGACAACGTCGCTATTCCGATGGCGAATAATTTCGATATGCTCGAGCGCGATGCCTCCAAAGCACGAATTTTCCCTGTAGACTTCTCTGGTAATTAGATCGTCCGCAAAGGGCAAATCGCCAACATTTTCTTTCCAAACTTTCTTATGACCGCTCTAATCTCAAGTTGGCGACTGGTCTCCCCTATACAAACGCGACCGCAGAATAGGATCCTCTATCATGAAGAACAATCCCTTACAATCACAGGATCATACGACGCTGGACGAAAGCCAAAAGGGCGAAAGACACGGCCTCGCTGTAAGGAAAACTTTTCCAGAAACAGGAGCCCGATCCAGGGCTTCCTAATGTCCCAATTCAATTCGCGAGCGAGGAAAGGGGTAAAATCGAAACACTTTCACGTGATTTTCCTGCGAACCCCAAGATGGCCAAATGTTTTATGGCCTCAATTCTTCGTGGAGAGCGGACTGACTTAAAGGCATATGGGCCAGGCGGTAGATCGAGGAAACTCCTATCTAAACACATTGAGCGTTTTCGGTCACGCAACCCAGTGCTACGTAACGGTGTGGGATGATGGTGTCGTGTCATAACCAGCACAACTACACACAAACAATATAAACAAATTCACAGTCCCATCCGCAGTTAGTTCCATCCCTCGTTGCTAGTCGGTTGAGACTACAAAATTCACGAGAGTTTCCGGCACTATTGTTTATAGTATTTGATTAAACGTAGTAATCTTGTGAGCAACAGGACAAACTAACGATTCGTGCACTACAATATCCTAAACTTGATGGTTGTTGAACAGAAAGCCCTTTCTGCGGTATTTGCAGCTCAAGGTTTCTCTTTGGAATATTCCTCCCTCGGTATGTTTAACCGTATTTTAGAAAATCGTTTCAATTTCCACAAATAGGTTCAAGTCATTAAGGGGTTTCCTACAATGAACAAAAGTTGGCAATGAGCAACAAGCAACGAACAATTGGGTATCAAATAGACAAATGGTATTTGAAATCTGTGACCCCGTCTACAGAAACTCGGCTTAGTGTTGAATATCGATCAGGAGAAAAGGATCTTTCACAAGGGGAAGAAGATTCCTTTTCTCCTGATTGTAATTGAACACTAAGCCGGGTTTTTGTAGATGGGGTCACATCTCGTTGTTCGTTGGCAACTTTTGTTTATTATAGGACACTCCTAATGGCGTGGCCTTCCGCTTGATGACGACATCGAAGATGTCTCGATAAACCATGTTGACTGTCGATTCTTAGTCGACAGAGTAAATCGACTCACAGTCGACGTCGATTTTGAGTCGATTCAACTCCGCCCTAATGTCGACCCGACTGAAAATTGACTTATGGTCGACGTCAAAACTAAGTCGGCTCTCGGTATTCGAAGATTAAATATCGGCTGAAAATCCACGTCGACTTCGAGTCTATTTTTTCGAATCTATTATCGACCGGGAGTCGACTCTATTTTGACGTGAACGATGAATGGGTATCTCGTCGATTTGCGGTTAACATTGCGGCGGAACTACATCGACTAAGTCGATTTACGTAAGATCGATGCCGAATCGAAGTCGATTCCAAGTCGACATGGCTTAGCAGGATACCACCCACACATAAAGTGGAGGCTTGAAAAATTTCAACTCACAAACTATAAATGACAAGAGAAGGGGGGGGGGGATATCCCGATGAACCATGCCGACCAAGGATTCACTTCTTGGTCGATATACAGTTGAAATTCTAGGAGTCGACTTCTTCAAATTTTTTGTGGACCTAAAATTGACCTGAAATCGACGTCGACTTTGGGGTCGTTATCAATGATACTAAGAGTCAACTCAATTTCGACGCCGACGATGAGTCGATGATAGAAGAGGCAGTTGATTTGAAGGCGATTTGACGTCAGAAGGCGTAGGTCAGGCGAGGATAGCCGGTGAGTGCTCTGGCTCAATTAGAATATTTGACCATAAGAATCCGAGGAATTTGAGAAGGAAAAAAAAAAGGAAAAGAAATAGTCGGAGGGGACCTGAGAAAATATAATTTCATTGGTTCAAGTCATTAAGGGGTTTTCTACAATGAACAAAAGTTGGGAATGAGCAACAAGCAACGAACAATTGGGTATCAAATAGACCAATGTGACCCTGTCTACAGAAACCCGGCTTAGCGTTGAATATCGATCAGGAGGAAAGGATCTTTCACAGCGGGAAGAAAGATAATTTCGCGCAACTCTTCCAACACTCCCATTGCGACTTGTAAACTGCAAGAACGCAAAACCTGACCAAAATTTTGGTCTCGTATACTCCATAACGCGCTATAATCAAAGATAAGATTCCTTTTCTCCTGATTGTAATTGAACACTAAGCCGGGTTTTTATAGATGGAGTCACATCTCGTTGTTTGTTGGCAACTTTTGTTCATTATAAGACACTCCTAATGGCGCGGCTTTCCGCTTGACGACGACATTGAAGACGTCTCGATAAACCATGTTGACTGTCGATTCGAAGTAGATTCTTGGTCGACAGAGTAAATCGACTCATAGTCGGTGTTGATTTTGAGTCGATTTAGCTCCGCCCTAATGTCGACCGCAAACCGACTGAAAATTGACTTATGATCGACGTCAAAACTAAGTCGGCTCTCGGTATTTCATTATTAAATATCGGCTGAAAATCCATGTCGACTTCGAGTCGACTTTTTCGAATTTATCATCGACCGGGAGTCGACTCCATTTTGACGTGGTATCTCGTCGATTTGCGGTTAACATTGCGGCGGAACTACATCGACTAAGTCGATTTACGTAAGATCGATGTCGAATCGAAGTCGATTCCAAGTCGACATGGCTTAGCAGGATACAACCCACACAAAGTGGAGGCTTGAAAAATTTCAACTCACAAACTATAAATGACAAGAGAAGGAAGGGGGGGGGGGAAATATACCGATGAACCATGTCGACCAAGGATTCACTTCTTGGTCGATATACAGTTGAAATTCTAGGAGTCGACTTCTTCAAATTTTTTGTGGACCTAAAATTGACCTGAAATCGACGTCGACTTTGGGGTCGTTATCAATGATACTAAGAGTCAACTCAATTTCGACGCCGACGATGAGTCGATGATAGAAGAGGCAGTTGATTTGAAGGTGATTTGACGTCAGAAGGCCTAGGCCAGGTGAGGATAGCGGGTGAGAGCTCTGGCTCAATTAGAATATTTGACCATAAGTATCCGAGGAATTTAAGAAGAAAAAAAAGAGTAAAAGAAATAGTCGGAGGAGACCTGAGAAAATTCAAATTTTCGAGGGTAGAGGACTTGAAGAAAATACAATTTCATTGGTTCAAGTCATTAAGAGGTTTTCTACAATGAACAAAAGTTGGGAATGAGCAACAAGCAACGAACAATTGGGTATCAAATAGACCAATGTGACCCTGTCTACAGAAACCCGGCTTAGCGTTGAATATCGATCAGGAGGAAAGGATCTTTCACAGCGAGAAGAAGATTCCTTTTCTCCTGATTGTAATTGAACACTAAGCCGGGTTTCTGTAGACGGGGTCACCAATGGTATTTGGAATCTGTGACCCCGTCTACAAAAACTCAGCTTAGCGTTGAATATCGATCAGGAGAAAAGGATCTTTCACAAGGGAAGGAAGATTCCTTTTCTCCTGATTGTAATTGAACACTAAGCCGGGTTTTTATAGATGGAGTCACATCTCGTTGTTTGTTGGCAACTTTTGTTCATTATAAGACACTCCTAATGGCGCGTCTTTCCGCTTGACGACGACATTGAAGACGTCTCGATAAACCATGTTGACTGTCGATTCGATGTCGATTCTTGATCGACAGAGTAAATCGACTCATAGTCGGTATTGATTTTGAGTCGATTTAGCTCCGCCCTAATGTCGACCGCAAACCGACTGAAAATTGACTTATGGTCGACGTCAAAACTAAGTCGGCTCTCGGTATTCGAAGATTAAATATCGGCTGAAAATCCACGTCGACTTCGAGTCGACTTTTTCGAATCTATTATCGACCGGGAGTCGACTCCATTTTGATGTGAACGATGAATGGGTATCTCGTCGATTTGCGGTTAACATTGCGGCGGAACTACATCGACTAAGTCGATTTACGTAAGATCGATGCCGAATCGAAGTCGATTCCAAGTCGACATGGCTTAGCAGGATACAACGCACACATAAAGTGGAGGCTTGAAAAATTTCAACTCACAAACTATAAATGACAAGAGAAGGGGGGGGGGAATATCCCGATGAACCATGTCGACCAAGGATTCACTTCTTGGTCGATATACAGTTGAAATTTTAGAGTCGACTTCTTCAAATTTTTGTGGACCTAAAATTGACCTGAAATCGACGTCGACTTTGGGGTCGTTATCAATGATACTAAGAGTCAACTCAATTTCGACGCCGACGATGAGTCGATGATAGAAGAGGCAGTTGATTTGAAGGTGATTTGACGTCAGAAGGCCTAGGCCAGGTGAGGATAGCGGGTGAGAGCTCTGGCTCAATTAGAATATTTGACCATAAGTATCCGAGGAATTTAAGAAGAAAAAAAAGAGTAAAAGAAATAGTCGGAGGAGACCTGAGAAAATTCAAATTTTCGAGGGTAGAGGACTTGAAGAAAATACAATTTCATTGGTTCAAGTCATTAAGAGGTTTTCTACAATGAACAAAAGTTGGGAATGAGCAACAAGCAACGAACAATTGGGTATCAAATAGACCAATGTGACCCTGTCTACAGAAACCCGGCTTAGCGTTGAATATCGATCAGGAGGAAAGGATCTTTCACAGCGAGAAGAAGATTCCTTTTCTCCTGATTGTAATTGAACACTAAGCCGGGTTTCTGTAGACGGGGTCACCAATGGTATTTGGAATCTGTGACCCCGTCTACAAAAACTCAGCTTAGCGTTGAATATCGATCAGGAGAAAAGGATCTTTCACAAGGGAAGGAAGATTCCTTTTCTCCTGATTGTAATTGAACACTAAGCCGGGTTTTTATAGATGGAGTCACATCTCGTTGTTTGTTGGCAACTTTTGTTCATTATAAGACACTCCTAATGGCGCGTCTTTCCGCTTGACGACGACATTGAAGACGTCTCGATAAACCATGTTGACTGTCGATTCGACGTCGATTCTTGATCGACAGAGTAAATCGACTCATAGTCGGTATTGATTTTGAGTCGATTTAGCTCCGCCCTAATGTCGACCGCAAACCGACTGAAAATTGACTTATGGTCGACGTCAAAACTAAGTCGGCTCTCGGTATTCGAAGATTAAATATCGGCTGAAAATCCACGTCGACTTCGAGTCGACTTTTTCGAATCTATTATCGACCGGGAGTCGACTCCATTTTGATGTGAACGATGAATGGGTATCTCGTCGATTTGCGGTTAACATTGCGGCGGAACTACATCGACTAAGTCGATTTACGTAAGATCGATGCCGAATCGAAGTCGATTCCAAGTCGACATGGCTTAGCAGGATACAACGCACACATAAAGTGGAGGCTTGAAAAATTTCAACTCACAAACTATAAATGACAAGAGAAGGGGGGGGGGGAATATCCCGATGAACCATGTCGACCAAGGATTCACTTCTTGGTCGATATACAGTTGAAATTTTAGAGTCGACTTCTTCAAATTTTTGTGGACCTAAAATTGACCTGAAATCGACGTCGACTTTGGGGTCGTTATCAATAATACTAAGAGTCGACTCAATTTCGACGCCGACGATGAGTCGATGATAGAAGAGGCAGTTGATTTGATGGCGATTTAACGTCAGCTCTGGCTCAATTAGAATATTTGACTATAAGTATCCGAGGAATTTGAGAAGGAAAAAAAAAAGGAAAAGAAATAGTCGGAGGGGACCTGAGAAAATTCAAATTTTCGAGGGTAGAGGACTTGAAGAAAATACAATTTCATTGGTTCAAGTCATTAAGGGGTTTCCTACAATGAACAAAAGTTGGCGATGAGCAACAATCAACGAACAATTGTGTATCAAATAGACCAATGATATTTGAAATCTGTGACCCCGTCTACAGAAACTCGGCTTAGCGTTGAATATCGATCAGGAGAAAAGGATCTTTCACAGCGGGAAGAAGATTCCTTTTCTCCTGATTGTAATCTTCAAATTTTTTGTGGACCTAAAATTGACCTGAAATGGACGTCGAATTTGGGGTCGTTATCAATGATACTAAGAGTCAACTCAATTTCGACGCCGACAATGAGTCGATGATAAAAGAGGCAGTTGATTTGAAGGCGATTTAACGTCAGAAGGCCTAGGCCAGGCGAGGATAGCGGGTGAGAGCTCTGGCTCAATTAGAATATTTGACCATGAGTATCCGAGGAATTCAAGAAGGGGAAAAAAAAGGAAAAGAAATAGTTGGAGGGGACCTGAGAAAATTCAAATTTTCGACGGTAGAGGACTTGAAGAAAATACAATTTCATTTTGAACCCTGAACAGAAGAAGGAAAAAGTAGTTGGTAAAATTATTTTACTAGAAATGTACGGACGTTTTATTCAGCTAACTTGAATCGAATTTAAATCGTCAACTTACCCGATCGGAAAATCTCTCAAAATATAGAATCAAACATTTCTCATCCGTCCCTTCTAAAATGAATATAACGAAGATCAGAACATACCTGTAAAACAGAAAAAAGAAAACTACACGTTAATTGGTTTCAAAATTGATTCTCTTTAAATATCTAAGGAAATTTAAAAAACGTTTTACACCTTCTATCAAGGAAATATCTAAATTTCTTACTGATATAATGGTCAATAATTAGTGAGACGGGATGATACTCCAAGTTTTCAATTACTTCCAACGAAGAAGTAGTAATATCGGAGACTCTTGGAGGGTATATAGATAAGGGGTGAATATAAATTGCAAATCATCTAATTTTGATATGAGGGACTTTCGGAAAATTTGTATCGGTGTCGTGAACGCATGAGAAGGCAAAAAGGATGGAGATTCTGAAGCAAAATACGTAGAAGAAGTAGAACTGTTTTTTGGTGAAAATCTAATTTGAAAATTTTTTTAATTTTTAATTCATCAAATTTTTCGGTATTGGAGACATTTTCAAATAATCTAACTATGTGAAGAGTGGAAAATTCAAGATTTTTGAATCCCTTCAAGTTTCTGTGTCTTTCACATGAATTATGTAACTAATCGTTTTCCACGAGGCAACACACTTCAACTAAGCATCTTTTTCAAAATATGTATTGAAAAGAACTATACTGTCTATTCATGAAGCCGACCGACTTCTAGAAGTTGAAAGGTTTTCTGACGAAATCGTTAAATTTCTGCAATGTGATGATGTGATTTTACTACTGTTCACAAAACTGTCCGAGGGAGACGTATGAAAAAATAATCCGAAGTCCACAGCTGATAAATGATCCGAACTATTCAGTCGTATAACAGGACCCGGATGAAACGAGTGGCACTACATATAAACATCTGCGAAGGAGACCAGTCGTTTACTCTCATGAATGAAAAAGTAACCGAATACCATTCAATCTCAATAAAATTTGTCTTCTCCTTAATGTGCGGAGCGACAGTAAAATGATAATTTCGATGTCAAGGTTGATTTGACTTTTCCAAAATTCATTGATAAGTTAACCTCACCTCAGTATCCCTTTTATCGCTCTCACATTCTGTATCTCACGATACTTTGCGGTATAAATTGTTTTACATCAGACGTTATTTTACTTTCTAGCAACGATTATACTCCGTTATAAAATGAACAATTGGTGCAAAAATAAAAGCAGCCAAGTTGAGCACAGCGGCTTATACTAACCACTTACTGTCAATCAGTATTACCTTAAAAGGTGAAATCGAGTCGTGTTAACGAGCATATAATCGTTGAGATGAGGTATAACATACATAAGACGGCTATCGTGGCGTTTAATCAAATCAGATTCGTCAAATACAAAAACAAACATACATAAGATATAGTTCAATCTCATAAACCTACATCTTATTAGAGTAGAAGTGAGGAAATACTGCACTTTCCGACATACACGAAGACTATGATCGAGTCATGTAATGAGAAGTCAACGAGATGAAAGTCACATGTGAGGGCAAAATTTTATTAGAATCTTCCATGGATTCGAATGCTCAGGTAGGTCGTAAATTAATTTATTTTGAATTTGACAAAAGGGTTGAAAACTGCGACTGCAACTATTAACAGCTGTCACGATTAGGACGCGCAATAAACCTAATTCGGGATAAGATGTTAATAATAGTTCACTGGAAAATCAGACTAGTCTCGTTCACCACTAACCAAACGGTATAGCCAATTGATGAACAAATTTTAGCAATCACTTTCCAGACCACCGGTGCACGCATATATATTTCGAACGTTATCGAAGGGTGATTTAGGATGCGCGAGTTCCTTGCCAGTTCTCACTCCATGTGAATACAGTTAGGTGGTCGCAATCGTTGCGTGCCTATTTTAGAATACAGTATACAACTGCGATAGTTTTTATTACGATGAAACACATGTCATTTGTGCATAGCATACGGTTCAGGGTCTCTAGTAAGCCTCCGGTAATATGAGGAAGCCTTTGAAGCATTCACCACGAAACAAGAAACGCTAGACTCGAGTAATTATAAAAGATGCAAACCGTGTCTAGGAATAAAACAATATGCCCTACTAAGTAGCTGTAGGTACAATAATACGCTACACGAGATAGCCTAGATGTCGTATGTGCCCCCTTTATACCTTTTCACAACACCGCTTCAAAAGAGTCGTCTACCCAGTTGTGATTTTCGAGTACCAAAGTTTGTTTAGCGGGGATGGTTCACTATTTTCTTGAGGAACGACTTGATATCGAAACGGTGTATCTACTTCTTACAGCGCTATGTGATTTTAATCCGATTTTAAAACGATTCACTCGGAGATTTACTGTCACTTTCTTTGTAAATATACACGCACGGTCGATCGGTGAACTATATACGCTTACCTGTTCAACCCCGTCTTTTACGAATATACTGCACTGTATACACAGACATATTATAAGGCGAACAGACAACTTTTGTTCATTCGATGCAGCGTTGTATGTACGCTTTTATGCATTCACACCTGGATATACGCGTTTCCGGGACGAGGGTAATTACATTGTTGTTAAGGGGATAGCGCGATAGCTCGAGTTCATTATTAGGATTAAAACGATGCGTTTAAATAGAAAACACAAGGTGAGAAGTCTGTCAGCAATGGGTTAGTTTCAACAACGGTAACTAGCACCTCCTTTAGCGAAGGGAAGGTAAACAATCTGTATTTATTTTCCTTTTTCTTCTGCTCTAAACAATATTAACGATTTAAGAAAATTTATGGCCAATAAAAAGTCTAATGCTTCAAAATTTCATTTGAAACAGACGAAAGAAGCATTACCAGCGAGAAAAGATGTTATTTTCACTTTCTTTGCGAACTGCACCCTTAATTTAGAGAAAAGAAAAAGAGGGAAGTAACACTCCCCCTTCAGCAAATATAGATAGAAACATACAATTATACGAGCTTTGGTGATTCAGGTGGTGGCAAAAAACAACTCTTAGACCTACCACCAGTAAATAAGGCCGTAATTCTTATTTGACAGTATCAGTTGTGAAACGTCCCTTCAATAGTAATAACAGCATACCCACTTCTTTTCAGTTTCGTATATATTTCGAAAATCTGTTACCAACGATTCTTCTCTATTCAGACGCGTAGGATAGATGAAAATTCTGGAGGGGAAGGTTCTACATTTCTGAATTAGGTATTACATTCCATTCTGTCGAAACTCCAAAGAGAGAGGGAAAGAGAAGCCCTGACCTTGCCGTATCTAAGCGCCTGTTTTAATGATAATGTATTACAGGATCCAGCACGTAAAAATATTAGATCGTTTTAGGCTATTTTCTTTTTACCGAAAATTGGTTAGAGATTGAAGTTCGCAGTTTTTGAAACCAATAAAAACTAGTGAGACCAGATCGAGGGCCTTTTCTCTCAGGAGCGACACATCCTCTACAAAGAGATTCTAGTTCTCATTTTTGAGCAGGGTACATTTCTTTTCCTCGATAGTTTGTTTCGATATACAACTGGTATTTATTTGGAGATTTTACTCTGAATCTAATCTTATGAAGTGCATTTTTGGTAACTGCAAAAAGTATTTTATATCTGGAGTAAACTCTATCTCAGTCCAACGTCTGTTTCTGCCCTCGAGTTTTGTTGATCGTCAGGCAAAATGTAAGCCTCTTCCCAGGAAGGATGAAAGGACCAATGTTTCAAGCGATATCATTGACGAAAGTTGACAAAATCATTTTTGAGGATTTTTATTGGCCTCTTTTTTCAATTCTTGTCAATAATCGAATCGATACGTTCTTCTAATTTATGGTTATTCATATTACACAAGAAGAGTTTTTTTTTTTTTTTTTTTTTTTTTAACGTTTTCCGTTGAACAACCATCATCGGAGCGTAAACGAAAGCGACTGAATCCAACATCAACAAAGACAGAGGGAGTTAACCAGAAGATCATGATTTAACCACCGAGTCATCGAAGTTTGAATCATTCTCATATACTAGCTCAATCAGACCCTCTTCAGGAATGAACCTGTTTAAAACCGTGAAGTCTTCGTAATTCCGTTGTCGTATGATTTCTATATTTTCTAAAGCCAGTCGTTTAAAATATGAGTTCTCCCTATGGAGGAGGATACCAGAGCCTTCCTTGAATTTATGGCCATTCTCGAGTAAATGATCAGCAAAAGCCGACTCACCCAAATAACCCTTCTCCCACGCTTTTTTATGCTCCTCAATTCTTATTTGGAGCTGACGCCCGGTCATCCCTATTATAAATGTCTGAGCAATCGTTGCAGGCTATACTGTATACCCCACTTCTCTCGACTGGAGGAATCGGGTCCTTCAATTTCACAAATAAACTTTTTACAGTATTAATATTATAAAACGCCGGCCGGAACCCAAAAGGATCGAGTACCCGGCCCAACTTCCAACGAAAACCTGCCCAAGTAAGGGAGTTTAATCCAACGTTTTCTACTGTTATGCAAATCCCTAGGGAGGGAGGTGGTAGAATCGAGGCATTTTCTCGTAAGCCTTCTACGGACCATTAAATCAATGTCCACTCGAACTTGGTTCACTCTGGCCAGGTACTTAATCGTCCCTAGTTCCTTCTGGAAAGCATCCTGACTCAAGGGAATACTAGTCAGTCGATGTATCAAACTATTGAAGGTAGCGATCTTGTGTGCAGTGGGACAGAAAGATGACCCATGGATTGTTATACCAGTCGAAGTTTCTTTTCTATAAATACCAAATTTATAGACGCCATCTCTAATAAATATGGACAAATCCAAGAAATTTATTAATAATCCGCCAACTTCCAGAGTGAATTTTATGGATGGATATCGGCCATTTAAATAAGAAAGGAACTCACTAAGGAGTTCCACTGGGCCAGTCCACGCGCACAATATGTCGTCTACATACCTATGCCAGTAAAAGACGTAATTTAGAAGTACCTGGCCCGAAGAAAACAATTCGACTTCAAATCTGGACATGAAAACCTCCGATATTAATGAGCCCAAAGGGGACCCAATAGGAATCCCCACTTCTTCTGATCATTCGAAAAATTTTCCCTCGAATTTACAAAAATTGGGAGTCCAACAAACTCTCAGAAGGTCGAAGAATTCTACCAATTCCTCATGAGGGACACCAGTTTTTACAAGCAATTCGCACATATGTTGGATTGCGACAGCCTTCGGGATGTGAGGAAATAATCCCACCACATCAAAGGAACATAAAATCGTTTCCTCAGGGAGGCTTATATCCTTCAACCTCTCCGTCAACGAACCTGAGTTTAATACTGAGTGAGGGGAGGTATAATCTACTCGCGATTTGAACCATCTATCAATAAATTTAGCTAAGAAATAAGTTGGCGACGAGACAAATGACACGACCGGCCGCATTGGTACATCTTTTTTATGTACTTTGGGTAATCCATATAGGAGGGGAGGAACCGAGATAGGCTCCACGAGAGCTTTCTTTGTCCGAGGACTCTTAATAATCACACTACAATTATTAATAGTGTTCCTCACCTCTTTGACAAAACTGGGGAAACAGAATTGAGGCTATTCTCCTTAGCGCCACATTGTTCCAGCACTTCATGAACCCCGGATACATAAGAGGACTGCTCCATAATCACTACGGCGTTACTTTTATCCGCCTTGGTAATGATTAAGCCCTCCTCCCTGACCTTCCTCTTTAATTCTTTAATCACCTCACTACAGGCATTACTTATGCGGGGGAGGGGAGTGTTGCAAGTGATTCAATATAATTTGCTACACCTTCAGGTGTACACTCTTCTTGTGTCTTGTCAATAATACTGACCTTTAAAAAAACGTTTAAAAATCTCTCGTAAGACGAGAAAGGATTGCGAATACGGATTACTTGAAGACTACTAAAATAGTCCCCTTCCTCAAAGTAGGAATTTCCTCTTCGGATTCTAGCAATAGACACTCAAAATATATCATACGCGCATTATAGAAAGAAAAGGAGTGCGAGCTAATTAGTCCAGTAAGAGCTGATAACTCACTCTTACGATTTTGAATTTTCATAAGAAATGTACAGGAAGCAAATCACGATTTAAGAATTCTGAAGAGGCTATTGAAGTTGGAGACTTGACTTTCAAGGATTCCTGGGCTTTGAATCGATTCCTTTCATAAGTTGGATGGACTCCTCAAAACTACGTTTCATCATGAGCAGTTTTGAATAGGGAAAACACAAGAACGTAACAAATTTTCCTTTTATTCCAAAGTCTAGAAATTCTCAAAAAGGTTCAATTCGAAATAATAAAAGTACAAATTTTTGTATGAAGATCAGAAAATTGAAATAAGCGTCCGAAAAGAAATTAATAAGTAAAATGAAATGAACGCAGATAAAACACGAAATAAAGAGGAATTTTTTCGGTAATTTAGAGGTAATAATTTGGAATAATTAAAATATTGAATCAATCAAATTGAATAATTTCTTAAATGAATTTAAAATTTGATAAATAAAATATTAAAATAAATAATTTAAATAATACCTAATAATATTGATTTATTTACAATATAATTAATATTATTATTTTATGTATTTATATTTTTGAATAATTTTAATTATTCGCTCTAAATTACCGACAAAATTCCTCTTTATTTCGCGTTTTATTTTTTTTTTATTTCATTTTACTTATTAATTTCTTTTCGGACGCTTATTTTAATTTTCTGACCTTAATTCAATATTCATACAGTCGACAAATTTTTACTCTTATTATTTCGAATTGAACCTTTTTGAGAATTTTTAGACTTTGGAATAAAAGAAAAATTTTTATGTTCTTGTTTTCCCTATTCAAAACTGCTCCTCGCTTCCCATCGAGAAAATGGAGTAAGAAGACCTCACTGTTGAAAGTTTTATTTTGAATATATTACAGCTTTGTGCGTGAAGAGATCCCGCAATAAAATTGGCGAGACTAAAATCGAGCAAAAGAAGGACAGAGGGTGTCATCGGAACTCATATTGAAAGTGGTGGGGTGAAAGAGGAGCACTTCTGAGAGTACTTCCGGGTGCTACCCCACCATCAGTTTTATCGTAGTAATGCAAATACTACCGATCAATATCGATAGTCAACTCTATCGGAGATATTGTTAACTATCGGTCCTAGGCACTGAACCAATGAAAAACGCGTTTTGGGCAAAAAGTAGCTCCATCGACTTAAGAAAAAAGTTTCTTTTTGTCAGCATGATACTTGATTGCTTAAAAAAATGCGACTCTCGCGCTCCATCATCTGTGAAATACTATTGATAATATCGATATTTTTTCTCTGAATTATCGATAGATATCGATAACAAAATTGCCCAATAGTTTGCAACTCTACTATATTGCTACATAAAAACAAAGCCCTAAACATTAGTTCTTATAGTACATCTAACACTGTATCTGATTGGCTACACAATACTGTGTTGTGATTGGTTCATCTGCGTTAGAGCTGCGTTTCTATTGGCTACCAGGTTTGCTGTTATCCTATTGATTGGTTCTGTTCTTCTTGTCTTGTCTAATCACCAAGCTGAATAATCTTCCCCTTTCAAACGAGATAACATTGTTCAAGAGGTGGATTTTCTCCTCTTTGCTTCTGAAATCTTCATGTGTTTCCAGAGTTTTCTTATTTTCATGTGCTTTTCAATACGTATGACTTCAAATATTCCTTTACCATTGTACTGTTTTTCATTGCAGTGTTTGCTAGAGAATGACTGGCCGTCCTCTTTGCCCCTTGATATTTCATACAGCAGAATTTTTTCCCAGTCTCACAAATTCGAATTATAACATTGATTTTCATACTGCATGCTAAAGTGATCGTCTGGATCCGCGCCTGGTTGCTTACACTTTTAACCATGAGGGATGCCCACATTCCCATCAAACCCTTGAATTTATCATCTCATTTGATTACTTTCCAATGTATGGTACCGATCCGGGGTTATTCCTCACTATGCCGTCATGGATTCCCTTCTTCGCTTATATTTTCTCAAGGACTCCCTCAGCCACGTCTCTAAAATAGCGATTGGCTGCTGCAATCTACTTTACCATCTCAATTTCTTTCCTCTTCTCTTCGTCGTTCCCTCAGGACGGAAATTACTCAGTAGCAGTTATTCTGAATCGCCGCTCACTTGGGCACGGGCTGGTGGTAGGAGTCGTTTGGGATGATGTTTCCGGGGTACGTTAGCAAATCCTGTAGATTTTGTACAGTGATAAAAGCCCGCCTCTTGAACAATGTAATCACGTTTGACCGTAAAAGATCTGAACAAGAACCGACTAATAGGATGACAGCAAACCTGGTATCCAATAGAAATGTAGCACATAAGGAATTAAACCGATCACTAGCCAATCAGATCACAGTATTATACTATACAAACTAATTTATGGGTGAATAAAAGAATGTATGACACGTTTCAAGACATCATAAATAAATGACAAAAAATAATACAACTGATGAAGGGTAAGATCCGAAAATAGTCTTGTAAGCTAATTATTGAAGTAGAAAAGTACATTTAAGATTTTTTTAACACAAGCGGCAGGAAAACGAAATAAGAAAAAATCATTCATTGGCAGTATAGTAACGTTGAGCGGTTTCTTTTAGCTCTTTTCCCTTCTCGCAAGGTTATTTTGATTAAGTTCGGAAGATCATTTCATACAAAAAATTACAGAATTATAGTATCATAACAATTACTCAATTATGAGAAGAATAATAACGGTTCGCAACAAGACTGATGGAAAATTTTCGAACTTGAAGGAGAAATACAACTTGCGATGTTGTTATCGAGTACAGAAAAAGTGAAACTGAAAAATACACACAACGTACACTTCAAATATTCATAAAATAAAGAATGCAACCGTAATAAATGAGAGACGAAGGAAAAAAAAAAGTATTTTTACGAGTAGAATTTTCAAGGCTGTCACTGTGGGTATCAAGCGTGTAAGATTTGACGATATATTTCTTTTATAAACAGCGAAGCAGTAAATAGTAAATTACACCTGTATCAGCTTCATTTGGGCACATAAAAGCCTATAAAGACTGTATTAATGGCTTCTAAGCAGTATTGTTCGAGCATAAATTTTCGCATTAATAAGGATACTTACAACCCACCCATCGTCTCTTTTCCCAAACGATACAAAGTCAACAGTAAAATTCCTGATGACAGTAAAATGTAAAGATAATGAGTAATCATAAAATAGTATTATATCACAAAATCCAATTTCCCCCTTGGATAAAATCAGTAATTGAAATTTCTAACAACCAATTTCGCTGGAATTCGATAACTTATCACTGTCACACACTCTCTTTTTTTGGAAAAATATTGAAATGTAGTTTCGGAAAGTTGACTGTATTCCGCAGCACATTTTCTTCAAAAATATCAAGGAAATTCGTTCTCTTTCAAAATTATAGAAAGCAATCAACCCGACGACGTTGAGCCCGTTGGACATGAAATTAATGAAAGAAAACAATGAAGAGTTCAAACGTTCCCCAGGATACGACCAAGAGGAGAAACAAAAGGTAAAATTAATACTCGACGGAAAGAAGATGACGAAGTAAGATCGAATGAAAGTAGGAAGATTTTGTCGAAAGAGGGTGGAAACATTGGCAGCAAAAATGAGAGAAAAAAAAAAAAAAAGACTGTTAAAACAAGAGACAATTTAACTTCCACATCGGTATGAAAAGTTTTAGCAACGCATTTACGCCAACGTCGAACGAACAGAGAAAACACGACGTAAAATGAACGCTAATTAATTAATTAATTAATTTGAAAAGCATTAACTCGAACACGAATCCGCCCCTCGTCAAGAAATGAGATAATCGTCGGTGAGTGTTATCAGGCAGCATTTTCGGGCGAGTGTCGTTTCGTTTTCGCCTTCGCAAAGGCGCCTTGTCACGAAGAAAGGAGAGCTGTAATGAAGGAAACGGAAGTCTATTTGAAAACTGCTGATGTCAAACAATTACGGACACCACCGGGTCGGCATTCGGGAATGTTGCCTATTTCAAAAATATTAAGCACGTATTAAAAGTTTTTTATAAACTTAAAAACACATAAAAATACAGAAGCGTGACTTCCTCACTCTTTTTAATAGCTCGGCGGATCGAAGGGCGCGCGACTGGGATCGTAAAGCGACTGCACATAGTAAAACCCTCGCAATCGTGATCGCCCGTTAGAATTATAATTTAAAAAGGTCAGTGAAATACTGTTTTATACGGAAGCCTATATGGGCAAGAACTTTTGCATAAAAGCTCGAGTAGTTTTTCGAATTATTTAATTTACGATCGGCGAGTGTTTTTCCGTATGGTAATATATAAAAGATTTGTTTCTTTCATCGAATTTTTAAATACAGGTTTTATTTCATACCCTTCGTAATTACGGGGGAAGAAGAAGGAATTTTTTTAAAGTAACGCATATAAATTTCTCAGGATGTGAAATAGACAGAAATTTAGTTCAGTTCACAAACTGTTGACCGAATGCACGCGGTAGTTACTCGATTTTAATGACTTTTTACCACGTGATCAGTCGCGGGTTTTTAGAATTCGACCAAACCTCGAGAAATTGGGCTGGAGAGCGAGAGGAAACTCGCTGCGCTGTAGCAGGAGCTTGAGAAATTTGGTTGCCCCCCAAAAAATGGTTAGAATAATTGTGGAACCGCACCAGGTACTTTTGGAGGGAAACGCGAGCGACCCATTTAATGTACGCTCTGTACGTAGTCAATAGCAAACTAAGGTACAGAAGCGTGCAATCGAAGTACCGAACGGACAGCAGCCTGTTTAAACAAAGTAGAGAAATATCGATGTATATGATGCTACCGGATTCCAATACGCTGATGACTGCACCCCAAAGATCTACAGTGTCGCTTAAGCTCAAGGGACAGCAAATGTATTCACCAAAGTGTACAATATGTTTACACTCTCGCGGTAAATGAATCGAAAACCAAGATGCTGCGGAATCTCCCCTGAGACACTATAGTGATAAATGATATAGATATTCAGGTAGTTGACAACTCCTGCTACCACGGAAGCACTGTGACACATGATGTCGCATTGGATAAAGAAATTAAAAACCGAATCACAAGTGACACAAAAGCCTAACGATACCGTCTCACGCAAAGGATATTTTACAGTAAAAATATCAATACCACAACCAGAGTTACGGTATTCAAAGCTATTCTGTATGGCTTCTGTATGGACAGGAATCCTGGGTCTTTTACCGACGGCAAATCAAAAGAAATCGAGGAGTTTCAATAGCGATAAAATGGACCGACTTCATATCAAATAAAGAAGTCTCTAAAAGAGCAGGATCACCACGTATTGAAAACCAGCTCCCGTGGCTAGACCATGTCGGATGGACAAGAGGTTCTCGAAGAGCTGACAAAATGCGAAAAGAAGGAGTGGTGACCAGAAGAAACACTTCAGCGACCAGCTTCACATCTTGCTAAAGACAGTGGGCCTTGCGGAGAATTGGGAAAGTCTAGCAGGGGATAGGAGTGCCTGGAGGAAAATCGTTCGGGAACTTCAGGAGTTGGATGCACACTAGAACCTACCACTGCCACAGACAGATCACATCCCGTGTAGGATCGATGGCTCATCGCCTGACCCATCTGGATTAGAGGGCAATGTTCGAGGACAAACTGCCGTTATTAGTACATTATCTAGATTAAGTTTTTATAGATATTCTAGATTGTAAGAACGTGCGCGTATATACGGATACAAATCCAGTCGAGGAATTAGGAAAAAAGGTCAGAGCAAAGAGATGAAACATGTCAATGCAGATGACACTCCTTGGTCTTGAATACGCTCAGAGCATTTTCTATATTCTGGCGTATAGGCTCGTATAATATGT
This sequence comes from Aspidiotus rigidus, assembly GCA_035079385.1. Lineage (NCBI taxonomy): Eukaryota > Metazoa > Arthropoda > Insecta > Hemiptera > Diaspididae > Aspidiotus > Aspidiotus rigidus. The sequence goes on along the minus strand of JAVHKY010000003.1, from coordinate 12,479,976 downwards.
TTCCTTCGCAGTTCACCAGATTCAGTCTTTCACTCGTATCCGACAGCAATTACAAGAGTCACCTACCCTAGAAGCTACGCGAGCACGATAATGCCAGCACGAATTAGCACGCGATTACGCTCGCGAAAAATTCTTTAAATATTTACGTAAATAACGAGCGCTATATAATATAAGGCTGTATGATACTCAAACGAGCAGGAGTTCGTTCGTGCCGCAAAGTGGCTAAGCGACATTAATTGAAATACTTTATGTAAATACAGTAGGTAAGGTTGTAAACGTTTATAAAAGAAAAGTTATTTACCGGTCGCTACACCTCGGAACAATACACGTTCGCTGCGGAGGAAAACAGCGATTCACGGTTAACGAACAATACAGCACAATGTATACTTTAACGAGAGAATAATGAAGCGCTAAAGAGAACTTCCTATTCTAATTTTCGATATTAGATCGTTTCGAATAATGGCGATTACTATTGAAAATCAATTCGTATAATCGGCAGACTGCTGTACGGCGAGAGCTTTCTTAATAAGAGCGAGAAACGTGAAAGTTCACGCCCTCGAGAGTATAGATGTAAATTAATTCAGACAATTACGCTCGCGACCCATTGTGTGACACTACCCCCATATTCCCCTACACAACCGCGGTCCGACTTCGCGTTTCTAGATTAGGACTTCCTAATAAGAAGACGTACGATACTCGACATTGGCCCCCAGAACTAATTGTTCAATTTATAAAATAAAGAATCATCTTTTCGATCCGCGCATTAACACGAGCCATAAAATAGGTTTCCGGTTCAGAACTATCGGAAGGATGCGCACCGCTACCGGAGCATTAATTTACGATTCTTTATCAAACAGAAAAACAAGTCTTAGAAGGCACGAGCTTGCTTCATCATTTCGTTTCTGCTGTAATCAAACGATTGTGCTCTGAATTAGAACAAATCAGTTTAAACATGTTTCAATAAATCAATTATTCCGGCTTGGCGGATTTGGAAAAAAGGGGATTAATAAGCTATGATCTCAGCCTCCACCACACCCTCAAATCTACTTTTTTGAGGAATATGGCACCTTTATCATAATTTTATAATTTTGGCCTAAGACAAATTTTCTAGATTTAGGGCAGGATTATTCTAAGTCGGATTACGATTTTACTCGGGATTTTTCTTTGCTCAATTATAGTCTCCATTTCAAGAGGAATACGCAAAGCCAGAGCCAACTTTTGAAGAGCACTCTATGAAATATGGAAAGAGGAACAAACTTTCCACACTTTCTTCTTTTCTTCCTTTTGTGTAGTATGGTCTAGGATTGTATTTTGGCTTGGAGGAGAGAAGCTTGGAACAGTGAGCGACACCACCACCCACGTCCTTCTCAACTACGAACGAGCCTGTGGTTAATGATGGCCGGATCTCGTCTAAGGGGGAGTTTTCGAAAAATTTGCTGAGCGCCGTGCACCGTCCAACTTAAAACTTGGACAAATTTTGACTCTCGAGCCTTAATATACGATGACAGAGGGACTTAGAGGGAAATTTCGATTTTCAAGGCATATTATATGATGGGAAGGAAAGGGATTTCGAAAAATCCTTACTTTCAGGCTACATAAGGGACTCCAGAAAACTTGAGAATCTTCAAGATATCGATTTGAATTCTCAATACCAAAACCAATTCAGCCCATAGAACAGGTTCCCTGCGTTCCTCGTTCAACTTGTATTTTTTATACGTCTTTTTGTCCATTGAAAACTCATTTTCCCTAGCTGGCAAAAGTGCAGCAAAAATTCTCATTATTAATTTTGGTCCATGTTTGTGAGGTATAATGCGAGCTAGTTCTTGCTCCCTCTTGATTACACACTCGATCCTGCTTCGATAGACGAGAGGTAAAATGAAAAATTGGTTTCCCTTGTAGCTCAGTTAGAGCAGGGGCTTGGAGAGTAGAGGGCTGCAGGTTCGAAGTATTTTCCTTCACCAAAAACTCATTTCCTCTAATTTGCAGAACTGCAGTAAAATTATTTCTCACATAAATTAATCCAATTAGGATATGATATCATCTCTTTCATACATATCACAAAAAATACGATGTATTCACGTAATTCTCTTTGCTTTCGCCACTCGGGTGTCAATTTTCGAACTCCATATTATTATTGATGGAAAATGAGAAAAATCGACAGTTCCGAAAATTAAAAAAACAGTATTGGAAAGTATCTTTCGTAGCACATAAAAGCGATAGTCACTGTCTTCTCCCTTTTGGCATTACCAACGATGTTATACCATTAAGTAAAACCTACACATTCAAATGCAAGAAGAGAGGAAACAATTTTATAAATCTTGTCAAGTTTATGTAAGCCAACGTCATTAATTATCCCGTGAATTAGTGTCATCCTCGTTCGATGCACCTGAAGTATTAATTTTCTAATCGACCAGGGACTATATTCCAATTGATTTATAAAACGATGTTGAAATTGTGGATGGCGAACATCCATCTCCTCTCGGTGGTTTATTACAATCTCACCATCCGTAACTACGTCTCAATTCCCCTGCTAGTTTATGACTTGAAATTTTAGCAGGAAACCTGTTTTATCGTGAAGGTTATTTTGATCAGAAAGACTGCTACGTATATAAAATTTTTGGGGGACATATTGGATTCAGTCCATCTACATACACCGCACATAGCAGATTATCAGATAGTATACGTTTTGATGGGTTTGCCAACCAAGCTTACTTCATGGACTACACCAAATGAAAAAATTCGACACCGTGAATTGCAAATTTTCCGCTGCAATTTACATCTTCAAAAGGAAAATCAACCCCTTGGCTCTTTAGCAATAGACAGTCGAGGTCGGACGTAGAAGCATTTGGTAGAGGAGTTACTGGAGAAGGGCTATCAGATGGTATAGGTTTTGATGGATCTATCAACCAAGGTTACTTCATGGACTCTACCATGTGAGGTAATTTGACATTGTCTGCAATTGTTTGCTGAAATATACGTTGTCCAAAGGGAAATCACACTCTTGGGTCTTTAGCAACCGACAATTGAAGTTGGATGTTGGAGAATTTGGAAGAGAACTCACTGGAGACGGACTATCAGATGGTATAGGTTTTGGAGGATCTTCCGACCAAATTCACTCTTGGAGCTACGAGGGACGTGATCAAATTTTTCGCTCGAATTTTTCATTTACCAACAACCCCCCTTCTTTTACAAATTCTTTGCTGCAATATACGTTGTCCGAAAGAAGATCACATCTCTGGGTCTTCAGCAATGGACAGTTAAGATCAGAGATAAAGGCATTCGGTGAAGAAGTTGTATAGGTTTTTATGGATCTGCCAACTAAGCTTACTTCATGGACTCTACATTGTGAGAAAATTTGACATTGTGAATTGCCAAGTTTTCGTTGGAATATACGTCGAAAGAAAATCATACCTTTGGATCTCTCGAAACGGATACGAGAGGGACTAACAGATTGTATAGGTTTTGGTAGATCTTCTAATCAAGGTTACTTCATGGACTACACGAGATGGATGCAAATTTTTCGCTGCAATATTATACGTTATCCAAAGAAAAATCACACTCTTAGATCTTTAGCAACAGAGGGTTGAAATCGGATGTTGAAGCATTCGTGAAAGAAGTTAATTGAGAGAGGCTATCAGATGGTATAGATTTCAATGGACCGGCCAGCCAGAGTTAATCGTCACCATTTAAGCAAATTTGATAGACTATAATTGTTGTCATTTGAAGTCATTGGTCACAAATTTTTGGCAAAAATTGATTGAAAGTACGCGTTGGGCCATTAGAAAATGATAATCTGATGATCTCTTCCATTATTTTTGAATCTTCCAAGTAAAACAAAGTTGTTTGACGGTCCAAATTATTATTGTTAATGAATCTTTGTCAGTAATGACGTATAACTCGATTTCCTACTCAAGATTCTAAGTCTTAGAGAAGCCTCCCGTAGTGACTTAAGAGGTGTGTCGCGGGTGCGACCCGAGTCCTGATGTACTCGGCAATGGAAGGACGCTTGAGATGAACCCGGTTGCACCAAAACTCAAGGGGCTTGTAAAACTCCACAAAGCGAACCGTCCGATGAGACCCCTGGTCAACAGAATTCAATCACCATGCTACCAGATAGCAAAGATCGTAGCCACTTTCCTGAAAGAAAATTACCAGTTTGCACCCAGACGAAGTTTCAGAAACAACGGAGAGCTGGTTGAGCAACTGGACAAGTTGGAAATCAGGAGTAACGACAAGCTGACATCCTTTGATGTGACTAATATGTTTGGTACCATACCGAAGGAGGAACTTCTCACTCTGCTCAAAAACAACAGATACCATGGGAATCCCGATGGGTCGAAGTACGCCAACATAGTGGAGGAGATCTTGAGCAGAACTACTGCCACTTCAATAACAGGTTCTACAGTCAGGAAAGGGGACTTGCGATGGGATCACCGCTGTCACCAATACTGGCGGAGATATTCATGAATGATATAGAAAACAAGATATTGAAGGGCAGCAAGTTCAGAAACTCGATCAAACACTGGGCCAGATATGTAGATGATATCCTAATTGTGTCGTCAGGCACTGATAGACAGGTGGATCTATTCCTTTCAGAAATGAACGTGATGAATGAGAGCATCAAATTCACAGTGGAAAAAGGCAATGAGACCATCAACAATTTGAACCTTACACTCGCAATGGAGAACAATAGAATAGAATACAAAATCTACAGGAAGCCGACGCATACCGACACCATCATCCCAAATGACTCCTACCACCACCCCAGGCACAAGTTAGCGGCAATCCAGAACTACTGCTATCGGGCAATTTCTATCCTTAAGAACAACGAAGAGAAGAGGAAAGAGATGGAGATAGTAAAGCAGATCGCAGAAGCCAATGGCTACCGCAGATGTGTGGTGGAGGGAGTCTTTGGGAAAATGGAAACAAAGAAAGGAACGCATGATAGCATAGTGAGAAAGTACTCCGGATCGATACCATATATAGGAAAGTACACCAACAAGGTGATAAAGGCGTTCAATGGCTACGATGTGAATGTGGGTATCCAGAATAACCAACCCATGGTGAAGAGAATCAGCAATGACCAGACGGAACAAAAGGACAAGGAAAGCTTGAGCGGAGTGTACAAGCTCAGTTGTGAACAGTGCGAGGGAATCTATATCGGTGAGACTGGGAGAAAGTTTGAGATCAGGAGAAAGGAGCACAAAATTAAAAGCCATTGCAGACGTTGCAATGGCAGCGGGGAACCCGCAGTTCCTTAACTCGACCTCTCAGGTGGTGTGGAACTGAGTTGATATTCTTGTCATATAATTCAAATCGAAATTATCATTCTACATTCCCTCCTATCATATGCAGCTCGAGAGTCGAAATTCTTCTAAGTCCCCCTTCTATCATATATAGCTCGAGACTCGATATTCTTCTAAATCTTCTTAGTCCCCCTCCTATGATATGTAGCTCGAGACTTGAAATTCTTGTAAGTCCCCCTCCTATCATATATAGCTCGAAAGTCACGATTCTTCCAAGTCCCCCTCCCATCATATATAGCTCGAGTCTCAAAATTTTAACAGGGAACCTGTTTTATGGGGGGCTATTTGAGAAATCTGGCGTACGCCGTGCGCCGTCCAGCGAAAAACTTGGAAAAATTTCGACCCTCGAGCCATATATGATAGGAGGGGGACTTGGAAAAATTTCGTCTCTCGAGCGAGAAAAATTTAGATTCTCAAACTATATTATGATAGGCTTATAGTAGGTCTAGGCCTTCTTTATACTATTAGCTCGAGACTTGAAATTCTTCAAGTCCCCCTCCTATCATATATAGCTCGAGACTCGAAAAGTCCCGTAACCTAACCTAACCTGCGGACGCAGACGCGGACGTTTTCTGAGGATGTAATCTCCTAACAAAATGGATAGCGGGTTCCCCGCTAAAACGTTGAGGGAGAAAGAAGATGGCAAGTCACTGTTTGGGAAACACTGTAACGAGGAAAACCACGATGGAGAGGGAATATTTGAAGTCATACAAATAGAGAATCGCACAAAGAGAAGAAAACTCTGGGAACAAATGGAGATTGCAAAAGCCAAGAGGAAGAAAGCCTGCCTCTTGAACAATGTAATCACATTTGACAGCGAAAAATTATTCGGTCTGGTGATTGGACGAGAGAAGAAGAACGGAACCAACCAATGAGACGGCAGGAATCCAGATAGCCAATAGAAACGCAGCATTTGGAACAAAAGATTGAACCAATCACAAAGCAGTATGTTTTAGCCAATAAAAACACAATGTCATATTATTGTAAGAATAAGTTTCTAAGAAGTGAACCAATCACAACACAGCATTGTTATAGCCAATAAGATCACAGTGTTATACAATAAAAACTCATGGTTAAGGCCTTGTTCTCCAGTTGCGACACAACTGACGATGGGATAACACCCGAAAGTACTCTTGTATAAGCAACTAATAAAGTAGATTTGTACAATTGAAAATCCCTTTTTCAATATGAGTCCTAAAATTAAAAGGGATACAAAAATTTCTGTTTTCCTCGTCTCGCAAATAGGACAAAACTGCAAACCAGTGGCGTCCGTATGAAGGAATGCGGGGGATCTTCCCATTTTAAATTTTTCGGCCCCTGCTACAAAGGAACGAAGATAAGTACAGTTTGAAAAAAACTCTGAACGTGAGAGGAAAAAAGAAACTTTCGATAATTTTAATTTTTGGGAGAGATGCAGTACTTACATAACTGTCTCATAGAATTTCACGTAAAAAAGTATCATTTTGAAGGACCCACATACAAGAAGAACAAGACTCAGAAGACATTCTGTACGAAAATTTCGAGATTTTAGAACAGAACCTACCAAGTACGGAACCATGCACTTCATCCGTAAACGAGATTCTTCACATTTTTCGTTTGATCTAGTGAAGAAGACCTACTCTATAAATAAGAAGCAAAGGAATCGAGTTCGGCGATAATTTTCTACAAAAAATCGCATAATTGCTAGCCGATAATATCTTTTGAATCTCTTCGAGTTTTCGTGGCCAAATGAAGACATCATCGCAGTCAAATCATAATTTAAACTTTTTACAAATTCATGTTCGCACTCCATTCGCCAGCCCCACGAAATCTCTTCATCTTCTCTTCTATTTTACGATTACCAGCTTCGGATATTTCATTTTCACGAAATTATACTTCCGTCACCGTAGAAGAAAAATTGACAACGTAGAGAAGCTAGGTCGACCTTCGAGTCTATCGAATATTAAGAATATTAATCGTATATTACCATGAAACCATCATCGTTACTATAAAGAGATAATCTCTTGTTAGCCGTTTTCCGAGACCGGTTTCCGATTTCCCCCTTTTTTTCTATTTGACGAGTATTTACATTGTGAAATATGTATACGGTGGCGAAACCCAACTCGCACACATACACGCACAGACGAACACTTCATCTACTTTTTAACACCGATACTGTTTTGTCAAAAGATTCAGAATGCTCGAGATTTCTTCACTGTATATTATACATATACATGCGCAGACGTAATACTGTCTTTTTTTTTTTTCACCAGTTTAGTTGTAATTGCCCTTAGGCGGTTTCATATATACCTTGCCAACGTGTATACGATGAGTATACATATATATACATTTTTATTCCTAATAAAAGAGGACGAAGAGGATAGTGGAGAATGAAGGTATATGGGGAGGAGCGAGAAAAGGAAAAAAAATACAAGAATAATTGTACAAATCAGGTTTGTCGAGTCGTGTTCTTATCGTGTCGAGTCAATTGTTACACCTTTTTACAGGCCTGCTCTTTTAAATATTTAGATACACTAGTTTGAGGTAGGTAACCACAAACCTATTCTGTATTCCGTTTTATGCGCTTTTATTGAGCTCGAAAAACCACTCTACACAGACGGTTGCTTTATGCCATAAATTAATGGAGTAATATGACAAGCTGAAAATTCATTAGCTAGAATAAAAGAAGAGAAAAATATTGTTTTCAACTAGAGAGGTGACTACTACATCATTGAGAGCCACACACATACACTTCGGAAGGAAAAACATAATAGCCGAAAACACGCGTTCGGGCATTCACGAAAATCGACTTCGTGAATTCACGTTATCTGTCATCGATAACTTGTAATTGTACAGTTTAACGACAATAGTTGGTTTATGGATATAGGAAAATAAATGTTTTAGAAAACGTAAAACAATTTACGCGCTCGCTGAGGATCTTTTCTTGTGTAATAAATCGCAAGATCCCCTTCCATTTGATAACGACAAAATTGATTAGAGAAACGTGTGTACAACGAAAAAGTCAACATCGATACGAGCGAAAAACTTTCACGTATATAACATCATTGTACTCTTGATAGATTTGTAAGAAAATTCGTCCTCTATAATAGCAACGCATAATTCTAAACGACTCGCGGAGAAAAGACTGAACAACAAATGAACTCGTCTACATTTGAACGCTTATACGCAGAAGAACGAAGAAAGTGATATGTACAAAAGAGAAGAGAGAGAGAAAAAAATAACATAGAAACTAGAATAGGGGATTAACCGGAGGAAAAACAGGAGTAAGAAGACAGAATCATTTCTTTTATCCCCCGACGAAAGTAACAGATTTTCAAACCTCTAGAGAAAACAAACCGATAAAATTTTTAAGCACGTGAAAATCCCCTACGTACAACTTGGGAATAAAGTTGATATTTTGCTTTATTTGATGATGAAATGGCTCTTTAATGTTTGCAACGCGAAATTGTTTAGCGAATTTCTTATCTCGGCATCCCTTTCGCGAGAAAAAGTTTAAAATTTCACTTTCAAAGCGGGTGCATTATGAATACTGCAAATTCAATCGGTTACTTCGTGAGGGAGAAAACGTGTGACGACGAAAATGTTATTCTTACGTGAGATGTTCGGGTTAAGGGTATGAAAGTTTGCGAAAGCATTACTTCGGCTCGGAATTCTCGAGAGGCAGTCACTTAACAGTTGAGCATGTATCAGACGAGGGGGAAAAATACAAAATTATGCACAGCCGACTCGAGTAATTCTGTACTTTTTCCAATTTCGATGAACCTATTCTCTTCCGACACATTCCGATCTTTTATTTATTCTTAATCGCGGTTGATTTTCTGTCTCGAGCGGCGATACTTTTGCGAGTAAATTTATTTACAAGCACCCACGCGTTAAAGTCATTCTATATAATGCAAATAAAATACGCCGATGAAGTGTAAATTCGGTATTCAGTTTCGCATATACTGTTTGATATCTCCTCGTACGGCTGCCGGATAGGCAACAAGCAAGAGAGGGGTTCGACCGAACGGCTGTTCTACACGACATACAGCACCAGTATATGTATATACACGGCCGAGGTATATACCTGTAGGCCAGGTGTGGGCGATCATTTGTTGTTCAGTTACAGATGGTCACGACCGGAGCATTCTTTCACCTCTGTCTGCCTCGGTTGCTCTTTTTCACTCTCTCGCTCTTCCTATTTTATTTTTTGTTTTTCAGAAACGTGCTGCCGAGAGATTGGGCAAGGTATATACGAAAATGCCGTCAGCAGCCGCATACAATGAAACTATGCACCGTAGGATGTTTGAAAGTTTTGATAGTGATAGCGAATCAATTCTATTCGTGTTTCCGAGGTGTGCGCTATTTAAAAATGCTTGTTTTGTTTCTGACACACGAAGCAAATGAAATCAGCCGCATGACCTCTCATTTGCATAAGCAATTATGAGTAAACCATCTGTATATAGCTGAACGAGTACTCGTGCACATACTCTACGTAGACATGTCACCAATACAGAGATCATATTAAGCGATACGCGCTCTTGTACACGGAAATAGATATCCTGGTGTACGACACGAGACAATGTCGGGAAAACTCGCCAACCTAATACTAGACCAAATAGCGCTCGAGGAACTCGTCACGACAACGAAATATAACAAAAGGTGATGTATGTATTTTTCTGGGCTGGACACTAGTATATTTTTGTTTTCCATGTCTATGATGGCACAAACGATTAGTCAAATCCATAGGCACTAAATTCGTGGGATTGTTTACAATTGCGATCCAATGTGTTGATAAATAAGAAGACTTCACATTCTTGTGTTGGATTATCATCACAACGAGGCAGGATCTAACATCAAAAACGACAAAGTAAAGTCGAAGCATAAGACATCACGAAAAAACGGGAAATCAGCGTTGAAATCGTCAAGGATTTTCTAACATCATCTCAATAATTAAGAATATGAAGTTATCAAAACATCATAGTACGCTCATTTTTCAAGAGATGCTACCTAAAACTACCTGAAAACACGTATTAGATTAATTGATTCTCATTAGGCAAGCGACGTCTCCATACTAGACATTTTATTCTAACATTAATTTCTCGGAAAGAGTGGGTTGAAGGTTTATCCTTGTATATTAGGGCCTCCTGCTGTACATGGCCCTTTCCACAGGCGCAAACCTTTGAACATATTCAGAACTGCAGACTTACGTAGGTGTTTGGATGAGTAATCACTCACGAAAAAATAAATAAACCAGGGTAAAATGACTCGCGTAGCGCCGTGATAATGATTGTTTTCCGGAAATCACAACTAAAAGGAAGTACATTGAAAGATATCATCTGGTACAAGCGGATTCTATTAAATTATGAATATTTATATTGTGTATTCTATTTTTTCTTTTGTCTTCGTTTAGGCTTCTGTATGTTCTTATGAAACCTTTTTTCAGGTTATTATAACTACCCGACGTATCAACTACGGCTGGTGGAGAGCAGGAAAATTTCGAGGAGGTGATTTTAAAAACCAATCATCACTACGATCGTCCTGATGATTGATAGGCGACAGCGCATCGTGAGTCTGCCAGCGGGATACAGGCGCTAAATTTGACCTTACGTATCAGGAAAATTCTACATTTTGACTGGCAATGGAAGTCAGAGGACAAAGGTAGGAGGAATGAGATGGTCTTATCTATTCGCAGACTCGAGAACCACGTAGACAGGTCGATTTCAAGCGATTTACAAAGTCGATCAAGAATCGACGCGAAATCAAGTGAAAATAGACTTCAAGACTCCCGATAAAACACGTCGACTCTTGATTTGACGTCGATTTTCGGTTGACGATGAGTTTCGATCGGAAGTCCACCTCAAATCGATCAAGAATTTACTTGTTCGAAAATTTTGATCCAATAAATTGCGTCGATATACAGTACCTATAGCTGAAAACGACCTCACGTCAAGGTCGATGCCAGGTCGATGTGGGGCCGATAAATATCGACTTTACTTTGACCGCTTAGCCACGTCCATTTTAAATTGACCTCTTGAATTTCGAGTCGATTTGTAGTTCTCTGGTAATTTACACTCGTCCACTTTGAATCGACATCGATCTCAAGTCGATTTATTCAAATTTTTCTATCGACCTAGGATCGACTGCTCCATTGCTTCGATTAAAAGTCGAGGGTTTTGTAATGAGGAATGTTAACGGCTTCAAAGATATTCGTACCATCCTAACCCTGTATTATGCTTTCGTAAGGTCGAATATGGAATTTGGAGCGCTGATATGGGATCCTATATATGACAAATACTCGAAAGCTCTAGAAAACATACAGCGTCGTTTTTTGAAATTTACGTACATGAAAATATTTCAGTATTACCCGCACGAAATTGAGTACGTCGATCTGTTAGCAGGATTCAAAATCTATTCACTACAGGAAAGACGTAAACTGACAATGCTCGACTATCTGCACGATGTCTTGCAGGGGCAAAAGGATCCTGCCTTGCTTCAGGAGATCACCTTACGGGTTCCGCGGTTAAATGCAAGGCTTAGGGAAACATTTTACATAAGTCATACAAACAAAGGACCCCTGAAACACTCATTTGTGAACAGAGCATGTGCCCTTTATAATGACCTGGAAAAGAAACCTGGGGGGGATACTCTTGACATATTGTCGCAGTCGAAAAAACAGTTCAGATCTGCATGTCTGGATGTTCTGATATAATAAGATCTTCAGCCTACCTTTAAAAGTAGAATTAGTGCATTTGTTGAGTGCCCTAATAAGGAGGAACCGGTTACTTGTGTGTGTGTGTGTGTTGGTGGGGGTGTGTGTGTATAATGTCTGCTTATGATTAATATTATTATTATTATCATTTAACTATTATTATTATTAGTATTATTATCATTATTATTATCATTAAATGCATTTGTAATTTTGTGAGTGGTGTCGCCTTTAATTGGTCTATGTACTGTTGGCGGCACCACTTAAATATAAACAAATTTAAAATAAAAAATAAAATAAATCTTTAGATATGTGAGATCGTGTATTGGTCGATTTCAAATGGACGCGTTCCTCCGGAGTCTATACACAACCACTCTGTCTGGAAACTTTGCTACTCACAAACAGAATAATACAGTCATAATTATAATCTCAATTATGCTTGATCAGTGCACCAATGGTCGAATTGACTCAATTTCGACGTCGATTTTCAGTCGATATTGAAATCTGGTACCAGGCGTTGACTCATTTTTCACCTCGATTCTGAAACTCTATCACACCGTTCAATGTTAAAATCGACGCAATGTCGAGTTTGATTACAAGTCTTCTACCGATGAATGACGTATGGTCGACCCAACATTCGACATCAACCTATGATACTGGAGGGGGACTCAATTTCCACGTTGACAATTATTCAATGGTAAAAGAAACGGCAAACTTATTTCCAGTCGACTTTCAGTTAGTTTAGATCCCACTGGACAAAACTAAATCGACTTCTGGTCGAATTAGCGAGTCGACACCATGAAAGTTGACTGCATATTTAAACTCATTTGTCACGTTGATTTCAAGTTGACTTCGGATCAACTTCATCAAATTGTTGGTCGACCTGAGATCAACTACTCGATGTGTCGATTAATAGTTGAATTGTATTTGTAGTGCTCTACATGTTAGCCAATCCCTCCGAATCAATTTCTGATTGGAAACGTCCATAAATTATGCGAGGCATTTTTTTGTGGGAGCGGGGGGGGGGGGGGGGGTTCAGCCAAGTCTCACCAAAACTCACGGGAGGGGGTACCGACAAATCTCACGTCACACAAATACATTCCAAAGTATTACTAAACTGGCTTAAATTTAATAAAAACTAATCCTTTTTGAATAGGTATAAAATGTGATCGAGAAAATTACGTTTTTTTAATAGATAAACGCGATTAAGCACAGGTAAACATATTTAAAGCAAAAATACGCGAGATGAGAGGGGGGGGGGTCGAAAAATAACAAAAATCGTCTCACGTCATTTATAGACGCCCTCATCGATAGGGTCGGATCTAGCTTTTGTTGTCTCCGGGGCCAAATGTATGTGAAAGCGCACCATCTCTTAAGAAAATGAAGTCCTCCCCATCAATTCCATCTGGCATCAAGCCACTAACTCCTCAACCTCTACCGATCCATAAGTATCACTTCCACTGTCTTCTCATTATATCGACCTCACTTCCATGGGCCGCACTTCAGGGGGAGGGGGTGCCGACAAATCTCACGTCACACAAATACATTCCAAAAGATTGCCAAACTGGCTTAAATTTAATAAAAACTAGTCCTTTTTGAATAGGTATAAAATGTGATTAAGAAAATTACGTTTTTTTAATAGATAAACGCGATTAAGCACAGATAAACATATTTAAAGCAAAAATACGCGAGATAAGAGGGGGGTCAAGGCAAATCTCACGATATCTTATCAAGGGGGAGGAGGGGAGGGATCGAAAAATCACAAAGATCGCCTCACATCATTTATGGACGCCCCCATTGACAGGGTCGGATCTAGCTTTTGTTATCTCCAGGGCCAAATGTATGTGAAGGCGCTCCATCTCTTAAAAAAATGAAGTCCTCCTCAACAACTCCATCTGGCACCAAGCCACTTACTCCTTAGCCTTTCCCGATCCATAAGTATCAATTCCACTGTCTCCTCATTTCATCGACCTCATTTCCATGGGCCGCACCCCAGCCAAAAATAATTTTGAAACTATGCGAATCATCAAAAAAATCGACCAATACCCTGCTTACCACCCCCACTTCCTAAATATACGCTCAGATACTGGCGTAGCGCCGTCCGACATGCAACCCCGTCACTTTGCCGAAATTCAAGCATTTAGGATCAATTCTGACTATCCTACTTCTGATCTTCTATCCACCTTAACAGTAAGCCTGTCTTCATCTCCTATACCATAGCCATCATCTGGGTGGTCCGCAGCCGAGGCGAAAACAGTGGTGGGGGAAAAAGTCGATCGAAACGTGAAAGCTGTCACAAGACGACCACCATTCCTCACTACATCCGATTTCACCCTTGACATCCAACTCTGAATCGAAAAGAAGTCCCACAGGATGAATTCGCGCAAATATAACCATCACCTTTTTCATGGCCCTCGTCTCACCAAAAACTCTGCCATCATGAAATTCGCCTCACTCGTCTCCAAAAAAGAAGTCTTTCAATATGCGTGAGCCCCAACCCTCTTTGGTTTCGCAATAAGTATGAGAAATTTTTCTTTGTTCATTGATGGTTCTTAAATCGCAATTGTAGACAATGCCCCCTCACCCCTCTCTTGATGCGGCCTCGCTGATTGATACGTAAGCTTGCTGACTTTCTATTGACCTCAAATTGACTTTGAAATCCTCGATTCAAACTCACTATTAAGGGTGTGCTTTACTTGTTCGGAAACTCCGAAACGTTGTGCGATAAGTTGCATAAACATCCCCAAAAACCCTGCAAGGTTCGGGGGGCCAGCGGTCACTACGCGACGCTTGTCGGGCGTGCGTGGGTAGTCTTCGTGACAAACGACGAGGAATAATTTTGCAAGGTCACATCTCAGGGCTCCCTTTTTTCGACGAATTTTTCCGATTTTTGGAGGTGTTGTACAGAAGGGCTCAACGAAAGGCGCTATCGGAGCAGAATCCTAAATTTTGGCTTCAGAAGGATTTCACTCTCGTCAGAAAATATACAAATTTTTACCAATTTCAAAGTTAAATTGAGAAAGTATAAGACAAATTTTCAAAATTCTGCTTCGATAGCGCTCCTGGTTGGACCTTCCTGGAAAACATTTCAATTATTCAGAAAGATCCGTTGAAAATTCGAGCAGTAAAATGTGATTTTCGGTACCATTTTTTGCGAGCATATTTTTACTAGTAAAGCACACCCTTAACATAATTATACTAAAAACAACACTTTTCGACTCCATTTTGACTTATTTGTTACGGGGCTGTTACGTGTACATCTTGATCGACTTATAGCATTATGTCTGTCTGGTGACTTTGCTACTCGCAGATAGATTCCAAAGATATAAATCTATAATGAGAGCCATTGAGAACCAATGCAGCAACAGTCGGATGGCGATAATAATGTGCACAATTTTGAAGGTGAAGTTCGTATTTTGCTACGACCAAAATTCAACTCATCCTCAATCTCAATGCTAGAACCTTTTTTGAAAGTTCATTCGAAATCTACGTATTTGATTTTGAAATTAAATACCAGAAAAGTCGATTCGATTTCGAACATCAACGATGAGATAAGTCGAATTCCAATCGTTTTTGATCGATTTGCATCAGTCGAAATCACGAGGAGACCAAAGTTGATTCTGAGTTTATTTTTTTAGTCAAAATTATGAGTCAATTTGACGTCCCGAGTTGACATGGTTCGTCGGACAGGATGATACTATTTCCTGAAATTTTTCTGGTGAATGATGCGAAAACGGACTTCGGAAAGTGGGCAAATTCATGGTAAAAGTCTTCCAAAAACTGTTTGCTACACGACGGTGTAAATACGCGTCCATGTGTTGACAAATCATGTGGAGATTCGCTCTCGAATGAAGACCCTATCGCGCAACAGCACCCAAACCGAAGCTTGGATCAAACTCAAGAATTTGCTAAATTCGGCAGACGCAGTAGGACGGTTAAGCAAGAGTGACTGAGTTCACTATTACGATCTTTCAAAAGTTTGAAAAGTACTACAAAGCTGTGACAGATCTAATAGATTCCAAGATGCCCACGCCTGCTCCTAGTACAATATATTTAGCTAGCTTTGGAAATTGTGGTTGAAAATTGCCGATATTAATTGTATTTCAATTACCTTGGGCTCTTCGCGGGGGAACGTTCGATACCAGCAAGCCACTAAAAAATCAGTTTCTTCTGGTCCCCCTTGAACTTCGAATTTGACTTTAGGATCTCCTCTAAAATTGAACCCCTTGAGTTTCAATATTAATCGGAAAATCATAATTTCATTCAGTTTTTTGACTGCAGGATATTTGTAGACTGCCGTTGAATTTCAATGATTTACATACCAAGCTTCTCATTCGCGCTTTGAAAATATCTTTACTGCTGGTTCTATCTAAAACACGAACTCTCTCAGCTGTATATTAGACTCGATGAAATGGCTTACGAAACAACTACGCGACACCGATATTTTTCATGATTTTTTGCACACCACCTTTACTACTAGAACAGATCCCGAAAAAAAGGAAACATAATTTGAAACACTAAAGTATTGCGACGTCAAAGCCTAGAAAATTTCATCACCTTTTCGAGTACGTACTAGACCAATAATCGTCTACACCTATAACCTACGTAAGTAACGGAAACGTTCCTTATCTACGAAATTGTTCGTAGGGCAAAAAAAAAATAAAAAAAGAACGCACGCCGAAGCAGCATCTTATCTAACAAACTTACATAAATATTTACCGATCAATCTTCTCTACACGTACGATATATTGTCGCTACATGTGTTTTCGAGTACGTAAACGGTGAAAGGTGTTCTTTAAAAATGACATCGATATCACGGCGAATTACATTTAGATAACCGCGACTCGAGCTATTAATAACATGATCGTCTCACTTGAATCTATATAATATACAAACATCAATCTGCGGGTCAGAAAAGAAGGGTAACCACATAAAATAAATTCACCTCCTCCGACAATCGTATCCGATTACGACATCTATACGGTCGCCCTTTAGCCTCTTACAAGAGCTTTTTGGCGACAAATACGCGAGCACCAAAATTTATACCGGCGCGCATATGTAATGCGACCACATAATACCGCTCATTTTATTGGTCATATTTTCGAGAGCGAAAAGATTTCTCCCGTATTATAGAGGTGAGGCCGCGCGAAGATTGTTGATCCCATAAAAGACCGCCAGCGTTGGCGAATAATTTATACAATGAGAAAACAAGCGTTTAAAATCAAATTCGAATTTATTAAAATGGTTTTAAAGTACATGAATTACACGCTGTTTTCCTCTTCGGCTTATCATCGTCACCTATTCACTCGAGTTTAATTAGAAGGATTTATTGAAACGTCGTTTACAACAACCCTTGTACATATCGAATGCGAAGTCGACCAGACGCAAGAAAATTAAATTAAGAGACACAGTAGGTATCGAAGAGAGTGAATGGAAAAATAAAAAACCAAAATCTTAACGAAATCAAGAAACGGAAACTTCTTTCGATAGAATAATGAAGGGGAAGAAAAGAAAAAAAAGAAGTCTAAATATCGTTTCGGAATAGTGTTCGCAGGGTAGTATGTGGAATCTTTTTTTCCTCGAGATTACACATACAACATGCGCTTCCTTCGGTCTTTTTTTTCTTCTCTCTTCTTTTTCATTTTTGTACTTTTCAATTCGACCGTCTCTCATCGTGTATATACTCCTCCCATCCGTGATATTCAACCCTATTTTCTCCCAAGTACGTACAACCAATTCTTGTTACTACTTCGCCAGTATATTTGTTTGCCTTCTCGGTTATTTTCTTTCTCGCTCTCTCTTTCCCCGGTTTTTGTTATTGATTCGCAACAGTTCAGCTTCATTTTGCTTTTTATGTTATCGTTTACCTAATATTACGACATACGCGATTGTATTCCGTACACTTGTACTGGTAAAAATTTTACCCGTTCGAAATTTTCCTCTCTTTCGCTATTTTCTCTCTTGATGCGCATTCTTAAAACCGTTCGTTTTGTTCTCATCCACCGACAATTCTATATATTCGCGTTCCCTTATTTTCTACTTACATATAATAGGAGTATATAAAACGTTGATTTTTCCCTCATTCTTTTCTGCTTACTTCCACGAAGACAATATTGTTCTCATTCCTATCTCACTGGTGATATTCTCTCATTCGTCACCCCTAATTCCCTCAATCATCTCCTTTTCTCGACTAACGCATAATCGTAGTCGATATAAATCTTTTTAAATTCAATTTTAGCAAACTACCTCGAAGATGCAGCGCCATGACGTCAAATTTATAAAGAACAAAATTACAGGAAATTAAGTTTTCGACTTTCGATACACGATGGGCATACGCGGCAGATCGTAATGAGAAATATGGGGCAGAGGGAAAAAATATGTTACATAATGCAGCGGTGAATTCGACAAAAATGTGGAATAACCTAAGCAGAGTATTAGACACGTAGAGCACCTTTTCCGAAAAGAAACTACCTGATCCGGACGGTCACGCGAATAGACGAAAACGAAAGATTCCGCATTCCCAACATTTGCGGTGTATTAACTTATACGTGACTCATGTTTTAAGGCTGATTTTATAAAGAGAGCCGCCACCCAAGGTGAGGAGTATGAAAAATTCAACTCAGTCGAGTCTCAATATTTTGACTTGCCTGTTTTTTTTTTTTTTAGATTACAATTTCGCAAACAAATTTAAATCAACTTCAAAGACAGCTTGCTGCGTAACCGTCTAAAGATCTGAAGATACGAACCCTAGGTACTTAGGATCCTGTCGTTTTGAAATTGGTGGAACGGAGCTATTTACCTACATATTGAAAAAATCGATAAAATAAATCGCTCTTCTTGATTTACTGCAGGATCGGAATGAAGTGATCTCCGAATAATTCTCCCAATAACAGGTAACATTCGGGTAGAACTTCAAACCAGTTACGAAGCTCGAACTGTACCAAGGAGAGGCTTAGAATTCAAAAATTATACGAAATTTGAGTAATGTAAAAAGAGGGTAAGATAAAGTATAAGTAGGCAATAAAAATTCGACCTTCATGGTAGAAAGACTATGAGAGGCCGGATTTTTCGGCACTGGAAATGAAGAGTTTCGGCACTTAATGGTGCATTTTCGGCATTATTCTGCATTAAAAAAAAAAAAAAGAAGAAAACATGCGTTTTCAGTGCTTTCACAAATTCACAATCAGAATTATTCAATTTACGACCAATATTACGTGATTTTGACCAAAATAAACGATTTTCGGGGATTAAACTCATCAATAAAAAATCCTAGGAATTTTTCAATCAAAATTTTTAATTTTTCAACATTGAACTAAAAATATTTTCAAAAAAAAGCCAAATTTTCACCAAAATTGCTGAATTTTAATCAAAATTAAGAAAAATTTTGCCCGAAATGTTATAATTTTAGACGATATTTAACAAAATGGTCATTTTCGGCCATATTCGGCATTTATTCCATTTTCGGCACTTTTGGGCAAGATAAATTTGTTTTACAGGCCCCACTACCCCTAAAATGAACTTCCATCTGATTTTCAAGCTTCTCGCCCTTAGAAAAATGATTCGACAAATGCCGAGGAATCTGGGCTCTGCTATGAAAAACATCATGTGAATAAAAAACTTTACTTTCAGCACTCTTAGTAAGATGGCTCGACAGAAAATCGACAAAAAAATTGAAACTAGCATATTAGCGAAGTCACGATATTTTAAATTTTTTTACGTTTTTTTACATAGATTTTCCTTGCAGTATAAATAGTTAGAAATCCGCAAGTTACCTCCAAAAATACAAGTTCTCGGATTTTCAGGTCTCAATCTCAAGTTGGAATCTTCAAATTCAATCTACTAATTGAGGAATACCGGTCTTTATGAAATACATTTTCTCCATGAATTTTGTTCCAAAAACTCTGTACAGTATTTGAATTCTTCATATGTACAGTAGTGCACACTCTTTTAGTTGGAGCATCCTTCCCTGAAAATTAAATTAGCTCTGACTTGATGCTAGGACACTTTGTGAGTTCCAAATTTGTTTGAAATATTGTAACTTGATGATATAAGTCGGTACAACTGCTTTTAAACGAAATTCAGGAAAGAGGCCACAGAAACGATCATCTTTTGTACCCTGCATGCGGTTTTCTGGTCTTGAGAATTTGCTCTCTCTCTCTCTCTCTCTCTCTCTCTCTCTCTCTCTCTCTCTCTCTCTCTCTCTCTCTCTCTCTCTCTCTCTCTCTCAGTAGAAAGATTTGCTAAAAGATTGTTTTTTTCACTGATGGTCTCCCAATGTCAGAATTCTCCAACTGTCAGCCGATCTTATCGCGTATTAATTTCTTTGATGCTCTTTCCTTCCTGAAAATTTGAAAGAAAAGCAGCGGAAAAATTCAAGTGAATTCCCCCGCTTCATGGAAAAACATTGAATCATGTATACGTCTTTGGGCGTTTCCAAAGAAATACCATGTAAAGACTATTTTATCAATCTTCATTATAGGAATATATTGATCTTGATCGTATCAAAATATCGATTCTACACTCGGCTGCTACCGTAATCTTATCCTTCATTATAGCCTAGTACTAGTATAAGTCTAGTATACAATATTTTTGGCTAACTAGCTTTTGAGGGCCGACTTGCTCCGCTCGTTCTCCCCATTCTGGTGTCCAGTATACTGTATACAGATTTAATATAATGAAGGCCGAAGGCCAACATTTCTCCAAGCCGAGCCTAATATACTGTATATTAGGCCTAGTATAATAAAAGTTAAGGGTCGACATTTTTCCAAGTTCCTAAAGTAGGTCAAGGTCATTGATAACGTCATAAAGCATAGCTCAAAGACACATACATGTCAACAAGAGGCGAATTTTCATTGATATTTTCCAGCTTTCTGAACTTGCTATGAATATTGGAGCATCATTGGTTTACTTCCCCTCCAGTAAACTCGACAGAAACCACGCTAAGACAAGAATCTATGAATGTCGAGTGTCAATTTCTGGTCGAAAACGTAAATCGACTGAAAGTCGACTCGTAGTCGATGTCAAAATCGAGCCAACTCTCGGTATTTGATTCATATCGGCCTCAAATCGACCGCTTTGTTGCGTCGATTTCAAGTAAATTTGTAGTTTTCTGGTAATTTATGCTGGTCGACTTCAAATCGACACTGATTTCTAGTCGACACTTCTCGACCGTTTTTGTCATATCGATCTGTGTTCGATTTTCAGTCATGTCTCGCGAAATATGAATGATCTGAATTCTGAAGTTGATAAAGAAGTGATATTCAGAAATCGTAAAATACATGCTTGGATGACTTTGATTCGACGTGATATCGATAACGATTTTGGGTCGCCGGAGTACGACGTCGACGGTGAGTCGACAGTAAGAAAGAGAGGTCAATTTTGAGTCGACTTCCAGTCGATTTGCGGTTGACATGGGCGGTACTAAATCGCCTCAATCGATTTCGAATCTACATAGTTCATCAGGCTAGCCTTGGAAATGGGTAAGAGAAAGCTCACGGCCTTCTCAAGTAACAACGAGAGACGAATTTGCATTCGATATTGAAAATTGAATTTCAATTTGGAATTTTTTCAACTCTCCTTCTCTTATGTACGGCTGAAGAGGCGAAATTCATCCAAATACCCTCCTGCAAACTGTAACTCGTAAGCCAAAATTTTTTCAAGCTCTATTTCTGATTCAACGAGCTTGATGGCGTCCGTTCTTTCAACCCCCCCCCTCCTTCCTCATACAGCTCAAAGTTTTCAAGTCGTTTCAAGTGTCGCACTGGGCCACTGTTGTACGTTTTTCTTAGAAATTGGTCTGACCTTCACTCAACTGAAAGCGTGGAAGGTTTCCATTTTTTTATTTGTCCTCTCGATCAGTCGACCCAGGGACTCAAACAAATTTCAACTTGGAGGACTTCAAGAATTTTCGGCCATCGACATATACCGGGTAGGCAGTATTAATCGTCGATTTAGTGCTAATCCGAGTTTGAACACCCAAATTAGGGCGCGAGACAGGCTTAATCGGAGCTTAACCTGTCTCGTGACTTTTAGCGCCGCTGGTAGAACTGGGCCTACGACTTTCCTTATCGGAGTAATGGACCAAAATGTACCAAAAATCTAAGACTCGAGGAGTTTGAGCGATGTCCCATCTTCGAGAAACTTGACAAATTGGCCCAAAAAAATCGTAGAAACTTCGGCTCGAGCTCAAATTGTAGATACAATTGAGATACAACTTTCTTACGTTTGATACATTGCGCTAGAATAAATTTAGTCCATATTCCTATTCAACTTTTGGTACACCTGTCGAGGTGATTTCGAAAATTTCAAATTTATAGCTATAGGGAGATCATCCTTGCCTCGTAAATGGATCCACTCGTAGCTTTCAAATGCCTCTCTCTAATATGACTCAATAGAGGAAATTTTTCCAAGTCTTACATATAGTTGACGGCGTGAAATTTTTCAAAACCTTAATTAGCTCAGGTTGGGTCATGAAACGACGGACATATAAGCCTGAGAAAATTTCAGAGAATCTGACGTCAACAACAAGAGAAAATTCTTCGTAGTAAAGCTACGGCCAGCTTTGAGAATGAAACATCTAAATCACATCGAACCAAAAAAAGAGCAAGCAGAAAATAGTAATTTTTTAAAGATTCTCAACTGCAGACACGACGATTCAAGACTTTGAGCTGAAAAATAATAAGACATTTTGACACTTATTAATTTTCCTTTCTCTCACAAAGAATTCCAATATATTATCGATCCTTTCCAGAACAAGATTACAATTTTCAATTCGAGAGAAATTGACTCTCGTCTCGAAGAAGGCTTACTGTCTTCAAAGATAGCGGAAAAATCTTTTCGAACCTGAAGACGCGCACTTCAAAAGCTGTTCGTAAATTAATTAAAATTAAATTCCCGACTCTTTTATGCGAGATAATTTCGTCAATACGAAAAATTCTCTAATAGAGTAAAAAGAAAACGCCGGTGGACCCTCCGACTTAATTATTATTTTTAAGTACGCTAAAAAATATATAATTGAAAAATAACGCGTTTTTTTTTTGTTGTGCCGCGAAATCTCATTTCCGCGACGCGTAAAATTAACCAGAAATTAATCTTCTCAATTCCTCCCTCGACTCGACGACCCTTCGTCGTCTCGTCCCGTCACCATTCGAACTAATAATTTCCTTCATTTTAAACATTTAAGTCAATTTTCGGTAGCGCTGCGTGGCAACATTTTGTATACATAATCTCGAAGAAAAAATAATAATGAAACAAAGAGAAATGAAAATAATGGAAAGCGAGCAGCATCGAATAATAAGCGCGGCGAGAAAGGACGAGGAAAAGCGTAGGAGGAGGCTGAGGAAGGAAGAAGGGGCGAAGGCGACTGCGAAAGTAGCAAGTTCCGTCGATTTGATGACGCAATAAAAAGGAAGCGACGGTTTCTGCTCGAGTGTATACGAGAAAATATACAGCGGAAAATAAAGAAGAAGAATAGAACTTGAAAACAACAAAGTGACGTTAATAATCGCCCTTAAACGAATCGTGCAAAGATCAATAAAGGTAAAGCGAGACCTCATCCTTTACGACCGCGCGCTTTGCATCGTCTTCACGTCACGCTTGTCCCCGGAAAAAAGGGTGCGAGTGATATTTTTACGACAGTGTCGCCACTCTGTTTCGCGCAAAATTTTCTCGCACGTATTTCCTTTAAAAAAATACTAAAAAAATATACTACAATAACAACAACAACAACAACATCGAGAACAGATTCCGCAGAGAATGATCATATACAGTAATGACACCCAGCCCCTTCTAAAGTCGTTTTTTAAATATTTACACTACGTCCTCGTTGTCTACGCCGGAACGCGTTTTCCATCAGGATTTATCCGGACCGTACAATATTGACATTATTTTTATGTTTTTTTTTTTTTGCGCCAATCTCCTTCGACAAACTGATGGACGAAAATAGTGGTATAAACGCTTCCTGCACATTTTAACACGAGCTCGTTTATTTCGACATTACACAGAGAGTGCGGATTCGGCGAAGCCGGAAAAACTATTTGTACAGACGGAGACGACGAGGAAGAAATATGAATGAGGTACACACGCTCTCGACCTCGAGAATTCGGCGCGTAACATCGCCGCGAACGAGAATTTCGACATTCCGGTCGAACATAACACTGTTATTTTCTCTTACCCTCTCATCATTTTCCGCGAACACCACCTCCGACTCTATTATTAGATAAACGTCTTCTCACACCCTTTTTCACGCGATACGTCACTTTTCTTTTTGCTTTTCTCCTTCGAACTCCTTCATTTCGTCGTTACGCAGACGGCGGCGGCGGCGGTCCAAAACCGCATAGCTGTAAAAAATTTCTTTCTCTTTCTCCATTGACGCAGCCGCCGCCGCAACTACCGCATCTCCGTCTACGTCGTTGTTCTCAAAAGGAAAGGGCAACAACATCGTCGGTACCAGCTTTTTGTCTTTTCGCGCAAAGACTTTAGAAAAAGCTTCTTATCTCGCGACAGTTTGTAGTTTACCCCCTGGAAAACGACGACGACGACATGCGAAGTTGAATTTGGACGCTTTGTCGACACACTCTAATCCGCTCGACGTAAACTGCAAAATTAAGATTGAATGCTTGCGGTTTTCTCTCATGTATTCGAGTCGAGCTCTTCACAAAGGAAGGCGAACGTATAACAGAGGCGTATACCAGATTCTCGTCCTTTTTAAGTACCTGCACCAGCAGCGTCAAAGAGTTCGTTCTCGGTTGATGAAAAGGAGCGGTACAAAAATTTGAAAATGATTCCTGCGAATTAGGTATACGTATTTATACATAGATACCGCTCGAAAGGAAAAGCATTCGTTTGTTAGACAGATGCTCACCAATCCTCCTCTATAAGCTCTCTGTCTTCGGTCTGACGCGATGGTTCGGCTCCACGCGCACTATTCAACCCCGCCGACTAAACTGATAAGCAAATACATGTTTCCGCCTTCCAGCTGATTCCCATGAACATGCTACACGTTATAGATATTATATATAGACCAGATATATATATGTATATAATATTCTACAAAGGAAAAAAAGTGTGGAACGGCCGATTTTTGGTAGCAATATAAGGTTCAACATCACACGCCGTATAACTGTAGGTGTTCTCTGTTTTACAATGAAATGCGTAACAAATCACAAGAAAGGTATCACCATTCGATATATGAACCCTAAAATAGGTTTCTGAGAAATGTATTTCAAAGGGATGACGTTCGATAGTAACCGCGACGTTGAAAAGACGTTGTTACAAATTCGTTTCATCAAGCATGCTGATAGCGACTTAAAGAAAAAATTATACAACTTCTACATTACCCTGGAAAAGGGTTTGCTCGATCAGATTACAATAGTTTTCTATTGTAGCCAGGTAGAATTCAATCCTTTTTCCTTTTTTTTTTTCCTTTTTTTTTCTGGGTCCTTTCTTTTCGAAGAAAAAATATGCCACACGCGTACTTATCGGGAGGATAGATAAACTTATGCAACAGATATACAAGCCAGAAGTTCTTCACAATTTTAACTTTCTGGATTCAACAGCGGAAATCTAGTGTCCCAATAGAACACATATTTTAAAGAAATTTGTCACTTTGACAACTGCTCTACATCACGAGTAGGGTAGGCAGAAAATTATATTAATTTTCCTGTGACACTTGGGGTCCGTCGCACATCGTCTTGGTAAGATCTTTTCGTAATTCGGAAGGTATTGTATCATAGCTGTGAATATTAAAAGAACATTATTTAAAAAGGTTGTATCAGTATCATCTATCCCGATGAACCGTAGCCACAATCGATTTGCGGTCGATTGTGAGTTTTGGGCGAAATAATGTTTATTGTTAAAATTGAACGCTCCTTGAATTAGGTATCAGATCGGCATGGGGTCGCCAATTCAAGTCATTTATCATGTTGGTTTCAATTCGTTTTCGAGTTAACCTCTCCGGATTTTTTATCAACCTGAAATCAATGGACAATCAAAACCCGTACTCTGGACACGTATATGCTAATCTAATTTGGGTCGACCTCACATTAATATCGAAATCCTCTAAATTCTTACCTCAAATCAAATTTAGGGCGATGTCGAGACGCCGAGAAGTCAGATTTCTTGACCGGATGGCGACGAATTCAGTCAATCTGAAATCGATTCTTAGTGAATCTTTTCCGATAATTATCTCGATTAAGTGCAAATTTTGGCCTTTTGAGTTAATACGAGTTCGACTCTCTACTTTTTTGGTAACATTATCGTTCCGAGTGATTCGATAAAGTATACGGTACTCTTCATGAATACATATTTGTTCTAGGCTGCCACTTAATATGATGTCCATGAAATAGTGACCAAACGGTGTTTGAGGAGTTTTAAGACGAAAAAAGAAAGGAAAAGAAATATGTGTGGAGGGAGAGGACCAGAAAAAATTTCAACTTTCTAGGTACATATACTATAATATGAGGGTAGAGGACTTGGAGAAAATACAAATTCATTTTGAACCCCAAACAGAAGAAGGAAAGAATAGAAAGTAAAAAATAAAACTGTCTGGGTGCAGGGGCGTTACATCAGTTGAGCCCCTGTAGGCAGACAGAAAACTGCCGCCTCTAGTAAAAAATTTTTTGCTGGCTACGCTCGCAATTTCTCTCCGCCCCGTCAACAGCGAAGAAAAAAAGAAAAAAAAAAGAAAATTTGTGCCTACAGGTAAATCCAGCCCTGTCTGGATGCTATGGAGAAGATTCAAGTATTCCATGTTAATGAAATCAATCTCTAAGGAGTAAATGAAGTGAGCTACAAGTTTTTCTAAAAATTCGATACTAATGAAAAAGTTTTGAAACGAATGTGGTTGGTTGACTCTCACTCAAGCAACCCAATTGAAGATAAGTAGGTGGAATTAAATCAACTCCAAGTTTAACCAAATGCTCACGTTTTATTCAGCCGATTTGGATAGAATTTAAATCTTCAACTTACCCGAACAGAAAATCTTTCAGAAGGTAGCATAAAACATTTCTCGTACATCCTTTTTAAAATGAACAATGAAGATCAGAACATACCTGTAAAACAGAGAAGAGAATAATACACGTTAATTGAATTCAAAATTGATTAATAGCAAGCTCTAAGAACATTAAACGAAGTAACTATAAACTACTGTGGTATCACACCTTTTTTGGAGGCAGTAACTAAATTTCTTACTGATTTATGATCTATAGTTAGTAAGGCGGAGGGATGCTCAAAGTTCTTCATATAATAGTAGAAAATCTTGAAGGGTGCGAGGGGGGGGGGGGGAACAAGAATTTCAACGCCCAAGTATGATTTCGTTTTGGTTTCTAAGACCTAAAATTTGATGACCCAGGGAATGTCCAAAATAGGGGACAAATGACTTCACATAAAAATGAAATGGTGACCTTCTAATTTGACTGACTCTCGTACAATTGAATAAAATCTAGGAGAAAATATGATCAAATGGAGACCAATTTTGTTACATTTGTGACGCTTCGTTACAGAGTATGCGCAATCGAACCACAGGGGAGAATATTTAAGTGCGGGGGGAGAATATTTAAGTGCGTGGAGTCGTGTATTGAAAGTTTATAGGTTTGCAGTGGGAACACTTCATCGGACTTACAACAGACGGTGCGCCTGGAGCAAACATTGGAGTGGTAGGCCGAGTGAACGCTTTTATGAAGACAACAAATTTACAAGCCCGTTTAGCTGTGCACTGTCTGATACGCTTACAAGCTCTTTGCGGTAAAATCATGGAGACAGATGATGTCATGGCAGTTGTTGTTTCGATCAAGAGCTCTGGATCATCGGCAATTTAAAAGCTATCTGGAAGAAATCGAAAGCGAATATGGGGACATCATTTATTGTAGCAAGGTACGTTAGCTCAGCAGAGGAAGAGTATTGAAACGCATTCACGAGTTCAGAGCCGATATCTATAAGTTCATGACCGAGAAGGGTAAAGAAGTGAAGGAGCTGGCTGAAGAAAAATGGATGTGGCGCTTCGTTTTCCTAACGGACATATGTATGTGATCATCTGAATTTTTTGAATATCAAATTACAGAAAGAAAAGAAATTCATATTCGAGTTACTGAATGATATTACAGCCTTTGAAAATAAAGTCGAATTGTTTATCTCGCACATTGAAAAAGCGAATTATGCTCTGAATTCAAACCAACCGCCCTCCAACCAATAAGTTCGTGAAATAATTGAGAAAATTGAAAGAGGACTTCAGACTCAGATTCGCTGACATAAGGAGTCACGAAACTGTGTTTAGAGTTGTAGAAAATCTGTTCATCGCCGACGAATATTCTGTGAGTGAGGACCTCCAGATGGAAGTCATCGAAATAAAAGCAGACTCGAACCAATGACAAACCACTGTTGGACTTCTATAAACTCCTTCCCGATACTTATCCACGATTGCGGCAGACAGCTTTACGAGTCTTTTGTCTTTTTGGTTCAACATTTCTGTGTGAGCACACCTCCATGATGAAGTCGATAAAGACGTCATACAGGAGTCACTGACGAGCACCTCCATGCTGCACTCAATATTCAAGCATTGAATATTGCCACACAAACACAAAAGTCTCATTAAGAAATTCAATTTCATGTTTTACTATTGAAAAATATCTCAAATTTTTTTAAAAATTATTTTCTGTCAGATTATTTTGCAACTTTCCTTGTGATTCAGACCAAAAATGTCATAAATTTTTCTTTTATGAGTTTTCATTTTCTCTCCGCGGGCCGCACAGGGGCTCTTCGCGGGCCGCCGCAGGTTGCCCATGCCTGCATTAGTCATTGAATTCTGAGTCTTATAATGAGAATTATGTGGACGACTTCCCAATTTATTATTTTCCAACACTGAATTTGGAGCCCAGGAATCGGACCTCAATTTTGACAAAGTTGAGGACAAAGGTTTTTCTGTTGGAATTTCTTCCTGAGATAGTCTGTAGATTATGTAAAAGTTCACCCGTAAACTGCCAGGTGGCTCGTGAAGGGCTCGAACATCTGGAAAATTTTGGTTTTTCTCATTTTTCTCAAAAAATATGCTTCCGAGCAAAAAATATAAAGAGCCGAATATTGTTCCTCATAAAATTTCCTTCCATTTGATACCATATTTGACAAGGAAGCACGAATGAAAGGAGCGGTACAAACTTGCACAGATAACTTTATTAACGCTGACCGCGATCGCGCGGTCAGCGTTAATAAAGTTATCAGTGCAAGTTTGTACCGCTCCTTTCATTCGTGCACCATATTTGACCGCTCAAAGTTGAGCAGGTCGAGCGGAGACATCTTCCATTTATTGTTTTTTTTTTTGTAGAATCAAAGCTGAACACTTCAAGCCAAAAAAGCCGACGACTCCGGTCAACTGTATTTTTTGGTTCTTACCTAGGAGTAAAAACACAATAAGTTCTGGTTTTTGTTATTTTTCTCAAAAAATATGCTTCCGAGCAAAAAATATAAAGAGTCAAATATTGTTCCTCATAAAATTTCCTTTCATTTGATACCATATTTGACAAGAAAGCACGAAAGAAAGGAGTGGAGCGTTAATAAAGTTATCTGTGCAAGTTTGTACCGCTCCTTTCATTCGTGCACCATATTTGACCGCTCAAAGTTGAGCAGTTCGAGCCGAGAGATCTTCCATTTATTGGTTTTTTCGTGGAATCAAAGCTGAGCACTTCAAGCCAAAAAGCCGACGACTCCAGTCAATTGTATTTTTTGGTTCCTACGTAGGAGTAAAAACACAATAAGTTCTGGTTTTTCTCATTTTTCTTGAAAAATATGCTTCCGAGCAAAAAATATAAAGAGCCGAATATTGTTCCTCATAAAATTTCCTTTCGTTTGATACCATATTTGACAAGAAAGCACGAAAGAAAGGAGCGGTACAAACTTATTAACGCTGACTGCGGGACCGCGGTCAGCGTTAATAAAGTTACCTCTGCAAGTTTGTACCGCTCCTTTCATTCGTGCACCATATTTGACCGCTCAAAGTTGAGCAGGTCGAGCCGAGACATCTTCCATTTATTGGTTTTTTTGTAGAATCAAAGCTGAACACTTCAAGCCAAAAAAGCCGACGACTCCGGTCAACTGTATTTTTTGGTTCTTACCTAGGAGTAAAAACACAATAAGTTCTGGTTTTTCTCATTTTTCTCAAAAAATATGCTTCCAAGCAAAAAGTATAAAGAGCCGAATATTGTTCCTCATAAAATTTCCTTTCATTTGATACCATATTTGACAAGGAAGCACGAAAGAAAGGCCGCGGTCAGCCTTAATAAAGTTATCTGTGCAAGTTTGTACCGCTCCTTTCATTCGTGCACCATATTTGACCGCTCAAAGTTGAGCAGGTCGAGCGGAGACATCTTCCATTTATTGTTTTTTTTTTTGTAGAATCAAAGCTGAACACTTCAAGCCAAAAAAGCCGACGACTCCAGTCAATGGTATTTGTTGGTTCCTACGTAGGAGTAAAAACACAATAAGTTCTGGTTTTTCTCATTTTTCGCGAAAAATATAAGAACAAAAAAATTGTTCCTCATAAAATTTCCTATAATATTCCGATACCATAATTGATCTCTCGAAGTTGAATGCTTCAAGCTTCAAGACCCGACAATAACAATACTGTTTTCCAGTCACGTGCATAATCAGAGAATTTTTATTTTAAAATTAATAAAAGCCATTTTCTCACATAAATAGAAACAACTAGCCCCTCACGAGCCACCCGGGGGGCGGTCTACGGCCACGCTACAACGCTTCATACTGCAAGCAACAAAGGAAAATATTTCATTTCAATTTTAGAAAGTTTACGTGTCTGTCAGAGCAAGCACAATATTAAACTGTAATTCCATGATATTGAAAATAGAATATTTCTTCTAGGTCATTGCAGTGATGATGAAAAAAGTGACCAAGCGATAGCGTCGTGAACGCGGAAAATATCAACCGATATGGCGCAAAGACACAATTACCTTTCGAAGAGAAGGCAAGAAGTTCAAATCTACTATGCAGTAAATACGTATGTAGAGCAAGTTTTTCACCGTATGGCCGGACAAAAGAGCCCCAAAAAAATGTTTTGTATCGAAAATTATCACCTGCGCTAATGCTATACGTGCGCGTATACGTTTCTCCAAAAGAATCGTGTAAATAAGAAATTAGGGAGTCCGTATGGTAATTGTGCACGCAAAGAAAGAAGAAAAGAAACAATATTCTTAATGTATATTCTATGAATTTTTCGGATACCCACTCATTGTAACTCCCTGGAAGTTCTGATAGTAGTTATTGCCTGTTTTCTTCATATTTTATGAATATTCACATGAGGGGTGTTCGTTACACGTGCTCGTATTCTCGTGTCATCGAGCAAAACAAATAACCGTCGGTTATTTTATAATTAATATCTTTTTTTTTTTCTTCGCGGCGACTTGTTACCATCATATTTCCTGCATAATGATGTTGCGAGGGTATCCAAAAGGCACATTACTATGTACGCGTTGAAACAGTTTTGCTACTGGTAGTATACAATATAGTATAAGACAGCTTTTTTCTATCCGTTAATCTAGTTGAAGCGGTTTAACCTTTTTTTTCTCTCTCTCTATTATCGTACCTTCAAGTCCTTTTACCTGCTACAGATAAGTAAACCTATATACACTAAAGACTTTCGAGCTCACTTTTTTTTTCACTCTCTATTTTACAGGAAGGTCAATTTCTACTAAGTGTATTTGCTGGTGCACCTCATTAACTGTCGTAAAAATTGTTTCGAACTCTTCCCATCACTGTCGAGAGGCTCGTTTATTAATCAGGCGCTAATTAGCTACCGGTTTGTTCCAATAAATATGACAAGCTAACGCCGTCGAAAAGGAATAATAAAAAATGACAAACGAACAAAAGGGAAAAACCGACAGTCGAATACACATCGAGAAATGTACGAAATAATTAACAATAGGAGGAAGCAGCGTATGTAACAGAAAAATATTAAAATAAATTACATTGTTTTGGGCTGGTAAAACATTTTGTAAAGAAATAATTAAATTAGTCGAAAAAAGTGTGACCTTGAAAACAAAAACTTAAGCCGGTCGCTGTGTGTGAGTGAGCGCGACGCGACTCGACTCGCCGGGAAAAATAGCCGAAGAAAATCTGAGTGCCCCATTAGCGAGGAAAAGAAAATTAAGTCGTTCAATGTGGAACGAGCGGAATTGAGAGGATGCAAGGGTTCATTATTATTATCATCATTATTATTATGTACTGACGCTCGCGTAATTGTTAAATATTCCTCACTCCAGCGCGGAGAATTGAATATTTTTTCTTCCTCTGTACATAATATAATGTACGAGCAGTTCGTTATAGACGATTTTAATCAGCGGCGAAAGAATGCTCTTTGCGCTTCCCAGGATTCTTATGATACTTAGTTGCTATGGGAGAGAAAAAAAAAAATTAAATCACTATCGTAAGGCGACACGATATACGATTGAATACATCCTCTTAGGAACGTATTTTATATTCAAGAATTCAGCGTTCGGTTCATCTGTCTGTAAATCAGTTTCTCTTACGTTTTGGCGTTGAACAAGTCTCTTCCTTCTAAATGAAGTCTTCTAATTATACTCAAACAAAAACGGATTAGACGGTGATTTGACGACTAAATTGTGAAAATATTACGCAGTCTGTACGGTTCCTCTTTGAAACTCAAAATTCTAGCGCGTATAGTTTTTGACATTCTTTTTTTTTTTCTAGCTGCGTGGGAGGTCTGGAAAAAAACTCTCGGCGATTAGTTTCTCTTCGTTCTTCCTTCTCGCTGGTTACATTCCATTGTAGGTCACCGCGGATTTTTATATATATGTACCTTCAAATAAAACTCATCATATGTTCGAGGATAACTTCCAGGTATCATTTTTAATTCAACACTGGTAAAATAACAATTGTATAAAAGAACCGTATTATCAAAGATTTCCGATACTGGTGTTGCCACGCCCGACTCCGCAAGGGCCTTACATGTAGCTCCCTTCGTCGTCGTTCTTTCACTGTGCAGGTAAATGCTCCAAAAAGTTACGTCACTTCTATCGAAGATGAACGAGAATCATGTGCCAGAAGAGTGCTATTTCGCGTAACAGTGTTGCCAGGTATCGAGATCCTGTGCCCCGAGTTTGCGATTTCAAAATTAATTGATTCGTGGATATAAGTGGCGGAGTAAATTATTTTCAGAGAGTAAACAGCAAGCATCTTTCCATTTTTTCCACTCTTGCACATTCGTCTGGGTGGGAAGGTTGCCCCCACTCTACCCATGCTTCAGGGTTGTTTTGATTTCTGTTCGCGGAGACGATAACGTGCGAAAAACCCGTTTCAATACGTTTCATGGGAAAAATTAGATACCATTGCAGGACTGCAATGGTAGCCCGAGTCCCCTAGAGCCTGAAGTTTTTCCAAGTCCTGAAAATCATGACGTGACAACTTGAACGCGCTGCAATTTCAAGGAAGCCGTCGTCTTTCCTATTCCCCCTCCTATCATACATAGTCAGAGAGTCGAAATTTTACAAGTCCCCCTCCCTCTCCGTGACGTCATCAACCTCGCTCGCGCCCTCTGGTCGAAATTTTTCCAAATCCCCCTCCCTCTCCGTGACGTCATCCGCGCTCGCGGACGAACATTTCCTGGAAGTACCCCCAACAAAAGAGATAGCGGATTCCCCGCTAAAACTTACGTCTCGTAGCCCCTCTGAAGATGAACTCCTCCGATCTCGATTGACGTCGACCTACACAACGCAACGCCTACTCTAACGATATCATGCGTTGAGCCATCACTAATTTATGATACTCTAACCGATTCAGAATTACAAGGCTGCCAGACACAGTATAATGTTCAAAATAGTGGAAAAGTTTACTGAAAACGACAAATTCTTATTTGATCGACAAAAAAATTGATATACAGGCCCCCTCAAACTATTCATTCAAATTTGGGGGAAAAATGAATCGAATGGGATACTCATTTTGTCACATCAGTTACTAGATTGATAATCTTATCACTAGAAATTTTTGTCACGTGAACAACTCCCAGTTTATCATTTTCCAACACTGAATTTTCGCTCGTAATCCTGATTAGTCCAGGGAAAATGAAACCTCAACTTGGACAAAATTTTTTTCTGCTGAAATTTGTTCCGTAAGGTAGTCTGTACATACTGTACAAGTACAACGCCCGTACAGCCCCTGTCTGGTGGCTCGTGGAGAGCCTGGAATGTTTGGAAAATTTCGGGTTTTCTCATTTTTCTCGCAAAATATGATTCCTAGCGAAAAATATGAGGACACAAAAAATGTTCCTCGTAAAATTTCCTCTACTTTGATACCATAGTTGACCCTTCAAAATTGAACGTTTCAAGCTAAAAGACTTGGTAACTTTTGGACAATTCTGTTTTTCTTTTTTTTTTTTGGTTCATACATACAAGCGAGGACACAATAAATTCTGGTTTTTCTCATTTTTCTTGAAAAATATTCTTCCTAGCGAAAAATATGACCACATAAAAATTATTCCTCGTAAAATTTCGTCTAATTTGATACTAAATTTGACCCCTGAAAGTTGAACGCATCAAGCTAGAAGACCTGATGACCCTAGATAATTCTGTTTTTTTGGTTCATAAGTACAAGCAAAGACACAAAGAGTTCTGGTTGTTCTTATTTTTCTCGCGAAATATGATTCTATTCGAAAAATATAAAGACACAAAAGTTGTTGCTCGTCAAATTTCCTCTAATTTGATACCATATTTGACACCTCGAAATTGAGCGCTTCAAGCTAAAATACCTGGTAACTTCTGGACAAATCTGGTTTTTTTTTTTTTTGCTTCGTAGGAACAAGCAAACTCACAATAAGTTCTGGTTTTTCTCATTTTTCTCGAAAAATATCCTTCCCAACAAAAAATATAAAGACACAGAATTTGGTGCTCGTTAAATTTCCTCTAATTTGATACCACAGTTGACCCTCCAAAATTGAACGTTTCAAGCTAAAACACCTGGTAACTTCTGGTGGACAATTTTTTTTTTTTTTTTTTTTTTTGTTCTGTTATGACTCGGCTCAGAGACGAATGCTGACGGAAATAATCCGATCGGACATTCAGTTCATCACCACCGAACGAGAGAGTAATAACGATAGCCGTAAGATTAAGTATAAACGAAAGCGAGCAATAAACGTAAAGTGACTAAACTAAGCTAGCGTAACCGTATTTATAGGGGATCGCGCCGCGCGAACAGGACATGTCGCGGATCCGGTGCGCGCCACCGTCGTCCACGAATGTACTCCTCGCGTTGCGCGCGCAGTATAGGGCATTGGAGCAGCTCCTTCTATATCATCGGCTAGCGTCGGCTATGATCGTGGCGAACGTCGCTGGTGCGTGCGTCGCGATCGTAACATTCGGCCATCCGACAATTCAACCGGCCTCGGTTGAGGACAGAACTTGGGACGAAAGTTTGGAGGGAGAGCTCTTAGTCATTGTTTCAGCCGAGGCTGTGTGCAAGTGATGAAAAGGTCAAGTACTGCCTCAGTCGGCGATCTGTACTTAAATACTGCCTCAATCGGCGATCTGTATTTAAAATCAATTGGTGAAAAAGTCAAGTACTGCCTCAATCGGCGTCTGTACTCAAATACTGCCTCACTCGGCCATTGGTTGTTGAGGTTTTTGGTGTATATGAAGTTCTCCAGACGACGCATTACGGTTTTTCTTGACGTAAAGGCATGTGAGGCATGCCCTAGTATAATCTTTGACATATTTTTTCATTTTTGGAAACCAAACTCGTTGTTTGAGACCGTGGATTGTTTTTTCAATTCCAGGGTGTCCAATATCGTCGTGCCACATTCGAACGACTTGGGCACGTGCATTACGAGGTACTACCCATCTTAAACCTTCGGGTAATTTTCGATAAACACGATTATTTTTTACAGTAAATTCTTTTGATATTGCTTCTTTTTCTTTCTTTGTTCCATTATAAAAGATTTGTCGAATTTCTTTACACCGCACGTCGTCGTGTTGAGCGATTGAAATCCAATCGCTGAATAGCATATCGGTTCTTTTTACTGAGATTGGTACGTGGTCCGCTACCGTTTTTAGGTCTTCATTTGTTGGACTTTCAACGGCAGTTCGGCTCAACGTGTCGACATGGCGCATTTGAGTTCCCGGTCGATATTGAACTTCAAAATCAAATTCTTGAATCACTAACCACCAGCGTGCGATCCTGGGGTTAATGTCTTTTTTAGTTAGAGTAAATCGTAATGATGCGCAGTCGGTTATTACCTTAAATTGTTTACCATAGAGGTAGACACGCATTCGCTGTAGTGCACGGACAATTGCTAGCGTTTCGAGTTCATAAGAATGGTATTTTTGCTCTTCGGGAGTTGTTTTCTGACTAAAGTATATTACTGGTTTCATTTTCCCCGACTTTTGTCGTTGTAGGAGTATGGCACCAATTCCCTCAGAGCTAGCATCGGTGTGTAACTCTGTTTCAGCTTCCGGATCGTATATCGCGAGAACTGGTTGACTTTGAAGAAGTTGTTTAAGTTTATTTGCAGCCGTTTCTTGCTCTTGACCCCAGACAAAAGGGGTATCCTTTCGCGTAAGTTTGGATATTGGCGCGGCGATTGTACTGTAATTTCTGATAAACTTACGAAAGTAGCCTGTAAGGCCTAGGAAACGGCGTACGTCATGTACATTTTTCGGTGTAGGTAGTTTTTCTATCGCGGGCATTTTTTCAACGCCTGGACGAATTTCTCCATTTTCTATTTCGTGTCCGAGATAATGAACTTTGGTTTTTAAAAACGTACATTTTTCGAGTCGGAGTGTGAGTCCCGCGTCGCGAAGGACTTCAAAAACCGTTTGTAATTTTTCTAGATTTTCTTTAGCGGTCTCAGCACCAATCATTACATCATCAAGATATGCGAATATGCTTGAGTCTGCGAGTGGGCCTATAAGTGAATTCATTAAGCGTTGGTAGACAGGCGGTCCGTTTGTTAGTCCAAATGGCATTCGAAGCCATTCATAGTGGCCATCAGGGGTCACAAAAGCGGTTTTTTCAATTGAATTTGGGTGTACCGGTAATTGCCAATAACCCCATGTTAAATCTAACGTTGAGATCCAACGTGCGTTTTTTAAGCGATCTATTAGGTCGTCAATTCGCGGTAACGGGTATTGATCTTTTATTGTTTTGGCATTTAGTCTTCGAAAATCGCAACACATTCGTGTTGTTCCATCCTTCTTTTTTGTTAACAAGATTGGTGTTGCGTAAGGTGACGACGAGTTTCGGATTAAACCATGTTCTTTTAATTCGTCAATTTGCTTGCGGACAAATTCTCTTTCGGCGTGCGATAAACGGTAGGGTCGGTATACCACCGGTTCGTCGTCGGTAAGACGAATTTCAATGGCCCCTTGTCGAGCTTTTCCGAGTTCATGAGTATCTTGAGCGAAACAATCACGGTATTCATTAATTAGTTTCAAGAGCTTATCTTTGAGTTCTGTCGAGAGATTTGGCTCCACAACTTTTTCTATGTCATCAAACGTAAATGGTCTTCGTTTTTCGGTAGATAATTTATTGATGCAGAGAGGATCTTCAATGGTTTCTTCCATTTTTGCATAAGTTCCCCTTGCAATGACTTGATGTTTTTTTATTACTAGGTCAGTTGTTGAATGGTTCACTATCGGTAGGAACCCATGTTGTAATGTTACGGCGTTAGGTATGAAAATTTGCGGACCGCGGGGACCTCTTTCCACAAACACCGGATCGTTGTAACGGTTATCTCTTAATTCGGGTGGGACATATATCTTACAATAACGAAACGAGTTTGGTGAGATTACGAGTTTTTTGTCGGCGTAAAGTGTAACTTTATTTGAGAAATTTTCTTGTTTTTCCGACGTCCGAAAATGAAACCACCATTTTCCCTCAGAAATCATTCCAAGGATGTCTGGTTTTGTTAGTATGTCACGGCCTATCAAAATATCTTCATCTTGTAGGTTGTCCGGAACGATCCAGACTTCGTGATTCGTTACGTATTGTCCTAGCGTTAATTTTATTTTTGCAGTACCCACGGTGGTTCCGCTACGTATATTTCCATATCCAACAATGGATCGTGTTATTTTTGTGATTTCGATATCTAATAATTTTGCCATGGTTTCGCGCATAAGGGTGTTATCAGCACCAGAGTCAACAAATCCTATTGCGAAGTTATCATTTATAAAGCACTCGGTGTACTTTGCATCAGGTGCGGGCGAGTTTGCGATTTTCCGCACCTGTATTGGTTGTTAAGTGGACGCTTGTGGCGTTTTCTCGGAATCAGTGGTGGTCACGTTTGTCACCTTGACACGGATTGGGCAATCCCGTGCCATATGATTTTGCTGGTGGCAGATGAAACAAGCAGCATTGGCTCGTCCTTTTTCGCGGTTATCTATGCGTTGTGGTTCGCGGCGAGTACGGTCAAAGTTAGGATTATTATTTTTAAAATTATTTTTCGTGTCGCGATTTTCAAAATTTTGTTTTTCACGGTTGCCATAATTATGACTCCCATTATTACGATTTCCATCGTTGCGTTGATGATAGCTGCCGGTGTTTTGGCCTGTATAGCCCTGTTTTCCTCTGTTTTCTTCCGCGAGTCGAAGGCGGCAAAATCGTTGGATATGGTTTTTTCGACCACAATAGAAACACACCGGTTGTGTCCGTTCAGAGTTTTGTTTACGGAATGGTATGCGATTATAGTTGTGACGAATATTAAAATTATTTTTATGTTTTTGAGTAGTCATTTCGGAAGACTCTTGAGTGAGGTTTTTCGGCGTAAAACCTTTT
The DNA here is from genome assembly GCA_035079385.1 of Aspidiotus rigidus. Taxonomy (NCBI): domain Eukaryota; kingdom Metazoa; phylum Arthropoda; class Insecta; order Hemiptera; family Diaspididae; genus Aspidiotus; species Aspidiotus rigidus. Next base: position 12,441,201 of record JAVHKY010000003.1, on the reverse strand, counting down.
CCGACAATTATTAGGTATTTTCGTAGCTCTTCAGTTGTTGTAAACCAATGGCTATTTGCAGTGATTCGAACGGTTCGGTCGGTAATGCCATCAATTATGTAGCTAACTTGAGCTTCGGGCCCAAGCCGGCATGGCCGTAGTAGGTTTAGTTTTGCGAAAAAATATTCTTCATAGGATTCGGTTTTCAATTTTATTCGTTGACGCATTCGTTCGATATCGGTTACTAAGTGATCAGGCTCAAAGAACGTATCTTTTAACAAAATTTTCCATTCCTCCCACGTGGTTGGAAAGTCGTATAGTGATTCATACCATAATCGAGCGGATCCTTTCAAACGGGCCTGCATATGATACATAATGGAAGGTTCGTTCCACATATATATGGATTGCAGTTGTTCCAACAGATTAATCCATTGGTCTATACGATATTTTCTTTCTTTAGGATCAAAGATTGGAACGCTTTCCAGTTTAATCCCTTGTTGTACAGTGACGATCGGTTGTATAGGTGTTTGTACAAGCGGTTGTACAGGTACATGCGTACGTTTTTTTCGTTTTGGCGATGGTGCGTAATTTTCATTCTCGTCAGACGAATTTTCGCTAGAAAAATAGTTTTCTGGAAAATTTTCATTCAGATTTTTGTCGACCGCGGGGTCTGACCGGTAAAGATTATCGACGTGATCCTCTAGAGGTAGATTTTCGTTTGTGTTATCCACAGTGTCAAGCGCAATTTTATTCCGTTTTTTGGCAATACGAGTCGAGTCACTACGGGTTTTATTTGTTTTACGAGTACGAGAATTTATTTTATTTGATCTCCTACGTTTGGTAGGAGGATCGTCGATTTCGAGGTCGTTAGCTGGTCTTTTTCTGGGAATTCGAAGTTCCTCAGTCTGCCCTTGTTTGGACATTTCGATTTTTCGGTTCGGTTTTCGGTTCGGTTTTTGGTTTTGCGAGGTTTGCGGGTTCGAGGATTCAGGTTTATTCGATTTTTTATTTCCCGCAACGGGCGGTTTGGTTTTTGCAATTTTCGGCGGCATTGCATTCGTGTTTTCTTCCTCGCTCGACGAGCTTGGAAAATCGTGAAGTAGCTTATGCGCTTGTTGTCTCGTACGGGCGGCCATTTGAGAAACCAAGTGCTAGGCGGAGTATCGGTTTACGATGTCAACAATTGTACGAACGAAAGCGAGGGTAATAGAGAAAAATTATTTCTCTTCTTGAAAAAAAAGAGTCGTTTTTTTTTTAACAACAGCGGACGATTTGTTGAGCGGTTTTTCGGGAAGTGATCCCACTTCTGAATTGTTATGACTCGGCTCAGAGACGAATGCTGACGGAAATAATCCGATCGGACATTCAGTTCATCACCACCGAACGAGAGAGTAATAACGATAGCCGTAAGATTAAGTATAAACGAAAGCGAGCAATAAACGTAAAGTGACTAAACTAAGCTAGCGTAACCGTATTTATAGGGGATCGCGCCGCGCGAACAGGACATGTCGCGGATCCGGTGCGCGCCACCGTCGTCCACGAATGTACTCCTCGCGTTGCGCGCGCAGTATAGGGCATTGGAGCAGCTCCTTCTATATCATCGGCTAGCGTCGGCTATGATCGTGGCGAACGTCGCTGGTGCGTGCGTCGCGATCGTAACAGTTCATAGGTGTACAAGCGGAGACACAATAAATTCTGGTTTTCTCATTTTTCTCGAAAAATATTCTTCCTAGCGAAAAATATGACCACATAAAAATTATTCCTCGTAAAATTTCGTCTAATTTGATACTAAATTTGACCCCTGAAAGTTGAACGCTTCAAGCTAGAAGACCTGATGACCCTAGATAATTCTGTTTTTTTGGTTCATAAGTACAAGCAAAGACACAAAAAGTTCTGGTTTTTCTTATTTTTCTCGCGAAATATGATTCCCATCGAAAAATATAAAGACACAAAAGTTGTTACTCGTCAAATTTCCTCTCATTTGATACCATATTTGACACCTCGAAATTGAGCGCTTCAAGCTAAAATACCTGGTAACTTATGGACAAATCTGTTTTTTTTTTTGCTTCGTACGAACAAGCAAACTCACAATAAGTTCTGTTTTTTCTCATTTTTCTCGAAAAATATCCTTCCCAACAAAAAATATAAAGACTCAGAATTTGGTGCTCGTTAAATTTCCTTCAATTTGATGCCATATTTGACTTCTCGAAGTTGAATGCTTCAAGCTAAATAATCTGATGATACTCAGGAAAGAAGACACAATCAAATATGAGTTCTGGTTTTTCTCATTTTCTCATCAAATTTCCTCTAATTTGATACCATATTTGACAACTCGAAATTGAGCGCTTCAAGCTAAAATACCTGCTAACTTCTGGACAAATCTGTTCTTTTTTTTTTGCTTCGTACGAACAAGCAAACTCACAATAAGTTCTGGTTTTTCTCATTTTTCTCGAAAAATATCCTTCCCAACAAAAAATATAAAGATACAGAATTTGGTGCTCGTCAAATTTTCTTCAATTTGATGCCATATTTAACTCCTCGAAAGTGAACGTTTCAAGCTAAAATACTTGATAACTAGAGACCGGATTTTTTGGCAAGACCCCTGTGAATTTCGGCACTTAAATTCAAAAATTCGGCATTTAAAAAAAAAAGCGTTTTTCAGTACATTTACTCACTCTCAATGAACATTATACAATTTCCAACCAAAATTACCTTACTTTTCGCCAGAACTAATCAATTTCGGAAGAAAAAATTTCATCAAAAACTGCCTCACTTGAGAGCAAATTTTGTTGATTTTTGTCAATCAAAATTTCATGAATTTTTTGACGAAAATTGGCCCAAAATTCTGTATTTTTCAAAAAAAATCCACCAGATTTCAGGCAAAATTTGGTAATTTTCAACAAAATATTCACGATTTAGCATGAAATTTCTCAGTTTCATTACAAACCAAGATTTGTAGTAATTTCGGAATTTTTCGGCATTTTTCGGCATTCTCATCAATCAAACTTCATTTTGATTCTCATTCATTTTGTCCTTAAGGAGAAAATGTGCCAAATGCCGAGGAATCCGGTCTCTGCTGATAACTTATGGCTATCCTTCCCAACGAAAAATATAAGGACACAAAAACTGTTCCTTGTAACATTTCCTCCAATTTGATACCATAGCTGACCCTTCAAAATTGAACGTTTCAAGCTAAAACACCTGGTAACTTCTGGTGGACAATTTTTTTTTTTTTTTGGTTCATACGTGTACAAGCGAAGACACAATAAATTCTGGTTTTTCTCATTTTTCTCGAGAAATATTCCTCCTAGCGAAAAATATGAGCACACAAAAATTATTTCTCGTAAAATTTTGTGTAATTTGATACCATATTTGACACCTCGATATTGAGCGCTTCAAGCTAAAATACCTGGTAACTTCTGGACAAATCCGTTTTTTCTTTTTCCTTCATACATACACATACAAGCAAACTCACAATAAGTTCTGGTTTTTCTCATTTTTCTCGAGAAATATCCTTCCCAACAAAAAATATAAAGACACAAAATTTGGTGCTCCTCAAATTTCCTTCAATTTGATGCCATATTTAACTCCTCGAAATTGAACATTTCAAGCTAAAATACTTGAAAACTAGAGACCGGATTTTTTGGCAAGAAAACCTGGGAATTTCGGCACTTAAATTCAAAAATTCGGCAATATTCGGCATTTTTATAAAGAAAGAGGGGGAAATACGCGTTTTTCAGTAAATTTACTCACTCTCAATGAAAATTATACAATTTCCAACCAAAATTACCTTACTTTTCGCCAGAACTAATCAATTTCGGAAGAAAAAGTTTTATCAAAAACTGCCTCACTTGAGAGCAAATTTTGTTGATTTTTGCCAATCAAAATTTCATGAAATTTTTGACAAAAATTGGCCCGAAATTCAGTATTTTTCAAATAAAATCCACCTGATTTCAAGCAAAATTTGGTAATTTTTAATATATTCACGAGTTAGCATGAAATTTCTCAGTTTTATTGCAAACTAAGATTTGTAGTAATTTCGGCATTTTTCGGCATTGTTATCAATTTCGGCATTTTTCGGCAAAATAGAGTTTTTTTCCTGCGTTCTATTTATCATGATTCAAACTTCATTTTGATTCTCATTCATTTTGTCCTTCAGGAGAAAATGTGCCAAATGCCAAGGAATCCGGTCTCTGCTGATAACTTATGGCTATCCTTCCCAACGAAAAATATAAAGACACAAAAATTGTTCCTCATAAAATTCCCTTTGATTCGATATCATATTTGACCTCTCGAAATTCAACACTACGAACTAAAAGACCTGATAATTTCTGAATAATTAAATTTGTTGATTCATACGTACAAGTGAAGACACAATACAAAGTAAATTCTCGTTTTTTTCTCATTTTTCTAAAAAAATATGCTTCCTAGCGAAAAATATTGAGACAAAATTGTTGCTCATCAAATTTCCTTCAATTTGATACCATATTTGACTCCTTGAAATTGAACGCTTCAAGTCAAAATACCTGGTACCGGTAACTTCTGGACAATTCTGTTTTTTTTGCTTCATATGTACAAGCAGAGACACTATAAATTTTGGTTTTACTAATTTTTCGCAAAGAATATGCTACCTAGCAAAAAATATACGGACACAAAAATTGTTCCTCGTAAAATTTCCTCTAATTTGATACCATAGTTGACCCTTCAAAATTGAACGTTTCAAGCTAAAAGACCTGGTAACTTCTGAACAATTCTGTCTTTTGGTTCATACCTACAAGCAAAGACACAATAAATCTCATTTTTCTCAAAAAGTACGTTTCCCAGAGAAAAATATAAAGATACAGAAATTATTCCTCGTAAAATTTTCTTCAATTTGATGCCTCAGTTGACCCTCAAAGCTGAGCGCTTCGAGCTGAAAGGCTTGGTGACTCTAGACACTTCTGTTTTTTCCGTTCATACCTAGGATTGAAGACACAATAATGCTGCATGCTCAAAAATTAATTCGAACCATTTTCCATTACGAATAGAAAGAACTTAATTTCAAGTGTAGATAACACAAGCCCCTCACGAGCTTCGGGGGAAGGGGAGACAACGAGCGGCGAACTTGTCCAGTATACTGACTAGAGGGACAATTTCTAGCAGAAAGAATTTTTTATTCTCAACTTTGTAATATTCAGTGGACTAATTGTGATTATGGCCTAAAACTCAGTGTTGTAAGAGAAAATGATCAACTGGAAGTTGTTGTGAGGAGGCCTGTATATCAATTTTCTTGTCAATCAAGTGAGAAAAGAGTTCCATTTATGGTCATTTTGTAGTCACTTCTTGATTTCGAATTCTCTTTTATTTTTAGTCTTTTTGCCTCTATATTTCGAACATTATATTGAGTGTGACAGATTTTCTAGATTCACAGATTTACTGGCTTATAAAAATTATATAAATCGCTCAGAACGATGAGTACTAAAGTCTTGGAGTCCTAATCTGAAGTACAGTTGTACCTGTGTATACCCGGCTCTCTATTAGCACCTTTCGTATTTAAATTTTGACCTATAGATCGAAGAAACCGTAAAAGAATTTATTTCCTTCTGTAATGTTCTAAAAAAAAAAGGCGCATTAAATCATGCTTTTCAGCGTGTTTACGTTCACTGCTGGGAAATAGTACTGTTGTCTCCCGTACCGCTTTGAAACAGTTTATAAGTGTGCACGTTTACTTATTCATATTGACGGTTATTACGTGTATTAAAAGACAACATATTACGTATTTGATGGATCGTTAAGTTCGAGTGTAATAATTCTAGGTTGTAGATCAACTGTCATAACGTAAAAGGGAGGTTGTTTGCTCGGGTGTAAATATTAGCGTAGAATAACGTAAAGGCACGAAGAGTGAAGTGGTTCATCTTATTTTTGTTGCTACATTTCTGAAGGGCCCTTGAAAAAGTTTGAGAGCAGCTGGTTTCAAAAGAAAAGTATAATTAGAATAACATTATACCCACCGGATCGGTGTAGGGTGAGTAGGGCTGATTCCCCGATTTTGTCGATATACTGATGAAAGTATCCGTGTCAAACAATATCCTCCAGTGCCTAAGTCTTTAACCAAAGAAAAGACTTGGTGGTTATTATAAAAACCTCGTTGTGTATAAGATAACCGTCAATTGATCATAAATAATAAATTTGATAACATGTTTATCAAAACCTTGCTGGGAAGAAGATTTCTGATACAATATTCATACGTCGAATTTGATTTCACTGCAGGGGAACACCGATAAAGGAAACTTTTTTAAATCGATCGTTCAACGTGAGCGGGAAAGAGTGAAGAGAAACGAAGACGGAATTCGTAGTAATGATGAGGAACGTCCTCTCAATCCTCGTTCAACAGATGGCACAAGTGCCAAATTTTTTCATCTTCCCCTAAATCTGTCTGTCTTTATAAGAACTAAAAAATACAGGCAGGAATTGTATTTGGAAATATTTTTTCGAGCTGGTCGTATTTCAATATTGTTGCGTAACCGCCGACAAATATACAGTTATTCAAGAGGCGAATCGCAGACTAAGTTGTACACATAATATCGAGAGACAATTTTCTAGTTTAATGTTACGACTACTACGTCTTATGATGTAATAATCAAGGTAATTGTACATATGATTCGAGTGTGTAGTTCTTTTCTCCTGTCAAGTACGCGCAGTAACGAGCCAGGATATCTGGATTGTGCAACAGACACACGAAATGAGACGTGTACATGTTTCATTACTATTATTATTTTATTATTTTTATTTCATTTTTTTTTTTTTTTGCAGTTCGTTTTGTAGTAGTCTATCATTTCATTCTCCCTGCAGGGCGTTTCGCAGTTTTAGAGTGGGTTCTAGAAATGAATTCAAATACTTGCACTAATATATGCGATTAGTTCTAGAGGGAGAGAGTAGCTCACTTGTGATGGATGAATAAGGTAGTGTATTAAGAACATATAAACGAAGGGATTCAAATTTAAGGAGCTTCTGTACTCCAAATGATGAAAATATACTGGTTCGTACGAGGCACTTTTGTCAACGTGTTATTGTTGAACAGGTCTCGGTTACACCTCGTTGGCATTCAGCGCAATTAGGGCGCGCAAGAACTCGTAAAGGGTTTTCAAATGGGTTTGCAATAGAGAGAGAAAGAATATTTTTTCGTAAGGATGTCAGAAAGATGAAGGAAAAAAAAGAACGTGAAAGGCTACGCGTAAAACTAGGGTCGTTTTGTTGGGAATCATTTACGTGTGGAGAATTGTTGGGAAATATGTATACGTATATTAAAAGTCTGCCTCTATTGAGTGTAGGTGATAAAACAATTGACAGTTTTCCACTACTCGAAATAAACGTACGTGAGACCCTAATTATCTGCTCGAAATACTGATGGGAGATTAGATATTTTCGACATCATATTGCAGGGGGTGAACGCTCTTGGTACGACTTGTAATGTGGGTTTCTGTAAGTCGTTGTATGAAAGAAAAGTAGATCTGGCAGTTCTTGAACTGTCGTATCGCTTTATAACACCTGTGAAATGCTTGTACAAAACATTGTCAACTGACGAACTACAAGTTTATACATAGGTGGAAAAATCGTTCAAGCTGAAAGTACGCGTATTTTGCAAGAAATACCAGTATGTACTGAAAGCAATTCTCTAAACGAACTTCCTATTTGTATACGATAGGTAAAAGACTCATTCGAGATAGTAAAATAGGAGCCTTTTTTCTTGTTTCAATTCTAGTTGAAATATAACTAACCATTGAAGACCTTGATTATCGTAAAGATTCTATTTTGAAAAATTCGTAGACTATTGTTATTGAATTAATCGTATCTAAGATCTCTCACCGCAGCATTAATCGCGTTGAATTCTTATCACGGCCATAATCATCACTCTATTTCATTCTCTGCATCCTTGTTTCTTTTATTTCAGCGCTGAGATATTTGTTCACTTTCACACTTTCTGTGACTAAAAAGAATTGATACGTACTCGATTCAAGCAATTTCTCTCGTATGGTTTGGAACGTCGCCAGAATATTTGGCTTTAGTTGGATTTTTATGAATTTTTCACATTTACACTGTACATAATACATATTTTCAAGCTTATAGGTTTCATTTGGGTACATACTTAATGCGGAATATTGATTTATAATGTTTCTCAGCTCGTTTTCTTATTGAATTCGCATTTGGGGATAATTTCTTCTCCTTCGCTATACGACTATAGCTGTTTTAATTTTTATCATAAGAAAATATTGTTTGTCTGCTCTCAAGAGAGTTGCATCATATATATGTGGCAGAATTATTAGTAGGTCTCAGTTCAACGTTATATCTTCGGAATTTACATTGCTGTTAGAGAACTATAAATTTTTACTAAAATTAAGAACATATTTTCAGAATAATTGGGACTTGACGCAGCTACCTATACCGGACGTTATCGGTTGTCCCACCTAATGTCGAACCAGGGAGGACCTAGAGAAGCTGTAAGAAGACTCTATATGAGTGTAACAATGTCGGTCCTCCTTTATGGAGCCCCAGTCTGGGCCGACTCTATGAAGATTGCATATAGAAGAAGAGAAATGGAAAAAATCCAACGAAGAGCTGCGCTTAGGTCTGTTAGTGCCTACCGCATTGTGTCGACGGATGCTCTTTGCGTATTAGCACGAACGCCGCCAGTTGAGCTGCTTGCGGAAGAGCGAGCAGCGGTGTTAGAGGCAATGAAGAAGACAAGGACCATCAATCAAGCCTTGCGGGTCAAGCAGGAGGCCAGGCGCTCCTTGCTTGCCAAATGGAAAGAGCAACTCGCCCAAACAGCAAAGGGTGAGTGGACCCGCGTGCTAATACGTGATCTTGACCAATGGATGGACCGAGACCATGGCCAGTTGAACTTTCATCTCACACAAATGATGAGTGGCCATGGGTGCTTCAACAAGTACCTACACAAAATGGGGAAAGTTGAGCAACCGTCGTGTTCACACTGTCAGGAGCGGAATGATGACCCACAACACACCATCTTCAAGTGTGAGGCGTGGAGACGTGAGCGGGGTGAGCTAAAACGGTCTCTTGCTGAGATCGAGGAAGATGAAGAACTCACCCCAGGTAATTTGGTTTTATGCATGCTCAGAACAACGCAAGCATGGAACTATGTTTCTACATTTGCCGCTAAGGTAATGAAGAAGAAAATGAACGCGGAATGGGAGCAGCAGATGTAGAGCCACGTTATAGCCCCTCACATCTACGTGTACCATCCCCCATGCTGCTGCTGCAGCTGCTGCCACATCACCTCTTCGCCAGCACCAGTACCGCCACATACAGGGCGCTCAGGAGAGAGCGCCCCACGAAAGAAAAAAAATAAAAAATAAAAAGGGCAAGCACAAGACAACCCAAGAAGAAGAAGAGGAGGAGGAAGAAACCCCCGCCTGAGAAGCCAGAGTCGCGAAACATTGCTGGTGAGCTCCCCCAGTGGTGACTGAAAGCTGTGGTGGAGGAGTTGATACGCGTGCGTCCATGGTACAGGACTATCTGAATTCCAGGTTGAGTGCTGAGCGCTCCCTCGGTCAGTAGGGTAGACCCCTGTAGTGGCCTCATTGACGGACAATGCACAACCCCAGGAGAAATGGAGCCAGGCTACTCTCAATTCGAGCCCTCTGGACTACCGACGCAATGCCCTAAGGGGTGGATAACGGTGCCGGAGGTGCGGTTTTTCGGGGACCACTTTGGGCGTGCGTGCACGCTCATACGCCCCCGTCTCTCTTTCAAAGGCGATACCGGACGTTATCGAGAATAAAATGTACGTAAGAGCCCGAGAAAGAGGGAATGGTGTTACAAATAGGAATATTAAGGATTATTAAAGATGAAAGGAGGTATTAAAAAGTGGGGAGGGCGTATTCAGTAAAGAGCGGAGGTTTTGTATGTAGTACGGTACAGATAAGGAAGTGATGAACATGTATGTTGGGGCAGGATGCGGGTGGTTGGGAGTACGGGTTAATTAAACTCGGTATGTGATTAAGGACCATTCTTAATCTGAAATTTGAGAAGGAGGTTGACCAGGTGGTAAGAGTCTGTTCACTACAGATTCGGGTCCAATTATTAAAAATGAGTAAACGGTAATGGTTTTTATATAGTCTGTGGCCGGGAGGTGAGTACAATCATTGATATTTGAAAGGGAGGTAAGTGGTTCAGCATCTTGGTCTACCACGTCATGTCCACGTAGTCCAATGCTGACCAGAGGTCCAAATTCAACATGATATGGGTTTTCCAATACATTCCCAGGAGGAACATCAATGTTATATTGTTTATATTCGAAGTTCGCCATTTTGGATTAGAAATTTTACAAAAATGTTGATTATTTCAAAATTATGCTTTTTTTAAAGCAAAATTCATGCTATTGACAGGTTTTGTACGCTCATCGTGGCCCGTGGACATTCTGACAGGAGAAATGCCAAACCTCAACTCAATAAAGATAATCAAAAATATCAAGTCCTGATGCAAAAATTGCAATTCGTTCCCCTCTTTTCTTTCCTATAATGCTTCTCTAGATCCGCCACAGCTCTCATCGAAACTTCTGACTTCTTTATAGGTCTTCTTTCGTTCGAAAAACACGCAACATATTAGATTCAACGCGGGGGGGGGGGGTTAACACCATATTTGTACATCGACGAACTAGCCTAGGGAAGAAGAGTGAGACCTACCCTTCTCCTACTAAAGCCTATTTTTGATGGATACTCAAACTGAGTACAGGGTGTCTACCAAATTTGAAAATCAAAAATATTGGACTTCTATTGGACCTTTTTTCGCAAATCTCCTGATTTAACAAGCAAAAAAAAAAGAAAAAAAAAAAAAGCTTTTTTCAATTCTTGATTATTGATTTTTATTAAATATGTATTAAAATTAGAACTTTTATTCTCGATTATTAATTTTTGTTGGACTTGCATCATAATTAATGGACTTTTATTGACTTATTGGACCATTTTTGAAATAGTGAACTTTTATTGGACTTATTGACCTGGTAGACACCCTGTGTGAGTGGAAGAATATCATTTTGAGTCAATTAATTATGGTTTTTGACGTATTCCTCGATTTCTCAGCCATAGACTATAAATCAGACTTTCTGAAAACAACTAGAACCGAAAAAAAAGGAAAAAAACGAAAAAGATATTAAAAAAAAAATATTGAATAAAGATGTGAGCAAAAAAGCTTGAGATGCATTTCTGAAAATGTGCATGGAGAACCTCTACAGGTGATAGATTTCCAGGGAAAAACATGTTCAAAGTACAGTCGATGCCGACTATAACGAGATTCAAGGGCCTGATACTTTTTCTCGCTTTACCCGGAAGCTCGCAGAGGACATACCCCGGTTATAACGAGATTCTCGTTATGTCCGGATATACCGAGAAGCTCGCTACATACAAAAATAGAGAAAAACTAACACAAATGCAGTAGAGAAAAACGAACGAGGGAGTAGAATTTATTTCGACTGTTTCCAGAGCGCCAGCGTTGTCTCTAGGCTTCTCCTCATGTAAAACGTGAACATTCTCGGGTCGGAAAATGAATGTCCGGTTGCAAGAAGATGGACTGCAAATTATAATTATAAGGTTGAATGAATAGAAAGAACTCTTGTAGCTGTGTTCATCTGTTCACAAGTGAAAAGCTGGAAAAACTTGTCAAAATAAAATGGCCCATCCATGAAATTCCCCGTTGCTATCGTAGCTCAAATGTCACAAGTCGACTGTCGATACTTGATGGTGCATCCGAAGCTTTCTAACTGTCTCCTTCCAGACAAGTTTTTGATAGAGGTGGAGGCGGAATGCTGATGGATGCGTGAAGATGTTTGAAAGAAGGAGAGGGAAAAAAATTCGCATCTTGGAGAAGGAGAAAAGTTTTCCCCGCGAGGCCAAAACAGACTAACCGGTGTTTCCAACATTCCATTCAAGGGTAACCAATATTTGTATGACAAGAGATGTAACATTTGTGCGAGGATATCCGCCCTAATTGATAAGGAAAAGCTCGTTAAGACCGGCATCACTTCTCGTAGTAACCGGTGTAATTTACATAGCCTGTATGGGTGAATTGCAAGGATAGCATTGAGATTTTCGGTCGACAATATTTGGGTATATTTGATTGATCACAGAATGCGAGACAAAATTGGTCTAATGAATTTCAAAAACTTCTCAATCTCATTTCAGTAAGACAGGCTGGACTTCATGAAAATCACTCGATGGAATTGACACACGAAAATTAGAAAATTAAACAAAACTATCAAGTACCCAGATAAAGTTTGGAGTTGGTCCATAATCAATAAGAACCCCCCCCCAAAAAAAAAAAAAAAAAAAAAAAAATTATAATCATAGTAATAATAATAATAAATAAATGAATAATAAAGACCCAAATTATACCAATGACCGTCACAGTTTAGGACGGCCTAGCCCACTAATTCCCTGATAAGGGGTCAGATTGACTTAAGACAGTTATTGGCGCAGGAGTTCATTGTTGCAGGATCACGACTTCCTTAACGAAGTTGAACGAAGAACGCAGGGAACCTGCTCTACGGCACAAGATCGTCGAGCGATCGGTGGAATTGCTGTTGGAAAAAGAAATACCAATACAATACTAGGATCTTTTTTCACCGATCGAGAAAGACGAGGATTTAGGACTGATATTTGAAGACAGAAGCATAAGCTTTTGTGAGGCGGCAAAACTATGGAAACTGTAACCTTTAATGAATAGGACAGGACACGTTGTGGAAAAATATTGAGCCCAAGAAGTGGACACAAGAACTCTACCCATCAGCGAAGAATCGTCTACGTTTAAGAATCACACCAACCTTGTGGACTCTGCTGGCCATCAGCGACCACGGCTGCCAAGGACCACACTGAAACAGCTAAACAAGTCGTGACGCAATACCTCCGCTTCGTCAATGGACGGGCCTCTCGACTGGTCAACTCTCGACGAGCACCATCCAACTGACACGCAATCAGTCACGTTAAAGTTTTGGAAGATCGAGAACTCCAACTTTTGCATCAAGAACACGATGTATATTGACAACGACCAACCAAATCCCGATCTCCAACTACCCCGAATGAGAAAATCGGCAAGCTATAGTGCACTGCTCTGGCTAGGAAGTTTTTTTACTAGCAAGCAGAGCAAAAACTGGGCACCCAATGGAAGGAACAAGTAACAAAGAAGGCACCTCAAGAAATAGATTATCTAAAACACTAATGATACAATTGTGTTCACCCGTCACCACACCCTGCACTCTGATACCACTAGGCATTGGGAAGCAAGCGACATGAGAGTATTCGACACAAAGTCTACAGATTACACTCTGACTACTGCGTAAACTAAGATGTAATGAACTGCCATCAATATCATCACTGCACTGCACCCAACTGTGACCACCTACTGGGAGTCACTCTAACGACATAAGAGTACCGACCACTTAGGAGCAAATCATCCTCCCGCTACTATTTCAGTATTCATTTCGATAAGATGTGACTACTTTACTTGAAATGGGATAATCTATTTATTTAAGCGTTTACTCGGTGCGGGGGCTCAAACAGTGCATAAATAAACTCGATCGCTTCTGTGCATCCTCTTTGCGGCGGTAAGACACACTAGGTCACATCATTGTCTTTGTCTTACGAGAGACTATTGTTAGGCGAGTTCCAGGCCAAGAGACACAAATAATAGACTATGTCACAACCGTCCTCACCCTGATAGAATCCACTTTAAGGACATCAGTTAAAACCCCCTGTTCAGAGCAATCTCACGGTAGGATCTATGATCTATAACGATGTGATATTTCGGGTTCAGGTTGGGTGAAAGCGCAGGGTGGAGAGGACATAAGTTAGCTGCAAGAGGTTTACAGAGAGGATGTTCGAATTGTAGTCGGGTATGGGACCAAAGAGAGGTTGTTGTTGGTGGAGTTGAAGATGGCACGTAGGAAAATTCAGATTAGAATGAGACTCTAAACTGAATTTGATACTCGTTTCATAGGCTCCTAAGGCAGCCTGAGGGCGGAGGTTTGGACGGTATCCAGCAAAAAAAGGACCAATTTATTTTCTGGGTTATAAATCCGGGCTCCAAGGCTTTTGTAGAGATGTAAAAGAATTTAGGAATGTGAGATCGATTTCAATATATTTGAGGCGCGTGGGCATTTAGCTGGGAGAATTTTGGCCTGAGGGTCCGGGTGAGTTTTCGATCGAAATGTATATCAAAGACGTCCGTGAAAATTTTGTAAGAAAAGAGGTAAACAGATAATGATGAGATCATATTTTTGAGTTATCATCTTCTTCTAGTAATCTAATCCAATGTTTGGCTATGTAACCTTGATGCGTTGTGTGTGCCCGTGTCGTACTACGGAAGTTGGAGGTAGGCCAGCCGCCGCGAGTCACCTCGACGTGCGACTGCATAACTAATGGCAGAGAATTTCCAGGTCCACGTTGGACGTTGGTCTGGACTTGATCAGGCTTCCTTAGCTTGGATTGCAGAAATACACCACCACTCTCCGCTCTGTCAAGTAGACGTTCATATTCAATTGTAAACACTAATATAGCAATCGAAGTTTTTTCGTGCTGAAGAAGACGACAGAGCGGTAGGTCCAACATTCATATCCAAATAAGCAGAAAACATACTAAGCAGTCAAGCGTTACACAGTAAAGAAGAACTCACAAACACTGACTGTATTGACAATCTTTTTTTACACATAGCTTCATTAGTCACGTATTTAGTGTAGACAAAGAGACGAATAATGGATTGTAGAATGGAGTGAAAATTAATAAGACATCGACTTTTTCTACTTGTTCTAAAAATAGTAATAAAAATTTCATGAAACACTATTTCATACGGTTCTAGAGTGACTCAGACAAGGAGAAGTTGAAAATGTCGAACTTTTTATCCCGCCTTCGAGGGATAACCCGAAATATCGAGGATACGAGCAGAAATAAAGAGATTCGTTTTCTTAAATTTCTCTCAATATATTCTAATGTCTGTTTTTTCAAACTCATAGACTAAATAGGAAAGGCTCGGTCTCACAGCATCTTTTACTCTTATGTGATGTCTTATTCCATCGAGATTCGGTTTCTTCATAGGTAAGAGATTAATTAATCATCAATGAAGTCAAGGGTCGAACACTTTGTAACAGTCCGTGGACAGTAAATTTATTACCATATTGTTATTAGTTGCTCAGCTGAAGATATGGGCAGATTTTTCTTAACTCTACCTGTTCTCTACTTTGATTTCCGATACAGCCGCAACATCACAGGAATACGGCAGAAAACTTTGTTTTGAAGAAATAAAGATATTAATTATAAAATAACCGACGGTTATTTGTTTTGTTCGACGACACGAATACGAGCACGTGAGTGAACACCCCTCTCGTGAATATTAATAAAATATGAAGAAAGAAGGCAATAACTATACTATCAGAACTTCCATTGAGTAACAACGAGTAGGTATCCGAAAAATTCATAGAAACTAAATTACCACAAGGTTTTTTTCCTGTTCTTTGCGTGCTCAATTATACCGTGCGGACGCCTAATTTCTTATTTACTCGATTCTTCTGGTACGCACGTAGCAGGTGATAATAATTCTCGAAACAAAACATTTCCAGCCGCTTTTGTCTGACCATACGGAAAGAAACCTAACCCTTATTTCCTATTACACAAAATATAATGCTCGAAATAAACATATTATCGACAGGCAACGGTTTCGAGAGGTGTATATAAAATATAACATTATCGATTACTCGTACGGAAGGTTTTTCGACGGGGTTCAACAAATCACCTCTACGTCACGTAAGTTTCGTATCGATGTATTATTTTTGGAAGAGAATAATTTACTTTCGTATATACAGTAAACAAAACCACTGCTTCGGAGGCGAAGATGTGAAAATAACGATTCGCGTTTATCTTGTTCGAATTGTGCGGAACTCGAGTAACGCTATAACTTTCCTTGGCCCCCTCTCCCCTTCACCCACATCGTCGCTTCACTTTTCCAGCTATTACTCATAAAATACACGAATACGTTCGCGGAACGATACCGAGGGTTTTGCAGTCGTATATTCAAATTAGTTTTCGATAGACGAAAAATTTGGCAGGCGATACTGGCACACCTTTCAGTATAAATTCTCTCGGGTGTTAACGCGTGCGGTATTTTCATTTGACGGGTTGCACGAGAGTTTATAAACGCTACACACCAGTGTATAAAAATGCGATCAGAAAAGCTCGACGGATTTTATTTTCGTCGAATCTATCCGCGAACGAGGCGACGGATGCAAATTTGAAATTGTGCCACTTACTATCACCCGGCGATTCTAGCGGGTTTGACCGAATTGGACATCGCTCGTACGACTGAGATCGGCCGAAAATACGGAAATCAAAATCAAAGTGGTAGAAGCGTTGAAATCTGATTCCCTTTCTCGGCTCTCCTTGTCCAATTTTACGGATAATGTTGAATCTTTCAACGATATCGGAAGACAAAGTGTATTCTTTCAAAATGTGGTCAATTTTTAATAGGGTGATCTTTACCGACTTTCTCATACATTTCTAAGTTTTTTTTTTTTTTTCCGAAAACACCATGAGCCCCGACGTACAAGAAAGTGACGAAAATTAAATTTTACGCAGAAAATAATTCACTCAACGTATAAGAAGAGAGAAAAATACCACATAAATCAGAAAAAGAGTAATAACGAAATTTAATTGCACGATAAAATTATATGAGACAATAAGAAGGAACATTGAATGCCAAAAATTAAATAATGAAAACACCGTTTACAAGAACAACGACAAGATACAGAACATTGAGACACTGAAATGGACTATATCACGTTGATTACGCCTTACGAACAGGTACAAGGCCTTTCTCAGCTCTATTATATCATCCTCTCTTCCTCTCTTAATTTCGCCTCCATCTTGAGTTCAATCTGCAGGTTCTAAAGCGAAAATAAACTAGGCGAAGTATTTTTAAAACGAAAAAAAATGAATTTTTTTGGAAAATAATTTTGAAAGCTGATGACTAATTAGTTTTAATGTCTCAATGCTTCTTTTCGTCTATGAAAAGGTCACCGAAATTCCATGTGAAAGCCGGACAGCGTCCTCAATTCATATCCTAAAGAGAGAGGGTGATGGGTTATCTTCTAGTTGTAGAAGTAAGAGAGTCAACCACACCAGATTCGTAAATTTTGGAGCACTTTTCTTTCAGGAGCATTGAAGGGAACTTTGTAGAACCGTAAGAGGGAGATAAATGGGCCATTGACTTCTTTAGAAACTAAGTTAAACACGCTTAAATCAAGTCATCGCATTTATAATTTTGCACAGTCGGTGAATCGTTTTGATTCGTGCCTCATCTTACCCCTTCGAGGAATATTGTAAGTAGGCTGGTGCATACTTATTACGGACTCGAGTTCTTGACAATCTCGATGAGACTATTCAAAGAACGGGTAACCACGAAGAAACCATCGTTAAATAATGAATGATTCGAATTATAAAATTGACTCTCGGACCTTTGGAAGTACGCATGAATTTGCGTCATTTCGATAGGTTTAGGAACCATTACATCGAAAATGTATAAGTAGAACACAGTCATTTATTGCTCAACTATGACGGGGAATTATGTGCAATGAACAGCTGGAATAACGTATTTATAGTGTTTACTGTTGAAATTTTTCGCGTTCTAAGATCAGAAAATTATTCGCGTACGCAATTACGCAAAATATGGAAAGGGAAAAAAGAAGGCGCACTACTGGCGCATACGTTTTCACTTCATGCACCCAATGAGTGATTCTACATCAATGAAATTAGGTTCTTACGCTTTCCACGAAAATTAGTCAACTCGACATCGTCTTTCCACACGTCGAGAAGGATACTAAGATTTTGCGTACATTCCGAAGGGATGAAATTTAGATTAAAGTCGCCACTAAATTATGAAATTATTTTAGTACATATTCATGTTGTACGCAATACCAGTACATGTTGAACAGCTGCTACTTTTTGTCAATACTTCTTGGCTCAATAGCTGGTCTTAAAACCGATGTTTGCAGAATTCGTGAATGTTTTTCACTTCAAATACGAACGCAAGATTTCAATAGGAACATCTCTAGGTTGAATATTAGAATGATAAACTCAAAACTTTCTCGATACCTTGGTGAGTACGAGAACTTTTCGTAAAGGGAAATGATATGAAGTTCAGAATCAAGGTGGATTCAGCAAATTTTCGTCATCAATCTTCCTACTAATTGTTTAAGAAACAGTCTACTTTTTTCTAACTAACATCGCAATGGTTTGGTAGAAATTTTTCCACATTTGCCTTATGATGAGACCGAATTTTCCGAAGTGAGGTAAAGAGGGACGGAGAGAAATTGCATACGAATGATGGACGACAAAAATTTTAATAAATCTACTGCTTACTAATCCTAAAACTGGTTACCGGTGAAAAATTTTTCAAAGCAATAAATCCACTACTCCTCTTCCTCCTCACTTACATGCTGCGTATACGTCAGGAGAGAAGCTTGAAAGAATTTCCACATTCAAACTATTTAGCTTCCCCTCTACTCTCCAGTCAAAATCCCATGATGACGAGACATTCTGTTAACGTCGCATACGTCGGTTCACATCTTCCTGAAACATAAATCTCTTAAAATAGGTTCTTTCCTCTCCGTTAGTCAACTCTGAAACTGTCTATTCGTATAACACTCTCACTTATTCTTTCGTACAATGAAATATTAGCACAAACAACCCCTCACCCTACCTTATTGACAGCAAAGAATTTATTTTGCTTCTAAGAAGCTCTTCACTGACAGACCAGTCCCTACGAATAAAGCGATAATTTCAGGTCAACTCGACGGTTCTCACTGTGCAGCCGATCTTCTGACATCCAGAGCTTGAAAGTGTCTCCCAAAAAAATTGCGTCTTTACAGATCGTATAGTCTTGTAGCTACTCCGAGAACTCGTAGAAAGGAATGATGCCCCTATATCACATGTTTATGAGAGGAAAACGAGTCTCCAGGACCTCTCTATCAAGGTTCAGGTCTCTATAGAAATCAAATGATGTCGGTGAGACATTTTGAATCATCGTTCTGAGGACATCCAAATTTTAGGCTAGTTCACAGCTGTACACGACTTCCTTATTATGTCCGATATTAGGAGAAAGACCACTCCTTTGAAATTCAGTCCCAGCTTCAGGTTCACACTCGCCTCGATTTCACTCGGTGTTTATAGCTTCAGTCGCGGAGGATAGCTCGATCCCATCGTTCATACAGTCAATATCAGTCTTAATGAAATGATTATACAAATTAGCTCACCTTATATAGATAATGGAACCGTTGCTCAACAAACGTTTCCAACCGTAAGGCACTGAAACGTTTGGTTTCTGGAAGGAGGCCGAATCGCTTTCCTTGTTAGACGCTGGTACCACTCTGTACGAGGGGAAGGTAACGTTACCTTGATTCGAATTAAAATTACCACCGCCGGTCGCACAGTTTGCGTTCGTATTCGCACTCACATTCGCGGCGAAATTTTCGCTCAAAGGCACAACTTTCGAATTACCACCGGCACTAGACGAACTTAAACTACTGCAAGCAGATGTGACCGAATCGACCGATCGTGCGGACTCGCTACGCGCGTAAGGTGTTTCGGAGATCGCGGCAAAATTCGCGGTCGCGGCGGTTGACTCGCTCAATTTTTCACTGACGAAGGGCACGACCGGTGCCAATACCGGTACTGGCTCAACGTTCGGCCCGTTACCGGCGAAACAAGAAGAATTATTATTAATTAAAAGTTTATCGCTTTCGTCGCCATTGTACGAAGCGAAGCTTGTATCGTCGCACATACTATCGCCATTAATCGCACAACTGTTACTATCATTTTGATGGCTGATATCGAACGACGTTGAATTTTCTTCGGCGACGACTGTATCGGTTTCGTAATTCGTCACCTTTATGGCGGATGGTCCATATTCTGGACACACGTTATACACGTCCTCATTGTCGTTTGTCGTACGCAAATGAGCCGAAACAATACCGTGCGAATGATAATGGTGTTGTTGTTGCTGTGACCGAATGTGAGCATTTTCATTAGCAACGTAAACTACTACGTTTGTCCCATTTTCATATGTTTCAGACGTGCTGCCCATTCTTTGGTGTTGCTGTTACGCGAAAATGTTTCCGGGTTTTGAAGGTGGTCAACATTACTGCTCACTTCGATGTCACATAACCACCAACAGTCGCGAGTATGGTTTTTCTTTTCACCCGACGATCGCTCCTGAAAAAAAGAGGAGAGATGAAACTAAAAATTCTCTACGGGGAAGTAGTCTACACAAGAAATTCACTCTAATACGTCAAGAAGAAATTGTTAAAGCTTGCCAATATTTGTACGGTCAATTCCCTTTAGGAGACCTCTCGAGCTTCTGACCAGTCGCCTCAAGAAATCCCATTTCAGGGGGCACGAACGAGAATCTGATAAGGACACGACTTTCTTATCTAAAAACTCGAATAGGGTCCTTGAAATGAGGGCGAACCGGCAATTGACAATCCATTTCTTTACCGGTATCCTAAAGTCGGAAGCACATCAACAAAATCAATTACCTGCATGACTTGTAAAAATCATCCAATTTTTTTGTTCTTCTTCAAATCAGCACAATTTCTTTCGTTCTCCTTTACCGTTCTCTCTTCGGTGTAAACTTTTTACGAAATTTGAATTCGTACCGATTGATCGCGGCGTTATCGAAGAGAATTTTACTCCTCACTTATAGACTCTACAAAATTTTAAAATTATATTTTTTTTCTTTCCATAATAAAATTATAGAATTCGAAACGAAAACGATTCGCATACAAATAGGTATTTTAAATCCGAAGAGTAGAATTCTCTGGTAGAACGAGTGATGGTGATTCCAGTCCGTGAGACGATAAATGTAAACAAAAAATTGTGATTATAAACGAAAATGAAATGAAAAATATGAAAATTAATATGAAAATGAAAAATATGAATTCCGGTAAACGATCAAACGAGCACTTTCGAAAATAAAAATTGAAAAATTATCAATAAACGCGATTCGTAATTAGGACTGCATTAAAGAGGAACGTAGCAAGAAAACATGATTCGTATTATAATATTCACTTTAATCAAAACAATTTTTGTAAGGTAATACAGCGTTGTGATAGGAACAACTTACAGTAATTCGAATCCCTTTACAAACGCACTGCGCACAAACAGCAGAAGTCAAGTTCACACAAGTACTTCTTCACCCTACTACATTACTACAAGATGTTACCTTGTTGCCATGTGTACTTGTGATGACTCGTCCGTAGTTGCTACGACCAGAACCCAAAAACAAAAAACAATAATCGGAGCAACCAATGAAAAAGACTTCCATCCCTTGAAACAGACCAATCAAATTATAGAATTGGTTCGACGAAACTTCAATATTTTTAATCACTCCATTCCCCGGAAGACCTTCCAAGTCATGACGATTCTTAATTCTTTTATCAACGATCCGTGATCTGATCCCCTTAATAATCAGAAATAATGGTATTACGGAAGATAGAAATTTTGGAAAGTATGAGTTCGACGAATCAATAGAAACGTAACAATCGTCATCCTAACGATTAAGGGAAGAATACTTTCTTCAAGAGATATAGAGTATCTCTTCTGTAGATCGTCATCGATACCTTCTGTCCCCTTTGCGCGTCGTTTTGAAGCACGAGTAAACGAAGGTTTTACCCTTTTACCTTTACTAGAACAGGACAAAGCAGGCCGGCGCTGCATTATCTCATTCTGCACTCAACTTGTAGTTGAACCAAATTCAATGAGTTTTGCAGTTTTCCCTGAAGTTTTAACGGAATAGATGAAATTCAAAATCATTAAGTTCGGTAAGATTAATACGAGGAACGAGTAGTGTAATTTGTCAAATCGTTTCCGAAGCCTTAAGCATTTGAAATGGATTCCATTGAGATTAAACTAAAAATTATTCGAACTTTATTGAAATGTGAATATCCTGAAGTATGGGCACCAAGAATCGAATTGGAGTCCATTCCAGACGAAATGACTCAAAGATTGAACGAACAGTTGGATGAAAAACTGTATGATGATGACTTCCAATTTGAAGAGTAAGCATCAACAGCACCCTTCGAAGTTGACAAAGAAAACTACTGTATAATAATAATGTCGAATTTATTATTGTTTCGTAGATTGATGTTGTACGTAGGATTAGCTTACGAGTATACGATTGAAAATCGTATTAACTATGGTCTCAAAACATTGGAGAAGGGTCTAAAAATGTGCCTGGAGAAACCGAACAAAGATGAAACTCCATCGGGCTTACGTGAAGCTCTCCTCCATATAATGCTATCCACAAAAGTAGACTTATTGTTACGAAGCGAAGATCTGCAGACGGCTGTTGAAGTAAGATATTCATTCATGTTGTGTATCATCCCTCTGAAGAATATTCGATTCGATAATTGCTCGCCAAACGTGCACGAAGTTTGCAACGAATGACATAGTGCATTCCGAAAATTATTTCAAATGCTAAAGTGAAAAATTGTGCTTAAAATTCTTCATGATATCGTATTCAAGCAGTCCGGGTCATGACGGAATTCAACGTAGATAAATAAGTTCTAAACTGTTACGTTGAATACGCTCCGTAAAGATACATGCAACTCGGGAAAAATACGATCGACGTCCAAGTCGGTTTTGGAATTGGTTTTAATAATGTAAATTCAATTTGCTTATCCTCTTTGATGGACTTGTTAAAAATTTATTACTCTTTCTCTATGTTGTAGGTAAGTGCCGAAATTCCCCCTATAAGTGAAATGACTAAACAAAACAAAGCCGCTATCCATGGTTTACGAGCAGTTTTCTTCAGCGAATACGGAATCAATGGATCTAAAATGGCGTTAAAGTTCGCTTCAAAAGCTATTGAAATTGATCCGGATGAATCTCTATGGTACTTCCTAAAAGGAAAATTCTTAGGTCGTGTCAGACATGTCGAGCGACCATTTGATGTGCCACAAAGAGAAGAGATCGAACTTCTAGAGGTAGCGACAAGTCTGAAAAAGAAGTGCCCTTCTTACCTCGTATTTACCGCTCAACTCTATCGAGAAACCGCTAATCGTATCTACCGCGCGCTTAGAACCAACAATTCTTTGTTTCCGGACCGAAAAATCGTCCTTGATAAACTGAACGAAAAATCTGTGGAATTTTATGAGTAATTTTCAAATCGAATGAAATATCATTCAAATCTATTGTATACAAACTCACTATTAACTCTGTTTTTGTTGCAGCCAAAGTGTTGAATTGAAACCTGAATGCTCGCACATGTTGTTCAGATGCGCCAAAGGATTCATAACTTTCCCGATCCCATTTCGGGATGAAAAAAGAGCCAAAGCATACCTCGATAAAGCTTTAGAGAAAGCACCTAAGTCAGGTTATGGGAACCATGTTATGGCTCAGTACTATGAACGCATTAAGAAAGTAATGGTTCAATATAAAGAAAATTTTTAATTATCTTTAGGGTTATTTATTTATTGAAATATATTTTATTAGGATCCACAAAAAGCTATGAAGCATTTGAAATTGTGTGAAGAAAAGAAAATTTTTGGCGCTGTCATGGACCTTCTGCGTTTGGAACATCGAATCGAGGGTATTAATGTTTCTGAGAAATTGAAAGCTTTGCTCGACGTTTATCCTGAGAAAAGTAGACAATGTCAACTTTACAGTCAACTCGTCTCGTATCATTTGTTCACGAATAATCTTCCAACAGCGTGTACATACGCTAGCGAAGTTATTCGTTTGAAGGCTGACTCCATCGATATGATGGTACGACGAATAGTATATTATCTCTTAATCACTCTCTTTTATAAAATGAAGTGCAAAATTGATATTTTTGTGTTGTATCTGTCTCTTCTATGCAGCAACATCGGCCAATAACCGTTAATGTCTTCGAGACCATCAATATGTATGATGTTTTGATAGATGAAATCAAAATTCAACTCCAAGATCCACAGTGCTCGAAAGAAAAGAAAGAAATCTT
Source organism: Aspidiotus rigidus (assembly GCA_035079385.1). Lineage (NCBI taxonomy): Eukaryota > Metazoa > Arthropoda > Insecta > Hemiptera > Diaspididae > Aspidiotus > Aspidiotus rigidus. The sequence continues at coordinate 12,417,207 of JAVHKY010000003.1, read as the reverse complement.
TGAAAAGCTTTTAAAAGAAATATCTTGGGCAGGCATACCAATATCAATGACCAAACCGACGAATTTAAAAGAGGAAATTTTAAGCTTACGTGCTGGACCAAATACACCCAAACAGCGCGTAACAAATTCGACAAATCGAGGATTCAAGAAAAATAATGATGGTGCTCGGTACCAGCAATATCTACCGAAAACGCGGTCGGGCCATAAAACTGATATTGATCGCAAAATGAGTGAAATTTTCGACAAATGTCGCGAAGATATTGAAAATGCGAAGAAAGATTTCAATAATTCATCTGTGCCATCGTCTTACGATCGTTCGAAGCCAATTACAGGAAACTTAGGAGAAACTACTCAAACCGCTTCAGCCAAAGACAAAGGTAAAATTAATACTTTTCTAACATTTGATCTAATACTAAAATTGAAAATAAAAAGGGCTTGATTTGAATTTTTGCTTAAAATGTATCGAAACAATTTTTAGTTTGGTTTTGTAGAATTTTAATATGCTCAGAGATCTATACAAGTGTAATATTTGAGACTAAATCGGTCGCTTGTTGAAATAATAGGGTTAAGTTTCAAGGATTAGGAATGAGCGTGGGTGGCAGCGTGAATTTTTCTGGGGGATCTCTCTTTTTGATTTCAAGTTTTGATTTCATCCTTCTGCTAAAACAAGCATCTTTTAATCTTTTCACTCTTGTCGTCTGACGGGGGCAAGTTGCCCCCGCTGCCCTTTATTCTACCACCCGTGGAGGTGAAATGTCAGAGGTATTTTCTGTTAGTAAAAGTACCCGTTTTTTCATTATCTTAATTTATTTGTAGATGGTTCTGGGATTGGTTTACAATTTGAATTAATTTCTCCTTTTCAGATGACATCTCGACGACTACGAGAAAAGTCGAACCTGACCTCAAAACGGAGAAGACTGATACCCGATATGATGATAGTGAGGAAGATACGGATGACACAGCTTTCCGCATGAAAATTTATCATAGAACTCAAGAAACTTTGAAGACCACGAGAAAAGTCGAGCCTGACCTCAAAACGGAGAAGACTGATACCCGAGATGATGATAGTGAGGAAGATACGGATGACACAGCTTTCCGCATGAAAATTTATCATAGAACTCAAGAAACTTTGAAGAAGCAAGCTTCTTCAAAGTTAGATGAGTCCGAAGACATTACGACTGCGATGCAAAAAATGAAACTGAAAGAAGACTCACTCAAAATGGATCAAGATGAATATAAAAATTTGAAAGGTAAAACTAAATCTGATGATCGACCTTTCTGCGATTCCATAAATTTGAAAACAAAATATTCTTCGAAGAAAGAACCGTCTGAAAAGGTATCATCCGACCGAAACAAGAAGTATACCAATTCGTATCACTCAGAGAGCAATGAATCAAAATACTCCGACGAAAATGGGCGTCATGGACACGTTTCCGGAATAAGTAAAAGAAAATACACTCGTAGGGAAGAAGATATGAGCGATTTTGAGCAACGTAAGAGTAATCGCTACGAAGATCACAAGAAGAACAAGTTAAAATCTTCTCGTCACAGAAATATGCCCTCTGGATCAGAAATCGAGAATGATACATCAGAACGTGAAACTTATCATTCTAAACGAGACAGATACGATACCAGAAAACATAGATCCAAACATGATCGTTCTTATAGTCGCAGTCCTAACATGCGTCATTCTAAACGTCATTCCGAAAGAAGGAGATCAATCGAATCAAACGACGATGGTGGCCAGAAATCTAGCCCCTCACGTGAACGTTATGCTCGTATGAATGACAACTTATCGAAGAAAAATAAGTCGAAATCTACGAGGCGTATTCGTAGTTCGAGCCGGTCTCCTGATTATACTTATTCAAGGAAGAGATCTCCATCTTATCACAGTCGTGAAGAATTTCGTACAAGTACAGACCACCGACGAAATACCAGGGAGAGGTATGATCGAGAAGTTTCAAAAAGGAGCGACCAATCAAAAAGAGAATCCCGTAGAGAAACAGATGATCGTATATCGGAACTAATGGATAAGCTAGCGAAAAAATTTGAACCTAAACCTCTTACCTTTTAATATTTCAGTTTTACTGAAATCGAATCATGTAGTGGAAACAAAAAATTTTGTAATTTTTTAAATATCAAAATTCGTTTAATCAGCAAATTATCCTTTTTAATGATATTATTCCATGATACATAATATAGAAATACCGGTACTATTCTAGTTTTTTAAATATTTCTCTAGTGATAAAATCGAGGTTACCTCTTTTTTTTCGTTTAATTTTTTTTTACAATTTTCATCCCTTGTTGGTTCATGAAATTAAGGTTGTTATTATTATTTTTTTTTCTTGTTCAGACTTCCATTTTTATTCCATTCATTATTTCTTATTGGTTTATGGAACTAAGATTGTTGCTTTTTTATTTTTATAGATACCTTTCATTATTCTGTTACAAAGATGTTTTTGATTCTTCAAATCGTAATTTAAGCTTCATCAATTTACCCTACGTTCATAATATAAAAGTCGACTACCAATGTTCGAAATTGAGATTCATTTTTCGATTTTTATGCAGCGAGATGCTAATATATTTTTTCACCAAGGAAATGCATTATTTTGTGATGATCAGATGATGAATTAATTTTTCGACTTTGGCAACATTTGATTTTCATCCAATGAATAAATTGTATTCAAAGAGTTTGATGATTCTCAGCAGTTCATTTTCTATATCAATCAACATAATTTTTCTGTTTCAATACCCACTCATCTCTTCACCATTTCTCAATAACTGCCACAAATGGGGAAACACTAAGATAATATCCCAATAAAAATCATTTCGGAGAGCTCGACTAAGTCGTTGTGATTCTTTAATAATAATACTGGATAAATACGTTAATCCAATGGCGAAACGAATCTCTGGATGTTCAATTAAATAATGTAAGCCGTAAAAATTCATTTACCCAATTTAATTAAATGATTTATAATTATTATATTATCACAGAAACGAAAATTGTGAGAAAATATTTGATTAATTCAATCCTTTTCTCCGTGCGATGATATTTAAAATAGGAAGGGTAATTGAGCGAGTATTGATTGATATAATGATAGAAAAACGATTGAACGAGTATTCGAAGATTGATGAATCTTGATCAAATTAGCTCACCAATATCGTAGGAGAAACACAAATTGCATCATTTTAAGTATTTTTTAATTATTTCTTCGATAAACCACTCTTCCGTGAAATGTAAATGATCACCGGGTAGTGAGATGAAATGTATTCTTTGATTTTCGTTCAGATATTTCAAACCAATCCTGTCCTACAACAAGAATGCGAGTGACCGCGGAATATAACTATTTGCAAGGCAAAAATTCGATAATAAAATGATACGAAAACTGTATCGTTATAATACTCACTACTTGATACAGAACACTGTCTTCCATTTTAGTTATATTCTTATCCTGACCCGGTGAGTAATAACCAAACCAAGAGGTTTCTTTAGGCACCACCATTTGATCGTCTTCAAACATGACTAGAACGAAGTTCTTTAAATTCATCAAATTTTTTCGATAATCGTAATTCATTTCCTTTTCGTTGTTGATGTCCGCCAAGAATATACTCTTATTGATGTATTCTTCTTCGTGTATTGGATCGTGCCAATATTCCGCTTGTACAAATTTATTCTGTACCCATCTGCAAAAATTCGTAGAACATAATGTACAACCATCCACAGAATACTTGAGCAGAAAGACAAACAGCAAGTTCGAGACATACTAACCCCAAGTAAGCTCCATAGGTCAACAATTTACGAAGATATTCACACCATATATGATCAGGATGGATACAATGAGGCATACCGAAGACTCCTTGATGCTGCCCTCCTATTGATACTAAATTAAACATTGGAGGATCGGGACATCGCTGAGCCACAGCTCGTCTGAAAAATACAAATCCAAACGGTCTCATATACTGGTGTAACCAACATACAGAATATAGCTTGTACTTCGACTATAATTCGTCTTGAATACCGGCTTGAAAATTATCACCATATCATTCATCACTTACAAGAACTGACTTCCTTGCGAAAAACCTATTGCGTTGAAACCTTTCCTCAACTTTTTGTCGTTGGCTATTTGTTTGCATGCGTCTTGAACTTGTAAATTAACGTTCATTGTGAATCCATTCTCGGTATCCTTAAATTTATTAATTCTATTTTACTCTTAAAGATGATTTCAAAATTTTCAGGTGGACGAAAAATTAGAAATCAGGCTTTACTTCTACTATATTGTTCCCGATTTTCAGTGACAGTACATAAATATCGGCTGGCATGTTCTTCTCAATGACTTTCTTCAAACGTCCCAAGCTCAGAGGATTGCAACAGCTATCACCTACACAGAAAGCATTGTCATTCGAATATTCTCATGCGATAATAGATTCGAGAATTTGAATTAATTGTGTAAGTTACATACCCATCCCATGCCATAATACGACCGGTATGGATTTATTCTTAGTAGCATTATATCCATTGAGTAATGATACGAAAATTAGAATTAAAGCAAACCACTTCATTCCGACGAGTATTTGAAATTACCTATTTTCATTGAAAAATTATAATTGAGCAGATGATGTTCGACGATGACGGATATTTTGATGATTAGACTGCATTCACTCGTACCATTATCTGTTTCAGAAATACAAACATAACAATATCATTTTCCAACAGATTACATTGACGTGAGTAAGCAGATGACAGATAATGATTAAAAAACGACAGATAATTTTGAATTTGAAAAGACGTATTTCAACGTACCGCTCGTAAACAGGTTCCTCAGTTGAACGAACATGCATGGGTCTTGGGTACACCATAAGCGCATGAGCTCGTCAAGATTAATTCTTGATAATTGTACCATTTCAAATCTTTTCTTGTTCAATATTACTGATTTTTATTGGCTTCAGCAGCCCAAGATAATGAATTGCATTGATGTATTTTTCAGTATGTAGTAGGAATACCGAATATTCGTACCCCTAAACAAGCGAATGAAAAAAAAGAATAATTTTATTATAGGTAATATTATTATTTAAAATTCTTTTTCAATTTCTGATAGTCGGCTGACTGAAATTCTATTGAAGGTGGTCTATGTGCTCGAGTGTGTGCAGCGAAAATGATATGCATGATGTTTCTCTATTCCGACGTGATGTCACTCAAAAAATGAAATGAGATTCTTACTAATCAACTTTAAAAATTCTACATCATTCAGTGATTTCATTATTTATCTGGTCATTTCGTATTTTTTATTTTTTCCCGATTGTAAGACTCGAATTTTACTCATAGCTCCATGCATATAGTGAAAGAGATTGTATGATGAGACTCTGTTTCAAAGTCGAAAACTACCGGTACCTACCTTCTTTAATTCATGTTGCGCCGATATTCTATTCATAAATCCAATCCTCTTCCAAATAAATTCTTCAAAAACTTCGATTTAATATTCCTTTCGAATTCGAACCACGTATTAATTGTTTCAAAACCGAAATGAGATAGGCTGTACACCTACCGGTACCGGTAACCATTATGCTTTCATTAAACTTCATCTTAATATTTTTGAAAAAAAGAAAAACAATTGGACCTGTTAATTTTTATTGACTGAATACCTCTTTCGAATTTTTATGACGATTCTAAGCTCAAAATAAAAACGTGCAATATTGAGCGAAAACTCGATTAGGTACTGAAAGAAACCCAATTATTCGGACTGAATTTCTTTGGAATCTACTTAGTTTTTTTTTTCTTATAAAATGAAAAATCTACTAGGTATTTCCATTAAAATTTGGTAATTTTAGTAGGTAGGTACTGCTTGATTTTTCTTTCTCAAGACCATCAAAACTTTTACGTTACCTACCTCAACCATCAGTACCTACGTAATCATTTTTTAAATTTTGTAATTATTTTGATTTGGATCGAAACAAAGGTCGTTTAACGATTCTGAATTCAAATTACGTAAATATTATGCATAATTATAATCGAACGCTTGACTTACTGATAAGTACGGGTAATTATAGTATCTCATGTCGTGCAGTTTTACATTTAGTAAAGACGACGTAGATACCGGGGGTTCTGCTTGAAACCATCGTGATTTCAGGATCTATACCTATCCATTTAGTTCTGTAGAAAATGCTGGTCAATACCGGTATTTTACATCGAACAGCTGTTCTAAAATTTGTTTCTTCAACGGCCCCGTGCGTAGGTCTAAATTATACACTGGAAAAAAATTTTTAAATTTCAGATGTTTATGAAAACGTTTAGACGTAGGTATCACGGTACAGAGTAAACAATTTCATTTCCCAATTTAAAGTCTATCCTCTCGCTAATCTCAAATCATCACTCATGGAAAACCGACCTCTAGATTATGCTTGTATAGGTTTAAAAAATCCTACTCATGCATAGGTGAACTGTAAATTGTAAAAGCTATCCTACACCTACACTTTGATGATTATCCTTCAGCTTTTCGAAATTAATTCGTTTTGGTGAGCCTACTTTATCTGCAAACTGATAAGTATAAAGGCTACGCACTGCCTGTGGAAAAGTATTGTGTTTATAACTATAGAAATCAATTAGTGCCTACTCTTGCTGACGGCAAAAAAAAAATGGAATTTAATTATTGATGATTGATATGGGTGATGAGAAACGATAGCATTATTATCACAATGAAATCTCTTTTAAATATTCGAGGCTATTTGAAGATGTTAAAAACATCAGTGGAACTGAATCCACATCAAGCTATACTCTATGATTATGATTCAAGCTATTTTCTATGTGTAGTTTTTTTCATCGAGTAAAATGTTTGAGAATAAAATTATCCTGATACATGTAATTTTATACGGTTCATTATTTCTATCTATTTTTTGTTCAGGTTCAGATCAACCACTTGAAGTTCCTATAAATCCATCAGAGGATTCTGAGAGTCAGATCATCTACAGTTCGGTGGTAGGTATACTAAAATTTGAAACTTATTTAAATTTTATATGCGCTAAGTAAATCAACGAATTTCTATAATTATCGATAGAGTATCAATTCTAATGAACAAATATTCAATTTATATTCCCTTTTGAATTTCTACATTGAATTGAAGTCCTGAATATAGATAGTAGGTACTCCTCGTTCAGAATTGATTTCCTTTCAGTACAGAAAATTTTTTTTTACGCTACCATTTTTCTTCGCTTCATTCAGAATTTCTTGAGATTTTTATCACGAAGTTAAAACAGGTAGGCCTACGTTATCATATTTTTCAATTTAAGAACCTACCTACCAGTACTATGATTGCAGTATTTATTTATATAATATTAGAAACTTTCTTAATTTATCGAAAAAAAAAATACATTATTTTTAAAAAACGGTCCCGAAAATATTTAAGACTAATTGATCGAATTGCTATTTTATCCATAGATATTTTTACATGGAGAATGTACATCTCAATCACGATATCCTGATCTCGTTTTCCCGCCTGGATCATGGAAAGAAGGAGAGGCTCAACTAACTAAGGTTATAGAATTATATTATAAGTAAAATAATAAGTACCTATTGGTACCAAATATTTTAATTTTTTTTTTTTTTTATTGATTCACTCTATTTTTTCTGTTCAGCGAGGAAAACAACAAATTTACGACTTGGGAAAATGGTGTCATGAACGTTACACTGAAAATTTAAAAACAGGCTACAATCATAGTTATATTTCAGCAGATTCAACAACTGCAGATCGTACAATAATGAGCGCCCAAGTTTTTCTAGCTGGTCTGCTTCCTCCAAGAGAAAGTGACATGTGGGCATCTGATGGTTTAAAATGGCAACCTGTACCAGTTAGGTCGAGAGAAAATAGAATAATTGATGTAGGTTCCAAAACATTATCATTATTACGCCGAATTACAGATTTATTCAGGTTTTCTTTATCTGAAAGAGGACTTTTTGCAGTTTAATTTCACATTACGAGCGTAATTTGTAAGAAAAATATGGTAGTGCGTGGAATTGAAAATGTAGAGAATTCAGTATGATCTTTTTTGAAGTTGAGATTATAAAATTTATTCGTGACTTTTCACTCGTATAGTGATGGTACCTCTTTTGAGTGACCTATTACAAAAATATATCAAGTGCTTACAGATGAGAGTATAATATAAGTATTCTATTATGATAGTTTTTGTAGATTTTTCTCATTTTACCGTTTTCTTTCTTTTTCTTTTATGAATTTGAAAAAAGGAAAAAAAGAAAACGCTGGAGATTCCAATTTTTGAAGTTTTGTCTATGTCATGGAGTCTTGAAAATCTATTTTATAACCACCTAACCTACATCTCTCAGAACTAGAAGAGTAGATTGATATCGTATTTATTATTTATTACCTATTATTATTGTCACATCGGAAACAATTTTCAGATCGAAAACCTGAGGATTTATCGAATATATTCGTGGAATGAATAATAAAAATGAATATCTAACAAAATTAGTTTAATCATTCTTCCGCGGGAAATTTTTTTCATGATGAAATATACCTAGGTGATTCTCTTGTTTTATTTTGAATTTTTTTAGAGCATTCAGATTTTGATAAACTTTTGGAACTTCACTTTTTTTCTTCTAATGAGGAAAAATAAACTTTTAATATCGTTTCGTTCTTTATTCGTATTAAATTTTTAATGTATAATATTCATTAGCTTGAGATATGTTTTGAGTAATTTATTCTACATAAAATGATCGAAACCATGCAGGCACTCGACAAATTTTCGTTTAAAGATTCATCTTCATCTGCAGCTTATTTTATTTTAGATGATACACGGCGAGAAAGAATGTCCCAGATATGAATTGGAGTTCGTACAAATGAATAAATTGCCAGAAATTCAAGCATTATATAAGAAACACGAAGATTTATTTGAGTACATGAAAGAGCACACCGTATTCGATGAGTGGAAGTTCCGAAATGCGCCGTTTTATTCTATTCAAAAAGCATGGCATTTGTTCAACTATTTCCTAGGTTTGGTATGTATGTTGGAAGTGAATATCGTGTTCCTTAAAAAATATTTACATCTTGCATTGTTCTCGAATAGAAATCGTTGAATATGTCGATTCCGGAATGGGGTGATAAAATCTTTCCAGAACCGTTGTTCAGTGTGGGTGCATTACACTATTCTCTTTTCACTCACACACATTTAATGAAAAGATTAGAATCAGGTGATTAAACTATACTTACTTCTAATTTCATCTCATGATTTCAAAAACGAACAAAATAATGTGAAATTTTTATTTCCCAGGTCCTCTCTTGAAACAGATAATCAAATCGATGACTAAAAAAACAAAAGACAGTACATATTTGAAACAATTTCATGTTTACTCTACTCATAGAGCGATATTAATTGGGCTCTTGAATACCTTGGGCGTTTACAATGACATTGTACCGGAGCCTGGAACCGCATTTTTGATCGAATTGCGTAAAAAGGATGATAAATTCATCGTGACTGTAAGTCGATCAATTTTCAATTTGATAATTTCACGAAATGAATATCGACTGCATTTATTAACCTACCTTCGTCTTAAATTATTCAAAATTGAATAAGAAGGGTATTAAGACATAGTTGAAATATTCTTCGAACTAACTAAGCCTATCTGCTACAATATCATAAATATTTGTAAGTAGTTTTCCATCATACGAGTAATATATAAGTTAATCGGTTTAAAAAAAAAAAATAATAATAAATGGGGAAAAATAGTCAAATTTAGTACTTGAGTAAATACTTAGATATCTAATCACCATCTACAAGTTACAAAAAAAAAAGTAAGACGAAGTGAAGAGTGCTTCAAATTTTGAAAACAGTTTTGGCAGGTACTCTTCTAAATATAAAATTGATGTTCATAATTTTCACCAAAATTGCATGTATGTATAGGTACCGTAGCTTTATTCGAATTTGTCATCCACCTTACTCTGAAAACCAAGAAAATGAAAGTACCTACCCATATTTTACTCTTTTCAATTTCAGATGACGTACAAAAATTCTTCTACGGAGCCTCCAGTTTCCCTGAAATTGCCACGCTGTGACGAAATATGCACGTTGGCTAAATTTTCCAACGAATTGAAATCCCTGACACCAAAAGATTGGGATGAAGAATGTTTCATTTCCAGTGTCGATAAGATGGGTCTAATTTATCAACATTTATGGCTAAGTAAGAAAGTTTAATAATACCGGTATTAAATATAATATTTTTCTTTTCCAAAATTCTTATAGGCACTTTTGAAGTATTTTGAATGGACTAGAAGAAATAATATTCTTTTTTTTTTTCTTTTTTTTCGTTTCAGTCATCATTGTGGGAAGTATTCTAACCGTTTCCGTACTACTATGTATTCTCCGAAGCTGTAGAGCTAGATCGACTTATGAAAAAATACATTAGTTGTTGACAAAAATTTACAATTTCGTTTTTTTTTTTTTCTCTCTGTCTCTTTCGTTACCACATGAGACCTAACTATTTGGTTTCATCTATTTTGATTCATTGATGTATTGGAAACCTTCTTATTACCGGCAGTAGGCCTATATTGTTAGCCAATGACTTTTAATTAAATGATTGGATGCGACTATTTTTTGGATTAAAAAAGTATGGATGAAAAATTTGAAATATCGCGACAAAAATTTTATTTAAAAAACAAAACAAAAATGAACAGTCGAGTCAACAAAACAGAGATGTAGGTACATTATTTACAAACAAATTGAAGTGAGATTACCGTGCACAAATTCGAGTTTAACTCATCATCTTCGGCGTCTGAGTTTGCATGGCGTCTTGAGGTGAAGAGCTCTCTAATTTTGGTGTCGGTTTTTCGAGTTCATTTTGTCGTTTTCTGATCTGCTCTTCAATTTTTTCAAGTACCGATCCGTTGGCTGTTTTTACAGTGTTCATAACTTGATCAACCTTTTCTTCATCAGCCATATTCATCATTTGTTTCCTCATGTCTTCTTCCATCATTCCGTTCTTATCATCGTTACCGACCGCTTCCCTGCCTTGACCTACGGACTGTCTATCGCTTGCAATAGTTTTGCGATATTCATTGTACAGGGCTTCCACCTTGACTTTCGTACTTGGATTATTCATGAAATCATCGAGTTTTGAATTTTGTGGCTCCTCCGAAGTTTCTTGTGGTACGATGTAGTAGTAGCCTGGTGATGCTGGGAGACCCTGTTCGTAAACATTTCGTCCATTGTCGAGATGAGACGGTGCATAGTACCAGGTTGACGGTGAATATTCTGCCTCTAAATTTTCATTTAGACTCAGCTCATCTTCAAGGACAGGTTTACATTCGTTATTTTTACAGCTGGCGGCAGGCTCCACGTACGTATGCTCTACGCCTGTAGATTCTTGGCCGTATGAAGGTTTTATGTAATTTGACCCATAACTCGGGCCATATCCATAGCCCAGTCCATAACTTGAACCATATCCCGACGAACCCAGTCCATAACTCGAACCGTAGCTAGATCCCGAACCGTAACTCGGACCATATCCATATCCATATCCAGATCCCAATCCATAACTCGAACCATAACTGGATCCTGATCCATAACTTGAACCATACCCAGATCCCAATCCATAACTCGAGCCATAACCGGACCCCAATCCGTAAGTTGAACCATATCCTGATCCTAACCCGTAACTAGGACCGTATCCAGTTGCATAACTCTGACTCGAACCAAGCCCGACGATCTCCGAACCAAGACCATAACTTCCAGTAACTGCTGGCGAGCTAACACTGTAACTTGGTTTGTATCCTGAGTCAAAATGATAGTTTGAACCAAAACCTACAGACCCACTAATCGGGACTTGTTGATGCGGAATATGAACGACCTCAGCGGTAACTGGTTGAATATGTTGTGGCTTATCGTGTAGTTCGTATTGTTGACTCGGTAGGTGTACTGGACTTCCTTGGACTTCGTTCTTAATCGCTGTGACGAGTGGTTTCTTAACGACATGCTCGACGTAAGTTGGATGTTTGATGACTTGCTGAACTTCGCTAAGAATCGGTTTGTGGACAACTTCAACGACCTCGCTGTAAACTGGTCGACGAATGATTTCTATTTTCTCAGTGACGAGTGGCTTGTGAATTACTTGTTGAGAAACCACGAATGTTGGTTTACTGAGAACCGGCGGGTGTGGCTTAGAGACAATTGGTGGCGAGATAAATTGTGGAAAGATTGATGCAACTGGTTTATTCTCATATATTGGAGCCACAGGAGCAATTGGAGGATGTACAGGTCTGTGAGATATTTGAGATATTTGCGGAAATATTGAAGAAAGACCAGAAATTAATTGTGATCCGATTCCTTGTCCGCCGGCGCCACCGGTGAAGGGTTTCAGGAAAGAAGGTTTCTGAAAGTGAGTGCGAGCATTCTCTAGTTCATTGAACGGTGCGGCAAACCTATTTTTGTCTTCCTTCTTCGAATTGCTGGAAGACTCAGCATCACCTTTGGAATTCAGCTGTTTTGAGCCATTGTCCACGAGACCAGCGAAGGTGCACGCGAACAAATTTAACACAATCACTAACGAAAGAAACTTGATTCTCAACATTTCCAAATTATGTGGATAGCTACCGAATTTCGAAACACCGTGGCTCTTATTCGCGCGATCTCGATACGAACAGTGTAAAAAGGAACTTGCCCGAGCGTCGTTTTATACTTTAATACTGAATTTGTTCTCGCAATTATATGTGTGCAAAAATTGTTTATATTTCGTCCATGATTAGGGCTTAAGCGTGTCGCACGGAGGAGTCTATCGAGCGATGCGTAATTGCCTATTCGGCATTTTTAGGTAGAATGAAGTAATAACAATTACGAACGTGCACAATTGTATTTGGGACACCGTAGTTTAGAATTGTATCTGGTTCGTCATAAGATACGTACTAACAAAAGGAAGTTTTCCTCGGTAGAATAATGAAAAATGCTCATCAGATAGATGGTTCGTCATAAATAACACATGAAAGGGGTCGTGGGGAAGGGTAGAAGTCTGCTCCTGTACTTCGTGAAAGAAAGCAAAATTCTTCCCTATTTTAACATGTGGTTACCTATGCACTATAAAATCGTCTACAAAATCAGTAATTTCAAGTTTCTTGCCTTTTAAGGCACTTGTATACTCGGAGATCCTGAAAAAGAAGAACGATCTTACTCTTTCATTTCGTAATTTTTTCAACAGCGGGAATATTCGTTTTGTGGGGGGGGGGGCGAAGCATCCTCTGAAAACAGGCGCGAATGGTGCACGTCCGACTTTTTCCGAGGTATTTGAAAAAATTTCAACTCTCGAGCTAAATATGATGATGGTGAGCTATATATGATAGGAGAGGGGCTTGTAAAAATTTCAACTGTAGAGCTAGGTATAATGATGAGAGGGAAAGTTAGAAAACATTTGACTCTCAAACTATATAATATGATGATGAGGAACCACATGTGACAGAAAAGGGAATTGGAAAATTTCCAACCCTTGATCAGACCTAATGCGTCTACTAACGTAAGACTAGCTATTTTCCACAAAATTGCGAAATTTGCATTGCAGGATTTGCAATTGTATCTAAATTTTTTTTTCAGGGGGTCCCGAGTTCTCCCCTTCCCTCTTAAGTCTGTCCCTCTGTTCTTGTGAGGTATATTATTATACAATACAGGTACGCAATGTGTTCAATACTCAATGATTCTTTATCAAGGTTACAGTCTCCTGAGAGAGGAGGAAGAGGAAGGAAGAATTTGGTGAATGATAAAGAAAAAGAAAAAACTATATGGTTTTAATGACGAAGAGAATTACCTCGAGTATTGTTGGAAATTTACGCAAAATTTCATCAACATTGATTTTGAGGTCCAGAAAATGAAAATTTTAGAAAAAACGCATTCAGGCTATTGACTTAGCTACAATCTGTCTCAATGAAAAATTGTAGTTCTCAAGTTTTTGTGGCTTATATTTCCTTGTTTTCTAATATTTCTGCGAAAGAAATTCATTTTTATCTATTATCCAGCAAATAGCTCTTTTGGTTGTATGCTGTTATCATTTTGCAGCAGAAGCCTGCCAGCCTCCTTATCCTTGAAACACGCGCCTTCTACTTGATAATCAATCAATTAGAGTTTTCTTACACTTCTCCCTTTTTTGGTACCCTATACATTATAGTTCATAATATAGTGAGGACTTGGTCCTTAAAAAACTTATCCCTTTTGCTCTAGACAAAATTTATACCCTCAATTGAAAGATGAGCTGAAAACTTATTCTGTAAAAAGCAAATGTCTGTCATTGAAAATTTTTCAAATTCCAGAATTAGAAAAATAGATTTTAACTACATGAGCTAGAAAAAGGTGGACTGCATCACTTTCAAAAATACTCAAGATTTCATTTTTGCATAGAATTATTAAAATTTTTATACAGTCTTTGAAAAAGTTTCCTCCATAAGTATATACGTAACATGCGTTAATAACAAACCTTTATATTATTTTTTGGGAAAAATGCAAAGGGGCTCTTTGCTTGTTGAGGTAAGAGCTCCAAAAAATAGGAAGAATTTCTGTTCTCTTACAGTCAAGGAGAAGGGGGGAAAACAAAAGACTGGGACACTGAGGCGCATGACGAGTCAGTCTATATTTGTGACCCAGTCTACGGAAATTCGGCTTGATCAGTATTGCATCGATCAACAGAAAAGTAACTATACTACATGTAGCATAAATACCTTTCTGCTGATCAATGCAAAACTAATCAAGCCGGGTTTCTACATTTTTTTTCTTTTGCCAATGTATAAGGGCTATTGGCTTGGCAAGGCAATCCCAAAAAAGTTCCTACCAAAAGTTACTTTATGACGTCACTTTGCGTACTCTGTTGATAAAAATTTTATTTTGCCTAGCATTTTGTGTAGCCCCGGCAAGTTAAAGCAATGCAGGGATGGGAGCCCTTATAATTATGATTATTTTTAGGGATAAGTACATCTAAATCTCAAATCTTAATAGGAAAAAAGGAACCAAACCTCCCGAAATCTCTCAGATTCTAGATCTGAATACATCAAGAAGATGCGTATCTTTTGATTTCTAGATCTTGACATAAAAAAATCTAAATCTCTCAAGCTCTAGATCCCTATAGGAAAAAAAGCTCCAGATCTTCTCAATTTGGGTCATTGAGAAAAAAAAAAAAAATAGAAACATTTTTGTTATCTTTCAGTTAAGAGGGGAAAAAATGCAAGAAACCTGGATACTACTGGGTATGGCAACTTTTTCTTTAAATTAAATCTTGAGTAACAGAGCATGCAAATCTTATGTGATATTGCAGAGTATATTTTAGTTAATTTTTTTTTTTTTTTGGGGGGGGAGGGGCAGCGATCATAAAGATTTCAACATGCAGTCAAGGTCAGCTTTTATTGACCTATTAACTGCTTAAAATAATTATGTAATTTAGTACCCAGTAAGCGTTTAAATATTAAGAATCTAGAAGTATAAGTCTTTCCCAAGATCCAGTGAGACAATTTGACGCTTCTTGTTTTTTTTATGACCCTTAGGCTAAGAAATACTATATTTTACCAAGTATGCTGAGCCCTCTGTAAGTCTTCAAAGCAGGGCTAAGATTTCAAGTGACATAATTTAAGGACAAAATGAAATATGATCTTCATTGCTTGCGCTGCAAAAGTTCTTCTCTTCTCCTTGCTCAATTCATATAATCAAGTGTTGGTAAATTTTCATTGTGCAGACAGTCGTCAATTTTACTGCACAAAAAAATGACCCTTTTAATACAAAATAATATGATTTGTTAAAGAGCCAACGTTTTAGGCTGAAGTAGTTGGGATTTTTCTCTGTACTTATGTGATATTGGACTTGAAAACAAGACACGTGGAACTGATCACACTGATATATGTGCATGTAAAATTATACAATCAACCGAGTTTTGCAATTCATTTCAAATAGTAGCGTTCCTCCTTCTCAGTTTGGCCAAAAATGTCAAGATATTGAACAAAATAAATGACTTTTGTCCCTGAACTCTTTCTCTTGACAAGATATTTCATAGGAATTGATTCAAAAATATGGAAAATTATACCCATTTTCAAACGAGGGTATTTTATGCACTATCCCACCCACAATAGCATATTTATATGTATTTCATTTTGTTGTAAATTTTACAAGGAAGAACTTTCGTTTCAAACATGTTCCATTTGCATCAAAATTTGACAAGCTATTTGCAGAAAACTTAAATTTTGAACGTTCCACTACACGTAGAGTTTGGAGAGTGGAATTTTTAATTAGGTATGTTTTATCTGGGAACGATACCTACATTTTCCACAGAAAATCCCTCTCTTCCCAGACAATGTTTTTATTTGACAAATTTATGTGTCCATTGCCTAGACTAACGATAGAATATTTTTGAAAATTCTGGCGTTCCGAGGTTCGCCAACCGCCGTCCGTCAAATACAATAGATGAAATTTTTTCAAATTACCCTCTTATCGTATTATATTATAGCTCTATATTCAACATTTTTCCCCAAGTTGAACTTTTCGGCATTCCAATTTTGAATTTAATCTTCAATATCAGCACCAATTTGTCCCATCGAACGATGTTCCTGAATTCCTTCGTTGAGGAAGTCGTCGCTTTTCGAGTCCTGCTCCTCAGAGCTGAAAAGTCAACATGTTTTGAAGCCCCTATACCCTGCGAATGCTGGATATTAACAAAAAAAAAAAAGAAAAAGAAAATGAAAACCGTTAGATAAATTCTCTGTTAGAATTTTGCAAATGGGCTGAAAGTATAAGGAGAATTTGAGCTCTGAAAAAGTTTGATTATTCGGTCTAGTATAATATAGCGAGACTTGGAAAATTTCACTGATGAACTAAATGAGTAGAATGAAAGGGTAAACTCTGAGAAATTTCACTTTCCAGCTACCTACATACAATATACAAAGTTTAACTCTAAACATCTTAGTTGGAGGAGGGGTCTTGTTCTGAAAATATGAGGAGAGATTAGGAAAATTTTATTCATAACTGGATAAATATATTCAAAGGTGGCCTTTGAGCTGATAAGTATAGTGGCAACTGAGACTTGAAAATATTTAGCTAATGAGCTAAATAATCATAATGGAAGAGAGGATTAAATAAATTTAGTTAATAAACTGGGAGAGGCTGATTTGGAAGAATTTTAATTTTCCAACTTTATATTAAGAGGCTAGTGAAGCAAACGCACGAGTACGGAAGCTCGCTGACCACGCTGCAACGTAAGATATCTTTTTGCAAAAAGTAAACTGGGATTAGAGCAGGTAAACAAAGAAAATCAGCCGTCAGCCAAAGTGGCAGAGTTCATTACATTCCAGTTTTCTCATTACTGTTTACTTTTTTCATTTTGCTTCAGTTTTACATCGCGTCACTGCTGTGCAGAACAAAAAATTCTCGCTTTCTCGTGCAAAAACAGAAACAAAATAACAGTTATTTGAACATCTATCCTGAAATAAATTTTTAGCTTGTTTGAACAAGAGGGAGACTTGATCAAATCGAGCTGTTCAATATCTAAGATTATGAGCTCGACGAGCGCAAGGAGAATAAAGGCTCTAGCCGAGTGAGGGGGGGGGGAATGGCCTTGGTCGGAAAATGTTTCAAATGTCCGTCAAAATGTTGTCCCCAATGAGAAAACTCGAAATCCAAAAAATTGGACCCATCCGCTCACCCACATGGGCTGCAGAGTGATTTTTAGGCCTAAAATCCAAATGGCTATATCTCAGCCAATAATGATCGCACAGCAATGAAACTTGAGGAAATTTTAGTATATACGTGAATGTTCATACATGGTATTGTTTTTCAAAAAAAATCATTCATATTTTCTCTAGTTTCTAGCAATAACAAAACTTCAAACCGGAATAAAAAGAAAATCGGGGGGAAGGCACCTGGGGAAAATCATTCATATGAAGCGTCATACCCTCTACTACAACATACATGAGTGCCATAGTCCTCGGTGAGGTGCAACACTCCCAAAAAAATCAATATTTAATGAATTTCTGTGATTTTTCCATGAATAGCGGGGTGAACTATGACTGCTACCGCAATAGACCGCGAGAAATCAATGGTCAATGTTCGAGGGGAAAAATACGCACTCCTCCATGAGATGAAATGGGAATGTTGATAGACCAAAAATATATTTTTAGTATTTCGTTTATGGAATTGGTCAATTCTTATGTAAACACGTCCATCGATTAGGTGGAGTACGTTAGATTGAGAGAAATAGTTGAAAAATTCTCCAGTCGCTGGAACAGTCTGAAAATAGAAGAGAAGTGAGAAAATCCACTTTTTCACCCTGGAGGACCGTGAGTTTTGGTATTTCATTCATCAAATACGTCATTTCTCACGTAAACATGTTCGCCAAGTTTGAAAAAAATAGTCAAAAATTCTCCAGCCGCTGTAATGGTCTGGAAATGACAATAAATCGGGGAAATCCAATTTTTCACCCTGGAGAATCGTGAGTTTTGGTATTTCATCCCACAATTCGTTCAATTCTTATGTAAACATGTTCGCCGAGTTTGAAAAAAATGGTCAAAAAATTCTCCAGTCGATGGAACGTTCTGGAAATGACAAAAATTAGAGAAAATCCACTTTTTCACCCTGGAGGACCGTGAGTTCTGGCATTTCATTCATCAATTCGTTCAATTCCTAAGTAAACATGTACGCCAAGTTTGAAAAAAATAGTCAAAAAATTCTCCAGCCGCTGTAATGGTCTGGAAATGACAATACATCGGGGAAATCCAATTTTTCACCCTGGAGAATCGTGAGTTTTGGTATTTCATTCCACAATTCGTTCAATTCTTATGTAAACATGTCCGCTGAGTTTGAAAAAAATAGTCAAAAAATTTCCCAGTTTCTGGGATGCCCTGGAAACAGTAAAAACTCCAGGTAATCCAATTTTCCAATATGGAAAACCGGGATTTTTCATATTCTGTTTAACAACAAGGTCAATTCTTATGTAAATACATCCGCCGAGTTGGAAAAAAATAGTCAATAAATTCTCCAGTCGCTGGAACGATCTACAAATAGTATCAAATCCAGAAAATCAACTTATTAAACATGAAGAGCCCCGATTTTTGGTATGTTGTTCATCAAAAAAGTCAAATCTTATGTTAATACTTCCGCCGAGTTTGAAAAAAATAGTCTAGAAATTCTTCAGTCGCTGGAATAGTCTGAAAATGAAAAATTGAAAATATCTGCTATTTGAACTTGGAGAATCGTGATTTTTATATTCTATTTATCAATAAGGTCAATTTTTGAGTAAACACATCCCTATTTCGAAACAAATATTCAATAAATTCTCCAGACGCTCACTGGTATGGTCGATTCTCCTAAGAACACTTACTCCGAGTTTTAAAAAAATTGAAAAAAATTTTCCAGTCGTTGGGACGCTCAGAAAATATTAAAAAATCAAAGATACACACCCGCCACAATGATTCATGTGTTACTTTTCCCCCCTCGAGTCGCAGCGGTGCAAATTGTGTTACTGATAGCCGTGCACTCGCATGATGTGGAGGAATCCTTTTCCGAGACACACGAAGACAATCATCTCCTTTGTATTGTCATGCTCATGAATTCCAATATTTGAAGCATTGTCACCTCAACTCGAGAGGAGATTTCTGCACTTCATGGAAGTGCACGGCTCCCAGTAACACAGTTTGTACCTCTACCACTTCAGGGGAACAAGAATAAACATTCAACACTTTAAAGTAAAGGAAATGAATCTTAGGGGTGGGTGTGTATCGGTTTTTTACTATTTCCAGAGCGTCCTAGCGACTGGAGAATTTATTGACTAGCTTATAAGACTTATTATCATAAGATTTGACCTTTTTGATGAACAACATACCAAAAATCAGGGCTCTCCATGTTGAAAAAGTGGATTTTCTGAACTTGGTATTTCTAGACCGTTCCGGCAACTGGAGAATTTCTTGACTAACTCGGCGGATGTATTTACATAAGAATTGACCTTGTTGATGAACAGATTATGAAAAATCATGGTTTTCAATGTTGAAAAAGTGGATTACCAGGAGTTTTTACTATTTCCAGGGCATCCCAGAAACTGGAGAAGTTTTTGACAATTTTTTTCAAACTCAGCGGACATGTTTACATAAGAATTGAACGAATTGTGGAATGAAATACCAAAACTCACGATTCTCCAGGGTGAAAAATTGGATTTCCCCGATTTATTGTCATTTCCAGACCATTACAGCGGCTGGAGAATTTTTTGACTATTTTTTTCAAACTTGGCGAACATGTTTACGTGAGAAATGACGTATTTGATGAATGAAATACCAAAACTCACGGTCCTCCAGGGTGAAAAAGTGGATTTTCTCACTTCTCTTCTATTTTCAGACTGTTCCAGCGACTGGAGAATTTTTCAACTATTTCTCTCAATCTAACGTACTCCACCTAATCGATGGACGTGTTTACATAAGAATTGACCAATTCCATAAACGAAATACTAAAAATATATTTTTGGTCTATCAACATTCCCATTTCATCTCATGGAGGAGTGCGTATTTTTCCCCTCGAACATTGACCATTGATTTCTCGCGGTCTATTGCGGTAGCAGTCATAGTTCACCCCGCTATTCATGGAAAATTACGGCTTCCTTAACGAAGTTAAACGAGGAACGCAGGGAACCTGTTTTATGATTCGAATGAGATTTGGTATTGAAAATTCAAGGAAGCCTAGATCATATATAGCTCGACAGTCGAAATTTTTCCAAGTCCCTCTCCTATCATATATGGCTCGAGAGTCGAAATTTTTCCAAGTCCCTCTCCTATCATATATGACTCGAGAGTCGAAATTTTTCTAAGTTCCCCTCCTATCATCTATAGCTCGAGAGTCGAAATTTTTTCTAAGTCCCCCTCCTATCATATATAGCTTGAGAGTCGAAATTTTTCTAAGTCCCCCTTCTATCATATATGGCTCGAGAGTCGAAATTTTTCTAAGTCCCCCTCCTATCATATATAGCTCGAGAGTCGAAATTTTTCCAAGTCCCTCTCCTATCATATATGACTCGAGAGTCGAAATTTTTCTAAGTTCCCCTCCTATCATCTATAGCTCGAGAGTCGAAATTTTTTCTAAGTCCCCCTCCTATCATATATAGCTTGAGAGTCGAAATTTTTCTAAGTCCCTCTCCTATCATATATGGCTCGAGGGTCGAAATTTTTCTAAGTTTTTCGCTGGACGGCGGACGGCGGACGGCAGATTTCTCAAATAGCCCCCCATAAAACAGGTTCCCTGTTAAAAATCACAGAAATTCATTAAATATTGATTTTTTGGGGAATGTTGCACCTCACCGAGGACTATGGCTCTCATGTATGTTGTAGTAGAGGGTATGACGCTTCATATGAATGATTTTCCCCAGGTGCCTTCCCCCCGATTTTCTTTTTATTCCGGTTTGAAGTTTTGTTATTGCTAGAAACTAGAGAAAATATGAATGATTTTTTTTGAAAAACAATACCATGTATGAACATTCACATATACTAAAATTTCCTCAAGTTTCATTGCTGTGCGATCATTATTGGCTGAGATATAGCCATTTGGATTTTAGGCCTAAAAATCACTCTGCAGCCCATGTGGGTGAGCGGATGGGTCCAATTTTTTGGATTTCGAGTTTTCTCATTGGGGACAACATTTTGACGGACATTTGAAACATTTTCCGACCAAGGCCATCCCCCCCTTACCCGGCTAGAGCCTTTGCGGAATGAAGAGTGAGTGTAAGACATAAGTATTGTAAGGAACATGTGACCATGTCTGAGTTGTTTCGTAAGGCTTCGATTAAATAGGAAGGAATGTCAAACGAGGAACGAGAGAAGAAGTGGTGGACTGTTAGGTTTTCTGCCTAACTGCGTGGACAAGAACAGGGTGTTATAGTGTTGTTCTTGAGCAGGTATATTCGAGTATGTCCTATTCCAAAAGAATTGTTTCTTCTTGTCTAGAGTGTCCCAGGGAGCGGGTAGAGGAAGTTTGTTAAAGGGTTGATTTCTTCAAAAATTATTCCACGATTGGAGGATGGGGGAACAGTAATGATTTTTATTGTCGGAGGAATTGAGGAATGGGACTGGTGTTGAGGAGAAGACAGAAATGAAAGCATTGAATCGAAGGATTGGAATCCTGCATAGCGAGGAGAGAGGAGAGTGAATCAGTAAAAAGTAAAAAACCAGCTTTGCTTTTGTACGCTGTCTACCACCCATTTGTGAGAAAATTCCAATTTAATATGCAGTCTACCCTGGAAAGTAGTAGTACAATAAGTGATACGCACATACCGATACAGTCAAAAATGTAAGTAATCTAGCCACTAGAAGTTTTGTCAATGCTTCACAAGTTTGCAACTGGTGAGTTTTGTCGATTATTCACGTACAATTATTAACGAAAAACAGGGCGTACGTCGCGGAGGAAAACGATGAATAAATCACTTTCTTGACTTCATAAAGCTCGATGTTTCTTTATCCCGCCGTTTAACCAAGAAACAGCGCCAATCGTTCCCCTGCTTTAAGCCAAAAACCCGAGGACCGTCAACACGACTCCCATGATTTCTTTGATTCTTGACCTCCGCTTCACTGTCCTCCGAAACCGCGGGCCACCTCCTTACAACATTCTTTCCCAATGATACTTGCGTTTACCGGCAAAGAAATATGCCCCGTCGATTTGAATAGGATCCAAGTGCGTCCCTATCATTTGATTTCGGGAGGTTACTATGCGGCTGCACACTTCCCGGCACATGTTATACCAGTTCATAGATGTCGTCGAACTTCACCTGTCAACTTTTCTGACGTAATTAAAGAGATGTCCACCAAATTCTACTAACTAATGTCATTCATAAGGGAAATATTAACCATGATCTCTTCCTTAGCTTGTTCCACGGTACAATGTGGGTAGCATATTAGAACACCATCTCTCGCTTCTCTAATCGCTGTTCACTCATTATACTAAAATCGCGTATCAAATTGGTAGACCTCTGTAGGTAGACCACATAGTAAAGTAGTATCAAAAATTCAAGGTGAACAAGAAAGATTAGTTATTTTTGTCAGGGTGGTAGCTTGTTTTGCTGCTGCTTCATCAAGAATGTTGTGTCAAGTTAATGTGACCTGAAATCCTTAAGAATATAATAGGGGTGTGAACTAACGATAGTGGAAGTAGAGTTAAGCGGATTCGTTGAGTGAGTGGACATACCATGTAAACACCTGAGAGAGAAAGTAAAGGGAAGAAAGTGAGTATGTCAGAAGTAGGTAATTGTTATTTGGAGAAAGTTGAGAGAGGTTAGAGTGACAGGAAAGTAATACTTTTTGTGGCACAAATTTTTATGAACTAAAATTTCAAACACATAGACGTTCATGGGAGCAAACGCATATCCGGGATTTCAATGGATTTTCAGTCTCCAAAGGTACGAATATTTCAACTTATGTCATAGTTAGATATCCACTGGCAATCTAATTTTCCTACGATTATAACGTACGAGAAATAATCCTGATTTAGAGAAGTTTGATAATTATTTTTCTCAAGCAAGTTACTCTTAAAAAATCCAACCACTCACGTGTGAAATTTTTGTAAATCAAATTACCGGCATACGTATTCGCAGTTAGGTGTAATTACACATGCAAACGTCGATGTCATGTAGTACATATATTGCCGGTAACTCGTAGAATTAGTTTGCGACTAATTTGGAATTAATTAATTTGCATAATACAAAACGTACTATACTGGTAGAAGAAGTTGAACTGCGAAAGGAGGAATGCTATTCGAATGAAAATCATAACGCTCTACATTCCTTAAGGGTGTAAAATCGGTACTGTTTAAATTGAATAAGCTTACGTAGCTATTGCTCCCGCTGATTAATAAGAATTAACATTCTACTGGAATACTATTATCGACTATTTGCATATTCATGTGGGAACCAAATGCACCGGAATAATTAAAGACGTCGCGATAAAATAACCGTACGGAAGAACTGCAATCGTGATTATGTCAACAAACAATGTTTATATTCGCATATTATTTTCAGAATTTATAATCGTATTTTTTTGTTTTTATTGTAATTCTTCGAGTACGTACATAAGAATAATTCTGTTATTTTTACGGAAAAATGAGGATTTTTGCACCAATGAAAATAACAATTACTCATTACTTTTTATATCTCTCGAGGAGAGGAAAAAGGATAGGTGCATGGGACTTCTTTCCAAGAATAAAAACCTGTTCAGAAATTTGCATGTAACAATTCTTCGGGTAGAACTTCACCCCTTCGTATCTTCATTCGGAGCCCGGATACGGGGTAACTTACCTCTAGCTATTTATTAATTCACAGAGTGAAAAAAAACAATATAACTCACTTCGTAGAAAAAAATTAAACAATTACTTCCTCGTACATAGGAAAAAACTCTAACGATTGGTCCAATCCTTCGCTGTTTGAAAGACAAACGCCGTGTGAACGTTGAAGAGTAATAAAAAAAATAGAAAGGTTATATTTCTACCGGATGCATTGAAACAAACGGCTTTCGTTGTATGCAAATAAATTTTGGGTGCTTGTATTTCTAACCTAACCATACCTACCACCGAATGAGATGAATGCAGTATCGCAACATCCTAGTTCTAAATAAGTAGGCCTACCTATCTTGTAAGTTTCCGATGATCGAAATTTTAAAAAGCGTTTCGATAGATTTGTGAAAATCCGTGAGAGTCAGCATGTGTTTTCATCGAGTGAGTCATCTTTCGATATATCTGGTAAGTAAGCATTTTCAGAATAAAATTTATTTTCGAGAGGTATCCAATATTTGATGACGCTCGTCATTAAATTACAGTCGCGTTTCGTGAATTTTTTTCTTTTTCGCCCATATTATTTTTTTTTTTACTTCATTTTCTATATGCATATAACATCGATTTTTCCTTCTCGCTCTGAGAAACTCTCTTCTTTTCTTTCTCCCTCGCTCTCTCTTCTTCGCTACCATAGCGAGAATATTTTTGCTGCCATTTCACCCCGTAGGCAACCATGTGTCTCGTTATTCTCGAAACTCCCATCAACCGCGTAATAAGGGATAAAAAGAATCCCTCCTTTGCAAGTTTTCGACGAAACATGCTTAAATGACTTTTTTATTCGCTCAAAAATCATGGCGTCTTCGTCACAACGCGTCGTCGTTTTTCCCGACGAAACGAGCCAAATTGCTGCCGAGTGATTCCGCTCCCAGTAGTAACGTGCTCATTAGCGTAAGGAGGTGATTAAGTCGGTAATGCTGAGAATACCGCGTACATAATTTGTCAATAAAAAGTTCATTTTCGAGCAGATAAAAGAAGAAAAAAAATTATCATACACAATAAACGTATTAAAAGTCGCTATTTAAGAGCCGTAAGTAGCGTTAGAGATGGCGAGACGCAATGAAGGAAAGAAGGAAAAAAAGCTCTATCGAGTTGTTCATTTTTGTCGCAAATTTACTAGAGTATCCCTCCCCCCGCCCTCTCTCTCAAGAATGTCGTTAATTATATGTCACATTTTTTGGGGGATTATTTTTCGGATTGATGATATACCAAAGAAAGAGAGAATGAAGGAGAGCGGAAAATCATCAAATTACTGAAATTTATGAACCACTCATTAAAAAATAAAATCATTAAAAATTTTTAATTTATGCATAAATTTGTGTTGAAAAAGAATGTATTATATTTCAACTTGAAAATTCAAATTTTTAGAGAAAATCCAAAGCCTTATCTTAGAGGAAAGTCTCAAGATCTGTAACTTTTTCTTCTCTTGATTATGTCTTCTCGTTCCTTTTTCCGAAACAGTACCGAAATTAAAACTTTATAGACTTCAGTCAATAGTTGGGTAGTTCAGCTTCCCTTCAAAGCAAAATTACATTCTGGAATATGTCAATTTTTCTTGTTCTTCAAAGTATCAAATTGCAAGATTGAATATAAATGCTTCATCTATCTTACTCACCTCATTCCCTTTTTCCTGATTTTTAAGAGGAAAAAAAGTAAGTTGTTGATGTATCAAAAATAAAGATGAAGGGCCGCGAGTTTATGGACATAAAATTGAATAGTCAACATGAATAAAATGGGAGAGGGGTGGGTACTTCGACAGAAATGCATCAAAAATTGTGTTCCTCCTTTCAAGGTGTTTTCCGCATCGACCGAAGTAAAGGATTTCTTTAGTTCGTTGCTTCGAATTTCTTGATTTGAACCTTTAAGCTTGATTTTCGGAAGCAATAATGTCTAACTACAACTAATAAGAATCAATTGGAATTTCGAGGAACACTCCAAGTGCCGAGAATGTAGTGAGCTCAGCACAGTGAAAAATTTTGGAAAATTGTAGATCAAGATGTGAGAATAAAGTGACTAAAAAATAAGTATGAAGAGAGTGAAAGAGAGTTAAAACGTTCAACTGGTCTTTAAGAAGATGATTTTTCCAATTTCCGTTACTATTATAGCTCGTTTTTTTCGGAATTCGTCAGTTTTCCTCCTGAAAAGGCAGATGGTGGGTGATTAAATGGAAGTTTGTTTCATACCTACTTCTCTATTATGCGTCTTCTGATTATTCGGCCACCTTAGAGACCCAGTAAAAAATTTCTATTTACTCAAAAAAAGCTAAAAAATTCAATTATTTCACAACGGAATAAATAAAAGACTTCGTCCCTCGATGCATGCAGGACCATTTCATGCATATTTTCACTTCATTGCATTTCAATAAATCGTTTATTTTTTCAATTTCGCTGAATAGTGCCAAATTTTTCTATTTCAGTATCAAAAATCACTCTCGATAAAGCCAAAAAATCCAAATTGCAATTATTACCAAAATTTGTTCAACTGTTTCGTAGATATGTGAATAGACAGGTTATCTTGATGTTAGGAGGTAAATTAGATTATTGAAGGTGGATAAGTGAGATTTTATACAGACCGACCGCGGTTCAAAAGTGAAAACTTCGTCGTTGGGGCTCGGAGTGAGGAAGCAACACAAAATAATGCGAACATGAAACCAGTTTTGTACCGTTCATCGTCATTTTCCTATGGATTGAAAACATGTACATATACGAGGCTAGATTATCAATAAAGCGATGACCAAAAGTATCGTTTTAGAGGTGAACATTGTAATAACATGCAATTTGCAGAACGTGCTCTTTTTTTTTTTTTTATGAACCCTTTATTATGAAAATAATATACAAAATAAAAAATAAAGATAAAAATAAAAAGAGAAACATTACAAAACAAGGAAGAGAAAAACAAAACTACAGAAATTTAGAAGGAAAAAAAAAAATACAAAATAGTGATAATAAATAAAAAAAATAAAAAAATAAATAAATAAATAAATAAATAAATAAATAAAAATAAAAATAAACAGGGTGTTGGAGGATGGCAACTAGGCCTTACCTCGTTTAACAAATTTGTTATGAATTATGTAAGTCAAATTGTGATAGATTCCGGAAGATGTTTAAGGAAATGAAAGATATGAGGGAAAATGGATAATTCTTCGGATGAGAGAAGGTCAATAGCTTGGAGAGAGGTTGGAAAATTTAAATTCATACATTCTGAATAGAGTTTTTGTCTTAAATTTGGTAATTCTGAGCATTCAAAAAAGTAGTGGTTGATGTCAACCTCAACCAAATGAACAAAAAAACCTTGAGGCTATTTTTAGCAACTGCAAGTTTCTCATATTTTAAAAGCTATTCCATACATTCTAGGAAGGTTCTTCGGACTCCAAATCTAAACATTTTCTGTTCCAAATCTAAACATTTTCTGTTATACAGGAATACTCAAAAATTCATTTTGGTTCCATGTTACGCAGTTTCCAGGTAATTTATGCGGGGAAATCATCAGGACCAAAATTTTTTGTCCTTTTGACAGGTCTCGGTTTACTCAGATTTTATTGTACATGCAACTCTTTTGGTTCAAAGGGGAGGGCGGAGTGAGAATCCCTCACGTTGAACAAAGACCGTGAAGTTCGCAGTCTTAGAGCCGATATTATCAAGACTAGGACATTAATGTGGAACGAGCTTCTCCCTATTTTTTCTGATATCTGTATTTATTTGATTGAGTGGAGCGGTATGTTTCATTGTAGAAAGCTTGCTATCGAAAACGTCTCTATTTAAAGAAATATTGAGCAATCTATGGATTGTTGAAAGATAGGGGATATGAGAAAATTTTTTTATTTAAGCAGGCTTTAATAGAAAAAATTTTCTTGTTGATGTTCGTCACCACGAAGAAAAAGTCTGTTTATAGGGGATATGATTGGGCGTTGGAAGAAAAAACCACCACTTATAGGGGAACCAGTGAAGCACGTTTTTTTTAATGCACAAGTGAATGAGACAAATGAATTCTTTGGACACGAATCCAAGAGATTTATTGAGGAACCGCCAAAATTAAGATTGGGTAAATAGAATAAAAATTGATAAGTTCTTCAAAGTTTCAGTCCATACACCCAGGACGTCTTCAACATACCTCAGCCAAAGGAAAATGTGTTGAGTTACAGTATGACAGTTGTATTCTTGAAGGAAAAATTCTCCTTGATAGTCAATGAGGGCACAGAGATGCGCATTGGTAAATCATTCTGAAACCGACCACTACAGTACCATTAATTGATATTGATTTGATCCTTTGAGATGCAGTTAGATATAATGAGAAAGGGATTCTCCAAGAAGTAGACTAAAATTACAAATACCGCAGAAACAATTTTCTTGGGCAGATCAAACGGGCGGGTCAAAACTCAACAACAATACGGCGTACGCATTCTTTATATAGTTCAGGAAATGTCAGCTAATCCTTTAAGAACTGGGATACTAGCTCGCTTATCACAATTAGCTCAACTTCAACCTGGACTAAAATCTCTCCAAACTATCACCGATGTTTTCTCTAACAACCACTCATCCAACGAATTTTACTGACTCTTAAAAACAATCAACTCTCACCTCACACTAGCTCAGATTCCAGGCCATGTTGACTTCCCCCACACCCCTTATGATGCGGTGGATAAAGCAGCCAAACAAGCAACTTTATTACCAAAAATTGCAGATCACATACTGATCCCGGCTAAAGACTTGAAAATATATTACGGTATTTTGTCCTCCAATCATTGGTACTCTTCCTGGGAAAAACAGTCCAAGAACAAATTAAGGAAAATTAAAATTAAACCCCTAAACTGGTCATCACCTCACCACCAGGTCAGACGAGAGGAAGTCATCTTGGCTCAATCAAGAATAGGCAATACTCGTCTCACTTTTACATACCTTATCTTACAAATCTCACAAAAAACTAACTGTAGACCATTTCTTTACATGCCCCGTCTTACAACCTACACGATCTCTCCTCAATATACCATCTAGCATTCCGCACTAAAAAATTACTCCGAAACCATCGACTCAACTCTAACCTACAGGTAAGCACTACTCAATTTCACGACTGGCACTACTCTTAACATTTATTAGGTACCCTCAACGACAACTTACCGTTCATTCCTACATCTCTTAAATTGTTTATAACTTAAGTGTGTATTGTACACCAAGTAAACAACCCATATGTGCAGCTTGAACGCGTGTAAAGAAAAATCATCCATGGTTTTTGAGGTATTTGTGATATTTGGAATTTTAGCGTACCCTTTAGAGCATCCTTTCCTCACTATAACTAATACCTTGATAGATATTGTAGGTTTTTATACTAGAAAGATATATTTTGGAGCATTAGCCATTACTTTGACAGTCTTAATCTTGGTGTTTAAGCCTCCATAGGAAAATAACGGTGGACAAAATACTGACAATATAAAGCTGTTTTTTTTTAGGCTTGATGCAACCGCAAAAAAAATAAGAATAAAAGACTATGCGTCTCAGTATCTAGATCTGCTGGTTTTCTTTATCCTGTCTGTAAAATGATGGAAATTTATTTTTTGATTTTTTTCAATTATTATTGAGGTATTGAGAAGAGAAGAAACAATTTCTTTGAAGACTATAAAAATTTGAAATGCAAACATAGAACCTGCCAAGACTATGTACAAATTTGAAAAGTGTTAATGCAAAAATACAATCTTGAGTGACACAGAATAAGTATTTTCTTCAAGTGACGTCACAAACAACCTTTTGATAGAAAACTTTTTTTTTTATCGCGGATGCATGGACTTGCCGAGGTGAGAGCCTAAAAAAAAAGAAAAAAATGTCACACTGTAAAGTTATATTTTCTCTGCCTCTAGAGATAATTTTTTTTTGCATAGCATTTTCTTTTTAATTGGTGCCTTAATGATGGTAATATGCATGTATTCCTTGACCATAAAGACTGCTTCTCATCTCAATTTCTCCTATTGTCTGTCAATATTTTACGTCTTATTGATGCAGTGCGGCTGGGAACCCTTATATTATCATGATTTGTGGAGATCTTTTTGAGACTTTGGTTTTTATAGGCAAAAAAAAAAACAAATTTCTCAGGTTCTAGATTTGAGTAGAACAAGAAAATGCGGATCTCTTGATTTCCAGATCTTGTTATAGAAAAAATCTAAACTCTTGATCTCAGTAGATTTTGGGTAGTCATCAAATAAAAAATAATATAAAGATGAATTTTCGCCATCTCACAGTCAAAGGAGAAAAAGAAAATCAGAAGACCCAGGTAGGTACTGACGAGCATACCAAGTGATTCTTGTTGTAATATTACAAGTATGTTGTTTTCTCAGTCTATGCTCTAATATGAAGTTTTCAATTAAACAAATACGATCCTCAAGGTTACGGCTATCCATAATAAACGCGAAAAACGAATACTCCGAGTAACAAGGTTCTTGATTCCACCACCTCCCTCCCCCGAGACACGATCCGTGATCGCTGTTTGCGTTGGATCAGTCTCCCTTTCTTGGGGAAGTTCTCCCTCCAATTGGGTCGGGCCCTCCACCCGTTTGGCTTCAGACCCGCGTTTTACAACCCTCAGTCAAGAGGTTGTTTGTGAGACTGAAGGACCCCGTATACCTGTTGATGAGAAGAGTGGTGTTTACAAGTTGGAATGTGGGGATTGTGGAGGCTTTTATATTGGTGAGACCAGCCGCCAAATGAAAGTTCGAGTAGCTGAGCACCTGAAGTCTTGGAAGAAGGGACACTTAGGGGAGTCAGCTTTTGCTGATCATCTAATAAACAGTGGCCACAGCTTCCGCGGGGGATCTGAAAAGCTCCTCCATAAAGAGAATTCCTATTGTAAGCGCATCGCCCTCGAGCATATAGAGATAATGCGTCATCTCAACACCGACGGTATCACTGTACTCAACTCGTATATTCCGGAAGATGGCCTGATCGAACTGGTTTATGATTCACACCGCGATTTCTCGTTTGGACAATCTTAATACCTTGCTCTTCTTTTCTGTTCGTCAGTTGCTTTCATTTCAGGCTTGAAGATGGTTTATTAACCGAAAGCGCTCGTCGTCTTATATTTTTCTGCGGGGTTTTTGCGGAGTATTCGTTTTTCGCGTTTATGAAGTTTTCACTTCAAAACCACAGTCAATCCATATAAAATTATCGTAGTCCAATTTTTCACTTATAACGTATGGTAGTACAACAGGAAATAAATTTCTATCCATAAGACTTAATCTTAATCAATTATCCGCCACTGCCAAAAAAAAAACCGATCAAATATTTTGAAATCAAGGATAAATCTGAAATGATTTCTCATCTCTATAAGAATTGTGTGCAATATCCTCGATTTTTCAAGTGATTTGAATTAGTCAGAAATTGTTCAATTTGATTTTTGGTAGTTATTTATTGACTCGTGTAATCTTATACAAAATTTTCAAAAATGTTTGTGATCCATACTTGAGCTAACTATACTATTGTCATAAAGGATCGTTTGCAGCGTAATGTACATGAAATAGGTAAAAAGTACCTCTTCGTATAATAATTCATTCTCCGTACTTCAGAGGAGAAGGTTGAATAAAAATATCGCTGCTGCAGTTGGTAGTCGTCTAAATCGAATCGGAGAAGTGCAAAAATATTAAAGAATATTACTCCTGTCAGCAAATTTCTATTAAAATTTAAATCGTCCCATCAATTCGCCAACGAGTTTGCGGAGTTTTCCTATTACATTTTGGAACGTTGAACGCGTTCTCGATTAGAGTAGTCTTATACCCAGTAGATATTCCTCGTTGTCGCGTGTACTCGAATTCTTTTCAAATTGGAAAGGCAGTGCGATGCCAAGGGAAAATATAAATCAAAGTTAAAAAGGGAAAAAAGATTACTTCTCAAAGAAGAAGAAGAAAAAAACGCAGCTATCTTGTACACCCCACACCTGCTTCACGTTTCTTCGTCGTCGTTTTCTCATTCCTATCCATATTCTTATTTCTTTTTTTCTTTTTTTTTCTTGCTTTCCTTCTTTCGATTTTCTTTCTCGCACCCTGTTTGCGCATTTCGTGAATTTCAATTTCTTTTATTGAAAGCTTTTACGGATGTATAGGATATCGTCCACGCTGTAATATTCTTTTCAAGTTTTGGCGTTTTACATTTTTTAGCGCGATTTTTCCAATAACATTCTCTCTTAAGAAATCGGAAATATGTTACATCTGACGCATGTATAAAAGTTTTAAATTCTTGCGAGTCGATCAGAAAAAAGAAATTGGAAAAAGTGAACTCGAGTTATTTTTTGATCTAGTTAAGCATATTGAGCTCATTGGAGTTGGACTTTGGCACAAAAACAAAGGTCAATAAGATGAACATTTTAAGAGGAAACGTCATTTATGGGTACCTAGCTTTTTTTTTGAAGGAGAATTTTCTGATTTCAAAACTTTCTGTTAGAATTTACAACACACACACATAAGGTACATATATGATTGTTACGGCACATTACATTCTGGTGTAACATTATCACTTTTAACTTTAAATTGCCTATGGAAGGTGAAGTAGTGTGTTAGCTTCAACTGTACGTATCACATTTTTTAAGCTCTATCCTCTGTTCACGTTTAGAAATGGCTTGAGAGAGAGGACCCTTTCCATCACTACCAAGTGTTCTCTATTTAGAGGCCATTCTCAGCTTTTTCTTAGCATAACATGGACTCGATAGTGCACACTCGGTTACTTTATAATTATGGAATCCACGACCGAAAAAAATCGTCCTTCCAACTGTATAAGTGAACTGAGATTATCTTTCTTGATCGAAGTGGCCTACCTCCTTTACCTCCTTCCTCCAAGTAATCTTTTTCAAAGTCAAGGAATAATGAACTATAGTATGGTATACTCGATTATCTATTGTTTGAAGTCTTAGAAAAAATTGATCAATTAGCCTGAGCCCTCTTTTCCCCTCCGCTATAGTACGTATAGCAGACCGTAGGTCTGATAAGTCTATTCTAGATTATACTCAAGGTCACGGTAAGGACGTACGAACGTACGGACATAAATTTCAGAATTAAAGGGGTGGGTCGAAACGAAGATATTGGTTTCCAAAAGTATATCGAGGCTGAGCTTTCCCTATAAAGTCGTCAGAGAGTGCACGTACAAATCCTCAGTTCACTGTATAAAAACTCCAGAATTCTCCAGGGGAGTAATCAGAGGGAAAATTACAAGAACCGCAGAGAAAAAATATCGCGAGCGCTTCCGGTTAAACAACCATCATCAAGCGAAGATAGAAAGCGACTCGACGAAATGAGAATCGACAAGTATTACACGATAGAACTACCGAGTTATGAGACTGTGAGTCATACTCAGAAAGTAGTTCACCCAATCCTTCGTCGGGAATGTACTTGTCGAGTGAAGTTACGTTGTCGCTGTTTAGATGGCGGATTATTTCGATATGTTTCAGAGCAATTTGCTTGGAGTACGACCTCTCACTGTAGAGGAGGGTCTCAGACCGCTCTCTAAAACTCTGACCGCTGTTGATTAGGTGGTCTCCCAAATTTCTTTTTTCGCAGGCCTTCCTGGGTTCAGCCACTCTGATTTTAAGCTAGCGACCGGTCTCGCCGACATAAGCATCCCTGCAAGCTGTGCTGTAGGACCCACTCTTTTCTATAGGTGGGGCAGGGTCTTTTAATCTGGCAAATAGCTCTTTCACTGTCCTAGGGTTGTAGAAGGTAGGACCGAAACTGAAAAGGTGGAGAGCACGGCCCAACTTTGAAGAAAACTTCCCCAGAAAGAGGAGCACTCTGCCCCGCTTGGACGTTTTCATATCAAGACTTCTGAAAACTATTCAGAAAATACACGCAAGACTTCTTCAACGGAGTAGAACGAGAACTGCAAGGAACTTGTTTTATGGGAAACACGGGGATTTGGAAAAATTTTGACTCCCGTGCTCTTCCAAGCCTGCCTCTCATCATAAATAATTCCAAAGAAGAAACTTTCCTAAATTACCTTCCTATAGTTAGGTCAGGTTCTTTCCTCCTACCGCTTAGTTAGGTTAGGTTGCTGGCCGGTCGGACACCGGAGGGCGAATGGCGAACATTTTCTCCGAAGGATAAAACAGGTTCTTTGTTGAAATTCCAATTGGACTGGTGACAATTTAAATAAAGATTCGGAAAAATCTTCGACCTGCTTGAGAAATGGAGGGACTCGAAATAACGTCAGAGCAAAGACTTTAAAAAGTTGACGAATTCTTCATGAAAGAAATTCAAGTCAAAAAAATTGTTTGTAGTACATACTTATGTGATGGAAGAGACCCTAATAAGGAAGAGCTTTTGCGAGAAAAAATGAGCTGAAAAAAATTACGAATGGGTTAAAACCCGAATGAAAGATTTTATAGTGACATCACAAGGAATAAACTGTCTAAAAGTTTTTAGGTAAGGACGTAGTCTATTGGCAGAAAGATGGATTGTAAAAAAAAAGTAAAACATGCTTATATGCTTTAGGAAAGTTGAGAATTTTACACTCCCCATATTCGTCGCGCAAATTTACTCTAATGATGACATATTTTCTCTTTGCTATGCATAAAAATAATGATCTTTCTCCAGTCTCAATGTTTTCCCAAAATGCATGCAGAAAATGCTACCTATTACAGCGCGCAATTCTTCCTTTTACCTGGGAAATTTCTACATTCTGTATGGTTTCTATATAATTTAAATCAAGGTTGTTCATCATCTGAATGTTCTTCTTATAGACATACTATTTCAAAATATGTATTGAAAAAATCTGAAAATTTCATAAATTAGTATTTAGGTATAAAGTTGTTCGGGTGTATAGTTATCGAATAATTCGCACAATGAGGAGCTGATAACTAACGGTTTTTTTGGAAGGAATGCGACAATTTGTTTTAGACGTGCAATAAAGTCATAATAAAGTTTGACGTCGATGTAGTTGCGATAAGTAAGGCAATATAATGTAGGCTTTAGCTTACATCAGCATTGGACTCATGAGAATTTTTGACAAAACACCTAGAATAGATAAATAGGTTCGTATCTCTTCGTCCAACGTATGCAAATATTCACGATCGTCAAAAGATATCTAGATTGGTTCAATACCACCCTTCCTAGTTCCCGAAAAGAAAGACAAAGGGGAATAAAAAGAAACCCACTATGTTCCTACGAAACCTGACAAGACACGGTAAGAATTTGCGTGGCGTTTTTTTTTATTTAATTTTTTTTCTCACTCTGTCTCTCAGTCTTTTCTTTATTATTCTTTAATTTTAATTTATTCATTCAGCGTGTACCTATTTAACGCATATCATTAAAAAAAAAAAAAGACTAGTCTTACAGGATGTGTGAAAGCCCTCAAGGTACGACGTTCACATTATGGGCAGCAATTTTAGGGTACGTATGCAAATTATTCAAATGTAGAACAATAAACGATTATCCCTAACTCGATTCCATCTACAGAGTGAACGTAATATTGTCCGCGGTTAGAAAAATTAAGACCGAAAAGAACCGTATACTTGAGAATTCTAACGTCTGCTTTTTTAATCAGTCACATTCTTCGTGAGTTGGTAGAAGAAAGCAACGTTTCTTAGCGCAAAAACTATATTCTAATAAACATACGATTGTGTTTCAATGATGATGTACCTACGTAAATTAGTGGAACTTTACTTTTGTGCTAAAAATCGGATCTCTTGATAATTCGAGAGCGGCGGAGGAAGTGCGACAGGTGAGTTCGATATATTTTTGATTCGGAATATTCGCTTCGAGTAACCCTCCTCCCCCGTCCATTCATCTCTCTGGTTGCGTCGCGAATCGCACCCTCTAAAGAGCGTTATTACACTTTTTCAATTGGAATATCCCCTTCCTTATTGGTTATCGTTATCAATGTCGTCCGCCAACAAAAATACAGCCAGTCAGATTCCTCGTCGGCGGTTCCTATTCTATTGTCGCTCGCTCTTTGATAAATTAAATGACAATGGCCCAGTCTATGGAGTAAGATTGAAAGAAACAATATTAAAACGCATTCTATTCGTCACTATTTTTCAATAAAATTGCTCGATTAAACGAACAGGAGACGAAAAAAAAAAAGAAAGTCGAGTAACGCCGGAAGTTTCAAAATTCGAATATCAGAGAGAAAAATAATAACATAATGTCAGAGGGAAGAACTGAAGGAAAAAAATACGACGTTATAATTAAATAGTTTTTTTTTTTTCTTCATCGAGCACTATCATGAACGACTTCGACTAATTTTTCTAATTTTCTGTTTTGTATTGCTGGAAAAATATGATACGTCCGAGATATATTTTCTCTTCTTTTATAATAATGTTGTTTTATTCTCTAGAACGTGAATAGCATTTCTGCAGGTATAGTGAATTGTAATCATACTTCTTTTTGGATGCTCTAAAATATTTTAGATTGGATAATTTTTTTTTATTTGGAACTACTCCCGCACAGGAGTTTTATCTGATTATTTTTGTTTCAAATAATGAAATTTTCATCGTCTCTCTATAAAGCAAGACTTTCTCGTTATAGAGAATAAAATGATAATAAATACATGCGTGCTAAAACGGTTTTCTTCTTAT
The DNA here is from genome assembly GCA_035079385.1 of Aspidiotus rigidus. Classification (NCBI taxonomy): domain Eukaryota; kingdom Metazoa; phylum Arthropoda; class Insecta; order Hemiptera; family Diaspididae; genus Aspidiotus; species Aspidiotus rigidus. The sequence goes on along the minus strand of JAVHKY010000003.1, from coordinate 12,380,370 downwards.
ACCACCTTTCTGATAAACAATGTTAGCTTTATCGAAAATAATACCGGAAGGACCATACAACGTAATCCTTAAACTGAGTTTATTGAAGCTAAAATTTACATCTTTGGCTGAATTTGTGTTGGACGGCTCTAGCGTCGCGCTGCATCTCTGCTGGAACTAGTATATGGGAGAAAAATCAAAATATTGAATTAACGCTTGAATGAAACAGATTCGACTTTTTGACATAACATGAAAAATTTTCGGAACTCTAAAAATTAGATGAGATTATAAAACCTTCAATTCCGTTTCGTTCAAGAGTTATTCCAAATTTTTCATTTTTCTCCCCTATACCGCCGTAATTTGGTCCCCGTTTCCAAATTTGGCAAAAATATCATCACTCCAACGACCCTAGCGGATGGCCAGCCCGAATTAATAGCAAAGTAAATAGACCCTATTTAGCCAAACCCAACCAAGCGACATGATAACAATCTAGAGAAATGCTCCTTTACTATAAGCGGAGATTCTCCTTTTCGCCAGATCGTTATCATGTCGCTTGGTTGGGTTTGGCTAAATAGGGTCCAAATGACCGTCATTTTTTTTTTTTTTTTTTTCTGTGATCTTGACTGACCATACGTAACCAAGCTCTTTATAAGACCAATGGTTTTAAATTGTTTGTGACTGACCTTGACGGTTATCGCGATAATTTTTGCCAATTTGTACCGAATTCGTAGGTACCTCTCGTTCCGACATATCAACTTGCGCTTCATTAGAAGATCAGCCCTCATTCAATGCCTAATTTTAATACATGGCTCCCAATTTGGGTCAATTTGTAGCGTCAATTTTAGAATTTGTCCTAGACAGCTTTTTAATTCTTGTATACTTCCCGGTGCTCATCTCATTCTTCAATTTTGATCCATTTTTCTGCACAAGCTGCAAAAATTGGTCACCGGACCTCTCTTCTATTATTCCATTTAAGGTTATAGATATCTCGCTGTAAATTCACTCTCGAAGAAAAATGTGTGCACTGAAAAATAGGACCCAAAGTCAGGGAACTAAAGCACTTTTCAACGGATCACATTTTAAATCTACCAACCATTAAATCTTGGCAACTATTTTCGATTTGAAGCCCACTTTTATACTAGTCTCAGGGCCAATTACAGACCAATTGATTCTGATGTTGCTTCGTTACTGTGTTAGAAACATGCAATCTGCAGAAAAGTGCTTCAGTTTTTGACTTCAGATCCCCTTTCTCACGGTCACATACTGTCTTTACTACTGGCTGCATACAATATGGAATTCGTTAATTTTGAGGGTGGCAAATTTAAACCAAAAAAGTAGGTAGTGTTATATTCAAACTTTAAGTTATTGCGTCAATTCAAGCTCCAATAATTCCTCCAATTTGGTGAAGAAAGTTCAGGATTTCGAAGATAGGCTATTCTATTTTGAACAATCAATTAGATACTCAACTCCAAATCATGTTTCGTCAATTTACCGGAAACAGTTTTGAGTTCTTGGTAGTATCCATTGTTTTTTTAAATTACAAGTCAAGTAAGTTTATCTTTAAAACTTAAACGACCAATACTTTAGTAATGACCTCTTATATCCAGCACCAATAAAGAAAATATATGTGAGGTAGAATCAAGAAATAGGGCTAACGACCAAAACGAAAAATTGCGTAACAGAGAGTTGGAAGTTCCGACAGGCATTTCACAACATACATAAGCGTCAAGCATTTTTGTTTATACTCTGAAGGAGGTTTATTTATAACGTGTCCTATAATCAGTACAATTTTGGAAAGAACGTGAAATTGTGCATACAAATTTGTCATGAACGGAAAAATAAATTTTCGGTCCTTCACCCTATTTCCTTATTCCACCTCACATATTTCTCTCACCCCCCCCCCCCCTTCGTAAATCGGCGCCCGATTATAATTTCCAAAAACTCTCAACTTGAGCTGAAATTATTTCTGAGGTTTAAGTGACAGTGGGTTAAAAGGGTGGTCTCAATTTGAGTCTTAATAGACCGATTTTCCTCTGACGTCATATGTATCGATAATATGCATACTATTTTAACTTTCATAAGATTATTACGGAAACCTTTCGATCATTCATCAGACTTTAAAAAAAGTTGATTTGATATTCACAATTTTTAAGCCTTCCTGTAACTTACATGAAAATGCATATTTTATTCTGAAGTTTTTTCGAATAAATCAATTATTGGAACGTTCCTATGTTATTCCTATGCTGATTGTGAAGCTACTTGAAGCTGATGGACTACATTTAGGATGCTTTTGCCTACAGTTATCGGTGCTGTGACGTCACGGAAAATCAATCTATTATCACAGTGGTTTTCAACCTTTTTGAGAAAGCGGCACATTTCAGATGACAAAAATTTTTCGCGGCACATCAATTAAAAATATATAGGTATTCAAAAATTTTTGAAATGTATGACAAGTATGTTAACAAGAACTAAATATTAAAAATTTAATACGAGGTTTGCGCTTGTGATTTTTCACATATTTCGTCAATATGGGGGGCTGATTTTCGACAAACAAAAGCGCATTTCTTGTTTGACAGATAGAAGGCACTCCCACCTCTTACTTTCTATAAGAGTAAGAGCTGAGAAGCGCTGTTTGCAAAGATAGGAGGTGGAAAAAGGAAGTAATATGGTAAACGCTTTTTTTCACAATGCTTGATATTCTCGCGAGATGTTGATCCAAAATTTATCCACGGATATTTTTTTGAATTTCAATTCTTTGGAAATCTCGCGGCACACTTCGAAGGGGTTCGCGGCACACCGGTTGAAAACCACTGTATTATCATATAAAAAATTGGGGATCATGAGACGACTAAAAAACCAAACAGAAATTTTTGCAGATAAAAATGATTCATCTGCGCAAACTAAAACTTTTATATGTATGGCCGAGAGGAAACTGTAATTCCGAGGTAAGAGATTGTCAGTTTCTTCCTTTCCTTTCCTATGAGTAAAGAAAACCCTGAATCCCTTTTACAAGCACTCCTACATTCTCATGGGCAATGGTGGTTGTTTCTTTCACAAACTTGAAGCACTGGGTTTTACAGTCTGGAAGTAAGTCCTCAATGCCACAGGTTTGTCGATTCCAAATTGTCCACTTTCAAGGTTTTTGAAGAAACATATAAATATTTTCCTAAAACTTGGAAGCGTTCCTCAAGTAACTGAATCTGTGTCTTTGAATTTTACCAGAAAGGCGTGAGATTTGTAAACATTTCTCGTGCAGCTATTCTCATACTCTTGGACTAAGCCAAAAGAAGAGAAGTGGTCGACCAAATTGAGCAAAACAAGCCTTGCTAATTATGTCAGCATAGCATTCTAATCGACAATTTATTATTTTTTTTCTGCAACTTTTTCACTTTTTTAACGTGATTCTTCTATTTTCGGGATTATTGTGATGCTTCCATTTAAATGTTACGTCAATTTGATATTTTTTTCTCCTTTTCTTTTCTTTTTTCTTCTTTTCAACGTTTTATCAAAATCTAAATGATTTTTTTTTTTTGTACGAAATTCCTGTTTATTTCATCTATTTCAAACCTAAAAAAATTTAATTATGTTTATCAAGTAAAGGATATTAATAAGTGTAGAATTTCTCTTTTTTTCTTATTTTCATGTTCATTGAGGTTTGGTTTTACATCCTCAAAATATCGTTTGACTTTCATTAATTCTGAGTTAGAAGGAAACAAAAGAAGAAAAACTTATCAAATTATTCATTAATCCAGAACGTATCGAAGAATGTTTTATTCCAAAATATAATTTTCGATTTTTTTTTTTAAATGAAAAAAAATTTAGGCACTTACGTCTTACAAATAGAAGAACAAATTTTTTTCGACTTGACGTTAAACTTTTCTATAGCTCTCGGTTTAAGTTGACCCATGATTAAATTTTTGTTTTAAAAAAATGTTGACTAAATTGCTGTTTTTAATACGATGATGAGTTGCGTACTTTTGTTTCCACTCTTCAATATTCAATCGTAATAAAAGGTTGAAAAATTTTTTGGAAATTCAAAATTTCTCAAGAAACATTTTTACGATTGGCTTACTACAAAAATATGGCTACGGTATCTCATTACCGGATATCAAACCCGAATAATCGTATTTTTTCCGCAGCGGACATAAGTTATTGAGAACGATATTAGGTACTATATAAGAGGGGCGTTCGCGCAATATAGCAATAAGAAAAACGCCTCATAAAGAGCTAAACGTGTACCTCAAGCACATGTATACGTATAAGGCGCATGGATACGCCACCAACGCCACACACTTTTTTCCCTCGTTATTTTTCCTTTCTTGTTTTTTCGGAACTGCTCGTCGTCATGACAACGAAGAATGATAATAATCAACCTTAAATCTCTTGGAAGTAATGAAAGATACGATGAATATTGACGTTACTCTTTATGATTTCATTTCACCTATATCCATATCATCTTTCGATAGGTACCTCATAATACATCATAGGTCCAGTAGTTTGTTTCTCAAGTTTTGTTAATTATAACACTTGATAATGCGTAAATTCGCGCCTAGTGTCATCTCTCTGGGCAAGTAGATTAATGCTATTCTTATAACCAAGGAAAAATTTCTTCCCAATTGCTGGTTGTACGCTCGAATCTCAAGAAATTATTCACTAAATCAAAGTACGGTACGACAGAAGAAAAAATGTTAACCGGATTAGCGCTGCTTAAGGAGTGCAAATGATTTGAGAAAGTGTAAGGATTAATTTAAATGGAAAAGATTTTATTATAAAATCCATTTAGAATCCTCTTTTGTTCGCGGAATTGGGAAAATGCATGAAAAGCGAACTCGGATGGAATTATAAAAATACGCAAAATAAAATTGAAAAATGAGCGCTATTTTTCGATTCATTTAGTCATTATACAAGTCGGGTATATTAAATTTAAGGTGTGTTTTAATTTGCCATAAAAACGTGCTACGTGGTTTATTATATGGCGAAGAAGAGGAATAGAAAATGAGAAGTTCACTTTTTCCTCATTCAATTCGATTCTCGCGCTCAGTATTCGTCGACGAATATTTTTTGAAGATTAATTTCATTCTTTTATTAAGACTGTACACTTTCTCAACGTAATTATGCGACTTTTATCGATAGGCCAACATGAAAGAGAGAAAAAAAGAACATACCGGCGTAGCGCTAAAAGTCGACCAACTTTGAAAACGTAAACTTATAAATCTTTTCCCCTATTCTGCTGCCAAAACTTTTCTTTTTTTTTTTCACTTGTATTTTTCATTCGAATGAAGAAAACTAATATATTAAGTTATTATGTTTGGAGAAATCTAATTTCATTCCAGTCGGGTTACTCATGAAAATGTTTTGTATCTCAGTTTTTCCATCGAAAACATATAAAAAGTCGTTCACTCCCTCTTTTCCCTTTCACTTCATTCATCTCAGTTAATATTACCAGTATATTTGAACGTTGTTCTTATCTGGCCGTATTTCATTAAAAGAGTAAATTTATATAAAAAAGTCGAAGAACGGAGCAAAAAATACAGGAATAGGAGTAAAACAAAAAAAAATGGAGACTCTTTTCTTTTCATTTCTTATATTAAATTTCGTCGACCGAATATTTCTGTATGCGCTGCGAAGGTAGAGGAAATAAAAAAGAGGGAAATATGTACGAAGAAAATTTATAGTCATTCGCGGGGAAAACTGTATTTTCCTTATAATACGATTCTGAATATATATTTGGCTTCTGCGAATGCAAAAAGTAAATTATTAGATCTGAGTACAGTATGAATATCATAATTTGTGCAAGAGATAGTTTTCTCAAAATTTCGATCATAAAAATACCTTATATATATTTCCGGAAGTACCCTTTTCGAGCGACATCAAAAAAATAAATGAGCAAATAAAACTATTATTTTTTTAGACTTTTACAAAAAGATACATGCATCGAAATGCTCTCATAGCCCTTCACTGAAAATTCTTCGAACTGATTGCTCTACAAATATCCTTGAGATTTTCTAAATTGAAATCACAATTTAGAAACTGTGAACGATTTCAATCTTCCTACATGTAGCAGCAGCACACAGCAACAAAGCAAAAGTCTTATGAAAACGGACGATATAACCGGGACCCAATCGGTAAACGAGTAAGTCCCCAACTGATGACTGCATTTATATTCGAATTTTATGTTTTTGGAATAGAATGACGTCATGAAAGTACAGTGATATTATCAAAGGGCAAATGTAACCATTAGCCAAGCATTAGCGCTGCAAACTCAATGCAAGATGGTTTATGCTGGCTCGCAAGCAACAAAAACTGATCGGAGGTGCGGGTGAAGGGCGACAAGATTTCTCAAATTAATCTGAATCAATTTAGTCTGGGCAAAAACCGGTAGCTACCAGTAGTTCGGTAGTGCATCTCTCGAAACTGCCTCTAGTTACTCGGCAACGGCAGTTCCCCCAAAAAACTACCGGTACTACCGGTAGTGTTTCAAATTTTTCCGTTCAAAGCTTGAAGCGCTAATGAGCCAAAATAAAATCATAAAATCATAACCCAAACTATATCGAGTATCTTCAAGTCAACGGTCAGTCGCTTGATTTTCATTTTTGTTACATTTTATTTTCACTTTTACCCATTTAACATTACATTTTAATGATTTTAACGATCATCCTTCATCCATTAGGCATCGTCTAATGCGTTCCGTTGTTGTTCATTGCATTTTCGTTAAAAAAAAAGCACGTGAGCATCTTGTGGGTGACAATTAAAGGTCTCTACTACCGGTAGCGACCGGTACCGACAGTTTTTGAGAGAAACCACCGGTTGTGGCCAGCACTAAATCAATTTTCATGAGAAAATATAACTTGTAGAAAATTTTACGCTGTACAAATTTAAAAAGAGATCGATTCTAGCACTCCACAGTTACTACTGGATTTTTTGATTTTACACCATAAGGCTTTTAGAATGTTCATGTTTTTTTTATCTCAGACAATTGTATATGAGAGCAAGAAAGATGGAGAAAGAGCAAGGTGAGGAGCTGAGAGAGAAAATTATACATCGTCCTGCAAACTGATGAAAAACGTAAATATTGGAAAAGTTCTATAGTTTATCTTCCTATAATTTTGCTGAGACCGTGCCAAAAATACAATTTATTCTGTATTTCTCACGTTCAATATTGAATTTTGAAATTTCATCAATTATATCATATAAAAAGTCTCCTTTTTAGAAAAACGATGAAAGTGACAGAGCTAGAAGTACTCAATTTCTATTCAATTCCATCAACTTTTTCGAAAACTCATCAAACAAGATTACCAAGATGAATTAATTTAAAGTCATTGTTTGTCCTCTAGCGAGATTTGATCACATATGCAACCCGCACAGCATGAAAAGCCTTATTCGGGCCGGTGAACCGCTAGGATCGCTACAATACTTTTCAATAAAATTGTAAATTGATTAGAAAACCGGAGAAATTGAATGGGTGTCGCGTAACAGTAATGTTAATCCCTTCAGAAGTGCAATTCTAGCGCTTATTGATTGGTCCGAATTTTTCGCGTAGGTGCAATTGCAAACCATAATTTGAGACATCATTTGAAATTTCTCATATTATCACTTATCAATTTCTTGTATCTTTCAGAATTTGGTGGACGAATGAAAGTATAACAGGTCAATCGGAAAGAAAAAACCTTTCAGAATGCAGGGCTCGGCGGCTCGCACGCTTGTCCATGATGCGAGTGAGAGATTCTTCTAATTCTATTATTTAAAAAAACGAATTGGCGTATTATTCAACAGTTTTTATGTTTATTTAGATTATTTATGGGACATATTTGTTTGCAGAAATATTATCGAAGGTACTATTTTTGGAAATCAAAGCGGAAATTGGTTTGAATGACGTCACAACTTCAACAATTATGCGGCCTAAATTTGTGTGCCTGACGTCCTCGATCTGTAAGAAGAAAAATCCAATGTTTCAGCCTTCCTATACCAGTACGGAGTCGTGAAATGTAAGTATTTTGAAGATTTTAACGCTAGCCGGCGAGATATGGAAATAGAGCGTTCAGTCACTTTAGTTACCCCTGAAAGTCATTTTCATCTTTTAAATCAGGCATGGGTTGTATTCATTTTTTACGACTTTTCCTCACTTTGTTGAATTTATCGAGAGAAGAAGGAGAGAAAAACGTGAAGAAACACGATGAATACGAGGAGATACGATGCCTAAAGCGAAGAAAGAAAAAACATATTATGTATTCAGTTTATTTGCAACGCCAATTCTTTAGAGTTCTTTCTATATACATGATCATAAATGTAGCTCAATACAGGGAACGAGGAGATTTTACTGTTACAATGTATTGTACATCCATAATAGAGTACACTGTAAACAGTGCAGTACTTTCATTTTTCATATTTTTCCTTTCAAGTACTATTTTTTTTCTTCCTTTATTGACCCAGTCAAGTCATTTTAAAAATGATTCCTAGCTCACAATTTGTAAAGGCAAGCTAAAGAGCGGTGTATGAGATCAGTCCTTGAATAAAAAAAGATCTCTGAGATAATTATTTCGTCCGTCAATTTATATTTTAGTTCAAACAAAATAATATGAAAATCTGAAACACAAGTTTCGATTTGAATAGAGCACCCTTTAAAAAACAAAGATATGATAGCGAAGAACTATTTTTGTTCCGTTTTTTTTTTCGAAAATTATTCCACTCCACTCTGAATCTGATCTCGTATTCGAACGGTCTTGATTTTGTAAATGATAAGCTTGTATCTTTTTAAAACATTTTACGACAGTGTAAAATTATTTATCCGATTTTTCGTGCACCAAAAGATTAATTTTTGCAGTATATGGACAAGATTTTTCTTTTCATCTTATGCCGTATTAATTTTCTTACCAAAAATATTCAAACTTTCTTTTATTTACTTTCAAATTTCCCCGATTATTGTGGTGTTCTTGAACGTTTAGTTCCGTCGTAAATTATATTGAGGTATAAGTATATGAACGAGTCAGTCAATCTTGCAATTCAGGCCACAGCATTTAAAATGATAATTTATTTTTACACTTAGGGCCTATGTATATTTTATGTAAGGATGGCTTAACTATTCGAGAGTTTTTTGCACCCCGATGAACCATATCGACGTCAATTTTGAGCCGATTTAGTTCCGTCCATAAGTCGACCTCAAGACGACGCCTATTGAGAGTCGATATCTCCAAATTTTTTGTCGACTTGAAATCCACTGCTCTTTTGCGTCGATTTCAAGTCGATTTGTATAGTTTTGTGGTAATGTACGCTAGTCGATTTCAAATCGTCCTCAAATCGACGTCGGTCTGTTGTCGATTTTTATTCATATCTCTCATAATTTTAAATAATTCTGGTTTTTGAACCATCAGATATGAAAATACTTGATAAAACGAAGGGCAAAGATTTTATACGTGCGGGATAATATATCAGGAGGGGGGGGGGGGTAGTTAGTAGATGAGAATACAAGCGAAAAATTTAGTCACCTCGTCGGGATCTGACTAACTACCCCCGTCCTGATACTTATTAAAGTCTAGAAGCAAAGAAAATTCCTCAGCAGTATGAGCGTAACAATACCCATACATTGTTGTCACTTGAACCTTTCGGATGGAAAAGCCTTCAGGGATTCGGAAAGGGAAATAGAGCTTTAAATGGGAATTAAAGGGGTAATTTTTCCCAAAGAAGCCTGGAAATCCGAGGGGCTTGAGGTTTGTCCCTGTTGAAACTCTTGGAAATTTAAAGGGTTTAATTGGGAATAAAACGGGAACAAGGGAATCAACACAGCTTCAAATGGAGAATCAGAGGGGTAGTTTTTCCCATCATTTCCAGGGCTTCAGAGGAGAAACAAATTGTTTACCGGGAAGTAAAAACTAAAGAATAGCTCGTAAATCAAGTGAAATAGATACAGAGTCACAATGGTGGCCATTGTAAAAAATTTTTCGATCATCTCTGCTAAACTCCTTCCAAAAAAAATCTTCTTTTATAAGCAATCTTCTGAAAAATAAGTGTACTTACCTTGATAATTTATTCGTAGGATATGATATAAACGAGAGAATAGTTCCAACTGAATTCTTTCTTGATAGCTCTCAGTAAACCGTATCACATATCACCTCATGGCTTTAAGAAAATTGTCCAAGACGTCATCAATTTGTGTTATCAACCTATGTTAGCTTGGGTCACGGTTAGGTTACGTTGCTCAGAAGAATCTGTCTAAGTTGGCTAGATTATAAGAAAACTTGAGTTTACCGGAAGATGTGAAATACAAGATATTGCACCCCTGAGAATATTTCTGTAGGTTTAAAATGCGTATTTTAGGAGAGGAACAAAAGAAAGATGGAGTAGATGTATAATTCTAGAAAGCAGCGTAGCTTGCAAATTCCCTACTGCTATACCTTCTAAATTTTTAAATAGGGAACCTCTTTTATGGGAAAGTCATGTAGAAAAAAAAGGCCGGGCGACGCTCGGAAAAATGTAAGAATTGAAGCAATATATGACAAAAGGGAGAAGGGAGGAAAGTTCGGATTCCCAAGATGCATAAAAGTGAGTTAGTATATTATCTAATAAAGCTTTCTATAATGTCAGGAAATACTTAGAATCAATTTATCGGTTATACCCGAAAACCGATATATCGATATAGGTAGTTGATTATACCTGAATCTCGATAATAACCAAAAATTGTGACTTGCAATGAGAAAAGGATGCTCATTGCCCATTGGCAGGAACACCATTTCTCTCTGATTGGACACGTGTTCCTGTCAGTGGGCAATGAGCATCTGTTTCTCATTGCAGTATACAAGAAGTTTCCCTGTTGCCACAATTAACGCAGTTGATGGAGGCAACCCCGAGCAGCGAACTAAGTGGGTCGCGAGTTTTATTCTATTTCTTTTTTTTTTTCTTGTCGGATCGTAAATCGTTTGGTGGTGGTACTTCTTTATCCCCCTCCTCCCATGAACAGAAATCTTGGAACGTTTCTTATGAATTTGACTGTAAATGGGACTTCGTTTTCCAGAAGGTGATACAACCTGAGAGAGGATTGTTTACGTATCTCATTATTTTTTTGAAATTGCCATTAATACTATTTCCTCGCCTATCAAAATTCATTCCACGTGCTGATGATAATACATCGAGAATTTTTCGTCCTGTAAAATATTCTGGAAAATCGTCATAATTTTGATATTTTTTTCTGCTGAATTGATTTCACTAGCGTGCAGTTGAATGTTACTCTGGCAACCATTTATTTTTTTTTGCAAGACAATTCATTTTCTCCATGATCGTTCGAGAGCTTTGCGTTATCTCTCGTTTTCCTTACGCCTAATTAAATCACACACACAAAAAAGAATCACCTCCAAAAGTTATATTAAAATTTGGAGGATACGGATTGCTCTCCAATATAGGTCCTTACACATGGTATCAATGTCGACTGATGGCACCAAAACACAGAATTTTCATCAAATAAATGATTTGATACAGTCGTTAAAAGCAGACAGTGTTTTGTTTTCGAATTTGAAATCAATGATTCTAGATTATCTCATTGATCGGTACGGGAATTGGATTTGCCGCCGGCGTCATTTACGCATTTTCTGTCTGTTTCAAAAGCCGACGCTGACCTTCGACTTAGTGTAAAACGGAGAAGTAGGGCAAAACCGAAATAATTAATTACGGGACTCGTCGAGGAATTTCGACCCTACTTCACATTTTGTTCCTTATCCGCGTTCATTTTCGAGATTCTCTCGGCGCCGTTAATTAACTTACCATTCAAGCGTGTAGTTGCAACTAGTGGATGCGAAATTAGCGCACGTTTATTCGTTGACGAGAGACGTCATCTGAAATTAGAGAATTAAAGTTTTACGAGAACAAAAATATGGATTACCCACCCCTGTTATTTTTTGCACCATTTTTCCTATATAGATACCGTTTCCGAAAGATGTTAGATTGGTATTTTTCGTTTCTCTCTCATATAATATTCCCGTTTCTATACAGCTTTCAGAAAACGCTAGGATAGGGAGGAGAAGGAAATATACATAAAAAAAATACTACGTAAATTTCCACATTTGCATTAGACCGTAATACTTTTATCCTACTTCTTTTCTCGCTATTTCAGAAACATCACCCTCTTTTTGCTTCCTTTACTTTACTCTTTTTTTTTTTTTTTAATACTTCCTTCGAAATGGTGGAATAGCTCTTACGCACTTCAGTATAAAACGGTGGCAGCCATATTTCTTTTTCGCTGATATGTAATACGGCCGATCTCTGCCGAAGGTATTGATCTCCGTTTCAAAAAACGCTTCGTATACATACCGGGGGATACACCCACTCTCACAGAAACGCTTTACGGTACGACGGTGGCATCTCCTTACTTCTCCTGGGCCCTATTCCATATATGACGCTTTGTTCACGGATTTTTTTCGCCCTTTCAAGAAAGTAGCTTTTTAAAAGTTTCTGCACTCTGCGGGTTGGTTTTCCTCTCTTTTTTTTTCTTTCTTTCCATACTTCCGCTTTTCCAGATTTTCTTCTCCCTGATGTATTTTGCCAATTTCCCGGTATAAAAAAACAAGAAGCGTGCTCGCGCTCACATATAGTTGATTTATGGGTATTTCATTAGATTAACATTCTTTCCTTCAATATTGTGAGATAGAGACACGTACAGTAAGAGTAACGGCGATTTAGACGTCGTGATTGTGAAATACTTTTTACGTAATATATTTTCGCTCCTTCAGCGTAATACCTTACAATGTCGAGTGGCTTTACAGCTAAATTTTCTTCCTCGAATACGTGATTTTGTCCATAACGGGATATTTGTATACATTCGAACACGATAACCTTTTTGACGTCAACAAAATAGTCCTAAATAAACGATAAAATACAACATTTAGACACACGACAGGCGACAATATACTTGGAATTTCATAATAATTAGAGACATAGCGGTGACTGAAATAAAGTAAAATATAGCCCAGGTCGACCGGAGCCAGTCACGAAAATTCTTTCTAGCTTATTTATGAAACACCGAAATCATCAAACCAAAATATTTAGAGGGTACGTTGGATTTCTTTCGCTAAAATTTGCCTCTAGAAATATTTGTCCTCGCATCAATGTCGCAGGTTTTATTAAATTCCTACCAAATTCTGAGCTTATATACTTTTTCAACATCTCATACGAAGAGACGAGTGAGTGTACGAGAATCTTTTGAACCCTCATTTTTTTGAATCGATTTTTTTTCTTTTCCGCCCTCCTGGTTGTCTGTTGTGTAAGTATAAGCTTTTAGTGCAATTGCTTTTCTCACTAGAAAATCTTCTCGTTCTTTTCTTTTCGTCCATAAAGAATAAGATAATTGGAATGCCAATACATCAGCTTCGTCAATTCAACGTATAAGGGGATTCTAATGAGGTTTCTTCTCGACTTGTTCCTTCTCGTTTTCTGATTTTTCGAGCGACAACTTGTCGTAAATCAGCGTCTGTTAAAGAGAAATTACTCTCGTTGAGGTCTTTTAAATTGGGATCAAATTATACGCGTGAATTTTCGTCGTTTCCTCGAACACCATCATACTGATAATTCGAGAAAGAAAAAAAGGAAAAAGGAGATGATGAATATGTATTATTTAAAATCTATATGTTGTCCAATTTATAGCTGCTGATAGTTTGAAAGTAAAGAACCGAATAATTGTGTCTTTGGCCGTTTGAAAAATGATTTTTCTTCCTCTTTAGCAAATATTCATAATTCTGGAGGAGGTCTAATTCCCTAATTAGGTATAAATTTTCAATGCAAGAATTTCATTCTAAATTTGAGAAAGCATAGTGAGGTACCTACCTGCATTCTGAAGACTGTTAAGACGAATGTCAAGATTTACGCTTTTAAGTAGAGACAATATGGAGCCTTCTTGATTCCACCACCTCCCTCCCCCGAGACACGATCCGTGATCGCCGTTTGCGTTGGATCAGTCTCCCTTTCCTGGGGAATTTCTCCCAGCAATTGGGTCGGGCCCTTCGCCCGTTTGGTTTCAGACCCGCGTTTTACAACCTCACCACAGTCAAGAGGTTGTTTGTGAGACTGAAGGATCCCATACCGGTTGATGAAAGGAGTGGTGTTTATAAGATGGAATGTGAGGATTGTGGAGGCTTTTATATTGGTGAGACCAGCCGCCAGATGAAAGTTAGAGTAGCTGAGCACCTGAAGTCTTGGAAGAAGGGACGCTTAGGGGAGTCAGCTTTCGCTGATCATTTGATTAACAGTGGCCACAGTTTCCGCGAGGGATCCGAAAAGCTCCTCCATAAGGAGAATTCCTACCGTAAACGTATCGCCCTCGAGAATATAGAGATACTGCGTCACCTCAACACTGACGGTATCACTATACTCAACTCGTATATTCCGGAAGATGGCTTGATCGAACAGGTTTATGATTCACACCGTGATTTCTCGTTCGGACGATCTTAATACCTCTTCCTTCTCATTCGTTCGTCGGTTGCTTTCATTTCAGGTTTGAAGATGGTTGTTTAACCGAAAGCGCTCCCTTCGTTTTTATTTTCTGCGGTTTGCATTTGTTTACTCTCCCCTTGGAGTATTCGTTTTTTCGTTTATTAGAGACAATATCATTGACTGAAGCAATAACGCGATCCCGATGAATTATGTCGACCAAAATTGATATCGATTTCCCGCCCATGTTGATCACAAATCGACCGCTCTTTTCTACTATCGACTCACCCTCGTCGTCCAAATTGAGATGACTCCCGATATTATAGACTGATCGACGTCGACCTAGAATAGACGTCGATATCAAATCGATTGAAAGCCAAACAGCTCGTATTTTACGAGTACTGAATATCAACTATTTATCGAGGTGAAAATTCAGATTATTCAAAATTTTGAGAGACTGCAGATCGACATGACGAATCAGTCGAAAAGTGTTGACTCGAAATTTTCTCCAGATCGACGTCGATTTGAAATCGCTTTGAAGTCGACTAGCCTACATTACCAAAAAACTACAAACCGACTTGAAATCGACACAACAGAGCAGTCGATTCTAAATCGACCTATCGACATAGTTCAGCGAGATTTTGTGGCGGGAAAATTTTGAAAAACTTTCTATTTATTTAGCCTAGAAAGCAATATCTTTAGGATGCTTTCATGTCTCACATGAAAAGCTTGGAATTGATTTTTTTTAAAATTTGTACTGCATGTGTACGAGTGCTTATTATACTCGATGTCGACCGTGTGTTGATCTGTGAAGACAAGTCGACTCCAAGTTGAGTCACTATTTTAAGGAAAAATAAACAAAATCGGTGACGTGGGTGTCAAATGAGCTCTGCGTAATTTTAACTGGGAAGAGACCAAAAATGATCGGAATTCAACTTACTGTTGATATCAAAAACTACATTTTTCCAGATTGGAAGTGCCATGTATCAGCAAAATCATCCTCTAAAAAATTATGAGTAATCAGCCTCATTTTTTTTTTTTTCAATCAGCACAATTTTTGTTAAGAGTTGTTCCGTCACGACCGCAAAATTGTATAGAATCGACTCCAAAATGGATCTGGAGCTTTTTTGAACCATACCCAAAAAATATTGTTTCCGTCCCTCGAAAACAACTCTGAGTATGACATAATTTTGCAGAATCCAACACATTTGCTGATTTACTGAAAAACTCTATGTAGAAATCAGCACTTGTGTTTGTACACTCATTTGTCAGCACATCTGGCAACACTCAAATAATTGAGTCGACTTCAAATATTGAAATTTAATTTCAATTCCAGAATTAAAAACCGACATCGATTTTGAATTTATTTCGAATTTTAGTTGACGCGACGTCGAGATAGCGTCAATTTTGGTTGATCAATCTGGACAAGCGTCAGTGTTTTTTAAAAAAAAAAAAAAAAAAAATCTGTTTTGCGTTGGTGGAATTAGCCGGTGTCGTATTATAATTTGGACGAGGTTCAAAATTCAGATTGAAAAAGTGAGTTAAATCATACTTCTGTTTCAAAAAACACCGATCACGGATTTTTTAGGGGCATTTTAGCTTTGCTGTGAGTTACTTGCTCGGTGGAAGTACATATTTGGATTGACCATCAGAAATACAAATAATTGAAAGATTCCTAACTCGAACTTCAAAAAAAAATGTAAATTAGCTGTAGAAGTCGGTGGCTGGAATGTACTTTGGAGTTGGAGTCTATGGTTTCAGAGTTGTTGTTTAGTGTTAGGTGTTTAGTTTAGTAAAAGGAATATAGAGGGCGGACGGGCCGGACAGGAGAAGAAGTGTTCTAATATCAAATTATCTCGGGAACAATGAGGATACTATGGCGGACCAAGATTTGCTAGGAGATGTTTATGAGTTGAACGAGTATGGTCTAGATTTTCAGCCGAGCAAAGATGACTTTTTCTCGTTTCAATTATCTGTGAAAAGAAGACCAAGTGGCGGGATTGGTTTTGATTTTTCTCAGATTGTTGTCGACTATAGATTAAAGATACGTAATATAGTTTCAAGACATTAGCTGATGAAAATGTGGGTTTCGCTATTTCAGAAGGAAAAATATTATTTGCTTTGGCTACCTTACCCACTGAATTGTGGGTTGGAAAATCAATATAGTGCCAGGAATCCATACCAGTGAGAGTTTATCTCATCAATTTGATTGAGTGATGGAACAAAAGAAAAAGATCCACGTCGACAAGTGCCAACTAAATGTGAGCGCGCATAAGTCAGTGTTCAAATTGAGGATTTTGACATGAATTTGAAATAAATTCAAAGTCGTCCAGTTTACATTCTTGAAGAAAATATGAATTTTAAAATGAAAATTACGGATTGCGGCCTCTTTAGAGAAACTTAACGCTAATGGAAAATTTACTCGTACAAATTCAGTAATATTATTGGGTTTTCATCAAATTGCACCATTTTTTTTGGCAACAAAAGTTCCTTTTTCATTTATTAAATAGTGTGGTGGACAACGTGCCTTATGTTGATACTTGGGAATAAATTTTTTGGGCGTATCTTCAAATCTTTCCCCTGAGGCATCGTTCGATGATTGAGATTTTTCTAGTCCTCCCCTCGTCTCTTGGAACTGCGGACTTTAATATCTATAACTCGAAGGTCAAAATTTTGCCAAAAAGCCAAGTCACTAGGGTACATCAAACGTGACTCAATGATCTGTGAGACGAAATTCGTAGGCTTATATTATTCATTTTTTTTCGGAATCATGCGTGATAATTTTTTGGCGGGTCGCAAAATTTAATGGGAACACAACTCGTCAACAGCCATTTTAAAATAGGTCTAAGTACAAACCGAAAAAGAGTTTTCTATTTTTATTTTTATTTTTTTCTCTTTTTCGGTAAAACTTATGATTTTTCAACAACTTCCAAACGCGATCCCATAAACTACCCACATCATCGTACAATTGACGTCCCATTTTCTTTCAGTTTCTTTCAGAAATTACTAATTTTCTTCATAATTCAAATTCTTATATTATAATCTTTTGCAATAAACTTTTCATAGCTTGAAAATAATTTCTCCAACTATAATCCCATTGAAAACTCGAAGTTGATAATATAGAAGCAAACGTGCGATCTGAATGTCTATCAGAGATCTCAAGCTGTATATATATATATATTTAATGAACAAGCTTAAAATCGTACTTTCAACAAGTATATAAAGAGAAACTTCCTCGGCGCGTTTTTTCATTCAATAAAGGAGCAAATCGTTTTTCAGTCTTTCCACTCAATTAAACTGTAATCCTTTTCATTTAAACCGACTTAAAAGTTATAACGATGAAAATCATTGGATATTGATGGTGTCTGCGCTGAGAAGCGTTAATCCCTTTTTTCAATACGCTAAAACTTTAGAAAGAAGCTAAAAGTTGAAGGGAGAAAAGGAAAACAAAAATTAATTGCGTCTCTCCGAGAGTTATTTAAAAAACCTTAACCTATACTAATAAAGAACGCTTTACACCTTCAGACAGTTAATAAGCTTTTTATTTCTCTTTTTTTTTCTTTCGTTTTACAAAATGAGTTCTGAAAAATAAGTCGGAAGGGCGCTTAAGGAAAAAAAGTTTGTCGAAATAAGGAACGAAAATGTTTAATGAAGAAAAAGTTGAAACTTTATTCGTAGGGAGAGACTAATTTAACATAAATTCATTAAACGACTATCGCAATATTTTCTTTCTTCTCTCGCTTGTTTCTTTTTTCGTTTCTTTCTTTTTTCTGAAGGTGGAAAAGGCGTATTTCTCGTAGAATATTTTCCTTTTTTTTTTTTTTTTTTTCTCATCAACTACGACAGTTTTATAAGCTTCTAAATTTCAGTTTTTAACGATGAAAACGTATTCCATCTTCCACCTTTATTAAGTGCTCCTATTAATAAGGAGTTTTTACATCTTCACGCAGACCATTTGAATTGCATCAGTTTAACAGAAGAAATGGAAGGATTAAAAAATATTTTTGAAGGCTTTCTTGCCGTTTTTCATCTTTCAGTTAAAGTACGGATAGTCCCTGTGACGTATTCACGCCTCCCTAGAACTAAAAAATTTGCTCTGGAATACTAGGAAATATTTTTTGAAACCCCTTTGGAAAATTTTTTTGAACTCTTCCTTTGGAAATTTTCTATGTCTTCAATCATGATCACGAATCTTACAATCAGAAATGAAGGGTCCGAAATTTAATGAGAGGTGTGAATAAATGAGACGAGTATTTTGTATTCTCAAACAGGTGTTAGCTTCCAATCGATCGAGCACGAGAAATAAAGATTGTTTATTCTTTGAAATAAATACAAAAAATGATACGTTCTTACTATGCGATTGACGCTACTTCGTCCGGACTTGGATTCAGAGATTACGACTGACTGACTGACTACTTGTCTTAGCTTCGAGGAGCTTTTATAAGAAAAGGGGTTCGGTAGCGATCTCGAAGCGTCTCTCGAAATTGTTCTTGTCTCGTCTTAACCCTTTTACGATTGACCACATGATTTCCAAAACGCGTTTAGACGTTTTATGATCAAAGGCGAAGATTCAAGAAGTTAATCCTACCGACATACCTCAATACGTATTAAGTCAGCTAATTAAATCTAGTTGCACCAACTCGACTATCTTGTCGGATCACCCCTATTGTTAGGAATAAATAAGGACAATTTTATGATCCAAAACGAGGGTTTTGGGTGGTAGACAACGGATTCTCGCTTTGAGTCGTAAAAGTAACAGAAATGTGGAAATATGATTTTAATAGTTGTCCAGCGACAAAGGTATGCCGTATCACGGTAAAGAAGAGCATTAGACAAGTATGGAATACTAACACAGGCAAGGATCTCTTCTCCTCGTCTAGATTCTCTTTAAGGATAAGAACCATCTGTTTTGGATTTTTCTTGATTTATTGTCAGTTTGTCCTTCCCAATTTTCTTACCAGTATTTTGTGGTTATATACTTTGATAAATGATAGTGAATTTCAAAGTCTCTGTCAAGGGGTGGTATAGGGTTTCTTATTTTGGAGAGAGAAGTTGCGTATTTAGCCGCTTCGTCTACCTCACCATGAGGTAGGAAAACGACGTGATCCGGTATCCAGATAAAAGTTAAGTGGGAGTTCATTGAATCTACTGTAAGGAGGGATGCATAAATACGTTGTATTACGGGATTTGTTGTGAACGAGTTTGAGAGAGCCTGAAGAAACGAGAGAAAAATAGGTAGGATTTTACAGTTGAAGTTGGGCAGTTTGGAGGAGTGATTATGCCTCATTTGCAACCAACATGGACTTACGATCTTTCTCGTGCCGCTATCGTTCGAAAAATCTTGATAAGATGAATCCTCTCTATGAAGAGATCGAACAGTTTTCAAGTTCTAAGAAGGTATAATTTACTTGAGGCTTTGTAGTATTATAGGAATCTTTTGAAGAATTGTTGACATCATTAAAATTTCTCGTTACTTAGCATTTCATTGTCTGCGTAGAAAGGTACATCATAAAAATTATTTTCATCTACGAACCTAATACCTGATCTGAACGTTTTTGGAATTGGATACTAGCACATCAAGAAAAACCTTCCGTGATGGGCCTAACTTTGTACTTTTTTTGCATTCTTTAATTGACGGTTGAAATTTTGTCCGTAGATTCAGACAAAGTAATGCAAAGTCACTGAACAAACTTCATTATCTAATACTGTACCTACTAGATGTAAGCCATCTGCTGTGTCAAAAAATTATGTACGCATTTCATCCTTTGTTTCTAACGTTCTTGTTTGCAAATGCGGGATAATTTTAACACCGATCAATTTTTTTCGTAATTTTTAACCCCTTGAAGAAAACTAAATACATTATTCTGTTTTGTCACTACAGTAGTACCTACGATGACGAGTGAAATATGAGTTTTTTTATTTTTTTATTTTTAGCTGTATAAGCGATACGTGTAAGCTTTTATAAACCTGTTTCATTTTTTTTCTCCAACTTTTTTTTTCGTTCCTACTTATGCAGCGTATAAAACATACGGTTGGGTTTACATATTTTTTGTTGTTTTTTTTTCCCTCGTCGGACGTTTGCAAATGAGATTCGGAGACTGGCAGGAAACAAAACCAGCAAGCTGTTTAAACAATATCATGATACAAGTATGCTGTATGCAATTCATTCAAAAGTTTAGCTTCGACAATGATATTTTAAATAATGAGTATCACCTAGATATCATCAATGAAAATTGAACAAAAAAAAAAGAAGGAAAAAAAAACTTGTAAGTGAATTAACGGAAGTAAGGCATTAAAACTCGTCAAGTAAAAACCTATATTCTGTCATCCAAAATCGTTTCTGAGTAGCATTCAGAAATTAACATTAAAATTATAGACTGTACATTCAGTCAAATTAAAGTAGAAACTGCACTGAGAGAAGAGAATAGTCTCGGTGACTAGAAAAAAAAGGTCAACTCAAGACAGCCGCCTTCTTTTTGTCAATTTGATCAGTTTTTCCAGTTATATGAACTGTAAAATTTAGTCATAGTAAATAAGAATAGGTGTCATGTCTCAAGTTGATACTTTTTGTCGAGTCAACGAGACTATTCTCTTCTCTCAGTTCGTATTGGAACCCGAGGAAGGTATGATACAGGGGGTCGAAATTGGAAATGTGGGTCAATTAGGTCGATAAAACGGGCATTTAAACACATCGTTAAGTATTTAACTAAGAGAAGTAAAATGAACATGTATTTGTCTCCTTTAAGCATGGTGAAATATAGTCACCATTCAAACAAAATCGTCAGTCTTACGAGTTGAGTCATAAATGGACGAGAGTGAATTAGACTTCATGCTGATGTTTGAGGTAGCAATAAATAAAGGAAAAATCTTAACAACAATTTTTCTTCGTTAATCTGTTTCCTTATTTCAGTTTTATAACAAAATTGTCTCCTCAAAATTTCAATTTGTTCTGCGCTTAGTTTCCGAAGCAGCGTTCCTCCAAATACCTTCAGTAATCGCCGACAGATAGCGATATTCGACACGATCGCAACAAAAAGTACAATACTGCGGTGTTGAGCGCATCAGAGAAACGATAGATGTCGCAACTCTTCGAAAACGAAAAAATGTATGGTCATGACTTACGAAGCAGCTGAGCATATCATGCTACTAGCATCCTGTTCGAATAAACTGAGAAATAAGACGGACGGACTTCCCGTCATTTCAGGGAACCATTTCCTATCTTATCATTTCAAGGAAGCTGATACCGCAGTGCAAACATCGAGTACCTATGAAATAATGAGATAATCAAGAGTCTGTACAAATAATTAGACCTATGATTCATTTCAAATCAACGGTTTCAGCACCCCACCAAAATTAATAATTATTCGAAATTGGGGAGCATTTTTAACAACTTTTGGAATTTTTTCTTATGATTCATGAAGACTTATTGCTAAAACGAAATACAAGTCTCGTAATGGAGGGATTTGCTTGCAAACGAATTTTCAATTTTAGTATACAAGTGACATTCCTTCCTTGCTAGACCGCTACGAACCGAACTGATTTATGGAGGAAGAAGGAATGATATAAGTTTTATTCAAACCAGTTATTCATTTGGACGACCATAAAAATCCCGTAGATACTCGTGAATTTAATATTGGTCTTCTTCAAATAGAAACTCCCATTCACCCGTCTTAGAATTGGCCATATCCGGCTCACCCACTCTTACCTCTCCCTATGGCTTCCCGCTCTTCCGTCATGTAACTACTGCCATTAAGATGATCTTATAGTTCAGTATCTCTTCTCATGCACTGTCTCAAATCCAACATTCCACCTACAACGTTTCCTCATCTTTATTACCTCTGTAGTTCGTACTATACAACAATTCTGAAACTGTCTCCATCTCCCTCAACAACCAAAGTTCCACCTATTACTTCCAGCTATACTGATAAATCATACATTATGTGGTAATTGAGCATAAACACAAGCTGATGTGACCCGTTTTGAGCAGTCGTATAGCTCGTAAATAAAGAAAAAAACTCACGGGTTCTTTAATGGAGTTGAACGAGGGGTGGTAGGAAATCTGTTTTATGGGGCACGTGGGATCTGAAATGTGTATGACGTCATTAGATTGTGACTTCACAAGCCTGACCTACGACGTCATCAAATTATGGCGTCACAGGCTTGGACTTTGGAGTTACATAAGGTCGGAGAAGGACTTGGAAAAATTGTTGACCTCCGAGCTGTATATGATATCGACCTTTAAACGACTGGACGGCGGATATTTTTCCCGAAAAGCCTTCCGATAAAACAGGTTCCCCATCACTAAAAGGTTGAAAATTGTAGATTCGAGTCCCTTGAAATAACTAAGTTCTAGACCAAAAATTACGGTATCCCCTCTCCTGGTGATTCTGAGTTCACTTCATGTAAAATAGAAGACCTCATGATAGATATAACTAAACTCGATCAAGGATTACTCAATTTTGAAGGCTACATCCGGCCTAAAATAAACCCGTATCTTTTGAAGAATGTTTTTTTTTAATATGTAGATAAGAAAAAATAACAGAACACAAAAAAAAGGGTCTATGTTCATCTTTGATGTAAAACAATTTTTAGTAGGGAACATATGAATAAACTGAAAACACCTTCTTTTAGTGGATTCGCAAATCGTGTTCACTGTTTCACAATATTAGATACTGAGTCTGATCGCAATCATGTTTTCCTTGAGCATTATCTCCGCGTATAGTCAATCTTCTCAACATGATACCGGTAAGCTACTCTTTCTTCGATTTCCTTATCAGCGATATAGAGTATAGATATCGGGTTATTGTATATTCTTGCACTGAGCAAGAAGCACTATGCTTTCAAAATATGCATTCGAAGGAATACATACGAGTAGAATGAACGTACTACTCAATCTGTATTATGGGATTTTTTGCCAACATCAGTGAAATGAAAAAAGGACTGATAGCTTTGTGGTTGTCTACAGTAAGCGTACTCAAAAGAGTTTCCAACAGTTCATTAGCATGTAACTAATTTTTAATAAATTTTGCAGATTATTCCTGTAATATACGTGTTGAAGAATTTCATTTTCAAGTTTGATGCCGAAAAATATTTGAATGAAAGTGAGTACAATAACTTAAGATATATATTCTGGTAGTTCCTCGCGATGACCCATTGTTTTCACATAAACCTAAGGCTCAGCGACTTTACATTAAACGAATGTAGAGGTATGAGTTGTTTATTTTCGTGTAGAAGTAAGACTTGGTGATTTGTTGAAGTCGGGAAGACGAGAGCTGTTGCGAACAATACCGAAAAGTTCAGGTATAGGTAATGAGTAGCAAGAAAATATGGTCAATATTTATATCATAGGTATCTATTATTTTATGACTCCGTCTTAGAAGAGCGTAGGTAGGTAGGGCTTTTCGTCCATCGCATATTGCATGCTCGTGTTCTCATTGTGGTGGCAATTGGTCTTATGACAGGGGAATCAATTCGCAATTATTGCCTACTAGTTCTCCTGCCATAAGATCATTGTCAGGTGAGTAATAATATGATAAGAACCAGGCAAACGAGTACCTATGCAATATATTAGCGGGCAGAAGCCCTACGGGCTATGTTGTGAATGTTCGTATACTGTCATTTATTTAGCAGTCAAGAGATTCATTTAGTATCGCAGAAAGCCTGACTAAGGCACTATAGTACGATAGGTAGGCTGGACTGATAACACGGAGACGACGTTTAGGTTATAAGGTACAAACACGTTTTACGTAACATCGTGGAACTGACGTGTGTCGTCGGTACCCATCGATTACATTCGCTGTCGCGTGACGTTACACGAGCCGTATTCCTACCTTACAGCCTAAAAGTCGCCTCCGTGTTATCAGTCCAGCATACCTACCGTACTATAGTGCCTTAGCCTGACAGGCTATTCGTAGCAGGAAATGAGTGATTTGCCCGTGGTTGAAAACGATACCAAAATTATTTTAATATCCAAGTTTTTGATTATTACTAGCATCGAGTCAAGTTTTTTGACAATAAAACCAAACGTGAATATTAGATTTCCATCGATTAAATTTATTTATTCGGATAGTATTCCGTGCCTAGCAAAAGATAGTCCATCTTCGCATTTCTGGTAGACTTCAGTGGTCGACGTTAGTGTAGGACGATGAGTGAATTCCTGGGGCAACATGAATTTTAATCGTCAATTCAACTTTAAGCGCTACTGACAGAGAAACTTTTTATCAGTTGATTTGAATTCTTGGCGTACGGCGATTACTGCTGTAATGTCTTTTAAAATGTCCTGCGTCCGCGCTGCTTTGCTATTCTTCGATACGATTCAATTTCCTTTTATCCGAGCTGTGTAGCACTAATATCGACTACCGGTACCTAACCTACTCCTATCAGTAACATAAAGGTGAAGGTTGAGTCAAAATTTGGAATCCAAGTACGAAAATAGTTCTAAGTATTTTAAAAAAAAATCTTCGTTCAAAAAATTTGTGCCTCTATAGGTATATACTCCAGAATTGTCTTAATTTTTGAGATATTTTAATTTAAATGAGTTTGTAAACCAATTGGGAAAATGTGTACATTCACCTTCTTAACTTTGTCACTTCGGGTCGAGAGTGGCGCGCTCTGATGGATGCACGGCACGATTTGAGTTGTCATTTACTAACCGATAAATCTTGTTTCAGGTGAATACAATGACATTGTGAGAGAATGTTTCGAAAAATTCAAGCCTTTGTTAGGTGGTACTTACGTCGACGTAGCTGCTGTGATCGAATTATGTGCCATTAGTTCAGCATTAATTGCCATTTATTTGAAACCGGTAGGTGATAAATGTACTCATTCGTGATTTCATTGATCAGATTATGTCCGTACTTTGACTTGATTGAAAATTTTCATCGCCCATTTTTTTTTTTTTTTTGAGAAAGCACCAAAGAGAAGCTAACACTCTTCAATCTTTAGAACTATCATTAATGAAACTTCATCCCTTCATTAAATTCAAGAAAGGGCTTTCTATCTACGTTGTAGGGCCCATGAAGGCGATTGTGTTTTTTGACATCCGAGCTTGACTGAATTTACTTCGTGATACCTTTATTCGAATAAAAAATAATCTATACAGCAGTAACAAGGAAAAATCATTATGTTAATCAGTTTGCATAAGTACAATTTTCCCATTACTTATCAGATCAAATTCACTGGGGGGAGGGTGGGAAAGTAAAGAAACGAGATTTTATCATAATTTCAACGCAAATGTTTTTGACTTGTTCCATATCTTCGCTCTAGGTCACCCCCTAATTCCGGGGCGTGGAAAAATTTCAATCTTAGCTCTATCACTAATTCCAAATTTTGCGTACGCGTGCACAGTATAATTTAGAATATGATATTATTTTATACTATGGGATGTATATGCGTACGCTAGGTTAGATAGTTCGTTAGCCTAATATACAGCATGTGGACTACGAAAAAGGGAGGATGAGGTTTGGAGGGGGCTAAAGCATACGAGTATACTAGCCTATACTAGCGTATCCTCCATATCTGCTATCTGCCTCTATTGGATTCAGTACACTAAGCTGAGAAAGCGAGCCTATCAGCTAGTTAGCCTTACTTACAGTATAGTAAGCTGAGAAGGGGCGGGGATTGGAGGTGGTAGAATATATTTAGACTCGTGGTAGGCTAGAGAGGGAGAGCTTATTAGTTCAACATACAGTTTATAGGACTAGAGGAGAAGGTGAGGCCCGTCTCTCACTTGTTAGGTGTTAGCTCTAGGATAATGAGAGGAAGCTACTTAGCCAAACATACAGTTTACTAGACAAAAGAAATACCTCGCTTTATGAATAGAATCATGAAAAAATTGCAAAAACATTCTAATTGGGGAAAGAAAACACACCTTTTCTTGATATTGGCTCTTCAAATCTCGTTCTGAAGGCCTTGAAACTCAAACATACCACTTCTCATATACTCATAGGATAGGTAGCGGCGCCTCATTTTTATTTTACATTGTTATTTCGCAATGAATATCTATTGTCCGCCGTCCACCGATCGGCAACAAAAATTTGACACTAAAGGGTTGAAAAAATTTCAATGATTGAGAGTCAAAATTTCCTTATTAGGAGAACTTGAAACAATTTTGACTTTGGAGTTTCAAAGATTGTGAATCAAAATTCTTCTGGATTGGGAATTTCGACTTTCAAGCTATAAATGATAGGACAAGGACTTGAACAGAAAAAATGTTCTGGCGTAGCAAAATAAATAAAGATCATGTTTCATGTTTGTCATAGTTTAAAATATAAGTCTAGTATGCAATATCGAATAATTTAGTGTTGTGATGAGGTTGTTCCGTTTGTTTGCCTTCCTTCTTGATGTAGTTCTAATGGGGAGCTCTTTCGCTCCGCTCGTTCGCTCCCTTAGGATAATTCTAGTTTAGAATGTATAAGTCTAGTTTAGAATATTTAAAGCTAATAGCTTTCTCCTAAGCCTGTTGTATAACAGAAGCCTAGACCTAGTATGAAGCTTACTCGCTTGGCTTGTTTGCCCCGTTCTTCGTCTAGTATAAGTCTATTTAAAGCTAATAGCTTTTTTCTAAGCCAGTACCTAGTATAAAAGAAGCCTAGACCTAGAATGAAGCTAGTATAAAGGAGGTTTGGATCTACTAAAAGCCCAGTATAAAATATCAAATAATATAGCTTATCTATGTACTAGGCTAGTATACTGTATATTAGGTCTGGGTTTCACAGCTCAACTTGGGGGAGGGGGCTCACTTGCTCCGCTCGTCTGTCCCTAATTTGTCTAGTATAAGTCTAGTTTAGAGCTAGTATAAGCCTAGTATACCAGTAGTTCACCGCGTAGGTCAAAAAGAGATCTTGCACGCACGCACACGCAAATTTTGAAATTAGGGTGGTCAGAGCAAAGACATGAAACATGTCTGTAAATCAGAAGACAAGAGAGAGTCTTCGAGAGATGTTTACTGTTCTGTACCATACAACAGAATAATAATCGTACCACTTGTACTGAAGTATAGTTAAGATAATATTGATTGCTAAGCATATCAATATTCCAGTTGCACGTTTCCTGACCAGGAGGACTTTGAAGAATTTCGATATCCGAGCTATATATGATGGAAGGAAGACTTGGAAAAGTACCGAGTCTCAATCATCGAAATCTTTTTCAAATCTCCCGTATAGAATGTCACGATGCATTATATGGAATTGGATGGATATTATCAAAAAGATAAATTTATAATACAAAGTACCTACACATATGTTGATTACACAGCCGCATGAAAGTTAATTATATTTAAAATTAATAACATAAAAATAATATTAATCATTATATTTTTTATATTTGTGACTCCGTCTACAGAAACCCGGCTTAGCGTTAAATATTGATCAGTAGGAAAGGATCTTTTACCAAGGAAGGAAGATTCCTTTTCTCCTGATTGTAATTGAACACTAAGCCGGGTTTCTGTAGACGGGGTCACATTTATTAAAACAATAATTGAAATAGAAAACGACAAAATTAATTGATTAGGAGAAAAAATTTATTTGCAATAAATTATTTTGTTATACTTCAAAACACTGAAAAAATATTATGCGGCTGTGTAATTTAAATATAATAAATTCATCTTTTTGATAATTAATATTCATTCAATTCCTCGCATAGCCCAAAAGTCGACATTTTTTCCAAGTTTGAGAAAAAAAAAACCGACTGATCGGAGCAGGAAATGAAGAAAATTCCTTCAATCTCATTTTTCATATCCTCCTCCTAACATTATATCGCTCGAGAGTTAAAATTTCTTCAAGCCCCCCTGTTTCCCATGCAGTAGTTTTCCTGCATCCCTTGTTCAACTGCGTCAAAGAACCCGTGTTTTGCTAATAGTTTTTACTTTTTTTTTTTTTTTTTTATTATTTTTTCAGGCTGCAGAAATAAACCTGTAGTGAAGTCTGTGATATTAGTTTAAAATTTTATTGTTGATAAAGCAGAAAATGACTTTGGTCTATGTCTCTACCTATCATTTTAATCTTACTCGATAATTGAAGAATTTTTGCAATTAATTATTTGTACATAAAATGTGAATTTCTTTCTACACTGGTAATTTTTTAAATTTGTAAAATCAAAATTTATACTTGTTTTTGTTCTAGTTACGATTACCAGTATTATTATTACCATACGTAATATGTACTTGCGCATGGAGCGCTTCGGTAGCTGGATATATTTCATTTTTCATACTATGGACCGCAAGAAACACTATGACAGTTCTCACATGCATCTTTATTTATACAATTTTAAGTAAGTCGAAACTAGCTAATGAGGTAGAAAGAGCTTTTAAGAATAACCCATTTTACATACGAGTTATACCAAATGAAATAAAATCATCGTGTTGAAACTAACTGGTCTATATCATCAGTTTTGAACTTTCTACCAGAGTTCTCTAGTTTTTAATAATCCCTCATTAATTCTTTCTACACTCAAGAATTTGAAAATTTATCTTCACTTATGGACCTAATTATGATTAAAGCTCGAATTTTCTGGCGAAATGCCAAAAAAGCAAAGAATGATACGTCATAATGATAATTTTTACAGTAATTTTTACAAAATTTTAGCTCAACTATTCACTTTTTTTTTGAAGCAAATTGCATAATTTTAAGCGTTGAATGTTTTCAAAAATGCAAAAATTTGAGATTTTTTTGTTAACCCCGAATAAAGGCAAAAATGAAATTTTTTATGGCAAAAATCTTCCGTATACAGGTAATTGCTAAAAAATCCTAACTTTAAGTATGATAATCAGCGATTGAAGTCAGTAACAATTATTAATTGAGACGGAGTTGTTGCCTGCGATGAGATTGAACTTGAATCGCGAATTAAAAATTTTTGATACCATATGTGACTCCCACTGTAGAGAGGGGAGGGAGGACTTATTGCGTACGTTAGATATATGTAAACCCATATCAATAAATATTATAATGAATGCATTTATGCGTAGACCTAATAAACCCAATAATTTGGAAAATGAATAGTTGGTCTGTAAAAATCATGAATTTGGTATTATTTACAGTTTTACACGCATATTTCGCTCACTCGGTGTTGAAATTGTGTCTCACTCTCAACCAGAAACGCCGTGATACGATTACGCTTATGACCGTTTCGTACAGAGATAATGAAGTAAATATATCGTTTCCTAAAGTGTCTAGTGTTGATTCGTCTAAACCTGGAAGAAAGTCTTGTCCATCAGTGTTGTATAGCGATTTACTTCAAAAATTTGAGCCTTACTCTCATGATACGAACGAACAACGTCAATAAAAGATTTAATTTTATTCTACAGTATATTCTCTATCCGGATAGAAGGTACGTAAGAAGCTCTGGAGTAGCAGCAGATCAACGATTATACTTGAATTAACTCAAGATAAGAGTATTGTAATTTTATAATTTATTTTTTTTTTTTGTTTCATGAATATTGAATAAGTATGTTTTGATGATTTTGATTTTTTCTTTTTTTGTGAGAAATTTTTTATGAAGTTTTTTTTTTCTGTGAATAAACCCTTACATAAACTTTTCTCTCCTCTCTTTCGTCGACGTAAAATCCATTTTCTATAAATAATTTAAGAACTAGAGTTAGTAAAAAAAAAACAAAATCCAAAAGATTATGACTCAAGTGAACCACACACACTTATCATAAAAAATTGTCAATTAAGGTTTCCAAGAAAATAGGAAAAATTGTATCCGATAGAATTGTCACCAGAAAATATTTTAAAATATTACCGACGAAATCGTATACATTTTAATCGGAGGGGCGTTGTTAAAAGTCTTATTTTAAAAACCTTACTGTAGAACTTGACTAAAGGACTCTTTTCTAATGAAATCTTTCAAAGTTCGTTTTCTTGTCGTTGGAAATTTCTTAAAATTTGTATGCAAAACAAGAAATTTGTCTGAATTATGTACGCTCCTTACAAGTATGACTTATGGCTTATTATGGACATTTTTACGAACCGTACTGTGCGGACCAACTAGATTAATACTCAATATCTGAACCTACTCACCTAATACAATTTGTCATTTTATTTTTTTTTTTTGTTTCAATAAAAAACTGTTATTCGCGTTAGAGCAGTCATACTTCACTCTCTTTTAGAAGCTACAAATATGCACTACTGTGTGATCCTATCAGTTACAATTGTACGAGTATACCATACCGGTACCAGTATAACAATAATGTAAATTGGCCAAATGAAAAAACGTCAATTGGTATATTGAGGAATTGAAGTGCCACGCAACAATGTTTGAAATCGGATTTGAATAATGAGGTAAACAACGTCCGCGTTACATAGATAATGAAAGGCTGAGGGTCTCGTAGCTTCACCATTACCGTGTAAACTTATCTAAAATGTTCGTGAAAAGTCGTCCAACAGAAATTACGCGCTTGGAGGATCAGGTAAAAGGCTCACAGCTTCGCACGAATAATTATATTCTTTTCTTTTTTTTTTTTTTTTTTTTTTTTGCAAAGGCGTTATCGACCAAGCTACCAGCGAATTTTCAAGTATAACCAGTTCCTGGCGGATATGTAAGTGCCTGCCGAGTGTCGGATGCTGAGTCCCGCGACATCGATTTGAAAATATTCGCGATGCGACCAGGTAGAGATGCTCTCGCCGTACGGAGCAGCGAAATTTCCGTAACGGTATACTGTAATGGGACAAAATAATTTGCATATACAACCCTTTTTTTGTGTATTTTTTTCAATAGAATTTTGAATTCTTTTTATGCGTCTCCGGCAAAGCCAGCCGGTATGCTTCATTTGCATATGTTTATGCATACGTAATGCACGACCAAGTCGTTTCTAGACTCATAACACAAACTATAATACATAGTGTATACGCGACTATACACGTATGTACGGGTGCCAGGTACTACAGCTTTATAATATCTTGACGTTCAGATACATGCGTTGTTACATCTCTTCTCTCGAGCTCAACTTATTTGCGAAACATATGTCGTCGAATTGATAGGACCAATGATTTTGACGAGAAAAAGCGAATACAAACTTATATAGTAGTTAATAATAATCTTTCAAAATAGGTACCGCGCAAGTTTTTACGGAGAAAAGTTTATGAAGTTTCCAACTACGGTATAGAGAACGCGAATTTTAAACACAAAATAAGAGCATGGGGAAGGATGTCGTAGAATATGAACTCCTACTTGGTGTATGCATTCGGAAAGTAAAATGTTGAATGGAATTTAACGAGTCAAAACAAACTTAAACAGTAAATAGTATACGTATTTTACATTCTCAATGTTGACAATTTCGTATATAGTTTGATGATAAACTTATTTTTAAAAATTTTATTTTATCGCTATTACGATTTAAGCGCGGTCTGGTTCCATATTTTCGTTCCACGAAAATACTTCAACATTCGCGACGAAATTTTGAAAATGTTTGCAGTTTCAAAAAAGTTTTTACTCAGTCATAACACGATGCACGATGGAAAGTTCGAAAAAATGATGAAGTTTCTCCGTCGTTCCAAGTTTATACGGTTTGATGAGGTTTCATACTATACGCACAAAAAAGAAAATGAAAAATATTGAAAGACAATGTCCTAGTTTGCGGGAATTGAAGAAATTACCTTCTAGTCCTTCATCGGGAAAGTCTTTTTCTACGGTAAGGTATGCTAAAAATTTGGCCAGTGGCGTTATATCGCATTTGAAAGGGAGTACGAGTAATTTCAGAATGTACGAGACGCGGCCTCCTCATTTAACCAATAATCCAAGGAGATAATTTCTCAGTGGAAGTAACTCAATCAAGAGCAAAAAATTAAGCTTCGCGAAAACGGAAAAATTTGAGAACTTATTTACCGGAGCCTGGCTCCTTGAAGAACCTGCTTCAGCACCCGTCTTGAATATTTTCTCGACAAAATAGGCTACTCGACTCAAAGTTTGACAAGTACGTCCATTTACAAAAGAAAATTCGAGCTAGGCCTATATTCATTTCACGCACGTTAAATCCAAACTTTCATTTACGATTATAACCCTACATACGTCGATCATTTTTCATGTAGAATTATTAGGCTATAATTTTTCGAGTTGATTATTAATGGAATATTAATATTTGCATTATGCTTAAAAAACGATTTAAAACACGTATATTTTTGGAAATTATAGACCTATCTAGCGCTGTACTAATGAAATATGACGACAGAAGAATAAATGATGAATAAAATAATACGAAAAAGAAAACTATAAAGAATAAAAAAGACGAGTATAAAACAGCCGTAAAAAACGGAATGCAACTTGGGAACTTGGGAAATACACGTATGCGATATAGGTAAGTTACAATGCATATACCCTCATCGTGAGCATTAAAGACGTATTATTCGATAAACGAAAACGAACGAATTGAAGAAATGAAAAATTAACTACGCGTCGTTTAAAAAGTTATTTATTCTCGCCAAAAGATACAGCCTGTTTGAAAAAAATTGATGACAAACAATTCATGATACGATAAATTGTTATTTTGTTCTAATGTGGAAATTCCTCTTTCATATGTCGCTGTGAAAAATTCGGCTCTCTGTATCTTTAAAGAAGAAATGTGCAGAAAACTACTTTCTTTTGAGTGCAACAAACGTTTTATTCAAACAAAATTTGAATTTTCTAAATTTTCGTTGAGTTTCAGATTAAAGGGCTACCTCAAGTTCAACAGATTGACCGACTTCCTCCTCTGTTTTAAAAAGTATACAAATAGTTGGAATTCAATATACGGCGCAGAGCGTGCTGAAAAAGGGGATGGTAGACCGCTCTTCTCTCATTCCCCTATTGGTGATTTGTAATGAGTCTACGTACTTCAAAGATCTCCCGGCAGCTAAGAACAAAATCAGATTGATGAGGTTACATAATCGAATTGAAGCGGATAACAGTGTCCAGCTCCCAAAAGCTAGACAGGCCAGAAGTACTCCAGTAACCTTCTAAATCAGCTGGGAGCCCTGCTGAACTGGTTGAACCAAAGTTGCCAAGAGTATGTTGTTGGATGGTACTTACGCCAGTTTCATATACACCGCCCACAAGTTGAGGGCAAACCCGAATAGCTTACTCCCAAAGTAAGGACAGCGTGGGAAATCGAGACAGAAGTGAGGTTTGGCTCCGCATCAGGTGACCTCTTTGCATCCTCGGAGCAGTGATTGCTTGTTGCTTCTCAAAAGTCCCAACTCAAGGGGCTGGTGGCCAGTTGGACAAACTGAACAAAGAAGAATCCTCGTATAGTAAGTCGAAGTGTTGGAGGGTGACAGAAACAGCCGAGGCGAGTGACCGTTCGAAGCCTGCCCTCGACCAAGTACACTGCTTCTTCCCCTTTCTCCCAGGCATGTGAATTTTTGATTTCTGGCCCGGGCTCGCGAGGTAATAGGTCACGTCCTGATTTGCGGTGAGATCTGGGGGAGGTATTGTGACTAACAGATTTCAAACCAGAAAAAGAGCGGACCTAAGGATGCGATGGCACTGTCCGTATATACCGGTAAACATCAGATTCTCTGAGAGGATCAAAGACAACATCTACGCTAGCTAACAAGGTTCCTTTTCTTTCCCCACAGACACACAAAAAAGAATTAGATGGTGTTGTATAAATAGGTAGATCGAAGGTAGTTCATTGTTTGGAAGGTTCAGCGGCTGATTTAAGCTTTTGCCGCGAACAAGCCAAGTGTTAATTGCCGCTCTTAAGGCTTCAAAAATTTCATTTTCATTTTGCGCATCAAATTCAAAATAAAGAAAAATTCTGAAATCATCAAAATTTGCCGCCCCTAAAATTTTGTCGCCCCAAACCATGGCTTGGTCTGGTATTCAAGGAAATACAGCACTAGATGGTGAGAGGGAGAAGCGGATATTTAAGATCTGGGTAAGAATCAAATTATTGAACAGATAAATTGTCAGCATTGCAGTGTTTAGGCGTGAAGGGGGTGAAAGGAGCAAAAAGAAAAAATAGTCGGGGAAACGGTCATGCCCTATTCTGAGACGAGTTAGCACGACTTCTTCTTGTCTAGAAGGGCGATCTAAGTAGATCAAGAAATTGTATTTAATAGATTGGAGCTCATATTGGAGAATAAGGAGGACTATAAATTACACCAGGAGGAGAGAATGAGAGAGCAGTATCAGGAGGAGGGATCAGTTATGGAAGGTGAACACAGTGACTGCTTCGCGGCAAGGTCCACTGCGTCGCATGTTCCTAGCGATCGATCTACTCTGGTATCCATGGAAAACAGATGGAGGATGAGGAAAAACTTGACGAGTGTGCAAGAATGAGGATTCATTGGGTGATAAAATTGATAGAATGAGGGTCGTGGATAGCAAGTAGGAATGCAAGAGAATCAGGTAGTATACAGAATAGGAAGGAAGCTCATCATACGTAAAGATAAGATGTTACCCTCAGTGGAGATTAGGAAGAAAATTCTAAAGAGATGATTTTGTTAATGTGTTGTTTGTTCGTATATGAAGTTAACTGTTTTGAAAATTTCAGTAAGATTAAGACGGACATCAGGGATAGCGGATAACAAAAGGGGAGTGGATGAAGAAATAGGAGGTGAGGGCTTAGGTTTTCCATGATTTATAATATTTTTTATAATATTTTTAATGTCTGTATTTTTATTTTTATTAGACTAATTTTCTTCATTCTTGAAGAATTAAAAGATGTCGTCACAAAAAAGAATTATGATCAGAAAAATTTTTTCCTCGCTTATTTTCTTAGTGAAATTTTTATGCTTGTATGAGATTGCATAGTTTTTCGCAACACGTTCGTATTTGTTTATTTAGAAAAAAGAGTTAACAGTACGGTAACTAAAGATGTAGGTAAACTGTGGAAAATGGCAATCACACCATCAGTCAGATCGTAAATAAATATATTTGCATATCAAAGATTGGAAGGTACTACAATTTTTTTTTTTCATCGTATGTTGTGTTCATTACACATTCGTATTCGCGCCTGAATTTAGTTTTCGTGTACATAGCATACCTACTGCTCTATATTATTGTAGTTTTCTGTAAAGATTCTCCCGCAACAATTGAATTCTAATCCCGCGATTGCAGATTTCTTTCATGGATCTACATGAAGCAATTACCAACTTTGCGGCCAAAAATCAGGACCCCGCATCCTCAGTATTGTCGCGACTGCTAATGACTATACTTTTTAACCATTCTGAACTCTCATCGAAGTACCCACCGGATGCTAAGGATTCTATTTTACAAAATACTACACCCGATTTTGATTTCATAATAGTGGGTGCGGGATCGGCTGGATGTACTGTAGCCAACCGTCTGAGCGAAAATCCCAACTGGAACGTGTTGCTAATTGAAGCTGGAGAGGATCCGCCAACTGAGTCTGATATTCCAGCTTTCTACACCAAATTGTTTGGTAATCCAAAATACGATTGGAACTATCGCACAGAGCCTGCAGTGAATTCATGTCTCGGTATGGTCGACAACAGATGTGTTTGGCCACGAGGTAAAGCCCTCGGTGGAAGCTCCATACTAAATTGTATGCTTCACCTTCGAGGCTATCCGCAAGATTATGACAATTGGCAAAAGGCAGGCAATGTTGAATGGGGTTACGAAAGTGTTTTAAAATATTTCAAAAAATTAGAACACGTTAATAGTGATCGTGTACGTGACCCTGAAAATCACGGCTTTCATGGACCAGTGAATATTGAGAAATTCAAGCCCGCTTACATATATAATCATCAAAAAATACGGAACTCGATGATAGAGGCAGTTCGCG
The DNA here is from genome assembly GCA_035079385.1 of Aspidiotus rigidus. Lineage (NCBI taxonomy): Eukaryota > Metazoa > Arthropoda > Insecta > Hemiptera > Diaspididae > Aspidiotus > Aspidiotus rigidus. Next base: position 12,344,264 of record JAVHKY010000003.1, on the reverse strand, counting down.
AATTAGGTTACTCATATAAAGACGATTTTTCCACGCATTATGGTGTTGGTCTTGTCACTGTCCCGGGAACGGTCAAAGACGGAGTGCGTTGGAGTGCATCAAAAGCGTATTTATCTTCAGTACTGAATCGAAAAAATTTATTTATTTTAAAGAACACTACAGTCACTAAACTTCTGATTGACGAGGAAAAACGTGTTTATGGGGTGGAAATTTCCATGGACGGAGCTATTCACAAAATTCAATCTCGGAAGGAAGTGATCGTGTCCGCTGGAACGATCAATTCACCACAACTCCTGATGTTATCCGGACTGGGCCCAGCGGATCATTTAAAAGGGATCGGTATTCCATTGGTGCACAATCTAAAAGTTGGTTACAATTTACAAGACCATGTTATTGTCACCAGTCAACTACTCAAAATGAAACCAAGCCATAAAGAGTTTTACGAAAGCGATATTTATTACAACTATCTGACAAACCGCACAGAGCTCGGATCTCCAGGCATTTTCGATACGATGATGTTCGTCGACACCCTGAACCAGACAAATGATTATCCGGATCTACAGTTGTTTTTGTATTACATTCCCACTAATAGTCAGTTACACCTGCGCGAATTCTACGCAGCGTCTAACGTTCGAGAAGAGTTTTCAGTACCAGTGGTTCGATTCAACCGTGAATGGGACATCTTGAACTTCATGCCAACTTTACTTAGGCCAAAAAGCAGGGGTAGAATATTATTGCGCAGTGCCAATCCTTTCGACGCACCAAAAATAATAACTGGTTATCTGACCCATCCAGAAGACGTCGAGACTCTTATTCGAGGTATGAAATTTGTAGAGAAACTCGTAAAAACGAATCCTTTGAAGGACGCTATTTTTTACGAAAAATCGTCACCCAAATGCGAGGGTTCTGAGGCACGCAGCTACGACTTTTACGAATGTCAAATACGTCATTTTTCAACGACCGTTTTCCATCCAGTTGGCACCTGTAAAATGGGTCCAGCCCATGATCCGGACGCGGTCGTGGATCACAGGTTGAGGGTGAGGGGCGTCAATCGCCTTCGGGTCGTAGATGCATCTATAATACCGTATCAAGTGAGCGGAAATACCAATACGCCTACGATTATGATTGCAGAAAAAGCTGCGGATATGATAAAAGAAGACTGGCAAAGTTGAGTCCTATCTTCCGTTCTTGATACAAACTAATTTCTAATTCCATCATTATGAAACCGGCCTGAAATGAATGTTTTACGTTGAAGCTTATTATTATCATCGTCATTGTGTCTTAATCATTAAGTTCCTTAAAAGCTGATAAGTACCTATTCTAATGTTGAGAGTTGTAAATAGTTTAGAGATTTTGCTTTTTAAATACCACATCTTCTTAGTGGGTGAACTCGAGTACGGCATGACATCATGTTTTGCTACATGATGATAATAAAATTTTCTGTCCTTCATTTTTTAAATTATTTGTACAAAGTTTTATATGCCTATAGATACATTTTTCCAATTTGTCCTTCAATATTATAAAAAGATGGTAAGTATCGGTACGTCAAAAATGAATACTTCTAATCATGATTCAGGTTTATTTATTTCGTTTGCGGTGATAGGATAGGAGTTTGTTTCTGTCTCCCCGCAAAAACTCCTTGTATAAACTTTTCGTAGATTACGACAATCGTGTTCACAATATCCCTAATTCCCTTGTCCCTGATATTCACATGATCCTACGATGATAGTGGTAATAATGCGATAATGAAAACAAATGATGAACTCTTTCGGAAAAAGAACACTCATTAAATTAATAACTCTTTCACCCTACTCGAATTATCGAGTAAGTTGATTTTATTACACGTCGAAGGAGAATACGTAATGAAGTCTACGTGGGGAAAGTGAAAGAGAAAATGGTCGACAGTTTTTCTTCGTTTATTGACTGTTGTTATTGGTGAGAAAAAAGAACACGTAAATCTGATTAGGAACTTTATTCAACATTTTGTGTTGTTTTTTTTCTTTTCTTTTTTCTCCATTCTTCTCAAAATTAGCCTTCTACTTTCCGTTCTAAACACCGTGATTTAAATTCAATTTCGTATAAGAATCGCTAGAATGTCGTTCGATCAATGTGCGTGCACGGAAAAGCTCTTTTTCGTATTTCTTTCCCGTTTTTTTGGGTTGTATGTCTTTGTTCTCTGCAGTGCCACACAAACACAGGGCAATTTTGTCGATTTCTCGTATCCGTCAATCACAAAATACTGTACAAAATGAAAAAAAAAAAAAAATGTAAAAAGAAACATACAGGAATAGAAAGAGAAAAAAGGGACAGAATAACGTGGAAGAGGGTGTAGAGAAAGAAGGAGAAAATCATGCATACATCACGCTCAAGCGTGTACGATATCATTATGTAAAAGGGTATAAACTCCCAAGCAAGCAAGAATTATATTTCCCTTCGTACGTTTGACTGTTTCGACGAAAAGACGAGCGAAGGAGTAAAGGCGCCTGCGTCTTGACGCACGCTCGCAGCACGTTAGAATGGCGATCCTCTTCTTTCCCGAAAATATCAGCGGCAGAATGTCTTTCGAAAACGTTGTGTTCGTAGCATACCGGCATCCCGGACGGAAAATCGTATCACATGGCGAATGCTGAAAACTTCGTAAAGGTAAGATTTTATGTAGTTTCGCTAAAAGCGGTATACGTATTAGGTACTAACATTAATGAGCTGGAATGATACGCCTCTGGTATCGTAGAAAGTGTACCTTATCTACAAAATGCGAACACAGGACAACTTAAGATGTAGGCAGCAAGAAAGACACGAACATAGTAGAGACGTCTATCTATGGGCAATTGTCTCTCGAATGAAGGATCCTCTCGATCTACATATTTTTATGTTCTCAATATTGGAAAAATTTGTCTCGTTTATTTTGATGTGATGGACCCCTCTTCTATTAGTCGTGACCTGCGTTACTACCAAATCCAAAATCTAATCGCGGTCAGTTTGGTTCAGAATCATCTGGATAACTTTGCGTTTTAAAGCAATTCCGAAGTATTTCTAGTACTGAGGAAGGTACACTGGTGAATGAAGATGTTTTTAAGCAAAAAATCTTCAAAGTTATATTACAAGTTCACACTATCCACTCAAAAAAACACTGAAATTTTCCTGGAAGTTTGAGATCCTTCTTTTCCATTTTAGGTCTCCACTCTGTGGTTCCTGACATGCAAAATTGCGCCACAATAGAGAAACATGTGAGGAGCAGACTCCTAACAAAAGACCAATCAGAGAGCAGAAAATTTTTTATATGGATGTGGCTTACAAATTTGACGATCCTCCTCAATCTGACTAAATGTGGAATGATTTATCCAGTACTGCTAATAATTTACAGATTGGTAAGTTACCTACTTTTTTTTCACTTGGTGTAAGCTACTCTTCTTTTTTTGTCATGATGCCAACGTTTGGTATACGAGAATTCGAGAAATTATCAAAATCAGCACATTTGGATCTTCATTATCTCATCGATGACGATTTGGAACTTCCTGAAAAATTAGTATAAGTGAAGGTATAGTTCAAACTTTCCCTCAAAATATTATACGATCATATCATAACGATCATGAGCCCTTCCATAAAATGTTATTTTCTATTCATTTAGCGGAGACTCGTGACGTAAAAATTTGTATTGCTCAGCAAGCCAGACAATTTAAGATGAAAGAATCATTTAATCATTATGATATTTTTGGAGTACGTTGAAAAAACACTCCAAACTAAATTTTTTTGTATTTTTATATTCGTATGACTCCGAGGCGTCGTTTGTGTTGACCTATTAACATAAAATTTGATCAATTTTTACATTTTTAAACCCAAACTAGGCCAATAGGAAAATTAAATATGCCGGTATACCGGCAGAAAACCGCAAACAGTATTGTTTTCATCTGACAGTTCGTTCAAAGAAAGTTCATATACGTTCTAGTGAGCTACTATTTCAGAAATTCAAATTATAGTAATGCTTCAATTGCTTGCCGCTCCCTACGAATTGAAGATTCAATACAAGAGATAAACCAAAAATACAATCATCTTCGCACTCACCTGTTCAGCTCGAGCTTGATTTTTCACTCAAGGCTACTTGTAATGTGGGCACAATCCATGGACATACTCGTAGAGCCATTGAAAGTCGAATAAATGAACATGGAACAAAAGTGTTCCAACAGGGTGAATTAAACTCTGCAAAAATAAATAAGGAAATTTTATACTCGTCGATACGTCAAAATATTTTTTATAATCGTTATCTCCATTAACCAATAACAAAATAATCGCACAATTTTAACTCCAGAGGAAATTTTGAGGTATTTTCTAGTTATACTCATAGTCATGTATGTATCTACTTTTTTCCACATTTCTTTGTTCTGTTATTAGCCCTCAAACTACGTCGATGGTCCCTTTAGATCCCATTTTGCCCAATGTAACCTAGTTTTTATTTTTCAATGACGTCTATTATACTAGAAAGTATCTTAAAGCAATATTACGCGGAAAGAATATGAATTCAAAGAAATATATAGGGTAAGGTTTTGAAAGTTGTTTAGTGTGGCGTGAGGAGGCATGCTATCCAACTACAACCTGGAGGATTTATCTCAGATAACGTCACGAATATTAAAAGGTAAATATTAGTGGTGGGTACATATAAAAGGAGACTTGTTTACTTAGGAACGGATACCTCAGATTTCGAACATCCTTGGAGCTCAAATTTCACTCTCTATAGAATTTACTGTCAAGAAAATCACCAATCTCGAAAAAAAAAAAATTAAAGAGAGTTCACGGTACTCAATAATTTTTTTTGAAGTTTACAAGATCAATAGATGGCCGGGGAATGTGTATGCAATTACACATTGCATATTTAATTCTTCTACCCTCATGAGACTAATGGAAAGTAGGTAAGTTCCATTACGGATACAATTACGAACAGGCAAATGAGTAGGCCTATACAATATGATATGGGGGCAAGGCCGTGTGCCAGGACCGAGTCACCAATTTTCTGTATTAGGTGTTATATTTGTTATATTTTGAGCCGCAGACCTTACGTATACTATGTGATGATGAATTCTGTCTTGCAATTGCTATCTAGGCACTTCTTGAAATTTTCTACACTACACAAAAGTTGAAAAAAAGTACTTCTGTTAAAAAAAAATACCCGCGCAGTTATGGTTTTAGATTTTATTTAACCACAATTCATGTATATAGCGATTGTTATTACATCGTGGAATAAATTTGAAAAATATCCGAACGAATAATGAAAAATGTCAACTAGGCTACAACAAAAAAAAATATACTAAATCACGACTTGTACTCTAAAATTATACTTTTTTCCTCCAACTTATATATTATGATTTTTCGGAATGTTACAAACATAACTGAAGTAGCTGCACTTCTATTCAACAGAACATTTCTACACAAAACTAAACCTCTCGAAATCTGATGATTTTTTCAAGTGGAATAAATTACCATTTAGGAAGCTTCCACTAGAAAATGAAAAAAATCTGATATGTTGAAAAAAATATCAGAATTCGAATCAGAGTCTTCTTATTCCACAAAAATGACAACTTGCTTAATTTAATGAAGAATTTTAAAATTATCTCTATAGCTTCGAAAAACTTGCTAAAGAATGACTTTCATGTAAATTCTGCCTTATCTTGAGTTTTTCATCGATCCAGAAAAATATCATCAAAAATTGCTAATAGAAATTCGAAAAAAAATGCAACTAGAAGAAACATTCTAAACTCGCCCAATTGGCTTTAATTTTTTTCATCACTCTTCATATTCCTTGTCTATCCTTCAGTTCATTTTTACAGCTAACATTTTCCCTCGAATTTTGTGAAGTCGTACCTTTTTGTAACCTCTTTAAGGGGATGCAAAATTTAAAATTGTTTCACCTGCTTTGATTTCGTGTGAACTCTACAAGCGGCCTTCTTATACCTTAAATGAAATAGGTGCAAAACTTTCAGTTTGTTTTGTACGTATATATACGATATTTTTCATAAAAACTAATGATGAAAATTTTTCGTTCAAGCGGTATTTCTATCTATTAAAAAAGCTAGAATTTTTGCTACCATCTCACCATTGATTGGAATAATTAGGTACCCACTTGATTCACAAGCTTGAAAACCTGATCAGGGATTGGAAGTGTGGAGGCCGTGTAAGAGGAGGCTTTTGTGTGTTCAATAAAATTAAAAATAAAAGGGGGACATGTCTTCGTTGTTTCAACTTATACCACCGTAACACCTGAACGAAAAAGAAAGTAGGATAACCTCAGAGTCGTGTTTCTTGATGATCTCTTAAGTTGAAAGCGAAATACAAATGCAATCTGATAATAAATACTACTTTTGTGAATTTCAGAGATTTATGCTGGTAGCTGGCTAATTTTCTGAGATACCTAACTTAGAAGCACGGGCAGGTTTTCATGACACATATGCAATTCATTTATAAACTGTACTTCCATTCTCCTGTCTACTAAAGCTCGTACTTTCTCGAGAGATATAGACCTGATCAAAGGGCTTATTAAACTCAAAAAATTCTCTTCCTTCGCGATAGCGGTTCAATTGTCCATCACTAGGAGAAATTACATGCGCAAATACTTAGATAGCATTTATGAATAATTATCGCACTATAATTTATTTGCATCTCCTCGTAGGCAATTTAGAGTCATTTGCCTCATCGTAATCGTTTGAAAATCCTAAATCATTCTTTCGCTTTCCCTTGGCTTGGATTCCAAACCTTGAAACTCACGTTCTACAGCAGTCCGTACTGAATTGACCTCGGTTTTTTCTTCCATTCACTCTGATAATTGATAGAAAATCAAACTGATAACAGGTTTACCATATTATAGTAGCTTGAAAATAAATTAGGTAGCCCATCTAAAACGAGATCAACATTCATATTGAAGAAAAAAAGTTGATTACCGCCCGCTTAATTAATCTCATCTTCCTTTAATTTTTCTAAGAAAAATTGCGACCCTCAAATAATTATCGACAACTCATAGGTACCTATCTACTTAAAGTTATTGATCAATTTTTACCATGATATTTTTACTCACATTTCTGCTGTCATCTCTTAATTTCCGCAATTGCTCGACTGAACCATCTTCACTTTACATTTCGGCTTCACGTGCGTATCGTCTGAAATAAAACGAATTAAACTTGCGTAAAAATCAACAGATTCTCTCGTAATAATCTTAAAAAAATACACGACACTGCAGCAAACGCTGTCGCTCGCGACTCATTCGCTAAACACATCAACGACATTCGCGTTAAAAACACCCTCGCACTAATTTTTCCGTTTTCCGGAAAAGGATGAAATATTTCAAAAAAAGAAGAAGAGGAATGAGAGAAAGTCGAGAAAAAATGAGGGAAAAATCTCATTAAGTTTAGTATGTCAAGGTTATGGCCGTGAGAGCGGTTTGGTTAATGCGAAGAATGAGTTTTCCTTAATGGAAAAGTGAAAACACAAGGAAGGGACGAGAGAGGAATGCTTGTATTTAACTATTGGCGCAGGTCAGTTTCACTAGGGGAAACGAAGTGTAGACGTTAACGAATTCTCCAATCAGCTGAGAGAAAGACGCGGGGGTTAAAATCTTCGTTACTCATTCTACCCTCCGCTTTATGTATTTATGTTGCGTATAACGAGGGCGTTTTTTTTTTTTTTTTTTTCCTCTTCTCTTATTTAAATAATTCCGTTTCGTGAAAGTTGAAAGCCGCGTATCGTTTTCCAGGAATATAAAACAAAGGTATTTAGCGATAGTTGAAAAAATTCATCAACTCGATATAAAGTGATAATTTTTTGAGCCGAACTTTGATTGCTACAATATACACCATCGCACCTTCAATTATAATATTAATTTCAGCCAAAATCTCTTCAATTATATTGTCATCGTTCTTCTTCATGGAGCATAATTATGAATTTAATATGAGTTACAAAATTGAAAGAAATTTTAAACGGAAAAATTATTCCAAAAAATACAATAGGGCGAGGATGATGATTCGTATACAAGGGGAATAATTTGGTCGACAGTCTGCACTTTTTCCATTATTTGAATTTCGAGGATCCCCTATGTGTATTCATTCGCACTCTACCCACTAGAACAACCCTTCACCTATCACTGGACCGCCTTCTGACCACTCGAAACGCACAAGTGGTATCGTTTCGAGGCTCGTATATTGAAATTACTTTTCTTCATGGAAGACAATTGTATCAATATCCACTATTAGTTTACGTTAGCGTGAGAGTGAATCGTTCGTTGAGTGTTGTGTATTTTGATTATTGAGTTTCGGTATAATTTTGCGATGACCAAAATCATGAACACGAGTTCATGAAATCTCGAAGTCAGTTAACGTTGTTCAGAAACAACCATTATGTTTGAGGAGTTTTTGATTGTTTCTTGTGCATACGTTGGAAAAACATATTATCGCGGTAAATTTTCTATAGATGAACGACTATGAACTAGGTATCTTCCACGTAATTAAATTTTCATATCGTACACTCACGATTGTATGTAGTTACCAACCTCTATAAGTAGAACAATACCTCTGGATAACAGAATTAGTGAGTTTATCATTCAATTTACTGTTACCAATAGATTTGAGCTTTCTTCAGGACCGAAATAGAGATATAATCAGGACTTGAAGACAATTATTGAAGAAATACAATGAGCACTTATTTTTAGAACTTGAGCTTCTTTGAGCCTCAGAAAAAAAAATCTGTAGGAGGATTATTTTCCAAAAATAGAATTAATGATAAATTTCAAAGAAACAGTTGGGTATGAAAAAAAAAACGTATTTGAAAAAATATCACGAACGACTAATGGCTTAATTACATTCTTGAAAGAAGAAACTTTGACCTTAATTGCCTCATTGTGAATCGGAGCAGAAGTTTGTTTTGATGAATGAAAAAATTTAAGAAATTTGTTGATTAAGGGGGTACCTACTTCATGAGTGATTAGTCACACTTTCTACCCTCAAAATCCTTCATTAATATGCTTTGAATTTAACCAAGACCCGAAACTCCAAAATGTTTTGTCGGTCACGATATTTAAAATAGTCCCCTGTTTTAGCGGCACACGATTTTAAAAATGTTATTAGATTTTATTCACGTTCCAAGATAAAACATCGAACTGAATTTGATTCCTATCGTTCTGTTCCTCCCTTAATGCTCTTCTTTCGAACTATGTCTCCAATTGCTTTTTCCTTTGGTTCATTCTCCATTTTTTCCTGCTTTATTCATCCACCCTGTCACTGGTTTCTCGTACTCCAGCAATTCACGATCTAAATTTTAGTTTTTGAATAATGTTCCTAAAATCTTCCTTTCTCATAGGTACTCTTCAATAATTCTGCTCAAAAGTTCAAACCAACATCAAACTTACTTTGTGGACCATTCATACTGAGCACAAAACGTATAATTCGTCTCTTATTGACTTTTGTAACGAATGCAATTCGAAAACTCCATCAAAAAATTATTCCACTCTTATTTGACTGCCTACTTGTAGTTTTCCTAGGGTTGGCCAATAACTGCTCGAGATTTGTGGAGATAACCTCAATTGTACAAATGAGTATAGTATCTTATTTATTCAAGTTCTCTGTAATGTGCCGCAACTTGCAAAGGAAAATCATTGCGATCGATATTTTAAAATTAGCCCCCTAGAATGAGAATGAATTACTGCTGGACTGCTTACCTATAAGCGATAAAGAGAAGTATAAATTTTATCTCAACTCTCTTCTCAAACGCTAGAAAATACGAAAATATATGGGCTAATTTCCACGTAAAAATATTTCATTTATACTTAAAGGTTAGAGCACATTCTGGTGGAAATAAGTCGACGTCAAACCTGGATTAAAGAGTTTTGAACAGCCAACAAGAAGCTTGGCAGCTGTCTAGGCACCGGTGAATTTCAGAGTTCGTGGACTTTTTCTATAATCAGATGCTCGTGAAATAATTCTAAGTAAATGGGAAAGTGTGAATGCCCAAAAGAAACGATCTGGATAATTGGATCCATTGAACCGCTAACAAAAAACCGTTTCTTCGGATTGTTTTTTTTTTTTTTTTGGAGCATTCGTCATCTTACCCTGTACCCATCAAATTTTTCTTGAAGTAAATTCTTATCAAATAAATAATACAGGGTATTTTTCTATTCATTTACTTTATACGAGCTTTGATACTTTGTCAGGTCGGGGTAATTAATGTGAAGAGTTTGTAAAAATTGGGATAAGAACTTACAGAAGACGATAAAAGTAGATGGAGTCTAAGGAGTTGGTGGTCGTATCAGAGTTGTTACAATGCCCATTGTAATTATGATTTTTCATTTCTTAATTGGTTTTTTGTTAAGAATTCAGCTCATTTCCGGGTACAGTTATCAATCCCTTCTAAACTTTTTATTGAATTAGTGAAAAAAGAGAAAAAAAAACATCGAACCAAAGCTTTTCAAACGTATATCCTTCGCTTTAATGCTTCAATAACAAATCTAATAAATTCCTATCTGGTCTTTATGTAGCGATTGTCATCTCAATTTTCATTATTTACGCGTACTCGAAGATGTTTTCATTTCGGTGCTACATGAGTATAATACAAACATTAAGTATACACAACCCTATACAATACCTAAGCTTTTGAGTACACGATAAAAGAAGAAATAGCTGCAGATAAAGGGAAAACGAGAAAAAAGAGAGAGAAAACGAAGGAAAAAAGGGAATCAATACGCACGTAGTCAGCCATTTTGTTATCGCCTACCATTGGAGATAGCTGACTACTACAACATGTATTACTAGGAATTTGTTAAGAATCGTTTGGAATATTGAGGGAAAAGGCGCGCAAACTATTCTATAGCTGTTTATCAGGGAAAAAAAAAAGGGAGGTGAAATTCATAGAGGGTGGATTTGCAGTAGAATGAAATGGCATAGTGCTTGTACAATGGTTCTCAAATTGTTTACATAGTACATAGTAGATTAGTGTATACGTGCCAAGTTTCTTGATATATCGCGCTGAAATGAAATATTTATTCCATTTTTCACTTCGAGGATAAATCGAATGATTAAATTTCTTTAATGTATTTAACGAATTTAGTGTGAAGTCATAATTCGAAGTATTTTTCTTTTCTTATTGTACATATAATAATACCTACTTAATATCGTCAAAGTGCTAATATAAAGTTATAAAAAAATTTTTAAAAGAAGAAAAGTGACCTACAAAAGTACATGATGGATTATTTAACACTTAGGAAACGGAAAATGAACAGTTCTGAGTTTCTAACAAAAACACCGCGATAGGAGTTAAATTTCTTCGTCATTATGATTTCAGCCATTACATAAAGAATTGAACTGTCGCGAGGATTTTGAACTTTCTTTTCTTATTTTTGACAACATTGGAGAATTGACGTGTTGGGAAATTTTATGCACAGTAACGAACACTACGAATCCCTGACGACGACGAATCATCCCTTATTTTTATCCGTATAGTTACAACGTATCACGCATCGCATGTCAATAAGGAATGATATTAAACTGAAAAAGGAAAGAGGAAGAAAAAAGAAAAAAGAAAGAAAAAAAGGAACGAAAAAAGAAAAAAGAAGACGAAGAGGAAAGATATGGAAAATGCAAAGACACGTAGGAGGTACGGCTCGAAAGTTCTGAACGTGTGAGTGTGTGCGTCTATTCTGGTAGATACACATGTGAACCTAGCAAATGTAATAAAATGTAGCGAGATTGGCTCCTCTTTCTATATCACATTCATATAGTTTCAGTATACGAGACTTACGTGCAGAATGTATTACGGTTTATACTTGTAAAAAGACGACAACCATACGCATCGTTCGTATTTTTACTGGGAAAAGCTTTGTACTATAAATGGCATCAACTTTATACTAATGTACACGTATATACTATTTGAAGAAAGGATTATTACTGAAATTGCCAATCATTCTCAGGTGATATGAGTACTCGGGTACAAAAGTCTCGAGATGAAAGCTCATCGAGCCATAAGTTCTTTCGAAAAATAAGAAATTGAAATGGCATCAACTTTTTTCTTCCCTCCTATTGCTCAAATACAAATCTGTCGCGCGAGGATGAACAAATAAATGTTGTGTACCAAGGACTGTAAAGAGGAAATTTGGTGTGGAATTTTACAGCGCAATGAAGATAAGCTGAGGACTCATCAAAGGAAAAGTCTACATTTGGCGAAATATAATAGTATGATGTAAATTCATTTCGAATATTTGTTTTCGTCATCTAAAAACGGAAGTGGAAACCCTTCTAGCGACTACAAAATAGGCAGTTTGCGAAGTATGTGCGGCTGCGATTCATCGCATTGCGATGTTACCTACGGGTCACTCGACGTGAGAACGTACGGTTGTGAGGTTTCTATTGTAATTTGAATTAAAGGAATTTAAATATGTGGGTTACAATAGGAATACCGCGTTGTGCAAAATGGCGTCCCGATTGGACCTTCAGGAGACCTGGGACGATTGTGACGATGACTTGTGATGTAAATGTGACGCAATCAAAGTGAAGGATTCGTCTTGTGACTCTTTTGCGATAGACAACAAACCTTGAATGTTGAACGAGACTTCGTACTTGTTTAAGGCGCGATTGATATTAATGAGGATAATCAGGTACCTATTCTCCGTTACCTATAACTGACAAGATCGAATCGAGGTAAGTTCGAACATCGATACGAGCTCTCTGAGGGTCCTGAGACAGCTTTCCACTTCCAGTCCTGATTAGAATCGATTTTTAGTCGACCTAGTTCCGCCCCATTGTCGACAGCTAATCGACTAGAAGTCGAATTGAGTCTTGAATCGACCCGCGGTATTAGATTAATGTCAACCACAAATCGACGTCGATTTCGAGTCGACTTCTCCAAATTTTTTTGTCTTCTTGAAACCGACTGCGCTCTGTTTCGTCAATTTCAAGTCGATTTGGAGTTTTCTGGTGATGTACACTTGTCGATTTCAAATCAATCTGGAGTCCACATGGTTCATCGGGCTAGAAAATTGTATCAGCCCAATTCTGAAAACTAGTCACAAAGCTTCCAAGTTGCGATTCACTTGAGCATTGGATGAATAGGATAGCTTTAATAACAAACAGTCGCATAGTTCGAGAAGTGTAATTTTTTAATAGGAACCTGTTTTATCGTGGGGGGGGGGGGAGTAAACTGAAGAAAAATGATGGGCACCGTCTGGCAAAACCACTTGGAAAAATTTTGACCTTGGAGCTATAGATGATGGGTGAGGGGCTTGGAAAAATGTCGTCCGTTCTTGGAGCTGTGTATGATAGGAGGGGACTTGAAAAACATTCGACCACAGAGCTACAGGTGATAGGAAAGGGACTTGGAAAAAGTTTGCCTTCAAGGCTCCGATGGGAGAAAGACTTGTAAAAAATTCTAATATTGAGCTGTACCTGATAGGGGGAAACTAGGAAATTATATCTCAGTAAAAAGAATGCTAGAGGAAATTATGATCTATAATTTTCGTACAAATCTTTATTGTATACTCTCTATAACCGTATTTTCATTTTATGAGAACATCAACAGCAAAATGTTCGTCGCCGAAAACGATACCGTATTTAGCGTTAAAAATCGCTCGAAAATTAATATTGAGATTTGAAATGCAAAATAACCTATATTGAGTTGAGATGGCGGAATGGTTAATGGTCGCAGGTTTGAGTCCGATATAAGAAGCATATCTTCCCATCACGCTAAATTGTAACTTGACTACGAAAATTTTTGCGTTAATTTTCTCATAAATTAGTGTGAAAAGATACTACAGTGCGTTCTACTTACGAGGAGACCTAGTACGGGCAGGGGTAAATTCAGAAGATTATGACTTTTGAAGGGGAAATTGTATATGAAATTTTACCAGTTGATGAAAAGTTTATTTATTTTTTTCTCATTTGTTTTAGGGTGGGAGATGTCCCCGAGTCTCCCCTTCTTAAATCCACCCCATATTGGGGAAAAATATTACGTATTTACATTAAAAAATGAGAAACACTTGCATTTTTTTCGGTCTCATACTTTAGTACTCAACCTATACTTTCGTTGCTTGCGCATATCTTTTGTCCAAGTCAAGAAATGTTAAAAAGTTGATAAAATTCCAGAACTAATTGAGCGGAGTCAAGAATGGAGGTCCAAATAAATATTGAAAGTGGGCACAGGAGCAATCAAGAGGAATAGGGTTGATATACCAATTAGGTCAGTACCAGGAGTTGATTGTTTCTAAAGAAGATTTTTTGTTCTTGATGGTAAATCAACGCAAGGTATACTTATTACGATTTGAAGTCGATATATATACTCCAAATTTTGACAAATTTTTACTTTCAATCAACGCAACAGAATTTTTACATTTTGTCAGTGAAAATGAACGTTTCCAAATTGAAACTCTTGCAAAGGAAAAAGTAGTGAAATCGACGTAGCACGAATGAATAGCACATAAATAGGCACTTACTATCTAGCGATACCATTTCTTTGCACAACACCATTTTTTCTTACGAACGGGACACTTCTCCGACACCAGACACTGATTCACTGATACATATTTGTATTATCAAACATCGACGTTAAAACGAAGTTACAAAATCACGAAGGGACTTCCGTGGTCTGCGAAAGACTGTGTACGGAATGATTACGACACGAAGTGTACCCTTATCATAAAAATCACACAGGTATAACAACGTATGCAGTGTGAACAAATCTCACTGAACTACGTGTGCACCGATTTGAAGACTCCGAGTTAAACTACCTTCGACCGAACGTTAGGAGAAGAAAAAAAAAAGGGTTGATTATAAATTACCCACGATTTGGTAAAGACTATTATAATATACGGATAGCAAGTTGGTGCAGCTGGTGTTTCTTCCAGGCACACGGGTTCGAATCTATCTAGGCTATTGAAGATGAGTTTTTGTACTCGTGTGAAGTATTTAATTTATTTCGAGAAGTTTATGCAGTACACTTGACACTTAAATAAAAACGACAAACCTCTTTTATATCGTGATACTACTTATGTAGAATTCACAGGCTTATGTGATGTTTACGAATGTTGGTATCTTCAAATAGAACTCAAAGGTCGGTACAAAATGATACGAAGGTCTGTGGGTAAAATTTCAAGTCAAAATTTTTGAGTGTGAGCTATATAAAAGGAAAGCATTCAGGAAGATTTCTACTCTTTGTCTTGAGGAAAATTCTTATTAAAAACATACATATTGGGATATTATGCTGCTCCTAATTCTTTCTTCAAAATAAGTTCATTACAATCAATTGTCAAGCCATTCATTGCGAGCTGAGTTTGTGTTGTTGTGAACACCTATTAAGGGTGATAATAAATGTACACTGCGGTCTGTCTCTCGTAAAATATCAACGAATGAGATGAAATTTGAGATCACTTTCCCTTCATTGAAATTCTCCTACACTCATCTCCAAGACAACTGTCATGTCGCTCTTGATAAGGATGTAACGCTTTCATGTTAACGGCCCCTAAACTTGACATTTCTTTTTTCTCCCCAAGTTTCATATAGGTAGGTGTACACTTTTCACGAGACCACAATTTGCAACTTCTAGCCGCCCCAACGATAAAATTTGTCGAACAACTTCTGTCTATCAAACTCTGTAGTACCCACGTGTTTTTGGCACAGACAAGTTGTCCTTTTAGGACTGTCACGTCAATATAATAAAACTTCGTTATTATCGATCGATTTTCGAGATTTTGCATAGCAAAGTAGAGGCACCGAATGCAAAATAACAAAGTAATAAATAAACCCTTTTTTTTTTTTCTTCCTTTTTTGATAGGAAGAACGCCGCAACATCCAGCCCGGTTTTACCCATTTTTTCGTTCGCGTGTTATATCTCATCTCGTTGCTTGTCCCGTTTTCGTGGTAACTGTTTCCTCTCAATTGAACATCGAATTCGATTTAGCAATTCCAAGATGATTTCACACGTACTCCAGTGCTTAATAAATCAAAAAATTCTTAGATAAAAGCCCGACAATAGAGGGTAATAGTACAATAACACGACGGCGACGTTCGGCAACTACACCGGAGAAAACATAGTATAGACAGTGCTATAATATTGTATATGTATAGTCGGATGAGAGTACATACAAAACCCTCAGCCTTTAATTCATCCTGGTATTTACAAAATCGTTTCATTCAATCGTGTCGCACTTTTTGACCTAGGTTTGTACCTTCCCTTTATCGATACAAGGCAATAATATCGTTTACCTTTATTATAAATTACATGCCGATTTTTAATGTCCTTTCTTTTGCGTATTTTTTCCCTATACTCGTACTTTTGATTTTGCATGGATTATACACGACATCAACCGATGTGGCGGATATTACCTATTTGTTTTCTCTGTTTACATTTGTTATTATTTTTCGGTTTCGAGTGGTCGTTTTCGACTTCCTTTTTAACGAATTTTACGTGCAGCTATGGATAAGGGTGCGTTGGGAGATGGTTTTTTAATGATGTGTTATACCATGTATGGTTAACCTGCATCGTTTTTGATACAAAAAATAGATAAAAGACGATACGGATTAAAGTAGGAAGGAAGTAATATTCACTTGACATGAGTTTCTCTGTTCACCGGAAGATGATTGGGAGACTCTCTCCTCAATTCTGGATCATAGTATTATCCAACTTCTATTGGTGTAGGTGGAGGCTGGGTACTCTACACAGTCTAAAAATTGCAATAAAGTTTGGCAGATTGTGAAACACGAGTTGTGGTTTGGTTTCCAATATCTGCTGACAGGGCGCTGACTCGGCACTTCGCATCATAACTTATTTATCATTTCATCAAATTTGAAACGACTGTAAATTATGCGTTGTCAGTTAATGGTCCTAAGGTGTGATGAACTCCTTGATCTAAACGTATCATCGAAAGAACGCTTAAAACGTTTGAAAATAACAAGGAATCATTTTCGTTTCAGCAGCAAATATAGTAATTTATTCCTTTAAAAACATTATTACTACCTACACTTTACATAAATGTAAGAAATGTTGGTATGAACCCATGAAAAGTAAAGATGCGAGCCTATTACACTTCTGTTTTTTTTCTCTCTTTCTCTTTTTCTCCGTAGGCCTAGATCCACCTTTGCATAGAATAGAGCATTAAAAACTATTCATCATGCTCGTGTGCATGTTAACGACTTATTACATTTGGTTTGAAATGTGCGTGGAAGGGTATACGAGAAAAAAAAAGGGTTAAATCGAACGCGTTAACGGCTTTAATGATAGTTCGTGTATTTTTGATAAAGGATGTTACAAAGATTATTATAAAAAAATAAACATCCTGATCCCGATGAGTAGGCTGCGTGTTCTATTTATACAGTACAATTTGAGGCATTTTTTTCCCCAGACTGTGTACAAAAACCTCTTTTTTTGTCAGTAGCACAACCCAGCGGGATACGCTTATTATATGGAATGATGAGCTATGTTCTAGTGGGGTTATTAAACGGTGTAATGATAAACAAGCGGTGTGTTTTCATTTAAGGCGGAAAAAAAAAGAAAAAAAATCCGACGCGAGTAAGTCTCCCATTAAGTTTACAACGTCAACTAGAATGAAAATGAGTTGAATTCTTGAATGAACGAGGAGTATCTTACGGGATATTTATCAACGAAGCACTCATTGGCGGACTTTTTTTTTTTCTTTCTCGTACGAAAATTCCTCGCGAAAAGATGAATGAATGCTCACGAAGTAGAAGACGTCGACATTTAAGACGGAGGGCTTAATGTATCGGGTTCGGCTTCCCTAAGGTGAGGGCCGGCGGTGAGGAGGTTAGCGCGTCTTTTAATGGAAAAACGCGAAAAATGTAATGTGGCTGTGCGACGGTGGAGCGGTGAGGATAGGGCGCCAAAGCACGTTTGTCTTGCGCGCAAATCATTTTCATTATCACGAAATGAGTTGGGGTGGAAATTACCGAATCGAGTGTAGTCTTCTTTTTCTTTTCATTTAACCCTGTTTTTCTTCCTCGGTTTCTTTTTACCGTGTGCCTTGACTCAGTGACCTAGACGACGAGACTTTCGTCGGGAATATTGATAGGGAAATTCTGTGCAACGAATTAATTCGTACCATCTTGATAACTTTGAAAGATTTTTTCCCGTCGAAACTGAACAGTATGCACTTTTTCACTTCTACTTTGGATCCTTGAAATAGTACAGGGGTTTCGAATTTCAATTTTAAGCGCACGACTTGAGTTAGAATTAGGCGAGTATAATGTTGTTTTGCTGGAAAAATAAATTTTGACCATACTTCCAAAATGCACTTTGTTCTGTCACATTCTTGATAAGAGCTTCACGACGAGAGAGGAAATAAATTCATACAATTCTTTTGCAAGGGAAGAATTTCAATAACTTCCGATATCTCTTAATTAATTTTTTTTTCAGATTTAGTCATTCATTTCCCTTGAATAACGGCGATCTCTGGAGTTCTAACAGCTCTACAGATTGCTAGATGTGGAACTACACAATGGTATTCGCATACAGTCATGCCTAAATCAAGAAAAATTACGGTGTCAAGATTCTTTACAAGCCGATGTACGAATCTTATAATTCAGAAAATACAATATGCACATTATTAGTAACTTACAAGGGTAATAACCTAGTCGAATATTTCTCGACCATTGAAAGGTAGAGAAGGCCGAAAGGGTTTCGGATGTAGCGCAGTCAACGCCGATACTTTTTTCTGCGATTCTTCAGACTATTGTTATGTAAAATAAGGCAGTTTTTCAATCCTTTTGATCAACGACAATCGCATCTCTACTGTCAGAAGCGCGCGGCAAGCTAGTTTGCTATTTAAATTAGGAAAGAATCGAGAAACCCCTTCAGGTATATGGAAATATTACCTGCTCTTTAGGGTAGAGTCTACGTGAGTATACGGTAGCAAGCTAGAATGAATCACTGCTTCAACCGTTACGTACCATGTAGGTATTTCAAGCACAATACGAGAAAGTTGCAACTTTGGAATCGAACGGCGTTCATTCTTGGTCAATATCATGTATGAGAGTTGAGCGTACAAATAGCTGCAAGTCAAATTTCGTTTCTCTCGGATGACAGCGTCGCGATAAGTACAGGGGAATGTAATATTTCAAATTTCAGAAGAGTCGCAATACGCATATCGTATATTTTCATCCAGCCTTTAGGGCTACGAAATAAATCTACATTTTATTTTCTAAACGTACGAGTACGAAGATACGTTTGCGCGAGTTTCTGATTTTCATACGCATACATCCTATGGGTTGGTATAACCCTCATGAGCTCTGAGCTTTTGAAACGTCCAAATTCGCCGATTTATTCATCGTCCATATTCCCGCGAGAGAACGAAGGAGCGTGAAATTTCGTATGTATCTGTTGTGGAAAGAAAAGAAGAGGCATGTATTCTATATATGTAGTGTACATCATCGCTTGAAATATACCCCAACAATTTGGAATGCCGCTATCGAAGATACAGGCGTAGATATATACACGCGTGAAATGCACGGTGCAAGCGAAATATAAATATCGAAATGATGTTTCGGATTTTCGATGATAAGTGAAAGTGCGAGTAAAAGACCTACTCGAAATAGAGGGTTGAACGTTCTCTGAATGGGTACTTAAAAGACTGAAGTTGTAGACATCGGATAGAATTTGGGGTCGTTTTTGGGAGGTCGATAGAAAATATTTTGTAGGAAGAAACAGTGCAGTGTGTGGTTCCAGTACGAGTAAGGAAAAAAATACAATGCCTCTAGTTTTTTTATGGGTGAGCCCTTCGTAAGCGTCGGATGGAGGCTTTTATGAAAAAAGTAATATCGAGCATTTTATAAATTTGGAGTGTATCATACGTTTGACTGCAAGCTCTGCTATCCAAATGAACATTAATTGACTATTTACTTGTACCACGATAGCACTCACAAACTCAGTTGTGAACTGATTACATTAAGCAGGTGTATCTTTCATGAGACCAACAATTCCGATCGCACATCACATTTGTTGAGCATTCTCACAGTTTTAAGAATTGAAAGTCATCCTATGTTCTGCATCAACATTATGGGAAATTGTTGAAAAAGAACCTGAAAATTCTATTGTTTGCTTTATTCATTTTTTGACATGTTTTATGACTTTGCTCCGACCTGTCCACTAATTCCAGAATTTGCGTCCGTACGTCCGTCCGAACGACCATGACCTTCCCATTTGAAAATCACGACCTCATTAACGATATTAGACGAGGAACGCGGGGAATCTGTTGTGTGGGTCGAATTGGTTTTGATATTGAATCTAAATTTCAACAGGGGACTTGTTTTATCGAAGGTTATTTCGGAACAAATTTTCGCCGTCCGCTGTCCGGCTGACCAGCAACCCTCCTACTATCATATATAGCTCGGAAATCGAAAATTTTCCAAGTCCTTTAGAGGTAGCTGGGAAATTTAATTTTATTTTCTCAAGTCCCAATCTTATCATATTTTTTCAAGTCCCATTCCTTCAATACATAACTCGCAAGTCGAAATTTTTTTCAAATACCTCTCGTATCATACATAGCTCGCAAATCGAAAGTTTTCCAAGTCTTTCCTCCTTTCAGCATTTATACAGCTCGAAATTTGAGTTTTTTTCAAGTCTTCCCTTCATCATGTCTCCAAGTCTCTCCTATCTTATACGGCTCCCATTTTCAAGTCCAAGCATAGCCCAAGAGTCAAAATATTATTCTAATTCTTCCCATTCCTCATAAAACATATACCCTACACCTCTCGTCCAACTCCGTTGAAAAGCTGGTGAGTTTTTTGTAAGTTCTCTCATATTCGAAATTTTTCCGATGCGGAAAAAATGTCTACCGCCTACAACCTAACCTCACTTGATAGGAGGAGGACTTGAAAATATCTAGGTAGGT
Source organism: Aspidiotus rigidus (assembly GCA_035079385.1). Taxonomy (NCBI): domain Eukaryota; kingdom Metazoa; phylum Arthropoda; class Insecta; order Hemiptera; family Diaspididae; genus Aspidiotus; species Aspidiotus rigidus. The sequence goes on along the minus strand of JAVHKY010000003.1, from coordinate 12,323,410 downwards.
ATAGTTGAAATTTCCCAAGTCCAGCTGGAGTGTTGGTCTTGAAAAAATTCTTACTATTGAACTATGTGTAGGAGATTGGAACTTGGAAAAATTTAGGTAGGTCGGTTTCTTCCAGAGGGCGCATGTCAAATTTTTCAAAATAACCCCGGAAAATTGGTTCCTTGTTGAAAAAATTTTGGCCAACCTCGCTCAGTGACATGAAACATGATGTTTATTTATTTGGTTATGTCAGAATATTTGTAATTAAAGATAAAATTAAGATATAAACTCACATTCTCCAGTATTTCTGATCCTAGTATAAGCCTTATTATGATAAGCCAACTAGCTGATGAACTCGCATAGTCTTCGATACTAGAGGGCCATAAGGGCGCCGAACGTAAATGCTGGAATTAGGAGTACGGCTGAGATAATCTAGCTCAACGATGACAGTCCCGAAACTAGGGGAGGGAGGGAGTCACAAAAGACATGAAACATGTTAAAAACCGGGGTAGGATTGAGCACCTTTATTGAGAAGTTTATCGATTGAGGAGCCAAGGTTTTATTTTGTCCTCATTTGAGGGGTGAGAATAACATAATTAAATATTATGTTATAAATTTCTTCTGTTTTTCCTCATCAATTTTCTCCCATGAGCATGAGATATAAACACGTCGAGCAATGTGTTCCAGAATAACAAGTCTAATGTTCAGCATTTGGTCCACGTTGTTTTACTCTCTCTCAAAAATTTGAGAATCGAGCTTTTTAAGGAAAATGGGGAATCAACAGCTATATGTGTATTCGCAAATATTTCTTTGTGGGTCACAAGAAAAGTTTGAGAAAAGTATTTTTTTAAATCTGAACCAGCGTCGTCTACCGTTATCCTCTTTGTTTCTCGTCTGCTCTACCTCAAATTTCATTGGTATCCTCATCCACAGCAGTCCTAAGAAAATATCTGAAGAAATTTTGGACTTTGAGCGTCATTATTTTGAACCTTCAAAAAATCAGGAGCTTGAGTGAGAGACTTATATACGTACAAGGCCTAAAACTAAGAGAATTTCACTTGTGTATTTCATAGTATAGGTATCGAAGAGGCATATGATTCAGGACAAATTTTTCATAGTTCTATCGAAAAGATGGAATAAATTCAAGTTATATTTTTTGAGTAACAATCATCAAATGTAAATCATTCGATTCGTGGAAAGAAATTGAAAATCATTCCAAATCTTGAATTACAAACCATTCCATGCATGACAAACATCAAGCTTATGGAGGTGAATCTTAGGTGATAAACGCCTCATACAACCACGCCGTCGTGGTCCAACTGAAAAGGATAAAATAATCGCCAATCTATAATGAAGTGGAGGTTTGATACAGTAAAAGTGAATATTTTGTACCAGCCGTTTATTAGCTGGGATTTTTTTTCGGACGAGCAATAGTTTTATCATGTGATCCACTCAACACAAATGCACCTTTTATACCTAATGATTAACATCAGAAATTTTCTCCAAATTTGACAAAATGTATTACTCATTATCAAAAACAGAAAAATACGTAAATATCCGCTATAAATCCATATACTCGTAGTTCTGCGCTATATTCTCTGTCGTTTGATATCAAAAATCGAATTTCAACCATTATTCTACTTTTCTTCTCGCCCTCTCTCTCTCTCTCTCTTTTCCTTTTTTTCCCTTCAAACTCACTCATTTCTTCCAATAAAGTAAATATCGTCTAATATAATACATACTCCACTTACACGTAAAATATTTATATACTCTTTCCATTGACGTAAATTGCAACTAGGGCGTGGTACCAAGGGTGGATCCTTAGAAAAGAAATCAATCAAATAAGGGAGTTGTATTTTTCGAGGGTAAACTCGGATTATTAGAGTCGTTCACCTACTCATCCACGCCGCTTTCGTCTATCGTTATACGACTACACGCGCATTGAAGTACTCCCGAACATTTGGATAGATTGAAAGCTAGTATTAGTACCTATACTGTGCAAGTTTCTCTTTTTCTTACTTTTCCTTCTCTCCTTTTTATTTTTTCTCGTTTCTTTTTTCCTTCCTTCTTTATTTTTTCCACACTGCGTTGCCATGACAACGATTATATACAAATCGGTAAGTAAATACAAAATACTGATGTGATAAATTTGTATTACAGTTGCAATAAGCCACGAGTAAAAAGCTTCTGGAAGTTTACTTGCAAGATGATAGTTTCGATTGTCGTTTTCGTTCGCTACCGCAGTGCTTTGCCTCCTTCGCTCGTTGGTTCAATTCGTTTACTGTGCATGAGTCGCTCATTTCATTACCCACAACCTATTTAACGTCACGTTATATAAAGACTGTGATTTTGTAAGCTAATAAGAAAAGATTAAGATGAAATTGAATCAAAATGCTCAGCCGAAATTGATGAATAAGTGACCCACTGCGAGTAGCTTTACTTGAGAAAAAAAAACTCACAAAAGAGGGTGTCGATAAAAATTGATTATTCAAAGAAAATTTTCGATAAAGAATAAAATCACAACTAGCTCTCTTTTCTTTTTTATCGTATCGCGCGTCCTTCAACAAAGTTCTTATTGTCAATTTTCTACAATTTCGGTATATTTCAATGTTTACACTCATATAACTACACATTCATATTGCCAGTGTGAAAACTTTTACCAAAAGCTTTTCCGATTCTCTTTCGTGTTAATCACATCAACCTAATGGCTCGAATACATATCTATTATTACTTACTTGACTTTTTCCCTGACTTTTTATTATGCGAAACGAGGAATCAATCATCAATCTCTAACTCCTCTTGATATGGAGTTGAGTTCAGTCTTATCAAATTTTCGTCAGAGTTGATTAGGATTTTTAAATGTCTATTGTCTGTTATTAGCCAATTTTCTGACCTTGACCTAGTTAGAGACTTGGAAAAATTTCGACGCTCGATCAATATAAATGACTAAGGAAGACTTCAAAAAGTCTACTTTATAGTTATAATGAAAGAAAGGGGACTTGGAAAACTCCAGAAGACTAAAAACTTCGAAAAATTTTAATTTTCGAGCTAAATTGAGAACGTGAAAAAATGGGGACTTTCAACCTTTGCAATTAAGAGCAAGGGACTGAAAAAAATTCCACTCTTCGAGCTGTATAATATGTCAAGCCGAATACATGCAATTATGATTGATAGCTCTCGTACGACTATTCAAAGCTGAGGTGGAATTTCCTGTCATGAAAATAAAAACTCGCGTAGACAGCAATTTGAGTGAATTCAACCGAATCAATTCCTATCATATTGAAAAACAAGACGACATCACCCGGCAATCAAAGTTATCAATTGTGATTGTATATTATTTTCTCGTTCTATCGGACATCTTACGTTCGTAGAAAATGAGCTTGTCACGCTACTTTGTGTGACACACGCTCCTTAGACGCCTATTAAAAATTTGTCTTTTGCGGTTCGCGATTGAACCTGTTGGCAATTTAACTTCACGAACGACATTTGTAATGTTACGGCGCGCGAGCTATTATTTTTCCCCGTCGTTTTCTAATTGAAGTCTATAGAAAACAGAATACCCTGAAGGCGACAACAGTCCGTCCACCTGAGACACGAGCCAGAGCGTCAGTTACCACTCAGGTATAAATATGCGCATAAATAATGATTAAGGAACATTATTTATTAACATATTCTTCGAAATTACACCTTTTGTCGTACGACAGACACACACCTTAATGGCCGGAGCCGCAAGAATTTTCGTAAGCGCGTGGCACCATACATCGACAAAGGACGTACCAGTTAAGGAGACGCAGGTTTATCTAACAAAGGCTTTCGGCGTCTTCAATGACGCAGCGCATTGACCGGTATTCGTACTGTGTACGATTGACGATGTTTTACTTTGTGCAACAAAAGCTTCTCGGCTTGTTCGATGACTTAGCATATTGGCCGGTGTTCGTATGGTACGCGAATGACAAGCTTTTTTATGTGTATATTAGAATTACTCTTTAGATCATTTCGATTCGATTTTCCTTGGTTGTTAATATCAACTTTTTGTACGGAAGAGAGTCGTTTTGGTCGGGAGTGTTAGAGTTGAAAAAGTACGAGAGATAGAGATTACAAGATCTGGCCTTTGAGCTCTTATGATCATGAGACGTATACGTACTCATGTAAGATGCAGGCAAGATATAGCCTATTTTCAAAACTTCAGCTTTCTCATTCTCTTTGATTTCACCTTATGGAAATCTGATCAACTTCATGTCTTATATCAGCCTATACTCACCAAATTGTTGTCCTGGGAGAGGAAAGTTTTGACCTACTTCAAAGAATTCAATTCTGCCATTTGTATGAATATAGGAGGATATATTGTTTTGCTTCAAACTACGGCCAACTTGAATTACAGTCGTCACTAGTAAAACTAACAACTGCGTTGCAGGTGTAAGATTTAACATGTAAAACACTCCTCCCATATAAAATACAAGTTGACTTAAAATTTCAAGCGCTACAACCTTCTTTCTCTCCAAGCTTCCATAAAAATCAAATATTTTTTGAAATATATCGCAAATCCTATCGAAAATCATTATTGAACCTCAGTGGTGCGGTGATCCCCTTACAGTTGTTAAGAATCCCCCTCTAACGATGTAAAATCCTCACCTGCACAAAAGAAGAGTGATTTAGTGGTGATGATTTTTTTTTTTACTTCCTCCCCCCCCCCCTAAAATTAGTATTAAGAAATGTCTCAATGGAAAGCCCCTTCACCGCACCACTGTTGAACCTAGTAAGCGCGAGTCTGAAAGTTGGGAATCACGTTCAAAAATCTATGTTACCCTTTGACTAACTAAGTATGTATATTACTAGGTAATGTGGACTGGCAGCACTCCGTAAGAGCAGTGTAAAATTTTTGTTCGCTAGATAAAGGAGCTGCAGTAGGCTACTTCGACTACATTGTGGTTGCAGTTACCCATAACGCACGCGTTGCAAATATCACATACAGATGAAAGTTCGATAACTAGCGAGGTAAAGGCAGTAGGCATTTGATAGCATTAGGTTGCAACCGTACAAGTTGGCAAGCCAGCTGAAAATTTAAATCTGAAACCTAGAGAATTTTTGGGGAAAAAGCTGAAAGTGGAAAGCCAAAAATAAATCTCAACAATGAAAGCCAAAAGACAGAATTTTACTTCAAAAAAACTGACCGATAGAAAGTTGAAAACCTGAAGCTTTATATTACAGAATGAGAGCAAAAAGCCAAAAGCCTACAGAATGAGAGCAAAAAGCCAAAAGCCAGAGTTTTATCTATTAGCTTTCCAACTCTGCATCTAATTGCCTGAGCATTGCTCCTACATACCCGTTTTCCGATAATGCTCTGCTACTGTTAGTCCATATTATACACAGTCAAAGAAGTTATCAAACGACTACCTATTGAAGTAGGTACCAAATTAGACAGCCCATAAAAAAAGAAGGAGATTTTCTATGAATTTATTCAGTAATATTGTCTCTTAAGAAGTTTAATAAAAGTAAAAGTATTCATACAGTGCAGTATTATTTCTCAACCCCCAGAGGCGGTTGTACATCCTGTGACGCACCAGGCGTATATTGCACACCTTGGTAATGTCTTTCTACTAATCCTACAAATACAAATTTTCAACTTCCTACTGATATCATCAAAATTTCATAATAAAATTATACTTGTACAATGTTTCAACTACAGCACTATTGCCAAGTAAATCACTAGTGAAGCGTGTAATTGAAGTAACCCGAGTTCAAACCTAACTGAGATATTATATAATGGGAGATATAGTCGGACTACGTCTTGCATAGAATAAAATCTACAGAGTAGCTTCATTTGCATCATTTTTCTGTACTTTAATGAAGTCATACTGTGTTGCCAATATGGCAGAATTCAGATGCAAGTGCAGCCATCAAGGTAGAAACTCAATCCTGTATTGCAGTCCAAGTGTCCTTGACCTGACCATTATGGATCGTAAAACTAGACTTTCACAGAAGTTTTTCAAAATATTTGATCCTTTTTGGAAGAAGTCTTTTTATCAACGCTTGAATAATTTCCGAATATTTGTTGGAAAATTAGGTATAGAAACCATTTTTGCAGAGAATGTCTCTTTTTTATTTGACAGAAAGTATTTTCATTGGAAAATCTATAGTTCTATGAAGATAAAAATCGATTTGTTTTTCCCTGTACAATTTTGTGGTTTGAATAAGTTTTAGAAAGTATTCCAATGTTGGTTAAAAGAAAATTAGTTTCTACTGAAGAACTAATTGACAATAGGATAGAATGTTTCTCCTTTTTATTTTCTTTCTTCTTTTTTCAAATATTAATGTATGGCCTCAATCTTTGAAAGTAAAACACAATTCTCGAATAAGTCTAAATTTTGTCCTGATTCCATCGAAAAAAATTCCCAACTATTTGAAATTTCTTCTATTTGTATAGGTACTTACTTGATCGAGTCATCTTCAGTATCTCATTGAAATACAATTTCTTCCTTCTCACAACTCTTTGGTATAAGTGCTATAATTCTTTACTATAAATTATGCTCGCTAAAAAATTCTATTAGCTTGAAGTTGAATGTTTCATATCAAAGAGGGGGAAAGGAAAAGTAGCGCTTCATGTTTTTGACAACAGTGGTGCTAGAGTGGATGTAAATCGCTACCGGGCAGCGTGAGGTAATCAAAATCATTTCTTTCCCGTTCTTGTTTTTGCTACAATAGTCTTTTCGTACAATTAGGTACAAGTGGTTCCATACGTGAAAGAATTACCCTTTTCTTTTTGAAATGAATCTTTATCGCCTGCGGTGTAATACAGTGTCGTTGAGAAAATTTTCTAAAAAATTAGAAAATTCACGTACAAGCGGAACATACCTAACGAAATTAATTCAAATCAACCATCTGGAAAATAACTTTTTTCTGCTTTTATTAAACGTTTCTGTCTACAAATACCATAATATATTGGCAAATCGAGTTTTATGCTTCGTTAAAAAAAAAAGAAAAAAAAAAAAGAAAAAAAAATGATAGCGAGTCTTGTAACGTACGTATGTTGATTTTTCAACCTTATTTAAATTAATCTAGTTATTTCTTTGTGAATCGTTAGCGTGTGAGTTGAAGGTAGACGCGTGTATACGCCGAAGGATGGATTGTTAATATCGGTTCACAAAATGCCACGTTTTCCAGAAACCTTTTTACTCGTACTGAAAATTTCCAAATTGACGACCCGTGATATTTGTGAGTCGTTTCTTGCTTATATGCACGCACTCGAAGCACGTTCAAGTTATTGTTTAGAAAAGAACTCTCTCGTTTTTTTTTTTTTTTTTTTTTTCAGACCGTAGACGTATTGCGCGAAATTTGTGTCGTATATTTATTCTGTATGCAGAACACGACATTTTTTGGCAGTAACTTCGCTGTAATATAATGAGACACAAGTCAAAAAAGTAGATGTAGAAAATTAAGGTGAGGGTAACTATTCGTAAAAATGTTCATAGTAGCGGGGTATTCGACGTACTTTATTCGAAGGTAGTTCTTGAAAATGAAACAAAACCATTTTTCGAACGCAAGCGAAAAAATATGTAGAGTAAAGGGCTACATGAAGAGCGTAATGGTCCGTCGACAAATCAGGAAATTAAATCTGAACGTGGAATTTGTATGACAATTTCATCACTTATACCCACGAATCGGAACTGGTGACGAGTGTGCTTTTTTTTCAGAGACTAGAAGGCTCATCATTGGCACTTGCTTTCTAATCGTACCGAAATGTATGTACATAGATCTTTTTACTTTTGTAGGCGTAACAAAAATAAATTCATTCGAGTTCAATTTCTTAAAATGATCCTCTTTTAGTAATATTATTATGAATACATACGTCTTATTTCCGGTTCAATTCTCCAGAATGTCGCTTCGTTAAGCTATATATCCAATTGCGTTCGTCCCTTTCCATGTCACATCCAATACAGCGTAATTCTCGGTGAAACCAATTTTCTTGTTTATATTCGCGTAATACAAGTATACGCAGATTGTATGTATATTTTCTACCTTTTCCAAGATTCACAATTTTCGTCGTTGATTTGTCTTCGCTTTCTTTTTTTTTCTCCTTCCATTTTATGTCGAATAAAATTTATCATTTATTTTCCGTATTTTTTCCGAATGTGATATCATCGTCTATTCGAATTGGTTTTGTTGAGCTTCACCCTTTGACTATATTATACTTACATATCGACTGCGTTTACTGATAAGATTTACGTATGAATTTCATTATCAAGGGTGTCTTGGAAAAATTTCGACTCTCCGAGCCATAATATATTATAGGAGAGAGTAAGGGTAGATGAGCCAGGCGTACCTACCCAATCTTAAGACCGGAGAGGATGATTTCTTCGTGGCAGAAGTTTCAGGGTTTTGGTCGATTTTGGTTGATTGTCCAGAGGATATGCCAAGAAGCTTGGATTTCGGAACGATATTAGTATTCAAGGTCGTAGACTGTTAAATAGTTTGGGTCGGTGATTTTTGGTAAGAAAGTGGAGGTTTTGGCCTCGCGGTCAACATTTTCATGTCGAGTGTGACCGATGATTTGATGTAGTTTAGGGTACAGAAAATGAAATGCATGCGTTGGATGACGGGGTCTTGGAATAGGGGTCTTGTGAAGATATGAGGGAGGAAAGTGAGTCAGGTGATGGTAAATAGTCGAGTCCGGGAGGACGCTGAGTAACATTTAAAAGACAGGAGCGAATAACGCTCAACTCGGCAGTGAAAATGGAGGCTGAGTTTCTTAAACTATAGACCGTAATCTTGTCCTGAATGGAATATAGACTGGTAAATTTTTTAGAAAAACGCCTTGCTAGAAGCATTTTGTGTAACAATTGAGTAAACGATGGTTCTTGAACGTTTCAGACCCACTGAATTTGAAAAACGCTATGCAAAAATGAAATCATAAGTGACATAGAATATGTAATAGGTGCAGTATTAATCAAACAATATACATTATCATCAATATTGATGTTCGAAGACTATCTTGGTCATCTTGGTCACTCTTGACGAAGACTGTCCGAGAAATAAAATTTGCCAGGCAAAAATTAAATCTTAAGAGACAGAGAATGTATATCTTGAGTGACCTGAAATTTGGAAATTGCTATACAAAAATAAAGTCTCGAGTAACAGAGAATGTATGTATTACTTGAGTGACGTCACAACACATTTTTCCGGTGAGAACTTTTTTTTCCCAATTGCATAGGGGCTCTCGCCTCCGGAGGCAAGAGCAGTACACTGTATATTACCTCAGAACCGCGTACATGTGTTCGGCTAAAATAATGATAAAGTACGTATTTTCATGTTCATATTATATTTACGCTCTCCTCTCTGGCAACCACGCGCTAGCCTAAAATGTATGAATCTTATCCGATGGGAAATTTTGTGTGGAATATTTTTTTACTGAGGTATTTTTCCCTTCAGACGCATACTTTCCGCAGAAACTGAGAAAAACTGAATTTTTTACCCCTCCCTCCCCCCTTTTCAGGTCCTTCCGGGGGTCAATTTAAAAAGTAACAACGATTTTTGTATTCAGCGGGTCCAAAACATTCTAGAACCATCATTTACTCAATTGTTACACAAAATGCTTCTAGCCAGGTATTTTTCTAAAAAATTTACCAGTCTAATATGCATAGCCTGTTTTTTATTTTTTGTTTTTGAGCTATCTGTTTAACATACTATGTGGTTGGGGAATTTGGCAATAATATCTTCGTTCACTTTACGGTAGACAGGGTTATTTGATTTAAGAATATTCGCGATATCTAGTCTGATCGTCGGAGGAATATTGTTGGGGGAGAAGAAAACAGTATGGGTAGAGAGTTTCGGAAATCGAAATAATCAATAGACTTTCTTTATTGTTTTTCAGAGTTTTTTTGCTCAAATTAAGACAGATACACGATCACAGCCATATCTAGCTAACCATACTACCATCAGTGCCAACAAAATTTGATTTCGACATTTTTAGATTAGAAATGAACTGTGGTACATGATACTTTTTTTCATTCATGAGTATTGAATGAAAAGAAGCTGGATGATATAAATAAGGAGGGGAAAGAGGAAGAAAAAGGAAAGTACGAGTAGTTCTTTAGCGCGCGCGACATAGAGAAACTAATTAAATTCGAAGTTAGGGGTAGATATAAAGAAGTTCAACGTAGGTCATGGTTCATACGCACCGGCTTTAAAGTATACGAAGAAGGTTAACCGCAATCAACAAAATTTCCTTGTCTGAATGAGTGAGTGTAACGCTTTTCTTTTTATTCTTCTCACTATTTCTTTCGAGAGGAAGAAGAAATAAAAAAACTTAATTCGTTGCAAAGCGACGTAGAATATGAAGAAGAGAACGAGAGAACTAGAAAAAGAAAATAAAGATGAAACTTCTATTTGTAAAATCTCATCATCAACCTCATCGGGAACGAACGAAGATAATTTCATGCTTTAAAAACTTTTATTCTCCGCTGATTCTTCATTTTTTTTTTTTTTTCTTTCTTTGTCATTCAACAAAACATTTCACTCGCAATGTTCAGTTCCATTGGAAGGTGTTGTCGCTTGATATGCACAAATAGAAAAAATAGTTTATTTTTCCACTTTCTTCAGTGAAATCAGTGAAATGCAGCTTTTTGAATACGAGTGAGCAACTTTTGGAAGGTTGAAATAAGATGAGCACAGGTCTCATATCATAAATAATTTCTTTAAACGCCATTCAATGTGATGAAATTTTTGGTATAGCAGTGATGGAAACTTTCCTTGCAATAATTTTGTATCGACTTTTTTTTTTTTTTATTGCTCTTGAAAATATTAAAAACTGAAAATATTGCGTGACGTAGAAAGGAGCACCATATTGTTATACGTACATACAGACGGTAAGTTATACAGAAGCTCGTACGAACTCGTAATAGGGACCTATATTAAACTTTTTCGCAAAACTACCCCAACGGAGATGTATGAAATACTCGATACTTCTTCGATGTCAGCGAACATACGTGCTGCTCTTTATACAAATTTAATCTTCTTGTTCTGATACTGTACTGAGGTGAACGCGCTGCCAGTTCCATTGTTATAAAAAGATGTACTGGCTCAATTTATAAGTATACGTTATTGCAGACTGCAGCCCCTTTTTCCAGAACTTTTGTTGAAGAAAACGAAGGGGAAAGTAAACATTTGTCCACTCATCTTTTGATTCGCGAGCGACATCAACTTGAATCAGATCCTTTTCATTTTATTAAACTGCTTCTAGAATTTTAATTCTATTTAACGAATTGTTGATATGATTGAGCCAAAATATGTAGGCTCACAAGTGACATAGATTGAATGTACGAAAACGTTTCGAGAAAAAATCCATCCATAACGATCATCTTTTTTTTTTATTTTTCTTTTGCTCTATTTTGAGAATATTTCTTCTGCACAGAAGTTGGCAAGTACACGGACGTACACTCGTGTACGACCCGAACAACCTGCTGAAGGAAAATACCATAATCTACTGCATTTCAATTTTTTCATTCTTATATGAACCAATAATACATCACTTTCAGACCCGTCAGAGGAAAAGGATCAATTTTTTGGCGGTTCTTCATTACATACATATCCCGTCGTCGTCGTTGTCAACATCTCTGTCGCTGGAAAACATTTTACGAGAGAGAAAAAAAATTGAATACTCATACATACATATCTCATCGCATATATTCGTGGTAATATATTCCGATCACCTTTTTCGTTTGTCAAAGTAGAACCATTTTTCCGTTATATTTTGTAAATGGAATTTATTTTTGCGCGACTCCGCTTGTGTGCCGATCTATCGAAAATGTACTTTTTTCCCTCGACGAAAAAATTATTGAAAAAGTGTTATTCGCAATTTGAATAAGTAATGAAAACGTTAGTATAACAGTCGGTTTAGAAAATTATATTTGGAAATACCTACCTACTACCCTAAGTTGATGTCTAAAATACTATTCGCACCGACGTTTTTCTATATCTCAATGCGTACGGATAGTTTTCTACCTCGTAAACTCTTTTCTCCCTCAACTTCCAAATTTCTTCACTTTAAAATTTATAGATCCGCCAGTGTACTCATCAAGAACATGATTCTAGATCAACCGTTTGTGAGAGGCTTTTGAAAATACAGGAACATCAACTATGTAATGACTTCATTACGACTTAAACTTTTTTTTGCTATTCTTCTCGGAATTGAAATTTTTTCAAATTCCTTAGTTTCAGATATAAGGCAAGAATTTTTCGATACACTCAATGTAGACTCGGGGCCATAGTTTGACTTCTTGCTCTTATTTCAGGCAAAACTTGAATGGTGGCCGACGTATTAAATGATCCATACAGCTTGGACCTCGAATTTGACGACTGCTGACTTTCGCTGTATTGCCTGAAGATGGATACATATCAAGTGACACAGTTTTAAGCTCCGAGTGAGTTGTGATTACATGCATTTAGGTCGAACCTTCAGGTCAAAATTCTTTTGAATTGGTGCGACGAATTCCCCAAACAATACAGTCACACTAAACAGCCCTCTTTGTAGTGCTTAGGGGGTTTCAGGGAACGCAATGAGTCACCATGATTATGATAGAACTGCACTATATGTATATGTGTACATATTTGTGAAGTTTATGCGCCTGGATTTTGTTCAAATCAAGATAGAAAGATCTGGACTTTTTTCATAGGGAAAAAAGTCAGGAAAATATTTTCCTCGTTGTCATTACTATTTTTTTCATCAAAGGAACTAAACAAGGTATTGTAATAATTTCATTTTAGCTATAAAAAGAAATTAAATAAATGAAGAGGACCACCGATTCGAGTTCATATATTTAATAAAAATTGAACAGTGTTTTTTATAGATTTCGATAGAATTTTGCGAAGTAGTTCTTATTGGGGGAGTCAAACTAGTATTATTTTCATTCATAAAATTCTCTACTTCTCTAATACTGCTTTTTTCCTTAATTTTAGCTTCCTAAATTTTATTATCATAAATGTATGAGTTTTTATCAACACCCTTGTGCCGACTACCAATGTGCTTGGTTATATAGGTACAAAAGCAAAACTTGGTATTTTATTTTTCCACGGCTTTGTCCAGAAAAGTTACCACTCGACTTGAAATTCGCAACAATAGTGTTTTAAATAGGCTTTAGCATTATGTTTCTGAGTTACTCAGGAAAACATGCACTCGTTATAAAATATCGTAACGCATTTCAACTCTTTCTGACTGGAAATTTATTTCATTTTATTCTTTATTATAAAACCGCGTATTCACGAGCGCAAAGATTGCTTTATATGTCGTTTAGTCGCCTTTTATAGTATAAAAATCCGGTAGTTTTCACAAGCCAGTAATATTCGTTATGCGTTTTGAAGAGGAGAACGAAGAAAAACGATGGCGATGGTTATACGGTGCTCGCAGCGAAAGCTTTCGTAGGAGGAAAGGAATCGTAATATTTCACGAATAAGGAGATCTTTGCAGTGGCGTAAACACACAAAATTTGGTAACAAGCGAATTTCTTTTTTATCTTTTCACGAATGAAAGCCACACTCGCATAACCATAAAAGCTTGATTTACGTTTCGTTCTGCATCGTTGATTTGGCTACATGTTTCTTATGAAAGGAAAAACTTCAATAAACGTAGTGTGAGTACAAAGCCATACACACGTTACCATGTTCTTTAACGTACACGAAAGTACGAAACTATACACGCATAATACACAAGGCATACCAGAAAGAACTTTCTTTCACCAAACAAAAAGAATTTCTCACTTCTCTTACCCTTTTTTTCTTCTTTCAATTTCATGGACCGTATTCTGGATGCTTTTCAACGTAAGTCTAGAATATTATGCGGTACAATGAAAAGAGACAGTGCAAAAAGAAACTCACAATGCACGTATATTCTCATATAACTTGGGGTTGCAGCTTTTGACGGTGAGAAATAAGAAAATTCATAAAATGAAGAGTTTATAATTACAGTGAAAAGACTTTTTTTTCAGTAAAGACCACAATCTAGATAGAGGATAAAGATTTTGAAAAGTTTTAGAAGGAAAATGATCAGCAAGTATCTCATATACTGCTATCCGGACGAAGAATCTCACGTTATGTGCAGTTCTCTCATTATAATTTGAGATCCACACTCTCCGCCGTCGAGGAGAGAAATAGTTCCTATTATAAGTTTGAAAATGGACGGTACTTGGGTGTGTGAGCATAAAACAGAGCAATAGGAGGAGGAAATCGAATGATGATAAGGTGATACGCGCTTAGTAAAAAGGCGCGCAGGTTGTGCACTCACAAGGTCCTTCCGTGTATCACGTCACGAAACCAGGCGATTTGAAAGGGACCTGACTTATATTTTGCTTTCAACCTAGTTTTATATACTTTTTGCTAAGTCCATCAGGAGAGTCCTCTCCTACTGACCAGAGGAGCGCCCAGCACTCAACTTGGAATGTGCAGAGATCTATACCATGGACAAGCGTGTTGTACTCGTCCGCCGGAGCTTTCCATGACTGCAGGGATCTTGTAAGGAGTTTATGTACTGCGTTTTACGACTCCAATTCCTCAGAATGAAGGGGTTCCGGGAAAAGAAGAAGAGAACAAGTCCAAATATACAAAAAACAAACGAGAGAGAGAGAGAGAGAGAGAGAGAGAGAGAGAGAGAGAGAGAGAGAGAGAGAGAGAGAGAGAGAGAAAAGTAGAAATAATAAAATTCCTTCTTCTTCTCCCTAGTTTGGATTCCTTCTTTACATTGGATATGCTGGTGGTGCTCGTCCATATGGTGTGACAGCAACAGCGGTCTACAGGGAAGCTCTGCATTTGCCACTCCCATTCCGCATTAATTTACCTTTTTACCTCAGTGGCAAATGATGACATAAGGTCTTGCGGATTAGCTGAAATTAATATGCACGTGACTACGGTGTCTGGGGTGAGTTCTTCCTCCTTCCCGATCTCACATAGAGACTGATTCAAGTCGCCTTGCTCACACTTCCACATCTCTTATTCAAAGAAAAATGTGGCTGATCTGTTTGGGGGATCTTAAAAAAGTTTTAAGAGGGAATATCGAAGAATCTGGAATAAAAAGCCAAAAAGGGAATTAGCTAAGCTCTTGGATTCAATGAGATCAGACATCCTTGGTTCTCTATGTTATTGATTATTGCAATCGATGCATAAAGAAATAGAGACGCGTTATTGAACTTTGTTTTTTATGTTCTGTGCAGGAATAAAGAGCGCAGTATGGAACATATTTGTACGGTGAATCTGATTTCTGTGAAGTCATCTGTGAGTAACTCAAGAAAACGTATCTGTGGAAAGACCAGTCGTTACATAGATCCCATGGACTCATTGCGCATTTGAAAAAAAAAAAGGTAATTCGTGCTTCTTAGCTACTGATGTTCTCTTTATCTACCGTGTATGAGCATATCGCGAATCGAAATGTCTTCAAGATATTATTTTGAAGTTCATACATAGCGTAGAGCTCGGACAAGTAGATTTTTCACAAAGCTTGGGGTAAATGTGTCTCTTTAAGAATCGGAAAAAAAAAAAGGAGATAATAACAGTGAAACCGATGAATTACACGCTCTGGTGAATTTTTGTTCACGCGGTGTACCAGCACGCACGTAAATGTCTGTTGGTCGTATTCGGCCATCTAACGAGGGTGGTTGAATATAATTCCTCTAAGTCCACCCATTTTTTCCCTTTTTATTCTTCTTTTTGTTCCCTTTCTTCTCGATCAATATAGTAATTCAGTAAATAGGAGTCGCCCAATCTGCATTTGTACTTTCTGTCACGTGGCTTGGGGTCGGAATTTGTTCGCTTCAGTGACCTCATGATAGATCACAATAAATTGACCATGCGTTGCAGAATGATGGACGACGTCTAATGTTGATTTTTTTACCATCTTCTGTCAGGTGATATTTGCTTCTTTCTCGTAATTTGTCCAAGTTTCGCGAGTATGTTAAGTTGAGTTAATTCATCTACCGGTGTTTGTAATTTAGACAATGGGTATACAGAATTTCTTAAAAAATGAAAGTACTCTTCGAAATGAAATGGAAAATGATGAGAAATATAAACTCGTGACAAGTTCCAGGTGGGTATATTGGCTGAATGTAGAAGGCTTCTGAGTTGGAGGGATTTCTCATAACTACGAGACATCTTAGTAGAATAAAGAAGAATATAGTCACGTAACAAAATTTCAATATTTATTCATGACCGGTTTCATGTTGATGGGACAACACATCATCAGGTAGTGGCAACAAATTTTTTGAAACTCAGATAAGAAGTATCTTTTTTCCATTCTTATGGCTCAAGTATTGTACTCTTCAGTGCATTTTTTTCTAAGTTCTCTTACTCTGCGTACCTCACGTACCACACTTTGCATAGGACTTTCGTGACTTTCGAAAGCCGAGTTAAGCAAAGCCGCAACGTTTCACTACTTATAAATTTGTTCATTCATAAAAGACACGATGGTATCAAGGTGGAATGAACTGAATATTCAAATATTATATAAGTTGAACTAAAGAAACTTATTGCTCACACCTAGAAAAACGCAGAGAGTTTCGAAAGGATGAACAATTCTCCAGAGCGAAAAAACAAGGCACAAAAAGTACGAAGAAACCTTTTGCGGAGAACTGTAAAAAGTTTTCAACAAGAAAAAAAAGTTGAAAGAATTGAGAAAGAGAAAAAATGCATAAAAAATAGACGCACGAAAAAATAAGCAGTAAAAAAGACTAGGTAAAAGGAAGAGAAAACCAATTTTTATCTCTAGTATATGTATCCATAATACATCTGGAAAAGCGTCAGCAACATATCCTAATCCCTGTAGGCCTATCGGTACACGTATGCATAAAAACTACTTTTCTGATATACGTATTTGAGATGTGTGTATTTGTGTGATATGGGGGATGCGTAGTCGAAGGAGGAAGCGGTAGAAAGTTGTGTAGAAAGTGTACCATTAAGAGTGCTGCTGCTAATGCCACTCGGTATATACTTGTGTATTTTTTCGTGCTTTGTGCTGTTACCATAGATACGAATAGTATGACGTCTAAGGTTTTTCCTGGCTGGAGGGACTTTTTACTCGCATATGATAAAAGAAGAAATGGGTTTACTCCTATCAGAGATAGGCGAAAAGAAAAAGAAGAAAAAGGGATGCAACTATACGAAATATCTCGCTTCCGAATGCCGCGTATTTTTTGATTATTACTATTTTTCCGTCGTCGTCGTCGACAACGTCGGCGAGGTTTTCCTCACAGTATATTCTATGTGTAGTAATATTACACAAGTATGTAGAGTATAATAATATGTCCTCGTCTCGCGTGCACCATAATGTAAAGTTTAAGAGATGTATTATCCTACGAGACGTAGTTTTGAGATTGCTGTATCAGCATGTCGTTAGAATTATTTAGCGTACCGTCATAAACGATTTTTTCTCACACTCTTTCCCGATGTAGGCGCTGAAAATGCTGATACAAGGACGAGGATTTAGATGCTTCATGATTTTACGATGCGAAAAAATGGATGTCAAAAATGTTTGCAAATGAAGAAGGGAAATAAATTCGCTCGGAAATGGATAAGGATTTTGGAAATTGGCTCTCAGAGGATGGAGGACAGACGGAGTTCTAGGTAATTTACGATAATCACCAACGATGCTATTCCAAATAGAAAACTTCGAGCTTATCTCATCTAAATCCAGATTATGCATATATTTCAAGAGTCAACCTTCGTTTTACGACACGGACTTTCCATTATTTCGTTCGACACCTTGTTTTATGAAAACGTTTCCCTTCAAGACCCCCAGATAGTTGCTCTGTAAATCCTGAATTCAACGACCTATTAACTCAGTCGAGTACTCAGGTGAGGGTGAAGGTGGCGTTTCATTTTCCAGAGAATGTAATCAAAGTGCATAAATCAAAACCTTCTTTGGAGGTTTGGAGGGAGATATACCCCTCCCCTTTCCTAAAAATCTATGCGTAGTGTGTGTAATTGAAAATTCTAAAATTTCTTCTCCCTTTTTCCTAAAAGAGGTATAACTGTGCATATTCTCTTCGATTAAGTCCTTCGACTTAAAAAAAAAACGTACATCAGCCCACGATGCCTTCAGTGGGAGTCGCTTACGAACTGGAATACATGAATTACAAGTTTGTTCAGAAGTATTCCCTTGAGAAATGTATAGAAGGTGAAATTGTATTTCAATATTTCTTGAAAGTGAACACAGGGAGGGGGGAGATAGTGTTTGATGACAAAAATATGTACGTGATGAGCTTTCATTCAACGCAAATTGCTTTTGTATGCGATCTACAAATTTTTATGAGTTTTCAAGTAAGACATTTTCTGCTTCAGTATACAAGATTAGTTAAATATAGCAGTATATCAACAGTCACTAACTCTGAATTGATCGCCAATTCGGCCGTTTCCCACGCGCATTCATGTACGAAGGGCCACTCTATGACAAGGATCACTTCCCAGGTCAAAGAAAATATAACCGAGGCAGATTGCTGGCCGGTGATGAGCCTCCAGCGAGCGAGAGGATGCTGACTAGCGAATTAACAAGGTCGATGGACGCTAGGTATTCAATTTGTACCAGGGAGAAGACTGTCGTTACCAGGGCCGCCGAGAAAAAAAGACCGGGCCCTCTCGCTAAAAATATCTTTGCTCCCTCCCCCAAAAATTCTATATTACAGGCCCGGCGAGCCCCCTAAAAAGTCCGGGCCAGGGACAAAACGTCCCCTTTGTATCCCCCTCTCGACGCGTCTGGTCGTTACTTCATCGTTTCTCGTATGACAAGCGTAAGGAGCAATGCGAGATGGATTCGGAGATTCATTCAGCCAGCTTACCTACCTGTAATGTTTGACGGCGGAAGCTACACTCATTGAATGGTGAATCACCAGAAAAGTCATGTGGATCTATTCATAGATGCGCACATCAAACAATTAAGAGATCTTGCTGGTTGAACGCAAAAGTAAAATTTTGGAGAAGATGAGAAGCTTTCCCCTGCTGAAAGTTGTGGCGGAAGGATATTAACATTTTTCTCGCCTTCCTAGATGACATTAGAAACACATACTTTGAACTCAGAATTTTAACAATATTATCCCGAACTTTGAATTTTGACAACGACTTTATGTCAGCAATTTGCAAGCTGTAAACCAGTTTGCTTCCTCGTGGTACAGTCTAAACTGGAAATCCGATAGATCACATTTTCCGGTGGTAAATCGCATACTAAAGCAGCACCCAAAAATCAGCGCATTATCCGTTCCGTGAAGGTCGCGGACGGAGTGGAATAAGTTTTACTGAGTCATTGCAATTTTGAATGTGTATCGAAAGACAAAATTGATTGTTTTGTGATTCTTACACTATGAATACTTCCTGCCTTCCTCTCGGAAGTGCTCTCTCATATCCTATCGTCAGGAATATCTTCCAAAAGTTCATAGAAAATGTAAGATCACACAGTATTACCGGTAGATACCAAGTAATAGAATAAATTTATGCTCCAAAATTAAAAACTTGTTATTTACAAGAATGACTTCGGAACAAAAAAGTAAATCTATTAGCAGCTAACCAAGATACCTTCATACTATACAATTTATTTTTCTTGCTATTAAGTTGATCTGATTATTACCCTTGGTCAGATTGAACTTACCGGTCACAAAATCTAGAGTCTTAAACTCAAACGACGTATTTATAATGGTGACTTCAATGATGTACTTATAGGAGAAATATATGAGATAAGATTATTGTCTTAGGATTCTTCATTGCTGCAAAGTAATCTCTACCGTCCGGAGTTACTGGCAGAAATTTCTCCAGATCCACTATAAGTTGATCAGTAGGGCTCCAAGTAGAATCCTGTCCGTCCATACCTCGTCCGTTCATGATGAATTTTCTGTTCATGGTATAACCCAGAGTGGTTTGCATCTTCAGATTTGAGGTGCAGTATTTTTTAAACCTACACTCATCTTTCTAAAGCGCATTTCACGCAATGTAGCCTAAAAGTAATAAGTTTTTAAGCTTTAGTTTAGTCCTTCTACATACATATAGACTCTTGGCTAAGAATCTTTTCAAAAGGTGAGAACTCTTGTGAGCATTTTTCGAGAAAATAGAGCCGTTGGAATCAATCCTAGTTCTTACTTCAAACAAGTTGCGAAGATATAACACACTCCTCTCTTGGATAAATTGAAAGAAATTTAAAATAATTACAATTATAGACAAGAAAGAATTTTTCCTCCAAAATGTCTCATCTCATATCGCGTTTCCACGTCTTCTGAAGATAGAATATTTAAAATCACCAGCTTTTCATAAACAGGTTTAAAATTCATCCATTTGAATAAGCGTGCTGAGTGTGAACCCATTCAGCGAATCCATCGTCTTCGCTCGTATACGCAATTCGTGCAGAAATGTTGATGTATCTCGTCTATGGAGTTCTTGCGCCTTCGAAAGCAATCTCCCATCTATTATTTTCCGCATCTTGAATTTCGTGACATAAACTTATCATATTTTCTATTTCGGTTATCCTATCTCGCGATGAATAATGAACTATTCTATCGAGCGCCCATGTGTATAACGTATATCTCATAACTTACGGTAAGTAGATACTCTATATATACATGTATACGTATATGGTACATTTGAAAATTCGATTCTCACTCCGAAAGGGTATCCGAGACGTATTTTCGCGACAACGAGAAGGAAAATAATAGAAGAAGACCGACAACACGCTGTATAATATAGGAAGTATCAAACGGGAACTGAGATGAACGTAGAGATATATATATATATATATAGGGGGAAATGTATAAAAAAGTTACTCCTGAAAGTCTAATACGTAATCCGACTGAAATTCGTACTGTTGTTGGAAGAAACGAAAAAAATTGACAGACAGAAGAAGGCACTCGAAAAAGAAAAATGATATCTCGTGATCGGGTATTTTTTCTTGTATATATGTTTGCAGGGTTCAAGTATTTTTTTATTTTTTTATTTTTTTAAATTTAATCCATCGTCTTGTCAGCCGATTTTTCTCGATTTGAGAAATACAGCAAATTGAATACGAAAATTACGTTGATGGAAAAGAAGAAAATTCCTTGAAGTAAGATAAATGAACGCGCACGTGGTAGGGTTGAGCGTAAATAGTATACGAAAATTGCTGTTAAAAACTTTCGGTAAGGTTTTGACAAACTTTTCAGCTACTCTCTATTCCTTGCCAAGAAGAAAAACAAATTATGTATGACGTTTGCTTTTTCTCCTAATTACATAATTCTGGCGCCGCAACAATAATATTTTCTCAATTGCTTGTTAAATTAAAAGTAAAAGTGAAAAATCACGTATAACATTTGTTTTTTTCAGCGCGAAATTTCAGTTTCGAATTCGACGGTGCGCGAAAGTGAGGGAGACGTCAGAATTAAGGCGAGGAGGAAAAAGGAAAAGTTCAAATTAGAGCGGAGAGAGAAAGGGGGAAAAAAAGGGAAACCCAACGTTCGAGTGTGCGAAGTTCCGGCTCATTTGCCAGACACTTGAAATTGCCGTCTGCAGGAGCACGTTCAATGATACATACTCGATTTATAAGCACGTAATATATATTTATATTTTTTGACACCGAGATCTTATTAACAGTGGGTAGTGTCACACACATATACATCATAATGTAAAGGGTGTTGCATGATAAAGTACAACTCATTCATGTATAAATGTACGCAAATGTATCTATTCTTTTTTTTCTGAAATGTTCTGAATCATTTTATCTGTTAGAGAATTTTATGCTACATACTCGTTCGCCTATGCGCCTATGTTCCTATCGAACAGAACAATTTCAAAATTATGTTTTTTTTTTCTGTTTCCTACTTATAGTGAATACGGTAATGAAATAAGAGGTTCTCAACGAGCACGCTACTCTCGCTAAGAAATAAACACCTACGATGATTGAATAATTTTTGCGACATAGCTGACAAAATTAGTAATGTAGGTCGATAGGATTTCAAATAACTAATTAGGTACCTGCAGAAAAATATAAAGTACCAAGTTCAGAGTAGATGAGAGTAGGAAGAAAGTGGGAAATTGTTGGCAACTTTAATAAGGGAGAAAATTTTGTACAACGCCAAGGCTTCCGCAAAAGTATTCATTTCCTCATGTACATTTTGTTTTTCAATCATTCTGCGGGACTTGTTTTTTCCCATGCGCAACCCACTGAGTATGTTATTTGGGATGGAATATAGTGAGTGAGATCGGATATAGTGAGGAGAATTAAGGAGGTTAATGCGCGGCAGTCTCGTGACAGCTTTACGATTTGATCGACTTCTTCACTACCACTGATTCCGCAGTGTCTGGGAACCCAGGTCTTAGTAACGAAATATAGCCCAGGCAGATTAGGTTTTGAAATGGAAATAGATGCCGGCAAAGGTTTTTTTCGTGGATTATCTTTAAAATGGTCTCCTGATAAACATACTAAAAGTCCACAGCGATCAGAGAGCGGGCCCTCCCCCAAAGGGGGTCAAAGTACCACAAAAATTAGTTCTCTAGAATAAATCGAAAACTAAGCATCAGAGAAAAAAAAAATTTCAACAAAAGTTGTTCCTCATCAAATTTCCTATAAATTTCACTATACGTATGTCAACTTGGCCCAAAAATTCGAGCTGTAAAGTTGGTTTGAAAGTTGAGCGATTTTCTAAAATTTTTGATTTTAGTGTTAGTGTAGTCAAATAAGACAGGTTTCAGAGAAAAAAAAAAAAAACATTGCGACATAGTAAAGGTCTGATTGCTGGAAATGATCAAGGATGAAGTCCAAAATAACATACCAACTTCCCCGTGTTTTTCCCCAGGAGCATCTTTTTTATGTGTGTTGAAACCCCTTGAAAATCAGGTTTTTGTAAATATCCCGCTTAATACGCATTTTAGAGAAAAAAGTCATCAGTCAAAAATTATTCCTCGTGAAATCCAGGCAAACTTGCTGAATTTCTTATTGTCCCAGGCGATATAGGGAACGATACCAAGAAGCTTGTTACCTCTGGTTTCTCCGTTTTGATAATTGCAAGACTCATGTAGTCAATCTCTCACCGCAAAACAAGCTTCTCGGGAGATCGCCTGAAATGGCAGAGCAAGTTTGTCTGACCCAATCGACTATCAACGTGAAACCCTCATGCGACTACGCCAAATTTGACAAGGAGCGCGTTATTCTCGGATTTGTATTGCGGCGGTTCTTCTTTTTATTTCAACATCAGAATTAAAATCATTAATAAGAATATTTAGATCTCTTTCAAAAATTCTTGATAAAGCACTCAAATGAGCAATAATATTTACCATAAATTTAGTATAATGTATTTTATTCTTCTATCTTCAGATAAATGTTGAATTTTATCAGAAAGTGGATCCATTAAAGTTTCATAATTTGACATTGTTCTGGCAATAGGCTCTTTAAAATATGGTATAATATTCTCAAAATCAAATTCATCTTCATCAACTAATATTGAGTAGAGGTTCGCTCCGTGAGCATGGGCGTCGTAGATTTGGGAATCGAGGTCAGCAAGGGCCATTAGAACTGATCGGCCCTTACGGCACCCATATTGTGTATTACTTAGTATTTCGTTGGAATCAAGGAACCAAGAGAGTCTACTGTTGATAATTTTTTCGAGAATTTTGCTAAGAGTGCTTAGTAGTGATATGGGTCGGTAGGATAGAGGGTGTGAGGGGTCTTTGAGAGGTTTCAGGATTGGAATGATTAGAGCTGTTTTCCAGTTATTGGGGAAGGAGGTGGAAAAAATATTCGGTTTAGGAGTGAGGTGAGGTGTGAGATGGCATTTGTATGAAGTTTGTGTAGCATAGCGGGGCTAATTTGGTCGAGACCGGGAGCTGATTTTTTGGAGCAGAGGGAGATGGTGTGGGTGACTTCTTGTTTGGTGATTGGTTTGTTGTAGGGAATTGTGAGAGTTTGTGACAGATTAAGGGAGAAATCTATTGTGGTATTTTCGGCTTGTTGTTTGATTCGAGTGAAAGGTGGGTCGTAGTTAGTGTTGGAGGAAATTTGAAAATAATTCTCAGCTAGTATTTCGCTGATTTCTGATGGTGATTCATAGATTTGGTTGTTTTGATATTGGGGTTGGAAGGAGAATGTTTGTTTCGAACCTGTTAACTTTTTAATGTTACTCCACAAAGCGGAGCAAGAAACAGGTCGATTAATTGACGAGACAAACGAGTTCCAGCTTCGTTTCTTGGCGGAACGAAGTAGACAACGGGCTTTGGCTCGTAGTCTTTTATAGTTAATGAGGTCTGATACATCTGCGGTCTTTTTGTAACGATTGAGGGCTTTATTTCGGTCTTTCAATGCAATTTTGATTTCAGGGGACCACCAGGGGACGGGACGATTTTTTGATGAGGGAGAGGTTTTTGGGATGGCTTGATCGGCAGCTTTGATGATAAATTCAGTGAAAGAGATGATATCAGCGTCAATTGTGTCAGAAGGGGGAATGTGTTCGGTGTTGGCGGTGAGACTAGTGAAGAGGGGCCAGTCGGCTTTCTCAAGGATCCACTTAGGGGGGATGTGAATGTGTGTGAGTGAAGAGATTCTTGACTGATTAGTATGGGAAAATGATCGCTATCGCATAGGTCTGAATGTGTCTTCCAGGTGAGTAGGGAGGAGAGTGATGTGGAACATAAGGAAAGGTTGATAGTTGAGAAAGTTCCATTCGCTAGGCAGAAGTGAGTTGGAGAATTGTGTGGGTTAAGTAGTAGGAGATCGGGTTCGCTAACAAGGAGGGTATCGATGGCGTTACCTCTGTTTTTGTGATGATCAGAGTTCCATGTTGGGCTGTGCGCGTTGAAGTCGCCGCAAAGGATGATAGGTGGAGGGAGGTTAGAAATTAGGGACTGGAGATCGTGAGTTGACATACTTAGGTCAGGGGGATGTAGATTGATGAAATTGATAGGGA
The DNA here is from genome assembly GCA_035079385.1 of Aspidiotus rigidus. Lineage (NCBI taxonomy): Eukaryota > Metazoa > Arthropoda > Insecta > Hemiptera > Diaspididae > Aspidiotus > Aspidiotus rigidus. Next base: position 12,298,553 of record JAVHKY010000003.1, on the reverse strand, counting down.
GGTTTTAGATAAGGAAGGTAAGTTGATTGAGATTGATACTGCTTGTAAAGTGGGTCTAACGGCAATTATGTTTGCTGAGAGAGTTTTGTGTACTAATATTGCGGATCCTCCGCTCGCTATTCGACCATGGGTGAAATCGTGACGAAAGAGAGTGTAGTTGGCGAGGGTTACTTTGTGATGGGGGAGGAGATGTGTTTCTTGGAGGCAGATGATGAGTGGATGGTAAAGTGATATGAGGTGCTGAAGTTCAGGAAGTCTTTTGAAATAGCCTCTTAAGTTCCATTGTATGCAGATGACTCTCATAGGGGATATAGAGAGGTTTATATTAGATAGGTGGAGATGGTGGTGAATGAGAAAGAGGGGAAGGTAGGAGACTCATAGATTTGAAGGCAGTGCTACTAGTATTTGTAGTAGCAGGATGCATGATACATGTAAGGAGTAATAGTATACAGGTACATTGAATAGATTGAGATGTTAATATGTATTATAATTAAATAACTTAACCTTGTTCGGAGCAGAATGGAATGTAGTTTTGAGACATCTATTAGTTCTTTTGGGAAGAGTCCAAATTCTCGTCATCATCTGACGACGGAGGTGAATGATTCTTATCAACAGCGCGGTTAGTGATTCTCGAAATTCTGTTCTTGAGGCCGCGGTGAGTAATCCGTTCGCGAAGTAGTGTGAGGAATGGGAAGAAACCTTCAGGGTTGTTCGTATAGTTTGACATGGTATCGGTGGCTTTGTGCGTTTTGGTATTGAGGATATCGTACAGGAGCTCTAAAGCGTCTTCTGGAGATGAGTCTTCTGGAGATGAGTCTTCTGGTAGAATGTTCGGAGATTGAAGACTAGCGTATCTGACGGTTTTTGGTTGATATCTTCTGAGTATATGGGTGGTTCGGAGTCATTATGAGAACCTAGATTGTTGGCGGAAGTCAGGGTTGTTTGGTGTTTGGATTTTTTTTTGATTGAGAAGTTGGCTTAATCTGTATATCTGAGCTGGCGGAAGAGTAAGAACGGTGGGGTCGTTTGAGCGAGGTTTCTGTTTCCATGTCGTCTTCAAGTTGTGGTGTAATTAGGAGGGACACCTTCTGTTGGAGGGTACCGGTCTCCGCATTTTCAATTACTTGGTTGGCATCTTTGTGCACCTGAATTTTATCTTCGTTTGTTGGGCTGTTGCCTTTGTTTGTCTGTCTGAATGATAGGTTGAGGATCGGTGGTAGGTGGATGGTTAGCAAAGAGTCGTGTGTCTCTGATACGGCGAGAGTCTGTCAGTCGGTCCTCGAAGGATTTGCCGGCGAAAGGAAGTTCTTGAGAAGAGAGAACAATTTTCTCTGAGGGATCGTGTTCCTCGGGGGGGGGGGCGTGGTAGTGATTTGACAATTCTCAGCCTTGTGGTGGCGAGAATGGCACATGAAGCATGTGACATCATCTGATGAGAGGAATATTCGGTGTTGAGTTTCTTCTTTGTCTGTGATTGTGAACGAGTTTGGAATGTGGGTGTCCTCTTGTTTGGTTACGTAGACTTGTCTACAGTAACTTATCACGTGGCCGAAAAGATTGTTGCTGGGGTTGACTCGAAGAAGTGAGATTCGTGAAGTAAGTTTTAGATTGCAATCGACAGTTAGGTAGCGTTCGAGAATAGAGTTGGATATAGTGGGCGATACATTTGATAAGATAAGTTTGATTGGTTTGTTAGCCATTCTTCGGCCATACACGATTTCTGAACCGATTTTTATTCCTGGGGTGAGGACGGATTGTATGAGCGATTTGTTGGCCAAAAAGATTGCAACTCGGTTATTGCTGATTCGGGAAGCGGCAATGATTTTTTTTGGATCGGCGATTATAGTGTTAATGGCAGTTAAGTAGTCTATAATTTTCGATTCTTGAATAAATGGAAAGATAATACCTTGTTCTGTTTTAGGATGATTAAATTCCGTGAGTGGTTGGATTTTGCGCTGCGTTGTTTGAGCGTAGGTAGGTTGGTTAGGCATGTTAGAGTTGGTTTGTTGAGACATATTTCTGGAAGGTTGTGGTGGCGATAAAGGCGAAGCCTCGTTGTTGAGCATACGGTGAACGGCGTCGACCGTAGCTTACGAACGATAAAGCGATTAGGTGTAAATGAAAAACAGAATAATTTGGAAATGAGTAAAAAGGCACAGTCAAGTATAGACTTGAACACTATCAGAAAGCGCACGTAGATAAAATAGTCGTAAGAGTACGGCGGAGGCGGATATACGTGAACTGAAGAATCTTTGTAAATCTCCATTAGATAGAATAAATTTTCTAAAGTTGAATGATAAAAATATTGAAATAATGATAAGAACTATTGATATGATTCATCTAGTAAACACGATCAATACTTTGATAACATATTGCGCAAACTTTGTTTAAAATCGACTAACCAATCAATTGAGACAATAAAGGTTAGACCTTATTTGAAAAAAGAAATGAGTGCATGTCCTTAATGTGAAACCACTCTTATTAGATTTGTGGATTGTGATGAATATGATGAGAAACTTAAATTTATTTGTTACAAATGTAAAACAGAAACTCAACATTCTAGGAGTAAATTTGGAACACATCTTTGGTGTACAATATATGGACAAATTAAAAAGTAGTATTTTACATTATTTATTAAATTGAAAGTAGTATAACTAACTTCTGTACTTGTATTCTACTAATAAATATTTCATTTGTAAGTGATGATATTTATCAAAACCAATATCATAATAACCTCTTAAATTTACATATTATTAAATTAATTTTTATGTCATCATATCTTTTGTTGAAGTTAACTTCCCCTAATAAATACGTACGATAATTTTGTAACTGTAGATAACGCGCTATTCAATTGTATACATGTTAGTACCTATACTCACAATACATCACGTTTAAGCCAGATGCATCTTTTTGTGTTCGAATATTATAGGTACCTACGAATATGATATTAACATGGTGCCTCCTGTGAGGTATTTTCGTGAATTTCGATAAAGAAAAAATCGCGTTTAACTTTGGTGTGAATCAAAAAGATGGTAAATTTAAACTACATATTGTCAGTTAACTAAATTTCTTAATAGTGAAACTCATATCGTGTAAGTGCGGTGAATGTTTTCTAAGTTATCACTGCCGATAACAAATATCGCGATGTCCGATTTTGAAGCAGCCAAACGCAATTGGCGAGTCGAAAAGAATTCGACGAGAAGACAATTTGCAGCTATTGAGGAGGCGGTAGCTTCTTTTAAAGCGAAAACCAATAATATGACAGGTAATCTTGTAAAGTCATATATTAAAACCTTTCCAGATCAACTGAAACAATTTCATTCTCGGTGCATGGAATGCATAGAAACTTGTACAAGTGATAAGGATTTTGACAAGATCCAAGGTGAAATTATGTACAAATACGAGCTAATCAAGAATAATTTTGTCAGGTTAAGGGCTGAATTCAATACTGTAGAAGCAGATTCAAATGGCTCGAACACGCCCAGTATACCTAATCAACAAAACAACGCATTTTTAACGCCAACGAGCCAGTCGGCGTCTGCTACGTTTTTTCCTGGTATAAAGATTCCCGATGTAGCTTTACCCAAATTTGACGATTCGTTGCGTGAGTACAATGATTGGGCTTCGCTCTTTGAGAGTATGGTCCATAACAGCACTGTTTGGTCAAAGTTGCAGAAACTGTATTTATTAAAGATTTCTTTAATCGATGACGCGGCACAAATTCTACGTGATACGCCTTATGCCGAGCATGCTTTTCTGGATGCGTGGGATGAAATTAAATGGTGTTACGATAACAAGCGCGCTATTATTGCCGTACACTTTGGGGATTTAGTTGAGTTACCACCAATAAATAGCGATTCCAGTATTTGTAATGCGCTGAGAAAAGTGTCTGCATCGATTCGTGGATTGGCCGCTTGCGGCATCAATGCCGTGGCCCTCTCCCCCATGATTTCTTATCTGGTGTCAAACAAATTGGAAGCTACGCTCCGTCGAGATTGGGAAAGATCCATAACCGATAATTTGACTTATCCGTCTTTTGAAAATCTTCAGAAGTACCTACAGGTGGTGTCATTTGCTCACGAAAGCACACAATCTACTCAATGGAGTGAATCCAAGTCCGAAAAACCTACTCAAGCCGATGTTGATAAATTTGCTTACAAGCGGGAAAGAAAATCTACGTTTGTGTTATCGAAACCCCCCTCCAATGGCTGTCCGCTATGCTCAGGGAGCCATTTCTTATACTCGTGTGAAAAGTTTCTTGCAAAATCAGTGATGGATCCAGCGCAGATGCGACTTTGTACCAACTGTCTGAAGCCCCACCACAAGGCCAGTGAGTGCTTTGGGGCAAAATGTAGGAAATGCAATAAGCTACACAACACGGTGCTTTATTGAGACGAGAAAGGGGAGGAGGGGAAAAACCAAACAGCCGCTAGCAGTGAAGAAAATAAAGCCGATTTTACTGCCGTAAGTTGTAGCAGTCGAGGGGTATCCATCCTCCCCACTGCAGTGGTCCACGTGGTACTTGATGATAAAGTAGTGAAGGCTCGAGCTCTGATTGACAAGTGCTCAGATTCTAATCTGGTGTCAGAATTGTTTGTGAGAAAAAACCGTTGCAATACCGTAAAAAATCCGGAAACATTGTTGGGTGGTATTGGACCTGGAGTGGTAACCATATCCAAGTCCACTCGACTAACGATAAGATCGAGATTTAACGATTTCTCCATTGTAATGGACGCAAATGTGGTATCAGAAATACCATACAAGGTTAAGAAATCTCAGCTGCAGAAAATTGCGGCAATGTTAAAGGAAAGCAACCTCGCCGATGAAGGTGAGGGGGGAGGGGAGGTAGACCTCCTTATAGGAGTTGAATTTGTAAATTGCTGCCTCCTCGGTGAAAAGAAGAGCATGAACGGGCTCTGGATGGAAAAATCCCAGTTTGGGTGGATCTTATCTGGGGTCGTGGAGTCGTCGGTCAGTCAGCCTCTAAATTATTGCAACCTGATATCCAACGTTGAAGAGCAATTGAAAATGTTCTGGGCAATTGAGGAGGGGGAAGCGCCTTCTGTAAAATCAAACGAGCTGGAGTATTGTAACAAATTCTTTGAAGAAACAGTTCAATGACTACCAAATGGGCAATTTTCAGTAGCATTGCCATTCAAGAAGGATTGAAATCAAGTCGCAAACACATATAGACAGGCATTGGCTGCCTTGAGGTGAAACGAAATGAGACTGGATGAAAAAATGCGTCGAGATTATGTTGACTTCATGTTAGAATACCAGAGAATGGGCCACATGGAACGGGTTCCAGAAGACGAGAAAGCAAAAATACCATGTTTTTACCTTCCTCATCTTTGCGTCAAGAGAGAAGTAAGCACTACAACACCACTAAGGGTAGTGTTCAACGCAAGCAGCAGAAATCAGTCTGGCTGTTCCTTAAATGAAGCGCTCTATGTTGGAGGAGTGCTGCAACCTGAACTTTTTGATACGCTCATCAAGTTCAGAGAGTCTGTTGTCGCATTCACAGCAGATGTATCAAAAATGTATCGGCGCATCATGATGCAAAAAGAGGATCGCGATATGCAAAGAATCCTGTGGCGTGAATCGGCAAAAGACGAAGTGGAAATATTCTGTTTAACCACTCTGACATATGGTACCGGTCCTGCGTCATACATTGCAACAAAATGTCTGACAGTGTTGGCGGATGAAATTCGCGAGCATCACCAGGAAGAGGCGGAGGCAATATCGTGCCAATTCTACATGGATGATTTATTGTGTGGTAGTACAGATATCGAAAGCGCACTTTTGAAGCAGAAGATAATCCATCAGACGCTGGAATCCGCTGGAATGCCGCTGCGAAAATATGCATCAAACTCAAGTGAATTTTTAGCTTGTCTAGATCATCCTTGGTTGAGAAAAAGAAGGAGGTAACTCTGGAGGAAAGTGCGGTTTCAGTGTTGGGAATACGCTGGGACACAGTCGAGGATACTTTGTCGGTAAATACCAATTCAGTCCTGCTGGAAAAAGAAAGCCCTCCCTCCAAAAGAGCTGCTTTGTCGAAAGTTTCCAAAGTTTTTGATCCACTTGGACTGGTAGCGTCAGTGACGGTGAAAGGAAAAATCCTCATGCAGGATTTGTGGCGGGAGGAGTTGAAGTGGGACTCGACCCTTCCCCCGCTTATTAAAGAGGATTTTCAAAATTACTTTGCTACCCTCAGCGAGTTGGAGATGGTGGCCTTTCCGAGACCTTACTCTACATTAAAGCCAATAAAGACCGAACTGGTAGGGTTCTGTGACGCAAGTCAGAAAACCTATTGCGCGGCAGTTTATAAACGCGTCACCGACAAAGAGGGTACGGTCAGTTCAACGCTCGTATGCGCAAAAACCAGGGTTGCGCCAGATAAAGCAGTCACAATCCCGCGACTGGAATTGTTGGGTGCAGTCATGCTCAGCAAGCTAATCACGCGAGTTCAAAAGTATGTTATTAAAAATCAATTCAAGCAACGCGTATGTGTTTTCGGACTCTCAGATAGTGTTAGCCTGGATTCGCGGAGGAGGGAAGAATTGTGAAGTGTTTCTACGGAATCGAGTCGCATTTATTGAATCGCAAGCTCCGTGCGCGTTGTGGGCATACGTTAGAAGTGAACAGAATCCCGCAGATCTCGGCACTCGTTCGTTGAATACCGCGCAGTTCTTGAAGTCATTTTCATTTTGGAGTAGAGGTCCATCGTGGATCATAAATGATTTTGATAGTTATAAATTGTGCACAGATAATTATAATCTTGTAAATGAAAACATATTTGTGTCAGTAGAACGTAAAATTAGTTCATTTGTGAATTCAGTCCTACCTTCCGATTTACAGTTTTTTAATAATTTTTCATCCTATACCAAATGTATAAATGTTATGGCTCAGAAAGATCGATTTATAAATAATTGTCTCAAACCAGATTGTAAAATATCTCATACTGTACCAATATCACCGGAGGAGCGTGATTTAGCGTTTAATCATATTGTAAAAATGACACAAGCTGTTTATTTTAAAAGTGAAATCAAGTCTTTAGATAGTCATAAATCTGTAGCTCCTGGTAGCCCATTAAAGACGTTAAATGTATTTTTAGACGACAATGATGTACTGCGCGTAGGTGGAAGATTAATTAATTCAAATTATTCGTACAATGTAAAGCACCCAATTGTTATTCATCGCAAAAGTCGGTTATTAACTTTGTAAATTGCCCATATCCATCATGTATTCTTTCATGCAGGTAAAGCATTTGTGAGCAATTATGTACGACAGAGATTTTGGGTCATCGGAGGATTACAGTAATTGGTAAAGAGTGCCATCTACAAATGCGTCCGCTGCACTCGAATCAAAGCGGAAACATCTGTGCAGCTAATGGGTAACTTGCCGCCTACTCGAACCAACATGAGACCATTTACCAACGCAGGGGTCGATTACGCAGGCCACTTCTGATTGAAATGCACGGGCCACAGATCAGTGAAGTTCAACAAAGTTTACGCTGCCTTTTTTGTGTGCTTTGTTTCCAAGGCGGTCCACACAGAGATAGCGGAGGATCTGACGGCAGAAGCATTCATAAACGCTTTTGACCGGTTCATAAGTAGACGGGAAGTACCAAGGAAGATGTACTCCGACAACGGCACCAATTTCGTTGGTGCAAGAGATACAGTGTCAGCCAAATACGATTTGGAATGGCAGTTTTCGCCTCCTGGTTGCCCTCACGTCGGAGGCCTCTGGGAGGCCGCTGTAAAGTCTGGAAAATCTTGCCTCGAAAAGGCTATAGGCACCCAGATTTTGAATCGAGAGGAGTTTATGACCATCTTTGCCAGAATTGAGGCGATCCTGAACGCTCGTCCACTTTGCGCCTTCCGTTCAGGTGATTCCTTCGAACCACTCACGCCTTTCCATCTATTAATTGGGACTAGCTTTTGCGAAAAGCCACCTGGAGATGAGAAGGAAATCTCACTACCGCGTCGGTACCAACTTCTGACATCCATAATAACATCGTTTTGGAGGCGCTGGTACAAGTCTTATTTGGCTCAACTCCAGCGTCGTCAGAAATGGCTCAAGGAGGAGCCCAGTCTTCAAGTGGATGATGTTGTCCTGGTAAAAGATTCCCGTTACAAACCTGCGGATTGGCCGCTAGGTGTTATCCAAGCAACCTTTCCTGATAACCAAGGACAAATTAGGTTGTTGGAGATCCGGATGTCCAAAGGGATTCAGCGCCGTACAGTCCACCAGGTTGTATAATTGCCTATTGAATAAATGAAATGGCTTCGATCCATTTGGGCCGGAGAATGTTGAAGTCAACTTCCCCTAATAAATACGTGCAATAATTTTGTAACTGTAGATAACGCGCTATTCAATTGTATACATGTTAGTACTCACAATACATCACGTTTAAGCCAGATGCATCTTTTTGTGTTCGAATATACCTACGAATATGATATTAACATCTTTGATGAACAAGGTAAAATCTATTATTCCTGAGATTAAATTCATTTTTTATAACTTATAATATAATATAATTCACATGTACCTAATAATTTCTTTTAGAAATGATACAGATGTATGAAAATTCTTGACTCCTTGAATTTCTTCTAGAATTAATACAAAATATATAAAAATTCATAACTCCTCAAATTTCTATTAGAATTGATATAAATTGATATAAAATTGTCTATAAATTGATATAAAAATAATGTATAAAAATTTTTAATCCTCTAATTTGATACAAAATGTATGAAAATTCTTGTCATCTCTAAATGTATAAAAATTTTTAATCTTTCAAATTTCTATTAAAATCTTCAACTGTTACCTATATAAACTTCTGATGCTGATATTGGTTTAACAAGAGTAAAACTTTTATACAATTTTTTATAATCATTATAATTATTTAATTTTGGAATTATCACTCCTTCTTTATGTTTAACAAATATTTCATCAAAATTAGTTTCTTCTATAACATCTATAAGGAGACAATCTGTAGCTATATAACATGTTTTATTATCAATCATTTTAATTCCAAGTTTTAATTCATCATGTTCTTTATATTTTCTTATATTATATAAATATTTTATTTTCATATCAATATTTTCTATGAAGTTGAATTTTGTGTGAATCAAATCAACTACTTTTTCATCTAAAGAATGCATCTTTATATATCTATATATTTAATTTATAATTTCATTTTTTTTAAAACTTTTTTGAAAAATGTATTGCTACCACTCAACATTTTTCCGTTTTCGAGTTTTGGAATTGGTATAAAATGTGTGAAAATTCTTAACTCCTTAAATTTCTTCTAAAATTATTACAAAATGTATAAAAAGTATGAAAATTCTTGAATTTCTTCTAGAATTGATACAAATTGCATACAAAATGATATAAAATGTATGAGAATTGTCAACTTTTTAAATTTCTTCTAGAAATGATATAAATTGTATACAAATGTATGAAAATTTTTAAGCCTTAAAATTTCTTCTAGAATTGATGCACAACTCAGATTTTTAATTCTCTGAATTTCTTTTACATTAAACAAGATAAAATGATACAAAAACTCTGAAATTTTCGAACTAGCATGGAGTCAAAATATATAGTTGAAAAAATTGAGGAATTGTGTCAATTTTACTCGGTGCGCTAGAATAAAAAATTTGAATTTCTTACATTTTTATGAGTATTGGAGAGTAGCTCTCATGAGAGAGATTTATTTTTAGTAAAATAATAGAAAATTGATGTAGAAATGATACAAAAACTTTGAAATTTTCGAACTATCTTGAAAGAAAAAATAGGGTGAAATGATTCATATCTAATATATAAAGCAGAAAGTTTGTCCGTCCGTCCTCCTGTTCGTTTATAACTCGAGAACTACTGGGCCAATCGCTTTCAAACTTTCAGGATATATTGTCCTCATCCCAGAGCAGCACATAGACTCATAAAAATAAAAATTTGACGGGGAGGTGCTGAGTAATTTCAAAAAAGGGCGAAAACAATGACTTTTTTCAATATAAAAAAACGTGGTGGTGTAGCTTGCCATCGAACGCGTTGTTCCAACGTTGAGTGCAGCGCAGTTGTGAAAATACTATTTTCGCGATAACTCGAATATTATTCATTTTTATGAAAAATTACAGAGAATTAAATTTTTAGCCCCTGTAATTTCCTTTCCAATGAGCCCGGTTCCAGATTTTTAGGAGGAAATTTTGTGACTACAGTATTCGCTGTACTTCCATACTAAGTAAGTTATTTTATTCACAGTTTTAAAAACACCTACATAAAGGATTTTACATCCGGTATCTCATACAAGAACCAATGTCTAGACACGGTGCGCACTGCCTATGGGCTAGCGGAAATGACCCTTTTTTTTACCTGTTGTCCGTGTGTTTTCTTAGGGACTGGCAAAATGTCAATGGATTTGTCTGTATTCTGCTGCGATACAGGCTTCACGCGTTAAGTCAGCTCTCAAGTGAATTAGTGTGTAAAAAATTTAATTTGGTGATTTTATTTTTGTGCGACTCGGAACTTTGATATTTTATAAGTACAGTCGCAGTTTTTGGTGTCTATTTTCTTATTTTTGAACTGAATAGTTGTGAATTTTGCAAAACTCTTTCCACTGTTTCTTTTTTAAAAATTCATCTGAATTCCAAGATACCTACAAAACACACATACCTACAAGATACAGATACCTATAAAACACAGATATCTACTCAACACACAGCTAGCGGTCAGGTGCGCCGGAGGCGCGTCGCCAACCGCTAGTTTTGTATAAAAACAACTAAATATTCACGATGAAAAATTGAGGAAATTTCTAGGAGGTTAAAAAATGTGTAAATTTAGCTCTGTTTTAGAGAAATGGGTAAGTGCGCCAGAAGGAAAAATTTGAATTTCTTACATTTTTATGAGTTACCAAGAAGAGTGTACACCCGAAGGTGTAGCAAATTATATTGAATCACAAGAGAAACAGCCGCTGAACGTTTTCGGTTAAACAACCATCATCGGAGCGTAAACGAAAGCGACTGAATCCAATATCAACAAAGACAGAGGGAGTTAACCAGAAGATCATGATTTACCAGCGAGTCATCGAAGTTTGAATCATTCTCATATACTAGCTCAATCAAACCCTCTTCAGGAATGAACCTGTTTAAAACCGTGAAATCTTCGATATTCCGGTGTCGTATGATTTCTATATTTTCTAAAGCCAGCCGTTTAAAATATGAGTTCTACCTATGGAGGAGGATACAAGAGCCCTCCTTGAATTTATGGCCACTCTCGAGTAGATGATCAGCAAAAGCCGATTCACCCAAATTACCCTTCTCCCACGCTTTTTTATGCACCTCAATTCTTATTTGGAGCTGACGCCCGGTCATCCCTATTATAAATGCCTGAGCAATCGTTGCAGGCTATACTGTATACCCCACTTCTCTCGACTGGAGGAATCGGGTCCTTCAATTTCACAAATAAACTTTTTACAGTATTAATATTATAAAACGCCGGCCGGAACCCAAAAGGATCGAGTACCCGGCCCAACTTCAACGAAAACCTGCCCAGGTAAGGGAGTTTAATCCAACGTTTTCTACTGTTGTGCAAATCCCTAGGGAGGGAGGTGGTAGAATCGAGGCATTTTCTCGTAAGCCTCCTTCGGACCATTAAATCAATGTCCACTTGAACTTGGTTCACTCTGGCCAGGTACTTAATCGTCCCTAGTTCCTTCTGGAAAGCATCCTGACTCAAGGGAATACTAGTCAGTCGATGTATCAAACTATTGAAGGTAGCGATCTTGTGTGCAGCGGGACAGAAAGATGACCCGTGGATTGTAATATCAGTCGAAGTTTCTTTTCTATAAATACCAAATTTATAGACGCCATCTCTAATAAATATGGACAAATCCAAGAAATTTATCAATAATCCGCCAACTTCCAGAGTGAATTTTATGGAAGGATATCGGCCATTTAAGTAAAAAAGGAACTCACTGAGGAGTTCCACTGGGCCAGTCCACGCGCACAAAATGTCTTCTACATACCTATGCCAGTAAAAGACGTAATGTAGAAGTACCTGGCCCGAAGAAAACAATTCGACTTCAAATATGGACATGAAAACCTCCGATATTAATGAGCCCAAAGGGGACCCAATAAAGATCCCCACTTTTTCTAACCATAAATTAGAAGAACGTATCGATTCGGTTCTACAGATTTTCTTGAAAAAATGTATGTCTACTGTGGTACACAGGACTTGAGTAAGTTTCTATCACAAGTTTGTAAGGCTAAAGTTTAGGAGTGGTTTTGACCTAGTCCATTTTTGTAACTGAATTTGAGGAGTGTATGGACAAATATTTGACTTTGGGAACATTGTTGGTTTCCTAAAGATTATAAAACATCCAACAAATTTTATAACATCTGTAATCAAAGAATTTTCATAACAAAGACATGACATTGTTAGCTACTACATCTAATAAGAGAGGTGTTAATTAATCAAGAGAACATTTTCACTTTGCTTGCTGAAAATAATGCGCAAGTTATTTCTATGCTTAATATTAGTTTACCAAATAATTTTAGGAGAAGTTAAATATTCTTTCCAGTTATTGTTCAGTCGGTTTTTAAGATGGTCGACAAATTTGTCTGCAATATTTGACGACGTCTTACATTCATTCATCCATATTTTACCATCTTTATACGGTAAAAGGACCCATTCGTCTATCTGAGCACTTGTAACAATCTGCTTTTTATTATACTCAAGAGGCTTCACATTCATCCCCAACAAGAAAATTTCTTTATCGACACGAATTCTACACCGGAATGCATCCTCTCTTTCAATTATATACGTCATGAACTGCAAAATAGAATCCGCTGCAGTATGCTTGTACTTCATTCCAACAATGAATTCTGATTTGGGTAACTTAATATGGATATCCAAATCACCTTCGTCTTTTCCATCATCTGCCCACAATATTTTACCTTCTTCAAAATTAAATCCAGTCGCATTCAAAATTGGAAGAATTTGACGCGTAGCCATGTACTCCGATAATGGTAAATTCAAGGAATGACTCAAGTATTTGAATGTGAACTCATTCAACAAACGAACGAAGTTGTCGACATCCTTCTCCATCAGATAAGCCTTCAATGCAAATTCTCCGACTAATTCTGGAGGCAATACCTGAACCAAATTTCTTCTGATTTCATCATTCGGATAACCAAGGCATACGACCTTGCTTTTCTCGTTGTACCTCTTGATGGTTAAAAATCCGTTGCACAGCATGAACAATGGTAGGGAAATTTCCTCTTCTCTGAGGTTGAACTTCTGTAACTCTGAAACTTCCATTCTGAAGTCCTCAAAGACTCCCATTGATAGGTTACTTTTCATCATTTTGTCCTTTATTATAGAAACTAAGACCGTATTACCCATATAATCACCGAATTCCTTCTTCCTTAAACATTCACAAGTCGATGCCGGGTTCAAGGTCTTTATAATCTCGTTACCTACGGCAAACTGATGTCCACCATACCATTTTCTTGCCTCCTCGAATCCAGGTATTGTTTCACTTTCTCGGTTCTTAGATCCGTCATCTAAACGTTGAAAATATGGTCGTAGGTATTGTCCAACCTCCTTCGAATCAAAGCCCATAATTGATGAAAATCTCTTATCAAACGTCAAGTCTGTAAAACGGGCGTGACCATTCGACAAAATGTTGAGCTTCGAAATCCCGATCGCCAAAGCCAGTCTTACATTGCCAACGTGTGCCCTGATCTGTGCATAGAACTCAGAGAGAATGGCAAAAATTTGTTTTCTTTTTATAGTAGAAAGGCTCTTCATCAAAGGTACATCGTAATTATCAACGAGGATACTGACGGGTTTTCCGGTTTTCGTCTTCAGATCGTTAATCAAGTTTGCCACATCGAGATTAGGTCGGATTTTAAGTTCATAAGACTTAGCAATTATCTCTAACACAACGAGAATATTACGGCGAAAGTCGGTTGCAGTTCCAAATGCACCAATCTCCTCAAAGTCGATGTAGATTACGGGATAAGGTGTCCATGTTCCATCTTCGGTGAGTCCATTTCCTCGCCCAGCGATTTTCGTGTCATCGAAAAATTCTTTTCTTCCCTCTAAAAATCGACGTACCATTTGCAGGAAAACGGACTTCCCAAATCGTTTTGGGCGTGTGAATACAATTAACTTAGGACTACCTTTCTTAATCAATTCACTTATAAATGGTGTCTTGTCGATGAAAAGTTTCTTTTCACTTCGAATTTCGTCGAAGTTGTCTTCACCAAGTGGTAGAGGACGCAAGGTTGATGATAAGCGGTGACGAAGTTGTTGAGACAGTTTCATGGACGACGTGGTTAATTTGGTTTCCGTTGCTGAACTTTGAGTTATATCTGACGATTCTTCCGAAAAACACAATCTTGTTCCTTTGGAGGAGGTGAGCGTTGTACTTTCTGTTGAAAACGATTTTTCAATTTTGGAACCAACTGAATGAGATTCTGCGTCATCCTCTGTCCTTGCACCAGAAAAATAAGTCCAGGACGACAAAATAACCAAGAGAGCTGTCGTGAGCTTCATGTTTGTTGGAAAGACGATCGAGAGAATCTTGCTGTTGGTGTAGGTAGTACTTGCGTACAGGTTAAATACGTTAGATTATGCGACTATGAGTTATTTGGCTGGCTATGATCAGCGTGTAGGCTTCCACTGGTGATATGGATATTAGGCTCTAATTAATCTAGTTTCATTATGCAACGCTGAGTGTATAAATTGAGTTCGAATCCGAGAGTCAAGTATCATGTAACCCGATAAACCGCAATTATACAACAGATCATGATAGATTGTGGAACTCCTAATTTTCCATAATCTCGGCTTCATACCATCATCACGTGTATTTTTATCAAACCTGAATAATAGTATCAGAATTGGGGAGAAATGAGATGTGGAATTTCGAACACAATTTCTTTTAGGTTTGAAAAAAGAAGATGAAAATTTGATAAGTTCAAAAATTTTCGAACCATCAGAAAAGAAAAACAGAATGAAATGACCCACATTTGCTTTAAAAACAGCTAAATATCTCTGACTAGGTATACAATGTATGGACTAAGCGCCGCGTAACGCGGCACGACATCTCGTAGGTAAGACAACACGCGTTTGCGGTAAGGATCACGTCCTATGAAAATACACGCAAAACGTGGTGCGTGCCGCTTACGCTGATCAGATCTGTGGACGCGTTTTTCGCTCATTTTATACCCGCAGTCCATACATTATGTAGCCAAAGCTAAATATTCAGTGAGAAAAATTAGAGGAGTTTTAGGTTTTTCAGATTGGTGAGTTACATCCATCACGTATTAAAATACATGGAAAAATCTATAAAATTCTGAGTAATGAATTTTACCTGGTACCTACCTATACCTTAGATACTGAATTTTACTGTGTACTTACCTTGGATAATGAATTTCACTGGGTACCTACCATGGTGAAATGACATACAGGAGATTTCCCTAAAAAAGGACTGAAATATGAGTAAATAATCACTTTGTCTTTGTCAGAACTTTTCCTGAACCATTGTAAGCTCTAAAAATACCAAGTAAATAATTATTCGTTGGTGGACTCTTGGAATTGTTAAATCCTTTGGTACCCTCTTGGAATTTTGAAATCCTTTGGTGTCCCCTTACCAATGACACGAAATTTCATACTTAATTAATTTGTCTATTTTCAAGCATTTTTTCATCAATTTCTCATCAAGTTTCCAAGGACCTCTGAAATTTTTTTCTAATTAGAAGAGACGAAAGAACAAATTCTAAAATCTTTATCCTATATTTCTCCACAAAATGATACCTAGAATCGTGACCAGTTTTTCCGATCACGTTCTTTTTCCTATTAGAAATCAAAAGTAACCATATATCCTGTTTCATTTATATATATTTATATTTCTTTGGTTTGATTGGGGTGGTCTACTTTTAATAGACCATCCATCTCTTTTTTTTTAATATTTTGTAAATAGTATTTAATTTTTATTTACAACATTAATTTTTCAAACAGCTCACGGAAGGAGCCTTCCGCCGTATTGAGTATATTAACATAGTATAGTGTTGTTCAGGCGATTGTCTATTCGACGTAGTGTATGAGAGAAATTGCACGTTACAAGCTGGCGGAAGGAGCTTTCCACGTTTGCATGATGAGTATATTATTCACTAGTTCATTGTGACCATAATGAAAAAAATTTGAATGATCGTAGCTCGCGGAAGGAGCCTTCCGCCGTATTATATCATTCATTTTTGAATCATTGGAGAAGGGTGAAATACCTGGAAAAATCTATAAGATTCTGAGTGATAAATTTTACTAGATAAAAAGGTATCGAGTTGTACTAATAAAATCATACTTTTGATAATCGTGTTTCAGAAAGGTTAAAATTTGATGGTTTTTCGTGAATAAAATCGTGTGCGGATTTTTCGCACGCGTTTTTTCCAAGTAAATTTATAATGAAAAATGCTCGAAAATCTCGACAGGCTTAATGATTTTGATTGAAAATTCTTGACTCCTTGAATTTCTTCTAAAATTGATAAAAATTCTATACAAAATGTATGAAAATTTTTGACTCCTTGAATTTTTTCTAAAATTGATACAAATTGATACAAAAGGTATGAAAATTCTTGACTCGTTAAATTTCTTCTAGAATTGATATAAATTGTATACAAATGTATGAAAATTCTTGACTTCTTGAATTTTCTTTAGAATTGTTACAAATTGATATAAAAATGTATTAAGCTTCTTGACTCCTTGAATTTCTTTCAAAACTGATACAAATTAATATAAAATGTATGAAAATTTTTAATCCTCAGAATTTCTTTTAGAAATGATACAAATTGTATACAAATTAATAGATATAAAATGTATGAGGATTCTTGACTTCTTAAATTTCTTCTAGAATTGATACAAATTGTATATAAATTGATATAAAATGTATGAGAATTCTTGATTCCTTAAATTTCTTTAGAAATGATAAAAATTGTACACAAATGTATGAAAATTCTTGACTTCTTAATTTTATTTCAGAATTATTACAAATTGATACAAAATGTTGAAAATTTATATCTACTAAATTTCTTTTAGAATTGATACAAAATGTATACAAACATATGAAGATTTTTAATTCTTTGAATTTCTTTCGGGTTAAAAAAGATAAAAATTATATAGAAATGATACAAAAACTTGAAAATTTTCGAACTAGCAAGGAAGAAAATAGAGTGAATCAGTTCATATTTAGTTCAAAAACAGTCAAATATATAGTTGAAAAATTTAAGAAATTTGATGACTTTTTGACAGGTTGAAAAATGAGGAAATTGTGCTCTGTGTTAGAGAAATGAGTAAGTGCGTTGGAAGGAAATTTCTTGTATTTTAGGAGTGATGGATGTAGCTCTCACGAGACAGATTTATTTCATGGTGAAAAGATAGAAAATCGATATAGAAATGATACAAAAACTCTGAAATTTTCGAACTAGTTTGGAAGAAAAATAGGGTGAATTTAGCTCAAAAACAGTTAAATTTATAGTTGAAAAAATTGAGGAAATGTGTCAATTTTACTCTGTGCGCTAGAATAAAAAATTTGAATCTCTTACATTTTTATGAGTATTGGAAAGTAGGTAGCTCTCATGAGAGATTTATTTTTAGTAAAATAATAGAAAATTGATGTAGAAATGATACAAAAACTTTGAAATTTTCGAACTATCTTGAAAGAAAAAATAGGGTGAAATGATTCATATTTAGCTTAAAAACAATCCAATATTCACGAGAAATTTCTAGGATTTTTAGAGAGGTTGAAAAATGGGTAAATTTTGCTCTGTTTTAGAGAAATGAGCAAGTGCGCCAGAAGGAATGTATCTTATCTACTGATACCCGGACCCAAATTTCGAAAATAGGAAAAGAAAAGAAACTAGCCACAACGGAATTCTGGTGGTGCGCTAAAAATAGAAAAAATTTTTCATGTCTCATATTATACAGGGCGAGAAAACTTTTTTGAGACTAGTATCGTTCCTGTGAGATCATCGGGAGGAAGAGAAGAGAGAAGACAACTGATCAAACTAGGCTTTGGGCTACACACCACCCCTGCCGATCCTTTTGCACGGTAACCTTCCCCAAGGTCGTGGTTTACTATACACAAACTAGGTCATGGAAAACAATTGATTAAATTCCCCCTCCTCCCATTAGATGAACGATGTACCATAGCCTGGACGTATGGGTACCCAGATGAAAATCCGAAAAATAGGGTAATGGAATGATGAATCAACACAAAATTAATCAAATCGCAACCCCAGCCTAAAGTTATGATACAAGTCAGAAATTATTTCAATAAACTCCCAAAAATTATAATGAAAAGTTGAAAGTTTCAATTTAGCTGGTTGGTGAGAGGAACTTAGTACTGATGCGTCACCTCCAAGGTTGTAGACATTCTAACTGAGTCTTTATATGAGAAAATTGTCGAAACAAGAATGAAGAATAATTTTGTTCCGTATACGACGCTATAAAAATTACTCTACTCCAGTTTCATGAATAGAGAGGACGCGATGAAGTTTCTCAGTGTACAGATGAATGCATGAAAAATGAACTACGCAACAAAGAACGCACGTTAAGCAACTCCGGAATACTTTCATTATCAAGTGTAATTCGAGAGTTTTTTTAAACTCATCTCGAGCTACCTGCTGACCTACCGTACATCTTTATCGGAATATTTGATTAATGAAAAGTAAAACGTAATAAAGGGAAAAAAAGTAGAAAACGAGAGTGATATACTTGAACCTATTACTGTACATACTATCCTCAATAGATCTATCTCGAGTGTAGAATCATTCGTTGAAAAGAGGAATCGTTAAGAAAAAGAAGCACTATATTGGCAGGTGGGGGTATAAAGGGGTACATTATATGCATATGTCGGTTTATATGCAGATGGCCCACAAATCATTTAACCCAGGGGTGGGTTTTTGTTGTTATCCCGTTGATGGGAAAAAATTACTATAACCGAGGATACACGCGAAGGGTTATTTTTTAACTTAAAACCTTTTTTTATAATCATAAATAATTTTTTTCTGCTACGTTGATGGTTACCGATGCATATGCATATGGTTAAGGGTTGATGAATTTACTCTCTTGTATAACCCTTTGAATATCGAAGAGGTCCGGGTATCTACCAGTTTTACCGTATGCAAATCATATCCTATTTCTTTTTTTCCCTATACGTGTCCTGGACCATAGTAACACTGCTTACTTCGTGTACGTACGAAGTTCTTCACCTTTAATATTGCTTTATGTATCGACGAAACGCGTTCCTCTCGTTTTCTTCGTTCTACTCGATGTCTGCTGATATACTTTTCTTTCTTTTTCTTTATTCGCTTTTCGAAGCTTACCTGCTGACTTTTTAATAAGGTACCAAATAGCCCGAGTTCGAACGACGATGTAATAACCATTTACTGTGGCATTATTCAGATACGTTATAGTAATTCAATTTACGTCCCGCCGTTCAAAATACGCCTAGAAGTGTTTCCAAATGAGTAAATGTAGTGCACAGTTTTCAGTGTGCCGGAGATTCATTCGTGGTGAGATTGAAAAGAACTTTCCTCGCGTTGTAATATTGAATGTATAATTAAGAAAGATGAAGTAATGAAAATAATCGAAAAAAGAGGAACAGACGATTTAGTTCATTAACTCTCACTGAGCGTATAAACCTATTTGTTGGGGCTCGACAAGTTCAGCAATAAATTTACGATTCATAATAAAGTGAGTCAATTTTTCAATGAAAAACGAAATTTCCAATATTATTTAGGAGGGCGTCTTGTAAAGGAATTCTCAGGTATATTAATTAGACAAGTCAAGACGTAGAGATAATGGTATCGATTCAGCGAGGGTTTGGTATCAAAGATTTCTATCTACCGATATGAATTTGGTGAAGTGTGGGCGATTTAGATTTTGTTTGGAAAATCGACAAAGATGAAGTTGAAAAGGTCACAAATGTCTTACTCGAAATTATTTCTTCAAATAATAGAAAAAGAGGGAGGGAGAAATTTGTGCGAGACATTTTTACCAAGTTAATGAAAATAATGAATTTATTCTCCTACTGTAGACGTACATGGGACGTAGATGATATTCAGAATTTCGGTGAATGGACCACTCACTAAGAAATTCTGTACTTAGCTATCTTTTAACCTTGTCTCGGTTTGTAATTGTCCGATGAAAGCAATTATGTAGGCCAACCTTTGTCTTCTCATCGAGCAAAACAGATAGAATACTCTCATCCTAAGGAGAGAATTTTTTGAAATTTATCACGAATAGAAGCTGTTTATGCTTATGAGTAGAGGTGCATCTTTAGAAATTATGTCAAAGATAGCTCGAATAAATGAAGGGTTAAAAAAGATAATTACAACCCTTTCCCATTCAGTTTATTTCATGCTATTTAAAGGGTAGTAATGAAGCGAACACGTAAAGAAGGAAAGAGGAAAAAGTACCTGCGTTACCACGGAGGACAGCTGCAATCTAAACCCTTTAAGCGAATTAAGTAAAGATAAATATAAAAGATCTGTCTGATGTGGATGTTCATGTGCATACGTGTACGCATAATATCTTCGGAACTTCTTAAAATATTTTTGACACGATCAATTAATAAACATTTCGATGGACAGATACGAGAGACGAGGAAAAAGTCCTAGTAAGAGTAATATCGCGTCTAGTATGCTGAATAAAAACTCATCCTTGTACCTTGGTTTCATCGAAAAATTTTTCATTTGAACGAGATGAAATCATTCACCATATGCTTTTAAAACCGACGAAGCCGACGAACAATAGTATTTTTAACTCTTTAAGCACATCACATTTAAAGTGGCGTAAAAGACGAAGCGGTCGGGAATATCATTTTTTATCAGGATCCTATCTTTGATGAGTGTAATTCTTTATAATAAAACTCGTGATTACTAATGCTATTCTTATTGTGGTTGTGAACATGTCATGTATAAAAACAATACTCGCGCTACTGCGTGCTGGTTAACAGCCTGTGTTATCATCTCTTTAGTTCGTTCATCTGTTTGAGGATGTTTTGTGAGGTTGAATCCCACTTTTCTTTTTGGACGACTAAATTTTCCATGTTCAAGTTCTTCTTTTTCATTAAATAATAAATAAATAAATAAATAGTTTGGAGCGCTTTTGATCAAAATGAGAATTAACTAACTATAATGCCATGACGTGTCAATGAGGAGAAAATTTAGATTTAGTGATAAGTCTACACTAAAGTAACCTTACTATCTGATGGTGGATGATTTCATCGGAAAATCTGTACTCCGTTTTTTTTTTTCAAAATGTTCTGCGTCAACCGCTTGTCCGCACATTTCGACCTTGAAGCTTGAAAAAGTTCTAATTTTCAAGCTATGAATGATTTGAAAGGACGGAGAAAAGTTTTGACAACAAGCTAAATCAATCCGTTTTGTCAAACTGGTATGGACTTATGCCGTTTTTGAATTGAATCGTAGAGTCTGTAGGATGGAATTCCAACGTGTTGGTATTCCACCACATCACTAAGTTCATACCAGTTTGATCAAGCGACTTAACCCTTTCGCTACCGACCACTAATCCGCGAAATCAAGCTGAGTTCCCGGCAATTTTCTGGGCTAAAAAAAAAAATTTGAAAATCGCACAGAATCCGAATCAGGACATTCTAAGCATTTTGAGACCTGATCACACATATGTAATGTCGGGCCACACACACAATTTTTGTCTTCTTTTTTTTTTTAGCGGGGAACCGCTATCCATTTTGTTAGGAGATTACATCCTCAGAAAACGTCCGCGTCCGCAGGTTAGGTTAGGTTACGGGACTTGGAAGAATTTCGAGTCTCGAGCTATATATGATAGGAGGGGAACTTAGAAGAATTTCGAGTCTCGAGCTATATATGATAGGAGGGGGACTTAGAAGTATTTCAAGTCTCGAGCTATATATAATAGGGGGGGGGACTTGGAAGAATTTTGACTTTCGAGCTACCGTCCGCCGTCCAATAAAAAACTACTTGAAAAAATTTTGAGACTCGAGCTATATATGATAGGAGGGGGACTTAGAAGATTTAGAAGAATTTCGAGTCTCGAGCTATATATGATCGGAGGGGGACTTAGAAGAATTTCGAGCCTCGAACTATATATGATAGGAGGGGGACTTGGAAGAATTGTGACTTCCGAGCTACATATGATAGAAGGGGGACTTGGAAGAATTTCGACTCTCGAGCTATATATGATAGGAGGGAATGTAGAATGATAATTTCGATTTGAATTATATTACAAGATTATCAACTCAGTTCCACACCACCTGAGAGGTCGAGTTAAGGAATTGCGCGTTCCCCGCTGCCATTGCAACGTCTGCAATGGCTTCTAATTTTTTTTTTTTCGGTGGCAACACTGCAAAAATTATTTTATCCGATAAGTCGAACCCATAGCCCACGCTAATATTCCGCAGTACAACTTATAGCCCACGCCTATAGGAATTACATAATAACGAGATCACAACGTTGTGATGTTGGGCCAGGCGGTGCATTTTGCGACGTCACACCAATGTTACGGCGGTAGCGAAAGGGTTAATCATGTAAATGGGGCTAAAATAATTGAAAAACGGGATGGTCAAACTTCGTCTGCATTCGTAAAAGTTTTAATCGGGCTACATAGGTGGTCATTACAGTGGGACTTCGAAAAATTTTGCTTTTCAAACCCTGAACTAGAAAAAAACCTAATGGTTCTTCAACGAACTTGACGAGGAATGCAGTTGACTTTTTTGCGGGAGTGAAATATAAAATTCACTGAAATATTTTCTTTGTCCACCAACATATGTATGGTAGCTCGATGATGGAAAACGATGGTTTCCTTAACGAAGTTCAACGAGGGACGCAGGGAATCTGTTCTATTGGGCGACTTGATTCAAGAATTTATGTTTACGACGGGAGAGGGACTTGAAAAAATTTCGAATAGTATAGCTCAGAAGTAGAAATTTTTTCTAAGTCTAACTCCTTCATGAGGATAGGTCAATTCCGAGTTTTATATGTAAGAGGGAAACTTGGGAAGAAGGTCGGAATTTTTTCAAGTCAAACTTCTATCATACGTGGCTCGAAAGTTCAAAGTCAAAATTTTTCCAATTCCAACTCCCTATCATAGGTACGTATAATTATGGCTTCGAAGTCATAAGTGGAAATTCTTCCAAGTCTTCCACCTGTCATACAGCTCGGAAGTCGAAATTTTTCAAGTCTACTCATGCCCTCTCTTCTACAAATCCTGACAAATTGTTGAAATGACTGGCATTATTAAAAATTTTTAGCTCTATATAAAAAATAGATTTGTAAAATGGTATATTAAGTATTTTAAAATTTTCTTATTTTTCAGGTTGAAGAAGATATTCTTGATAACATGTTTCCACAAGGATGAGACAAAATTCTAATTTAAGAGGTACGTATAAGAATGAGAATTTTGAAATGTAATACGTACGTACTATCATAAGAGAAACTGACGGAGTCGTTTTTCTTTCTCTGACAAATCGTGAATAACGTTTTTGAGCTTACACGATCATGTGATTTGTTTCATTAAACTCAATTAGAATTAAATAAATGATTTAATTTAGGTACAATATTAAACGACTCTTTAGAACGTCGAGTGAAGTATTGCTTTGGCACACTTGAGACATGTTTCACAAGCCATTTTATCTTACCGTCGCTATTATAATCAACTTGGATGAATAATGATTTTTGCATTACGGTACAGTAATTGTTTGCAATAATTTAACCCAAGATTATGATCAGGAAATACGATACAACACAAAAGTAAAATTGGCACGTTTATCCTTGGTACGTACTCCCAAAATCAACCCCGTCGCATCATTCTTCCAAACTGCATCAGTTTTACTATCTTAATTCATGAGCATGTAGGATATTGACCAGCCCCTCAGATAAATACAACCACGATGTAACGATTGTTCTTCTTACAATCAAAAGAAAAAAGTTGCTCTCATTTTGCTAAAATTTTATTTTCCACGCACTTTTCATTATTTCTCGTTCGATAAACTTCCACTCCACTCCTCGCGCGCTTTTCATTCAAATGACTTCATTCAAGAATGCTTTCCTTCCCTTTCTCCCTCAATTCTCATTTCTTTTTCGTTTTTCCCTCTTATTTCTGCGTTCTTTTCTGTTCTTTATTTAAATACAAACCTTGAGCTTCTTGATTGTGTGTCGTTTGTAAATATGTAAATGCTCGGCTGCCTTTCTCAGAGACGATGAAAATTCATTACCTGTTGCTTCCGTCTTCGTTTGGGAGCCAGTAGTAGCATCGATCGATCGGTCTTAAAACTCGTTAATTTGTTCTGGTGTTTTCACGTCTCATTTATTCGCTGCTGATGGTCTTTCAAAGGTGTGAAATAAAACGTTAGTCATTTGGTGTGGATGACATTAAACAGTGTCGAAAATTTTCTCCTTTTTGTATTCATAATGAAAAACAAACGATGCCTAAGTATTATTATAGAATATATGGACTAATTCCGTAGAAAGATAATATCGGCTATATTTTTCCTTCATAGTGGGGGAGTTTTTTTTTCGGTCACCTAAAATTATTTTATGAGTTGGAAGTATTGATGAAGACTCAAGTAAAGATTGGGGAATGAATAGAAATTTATAGCTTGCTAGGCTGTTTTAGCATTTGGACAATGGTCCATCGCAGACGCCTGAAATGCTAAATTTCCACCGGAAAAAAAGTGGTCTAGGACTAGCCTATTTTTAGGTCTTCATATTCTATCGTTTATTACCATAATCTTTCCTTTTATTTCCGCGTCTCTCCATCAGAGAGAGAAATAATTTTCTTGTCCCTTCTAGAAATCAAAATGTCATAATTTAACCCTCCCCCGTTGAAAGAAAACCTGTTGAGTCACAAAACGTTAATATTTCTTAGTACGCCATCAGCAAGCACAAACGTGTCAACATCAAATTAATTGAAACGTTATTTTACTTAATACTAAAATTGAGAAGATTCATCTAGCTCAATTGAACTCACATTGACTTGGAGAACGTTCTCCTCAATCACAACATTACCCATGCGTTTCACTTCATAATTTCAATAACGGATAGACGTTGGTATACTTCTTCTATCCGAAGGACGAAATCAGGGAGCAACTCTGGAGTGTGAATGTGATTGTAAATGACACAATATATTTCTTTATTTTTTTCCTCAATTGTGAATACTTGAGTGCGAGTTTCTTAAGAATAGAGGCGAACCCCGATCCATCTTCGAGTTACGCTTCAACTATTACAAACCCTTCAAAAATTGAGACTGATTAGACCTCTGGAAAATTAAACTTCTTGAATGCAAAAACAGGACCGGATTAGGGGTTCCACGCCTTGTCCCACACTAGCATGTTTGTTGTTAAATATAGTTTTTCTCTACTCAAAAAACAAAAAATGGGTACTGTTTGGGTCCTAAGGCCTGCAAAACCTCATCCAGGCCTGCAAAAACTAATATTGAGTCGTTATTGGTCTAATACTTGGTGTTATGGATCATGTAAACGATCTACGCTGTATTTTTGGAAAACTTTTTCTGAAAATCTCTCCTTTGAAACTGCTATTCTTTGACCCTTTCTCGTACGTTGCAACCAACAAACACGAAATAATTTCAGTCAGTTTTCCACCCAGTTGGCCTCGTTAGGGTACCTACCTTGGATTTTTTTCAAATTTCCAATAGCGTAGAAAGAATGAACATTAGATATCTTCCAACAAATTGAGCACCGGTAGATCGAAAAATTTCACTTCCAAGTACGCCCTTTTGCAAAACCGTACCCTCGAGATGACAACAGAAAGATTGTAAAATTAGATGGAGTCGTAAAATGTCTATCTCGAAACGGAATTGGATTTTTTTTTTATTATTATAAATTGCTGTCACTCTATAACGTACGTGCACGTCTATAAGGTAACTCGCGTTCGTATACATATCAGGCCATGTTAATATCAGGCAAATCGATTTTATATTCGAGTTTCTATCATCGGGTACTGAAGGATGAAAAAATGCATTAAGGTTCCCGAACGAGATTGTATATTATGGGTCTATTTCATTTTCTTCGCGTAAAAAAGAATGCGCATTGTGCTATTTTTCATTTTATCTGCAATAGACGCAACGACAAATGGTAACGACTAAGAAAAATGTAGGAATTTAGAAAATACGAAACAAGGGCAATTTTGATCTTTTACGGTATGAAAACCCCATCGTACGCAAATTGAGAATTGGAAGAACATTGCTAGAATAATGTTTTCATTGCAATAACGTTTCATAACTCTCTTTCATCCTGATGTTCAATATAAAGTCAGCCTGAGTGACGGGGTATATTAACGCTTCATTACTTACATCTCGGATTTTGTTCACTAAAACGTTCATGTTTTGAACGACAAACGAATACGAAGTATAAAAACGCTACTCAAAACTCAATTTTTAAAAAAATTTATTAACACGAAAAAGTTGCAAAGAATATAAAAAAATGTAGGTCTACAGACGAACGCACTTTCATCGTAATGTACGACACTCTTATCACTGCATGCAGCTAATTGATAGTATACGGCAAAATCGTATGCCAATTTTCGAAAGCGAAACTCGTATGAAGGTTTGATTTCACCTTCGTGTTCGGCAATTATTATCAACAGGAGCGCGAATTAGAAATAGGGGTTGTCTGTCTGCCATTTTCTAAACCACACCCTCCTAGTTAGCTTTACTATTGAAAAATTAGTATCAATGAACGAGTGAGTGACGGTCAGTACTTACTAAGACCGTTGAGTGTGGTTTACGCTTACAACGGCGGTTACCATGACGATAAAATAGTGCCAAATGTTAGAAGAATATTTTCACACACACACGAGGAAGAAAAAAAAACCTCTCCTACCTCGTAAAAAAGTTGTGCATATCAAGTAATTTTATTGTTCAAAATATAAGATATTTTTGAATGTCTAGAGAGGGTAAGAATAGGAGAGAGTCACCTGTGCTTCCGTTGTGGGAGGATGAAGAGGGATAATCAAAATCACAGAGCATATAATTACTAACGAAGGGTATAAAAATTTGGTAGTAGGACTTATAAATGCACTATGTACTCATTTCTAACTGTATAAAAGGTACGGTACATACGCGTGGAAACGGCGAGACTGCAAGACTCACAAGTTTTAATCCACAACATTTTTGAGGCAGAAAAAGTCCACCACTGTCGACAGAAAGTGAAAGCCATAAAGTTGACTTCAACCACCCCATTATACTTCGATACGATCTCGAATCTTTCTTTCATTACGATGTCAAATCGACGATCCTTAAATCAAAATAGATTCGGCTATTCATCCAAAAAATTCGAAAATTATTAAACTGACTTGTATAGAAGTGACAATACCCCTTCGCAATTTTTAGGTTGTTGTAACTTATGAAAATTTCAAGATGTTATCGACTGGAAGTGAAAGCCGTTACAATTCAGCTTAGAACAAAGAGTTGAGATAGGTACCAAAGTAAATCCGTTCAAACTAAATTTCTGAAGAAAAAACAAAAGCATACGTACGTCGTATGTGAGAGACCTTCAAATTTTTTCTACATGGAATGTAATTTGCTCTTAAGAATTCATTCCAGCGGCGGATCCAAGAAAAAATTTCGGAAGCGAAATTGAAAAAAAAAATTTTTAATCATTTTTCTTCGAGAGAGTTTTATTATTTTCGAGGGGGGGAGGAGGAGGTAAGAAATTCTTTTTCATAAGAAAGTCTAATATACTAGTCCTATTTTTTTGTCTTTCTTACCAATTTTCCTCTGGCGTTTTTTCCTGTTTCCATATAAGGGAGAGCTTTATCCAATCCATCCCACTCTCGGGTGTATTCACCTCTGCACTCGAGAATTCAACCAAAATATTTAATGGTACAGCTGTCAAAGTACAAACAGTGGTTCGGACTTTAAGAAGTAGAAATTTGGAAAAAATGCAGCGTACAACTTTTCACCGCAGCCTGAAATTAAGCATTACGCTTAAATATTATCTAAGAATGTTCCACACTCCAACTTATTCTATAAATCATTCTGATAATGAGATTCATACCTCCTTACTATCCCTCTAACCTCTCCTCTCATTAATCCACTCTTGATCACCTCCTATTCCCTATAGTATCACTCAGGGGCGGATTTACGGGGGGTAACCGGAGGAACGACCCCCCCCAAAAAAAACCTCCAAAAAAGACTGAAATTATTCAATTCGACTATCGCGAGGAAAAAAATTGTTGAACAATGGAAGTCCCCCCCCCCAAAATGTACCCGTAAATCCGCCCCTGGTCACTTGATGTTATCTTCAGCCGCTTTCTTTAATCAACTCATGACTTGTATTCACGCTATCATCGCCACCTTCTATCATATTCTTCATCTGGGTTTATAGCCAGCTACAAGGCCAGAAAGTCAACAATGAAGCCAAACAAGCAGTGAACCCCTCTTTCCCTTCCTCACGTCTTAACCTCTTCAAACACATTAACAAATATCACTTATTGGTCCTGTCTTAGACCTCACTCAAATAATCTAACCCACTTAAAAAAAATTAGAAGCCATTGCAGACGTTGCAATGGCAGCGGGGAACCCGCAATTCCTTAACTCGACCTCTCAGGTGGTGTGGAACTGAGTTGATAATCTTGTCATATAATTCAAATCGAAATGATCATTCTACATTCCCTCCTATCATATATAGCTCGAGAGTCGAAATTCTTCTAAGTCCCCCTCCTATCATATATAGCTCGAGACTCGAAATTCTTCTAAGTCCCGTAACCTAACCTAACCTTAGGTTACTAACTTCGCGGACGCGGACGTTTTCTGAGGATGTAATCTCCTAACAAAATGGATAGCGGGTTCCCCGCTAATAATATTCCCACTTCCAAAGCTCCTCAAATAAATTCAAATCGCAGAAAAGAAATAATCATCACTTGCCTCATAATCGGTCGAACTGCACTCACACAAACCCATATTATCACTCATCTCATGCCTCTTTCATGTCCTCATTGCAAAATTAATCGGCCAGCTATCCATTCCATACATCTTCTCTTGGCCCAAATTAACCTCACTCCGCAACTCTTTACTCACCCTTCACAATCACACAGAAGCAATATCAGATGACTCTCCATCCACCCTAACATCTTTCGTTTCCTTCCACAATCAAATTAGGTTTACAGCATCTGAACTCAATAACACCGCCAAGCTGGCAGTCCTGATGACAAGCTGTTAAGAGCTCGTGGTTAAAATTATTAAAAATAACAAGAAAAAAGGGATATTCGTCCTTTACTATAAGGATCAGGAGCTTTGAAAGCTATCCTTACACAAATTTTCTGATGAAGACAAAAGAGGTTTCAATTTTCCTCGCAGTTTTTGAATCTATTAAAAATTGAGCTTATTCTCTTCAAAATGTTCTAAGCCGTACTTTTCATCCCTTCCGCTCTAGAAAATTAGTTTTTTATTCGCAGAGGAGGAGTTTTATTGGGGAAGAAAATACTTGACAGAAACCTGGAGTGAAAATATAATATGGTAATTATACATAGTTGAAATTTGAAAGAAAGAAGAAGAAAAAACTGAGAAAGTATTGGTTCGCTCTCATGGAGGATTCTGATATATTTTTACGACGTGGGTATCATACATATCAATACTGGTTTTTCAGAATGCTCATTTTCTCGTTCGAGAGGGAAAATGGTTCGTACATGGAAGGTTAAGACAGAAATGGATTTAGAAATATTTTACAGTAGTATCTCGGCTTATATTATATAGCTGTATCGCAGATAAATAAAAAATCAAAACTCTACGAGAAAAATATTTGCATTCTGAATATTTTACGACAAAAAGTAAATCGTATTATTTATGATTTTCTTCGACATAGCCTTAACAGAATTAAGTTGGAAATTTTCCAGCGATGCTGATAGTATTTTGCGTCGAACACGATGATATTAAGTTTATACGTATACTTATTACTTCTGCTGAATTTCGAAATTTAGTCGTCGTTAACGAATTGAAAGACCAAAAATATTTCTTCCCTTTCTCTCCTTTCTCTCCTTTCTCTCCCTTTTTTTTTTTTTTTTTTTTTTTCAAACGAAGTTTGGCAAAAAAAAATTCTTTCATTTTATCAAAATTGAACGTTGATCAAAATAAGGTCTAGACATTTGTTTACTATCTGGTATTTCAATTCCAAAGAATAGTTGAAGCGAACATTTTCTTATTTTACAAATTTCAGAATTAATGAACGGAATCGCTGTAACAGATAGGTAGTAGAATGACACATGTGAACGCTAATCACAAGATTTCGATCCGAAAATTCACAGCAAAAATGGGTTTTATATAAATTTCGCTTTGCGGACTTTCCGGTCAAATTCCTGGTTTGCGTGATTCTGTTTTCACTTCTCGTGTAGCCTCATCAGGTTGAGCCTACAATCGCGATATTCCAACAAACAGACACACACACAATTTAATGCAGTCGCAAGAACTAAAATGTACTCCTAGCTGACTTTTCTACAAGTAAAGGTTTGTTTATTCAACATTTTAGATGGTCAGTTATGAATGGATGATGGTTGAAATTATTGTGGGTATCAAATAGAGTCTATGTTGACTTGCTTAAACTATATTAGACGGTATGATATTTTTAATAACGGTCGAGCGCACCCTAATTAAATTATTTTGCATTAAACGTATATTATATATGTACTAATGTATTCTGATGAATGAGAAGGTCGGACGCAATTATTCATCGAGAAAATGTATATGTTATACGACGGTCACCCCTATTCCATTATTGTTCAATTAATATAGAAAGCATGCATAACGGGTAAAAGTTTATTTAATCCATTATGCTACATTAGAATGTCGAAGAGAGAGACAACACACTTCCTTTGTGCTATATTACACAGTTATACGTTGAACAGCTACAATGCACATCTAGAGACAGTAACTCTTTCATCATGTGGATCGCCTACGATGCATACAAAATACGAGCACGATTCGTCCTCATACCTTAAGAAAATATTTACAGTCAATTATTTCTTTTTCTTATATTTTACGGGAGCAAACCTTGCAATCTTCGTAAATAGAAAACTTTATTGGCCAGCATCAAAAGAAGAAAGTGTCCGGCGAAATCGTAGTCGAGAGTTACGTTGTCCAGACGAGCATTTCAAAAAAGGGGATTTGACCTTTTTGAGTACAAACTTTTTTGTTTTTTCCCATTTTTTTGGAGAGGAAAATTGCGCAAAAAATTAGATTGTTCGTCTTTTTTGCATTAGAATTTGATATTTTTCGCTATTTTCCTTGATTTTGAAGTGCAGAGGAAAATTTACCCAATTTCCCCTCCTGCGGGTCCACGCGAGGTTGCAGCCCTATAAAGGAAATATGAAGGAAAGAATTTCGGTTGCTGCCTCACATACGAACGGAAGCAAGTGCCGTTTTTGGCCAAAGATTTTGTTGTCGTTTCAAAAATTCCTTCTTTCATACATTGGTGTTATTTGAAGATAATTCTCACTGTGTAAGACGCCAAGAGTGAATCTAATATGAGTTCGTATATGGAAAGAAATGATGCAGAATTAAAGTACCACACTCACAGCGAGTGTAGGTAGATGAAAAACATTCAATTTTTGAGCTAGGTAGATACGAAAGTATTATCAAGGGTATAAAACTTGAAGAAATACGACTTTAAGTTGTACAGAGAATTTGGAAAAAGTTATTGAAGCACTTCGAAGATTTGAAAGCAATATTTTCAACCTGCGGGCATACAAAAAGGAACTTATTAAAGACATGACACAGTTCATTAATTTAAATGGTAATGAAACAAAGGAAAAAAAGTTATTTCTTGTCTGGAAATTTCCATAGGATTGCTATTACCACAATACAAAACTGGGTCCACATTTTTACGGTCCTTATTTATACGTATTTTCTAAGTTACCTATAACGTATAGATAACTCAGTACGAATAAGGGGGTCAGGGACCGGGGAATAAAATTTATTTTGTCGAATAGTGCCTCAAAAATGTGCCAAATTTATAAATTTTGAGAAATAAAAGAAGTTGAAAAGTTTACATAACGCCATATTTTCAAGCTTTCCCCCCCCCCCATCTCTACCTATCGTTTCTTTTTTTTCTATTATTCATTGTCGTTTTTCACGGATAGAGATTTTTCATTTTCATATCGCATTTTATTTTTTTAAATGTAGAATAATGCCGAATTTCGGGTTTTTAGAGACAAATTTTAATTTTTTTAGCGCCGAAAATCCGTTCTCTAAGTATCTATAATATTATAGATCTACTTTGGACTTCATCGCATACTATAGGTGGTATAAATCGCCTCTTGGAAATAAAAATTTTACGAACAAATAATAGGAATCACCTACGTAAACAAATATTCTTCATTTTTCCGAGTCGTTTCTCGATTTTATTTGCTATTAGTCAAATACGAGCTGAATTATGAAGTTGCTGCACTTGACTAAAGAGTTTACGATTACAACTGCAATAGTTGCTGATTTCTTTTTTCTTTCTATTCTTTTTCACTGAAACACTCATCAAAACAATTCAAATATTTGCCAATTGCTATCGTGTAATACAAAAGTCAAATAAAACTGTCCATAATGACTTGCCAATTGTGCAGCTATCATTTATACGGTTCAATACATCCACCATTAAATTTTAAAAATCAATTTCCTGATGATGACGACGAATGTATGTCATAGTACGATCGATAAGAAATAGCTCGATTTTAAAAGACAGGAAGAAAAAGAAAAAAAAAATATATATATATATATATATATATATATATAGTTACGTAGTAAGACGTTCCTATAGGTTTTACGTTAGTTTTTCGTTATCATGCTCTTTGTAAGTGATGGGTAGGGCATTCACTTCTTGTTTATGGTTGGCAGAAATCTTTTTCGGAGTAGTAGGTACGTAGTACTCGTACAAAACGTGTAAAAACACGAAAAAAATATTATTTCTACCTTTGAAAATATGTACTTACGCATTACCAAACGGAAAGTTCAACTATACGAGTACCTACGATATTTGTTTGAGATGCATCGATAAGTAGGTACCCACATATCCAAAGAGTTTTACTACAACAAAAAATCATAGAATAGTAACATTATGTATACTGTTTGATGTCAGAAATGTTGAAGATATTGGAAGTACCCCAATAAAAAATATATGAAGGACTATAAATTGAAAAGTCTGCAAACAAACGTACAAAATTTTGCGAAATGTGTCTAAGACTAAGTTCAGTAAATGCACGTGTAGCAAATTTCTTCATATCAGTACATACTTACGTCGCATTTCACGTATTTTTAATTTGTAAGTATGTTATAATAAAAAAAAAAAATATAAAGTTCGATAAGAATAGAAGCCTTATGATTTTATTTAGGAACGGGAGAGAGTGAGAGAGAAAAAAACTTGTAATGATTACTAGGTATCTAAGCAGGAGAAAAAGAGGGAATGCAGCAAGCAGGTTTTGAATAACAAAACGGATTTGGTGACGTGTAGCGCGCTTTCGTTACTTTTTTTTCTCCTTGCGAGCCAGAATGATTGATGATTTGACAACAATTTGTTGGATAAGCTTTGTTACAGATTTTCTCCCTTAATTCTCTCTTATTTTGCATTTATATTAAAGTTGATTCGACTTCTTTCTGCCTTTCTGCTTATCTGTTTGTTGCTGTTTTCTTATTTAACCTAATTGTTTCATTTACTTCATGTTCATCGAACATTATTTAGTATTTTTTTTTGTTGTCTCTCATTAGGGGAATAATGTGTAAATCAACCTTGGCTTTTTTCAAACGATTTCACGTAAAATGATAGGGTAGTACATTTTTTTTATTCGCACCTTGAAACTGCGCTGGCTTAATATCGTGTAGCAGTCCAAAGCAGCTCTTGAAAAACATAACATGACTGTATTCGTTAAGGAATAAACAAATAATTATGGATTAATACGAAATAATTCTTAAGTAAAAAAATTATTCAGTTCTTCTGATTTTTTCTTAAAACATAGGTACTGAATGGTTTTGATGAAAAAAAATTATTAATATGACTAGGTATAAGCTTGGCACTTATGTAGAAGCCGCAATAAGCTCAAAAAATTATACTTTAATACTTAACTCATACCCAATGTAGAATTTTAAAGTTTGTAGTCCATCTATTTTAAATAATATGGAAACAGTATAGAAGATAATTCTTCATCACAAGAAAACTGTCTGTCTGAAAACCTACCAATTCAAGTCATGCTGTTGTGTTGTTGGTGTTGTTATTTTTTTGAAAAAAATAGATATCACAATCTTGTTTAAAGATCGAGCCACTTTGACAAAATTGAAAATGGAATGAAGGCCGATTTTCCCATCTGAAAATTCATTGAGTAATCTCAAAAAACTTCGGGTGGAAGAGATTTAGGAGGAAAATTACGAGAACCAAATTTGTAGAGTGTAAAATTTTTGTACAATTCACCTTTCCCTATAAAAATCGATTTAGTTTTTTGTGTTTACAATTACTGTCCCCATCTTTTGTAATAAGTACTGGCAACATCAACTTAAAAAGAGTTAGAAAAGGAAATTTCAGAATTTTTAATCTTCTTGAATCGCATTTAGAATTTAAGAAAATAATCTTTTCCTTTAAGGTCGAATTTTCCATTTCAATCTCCACCGTTATATTGAAAATTGGGCCTACTATCATATAACGTCATCTAGCGACATTTTTCAGAACTAACAACATGACTTATTATAATGTAGTGGTACGTTAAGAGCAGAACAATTCCGATGTAGGTATACGAAATATTACGAAGTAATATTTTTGTTTCTATTCCTAAATTGATTTTTTAATTCTTCTGTACAATTTTCGGATTTGTCTTATTTTATTTATGAATATTTTTAAATAGCTGCTTTCTTTTTTTTTTTCTTTTCTTTTGATAAGGTGATTAAACATGTCCATCTCACGTCGTAGTCTGTTTACATAGAGTGCTGAGAACTAGAAAATGTACGTTTGTAGTCTATAGGCGGGATTCAAGTTAGTATTTTTCATTTTCATCAATTTTCTTTAGGCTTATTCTCAAGATCGATGGTGAATCCATTTATGGGCTGAATTTTCGTTCTCTCATACGAAAGCCCCACCACTATTTTACCATGAAAACGAGATCTTTCAAAAAATTCCTCCACATGAGGCTGAGAGATTCTTGTTAGTTACTTAATTAACTGGTTAACAGATTTGAACGGTAAAAGCTTAAAAAAAACAGATAATTGCTCCTAGTTCATGAATACGAACATCTACTTTCTTATTTTTTCTCATAGATTATTCTCTTTATGTTCATTAGCAAGCAGTAATTTTTGAAGTGACTCATTGATCATTCTCCGCTCTCCCCCTGACACTAATTAGGTAGCCAAACAAATATTCAAATTGGGCATCCGCCAGGATCGCATGGTTCCTTCAGCAGTAATGCGGTACTTGTGTCGAGTTTGAAAGAGGTATCTATCCAGTCTAAACTGTGGCGGTATATGCGGGAAAAGAATGAAAAATTTGGAATAACTCTTGAATGAAGCGGAGTTTAAAGTTTTGTCATTTCATCTAATTTGTAGAATGTATGTTCATAGACATCTTTTATGGGATGTCAGAAAGCAAATTTGCTTCATTCAAACGTTGTTTCAATTTTATTTATTTTTCTACCATATACCGTCCCTCAATCTCTCCTTGCTCACTAAACCTGCAGTGCGCTCGGTTTGAATAGAGTGACGGGAGAGGGGATCATATAGTGACATAAAGTTTTCAACAAGAAAGAACAACATAATCATAATATTACATGAAATTTTGAAATGAAAATACTGTGACAGCGTTCATCAACATTAAATTTGCAGAAATTTCTCGTGAAAAAAGTAAGAATTTGACGTCCTGAAGAACAATTCCTGGCCTTAAAGTACCCCAATCTCTGAGCTATGTATCCCTGTTGAAAAGCTCTGGATCAAAGTTTAAGGTGTCACGTGACTTTGGGCGTCATTGGTAAGATTGAGTCGACTGCACATATTACGTGAGGCTCAATCAGGATACGGTTGATCAGAAATTAGTTCATTCAAGTTATGATGACGCATCTCAAGTACCTATATGAATGGACCAAAGGATTATGAAACAAGAAGGAATCTCACCTCAATATCCTGAAATGGGAAGAAATTTTTCTCAATCCTAAGCTCCTCGTATTACAGCCAGGAAAGTATTTTAAGATGAATTTTAAATGACTCAGCCGGACTGTTAGATTCATTTAGGATCATAAAGAAGTAGGTGCTTATTTTTCTTTTTTTGTTTCTATCCAAAACTCATTTTGTGTTGAGAGTAAGGAACTATATAAGATAGGTATGCGCAAGTGATAAGAATAGGATCGTCACCACACTGATAAAGTCGAAGGAGGAGCAATCTGAGTAGTATCCTAAGAGAATTTTAATCATCAAACATCGAATACAAGAATTTAAACTAAAAAAAATGAAGGAAATTCCCTAATTTCTTGTTTTCATCGATACAATCTTTCTAATTAACCAAAATTCAATGTTTGACATTTAAATTTTTCTCACACGGCCCTCCTGAAATCTTCTAAAACTGCTCCTCCTTCGACTTTATCAACATGGCGATGATCCCTTTCTCATCACTTGCGCATACCTATCTTATATAGTTCCTTATTGAGAGGATTTCATAAATTACCCACTAATGTGAAATAAAGGCAAAGTGTAGAAATATCATTTTTAATTCGCGTAAATTTTACTCACAAATTTTATTTCTACAAGCACGTACATACAAAGTGTACTTAGTGTCGTGAATTGGGTACTAACGCTCTCTGTACGTTGCAGAACAAATTCAAACAACGCCTAGTCCGACCTCTATCGAACTACAAACGAACTGCTATCTCTTCTTCCTCGTTATATCCGTATACTTTCACATTTGTAACACAGAGTGCGCCATACGTACTTTTTTGTAACCACTAGGAAGAATTTCTAAGCCCGTAATGAACGTTTCATCATAAATACCCACCTTGAGTACTCGCATGTTTATAAAGTGAGAAGCCGCGCTACCTCATTACCAATATTGTTATCGCAATGAACGTTTTGTTTGAACATTTTGTGTCATTAGAGCCTGTATGTGTCATATATGTGTGTATGTCGTCCTGTATGTGCACTGTGTGTAAATAACGTCAAAAAGAAAGAAAGGAAACGCCATCATACATTTCCAACGCGCACCATAATAGAACAATTTTAACACGTGTTCGTTTTTTCCCTCCGTTGTTTTGTCTATCCTCGAAGAAATTAGTAATTAACGCATTCCTACAAATAGAAGAGAGAGGAAAAAAAAAACTGTGAACGTTGGATGAAGTAGATGCAGCTCTGAAGGATTATACTAACTGTTATCGATAAAATTTTGCGGTTATCAGCGTAAACATATAAATTGCACCAATGTGATTTTGTCGCTTGGCGAAATTTACTGAGCAAGACTAGAGAGCTGCCGAGGTGTCAGAACCTTACACTACATTACTCTGTGCTGCACAATAATTATTGTAGTTTCAAATGGTCAATTTTCTATTAGTATTTCTTCTCTTTAGCGTAGCAGGTTTTTCTTGTAACAATTTTGAGCACAGCCTCTTATCGTGAAGCATAAACGTGCACGATAACGATGCCTGAAAGGAAGTTGGTTACTGAGCACCGACTGTACCGATGTTGCACTGTGCAGCTATAAACGTGATTTTTCGCCTTTATTGTTTCTGTACTCTATAACATTAGCACGGAAATGGATAGATGGCAAACTGAAGTATAAAAGCTTGTTAAACACAACCACAGTGGTTTTTAGCTTTTAGTACAAAGTAAACCAATAAGTTGTTTTCTGAATAAAGGTATAGATACAGACTTCGGTACAGTGTGTACATGATATCGCCAGCTATGGCAAGTTAACTAATATACATGGTAATGAAACCGAATTTATTTTCATGTTACTCCTATACGAGACTCCGTCGTACTCGCTATTTCCGTCCCTCCGACCTGCGACTCGCTCTTCCTCCTTTTAAAATCGAATGTGACTGCTCGTTCGAAGAGATTAGTTTAACTAAATCCACGTGTTATGTACTCTTCGTGTGCAATGATAATACATTAGGAGTTTACTTTATTTATTTTACGTGTTTTTAGGTGCTCTCGCTTCCCTGTCGTAGTCTGTATACTTGAATTGCAGCCCAGTGAGAGCCCAGCGTAAATGGTCATACGGTAATGATTTTTTTTCATAATGGCACGTGTGCCCGTATGTTCCGAATCGTTCTCAATAAAGTCTGAACGATCATCTCCGAGCTATAATTTGTGGAGGACAAGTTTTTCTGTTAGCATAGCTCTCTCGTCGTTCTTATGTTAAATTGTACCTAAAAAAGTTCGGGCTCTAGTATGTCCGATCATTGACGGCGAACGGCTGAAGTGAACAATCGATGATCTTTTTTCAAAAATTTATGATGTCTTTCTCGTACCTACAAAGTCAACAGGGTGAACAAATTGTCATAGGGCGAAACAATTTGTTTAGGCGATGATATCTGGAAACAATACAAAAAGTGGATTATAGTTATTACCTCCCTCAGCGTTTAAATGAATAAAATAGTTCCTTTATCATTTGATGCTATTACAAAAAGTAATCTTTTTCTATTGTGCGTTGACAAAATAAATAGTTCTGCTTGGAGATTTTGTGAAGTTTTATTATCGAAGACAAAATAATAGTCATCATTTTTTTTTTTTTTTACCACGTTTCCTTATACTTATTGACCAAAAATATACGACAGAAAATTCATTATTATTAGTAGGTACCTACTTCACAGAGTAGAGCAGTAACAGCGTCGCCTCACAACGTTAGCGAGTCGAAATAATACGGAAAAAATGTTTTTGATTTATTCTCTATGAAAAATACTCGCAGAATTTCAGAAAAGAAACGCATTTTTGATGCTCAAAAGTTGACTTATCAAATCAAACAAGGTCATCTTTTTGACCTGATTGTGGTCAGTTATCTACATAAGTATACACTGTACACACGGAGTAGATGAAAGAAACATTCTTTGAAAATTTACGCACTGGAAAAGAGTTTCTTTAAGCGCTTCCTTCAGGTATTCAGATCGTCACATTATCCATGAATGTGTAATCTACTGCGGAAAGAGTTTCAAGACTCAAAAATTTCAATGAGCAGTCACAGACTGGACGTGTCATTATAAGGCCTTGAAGTGCTCGAGCTTAAGAGTTGCCGGTTTTGAGTTTTTGCGAGTATAATGAGGACTGAAAAATCCGGATTCTCTAGCTTGACATTTGAGACGTATCTTTAAAGAATCACTTTGCGGAGCTCAGACGTTCTTATGATAAACTAAGGGTTTAAAAAAATCTGTGATAATTCCCCATTAAGTATTTTTCAACTATAATTAGAGGGTATCTTGTTCTATATAATTGTAAGATTATGATTAAACTATGATAACATAATCTAGAACCGAAGAATTTATACTCGCCAAAAGCTTGCGTGACCCATCTTAAATGAGGAATCTAGGTACTCACGTAAAGATTATTCAACAAGCACTTGGAAGGCACGTGCACTTTTGCCAAAAAGCTGTACTTTTGAACACATGCTCAGTATTACATTTGATTTGCTGCTATGTCTTCCAAATAAATTTAGAAATATCGTATTCGGAAGTACTATAAATGTCTTCTCCAGTTCTATATTGGACTTCATTTTCTTTTTCTTCCAGCCACAATTTCTGCGACGAAGGTATGTTGGTGATCCATGGTGCAACGCTGCTCTTTGAAACGGCTTGCGGGAAGTGACGACCTATCGCTGTGAGTTTTCCAATCATACGTTTGTTTTCTAATGGACTGTTTCTTCGCCATTTTCCTTTCAACAGCAGTCTGAAAAATTAACACTTTTTACCTAATGAGAAATCAACATGTTACAGCTCCATCTCTATAATTGACCGTAGTACCTCCACCTATTTACTATTTCATCATTGTTCCTAAGACTTCATTATTGTTCGCTTTCTGCATTCATACCTATTCTCAAAATACTGCGAAAAACATCTCCAAATCCTATTTAGGTGAGGATTTGAATGTCATAGTACCATCCCTAAATCTGTGTCTACCAGATCTACCGCCAATTATCTCAAAAATTAAATTTCAGTCCCAATAATTTAGGCTAATCGGGTATCCAGAATTAGCCCCAAAAGGGAATTGGCTTCAGGATACTCTTCAAATATCCTCATAAGGGCATTTAGCAGGCATTGTATAAAGTCGATGTTTGCTGATTGGTCAATTCATTGTTTATGGAGGGGGAGGGGTCCGAGGCTTCAATATTCCTCGATTGTAGCTTTTCTGGAAGATATTTAGGGCTAGACAAAAGTTAGTTAGTTAGACGCCAATATACCATTTGAATGGCGTTCATAAGGCGCAATACCAGCGAATATTGTAGTACGTATACACAAATGCTGACGTTTTTGAACCGTATCGCTCAGCCTCCTTTTTCTGATCTTACTTATCTCGTGTGGAGGAGAAGGGAATTTAGGGTACACTAAAGGACATTATTTGTCTGGGCAGAATATTGCCCATAATTTGTAATGTCATCCTTATTGATCTCTAATTTAAAAATTATGTGATAAAATGGAGAGAATTGAACTTTCATCGAGTTGAGTAAAGTATTTATTTTCTCCAATTTCCCACATTTTGATTGAACTCGATATTTTCTTGCAGTCGTAAAGTTACATTTCGCCCTCAACGTTGTAATTTTCATTTTTTCGTACGTCCTTGAATGTATGCCTTTGAAGATTGCAAAAACCTGTACTTCGCACAGTAATTATAGGGATGTTACCAAAAGCCTTGTCTTTTGACTCAATTATTTATTTATGAAAATACGAAGAAAGGTGTCATAAAGATATCATCATTTTATTATTGAAAATACCTACGTAGTGTAGAGTTGGAATTTCAATAAAAGAGTTATTTTGCAATAAGAAGATGAATATAGAAAAGCATCTCGAAGCGTTCAAACCACAGTTTAGTGGTTGAAAGTGATTAACCTCTAAGGCCATATATGATTCAATTCCCCCACCTCCCCCTCCCTACTGTGAAACGGACGATACTCTGTACAATGGACGGAATTCCTTCTCAATTACTCGAGACTTTAGAATGAACAAAAATCGCGAAAATACAGGTTTTTCGAGGACTCTTCGTTTAAATGTATTCACCCGTCCAATATTTTTATTAAATTAATGAAATCAATTAACCTTCGAGGCCAATACCTAACACATGCAAATATCTGCATAATATTATAATGAGGAATATTAATTTGTAGCTCTAGGGGGAGCACATAGTAGTACGTATCTTAATATCAGTCTATAATACTTATTTGAAACATCTGCTACATTACTCACGATGTCATCTCCGGAGTTCTGGTTGAAAAGAAAAAATTTGCATTGTTCTTTCTTGTACGTAGAGGCTACTGGAGGTGTACGTGTACCTATTTAATTTATAATTTCTGCATCACAACACGCTCTAATTTGACAATTTTGATTAATACCGGTAGATGAGTACATTTGATTGAAATGGCCAAATGGGATTATTATCAACACGTCACATACATGCAAGTGTTTGGAACCCAAGTACCTACGATCTTTCAGCACGATATATGAAGTCACCATCGATAAAATATGTAGAGATAGAAAGAGAACTACCTATCTAACAGCTTAGAAAGCACTATCTCAGAATTCTTTGATGACACTATCGTAGCGAATATTGCCACATTTGTACCTCGAACTATGAATAAGTACGTGTTTATAAAATAATAATTGAAAAAAAAAAAAAAATTGATGAGTCGATTCTGGATTTACCTGTTGAATCATATATTTCTGTCACGTACAGAGAATTCGAAAATATTTTATCGCGTTTTTGTTGTGCCCACCTGAAATGTATCATATTCAAGTTTGACCGGAAGTTTGGATTACCTATATTATATGATATTTTGAAAATATCAATGAATAGATTACTTACATAATTATAACACCTGGAAAATAACGAGTTAAACAATGAAGTCCAAATGCTTACTAATCAGGCAAACCTAATATCCAACATCTCCGCAGATTTTGTATTGGGGAACCGTGCTCAGTTTTTACAAGGCGTTTGAGGGTTCAAACTGGGAGCGCTGTCGTGTATCTCGCAGGAGGGCAACCCGGCCTTTTTTCCACCACTCTTCATCGACGTAAATCGGTGAGTAGGTACGTTTCTTTATTCATTCCACGTTAAGGATGCCAAAATATACAAAAGAATTTCAGCAAAGTTATCACAATGCTAGCTATTTTGGAAGTGAAGAATTTTTGAAAAATTTCAGTTTCAAAATTAAGTTCGAACATCTTTTAATTTTTTTTTCTTTTTTCAGTTTGAGTCAATAACAAATAGGGAAGTAGAAGAGTGTACGGTTTCATTGCTTCATAGTGATCATCATATTGTTCATCTCTGCCCCCACCTCTTAAAAATAAGTGAGACACTGAGGTGCTTTGTTCCTTTCTTCAGAATAAGAGAGAGAAACCTTGTAATCATTCATTTCACGAGTCAAATTCTTTGAGCAGCAATTTCTGTTAACTTTTTAGAAATTATGAAAAACAATTAATAGGCCGTGATTCCTGCAACGTGCTTTGTACCAGACTCAGAAAAATCTAAAACGACATTTTTTTTTCTGATCCTAATTTATATTCTAAGACTGAATCTTATGAGGTTTTTTCGGAACCATCCTCATTGCTAATAATACTTTGGAGATTCTAAATCGATTCTCATCTCTTTCTCGTTTTTCGTCTACATTCTTGAAAATATATAAGTGTCACGAACATAATTCTTTCTTTTTTTTTTTTTTCTCATTTCTATCTTCTCCTTTTCGTTTCATCTTCTTTGCTTTTTCCATCGATACTTTTTCTTGCTCTCGTGTATTTTTCGGTAAATATGTACCTCTTTCATAATATTAACCAACAAACCTACCGAACAAGTTTTATAACATATATAGGCGTGATTCGAAACATTTTGATACAGTGGAAGAGTTCGATAAAAGAACCGAAAGAACGTGTGACTGAAGTTGTTCGAAGGTTTATTATGAAAAAATCTAAAACCGGGGCTGGGCTCGAACTCTGAGTAGGTACCAATGGTGAACCCAAACTTGACCTTGACTTCTTGACACGACATCTTTCTAATGGATTTCCATACGTTCATAGTTCGTGTTAGACTTGAAATATTAGGTTACGTTTTCGTCAATTTAAAAATTTTCCATTTATTTTCATCGACCTGTAAGAATTCTCATTCCAGAAATAAACAGATTAGAACCATCAGACTTACAAAACGTGGGAACATGAGAAGTTTGAATATTTTTGATAGGCTAATACTATATCACGTACTTTGTGATGTGCGATCAAGAACTTCTACAAATAAAGCCATCATGTCTTTTGAAAAATGTTGATTACATGATTCAAAGGGAAAGATAAACCGTAATGTACATATGAAGCCTTTTCTGTCAAAAGGGCGTCCGTCCGTCCCATAAGAAATACATTCTGCCGGGCGCCCTTTTGACAGAAAGGTCCTCATAAATATCAATCTCCTCAAAATACTGCAACTGGAAAATAACTGAAGAATCAAAAGATATACTAGCAATCATTTTACTATCATGTACATGAAAAACGGCTGTATGTTCTAGTTATTCATTAAAGTGGATAATAGGCTATACATCAATTTGCCAACAAACTCTGTAGGTAATTGACGCAAATATACAACTATTATTAAGAGATCAATAATCTATGTAATGCCACCAAGACTCCGTTTTCTTTGACCAATATTTCAAAGTACGTCATACTTAGGTGTTGATTCGAAAGAAAAATACAGAATGATATATAAACCTAAAAATAATAATTAATCCTTTAGGATGTACTCTTTACTACCGGTACTTTTCATTTTGAAACCGTAGCCTACTTCTGGAAGTACGTAGCAAATTGATAAACAAAAATCATATTTTTTTCTTCTCTGTACAATGACAATGATAGTGTCGCAGAGTTTGTTTTCGAATGCATGTAAGCGCGCCATAAAAATGAATGAAGCAACAGTTGGTTTTTCTTCGCAAAACTCTCTTCCTT
The DNA here is from genome assembly GCA_035079385.1 of Aspidiotus rigidus. Taxonomy (NCBI): domain Eukaryota; kingdom Metazoa; phylum Arthropoda; class Insecta; order Hemiptera; family Diaspididae; genus Aspidiotus; species Aspidiotus rigidus. Next base: position 12,254,415 of record JAVHKY010000003.1, on the reverse strand, counting down.
AATTGTACGACAGTATTAGTCGTAATTGCGTTCATTGAGTTTAAGTTAATAACACGTTACATCTTGCAAGTCTCGAGACGTCGACATCGAGCGTTGTGGTCTGCGGAATCGCTACAGAGACGACGGCGCGCGACGTGGCGGGCCGATAGTGACGTGTATCGGTAGCGGCGTTTACGTTATTATGCTGCTCCACTCACACATGCGCGTCTCCATCAACGAAAACGTAAAGTTAGCGCGCTATTTCGCGACGGTAGTGAAATTGGTGCATGTGGCTGCACTGTTGTGGTAACCATTATAAAAATGGGCGTTACTTTTTGCTCACTTGTTACCGAATTTCGTTGAAGCGGTGTTAAAAACGATTACGTCGCGCGCCGGCAATGTAAGGTGCCCGCTGTTCGCATAAGTGGGGATTTCGAACTTTGAGGGGAATTTACGTTATCGTCGAAGGAGAAAAGAAGTCTCGAAATTCAAATCGCGACTTATCACCACTCAGCAGTCAACATTGGACGGGATATTGGTATACTTTGCGCCGTAACCTGACGACCGTTTCTCCTTCTCGGGATGACTACCGCTGTTTTAATTTTGATAACTTCTGCCTGTGCCTTTCTCGATGATTATTTTCCCGGTTCTCTCTACGACATACACGCTTTCGAAATTCTTTTGCGGAAGATGCACTGTTATTATTCATTATATTCGTGCTTTTCACTCCGATGGTGTATTATAAGTTTCCTTTAATCCAGCTACTGAGCTGCATCATTCGGGGTGATTTTATATGGTGCGAATAACACTTTCTTTACGTATAAAATGTTCTCAATCGTGTACCTTGAGTACGTGCTGTAATCCCCGTTTTTGTCCTCATATTTGTATCTTGTAGACATATCATGAGAGCGACGTGCTCCATTAACCCATTTGGAAGCTGTATCGCAATCTGCGAAAGAAGATGGTAAGCAAAATTGAACATTAATGTAAATTATCATTTTGTCGCTGGTTCGTAAAATAAAATTGGAAGTGTGGGCTTCTCCCGTCATTTGATTACGACGGACGTCGGTATTCAATTAACTGAATCCTACGCTATTCATATATGACCTTGAATGTTGATGAGCGTATCTGAATAATCAACTTTAATTTGAATACAATCTTACATGGGATCTGCGTCACGAGAAAACAATATTGATGAGTATGTGAAGTGTTGATAGTCAACGTGTCGCCAGCATTTTATTTAACCTTGTAGCTGAAGGAAGAGAAGATTGAAATCGCAATTTCTGAAAGGATGTTCTACTAGGGTCAGCGAACATTTGCTGACTCAGCACAAGGGCTTTGGAGCTCGTACTTCCTCGCGACAAATACCGATAACAACCTAAAGGGAACACTCAAGCTCGTCAATCCATCTTTAGAATGTTGTGGTATTCTGATCTGAATGTTGTATAGGCGTTCATTCGTGGGTGATATATGCACGTGGCAATGTACCGTAATTAGGTGTGGCGAGTAAGATAATCCGCAAGACATGGTAGTTCTTGAACTTGGTTGAAACTGTTGAAAAATCTATAAGCTATACTATGGTGGTCTGTAAATCTCCACTGGGAGTATCTTCATACAAATAAAACTGAGGGATGGAAAGATGGAGCAGATAGAACAACTTGCTCATGGCTTTGCTTCAATTTCTACTGAGTTTTGGCAATAGTTTTTCTCAGTGTGGAATTGTATTGAGCAAAATTGCTTACCAGTTCATCTTCTTTGGAGTGTGCAAATCGTAGGCAGTGGTAGTGTGCAGGTGCTATACAAAACCCTCTCCATCATTCATCAATTATACGAGGGCATTTCCGCATTTCCATTTGTCACTCTCACCACATAAATCACCTATTGCAGCACATATTTTATAAATTTTGTTTACATTGTTGCTGTTTACGCACTCCAAGTCACCGATAATATTATCGAAGGATACCGATCCCACCTATGTAATCCACTAATTCCAGTATTGGTCCCAATGCTATTGTTTTAGAAAGGACAACTTTGTCGAGATTGAGCCTTTCGTGATCATTAATTTAATTATAATTATTTCTTGTGGTTCTGTGATATTTTGTTCAATCAGTAGACCGACCTTGCAGGGCTGGGGCTGTTGGAATTGCTTTACAAAGTTGAATAATTGATGTATCTGCAAAACAACAATCAGCGGAATAAGACTAATTCAAGCCTACAGCAGGAAAAGTTAGAAGCCTTATTCTCCTAATCGTTGTTCTACAGATATGTCAAATCAACTTTGTGAGGCAGGGTAGTGGCTTGAGTAGCAGCAGAAGGTCGTTGTTCCAAAGCTAGGAGCCAATCAAAATGAGCCTGAATGTAAGAGTAAAAGCCAAAGCTGATTACAGGAAAGCGTATAATTGACTTTCAGGCCCTGACCTGATATACACTAGTTCATGCTTAATCAACAAAATTTTCCTCGTTTAAATACTTGAATTTAAAAGTTGACCTGAAGAAAATTTTAACCTGTACTGATTTCATTCTTGAAATGTTTCAAACAATTCTTAATTAATTAGTAACCTACCGAAAAGATTGTTTGTGTGAACCTGTGTTTCATTCCATCTTCCTTTTAGAATTATGTAACGATGAGTGGAGATCAGAGCTCAACAAGTTACAGAATCCTTCCGGTATACAAACTTAAGTGTGAAATGTTTTCCATTTTTCGAGTCTCCTAGTGATATCACGTTCTAGACGTGAACGACTCTGACTGACTAAATCACGTCTGAATCATAGGAATAATGCCAGATAGTCGCACCTGAATTTTGTAGTGAATTTTTTGAATTACGCTAAGGCCAAATTCTCGCAAGGGTGTGGGCTGTCTCCCTACGCAAATGTCATTGATCTTCTTTGAAAGCAGAAGTTCTAGTTTTTTGATGCGAGCCATGGAGAAAAATACATCCAAGGTAAAATGACACGTTGACGTGGGGCTGTATCTTGTCTGTCGGAAAATTAGTACGTACTAATTAGTCAATTTCAATGCCACCGAGGTAAGCTAATTGCGACTTTGAATTCTGTTTTGGAAAATTCCAAAATACAATCAGTCCTAGGGTAGCACTGTAAAAAGTTTTGTACACCGAAAAGTTTTAATATGAATTATCATAGAAATATTTTCACGAGTAAAATATGGAAAAGATGTGCGGAACACCTGTGCAAATAATCAGGTAAACCAGGGTAGTATGAGTATTTTATGAACAGATCCGGCATTGAGGGGGAAAGCAAGATTATGGCTCCAAGCCTCGCAAAAAGGAAAAGATAATGAAAATTCTTGATAAAACAAAATAGAACGGCCGCTATGTTTTTAAGCGGTGGGAAGAGGGGAGAAGAATTTTCGAAAACCGTGAAGTTGTGAGCAGTTTTTATTCCAATTCTTCTTTAACTGATTGAAAGTAGTTTGTAAACCACAAAAATAAAAATGAAGACTATTATTGAATCTACGTAAAACACATTTTTGAGATAAGACTAATGTTGCAATTTCAACGTCTGTAATCGGGAAGGAGCGAAAGAAATGGGAGTTTGACAGTTCAAATGGGGACTAAATTTGTTGAAGTTTACAGGACTCTGGATAATTTTTCTTTAGCTTTTTTGTATTTGAAGAAGCGTTCGGGGTATCTCATTTCTTTTTCAATCTTTCATTTTGTATTTCAGAAGAATGTCTTCAAAATTATCATTCTACTTTCTCAGCATCTAGCTTTCCTCGGCTTTGCGTTTCTTCAAGTTCCTTTTTCTGCCTTGATTTCTGCCCTGAATATGTTTTCCGAAAAACTTCATCTGTCTAGAGTCCTTGTTTTTAATGATTTAACGGGATTTCGCTACGTATACATTTGTACTATCTTGAACTTTGAAATTGATATCCGTGACCTTAAAACGACAGTCAGTGTCTAAAATATCTTCTTGCATATTGGGAAAGACCCGTATCTCTAGATCGATATTTAGACGTTCACTGATTTTTCTTGAAAGCAAGTCACAATTCTGTTTGCGTCTCAATTGAGCTCTTATGATACAATTTTTTTCTTCTCCTTCTTCAGACTACAGCAAGTGGAGTGGTAACTTAAATTTTTAGTTTATAAAATACTATCGAGTCCTTATATAAATAGTATACTGACCTAGAACCCCTTGTTTTTAAAATATTGTAGAATGATCTTCACGTTAATTATTTGCAAAGAAGAATTAATTTGATTTTCAAAATAATGTAAATTTGAGTGAGGGAATTGTGTGACATGTATTGTATACCAGGTACTGAGTAATTACCACGCGTTCAATAGTTTCCCTCTTTTCTGATATCAACCCCACAGGTGATATATTTGTCTCAATGAAATGCATTATGCAAAGTCATCTGCATTACCTTATTTAACGATACAGGCTGGTGGCTCCTATTTTGTGTGGGTATAATGCTGCGGCGATTATTTGCTGCACTTTCTATGAAGTTATTTCCTTTTAACAAAGAAAAAAAAATCCTATCAATAGTCTGTTTTTGAACCAGCTGTTTTCTGCTTTCCGTTTATTACATCCTCCATAATTGATGAATATTCATAACTTGGCTGGTCCGCACCTAATTAAATTATTAATAAATTTTAATGAACGGAAGCTATAAAACGTCGAAGGTATAATAGTAAGGCTACGCTAGTTTTCATTGTCTATGAAGTAAAATTGTCAACGTTCATCGGCACATCGTTATATTCATGTGGCCCATCATTTACCATGTATGGAAAAAAAAATTTGCATCGCACAATGAGATTCGATACCTATTAGTACATATATTACGTGTGGAGGACTGTAAGGTGAGAATTCTCATGCCAAGTGTGTAAGATTGCGACTGTCCAAATGAGTTTGACCTTTGTCCAGTAAATGTATGCACCCGCATTACTCGTTGAGGAAGCAACCTTGTTCAATAATCATAATAATAAAAAACTAAGAACAATTATTATTAAGCGAGTAACAAAAGCTGTGATCGATATACTTACCAGGATAAAGCTTGTAGATTAGATTTCGCAAAGTTGTACATATGGAACAAAGAATTTCAATGTTCGATTTTATCGCGATGCATAAAATGGTTATCAGAACAGTTTGATGTTGAAGGTAAAAAGTGAGATTGTTTGAACTTTGTCTGCATCTCTTAGTGATACAGTCTTACTAAAGGTTGTGTAACCTCTGTCAAGTTGGGGAATCTGATAGAGATTCAAGTACTGTGTTTGTGAATTGGAAGGTGTGAATATTTTAGAATATTTTTTCGAATAGGTGTACGTTGGTTTAAAATATAGGTATGATTTTTACATGCGAGAGCTAGGAAGACACGTAACGTCATTAGAAATGAGGTATTAAAAATTCTAATTCACCCATACGTGATGTATAATGAGCTCGTTCTTTATGCTCGAAAATTTTGAAAAGTACTTGCATAACCTTGGAAATAACTACCTTACTTCGTGAAAAGACTCAATTTCTGAAAAGTTGAAATTTTAAAGCCCGTCACTATAGAACGTGTCGATTTCACGTGTAAAGTAATTGATTCCAATAATTCAGTTGAACACTTGTGTTTGTCTAGTCGTTATGAGCAAAAACAATGAGTTTGCATAATATGATGCATTTTGTAGAAGCCCGAGCGTAAGTTGCGTAAGTTAAAATAGTCTGAAATGCTTTGTAGAATGACTTTTAAATGCTCTTCTCCTTTACACTTGTTCTCTTGTGGGCCTCCTATCAATGTAGAATCATCTTTTTCTTCCTGTCCTCTGTCCTGGGTGTTGCTGTGAATCGGTTTCCTCTCTCCCTACGGTCTTTGTCTGTCAATCAGTCATCTTAAAATCTTTTATTTCCTCCAGTGTGAAAAATTCTAAAAATATTTAACTTTCCTTGGGTTACTTCTATCAACCATTCAGCGCCTGATTTAAATTCTCATCGATGATATTCAGTACATCAATTTTATGAAGATTTGAGATCTACTCCATGTTGACTATTTCACTGAAAATTGAGTGAAATGGAGAATGCGTTCTCAAGTTTCCATAGATTTTGTCATGTGTGAACATTGCGATTACGTAATTTTTGTCAGAAACCATTTTGTGGTTAGTTTTGAAAGTAGAAAATGTTTGTACGTTCTACTGCAGACATCTTCAACCTCTATATGATGAACCACTCGAACAAAAATGTGAAGTTTTACAGGATTTTATCTTGTACAATGTTGAGGACCACTCACAACTTCCTTGTGGACTACTGTTTGGGAACGGCTGTTCTTCTATCTACCATGTACTTGCCTGAGACGTCACCATGATGAACCAAAGGACATGCAGTCTCCTATGTCAAAGTCATTGGTTGGGTGATGTTGTCAGAGGTGGCACATTACCTAAATTTATAAAAAATGGGTATTTCTAACTGCCACCAGAAAGTGCCATTTTTTTCTGGTTGATCTATTTAGAATCGCTCAATTCTTCTCCAGAGCTGCTCCGGTGCCGCACCTCAAAGTGATGGCACATTCATTTTATAAAATGTGAAATATTATTGAGACTTTCATCTGGCAACACTATTTCCACCAGCAGAAAGCCTAAGGATTTATCGCTCAACGTCAAGGTTACGAAATAGGAGGGTGAGGGGAAGAGGATTAATCATTAGCTAAAAAATTCCTGTTTGTATCCCAAGGAAGACTGGTATGGCTATATTCAAGTTCCTGGTTTTGAGAATTGGAAATTTGTCAGGGAACTGTCTTTGAATAAAATGAGTCGCTGAATGTTTGAGAGTCCAATTTTTTTCTTTATTTTCGCTGCTCTTCTATTTTTCCTCCGGTCTACTTTCTTTCACATTTGCCATTAGGGTGTAAACCTACTAGATGAATTTGATAATATTATACATTGTCTGCTGATTGCTAATTCCCAGAACCAGCCATCATTCTTAATAAAACTGAAACCCGTGAATTTTTCAGTGTTCTGTATCTCTAAATCTGTCCTCAGGCACCATTTGTTCCTAGTACCTGCTTAAGCCTTCAGCACAAGAAACAAGCATCTTTCTCAACGCCTTCTAAAGTCATTCACTTCTTTTGGAAAATAAGAGAAGACGTCTACTTCCCAACTTTTTTCCTCATAACAAGCAATTGCAATTGGTATTTGATCATCTCCAAAATATTTTGTGGTCACATTACAACTTCTGACTCTTACTATGTAAAATTCTATTTCTCTAAACTTGTTGATAAGTCATTTTATTCATCAGAATTTTGATAAGCTCTCTTTTATAGTATGATCATTGAATCAAAATCTCATCTGGTGAATCCTGTTGGAAAAATTTCAAAAACAAACCTTATTATGTGATTTTAGCATCTGTTAAGTTTCAAAAATCGGGTTGTAGGTACTCGTTCAACTTCTGAATTCATTCGATTTAGGAGAAGAGGTTTCTAGTCAAATCTTATGTTAGGGCTTTGAAGTTGAGAATTGTGTTTCCGGCGTCAGGCATGTTTGGTATTAGGTCGAGTGGCGCATTGTTTGCGATGATTCTATCTGTACGACCGATACGATTTTGATGCGGAAGGTTATGCTCTATTCTATTGCGAGAAGTATCGTGACATATCCATTGATGAAACAGTGAAATAGTATTTCTGACAAACCATTATTATTCGATAATACTTTCGTTTCCCATAATGTATAACGCATTGTACATATTTTGTCGATATTCGTTATTGACTTTTAGTCAATGTCAATTTCATTGTATGATGCAGTGTCGACGTACCTATCATTACTGTATATATGCTGCTGTGAATGATGTAGGCTAATTAGATACGTCAAAACGTAACCGATTTCATATTCCATTATTGTCGACTACCGATGGACTCAAAACTCGAATGAAGATTGAATAATATAATTATTCAATGACATACGACAGCGTAGACCGTAGATACGTGGGTATTAGATGTACGAGTGCAGTAAAGAGTTCATTGACACTGGAGATGTTTCCGTTCCTGCCTTCTCTTCCTGTACCCTAAAAAGCGTATTGTATATTATACGCTGCGTGCAGTATACCTGTTTTCGGAGCTCGTTCTACTGCATGGTATGTATGATGCATGTGTGCTTAGATTATGAACGAGAGGACTGTGTAGACAATTGAAGATGTACGGAGTAGATTTCCCAGAACGAACGATCATCAACTCTTCCCCTGTATTGGATGCATGAAGAATTCATGCTGTATACGTGTGCAGCACACTAATATCAATACTGTACGTTGAGGAAGTTGAAAAAAAAATTAACACTGTTCGAAAAGTGAATACGGAAACCAGCGATAGTATGTGTGTGTATGTACATATTATACGAGAAAATGAGTGATAGAATACAAATTCAACTTGACGTTCCATATCATGTTGCTAATACCTAGGTACAATTAGACAAAAGAATTTATTTGTTTCAAGTCACTCGAGTTTCTGTCGAGTAGAGTCCACTTTATGCAGCATGGTGTGTCGATTTTTGCAGTTAAATCAAAGCCTGAACGATCCGGCAGTACTACTGACCGACCCCACAGCATCAGCACTATTTTCTAGATCCTGACCACAGGAAGAACAAATTTTAATCAATTGACCAAATTATATGAAAATAATTCACTCTCTTTTTGAATTAGTTGAGAAAGTGGTCCATCGTTGTCTAGTAGAATCATTGTTCCTCGAGAGGTGTACCTCTAAACTCTTCAAGGGGCTTGAAAAAAATGTTGGAAAATTAATGCCCGGATGGCTATAATCTAATTCTCAGTTCCAAAGGGGGTGGGGGCTCTAATCTAGTTGGAGAGATTGGGAAAAGTTTTGTTATTGACTATAGGTATGTGTTGAGGTTGATCTGACGATCTCTGGAAAAAATGATGTCCATGAGTTTGGGGTCTACAGGAGAGATACTTCAACCAATATTGATGTCCACAGGTCTTCATTTTGCTGCAAGACTGCTACATTTAATCGCTTGATCCACTGACTGAACCATATCTCGTTGAGTCTCCATTGGCGCATCTGGTGTAGATATTTACAAAATGAACGGGAAATCGAGATGCTTTAACCTCGTTCAAGGACTTGAAAATACCCTGGCTGTGGATTAATTGTTGGGTCATGGCAAGGATAGCCATATAAGCGAGGGGCGAATACTTGATCACTTGGTTGTTACAAACTGGAGATCAAATATTGCTGAAAATATCTACATATTGCTATAAACATGCCATGTGATTGTAATTATAAGAAATTTTTTTCACTATTCAAAAGGTAGAGGAAGATGAAGCTCGAGGAACATGCAAAATCTGATCATAAAATAAACTCCGAACTGAAGTAGGATTGAAAGACTCGGCACTTGTATGAATGTATTTTGTTAGTCCCATAGTTCATGCACGATTGTGCAGCACTTGTTTCTTGAAAAGGCGGGAAATATTTTCACAATTATGGAAAGAAAAGGATTAACGCGCGCGTTTCTTCAACGTCTTTCTATTTTTGCTCGACCATATTTTTTTGTTTTATTATTATCGTAGTTATTATTATGTTTTTTATTCTCTCTTCTCGTCTCTTATGGTTCATTCTTCGTTCATCTCGTGTGTGTGTGTGTTTTTTCGATTCTCTCCTCTGATCATGTGTCGTGCGCGGAAAACGAAGTCAAGTCTCTTCATCGCATACAGACTAACGTTCGCATACGTTTTGTATCCGTGTGACGTGGTGTTATTCTTGAAAGTCGACTCGACTCTTGGGTTCTCGGATTGCTTTACGAGATTGTTTCCCCTTTTTTCTTCTTCCTCTCCCGTCTTCGTATGTTGCGTGTCTTAAGCCTTTCGTTATTATCGTCGTCACTCCCTCCAAGATGTTCTGCTTGGAACGTGTGTGTGATTCGGTCGACGTCGTTTTTCTTCGACTTTCTTCGAGCGCGATATCTGTGCGCGCCGAGCGTCGGTTGCCCCGCGCTTCTCCGCCACTCGTATTGTCGGAGTCGTGTACAGGCTGTAGTTAGCGACTGAACGAAACGAATGCACGCATTCCATCGCTGGGACGCCTTTTTCCCGCCGAAGAATATAATGTGATGTTTTATTCTCTCCGATTTTCGCGCGGTGCAGTCGTCTTTCTCCGTAGATCGTCGCGTGCTTGTAACTTTATTCTTCAAAGAAGGAAAAAAAAAAATTTATTCGCTCCTTCGCTGCTTTCCGTTTTGTACGTGCATCGTGCAGTCGTGCATCGGAGTACGATCGTATTCATTGTATAGGAGATAGTAACTTCGTGAAATTTGATCGTAATATTCACACGAGGCAGCGTTCAATCTTGATTTTTCTTGAAAAATATAAAAAATATGTCGACGTTGAATTTTTTTCTCCTTTTCTTTTTTTCTAGTTTGTTTTTTCTGGCTGCACGAGAAAATATAGTGTCGAAGAGTGCGTCCGGCGTTGAGAGAAAAAAATGTGCTTCATACGTCATACGTTGATTTGCCACTCCGAAGACCGTTTTGCCTGTGGGTAAGTCTTTTTATTTAAATTTTTTTGCGTTGAATTTGAAGATATCGGTGCAAAATTTTCCGCAGATAATGCGTTCAACGAGTGTGTTGTGTGTAATCTTACATCGGTGAAGTTGACGTGAAAATTTTGTTCGACGTGTGAACAACGCAGAAAGTTGTAAAGAAAAAATCATTTCGAATCTATCATTCTTGAAAATTCGAAGTTCATTTCGAAGCAACTCGTACTTGATCGCGTGTCGGACTTCGTACATCGTGCCACGTTCCGCGCTATTTTCTCTCGATACCTTGTAGATGGCGGCACCGGTAAGACCCCGACGAATTTTGCTGAGAATACGAACTGCTTCGCCGTGTAGCCTATTTTTCGAGATCCAATTCTTCATTTTTATCGAATTCTTCATGAGTTTATTTCAAACATCGCGGGGATCATCACATGACTGCTGACGCGTATTTGGGTTGTCCAGAATTTCTCGTGTTAGTCGATGAAATTTTTTTCCTATTTTTGTCGTTTTTCTTATTCCAATCACGACGAAACCGTGCAAATTTTCAAGCCCACCACTTTTTTCTTGTGATGTACCGAACTTATTTAGGTAGTAAAGAATGCCGAACGAAGTAGTAGTAGTACAAAAGAGAAGAATATTTCCTTTGGCGTTTCTGATCTGCCGTACGCAAAATAATTGACGTATATCTACGATAACAATCAGGAGAAGAGGATCTTTGGTTGAATATGTTTGTCTAGTGTGTGCGTGTGTGAATCGAATCACAATTAATTTGTATGTTACGGACGACATACGTCGAAATCGTTTGAACGTTGTCATTCATCGAGTTTTCTAAAAAACGAACATTGTTATCCTGGAACTTACTTCATTATCGAATAATTGTTCATCGAAAATAGTTTCTGAAATTCGTTGATATTCATCTTCATCGTGCTATGAGTACCTTTAACGTGAGCCAAAAAGTGGATATACGTCAATTATTTTTTGTGCGGCAATTAATGTATTCGAAATACTCGAGGCGAGACGAGACGATCACTCTCATCTCATTGAGAGAAGATCAGGAATTGAGTTGTGAACGTGAAAAACTCGCAGAGAATTTGTAATGCTGTATTCAATTGATGATAGGCATGGTTTAGAGTTTTTTTTAAACTTGAAATTGAAGGTCGCCTCTTGTTACGAAATTTAGGAATACCATCGATGACGTAGTTCGTCACGACCTTCCGGACTTGCATTTATTTCGAGTATATCGGGGGATGTCTGTCATCGACTGCTTTTTTTTCTACTTTATCTGTAAGTTGTTATTTGTGATTGGTTAATTGACGTATATTTTGAATCAACGATCAGGAAGAAATTACCTTTTTCTTGATCATCGGAAAGATACAGTGCGGCAGTGGTGATTTGTAAATCAGGAAGGCATTCGGTTGAGGTGTCTTTTTAGTTTGATGTCCTCTAGTCGGAGCCTTCTCAACCAGAACGCTGATCTATATCCTTCCGAGGCTTTGTTTTTCGATCAGCTTGGCTCGTCGTAGCCGTCGTTGGTCGTGCTGATTCTTTGGATTTGTACGAATGAAAGTTGAAGTTTTGCAATTCATTCTGTTTATAATATTAAACATGGAGATTCAGAAAAATGTGAGTCGAGGATAGAACTGGGCAGTATACCGCCGTTGTTTAAATTCATCTTTCAATTTCAGTGAAAGCACCTTTACTGTCGATCAAACCATGCGCATTTCTTAGCGATCCTGACGAATGCCCGGTTCGGATCCTTTTCGCTTTTGTCCTTGTCGTGAATGAAAAACCAATCGGTGGAAGTAAAAATAATGGAATTTCAATACCAAAAGTATAATATTTCTTTTTTTTTCTTCATGAAGTTATGGAAATTGTTAGAAAGCATCGTGATTCAGTTTCGAGAGCTTATGGTAAAGTTCGATGTTGAGTCTGAGCAGAGGTGGATCCATATAGCACCCCTAATAAAGAAAAAATTCTGGAGGTAATAAGTCGTAAATGAAAAAGGAAGTTGAGTTGGGCTCTTCTGTTGTTTTAATGAATTGTAATATTATGAAGAAGAGGTTCGAAAAAGTGTTGGAAAGAACTGGCATTACTCTGAAGTTTACAAGTATTCGCAAGCTGAAGTGTGTGAATCACTATTTTTCATTATGAAATTTCCTCAAGTGTTGTATAAATATTTCGGTGTTTTTCGTATTTGTGAAATCACCTCAGACTGTCTCTCTCTCATCTTCTAAGGAAAAGAAACTCAAACAATTTCCAAGTTTCAACGATACCTATTTTGTATCTTGTTGCTCTCATTTCATCTTCAAATTCATCATTTTTCTTCCATTTGATCCTTTCCCACCTTCTTTTTATAGATTTTTCAAAACGGTTGCAGTAAGAGTTTGATCGATCCATACGTTGCTGAAATTAAAGATTGTTCCTTTCTAAGCTTTGGAAACAAGTATAGCGTGTGAGAATTGCCTATCGGAAAACAAAATATGTATCAAATTATGGAAAAAGGAAATTATGTACGCTATACTTCTGAGTCGAAGTTTCTTGGAATCAGTCGCAAAATGTCACCGTGTGACGTTATATCCGACGATCGTACAACAGCTGGATTCCTTGACTGCTATTTTGTACAAGAATTTGTAGACACGATGAAGTAAATCTCTGTTAGGTCGTAACGAATCCGAAAGATGTTGTCGACCTGTCCTTATTCGACTTTCCTTGATACTCGATTTTCATCGCCTTTATCCTTCGTAACATCCTCCTACGGTATTTCAATCTCTAAATCGATGCATTATGACTGTCTGGCGAACACTTGTTACTCGGTTATAGCTAGAGTTAATCCTACGTGTGGAGTTCCTGATGTCTTTCTCTCTTTTTTTCCCCGTTCTTCGTTACCTGCTACAGTGTTTCGTTCACCATTAAATATATCCCGACCCTCTTTTTCAGTATTACTGAATACTGTAGACTACACTTGTTCCCTTCCGACCAAAATTGTGTAGTCGATGCTATCTGTGCGTTAATATACCTGAATACAGTCTGGCGTTTCTTACTCCGCACGTTGGAAGTCTCGCCGAAACGGTTTTTTCATCATTGCTTGCACAAGCAGTGTTTGGCCCTTCGTTACGCCACAGCGGACGATGGTGCGAGTTGTTGGATGAGAAGAGATGTATAAATAAGAAGAAATATAAATCGTCTTCTTCCCTTTTTTTTTCTCTCTCCAAAGCGATTCAAGTGTCAAGATACCCTTGTATTGTGTAAATCTAGGAAAAGGTATACCGCGCCGCCAACACTAACTCCTTCATCGAAATAATGGAAAGTGATTGTATACTCCCTCACCTGGATATTGATTGTAATATTTTTTTTTCGCCTCTCCCAACTGTGGTATCTTCACTTTTTTATGTCCAAGTGACACAAACTACATTATTGAAATTTCTTCTTTTTTTTTTCTCGTGTATAATATGTGCCTTCACTAATTTCTCGCTTCTGTTTCGCGTTTGTCGGTGGTTTCTGATTTGTGTGTTGCTGTCGATTCTCGTCTTTCCTTCTTCCATCTCCGTAGCGGTTTGAATGTGGGCTCGAGTTGGTTCGAAGATTGTCTACTGCCCGCCAGCATAGTGACCACTGTACCGAATTGTGGCGACTTGACGGTCTTGTAAGGCGTACAATACAAATATAAAGAAACGCGTTGGCGTCATCAGAGTAGACGTGATGTACAGATAAGGTTTGCCGTTTTCCTACTCTTGTGTATGTGTGCGTATAACGAACGTGTGAAAGAAACCATGCTTGGTACGGTTGCGTACAAAATTTTGGACCGGAGGGTGTACTCGGTAATCGCGTACGAGAATTGATTGAGTTTCATGGTTTCGTAGTGCACGCCAGAGAGTTCCTCGTGTCCGTTTCTATAGGCTTGCAGGGTTCGATGGTCAAGGCGAAAGGAAATTTGAATCTTATAATGAAATGGAAGACTTTGAACAGTCGAGTACGTTTTGTGGCTTCTCTGTGCTTCAAACTTACTTGACTCGACGTAGTACGCGGTTGTAATTAAGACGCTGCAAAATGTTATTAAGTGTGTGTGTGTGTGTGTGTTGGTGTTTATGTCCGTGCGATATTTCCCTGCGAATCCGATAACGTTGTGGAAGTTGGACATAAGTGAAGTGGATCATGCAGTCTTTTTGTTGTCTGAGTATACCTGTGTATAGTTTTCACGGATGGATAATCGAAGAAAACGTAAAAAAAAAAAAAAGTGATGCCTGTCTGGTGTTCCTTCTCATCTATATCATGTATATCCTCGAGAGAGTATTTTGCACTAATTTTCTTTTCTGGAGAAGAGATGAAAAGGGTCTTATTATTTCGCCATGAATGATAATTCCTAATACATATCGTGCTCGTACAACTAGCGTGTATAAACGAATTTTTTTTTTTCGATCTTATTTTTAGAGCTGGGAATTCTGCCAGAAAGTTCACGTGTCGTGAAATTTACATAGTAGATCCGAGTAAATTTACAGTGTTTTTGATGGGAACGATGAAAATGTGGAAGAAGCGATTATTTGAGGTGAATTGAATTATCACGATGTAGTCGTACGTGTCATCAGGTAAGTCCAGGTCCTTGTGGTCGATTTCTGGCAATCTTGGCGAAGAGAATTGTAGGATTAGAATTTATATGTTTCGTAGAATTTTAAATTTGAAAATGCATCAACAATTCAAGATTTGGAGGACAGGTTCTTCAATTTTTTCATCACTGTCTGCTGATCGGTTGCAAATTCAATCTCACTTCCAACTTTTATTTCTTTTGTGGATGGGTTCCCCGCTACGTGTCTACCTCTCCAATCTCACACTCCATCACTGATACATTTGATGGGGAGACGTTAGCTTTTCTCAAAACCTAGGTCGTTTCGAGTTGTTCAATACCTCTGAATTCTGTAAAACATATTTTTAACGTGTCTGTAATCTTCTTCACCCAAAATACTGTTTTTCTCCCGTAGATTGTGCTTTTATGTCTTAATGAAACCATCACTGTTGCTTCTGTAAATAGCAGAGTACTTCCCTGGATATGGAAGTCTTGCATTTTAGTGTGAATTTATTAGTACAGGAAATTCCACCTTTATATTGAGGCTGAATGACGTGCTAGGTAGATGTATCAGTATTGGATGATATTGTGCTACTTTCTGCACCTGTGTGCCCTCTTTTTAAATCCCTATGAACTCTGGAAGCTCGAGGATCCCTCTCTATGTTTGGAACTCTTTCCTTTACTGTCTTGAGGCTCGATGGGGATGGATCTTGTATGCCTACAGCGACGCTTCGGTTCACCTTCCTCTTATAAAATCGTTGTGCTGAATTTCTGTGAAATGATGGCCGCTTCTCTTGTTCTGAGAATATATAAGATTGAATTCTTGGTTGAAAAAAGTAGCTCTTGAGAGTTTCTTACACGTTAGTCAATTGAACATTATACAACTTCATCTTCTTGAGCCATGAGAATATAGTTCCAAAATTTCGCACTGCCTTTATTGGAACCGGAAAGACGTTTTACCAAGCTTTTGTGGTGTTTCATCTGACGTGTCTCTTGGAAGTAATTTGACTTGTGGGGTAGAAAATTGAGAACATGATACAGTTAGTTACTGTATGATAGGCAGGTTTTTTTATTACAATGGAGATGAATAGAAACATTGTTGATATTCAAACTGGATAGCGCGAGCTTTGAGCTGCAGCGGGGAGAAATTGTAAGAGGTATTGATCCTAGAGATACTATGGCCGTGTATGTAAGAAAGATGGAAAAATTGGAATAACACAAACTCGAATGAGGCAGTTTTGGCGCAAGTTGTCCACAAACGCTCGTTCTACAGATTAGATAAGATAACAAAACCTTCAATTCCGCTTCATTCAAGAGTTATTCCAAATTTTTCATTTTTCTTCCAAATACAGCTATAAATTTGATACTTCTTCCCATTTTGGCAGAAATACCATTACCGTTGAACGAGTCACACGCCATTCTTAGCGATCCTAGCGGATACTCTGTTTGAGTGTAGTTTGTTGAATGCCAACCTAGTGATCAGGAAACCTATGTTGCGTATCATATAAATGCAAATCATCTTGAAAAATGTAGTTACCTTGATTACTTCTACAGCTTTCTGAACAAGTTGCCGTTCTTTTACTAAAGTATGAATTTTTATTCTGTGAGCGAGCTTCTAGACGTTCGTGGTCATGAAACCGATGAACAGTATTTTCTGCTAAGTCTGAAATCTCTTTTTCTTATATTAGTCTCGAGAGGAGCGCGGTTTGGAATCCTGGTTTTCCAAAATGATGTATTTTTTATTATCTAACTATGTATAAGAGAGATTTGTCTGCAAGTCAAATTTCTTAATACTCCTACTATGGACGTATTTATTTATAAGACGATCTGTGGCGGCGGGCTTATATGTTGGTGCTTAACGTATATATAATTCTGCTTTCTCTCCTAGGCCTGTTTTATGTTCAACGATGCGTCTTGCCGAGTTATTTTTGGAAATATGATAATAGCTTCTTTTGAATTCCCGACGTTCTTTTTTTTTTTTTTTTTTAAATCCCAGCATTAACCGGGACCGAAACGCGCTATTTTATTTTTCAGCTTCGTTGATAACGAAACGGGATCGTATTCAGACAACAGTGCATGGAGAAGATGGGTCTGGCGCGCAAGGGTAATGGAAAACGACACAATCATCCTCTTCTTTTTTTCCTTTTTCTGTACGAAGATTTATGGATCTCTTACCGGTGCCGGCGAGAAGAAATCTCTTCTCGCCGAGCTCGGTTCGTTTTTTCATTAAAATACTAACGATAAAATTCGATATCGGTATCGTGTACTCGGATCTGGAATTAGCAGATTATTTTGGTTATGAAGTACTGTTTACAAGGTCTCTGTTGAGGTGAAAAACTAGTTAAATTGTTCCGACTCGAACGGTATGCAAGGATTTTGATGCACAAATTTCAGAAATGAATGAACGTAAATCACTGGAAATTTTTTGAGTTACTTTGCCTTAATTTGTTGTCACTGTCACACTGGGATCAACTGCATAGAGAACGGGTGAACCTATTGAATTTCTGCTATCAAATGAGATGATATTCACAAAATCTACTCGGCCGGGAGATCCTTCGATCCACCGTTGCGTCGTTGTCTATCTCACCATACGTTAATTGCATCCCAAAGATTGTAAAACAAAATGACGGTGAAAATGAAATTTTGTCCGTAAGTGAGTTGCGCTTCACACTTCCGGTTTGTCGAACATTTCACATTCAAAGAAGTGAGGTCTGATGAGAGTAGGGTCCCCCCCCTCCCCCCCGTGTGTATTCATTTACTATTATTTAACAAGACCGGCGCTATACTTGATGACCGTATTTATAGTTGGGTTTAGAAATTTCGTGTGTTTATTGCGGTGTCAAATTTTCCCCGAGGAAAGCAACCACGACTTCACGTGGAGAGGCTAGCTACCCTCTTGCTGCCGTGTAACGGCAATCGTATGTCATTTTTCCGATTCTACAGCAATTCACTACGTTTACGACATCGTTATACTGTGAAGAAAAATGTGATAGAGCGAAGAAAGCGTAGACGTGTAAGCTATCTGCCAGCTCCTTGGGGATGCTAA
Organism: Aspidiotus rigidus; assembly: GCA_035079385.1. Lineage (NCBI taxonomy): Eukaryota > Metazoa > Arthropoda > Insecta > Hemiptera > Diaspididae > Aspidiotus > Aspidiotus rigidus. The sequence goes on along the minus strand of JAVHKY010000003.1, from coordinate 12,236,367 downwards.
TTTCGCAATATTCGCTCGGATTCCCCTTCGCGTATTTATGCTCTGTCTTATTTTTTTTCCCCCGAACAACGCGTCGTTATCCTCGTTTGTTTTGAAAGATTCAAGATACGACTTGAGAATCGAATTAACGATGAAATTATGAATTATGATTTACGTTTCCGGAATATCCTATCTCATTTTCACCCCGCCCGATATATAATCCGAAGAAGCGGTGGCGCGATTTCAAGATAGAAATTGAATAATGTCGGAGAGGAAGTACGAGATGGTTAATAATGCTGCGCGTTCAGGTATGAAAACATTGTTCGTCTCAATAACTGTGTAAAGTGTGTTTATTTTTCGATATATACAAGTGATATTGTATCCTACGTATATTATATGTCTCGCCTTTTGACGTCTATATCCTCCTGTAGCAAATGCGGTAATGATTGACTCGTGTGCGTTTTCCCCTTGTTGTTATTTACCCAATTCGATTGTGCGCGGGCTTCTCTATTTTTCGCCTATAATATATAGGTTTAGGTATTGTATTTTTGCACACGCGGAAAGAAAGTCGCGCTGGAAGTGCCCTTCTTGTTACTACCTACTATTAAAAGATTCCGACGCATTGAATATCCCTCTTGGCAGTACTCGTATTTAGGATAAACATCCTTGTACCGTGTTGTTCAGTGCGGTATTCGAGATGAGGTGGTGGTTTTCTGCCTCCGAAATTATCTTCCTCGCTTCGGTGACGTCGACACGGTGTTACGTGTAAAAAGGGGTTGATTCAGTATCACCTTATATTTCGTAATTTCTCTCCGAAAGTATGATTTAAAAGGTTCTTATTGTGTATTGTATCGCCTTGACGCGATATTTGTCAAAAGTAGTTTATTATCGATATCTTTTCAAGTGGAAATTGCGGTATAGTCGCGGGGACGTCGATCTCTATAATAGCTCTGTCACCTATTAACTTTCGAATAATATACCGTATTAGGGACGACACTACTCGTATAAAAGTGAGATTCAAAGAACGGTTTCTCTATTCTGTATCGTAGCCACGTGAAAATCTTGCTGGAATGTAACTGCTCTTCTTTCCGTCTGTCTTTCTAGACTAGGACATACAGAACGAGAGAATCGGACGATGTTGCGAGATATTTTAAGAAATATCCTATCGTACCGAGACATTTTGCCAACAGTTCCATTTGCCAAGAATCGAATTTCGAGAGACGAGAACAAACGTTACTCCACTTTCGTTCGTATCTGTTCTTACATAGTTTTATTTTTCTTCGTCATAATAATATAGTAGGAAATCTCTTAATTTCTTTTGACGAGTCGCAATCTCTTACAAATGGTGGTTGATGCGCATTATCCTCCCTCCCTCTCCCCTCCCTGTATTCGACTTGTGTTTGTTGGCTATCGACTTTTTCGCGACACCGATGATCCGAAAACTTTGGTTTGGCCATTAAGCACGGTGTCGCTAAATAACGATTCGCGCATTCAAGCTGAGAGTTTCGTATTTCTACCGAACTCGTGCGACAAATTTGTATTCATTTTTTGGAAATGTTTTATTCGTCGCCGTTGTCGGTATTCGAAACGAAGATGGAGTACCTACCCTTTCTTCTTCCCCGAACAGCGAAAGGGGAAAAAAGTTCGAGCGAGTTACGTTGTTTTTCGAGTACACACGCAGCAGGATCGAAAGTTTCGGGTCCTTCTGTTGGAGAAGGAAAAAAAAGAAAGAGGAGAAATTTTAATCTAATTTCGGCCCTTATGAGGTTTCATTTATTCTTCACTTCATTCCTTCTACGAAGGGTGTTATTTATCATCCTATGTACAGTTCACGTGTGCTCTCAAGGAGAGCAAAAAACGCTGATGCATTTCCGCGTAGAAGTTGCGCAACGAGAGACTTCCATAATAGTATTTTATCATCTTTCGATGAACTATGACATCGGTATACTCGTGTATGTTGATAAGATAAGCTATTCGATCTTCGGAACGTCTCGTGTGCAATCGAGCTATTTTATAACGTAACCGTACTCCGATCAGTGAGCGCGCTGTACAGTTGTGTTCTTCGAATGTTGAGAAATAATTGAAATATCGAGATGAATTTGCCTACGCGATGCCATCCATCATTGTACCCGTGGACGCCGGCGACACACGAGGTTCGAATGCGTGGTCCCGATCGAGTGTCGTCTCGGAAAGATCGTTACCTAATGGTCGGAGATTGGTGCATTATTTAAAGTAATTGGTACTTGTCTCGAAAGCACAGAGCACGCGAGCTGTATTATTTTTAGGCTCTATATGTGTGTAATTTTACATTGTGAATGCGAATTTCGATCGGGTTGTCGTACTTACCTGTTCATTTTGTGTCATTGCTGCATCGCCTGCTCGTAGTTTTTAATTATCGTGATGCGTACGTACCGTGATTCCATGTGCGTTGGTATGAAGAGAAAGGGTTTCGGTAATCGTTTTTCGACGCTACATCGCATGTTTTCATAAAATTATAGGTTTCGTAAGGCTTTTTTTTAAGTACGCCCAGCCTTGATTATCTCTCGTCATCGCTATCATTGTGTACTTTGTTATTATTGAATAACTAGGGTGTCACAGTGACTGCAAATAGGTTTGTACAAGCCCTATAACCATTAGCTTGTTGTCTTGTTGTTTTTTTTTTTCTGTCTCTTTTTTCATCTTGCTGAAACGACTTCGCGTCAGCGCTCGAATACTAAAGGACTTCGATAATTAATAATAATAACGATGAAAGAAAAGAAAAGTAGAGAAGTCGACGTATGAAGGAAGAAGACGTGGGAAAATGACTGTGTCGCAGATCAAGTTGCGGATGTGTGTATGGAAACGGTAAAAGAAGGAGTGAAATGGTTGTAAAAATGCCTTCTATGATTACCAGATGTGCAACGATTGACGATGACGCAGGAACTTCAGTTATAGCTTCTTCGGTACGTGCCCCAGTTAATTACCGTTATCATTAATTTATCATCTTCTTCTGTATACTTATGAAGACACTATAATTGTCGATCCGAAGTACGAATTGACGAATCTCGCTCGTCATTCAGACGTATCAGTGGTCACTCGGTCGTCTTGTGAAAACCAAAATTAGATTCACGAATCAAGTTGGTACATGTGGGTACCATTTAGCGGTCTAGGGTTTTGCTTGAGTGAAGATACGAGTAACATTATCAGGTTGTATCGTATATTTTTTCGCATCATTCGATTTACTTATGAAGTCTTGGAAGATCCGGTTCTTCGTCGTACGGATTCCTGAAGTGGAGTGACCATCTGACGCGCATTGGGTTTGAAATCGTCGTTCACAATAAATTTTTATTGATCGTTGATGCTATCTTCGGTCGTAAGACTGCGGAAAAAATCTCGTGCATGGTAATGCTTTTCTTTTTTTTCATTATTATTTATTGATTGCAGATACTGAATAAAGCGTTCTCGATTCTCATTCTACTTCTGACCAAACGATTATATTCTACGTCGGATAAGGCAAAAACCAGTAGCGAGGTATAGAGTTCCTACGTTTTTGAACAGTCGTAGGAACTTCATACCGTGCTCTTGGTCACGCCATGTTCATCTAAGACATCGTATTTTTATTTTATTAATTGACTTACGCTGAACGTAGGTTTCAAAAGAAGAAAGTTACTCTGTAAGATGTAGATAAATTAAGCAATATTACGATTAAGATGTAATTTAAAAGTTCAAATGGATTGTAATTTTGTTTGAAATTTTCACTAAGTTACGATCTCGGGGAATTTTGATGAATAATGAAATTCTGTTCCATTTTAGAACCAGAATTTTTCTATCAAGTACTTCTTGAACTTCATTTGTCTGATGAGAAAAAGGGGACAAAATTTGGGACTCGAATGATGACGCCAGAATTTTTTCACCTGTATCGTCTGGCCCCTGTAAAATTATTTACCTTAGAATATTTTTGACGTTTTGAAGTGCGATCGTACATATTTCTTGTTATCGAACACGATGCACTTGTACAATTTCTTTAAATATCAATTTAAGCCAACTTCTGTCTTTTGATTCATCGTTAGAGAAATTAAGCTGCGATCAAAAAGCAAAAATGCTCAGGACAAGATGGTTTTTTTAGTACGTTGTTATATTGTAATCATTGGAATAATGAAGAGAACTTTTTCAGTTTCACATTGGAGAACGTCGAGATATTTTCTATGTGCTTGTATAGCTGTTTCAATACAAAATCTTATTTTGTTCAATTGCCACTTTTCACAATTTGCAGCTTCAACTCAATGCTCGACCTGTTGTTCTTTGATTAAAACGAGGTTGATTATTAAAATTGAGAGATCAGTTTCGCTTCAAACTCACTTGAGATTCATTTACTTCTATTTCGTGAACAGGCTGGTTCTAGAAATTCAGCGCCCTAGCTTAAAATGAGTGGATGAGTAAGTCCAGTCCGGTTGTTAGAATTAAGAAATCAACTTCACTTTGTATTCTTTTCAATATTTATTTACTACATTTTGTGAACAAATTGATTCTGTTCCTTTATTATCTATTGTACCAAGACTCCAAGTTTGGAAATTTCAGCTTCCTGGGTGAAAATGAGTGGATGACTAAGTCTAATCCGGTTGTTGAAATTGAGTTATCCATTTCGCTTCGACCTCGAAGATTTATTTACTGTACTTCTATTTTGTGAACAAATTGACTTTGGTCTATTTATTATCTGTTGTAGCAAGATGCTGGCTTAGAAATTTCACTTTCCTGTCTGAAAATGATTGGATGAGTAAGTCTAGTCCGATTGATTACAACCGGAGCGTTGTTGGTGCCTAGAAATATTGATTCCTCAATCCGCTCATAAGCCTCTTGGGGTTCACACCGCATATTGCAAAGTATCGGGTGTATGAATGCCTTGAAAACTACGAACGGATTACTTCTCGTGATTCTAGGGAACTCTAAATTCTCATTAAAGTTTCTGATCGTCCTACACATATCTAAGAACACATATAGTAAGAATTTTCACCTTTGGTTTTGGATATACTTATTGATATTTGTTCTAAATATTTGACTGTACAGTTCTGGTGAATTGATGAGTACTCGTACAAGTGAAACAAAATGGCGGACTACTTCGCAACATGAACGTAAATTACGTTCGAGCGTACACTTATCGATGCGATTGTTGAATGACGAAATATTTATTCGAAATATCTATTCGATTGACAAATGATTGTTCAAAAGATGAGCGTTTATTTGAACGGACGAATATTGTGTAGGGCACCACTATGAGTGCATGAGTAAGTCTAGTCCGGGCTTCAAACTCACTTGAAATTTGTTTACTTGCGAACAAGATTGATTCCAGTCCATTATTATGTACTGTACCAAGATGCTAGCTCAGAAATTTCAGCTCACTAGCTGAAAATGAGTAGATGACTTAGTCTAGTCCAGTTGTTGAAATTGAGATATCAATTTCGCTTCGAACTTACTTGAGATTTATTTACTTCTTTTTTGTGAACAATGGTTCTACTCCATTATTATCCGTCATAGCAAAGTGCTGGCTCAGGAATTCCAGTTTCCTGGCTGAAAATGAGTAGATGAGTAGTTGGCATGAATATAGGTTGTTATCGTCTGTATTACGTGTTCTCTTCCAGTACCGACTTCTGCGTATTCTCACGCCAAGTAACTAAATTGTCTTGGGTGCTAGAGTGAAATAAAAAGTTAGCTTCAAGTCTTTTGTCATATCCAATGAATTGTTACGATTGTTACTGTGGTATGAAAATGAATATTAATTCTTGTTGAAAAATTTATCACCTATAAAGTTTCAGTTTTTACTTCATACGTTGTAACCCTACTCTTCACACCTGTAGAACTACGCGTCCACCACTTCTCGGGGTCTGGAAACTTGGTCTACAGTGTTGCGATGAATCCTCGGGGTCGACCTGTTGGGTGATGTGTCTCAAAAATTATGGTAAATTTTACGACAGGTGCACAACCGACCCTAGCTCTGATGTTTCGATGAGTTCCAGGAAAGAACCCGTCGCTCGAATGGATGACTTGTAACATTATTCATAGATGAATGTATGCAAAATCTCGTGAATTTATTGTTTCGAATTCGCCATTATAATTGCTTTTCACTCCATTAAATACGTATTATTTTTTTCTTCCGATGATGGGACCGACTTCGCGCTAATCACGCCCGACGTGGTCTCATTCTTTGGACACTCGACAATGAATAAAATCTCTATTACATGGTCATCCGAAGACACGTGCACGTTTTTATCACCTTCAAGAGGTGTTGTTTTGCTTGGAATACAGCGTTTGATAATGTTCAACGTGGAAGAGATTATCTTATTTTCTCGTTAAACTTAATTAATACCCATACGTCGAGTACGTTACGTAATGTTCGTGAAAGAAAGAATCGTGTGCGTTGGTATTTCTCGATCACGCCACGTATTCTGGCAATTATTCCTTTATAAGTAATTAAATCTCCGCATATGAATCAATTTTTGAATCATGACCTAATGGAGAGGTTAGTTAAAAAATTATTAGTCTCGAACTTCTTATATACAATCCTAACACGAAAATGTAGTTGGACTATAAAATTTTGGTTCTAACCTGGCGGTTCCGTTTTCAAGTGCCTCCGTTCTTACGGATTTGTCGTAGGTACGAGCTAATGAACTTCGAGCTCGATGTAAAGTTGATTACTTCTAATCTGAACCGAGTTATTCAGTCGAGGCGAATATAATAATCGAACTTGCCTGGGGCTTTATTGGTTCAGAATTAATCAACCCCTCGAAGTAAGAAAACGATGTCGACTTGTTACGCCGCGTATACGGGGAGAAAAATTCGTTATGCCGAACGATTATTTTGAATTGCTGTACAGCAACCCGTCTCATAAATTTCAACATTTTATAATTAGAAGAGCAAATTTGGGTTAATTGCATTAATTATAACGGGATGTAAGGAAAGCGCGAGACGATAACGATGAAAATTGATACTGGGGGGGAAAGAGACTCGGGTAATACAGTATAATTACTGCGTGGTTTAAAAGTAACTTGACAGGCAATTAATATGAAAAATGAATAAGGGCTATTACGGACACATGTATACGAGCTTAAGTTTGTAAGTACATACGCTGTATCTTATATTCGTATTTGTAATTCGTATTCGGCTATGCCAGGCTTATGGTTGAGCATTTTGTCAAGTTCAACAGGTTTGGTTCCTATGAGTAAAAAGAAAAAAAAAAATCTTTACCTGTTGAATTTCCTGTTGCCGTAGTACTTAGTGTGGGCCTGCTGTGTCTTTTTGAAACTAGTTATTTTCAGAAAATTACACGCTATTCGTGAACATAAATATGCAGGTTGTCGTTATTGCTTGAAGGTGAAACCTGTACTTGATGCACGTGAACTAAACCTTTTATATTATACACTCTGCTCTAATAGAATGTGCTAGTGAATTCAGCGAAAAATTATGCTCATGTATAAACTAGTTACAGTTTTTCTTCATGTTCTCTCCCCTAATGTGTATATGAAATGTGTAATGTACGTAGACTTTTTTTTTTTACCGAAGAAGAAGTAGGAAAAACAAGAAGATGAAGGAATCAATAAATTAATTTTTTTTACCTGTGATGGTCTTACACTTGAGTGGAAAGGAAGTCCGTCATTTTAGAATTGCCGTGGGAAGAATGCTGTAAGTATACGGAGAGTCGATCTTAAGGATCGGATTGGGACTGTGAACCGAGTACGCCCGAAGCTGAAAGTGAAAATGCTGCATTCCAACTCGACTGTTATACTTGTTCTGCATGAAGGGTTTACTAATACTGTATAATTTTCCCCATTTAACAATCGTCGTTTATATGCTAGCGAATAATTATTTTCAATTCATGCTCATAAAACGCTATTCATTTATTGTTATTAATTCTTCGCTTGTAAATCGACCAATAATAATCCGTCAACTGGACTTGTCTTATGACTGTGGGACAGCTGCTCCGCTGCTTGAGTTCAGAGTTCCAGCTTTTGGTACGCGACAATTTCGATCTGTACTTTTCCTCGGCTACGTATTTCTAAATTGGGAAGCTATGTGTGCTGGTTTTCGTCGGGCATCGGGATTTTGTTATCATTGAAACGTGATTATCAACGTTTATATTGCGGAAACGCCCATGTAAAAGTACGGCATTGTAGCGAATAACATCCTAATTGATAACGTAAATTCTGTTTAAATGTGGGAATCATCGCGCCTACGTATGAAACTGCTACTGCTTTCCAACTTGAGTCGTTCGAAACGCATGTGGATAGTTGAACAAGATAACATCGTGTTCTTGATATTATGTTGGCGGATTTGATAACAAGCGGAGAGTAGATATTATATCAGTAATGACAGTTTCCAAGTATCGTAGCCACAAAGTCCACGATTTCTTTTCGTATTTTATCAGTTTTATACGGTTGTCATTCTCTATATCGTCAGTAGAGTTATTGGATTCAGGTAGAATTCATATTTTTGGTGCGTCTTTTAAAATGTGAAAAACTTTGACAAGGACTAATTGCTACGAAGATGATTGATTTATAATTTGAACTGGAAAAGGATAAAATCGTTGACAGTCCCGGCCCTTCCATTTGAGATGCCTTTCAAGTAGTAACACCACCTCCTCTCGTATGCAAGTCTAAACCGGTGGTGTTCTACCTTTCTTTACTGACGGGGCAACAAATAATTTCTCGGAGGGTTAGCGGGCCTTTTTACTCCTCGTTCTCAAGTTTAGCTGTCGAGATTTTGAAATGTTTTCGCGAGTCACGGTTGGAACACATTGTGGCTAAATTCGGGGTGCCTCAGAACGCCCTGCCATAGTGATGAATAGTAGGGACGTAATTTCAGCCATACGCGACAAAAAGTATCTTAGATTTGCTTTTGTGCGAGACCTAAGGCAATTGTCCCGGTTTGTTGAGCTTGGTGCCAGTGCTGAGGCTGACTGAAGCTTTTTCTTCAAGATTTCAAACGCGGTATTCCGTACTTGTGGCCTTTTTCTTGAGGTGAAAGACCTTAATACGACGCCTACAGTCGAAGAATGGAAGAATTTTCATAAAAAATTTATGAAACCGGAAAAATTTCGGAGAAACGTAGGAGAAAAATCCTTTTAATTATACCGCCCAATAGACGTGTACTGATGAGAGAAAAAATATGGGTAAAAAGATCCGAGGAAAATAGGAGAAATTCCGCCTTTATTCTCATTCTATCTATACTCATGTCTTTTTCATCTCGCTCCGCTTATCTCCATCTTAGTATTAACTGATTCCCTCTTATCTTTTGTGGGTTTTCAGAGGCCTCACTCGAGGCGTCCAAGTAGTACCGCTCACTCTATTATTCTCTTCAACATCAGTATCCTTCTTTTGAATTTTGAGGTATATCAGACTTCCAAGAAGAGTCTGTCCACCTACTCTTGCCTACGACCTTAAAAACTATTACTGCTCTTTTCTCTCCTCCTGCGCTTGAACAAGTCATTCTCTCTTGCCTCACTCATTCCTGTATTTTTCTGTATCTATTCACCGCCTCCTTTTTTGCCAATACTGCCAGGATGATAAGGTACACGTTTCTTTTTTGGATCCTACTCGTGAAAATATATGTCTTTCTTGCTCCGTTTTCTCACTTCCTTTGTCTACCGTCTGCAACAGGTTCGATACAATCGCGAATCCGTCACTATTTCTGATTCACCTTTTACTTCAACTCCTGATCGTCTTCATTTCATTAAATATTGTTTGAAGGCTGCGACAAAAGCAACGTACAAATAGAGGATTTCTCAGAGCATTGCAGCCAGCCAAAAGCCGAAAGCTAAAGCCGAAAGCCAGCTGTATTATTCATGTTTTTTCCAAGCTAAAAGCCGAAGCTATATTTTTCAAGGTCGTAAGTTTAAGTCAAAAGCCGGAGTGTTTCATCAAAACAGCCGAAAGCTAGAGCCAAAGGCCGAAAGTCAGCTGTATTTTTTGGGTATTTCCAAAGCCAAAAGCCAAAGCCAAAGTTGTATTTTTCAAGGTTCTAAGTTTAAGCTGAAAGTCTAAGCTGTATGATACGGCTGCAATGCTCTGGGATTTCTTTTGTGATGGAAGTTTGAGAAAATGTTCATGATATGAGATGTCCATGTTAGGAATTTGGAAAAATCACAACTTCTTTTAGTATGCATGAGCTTCCTAGGACTCGAGAAGATTCCAAATCCCGAGATGGAACGTTAAACTTGGAAATTTTGAGCTCTTAGAATTGTACAACTTTGCTTTCCTACACAGAAAAATGTTGGCAATGTTATCTTGTCAAAAGGTCCTAACAAATGAGAATAGTTCTTGTCTTCGTTTTTTCTTAAATCGAGTAACAAACTAGAAGGTGCCTTCGGTGCAATCAACCGTCCTCCTCCTTTCCGTATATGTTTATTCTCCGAAGGATGTGAAAGAGTAGCGTTGAAATGTTGGAAAGCGTGGAACGTTTTTAGGGAAAAAATCATCAGTTAGTCATCTTGATACGTCTATCAATGCCTTTCTTTATCGCGTTATGCAAACTGACAAGTTGAAGTTACGTCTTTCTTTACAAATTAAACCATGACTCATTCATTATTAGTCAGTTTTGGTTTTGGAGGAAGATATGATTTCACCCATCTTATCGTTCTTGTTCATACAATGGCATTCTCTCCTATGTATTTAACGTGCACGATGAATGATTGAATTTGGGACTCAGAAAGAATGAGATGCTGGAGTTACCATGTATGAAAGCCTCTGTCACATTTGAAAAGGATCTTGGCGAGTTGAATCCCTTCAGCGGTTTCACATGAGGCACTTGACCTATTTTTGACAGACTTGACATCGGCCTGACGTCACGTCGGCTGAAATTGCATTCACAGAAACCCGTTTTCTTATTCACGCACTTGATGAAAGGTCAACTCCGGCCGACGTCGGCCCGTGTCAGGAGTCTGTACCGTTGCAAGAACCTGTGTGAAAAGCTTTCACTTACCGGATGTATTTTCATAAGTCCGTTTTCATCGGTCCTACATTGCATTGAGCCATTGAAAATTTTTTCTTGTTGAACCGCTCGAATCTCTGAATTCAACTTGGAGAGGTGAGAGATTGTTTGGGTGGCAGAAGAGTGAAAAAACTCGCAGCCCACACAGTGAGCTGCTCGGGATTGCCTTCATTAACTGTGTTAATTGAGGCAAACAGGGAACCTGTTTTATCGGAGTAATCATGTGAGTGTCATTTTTTGCTATTTGTCATCTCAAGTAGAGTGAACTTTGTTCCTCACCACCTTGAGATCTCTTCTCATTAGGTCAAGTTCTAGGCGCGTTTTTTTTTTAGTGGTTTCCCCTGTAGGCCTAATCCACTTCCGGAAATCTGATGACGTCACAATTTGATGACGTCATAATCTGATGACGTCACACGATCTAATGACGCTACGATCTGGTGGCGTCACGATGGAGATCTGTGACGTCACGATCATCGTGCCATCACTATCTGATGACGTCACAGAGCTAGTAAAACCACTAATACAGACCTCCTAGACCTATACTATAAAGGAAGCCTAAGACCTAGTACAGAACTAGGACAAACTGCTAGTATAAGCTATTGATGAAGATCTTGTAAGCTTATGGTATGAAGGATGCCTAGACCTAGTATAAAGGGGACTTGGACCTAGTATACGCCTAGTATAATACGTAGTATAAACCTAGTATAATATACTGCATGAAGCAAAGAGGATAAGTCCCCCTCCTATCACTTCATCAAAATTTTTCTAAGTCCCTTTTTCTTGCCGGACGGCGCCCGGCGCCCGTCATTTTCCTTCAGTTTACCCCCCGATAAAACAGGTTCCCTGTTAAAAATCTGAATAGACTGGAATTGTTGCTATGAATCGGATAGACGATCGATATTCATGCTCGAATGAAACATCATATGAGTGAAATAACTCAAACCCCAGCCAGACTTATGTCGATACGTACACTTTTGTAATCAAATACGTAATAGTCGCTCTCGTAAAAAACTGGCATGGCTGTTCGAGAATTCTTGAAAGAATTTGAACGAATGGAATACGCTTAACCAAGATCGAATGAAATTTGTTTTATAACATTTCTCGATACTGATTTAGGTAGAGAGAGTGATTGTATGCTTTTACTCTCTGGAGGGATAAGACTCGAAAGATTCCATAAAAATTTTCACGTCGTGAGATTACCTCTCGCAACAATGATTCCAGAGTAAATTTTCATTCACGTTCGTTCCCTTTTCACGACATTTTACCGAAGTAGAGAAATTGGGTTTGAAATTATCGAATACGCGGTTTTCAAACCCTTCATTTCCGATTTCCTTGACTCGACCGGAAAAAGTTCATATTGCTTTTGTATGTGGTTCATAGTGGATACACCCTCGACGCACTCGAGAATAAAACGAACGTATGACAGCTAAATTATCTTTTTATGTCATCGTCGTGATAAAAATATGAATGAAGGAACAGGAAAGAGTGGGCGAATGTTGATCAAACTGAAATCTCTCACTTTATGGGTAAAAATTTCAAGTGCTCTGCATTATCAATTTACAATGCTACAAAATGGTGACGCGTTCGAAAATGAACTATCCCGTACTTTTAACACATAGGGTTTCAACGATGCTCTCATTGCTTCAGTAGTACTCAGAATAAAGTGAATTGTGATGATGTGTACAACATTTGTGTGCGATGGAGAAGGGAAATTTCTGCGTGTCATTTATTCAGCTGAAATCGTGCCAGAGTTGGTTCAGCTCATTACAAGCATTGGGTGAATTACGTACCATTTTTCCGCTTGTTCTGATTAATCGCACTTGAAAATAACGTGCTGTATCATGTAATCTAGTTATTTTATTTGTATGTTTATTTCGAAAAAGTTATTTGAACGAAGGTTATTTCTCTATAAACACACCGCATGATGTTCTGTACCAAAGATATTTCTTCTATGTTGCCCCTAGATACCGTTTCCATTTCACGACGCCGTATCAATCTCAACATTGTGTAACTCAAGTTGTAAACATTTGATCGCTTTCATGATGAAAACGAAGGTGAAGTCGAGAATACTTGTGGCTTTCAGACAGAAATCCTCTGCTAGGTTCTTCTTCTTCTGGCCCCTCTAACTATTGTGAACGAGGTTTGATCAGAGTATTATGGTCCCTCGCTTTAATGGGCTCGAGAACAAAAACTGCACTTGTTGTCCAGTCGAAAAAAACTTCTTTGATCGCAAAATTTGACGGAAACATTTATCCACGACAAAATGAATGAAAAAAATTTCTTTCAACGACGTGCGGTTATAACAGCTGAGAATCTCTCACAATTGTTTGAAAAAAATATATATATAATGTTATATTACATTATGACAAAGTACGCCATAAAATTTTTACTCGGTGGTTTCTCTACTATTTGAATTTTTTGGCCAATCTCCGCTATACGTATTTCTCAATTTTTTCTTCTAGAATTATGTGTTGGTAAATTATCGGTTTAACCTTGAAAGCGTTTACCATATAATATTGTCACTACTTTGTCGCTTTTCTGAATGAATGACTCGGTTTCTTGTATATCATTAGTGACTAGTCATTTCAAATTTTTAGAGCATACGTACCAATTTTTCTTTACAGAAGAAAAACGTTTGTCGTCGACTGCCAACTGCGAATTTTTCAGTACACGTTCTCTTTGTCGTTTTCGAGTTGAAATGCAGTAATAATTTCAAGCCAGATAGATATGGCAAGCTTCATGTACTTTAAAAACGTATATCTCTATATTATAAATTATGTAGTATCCTTCCGGTAGAGAAATCGTTACAGAAATCGTACTTAGATGGATATTGTACCCAAGTCGGTTCAGATGGGGCCAAAAAAACTATTCTTTTTTTATTGTTATTGTGGGAAGGGGTCATTTTTCGGCTGTTCCGTTCCTATTTAAATTCCAGGCCCGGAGGTGGGTGCATTTCTCCGGGCCTGGCGTAATTTTCGATTAAGCTGTAACTCCTCTCTCAAAGTCTGGGTAAACGACACGTTTTAAGAACCTTCCCCCCGTTTATTCAGAAAAGGAGCGTGAATGTTTCCCACTATTTGGACTTTCCTTCAATATTTCTTGTTCATACTCTCATTATTGTACTGAAAAAAATGATCAGAACGCGAATGACCACGATTGAGGAACCAGCATTTTACCTACCGTGTCGAAAGAATTGACCGGGAAGCACGAAGGAGTTTCGATTCAAAAGCTATTTTCAATTTTCTTTGGCAGTCTCTTTTACCTGAGGCGCTGAAAACCTTCACGACAGGCCCTATGAAGTTTAAATTCTATGACTGCAAAATTTTCTTCTATTCATACTCTGAATCGTCAAGATACGGTAAGGCAAAGTTCAATTTTCTTCGTCAAAGTAATTCTCATTGTATCGAGATTTCAATTCTGACATCATCCTATCCTCTTAAGCATCGAAAGGTGTGAATTTATGTAAGGAGCTTTTTTTCGACAATTTTTGGCGAAGTCAAGTATCAAAAATTGAAAAGAAAAGCAAACGCAGCGATAGTCATGTGGTCATCAATCTCCGTACATTGGCGCCGACGTAATGACAAGTAGAGTTACTGTAAAATATAAATCATACCATTGAATTTTCAACTTTCTGAATTTTATTACCAATTTTTTTATCTTCGTAATTGCTTGAAAATTTGGGTTTGGGTGCAGAATATCGTCATGAATTGTTTGTCTCCCCGAATCGACTTTCAAGATGAGCTGTACAGGAGAAACTGTTCTTGAATCCCTCCTTTCTGCTCGAAGAATATTCTGATCAGACAGTATTTGATTTATGATGAGTGCCTATCGTGAAGTCTTCTGAGGCACAAGTCATGCTCATGAACTTGAAACTGTAAATATAGGGAGCAGAGTTTGGTTATGATCCTTTCTGCATTATGTTGGTTTCGTGATTTAAACAATTTTGTTTGTATTCGTGAATAGGAACGTGCTGTACTATTATTGTTATTAATATTATCATCGCCATTATCTTATTTATATATATTCACTTTTGTTAGCTGTTTGAAGTTCCCTGTTAAATATTTTGCTTCTTTTGGTTGTCATGTGGAGTAATGAAAAATACAAGTGTACAAACGAGGAAAATCGAGAGTACAAAGAACAGATCGGAGTCTCTTCTCGTTATTATGCAACGCAACAGAAAAGTGCAAACGAAGTTAGATGACGTAAAGATTTACTTATAAACTTGCGTAGATGTGTGCCCTCAGACCGACTTGGTCGTGGTGACTACAAAGAAAACTATTGAGAATCGGGTAACCATACGCTCAATCGTCGACAAAATTTACACAGGAGAAAAGATGAAGCGCGTGCAGTGTATTGCATTATTTCTGGTTCAGACCGTTATTGTCACAGAAATGTATTCCAAGAATAATTGATTACTCGTTTGTGGTGGTTTACATTGTTGGAAGGATTAGAATATTTGGAATGTTTGAAGAGAATATTCGTCGAAATTACAGTCGACTACTCCCCCGTTTGTCTAATCTAGATTGCTTTTCACTGATTCTTCGAAGTTCTGTTTCTTTCTCTGTATTTCTAAAACCAACTGTTGCTGGAAGTCTGTAGACAGATTTTTTTTTTACAAACGTTCATATTTGCTGTAGTTTTTTACCTCCGTACTATTTCACAAACCGTCGACGTGTTCGGTTGAAATTCGAGGTAATGTTCGCACAGCTCACCGAGTGTGAAAAAACGTACGATAGTCTCAAGAGTGTTTTTGTCGTCTGCACGTGTATACTTGCAGCAAGTGCGATGATCGATAATTATGTACAGATCTGCAGACTGTGGCATGTGAAAATTAACGTACATACGTATATTCGACAAATGAATCAGAGATCGACAGCGGGAAAACCACCGAGTTCGTGTCGATCATTCCTAATGAGAGAATACAGATTTTTATAGAGCTCGTGTCATTGTATTGTCATATCGGCTACTCGAATGACGCATATCCGACCGAGTTGGTGGAAAACATATTTTTTTCCCCTTACTTTACTCGTACCTTAATATCGATCTCGTCGACTTTATAACCTTTTGAGCCTCACCTCGAGCTTTACTCTAGATTTTGAATAAACGCCCTGGGTACAAGTTAGTATTAATCGAGCATCGTGTGTGGAACCGTCGTAGGAGTTTCCAATAAAATGGATTTTCTGCACGTTCGATTAACGCAGTTAGCCATCTCATGACAGCAAAGCTCAATAATGTAATCAAGGTCCACGGCTGGGCAATATATGGTCATGGTTTACGACTGAACTTCGTAGCTTCGATTCACAACTCTTCTCTCCCCCCTCTCTTTCTCTATAGACAGATCGATGTAAAGTCGTCTGGAAATGTGACCCCATCCTAAATTTTTAACAAGGAACCTAAGGGTATTGTGTATTCGTGTGCCTGGAAAATGCGGACGGTGGAATTGTGAAGTAAACTACAACTCAAAGTTACTCTTTAGAATAACCCTTCCTCAATCCAAATAATTTACAGAGGATCCTCCGACTTCCAACTTGAATTTTATGAAAGGGTATTGTATATTCAGATACGTAATAAAGTCACTAAGGAGTATCTGATGAGGACCACTCAAGAACACTTGGCCCGAGAGCAAAGATCAAATTCAAACTTGGACGTGAATACCTCCAAAATGAGGGATCATTAAGACTTGTACCTAATGTGATGAGGTGTAAGTAGTGCACTAGATATTGAAAAATTCTCAAGTTTGAAAATTTTATTATACGTTGCATAGACCGCAGATTAAACACATTATAAACACTAACGCGTTGTCATCATCAGTTGAAATACCAACTATACAATTCTACTTTAATAGTTAGCTTACAAGAGTACTATCGGGTACTATCCCGTCATCAGTTGAACAAGGCCTTAAAGATGAGTTTTTAAATCATAGCAGTGTCATCCTATTAGCACAAATACTATAAACGATAATACTGAAAACTCCTATCTAAATACATTGAGCGCTTTTGGTCACGCGACGCAGCGCTACATAACGGTATGGGACGATGATTTCGTGTCATAACCAAAGTCGGGTTGTTTGCACACGCAGACGATGTACCCGAATTCACAGTCACATTCGTAGTTAGTTCCATTCCTGGCTCAAAATCTTTTCCACCATTTGGGCGTACATGGGCTCGTCGGGGTCCCCATGATATCGTGTTGTTTCGAAGGAAGGCGAGAAGTTCCTCTTTCGGTGTGGTACCCAATATATGTAAGAATATCGGCTGATCGTTTATCGGTGCTCTAAGTCTTTCCGGCATTCTGTTTTCCCGATATCTTGACGCACGTACAAAACGTGATATCAATTGACAACTATATCTACTACTCTTATCTACCTTTAACACATGCAGCTACCAAACCTGGCTGCGAGTATCGATGCAACGCTAACAACACGAAAATTCGTGAGGACGGTAAAGCGTTTTTACATGTATTTGTCATATGCTAGGTTATCCGCTTGTCATTACTTTTGATTTCTACCTTGTCCAGTTTCTTTATCAGCTCATAGTTGTTAATGATGCTTTTTCCGGGTGCAAACTGGCAGTTTTCTGGCGAGGACTGTGATCTTCGCTATCTTGTAGCATGGTGATTGGAGGCTATTGACCAGTGATCTGATCGGACGGTTCGCTTCGTGAAGTTTTACTAGCCCTTTGAATTCCGGTGCTACTGGGTTCGTATCAAAGCGCCTTTCATTGCCAGGTACCCCGACTCAATTTTCAACCAGTTTTGGTGATTTCTGTATCGGGTCCTCCGTGAGCTCTTGGTATCCATTCTCTGCGATGTACGACTCCACTTTTTGTGTGTAATCCTCCTTCTCCTTTACCACTAGCATGTTGCCTTTGTCCACTCATGTCAAACTCAGGTTTTTCTGTCGGATCTTCTTTTGTAGATTTCTGACCTTCCTCTGCATTACTAATTGCGTTCTTTCTTTTGTTCGGCACCTATTCTCCTTGATGTCCAACAGTACTTTCCCGATTCTGGTTCGGGCTTCTGGTCTCACGTCATATTCCATGGTTCGGATTCCTTGTTTGCAGCTAATGGCCATACTTGCAAGCTTACACTACTTTTTTCTTCAATGAGGTGATTTCTTGAAGCTGTTTCTCCAGCTTCTTATGGGCTTGATTTTTACGACTTATCTCCTGTGAGAGTTCCTTTTCAAGTTCCTTTATCTGTTTAGGGGAATAATTTGCAGGCAGATTATTGGTTTCTTGTGGATTGCTGATCCTTGAGTCCAGTTCTTGAACTTTTTCCTTTAATGAGGTAATTTCTTGAAGCTGATTCTCCATCTTCTTATAGGCTTGATTTTTAAGACTTATCCCCTGTGAGAGTTTCTTTTTAGGTTCCTTTATCTCTTTTGGGGAATCTGCTGGCAGATTATTGTTTTCTTGTGGATTGCTGGTCCTTGAGTCCAGTTCTTGAACTTTATCCTTTAATGAGGTAATTTCTCGAAGCTGCTTCTGCAGCTCCTTATGGGCTTGATTTTTACGACTTAACTCCTGTGAGTTTTTTTTATAAGTTCCTTTATCTGTTCTGGAGAATCGTTTGCAGGCAGATTATTGGTCTCTTGTGGATTGCTGATCCTTGAGTCCAGTTCTTGAACTTTTTCCCTTGATGAGGTAATTTCTTGAAGCTGTTTCTCCAGCTTCATATGGGCCTGATTTTTACGACTCATCTCCTGTGAGAGTTTCTTTTCAAGTTCCTTTATCTGTTTTGGGGAATTGTTTGTAGGCAGATTATTGGTTTCTTGTGGATTGCTGATCCTTGAGTCCAGTACTTGAACTTTTTCCTTTAATAGGTAATTTCTTGAAGCTGATTCTCCAGCTTCTTATAGGCTTGATTTTCAAGACTTATCCCTTCTGAGTTTCTTTTTTAGGTTCCTTCATCTCTTCTGGGGAATCTGCAGGCAGATTATTGGTTTCTTGTGGATTGCTGATCCTTGAGTCCAGTTCTTGAACTTTATCCTTTAATGAGGTAATTTCTTGAAGCTGCTTCTGCAGCTTCTTATGGGCTTGATTTTTAAAACTTATCTCCTGTGAGAGTTTCTTCTTGAGGGCCTTCATCTCCTCTAGGAAATTGTTTGCACCACTAATCTGATATAATTTCTCCTCTTATTTCGAAAATTCTGAACGAAGAACAAATTTGTTTTCTATTGAAAATTTATTCATACCATAAATATAACCCTGGAAGACGAACCAGAAAGAATCTATTAATCTTCAATATTTTGCCGGTAATTATTTTCATTACGAATGTCTATACCGATAATTTTAATTTTTGTGAAAAGACGAATTACGTGTACAATTTTGATGCGAACATGTTGTGTAATTTGACTGAATTTCGTAATGATAGTGTATTAATGTATCGTTAAAAATACGTACAATTGTCGGAAAATTATTAATGTTTTTTTTTTTTTACTCAATTCAAATATTTCTTTCTGAATTATGTTGTTTACACGATAATCTACTTACATTAATGCTCGAGGCAAAAGTAAATGCAGGTGCGAAACGTGCGTGAATTTTTATAAATGTTTACTCGTACGATGTGGTGTAAAAGAAATTTGTATCCTTCTTCGAGCCTTAATTTACAAAATCTTGGAAGATTCTCATTACCGCTTTTCACCTTGAATCGTTGAGCATATACACATCGATTATAGACGAGGTCATTCTGTATTTTCTCTAAAGGCGAAGTAACGTTACGTAACTACCTAGATATGGAAGAGCTATAATATTCTCGCGATGCATCATCGTGCTCTACAATTCACCCTAGGTGTAAAGTCTAGGTACCTACCATTTGTAAGGATCTGTAATATGTATAGATAATATTCACGTGTACAATCTTGACTAACATTTACTGATGAAGTGCGAAGTACCCGATATTTTATAACGTGCCTTATATTATACAGTAAAGTTTGGAGAACATGAAAGACCTTTTTGATATTGACTGGTCGATGAAAATATACTCGTATCTTCATTATAATAATATCTCGAGTTTTTTTTTTCTTCTGCATGTACGTAGCTCGGCAAAAAAAAAAGGGGAAAAAAAGCGAATAAGTTATTACCACGTTAATCGTTTTCACCTGGTACCCCGAAAAAAATAGACTTTTTAAAAATATGAACCGGTTTCCCTGATCCCAAAGTGTAATATTAGAATTGTTTACGTATTCAAATTGATTCCTAAACGTCCAGAAAACTCTTTAATAGTTTCATCAAACAGAGAATCTATGAACTTGACTTATACAATATCTTCAATGTGTACATTTAGTTGGCTGACCTTTGTTACCAAATAACATGATTTAATGTTCAAAGTGATAGAGCGAGCTGCTTCTCATAATACTATGTGAAGAACTCTCTATACGCAACCGTAGTTTGGTAAATGAAAGTATTTCGAGAGCATATCTGCTGCTCTGTAATCTTATCAACTGTAAGTAGTCGAGTAAACAGCTAGATCGTTGATTTTTGTAATCTCCCTCTTCAAATCTCAACGTCTGTCTTGAATGTAAAGTTCGTAAACGTTTGACTATTTACCAATAAGGGCAGAATGTGCGCTGCTATTTGGAATTTTCTCGAAACTTGCGCTCGAAGGAGACGGTGAGTTCTTCTTACTTGTTTTTCGCGTAAAATTAAAACCTACTTCGGGATGATTTGAAATAGGGAGACTAAACTTTACGTACTTTTTGTAGATTTAGTGAAGATCAAGAGATCATTGGCATAAATCATCATTGTGCAATACCACTCTTCTTCCTCGTGGAAAATGACGCTGTAAGCGGAGCCCTCAAGCAGTTTATGTTGAAAAATAATTTTTGATTCTAGTCACCATCCTATTCGATGTTTCGTACAATGAATCGCAAACTTTAGATTTTATTTCAGATGTATTTCGTTGAAAAATTTTGTTATAATGTTGGAATTACACGAAGTAAAATTTTATTCTTTTGCTCATTCTTCTGTTCAGTGGCATCTGGAGATGAATAGCTACGTATTTTGGAATTAAAGTTAGGCTTATTGTATCCTTGAACTACACAGAGAATCTTCTTTCAAGAAGAGCACTCTTGAAAATTGAAATTATATGTAAAGTTGAAGGAAATTGTCAGTCGACTATTACTTGACTATAAAATATGAACAAACGGCTTTCATCCGCGCAGTGATTTACTCGTTGAGCCCACTTGATCATCTAACATTATTTTTCTAAAGTCCAAATAAATTGTGAAAAATTCATCAGATCTCAGTGTTTATGTCACAACGTAGAAAATCTTATCAGATGTCATTCTTGTTGTGAAGAGTCAAAATATCCTATGGAAATCTGTCTTTGAAGTAGATATGAGTCCGATCAAAGTACCAACTTCAGATGTATATTGCTCTCTCGGGATATATCCAATTTTCTACTCCTGAGATAACAATAACTTGGCCTCGGCTCTTTGATTACAGTTCTGGATATCGTACATACTCCGAAACCAGCTATTCTAAAAGCGAGAAGCCAAATTTTTGTATAATTACTGCACTTCTTGTGACCTCCATGTATACTCGTCGCGGGTGAATCGACTTCGAGTATTGCTATGTGAAATAATTTACCCGTGGCATTTACAGAAAGATCAAGCGTTTATAACGATTGAAAATACAGTATTAAAAGACTAGTAGTATCTATCACCAGAGATTAGGATCTCTTGACTGCTCAACAAAATACTTTGCACAATTATTCTTATAGTTCCCGATGTGAAGGCAGTATTTTTGGTCTTCGACAACTGACAAATGTTCTTGAAAATTCGTCGAACTTTGCTTACGGAAAGCTAATCTGCATCGCATATATGAGCAAAAATTTTCTTGAACCTTTTGGCGTAGATGGATTCTGGAAAATTATATCGTAATACATAAATTTTTTGAAGTTCAAGTCTTATAAATATGTATAGCAACAAAAATAGTATCTGCTGAAGAGATATAAAAATCACGGCGCGTAACAAGTATTTCAATTACCAGCGTATTTCATTTCATTAGCCCTGGACCAATCTTATCATAAAAAACTCATCATTCATACCTCAGCGCTCAGTCTGTAGTAGAGCCTAAAATATCTGTATTTCTTTTACTTTCTCACTTTTGACTATCTAACTGGTACATTTTGTTCATTCATCATCGAGTTGACCCTCCTCGATTTAGAATGAGGAAGGGGAAGGGCCCTTACATCATTTCAGATGAACGTTTGAGTGATTTATCCTCAAAAATTGAGTAATTTATCGTCAAAAATTCTTCCGGGTCTCCTCCTTCAAGTTCATCACAACTTCGATTCAAGATTCTGGGCATATGATAGGCTCAAGAATTTTACACCTCGAGTTGAGGCGTTAGAAGGTATAATGTTTTGAATTACGTACTGTTTGTGGATCTAGACAATATGTTATAAAATTTTCGAGAACTGCCTCGCAGCACTGCATTATTCTCATCAGGAATGTCGGTCAACATTTCATTTTATTCTCCATCTTAGTCGGATTATCAAGTCGAAAGTTGTGTTGAGTTGATTTAATTGTCTTTTCTGAAAAATGTAAGTACCAAAAATTGGAAAATATCCAACTGATGATAACTCAGGGTGTTTTCAATGATCGAACTTACATTTAAAATCAATTTTGAGAGAGTGGCGCAGCGATGGGGGGTTAGAGGGGTTGGACCCCTCCACCCCATGACACACAAAATATCACAATTTGTTTCAAATAATTTTCCCAAACAGTTTTTGTAACATTTCTCACACTTTTTCTTCAAAACCAGCCCCAGCAAAAATTTCTGGCTAGGCCACTGCTTTGAGGACCAGATAAACCGTTTCTCGGTGCGGGATTGTCTTTTTAATGTATCAAAGACATAGTCTTCGGCTGTCATTGCCAGGAATGCATTGTAGTCAGAGCTGATAGTAGGGTCCTAATCGTAAATCCGCTCGATGTGGCTGTTAAAAGCAATTTTATGATTGATTATTGTTCTACATACTCAGACGAACAAATATAGCCTGTATGCCTATTTTTCTCACTCCCCTTTTTCCGAGGTACCACCCCCCAAATCTAAAAAGCTCGTTTATCTCGAGAAATATTGACTTTTTTAAAAAAGTTTTCAAACAAAATATGTTCCATTATATCTCTTCTACAACTTTACTTCTTATGAAAATTTCATTTTGAGCAATCTTCACGCTTTAAATTTGAAAAACATGGTTAAAAAAAACAAAGAATCACGTTTTTTACATTTTTAATGAGAAATTTCAAACATACCTACAGTCAAATATATGATTACAAAAAATGTTTAGAATTCAATTTCCTTTTGAATAAGTATCAAGACAACTTCACCCCACCCTCATTTCAAAAGCTCCACTCCCGCCCCTCCTCTTACCTCGCAAACATTTGATTAATGATGAATTTTCAATAGAAAGTAATTTCTGTGGTAATTTTACTGAAAGGGACTATTATACATCTGAGTCAATAGCTGTTTGATTCAGTTTACAAAGCAATTCTGATAAATATTACAATTATTTTTAACTTATGATTATTTTTACTTTATTTCCCATGAATTCTTTTCTCAAAATCTTCCAGGTCGCCGTTCTTGTCATTGTTGTCACATTCTGCATTGCACGCGCAAAGTTCAGAGCAGATCATTTCATTTCTGATGCACCCACACTTTCCCAAACACTTCTTTTGACATCCGCATTTAATCAATTCAATTACAGCTAAAGGAGGTGGATTTTTGGT
The DNA here is from genome assembly GCA_035079385.1 of Aspidiotus rigidus. Taxonomy (NCBI): domain Eukaryota; kingdom Metazoa; phylum Arthropoda; class Insecta; order Hemiptera; family Diaspididae; genus Aspidiotus; species Aspidiotus rigidus. The sequence continues at coordinate 12,212,702 of JAVHKY010000003.1, read as the reverse complement.
TGTAGTTTTTGCCTTGTAGTTACCATTGGGATCAACATCCCAACCATAGTCTTTGGGATCAAGGTCAACAAACGCCAAACTTTCTGTCAGGTGACTTCATATATAAGAGAGTAGTTTGCTCTTTGGACGTGTTGCTCAAATGCAGCAGGAGAGGGAGGCAAATTTTCAGCCTTGCAACTTTTGTTGGAATAGAGATACCGCCTCAACTCGCCTAACATATTTATTTTGTTGTTTTTGTACATTTGACACAAAAAATTTTGTAAATTCCCATAACAGATGGCCTGTGAATGAGCATTTTACAGGTCGTTCAAATAACATAATTTGCTTTCCTCAGCTTGGAGATAAAAAGCAAAACACCAATCTTTTGTTTTTCCCAAAAACTTTCTATTCACATTGGTCCCGGTGAATGCATAGAAAGCCAGAAAAGCTTGGCATCAAGGTTTTCCCAAACTTGCGCAAATAGGACCTAAGGGGATGGTTTGTCGATTCTTACCTGATCCGTACAGTACAAATATATTTCTCGGAAGACATTTTTCATAAAAATGAATTAAGAGAATTAAAACATTGGTATCTGATAACATCACGGTAACAGAAGTGTCTTTTTTCTCAGTTGAAGCATGCAAAATTATAAGTGTGTCAGCTTCTTTGTGTCTGTGAATTCTCAAATTTTTTGGTATGTTACAATTTCCTTCGGTAAAATTTTTGTATGTTACCATAATTGTTTTTTTGGGCTGTGGCGAAGTATTAAAGTATTCCATAACTTGAGAAACAATAAGCTGAATAAGTTCTTTTTTTGATTGAAAATGACTGAGCAGATCCTTGAATGATATATTTTTAATATTACTCGCTGGTATTTGTAGTAAGTTGAAATTCTGCGTGCTCTTTTCCTTCTAGTGAGGTTTTTTAAAGAATTTGGAATGTATCTGTCAAATACGAGTCACACTTCTTCAAAATCTTGAGTAATTTGAACCAATTTTTGTAAAAAAGCTGATAAAAAATCCTTCATATTATCATTTCGTCAGTTTTAGTAACTGTATAAACCAAGGCCATACCATTGATTATTATGACTTTTTTACTAAAGCATTCAACAATTGAAGAATTTTGAGATATACCAAAACTAGTAGATATCTTGCATTGCCTTTTTTAATTAGATCTTCTAATTTATAAACCATTTTAGATTTATCAGAGGCTAAGAGTAGAAATCCATCGCTAGCAAATAGAGATTGAGGTATTACACTGATGTAACTTATGAGGAATATTTGAGGTACCGCCTTTCGCCCTCTTTCTTGGTCCCTGTCCCGGTTTAACATAAGTCTGATATAAAATATTTTGGGCTTTTGCCGTTCGCCCCCTTTTTTGCTGTTATATAAGAGTGGTATGAGAAATATTTTGAGCTATCCCACAGGTATACATTTGCATGCGTACGCGGGGTGTACTCGCAAATTTCTGAATTACTTATCGGGTAGAGATTTGCACGCGCACGGTCTCTCTTGACGGGGGGTGGGGGGTGTACTCCCGAATTTCAAAATCGGGGTACGGTGAGACAAAAGACATGAAACATGTCAAAATAAGTCTTGTGATTGTAAAGTATGTTATCTTACTTGGACACATCTCTCTGAACACAGATTCAATTGTTGATTTTGGATTGATCCAATTAGGTTCTCATGCGTGCAGAAAGATATTTTGGAATCTATTCGCATATGGATTCTATACAAGGAGGAAACAAATTAAATGGGGAAAATATGATACCCTCATCTTTCTAACTCCACTGATATTTTTTGTTTTGCAGAGAAATTTTAAAATTTGTATATCGACGTGGGGTAAGGAACTTGCGTCATGCCCTATGAAGAATGCACTGACCCTCTGATCTACGACTTTGTTGATGATTTTTGCTCATATCTTGACTTCAATGTGAATGTACCGGGTGGGCGAAATGATGTTATTGCTTTTCCATGAGACCTAAAAAAAATGTGGTACCGGTAACGCATCATTTTGACTCACCATATAAATCTGACTAAATTGGTGAGGACAGACTATGTACTACTTTGTAGATCGTAAGGACTTGAAAATGTAGTCATTATTTTCGGTAAAACGTTTATATCGATTAATTTCGTGAACTTATCAATGAGTGAGAATTTGTAAAATGTATTCAATATGATTGAATTTTCTTTAATTTATTTTTCGAGAAAAGGACAATATAGAGGTACTATCGGATTCCCATTATATACAACACCTGAAAGCTCTGTCCGAATTACAAAGAAATGTCTAGTTTTGGAATGTTTGATTTCAGGCACTTTTTGACTTACAATTCTTTTCGTGATTAAAAATGAAAAATGAGAAATGAGGTATTGGAAAAACGTTAAAACTTCATTTTTCTTGTCTTCATAAAAATGGTTTATGTTATACGATGAGTCATCGCAGTGGGGGATCTTGCGATACCTGATGTATCTTACTGAGACCTCTCACAGTCCAGTATCTCTTGAACACACGGCCATTAAATTGATATTTTTTCGAGTCTCTTTTATAATAGAAGCCGACAACATTTTGTGGTTTCTAGTGCTGTAGGGTGTTGAAGTTTGTGGTTTTTCCACGTCATGAGACCCTATGTCGACCATGCAGCTACGTATGAGAGGAAGAGGAGCGATTTGGAAAAGTACGACTTTTCAGATATGGACGAGAGATACCTTGACGACGCCATCAACCCGTTACATCACCACTCCTAATCTTGGTGACCATTACCCCTTTTTTTGGACTTATACACATTTATGACGTCATCAACCAATGATGTCATTACCCTTAAGTCATCTATATACACTCATGACATCTCCAACCCCAACCTTGATGACTTCAACACTCCTGAGACATATATATTGCACTTTCGTGAAGTCATCAAGCCGCGTTGTCCTGAATTCTAACCTTGATGACGTCATCAACGTCACGTCATTTCCCTTGATTTCCACTCATCTTTGGGGTCAACCCGTCGCACGTCATTTCCTCTAACTTGCAATTTATGACGTCATTTGCCCGTGATATCATCACTCTGAGGACATATACACTTTTGTGGCGTCCTCAATCCATCCTCTGATGACGTCATCAATTTGTAACATCATCATTCCTAACTTTGGGTCATATACACGTTTGTGACGTCATCACCAGCGTTAGGTACATATTTTGTGTGAAGAAAAAAGTTGTTGGACGGACTCTCGGAAAAAATATGTGTTAATAATTTGTAACTCAATTTCTCGTCAAGTCCTCAACAAATCAGTCAACCGCTCACTTTATTTTTGAGTCAAAATTTTCCCGAGTCCCTTGCCCCTGTATCACTCGTGGCTCGTAAAGTTGGCAAGTCGCCTAAACAGGTCAGTCAACTCCCGCTTTCCTCTGCTTTTGAGTCGAGAATTGTAAGTCGTTTCCTCCTAGAAAGCTCCATCTTCTTTACAAGAATTCAACCAGAAATTTCTTCAAATCCCTGATGACGTCACGATCCGAGCTCAAAACTTTTCTGTTCCTCTCGACATCACGAATGAACAATTTTGTTCTCCATTTGAAAAAGAAAAAAATACTGGATTAGATCTCGAAAATCGATGACATTGGAATGCTCCTATCGAAAACTACCATCTCACAAAACTCGAATAAAAATGCGAGTCTTAAATTTACGCGCGCAGATTCTCGAGTTTCGTAAATTCATTATTTTCGCCAAAAAAAATTTATGGGCGGGAACCGTTTCCATATACATTTTTATACAATACGCGGACTCGCATTCTGTTCTAAGACAAGGTATCGAGGACTTCTTTCGTGCGTTGTAATAAATTATCGCGATTACTCGAAAACGAAAATGGTAAATATTGGATTGATATAAGATATAACCGCTACAATTATCGAGTAGGCCCAATGGGCGTTTCAAAAAATCAGTATGTATGTTTTTCTTTTTTGCAGAATGTATTCGAAAAAACTGGGGGCGTTGTCAGCTTTACTTCTTACATGCGTTCAGCCCATACTAAGTGGTCTGCTGTAGGTTATCCATAGTAGTGAACTCAACTCTTTCACTTTGTTGTATGTACGAGAACGATGATTGCTTAGACCTCTGTGGCTCTGTAGTATAGCGATACACCATTTAGATAGGATTCCAGATGCCGATTAAAAAAAATGAAAGAAAAAATTGACTATAAATGCATAATATTACTCGACATCTGGAATACAGCGTGTAAACACTCCCATTCCATATAGTTTTCTGAATTTATGTTCTCGTTGCAATTTCAGTTATCCTGTTTGAAAAGAAGAGAGTATCTTACACCCACACGGGGCGTATGACGTAGGCCCAAAGTCCCCTGCGTCGTAAGACCAAGCGGAGTGAGTTAATTATACGCGCATAATATTGACTTTTTCTCATGCGGCGGCAGTAATTCAACTAGCTATTTAGTTTACTGGAAGTTCATGTGTGTAATTGTGTTCGAGTTGTTAACTTGAGCTTCCAGATGGGTACTTGGGACGAATAAATTATCACTTGGTGTCATAATTGTTATTTGATGGAATCTGGAAAGGGTAAGTCGAGAACGGGGTTTATGTGTAAGAAGCACACTCTAGTGGAACAGGAAATTTTCAGTTAGATTTTTTTTCTTTGCGTTAATTGTCGTTTCCTTGAACCGCGGTTGATGAGCATGTGTGGTTTTACGTGAGTGTAATCATTGTCAAATGCATGCGTACGTACATGTGGGTCTAAATTCAGACAGCAGCAGGCTACATGACTGGGTTTGCATCGGGTGTCGACAGAATCTATTGAACGTCAAGGGTTTCTCGTGACTTGACGAGATATCCTGCCAGTTGATAACTTGAAAAGAAATTACTCGTATGTGTCATCTTCACCCTCGTACGAATTTGGACCGGAGATATTTTTGTAACCACCTCGTCGTAAGAACACGCTAGACAGGCACCCAACACGTTATAAGTAGTGTGGTTGAAAAGGGTCAGTTGTTTTGTTTTTGACCAACACACTGATGTCGTTTGTTTTGTCATTTAGTCACGACTCTAAGGAAGATATATGTATGTGAAAAAGTAGTCCCGTATCATAAGCATAAGACTAAATGGCAAATGGCTGTCAACGTGTTACGTGTGATTGCGATCGTATTCGTACTAAGGTACACTCAAAAGGATTAAGAAACCTCATCATGTATAATAGTATAATGTTATTCAAGACGTGTCTCATAATCTTCTTTTTTGATATTGTATGTCGAAGCTGTAGTAATGAGCTAAATTGACGGAATGAAACGGGACACCTAAATTCATCCAAGTAGATGTAATTTAAACTGAATGAATGTGTTTGAAGTTGATTAACTACCGCGGACTGCTGGATACTTTTGTCGCCAATTTTGCCATGACTCAGTATGGAATTGAACAGCGCGACTCGAGTTTTCAGTGTAGAATATCTTGAACTCGAATCTCTTAAGGACAGAACTGATATTCGTGACAACGTCGACGAGCCAAAACAGTTCTTGAAATTTTGTGCAAAGCTACTTATTTCTCTTGACGATCTCTTTCTTCTATAATTTATTGAGAACATTAGGACAAGAGAATTCCTCAAGAATTGTAGAAATTGAAGATCGTTCAAGTACTTAACTAGATGATCTTTGGTGTGCCAAGACTGTGCGGGAAATAAAGAATTTTCCGGCCTTGTAATACTTTTATCCTTGATCCAACTGAAAATACTGCATTTTCTCGCGTACTTAGCGATCGTGAATTATTATTAATGAAATTCTAATATAGATATCTGGCATCCTCGCGTGAACTTGATCGTACGATAATTTCTCTGAAAAAGTGACGTTTTGTTCTCTTATTTTTACTTCTTCAAATACAAAGTTAATGAAAACATTTTTGTTGAAGGTCGTAGCCCAATTGTTAACGTCAATGTTGGGAATGTGAAATCATTAGTTTAATGATATGACCGTGGAATTATTTGTTATCGCAATGAAGATAGTTTAATAGAGGTATGTATGAATCGTAAAATTGGATTGTTGACTCGACTATGTTTAATATGAGAAGTTTTTTCTCTTTTTCGTATTTATACGTCCATTTAAAGATGTATTGATAGTTTATTAGACGTAATACTAAAATGTATAAAGATAAGTAATACCAATCATTACAGTTACGCAATTTTGGAGCTGCCAGCGACATTAAACAACTGAGGACGGAGGGCATGGTCTCTAATTCTATTTATTGATACTTTTTTGGTTTCTTGATGGAAAAATTATTCTGAATAAAATTCAATAATATTGTATTAAACCATGAATGTTGTGCTGGTTCATATACAAGCTGTTAATGCTTTCCTCGGTAGTACTTGCGGCGAAACCCCTCGTCTATGTGAATGTCTAGTGGCACCCAACAAAAAGCATCACTGAATGGAGCTGGCTGAGTATGACGTGTTCAGGGTGTTCGTCATTAAAGAGTGACTGACTGACAAACTTTGAAAAACTTGGAAAAAAATTCCAAATCTCCAACTATACAGAGGAAGTGGACTTGAAAAAATCTTGATTCGAAAATAGAGGAAAATTTTTGGTCGCAATTTCTATACGAGGAACGAAATCAGCGAGATTTAAAATTTGGTCGAGGAGCAGTGAGGGAGATGGCCGACCTGACTGAGTACGTGACGTCATTAGGGAACTCAAAGCAATCTCGATTGAAGAGCAAGGGGGGCAGAGATGGCTTACTCAGGCATTTTAACTGAAGAATAGAGGGGGAGATGATTGGTCTATATGAAGGTATCTCCTTTGAACGAAAAATTTAGCAAACCTGTTCTATAGGATGAATTTGGTTTCGATAATGAGATTGAATTCGAAATCCGAATGTCCTAGATAGCTCAACAGTCAAAATCTAATAAGAAACCTGTTCCATGGAAGATCACTAGCATCGAGGAAGTCGGGCTGAAAAATCCGAAATAGAAAATTTTAGTTCTACTGCACTTTTGAAAAAAATTTTCATCTACTTTCAAGTAGGTGCGGTGAAGAACCGACTGCAAAATTAATTACTATGGCTAGAGACGGTTAGGTGTTTGACCCAATAGCAGGGATATTACCTCAAAGCAGGGTCTGTCTGCCAAACAACGTGAGGTAGAGTTTAAGTCAAACTTGCCTAACATACTACACAGGTATTGAGATTTGAGAGCAAAGAAATTGGGTAAGAAACGAGTTACGTAAGATAATCAGTTTCCATAAAAATTTTCTGGCTTAGCCAAATAAATGAAGATCATGTTTCATGTCTTTATATTTCATTACGCAATTTTAAGCCGCACGCACCTGGGACGCGCGCAAATTTCGAGAACTTTTCCAAGTCCCAAGGTCATTTGCACGGATGCACGCGGGGTGTACTCGCAAATTTCTGAATCACCCACGACGTAGAGATTTGCACGGACGCACGGTCTCTCTTGACGGGGGGGGGGGGGGGGGGGCTACTCGCGAGTTTCAAAATCGGGGTCCGGCGAGAGAAAAGATATGAAACATGTCAAAATTTTAATACACTCACCAGACACAATTTACACTTAATTCCTAGCGAGAGTCCCTTCTTCTAGTGTCTTCAAGTCCTTATGCTTGGTCTTCTTCCTGCAAAGTGTTGTCTGTATATGGATGATATCCAGATGTTGGGTAGGTCTTAGCGTAGCTGTGGGTTCACCTACCTATTCCATTTTATTTATTTATTTATTTTAAGTATGGATTTAAAGTGCCGTCCAACAGCATGATGCCAATAATAGGACGACACTATTAAAATAAAAATAAAAATAATAATAATAATAATAATAATAATAATAACAATAATAATAATAATAATAATTAAAAAAAAAAAAGAAAAAAAAGACAATAATATAATATTGATATTAATGATAGTTAAAAAAAAAAAAAATGCATTAATAATAATAATAATAATAATAATAATAATAATAACAATTGGATGCAACAATAATCCTGCCTTGCTGTACCCCCACCAACCCGTGTACTAACCCTTCATGAACCCCTTCTTCTCTCTTCTTTTATTGTTCAGGTATGAATACTACCTAGCCGCTTTTGTTGTATAATTCTGTAAATGCCCCTATTATTTTCCCTGTAAGGTGTGTTTTACTGTCGAAAAAAATATCTATAGTTGGATCTATGTTTGTTATTGTGTTATAAAGGGTCATGGCATGATTTAAGGGAGAAAGTTGGCAATGTAGCGTGCGGCATCGGGAGATCTGAAAGAGGGTTTGCGTACGATATCTTCTAGGAGGGGCGTAAAAGTTTATCTTTTCCAGAAGAGAAGGTGAATCCAATCGCGTACAGAGTAGGTCGCGGAGCATCATTACCAGATTGAGGTCTCGTCGAACTTGCAGTGAGGTTGTTTCGTAACCCAGGAGCAACTCGGTATAGGGTATTGTTATGTCGAAGTAATGAAAGTCTTTATAGTATAAAAATTTTAGAAATCGCTTTTGCACCCGTTGCAGCATTCCACTCTGCCAAGCAGTTGTTGGATGCCAAATAACATTAGCAAAGTCCAAATGTGGTCTGACAAGGGCGAAGTATAGGACCTTCAGCGTTGTAGAACATCGAAAAAACTTTGATTGTCTCATTATAACCCCCATGTTGCGATTTGCTATTGACACTCTATTTTGTATGTGCTTATTGTAACGGAGGTCACTTTGAACTTGTACTCCCAAATCCCTTAAATCGTCCACCCTCTTCAGTACCTCGCCTTCAATCGTGTAATTGTTATGAATGAGGTTCCTGTTCCGACCCATACTCACTATACTACACTTTTTCACATTTAGGGGGATGTTATTCAATCGACTCCAATTGACTAGAGCATTTAAGTTGTTCTGAAGTAGACATATGTCTTCTTCGTCCCTTATATTTCTATACAGTTTCAAGTCATCCGCATATAATAAGTAATTGGCACCCTGTAAGTCCTTTTCAATGTCCAGTATGTATAATAAAAATAAATATGGGCCCAAATTGGAGCCCTGAGGTACCCCCGTGGAACACTCAAACATGGCTGATTCATGTCCTTTGTAGCGTACATATTGCTTCCTACCCCATAAGTACGATTTCAACAGCTGTAGCATTCTACGAGAGAAACCTATGCCCCTTAATTTCTTTAAAAGTAAATTGTGGTCTACTTTATCGAAAGCCTTTGTGAAATCTGTGTACACTACATCCACCTGAGCTGAGACTCGCTGATCCAGGATTTCTGCTACATGGTGCGTGAATTCAAGTAAGTTTGTGCAGACGGATTTTTTCCGCATGAATCCATGGTGAGATGGCGGGATGATTGCCTTGGTCTGCTCGTATAATTTATTGAATATAGCCGATTCGAATATTTTCATGGGGGTGGGGATACTAGCGACGGGCCTATGTTTAGCAATATCATTGGTTTGATTTTCTTTAGGGAGTGGGGTCACCTTAGACACTATCCAAGAGCGGGGTATAGTAGTTGTATTAATAATTATATTGAAAATATGTGTTAGTGGTTTCGCCAGGAGGTCTTTGCACGCCTTGTAAACGTAGGCCGGCACTCCATCCGGACCCAACCCCCGTTTCGGTTTTATTTTTCTTATTGCAGCACGTACATCCACCTCCATGAGCCCCTTGATGTCAACATACAGCGAGGTGTTATAGTCACTCATTCCCTCAGTGCTCTCTATATCCTCCATGGGACCACGGTTACCAAAGACAGACGAGAAGTGAGTCGCAAAAGCGGTGGTTATTTCGTTCGGGTGTATAATCGTTTGATTCATGTATTTCATGATAGTAGGGTTATTGTTATTTGTCCTTCTTGAGTTTATATGTTTCCAGAAATATACTGGCTCTGCTTTTATTTTTGATTCGACCTCCTGTACATGACTCCTGTAGGATTCTCTTATTAGCCTCTTACTCGTTTTTCTAAGGTTTCGATAGCGCTCATGAAGCTCTCCTTCATTTGGAGAGTTCCTCTTTTTTAGCTTCGCTCTACAGTTTTCTTTCTGTTTTATGGCCATAATAGCCTCTTTCGTAAACCAGGTGGGGTAAGTGGAGTACCTTCTCCTGGATTTTCTCTTAGGAACCGTTTCTTCAAGTATCTCATTCAATCTTTCTTGTAGGTAGTTCGCTGCATCTTCACTATCATCTATTTTGTACAGCGGTTCCCAGTCTATACCCTCCACCCCCGGTGTTCATCTTCTTCATGACTGTTGCTGCAAATACCGATACCTGGTTTCATGCTTCTTGAAAACTTGGCGGTGTGGCTACCAGACAACTCGGAGCAAGCGCTGCAGTGACAGACTAAGCTTGCCTCCACGCCTCACACTCGAATAAGGTGTGCTGTGGTCCATCATCCTGCCCTTAATTGCAATGCAAACACGTTGCCTGCTTAACTTCCCTTGACTTCTTATGAAGGTACTTGTTGAAGTAGCAACACTGCGTCAGGGGAAAGATCAATTGGTCATGGTTTCGATTTATGCTCTCGGGTCGTCCATTTCCCTAACTCACTCTGACCTTCTGTTCCCCAAGCAAGGAGTACCTGGCTTTCTGCATTACCCATCAAGCCTCTTAATCCGTCATTGTCTCTCGTTTCGCTTTGAACAGCACCGCTAGCTTGATTGGTGGTGAATGTGCTAATACGCAAAGAGCCTTTGTCGAGACCGTACGGTAGGAACGCTTCGTTGGATCGTTTCCATCTTTTTTCTTCTGTAGGCTATCGTCATGGAGTCGGCTTATACTGGGGTACTGCATAGAAGGATCGACAATGTTGCGCTCATCATTATCCTTTTTCTGGCTTCTCTCGGCCCTCCTGTGTTTGTCATCAGGCGGCCAAGGTAGTTGAAATGGTACCTGAAGCTCTACTTTGAACCAAACCAGGTACCCAGGTATTTCATCACATTCTTGATCGTGATTTCCACACCTTGCAGGCGAAAGGTAGGTGCACCGGTCTTTCGACTGGCCGTGAAAAATACGGGCTTCGTCTTTCTTATTGCGAGTTCTGATCTGGCGGATTCGACCCAACGCGGCACTGCCTCTCGGGCCTGATTTATGCTGCTCTCCGCCGCTACAGTTGTTTCGGAACAGCTCCACCTTGAAAATCCTTGCGACACACCTCAAGGACGGTATTTCTCCCCAGTATCGATGAATGTAATAAGTTTGATTATTGAAGTTCAGATTTCTTTTGTTCCTCCCGGACTTGAAGTCGGGTATCAATAGTACCTCAAGGTACGTGTCACAAAATTGTGTCCGTAAATAATCTGATTGTAGCAATGCTACCTAACTTTCCCATCCTTGAATGAAAGTATGAGAGGTGTGAAGGTCGGGTAGAAGCTTACCTGAGGAAGAGCCCCTGAAATTTTTGCAAACCCTCCATTTGTGAAACTACAATCGCACAAACGTGCTGGTCCTCCATGCTAAATAATTATACTACGGGTGACGATTCAAAATATGACTTGAAAGAAAAAATCCTGATCCATGAGTGATGAGGGAAGGGCGAGACTTTGAACAATCTGATAATTTAACAAAATCGATCCCAATCGATTATCGAAATCGAAAACGCCTCCATTAACCTAGTAAGTGAAACAGACCTCAATGCGACTTGCGAGTAGCAAAACGAAGTAAGCTGTTTTTTAAGAAAGATTCATAAGCTTGCATCTCTGTAGATCCTCCGCTGGGTGGTGCGTTAGTCATCGAGACATTCTCAGTTCTAAAATCACTAACTCAATTGAGTTTTTGAGTCGCTTTCGCTGTGAGTCACGCGTTCACTCGCCCACCGTATCACATATCTCAAAGTCCCTCGAAGTTCCTTTTTTTTTTCCTGTACGATTATGGTCATGCTTCTAATTCACTTTTACCAAAGAATGTGACAGAGGGTGACGCAGATCAATCGTTGTTTCAGAAATTGGAACAAGATGGAAAGCTGTAGGCTTGTAGAATTCAGCTGAATTGGTGCTTTCGTTCGCTCGCACTCAACCCTTGAGCTTCTGTCCTCGATTTCACATAAACTGTACGTCTCTTTTACACTTACTCGTTTCTCAACTCGTCTTCATTCGTGTTATTGGTTCACAATATAATCATGAGGGGTATTGAGAACAGAATATACATACAAATAGTATGTGGGATGGGGGAAGCTACCGTAGAACTCGTTGATACTCATATTTGATAATGAGTCTGTTAAATATTGCCCTTCGTATGATGATAAAAATTATTTCCGAATAAATGTGGGCCTAGTGTTGTATGATGAAGCAGTAGCTCTACTCCTTAATCGTTGTTACCAGCTTGTCGTAGTACAGCTTATACTTAATAGTTGCATCAACGTAACAGCCCCTATGAATGAAGAATACGAAGATGTACTCGTATGATAATTTGATAATTTTCTAGCCGACATTATCAGGGTATTTGGAAAGTTTAGAATCGAATATGGAATGTTCGTATAGGTACCCTTTGATTGCGCCTTACTTTGCTCCTTAAGAAATAATGTTCTCGTCGTTCGAGAATTTCAAAGAATCTTCGATGATGTCGATAATGTGCAGTACTTCACTCTAATTATCGACCGCTGATTGTTTAACTTTATCGACTTTTTGTGTCTGAATCGTAATCTCACACTTGAATTGTGAATTGTAACGTGTACTCGAAATAGTTTTCGAACCACTGGTAGCATGATGAACCGTTCAAGAACCGGCATCGTATGTAGCATATAGTGAAGTTTCCCCTTGTCCCCTTCGATCATTATACGACACACTTGTTTGTCGTAACATTCTTCAACGTTCTGTGTGCGCGTGTTAGTATGCCATGTATCGAAATACGTATACTTTTTTCTTTTTTTTTTTTTTTTGTATGCTGTACACAAGACTAGCGGCGGCAGTTTACTTGGTCTCATACACGCACACATGTTCTTTGAAGAGTACACACATACAGTACATGAACAGAGATTTCAAGGACACACTTGTCTTGCACATGTCCAAACGTAACGTCTGACTGGTATTGTAAAAGGCATCATCGACTTTTCGGCATCGATTTCTCTACGCTTACTTCCATCTGTGATATTCGTCGATTCTGGATGGTCTATATCCATACAAGGGAGGTGAATGAAGAGAGGTCGCTGTAGTACAAGTGAACCTAAAAGCAACCGACTTTCGCGCCATTTCACAGTGAAAATGCAAATTTCTTTTCATTGGAAAGGAAATTACTTGAAATACACGAATATTGCAGAACAAATTTGAAATTACTCGCTAAAATGAAAAATTTAACTTTTTTTTTTACTGTGTACTTTTTTTTATAAGGCACGTCTTCAAAATACTAAGGGAAGAGCCACACCCCGTCCCTCACTTCAAGAAAGAATGATAAGACCAGTTTCAGTTTTCAAAGAAAGAAGGAAATCACTTTCAATTTTCTTATTGATATGGATATTATGTCTTGAGTGTTTGAGCCTGAAAATCGTTTTGAAATTCGCGCTGGAAAATTTCGAGACGAAAATGGTTTCATGAGCTAATGACATCATGAGTGACCTCGACTAATTCTCGAGCTTTAACGATAGGAGAGAGTCAGTCGTCTCTGTCGCATTCAAAAGATGATGATTTCGAAAAAAGTCTTCCAGAGTAATACGATCAAAGTACTTGGAAATGATATCTCGTTCAATCCATCTATAGCCATGTACATGGCTTCTCCAGCTGCGACCATGAATACGGCATTCCCGCTCGAGAATCAGAACTGTTGTTATTTCTTGAGAGTTTCTCAGTTCGGTTGTTCAGGGTATCCACTTGTCTGGAAAATCTGGAAGTCAGGGAAAAGTCAGGGAATTTTGGGAATTTTACCCAGAGTCAGGGAATTTTTTGAGATACGTCAAAAAAAGTTCGAGCTAAGAAGTTTTTCCTCTTTTTTTTTTTTTTTTTTTTGCTCTTCAGTGGATATTATGGTCTGGAAAAAGTCACGGAAAAGTCAGGGGATTTCATTTCAGTGAAAAAGTGGACACCCTGTGTCTGGACCTTTTCAATTCCAGGTTCCAACTTTTTAAGATCAAAGATCCAACTTGACAGTTCCCGGACCCGGATCGTCCATAATTTGAAATCAATTAATTCTTGGTTGCTTGTACTTATTTTCATATATTTTTGCGAATGATAAGAGGACGAAGTTTTTCTTCTCGCAAGCCGGAGATGCCGAGTCACTCGGATAATTATAAAATCTCTGTTGGTTCTTCACTGCCACGTTGGCTGCTGCAGATCTGCAGTCAGTGCAGCTGCAATGTCTTGTTATTGCCCATAATTATTGAATCGCAACAACTTGATCAGGACAAGTGGTCTTTCATCACTCGTCTGTTTTGAAAACTTCGGTGGGTTCTTGAAGAATCTCAATTTTGACGAGGTCCTTAAGAACCGTATTGTGAACCGTTTCAATTTGTGGAATGTTAGGTCCCGATTTTAGCAACGAGTGAACGGTACTGAATCTTTCAAAATAAAAGGTGCCGGCTCTTTCTCGGTTCCGGTTCGCAGCCTTGTAATACCACCTGTAGCTATGATGATTGTTTCTTCATTTGTAGGACTCTTTTTACCTGCAGTCGTGAACACAGTTTCCTCATCTGTACCAACGTGCCCAAATTCATCACCCGTAGCCATGTACATGGCTTTTTCACTAGCAACCATTAATAAGGCTAACTGTTTACACTAGGGGAATCCAGTCTAGTTCGGGTTTTCTGCTGCAATAGTCACTGCCTTCTATTATGGTTAAGACACGTTACCAGAGTTTCTAGAACAGCTCTCCACGGTCAGAGATTTCCGTTTTGTAATTATTTTACAGACATGGAAATTTGTGTCGAAATTCGCGTCATAAAATTCTGATGACGTCATCAGCCAGTGACGTCATGACCCAGTAAGTGACCTAGACCTACTTTGAGGATTTGAAAAATTGCAACCTTCTTCATTTAGTGCTGCATAAGCTGTACATGAGGTAGGGGATTATTTTACCGATATAGCTTGATGTACAATTCACTGGGTCAGAGTCGATACCATAAATCAGGCTAAATGACCCTTTAGCTTCTTCTGAAGGCTGCTTTTACGTCCTCTTGTCTCTATCGTGGGGAGGTTCTCATTAAGAACTTACTAATTTGAAGTAAGGAGACTTCCGTCTGTATCAATAAAGAACAAGGAATGTAATTCTCGAGAGTGATTTATCATTCTGACAGGTGTTGGAAAGGATCTTTCCTATGTTTAGCGACGCTAAAATTTTTTTTAAAAAGCTGTTTTTAATGATGTAAACAAGCTCAATGGCACGCAAAAATGATCCACAGTTCAAAAGTAATGACTGAGGAGATCGTTAATAGTTACAGAAGATTTTATAGCGAGCCGAATAGATACTTGAATTTGTACGTTGGCTCCCTTGTATAGTGAAACTTTTTTCATTGAATAAAGAATGGGATGAAAGAAGGATTATCAAACAACGAAAAACACACAAGCTTCTGCGTTTGAACCTAGAACTTGAAGTGTTCGAGGCGGTTGCTTAAACCACTCATTTAATATCAGACACCCAATTTGTAGATGGACGATCTCAAACGATCATATTGTACTTAAGTGCAAATTGTTGTCATCAAGATCGCTGAAGACAACTAAACGAGACACGTTCCGTCGTATAATGACATATTTTCCCTCCAATGTTCATTAATCGTACTTTCCTCTTCGTAATTGTTATTCCTCCATTTCATGTGATATTTATATCATTAATTTTGCCAGTCATCATCGTCTAGCCGCTTTGGTGAAGTGACCAACACATTAACTGCAATGAACTCGACAAGAGAGCTATTTAACTATTTTCGTTCTTTTATTCTAAATTTTTGGGAACCATATATGTCGTAGTCTAGCAGTTTCATTTAGGAGTATTTATCTTCGGCCCGAAACGATTCAGCGAAGGTCGTTAGGAAAATTGAAACTAATAGTACTTATTTACTTTACGTTGCGCCGAAGTTAACGAACTTCGTTGTTTTTTAACGACCGAAACGAGATTTTCCGAATATAGACAGGAACAAAACGGAAAAGTGAGGAAGAAAATAAAAATGCCACGTAGGTATTCATTCGTCAAACGGAGTATAGTACTGCACTTTAGGACGCGATGTCTCGAATGAAACTCAAAATGACATTGTCGAATTTTTTTCTCTAAAATCTGGACAGTACCTAACTAAGATGTAAAAGAACTGCCGTAGAGAAGAATGCGGTTTGGTCGCATCAGCGGGCTGTCCTGAGAGTGGACAGCTAGAGTACAGATACTCGATAGAACTATTTGACCAAACTTGTTAGATTTTCGAGAAACGTTCACAAATATGAGAATGTATGTTTCGTGATATTTTTAGGTCTTTGAGTACACTTGCGGTCGGCATCATAATCTTACCCCACGTGGTACGCAAGGTGTGAGAAATAGAATGCTCCAAAAACGTGGGATTTGCGCGTTTCTTCATCCAGAATGCATATATTTTCTTTCTCCTGCGAAAAGCATTGTCTTTGTGAAATTTAAGTACTTAGTAGTGGACCTCGTCGAATACTCTTCTCTTACGAGAAAAATACCATCTGTTGAAATTATTCCGAAAAAGGAATGTCGCAAACTCGTGAGTGGAAAAGGAGGACAAAAAAAATTGTTTTTGAAAGGTCTCTCCAGAGCCATATGAACAAGAAAGGTATCTCAAGCCCTAGAAGCTTTTGTATTGTATTTTATTTGTACAGATTTAATCATGAATAAAACCTTATAAACCATAAGACTGATACGGGGTGATATGATTCTTGAATTAGAATCATATACCTAAAGCTTTCCCTGATTCTGATTGACTATTGGATCCATGGTGAGATCCACAAAATCAAGATATCAAATTTCCAGGATAAGGACTGAAAAAATGTATTTTTGAATATTTTTCAACACAAATATGAATGGAAAAATAATATATCAAAGTAAAGCTAAGAAAAATACATTTTGGTTTTGAAAGATCTTCATTTTCTCTTCGGGTTTGTACTCTTACATTGTCATTGGTTACAACTCGTCTATGTCCAACTGCAACAAAAAAATAAATCGAAATTTCTTAGGGTACATCATGAAAGTAAGATTACTATGCTATGAAAGAGAGAGTCTGAGAATATCCTTTGAGGAGATGAGTGAATCATCAGAACGAATCATGCCAAAAAATTACTTATCAATATTTTCTACTTGAAGGTCTGTTCCCATCAGACCTCATTTTTTCGTACGGTTCTCTGAGAAGCGAATTGCTTCTTTTTTGGTAATGAATGAGAATTCTCGAATATCGATAGAAGTCGTTGTGTGTATAATTTATAATTTGATCAAGGGTTTTATAACCCTGGTAAAAATAGCTTGGCCCTTTAGGAAACAGATATCACAGCTAGGGAAACCGGTTCTGCATTCTCTGTCAAGCGGGATTCCGTTGATAGTTTTGTTAGGGGTACATCCTCAGAAAACATCCGCTTTCACATCTACGTCCGGATGATCCTGCTCTGATAAGGCACCGCAAAATTTTGAGTTTCATGCTACACGAATGGGAAGTCGATTTGGAAAATAGCAACTCGAGGGCAGAGGGATCGGGGAAGTTGGTTTACTTGTTTGTGGGGTAAAGAATCCCGAGTCTCAGCTATATAGAGAGAGGGAGCTTTGAAAATTCTCCACCAAAAAGCCGTGGAGCAGAGATCGTCAAATACCCGCTGCCATTGCACTTGAGGAAACTTCAGACATTTTATTAGCGGAGATCCCGTTATTTTTCTTCTAGGAAGTACATCCTTTGAAATTTCCACGTTCGTATCCGGCTAGAGAAGCTAGAAGAATTTCGATACAAGAGCAGGGCTCATTGAAAAATTTCTACCCTCAAGGTCATACTTTCGGGGAGGAAGACTTGGGATAAAAATTTAAGGGTTTATTAAGCGAATTGATTGAGGAGAGCATGGAATCTGTTAAATGGGCTTCATGTATGGGGTAGACGAATGATCTGAAAGAAGACGTGACGTCGTCAGACCGACACGCCATCATGAGATTTTGGGAGGCCCACTGTGGATTGATGATGGACCTTTCGATCTGAAATGTATTTGTCGAAATTTTTCCAACTTCGCCCCCCTGATATTCGTGATTTGGTTCGAAATTTTATTTTCATGATTATCAGCGTGAAGGAAGTGGATAATGGGAAATGTCGGACGGATTGCAAAATTTTCAACCCCCTTCTCCTCTTCCTCTCTATGAATCAGGTCCCTTGTTTGAATACTGACTCTAGAACTATATGAAAAGTAAGGCTTGATTTAGATCTTTGAGCTATACATTTTGATGTAAGGAGGCGGGGATCTTTGCCTGGACGAATTTCAATTCACGAGCTGTATATTCGAGGCAGGGTATTTCGAAAATCATTTATTCTCGAGTAATACATTTGAAGATCGGAAATTAGGAAAGGGAGAGGTCTTGGAATTATGTCTGGTTGACCTTGAAAATGAAGCGGAGAAGCAAAAGAATCGATGGCTCTGAATTTTTAGTTTTTTTTTTTTTTTTTTTTTTCGCCGAAATAAAGAACGCTATAAAAAAAGTAATAAAACCGAATCATTCCAACGTGGTAGACACTCTGGAATGAAAAGCAGACCGTAAAATAAAGTTGGTAGCTCAACCTGATGCACGCTTGATGCATTTCATGAGTAGATTTCAAAGATAAAGGAGGTTCATATCAGACTATATAGGTTTACGGAAACGTCGATCGATATTTTCGCGTGATGTAAAAATGATGAATTTACGTGTCACGGTACTTCGAACTTTGGCAGCCAGAGTAAGCAATAAAATATATAGGCTATAACGTCAAAAAAAGTTGATAATTTGTTTTAAAATTTGGCTCTCTCTGGTTGGAATCTTGGTTACGTCTCTGCTTCGAAATGCTTTCGCAAGTATTGATAATGAAAGATATGAAAACTATAAAACGTAGAATAATTTAGAAATTAATGTTGTCTAAACCTCGGTTCGTCAAAATTTCTCTCTTGCATGCGCGAAAACATGATTGTAGATCATAGAAATTAAAAGATACCTATGGTACATAAAATAAGTACGTTTCAAGTTCTGTCGCATACTAAAGATGACTCGTTCAAAATCTTACGTTAT
This sequence comes from Aspidiotus rigidus, assembly GCA_035079385.1. Classification (NCBI taxonomy): domain Eukaryota; kingdom Metazoa; phylum Arthropoda; class Insecta; order Hemiptera; family Diaspididae; genus Aspidiotus; species Aspidiotus rigidus. The sequence continues at coordinate 12,193,623 of JAVHKY010000003.1, read as the reverse complement.
AAATATTCGATTTTATAGTTTTCTCGGGTGAATATATGCATTAGTAACTAGCGTCTTCCATTCAGGACTGGACACTTCGCAAAAATGTCAGATTCCAGGCCAAGAGATTATTGGCCGTTTTGCTTGTTCGATGAAGCTCGTTATACCTTCTTAAAAATCTATTGTCATTATATAAATGGTATCATTAACAAAACCTGTATATATAATACTAATTTATTATCATTTTTATTTAGCTCGTTTACTTTTACACGTAAAACTTTTTCAGAAGATGTATTCGATCTTTAAAACTGCCAGTTTTTCGTTTATATATGCTACTATACAGCGGCTTTTAAGAGTGATGTTTCATTTGTGGTGTTTCTTTAATGAAGTAGTTCCTATGCAAGTTGCGTTAACCTTTTTCACCTGAACCATGAGCTGGAGGCCACAGTGACTGGATTCCCTGCCCCTTCCTGTCTCCTCGTCTCTCCTTTCTTTCTCTATCATTCTTTTTCTTTTTCTCTCGCTAAACCCGCTCACTCTTCGTACTGGGCATCAGTGTATAAAATAATAATTTACAGCTGCGCCCGGTTGCCGGATTGAACCGCATTTTTCGATTGCTAGAATTTTTCGCCATCATAATATTATGTACACACAGCCAGCTATCGAGCGAGGAAAAAGGAAACGTGAAAAACCGCATTCCAACAGATAATGGGTGATAAGGTGGAGATGTCGTATTTGTGTCGATGTTTCAACTTGTGTAGCCTGATAACAGAAAGGAAGAAATTGGCTTCGTTGGTGCGCGGGAAAAAGTTGTGTACATGTACAAGTATAGTAAAGAAATCAACTTCGTCGGAATCGTGATTATCGTGAACTCGTGAAACTTCGAGATGTGCGTTCTACCTACGTTTAAGAAATACTGTAATACGTTCATGTAATCGTGAATATAGGCGAAGGACTGACGATATTTTGTGGGTAATGCTGTAACTGAAAGTATGTCCCGTATAGAGGTTTGCGTAGAACGGAATTCCGATGTTATTACGTAATCTCAGTTTCTCAAGTTGGTTGTTCCACCCATACTCTCCGGACTTGGTGATCATTCGAACGCGTACCAATTTTCCTTTAAAGTCATACATAACGGTAACGTGCGTAGGGAGATTTTGTTTAAGGTAGAATAATAGACCAGATCTGAACCTACTCGTCTTGTCGGTTCTTTTTGTAAGTAGGATGTACTGGACAGAGGTACAGCGAGCCTACGCGGTTTATATCCAATTGAATCGAAGTTTTGCAAACAATAAGCTTATACTCGTATTATTGTGTGTAGTGTACTTCTTACTACCTCAACCGAGTTGTTCTCCTTCAAAAAGTTATACGAAACATTTAATGAGAGATGTTGTAAAGTTCGACCCTCTTGACTGCTGGTTAGGTTTGATTTGCCTCTCTTCCCTGTTTTTACTCTCTCAAATTTTCCAGGAATAAAATATTGAGTCATCTCGTTTGTATGATGAATAAGAATTTGACTTCGGATAGCAATAATTCTTATTTTCAGGAAACTTCCCTGGCAGGTTGGAAAGAATATGCATACGGTACCCTTGGAAACCTTTGACATGTGGAATCCTGGCGCTTCCTTGCGTTGAATGGTCCCAAGTCTCCTGGGAATACAAGCGACTCAAACTGCGTTTAAAGTTGGACTTAGAATTGAAAAAAGTTTCGATACTTGACCTAATGAAAAAATTAGCTTAGGTATGACAATAGTTTCTTCGTCGCTGAATATGAAACTGAGGTTTTCGTAGAGATCTTAATTCTGGTGGATTTTCTGCTCTAAGAAACTTGCTATCGTATCCAGATTGGAAATTATAAAGGTCAAGATGATTTTATTTTTTGTTATTTTTCTTAATGAAAATCAAAAATTACCTATGTCAGTTTAAACACCTTACCATAACAACTTTTCACAGGGAACCTGTTCAATTGGAATGAGGGGTAAAAAATTTTAAGTCTGTTGAACTGATCCCCATAATCTTATTAGACACAATGAAAAAATTTTCCTTTTTTTCTTGCTTTTTTGGTATCGGAAGTAGGACGTTGAAAAATTCCTACCATGCGATCTGAAAAAATGTTGACTTCCGAGCCATTCATGATAGGATGGCGCCTGAACCATCAGAGGAGTTGGACTTCAAGAAAATTTCGACTTTTGAGCTACATTGCGCCGAATACGTTTTCACGACAAAATATCCAATATTATAGGGCAGGATAAAATGTTTAAAAGAATTCAATGATAAAATGAATTTTGTAGTATGTCCAACATTAGGACAGAATGAAATGCAGAAAAATAATAGAGCAAATTATCACAATATTTACAATTAGGTCAGAGTAAAATGGGAAATGTTCATCTTTGCCATGATCACCCATACACCCGGTATGGTAGGCAGAATCGCACCCCTATCCCTGCCTGTGAGATCGAATATGAATTTCGTTTGAAGTACGTCAGAATAGTGGAGGAGTTTTTGTGCCAGAACTAAGTAGTTTTAAAACCAGGAAAAGAAACTAGCGATAGAATCACCGCTATCACCAATACTGGCGGAAATATTCATGAATGACATGGAAAAGAAGATTCGAAGGGCAGCAAGTTCAGAAACTCGACCAAAAACTGGGCCAGATAAATAGATGATATCCTAATCGTGTGGTCAGGCACTAGTAGACAGGTGGACCAATTCCTTCTTGAAACGAGTGCCATGCATAAACGAAAGCATCAAATTCACAGTAGAAAAGGGCAATGAGACCATCAACTACTTGAACCTAACAGTTACGCTGGTGACCAACCGGATAGAATAAAAAATCTACAGGAAACCAACATACACGGGCACCATCATCCCAAATGACTCGTACCACCACCTCGGTACAAGTTAGTTAGCGGCAATCCAGATCTACTGCTTTCTGGCAATCTCTGTCCTAAAAGACAATGAAGAGAAGAGGAAAGAAATCGAGATAGTAAAGTATGCCACAGAAGTCAACAGCTACCATAGAGGTGTGAGGGAGGGAGTCTTTGGGAAAATGGAAGCCGAGAAGAGAATCCATGATGGCACAACAAGAGAGTACTCTTGATCGATACCATACATGGGAAAGTACACAAACAAGATAATGAAGTGTTCAGTGGCTATGATGTGAATGTAGGCATCCATAATAACCCACCCTTGGTGAAAGAATTAGAAATAATCAGAAGGAAGAGAAGGACAAGGAAAGCTTGAGCGGAGAGTACAAGCTCAGTTGTGAGTGGTGCGAAGGTATCTACATTGCATTGGTGAAACTGGAAGAAAGTTCAAGATGAGGAAGAAGGAGAACAAAACATCGTGGGAGAAAGAAGATGGTAGGGAACTATTTGGTAAACAGTGCAACAAAAAACAAAGGGAATATTTGTAGTCATACCCATAGAGAATCGCACAAAGAGAAGAAAACTTTGAGAACAGGTGGAGATTTCAAAGGCAAAGATTGAACAATGTAATCACATTTGACGACGAAAAATTATTCAGCCTGGCGATTGGACGAGAAAAGAAGAACAGAACCAATCAATAAGATGGAGCAAACCCGGTAGCCAATAGAAACGCTGCACATTGGTCAACAGGGTGAACCAGTCCGAAAACAGCATCTGATAGCCAATAAGAATCCAGTGTTATATTGTAAGAATTAATGTTTTAAGATTGAGCCAATCACAACACAGCATTGTTATAGTATAGCCAATAGGATTACAGTGTTATAAAATAAAACTCATGTTAGAGGCCTTGTTCTGCAGTAGCGACACCACTAATGATGGGGTAATACCTGAAAGTACTCTCGTAAGCTAACTAATGGAGTAGAACTCACCACACTCATTATAAGTCTCAATGATAAATTTGTCCCACAGAACAGGTTACCTAAATTCCTCGTTCAAGTTCGTTAAGGAAAGCGTTTTTTTGAAACTGGAAGGATGGTATTTGCGATGGCTTCCTACGCGAGAGGAGCAGAAATCTGCGTTTTTAGTTGTTTCATAATGCTCCCGCCCCTCTATTTAGTATTGCTGCGAACGGTCCGCTCTTTTAAATCTCCTTTAACTGGAGTTTGAAGTTCAAAGTCGTCCTCAAATGAGGTCAAGGGTATCCAAATGGGCATCTCTTTCCTAAGAAATTTACACCAGACACAAGGGCGATCCCTTCACTCGGAGGTATCTGTGTTGGAAAGTTTTATTGATCGAGGAAGGGGTACTTCACAGAGTAAGTAATCTTGAGTTGTAAATACCGCAAAAAAAAATTACTAAACAAATAACGAGCGCTCCTGGACTTGATCTTTTATGTTTATTATCGGCACAGGTATGGAGACAACGTTCGTTGTACGTAGACTGGTCCTCAAGATCTCCTTAGTAAGTTTCTTGAGTATTTGAATGTACGTTAACCTTTCATAAAATTTACTTTGGAAGTTGAAAGGCCCTTTATAAATTACTTAGACTTGACCATCTCTAGAAGATATGGTGTCCGTCCCTGAGTTTAGGATCTGCACAAACGATACCTTGTCCGATATTGTAGTCCACAGGTTTTCATTTCGTCCTGTTGCCCACAAGATTGCTACGTTTAATAGCTTGATCTACCGACTGACCCGTATCTAGTCGTGTGGGTCCGCTTTACACTTGGCCAGGGACGAGAGAAAGCGCTGGATGAAACTCCCGTTTCTGAGGTTTTCTCTTCAGTTGGACCGCGTTCTTCGCCTGTTCGGCTCTTATTCAGCGTTTTACAATCTGGTAACTGTAAAGGATATGTTTTTTATGTCGAAGGACCTTGTTCCGATGGTTAGGAAGAGGGGAGTGTATTTAAGATAGCATAAGCAGACTTGAGTAGCCACCAATTTAATAATAGAGTGGCCGAACATGAGAAAACTTGGGAAAAGTAAATGTAGGAGAATCGGAGTTCGCGGACCACCTAATCATTAGTGGCCACAGTTATAGGAAGGGATCGGAAGTCCTCTACAAGGAGAACCCGTTCTTCGCGTATCAGCATTAGTTTTACGAAAATGAGTCACATTGCGATGACTCGCTAGCTCAGTCCTGATGCTCATTGGTCAGTTGCTTTTTGTATTGCTAGATGGTGGTTTTTGAATCAAAAGTGCTCATAATTTTTTTAATAGTTCTCAACTCGAAGTCATTCTGTAGAGTGTCCTTCATTCGATTTTGGAAAGTCATATTGATTCAAGTTTTGTAGATGTTGAATCAGTGTTGAAGAAACGCGAATGAAACTGTATTGACTTTTTGAAATTACCTAGTCTTCTGGAAACCGTTCCAACAGCTTCACTGCTTCGGTGTCCGGACTTTTGGGCGCCACCATGTAGGCCCCGAGTACATTTGGGTGCGAAGGGGTATTTTTCGAATTTTCAGCGCCATTTACTGGTGGACCAATAAAAATGCCAATTTATGAAGGAATGCAACTATACCCGCGTAGTGGAGGTCGCAAGGGGTACGGGTGGTAGCCGGACGTTATGGAGCAAATCATAGACGGCTTTTTCCCACACACGGCGTCTACCAAATTAAAAAATTGAAAGTATTGGTTTCTTATAGAGTTCTTGAAAGGTGTTCCATAAAACCATAATTCCAGTGGTGTAGCACTAGGAATGGTGTCAGGGGGTCCGGGCTCTTTTGAACTTGAACATTTGCCTTAAAATACTATTTATTTATTTATTTATTTCAGTTTATTTGGGAGGGTGCTGCAAACAGACGCGTAGTCCAATTACTTGCAACACCCCGTAAAAAATGACATAATGAGATAAAACAAAAAACAAAAAAAAAAAAATAGTATGAGATAATAACAAAATAATAAACAAATCAATAAATAATAAAAATAAAAAATAAAAATAAATAAAAATAAATAAATAAAAAATAATAAAATAATAAAAATAAAAAATAAAAACAAACGGAGACAAACGGAAAAAAAAAAAAAAAAAAAAAAATGTAATAATAATACCAATAGAACCAGGAAAAAAAAAAAAAAGTCATTGCCACCGCCACCCAGGCCCTACCCCAGCATACTATGAAGCCTTCTCTTCAGTTCCTCTCGTTTTAAATCAAATATATCCAAGTCAGGATGCCTATCAGTCAATTTATTCCAAAAATTTACGGCCCTATTAAGTACACTGTATTCCAAGGCGTTTGTTCGCACGTTCATTGGGCGAAATACGAATCTCGAGCGACTATTAGCTCTGGGAACGCTCAGGGATATTTTCGATAGAAGATAGGGCTCATATATTCTGCCATGAAGAATATCATGGAGAAATAAAACTGATCCTATCATTCTTCTATTATTTAGTGAGACAACCTGAAATCCTTTCAGCAGTTCATGGTATCCTATGTCAGTCGGGTAGTATTCAAATGTCTTGTAGTAAAGGTATTTCAGGAATCTTTTCTGTATTGACTCTCTTTTGCAAAATTACAGAAAAAAACCTACTCGACCCATAGGAATTCAAATTTCTTTTTTTTTATTGGGTCAGAAATGAAATTAATGGGATTTTATTGGGTTTATTGGACCATTTTAACAGACAACCTATTCTTTCGTTTTTTTTTTTTCGAAAAAACCCCCGCTGTCTGGTAGGACGGCAAAACTCGGAATTTGAAAAATCTTCAAGTCCTCCTCCTATGATATATAGCTTGAGGGACGGGGCTGAGACGTCACAGTTTGTGATGACTTCATAGGTCAGTTTTTTCCAAGTTCCCCTCCTACTCTCCTATCATATATAGCCTGTAACGTTTAATGACGTCATAGGTCAGCCGTATGACGTCACAACCTACAATTTTCAGATTCGGCGCCCAATTGACCTGGCGCCCAAACGGCAGCGCCCAAAAGTCCGTGAACCCACTGCTTCATTGTGCGTTATTTCGTTCTTCAAGATATTCTTATAAGGATTGATATTTTTTTTCAATGGTGCACTGAGAGAAGAGAATAGTCTTGGTGACTGGAAAAAAAGTGTTGACTCAAGATAGTCGCTTTTTTTTTGCCAATTTGATCAGTTTTTTCATTTATTTGAACTGTAAAATCCAATCATAGTGAATAAAAATAGGTGATTTGTCTTAAGTTAACACTTTTCTTCTAGTCACCAAGACCATTCTCTTCTCTCAGCGTGATCTAAGGGAAAATGGTAATAGTACTGAAGTATATTCCTAAAATTTCAACTAGAATTTTGGATCCAGAATGGCTAGTTCCTACTGTTGTTATTATTATCATTTTTAATTTTTTTTTTTGGTGGCAATTTTCGAGCCATGTAGCCTTTAATACTACTAATGGCTCGTAAAATTATAAATAAAAAAGAGAAGGAAGAGGAGAGTTGCCCGAGCTCATCAATTAGACTGGCTTATTCTAGATACGAAATGTTCCTACGACGTCCATTCAAATGCACTTTACTTTTTTATGCTACAGATTTGATTTGGGTATCCTTCCTGGTTACTTCGCTCGATAGTTTTTGTTTCAACGTGTTAACTTATAATAATGATTATATTTGTAGAAAGAGAGTGAAGTGTTTGAATCGTGATTTTAAAATGTTACGGGCTAACTTACACGAGAATGATATAATAATATTCCATCAAACTAGCCTGAAGGAGTATTAGGTGCTTATCGATTGAGATAAAATCGACTATAGCATTCAGTAAAATATTATCACCCACAGACGGGAGTAAGTTGTATGGCACTATCTGTTATATGGTGGTCGCATTTAATATATAAAAAAGAAGAAGAAGAAAAAACCTATTTCACGTGTCCAATTCTCTACAGTCTCGTGAATGTCATTAAAACAAATAAATTCTTCTTGACATCCAAAATGGGTTCATGTACTTTTTTATTTTTGCATGAACATAGCACCCATTATCAGTTCTGACGGAGAAGTCGATACCGCGACAACAAGAAAACGCAATAAAATTTTATTTGTTACAATTTACAAGGCAGTTTCAGGCACTCTCAAATACTTCAGTATTCAGTACCGCGGCAAAATAGATAAATAAATGAGAGAAAATCTGTTCGAAGTGACATTTTAGAAATATGTACTTATAAGTGGTACAGAAATGTGTACGGAACGAGGAGTGTATTATGTGTTGGTATATATCGTGTCGACTTCGTACTTGTGACTCATGAAAATGCATTTCAGGCGAGTATTATATGCATTGAACATCGTGAATGCGACAATAATTTGTCGGCTGTCTTGCCAATAAAAGTGAGAAAAATGCGAATCCGCGTAAATATCATGATTTTATTCTCTCTTATTACCGCGCATAACTTCATATTTTTTTCTGGAAAATATTTGATTAAAATTTACGGAGAATAAAAAATTTCGACGTATTTCGAAGAAATATGAACAAATTTAAGGAAATCGCGCGCAATTCCGTGCAGAAAATATGCAAAGAAGAATGAACAAAGAACAAAATTGTAGGATGAGACGTCGTTCGGATAAAAATAAAGCGTCATGTGCCCGTGTGTGGATAACTTCTCTTTTCAGTCATATTTTGTCTTTTTTTTTTAAATATACACGTATGCATCTAGTCCCACCCTCGAGAAAAACACGCGGACGCCGTATGTGAAAATGGCGTCGAGGCGCCTCACCCTCGATGCGTCGAGATGCACGTCGTCGTCCATTACCACGCGGCAGTCGTAGCGTAAGCATTGAGACAGGGCAGTATACAATTAATGACGTCACTCTTATAGATTTTACCCGTATCGTTCATTAATAAATTTCTAACGGGAATCACAGTTACGGAATGAAAAACGAATAAGGTTAGACGAGGAGAAATTACATTACAAACTTCACACCCTTGACATAATTTGTATTCTTCCTTGAAAACTACCCTTAACAAAGTTCATTATCCCATTTTCGAAAACTAGGTTGCTTTCCTCATTTTTCTTTAAAATTCCTCCGCTTAATTTAAATTCACCCTTCGTTGGTTGTGTTTATTAAGATGTCGGCGAAGTTTGTCTGGAGCTTAATTAGAAGGTCACATAGAGGAAAAAAAAAAAGAAAGAAAAAACGGGGAAGCGTTTTTCATTTTCTTAATAAGGATAATATTACGTTGGGCCCGTCTGGAATAGAAAATATATAGACGGAGGAATAAAATCGAGAACAAAAACGAAGAGGGAAAATTAATTTCTTACGAATGAAAATTTGACGATGGTGAAAATGATGGGGAGAAGGGTTTTTGCCAAGTTCTCGCCGATAAATGAGGAAAACAGCTCGCGCCATCAAGATTGCTAACTGATTATATTTCTTGTTTCGATTCAAAAACCTTTGTATAAGTACATATTTTAATGTCCAAGAAAATGTGTAGACCATCAAATTATATGAATGGATGTAACTGAACTCATCGAACTCATCGAATAAAATTCTGTTACTTCTTTCAAATATTCAAGTTTGTCTTTCTCTTTTCGCTTCCTCTTCGTGTAATCAACTTGAATAATGGAATGTTCGGTGCACGGCTTATTCTTAATTTAAGGTAAGTTGACAGATGAAGTTATGAGACCTGGAAAAACCTGTTAGGCTAGCTTATGATCAGTAGGCTATTGATTTTTCGTCGGCATTGGCCAGTGTCATTCACCTTGTGCGTCTTTAGTATTGATATACAATATTATGCAGTAGACTAACGTAAAATTTCAGCTCAACCATGCAGTAAACGTTTACGGCAGCTCTATAAGTATAAATTTGAATGGAGAAAAACTAGTTTCGTACATTTAAAAATACTGTAATATTATTAGGCAAAAACACAGAGTCCGCTTAACGAAAAATAATTGCTTCCCTCTTTGTTTTTTAGCCTTCGCTTTCTAGAACATACGATAATATTTCTACCGCAAAAAAAAAGCCGGAAAGTAAAGTGGAGAAAATATGTTGTTATTTACGACATTAGGAGCACGCAACAGTGTAAACGAAATACTCGTGTTGAAGCCGATTTATGAAACACGTTTTGGTCGCTCGTGTACAGAAATGAAATTACCCCGAAAACAATTCTTTGTTACCAAATTTGAACACCATCTCCCAAAAAATTCTTATCGGTCAGGATAGAAGCCCGAGAAAACTTGTTCAAATCTTAATCTAGAAACAAATTTCCAGTCTCAACGGCACCGTTAATGCGGCTCAAAAGAACGCGGGTCTTATTATTTCATCAAGTTAGGTCAATAACCTTGTATCAATAACAGGAAGCTGAATTGACAATTCTCGCATTGAAGTTATTTCTGGAAACTATCAAAACAGTGAATGTGTAAGACTTACATAATTCATTTGCTCGAGCTAATAACCTATTAGTTGTTTTAAAGCTCGTTAAAATACATAAAAAAATTCATTTTCTTCAGTTATATTTTTGATGACTTTAGGACTGGCTGAACCTCCCTACATTCAAATCGGATTTCCGCTAGGATCGCTAATAGCGCGCGTGGCTCGTACTCTTGTCGAATGCAAAAGAGGTATCTAAACTGTGGCGGTATATGAGAGGAAATTGAAAAAATTTTCTGGCGTAGCCAAATGAATGAAGATCATGTTTCATGCCCCCTTTTTTATATTTTAGCAGTCGTCTTGTAATATTCTAATCTAGGCTTCTACTAGATCAAGCGCACGCTTGTGAGATATTACTTCACTTTTGCCCCTACTTTCATTGAACTACACGCCTTTTGTGACGCTTCGGAGAAAGCCTATAAAATATTTTGAGCTATTTTCGTGGGACAAAAGTCTGATAAGATACATTTTGGGCTATCACCCTTCAGCTTGCCTGAAATCTGATATGAAATATTTTGGGCGATTGGCTTTCGTAGGTAGTATACAAGGAGAGGCCAGCTTTCCAGGTCTACTATACGTATTAGGGTAGCGGTCAGTCATCGGGTAGAGCAGAAATTCTTCCAAGTGTCAAGGTCAAGGTTGGCTATCAGGTTGATTTATTCAATATTCAAATTAATTAAATCTTGAAATATTTTAGTCTAGGCTTCTACTAGGTCAAGTGTTCGTGAGATATTATTCGTTTACCCCCTTACCTTTCTTGGCGTCGTATAGATCTTGTATGAGAAATATTTTGGTGTCTCTTGAATCTAGTATGAGAAATATTTATTGAGCTATCAGCTTTTGTTGGGCTCTGTCTCGGTTTAGCATAAGACTTGTTTAAGCATAGTATGAAGGAGGCTTAGACCTACCTCCTTGTTGATCTAGTTTAAGGTATATTGGGCCTATAAAATGTTAGGCCCAGTTCAATAGGGAATTGGGATACAGTTAATGCTAGTACAGTAGTTTACTGCATAGGATTTCGGAGTCACAGCTGATTACATAGTTTATTATACCCAGTATAGTAGTGGTACCTAGTATAAACTGCTACTACAGACCTCTTAGTATAAAAGAAGCGTAGACCAAGTATGAAGCTAGAATAAACGAGATTTGGGCCTAGTATCACCCCAAAAAAATGTCCAATAGTATAGCTTAGGAAGCGCCTAGTATGAAGCTGTTCTAAAGGAGGTTTGGACCTAGTATAAGCCCCTATGGTAGTGTACAAGGAGAGGGGTCACAGCTGATTACATAGTTTATTATAAAGGCGGTACCCAGTATAATAGTGGTAGTATAAAAAATTTCGAAATTAGGGTAGGCCTCCTTCTTTGTCCAGTATAAGTCTAGTTTAGAGCTAGTATATAAAGCTAGTCCAGTATGAAGCAAGCCCAGTATACAATGTCAAATAGTATAGCTCAGCTAGTATATTAGGCTAGTATAATTTACTTTAGGGCTAGTATAATGAAGCCTAGTATACTAAGCTAGTATTGCACGCACGCACGCAAATTTCGAAATTAGCTAGGGCTCAGAGAAAATAAGTCTAGTTTAGAGCTAGTAAGTATAAAGCTAGTCTAGTATGAAGCAAGCCCAGTGTACAATGTCAAATAGTATAGCTCAGCTAGTATATTAGGCTAGTATAATGTACATTAGGGCTAGTATAATGAAGCCTAGTCTAGTATACTAAGCTAGGGCTCAGAGAAAGAATCCTAAGTCCCAAGGTCATCTGCACGCACGCACGCACGCGCACGCAAGCAAGAGCAAAGACATGAAACATGTCAAAATTTGGAATAACTAGTACGGTGATAGGGTCCATTTTTTCCTGCTTCTTTCTCTTGGTTCTGTGCAATGTTGAGCAGTAGTGCGATCGAGAGCCATTCTTTTGATTTTTTTCTGAACAAGGGAATCAAAATTGATACACATCTTGTTGGCTGCCGCTAAATGCTTGATAGCGTTAATCTCTTCCTAGAAGGCAGTATGTGAGAAGTAGATGCGGGTTAGTCGGTTGAGTAGATAGTCAAAAGCCGACAATTTATGTAATCTGGAGCGGAAAAGGCCCCATGGATTAGCATATTAGTTGAAGTAAAACTCGTGCCGGTTTTTCAATGGTTATTATGGGCTTATTTCCTCCTCTTTTGAACTGACATTTATAGGAGAATCTCAGGGCCATTTCATCGGCTTTAGATGTCGTCAATTAATCTCTTCCAATAGATTTTACGGCCGACGCCTTTGTGGTTTGAGGTGAACAGTTGTTCCTCAAATTTGGACATGAATATTTGATCAAGGGTGGACTGAAGAACGGGGTTTATGAAGACTCCATTATCGCTAGGGAACATGTATATATCATCAGTGACAGTAAAATCCACTTAAAACGCTCCCGTTTAATACGATTTCCCGCTTAATACGCGTTTTCTGCTCGGTCCCTTGATTTTCGAGTCATTTTACATGTAAAACATCACGTCTATAATAAGCTCTTGCATCTCCGGTAAAACGCTCTTTTTTAAACACAAAATCTCACGTCAGAACATGTCTTCAGAACAAAAATCTTTACTTCTCTCAGCCTGGGATGATGTAAAACCTGAAGTCATTGCAAACTGTTTCCGAAAAGCCTAATTTTTTGAAGGTCCTACAAACAGTGCAGGAGAAGAAGAACGAGAGGAAGTTGATGAACTAAACCATTTTCTGGGTTATGAATGTATAGACGATGATGTTGTAACCTGTGAACTGAGAGATATAGACGAGATTACGAGCTCGGGGATGACAAAAATGAAGACAATGGTGAAGATCAAGAAGAAGAAGAACTTGAAGGTACTCTTTCATTAACCATTGGATTAGATTCTATCCACAATTTGAAGAAATTGTTATCTTCATTCAGGGATTCTGAAGCCCTCCTTCAAAGCCTCAATAGGGTTGACAATTTTTAGTCAAGAGAGGCTTCAAAAAAACATGTCACTCAGACAACAATTTATAAATTTATCGTCACCACAGTTGCTTAATTGTATGTAATGTACTGCAAAAAATTATGCTCTTTATAGAAAAATTGAAATTTCAGATTTTTTTACATTTTTTGTTTCCTGGGTAAGATGTTTTCCCGCCTAAGACGCTTTTTTTCTCTAGTCCCTTAAGCGGATTTTACTGTAATTTGACTTTAGGAATTTTTTTCAAGGAGGTCTAATAATTCGACTAGCTTGCAGTGACGTCTTGTGAAGTGTGAGGGAATAAGCCGACCACATCTTGATGACGACCTATGTGTCGAAAACGTTCGTTTAACTTATGTAACTTGGATTTATGTCAATTGTTGTGGTCAATGTAAATAAATTTGTTTATTAGATTTTCCTCTTTCTCTGAATATATGCCGTAAATTACAGAACAGAATTGAAGTGATGAGCTAGGAGAGGTTGTGCAAGTTTGCTTTTCTTCAAGTCTTGAGTAAATGCGTTTCTATTCGTTGTGTTGGCTTAGAAAAATGAGATTTCGTGTTGCTTTTGTTGCTTATTATTACTTTTCATCAACCTTGTGATGATTCTTCACGACTTACATGTATTCAGATACTTTGAAACTGTACTGTTCGAAAATGAAATTACGATTTTTGAACCTAGCTTCAACCTCTCTACTTGAAATCTCTCTTCCTAGCCTTCTTAAAAAGAAAATTGAAATATTAATTTCTTAATTTTCGATGACGTTCTACCCAGTTTTCTCTCTCATAGAGGAATTGACATATTTTTCTTATTTTGTATATTTTTATCACCATCATCACTTGAACGAATTTTTCCCCGAAGTATCTACGTTTTGCCCCTCCTCCTCCAAGGGAGGTAGATATCGTCGAAATTTACTCCACCGCAGTTGGTTTTAGACTAGGTACTGAAAAATAAAAATTTTTCTCAGACCTTGCGAGTTTTATCATTGGAACTTTTTGTGTTCGAAATATAAAAATAGGTGTTTCGCAAACGACGCCCCTCGAAAGAATCAATTTCGGTAACTTGAAATTCCTCGAGAAGGAAGTGTAGACCTTGTAGGATTTCTTTGCGCGAAATTCAACGTTTCTGAAGTGCGTTATAATCGCTAGAATTGCTGGAAAGCATTTTCTCTTTTATACGTCGCTCTTCGAGGTGTGTCCGGAGCGAAAGATCGAAGGTAATTCGAAGAAGTCCGGTTATAAAATTCAAAATCGGAATAATGAGACCATCCAAAATTTAGGAATCATCAGAAAAAGAAGAGTACATGGAGCATTACTCTAACAAGGAATGCCGAAAAAAGCTCAAAGTTGTCAGAATGAATCAGGGTTAGTCACTCTCCTCCTCCCTCACCTCTTCAATACAGAGCTTGAGACGTCGATTTGCCTAGTTTACCGATGGCTATGTCGCGTACTTTCATTCGTTTTTCGTCCGTTTTAAAATCAGCCATCCGAGGTAAGAGTATTCACTTCATTAGATGTATTTCAAACTCGACTTAGCATCTAAATGAGCCGTTAACGTCTCACCTTTTCAATGGCTTCGACCGAAATATTTCTTCTTCATTTACGATTGAACCACCCGTATACATCTGGCCGTGTTCAGATTTTGATATCCAATAGATAGCCTATAAGACCTATACTCTTAATTGTGTGCTCGACTCGCGTATTTCTTAGCGGCACGAAATCAACTGGAAAATCAGATTTCCAACGAACGAAAAATATTGATAAGTTAATCTGATGTTTACATTATAAAGCTTACCGCCTCTTCTAAACTTACCGTAACTTACAAAACGATTTAATTCAATCACGTTAGCATATTGTAAACTATTGCTACTTCTCGTAGGTATACACCGCGACAAATTGAAAATTAACACTACCGGTACTTCTAAGATTTAGAATTCACTGCAACAGGTGATCCAACTTTTTTTCTTTTTCTTTTAAATACTGCGCACCGCGAATCCGCGTAATACCAGGAGAGAGAAAAAACGAAGCAAAAATTTCGAGTACTAATCAACATCACGTAGAGGCACTCTGTATGGCACTTTAAAAAAAATAATATTGTAGTTTTTTTTCGCGCTTCGCACACTCCTTTTTTTCCCTTTTCTCCGCTCCCCCATTTAGTGATCTGCTCCGAACGAATAAGCAATTACTATCGTTCGGATGAGAATTTCAAAGGAGGTAATTCGACTGAATAAAGGGTTATAGAAGGTAAATAACTCCAAAGACCTTTCTGATCTTCCAGAATATAAGCATAAATAATCACGCGGTTTGTATGCAAACTAGGTAAAGAGTCCGGAAATTGAAGGTACCTTTAAAGAACGTCGGCATCGTGGGAGCTTCGCGTTTGTCGTGTAGTCATCATCGCCTTCAATTATTCGGACGAGGGTTTTTCTTTCGGTGGGTATATCGCGTAATGAATATTTAAACGCTGGTCATGTACAAACAGTCGCCTGTTATGCGTGAATTTTTATACCTGCCCGTGAAGATTCCCTCCGTTGCTATCGATGGTTCCAATCACCCATACAAATATAGATTTGAATATAAGAATAATTTGAATTTCAAAACCGTGTCAATGATCCTCTATAATGTATTATCTAGGCGAAAGACTGTAAGTACTACGAAATCTTGGGAAGGTATAGACGCATATGGCACATATGTATCTGATATGTCTCGTAAGATTGCGCGGTTAAACGTAATTTATGGACTGTATTCAAAAATTTAGCGAGTAAGAATATGTTATAACCGGAAGATATAGATTTGTTATGAACTTGAAGAATAGCCCGCAGTCACTATACACTCACGAATATAAAATATTTAAATTTGCCAGTTGAAGGTATATATGGGTTAGAAGTTTTTTTTTTTTTTTTCGCTTATAGTATTTGATCGTCGTTCTCTAGTTAAGATGAATGGTCGCTATGTTTCTCAAGGTATCAAGTTCACTCTGTAGTGGAATTTCATATTTGAATGATTTAAGCGGAAAAAAAGAAATAGCAGAGAAGCTGCTTCAGCACGGTTAGAGTCACGCTGATTTTTGCAAATATAATTTCTTATTTCAAGTGCATATTCGAATTTGATTAAATCGTACTGAAATAAATAATGAAGAAAAAAAAAAGGAGTTTGAAGACTAGTATCCATAACTAGTGGATGAGAGTTTTTTTTTACCGCACAAGAATTTTTCCAAGTTCCCCATTTTTCCACATGTGGGTATAAATATAGCTTGGAATTCGGTATTTATACTTGAGCTCCTCTTCAAATAACACTTTTGGAATAATTTTATCGACCAGTAGAAGGAGGTATAATCGAACAAGAAAAAAACGAAGAACCAGCAATTTTGCACTTTCAATTATCGATTCCGCTAAAGCTTGTTTCAAATTTCTCTTTTTGGGAAAACATAGATGAGGGATATATTGCACTTCCATTCTGTCTCGCTTGCTCTGTGTTATTATTCTCCATCCATCATTTCATGCTGATTTTATTCTTCGATTTTGTCACGTATCTTTCAATTTATATCATCTGAAAATCACGTGTACTATTTATCTTGAAATTTCACCCATTACAGACTTCAGTGACGTCATCAACCCTTGACGTCATCATCTCTAACCTTAGGATATACTACACCTTAGTGAAGACATTAACCCTGACGTCATCAACCCGTTATCTCGTCTACCCCATGTTGGTGACGTCATCACCCTCAATCTTACTTTATATTTGTACTTTTTGACAATTTCAATGTCCTAACCGGCACCTCACCCTACTACTGGAAATCCGCGAGGCCGAGTTGCCCCTCGACGGAATTAGAATCTTGAACCCTCGATTCAATCCAGAAATCTGCGGGGCCGGATTCGAGTTTCTCGGTCCTAGTATAGAGTGTTGGGCTATACTAGCATTAAGGTAGGCCTAAACTAGCCCTAATTGGATTATAATCCAGCATATATGCCTATGCCAGATTATACTTATCCTGTACTAGGCTTAGCATACAATATATTAGATTATACTAACACCCCCCCCCCCGGTGATTACTTATCCTTGATCTGATCCAGATATCTACGAGTTCAAGTTGATGTTCTTTGAGTCTAGTATATGATATGCTAGACTATACTAAGCTTCATTTAGGCCTAGCATACAATATACTCGACTATATCAGCCCCTATACGAGGCCTACTTCGTTTAGCATGACCGACACGTGGAGTGACGTCACAACCCAAACTAGACGTTTCGACTTCTCTCGCGTCGCGAGATATTAGGTTATGACGTCACTCACTTTTTGGCGAATGAACCATAGGCTTCTGTCAGAAGAGAGGAAAGACGACGTCGCGGATATTGATGACGCTGCAAGCTTAATGACGTCACAGGCAAATTCAAGCTGATAACTTCACAAATTAATGACGTCACGAGAAGATTCGATGGATGATGATGACGTCACGCGTAGGTTTACTGGTTGATATGTTTACTATGCCTTGATTTACTACCTAAAATTATTTTGTCTTGACTAATACCTGGATCGAGCTGCTACAAAAAGACATTAAAAATGATCTTGATTTATTTGGCTCCGCCAGAACATTTTCTTCACGTCATCGAGCCGTGACGTCATCACTGTATTACATATTTTATGAGAAGAAACTGGCGGATATTTTCTTCAGAGAATACGCCAATATTTGTCCAAAGTTTTACTGATCTGAGACATGTACTCTTTTATGACGGCATCACCTTTAACCTTTTGACATATATTCCTTCGTGACGTCATCACTGCATACATATTGACGAGTACCCATAAATTCCAATAAGTCTCTGAAACAGGCCATGACTGAACCCCCTTTCACGGAACACCTATGATGACCTTCCACAATTTTTTAAATCCCTCCCGTCTCCCGGAATACCTGTATGCAGTGGCGGCGCTAGATGTTTGTGCGCCGGTGGCTCACCATGATTTTTCCTGTAATGCTGCGCTCTTTCTCCTCGTTTTTGGCGCCTATTATGGCGCCTTTCTAAACAAACAGGTAGGCTCGAGCCTACCTGCCACCCACTAGCGCCGCCACTGCCTGTATGGTTACCTTCGAGAATTTTTTCAATTTCTTAAACTAGGTCACAGCTTCCGGCTTCAACTAGAATCACAATTTGCTGGAAAGACGACGGATGGAGGACATTTTTTCAGAATATCTCCCTTCTGGGATCCTGTAAAACAGGTCACTGTTATAATTTATATTGTCGCGCCTTATATGTACAGTATATCAAGAGATGGACTTTTCGTCCATTTATCTACGTATACAGGATGTGGCAAAATTATGTCACCAGTTGAATGGAACTTGTCTAAATTGTATATGGAAAATTCAGGAAGTATCCAAAGGCGGAAACTTTGTATTTCGATTTCATTCACAATTTGAGACCATTATGAAGTTTGTTTGTTTTGTCTAAACCGAGTAATGGACTCAAGAATCTTGACAAATACGTCTATTTTGCACACATTCTGGGTCAATACTTGGCTTGGAAAAGATGTGGGAATTTTGTTTATTGTTAAGATACAGCGTGTAGATTTGAAGTATATACATCTAATATTTTGCGTTTCTTCTCTAATTCTGATTTAGCGCATCAAAGTTCTATTAAAGCGATAGAACATCTGTTGGCCTCACCCGGTGTACACGTATTTGAGGTGGGAACTCAGAAATTTCGACATATAAGCTCTAATAATAGGGTATTTCCGGTATCCCAAATTGCATATATTATTCCCTTATCTGTGATCAATTAAGTCCTATCTCTCACTGATTTTCTGGGTGTGGCTAGATACTCATTTTCATTCCGGAAGAGTTCGCCGTATCCATGTTAGAAACTAGACCGAATCGATATCACGTAGGAGAATAAGTATGCAATTTGATGGAAATACCCTGTACGAGAGGGTCCACTTGGAAAGAACCGATCATTGAACTATGTATATGTTACGCCTAATTCATGTAATTGCCGAATCCGTGGAATCGGTAGCTTTTTTGCCGTATTCGTGAACTCAAAGCTTTCCTAATCGAATTTTAGTCCTTCTCAAGTGTTTCTAAAAGGATTTCAATCGTCATAAAGTCTTCCCAAGAATATCTGATCAAATTAGACAAAGTAGTTTTTTGTGAAATTTTACTCCTGCTCAAATCCTTTTCTTAGAGGCGCCGACTTCGAAAAATTATTGGGGGGGCATCAAAGCGCGCGAAGCGCGCAGTTATCTGCGCGTGAGCACGGAAAAAATTTTTTTGCCCCCGCCCTACCAAATTCCTGGTACAATTCACTAGATAATTTTTTTTTCGACCAAATTATTGGGGGGGCAAAAAGTGTCATGCCCCCCCGAAGTCGGCGCCTATGCCTTTTCTGAAGTTGTTTCATTAAAGGACGCTTCAAACGGTTTGATAAGCTCCTAAAACAATTTTAATGATCAAGTTTATCCGCAAAATAGTTCTCAAATGTTGTGACTCAATTTTTAACGCCCTTCTGGAGCTGTTTCTTCTTCAGGAGACCCGAAACGAGTCGAGTACACGAATCCGGCAAAGCCGTTGCCGAATCCGTGAATTCGGCAAAAAAGCTGCCGATTCCACGGATTCGGCAATCACACGAATTCGGCGTAACATATACAAGATGGAGGATGTGGTGTGGTACTTGGAAGATTTCGATTTCCAAACACATAGAAGGGGACCAGAAGTAATTCCGACCGACGTAATCAATCCCAATCAATGACGAAATCGAGAAATTCCCTATAAATAAGGTTCGTAGGCCTACTTCATGCGAGAAAACCATGCGAGCAGCGAGCTGTAAGTTTTGACATGTTCCATGTCTTTTCTCTCGCCGGACCCCGATTCTGAAACTCGCGAGTACACCCCCCCTCCCCCCGTCAAGAGAAATCTCTGCCCCGTGGGTGATTCAGAAATTCGCGAGTACACCCCGCGTAATAATAATAAATAATTAATTAATTTATAATTAAATAATTAAATAATTAAATAATGAAATAAATAAATAATTAAATGAATGAATAATTAAATAATTAATATAATTAATAATTAGAAAATGACATGTTCCATGTCTTTCCTCTCGCCGGACCCCGATTTTGAAACTCGCGAGTACACCTCCCCTCCGCCCCCCGTCAAGAGAAATCTCTACCCCGTGGGTGATTCAGAAATTCGCGAGTACACCCCGCGTAATAATAATAAATAATTAATTAATTAATTAATAATTAAATAATTAAATAATTAAATGATTAAATAAATAAATAATTAAATAATTCTTCTTCTTCTTCAACCGCCATTTCCTTGGAGGAAGTTGGCGATCCACAACGCCATTTGAATCTTCGAGGCGGCCTTCCGAAATAGGTCCGCTGAGCTGCAACCACACCATCTTCTCAGATCCTTGAGCCACGAGTTCTGACGTCTTCCAATTGAACGTTTGCCTAAGATTTTTCCTTCTAAAATCAGCCGCAGGATTTCGTATTTTTCACCGCGTAGTACGTGCCCTAAGTACTGTAGCTTCCTTTTCTTGAGCGTGATCAGTAATTCTCTTTCTTTATTCATCCTGGTTAGTACCTCGACATTAGTAACTTTCTTGATCCAGGAGATACGGAGTATTCTTCGATACATATACATCTCAAATGCTGCAATTCTGCTCTCAATTGTCGGATCGAGCGTCCAGCATTCACATCCGTATAACAGCGTTGAGAAAATGTAGCATCGTATCATTCGCATCCGTAATTCCAGACTTAGTTCGGACCTTGTGAAGAAGTTTTTCATATTCCAGAAGGCCCGTCTCGCCTGTTCGATCCGTCCGTATATTTCCTTTTTTGTACTGCAGGTTTCTGTGAGTGTGGTGCCGAGATATTGAAAAGTAGGCACTTGTTCTATCGTTTCAGTCTTAACCTTGATTGTCACATTCACAGGGTGTTTAGCAAAAACCATACACTTTGTCTTGCCTGTGTTCAGCGTTAGTCCTAGGGCAATTAATAATTAGAAAATCTCTACCCCGTGGGTGATTCAGAAATTCGCGAGTACACCCCGCGTAATAATAATAATTAATAATTAATAAATAAATAAATAATTAAATAATTAAATAATTAAATAAATAAAGGCTGGATAGTCGAAATTTTTCCAAGTCCCCTAGACTTGAATTGTCTCATACCATTCCTATACAACAGCGAGACAGGGGGCGAACTCGTAATAATTAATAATAAATAAATAAATAAATAAATAAATAAATAAATAAATAAATAAATAAATAATTAAATAATTAATATAATTAATAATTAGAAAATTTGTCTCATACCATTCCAATAGAACAGCGAGACAGGGGGCGAACGAGCGGAGCGAGTTCGCGCTACCTCATATTTCTCATAGAAGACTTATACGACGCCAAGATAGGTAAAGGGGTACAAACGAATAATATCTCACGAACACTTGACCTAGTAGAAGCCTAGACTGAAATATTTCAAGATGACTGATAAAATATAAAAGACATGGAACATGATTTTCATTTATTTGGCTATGCCAGAAAATTTTTTTGTATCGCTATTTGGACTGTCGTAAAGTATCAATGACAGGAAGCACTGATGAATGTTTTCATGATTTTGTAAACAAATTTCGTATCCCATTGAAAAGTACTTCACTTGATATCGCACCTAGAAAATTTACAGAATTCTTGATCCTGACCCACGAACACCTTATGTAGTGTTCTCGCTGTTCTTACCCCGTGACGACAAACGACAACAAACGCCTTTTTTTATGAACAAATATTAGAAGCGAGAAATACAAACGTTAATCATCGTTGCTCTGAAAAAGGGAGCCGATAGCAGGTTTGCGGAGACATCTTTCAACTACAGATAATTGTATTGTCATACCGGTAAAGTTTATTATGAGCTAAAACCCCTCTAGGCAGAATCAAGATACGTGTCTTTTTCACTCTTTTCATTAATTACATTCAGATTCTTCTCAACCCGAATCTACACTCGTAGGTTCTTCAATTTCAAGGTATTAAAAATTAAACTGTTAGCCATTTATGTAAATCGATCTTATTTTTGTCAGAATTCTGCGAACGACGAGATAGAATATTCTCGATCACATCTGCACTAGTTCTTAGAATTCCCACGATTTTCGTTCCATCCTGAAGGATGGTGACAGAAGATGTAACCCAAAGTTTGAATAAATTTGTATTGGTTTATCCGGCGATTTGCATGAAACTCGAAAACTTCCCCCTCTTCGTCTGCGGCGGAATTCAAGCCTTTCGTTTCGAACTCGAGTGCGACGTACGCAAATTTTTGCATACACACAATTATAGAAATGTAGCTTATCCATTCGTACATGTAACACGCCTTCTTGTGGGAAAAAAAAAAGAAACTGTGACAAAGGAGAAATTTTATTAAAATACTGCCTTAAATCAATTTTGTAATCTACATATTAAAAGGTTAGAAAGGTCTGAACGCGATTCATGCAGCAACTGGAATATCATCGCTGGCATAACCGCGCGTTTAAAGGTTCTGAGAAAATGCAACAGCGGGCTTCGATTAGGAATTTATGCAAACAAGTTACGCCTTCTTACCTGGATATGTGTTATAAACAGCTTAGTGCCGCAAAAGATTGTCGACGTGAAAATATTGCCACTGTTAGTATTTTTTATTTTTCGTTATTATTCTAATTTTTTTTTTTCATAATATTTTCACCGAAGGATAGACCAAATAGCAGTCATTTATTAAGAACCCTTCGATACTTGACTGAATAAGAGTTGTCGCTTGGTAAATATAGTCGAAAATTAATCATTTCAAGAAATTACGTACGAAAGATAGATTGGCTCAGGTTTATTGTGTAAACGAATCTCTTAGATAACAACTGTAGAAGTGTGCATCAGTACTGGGTTCTAAGAGTACTCCTAAACTTGAGCCAACGTGAAGCTATATGGGTTTGTGCTCGCAGGGCTTCTGAAAATACGATCCAATAGCAATTTTTCGCTTTCATCGTTGTTTGCAAATAAGCACCCACGTAACCCAATATGCTATGTTTCGAATTACTTTACCTAAGAAATAGAGGAACGAGAAAAAAAAAAATGGAAAAAACTTTTGAATTCATTGTAAGGGGGAATTGGCTTGCAACGTCAGGAACTTCCAGAAATATACGGAACGACCCCCGCTAGTTAGCTCGAAGGTATTTTCATTTTATAAACGAAATATTATCGTTATGTTTGCGTTGCAACGCGTATTTATTACTCGAGTAAATATTGTTATGTAAGTTGAACGAATACCCCACTTGAATGTTTGACAGTTAGAAAAAGAAAGCACGCGAAGAAGTTTCAAGATACCGTATAAAAGAATGAAATGTGTAAATAAGTACGTAGGTATAAGGTAAAGAGGGAAAATTTGAGTAAAGAAATGAATATTACCTTTTATAATGAGCAAACAGACTAATAATATCTGCAGAGGTAAGAAAATGGCAATGGCGTTAGTTAAAAGCCAATATCGGCGAGTATTTATGAAGCCTTACGAAAATTATTCGAGGTCGGGAGCTTTCATTTCTATTCTCTTGACGAATTCCGTTTTTGTTTTTATCAGCTCGACTGAAGAGAATTGGACCTTGATCTCGGTGCTCTATGAACGAGGTCTACTAAGTGTTTCTGTCGTACTTTACCATACCTATGTTAGATAAAACCTTCTATGGTCTATTTGAATCCACTGATAACATTGATGGATACATTTGAGACTGTCCGTGAAGTATAAGTGCTCAGAAGAGTGCTCTATCTCTTGCCGAAAGAACCTGTGAAGTACCAAGAGTTATAAAATTTCTGAAAAATAAGCCATTCCTTCTTTGAGTTAGATCAATTAACTTTCACTCCATATCCACTTCCCAGTTCTGAGTCTTACTTCTGAAAGATAGTTTTTCATCAGTTCGTAATTCTCGTTTCTTTGTGAAAACTTCTTTTCGATCTTTGATTAGGAATGAAATAAGTCCAGTTCTGAGCTGTCCAGAAGCGTAGTATATCATGGTTCTCGTACATCGTAAGCGAGGCCTATGTAATATAATATTAAGAAAAACTTTCTGGCTTAGCCAAATAAATAAAGATGAAGGTTTATGTCTATCATAGTGTAGGTTAGTTCTCTGTTGATTACTTGTATTATTACTCAAGTCTAATGTACTGTAGGTCAAGCTAACTAGGCTTTTGGCGCAGAATATTTCTACCAGAAACCATGGATCGATTTTTGTCAATAGGGTGACAACAGCTACAAGAAAAATTCGGGCTGTAGCACGTAAAATTAAACTTGAAATCTGAACTTTTACGTGCCTGTAATTTTTCACACATGCTCGCCATTGCCCGTAATGTTGAGGAGACCCGGAGACCCCTTCCTTCGTTAGACACCCAGTGCTTCTGAAATCTCTCCTGCGGCTGGTACCTATCATGAAGGCTGATGATCAAGGAAGGGTCGACGTCTTGGAAATGTGAATGTGCCGCCGGGATTCAGAATTGATCCAAGTCAAAATTTTTTCGAGTCCTTCTCTCATACATATGATTATGTCAGACTCAGATGTTCGTCATGTTGACTTGTTCCTATCTCGCATTATAGTGGCTCAGAGGTAACTGAGACAACACCCACTGTCCTTCATCGACACGGGATCGGACACGTTAAATCAGTAAGCGCCGGCACTATGACGTTCGGCTGCTTATGATACTTGTCATTGCTAATTTTACCTGCAAGTTTTAGTGCAACGCTATCGACAGCGCTTTCTCACATGTATAGCTTTATACTCGAATTTTTTCCTTGTCCAACTCCTGAAATGGTTGAAATCTGCCAAAGTCCCTCTCCTATCATCTGCAGCTTGGTAGTCAAAATCTTTCCAATTACTCCCCGCCCCTAACTTTTACATAGCTTATGTCCGGTGCCAAAAAAGCGGGAAAAGAGGTCATAATTTTGGAGGTCTGATTAGATTAGGATTGGTAAGTTTTAGTCGGACTGTGTACGACGGACAACCGATGGTAAATGTCAAACTGAAAAAAAAGAAGAAAACAATGGAACAGGTCTCCTATTGAAACCCCTGTTATTAATGGTGTTGATTTGAGAAAGTAAAGAACCAGTTCTAGGCAACTAGTAAGATTGTCATGGTAGGGTTTCCGAGCTTGAAATTTTAATAGGGAAACTGATCCAAATTTTGGTATCCCACCGCCGTACGCCGTCCAGTAAAAGCTGACCTATTTTAATGCGAAGGAATTGAACTTATTAAAATTTAACTTTCGGGATACA
Source organism: Aspidiotus rigidus (assembly GCA_035079385.1). NCBI lineage: Eukaryota > Metazoa > Arthropoda > Insecta > Hemiptera > Diaspididae > Aspidiotus > Aspidiotus rigidus. Next base: position 12,168,181 of record JAVHKY010000003.1, on the reverse strand, counting down.
TATAATGGGAGGGGGACTTGAAGAAAACCTTGGCTTCCTTAATGAAGTTGAACGAGGGAACCTGTTCTAATAACTCTAATTTGTTTTGATATCGAGAACTGAATTTAAAATAGCCCCGAAAAGTCTAAATTTTTCTGAGCGCCCTCCTATCATTATGCTGTTGCCAACTGGATTTAGGCAGTTGACAACACTGTTGACCACTGAATCTAGGTGGTTGACAACACTGTTGACAACTCCTCTTACTGAATTGACAAAGCTGTTGACAACTCCTCTCACTGAATTGACAAAGCTGTTGCCAACAGGATTTAGGCGGTAACCAGGTCTACACGGTGGTCAATCACCTAAATTCAGTTGGCAGCAGCTTTGTCCATTCAGTGAGAGGATAAACGCGAACGAGACGAGTACTACTCCGAAGAGAGAGTAAACCTTGCAAACCGCAGAAAATACAAAACGACGAGCGCTTTCGGTTAATAAACCATCTTCAAGCCTGAAATGAAAGCAACTGACGAACGGAGGAGAAGAACAATGTATTAAGATTGGCTAAACGAGAAATCACGATGTGAATCATAGACAGTTCGATCAGGCCATCCTCCGGAATGAACGAGTTGAGTATAGTGATACCGTCAGTGTTGCGATGACGCATTATCTCTATGTACTCGAGGGCGATGCGCTTTCGGTACGAATTCTCCTTATGGAGGAGCTAAGCTGTGGGCCACTGTTTATCAAATGATCAGCAAAAGCTGACTTCCCTAAGCGTCCCTTCTCCCAAGACTTCAGGTGATCAACTACTCCAACTTTCATTTGGCGGCTGGTCTCACCAATATAAAAGCCTCCACAATCCCCACATTCCAACTTATAAACGCCACTCCTCTCATCAATAGGTATGGGGTCCTTCAGTCTCACAAACAACCCCTTAACTGTTGTAGGGTTGTAGAACGCGGGTCTGAAGCCAAACGGGCGGAGGGCCCGACCCAATTGGAGGGAGAACTTCCCCAGAAAAGGGAGACTGATCCAACGCAACCGGCGATCACGGATCATGTCTCGGAGGAGCGAGGTGGTGGAATCAAGAAGGCTCCTCGTAACTTTCCTCCGAACCATCACGTCAACGTCGACATTGACCCCATTCACTTTAGCCAGGTGTTTTATTGTGAGTACTTCTTTCTTAAAAGCAGACTGACTCAACGGAATACGAGTCAGTCTGTGAACTAGGCTATGAAATGCAGCCATCTTGTGAGCAACAGGACCGAATGAACCCCCGTGGACTAAAACATCGGTCGTAGTATCTTTCCTGTAAATTCCAAACTCATGGATACCGTCTACAATAGAGATCGATAAATCCAAAAAGTTACGGTCGCATCGGGGTATTGTTCTTATGCACTTTAGGCAGCTCGTAGAGGAGGGGGGGTGTGGGGTTAGGAACAAGGAGGGCTTTTTTCAGAGCAGGAGTCTTGATAATAGCCTCACTCCTGTTGATGACACTCCTAACTTCTTTGACGTACTTCGGGAAGCTGAAATCCTCACTCTCTTTAGCACCACACTGCTGGAGGACCTCGTGGACCTTGGAAGAATAGGCGGATTTCTCCATCACCACAACAGCATTTCCCTTGTTTAGTGACGATTAAATCTCCCTCTTTAATCTTCCTCTTTAAACCTTGAATCACTCCTTCCAATTTAGAACTCATGCGGGGGAGGGGGTTATTGCGGACTATCTCAGCATAAACTTTCTGGGTATTAAAACCAGGGCCAATCTTAACAGCAAGATCCCCAACAACATTAGCCAATGTTTCATCTTTCTTGAGGGGAGGTAGACTAAATCTCAAACCTTTCTCAAGGAGGGCTGTTTCGTCACCATTGAACACTACTTGACTATTATTTATGAGGTGGGGGGTGGAATTTATGAACGTCAACACCATCACTCGACCCTTCCTCAACCACATCACCATTAACCTTCATTAGAGAGGACAACTTCTTATTTTTCTTCTCCCTCAACTTCACCTCAAACTTCCGACACTTTGAATTGACGTCACGCATAAAGTAATCAAACTCAAGGGGGAGGAGCATACCGGAGAGTCTCGAATGGACCAGAAGGTTCAATCTCGTAGTGATATTATATTTACCATGTCATCTCCGCAGTTCCGTTCTTATCCACTTCTCTCTCATATAATTTTTACAATCGGAGTAGAACCGGAATTTAACGAACTTAGGTCTCAAATGCAACACTAAACACCGACGAAGAAACCAAATATGAGAGGAAAACAAAGTGCGTTGCTTCCGAAATTTCAGAAAGAGGAACTGTAAATACGCCGCAGAAGCGTTCTCAATTAAACGAATCCGTAACTTAGAGGAACGGATTCGTTCAGTGAGAGGAGTTGTCAACAGTGTTGTCAACCACCAAAATCCAGTTGGTAACAGCTTTGTCAATTTAGTGAGAGGAGTTGTCAACAGTGTTGTCAACCACCTAAATCCAGTTGGCAACAGCTTTGTCAATTCAGTGAGAGGAGTTGTCAACAGTGTTGTCAATCACCTAAATCCAGTTGGCAACGGCGTTGTCAACCACCTACAGACACTTGGCAACAGCGTTGTCAACCTAAACACAGTTGGCAACAGCTTTGTCAACCACCAAAATCCAGTTGGCAACAGCTTTGTCAATTCAGTGAGAGGAGTTAACAGTGTTGCCAACCACCTAAATCAAGTTGGCAACAGCGTTGTCAACCACCAAAGTCCAGTTGGCAACAGCTTTATCAATTTAGCGAGAGGAGTTGACAACAGTGTTGTCAACCACCTACAGCCACTTGGCAACAGCGTTGTCAACCACCAAAATCCAGTTGGCAACAGCTTTGTCAATTCAGTGAGAGGAGTTGTCAACCACCTACAGCCACTTTTTTTTTTTTCTTTTGACCCCAATCTCCATTTACGGAGTGGGGCAAATTTATTGCCTATTATCCATCACTGAGTTACAAGGACAGTGCTCAGTGATGGATGGAGAGATTGTAACTACTATTGTACCAAGCCCAGCACTCCCCAGGTACTGAAAGTTTATCGCAGGGAGTGTTGGGGTTTTTCTTATGCTTAAGGCTAAATTATACATGTCTATTGTTTGGATAGAAAAAGAGCTATTGTATGGTAAGAGAAATTATGCCTAAGGCTAATGGGAAAACTTATGCTTCAGGCTATATAGGTTTGATCTAGTTAAAAGTCTTCAATGAATTTCACCTGCATGCTGTATAATTATTTGTATAGTTGGTGGAACTCGGAAAAATTTCGTTACACGCATCTGTCACTAGATGCAGAAGAGAAGAAACTGGAAAATTCCTAGTTTCTGAGTTATGTAATATGAGGAATGGAAGTTGAACATTTACGGTGATATTCTAAATTACTATAATAGGCTCAGATATTATAAGAATAATCGTTGAGGTTTGATATTATGCAAAAATATAACTCTTCCTTGAAAAAACGTCTCCGACTTTTGCTATTTCTAGTTCGCCCTTTCTGCAGTATTGTCAATTTCAATATGGTCTCGTCAGCTTGGCGATTGCCGAGTAGAAGAGGAGGTTCGCCGAAGAGATTCTCCCAACACTGAAGTTACACCCAAAAGGGTCTATTTCGGTGTTGAAAGAAACAAAATTGGATGCATACTCAACCTGTACCCACTCCACCATAGAGAGCGACTGTCTCAAAAGCAAATATGGTCTCTTTATCGTAACCTTCCCGCACCGAAATACTAGAATGAAAGTTAATTTGGAAACTCTCTTCAATCGAAATGATTTAGATTGTGCATTTGAAATTGTCAAATATTCTCTAGAAAATGATTTTGAAAATGAAATACGTCAGTATTAATTACCTAGAATATTGATTAATCAGATGTGTAACAGAAGTGAATAACATCTGGACAATTACATGGAAAATTACAGCATTACATTATTTTTCAACGTACATGTACGTATTGTGCCGTATATAACGATGACTGGAAGAAAAATTGTGAAATGTTTGTATTTTAATGTTTTACTGCAATACATGAGGGACAGGGAGTCTGCTTATGCTGACTCGATTTCCTGGACTAGACTTCGCCAACTTCACGCGTTAGTTTATTTCGCTGATAATAAAATTTGATAAAATTCTTCAAATAAACGACGGTGCACTGTATTCTTCTTTGAACAACGTTGAAGTCATCCTTTTTCATGTTACTAGATGTCGGTATTCTTGGAAAAAGGCTTCAAGATGAAATTATTAGTAATTACACGCGGAATGTGTTTCTTTTTTCCTTGTTTCTTCTCTTGCAAGGTAGGTAGGAAAGGAAGGAGGGAAAAGAAAGACGTTGTGGAACAGAGGAAACATAAGAGTGTACATACGAAAGAGAGAATAAAACCACCGTAATAGGTTAATTTTGAATTTCTGTAATACCTACACGTTATGTTCCGAGCAATGCAAAGCAAACATGTGCAAACCACAACGTGTAATACGATATATACCTATTTTAATCAACGTGTTTTTCGCTGTTATCGCTGCAGGTTCAGAGTGGGAACATTGCTCTCTGTCCCACTTACAATAATTCTTTCGGATACAAAACATGCAAATAACCGCGTGCATGATTTATGATATTCCAGTTAATAAGTGCGAAGATAACCTCTTTCTAGCCGCGCAGTTGCATCCCAATCATTTTACTCACTCGGGCCCTATCTTGGCCGTAACCCGATTGACTTTTTCTTTGGTTTCAATTACCTACACGCCGTGTGTGTATAGTTTCAGCCGCATAGCCAATCGTACGTGGCTCTTCACAAATTCATGGAAATTGGAAAAATTAATTTCAGAGACTTCGCTTTTCGAAGCGATCAATGTGTAGGCAGTGCTGATAAAATTTAAAATTCGGATGAAACCGCACGTATTTCGTAGGTACATGCTGAGAAGTTCGAAATGAATATTCACGGGAATTTTTCTAAATAATATATAAAGAATGAAATCGAAGACGCTTCGCGCATACGTTCGAACACAGTCATCTTTTACCAGCGTGGTTAGCATATTCTGTACATCAGGATACCAGAAGAGGAATTTCGATTTGTATCTAACAGAAAAAATGAAGAAGAAGTTAATTTGCGGTGTTTAAAATGCAAGAAAGAAGGTTGTTATTTATTTGCCACGAAGATATTCGAAGTTATTTCCAAAACCGGTTCCTCGATTTGCCTAGATCAACAGCGGGATTGCCTAACGAAACCGGGATTCAAATTAGAAATTACCATATTATGCTTTCATAAACGCGTATATAAACATATTTTTCTATAATTCCTCCCAACCTCTAACATCATCGTGTGGAAGTAATAGGTATAGATAACTTTTTATAAGTTACTTTTTTATTCCTTCTTCGTCGTTTTTCCATTTTAGAGTTTCTTCGCATTTGCGTCTTAAAAAAACTGAATTTGATTTGCGGCGATGCGACGTGCATTCATCTTGGATTTAAGCTTACAAGGATCAGTGTAGTCAGATTTTGTATATAGGATCGACCACTTGACCCATCCGAATACCTCGATATCGTGAATATTTTTCTCTCAAGTTGTTTTCTGTATTATACGTGAGCGCAGATGGAAACTGTCAAGATGGATATGTACCTATATGGGTTGAAAATCTTGTGGATCGTAGGCTATACGACTCACGAATCCCGCGTAGGTTACTTCATCTCGGGTTCTGGTCGAATTTATCGCGCGCATTTGATTGAATTTAAATCATGAATAATACTCGTATTTTTGGTACTCACTGGTGAGGTTGCTTTGAAATTATTTCATTTGTAAGAATTCCATTCAAAGTGGGGAAAATTCTCTAGACATCTGTGACTGAGTCGTTCATCCTTACATAATAGTACATCAGTGTTATTCGGACCGAGCACTCACTAGGAGCGCTACACTCGATAAAATTGCAGTCAGGATCAAGGTTTAGGAAAATTAGATCAAATACTGGTGTTTGAAGATAAATCGAGCAAAAATGAAACTTGACGCGATTGTCAGTTACTGTGTCCCGATGAAGTTCATGAAATCGCTGTCCCTCGGATAAAAGCATCGCTCATTACTGTAGAATAACTGCCTCCCTCAGCTGTTTTTCGTTAATGTATTGCGTTAAATATTGATTAGGCCTAGTTGGTATAGTGATCGAAACAATCGCGGCCAAAAATAGCTCTCATCCAACATAGGCTATAGACCTGTCACAAGAAAACTCTCCTGAGTGTCCGAAAAATTGATCGGGAGAAAGGCTAATTTTCAGTTCATCAAAATCACATCAAAACATGGAAAATATCTCGACATATTTTGAAGACTTTTAAAACGGTTTTCTTGTTTTAACTCACAAAGATCTGTCACGTGAAAACCTTCAATTAGGTTCAAGAAAGATAATCTTGGTAGTTTTGATGGATTGAAATGTACTCTTTTTCACGATGTTTTTTTGGACGCTTAGGAGGATTTACTTGCGACAGGTCACACATGCTATCAACTTGAACGGATTGATCTCATATTTTCAAATAATATTCGTCTCTATCCGAAAAAGGTTTTTGATAAAAATAAAAAATTGGGCTCCCACAGGAAAAAAGACAAATTAGGTTCTTGCTGTACGCATCACTCAACACCAACTTACATGAATAATTTATCAACTTTTTTTTATCAGGTACATTCAATCTTCAGGTACTACCGTTATTAGTGGATATTGAGAGAGAAATGTAGACCAAAAAAACTCGTACCGTATTTTTGTGCTAAAATTGCAATTTAGCGAGATGTGCCAAACCAGCTGAATATTCAACGAACGTGGAGTACAAATCAGATCGCCGATTATCTCAGTCACTATCCACGTTAAGAATAAAAAAATGAATAGAACACGATCTTCAGGAAATCGCATGATCTTTCATTTTTATAGAAGGTATTTTCTCTGAAAAATCAATATTCATCTAGATAATGGCGAAAAAACAGCTGAGTGGGCAGTTGTTGATATTTTTCATATCTTTGCTCTTCTTTACCTATGCGGAATTTCGAAATTTGTGTCCGTCCGTGCGGCCGTACAAAAGTTAGGTCAGAATTTAGAGAACTTCATTCAACGGCGCTGCTCGTCCTCTTCTGTTTCCCGTCCAAAAGTACTGCTGCGTGTTGGTTTTTCCAGTATCCATTTCTGGGGCCTTTCCTCCACGTACATGTTTTGCTGTTCCTGCATCGCCGCCACGCGTTCATTCTTCGTTTGTCCTTCCGCCCATCTTCCTTAAGTATTCTTTGAAGAAACTATGCCCTGTGACTGTTTGTGCCACCATCTTCATGCTGTGCTTATCTAACGGAGGATCAGTAATTTTGTCGTTTGCCTTTTCACACATGTTCCACTCATCCTACCAGGCCTGCTTGGCTAATTTTTCTAGGTGTGTCCTCAGCTCTTTAAGACTCTTGTCTTCCCGAGGCTTCTCGAATAGTTAACTTCCGCCTGGCTTCACTTTATTCCTCACAACTCAGTTCTGTACATTCGTCCCTGGTACAGCAACATCCTTCTACGTCTCCTGTCTGTCATTGCCTGTATTCCTATGATCGTTAGTCTATAAGCAAATGCCAGTGCTCCTACTCCTTCGAACATTATTTTATGTGTCTCATTGCTACATCCAAATGTCCTCCTGCTCACTGGTGGCAGTTTGTGTACCATCTTCGTGGCACTATCGAGCATTTTTTTCAACGTATGTCCCATTTTAGACTCTTAACCGAATACACCCCTACGTATTCGAGTACCTTTACTAGTTTAGAATCAAATGTGGGGTAGAATCTGCTACTTTATTCATTTTCCTTCAGTTGAATAAAATCCTAAACTTATATTAACCCACAAACAGGACAAACAAGCAGAGCGAGTGAGGCCCAGTAAGCTAGATAGCAATGTACAGTATACTAGGGATATACTAATCCAAGAAGGAGGCAAACGGGTGGAATGAGTGATCGTCCCTTGAGCTAGATAGCCTTACCCACAGTATAATTATACCAGGCTTGCACTGGACGAACGAATGGAGCGTGTGAGTCACCACACACAGTATACTAGAAATATAATGGAGAAAAATACACAAGCTGGGTCATGATTTCAACTTGCTGATGACGTCAGAGAGCAGGCGTGGTCTTGAAGTATGAATTATCGAATTTCTTAGACGACATAAAACATTCGTCAGAACATTTTAATAACGCCTAAATCAGGGGGTAGGGGGTTTTAAGGGATTTATTAGAGCACAGGAACTGACAACCATTTCAAGTTTCAGATATTTTTACCTTTCTATTTTCAGCAAAAATGTCAATTTCCGTGGACTACCAGGACAATCTTTTGAATATCTTCAAGTAATTTGAGAAATAAACTATGTAGAGGAGAAATTAGGAGAACGGAATAGATGGAATTTCCTACAAGTTACCTTTTCAAATTGTGATTTTGATCGGTACGAGAAAAGCTTCCACGCACTACCCGCGGTACCTATCGATTGTCCCATTTCCGTTGTGTGCGATACTAGCGCTGATTGGGCCGAATATTGAAACTCAAAATTCACTCGTTCTTGCATCACGCGTTGTGCTGTACAATGAGTTTTCTTGTCTTCGTAAATGAGTGTTACTCTGTCTTCTCAGAGGAGCTTCTGAGTCGCTCAACCTCGATAGAGTTGAGACTCGGAATCATTTTAAATCCCTCTTCCTTTGAAGCAGCCCCCATCAACCTCTTGTAATCCGCGGCCACACCTCTAATCTGTCAAGGGGTACGTTTTCGTAACGTCATTCAATGATCAGAGTGAGTGATCGTGTCCTATCCTGTATATAAAAGCGAATTGTAGATTTCGCAATATTGCTGTTCAGCCTCCTCCCCACTTTCTTTCAAAATTTTTTTTCTCCAGTCTTTCCCTTACTCATGAGTGATTCACGTTGTACGAGTATGTTGCAATTTTCTTGTATACTTTCATCCAAATAGTCTATATTTAGCTCAGAATTTCCATCGCATATAGTGTCAATGATTTACCCGAAACATTCACCCGGTTCGTTGTATCGACGTCACAGAAAATATTTGCATTTTGCGATTATTTAAGGTTTCAAATTTGTTTTATGTCAATTTCAAAGTGTGTTATAAAATTTATTATCAACATTGGAAGGAATTTGGAGACCTCGTTTTTCCATTTTAAAATTTAATTTCAAGCAGATCAAATTCATTTCAATAGTATTTTATGCATAATTATTTAGATCAATAAAAATAATTTTATAAAACTTTTCAGAAGAATTGGATTTGTTCCAAAAATTTCGAAGATCGAAATTCTATCTTTAATAATCTCTTGACCTAGCGTAGAGAAATCTTATTATAAGCATTGATACTCTACATTTTAAGCATCGTACTTAAAAATGAAAATAACGAAGGATTCTTGGTTTAAATTGTGTACCAGTATTTTATCTAATGATAGTCCTTTACTAAACGTTTTGAAATGTTAGAACCCTCTGGGCTCCAATCTCGTAAAATCAAATCAAACGAGCGCCAAGAAATCGTTTGATTTTCATTGTAAGCTTATGCACTATGTTGCTACATGTTCGACAATGTGATATGGCTATGAAGTCAATAAATGCAGTTAATTATTCTCATTTTGGCGTGGGTTCTATCTCGTAGCCAGCCATTCCATGGTTATTAGCTACTTTGTTTTATTTCGATTATATATTGTCGGCACTCTTTCTCCACCTACCTATGTATAAAATTTTTTAGATCCATTTTCGAATAATCGGATACTCGATTTTTAAAATTTAATTGTAAAAGTAGTTCAATTTGTTCGAAACGAGCTTACCACGAAGTAAACGGAATTATGGTTTATAAATAGCGAACTTACAACAATAAATCGAAGATACCTATCGAATAGCGTTTGAAATATGCATTCATTATTTTACCTGACGTAGGTACTTTTAATTTTCCAGTAGTCCGAGAGTTTATAATACTTATTATTTCATTATACAGAAATCTTATAATTAATGCTGGTTACTGGCCATTCTCATTTACAAGTCAGACCGTATACGGTGCACCATTCTTTTCGCATGTCTTTACCCACCTTTTCTCTTACTTCCTTGAAAAATAGAATTACTGGGCGTGCAATAAATTATATCTCTGGTAACCAGCAATAATCAAACAACTTGATTACTTTACACGTCCCCCATTATATTATTGTTGCATTCATGGGTGCAAATTATACGTCGGTTCGCAAGGAGCACCTTTTACATAACTTATACGTTTCAACCACCAGTGGCGCTCGGCCTGTCGTTGTAAGGTCAGGTCGTTGCCTTAGTATCCAGGTACTATCGAAGAGTGATCATAATGAATCTAGAATAGAGGGTTCTGAAAGAAGAAAATATGGAGTGCGAACTGAGTCTACTTCCTCGATTAAAGATTTTATTCCCATGATAAGTGACCGCTTCAAAAAAAAAAATGATACTGTAAGAAAAGTAACTTCTGGCTTTACGTCAAGTACTTTGGTTTCCAATCATTAGCGTATTGCATTTGTCTTCAATTATTGTATCAACCGCTTGTTTTCAGAACGCAGTCCACGTGTGCAGTGAATTACATACCTAGCTATTATTTTAAAATTGTAGGTAGTTGACAAGCACATCAGGTGTTGAACCTTTTAAACTAAAATTGCTAATACATTTTCCTATCATTAAACTCTGTAAGAGATTCACATCCTCGCATACCTGCTTCCCAGTTCCCAGAATTCGAGTCAAGATCATGTTTGCTATAAAGTGCTTGACGTGAAGCTTTTCTTCCATGTCCTATGGCATACTCATCAGACGATTGGTTGTTAGAATTTGACCCTGTAGCATATAAATTCATTTGTCCTCATCATAAAATCAATGTGAAGTGAATCTCAATTTGGTAACAAGTATAGGCAAAATGAGTATCAAACTTGATATAAAGGAAAATCTCTTTAAAGTAATCATAGCTGTTAGCACAGTTCTTTTTGCAAAGATCCTCAAATTGGAAGTACCAATCTAAGTACAAAAATTCATATGAGTAGACCAGATCCTGTTGATTTTGAGGAGCGGGGCCCTGATCTACTTTGAAAACTTGAAAAAATTTCAACCTTCAGTCTATACCGGGTGGTCCAAAAAGATGGGGATTTGGACTAAATTTGTTCTAGCGCAAAAACGCGACAAGATTTGCGTTTCGCATTTTCCCGCTGCAACAAATTTAGTCCAAATCCCCATCTAACTGTCAACATCTTTGAGTAAACACGTTTCTCAATTCCTTTTAATATGTTAACATCTTTTTGGACCACCCAGTGTGTGTATGAGTGAGGGAGACGCGAAGAAATTTCCTCCGCTGTATTACATACCTATATTAGGAGCCCCCCCAATCATCGATCCTCGAAGTTAAAGTCGAGAGATCCCCATTAGTCCTAAGAGTAGGTCAACGTCATTGATGACGTCATAGAGCATCTCGCGTCTCTAAATTTCCAACTGACCTCCAGCTCAAAGAATGTTCGTGTCAAAATCATTTAAAAATTTGTCTAGTCGCTAGACTGGAAAGACCGTGTTATAGAACCTAACAACTCTCGTCCAGGGACACATAGTATACCATCTTATATGCTTACGTTCACCTTGGAGGCTAGCTAACTGACAGCTCACTCGCCCTGAGCTCTGTCGCCTCTTTCTTCCTAGTGTTGTATCCATGGATACATTTATTCTGCTGATTTTATTAACTTTTGATTAATCTATCTCGGCCATGATGACGTCATAGTAATATCTCCCTCTACCAGTATTCCTTCGCGTAGTAGTACATAGGCTACCTAGCTAAGGGCTTACTCGCTCCGTTCGTTGGCCCCCATTTTTGGCCTGGTACAAGTCTGTAGTATGTTAGACTGAGCGGTTCACGGGTGAATAAGTTATTCTAAGCTTGGAGTAAGTTCAGTATTCTGTGAGTTAGGCTGACCACTCACTCGCTCCATTCGATCATCTGAGTATAGGTCTATGACGCCATACTACTCTCCGTCTCGTCTTCTCCTCTGGCTCTAGCTTACTACACATTAGGAGTATGTTGGGCTCAACCTAGTTCAGGCTAGTATATTACAGGCCACAACTTCTGAGCTAGTTAGCCTAACACACCGTAAACGAAATTAAATAAATTTTTCTCTGTAAACACCGACATTACGAGCCAATTTAGCGAAAGAGGGGAGAAAGAGACAAAAGCGAATACAGGCACCTTTTGTCTCTTCTCCCCTTTTTCGGTAACACACCGTATATGAAGCCCCTAGGACATTATATTGTATAATATTGCGTACAATGTTGTATGTTAGACCTTGTATTTAATGAAGGTAGGTTTACCAACCTTTTTCAAGTCTCCAAGTTAGGTCGAGGTCACTGACACGCTGATGGCGTCATCAAGCGGACAAAAAACTGTGACGGTTTTTCCAGGCGTTGTCCTTGTCAAAAAACCGCCAAAAATCGTGACTGCTTTTCCAAGAGTAGCTCTAGTCCTATATGAGCATAATAAAGATACTAAAACCATGAAAGTTTTTCGTGTCAGTGTTTCCAGTCTTATAATCATAAATGCCCAAAGAATAGATCAAAAAAAGTTCCCTAATTGGACCAGGAATTGTTTAGGGACCAGAACAGCTACATTCACGTACCAGGAAGGGGGATTTGGTGAAATATTTAGATTATGGAAAAGGGACTTGGAAAAATCTTGGGCATTGAGCTACATATAGGTTAAGAAGGGGTCTCGAAAAATATCAACTGTTGAGCTGTATGAGGGAGGGAGACTTGAAAAAATGTAAACCCAGCAAATATGTTTACGAAAGACAGAGGACATGGACTTCTTTCTGGTGAAGTGAGCGGTGAAGTATTTTTTGGATTTATACTTTCACTTTATTGTGTTTGATGAGTCGATGTAATTATCTTTTTCTGCGTCTGGAAAGTAGGAGGAGCGAAAATTGATAAACGTTTCGTGCAGTAGAAAGGTATCAAATTCGTCTACGTATACGTGGTTTTGCGAGAAATTCCCCTAAGGTTCCCGTGAATATCGAGGTTATAATATATTATCACGGGTGCAGATGTTCGTGAGAATGTTATAAGAATACACCAACATTTTCATTTTCGCCAACCCTTCCAAAACTCCAGACCTATTACGAAGAAGTAGCATTATTTTGTGCGACACGCAACTAATAGGCAGAACGGTTACTGCAAATTATTAGTATAAATATCATAAAAACTGTTGTTATGTCTACTTACAAGCTTGTTTTTTCTCCTTCGCCTACTCCTATCATTATGAGTTATCATTCTAATGATCAGCTCGTCATTTCAATTCAAATACAGAGATTCACTCACCGATTATAAAAGTCGTAGAAAACAAGAAAATACTTACCGCGACTCAGTTGCCTTCTTTCCTCTCTCTCGCTCTTTGTAATCCATACATGTGCTGGAAAAGTCATCGACGTGCGATGATCATTGGGACAACGCGGTGTAGGCCTACGTACTTTTTTTTCACATCGAGTGTGAGTAGGAGAAGTACAAGTTACAATGAAAATTTTATACGACTACTTATATATTTCGAAACCACATATTGACCGAAGGAGCAAGAAAATAGACAGCTCCCCGAGAAGAAAGTGTTACGCGTTTATACCCCAAGCCCGCTGTTAGTGTGTGGTGGTTTCTTTTCTTCGTATTAGAGTTATGTTTACGACTTAACTATAAACCGCAGCTACACAACAAGGAGTAGTACGTACTTGGGCTGTAGTAGTGCTTGTAGTAACTTATTCCACTGTATTTTTCACCTCATAGAGTACGTCTCTGCGTGTATACATCACAAAGAAAAAGTGGAAAATAAGAGAACCCCCTACGGTTTTATTCAAGCAACGTTTCAGGATGCCATTACTCATTTGTATGCGGCATCACGAATAATTTTTTTTTTTATTAATATAGACGCAACATCATCGGTTATTGACTCGTTGATGATAATCCTCGCGTTCTTCTGAGGGATGCGTCTTGCCACAAGAAACTGTGAGCACTTCTATCATTACTCGGATCATAAGAAATGAATAATTTTCAGTTTCTGCCTCCACCTTTTCATTTTATTTTTTCCATCGTTTTCGATCGGAAGTGTGGCCAATATTGTAAGTGTATCATTAGTGAGATAGCGTGAATAGAGAAAATTCATCTAAGTTAGTTATTGCTTTCGAGAAACTGTGTACGCGTCTTCGGTTTTACAGTCTTTTTTACGATCGAAAATAAGTGGCAAGAAGTGTAACTTTTAGATGCATCGCCGAGATAAGTTCCTTGCGTGCAAACGTGCGAGTCACTTTATTGAGAGCGAATGTGTGAGTTCGTGGAATGTTATGTAATATCAAGAAAATTACTGTAGTGATTCGAGTCTGATTAACGTTGAGAATGCTTCGATTCATCGAGAAGTAATTTAATTTTGTCTCAATTAACGAGTGTTGTTCTACAGATACGTTTCGTTTCGAGAAAAAAGTCGCCGAAACTAATTCCGCTATTCGATATAATTTGAAAATAATGTCATCTTACTTTTAATGGGAGAAAAATCATCAAATTATGAAGAATTGAGTTTGTTATCTGATTAAGGTTTGAGAGGGAGAATTCTCGCGTTAGCTAGTTAGCCTGATGTACAGAATATTAGGCTTCTACTAACATGAGAAATACTAGGAGAGAGAGGCTACTATGACGTCATCATAACCAAGATGGATGCAACAAAAGTTGGTATGATTGGATATATCGATTTCTGATTTATCACTACTATTAATATAAGATTGGTGATTTGATCGGGTTAGCACTTTGCAGTATCCTGGCATCAAATCAGGCTAAGCAATATTGGAGAAAAGAGAGACGAATCACTTCAAACAGGGTGTGTCCGCTAGTTTGCCTCGGAAATGTTGCCAGTAATCATCAATATGCAGCCTAAGTCCATGTTCACACCAAAGTTCGTTATCAAGTACTTGTCAACATTTTTTGTACATGACCAAACATAATAAACGCGAAAAAGACGAATACTCCGAAGGGAGAGTAAACCTTGCAAACCGCAGAAAATACAAAACGACGAGCGCTTTCGGTTAATAAACCATCTTCAAGCCTGAAATGAAAACAACTGACGAACGGAGGAGAAGAACAAGGTATTAAGATTGGCTAAACGAGAAATCACGGTGTGAATCATAGATCAGTTCGATCAGGCCATCTTCCGGAATAAACGAGTTGAGTACAGTGATACCGTCAGTGTTGCGATGACGCATTATCTCTATATACTCGAGGGCGATGCGCTTACGATACGAATTCTCCTTATGGAGGAGCTTTTCAGATCCCTCGCGGAAGCTGTGGCCACTGTTTATTAGATGATCAGCTAAAGCTGACTCCCCTAAGTGTCCCTTCTTCCAAGACTTCAGGTGCTCAGCTACTCGAACTTTCATTTGGCGGCTGGTCTCACCAATATAAAAGCCTCCACAATCCCCACATTCCAACTTGTAAACACCACTCTTCTCATCAACAGGTATTTGGGGTCCTTCAGTCTCACAAACAACCCCTTAACTGTTGCAGAGTTGTAGAACGCGGGTCTGAAGCCAAACGGGCGGAGGGCCCGACCCAATTGGAGGGAGAACTTCCCCAGAAAAGGGAGACTGATCCAACGCAACCGGCGATCACGGATCATGTCTCGGGGGAGGGAGGTGGTGGAATCAAGAATGCTCCTTGTAACTTTCCTCTGAACCATCACGTCAACGTCGACATTGACCCCATTCACTCTAGCCAGGTGTTTTATTGTGAGTACTTCTTTCTTAAAAGCAGACTGACTCAACGGGATACGAGTCAGTCTGTGAACTAGGCTATGAAATGCAGCCATCGTGTGAGCAACAGGACCGAACGAACCACCGTGGACTAAAACGTCGGTCGTAGTATCTTTCCTGTAAATTCCAAACTCGTGGATACCGTCTATAATAGAGATCGATAAATCCAAAAAGTTAATGGAAAATACCCCTATTTCCAACGTAAATTTGATGGAAGGGTACCAGGAATTGAGATACCTCAGAAACTCACCAAGGAGATCTGGGTGACCAGTCCAGATACATAGAACGTCATCAACGTGCCTTTGCCAATAGTGAATATGATTAAGTAACACCTGGTTCGAGGAAAAAAGGTCAAGTTCAAACTTAGATATGAAAATTTCGGACATGAGAGAGCCTAAAGGTGTTCCAATAGGGATCCCTACTTCATCAGGGAACTCGAAAAATTTTCCTTCAAATTTACAGTAGTTAGGGGACCAGCAGGTATTCAGAAGATCAAAAAATTCCTGAAGCTCATTGTGAGGAATGTTGGCTCTGACGAGTAGCTCACCCATCCGCTGGATAGTAGCAGCCTTGGGAATATTCGGGAACAAACCAACAACATTAAAAGAGCAGATGGTCGTTCCCGGGGGAAGACTTACACCCATCAGAACATCAGTTAAAGAGGCCGAATTCAAGACTGAATGAGGAGATTCAAAATCAATGCGATTTTTGAACCAACGGTTCAGGAATTTGGCAAGGAGGTAGGTGGGGGAGGAGACGAAAAAAACAACGGGTCGCATCGGGGTATTGTTCTTATGCACTTTAGGCAGCCCGTAGAGGAGGGGGTGTGGGGTTAGGAACAAGGAGGGCTTTTTTCAGAGCAGGAGTCTTGATAATAGCCTCACTCCTGTTGATGACACTCCTAACTTCCTTGACCTGCTTCGGGAAGCTGAAATCCTCACTCTCTTTAGCACCACACTGCTGGAGGACCTCGTGGACCTTGGAAGAATAGGAGGAATTCTCCATCACCACAACAGCTTTTCCCTTGTCCGCCTTAGTGACGATTAAATCTCCCTCTTTAATCTTCCTCTTCAAACCTTGAATCACTCCTCCCAATTTATTACTCATGCGGGGGAGGGGGTTATTGCGGACTATCTCAGCACAAACTTTCTGGGTATTAAAACCCGGGCCAATCTTAACAGCAAGATCC
Source organism: Aspidiotus rigidus (assembly GCA_035079385.1). Taxonomy (NCBI): domain Eukaryota; kingdom Metazoa; phylum Arthropoda; class Insecta; order Hemiptera; family Diaspididae; genus Aspidiotus; species Aspidiotus rigidus. Next base: position 12,151,217 of record JAVHKY010000003.1, on the reverse strand, counting down.
GCAACAACATTAGCCAATGTTTCATCTTTCTTGAGGGGAGGTAGACTAAATTTCAAACCTTTCTCAAGGAGGGCTGTTTCATCACCATTGAACACTACCTGACTATTATTTATGAGGGGGGGGGGGGGATGGAATTTATGAACGTCAACACCATCACTCGACCCTTCCTCAACCACATCACCATTAACCTTCATTAGAGAGGACAACTTCTTATTTTTCTTCTCCCTCAACTTCACCTCAAACTTCCGACACTTTAAATTGACGTCTCGCATAAAGTAATCAAACTCGAGGGGGAGGAGCATACCGGAGAATCTCGAATGGACCAGAAGGTCAGTTGCTTTCATTTCAGGCTTGAAGATGGTTTATTAACCGAAAGCGCTCGTCGTTTTGTATTTTCCGCGGTTTGCAAGGTTTACTCTTCCTTCGGAGTATTCGTCTTTTTCGCGTTTATTATGGATAGCCGTAACCTAGAGGAACGGATTCGTTTAACCAAACATAATATTAGAAAATTTAATAATCACAAAATGCGACATCGTAGAAAATTCAAATTAAATTGCGGAGTACTGTCGGTTAATAGAACATTATTGTGTTGCTGTCAGGAGCAATGTGCCGACATCCTTCTCAACCACCGGATACCTGTTATGGACCGTCAAGAGGGATCCATCATCAGCCGCCTGAAGAGGAAGATCCTTAATAACAACCTCATCGTTGGCAAGGCTGACAAAGGTAACGCTGTCGCTGTCATGGACTGTTGACTTCAATACCCACATCGTGAAGGTAAGGAAGGCAATCAATGATTCTTCCTGGATCTCCCTTCTGATGCCTCCTCGCCCTCATGGATTGTCTTAACGTCCATGAAGCTGGCACCCCCATGTGACCTGTGGTGCTCTACATCTCGTCCCCCTTACCTCCTTGCTAAATCCTTGAGCCAATGGTTCAAATCTTGTAGGTATCGATCTCAACAACCCTTATTTCATCTTTAATTCCTGAAACATGTGGCTCCACCCCCCAAATCGATACTCACGTCTTTTGACGTTGCGGCTATGTTTCCTAACATTCTTAAACAGGCTACTGTCCAGCATTTTCCAGATCTATCAATCCAAAATAATATCTCGCAGAAGAGAACAGTGAATTCTTGTGTCTTCTGTATACACCTGCTTCTCTCCAGAGAGAAATTCTATTCCTTTCCTGAAGACATCAGCATCCCTATGGTTTTTTTTCCGCGATCTTTGACTGCTGAGCCTTCATGCATAAATTTGAAAGTGACTTCCTCACCCGTGTCACCTATTGACATAGGTTTGTCGATTAAGTCCTCTGTCTCTCCGGGCCTCAGAATTTAGTCGGCTACCTAAATAGTCTCTACCTCTCCATCACTTTCACGTTAGAGGTACGAGGCCAATGTATTAATTTACTTGACCTTACCATGTCTATTGAGAATGGAGTCCATGAATTTAACAGAAGAAACCTTCACCGAGGGGTCCTCTTTCTGCCCGCATACCCACAAATTAGCTGCTCTTCTAGGGCCCTCTTTTTATGCAAACTCATCGTCAACCTTGAGGACGAGATCCCTAGGTGTTTACAGATTGAAGTGCCTTAACTGATCGGCGAAACCATGCAGTAGACAATTGTCTACTAGAACTACTAGAAATCCGGAGCACACCGATGCCTGGGCCTCCAATAAAATGAGTTCCTTTGTTTACGCGGACCATTTAATACCGTCACCCATGAGGATCCGAAGAATTGCTGCACGTTAAAAATGATGACCAGCGACTGGAAATCACATGTCGCAGCACCCTTCTAATGGATCACAGCATCGCAACTTTTATTTTTAAATTATATTTTTCCATGCCTCGTTCATCGCTGTCTAAATAGTAATATTTTCAATGTTGATAATTATCTCGGCAGTAGGTGTCCCGATTTTGCTGAATTCTAGATTACGAGCATACCTAAGTTTTTTCTGTTCTTAAGAAGAAAAATTATTGAAAGAAGGCATTCATGAGCCGACAGAGCCACAATTTGATAGCGAATTTTTTAAAATCTAACACCTAAATAAATGCGACGCTAAACTTTTTTTCACATATAACTATAAAAGGAAAACGAATCGAAGAGTAAAAACGACAGAACGTGGTTTTGACATGAGAAAGAAGAAGAAGGTTAAAAAACAGCCCACCACATTTATTTTGAAATCTGAGATAAGAAAAACTTCTTTTAAGCGAACTCGGGCGGATGAAGGCCATATTAGAAGAGGGAAACGTGAGGGACGGAGAGTGAAATGGAAGCGGCGTCGAATAAATTCGAGAAGAATGTTCAACGGCATTTCGTGTATGTGATGGTTGTTCTTACGACCTTCTGTCTTCGAGAATGGGGTGTCTCATTAAAATCTCATCCATTATCCATTGCTAGTCGCGTCTTACGCGCGCTGCGAGAGTTTTGGTTCCTTTTCGCTCGCTGGTTCCCTCCTTCGATTTTTGCATTTAGGAAAAAAAAAAAAAGAAACTGAAAATGAGAGAAAGAAAGGATACGAAGACTGCCAAAGAAAATGGGAAAAAAATCACTGCATCTTTCACTGTACTCGAGTATTATCATTACATGACATTTACCCCTTCGACTTTATCACTGCCTCATAACTTTTCACTTTTCTCCTCTCTCTCACTCTTTTCCTGTCTAAAAATTTCTTTTCTATTAGCGAATAGAGAGTTCTCAAACTCAAGGAAGCTTTTTGTAAGTTATTACAGCACACATCTAATGCAAATAGCTACACGACGAGAGGAATTTGACGAATTACGAAGAATTATTGCACTCGTAGAAGGCTGCGTTAATTAGGTTGAATTTATTTAGAATAAGGTTATAGGTCATTACAAACATCGTCGACTCGAACTGATTTAATGGCTTTTTAACGGTTTCTAAGTATAAGGAATGAACTTGATTCCCTTATACATAGTAAGATGATTCACGCTATAATGTCCAGAAAAACGATTTAAAAGGTTTCTTCTAATGGAATTGTCAAATGAATAATTCCAGAAAATAAGTTCATATATTTTCGAGATATACACGTTAGATACGAAGGTTACAATGAATGAGAGATTAATATAATCGAATATAGGAAATTTAAATTATTCTGGGCCAAAATGGCTGATATTTCATTTAGAGGCGGTGGGGAGGAGGAACTCGTAAAGAGTTCTGTGCTTCAAATGCTACATTAAGAATTCATTCGAAATTTATGGTATATTTTTTTAAACCTATTTCTTACATTTCTGAAAATCTCATAAAGGTAATCCACATTCGGCGAATTATTCTGCGCGCCTTATTTTACGCACCCCTACCCACAAAAATTGTTCTACCGAACAGTTTTTCGCTAACCCGGCGTGTTCAACTTTCTAATGCATTTCATTTATTTATTTTACTTCCTTCTTTGAACGCCAGCTTTTTTTATTCTTTCTCAAGGGTTAGCGAAAATATGAAAATCTACATTTTCACTCTTTTTTCCTCTTCAAATTCTGGCAGGTATTGTTATTTTTCTTTATCCCGAAAAAACTTTTCCGCGGGTATATATGTTGTATTCAATTCTTCTTTTTCTTCGGATTCTCTAATGGGTGTGAAGGGGAGGGGTGAAAACGAAAATATAAGAGTAGAATGAAATTCTAATTTTTTCGCTCCTTTTTTCCATTTCTCTGCGAACATGTTTTTAAGCTACAGTACATTCCGCCACAAAGGTAGATTGCTGAATACGAAAATGAAGCAGCCAGCAACACATTGAAGAGTACAGTAATTTGTTCAGAAAAGCTCGAAGACTCGACACTGCGCTGACAGAATTTCGTTGAATATAATTCTTTGATCGTAAAACTGAAAGATAATCATTATACGAATTTTTTACTCGAGCGAATAAATTGGTACAAAGTCAAATGAAGGGGTTGCGATTGAAACGGTCGCATTAAACTTTGTGACTACCAGATTGCCGATTCATTTTAAATGACATACAGAGGAGAAAAAGGGATATAAAAAAAAACGTCAATCGCGACAGTACGTTCTGCAGCCTTCTGAATTCTCTTTTTTTTTTCACAAAATATCCTCGGTACGGCATAAATAACATTAACATGTAATACGATATATCACTCGATTGTGGATAACGTTCTTATTTTAAAACTCGATTAAACTTTGCTGCGAAGACAAAGAGGAACAATGCAGCATGCAAATGTTAAGTCGAAAAAGCAATTTTGAAAAGCGCAGTTCGTAGAAAAAAAATGAGAACATTAAAAAAAAATTCGTATTTTATATAGGCATAAAAAAATGATGTAGGCTGCAAACTATAGTCGACAATTACGCGCGAAAAAAACTGTTTTGCATTTTTATCCGGTAGTGGAGAAATTATCAAAAAGACAAAAAAAAGAATACCTAACCCGGAGATTATCGAGAGAGCGAATGAAAAAAAAAACCCTACCGTATGCAGCACGTATATGCGGTACGTAGTTGTTTTGAAATGGTCCACACAAGGTACAGGACAACGCGCATCTGTACTTAACAGAACAGTAAAGCTGAATAAAAGAACTAAGAAGAAAAAAAAAAGAGATTTTTCAATCAGAGAAGAAAAAAAAATCCGACAATGCTGAGTCTAGAGCCACAAAATAACAAATGACCCCGTGCGGGGAAGTTGAAAATGATTTTATTGTTTCACGGTTAGGTGTTGAAGCATTGCGTATTTAAAACTGACTGCATGATGAACCCCACGAAATGAGAATCAAAAGAAGTATTTCGATCGTATTCATTAACCTTGAGTATTATTTTTCTCGGAAATATAGGTCCACGTTTAAATTAATCCAGTGCTCTTACATCGCTCGATACGTGAGCCTGGCGATGAAGTGATCGGAAATTCCATCTCGAAAATTATCATGCGAACTTGATCGCTAAATGAACAGCTAATCTGAGAGATACTGGTGGTGGCTTGAAGAGATAAGTGGTACAATTTTCGGTCATGAAATGTTCTGGTGGAGCCAAGTGAATGGAGAACATTTTAAATGTCTATTACCTACTTTTCGACTGAAAAGTCAGGTATTGCTCCTCACACACTTTTGGTTGATAAGCCCGGGAATGAATTTTCTTGACGTTATTCATTCGTCCTAGATCACTGTGAGACTAATGAAAAAATTTCAGGTTTCCTTATACTTACATAGATATATTTTTTAACATATTTGTATACCTATTTATTTATAACGCTTTATTTGTCAGCTCAACTCCTTCAAAACTAATGCGTCCATTTTCTTCAAATTTGGTCAAATTATAGTTATGCATGTGAAGTTGTGCACGTGATTTTTCCTTGTTGATTGGTCGGTTTTGGAGCATTCCTCAATTTTTTCTCAAATATAATAATACCTATTCCTAAAACTATCGAACTAAACTGTCTTTATAGGACTGCATAATGTTGCCGAGTGTTCAACATTTCATTTTTTTTAATTTTACAAGCTTTGAAGTTACTCTAGGGTTATTAGCTTGACAAAGGTTTATTCGAAAGACGGATATTATTATATGGTTAAATGAGGGGGAAGATGTCGGATGCGGTAAGATATTGTATTAGTTGATCTCTAAGTGTAGTGTCGTTAACTGTTAATACCTCTTTTTTGGAATGAGGAATATTGTGAGTGTTTCGTAAGGTTGTTATTTCGGGGCATGTAAAACTGTGGTTAACGTTAATTTTGTCGAGGTGGCATTTGTGGTATTCTGGTGGTTCAGAGTTATTTAAAAAAAGATATGAGTGGGTGAGTCGTGTATGCCCAATTCTGAGGCGTATAAGAACGGAAGTTTCTTCTCTTGATGGTCTGACGGGGGTGTTTTGTAGGGGATCGATTTGGATGGGAAGAAGTTTGTTATTGGTTTGGTTAGACCTGAAATGGGACCATTTTTTGAGTATATGGGCGCGATAGTTATTTGTACTTTGAAGACTGCTTTTCGGAACAATTCCGTTGACGAGCATCCGATCCACCGACGTAGGTCCTTCAGCCACGAATTCTGGATAGCCAACCTCTAAATGGAGAAGGCGTTACAAGAAGAAGAAGAAGAAGTTATTTGTAATATGGGATGATGGAATTTGCCATTTGAGTGTTATTTTCTTGAAATGTGTTGACTGTTTTGCTGCGTTGTCTACTCTATCACTTTGAGATAGTCCAATGTGCGCAGGGATCCAGATTAGTGTAACAGATGATAAGGCTTGCGTCATTATGTGAATGATGGTGTGGATTCGTTGAATAATTGGATTGTTCGAAAAAATGTTTTGTATACCCAAAAAGGACGACAGTGAATCAGTGACTATAAGGTATTGATTGTTCTGAGTGAGAGTAGATATTTCTTGTAGACATCTGAGGATAGCGAAGAGTTCGGCTGTGAAGACAGATGCGGAATTTGAATATTGAACGGTCGATCGAAAAGACAAAGCCCGTCTTGTTGTTGAGTCGTGAGCCGTTAGTGGAGCAGAGGGTGTGTGATTGGTAATTGTTTAAGAGGTTTTGTGTTTCTTATTTGAGTGTCATTTTTGGTGCAGATGAGGGAATTTTGTAAGTTCGTCGTTGAAATGGGGTGAATTTAGTGTCCATGGTGGAGTGGAGTTAAAAATGGTAAGTAGAGGATTAAATACAAATTTTCGTTCCTGTACGCTTTGTAAGTTGAGGTTGATATGTTTAGTGGAGTTATGGAAGAATTTTAAATGATCAAATGTGGGAGAATTTTTATTATCAGATATATTAGCTAAAAATAAGTTTGTTAGGATCTGTCGGCGGTATTCCAGAGGGGGTTCACCCGCTTCAGCACATAGGCTGAGGCTAAGACTAGTTCTGAAAGCGTCTAGGACTAGGCGAAGTGACGCGTTTTGAATTGAGTTTCATGTGGAAACGATAGATTTCTTGGCTAGTCCATAGATTGTGGCTCCATAATCCAGCTGTGATCGGATGAGGCTTCGGTATAGTTGCAAAAGAATTTTGTTATTGCATCCTGTGCTGGGATGTGCGAGGTAATTGAGGACGTTTAGTGTACGATTGCATTTGCCCTTGAGGTATTTTCTGTGTGGTGTCCTTATCTGAGTCTGGTCGAATTTTACGCCAAGGAATTTTTGGTGTGGATTGTGTTCTCATTTAATTTGAGGGAGGGGAGGGATGGTTGGTATAGGTTTTCTGTGTCGGAATATAATTAGGTGTGTTTTATTCACCGAGAAACGGAAGCCGTTTTTGGATACCCATTGAGTTAGGTTATCGAGGTTTCCTTGAAGTAGGCGGTGTGCTCGGCTGGGCAAGTCAGACTTGATAGATATGCTGTAGTCATCTGCGTAGAGTCTTTAGAGTCTTTGGGTTAGGGGGAATCGTATGTTTTTAGTTATATCATTTATGGCGACCATGAAGAGGAAGACGCTGAATACTGATATTTGTGGGACACCGTTTTGTATAGTGTGGGGGGATGAGGTCTTATCTTGGATTCTTACTGTTATGAATCTGTTTTCGAGGAATGTTTTGAGGATGTTAAGGAGGTTGGCACGTAGACCGTGGTCGAATAATTTTTTATTAATGAGATGTCTCCAGACTGGGGGGAAGGCTTGTTTGAGAACGAAGAAGACTGTGTATAGGCTAGATTTAGATAGGCTTGCTATTGTAAGTCAGCTAGGGCATGGTGGCTGCTTCTTTTCTTATGTGAGCTGAACTGATATTCAGAGATGAAGTTATTAGATTAGATGAATGGTTTTCGAGTAATTCTCAAGATAAATAGATCTCATCGATGTATTTGAGCCCTTTCAATTGTTATTCGTATACGCGTATAGCATTTACTGGCTAGAAGAATTTTTAATGAAGAACCACACAGGATAGAAAAATTGAACCTTTCAAAAATGCATGTCAAAGTGATTGATGGATCACAAAACATAGCCACGTATTATTTCTGATTACTACGAGTAGTCGAGTACATACTTGAATTTAGATGGATGGATCAATTTAGCGATAAAAAGTCGCTAATGATTACGCTGCTGCGTAAGCATTTCTTATAGTTGCTCAATCCAGCCACCAGTTGAGACGAAATGATTTCCAATAGCGGATGAAGACACAACAAAGACACCAACCAGCCTAAACCTCTTTGTGACGTCATCAGGTTTGACTTGCCTGTGACGTTATCAAATTAGTAACTAACTATCTCTCCCTTCTTTCTCTTTCTCTCTCGGATTCGCAGTTTTCTGGATTAGGTCGAGGATTCCAAATCCATGAATGGAAAATGGGCTGTAGTATAATCTAGTAAATTGTATGCTAAGCTTAGTTCAAGCCAAGCTTAGCCTAGTATTAGTGTAGTGTACCCTACACATGTACTTGTGCATCATTTGAATAATAAATGGACACCTGTTTTGGTCAAGCTTGGGATTGAGTGAGGACAGATGATCACTGGAGAGAGTGAGAGTCTATTAATTCAACTTTTCATGGTCCTCTCTTTTCTGGAAGACGAGATTAATCCTTTTCCGAGGATAAGGTCTTTCCACATCTATGTAAACTAGTACGATACCAGTATTCTGATACGTAACCGTTGGAAGACTACCTTGAGGGAGGCGGAAAGGGAAGGTCTCTTTCTTCTTCTGGACATGAGATGAAACATTATTCTTATTTTTGGCATACCAAGAGAATGTGCTCCTCTTCTGTTTTGGCGGGGAACCCGCTACCCCTTTTGTTGGAGGTTCCTTCAGGAAATTTTCCTCCGCGAGCACGAACGCGAGCGAGCGAGGTCGATGACGTCACGAAGTTGATGACGTCACAGAGAGGGGAGGGGGACTTGAAAAATTTCGACTTTGTAGCTATACATGATAGGACGGTGACTTGAAAAAATTTCGACTTCAGGGTAGGAGGGGGACTTAGAAAACTTAGAAAAATGTCGACTCTCTAGCTATATATGATAGGAGGGGGAATTAAAAAGCATTTTGACTCTTGAGCCATATATGAGAGGAGAGGGACTTGGAAAAATTTCGACTCTCAAGCTATATATGATAGGAGGGATAGAAGGGGGACTTGGAAAGACGACGGCTTCCTTGAAATTGCAGCTGTCACGTCATGATTTTCAGGACTTGGAAAAACTTCAGGCTCTAGGGGACTCGAGACAGCGGGTTTTTCCTAACCTCTCATTGTGAGATTCTTCTTTAAATTATACAGACTAAAAAAACGATTCGTGACAAGTCACAAAGAAGCAGGGGTGATAGTGGAGATGAGTCCCTAAAAATCTTCGAAAAAGGCTCAAATCATGCAGTTTCGAAAGAATCTAAGGAGAAATTTTTTGGACTATAGAATTCCGCACCTCCTTTCTGAAGTGTACTCTCAAATCCACGCCTAAATCATCAGTTGATAATTAACGTGAGCTTTAATAATCCTTGCCCTTCAGAAAAACAAACTCTAGAATCCAAAGGTATGGATTTAATTTTGTTAGGTATTTAGTAAATTCGACTTTGACCACGCGCGTGTAGAATAGACCTGATGCCTGAACTCCCTTCTCATCTCAATGTGTATAGACTACCATAGTCCACAGAATACTGCTCACTGTAACTAAACAACCTAAATATACCGTATAGTGGAACGCTTCGTCTTCATTTTAATAAATAAAAGAAGCATCGTAGTTTTCTCCTCTCCTATAGCTATTCGTTTTGTATTTTTACATTTTATCGCATTACGATCGCATGTTGAGTTCATTAAGAATTCGACAGACTTGATAATTTTCTTTCTAAATTAGCATAAAACATTGTCGATTATGGAACATGTTTCTTCTGGGTCGAAAATGTCAGCCATTGTGACGCGATTGTCGCTAGTTACAAAATAAATTTATCAATACCGCCGTTGAACTGGTTCACCTTAATTCAAAACGTACAGCCAACTCCATTTTTCTTTTCTCATTTCTTCTTTTCTTCTTCGAATTCCAAACTTCTTAAAATTTTCTCGAAGAAGAAATGTTCTTCGTATGCGTGGCTCAGTTTCGAATATTAGAATGGGAGAAAAAGGTGTACACGTAGGACCTTCTTACGTACTGGTAAAGGTGTATATGTATACTTGAAAATGCTTAACATGAATAAAAATTATGCTAGTCAAGTATTTTTACTGTCGCTGTTCGCGAGGGATTAGAATTGCTGATATAATAAAAACATTTCTTACAACGGTATGAAGTAATTCGAATGTCAAACTGATAGTATCGCGTTTTATTATTTCATAAAAGGTTTTCTTAACAGAAATGAACGTGAAAAAGCGAGAATCGTTGCAGCTATTATCGAGACGGATCGCGAAGAACGGATCTTGACCGGAGTGTGGGCTTGTTAGTCGTGCGTAGGATTACAGAATTGTCGTGAAAATTTGATCGATTATTAAATTGGCGCGATGAATAAACATTTTGAATTTTAGATAGTCACGTAGGTACTCGTTGAGCGGACTATTATCAAGCCTTAGTGGGTAACAGATGAGTAGAAGAGGAGGTCAAAAGGAGGCTAGATACTGATTGAACTTCAATGAAGATATTACGGTCACTCAAAAGATATCACTGCTTAAATTTCAGAGGTTTATAATAGGGCTGGGAATCAGTGATGGCTTCAGCAGCAGGGTTCAATTCTGTGTATGGGAGGACTGGCTTCCGGAGATGTTACCTTTTATTGAAATAAAACAAATTACAAGAGTAGAAAGCTAATTGCTTGGAAATTTAGTGACCAAAAAGCTGAAGAAAAGTCAATCATAGAAAAACATGGCATCTTAAGCCAGATACAATTAGCTTTTTATCCTTATCTTAGTAATCAACATATGAAATTTTTCGAAATTTTCAATATCGTCAACGGCACCTCAAGCCACAATTGAAGATACCGTCTTTGTTAATGTTTTTTTTTTTTTTTTTTTCTTGTATCTCAATAAAACGGAAACCTTACTTGACGAAAAAAAAATGACTCTCCGAACGAGTTCCGTCTTAGACAGGTTTCACTGTGTTGTATACTAAGTTCCTCCCTTCCATGCCTACTGCGTCCGAAGACTTTTCAATTATGACAGGGTGGGCTCCACGCGGGAAGGTAATCTTTGTCTTCCCCCATTTGGCTTTGTATTCCTTTTCTGCGCTATCCACCCCATCAGATGGAGGTATCTTAATCTTGTTGACATGTAGCATGTCTTGCTCGCCACCACTAGCTACTAAGGGCCGCTGATAGCTAGTCTCTACTAGCCACTACTAGCTGATACTAGCTACGACAGACTACTACTAGCTACTACAGGCTACTGCTAGCTACTACTAGGCCCTTTCTAGCAGGCTACTGCTAGCTAACTACTACTAACTACACATAGCTGCTACTGGCCGCTACAGGCTGCTACTAGCTACTACTAGATACTATGGGCCGCTGCTAGCTAGACACCTACTAGCGCTACTGCTAGCTACTACTAATTACTCATAGCTGCTACTAGCTACTGCTGCTACTACTAGTCACTACTAACTACTAGATGCTACTAGCCATTACTAGCTGCTACTAGATACTACTGGCCGCTACTAGCTAACCACTACTAGCTGCTACTAGATACAAATAGAAGCCGATATTGCATAGTACATGTTATTTATCCTTCCGCATAAGCTTCTTTTTTTCCTTCTCTCTTTTCCCCTCTTTTCCCCCTCGACACCCTCTTCGATAAGCACCAAATGCACGTAAGCAGGGTGCCCGAGGTACTTTCATTAAAAAAAATAATAAAATACTACTAGATACTATGGACCGCTGCTAGCTAGCCACTACTAGCTACTAGTAGCTACTTCTAGTCACTACTAGCTACTACAGGCTACTGCTAGCTACTACCATAGCTAGCTACTATGGGCCACTGCTAGCTAGCCATTACTAGCTACAAGCTGGTGCTACTAGCTACTAGTAGCTACCACTAGCTTTAGATACTACTAGCTGCTACTAGCTACTATTGGCCGTCATTAGTTATCCACTTCTAGCTATAATAAGAGCTACTACTCGCTATTGCTAGCCAGAGTATTACAGCCAAAAAATTTTAGCTTCAACTTTCGGCGTTTTGCTTTTGGAAAAAATTCAGCCAGCTTTTGGCTTAATTTGGTTGGCTTAATTAGGTTGATTTTCGGCTGATCAATGGTAAAACGATCAGGAGAATTGGGGCTTTGACATACTTCCAGAAGAAACCTATTCTCTAGTTTGTGTTCATCTCTGCTATATCGGATGACCGCGCTACAGGCTTCTATGCTGAAGAGCTGAGAATCGAGCCAATCTTTCTTATCTTTGTCAATTCTTTAGCAAAACCAATCTGGCCTAGAGCGTTGACCAATTGAACTCGAAGTTTGAACACTTGAGCAGTGCATGTTCTGTTTGGCGGGAACCAGGAAAGTTGGAAAAAAACTGAAAAAAAATTGGCTTATTTCGGCTTTCGGCTGAGGAAGGTTTAAATGAAGCTGGCTTTTAGTTTCGTTCTTATCAGTGAAAATTCGGCTGGATTTGGCTTTTGGCTTTCAGCTGGCTGCAATATTTTGCTACTAGCCACTACTAGCTTTTACTAACTACTACTGGCTGCTATTCGTCACTACTACAATCTGTTCCACGAGAGTTTGGTATTATAAATCACGGGGAACCCGCATTCCATTCGCATTCCGTAACGTAAAATAAGCGTGAGTGACGTGGGTTGCCTATCCTCTATAATACCAAACTCTCGTGGAACAGATTGTAGCTGCTACTAGCTACTACGGGGGGACAAATTGTTAGCCCGTGCGCTTGCCTTTGCGAACTGCACGACCCTTCTTCCTTCGAATTAGTGGATAAATATTTTATACGGGACTTATGCCAAACGAAGAAAGGGGGCGAAATCCGTGAGTGCCCAAAATATTTTGCATTCGACTTATGCTAAACCAAGAAAGGAGGCGAACGAGCGGAGCGAGTGAGCCTGACGAAAGGTGATAACACAAAATATTTGACTTTCGCCCCATGAAAATAGCTCAAAATATTTTTCCCACAAATGTAGATAACTGCTACATAGGTTTTCTCAGAAGCGTCACAAGAGGCGTGTAGTTTAACGAAAGTAGGGACAAAAAAGTAAAGTAATATCTCACGAGCGCTTGACCTAGTAGAAGCCTAGATTAGAATATTTCAAGATGACTGATAAAATATGAGAGACATGAAACATGATCTTTATTTATTTGGCTACGCCAGAAATTCTTTCGACATTTTTTCTATTTTTGTCTCGCGCCGTTCTTATTTGCTCCTTCTAATTCTCCCGTAGTTGGAGGGTGGTGTCGTTTCCTTCTTTTGGACATCCGGTGGCTTGGGTCTTCCTGTTGCAAAGAGTCTGCAAGATGTGAAGACCTATGCGCATAATATTGTCGCACGCGAGCACTCGCAGACAAAGTGTACGTATTCAGAATGTTTCTGAGGAAGAGAATAGTTTAGTCGCTTGGATTACCCGATTCTTACTTGTACTTTATGAGTATTGAAATGACTTATTCAATAAGTTGAATTGGCGGTACCTCGCAGGTACTTCGAAACTTCTTCTGTGTCTTCAGATGATATGACGATCAACTTTAAGCGGCTTGTCACGACGCGTCTCTTCTCTGCAGCCAGTGGGCGCCCATTCCATATATGGTCACTCCAGTGAGGGTCTGCTTCCTATGAAAATACCGAATTGTGCTCCACAAGAATTTATCATCAGTGTTTTGTTTTTTTCCTTGCAGGAGGGGAAAAAGAGAGGGTAGCAGAGACATCATCATGTGTTCATTTTTCGCTCTATTATCTTATATTGATCATAGAAAAAATCGAAAAGGAGGATAAAATCTAGAAAAATTCTTTAAATCATCATTCTAAGTGAGCAGAGTGGGGCTAGGAAAATTTTTCTGAATTGTGTTCCAGGTATAAAAAATATATTCGACAACGATCTCAAAAAGTCGAAGATTTAGTCCGTGTAGCTGCAAGTACAATTTCATTTCAACGCGCAAGAATACGTAAGGGGGATACAAGAAAAAGATTTAGGTATATCGGTAGAAGCTTAAGTAGAGCAAATAATTTGAGTATGCAGTGTAGATACAAATAGAATATCATGTGAGCTTCAATTAATATTAAGGAGTAATACATAACTTTTCTACACAATGTAGTTGAAAATGCACCACCAGTGGGTAAAAAATTACTATTTTCCAACTATTTTTTGTTACCTACAATTTTACGAGGTTGTGTTCGAATGATAAAAGACGAGAAATTGATGCAAGAAAGTACAGATTAATATTGATGGAAGAAAATAAAAATTCAGTACCACACGTATCAATTCGTTGACTTGAGAGCCAACCCATATAGTGCCCTGGCCGAAAGTGGGCGAGAACCCTAAAGCCGCATGATATATGCATTTTGCCATTATACTTAGCTAAGGAAACTACGTAGGATAAGTGGCTATCAATCATAGATGATCAATTCGGGTTGGTCTGACTGACTTTCTGTTTTCCTAACGAAGGCAAAGTATAAGGTAGATGAAGTCATCGCATGTAAGCTTATTATTTATTACAAGAAGAGGCTCTTCAAAACACGTACACAACATACACCAAGTTTATTGCTTGCACGGAATATTTTATACATGACTGTGTTTCGTACTGATCCATAAAAATGTACATGCACGAGCTTACGCCATCATAGTTCATTCGTAAGCCTTGATAGTTGACACAAAGGCGAAAATTAACAAACGTTAAAATAGTCGTATCATTATCATCATCGTCACTGTACGTTAGGAGCGCATATTTTTTCTGCATCATTTTGTTAATGAGACTTTGAATATTTCATGTAACTTAATGAGTTCTTCAGTCAACTTCTGAAAACCCAGCAGCAAGCTGACAGAATAGAAAAGACGTTTTTAAAAAGGAAACGTAGTACCAGTACGAACGACTCTTGTGAAACCTTCGCACCGTCAGGAGTATCTAATATAAGCTAGTGAGATAGATTCACAAGTATAAAAAGTCAATTGGTTGGTATAGATGAGCACACGAACCGCGAACACATGCATATCAGTACGAGGAGAATATTCTTCGGTAAACTGCGGGAAAAGCAACCAACAACAGAGTATTCTTATAAACAAAGAGGCTCGTATAGTTTGGACAAAAGAGGTTATTAAAAACCTCGGCGAATGTTTTTTATATGTAGAAGAATATTACACTTCAACAGTATGTATACACTGTGTATTATGAAACCTCCATTGTTCTCAACGATCCAAGATGTAAATGAACCTGCCTTTTGTAGAATATATTATGAAAAGGAAAAGATAATTAGAAAACTCTACCCCTTTCTTTTATTGAAAAGGACGAAATGGAAGAAGAATCGAGCGCCGAACACGTGTTGCCAGAAATTAAGCGTCAAGTTAAAAAACATGATTATACTCGTCGTTTACCTGGAAAGTAATAATTATAAAAAATGCTCGACGAAAGATTGTGGTCATTGTATGAGGAAGCACTCGTTCAATTGATGTCGGGGTCAACGCGGTAGTGAAAATCGCGATTTAATATACCTATAGCCGCACGCGGTGAGTCTCTTTTCATATTTAAATTCTAGTACCTACCAGTAATACAAGCGAGATACAAAAAAAGCAATTATCCAATTAATTTATTCCGCTCGCATCCAATCTAATCGATGTAGAAGCTGTTAATACAATTTGAAAATCTACGCAGACAGCGTGTATCGATAAATGGGTTAATAATATAGACAAGAACTTAACTTGAGTAATCATTTCTTTGAAGTATTTCCTGTTCGTGATTCAAGTATTCCCCACTTTGTGAAGCATTTGTTGATTCGATGACTAATCTTTAGTAGGTATAATACCTTTGGGAGGGATCTAGAATTCGCGGTTTCTTGTCACTCGAGACACTGTTTTGAGGTAAGATTACAAGTCCTATATTCAGTTCAATTGTGAGCGTGTTGATAAAAAAAAATGTTCCGGCGGAGCCAAATAAATAAAGATTATTTTCAATGTCTTTATGTAGTTGCTGGATCTAGCTAGCAGTAAGATGAAATAATTTTTGATAGCGGATACAACAGGTATAATGAAAACCACTAACCAGCACCTTTTTCTTAGTAAGCTGGCCAGCTTTCGAGGACTCATTCTTGGTCTAGTGCGAGTGTAATAAGCTTATACTATTCTGGTTCAAGTCAAGGACACCTCGCGAATTATGAGAGGGAGGGGGGGGGGACAAATTGCAGATATTCAATAGACGGCTGGAGTACTGGTGAAGACATTAAAGAGAGAAAAGACAGTCTCAAAATTGCGAATTTTCAATAGCGAATGATGAAACAGTAAAGACTTTAACCAGTTTGAACCCTTATGATGTCATCATCATCATCCGTTGAATCTGCTTGTGACGTCATGAGGCTTGTGACATCAGTCACGTCGCGTCATCACCTGCGTGACGTCACTAGCTCGTGACATCATCAGCTGGAATTCTCCTATGACGTCATCAACATAATATGTAACATCATTAGTTCGTGATGTTATCAACATTTGTCGCTTTTCAGCAGGGAACCTGTTTTATGGAGGGTGTAATTAGAAGGAAAAAGGTCGGTTGCCGGGCGCCCTTCGGAAAAAACTAGGAACGCACGGAACCTGTTGTATGGGTCGAATTTATTTTAGTAATGAGGTTTATAGGCCTATTGGGGAAACCAATATAAAAAAAACACAATATCAATTCGACCTCTAGGGTAGTGTGGAACTGAATTGAGGAAACACCAATTTTCAAATATCTCGTATTATAACAAGAATTCGAATTATTTCAAGTCGTTCCTATCATATAAAGAAAGAAAGAAAGAAAGAAAGAAAGAAAGAAACTAAATTTAATAAAAATAAATGAGTAAATAAATAAATAAATGAATAAATAAATAAATAAATAAATAAATAAATAAATAAATAAATGATTTCAATTAATTAATTCAATAAATAAATAAATAAATAAATAGATCAATATTAGTTAATTGATTAAATAATTAAGTTAATTAATTAAAAGAGACGCAAAATTATTTCCAAGTTCATTTTGGTCGGACGTCGAACTGCAAATCAAAAAATGGTCTAAACATTAACCTTGTTAATTGAGGCAAAGAGAGAACCTGTTTTATAGGCGTCACTATTGTGTATTTTCACTCCTAAATATCTTGATTTTGTTATACTAGGAATTTCAAAATTCAGCCTTCATTATACTGGGCCTAATATACTATACTTCTAGGCCTGTGCTAAGCCTAATATACCATACTAGGCCTATAATAACTAGCCTAAGAGATTTTAAACTCCAGCCTCCATTATACTGGGCCTAATATACTATACTAGGCCTATAATGACTAGCCTAAAAAATTTCGAACTTTGGCCTTCATTATAATAAGTCTAATACACTATACTAGGCCTATAGGAAGTAGCCTGGAAAATGTCAAACCTTATCCTTCATTATACTAAACCTAATATACCATACTAGGTCTATAATACGTAGCCTAAAAAATTCCAAACTCCAGCCTTCATTATACTGGGCCTAATATACTATACTAGGCCTATAATGACTAGCCTAAAAAATTTCGAACCTTAGTTTTCATTATAATAGGTCTAATATACTGAACTAGGCCCATAAGAAGTAGCCTGGAAAATATCAAACCTTATCCTTTATTATACTAAGCCTAATATACCATACTAGGTCTATAATACGTAGCCTAAAAAATTCCAAACTCCAGCCTTCATTATACTGGGCCTAATATACTATACTAGGCCTTTAATGACTAGCTTAAAAAATTTCGAATTTTAGCCTTCGTTATACTAGGCTTATACTAACTAGGCCTAGTATACAGTATCTATACTGAACTAGCCTGAAACACGTATCATATACAGCTCGGAGGAAGAAATTTTTCTGTCCCCCTCCTATCATATGTAGCCCAGAGGTAAAAATGTTCCCAAGTCCCACGGTTTGCCTCCCGGCGCCCATCATTTTTCTTCAAAATACCCTCCGATAAAACAGGTTCCCTGTTAAAAAAAATCTTGTTTTTGGTAATGAGAATTTAAGCAAGCCTAGACCTAGTATAAGGCTAAAATGAGGGAGGCCTGGACCTACAATAAATCTAGTATGAAATAGGACGTCATCAGTGACCTGGACCTATTTTAGGGACTTCAAAATGTATAGCTGTAGTGTCAAAATTTTTGTAAGCCCCCCTCCTACTATACGGCTCGAGAGTCGAAATATTTCTAAATCCCCCTCTCTCATATATGGCCCGAGAGTCCGAATTTTCGTAATTTCCTTTCTTATCATGTATAGCTCGAGAGTCGAAATATTTTCAAGTCCCCTCCTATCATATTATATAGCTCGAAAATGAGTTTTTCGCCGGATGGTGTTCGCCGTACGCCAAAATTTTCAAAAAACTCCCCATAGAACAGGTTTCCTGTTGAAAAAAAAATAAAACAGAGAACAGGTTCCTTGTTGAAATTTTAACCTCCGAGCTATATATGTAAGACTCAGAGGTTCGTCGAGCGAACTTGTCCTTACGCCGTTAAGATAACTCAGAGGTGGTCTTATTATATCATATATCAAAAATTATGCCACTTGTTTATCCGGCTACTATTCAGCAAAATCGATAAGCACCAGCGTAATAGAGCTCGGTAACTTATGTACTCGCAACTCGCAACATTAGATGCGAGTGCCGATGCGACGCTACCAACACGAAAATTCGTGAGAACGGTATAGCGTTCTTACATCTCCCCCCTTCGGGGACTCCACCACCAGAGAAGAATGCCAGGCTGATCGTTTACCCAAGTTCAGAGGTTCAAAGACTTAACTTAGGCATTCCGTTTTCCCCAACACCCAACTCTAGGTGGTGTAACGGCTTATCGATTTGTAAGACTCAGAGGTTCGTCGAGCGAACTTGTCCTTACGCCGTTAAGATAACTCAGAGGTGGTCTTATTATATCATATATCAAAAATTATGCCACTTGTTTATCCGGCTACTATTCAGCAAAATCGATAAGCACCAGCGTAATAGAGCTCGGTAACTTATGTACTCGCAACTCGCAACATTAGATGCGAGTGCCGATGCGACGCTACCAACACGAAAATTCGTGAGAACGGTATATCGTTCTTACATATATTATGATGGGAGAAATACTTGAAAAATTTTGAATATCGAGCTGTACACATAATTATCTGACAGGGCCGAAATTTGGAAAAATGTGGACTTTTGAGCTTAAGCTCCCAAGGTGACGACGAACAAAGTTCAGTCTTCATTTAGAAAAAGTATAAATAAAGAGACCCCCATAAAACAGATTCCCTATTTGTCTCGACCGTTAATGAGGGCAATCCCGAGCAGCTAGCAATAAAGGCTGTTCTCTTTCAGACAGCAGAATTCTGAATTAAGTTGCTTGTTACGCCTAGCTTAAGCCTAGTGTAGCCCAGTATACTACATGCTAATATACTCTAGTATACTGCAGGACTAGTTTAGGCCCTATTATGGAACTAATATAGTCTAGAATTCTTTATAATGCTAGGCTAGTGCTACTATAGTCTAGTATACTACATGCTAGGACTAAACATAGTATACGCTTAGTGTAAGCTAGGATTGGGAAACTTGAACTCGTAGATTTCTGCATTGGGTCGAGGGTTCGAAATTACAAGTTCAACACCGGGGGGGGGGACAAATTCGGCTTAGTGGATTTTCATTAGTGGAATGAGGGTAGGGTGCCGGTAAATACATTAAAAATATCAAGTTTCACTCACCCTCCTACCATACCCTGCCAATGTGCCTCCTGAACGAGTAATCGTGCATGTGTTGGCGTTCAACACTAGACCTTTCAGAAATTCGAAAATGTTTCTCCATCATCGAATACATGTGACCTCTTGGTGAGATAAGGCGGTTTCCTGCATTCATTCGCCTTTAGGTTTTCTTAAGAGCTTTTATGTCAGCGATTGGGTTTAAGAAGATGAGTTATGATGGGATATATAGTTTGAATGTAAAACAGCTTAGGTAATGATGGATACCCCTACCCATCTTCTCTTCATCAGAGCTGATAGTAATTTAAAGCTTTTGAGTTGAATTTCTTCGAGAATAATTCGGCGAAATCACGTTCTTTCTATCAGTATAATATTGCTATCTGCTAGTAATTGAAAAGAATTGAAGGCCATAATGGAATATCCTATCATGGTTTTGTCATCGTCTCTGTACAACGCCATAATACATCGTTATAATTTGATAAACTACTGTAACTGAGAACTGAATATTACGCTGCGAATTCATTTTTACATACTATGTTAGAAAATAGAGCGAGATCGATCAAAAGAGGAAGCATACAAGAAATGCGAGAAAATACACGAAAATTCAATTCCGATTTTGCCGAACGTGAGGTTTTAAGATCGCACCCATGATAAATTCTCGACATATCGTACAACGCGCGTCGAGCGTGCTCTTCGGCAGTAGCCTAGCCCGAAATCATTAACTTGTTGACATTCTCCATCTAGTATTTCCTGTTCGAAGTAAAGATTAACAACAGGATGTTCATATTCGGCTGTATTTATACACATCGATGAATTATATCGCAGTTCACAGCTATCATGAATACCAAGTTTTTCATGCCTGCCTGCAGTGGGTATGCACTTTGATTCGAGTTTCCAACGCAATCGAGATGACGAACGAGTTGGATGTACACTCACTCAATGTTCGAAGCACGATTTTCGAGATTGTATCCTCTTGTTGCATGACAAATTGAAGAACAAAAGAAAGAAGTAATGAATTTGAAATTGAGAACTGAGATACGTACTCGTAGATTGTACTCTATCACTTAGGTGGAGTATAATAATGTTCATAATTTTGCCTTACAAGGCTTTTCCTCGGAAGGCGGGTTACAATGTTATCATGAGGGGAAGAAATTGTGGAATAGGTGTCTACAAGAATTTACGACAGCTTTACTGACCCACGGGGGGGGGGGGTCACACCCTGAGGGGTTAATTCGAGAAATATTTACCATGGTCCATAAAATCGGAGGCTTGTTTGTGCTCATCAATCCTAACTCATGTGAAGACTGACACGTTCAATGAAAAGACATATCCTGCGATTCTTCCATCTGGAATGGATATAGAGTTGCACAGCGTAAATTAAGAACAGAAATTTTGACATGTTCCATGTCTTTTCTCTCGCCGGACCCCGATTTTGAAACTCGCGAGTACCCCCCCCCCCCCATGTCAAGAGAAATCTCTACCCCGTGGGTGATTCAGAAATTCGCGAGTACACCCCGCGTAATAATAATAATTAATAATAAATAAATAAATAAATAAATAAATAAATAAATAAATAATATTAAATAATTAAATAATTAAATAAATAAATAATTAAATAATTGTATAAATAAATAATTAAATAATTAATATAATTAATAATTAGAAAATGTCTACCCCGTGGGTGATTCAGAAATTCGCGAGTACAGCCCGCGTAATAATAATAATAAATAATTAATTAATTATTAAATTGAATAATTAAATAATTAAATAATTAAATAATTAATATAATTAATAATTAGAAAATTTTCTAAGTCCTTCTTCCTGTCATATATGGCTGGATAGTCGAAATTTTTCCAAGTCCCCTAGACTTGAATGGTCTCATACCATCCCAATACAACAGCGAGACAGGGGGCGAACCCTTAATAATTAATAATAAATAAATAAATAAATAATATTAAATGATTAAATAATTAAACAATCAAATAATTAGATAATTAAATAATTAAATAAATAAATAATTAAATAATTAATATAATTAATAATTAGAAAATTTTCTAAGTCCCTCTTCCTATCATATATGGCTGGATAGTCGAAATTTTTCGAAGTCCCCTAGACTTGAATTGTCTCATACCATTCCAATACAACAGCGAGTTCGCGCTACCTCATATTTCTCATAGAAGACTTATACGACGCCAAGATAGGTAAAGGGGTAAACGAATAATATCTAAGCCTAGACTGAAATATTTCAAGATGACTGATAAAATATAAAAGACATGGAACATGATTTTCATTTATTTGGCTATGCCAGAAAATTTCTCCAAGGCGCCCTCCTATCATATATAGCTCGAGATTCGAGAAGAATTCAGACTCTCAAACTATATTTTTTTCCTTTCTATTTTAATTGAGGGAAAATGCCTCTTCATGAGATGATGAGCAAATGAAGGAAAGGGGAGTGATTTTATGCATAGTGAGTGTATCAGAAACGATTCTACCAATTTGAAGTCCTAAATGTATTGGGAACTGCAAGGATGATACCCATTTTTCAGTGGGGGACAAGATGGGCCTCGTAATACCTGGAGCTACAATATTTCACTCACCGGAAAATATGATCATCATGCATAATTCGAGCGGGCTCTCTTCCTGTAAATCAAAATACTGTAGTACCTATCTTAAATTCCAGTTAGATACTTATTTTTTCTGTGTGATGAGTTACGCTTTAATACACCCTGAGCTCATCGCTGAAACGTGTTAGCAGTTTTTTCTATTTAATATTCGAGTAAGTCAGCAATTTTTGGCTTATAAATGCATTCGAGTTTATTCTCGACAATTTTCTATCCAATCTCATGCGGAGATCGGACATTTATTACTGCGCACGTATCGTTCGAGAAGCGTTTTTTTCCTCGTGTACATACAGTCGATTTCATCATTTTGCATTTATCACAATCAGCTTATAACGTTTTGATGAAATTGGAATCAAGAATATCGCATGTAATGGCTAAGCACTTGCCACGTACAGTGTCGCTACCTCGCCTCCCGTCCTCGACGCGTTTCTACATCGAATGCATCTTCGACGCCACGTTAAGAATATTATTTTTTATTCCATATTCTATCTGCATAACGTCCGTTTACTCTCTTGGCGATCTTTTCCTACGTACAAATAATTTTTATGTTTTGCACGTGTATTATGTATAGTGTCGTACGACAGTCGTATTTGTTGTAGGATCGTGTTTTGCATTAATTAATTGCTCGCAAAAATTACTGACCGCTCGCAAACTTTCACACATTATTCACCTAGGTCTGAAATTATCGTTTACACGTTACCTTAGAAATGTGTGTAGAAATTATTGGAAATGAGTGTATGTCTGGATGAGAGGATGGTACGTACAGTACTTGCTACAGCTTTAATAGAAAAAAAATCCTACTTACCTATCAAAGTTGCTATTCTACTCGCACCTGATGTCAAAGAATAAACCATGTCGACCTTTGACGACAACTTGTCACTGTCGCTTGTACAATATATTTTTGAAAGCTCTGCCTATGTATACATGTAAAATAAATCGACTTTATCGTGTCTATAAATGAAGTAAATTTCATTACTGGTAAACATAAACTCTAACGTAAGTGTCGGTTAGCAAAAATATTACTTTCATCGAATATAACTGATACAGACCAGTGTAGGCCTACACAACATCCGGTCGATAAATCATGTAATGAACGGAAACCACTGATATGCTATAGTGTTTATTACTTACTATAGGAGTTGTTCGTACATTACTCGCATGAGTGCAAAATAAGCGCATTGGACAAATAATTAAATCACAGTTCTGTAGATTTAACGAAAATTTATTCGAATTAATAACGACGCGAAGACCACCCAAATGTACAAATCGATACACGGTGATGAAAGACTTTTTTGTGAATCTTGTTCATCAACTAACGCGAATGGGTCGAAAAGTGTCACATACACTTATGGGTATCGAAAATTCGAGTTTTCCGTCTTCATAACGAATGACTCGATCAGGATATTTGTGACTAGATTTTGACCAGAAATTCAACCTCGAAGTTTAGCCGTATCCTCAAAGAACCTGAATTTCTCTTGACCATATATTTGGGACGAAGTCCAATTTAGCAACGGTTGTACAAGGTGGGGGCCAAAACCTCTGTCCCTTCTCATTAATCAGCTCGACTATCTGAATTGGCTTCAAATAGTGTTTTGGTTTTTAGAGATGAACTTCCAGGGTCATTTATTTCAATCTACAAATATTTCTCTATTGTAAGAAAAAATTCTTCGAAGGAGGATATCTAGTGAGAGGAACTACATCTATTTTAACGACTGAGCAACAACTATTCGAGTTTGAGATGGAGTAAGGAAACCAGAGGATCAAGTCAAGGTCATAAATCTCAAAGATAATGCTGGTCTCGTTCGATAGTGATATCATCAAGTTCTTTATCTCACAATTTTCAATTGTTGACATGTTTCAAGTCCTTTCTGTACTCATGGTGATACCTTGACCGAAATTCTCGATTTTTTTGCGGCCACCCTTCCCCGTGTGGAGAATGGCAAACTGAGCCTAAAGTATAGTACTAGGCAATATTACACTCGACCCCTAGTATACTGAGATAAGCTAGGATGGCAAGACCTTGGGAAAAATTGTTGACTTTTGCGAGGCCATCCCCTTCCCGGGTTGAGCATGCTAACACCATCCTCTCTATACTAGGCCTGAGGTATATATAATATACTAGGAATGCGGTACACTACTTGTATACCGAGGATTTTATAACGGTTTTATGGTAGATTGAGTTTATTCTAGGTCCAGGCTTTCTTCATACCCGGCTTCGGCATATCTAGGCTTCTCTGGATACAAAAGAGTCTCTGAGAGCTAGGTAGCTGAGCCTAAGGTTTACTCAGAGCTAGTGAGCTCAATATACAGTGTACTCAACTGCGAATGAGCCTCTAAGACCTTGTTCGCTCAACAAACAGTATATTAGACTTACTCGTGTATTAGACCAATGATGAGGGCGAACGACCTCTATTTATTTGGCTCCGCTAGAATTTTTCTATGATGTGGAAAGAAGAGAATCATAAAAGAGAGGGAAACTCACAAATTTTAGTTTTTTTGACCTGAGTCACCGGAGAATAAAGCTGTCGCCCCTCTCCCCATTCACTAATAAATATTTTTATGTGGAGAAAACTTCTGATTGGTCGATTGCCGAGTGAAATTCAATCATCAAGTCCTTGAAATTTCTCGAAATCTCTTTCCTCTTTGATTTCACATCTCATATACGGACATAAAATTATTTCCAGGATTATATTTATAAACTTACCACCAAGGCCGCCAAGAGCCAATCTTGTTGCGTTTTTTAGCGGGGAACCCGCTATCCCTTTTTTGGAGGTACTTCCAGGAAATTTTCGTCCGCGAGCGCGAGCGAGGTTGATGACGTTACTAAGTTGATGACGTCACGGAGAGGGGAGGGGGACGTGGAAAAATTCCGACCTTCGAGCTATATATGAGGATGTATATGGCAAAAGGGCGTCCGCACAATGTATTTCTTATGAGACGGACGCCCTTTTGCCAGAACCCTCCTCATATAATATGAGGGGGACTTTGAAAGACGACGGCTTCCTTGAAATTGCAGCGCGTTCAAGTTGTCACGTCATGATTTTCAGGACTTGGAAAAACTTCAGGCTCTAGGTGACTGCCATTGCAGTCCTGCAATGGCATCTAATTTTTTTTTTTTCTTCTTCTTGTAATCTGGTCCAATTTATAATTCTAAACTTGACCAAACTTAAATCCAAGCCCCCTGTAAATCCCGGGCCCGATGGAAAAAATACTCTTCTCTTCTCTCGGTGATCCTACTTCCCACGACTCCGACCCTTCATCGAATCCTCACTACAAGTGCTCGGAAGTTGGTAGACAGGTCAGATATTTCAAGATAGGAGGTTGTTAAATCGCAGAAACAAAAAGAAAAACGTAGTGTAATGTGGAGGCTGTAGAAATAGTTGAAGGGAGTATCGGGGATAGCGACTCAGATCATTGGATTGTACGGAGCCAATAGTACTTGGGATCCTTAATTTGTACCCTCTCTCTTCTTTCTCTACTATAAGAATTCATTTTTTTGAGGGGTGGAGGGGGTAGAAATGATAATCACTGCGAGTGGGCGTCTGGCCTGGGGTTCAGGCTCATATGATTGTATAAATTTGTACTAATTGTACTTCAGAGTCTCATAATTTGTACCTCTCCCTTCACCACCATTTCAATTTTCAAAAATAAGTCCGGGGGTCCATGGAAAAATGGAAAAATGCAAAATGGTCGGTAATAAATAGTTTTCCAATTTAAATGAAGTAAGAAAGTGGAAGTTTTCCCAGGTATTGAGAGTATCACCAGCTTTCCCCTTTTTCTGTATTCGGAGGAATTCTTCCCGCTTACTCGCCCCAATCGGAGTATTCCGAATTGGTTGCTTTTGTTCAGTAAATTGGAAATTGTGTTCATTCTTCTTGATTTGAGAGGTCACATGTTTTGCGTTTCAAACCCCTCAACAAGGTACATCTTCACAAAATCTCGACTTTAATTTAACTTTTAAAGTGGAAATGTTTCACTTCCATCACCTGAGATATTATTTCGTCACAACTTTCATTCGGGCGAAGAAGGTTGCAGGTCATTTGAAATAGGTATGATTTCAATCCTTTCCCTGATATTGCGCTCTGCTGAAATTCTGCGATCTGCAACAATCGGCAGTGTTTTCCACAATAACTGCAAGCGTTTGCGCTCTTTCATCAAAAGAGAATGCCGTTATCCAAGTGGGTAGTCTATCAGAGTTGAAAGCTGAAGGATACGAACACTCCACAGCCAGGCATCAGCAAAATTACATTGACCCTGACACGGGTGGCCACACTTGAAGCCCAAGAATTACATTTCTGAAGAAGAAGCGTGGGGCTCTTATTTATCTTTCAAGCACAGTTCCATGCTGACCATTACTGATTTGCAGATGTAGAGGAAGGATAACCCGGACTAATTATGCGCTGTCCTTGACGACGTCCGAACTTGATACAATTTGTGCGGAATTACCTTACAGTTTCTTGACTAGAAATCAAACAAAATTCTTTAACGAGTTGACTTTTGGAAGACTGTGTGAACTAGTTCTGTGACAAATAAGTTTATTATAGTGTTTAAGTAACGAATTATGTGAGTGTATTACGATGAAGAAGGAGACGATATGAAATTAGATGGCGATACTTTTTAAGGTTCGGTTTCTCTTCTATGTAGGTACTTACAATATAAAATTGTGATGACTGCACGATGATGTTAGGACGCGACGTGGCGAACGTGGACGAAAGAACTCGAATAGATATTTTGTGAAGTTTTATTTTCGATTAGTCACACAATATCGTTTCCCCCTATTACCTTAAATAATCAAACCTGGATCGTGTGCGCTTAAATTCCTCGCAACGCACGACTTATTCCTAATTGAAAGGAACGGACTCCGCTACGATCGAAGGGAGATGATTTGAATTCCACGGGCGCCAGTTGATGACCAAAAAACGAAAATAAAAATTTTTCAGTATTACCGAAGGTCGGATTTTACGTAGCTATAGTGCCAAACAAAGGATCCACTCACGAGACCATTATTTCGTGCCTACGCCTCGCTATTTTGTTGATTTTTAATGATCGTATCGTAAGTGTTAGTCGATAATACAAATATAAAATGATATGTAAAAATTTTTATGAATTAAAAAAATTTTATATTTTTCCATATTTTATCATTAAAAATGCTCGGTGAATGATGCAGAAGATAGAGAGAGAAAACAGCTCAAAATGCTTTTGAGAATTATATCGGAAAAAAATATAAACGCGACGTAACTAAAAGTTACTCTTATATTTCGTCGTTTTCGTATGGTATACTATGGAATGGAACCGGTCTTAATTCTAAATCATAGTTACTGTAATTCAAAAGAACTGGTTTAAGTATTTTTTCGAAAAAGAACGAAACTCGTTTTTATATTGATGAAAATTGTTACGTACGTGTATTTATTTTAATATGCGTTCGAAGCTATATGTATATAGGTAACACTATAATCCCAGCATCGGGAAATACAGTATTCATTAATATGGAAACCTGCATTCGCCTTTTGACAGCTGGTAACAACATATTTTTATCCTCGCTATAATTTCCGAAACCAGATTCTAGCATTCGGCAGTAGCTCGAAAAAATCGTTTTTACTTTTCTATACCATACTATTTGTCCATTCATTCTGTATGAAGTTTCTGGTTTTTCAGTTTTTTCTTTTCGACGCGGCTTCCACACGAATGGATGGAACATCATATCGAAGGAGCCTATCTTTGAAACATTCTTCTTACGTCGCCGTCGGTACTTTTTGCATGCTGACAAGGGACAATTCCAGTGCCCCGACCAAACTGCAATGCGAAGCACGATTATTTGCGCCGATATGACTACAGAGTAACCCAGCTATACGAAGAGAACTGTTGATTAGCTTCGGTTCGGATTTCCGTTCTCGTTGTAGAAAAAAGTACGTGGTCTTAGCCGTGTGCTCGTACTTCGCTCGAAGCCTCTACCCGCAGAAATTGTACAGCAAACATTCCAAAGTATACTGCAGTACCTACGGTTTAAGTGACTGGTATTGGTTATCAACTTGAGAAGAACGAAGAACTTCTATTCTTAACACACAGTGGATATGAAGTTACACGTGTGTGGATGCAATTTTATACGCGAAACCTCTACACCTGTTGCCATCATTAATGTACATCTAGGTATACGTCATTATGGGTATGAGTCGCCGATGATTAGAAAAATTATCGGCAACACACGTGTTCTGTTTTACAAATGATCTTTTTTTCTTCTCTTTTTGGCGAAACTCAGACTCTATACCCATTACCAGTTCTTGAATGCATATCAAGATGAGAGATGATTACGTTTACCTGTATATCGTTCGTAAAGGTATTTTTGTAATAATTTTTCACTGTCTACAAATGCACTTACCTACAGTTGAATTTGCATTTATTTACATAGACTGTACTTAATTTTTTGACGCTATTACAGGCGTAAAGTAGAGGATTTTTCTTATTATAGCTTAATATACAGTTATGCTGTACACGATTAAATTATAGACGTCGTTGTATTTAAGAGGTACAGTATTGTACGACTGACGCGATCAATCATCAGAAAACCGCCAACTATATGTTTTTGTATTATAGGTCAGTCACACCCATCGAGAATTTCGAGATGAAATTAATATTCGCTGTTCGTCTCTTCTTTCTCGCAATATCCATAAGTTGAAAAATGATTGGACTCTGTATCTCGCCGTTCGTGAAGACTCAGTTTCGAATTCAATTTTCATACCCATCCACAATCGAGGATCTATATTGGAAATAAGTCTAGGTTTTCCGCTGTATATAATTCATAAATTTGTTTGAACTGGTACCTCCACTTCATACGTATTTTCGTTCAAATGGTCGCTGGGTCCCCCCTTGACCGTACAAATCGCTCCAATCCACGCCAATTTTATATTTCCGACAAAAAATTACTGAAATCGTTTGTTTTGTATTGTTCTGTAATTTTTTCCCATCCCCCCCCCTCGCTTCCATTATTTCGCCGTTTTAATATTCTAATTTAGACTTTGAAATCCTACGTATTTTTGAGCTTCTACGTATTATTATTATCTTGCTCAGAATGAAGTCTGAATGCAGGCGCGCGCATAGAAATTTCCTTGGGAGGGGAGGGGGCTATTACCTTCCTTAAGAGAAACAAAACAAAATACAATTATTTGTACAGATTTTTTCGTGCCTTAGGGGGGGGAGGCTTCAGCCTCCTAGCTCTTCCTCTTCGGTGCGCGTTGTCTGAATGGGCACATCGTCGTATTGGTATATGATATCGATCACTTATTCCGGTGAAATGTATTCATTAATACTTTCTATTCTAAAATATTATTTCTATAAATTAAAAAAAAAAAAAAAATACTAATCTCATTTCTTTCGAAAATAATTACCCGAGGTGAGTTCATAACTCGCGTGTATTTTAGAGTGCGTGCTATAGAAATATTTTTTAATTCAGTAAATTTGTTATGATACAAACGCAAATGGCGCACATGAGACCAATAAATTCGTATTGTAGTACGAGTGTGTTGTAAAATAAATGGTAATTGCATTTTTTCTTTGTCCTTATCTCCGAATAGAAAGCGCAATGACATAATATTGTGTACACCAAACGCATGACAAGCAGAAAATGAAACATAGAGTAGTGAGATATACAAATGTGATACTTTGGAACAGGACAATATTAATAAATTGACTTCCCATCCTACAAAATTCTACATTTTATTTCTCTTCGTTGCGCGTAGAATTTTGAAGCGTGTAGATTAATCATTCGGCTATACGTACTTATAACGAGGACGAAATTTCTCGACCTATAAATTTTCAATATCTCGGGTTGCACGAGGTTGATCAATGGACTCAGTGCCTCTTCAAGATACAGTTTAATTAGTCAGTTCTTGTTGCCTTGAGTTAGAATTTTTCGGATTTGTATTCTATCAGCGGTTGGCAAGAAACAGCAAAATTTACAAATTCAAGGTTTTTGAGCGTATTGAAATTTTTAATGTCTTTCTGGCACGCCACCCTCATTATTTCAGATCCGTGAGGCTGAGATGCCCCCCGTTGATACAGTATATTAGGCTATTCTAGATTTGAACTAGGCCTAGCATGCAGTATACTAGACTATACCAGCTCTGTATTAGGGCCTGAACTAGGCCTGCAGTGTACTATCGTATATTAGCCCTATACTAGGCCTACTGTGGCTTAGTATATAGTTTACTAGGCTTGAACTAGGCGTATTCTGCAACCGAATCCAGAAATCTGCTAGTCCAAAAGAGGGAAAAACTGACGGGTTCTTTAACGGAGTTAAGCGAGCGTGGGCTGGCAGGGAACCTGTTTTATGAGGCACGTGGGATCGGAGAAATGTAGATTGTAACGTCAGAGGCCCCGCCCCCGAGCTGTACAATAGATGGTTAGAAAGAACTAATCTATGACGTCATCAGATTGTGACGTCACAAGGCGGACCCATGACGTCATCAAACTGTGACGTCACAAGCCCCGGCCTCTAAGCAATGTATGAGAGGTCAACTTCCGAGATATGTGTGATAAGAGGGGGAACTCGGAAAATTTTCGAGGTCCGAGCTTTGCCGGCCGGCCGGACGGTGGATGACGGGCGTTTTTTTCCGAATTCCCCCCCCCCCGATAAAACAGGTTCCCTGTTGAAAACTCAAGGGTTTTTTGGCAGTTGAATGAGGGAGGGGAACCTGTTTTATGGGGCACATGGGATCTGAAAAATGTTGACGTGGCAGTATCAAATCGTGTCGTCACAGACCCGGACTTTGGATCTATATACGACAGGAGGAGCTTGTAATAATTTCTACCTCCAAGCTATATGTGATAAGAGGGGGACTTGTGAAAATGTCGACCTTCGAGCTATATGTGTTACGACCGGCCGGTGGACCTTTCCCCTTCCCTCCCCGATAAAACAGGTTCTCTGCTGAAAGAGAAGAATGTTGATGAATCATCAACTAATAACGTCACGGATATTGATGACGTCATAAGTAAATTTAAGTTGATGACATCACAAACTGATGACGTCATAGATAAATTCAAGCTGATGACATTACAAACTAATGATATCACGGATGGTGATGACGTCACAAGCTTGATTCGCCTTTGAAACGGGGATGTATGAACGTGCACGCACGCCCAAAAAGATCCTCCACAAATCGCACCTCCGGCACCGGTATTCACCTTTTAGGGAGTAGTGTCGGGAGTAGGGCATTGAGTAATGATATCACGGACCTTGATGACGTCAAAAGCAGATTCAACGGATGATAACGACATCACGAGGAGGTTTGAACTGGTTGACGTCTTTACTTTGACTTAATCCGCTATCAAAAATTCGTAAGTTTGGGATTGGGTTCCCTCTTTTTATTGCCTTTACCGGCGTCCTAGCCATCTACTGGAAATTTGCAGGTCCAACTTCATTGGAAATCTGCGGCTTCGTCCGAGTTTATCTCTCCCCTCCCCCACCCCCCAGTAAAATTGTGAGGAATCCTTGGTTTGATCCACTCGATCAAGAATGAGGGAACGAGCGGAGCGAGTAGATCCCCGAAAAAGTCAGCTCAACATACAGTGTCTTAGATGTATATATACTAGTCTAAGAATGGGGACGAACGAGTGAAAGCAGCCTAATATACACTTGATATATCTATGAAATCAAGATGGATATGTTGGTCAAACACCCAAAGAAGTATATGATTTTACATGGAACAAAGATTGGCTTTCTGTAGCTTTAAACCACAGGCTTGAGTAAGTTATAATAGCTCTAAATTGGGCCTAGCATACGCCTATGGTACGCTGTACTAATATTAGGCTATACTCGATTTAAACTGGGCTTAGCATACAATGTACTAGATTGTACTAGGCTTTTACCCCCTGCCCGCTGATGTACTTAGAATCCTTGACCCAACCCAGAAATCTAGAGCGAGAAGAAATAGTAATTTGATGAAGTCACTGGCTGGTCCGAGCGGATGACGTTAAAAAGAGGTTTGATGTCTTTATATTGTACCTTTAACCGCTGTCAACAATTATTTTGTCTGAACTGGTAGTTATAAAAAGACATTAAAAATGATCTTTATTTATTTGGCTTTACATTTTTTATACCACCGATGATGAAATCAATGCCTGTTGCTTGATCGCAATTGGTATCTTGAGTTCTAGAGCGGCCTTGAAGACTTGTCTTGTTCGCAGCTTCTCATTGTGCATTCTGAGATTTTTAATTTCGTACAAACAATACTCGCAAGAAGACGTAAAATACGTCAAATAGTAGCAAAAGCCTCTGAGCTTTGAAGCACTTTGAGGCCTCAGGGAACGTCTCCATTTTACCTGGGTGCGATTTCTGGGTGATGAGAGTCTTTCTTCTAATTCTAGTCTAATGGGTTATCTTCCTGTGTAGTAACGATCTGATTAGGTTAAGCAGACAGAAATTGCTCGCAGGCGATTTTCACTTCACTCGTCGTTCCAGAATTACTTAGGTCTATTTCTCCACCACCTGCATCCGAAAAACAGCTTGAATACCTGGACGTAAATATTCGCTACGAATCTGAACGAAAGTATACAATTTCATGATAAGTTATCGAATACTTTTCTCGTTGCGTGTTCGCACAATACTCGAAAGATAGGTATCTATGCGTTTTTGTAATTAAGTTCACTTCCCATTACCACTCGCGTTAATACGAATCGCCACACTAAAACTCGCATAACCGATGAAACCATCTCCTCCTGAGAGAAAAAAGAAAACGATAGCACAAAGTTCTAAGCAACAATTAAGTACCTACGAATGAAAAAATTTGCGAGGAATTTCAGCTGCAATCTTCGATTTCGGAATTTTCCGAGCTTCTCTCCTCCATTCTGTCTAAAATACTGATAGTTATCAACTTTGTCGCCATCTCGACTATAGGCAGTCCACAGTGGCAACATGCGACCTATTGCGAAGGAATTAGCCACCGATTAACGTCAACGTATTTAAGAAGGCAAACAACGAGGAAAAATATGGCACTTTTTGATTTATTCGAACCATTTAGATTAAGTTGTTATCGCGTTCGAATTGCGTGACAAATAAATATTACGTCGAAAACGATAATATTTCATCGATAACGGGCATTACATCTAAACGTTTCTAACTTTTTATCAGCGTGGAAGCAGTTGAAAACGGTTTTAGGAGGCAGAGTGTGTAGACTTACACATATACTCACGAAGAAAGGAAGGAGGGGAGGGGGAGAAACAGTACGTGTATTCGTCATAAACGATATACGCGACAGTTGACATTTGAAACAAATTTACATATCAAGTTCACTCTTTGGCTCGACAGAGTTCATTTACCGCGAAAATCATGATCGAGAGAAAAATTACCATACATCCCCCATCTTGATCTGCGAAATCGAATAATTTTATACTTGTGCACTCTGAACTTAAAATTATTTAATGGTTCAGATAATTTCTGGCCATCGCCGATTCCTCGCGCGCGCAAAATTTATTGTTTTGATTCAACTTTTTTACCGCAACAGACAGACTACGGAGACTACTTTTTATTTAATTAGAATAAAGAACTTGTCTTTTGTACCTGCATAATGATGTAATATTTTTCTAGCGCAAAATTCACATTAATTATATGACTGGCCGATGAGTTACATGATAGGCGTTATTAATAAAGGTTATAATAGAATACGGTCGTTAAAATTCCTAGGATTTTCTGCACATTTTTCTTAACAATACCACGGGGAAGAGATCTGCTCGGAGCCGATAGTATAGTCAACGAGCCGACATATAGAAGAGAATACGACCGTAACTCGGAGTAAGCGATTTTTTATTCGTGTTCAATCGTCATCTTATATTGCATATTCTAGATAGCTGAATGTTCTCTATCATGCAAGTGGTGCGCGCTAGAAACTCTCCTTCAAATGTGTACAAAACGCTTCTGCGTTAATGAGAGACCTTACAATTCACTTCATTCTAATTAATTTACGTCAGTAATGAGACCTGCGCAGGATACACAGTTAAGTTATGGTCCATGGTTTATTATGAAATAGCAAAAAGGCTTATTAATTTCTGTCTCGGTTGTAGAAAAAAATATACACGATACACGTCGAGCTCGAATGTATATTAACTGTGTTAATCGTATAGTAGACTACAAACAATATACGACTAAATCCTCCTGTACTGGAGTATTTCTGCTTGAGAAAGGAAATGAGAGCATTGAGAATGGTGTAAAAGAAAAGCACGTTCACGCGAACTCGACTTGGTGCAGCTGACAACGTCTATGATTTATAATGTGAATAATAGGCTACTACAAGGACTAGTACGCAACAACAACCTTCATTTAAAAACAAAACGTATAATATACAAAATGATAACAAAATATATTCTAGAAAAGTTTTCTTGCAGAAGGGAAGTGAATTCTTCCTCCGAACAGGGCCGATTTTTCCAACAAACGACCTCTTCCTTTTGATCATGATCGAAATTTCCACTCGCCCAAATTTTCTACACAATTTGTCAAGTCGCGACGGTCCTGTCTTCAAGCGATTTCTGAAAAATTAGATTCCATTGATTGAGTAGGTAGATCAATATATTTTGAGAATTGTTGTCACCAAGTTTCCCCTGTCCTACCGTAAACTAATTTCTCAGACGTTCCTCAACCTCTTTAAAAGTCACTGTTTAAAATTATTTAATGTAGAGTTTGGGATAAAAAACTTCTTTAAATTCCTCAAATCTAGCCACTCTTCGTATCCTTAATTCATTTATTCTTCTTCTGCATATTCATGAGTACAAATAGCACTTCGTGGCTTCAAACTGTAACCTCTGGTGACTGAATGGCCCGTCCCGCCAATGCCGGTTCTCCAATATTCTTCTCTCCCACAATTTCTTATGCTTGACCAATCTTATTTTGGCTGGCGATCAGTCTCACCGATTTGCACTTCCTGTTAGTCACCACATTCCAGCTTGTACACCTCACTATTGTCGACCGGTGGGACAGGGTCCTTTAGCTTAACCCTTGATCCTTTAACAATTGTAAGATTAATTTTTATATTCTCCTCTAATGTGCGAAGCATTAGCCTATATCAAAGAGCGAGAAATACTAAATCCTCAAAGACGTTATGGTACCACCTCATGAAGAGTTGGAGGGACTTCTCAATTTGCTTAAATCCCGAATTTTTGTGAATTTAGTGGGAAATTTTCGAGTTCCCGAGGAGGTAGGAATTCCTATTGGTTCACCTTTGGATTCTTTTATCAGTCTTTATGTCTAAATTTTATCTCGATCTTCTCTTTTCAGGCCAGGTACTCTTTAGTCATGTTCATTATTGACACAGGTTTTATGTACTCGTCTATTGGCCCCGCGATCTCCTCTTGGAGTTTACCCTTCCATAAAATGACGGCTTCCTTAACAAAGTTGAACGAGGATCGCTGGGAACCTGTTCTATGAATCAAATTGGTTTTGATTATAACACGTCCGCAGTTTTCATGACACAAGATATTAGTCCTGATAGGGTGGGATTGTTAGGTTGGTTGGAAAGTGTTCTTCTTTGAGTAGCATAATTTTTATTGTGGAATGTTGAGCTGTATTTTGTTTGATGTTCCTAAAGGATTCTTGAACCTGCAACACAAAAAATGTAAATAAAATACCGCTTCCAAAAGATCAAGCAATGTCGTCCGTTTGAGACTTCCTCTCCTGCTCAGTTCTCACGGACATTCGGCTCAACCTCTCTGTTTCTCCTTGCATCACAAACTCACCCTTGAACAATCATCATTTGTTAGGAGATTGATAAAATTTTGTTGGACAAGAAAAGTTCCAAACCACATATTCAGCAAACCGTTTATTCAGTTAACAAAGCTGAACTGTATACTCGCTGATCCATATTTTTGTAAGCAATGCTAAACCACATATATACTGTAAGCAATGCTGAACCAAATACAGTATATGGTTCAGCATTGCTTATGGAATATGTGGTTCAGCATTGCTTACAGAATATGTGGTTCAGAATTGCTTATGGAATATTTGGTTCAGCATGCTTATGGAATATGTGGTTCAGCATTGCTTATTGAATACGTGGTTCAGCATTGCTTATTCTCTCTCTCTCTCTCTCTCTCTCTCTCTCTCTCTCTCTCTCTCTCTCTCTCTCTCTCTCTCTCTCTCTCACGCACACACATGTGAATCTGAAATTAGACTCATAAGACATTTGAAAGGAAATTACAGGGGTCAGGGGCTACAATTTTTGTTCTCTTCAATTTTTCATATAAATGAGTAAAATTTATGTCAGGTATACAATAATTGAATTTTTATGATTGTGAGGCTTAACGCGTTTAAACATTTGGAACAACGTGTACAGTGAGACGCAGTTTTACTACATCGGAATTTATCGTTTTTTACCATTTAGTTTTTCGCTCATTACTCCATCCAGAAGGAGTCAGAACGTGGAAATTTATCTACAACTTTACCCGAATAAAAATAAGACTCTCAAAAAATACTGCACGTCAATAGGTAAAAGCGTTCAAATAACAGGCATACAAACATATTATCATCGTTGTCACAGTCGCGTTTCTACAGACAGTGAGACAAACATTCTAATATTTCCCTACTTCTGGTAACGTTAAGAGAATGAAATTGATTCACACAAAATTTAACTTCATAGAAAATATTGATATGAAAATAAAATATTTATATAATATAAGAAAATATAAAGAACATGATGAATTAAAACTTGGAATTAAAATGATTGATAATAAAACATGTTATATAGCTACAGATTATCTCCTTATAGATGTTACAGAAGAAACTAATTTTGATGAAATATTTGTTAAACATAAAGAAGGAATGATCATTCCGAAATTAAATAATTATAATGATTATAAAAAGTTATATAAAAGTTTTACTTTTGTTAAACCAATATCAGCATCAGAAGTTTATATAATAGTTGAAGATTTTAATAGAAATATGAAAGATTGAAAATTTTTATACATTTAAAGATGACAAGAATTTTCATACATTTTGTACTTATCAATTTAGAGGATTAAAAATTCATATCAATTCTAATAGAAATATAAGGAGTTATGAATTTTTATATATTTTGTATTAATTCTGGAAGAAATTCAAGGAGTCAAGAATTTTCATGCATCTGTATCATTTCTAAAAGAAATTATTAGGTACATGTGAATTATATTATATTAAAAGTTATAAAAAATGAATTTAATCTCAGGAATAATAGATTTTACCTTGTTCATCAAAGATATGAATTGTAATAAAAATAACATAACAATTGATTTAATAATATGTAAATTTAAGAGGTTATTATGATATAGGTTTTGATAAATATCATCACTTACAAATGAAATATTTATTAGAAGAATAGGTACTTACAGAAGTTAGTTATACTTCTTTCAATTTAATAAATAATGTAAAATAATTTGTCCACATATTGTATACCAAAGAAGTGTTCCAAATTTACTCCTAGAATGTTGAGTTTCTGCTTTACATTTGTAACAAATAAATTTGAGTTTCTCATCATATTCATCACAATCCACAAATCTAATAAGAGTGGTTTCACATTGAGGACATGTACTCATTTCTTTTTTTAAATAAGGTCTAACCTTTATTGTCTCATTGATTGGTTAGTCAATTTTAAACAAAGTTTGCAATATCTTGTCAAACTTTTGTAATTTCATCATTTGAAGCAAAAACTTTATTAGAATATAATTTTGAAGCTAATCCTATAAATTCCTCTAAAATTTTCCCATTCATCTCATCTTTAAATTTCCTTAATACCTTTTTATTCGCTTGTGGTAAACCGCAAATATTATTTTTCTTATAGTCTGATGTATCAAATTCATCAATCATACCTTTCATATCTTCATAGAAGTCTTCTGTTTTTAATATAGAAATAATTAATGAATCTGTATCTGTATAAATGTTACAGGCATATTGTTAAATTCAGTCATTCTATGAAATGACTAGACATTTAATTAAATGCAGACTGTCTTCAGACAAATTGTGTAAATTCACAAAAGTTACATTATATGACTAGGAATTCAATTGAATGCCTAGACATTTTATTAAATGTCGACTTGGCTTTAGACATATTGTGAAATTAGTAAATAACGTTTTATCACAAATGGCAGAATGGTTTCATTAAAAGAACTACACCTTAACATAGGTAGAAAACTTGAGTATAATAGATGAGACCAGTACCTATTTTACAATGAATCACAGAATATGCTCGTCAGATTACCTAATTTTAAATTACCTTCTTATTTATTGCTGCAAGATCGACTGCTATGGTACTTGCTATTACAGAGAACATTCTTGCGCCTGCAAGGGTGCAAGGGCACCTTTTTGTAACACATTGTAAAGAGCACTGGCAGCGCACGAACTCTTGCCCGTGTCCTCCTACTTCTTCTGACTGCTTCTTTGCCGCTGAGCGTAGCGTTGTCGTTACGGAAAAGATATCTTCAGCATCAAGAAATGTTTCTGCGCTGAGTGTGAATTGTGACCTTGCGTACAGCTGAGATAAACGGCCGTGCTTTGTAGCCAACTCATAGAGCCCTTCATCACTCTTCCTCATCACTCCTGCTAAAACAGACCTAAGAAAACAAATTTGCATAGTGACTTTCCTCTTTTCAACATGAGAAATTATTGTAATGACGCATTCTTACCTTGCATCAGTTTTTGCTCTGTCTACATCTGGCACAGGTATATGAACAGTAGCACCTATATCTGGCTCAGGGAATCTTCTATCTTTGCTTGTTGCAAAAGATATGTCTTCGCCGCCTCTCTTTCCTTCAAAATAGCTCCCTGTAAAGTTTCTTTATTATTAAATATAGCTCCCTTCCTCTGAGCTAATGTATTCTCAACACCTGCATTTGAAAGAACATTTTCCTCTGGGACTTCTTTTTGTGCTCAAGTGAAGGAACACGTGCATTCTTGCTTTCAATTGCTTTCATTGTATTAACTTTTTTATTTCATTCCTTCCATTTCTATGATGTGTCTAACTAGCTTCCAACACTTAATTGAATGACTAGTCATTCAATTAAATGCCTACAAAATACATTTGATATTAGACATTTAATTATAAGTCTAGTCATTTCATTAAATGCCTGATTTAACAATATGCCTGCAACATATACAATAATTTTATTCTATCTCCATATCTCTCTTTTAGTCTATAAAAGAAATCATAGGTACGTCAATGTTTTTGAAATATCTAAAATAGCACCTATGAAGTCTACAGATTTTCTTGAAAAAATGTATGTCTACTGTGGTGCACAGGACTTGAGTGAGTTTCTATCACAAGTTTGTAAGGCTAAAGTTTAGGAGTGGTTTTGACCTAGTCCATTTTTGTAACTGAATTTGAGGAGTGTATGGACAAATATTTGACTCTAGGAACATTGTTGGTTTCCTAAAGATTATAAAACATCCAACAAATTTTATAATATCTCTAATCAAAGAATTCTCATAACAAAGACATGACATTGTTAGCTACTACATCTAATAAGAGAGGTGTTAATATTAATCAAGAGAACATTTTCACTTTGCTTGCTGAAAATAATGCGCAAGTTATTTCTATGCTTAATATTAGTTTACCAAATAATTTTAGGGGAAGTTAAATGTTCTCTCAAGTTTTTGTTCCGTCGGTTTTTAAAATAGTTGACAAATTTGTCTGCAATATTTGACGAAGTCTTACATTCATTCATCCATATTTTACCATCTTTATACGGTAAAAGGACCCATTCGTCTATCTGAGCACTTGTAACAATCTTTCCTTTATACTCAAGAGGCTTCACATTCATCCCCAACAAGAAAATTTCTTTATCCACGCGAATTCTACACCGGAATGCATCCTCTTTACTAATTACATACTTAATCAACTGCAAAATAGAATCCTCTCCAGTATGCTGGTACTTCATTCCAATAATGAATTCTGATTCGGGTAACTTGATATGGATATCCAAATCACCTTCGTTTTTTCCATCATCTGCCCACAATATTTTACCTTCTTCAAAATTAAATCCAGTCGCATTCAAAATTGGAAGAATTTGACGCGTAGCCATGTACTCCGTTAATGGTAAATTCAAGGATTGACTCAAGTTTCTGAATGTGAACTCATTCAACAAACGAACAAAGTTGTCGACATCCTTCTTCATCAGGTAAGCCTTCAATGCAAATTCTCCGACTAATTCTGGAGGCAATACCTGAACCAAATTTCCTCTGATTTCATCATTCGGATAACCAAGGCATACGACCTCGC
This sequence comes from Aspidiotus rigidus, assembly GCA_035079385.1. NCBI lineage: Eukaryota > Metazoa > Arthropoda > Insecta > Hemiptera > Diaspididae > Aspidiotus > Aspidiotus rigidus. The sequence goes on along the minus strand of JAVHKY010000003.1, from coordinate 12,110,668 downwards.
TTTTCTCGTTGTACCTCTTGATGGTTAAAAATCCGTTGCACAGCATGAACAATGGTAGGGAAATGTCATCTTCTTCGAAGTTGAACCTCTCTAACTTGAAAACTTCCATTTCGAAGTTTTCAAAGACTCTCATTGATACGTTACTTTTCATCATTTTGTCCTTTATTATAGAAACTAAGATCATATTACCCATATAATCACCGAATTCCTTCCTCCTCAAACATTCACAAGTCGATGACGGGTTCAAGGTCTTCATAATCTCGTTACCTACGGCAAACTGATGTCCACCATACCATTTTTTTGCCTCCTCGAATCTAGGTATTGTTTCACTTTCTCGATTCTTAGATCCGTCATCTAAACGTTGAAAATATGGTCGTAGGTGTTGTCCAACCTCCTTCGAATCAAAACCCATAATTGATGAAAATCTCTCATCAAACGTCAAGTCTGTAAAACGAGCGTTCCACAACATGTAGAGCTTCGAAATCCCGACCGCCAAAGCCAGTCTTACATTGTCAACGTTTGCCTTGATCTGTACATAGAACGCATTGAGAATGGCAAAAATTTGTTTTCTTTTTATAGTAGAAAGTTCCGCCATCAAAGGTAGATCGTAATTATCAACGAGGATACTGACGAGTTTTCCGGTTTTCTTCTTCATCTCGCGAATCAAGTTTCCCAAATCGAGAGTAGGTCGGATTTTAAGTTCATAAGACTTAGCAATTTTCTCTAACGCATTCCGAATATTCTGGCGAAAGTTGGCCACAGTTCCAGTTACATCAACATCCTCAAAGTCGATATAGATTACGGGATAAGGTGTCCATGTTCCATCTTCGGTGAGTCCATTTCCTCGCCCAGCGATTTTCGTGTCATCGAAAAATTCTTTTCTTCCCTCTAAAAATCGACGTACCATTTGCAGGAAAACGGACTTCCCAAATCGTTTTGGGCGTGTGAATACAATTAACTTAGGATTATCTTCCTTAATCAATTCACTTATAAATGGTGTCTTGTCGATGAAAAGTTTCTTTCCACTTCGAATTTCGTCGAAGGTGTCTTCACCAAGTGGTAGAGGACGCAAGGTTGATGATAAGCTGTGACGAAGTTGTTGAGACAGTTTCATGGACGACGTGGTTAGTTTGGTTTCCGTTGCTGAACTTTGAGTTGTATCTGACGATTCTTCCGAAGAACACAATCTTGTTCCTTTGGAGGAGGTGAGCGTTGTACTTTCTGTTGAAAACGATTTTTCAATTTTGGAACCAACTGAATGAGATTCTGCGTCATCCTCTGTCCTTGCACCAGAAAAATAAGTCCAGGACGACAAAATAACCAAGAGAGCTGTCGTGAGCTTCATGTTTGTTGGAAAGACGATCGAGAGAATCTTGCTGTTGGTGTAGTACTTGAGTACAGGTTAAATACGTTAGATTATGAGACTATGAGTTATTTGTCTGGCTATGATCAGCGTGTAGGCTTCTATTGATGATATGGATATTAGGCTCTAATTAATCTAGTTTCATTATGCAACGCTGAGTGTATAAATTACGTTTGAATCCGAGAGTCAAGTATCATGTAAGGGAATGTACCCAAACTACGTGACCCATATTTTCCGACTTTTTACCCCCCTGTCGTGACCATCCGTAGTATATACCGGAATCCCCCCCCCACTAATTATCACGTAGTCACGTCTACAAGATTTTGAAGGCTATATTCGGGAAAAAGTGCGTTTTCTATACAAGATTTTGAAAAAATTTAGTTTTACAGCTCTAGAAATGGTAAAATTAGACCACGTGACCAAACCCTAAACCCCCCACAGTGACTTGTCATGGTATTTTGACAACCCTCCCCCCTAAAATGGTCACGTAGTTTGGGTACGTTCCCTAACTCGATAAATCGCAATTATACAACAGATCATGATAGATTGTGGAACTCCTAATTTTCCATAATCTCGGCTTCATACCATCATCGCGTGTATTTTTATCAAACCTGAATAATAGTATCAGAATTGGTGAGAAATGAGATGTGGAATTTCGAACACAATTTCTTTTAGGTTTGAAAAAAGAAGATGAAAATTTGATAAAAAAGTTCAAAAATTTTTGAACCATCAGAAAAGAAAAACAGAATGAAATGACCCACATTTGCTTTAAAAACAGCTAAATATTCAGTGAGAAAAATTAGAGGAGTTTTAGGTTTTTCAGATTGGTGAGTTACATCCATCACGTATTAAAATACATGGAAAAATCTATAAAATTCTGAGTAATGAATTTTACCTGGTACCTACCTATACCTTAGATACTGAATTTTACTGTGTACTTACCTTGGATAATGAATTTCACTGGGTACCTACCATGGTGAAAATGACGTACAGGAGATTTCCCTAAAAAAGGACTGAAATATGAGTAAATAATCACTTTGTTTTTGTCTGAACTTTTCCTAAACATTTGTAAGCTCTAAAAATACTAACTAAATAATTATTCGTTGGTGGACTCTTGGAATTGTTAAATCCTTTGGTGTCCCCTTACTAATTACAGGAAATTTCATACTTAATTAATTTGTCTATTTTCAAGCATTTTTTCATCGATTCCTCATCAAGTTTCCAAGGACCTCTGAAATTTTGTTTTAATTAGAAAAGACGAAAGAACAAATTCTAAAATCTTTATCCTACATTTCTCCGAAAAATGGGCTCTGCAACTTTCTGGATTGGTGACAATTCTTCTCGAGTTACTTCATGCAATGCTGAACCACAGTTCAGCATTGCATGAAGGACTTGGAAAAATTTCATCCTCCAAGCTATGTACAATAGGATTAAAATTTTTCCAAGTTTTTAGCTGGACGGCGCATGGCAAATTTATCAAAAAACCTCCTATAGAACAGGTTCCCTGTTAAGATTTACTCTAGAAGTTGGTGGCTCTTCTATCAATTACCTGGATTTGACGATCTCAGAAAGAAACGGCGTCTGTGAGTTTGCCATTTCTAGGAAATATACTTGACCGATATTGTAATCCACGGCTCGTCTTTCTGTACCACATTTAATAGAAAATTTTCCTCACGGCTCACCTAAAACTTCCTGAAACTGCTCTTCCTTTGACTTTATCAATATGGCGACGATTTTTTTCTTATCACGTGCGCCTACCTATCATAAAATGGTTCCTTATTTTGTTGGGTTGTTATGGCATGTCAAGATCGTAGGACAGTGGGATTTCAGCTTGCACTGAACCAACTTCTTTGTAGGACCAGGGTCAGATTTATGATTTCCGTAGGGTCGGGATTTGTACGGCGTTCCTTATTGGTAGAAAATAGATCTCCAGAGTTGAGTTTTTGCGAGCCATATTTTTTATACTCATTTTGGCGTACAAAACGAACGACGATGATGGGGTTTGCTAAATCTGTTGAACAAATGTGATCCCTCCTCTTAACATAGCCGTGGCCAGGAGCCCACTAAATGGAAAGATGGATTTCGAGAATAAATTCTGTATTTTAATAGTAGACTAGACCAAAAGATCGTTATAATATTCTATCCATGATAAAACCATCACATCCTGCCAGGAAAAAGTTCTAAGATTCACTATTATCAAATCAGATGAGCTTCGAACCAGTATAATTATGATCTTGCCACGTGTTCCTAATTGACTGTGTGTCATTCTAAATGTAATTATAAACGTTCTAATATTTTTTTTGCGGTCATCTTGACGTTGAAATTTTCGTTAAAAATACAGAATACGATATTTTCCTTATATTTCAGTATGCCTTATCACCCTAAAGTTCGTACACTGCACTGTGTATCGTGAATCAATATTCAACCCCGCAGTTGGAGTACGAAATGACACGTACCGGTAACTCGATACTGATTAAATTTTGTAAGAAAAAACACGTTACTTTTTTTTCTTCATAAAGAGTAATTCGAAATACACGCGCAGCGAAATGAAAGTTACAAAATGGATAACATGTGGCGTATCGATTTTCAAGTCGTTATTAAAACTGAACGTGCGGTATATTTATGTACTGTTCCGAGGTCCAAAAGCCCATAGTGATGAACTCGACTATTTTCGTACTAATCGATTAACGAGGAATTTGTAATGGGAAACTGGTGAAAATATCACCACGAGCACCTTTGCGACAGAAAGAGGGAAAAGAATAATAACATCAGTCGTAAAGAAACCTACAAAGAGTTTATCGACTTGGATACAATCGAGAGTGATGACTTTAAATTTGTCAAATACATTATTCATAATATTCTTGTTCTCTGTTTTTCTTCTTACTTACTATCGACATTGGTGTTTTCAAGATTTTACAGTTGGGAGGGCTACATTTCTCAATAAGAGTGTACGTAGACAAGTTGAATAATATTTGTTTTCAGAGTTTAACCTGGTCTCGAGCTTTCAACTCTCTCCCACCCCCTATAAAAAAACCAACAGTCTCCTTCTCTGTCATGAAGAAAAATTGGTGACACCAGAACAAAAGAAAGTAGTCTTACCTCCTACAGTCAGAGTTAATTTGTAGAATCTTGTATATCGTTGCTCACAAGCGCAATCCATAGTTGGAAAATTTTCATTTGAAACATTATTATTGCTCCTCGAGGTACCTAAATCGTGTTAACTGAAGTTGAAAGTTGAAAGTTGATTTTATGCACGCCAAAGTCTTTGATGGGAAGGTAGAGGGCCAAGAAAGATGAATCAGATAAAATTCGTTTGAAGAAATCTTAATTGATATCCGTGTAATAATCCCCGCAGAAAGGCTAAAAATGGCCCAGTGAGAAAGCTGAGGGTAAGTATAAAAATACATTCCTGAGTTTTCTTTCAGAAATTTGAAAAATCTTATAAATAAGGAATGCATCCTTGAAATTGAATTTCAGTGATTTCTGTGCACCTATACTTTTTCAAGGATAACGTTTCCACGCTTCACATTCTTTTTGGTCATTCAACTTCATTTATTAGTCACTTGGCGTTGATATTTTTACTGCCCTATTTTCTCAAAAGTTAGATAATATTCGATCACGGTCGTGAAACTACCGAAATCTTATTTCGACCGTTTTAAAAGATGAAAACGGACTCGAGCGTACAACAATACGAAATTATACGCTTTCAAAGAGGAGTAAGTTTAAATTGAACGTTATTAGAGTTCATAAAGAAAAATGTTCCATCTAAGTGTAACCGAAACATACAAAATGAACGTAACGAGGAAACAGATACCCGCATAAAATTACCCACATCCGACGCCAGATAGAGTTCTCGAGTGTCTATTAAATTTATTGCCCTCTCCGTATGTATTTGACCATGTATGAAGGGGGTAAAGGCGGTGGACGAGGTTGCGGTTTCGGATTGTTAACGTTTAGTGAACTTTGGCCTTTCAATTCCTTTTATTACGCTTAATGGATATTTAACTTTTGCTTCTTCTCTATAATATGTACGTGTCATTATTTCATTTCGACATCTTATGCGCCTTTCTCATTTTCTGCGCGTATGTGCGAGCTTACTTATATGTATGAGCTAGTTATTGCACTTAGCCATATTGTACAACAATTTGAGAATGTTATTAATTGAAATAGTAATTATTCTTCACTGATTTACAACTTTCAACACGATGTATTCGAAAAGACAAGGTGATCGTTTAGTTATAAATATACCCAACGGTTCAAATCACTCGAACCAGTATTTGTTTTCACGATAGGAAAATTTTCGTAGATGGATAGTTTCACTTTGATTAGCTGGACGAGTGCCTCTATTGTTTCGATCGCTCAATAGGTGTGTGATACATGTATGTCAAGGACTGGTGACTTTGATCCTGCTCGTTTACGAACCAAATCATATTCGACCCACTTACATGTTGTTTCTCAAGATTCAAAATTGATGGCAAATTTATGTTTCGAATATCTCAGTCCCTGATTGATACAACAAAAAGGCTTCCAAGATAATAAATTCAATTGTCAAAAACGTGAAAGTTTATCATTTGAGCAACTCTTTCAATTCTTCTATCACGGAATGACGAAAAGAACAACGAATATACGTAAGTAAGTTCCCTTCTTTCTTCTAGACGGACTTGAAGAACTCTTCATTTTCGAGCTACGACAGGGAGTAACCATCAAGGAACAAGGTTACCTGACCTTACATTATCTCATCGATCACTTTTACTGCTAGACAATCTGGGAAAACGTCTAGAGGGAGTGATAGCCAATAGACTCGAGAGCTATCTGAAGGAAAGAGACGTAATCTGAAGTAGTCAATTCGGTTTTCGAACTGAATGCTGTGCATCAGATGCTGGAATCAGGCTAAAGAGAATAGCCAAGTTAGCAAATGCTACGCGTCAGTTTTGCGCAGCCGTCTGCCTCGACGTAAGAAATGCATTCAACTCGATTCCATTGGAGAGAATATTGGAAGTCCTTATGGACGCCGAAGTGCCTGTAGAGACGTCTGCTGGTGCATCAAAGCTCCCTTACTTGTGGCACGCCGTAGGATCGGTCATTGGGGCGCTCTTACGATACGTCGCATGAAACACTGGTGATATGCATTGCCGAAACAACTGTAGCGGTGGAGAGCAGATTAAACCGGGCCCTAAAAGCAGCGACGCGTTGGATCGAGTCGGCCAGACTAGAACTCGTAGTAGTGAAGGCGGAGGCCATATTATTCACGATCTGTCAAAAGTTCAGTCTACGGTCCCGCTCTTGTCTGCAAGGTAAAATCACGATCAAGAAGGTGACGGAGTGCCTGGGCATTTGGTTTAATTTAAAGTTGAGCTTCAGGTACCATTTCCTGATGACAGCGGAAAAATCAGCCAGGTGGTGAATTACCTAAGCCGGCTGATGAAAACCAAAGAAGGCTGAGGAAAGCGAGGAGAAGAGTCATGATGAGCATCGAACTGTCGACCCTTCTACGTGGTGCCTCAGTATGAGCCGACTCCTGATGAAAGACATGGAAGAGATTCAACAACAGTCGCTGTTCAACAAAAAGTTCCATTGAGGTGTTTTGGTGTTTACTGCGCTATCTTAATGGAGGCTCTTTCCGCATTAGCACGTTGAGGCCTAATTGAGTTACTTGCTGAGGAAAAAGTGACGGTGTTCAAAGCAAAGAAGAGGACAGCGACTGACCATGAAGCTTTACGAGCCAAGCAGAAATCCAGGCGTCCTTTGCTTGAGAAATGGAAAGCGAGAATCGCTCAGAGTGAACTAGATAAGTGGACGATCGTTGTTTTAATAAACGACCTTGATGAATGGATGGACCGAGACCATGGCAAGTTGAACTTTCGCCTGACGCAGGAGTTGCTGCTTCAGCGAGAACCTTCATGAAAAGTTGAGGAAAATTGAGCAGGCAACGTGTTCGCATTGCAGTCAATTCCCGCGGTAGCCAGTTGCCGATGCTATCGTCAATTCTCGCGATAGCCAGTTGCCGATGCTGTTGTCAATTCCCACTAGCCTGATAGCCACCATTTCCAGGTTCTGAAGAAGAATAAAACCAGGTGTCTCCATTTGCACCCACAGTCATGAAGAAAAAGGTAGGTATGGAACAGGATAGGCAAATGTAGAACATTATAGCCTACACAACACCTGTGTACCACTCACATACAGACGACACTTTGCAAGAAGAAGAGGAGGCATAGAGACTTGAAGAAAGAAGAAGAAGAGAGACTTCGACAGCGCCTTAGTTCTGGTTGTGTCTGGCGGTTGCCAAGAATAGGACTTTTGCGAAGGAGATCTTTCCAACACTGAAGCGTTGGAGGAAACAAAATTAATGTACATGCAACATGGACGATGGACAGCTGCACGTGCAACCATTGATACAACAAAAGGGCTTCTAAGATTCCAAATTTATTAACCAAAGACCGGAAAGTTCAATTATCACGGAATGACAAAAAATAAGAACGTTCTCACAAATTGTTGTATTAGTGGCGTCGCATCGGCAGTCACGGCCAAAGTTGTGAGTATTATGCCGGTGCTTATCAATTTTACTGAATAGTAGCCAGATATTCAAGTGATAAGATTTTTGGTGTGTTCCTGTTGTTAGAGCACATCTGAATTATAACGGCGTAGGAACAAGTTGGCTTGAGTCTTACATATGCACGTATGTTTCCTCTTTTTTCTTTCTTCTTTTTGACAGATTTGCAGACCGAGTTATGGGAGGGAGTAGCAATACCTATTGGAAGTGCTGCTGAGACTGGTGGGCGCCGAAAGTTCTCACTTGAATAGTGAATGTAGAGACAGTGGGAAGTAGTCGAGTGTTGTATTCATTGCTCTGACCTACTGCTCATAAAAAGGTACGCATTGTCTTATATTAACTGATTTGGAGCCATACTATATGGTCGACAGTTGGGGAGTAATATTTCTGAGAAATCGCTGGTATGGTCTTCGGTATATTTGCAACATTTAGTCTGATGAACTTGGCAAAAGAAGCGGATTCTCATTAAGAAGTAGAAGCCTTAAAAGGGATATAGTCTCGGGCATTTGGGACAGTATTATCATTTTGTAAGATAGTACATGTATGACTTTATAAGAATACTACGCAATTTTGAGTCTGAATTGTTCTGAAAAACTGCTCCGTGCTTGGAATGACCGGTAACTATCAGGCTATTGATTTTTCAAACTGAAGTAAAAGATTTATTTCTTTCATCTGGGTTCTTAATAAGGACATTGATTTGCCGGTACTTCGAAGTATAAATTGCTCGCTGATTTTTATACGAGCAAACCGAACTGGTATGCACGAGTAATAAAGAAGACAATGCGGAGTAGAATGAACATGAATTGTATACGTCAAGAGACTCGATGTTAATGTTTTAGCACGCTTTGTATAAATATGAGCGTAATAAATACCGTATCGTACAATAGGATATTTAAGAACTAAGCTGAGTCTTTAGTCTGCATATATTCTGTTTTGTAATTTTAGTGTAGAAATCCACGTACATGATTTTACAATACATATTGTTGGTAAATTACTCTCACATTATATACGTAATCCGGGAGCGATGATCTCGCGACAAGAAGATGCTGTGCTAGTTACATCGTTCTAGAACCAGACTATAGGAAGGAAAATTTTTCGATATCGTAACCCCAACTTGTGCATCTCTCCGTTAGAAGCGTTTAAAATTTAATAATCAATTAGCATAAAATTATAGTGTAAAGGTGATGCATCCAGTCTGTTGGGATTACTTAATACGCCAGATCTTTTGTCGGTATGCATGCAGGCTACGTCTCACTAATAGTAATAGGTACTTCGTATAGCTAACTATCAATCATATGGCTAGGACTAAGAGGATTTTCAAAATCATTGACCCGTACAATAGGATAAACTCACGTTGACTAAATATGCCTACGAGTAGAAAAATAATTCAACATGCTTGCATACGTTGGATGGACGCAAAGACGTGTTGATACAGATTATACATTTGGACCTCGAACGATCGTCAGTCATGTACAAGGTTGTGAAATCGGAAAATCTAGAGATTTTAAAAAGCCTGCAGTCTGTTTACATGCCTCTGTACATAGAGAAATAGAAGGCTCAGCGTTGGACTGGTAATGCAAGTGTACTGTAATCTACGCTTTTTTGACTTGTGAAAAATGTTGTGCTACTGAAACAATTCCAAGATTTTATCTGTCTCTTTTAATTCTGTAATTGAGGCGAGAGTTGATGCTCATTAAAAATTAAAATAAATCAAAGTTAAAATAGCTGATTAACACTACACGACCTTGTATCTTGCATACTATTATCTGCTCAGCGTTGTACGACTGTATCACTGTGACTTTTTCATGTAAAAAGAAGTATTTACCGATCTGTCCGTGTTTTTTTGAATGCTGTTTCCACCGAAAAAAGTTCAAGTCTTTAGATAAAGTAGCAGTCACTAATGTGGAAAAAGCATATTACACGTGTTTTGGAAGCTATGTGTGACTGCGTGTACGTTCATGCAAGAAGTATGCTGAATTACTGGGTAGCATCGTTTCACGTAGAGAGATTATGTATTATTGTTAATTGGGCATTCTATTAGCAAGAATTTGTTCATCGTCAAGAGCTCAAAATTAATAGTCATGGAAATTCTCTCGTCAACATTTTTCGACGTAGGTACTAATCAGATGTAGCAAAGCAGCACCCCTATTTTTATTCTACCCAAATTAAAAAATAAAATGAAAAATTCATGTTTTGGAAATGAATGAAGGAACTCAAGCGACAATTGAGCCCAGCATGTTTGCGAGGAGGAGAGGAAGTGGCAAGAGGTTCAAATCGCTCAACCTTTTTGCCAATTCTCTCTGTGAATGGAAGGAGAAAAAAATGTGAATTTGATATTTTTCCTAATTTTGATCCATGATGGGTCCACGCCTGGGAACGCGTACACGATCTAGTCGTGAAAATTTAGCAGTACGATCTCTGAGTACCGATTTCTCTGGAAAAGGAAGAAAAAACTCACAGCCTACGTCGTCAGGGGCTCGGAATTGCCTTCATGAACTGTTTTAATCTAGGCAAACAAGGAACCTGTTTTATGGGAGTTTCTTTTTCTATACTTTTTCTACATAAAGATTAAATTTTGTTCCTCACCACCAATTTTTCCGAGTTCCCCCTATCATGTATAGCTCGACATTGAAAATGTTGTAAGTCCCTGCCCCGTCATATATAGCTTGAAAGTCTAAATTTGTTCAAGCCCCACTTTTTCCGGACGGCACTCGGCCTTTTTCTCCAAATTCCCCCCCCCCCCTCCCCGCCACAAAACAGGTCCCATGTTGGAAGGGAAAAAAAGTACAATATTTAGTTACAGCAAGTTAATTTAAATCGCCGGAGTCACGTTTTTTCATGTGGACATGTTTCTTGAGTTGGGTTTTGGAATTTATCCTCGAAATTTGCCTGGGATCCAGTATGCGTTATGGCCGTAAGGATGGCTTCATATGAGAAATAGGCGTGGTGGAGGGTGGAGGTAGTGAACCCGTCAGCTAGTTAGCCTAACATGTAGTATGCTAGGCCTTGACCTACTTCACAAGCTTGAAAAATTGTGAGTTTTTAGCCAATAATTGTATTTTAACTTAGTATGATCTTATTAATATACAGAGCTATACAGATGTACGACTCAAGAGTCTTGCGCCGCTTAATGGTGTCCAGAAGTGCCATTTAGACAGGTACTCGGCAACAAAAACGCTAAATTTATGGACACTGGTGTTATGGCGCCCAGCTGCTTATGTACTTTTGACTTGTATTTTTATCTAGGAGTTTTAGTGCAACTCTAACTACACAAAATGGTCGTAAAAACGGCGTGCGTTTTGAGGCAGATACTGAGCTAAGAACCCTCTATAAGCGTACTAGCTAGACTATGATTTCAACCCACTGACGTCGTCATAAAATGAGCGCGACTTTCACCTACTTTATCGAAAAAATATTTATGACGTCATCCACTCATAAACATGAATTACGATCCTTATTTTTGTAGTTTTAGCGAGGAACGTGCTAGCTATTTTGCTGGGAGGAGAGGGGCATCTCCAGCAAAGGTCTGAGTTCGTGTACGATTTTTGTGATGTCGACCTAGGTAAGGTATTTTAGAGACTTTTGAACGAATTCCGACCTTTGCTACATTGGAACTATCCTTAGTCTTTATTATACTAAGCCTAACACACAGTGTAGTAGCCTATAGTAACTTGATTGACAGTTTACTTGGGCTCCACTACTGACGTCTTGAGTGACCTTGATCTGCTTAGAGACATCGACTTCTGCTACTTTGGGCCCTGTATTTTTAGCTTTCATTGTACTAGGTCTAACTTATAGTGTATTAGGCTCTGCTGCAATAGTTTCCCTCCTCGGTGAACAAAATATAAATATGTATCCCATCTCCTCATGAAGAAATTACAAAGTACTTATAGTACTCAGTCCCAAAAAACATTATTAGAATGTTTTGCTGATTTTAAGGATGTTGAGTATTGGTTTTTTGACGTGGAACACGTCTTGTATATCGAGGAGGTATTTCTGAAAAATCGAGCATAATCGAGCGACAGATAAAAACGACAGATTTAAAAACGACAGATTTTCCATAGCATCCCATGTTAGGTAGCAACAGATTTCAGGTAGCAACAGATTTCAGCTAGCAACAGATTTTAGGTAGCTAAAAAGGTAGGCTCCCTGGCGAGGCGCATAGACCTTTTCAATTCTAGAGATAATCTCACTTTCTCTGAGTTTCTCCTTCACCTTCCTTCAAAGAGGTAGGGTAAGGGGAATAAATGAGAAATTTTGTAACTCGTTCAACAGAAAATAATCAGTGCGAACGTGCGTGTGCGTCCGTGCACATCTCTACCCCGTGGGTGATTCAGAAATTTGCGAGTGCACCCCGTATGGTGAATTCAAAATTTGCGTGCGTCCGTGCAAATGACCTTGGGACTTGGAAAAATTTCGAAATCTACTGCATGGAAGGGGTCGAAAGGCGGAAGCCCAAAATATTTTATATCAGACTTATGCTAAACCGAGATAGGGGGCGAGCGGAGCGAGCGAGTGAGCCCCACGAAAGGTTACCTCAAAATATTTCTCATAGAAGACTTAAATTTTTCATACCATTCCAATACAACAGCAAGACAGCGAGTGAGCCCCACGAAAGTCGATACCTCAAAATATTTCTCATAAAGGCGATACCTCACATTTCTCATAGAAGACTTGAATTTTCTTATACCATTCCAATACAACAGCAAGACAGGGGGCGAACGAGCGGAGTGAGTGTGCCCCACGAAAGTCGACACCTCAAAATATTTCTCATAAAGACGATACCTCACATTTCTCATAGAAGACTTGAATTTTCTCGTACCATTGAATACAATAGGTGATACCTCAAAATATTTCTCATACAAGACTTATACGACGCCAAGGTAGGTGACGGGGTAAACGAGTAATATCTCACGAACACTTGACCTAGTAGAAGCCTAGACTAAAAATTTCAAGATCACTGATAAAATATAAAATACATGAAACATGATTTTCATTTATTTGGCTATGCCAGAAATTTTTTTGGACTCAGTTTTACCAGGGTACTTATACTCAACAATCATAGTTTCTAGATCTAAATCCATAAGCGCAATTAGAGAAGTAAAATTATAATATGAAACTCGAGGAATAGATAATCTCACGTTCTTTAAGCTTCTCCTTCTCCTTCCTCAAAGAAGGCGGGGTAGGTGGAATAAATAAGAAATTCAACCGCAAAATAGTCTTATATACTAAGAAAGACGAGAAATATGATATTTATTTATTTGCCTATGCCAGAAAATTTCGAAACAAAGAACGTGTTCCACACCTTATCTATTCAGTTTGACTGAAAGTAAATCAATTGAGGGGGGTAGCGAGGCGCGGAGCGCCGAGTTTTATCTAAGAGTTTTAGTGCAACTCTAACTACACAAAATGGTCGTAAGAACGGCGTGCGTTTTGAGGCAGATACTGAGCTAAGAACCCTCTATAAGCGTACTAGCTAGACTATGATTTCAACACACTGACGTCGTCATAAAATGAGCGCGACTTTCACCTACTTTATCGAAAAAATATTTATGACGTCATCCACTCATAAACATGAATTACGATCCTTATTTTTGTAGTTTTAGCGGGGAACGTGCTAGCTATTTTGCTGGGAGGAGAGGGGCATCTCCAGCAAAGGTCTGAGTTCGTGTACGATTTTTGTGATGTCGACCTAGGTAAGGTATTTTAGAGACTTTTGAACGAATTCCGACCTTTGCTACATTGGAACTATCCTTAGTCTTTATTATACTAAGCCTAACACACAGTGTAGTAGCCTATAGTAACTTGATTGACAGACTACTGACGTCTTGAGTGACCTTGATCTGCTTAGAGACGTCGACTTCTGCTACTTTGGGCCCTGTATTTTTAGCTTTCATTGTACTAGGTCTAACTTATAGTGTATTAGGCTCTGTTGCAATAGTTTCCCTCCTCGGTGAACAAAATATAAATATGTATCCCATCTCCTCATGAAGAAATTACAAAGTACTTATAGTACTCAGTCCCAAAAAACATTATTAGAATGTTTTGCTGATTTTAAGGATGTAGAGTATTGGTTTTTTTTCTGGACCGACGAATAGAACAGGAATTAATTTTAGAAAACTGATTTGGAATATTTCGTTGCGTTGCAGTGATACATGGTATCAATGATTCCGTTTTATACTCAAACAGGAAAAAAGGGAACGTTTTGTGAATGAAATCTCCTTTTTGTGAGAACTGGCGAACATTGGGGATAGGTCGTAATTGATTGAAAGACCATGCCCCCTTTTGAAAAAATCGATTTTTTTATCTTCATTATGTTCTCCGAGTATTCTCATTACTGAGGACATTGGGAAGACATCATGAGGAAACACATTTTCTCGTTGCATCCTCAAAGTTTCTTCGCTACCGAGGTCAGGATATTAGGAGGACATAATGAGGACAATTTTAATATCTTCTTTGTATCTTCAAAATTTCTTCGCTACTGAAGAGATTATGAGGACATGATGTGGAAACATATAAATCACTTTGTATCCTCTTTGTGTTCTTATTAAATCCTCAAAGTGTTTGTTGCTATTGCTGCTGTAATACTCGCAGATAAAGAAGTAAGCGCTATCTATGTAAGGCAAGTTGGATGTGTGAAGATGAAAGTAGTCATTCCTGCGGGACTCTCGACTTTTTGTGTCAATTCATAAAGATGATTTATTCCCACAAATTGATACAAAAGTCTGAGTGGGGAAGAAGACCTGAAGTGGGTGATAAGATGAGGATATAATGGCGGTTCTCCAATGAGTACCTACATAATGAGAGTAAAATGAGGACACAATGAGAATACAACTATACGATGAGCACATAAAGAGAATAAAAATTATTCACCGGGATATTTTTATGTGATATTTCTATTCATTTTCATGACGACGATGACCACAACTCTACTAGGCCCTAAGATTAGATTGTCATAAAATTTTGTCTAAGTTCTTACCTTGCTAGGATTTAATAGATGGTCTTAATCAGGATTTATCGATCTGTCTGATTTTCCTTTCAATTTCGAAAAACTTGGTTATAATCTCATCAACAGGCTCATAACAAGAGTCCCTTTGTACAAAGGCCTGTAAGAGCGTAGTAATGATACTTTTTTCTATCAATTGTACTTTTGACTAAGGAGGGCCCCCTGGTCTCTTTTGGTTACGGCCTTGTCTCATTGAGAACCAAAATACATGGAATGAAAGTAGGACATTGCACTTCTGTGATTTCTTACCTACTGCATAATATCTCTTATTGTTTTCCAATTCATAAATGGTTTTGTTGGTGTTGAGATTCAAGGAGTCCATCAGTTTGTGACATCAAATCCTCTGAGTCGTACCTCAATTTCTAAACAAAAGTCAATCGGATCGTCTTGGTAAACTATGCGAAAATTGGCTATTTTTGAACTATTGGTTCAAATTTTAACACTGTATGCGGCTGTACTTGGAAGTAATTGTCAGTAGTTAGGCTAATTGGCTTCTGAACACGGATGTGGTTTACATTTCAAAGATTACCATGGACTCGTTTTCCTCGCACATAAGATACGAATTTTGTCCGATTGTCACGTATTTTGAAATCAAATGCAATTTTCTAAAAATAATGCGTTAGCTAATGCAACTCATTAGTGAATACCGAGAACGTATCAATTTTTTATTTCACCAGCTTGCAAATAACGTGTTACTAACGATATTACACGTCCGCAGCATTCCGTTAAATTGCAAATAAGTAATGGAAATGACGATTAAATTATTGCGAGTATACATACATCTTGAACTAATACGTACGTGTGTATTATCGATGTTTTTCGTCCTGTAATATTCAACTTCATACATCATAAGCTATGTAGACCTAGATCACAAGATTGCGATGACTTTTCTCCTCATTGAAAACTTAGCTAATCCCGTTTGCTTCCTGCGGTATACGTATTAATTGTTCGATGTGTACCTCAATTACGTATTTTTCTTGAGGGGTCCATAGGTCTAAATCATGTCAATATTGCACCCGATTTTAAAATACAATTTATTCGCGTTCTACCTAAATGAGTTATAGTAGTTTGGTCACAACATTCTCGAGAATGAATAACGCTCGATACTTGAAAATGCGACGAGGAAATATTCCGGTTGTGCGGCACATCTCCGTGATCCGTGGTGGGTACGAGAAAATCTGGGAGGGGTGGTACATAAATTAATGAAAATAATAGCACAATGGTGATAAATACATAAATAAAAAAGTCTCATATGTATAAAACGTATCCGCAACTTGTAAAATACTTCATAAATAAAATAGTCATTTATTATACGTTTAGAGCCTTTCCGTATATTATTGACTAAAAACGTATCCTCGATTATAGTCGGATGCTGCGGACCGCAATCTGATCGCGGTAAACAAATAAACGATCGATGTGCGGACTGACGTTCGTATATACGTGATGTCTTCTCCTCGTCTATTGTAGATTCAAATATGAAATTCGAACTTTACCTGTTCGCGGTAATTCATTCGAGTATTGATAGGGTAATGATTCCTAAAATTGGGGTTGACATAACGTGACGATACATCGTTAGGTTACCGTTATGAAAAAAAGAAAAAGGTGCTATGAGATATTGTTCGAGTATTGTACTCGGGATCGGTGTATATTGTTATTATCACTATTATCGGAATAGGTTAGAGGTAGATTATGTCAAAACATATTATTTACAAATTGTAGACTTCGCGCGGATTTTCTTCTCTTTTACGCGCATAAGACTGTAAATATTGACATAATCCCCGATTGTGAAGTATGTAATAATACCTGCCGGGGCTGGAGCATTACGTTCGCTCGAGTCGAGTCGATAGTTAATTTTAATTAGTGCCTCCCTCTCACCCTCAACTACTGTTGTTCTTTTCTCTCTTTCTCTCTCATTATATTTCTTTCATAAGCACATTAAAAACGTGAGTAAATGCAAACGCAGATAACATTAAGTGACAGAGAGTGGTGGAGAAAGGGAAGGAGTATTTACGATTCCATTTCCAAGTGTCAGAACGAGAATTCATTACGTCAACCCAGCCAGTCTGCCATTCTACCGTATAACGCATACGATATTATTTTTCTTCCACCGCAGCAGCGCATATATATACTTGACTTTCCGCATATTGTAGGTTCATTATCGCTTTCTGAAAGGTGTTTATTCTCGGGTGTGTCCGGAACGAAACTCGAGAATTTTCCAATAATTTACACAGCCGTTGTTTGTGTACGATGAACTCTCTGGCTGGCGAAAATATGAAAGATACAGATTTTGACGGGCTGACAATGACGCGACGTGCAACTCTCGTACACATCAGATCTCGCGTACAGCACAACTTTAACCTTCGTTTTCCATACATGCACTCTCGGTTGAGGAATGCACGTGCAAGAAATGCGAAAAAAAACCATAGAATCAAGCACGAGTTGGTGTATTGTTCCTTTGTACCATAAATACGGAACGTCATCGTCATCAATGACACGAGCAGACAGATTGGGGTGATTCTGCGACCTCGTGTTAGAGAAACGTCGACTTCGCCCAATTAGAAGACGATTATTCATACGATCTTCGAGTAAATATAGCAAAAAAAAAAAAAAAATACAAAGGAATGTTGTAATGTAAGTAATTTACCTATACCGTTTAAGGTTTTTCGAAATGTACACGTGGGTGGACGCTCGAGGTCGATACAAATTTCTAAATTTCTTCGCGAAACGTAGAAACCTCTTCGAATTTAAAATATTATCGATAACGTGATTAATCTGAAATAACGAGTCGAATGATAAATGCGGTACACGAGAATGAACGAACAGAAATTATCGGTGCTGTGCGGTATCACACCACGATGGTCAAATAGGTGAAACTGTCAGTGACGGCGAGCGCGTGCATCCAAGGTCGATTCTGCTCTAAATGCAGTGACCGAAACCTTGTATACACTGATATCGACTGTATTAAACTAATTTATTCTTCAATTTATTTCGTTGCAACGATTCACTTCGGCAGAACGAGAAGAAGAAGAAGCTTGATCACTTCTATGGTGGTACATTTCGTCAGGGGTGCAGTAAGTTTTCCTTTGAAAATGAGAAAAATTCTCAAGAAAATTACCAAAATTACAACTACGAAGTTCAACAAAATCATGTACATATTAATGCAAAAATATGAAATTTTGTTCAATAAGCATTCCTCTGCAAGGGGAGCATTCAACAAGGAGTAGAGGAAGCCTGCCTTATCAGTAAAATTCAATTTTGATGTTGAAAATTGAGAATCCCTTCTGACCAAACGCAGCCCTAGAGTCGAAATTTCAGCAGGGAAACTGTCGTATGGGTGGGACAAGGGATTTTCAAAAATTTTGGCGTCCCGTCGTTCATAAACTGATACACACTGATCTAGTTTTGGATTGAGAAAAAATTTTCCACCATTTCCTTTTTCCCACCTTTCTTAATCTGTTTTTTGTCTTCACTGAACCCCCCTAATTCTCGATCCTTGATTTAAAATTCTGCGCGTGTATGACGGGAGACGAACTTTTAATCCGGCGGCTTGGTGCAAATTATAAAATTAACCTTGCATTTCATGTTAAAATCATGAAATTGGAAACGAACTTTAGAATGCTTGAATGAAAAATTTAAGCCATGGCGCTATGGTCCAAACCCCATAGGGGTGCCATAATGGCGGATTGCCTGAATGGAAGGAGTTCTTTCATATGAATGATTGAAAATATTCTTTTTGGTTCCCAATTTATGTGTATTCTTATGTAATTTGGACCGCCCAATTCGAAAAAAATTATTAAAAAATTCTTTCGATATTTTAGGGTCGCTGAGGGGGTGATAACCCCTAAAATAGGGGTAAAATCGAAGTGACATATTTCAACATATTTTCACGAATATCCTTATGAAATTTTCTGTAGAATTTGAGTAAAATACTTGAAAAATTCTTCCGTCCGCTCAAATGGCCCAGAGCCCCCCCCCCAACTGAGGAAAAAATATTTTATGTTTTGTGGAAAAATCTTGACGGGTTCCGAAGTAGGATTTAGCACAAAATCCGAGAAAAATGGTGAACAAATTCCTGCGGCCCTCGGACGAAGTTGAGAAAGTTCAACAAATTATTATGTAGAATTTACCATAAAATATGGAAAAAATTGTGAACAAATTCCTGGAGCTCTCTGAGAGGAGGTAAGAGGACTCAAACCCCCAAAATTCAAAGTAAAAAATATGCGTTTTTGAGAAAATTCAAACGGATCTTGTGTGAAATTTACCGTAGAATTCAGAAAGAATCCTGAAAAATTGCCAGATCTGCAAGAATGGGGCTGGAAGCGAGTGGCTGATGGAATACACTGGGGACCTTTATGGACCCTTCAGCCACCTGTCTATATAACATTGGACATTCTCGTGAAATGCAGCTGCCAGAAAGGCTGCTCTACGAGACACTGTAAATGTCAGAAGGCTGAAATACCATGCACTGATATGTGTGCTTGTGGTAATGAATGCTCGTTTGAATAAATTATTTGTACATTGGCATTACAATTGTCATCAGTTTTTGGTGAATTTATTGAAGTATTTCATATTTTAGTGACCCTTCAGTAGTTTCTGTAATATTTCAAGGTATATTTATTTCACGTTCTATGCAGCAGGAAATTCTATATTATAGTATTTCATGAAAGTTCAAGAATGGAAATGTAGTTCTACAACTTCTGCGTTACGTCTTTATTCCTCCCGCCCCCATCAAAGATCCATGAGATTTTTTCAGGATTCTTTCTGAATTCTTCGGTAAATTTCACACAAGAATCCGTCTGAATTTTCTCAAAACCGCATATTTTTTATTTTGAGTTTTGGAGGTTTGAGTCCTCTTAGCTCCTCTCAGAGAGCTCAAGGAATTTTGTTCACTATTTTTTCCGGATTTCGCGCTAAATTCTACATTGGATCCCGTTAGGGTTTTTCCAAGAAACACAAGATATTTTTTCCTCGATTTGGGGGAGGGGGAGATCCCTGGGTCCCTTGGACGGTCGGAAGAATTTTTTAAGAATTTTTTCCAAATTCTACAGAAAATTTCATGAGGATATTTGTGAAAATATGTTGAAATATGTCACTTCGATTTTACCCCTATTTTAGGGGTTATCCCCCATCGGCGCCCCTAAAATGTCGGAAGAATTTTTTGATAATTTTTTTCGAATTGTGCGGTCCGAATTACATAAGAATCCACATACATTACGAACCAAAAGGAATATTTCGATTATTTATATGCAAGAACTCCTTCCAGTTAGGCAATCCGCCATTAAGGGATCCCTATGGTGGTTGGACCGTGGCGCCATGGTTCAAATTTTTCATTCAAGCATTCTAAATGTTTCTTTCCAATTCCATGATTTCAACATGACACGCAAGGTTGATGTCATAATTTGCACTGACTAAGCTGGCAGACTAAAAGTTCGTCTTCCGTCATATACGCGCAGAATTTCAAGTCAAGGGTCGAGAATTAGGAGCATTCCTAAATGTTCGTTCCAAATTTCATGATTTTATCATACAATGCAAGGTCGAATGGTCTGCTTCCGGACTATTTGAAAAATGTCGACTTTCGAGCTATACAATGTATAAAAGGAGGAGAACGGAAAAAGTCAGTTGCTAACATGTCTCCTTCAGAGACTCGTAGTCTAGCGTTTTGTATGCAAAAGATTGATCAATTTCGATTGTACCTATAATATCGACTTCTGATACGTGGGTCGTGAGAACGTCACAATAACTTGCCCCTTCCCCATTATTTCTTAGCCCAGCATAAACTTAGTATTCTGTGTATTGGGCTAACTAACGGATAGGCTCACTTGTCCCGCTCGTTCGCCGATGTCAGGCTTAGCCTCTCAGGTGCTGTATACTGTAGGTTGAGCTGAGTATCTCAAGGGCTTTCTGGCTCCGCTCGTTTGCCTCAATTCTTAGCCTTGTACATATAAGTTGAGTATATCATATGTCAGTCTTAGCCCAGTATATGTTCAGTATACCGTACGACAGACTGATAAGCTCACTCACTCCACTCGTTGGCCTAAACAGCCTAAATCTAGTATAGGGCTAGTACTACTATAGGCTCAGTTATTATATGTTAGGCTGAGTATAATGAGAGAACCGAAGGTCGAAAAGTCCTCAAAGTCGGTCAAGATCACCGATGAAGACCGTGACGGTTTCTCGTGGCGGGTTTTCCGAGAGTAGTCTCAATCTTACAAGCATATGAAATGCTGAAAATCGCAACTATCAAAGGAGTTGAACTTGGAAAAATTTCAAATATCGAGCTATATGTGACGAGAGGTACTCTCGGAAAAATTACAACCATCGATTTATTTATTTAACCAATTGATACCTCCCCCTTTCCTTAAGTCGAGAATTTATATAGCTTGAGACTTGAAGTTTCTTCAGATCTCTTAAATAACCCCTGACTTCTTCCTCTGTTCTGGAGTCGAATTGTGTTTTTCCGATGAAATTTATCGTAATTCCCCCTCCCCCATAACGTCACACTCTTCTCGTCTTGCTAGGTCTATCAACTCACCTTCTGCTCTCCGGTTGAAATTTTCCGAACTTCCCCTGATAACGTGATGTTAAGCCCCTCCTTTATTGCGCTAGAAGTTCAATATTTTTTCAAAAACTTCTTCTGCACTAGATTTTTTGAAGCAGAAAACCGTATGCTACACAGTTTCCTGAAATTCGCCAATATTGTGATTTCTAGGTACAGCTAAGAAGAGATGACTTTATTTTTCCTCCATTTCGCTAAGAATTTCGAGCTTACGGTAGACTTCTACATAATACATAACGCGTACCGGTATACCCTTTTAGCGGGCGGGCCACAATATCGTATTATTCTAAAGCCACGTATCTTTTCGATTTTATAGAACGAATTTTTTTTATTTGTCATCATTGACGACAACTATAGGGTAACAGGCGAAGAGGTAAGTGGATTTACATTTTCCCTCGTTTTTAGTTATATTCGAGCAGCATTCTAACATGGATGGATTGCATTAGCTTTTTCTCCTGGAAGTGTTCTTTCTCATCTCTCTGTTTAGTGTGCTATTACACGTTTCCGCTCCACTTGACAAGTTCCATACAGGAAAAACGACGACAGACGACTTTTGTGCAGCTTTTTCAATAGATAGGCGCGTATATACGTATATATTCTTTTTTTTTTTTTTTTTGAGGAGGTTCTGTTACCAGGGGTGTTTTCCTTCTTTTATCCGTACTTTCTCCATTCAGTGGTTACAAAAAAAGACAATTTTTGAACTGTATGTATTGTATGCGTCTCACTTCTCTACTGTGGATGTAGAGTAAGGGACGTATGTAAATACGCGTCGTGGAATCAAGTCTAAAAATGACCGAATCACTTTTATATTCCCCGTTTCTTATAAGAAACGGCGTGTGTGGTACCGTAGTAGATGTGTAATGTAGCATCTTCCCCAGAAATTTCGTCTTACAAAAGGGTCGCAATAATAAGGGGGAAAATGAAGAAAGTACAGTAAGAGTATTATACGCTTATTTTAGCGTATATAATCGTAAAACTGTAAACCTACAATTCTTTATTTGTATTTTGAGTCTATTTGAATCCTTAAAATGGAATTTCCGGATTATACTTTTCCAATAGATTGGTAATATGGGGTGCCGGTATAGGTACACGCCTCGTGCGCCGGTACACATCGCAGTAAGCCAAAAATTCGTATCTGAAACAAAAATGAAGAGCTCTCAATACTAACAATGATAACGAATAATTCATGTCGAGAATTCGACTTTGTTAAAACTTCTTTCAGCGTTTGTGTCTTTATCGATGCTACTTATAGATTCCGAAAAATTGTTTAATCTAATCGCTGGTTTCCTGGTACGCCACAGGTATGCGATTCGGATAATATAAAGCCCTTCAGTAGGTATCATTAAATTCTGTATTGTAGTATGTATACGGTGAGTACGCTCTTATCCAACATTCATAACATTATAATCGGATTTAGTTCAAGGTGTAATTCAATCGAGAAAAATCAACATTAAAATTAAATGAATAATATACGGAGGTAGTAAAGTTTCCTTTTTTTTTTTTTTTTTAATGAACAATATTTTTCCATTTTCAACATCGTTCCTACATGATCGCTGATATACCGCTGACTGGCGGCTGGCACGAAATTATCTTTCAGCTTTTCAACAATTTCAATGGAGCTTAAAGAATTAATTAACTCGAGGAGTATAAATATTGTGTTAACTAACTTTTTCGCAGGCAACTGCTCAAGGTCGGTTCCGTAATTTCGTAAAATTATGAGACATTTCTGAGATTGCAGTCCCAAAGTCATTACTTGAGGAAAAATTTGTTGTCAAGATCGCTATCCGTGACAAGAATTTCAATGAACTCACGAAGTAACAGAGACGTCAATGCATGTGTCGTGAGAGTGGTCTGAAATTCGTCCAATCGCGCTCTTAGTCCATCCAGAAGACATGTTCAAGAAACTTTCCTCTGAATCTGGTTAAGAATCATCAGTCTTAAGGAAATATGAGAACTTAATAAACTTCATCTGATTTATATTTTTTCTCCCTTCAATTTACAAATTTTACAGTACCTATAAGTACATGGAAAAAGTTTTTATTTCCAAAAGGTAAAGTAGCAAAGTTTGGATTTTTGGAGAGAGGTCTCTAAGGAAACCAAAGGGGTCACCACACCTCTGTGATAATATCCAAATTGTTCAGAACCTAGACCATGTATCGAATATTCGACTTTTGAAGCTAGCGTAATCAGCTGTCAGAACGATAGATAGCAGGTGCCCATATGCTACTGACCCCAACTTTTATAGATACCCGCTGTCCATCGTTTGGAAGCTGATTACGTCAGCTTCAAAAATCGAAACTAATAATATCCGACCTACACCTAGAGCCGGAAATTGTTCTGTCTGGTGACCAATTTCTTCAGGCTCTAGTCAGATGTGCAAGCAGAAGAGGTACACCTCGTTAGAACTTCCTCCATAGGTGCGGGGGGGGGGAGATTCAGCCAACTGTCCCTCAGCTTCAAAGGTTGCTCGTCTGGGTTCAGGCGAGGTTTCTGCTCCTGCCCAATGAAGACTCGATGGTTTTCCCGAGAGCCATAATTCTTGTGGGTGAAGTTGGGGGAAGGGGGTGTGTCATATTACTATCATTGACTTTTGAAGCTGACGTGAGCAACTGTCAAAACAATGAATAGGAGGTATGTACAAGTTGCGGTTGGTAGGATTTTATCGAGTCACTTTCTCTTCTGCGTGCTTAGGTCTCCTTCAGGTCGAATTGAAG
Source organism: Aspidiotus rigidus (assembly GCA_035079385.1). NCBI lineage: Eukaryota > Metazoa > Arthropoda > Insecta > Hemiptera > Diaspididae > Aspidiotus > Aspidiotus rigidus. The sequence continues at coordinate 12,086,479 of JAVHKY010000003.1, read as the reverse complement.
AACTGGGGCTAATGAAAAAACTTGACCAGAAGAAATCTCGTTGCCCTCTACGTACCATTGATCGACTGGATCAATGTAAGACCCATGCATGGGTGCCAATTGTGGACTCAGTAGCGACCAACGAAATATTTTCTAATCAACCCTCAAAGAGTTACATGGGCACAAAATAGTTCCAAAGTCGGTGAGTATACCGTAGTCCTTGAAACTTCCTAGATGGACTCAGCCAACTGCCCGTCAGCTCCTAAGGTTGCTCGCCTGGGTCCAGACAAAGCTTCTGCTCTTGCCCAATGAAGACTCGATGGTGTTCTTCAGAGCCACCATCTTTTGTAAACGCTACGTCTCTCTTGTATTTTGTGCTGCACTGCTGCTAGAATGACATGCGGTCTTTTGAAAAGAAATGGACATTAAGCTCAGACAAACCTCCCATATTTTCCGTATGAATGAGTTCGCTGTGTCTAGACCTATTCTTGGACATCACTTAAGGATCTGCTTTCTCCGGGAGACGCCTAAATCATCAGTTTACCCCTTTCTTCTGGAGAAACTTTCTCTCTTCTGATCAACGTATGAAACTTACCTATTTTTAGTTCAGACTCGAGGCTTTATCGGGGGTATAGTGAACCAATAACAAGTTAGCCTATGACTCTATGGTTGATTGAAAGGCTCTAGATTATCAAGTCCATCATACTTCTAGGCATAGTGTTATTTCGTACTCCTATAATCGCAATCTTGCCCTTAGTAGAGTATTAACTTCGGATTTGACTGAAGATGAGCTTTCTTTGCTGTGTCGTCAGGTGGAGGTAAATGTAAATATCCTACTTCAAATGCTGAAAAAATTCATTGTGGATTTTGTATATTGCTTATTTTATGTTAATATGATATATCCAAGATTAATTTGTGTCAAGGACAGTGACGAGGAGTCTTTACTTTTTCTAGATCTGATCAATGGAACTCCGCCCTTGAACATGATTAGGGTCAATGACCTGTCGAATCTATATAACTCGTCATGATTGATACGAGTTAGGAATTCATGATTGATTGTCTCATGCTGCTGGTTCGGACCTAAGCCGAAATCTCGTCCACCGGCATAAATTATGATACAAAGTCTGCGATTGATGAAAGTAAATATATAACTTTCCGTAACGATTTTCGGTCATAGCTCAAAACTTTGCCTTCGAAATCAGAATTGTATACTGTACTTGCTAGATTCAGAATAGCTCTCGAAATCCATCGAATAGAATGCATTATTGCAATAGGGTAGCCTCATTTTTGAGAATAATATACGACAGAAACTTGTGCCAAGGTGTTTCTTTTTCCATAAAAGTCAAGGTCAACCTGAAATAGTGAGATGTATCGTAGCGTCTCCTAAAATAAGTACGTTCTTATTCTCTTCTACCTACTTATATATATATATGTGGTCCTCTATATCTGGTGTTCAACATCGGTTTGCGTTAATTAACGACGACGTTAGGTCCGTATGATAATTGTTGAATTGTTGAAATTTCCGAATGATGGTGCGCAGAGGAAACCCGAAGTAATTTCTCACAACTGCGCCCGTCTCTACGGAGGATGCATAAGTTAGATACTGCCATACTGGTAATAGTCTATCTTAAATCGCAGATTTTACTGAAAAGGCGGTTAATTTTTTCCATTTTCTTTATCCGTCTACATGTAGGTCTTCCTGTTCGTATCTTCAAAATTATTCTAAATTACACGAAATACCTTTAAAAAGGAATTAAGAATTTTCGTTAGATCTTATCGGATAAAGTATCCGTTTTCAACTAGACGAAAACCATTAGATAATAGACACGTATATAAAGATTAGTTGCACGCGTACGCTAGTCGAGCATTGGAGAAAACACGTGCCAACAAGTACGGTCGAAGAGATTGTGATATTCGAAGGACGAAGGATACAATGTCGATCCATCTAAATACGTTCGTTTTCTGACAGGTATGTCTTGTACTCCGGCAGGATCCTACCTCTCGCTGCATGATATCTTGATTATCCTACCCGATCGACTAATGTAACAGTCTCTTAGTAGGAAATGTACAAATTCTATTAGTCTTTGGAATGCTGATGGACGAATTGAAGGATGTTAATGGGCTTATCACTTCAAATTTCTGCGCAACGAAAAAACCAAATTATTTCACAAAGGAATGAGGACACTATCTACTCATAATTTATTCGTTATTCGTACACTTGTTCAACTTCCTTTCACTTCTTCAACTTACCGAAGAATATAATTACGAATTTTATCCAGCTGCGTGTGAATTAACGTACAATACAAAATAACAAACCACTTTTCAGTTTGAAAATATTTTATAAATAAGGAGGAAACCCCAAGCGACGTGAACACCTGAAGTAAACTCTCGAGTTCGGAAGTACCTCTTTTCTTTTTTTTTTTATTATTATTATTTCTTCATCACGTTCTTGCTGATGCTCCGTGAAAAATATTGCACGGGTGGCAAGTGCATGACCCTCGTTGTATTCGAACCTATTCCCCCCTCTAAATACTGGGGGTGATGGCTTGTATTACTTTAGTTTTTCTCGAAAAAGTTTATATTGAACGAGAAGTCGTAATATTGTGTACGTGACACGTAATCAGACGAAATAAGGCGAACGACGTGTTAGAAGAAAGACCTCTATAAGACTCCGCGCAGTTAAAATGTAAATGAGTATATGTATAGGGTGATAGGCTTTATAATTCCAGAGGCAAGAAAAAGAAAGGTTCGCTTTCCACGAATTTATCATACATATACCTTACTACCAGTTGACATCCGTTATATCGATTCTATACCAGGGCTCATTTCATTCCTATGTTGAAAATAATTTTTTGATTCCGGATTATTATGCGTTGTTGATTACCTACTGAAACTTGTGTCATTATAAAGTGATTACTGAGTCCGGATTCCACGACGTTGAAGTAATTTTCCTTTAGAAATATGCGACCACAAATATTTTATCATCTGACAGCAAAACTTGAACAAGAAATACATAGATACTTCTGGAAACTGTCTTGAAACCATCAAAGAGCTCGGAAGAAAAGAAATGATTCATAGGGATCGGGAATGAAGGGTAATCTAGAGCAAAATATTATCTCTACACTCATCATTTGTTCCTGGTATCGCACTGAAAATACTATATTCTTTGCTCTCTTCTTTCGAGAACAGAGGAATATTAACAAACTTGATGTTAGGCTAACCAGCGGACAAGCAGAACCATCCCGCTGGTTCCCCTTGTATAATGAACGCGAAAAACGAATACTCCGAAGGGAGAGTAAACAATGCAAACCGCAGAAAAATATAAGACGACGAGCGCTTTCGGTTAATAAACCATCTTCAAGCCTGAAATGAAAGCAACTGACGAACAGAAAAGAAAAGGAAGGTATTAAGATTGTCCAAACGAGAAATCGCGGTGTTCGATCAGGCCATCTTCCGGAATGTACGAGTTGAGTACAGTGATACCGTCGGTGTTGAGATGACGCATTATCTCTACATGCACGAGGGCGATGCGCTTACGATAGGAATTCTCCGTATGAAGGAGCTTTTCGGATCCCTCGCGGAAGCTGTGGCCACTGTTTACTAAATGATCAGCAAAAGCTGACTCCCCTAAGTGTCCCTTCTTCCAAGACTTCAGGTGCTCAGCTACTCTAACTGTCATTTGACGGCTGGTCTCACCAATATAAAAGCCTCCACAATCCCCACACTCCAACTTGTAAACACCACTCCTCTCATCAACAGGTATGGGGTCCTTCAGTCTCACAAACAACCTCTTGACTGTGGTAGGGTTGTAAAACGCGGGTCTGAAGCCAAACGGGCGGAGGGCCCGACCCAATTGGAGGGAGAACTTCCCCAAGAAAGGGAGACTGATCCAACGCAAACGGCGATCACGGATCGTGTATCGGGAGAGGGAGGTGGTGGAATCAAGAAGGCTCCTCGTAACTTTCCTCCGAAACATCACGTCAACATCGACATTGACCCCATTCACTCTAGCCAGGTGTTTTATTGTGAGTAACTCTTTCTTGAAGGCAGACTGACTCAAAGGAATACGAGTCAGTCTGTGAACTAGGTTGTGAAAAGCAGCCACCTTATGAGCAACAAGACCGAACGTACCACCGTGGACTAAAACATCGGTCGTAGTATCTTTCCTGTAAATTCCAAACTTATGGATACCGTCTATTATAGAGATCGATAAATCCAGAAAGTTAATGGAAAATACCCTTATTTCCAACGTAAATTTGATGGAAGGGTACCAGGAATTGAGATACCTCAGAAACTCACCAAGGAGATCTGGGTGACCAGTCCAGGTACATAGAACGTCATCAACGTACCTGTGCCAATAGTGAATATGATTAAGTAACACCTGGTTCGAGGAAAAAAGATCAAGTTCAAACATGGACATGAAAATTTCGGACATGAGAGAGCCTAAAGGTGATCCAATAGGGATCCCTACTTCATCAGGAAACTCGAAAAATTTTCCTTCAAATTTACAGTAGTTTGGGGGCCAGCAGATATTCAGAAGATCGAAAAATTCCTGAAGCTCATTGTGAGGAATATTGGCTTTGACGAGTAGCTCACCCCTATGCTGGATAGTAGCAGCCTTAGGAATATTCGGGAACAAACCAACAACATCAAACGAGCAGATGGTCGTTCCCGGGAGACTTACACCCTTCAGAACGTCAGTTAAAGTGGCCGAATTCAAGACTGAATGAGGAGATTCAAAATCAATGCGATTTTTGAACCAACGGTCCAGGAATTTGGCAAGGAGGTAGGTGGGGGAGGCGACGAAAGAAACAACGAGTCGCATCGGGGTATTGTTCTTATGCACTTTGGGCAGCCCGTAGAGGAGGGGGTGTGGAGTCAGGAACAAGGAGGGCTTTTTTCAAAGCAGGAGTTTTGATAATAGCCTCACTCCTGTTGATGACACTCCTAACTTCTTTAATGTGCTTAGAAAAACTAAAATCTCAACTCTCTTTAGCACCACACTGTTGGAGGACTTCATGGACCTTAGAAGAATAGGCCGACTTCTCCTTCACCACGACAGCATTGCCCTTGTCAGCCTTAGTGACGATTAAATCTCCCTCTTTCATCTTCCTCTTCAAACCTTGAATCACTTCTCCCAATTTATTACTCATGCGAGGGAGGGGGTTATTACGGACTAATTCGGCACAAACTTTCTGGGTATTAAAACCAGGACCAATTTTAACCGCAAGATCCGCAACGACATTCGCCAAGGTTTCATCCTTCTTGAGGGGAGGTAAACTGAATTTCAAACCTTTCTCAAGGAGGGTAGTTCTTTGTACACTGGGAGCCTCCTACATTGTATATGGACCAACTAGCTCATTCCACTCCTTTACTTATGCAGGCTCTGTCAGGTCAAGATCACTGGTGACGTCACACTACGCCCCGAGTAAAATTCTTCCAAATCCCGTAATGAATTCAAAGTCATTGATGACGTCATAGTAATAAAAGCGTGACGGTTTTACCAAGAGTAGTCCTAGTCTGTAAAGCATGAAGGCTAGCTAATGAAATTCTTTTATTTAGAAAAAAGGTGATCTATAAGTAAAAAATGTTCCCTAGACGGAGGTCCAATCCATCTCGAAGGGAGCAGGGAATGGTAACGTATTCTCCTAGGGCATAAATAAGAACGAAATCCCAAGAGATTTCATGTTGTAAAACTTATCAATATTTCATTCAAACAATATTCAATAAACTGATCATTTTTAACTTCGTTCGGTTTCCTAACCAGTTTTTGGCAATTTTATTTCATTTTCCAAAAGATAAAATTTGTTTTCATGGCTCTATAATACCTCTGAAACAAACTGTTGTCACTTGTCAGTTTTTCAAGCTTCCTGCCCTTGGCAAAATGATTCGACGAATGTGGAGGAATCCGAGCGCTGCAAGTAATTTAGAAAAATCTGGAAGCTATATGAGCTCATCTGGTGGAGTCCACGGCAAACCAGTCTTTGTATTTTCACCTGAGTGTAAAACGCATCATCATCTTTGTAATATGGCTTTGCACTAGTTCAGCTCTTCCCGACGCGCTGACGGCAGAGGATGAAGCAGTGAAGACCACTTTACAGCAACCATGAGCTGAGCTGCGCAAAGGTGGCGAGCTAAACGATTTTCCAACCTACAGCTCGAAGTTGAACTACAAAACTATTTTCTTATTTAGCTGCCTTGAATTTTAAGTCTCAAGTTTTCAACTTTCTTAATTAGCTTGAATTGGCTTAAAACTTCAGTAAAGCTTGAAATAATGAAATTCCATAACTTTCCGCTGAATAAGCGCTAATATTGGCCCCCCGAGCCCAACTCCTATGAATGATGAGGTAACACTCGCAGAAATCATTTTTTTGGAAGATTCTGTCGGATATTTTGTTGTATGATGCAGCGATGCAGCATCCAGCATCGGGGTAAATTAACGTAAATGACGTAATTGATGTGCGTGCTGTGTATTTTCAAGAATTCAAGCTGAAGTATTTTAGCCTCTATTTTTCTTATTAAAAGAATCGTTTCGCTCAAGCGTATTTACAGCTTAAAACTTGAGCTCGCACCTTTAAAGCTGCAAGAAGTCGCGCAGGTGCAACTCGGCTTCCTTACTGTTTTACTGATGGCACGGCGTCATCATACCATCCATATCGGGGAAAGATTCTCAAACACAGGATATGGAGGAAGCTGTCTTTCATGATGAGAGATCTAGGAAAGAGCCGAGAAGAAAACCTTTCTCTCATTGTACAATACGCACGGCCAGATATGAAGCGTTATTTACTTTTTTCAATCTATGGCAACTGTCAAATCTCTCACCTGCAGAAATAGCAAACGCTCAGCATGCATTTTGTGTCTTCCTACCAGTTCAGATACGGTTGGGACGAACTATGGATCAATCAAAAAAGAGATGTCAAAGACTTGGTACACATTTAATTTTAGTTGCGACTATAATTCCTGTCATACCTCCTGGAGCACTGAAATCCATTTCTTGCACCCTCTCAAATTTCCGCAGCTTAGCTTCTAATGGTTCTAAAATTTGTTAAACTTTGGCGCTCTCTCGCGGCGTTACAGTGCGTTATAACGAAAAAACGACGGCTTCCTTAACGAAGTTAAACGAGGAACGCAGGGAACCTGTTTTATGAGTCGAATGGGATTTGGTATTGAAAATTCAAGGAAGCCTAGACCTAGATAAAGATAGTATAAAGAAGGCCTAGACCTATTATAAACCTATCATAATATAGTTTGAGAATCTAAATTTTTCTCGCTCGAGAGACGACATTTTTCTAAGTCCCTCTCCTATCATGGCTCGAGAGTCGAAATTTTTCCAAGTCCCCCTCCTACCATATATGGCTCGAGAGTCGAAATTTTTCCAAGTCCCCCTTCTATCATATATAGCTCGAGAGTCGAAATTTTTCTAAGTTCCTCTCCTATCATATATGGCTCGAGGGTCGAAATTTTTCTAAGTTTTCCGCTGGACGGCGCACGGCGGACGGTGGACGCCAGATTTCTCAAATAGCCCCCCATAAAACAGGTTCCCTGTTAAAAAAGTCTGTGAATCTTTCTAAAGGGAAATTGATCGTAGAATATTTTCTTATGCATTCATTTTTTTCTCTTAATTAATTTTTTACAGAAAAACCAAATTTCGCTCTCTTCAACCTTCCCTGTGGAGGAAGCTCCACGCGGATTGAAGGGGTATTTTAAGGGAAGACGCCTGGGAGATACTAGACAATCACCGCAGCTCTCATTTCAAGTTAAAAGGGTTTTACTAGCTTTATCGCCTCGTCTACTATTCTAGCCATCGCTCACCTCATCATAAACTCCTTTTCTGAGGTCTTCTCGACCAAATCGGTCTTTCGAATTCGCGAACGTTCACCCTGTGTACGTTTTGGATTCATATTATCAAACAGCGCACACGCTATTTCTTTATTGTGAAAAAGTACAACTTATCACTTTTTTGAGCTTATGAACAAGTAAACGCAGAAATTGGGAGAAATTATCTAACCGAACTCACTCGTACGTGTACAATGATAAAAGAGCGATGCCCCCAGCAAAATTTCACAGCATTTGTATATTTAATTCGGCAAGAAGTTTGCCGTCGTATATTCGTTCTACTCGTACTACGTCGTGCAAAAATAATTTCGCTTCATATTTCTGTAAATTTTCTTTCGGAAACAGTTCATTTTCTCCAGTCAAAGAAGAAATATGTGCGTGAGAAGTTACGAAAATGTTCGGATTATAATTTAAGAGAAACTGTTGGATTATATATTGCATTTTTAATGCCATCATCAGAGGAGAAAGAGTAATGGAGAGGAAGTATGGTGAAGATGTAGAAAGAAAATAAGGAAAGAAAAACTAGTCGTACAATCAATTTCATGCAAGAACTCTTTCAGTAATATCTCTTTTTTTCTCGAGATGCGAGAAAGAAAAGGGAAAAAACTTTTGCTTTTTTGATCGCTTTTTTCCCTGCTGTTTTTGGCTGTTACCCTGGTCGTTATATTACTCGACGCTATTTCAAGTTAGCGTCCCTTATTTCTTGGAGAAAAAAAAAAAAAAAAAAAAACGTATATGTCTCGTGCGCGTGTATATGTTATAAGCGTGTATTGTACCCGATACGATAGAGAATACGATATTATAAAAAAGCTTTTTCGCAAGGCGCCATGTTTCGCAAACTTCTTGCTCATATTTTTTTCATATTTTTTCCTTTCTTTCCATTTTTTCTCTCTATTGATTACGAGAAAAAAGAACGTATAGCGAAATGACTTCCGAAGGCGTGGCAACGGTTATTGCCTGAAAATTCAATGGTGCAAAGCAGGATGTGCACATAGTTAAATTGCTTATTTCTATGTAGGCATATGTGTGGCATTATATAAAAAACTTTATGGTTACCATCTTGATTCTGCTGCGCAAGGTTGTGCTGGAAAAGTTCATTCGATGTCCTCGGAGAAGTGAGCTAGGAAAGTTTATATGATTCTCAAAGTAAATTGAGGATCGTGAAAGAATGTTTATGCCTTTGAATCAAATACTTATGATTTTCTCGAAATTACATTTTTCATCTTTCAATGTGCATTGCTCTAAAAAAGTGTAAATAACTTTCTAGAAATATGAATTTCTTAGGGTTAATTCGGAATATTTTTGCTCCTGTAGACATGTGTATATCGTTGGGCTGGGGGTCAGTCGGAAATTTGGAAGACTTGATAAGATGCCTTATGGTGTCATCAATGACATTGATCTCTTGTAAGGACTTTCCTCAACGAAGTTGAACGAGGAACGCAGGATGAATTAGTTTTAGAATTGAATTCAAAATCGGAGTGCTGAAGTTGGAAATTTGGGGAGGCTAGGACTTGAAACCTCATTGGGTGAGGATGGGGCGGGCTGAAATTGTCCACATTTTTGGCACATTTTTTGAAGATAATTTTCGAGAATTCAACAAAGAAAGTGTAAATACCGAGTTAAGGAAGGTAAAAATTATTATGGCTCTACTGTATAATTAAAATATGAATTATATATGTATTGATCATTTGCCTGAAGAAAGGAAAATTGACTTCTGAGGTGATAGGATTCACATTTGAAAGTCGTTCTTTATTTCTCATACACGGTCTTGGTCGGAAATAATTCTCCAGTTCAGGCGAAAATTATGTCAGAAAGGGTGAATTCTATCAATTTTCTCGTTTACGCGAAAAATCACGAACAAGATGTACCCTCTGTATAATTTTGTGGAGTTTCGGATGTCTCCGTGTAAAGCGCAAAGGAACTCTGGCTACGTAAGCACTTGAGTACGTCGAAAAATGTGCATTGTATCGACCGAGCTCGTAGAAATGGACTAGAAGTGCCATACGTGAAGTACAATAGACAGTTCCTATAATTCTAGATGAGCAATGGGTCTTTCTATAATTACTGTACTTGCAACGGTATTTTCATTAATTTGTCGTTATAATGCAGTTTATCGGTCATTTTCTAAATAACAAACGCGCGATTGCTTTTCCTTTAACGCGTTTCCTGTATACTACAGTATTTTAGAAACTTGATGACGGAAATAGTATACTTTTAAGTCTAGACTTGTAAATGCGAAATGTCTGACCTTTTATAGGTCGATTATCATCGCTTGCAAAAAATTTGATTATCCGAGAATATCGCGTTGAAGTGCAAGAGCTTTCGAAAACTACGAGTACACGTATAGCTGACATTCTGACGTTGATAAGTGTTGCTCGTCAAACGACTGTAAATGATTGAGCCTGTTTTTATTTTAATTTGCTCGCGAGACTATCAATATCGACGAAGGTACTGTCAAGTCATAGAGCGGGTTCATTAGCTGAGATAAATGATTTACTGCTAGTACAAATATTATGTCGAGATAGAGATGACCACGAACGGACATCAACAGGTACCGGTATATCTAGTGCGAAACTGTCAGACAGTTTTTCTGAAGTATGCAGAAAATTTTTATTTCGAGGAAAGTGGGATAATGTGAAAATAATTTCTGTGAGTGCGAACTCATTTCAGATTTCTATTTAACTTTCACCATCTAGCATAGATTGTATCGAAGTTGAAATGTGATAATATCCTATTATTCCTTTAAGAACCTAGGTATATCTTAATTCATAACTTTCTGCTATGAATTAGTTTTCCCCTGTTCTGAGTATACGTTCCAGCTGACCCTCTTGACGTGAGATATCTTGAAGTTCTCTTCCTCTGTGTTGCTTCAATTGATATTTTTCTAGGTCCTTGAAAATGAATTAGCTGTCTTTTTCCTCCCTTCCGCTCCTCTTCTAAATCCCATTGATGACATCACACCCTGATTTTCAAGAGTCCTTCCTCTATGAGGATCTTAGATGAAACTCATCCTTAGTCCTCCTACAATTCTTGATTTTTGATGTCGCTAAATTTGGTCAGTCATTGATAACGTTATACTTCAATGACGTATACCTTCTTGTTTATGAATTTTCCAAGACCGTTCGCCTCAATAGTTACAAAAGTCAGTGACTGTCATAATTTGTAGTTTTAGTATTTGTAGTTGAAGAATTCATAACGTGAATTTTTTCTCAACGTAATATTATAATGATAGCAATTCTCACAGTGTAATTTCTCCTAAAGAGCGCAGCGGGGAGACGTAAAAGGTAAATGTCATTTCCAAGGAGGGAACATAGTATTCGAACCGGCCATCCACTGCGCGTAATTCCTTCAACACTAGTGGTACCTTTGCCCGAATCGTAAGAGGTATCAAAACTGTGACTGATTGAATGAAGTGAATCAAAGGTTTTGTCATTCCATCTAATGAAGTACATTATAGGCACTGGCATAGATATACAGACGTTTTTTCTATGTCCATGGACAAGCTCAATGAAACAACTTCAAGAATTTTTTTTCAATTAACGTGAGCTCTCTACACCCCTCAATCAGATTCATGCTTGAGGTCGGCGGTAAATCCATCAACTTTCTAGACCTCTCCATCACCTTGAAAGAAGGCAAGAACGAAATCGAGGTTTTCCGAAAGCCAACCTATGCTGGCATAATAGACGCCATCTCTTATTGCACCACCTCACATATGCATGTACCCTTTCTCAATATGATTCAGAGGTTGGTGAGCATTCCTCTCCAACCTCGAGCCCTCAAAAAATAAGTTGACATAGCAAACCCCAATTATGTAAAGTTGAAATTTGTTAAATTATTTCGTAAGAAATTAGTATCTAGAACTCTTGATGCCTCTACTACTCACTAAACACACACAAATCGTAACAAACAAAAAGATCGACCTTCTCTTCTACCTCGGTAAGCTCTCCTCCCTTCTCTCTCGCTTACTAAAACTCATACCAGCTTTTCACAATGCAATGTAAATATTCTTAGAAATCTGCTTGGTCAGTTTGAAAGATCCTATTCTCTTAAGTGAAAAGTGTGGTGTTTACAAAATCCCGTGTGAGGAGTGTACCTTCTTACATTGGGCAAACCGGACGGCCCTTAAAAACGAAACTCAATGAGCACAAATATGCGCCAATTTCAAGTTAAAAGTTTTTATACCCCTTACGATTTCTCCTCGCTGCAGCGCAACGCTAACTCCGCCTTGTTGAAAAGTGTGAAAACAAAATGACCTTTACTGACTTAAGATAGGCTTCAAAGATTAATCAGAAAAAAGGACTGGTATCCAATGCAACTTTTCTCGAGACGGATACTTTTTCTCGGCTACATCTGGTTTGCAGGATGGACCATGTTTCGCATGTGAAAAAAAAGACAAGACAGAGAGACGAATTCCCACGGGGGCAAGGGAGAGAATATCATGCACCGATTGTAAAAATTTTATTTGTTTGCTATTTCTTTCTAGATGAGTCCTTACATGATTATTTACCAATCAGCAGATTGCGCTCTGTTATACATCAGGGAGCGCATCCTTCGATTTGATTTACATCATCTGCTCACCTTCTGAACGTTGATCTAAACTACGACTAATTATTAATCACGTTTTCATAAAAATATGTAAATTGATTTATGCTCGATCAATATTTTCTACTACCAATATACATTATATGAATTCATTCTTCTATCGCAAAATTTCCATTTAGTTGACGCTTTTCCGGTAAGATATAAAAAATGAATGTGACCGTTTAAAGTGAGTGTCTAGAAATTATCAATTTACGAAGTAGACCTCACCGGGTAGATAATGCATGTAAATTTACTTGGCCGTTATTTATTTTTTAAAAAATTCCTGAAAAGTAAATTTTTGTTAACTTTTTTAGCTAGCCTCAACGTTTCTGGCTTTAAAAAACAAAATAAAATTATATATTTTATTCACTGAAAAAGTCATTTTTATCATTTTCATGCAGTAGAGGATACACGGATGTGAAAAAATATGTTATTGCGGTTGTCATCTAAAGCACGCATAATATCGAGTAGAATACAATTATTATAATAACCGTGTATTTTATCGTTGTATCTCGGGTAACACGCAACTTAAATAACCAAAATCTCTTGAAGACGACGACTTTGGTAGACATGAGAGAGTTCGCTAAAGGGTTTATATTATCAGGTTCAGAAACAGTCAGCTTAAGGTTTGAAAATGAATTAATAAGATTACGAGCAACGCGTGATGTGGAAGTTATACGAGTAAAATTAGAAAAGATTATGGCGAAAGTTAGAATTTGATGAACCTTTTTGTCGTCACATACATCTATAATAATATTATGTAGAAGAAATAGTTTACCTCGAGCGTGCTTGGAAATTATCCTCAGTCGACGGACGAGGAAATAAGTAAGGGTTCGAAAAAAAAAACGAGCGACAAGAAAGTGGAAGAAAATCGCGACGATATCAATTAACCATCGTTGAACTGAGAAAGTGAGAAGGAAAGTAAATGAAAACCGAAAATAAAGCGAACCACAATCAGCGGTGAGGAAAAGCGAAGGGTGAAGATTTCTCTTTAACTTGTCTGCTCTTCGCGGCGGAATGAGAGAGGAAATCTTGCATTTAATTACCGCAGGGTAGAAAATGTTATCCGAGGTCGTGTATTTAATTGTGTCAGTGGCTCATTTTAACAAAAGGGTGGTTCATGCTTTGCTTTTAACGGAAAGAAGAAAAGAAACCTCGAAAGAAATTAAAAGTTCTCTTTTTTTTTTCTTCTTCGTCTTCAAATTGAACTTCGCTGTTTTTTTCCGTAGTATTTTTATTTTATTTTGCGTTTTCGTGCTCGGTTTTTTTCTTCTTCTGTTTCACATTAATAAAAATACTTTTAAAAGCCGCGTCGTAAAGTTTTAACTTAATTTGGCAGTGTTTTTCCTCATTTATTAAGAGTAGTAAACCTAATATTTAAGAAGTTCCTTAAACGGTTCTTTAGTTAGAGGTTTCGCGCTTTAATAACTTTTATGGGAGTAATTTACTTACAATTTGGATTATAATTTCGTCGACAAAAATCGCGTCGTTTTAGGAAGAATTTGTAATAGAAATAAACGACGCTGATTCCCATTTTCGGTCATCATCTTGTGTTATTTTTTTTTTATTATTTTCTTAAAGCGTTATACGTACGGATATTTATTCGCGAGCATATTGTAGTGCGTTTACAATTCAAGCCTTCTGCTTGCAACTGAAATTGAAAAAAATACGTCGAAAACGTTGGAAAATTTCAGTTCACGAGTACGCTATAAAATGATAGTGAACTGGAAAGAGATGGAAGCTCGACAACGCCCAGGGATGATCAAAAAATGATATATTATATAATACGAAAAAAAAAGATTTTCCCAAAAATTCTCCAGTATACCGTGAGGAAAGTGGCCGGGGACGAACGAAGAAAACGTAAAACGCAGCAGAAAGAGAAAAGAAAATGGAAAATAGGATGAAAACGGAATAAAGAATATTGGAAGAGAAAGTACAGCTTGGCAGAAAAATTATATTAATGGAAAATGTGAGATAGGAAACGATGTAGCAGATAGGGACATTGAAAACGGAGACGCGAGGCGAGATTAATCGTATATGAAGGAGGTTTTTCAGCGAATCGCGTATATGGGGGTAGGGAAAAAAAGACTGATACGAAATCAAATTCAGCTGACGACGACGAAGAAACGGGAGAACGGAGATGAGTTTCTTCTTTTTTTTTTCTTTTTTTCTCTCTCTCTCTTCCTTTTCCTTCACTCCCCTTAACATTTTCTTATTTTATTTTCGCTTCTTTTTTTCACATCGACGACGTTATGTGCCTTGTGCCATGTTCTTGTGCTCGCACATGTATTAAATTAAGTTTTCCTCCTTACGGGTGAGGGCACGAAGCATGCGCTTTGCTATTCGTCAATATTGAACACATGTGAGCGACTCCCTTCGCAGAAAGTAAGAAGAAAGAAACCTTTTCTTTTTTATATCAGTCCCGCTTGAATGAGATAAAGTCTCATAAACATTTGTGTTTTATTTACTCTGCTCTCTTTCTTTCGTTCTTGACGTTCTCAATAAGCTCTCACCTGTTTTCTTTTTGCGACAAAATAATGTTTTAGTTATCAGTCTCTACAGTCGTACCTAAAAATAATCCTCTAAATAAGTACAAATCAAACAAATTTCTAAGAAAAAAAATATATTCATCAATCTATTTTAATCGAGTAGGGTCTATAGTTTTTTAAATGCGAAAGATGAACGCAGCAAGTATCTTCGATCAAAGTGCAAGTTTCGTCACCCGAACTCATCAACCTGAATGTAAATGACCTTAGTTGTCATCATCTTAGTTGAGTCGACAATTCTCTAATGCTGCGTGTAATTGCCTAGATTGGGGTAACTTGGCAAAGATCGGCCAACTAGGTGGCATGTATAACAAATTACGTGAAACGTACGAGCATGAGAAGGTTTCTCTTTGCAGCCTATTCAGTCTGTCAAATCCTATCGTATCAACTCTGGAGATGATTACAACGAGAAGGGATTCCGAATGCGTTATATATTATATCACTTTATTAAGTGGGTCAATGAAAAGTAGGGTCAAGTGTCGTAAAAGAAAGGTCAATATAGTGAAAAGCCATACGGTATAGTCGATCGCTGAATGAGGTTAATACAGAAAGCTATACGAAACTCTGTGCCTCTATGCACGATCTTGGCAACCATTCGTAAGACTCGATCGATTATTATTTAATACGATGAAAAACCGAGTGAGTGATCATTAACATCAGAACAGAAAAATTACTTCATAGGTGAGGTGTATTCGTAATTGAAGCTGTGTAAATGTGTAAGAGGGCGAGCAGGAAATGTGTTTTTACCTACATCGTCCTTGCCTTTCTGGAATACTACTATGCTTAGCAATCTTCCATTTCCGAGTCTGGTACAGTATCGTTTGAAGGTAAATCGACTCAAACCTCGCTGGAAAAGAGCATAAGTTTGAGTTTCTCCCTTCCTCTAACGGTCCGTACTCGAAATCATCGATCAAATATTCTCCAAGTTTACTTGATCAACTTTGCAATTTCTCTCAAATCCCATTTTTCATATCTTCGGGCTGAGTTTACGAGACTTTTTTCGATGTGTTCTTAAACTATACCACATTTCTGGATTTGCGTCTGGGCTTGACTTTGAAAAATTAAGTATGGAAGGCGAATACATTGCCAGTGACCATTTTGCGGCAATGCTGACTGCGTCATATTCTTTGAAGTCGATGTGTCTCGACATCCTTAAAAAGGATATGGAGGATGAGGAAGAACTTAAAGAATGTTTAAGAAAGAGGATTTGTTGGACAACCGGATTGGTGGATGCGAGATGTGGGAAATTTGCGGGAAGGCGTTATTCCTCTGAATTTGCGTCGGGTACCTTTTTCAGGTTAGTTTTCTATACTAGCAGAAGAAAAGGAAGAACGAAATTCGACCAAACTAGCAGGGGTGGTGGCTTCTCCCGCCTGTACATCTGCCGTGGCGTCCAGACACCCCCTTCAGGCCAATTTGCTATTCTAGCCGAAGGAGAAGAACGGAATGGACTAGCCTATGACCTTGAGATTAGGAAAAATTTCTCAGGCTAATTCATTCCTTCCTCTTCTTCTACCATATATGTATCCTAGTATATCAGCAGCCCTCTTCTTCTTCACAGGAACAAAACTGGGGTCTGAAAAATTATTTCTATTCCAAAAAGTGGTAGCAAACATGAAACATGATAATGATCTTGAACAGCTACCTTTATATTATGCATTACATCTGCAAAATCTTACCTTCAGAATTTCCTTCCTGCCTTCTCTACTCCAAATCTGGACCCAGAACTGCATATGCAGTCTCCACTCGGGTTAAAATCTCATCCGTTTTCATATTCACCGCCGAACTTACCGCTATGGTGCATCTGCCTCTCTCTTCTCACCCACTTTTCTCTTCCCCGCAAACTCTGCTCCCTATATCTGATTCTCTCATCCTCAAACTTGCTGTCCCGGACCCTCATTCTACCAATCCTGTCGTTCAGCAAATTCTCACTCTTACGCACTCGTTAAGTTCTTCCTCGTCCTCCATATTTTTCTTAAGAATATCAAGACAGACCGACTTCACGCCCTCGATTTCGAGTCGATTTAGTTCCGCCCAAGTCGACCGCAAATCGACCGTTCTCTTCTATTATCGACTCATCGTCGACGTCGAAATTGAGTCGACTCCCGACATGAGAGATTTATGTCGACCCAAAATCGACGTCGATTTCTCCAAATTTTTTGTCGATCTAAAATCGATTGCTCTGCTGCGTCGATTTCAAGTCGATTTATAACTTTCTGGTAATGTATGCTAGAACTTGAGGTCGACCTGAAATCGATATCGATTTCTGGTCAACCTGCTTGTATTAAAATGTTGAGAGGTATGACCTAAAATCGACTACAGATCGACGTTTCAAATCAATCGAAAAATGTGGACTCAGTATCGACTCCGGTTTGACATCGGTTAAGCCGACTGGCGTACATTACCAGAAAACTGCGAATCGACTTGAAATCAATGCAAGAGAGTAACCGATTTTAGGTAGACAAAAATTTTGGTCAAGAAATCGACCCGAAATTGACGTAGATTTTTGGGAGTCGACTCAATTTCGACGTCGACAATGAGTCGACTTCCACTCCATTTGCGGTCGACATCAGGGCGAAACTAAATCGACTCCCAATCGACGTTGTCGTCCAAAAATCCACTTCAAATTGATAAGTAGACGTGGTTCATCCTGCAAAGCCGATGCTCTATTCATTCATTCTTTTTTCTCTTGCCCAGCTCTCGAGAATATCCAGCTTTACCATTCTGTCTCTCTCGGCATCACAAATTTCTTCCCTAACAATCGTGAAAAAATCATTGGCATGATGAACCCACTTAATTCATATTCATCCTTATTGTCCCTTTATTTGCCCGCACTCTCAGCCCATAATCCTAAGTGTAATTGCAAGGCTCGTTTATTTGATGGGAAGGAAGAATTTTAGAGGCCGGCAGCAAAGAACCCGCAAGCTTTGAGGCCCCGTGGTGAGTAGACCTATTAGATCTTTGAGACGTACAAAATCGATTGAAATTGTAAATCATGGTGGAAGGAGAACTTAAGGGTATGCTCTACCTAGTCACTAACACATAGACACTCATAAGATGGTGCATTGCGTGTTGCGAATTTTTCCCGAAGATAATTAATTGAATAGTGCATGAAATATCTCGAAACTGCATATCTTTGTAATGTAGATGAAGCTCAGAAATACTCGGCTAATTGGTTTACACGAACTAATTTCATTCATTGATATTCGACGATTTAAAGATGGCTATTTTAGACGTAACTTTGAACGTTTTCTGACAATTTCTTGGAACTATTTTGCAAGCTGTTAAGTAATTAGCCGTATTTTCCTTAAATTCAAGAATAACTACTCGATGTTCTGAAAAATTTGAGTTATTTGTGGCGAAAATCGCCACCCACAACACACTATTTTGTGTCAGACACGTGTATCTTGTGTGTGTGAGTGACTAGGTAGAGCATACTCTCACAGAAAGCGAGTTTATTCTTCAAAAAAAAAAGCGCTCTCTTTGAACTTGATCTAGTCTAGAAAAATTCCTATAATCTAACTTAGACAAAGTCCTAGAGTATGTAGCCTAGACTTTTTCAATTCGAGTTGGTGACGTCACAAATTGATGACGTCATTTCCAAGTTCTGTCCTCAAGTTCCAACTCATATATAAGTGATCGAAAATATTTAAAATCTCTGGAAATCTCCACTAAAAATAAGGCGTCACAATGGTCTAATAGAAGTGAAATTTTCCAAGTCCTCCTCCTCGTCCAAAAACGGAAACGGACGAGCTCGCGCAGGTCTATCGCTCGAGAGTCAAAATTTTTCCATGTGTAGTATATGAAGGTTGAAATTTTCCAAGTTATTATACAGCTCTAGAGTCAACATTTTTCTAAATTCCGTAACCTAACTTGACGTAGGTTGATGACGTCATCAAAGTTAGACGGGCCTGTGGAAATTTCTTGAGAATGTCCTCCGAAAAAAGGGATAGCGACTTCCCCTCCTAAAAACAATTATTTGTACCTCGTATAGGGCTCGGGGCTCTCTTGGAATCCCCAAAAAATTTTTGAATATTTTTTGTGCTTCATGGCTTATTATGTACAAGATGACTCAACCTCTTACGCCGAGAATTCATTGGAAAGCAAATTTTATCACTTTCATTTCTGTCCTGAGATTTCTTATCCGGAATCAATCTTTTGCAGTTTTCAAAAAATGAGGTACCGTCGAATTCCGAGAGACTTATACAAGAGTTTTTGTTTTTCATTTTTTGCATTCATCGATTTCCATGAAAATGGTTAATTTATACTGAACCATTTATTAAAAAATTTAATTTTATTTCACAATTTATCAATTTTATAACCTAAAATTAGAAGATATCGGATACACATTTAAATTACTTTGAGGTCTTCATTACGAGAATACCGCGAACTCAAATTTTATGTGGGACGAATTCGTCGCTATAAGTTTTTCTTTCGACCAATAATTGACGAATTCGCAAAGAGACCGAGGAAATTAGACGAAAGAGGATAATTCAGCTGAAAAGGTGGAGTCTACTCGTAAAATGAAAGAAAGTTGCCCTCGGTATTTTTCTACGTCTTTTATACTTTTCTTACGTGCACGCGCATCTTCAAGTTAGTGCTTTACACGTTATGTTTGTATAGAAAGGGCATGTGAGCACATGTGCTTGCGAAGTCGATAGCAACGTAGCCACCCCTTATATAAGGTTCCAACTAATGCCGATACCAATAAATGGCGTGTACGTATATGGTTCTTTTTTCATTGGTTTATATTCATTTTTAGATTTTTGAAAGCTCCTTTTTGGCGATTTTCTTGCGCTGTATCGCCTCTACCAATATCGAAGTCCGCAAAAATAAGTTCTCTCCCCTCATCATAATTATACAATTTGTATACAAAATTTTGGATTATAAATCGCGTTGAAACGTATACACATCATGATTATATCGTAATATCACATTTCTTCTGCACGACACGTGCGTTTCCAGACTCATCGTGCATGCTTTCGTGTTGCTTTAGTATGCTTCCATCATTTCGAGGTTCACGAACTTAATAACTAAAAGCCGACTCGCGACGCTTTTGCCAATTTAATAGTTTGACATTAGCTGTCAAGCGTGTCACACCATCAAAAATTCTTTGGGTTTTCTTTCATGGTGTCTGACTTTCAAGCAGTGTAGTTCGAAAACTCATTGCTGCGCGAATGAAATTCATTTCGCACGAGATTTGTGCTGTTCGCGCGAATACCATGCGATGGTTGAAGAGTGAGAAGAAGAGAAACCCATCGAAGAAAAAGATGAAGTCAACGCCAACAGCGTAACGGGGAAGAAAGAAAGAAAGAAAAAAAAAAAAATGAAAAACACGAAAACGAAATTCATTACCTCATTCCTGAGTGACAATCAAAGACATTTGCTAGGAAACGCGCGTACGAGATCTGAGTCGTTCCTTCTCGTAAGTTCGCGCCTTCTGTTCGCTATATTATTTTATTTTACTTTTCGGTCTCTCATGCTCTAGAAGCTCAAAATAATATTTACTGTAAATGAGAAAATACGAAGTACAACGCAAAAAAATATATTTACACGTACATTCGAATTCATCCTTCTATCCTGGCGCTCTTTTTTTCATCCGCCCTACGGAAGGGCGTGATCCGGTATCCTACGACATTAAGCTCGATGTATACGAAAATTGAGTAAGTTGTAAAAATTTCCTAATACGATACATGATGAGACTGCAAATAGGTATTTCGTTGCGGCGAATACTAAAATAGTAGACTATACTATTACAAATTATTAAATTTTTATTCAAATCGTCACTTCGCTCTAGCGCCCCGGCACAGACAAATGAATGATAAATAAGCATCTTTCACGCGTTTATAATAACTTCATCAGCTGGAATATTCTTTCGGCGATATAGTGCAAAAAATTTACATTATCGAGTTATAACGTAATATAAAAATGGCTTCAGAACCGTTACTTCGTTTTTCTATTGCCTCAGAAATGCGTATGACGTCGACGACGCGACGCGTGAAAATGTAAAGAATGAAACTAAAAAAAAAAAGTTCCTTCATGTACTATGGTTTCCTCGTAAGAATGTATTAAATTCCCAAAAATATAATCATCGTGAGTTGATACGCGCGGCAGTATACGAAGAAATTTTTGTGTGATAAAAATTCAACCGAGAGGGAAAGAAAAAGAAGCGAGAAGAAGAAAAGTACAATAAAAATGTGAGAGAATTTCATAAAACTCTCTGTTCATCGAGCGAGTTCTTTGTGAATTTCCTTTATATAGAGAAATTCTGCTCTTTTCGAAGCGGAAATAGGAATGCGAATATGTTCTTCATAATTATGGTGTGTCATATAGTTGTTGATGGATATACCATCGCTACCAGCATCGATAGTCGATGCTAAACGAGCGCAGACTCTGCTAATATCTAAGATTGCTTCATGAAAAATCTGTTCCAATCTTTTCAGTCGAATTGAAAATATTGGTGTTGTTGACATGTTATGAAACTGTCTCCCCCTTCCGCTCAAAAAAGAAGAATTTTTGTAGAGTCTTGAAATGACCGGTTTCAAAGGAAGTCATCCTCGCTCCACAAATTTTTGAAGCTGCGACCCTCAGGAGATATGAGATGTATATCGCATCCTCCCTTCTCCGCCCGTTGATGTCTCAAATCCCTCATTAGGAGAATAATCGATACAGTTACGCTGTGTCGTGCTGGCTCACATTTTTTAGGTCGGGGGTAGGAGTCAAACTTTCAAGAAGTTACTTGTGGGTCCCAAGGAAACCTTCGCGGACCTTTTCTGGTCGGGATCCCAGGCCGCCTAGCCGGGCCAGTACGACACTCTGTATTTAAAAAAAAATATGGGTCCATTATTAGAAAAAAATTCAGATCTATAATTTACGGAACATCGTTTGGTAGCCTCTCCAACTGTATTGTAAAACTTTACTTCAATCAACTCTTCCAATATTTCTATAATGGTCATCGAACTATGGTTTTCGCTATTCTTTGCCAACTCTCTTTATTCTATCTCGAGAATATTCAGATGACATATCTAAATGACTCCGCCAAACATGACTCTTTCTTTTCTGAATAACTTGCGCTCCTCTCCCCTCTAACTTTCTCATCATCTCGATTCGTCTGGGACCTAAAACACAGTACAACTCTCACAGTGCAGTCCAGGAAAATGAAATCAAATAATTGTGTCCGCTAAAAATAAATCGGGTAAAGATGAAACTCGGCACGATTATATAGTCCAGTCAAATTAGACATTAAAAAAGACGAACCTGGCACTATCCTCCAGCATAGATTTTTTTGCGCATATTTGTCGGAAATGATCTCTACAAGAACTCCAGAGAGTTCGCCACCTGAAAGTGTGGTACTTTTTCCCCCCGGGGGCCGAATATCCGACGGAAATCGTTTTTTTCGATTTTTCTCAGGAATCACGCATTCTATAGTGAAAATACCTCAGTACAAAAATAATCCTCTTCAAATTTACAATAAAAGTGTATTCCTTCCCTAAATTTGATGAGAATTATTTTTGTATTGAGGTATTTTCACTATAGAATGCAAGATTCCCGAGAAAAATCGAAAAAAACGATTTCTGTCGGAGGTTCGGCCTCCTCAGGTGGTGAACTCTCTGGAGTTCTTGTAGAGATCATTTCCGACAAATGCGCGCAAAAAAATCTATGCTGGAGGATAGTACCAGGTTCATGTCTAATTTGACTGGACTAATAAGTTACTATGTCCTAACGGTCCTCTTGACCCCCTCACCGCCGTGATAGAAACGTCGATCACTACAGCTTCAACTGTTGTTTACTATTATATCTCGGTAAATATTGATTTTTAAATAAAAATACTTCCCATAAAAATTAAAGATTATAAAATTTCCTACAAATATTGTTGTATTCATTTTTTCCCTAGCGTCAATAGTAACCGAGATAATCGCGATCAAAAACGGCTTTCATGTAATTCTCGGAGTGATGAACGCCGTTGAGGGCGCTACGATCGCAGAGAAATTAGTGTAGGGGGCAGGTTAACTTAACGTACATTATTATGAAGTCTTCAGTATATTGCATGTCAGGCCTAGTACATCTCCGTATGGTGTATTTTAGGCCTAGCATTATGAAGGCGAAGAACAGAAATTTCCAAGTAGGGAAGACCGGAATTTCCTCAAATCCCTAAAGTAGGTCACTAATGACGTCATCAAGCGTGACCAAATAGCGTGACAGTCTTTCGTTACGATCTCCTGGGAGTAGTCTCACTCAAAAACGGTCAAGAAAGCGTCAAGGTCTCCTCCCTCAAGGTGACAGTGTCCTCGAATGTACGAGCCATAACGGGATTAGGTTGTTCCACCGAAAGATTTTTCACCTAAAAAAATTCACCCATTAAGATTCACCTACAGAAAGTTCACCTACGTACAGGTAATTCACCTGATGGAAGTAGTGGTTCACCACATGGTAAGTTCACCCTGACGAAAGTTCACCGACAAAATTCGATTATATTTTTATTGATGAAGTTAATTAATAATTTATATTTAATAAAATTGAATTTTATATCATTTTTTATATTTTATAAGTATTATTTATTTTTATATTTTTTGAAAAAAGAAAATAAAATAATAAAATAATAAATAATCATTTATTGAAATAAAAATTATTTATTAAAACTTTTAAACAAAATTTTAAATAAATGAATTGAAAATTATAATTATAAATAATAAAATATAATTTATGAATTTAATTAAATTAATTTTATTTTTAAGTAATAATATTTTAATTAAATAAATTATCTTTATTAAATTATTATTTATTTAAATAATTTTTATCAATAAAATTTGGTATATCAAAGCATCAAATAAAAGTCGAACAGCTGATTGAAAAAGGTAAATTTCGTCGTCGGTGTCAGTGAACTCAAAAAAGGAAGATGAACTTTCTTGACGGTGAAAAAAAAAGACTTGACAGGTAAACTTTCCTATCTGTGATGTGTACATTCCTTCAAAAAGACTTACTCGGTGAAAAATCTTCCGGTGAATTGGTCGGATCCCAGCCATAACATTGAGGAAAGAAGATATACAAAGGCACGTAAGCCTTTGTGTATCTTCCTTCTCCAATCTCTTTCCTACTCTTTGTTATGTGAATTAGATGAAAAGCCGACGGACACACTCGCTGCTTTTAGTCTAGTATAAGGCTTTAATAGCTCTTGTTTAAGCGTTGGATAGAACTAGCTTCACGATCAGACACCCAGTATAGCTGTGGTATAATGAAAATAATAAAGGTCGACATTTTAAAATAGGTCAAGGTCACTGATGACATCATCTGGAGTGACCTAGAAACGTGACAGTTTCTCGTGAAGATTTTCCCGTAGAATTAGTCGCAGTCAAAACTTTCGAAAACTGCCAAAAAACCGTGGTAGTTTTTCGTAACGGTTTCTCCAAAAGTAGTCCCAATTTTGTAAGCATAGTAGTGAAATGCTAAAACTACTGAGGGAGGCCATTATTCTACAGTGGCGCTCACATGAGGGGCGTGTGGGGTTTTCAGGCATTCATTAATCATTCCGAATGAAAAGCCAATTTTCCTGGGCTATCATCCTTACTATCAATTACACTGAAGGAATCACTTTGTATAACTTGGACTCTTCAAACAAAAATGAGGTCTGCAAGCTCTTCAAATTACTATCCATAATCTCCTAAGAAATATTTTCAATCAAACTTGAAAGATTATAATGAATGCTTGAAACATTTCCAGTCCAGATTTTAAGAAAAAGCTGAGAAGTTTTTAGGTAAATTCAAAGAGTTCATCAAAGTGTGAAAAATGGGCACCTATATATAAAAATTCTCATCCATCGGTTACTGTATGTAGGGCTGGAGTTTCTATAATTGTAGAGGGTGTAATTATTGCAATAGGGGAGAGGGCAAGTTGGCTTTGCTTATTAAATAACGATCAACTGTAACATGATATCAGTCAGCAGCCCATTTGAACGTAATGAATGTGATTTCGAGCTGACATTCAATATTGCGGCTTGTGAGAAAGAGTACTAAGAATAAAATTTGAGTACGAATTCATAATTGAACGAAAATATTTTTGAATTGTCTCCGCAAAAAGTTATCTACGTTTTTCAATTTTTGAAACTCTTGTCCTACTCAGAGAAATTATCGATGGTACAGAGATTTACAGAATATCTACAGGAATGACTCTTTCTATTCAAAAGTTTCAAAAATTTCATCTGGTAAAAAATTTGCATGAGAGTAAAAGTTTGAGTGTTGAAGATAAGATTAGGTACCTACTGCAAGGATATGAAATGATGAAATATTTGTAGTTAGTGTGAAACGACTTCCAGAATCTTCAAAACTTCGAAAGTTATATTGACATTCCAAATAAATCGTTTCGAGTAAATTTCTTCTCCCTAAGCGCAAAGGAGATTTTGAAGTGGAAAATGAAACCAAAAATTTTCTTAAAAAGTGAATATTTACGTCAGCACCCTTCCTGAAGAATAAAATCTAAAAAGACACCAAAAATAAGGATGAAATTGTACACCGAAAAATATTTGTTTGTAAACCCGTTATAGAACGTTGCGGCTCATCACCCGCAACTCTCGGCTTTTGAGGATTTTTTCAAGAAAATTTTTTGTCGCCAAAAATGAAATCTTTTGAGATGGTAATTTCAAGTTTAGTTTCAAGATCTTTTTTAGTTTCTTAGTCCTGTGCTGGAGTGCCCCAAAAACGACCTACCGTAATAAAATGAATAACTTGTATACTTACTGCATTATCGACGTGATTCGAGATTTTCGACATAAAGTTACCACGAAGCACTCTTCTACGACTATACATGTTTTCGAAGCTCGACTACAATCATTCTGAAAAATATCCTCTTCACGAACCTAGCAGAATTACGAATGCGGAATGTTTCTATTATTTTCCTTCCTCTCCTTTAATAATTTATTTTGCATGCCAAATTCAAAATATTTAAATGAACTATTCTCGCCTTTCGCGCCACTCTCAAAGTAAAGAATATACTGGGGAGTCGGAATACGGAATTATCGTCTGAAGGAGACCACCTGACGATTATCTCACGAAAGACCCGGTACCGCAGGTAAATGAAGTCTTGTATACTATTTACCCCAAGCTCTTGCTTGCGTACAGAAGAAAAAAACATTTATTTGTTTAACCCTTTTTTTCTCTTTTTTTTTTTTTTTTTTTGTTTTTTTAAGTATGCAGATACGCGTACGAACGCCTCGTACTGTACTTCGTACAAAGACAGAGAGCCTTTGTAGACTTTTTTACGGTGTATTTACCCCTTTCCTCGCAGTCTCACATATCCGAAACTCATTTTTTCCGTTTGGAGTAATGACGCGAAAGAACGGTTTCTTTTCTTTCCTTGTGCCAGCATCAGCAGTAGCAGCACCTGATGACCTTTTCTCCCTCTCCGATATTTTTGCTTTCTTGATATTGCCGAGTTTTGTAGACTAACTACACATCTCCTTCTAAATGTACCTATTTTGCATACATTTTTACGCTTTAAGCCGGGCACGTATCTGAGGTTTTGTTGTTGTGTACGAAAAAACTTCATACGACAATCGATAATTTATTACCGCGCATTCTCTCGGAAGCGAAGAATTTTCTCTTCATACAGTGGTGTTCGAAACAAATGGTGATAGATCAACGGATTCTTTTCGGTGGTTTATTACCATGTGGGGTGAAAGACGTTGTATGTTTTACCCGATGAATTACCATCTTCCCTTAGATTTGCATGGATTGTATTAGCAAGGATTTAAATGTAAGAATGAGGTTAAGGAGGGAATATCGTTGACACTTTCAAGAACTTGGCGAAAAACCATTTATTCGTACACCCTCGTCAAAATAAATTAGTCACCTATGGATTAAATCGCGACATAGGCGATTTCGAGTGAGTCTCTTAATAAACTTCAAATTAATTGTTGATCGACGTTGAATTAAAGCCGATATTTAGTGCTCTAAGAAGGCAAGTTAATTTACTTTGGATCTACCTCAAATTGATTTCGAAATTCACACTCAATGTATATCAAAGTCAGGCATGGGCAACCTGTGGCCTGTGCGGTCCGCGGGGAGGAAATTAAAACTCGAGAAAAATAAATTTCTATGATATTTTTGGCCTGAATCTTAACTTATGGGAATCGTACTGAGATACTGATGGACAGGATTGTACACAGTGCATATTTCAACTAATGAAAAAATGACAGTCAAGAATTCATTCACTCTTTTCATTTTATAATCGGTGCAGCCCACGACACTTGTCACTAGCTGGAATGAGGCCCACTAGTCATATCAAAGATGATGCCAATTTTACTTTGACTTAGTTGTCTTTTGGACGTATAGTCAAGCACAACCCCCCTGGTGGCACCCCTCTGTGTTTGATAGATTTGTAGCATTATGGCGGTTCGGTAACTTTGCCTCTCGCCGACAGAATACGCGGTGTGATCATGATTGTATATTGAGACCCATCGGAAATCAGAATTGCGGTAATGGTCAGATGGAGATGACGATGCGCAGCCTGAAGTATGATCGAGTATTGCCGCGATCTTAATTTTATTCATTTTCAATCTCAACTTTGAATCCTTTTCAATTCGGTGTCAAATCAACGATATTTTGACGTCCATTGTATGGTAAAATAGATTTGAAATCGATGTCGATTTCCAGTTGCTGACGTTTCAATATGATAACAGAAGTTCATTGAATTTTGACAACAACGAGTCATCACAGTTCGGTCTTTATCGTTTGTACCCAGTGACCAGTGGAATGTCACATTGGCGTTAGAAGTAGGATGTAAGATATCACGCTTCAGAGTGAATTGGATCTTTGCTTGTGAAGTGGAGATCGATCATTGAATAAATTTGGTCGGTTATTGACATTGACCAATAGTGAATCTACTAATTGTTTCTTACAATGATGTTGTAGAAGAAGTTGTTCGACTTGACTCCTGACCTACTTTGTAGTCCCAATGAATCTGTTAGTGGAACCAAGGCTGAGATGATGATTCACCTCCACGATTTACTGCATGCAGAAGACGTTGGTGAAGAAGAATCCGAGTTTGAAGTGGAAGTGCAAGGAACTTGAGATGACGGCTTCAATAATAAGGGGTAACAATGAGTTGATGACCGAACTAGTCTAGACAATAAACTCCTAAGTGCAAAGCCTACGAGCGCAGTCGAAGACGGATAGCCCAGCAAGAGGTAGAATAATTGCAACAGGAGGATAAGTGTAAACTAACAGAAGCCCTGCCAGCTAGTTTGGATAGTGAAAAGCAAGTCACAGAGGTAAATGTAGAGAATAATAGTGTTCAAGACGATGAGCAGTCTATGGAACTCAATGATAGTGAAGCTGCTTTCAACCGACTTTGAAGAAACTGCAATCCAAGAAAAGGAGATTCAAAATCCTATAGGAGAGGTCCAGAGAGTCGTAGAGATGGGAGATATTGGTACAGCAGCGGTCAAGAAAATTGCTTCCAAATAAGAGATAGAGCAATGGAAGAATTTTATCGCGCTCGTTATAATCTGCCAACGACAAACAGTGGTTAATGATACTGAATTTGACAAAATACCTGGTAATTGACTGAATTTGACTTTGCCAATAGATGGTGGAGTTGATCAAGGTACTGGATTTCACAGAAAACTTGGTGTAGTGGAGATATTGATGGAATATGACTTCGCTATTAGATAATTGAAGCTGCTCACAAACCAGGTGCAGGAATTATAGTAAAGCTCAGAGAGTGGATCTATCACTGAGCACATTTTTTTTTACCTGGTTGGAATTTTGATATTGTTGAAAGTTGATGACGGTGTTGCGTAAGGTAGTATCAGATTTGTGTACAAAGGACGGACAACCATGAATTGGCAATGTGTTCATGCTGAGATACCCTCAGAAGTTGAAACAGCAACAGAAACGTGTTCAGAGTTAATAAGGGAGCATTTGGCGTATCAGACCACAAGCAAAACAAGACAAGACTCGAACAATGAAGAATCGAGAAAAGATGAGAAAATTAAGATGTATACCTAATTTGATCGCCGTTCACAAGTTTAAGGAAATATCTGGAATAGCTTTCGCGGGTGTGTGTGTATTGGGCCGGGGAATAGCCGGATTAACGAGCAGTATTGGAATAGATATTGATATGAATTGTACTCTCGCATTTATTGTGATTGCATAGTGTTGTATATTTGGAGTGCACAAAGCCGTATTAAGGGGAGTCGGCCGCATTCTAGGGAACCCTGCAATTGCAGTTTGAGGACCATCAATGAACAATGAAAAATTGTCTGCGTATTACGAAACACAGAGAAGGTTAATGAAAGACTTTTCTTTTTTGGAGACGTTTGAGGTGAATTTCGTGACGGCGGAGGGGGAATGAAAGGATAATAGTTTCATTTGCGCTGATTTATTCTGCGGGACGCTCTTTTGCCCATGGGCAATCCACTGGTTCGTTATTTGGAGTTGAATGTAGTAAGTGAGATCGGGTACAGTTAGGAAAATTCGGGGAGTTATGCGCGATAGCCTGGTGACAGCTCTTACGGCTCGGTCGACTTTTTCGCCACCAGTGATTCTGCTGTGGCTGGAGACCCAGACGAAGGTTACGGAGTATGAGATGGATGAGAGGTTTATGAGGAGAGTGAATGCATGGAGTAGACGTTGGAAATTGTTGTTAAGGAGGACAGAGGATTAGAAGCACTAAAAAAAGTGCGCGGTGAAAGAGGAGGGAGAGTTAGAATTGATTCCAGGCGGAAAGATAGTTTGTTAGGCTTATGACGGAGTTGCGGTGACGGTGAGAGAAGATTTTGTCGTTAATAATAGAACATGTGAAACCATAACAGAATTTTGGACCATCTGCGAAGCAAAGGTTGACCATGGCGCCGTACCAGTATGTGAGCTTAGGATATTGAGGAAGTAGGAGGGGTAAGCAGAAGTATTGGCCGAGTTTTTGGTAGTTCTAGTAGAAACATTTGGTCCCGGGGCCCATAAAAACCAGATCTGGCCCTAGTGGTACAAGTAATGAAGCTCGGTTATTTGTAGCTGTTCTTTATTGTTTGTACCCCGTGATTGATGGTTTGTGACAATACGTATTCCTTTTTGTTCACCAGAAGAGGGAGTAGAGATAAGACTCATAGTTTTTTATTCTATAGGTGCACTGGCATTTCTAGAGGTGCTCTAAATATAGAACATGCTAGCAGGACTAAGGTTGTTTCTACCGGATTCTTATGAGGAACACAAATCGGGCGTTGCTCGTCTCGCTTCTACTATTTATCTGGAACTTATTTAATAGGGAACGTCCCTTACTCTGAAGGAGAGCTCTAATCTACAAGAGGAGAACATGGTAAAATGTTGACTTCCAATCTCGGGGATCTTGGAGAAATGTTGACTTCTAAGCGGTATTATATTAGAAGAAGATATAAGGAGTAGAGGCATAAGCAAATTCCGGCCATCGAGTATTTTCGATCAGGAGGTGGTTCTGGGGAAATTTCGACCGTCGAGCTATGTACATGAGGGGATGGGAATTCTAGAGAATTTTAACGACCAAGTTGTGTATAAGAGCTGGCATACTCGAAACAATTTCATCAACTATAGACAAAATCATGAGAAGAAATTGGAATTAGAGGGAAAGGGAGTAACTTCGAATTCTAACTTCTAATCCTTGTATCAGAGGAGGAGGAGGAGAAATTTCGACTTCAAAGCCCCGTGATCAGCGAATCAAGCTTCAAGTTTTATGTCTATTTAGTTACGGATTAATCTCCCTGAGTATAACTATATACTCATCTGTGAAGGTCGAAAAGTATTGCGGTTCAAAAAATCTTAGGCGAATTATAGACGGTGGACATCTCCATAAGGAACCAATATGAAGCAGATTCCCTGTTCACTTATCCTCTTCTGAAACTTTCAGAGTCCAAGAAAGATTGTCTCGACTTACAAAAATTCGAAGGGCCCTTAGTGTGGTATCATCCCATTTCAAATAAAATTCCAAATCCGAAAACAATGCTTTACTTCCTTCTGTGAGGGCAGGAAATACCTTCTTTGGGAGCTCATTTACTAAGCCATATTATACTGATAATTCAAAGAAGACTTTCCAGTTGAAGCGCCAGCGTCGGAACGTGCGAAGCGAATTATACTTTGTATTTGGCTCGTTTATTCGATATCAACGCTTTTATAGTCAGTGTTTGCACTCTCGGTTTTCGTTATAGTAGAAGCGAAAGATTGCGTGGCCTTGAAATTCCTCATGAGCGCAATGTTGTAATGCAAATTCGAGAAACTCTGTACAGTTTTCATTTTCTTCGTGCTCGATTATGACCATCAACGCAGGCCTTTAATTCGCGATATTCGCTCCGAGGTTTACGTACTATATTAGATCTACAAATATATACGATATGGTCGAGCGAATTAAATTACAAGTACACGACGCACGCCTGCGGCCGAGTAATAATATTAATGAAAAATAACGTAAAGTTTAGACAAGCTCGACGATTATATGAACACTTCAACACGTTGGTGGAGGTATTTGATAACTGTAAGGCGGCTCGACTATCCGACTATATTAGGCGGTCGATTATTATTTTGTACTGATAATTGTCGTTAATTCGCTGAATAACTCCCGCCGTAGTCTAAACGTGACGTACGCGTCCGACGCAATTGAATATCGGACACAGAGAGCCGCGCGAGTACGTAATGGACGTGTAAAAATGTTTTCTGAAAGGTCGTGTGGCTCAGTCACGATGCCGAAAGAAATCATCGTGCGCTTTCAAGATCTTTGAAGGTCGAAGAAGGCGCGGTATCGGGTCGGTTTCAAAGAAAAAAAAAAAAAAAAAACTTCCTCATTCTTTTAGCATTAACTTACCAATAATTTCGAAAAAGTGTGTTTGAATTAGACAACTCCGCCGTGCCCAGCGCTAATGGCGTTAACTAATGCGCTCCTCACCCGTATAAATTATCGTTCTGCAACATTTCGTACACTCTTTAATGTTATTAAAGCGCGCTCTCTGAGGAAGGTGTACGCGCTGTATATTCGTTGACTTTGGACAGGAATGTCATTTCAATTAAGAGAGGCATTTCACGCTGTATCGGGAAAAATTACTATCGGCCCCATGTCGGTTTTACGTGAATTTGAAACAACTTTACAAGCACCATTTCGCGCATATACATCCCTTCATTATTGTCTGAAAATTTTTTAATACGGTACTCGTAACTGAAGAGCATCTCAACCGTACTATATGAGATTAGCCCGCTTCTTTCTTCGAACACGATATGCTTTACAACTTTAAAGACCATAACTCTTTCGTCTCTTTTACTGTATACGCTGTTATATAATATGCCAAAATTTATCCCTCGTTGCGTGAAGTCCTCTCGTTCGGTTATAAAAATAGCGCGCGCTCGTACCCGAAAATCATTGTGGAAAGGAAGCAGTAAAATTTCATTACCACATCGTTCAAAGTCCAAATTACTAACTCGGACGTTTTCCTTCGGGGTTTAAATAGTCGTCTATATGTAACTCGTTGCATCGAAAAACACATTTTCGTCAACGAAATATATTCTTTTTCTGTTTACGGCAGTCGATAATGAAGCTTATAAATATTTGCATAAATAGCGATTAAAAACGAACTTCGCTATCGACTGGCTGTCTTACGCTCATCACCAGGGATAGCGGAGTAATTTTTCTAACGATATCACGTACGTACATCGACTGTTATTAAACTTACCGAAGGTTACCTCGAATTAGAACACTTTTTTTTCCTTTTAGATCATAATTCAATTTCTCATCATTACTATAAACTACTCACTAAATTTTGGAATCAAGAAAACTCCTTAGGACCACGTGGTTTCTTCCTGTCAGCGCAGGTTCAATTATTGTACCATTATATCGAGAATTTTTTTTGATTTTGTCAGTGAAGTTGAAAAATCCTCTTCGGTGGTCTGTTCATCAATATAACCCCATTGTCGAACGCGTCCCGTCACTTCATACAATTTATCGGCGTCAAAAGCGAAGTGAGGGCACGGTTACACAGGTGATCGGCTAAGGTCCTTGAAATTGTGTGTTGAAGCAACGTAAAAATCAACATTTTTCTGTAAGGCCTGCTTTCGATTGTCAACGCCTAGGGTCCCTGAAATTCCAACGCCGGTTCTGGAGGGAGAGCAAATCCGGATTTAGGATTTTGTAACCCAGGACCCAGCATGATATTAAAGCCCCAAAGTGTCGATTACAAAGTCATACTCGTTTACATATGTTTACATAATGATGAAATTTCAACTTATGGAGGCCCCGTGAGCTGTGCCTTAAAATCCAGACTTGAAGAAAAGCCTTGATTGTGATATATGTTAACTTGATTATAATTCATGCAACAGTTCTAACCTGTGTCCTGTGTCAGTGAGTTGAATAGATCTCTATATTTTATTGATCATTCCGTCGAACTTACTTTGAATAAAAGGCTGCCATGGATATGACTTTCAAAAAAAAAATAGACGTACATGGACAGACCGAGTGCAAAATGTGGTCGCAACGGGGAAAGTATGTGACCAGAGTCGTCTTATCCTTGAGCGTAAAATGTGAGTATATTGAGTCAGGTAATCCGCAATTGGAGTGCAGCAAACAAAGGGCCAGTAACTTCCAAGTAACATATTCGGTAGGCTGAGTCGTAGGTGTGAATGTGGACACTTAGAGGTCACTTATGTGAAGTATTGCAGTCACATCCAAGGGTCATAGCTACTTTTTGACATGGAACCCGTTTTATCAGGGCGGTTTCCGGAGAAAATATCCGCCGTCCGGCAAAGCTCGGAGCTCGAAAATTTTTCCAAGTCCCCCTCCTATCGTATGTATCTCGGATATCGAAATTTTGCAAGTCCACTCCTATCATATATAACTTGGGAGCAGTGCTTAATGACGTCACAGTTTGATGACGTCATACGTCAGCCTTGTGACGTCACAATCTTATGACGTCATGGGTCAGTTTTTTTCTAGTTCTCCTACTATCATATCTGCCGTACAAAGTGAGATTGACGTATATTGGAAATACGAATCTAGAAAAACGGATCTTCTGACGGATTTACCTAAGAGTGTGTGCGTGCGTGCTCCATCTGTGAAATCATTCGAAAGTGGATATACGTCCTATTCCTTCGTCGGCAAATGGACGTGTATCCACTTACGTGAATATTAGTAAATATCTCTAAAACTAATCCTGTTAATAAAAATTTAAAACGACCATCGGATTCTTAGATAAAAATATTATAGAAATCGTGAAATTTGCAGGATTGTAGGATAATTTTTTCGTTCTTTTTGAAAGCAATATATCATTCTCCGAATCTTTGTTTTGGATATAGGTCCATCTCACTTTGTACGGCAGATATATACTAAGTCCCCCTCTAAGTACCCTCCCCTATCATGTATAGCTTGGGAACGTCACAATCTGATGACGTCATAGACCCCTTATTTAACTCCGTTCAAGAAGCGTGAGTTTTGTGACTGTTTTATGATAGTAAAATTTTCATATGTGACCAATGGAATGACATATCTGTAATCTCCTTGTGACAATTGCTTCTTCCTTTGTAGAATTGTTGTAACGGTCCTTCGTCTGGAAGTTATTTTATTGGTCTTCATCCTATGAAGCCACCTCCTCCTTAGCCTACTGAATGAGGTAAAGGTAGCAAAAAAGATAGGCTCTTAATTCGTTACTAAGCAAGTGTAGGTACGCCAAGTCTCTGTACTTTCCCTGCGAGTGGCAATGTCACGTGCAGTTGAGTTCTTGAGATGTGACTATATTGTGTTACCAACTCTATCCAGTTACAGTTGAGCTTCATAAAAAGTAGGCGAGGTTGGTATGGTCTTTAAAGTGTGACTTGAATGTGTCCTGCCACCTGCTCTTGCGTCGCACGTATGTTTCAAGGTCACAAGAATATTCTATGTAAAACTGAGAATTTCTTTATTACAGTAATTAATAGAAAAATTGGTAATCGGTAATCTAACTTTTGTATACCATCTATGAAAGTGAAAATTTATAATATTTGTATATTTTCATTATATCAAATATAATTGATTTAAATAATATGAATTAGAGATTTATTTAATAATGATTATCTGAATTTTTAATGCAGAAATTATAATTATGAAAACAATCATTTTTTTCTTGTATTTCTTACATTTTTTATTTATATTTTAATGATAATTTTTTTTCGGATCGTAATGATTAGCTGTAAGTAAATTTTTCCAACTTGATAAATATTTCAATAAGAATAGATGATGATAATTTTTTCATCAATAATTTCAGTTTGTTTATTTAAGAACTTAATTATTCTGAAATAATTTTAAAAAATTAACTTAATCATAAATTTGTAATACAAAAAAAAAGTAATATAAATTGAATTGATAGAAATTGATTTTCAATCCTGTCCAAATAATTATTCTTATAAATATCCCTATTATTCCTGATTAAATTCCTGGTATTAAATATGTA
Source organism: Aspidiotus rigidus (assembly GCA_035079385.1). Lineage (NCBI taxonomy): Eukaryota > Metazoa > Arthropoda > Insecta > Hemiptera > Diaspididae > Aspidiotus > Aspidiotus rigidus. The sequence continues at coordinate 12,051,115 of JAVHKY010000003.1, read as the reverse complement.
TGTCTAATATTTTTATAATTAGTAGAATATGTTTATTTAGTACTTAGGAATACTGTTTATTCATATTTTGAAGTTCGGTGATCATATAAAAATTATTATCTATAATTATATAATATATAATTATTAAAATTTTTATTATTCTCATTCAATCCTTATATTTCAATTACCTGTAGATTAAAAATTAATAATTATTTTAATTTTATTTCATGATAATATTTCTCAAATTTGGATCAATTTTTTTCTCGTTTTTATAGGCTCCTCCCTATCTTATTTATATATACTCCTATTCGGTGACGGCTGAGATTAAGTCAACTTATATTGATTTATGTTTCCAACTTCGCCCTTGTGATCTTGACTATTGATGCAGTAGGACGTCTGCCAAGAATTCCTTCAATACCAATTTAACACTAAGATCTAGAATTCAACTTCTTATCAGTGTTTCCTTGTATACCTCATCCAGCGTTACCGGTACCTATCAAGTCTTGAAGTCTCGACGAATGAGTCAATAAAAATTTTAATCAGATGTCGATTCGAGCATCCCCGATTTATTTCTCTCGACTTTCGTAATTTCCGGTTTCTCGAGTGCAGTTTCCCAAGGCTCTCTACCTCTATCTTCTAGAATTCAAGGCAATAGCATATCTTCGTTCTGTTTTGCGCATCATTCATCTTCAAGCCTGCGAAGTAGCCAATCCTCAGCCATACATTTAGTGAAACTTCTTCAGCTATTTCAACGACGTCTTCTGCGTGTCTCAGGTTTAATTGATGTGATTCCCTCAACTAATTTATTCATCTAAGAATAAATAAATTACGTTACTGCAATATTTTCATGGAGTTGTTGTAAAAAGACCCTGAAAATTATTTAGACAATGTTTTGTTTCCATTTCGGGGAGATTATCATCTTAAGAATAGGGGGCCTGAAGGGTTCCTTGACGAACCTGACCTCCGGCACTGGTATCCACCCTTTTAGACATAGAGTAGACCGTGATTCAGTTCGGCATTCGCGAAATTGTAATAATCTTATTACCAGTAATAGCGTCGATAGTCGAGAGGGCTTGGATTGAGAATCGCCTGGCTCCATCTTCTCTTCGAATATCCATCATTGAGGCCACTACAGGGGTCTATCCCTTCTGATCGAAGAAGCGCTCGACACTCGATCTGGAATGCTGGTAGTCCTGTATCATGGACGCGCGTGTATCCAAGGGGCCGTCATAAAAATACTGTGCGTAGACTACAGGACACAAATGGGTACCTAATTTTCATTTTACTGTTTGTTTCTAGATCCATCATAAAAACCAAACGGTAGGTGTGTACTGCTATCGTACGAGCTCGCCCGCAAAGTCATGAACTTCTGATGAGCATATCCAGATTGACGAGGCCAGATTCCTAGGAAGGCGAAAATATGACAGAGAGCGAATGCTGACTGGAGACGCGCCTGCTACCTTAAAAGACAGTGATGAGGATAGAGTTGATCAGAGAAATCATGGGAACCGAAGAGATGGGCTTTGGATCTTTGGATTGAAGAAGGGAAGCGATTGGAAGTTTTTTTTTTGGTAGAGCGCCGAGACAAGAATACGCTGATCCTCATGATCCAACGCGAGTGCACTTCGGGTTCAGTCGTACACTCCGATGAATGGCCGGCGTACAGGAGTCCAAGCTCGCTAGGATTTCACCATCACAAAACAATAAATCATAAGAATTCTGACTTCTTTTGTTTGATGGTAGATCGTATACTGAATTAAGATGACGGTGTAGCACCCTTCAAATAACCTACGAGAAATAATTGTGACGAATTCTTGTGCCTAGGCTTCTACTTTTCACTTTTCTTACATAATGCTACAGAATGTAGGATGCGGCCAAATTTCGCACGTTTGAAAGGTAAAAAAAGAGAAAATCGAAAGAGAAAAAATACAATTTTTTTCAACTTTTGCCGCACCCTGTATATGAAGTTGAATTGTGGTTTCATTATATCATATTTATCGGAGATGATCTTTCCATATAAGTTTCATGGAATTCGTGTGCCCTATTGCAGTTTTCATTGCATCATTTCGATGAGAAGAATTGTACGTGGCGATGATTTGGCGACAATTTCATTGCTCAAAAGGCTGTATAGAAATCGATCAGAAGATGTTGAAGTTTGTGGTTAGCGAAATTCCTCATAAATCGAAGCATGAAATTTGCAGTCCATGGTATGTGGAATATTATTTCTATTAGTCGTGTGGTTGGAACTCGAATAAAGAAACAAATAACACATTTTCACGTGACTCGTCCTGTAAGTATGGTAAACTCGTAAGAAAATATTTTCGTCCTCATAATCTTTGACGAAGTATACTGTAAAGTATATGAATAATGCAACGTTTTGATAAGTGTCATGGAAAATTTTAATTCATGGTATACTCGTGTATATACGAGCACATAATTATACACTAAATTTAGCTGCTGGTTCTGTCAGTGGACTAATTATCGAATTGAAAATACTTCGGATATGCGAGCAAGTTACGTCACTGTCGATAAGCCATTAAACTTCTCAGTATATTGTGATGAAAAGAGTGGAAGTTTTTCGATGAAATTGTGTACATAGAGTCGAATTCTAATAAATTATGAATTATTATTATAAAAAGTACTTAGTGATATGGTAATTTGATGTAATAAATAATTTAAATGCGTTCTAAAGCACTGTGACACGTTTTTATTTGAATTCAAAAAAATTAAGAAAGAAGAGGTAAAATGTAAAAAGTTTTCCTACCGAAGTATACGTATTTTCATTGTCCTCGTCAATCTATCTAAATTTTAGATAGGCTACATGTACACAAAAGCAAACTGGTAATATGTGAGAAAAAAATTATTTATCACCTTCTCTTGTAATTTTGGTGGAAGTAACAATATTCTTAGAAAAAAATAGCCTAAAATGAATAACTGAAAATTATTCAATAATCGCGAAAAAAGTTGTGGGAGAAAAGATCTGAAAAAAAAAAAACAAAAAAAAACACATACTCAAGAACACTTTGTATGAGTTCAGAAACCGTATTGGAAAGTTCGTACAAAAAGAATGATGAGTGATGAGGTGTAAATTCGAATTCGAATCGTGCGGGAAAATTAAGATGACGAATAATCGTGACGCCATCTCTCGAGTGAAACTCAGAACTGAAATGACACGCTGGGTGAGAGTCTCAAATATTTTCTACTTCTAGTCAGCGAACTGGAGGTGACGTCCGTCATTTACCAAATAGAGGGCAGCACTTCACAGTAACCTAGTGCTCTTACTCATCATAATAATAATTATTATTACCTGTTATTTTTTGTATCTACTTCAATACTTGTTGAAGTGGTTATTTTGCAATTTTTGATCGTAAGTTGATTAATTTTTATTTTTTGAAACATAAAATTTAAAAAATTGTCGATTGGACCAATCCGAATATTCCGTGTACCTACTCTAAGAATTTTATATCATGTTACTTGATAGAATAATTGACACCTGAAATCGCTAGAAAAATGAGTATTTTTTTTCTTGTTTATCGTCTGATACAACATAAAATTCTGTTCTGTAATTACAAAATTCAGTTTGAATTTTTCATTTCAGTCTCTAGCCGGTAGGCGGTGGGTGTATACGTATAAGTATTATTCATTTATAGTCTTTTTTTTTTTTTTTCACTTTCGTGATGAACCCATTTTTGTACTTTTTTTTTTTCTTTCTTTCGGTTTAATTCTTCTTCATAAATCGTTTCGAAATATTTTAACACGTGAAGAGAAAACCGCAAAATTCATCGATATAATTAATTATAGTTATAAGTAGCCTATAGGCCTACTTTAGTGCTTTATTCTCGTGTCTCGATATCGAAATTCATAAGAATTTGAATCATAGGCTCAGGAATGGTACATTTGTTTCTCACTCTCAAGTGCTTATTTTTCGTCAAAATTATTCCTATAATAACAGTTTAGTTTTAAATCTGCTAAATTGGGGGTTATTGATAGCTAATTTTATTAATCGTAAACAAAGTATTTTCAAACAGCGAGTAAGAAAAGCGCTGAATATTATAATTCACAAAATTTACATGAAGTATAAAAAATTAATTATTTCGCCTCGAATCATCGAATCTGTTGGTGATTCAAATGATAGGTGCCGTTTTAATGTACGTTCTCCTATAGCGTCTTGATACACTCTTACAGGGCAGCGCTAGCGTTGCGCTGTAGGGGGCAATAATCGAAAGAGGTGTCTAAACTCTGGCGTACATGGGGAAAAAATGTAAAAATTGACCAACATTTGAATAAAGCGGATTTGGTTTTTTGACATCTCATAAAAGATGTCTAAAAATACATATACTCACTACAAATTAGAGATGGAATGACAAAATCTTCAGTTTCGCTTCATTCAAGTGTTATTCCAAATTTTCTATTTTTCTCAGATGTAACGCCATCGTTTAGATACCTTTTCCGTATTCGGCAACAGTACCATTTGTCCGGTTCGAATCCACCTTCATGTTCCACCGTATTCTACCCATCAGGGTTGGTAAATCGAAACATAAAACTTTAGCTTTCATTCTGTAGCATAAAACTTCAGGCTTTCAACTTGTCATCTTTTTCATCCCAAAATTTTTCGGCTTTAAGCTTTTGTTTTTTTTTTCTTGAAAGTTTGTCTACGATTTATTTTTGGCTTTCCGTTTTCAGCTTTTCCCTTCGGCCTTAATTTTTCAGCTTTCTAACTCTAATTCTACCGTATAAAACCCGATAAACCATATCAATAGGCTTCAAATCGAGTCGTTATGTCGACCAAAAGTCGACTCAAAATCCACCTCTCTTCTCTACTATATCGAAATTAAGATCTCTTCCCGGTATTATAGATTAATGTCGACCCAAAATCAACTTCGATGTCAGATCCATTCAAAGTCAATGAGCTTGTATTTTACGAGTACTGTGTATCAACTATTTATCGACGAAAGAATTTAGATTATCGAAATTTTTAGGAGCATGACTCAAAATCGACTGCGAATTGATATGATGAATCAATTGGAAAGTGTTGATTCGAAATCAACTCCAGATCGACGTCGATTTGAATTTGACTATCGTACATTACCAGAAACTACCAATCGATCGACTTGAAATGGACGCAGAAAGCACTTGATTTTAAGCCGACAAAAAATTTGGAAGAGTCGACACAAAATCGACGTCAATTTCAGGTCGACATGGTTCACCAGGAAGTAATGTGAGTTCTATGTGCAAGCCTGTTGGCATTACCCATGAAACATTACGAGGAGGTCAGCTTGCACATCTCCCAAAAATGCACCCTTAGTGGGTCTTTCTTCCGCCGCATTTTCCTGCATCCTTTCTTGAGATGATAAAGTACTTACTGTCATCTTGGTCGTTTCTGACTCATCTCTTGGATTTTGATCCTCTGCCTACCAAATAGTTGCTCTTACAGGAGACGAACGCAAGCCGCTTCTGAACTGACGAAATTCTTCTTACAATGGGCTCTGTACATTTTACTTTTGAACGTCTAACTATATTGTAATGGTCCGTCGAATAAAAAAAATGATACGCTTATTTTTTAAGGAAAAACTGATTTTGTGGCGCTATTTCACTCCCTCTATACTGATCTGAGGAAATTTCGTATCACGTCTTCCTTAAATTTATTCGGAGATTAGAACTATCGCCACACCAAGTTTCATTGTATCAGAAAAGTTGGCAGTATCACTTCACTAACCGGACGCCTGTTTCTGTTAATATAGGCAATTCTTTCAACGTATTCTAGCAATCAATTGACTCGTATAACACAATAATATGTTGTAGTCCAGAAAACGTAACGATCATTCAAAACCAAATTAAATTTATTCTCTGAATAATATTTTTTCCATAAAATTGGTTGCAAAAATGCATGATTCAAATTGATATAAAGTCTAGAGCGATGTATGAGTAAAAATTTAATTCAAGATTACTTTGTAGCTGAAATAGAAAATTAGCAACATAATTGATGATGGGGTAGTATCCAAAAGTACTCTTGTAAGCTAATTGTACACATGGGAATTTTTCAATATCTAGTACTCTACTTACACCTCACCACACTCAACATGAGTCTCAAGGCTATTGAACTGCTTAATAAGCCGAAAAAACCTATAGCTGCTGCTGCTACATTGAAAAGATAAAATCTGTAAGAATCTTGGTCATAATTAATCAATAATGGAGAGCAATGAAGAGCTCACAAAAAAAAAAAAGTTTTCGCAGCGGGAAAACAAAACGACTTTCCCTTTTTTATTTTCCTACATCTCTACTTCTTTTACCGACTTTAGGAGGTGTTGCAGTCTTGCGCGATGGAATTTTTGGTGTATGGTGTGTTTTCTCGACGTTTCAGAGGATATGGATCACAATTTTAACATTGGCTCAAATTTATATTTTATTATGTATGTATCCATTATTATTTTTTTGCACAATGTTCTCTGTTGGTATGGGGTTGATTTATATAAAATTGAGAATTATTGAAGTTTTATATGTGTACTCTAATGCAGTTCAAGAGTAAACTTCGGGTGTCACTTTACTTGACAAAAAAAGGTCCAAAGAAAGTACAAAATCCTTGAGATCAACACCAATAATTCACGGGGTAAAAACATACAGGAAGAAATGGAGATCGCACGTGAAGACCCAGAAGAAAGCTTGTTGATACATCGGAGTCTAGCTCAGCTTCAACAACGTCGACGGGGAAGCATTTAAGCTGCACTAGGGCTATTAGCTTGGAATACAAGAATACATGAAAGAATAATATAAGAAAAAAATAATGAATGAGAGAAAAGAAATTAAAATTAACGTAGAGTTATCAAATTGACAATTAATTCACATGAAAAGAATTTTACGTAAAATCAAGTAATGACATACGTAATTTGAGCTCTATGAAAAAAGGATTATAGAAAAATTATATTATTGAAATGATATGGAAAAAGAGTAAGTAAGTAGCTGATTTAAATGAACAAAAATAGACTGAGAATGTTTGAAGGAGAGGAAGTGGAGGATTATATGAATGAAATGCAGTGGGCAAGACGGAGGTATTGAAGTGTGGGATGGAAGGTGTCTGACTTGTTTTTGAGAGCTTGGGGGAGGGACGAAGGGAACATAATGAAAAGCGGAGGTTTTGGAGTACAGGGCATGAGAAGAAGTGATCGACGTTTAGATTGGGTTTGTGACAGTGAGAGCGGGATCCGAGTGATGGGGAGTTTTGGTCAGTGAGATGTGCGTGTATGATTCGAGTATGGCCTATTCTTAATCTGGTGATAACGGTGTCTTCTCGTTTAGAATTTCTGAAAGAGGTTGACCAGAGGGTGGGAACCTTTTTAATTTGGATGAGTTTGTTTGAAGGTTGTGCTTTCCATAGTTCGGCTCAACAATTTAAGATGAGTGAGCGGTAGTGATTTTTATAGTCAGTGACATGGGGGGGGGGAGTATGATCAGTGGTAGTATTGAACGGAGGTGGCTAGTTTCGCTGCCTGGTTTACCACGTTTTGTTCGGGTAGACCAATGTGGCTAGATATCTAAATGAATATATGACTAGATGTTGATTGAGGTTAGAGTTTGGAGCATGAGGAGAATTCTTTGTGTGAGAGGGTTCGTAGTATATGGGTCAGTGAAAGAGTGCAGTGAAGAAAGTATGTCTGTGAGAAGGAAAAATTTGGCACAAGGAGGGAGTTGAAAGAGGTGGGAAAGACAGGCAAATATCGTAATCAATTTAGCAGTAAATATGGAGGCTGTGTTAGAGATGCGATGAAAGACGATGGATCCTTTGTGTGGAATATGCATAGGCCGTTTTGTTCCAAGTTTTTCAGCCACCAGGTGATCAGGATATTCTTGAATCATGTTTCTTACGTGGGTGGTGAAGCTACTGTTAGATTTGGGGTTTTCTGTGGGTTGGGTGAGGGTACAAGGTGGAGATGATGTGTAAATAGTAGAAGAGGGGGAACTGTGAAAGGTTTATTAAGGGAGTATTCGAATTGAAGCAGGATATGTTTGTTTCTGGGGACTGGAAAGAGGTTGTGAAGACGGAATTAAAAATGGGGAGGTGAGGGAATTGAGAGACAGTTGTTAAGAGGTAGAGGCTAGAATGAGTCGACGAAAGTGAAGTGGAGGTTCGGCGCACAAACTATGTTTAGGACTTGCTCGAAAGGCTCCGACAATCATCCTCAGGGAGGAGGTTTTAAGGGTATCTTGCAAAGAGAGGACCGATTCATTGGCTAAGTTATAGACCGATGCTCCATAATCACACGAATACGTTGGTTAACGTGGTTAACGTTCATTTTCGTTTTACGGCACTTCAATAGTATTTAAATTTTCGAAAAACTTCAAAAATGCGTAAGAAAAAGGATAAATTGAAAATAATAATTTTTAATTTAATTTAATTTTATTTTCATTTTTATTATTTTTTTAAATTTTAATCTACATTAACGGCAAATAAAAAATATAATGAAAAATTATCATTTCAATTTTATTCTTTTATTTACGCATTTTTGAAGTTTTTCAAAAATTTAAATGCAATGCTCCATAATCTAACCGCTGGCGGATAAGATTCTTGTAAAGAATATATAGAAGTTTTTTGTTGCAGCCTTTATTTAAGGCTCGAATGCATTTAGCTTTGAGAATTTTGATGTCTTGTGTTCAGGTGAGTTTTTGATCAAAATGTAATCCAAGATGTTTGGCGAAGCTGCGGGAGGGAATTCTAAGATTTTGTAAAAAAAGAGGTGGAAAGGTAGGAATGGAATTTCTTTTTTTTTTTTTTTTGAAGATGACGAAGTAAGTCTTAGATGCTGAGAAACGGAAACCGTTTGTGGTTGTCTAAGTGGTAATGGTATCAATTAAGGGTTTCTTGGAGGAGTCTGTGGCCTCCAAGAGGATTACTTGAGCGAATGGATCAAAAGTCGGATAGCTTAAAATTTTCCCTTGTTCCAAAGTTGAGACGCGGACGCACTCAAGCTCGTTCCATCATCATACATAGCTCTACAATCAAATTCCCCTCTTATCACAGATAATTCAGGGGTCAAAATTCTCCGAGTCTCCCTCCCCTCATCATGTATGGGCGTCAGAGTTGAAATTTTCCAAGTTTCTTTCCCATTATCATATAATTACAGCTCGAGAGTCAGCATTTTTCTAAATCCCGTAACCTATCCTGTTCTCAAGTTCTCCTCATGAATAAGTATAGATCGATGGTTGAAAACATTCCAGTCCCTGGACGTTTCCCCAAAAATGACGACGTCATCAAAGTCGGACGCTCTCACGCTTGTGTAAATTCCCTGAAAATCACCCCCAATAAAAGAGGTAGTGAGTTCCCCACTAAAAACTTTAAAGAAGAGGATGAAGAACAAAATAATTGATCAAATAGGCTTGGAAGTAGAGGTGAGGCGTCCTAAAGTATAGTCAATTTAGATCATTAGTATACTAGTATGGTATATTAGTTTGTTCTTCAACTCGAGCTCTCTTCAATACCGCTCACTTGACTATGGAAACTTTCTTCTTTTTTTTTCGCTCCTCCCTTTGAATATTATTTTTCTGAGTCCAAGACAAGATCTCACTAACCTGATTGATCCAATGATGCATTATATGCTTCATAATCTGCTAAATGGACGAGAGAGAAAGAAAAAGAATCATATCTTTCATTGTTCTCATGTAAGTTACTGTCAGAAAGATGACGTTCGATGGCTGGCTGTTGATCAGTATTGAAATCTAATAGTTTCAATATCTTCTTTGTACTCGACCTTATCTTCAATATTTCCGCGAAGTCATAGCTAGGAAGGTTCGGAGCGGTTAACCTCTTTCCCTCATACTTATCAAAATTCAAAGTAAAATAAAGCTGAAATATTGACAATATGACTTCCAATAACCGCAAATGAAGAAGATTGTTGAAGAATTTTCTCAATGTGCAGCTATCTGTTGTTCTATATGATCACTTTATTTTAAATTTCATTTAATTTAGGCGACATTTTATTGCTAGTACTAATTCTTAAGATAGAGTAGCGAGAACTATTGATCCGCGTCATCTGTATATTTTTTCAGATGGAAACCAAAGAGACAAATGCCACTGACGGGCAAATACTTGATTAGTGTTCGTTCTTCAAATTATTAAAAGTTTTTCGTATCTATGAGCCATCTGGTACATATTTGAGCAAAGGAAATTTGCATTTTCCAAAAAAAGTTTCTAGAAATATAGAGGAAGAGAAAAAACTGCATGGAAGTAGTGCACCCACAACAAAGAATACAAATGTTACTTACGTACTCACCTTTAAAAATATTGAAATCGAAGTAAGCTGAATATACATTTCTCGTTTCATAATAGCGTGTCAGTTGATAAAAAAAATTGACAATTTCCCAGTGTTCTCCTGTTTTTTTTTTTCTACTTTTTTTCAAATTTAAAACACTTTCATAAAGGCTTATGGTAGAAAATCTGAATAGGTTTCCTCCTATTAGCGTGGTATTCGTCTCGTAAACGAGTGGCAAGGTAGAAAGAAAAGACCTACGAGACTGAGCATTATGAAAACAATAGAAAAGCTTCGTGTAACATAAAAACACTAGGTACTTTGAAAAAGAGAAGCAGCAGCACTTAGCCTGTCGAGGCACTTGGATCGGGTAGACAGCAATTTACAATTAAAAATAATGGAAAATTTGGAGTTGAGAGGATATAAGAACGCTGATGCAGAAAAATGAAAGGATGAAAAGGATCTCGAAAAGTATTTTTGTCGTCTACTATAGAATATGAGATTTTACGGAGTGTTTCCGAAAAAGAATTTATGCATTAATTAGCGCGAGGAGTGTAAACATACCGGTAGGTATAATTTCATTGTTTTTGACAAAATTTCTGATCATTCTTAAAAAAAAAAAAAACGTTGGCTTAGTTTGTGAGATACCCAGCTGACCACGTCTGTTAGAAATGTTTGTTAGACAATTTAGGTAGTTCTACTAATTTGTACATTATAAATTTCTTAAAATAAGTGAGCAATCGAACTTGTTTAAGAAAACGGCATTCGAATTCGATCACGAGATACATGTACACGTATACAGACAACTATTATAGCTACTCAAAATAAATAATACGGTCTATCAGATGTGTTTGTACAAACCTAGAAAAAATTAACCCAGAACTCGCTGTAGGAAAGACAGAGACCATATCATTATTCACGACCCATCAAAAGTTCCGCCTGCGAGGTGTAGAAAGCACGATTAAGAAAGTGATGAAGTACCTAGCCATCTGGTTTGATTTGAAGCTGAGCTTCAGGCACCATCTCCTGGTGATGATGAAAAAAGCGAACAGGGTATTTTTCTATTTAAACCCCCTGATGACAAACCTAGGAAGGCCGAGGAAGGCTCTGTGAAGATAGCCCACAGAAGGAAAGCGATAGAAAAGATCTACCGAAGAGTTGTGTTGTAGTGTGTTAGTTTCTACCGTATGGTCTCGACAGAGGCTTTTTGCGTGTTAGCACGTTCACCACCAATCGAGCTCCTTGCTGAAATGAGAGCGGTGGCGTTCAAAGTAAAGGAGAGGACAACAACAGAGACTTTACGGGTCAATCAGGAGGCCCTGCTTGAGAAATAGAAAGCGAGAACTGCTTAGAGTGAGCTAGCGAAATGGACGACCCATGTGTTTACACGCGACCTTGATGAGTGGATGAATCGAGGCTATGGCCAGTTGAACTTTCATCTAATAAGGTGTCGAACTTTAACAAGTACCTTCATGGAAAGTTGAGCAGGTAACGTGTTAGCGGCAGAATAATGGACCACAGCTCAACTTATTCGAGTGTGGGGCTTGAGTGGAGCAAGCTAAGTTGGTCTCTGCAAGAGATTGGGATTGACGAATCGTTAGCTCCGAATAGTTTGGTGGTAACCCTGCTGAGTTCTAAAGAAGCATGGAACCAGGTGCCTGCATTTGCAGCCCCAATAGCGAAGAATAAGAATCTGACCTAATCTTAGAGCCACGCTATGGCCTCCATCCACGTACAGACGAGCACTCTTCAGGAAGGAGATCAAGCATAGGGATATGAAGACAGAAGTAGAACAGACTCCGTCACTCGTCTGTGTCTAGTGTGTTCAGGTTAATTTGCATACTTGGAGACATCCCAACTTGACGAATACCAAGGAGAGAGGGTTTCGCCGAGAAGATTCTTCCAATACCGAAATCGGTATTAGAGGAAACAAAATTAATGCCTACGCAACCCACACGCACTACACAACGGAGGACGTCAGCTGCACATACGACACAAGCGAATATCATGATCGAAGAGGAAATCAAAAAAATGTAGACTTTTCGGGACTCAAATTTTGAGGGGTGATACTCGTACATGACAGAAGAGGACTCAAGAAAAATTTACTCCTATTTTAAATTCAATTCCATGTAGAGATAAATTCGTCTCATAGAATAGCCTTTCTGAATTCCTCGTTCAACTTCGTTTTTCTCAAGGCCCCTTCTTTTGATAGGGCTTGGAGCGGGCATACTTGAACAAATTTTGAGCCTGGAACTGCATACATGAGAAGGACTTGCAAAGATTCAGACCTTTGAGCTACACACATGATTGTGGTTCCCAGAGGGGAGAGGGCTACTCAAAAAAATGTTACGTGAGGGAGGAGTTTGAAAAACATCTGATTGTTGAGCTATACCTACATACCGGGAGGAAGACTTAGAAAAATCTCCACCATTTGATAGATCTTAATCTGTTATTGAAATTGAAATCTCCCCTCACTGTGCGAGCAGCAAACGAAATAAGTTTCCAGTTTTATAAGCCCTACGCGTTTATTCAGGAGAGTGTTGAATGAATCGCAAAAAAGAAGTTTATATTCTCATCAAAATATACTTAAATACACTTTTGGTCCAGAGGTGATTGAACGAGGAGTAAAAAATCATTACTTTTCTTGCAGTTGAGTTAGCGCGTTGAAACACAAAAATAATTATTTCATAATAATTAACATCTGCTCCAGTTAGTCGCGTTACCGATTGCCAATGCAGAAATTCCATTTCATTTAACGTGTGATTAATATCAGGTAAGACGAAAAGTGTTAAGAGAAATATTCTAATAATAATAAAAATTCCACTCTACCAAAAAAAAAAAAAAAAAAAAAAAAAAAAGAGAGAATAATATGAAGAGTGTAAAGAGAACAATGTATCAGCGTCGTGTACGCCAGGTGGCTTGTACGTTTACCTACCACGTTTGACATCGTATAAGAGAAAAACGTAATATGTCAACGCTATTGTTTTAACTAAATCATAGCAATGTAAAAAATTAAAGAAGACAATATCCCCTGTACGCCATCACCCGAACGATTCTTCTTCAACTATCGTTTCCAATGGTTGTAGCTGGCAAAAGAACGATATTGTACGTACCTTATTACGTGAAACTCAATTACCTGCGGTGGTCGTTCTTAGAAAACGTGTAAAACAAAAGAACCCCCTTTTTTTCAACGGGGTCTCGGGAGCGTTAATTGTCGACCAGTTTTCAAGTCTTCTTCCGAGCAACGGTCGCCGATAAAAAGATTTTCTCTCGCGTTCTCGCTCTCTCTCTTCCAATGTGGAACTGGAGAAAGATTCATCCATTGTTTTTGACAAACGAGTTTTATTGTAATATTTTTTTTTCGCCCGTGATCCTGTTACTTTTCAGTTAGGTACTGATGGAGGCCAACCTTTGAAGGTGAAAAAAAGTTTTAATTTATATTCGTGTGAAATGGAACGTGTGATATGAAATGAGAGATAATGTACACCGTACAAGTTTCGTGAGTTTGACGATTGTCCCGGCAGCTCGAGCATATTTCTGAGATTGTTTTCCAGGTGATGCGGTGCTACATCAAATTTTATTCAATACTCGGTTCTTAAGAACATGAAAGAATATTCGTATCAAAACTAATGAACATTTATTGAAAGTAATAGTCCATTTAAAATGAAAGACACGCCGTCAGTGATCATATTATGATTGATTGAGAAAAATACTTAACTGACAATCACACCCTCTCCCCTCTTGCTCCAAGATACCAATTAGTACATTTTTTTCTCTGTAGTTTTCGATTCAAATACGCAGAAGTGGTTCGAACTTCGAAGCTTTATTAAAAACTGATGTTATTCAATATTTCTTTTTTCATCCGCAAAAATATTGACTGCACTGTGTCCAGATATTAATATAACTCGTAGCTACTAAATTTAGTCACGGGTAGTGCGGTGAATTTTTCCCAAGGGGGGACGAAAAAATTCTAAAAAAATTGTAGGTCGGTCTTCTCATCAATTTGCAATTTGTTATTTCACCCTAACATTAATTCAGTTTTTGACACGTTTCATGTCTTTGCTAACCCTCCAATGCGAAAATCCGTAACCTACCCCCTCTTTAATGCAGTAAGTATTATAAAACTTTTATACTAACTTTATATTAGATTTATACTAATAGGTTGGCTTCGAGAAATCGTATACCTGATTGGAAAATCCATCATATAGCCCTCTCCTCCCCCACCAGACAGTATACTTTTTCATGATAACTTTACCCTATAGGCTTGTACTGAGCTTGGACTAAACTAGATAGTACTTTCATAAGATTTACACAAGGCTTGGCCTGCACTAAGTGCCTGAGCTCTTGGCTAATTATACATCACGCTTATAGTGGGCCTATATTAGCCTATTTAGCCAAACTAGAAGAGCCACGCTTTCCTATATCTTAGCACTAGGTCTCTGCTAGGTGTCAGAGTTCTTAGGCCAATTCAGTAGTGTTGATAAAGTCCCGGAGTTTTCTACGCGACCTAAAATTACCCCCGGAACTCCGAAAGTGTCCAAGAATTTTGAGCCGAAGCTCCGAAGCTCAACGTCCTCAGTGGAATTGAATACATTAAACTATTGACTATATATTACTTTGTACACCAAACGTGCTGTCCTTTTGCTACAATAAGAGTCCGTTTTCTGGAAACGACTACGCGAGTGCGCTGCGTGTTAACCCTTGGAGCAAAGTAAAGAACACCCATTTCGATTGTTCCTCCTTTGTTATATCCACGTCTTAACGTTTGGAGCTTTGACTACATACCTCTTATGGACTGAGCTTCGTCCATATAATGCAATGTTGAACGAGCGTGGAAACACATATAGCGTGCGGAGGACTCAACGTAGGCAGCGTGGGTGAGTGCGCGGAGGAGTAACTACAGCTTTTCCTCCCTCCGCAATCAACCGCGTCGCCTATTTTGAGTCCTCCGCATCTTATTTTCTTATCATATCTTTCCACGGGTAAACGTTGTCTTAGCTCAGTCCATAAGAGGTATTCAGTCGAAGGTTTGGAGCGATCTGTTATTATTTTCAGCGTGCTAATAACAAGAGAATTATACTTCATCTGGTTTACTAAGTAATTTGGTCGAGACAGCGCTAGCGTCACGCTGCATTTTTACCGAGCGGGGAGGAATTGAAAACGGAAGCTAAACTATGGCGATATATGGGGAAAAAAATCAAAAAATCAAAATAACACTTGAATGAAGCGGATTTGGCTGCCGGACATCCCATAAAGGATGCTCAAAAATTAAAATTCTACAAATTAGATGAGATGATAAAATCTTCAATTTCGCTTCATTCAAGAGTTACTCCAAGTTTTTCATTTTTCCCTCGCAAACCGCTATATAGTTTAGCTCCCGTTTTCAATTTTGGCAAAAATACCATTTTAGGTAAACAAACCACGCGCGTAATTAGCGATCCTGGCGGATGAACGGCCCGAATAGATACTCCAAAGGTACAATTCTATTTCATCAGCTACCTCAGGAGAGTACTTTCGAGTGTTACCTCGTCATCAGTTGCATCGCTACTGGGGAACAAAGCCTTACTTAACAATTATTTTCTATGGTATGAGACTGCGATCTGATTGGCTATAACAATACTGCATTGTCATTAGTTTAACCGCCTACGTACTGTGTTTCTATTGGCCACCACATTTACTGTTATCCTATTCGTCTGTTCCGTTATTCCTATCTTGTCCAATCACCAAGCTGAATAATCTTCTACCGTCAAACATGATCACGTTGTTCAAGAATCTAATCTTTCTCCTCTTTGCCTTTGAAATCTCCATCTGTCCGGTTTTTTACACATATGACATAGAATATTCCTTCACCACTGCGCTGTTCTTCATTGCAGTGTTTGTCAAACAGAGACTTTCTATCTTCTTTTTTCCTTCATGTTTCAAAGTCCTTTCACCTGATATCAAATTTTCTCCCTCACCAATATAGATGCCGCATTGTTTGCAACTGAGCTCGTGCATCCACTCAAGCTTCCCTTATCCTTTTCCTATGGGTGGGTTGTTAGGGCTGCCCATCTTATTCACATCATAACCGCTGAACATCTTTATCACCTTGTTTGTATTATTTCATATGTATGGTACTGATCCCGGGTACTTCCTCACTAAGCGTCTTAGATTCCCTCCTGTACTTCTATTTTCCCAAGGATTCCCTCAACCACGCCTCTGGAGTAGCCGTTGGCTACTGCGATTTACTCTTTCTCCTTTTCCTCATTGTTCTTTAGGGAAGACATTGTTCAGTAGCAATAGTTCTGAAACGCCACCAACATGTGTGATGGAGCGGTGGTGGTGGTAGGAGTCGTTTGGTTTGATGGTATCGGTGTTCGTTGGTTTCTTGTCTATTTAGTATTTTGTCCCGTTGTTCTCCAATCTGAGTGTTGGGGGCAAATATTTAGTTGATGATCTCATTGCCCTCTTCTACTGTGAATTTGATACTCTCATTCATCGCATTTGTTTTCAGAAGGAATTAGTCGTACTGTCTATTGGCGCCTGACAACGCAATTAGGACATCGCCCATAATTCGATCGAGTTTCTGAACTTTCTGCCTTTCAATATATTCTTTTCCACGTCATTCATGAATATCTCCGTCAGTATCCATAAAAGAGGTAATCCCATCGCTAAACTTTTCTCCTTGAGTCCTGGTTGTAGAACTTGTTATTGAGTCGGCAGTCGCTCTGGTCCACTGTCGCCTCTACTGTTCTTGCTTACTTCAGCCGGTCAGGGTTCCTAGGGTATTAGCAGCAGGATGAGAAGTTCCTCCTTTGGTATAGTATCTAACATGCTCGTCAAGTTCAAGGACACCAGTGACCAGTTTATCGTTGCCCTTGATCACCACCTTTTCCAACCCTTATGTCAGCTTCCTATATAGTTTCTGATACTTATTTTTTTAAATGCGAACTGTCAGTTTTCATTTGAGAATCTGGCGGCGATGTTCGCTATCTTGTAACATTGAATGCTATTAACCAGTGGTCTTATCGGACGATTTGTTTCGTGGAAGTATACAAGCCCTTTGAATTTTGATTCTACCGGGTTCATCTCAAGCGTCTTTTCATTGCCAGCTATATTGTTCGATCTCTTTCTGCTGCAGCAACGCTCACGCTACTCGGTTCGATCACAGCAATTGACATAATAAAACCCTGTACTGTAAAGGATTAAATCCGCAGCTGATGGTTACATCGACGTCATTCTTCTATGCTTTGATGGTACGTTTATGAGGTCATTTTACTGCAAAAAAACAGAACTCAAATGCAAATGCAGCCATAAACTGGCATGGAGTTTTACTATATCTCCCGTAAAATTTGGTGTCTTAGGTTGAGGTAATAGTACAGGCGATAAAGACAATAAAATCCTTTATCTGAACATTTTGGGGGTAAAGGCGGGAGTTTGCTGAAAAATGTGAGGTTAGGTCCCAGAAACAACATATCAAAAATCCCGCCCCCCCACTTCCATGGAAAGTTGTTTTGCGCCACATTTTAGCCCCCCAAATTTGGTTTTTGTGATATATCTCGAGAAATATGGGCTTTAGAAAAAAGATCAAGAGACAAAAAATATTCCCCGTTAAATTTGGTACCAAATAAATTACCTACTTTTTAGCCTAGCTCAACAGGCCAACAAGTTAGGCTAAAAATGGCACTTAAAGTTCACCTATTTTGTAATTTTTTGTAATTATTGCAATTTCCCTGTGATTTTATTGTGATATTGCGTCCATAACTACAGTGTTTCAGCGCAAACTTCCTCTTCGACTTCCGTGCTTATTTAAATAAAACGGAGGAAGAAATTTTTCCGTAAAATTTTATATGATATCAATATACTTTGAATTAGGCGCATGTCCTACAGTTCACTTATGAAACTTCCGATACCGGTAGGTTTTAAAATTATATGAGTAAGGAATACGTAGCGTTTCTGTATTCGAGGACACATGAATCTGTTTCAACAGTTCTCACCTGCCGTAAGCGAACGATGACGAGGGAGAAAGTACCACGTGTGTGGCAAAAACCAGTTCTACTGTTTCGTTGCCATGGTATTTTCTTACCTTCTTGCAAGGCTCTTCAAAAAATGGATTTAAAAAAAATTTGAAAGATAGTTGAACTTTAAGTGGCATTTTTAGCCTAACTTGTTGAGCTAGGCTAAAAAGTAGGTAGTCTATTTGATACTAAATTTAACAGGGAATATTTTTTGTCTCTTGACTTTTTTTTCTAAAGCCCATATTTCTCGAGATATGTCCAAAAAACCAAATTTGGGGGGCTAAAATGTGGCGCAAAACAACTTTCCATGGAAGTGGGGGGGGGGGGGCGGGATTTTTGATATGTTTTTTCTGGGACCCAACCTCACATTTTTCAGCAAACTCCCGCTGTTACCCCCAAAATGTTCAGACGAGGGTTTTTATCGCCTGTACTATAAGGTAATGAGGGCTCTCTTCTCTACGTTTCTTTCCATTGTTAGGTTTAGTGCATTTCTGTAAAATTTTTTAATCGACCGACTGTTTGTGCCAATCCATGGTTCTTTTGGTCCCGCTCTCCTAATTGAGGAAACTAATCTTTAATTTTCCGAATTGATTTCTAGGCAAGTGAAATTTTCCACTACATATGAACTTTAGAAAGAGAAGATCGCTATTTTATGAAGACTGTTCTTCAATGGTGTGAAATTGTATTGTGACGTCGTCGATACTGATTTGTAAAAATGAGATACCAAAATCAGGATCAAGAACTCAAGATAGCGATTTACGACACGTGCGTAATTTTACTGGGCTCCGTCTCGTTTCGTTAACTTCGCATTGACCTAGTGCAGTATTCTTTCTTCCTCAGTTGTCTCACTGACCAGATCTCTCTTATACTTTCTTTCATTTTTCTCTCATTGTAGGATTTCTTTCTGGACTAATTCTTGCACCTCATATGAATTTCATTTTTCTATGTTCCAGAGCTTCTCTGTCAATCCTTTGTCTCAGGTGTTAATTTTTCCTCATACGCTTCACTAGATAGGATACGATCGTACCAGAAGAAGAAAGTGAATACCGGTATGGTGAAGTGTGTGGACATGACTTGACTGATGCAACTGTTTCCACCTTCCACTTGTATTGAAGTCAAGATTATTTTCCAACGGTTCAAACTTGGAACAGATAGTTCAGTACCGGTAAGCGGAAACGAACGAAATGAAAGGAAAAAACGCGTACGTCACATTGGAACCTTTGACCCTAATGTTCAACGAAAAACGTTATTTTCGTCAGAATTGTGCTCCTCCCTAGGTATTGTGGATGTAAAAGTTTGTTTTTCTCGTAGTATTTTTGCATGTACGATTGTATTCGTCTAACATAGATAATTATCGTCATCCTAAAGACGTAATCCAACTGTTTACACAATTAAGCTCCTCGCGCTGGTTCGTAAGTCGTTCAACGTATTGTGCCGATGCCATCGTATAGTGATAATCACGGAACTAGCACCTTTTGCTCACCCCTTAATTTTCGACCACTGGTCGAGAGGATACCATCTGCGCTCTTCCGAGTTTTCTTTTGAATACGAATCCATTACCTGAACTTATAATTAACCCGCGGGCGAAACATTTTCAGCAGAAATAATACTCTTTAAAATAATTAAACAGGTGTGATACCCAGGTGAGTACACGGCTTATGCTGTAGTAGTTGTCAACTATTTTCCTCGTCGCCTCGAAATCACGATGGTTATTTGTATTCGTATTTTGTAAGCTTCAAATTCGTTGGAACGGAAACATTGCTTTCGGGGCAGTGGGTCTTTTGTTTCTGAACTCGCTAAGACTACTGAGCGGTTAATTTTCCTTTAATGCGAAAATGTTAAATTCTTGTTAATGGAAAAGGGTCATTTCAAACGTTGTTAATGTATACGAGCGCGACAAAGTACTTTGTAAATCGACGTTGAAAAGAAAATACGGACACCTGGACACGAATGATAGTGTATACCACTCACTTTGATGATGTGATTATGAAAGGTTTTTGTACTTTCGCAGTCACTGAAGAATTCGCCATTGTTTAAAACGTCGTATGGTTAGTTCGAAATAGTTATGAGAAAAAATATTTTACTTGAATGAAATGAAAATCATGGAATTTCAGTATGACTGAGTTTGATTTTCACAGCGTTCTCATCAATGAGATAGAACAAGAAGATGATAAAAAATTGAGATTTTACGGGTAGAAATAAAAGTCATGAAAATCGAATACGCAGCCTTACACCACAATTAACAAATACATGAAAAATTAGCCCGAAAGAGAGGCCTACCCCAAACTAGCCTGCAGAATGGAGAGTGGGGTGTAGAACTCTCCTCGATAATGCTGATTCTAGATACCTTAGGATAGCATATCCTAACAACTGCCCAGCTTAAGACGTCATCAGAGTAGAATATTATGTAGGTGAAGGTTAATCAGGATCAGGAGCGCACGTCTCTTTCCTCCTTCTCAAACTAGCCTATTATGCCGTTGAATTAGGTTGATATGATCATATTTAGGCTGGAAGAGGTGCACTTGTGGGTGGACGCAAATTCAGGAGAAGCAGCTTCAGAGCCTTAGGATCACATAGCCTGTAGACGAAAGAAAGAAAGTTGAAAATTTTTCAAGATCAGGGGGCGTCCATAAATTACATGAGGCGATTCTAACAGGGAACCTGTTTTATCGGGGGTAAACTGAAGGAAAATGACGGGCGCCGGCCGCCGGCCGCCGGGCGCCGTCCGGCAAGAAAAGGGACTTGGAAAAATTTTGATGAAGTGATAGGAGGGGGACTTATCCTCTCTGCTTCATGCAGTATATTATACTAGGTTTATACTACGTATTATACTAGGCGTATACTAGTTCCAAGCCTCCTTTATACTGGGTCTAGGCATCCTTCATACCATAAGCTTACAAGATCTTTATCAATAGCTTATACTAGCAGTTTGTCCTAGCTCTGTCTAGGTCTTAGGCTTCCTTTATACTATAGGTCTAGGAGGTCTGTATTAGTGGTTTTACTAGCTCTGTGACGTCATCAGATAGTGATGGCACGTTGATCGTGACGTCACCAGATCGTAACGTCATTAGATCGTGTGACGTCATCAGATTATGACGTCATCAAATCGTGACGTCATCAGAAAAATTTCTTCTAGATAAAAACTTACCCAATATGCTAAACATGTACCAGATAAAACTTTGTAATAAGTAACAAGCAATTCAGCCAACTATAGAAACAAATATTCAACATCTTTGTTCCTGATTGGCTACTTACCTGTTACCTAATGTCAAGGTCACTCATCTATACACATTATGCATAAATAGGGTACTTTTTCCTAATATAGAAATTTTGAAGTGGATTAGGCCTACAGGGGAAACCACTAAAAAAAAAACGCGCCTAGAACTTGACCTAATGAGAAGAGATCTCAAGGTGGTGAGGAACAAAGTTCACTCACTTGAGACGACAAAAAGCAAAAAATGACACTCACATGATTACTCCCATAAAACAGGTTCCCTGTTTGCCTCAATTAACAGAGTTAATGAAGGCAATTCCGAGCAGCTAACTGTGTGGGCTGCGAGTTTTTTTTCGTGATTTTTCGACCCCCCCTTGGTGAGATACCGTGAGATTTGCCTTGACCCCCTCCCTCCCCCCTCTTATCTCGCGTGAGATTTTCCGAAATGTGTATTTTTGCTTTAAATACGTTTATCTGTGCTTAATCGCGTTTATCTATTATAAAAAACGTGATTTTCTTGATCACATTTTATGCTATCTAAAAAGGACTATAGTTTTTATTAAATTTAAGCCAGTTTAGCAATATTTTGGAATGTATTTGTGTGAGAAAAAAATTACGTGAGATTTGTCGGCACTCCCCCTCTCAGACTTGGCTGGACCCCCTCCCCCCCAAAAATGCCTCACGTAATTTATGGACGCCCCCTCACTCCCTAGCTTACAATATCATTAGCTCGTGAAGTCACTGAAAATTCTTTGGCTCAACGTTCTGCCTTTCGACGTATCACGCGTCACCTCAGGGAGAAATATCTGAGCTGAGAAAAAGAAGAAAGTACCAAACTACTGCAAAGGTAGAAAAGAGTCAAAGAATCACACCATCACGTTGAGATTTCTCAAATAAGAACAGAGGAAGGAAAACTACAGACACGTAAATTATTGGATTTTAAGTTACGACCGGTTGCGAAATGCAAACATTCCATCATCAGGTATACAAATCGTAACTAACTCCAGAACGAGAACGTGCGAGAGGAAGATGAAGCTGAAAAAGTGGAGTCGTCCATAATTTGGGTGTATGAGCTACGAAGCTACCAACCAGAACATGCTCGGTGTCATCCGGTGATTCGCACGCCGTACCGCGCTTTCATGCTTAATAATCCTTATCTCTTCTGTTTCGTTAAAAACTCCGACTTTTGGCGAGCTGTAGAGAAGAGAAACCTTCTTTATCGAAGGGGAGTAGCCTGTGGTGAGAATGTGACGAGCAAGGGCAAACTTTTGAGGCTGCATATTACGGATGGCGGTTTCATGCTCATGGGTACGTCTTCAAGAACTTCCCTCCTGTGATCCCCGATAAACAGCATTGCATTTACCACAACTGATCTTGTAGACCCCTGTTCTCTGTGTGAGAGGGGTGAGGGATGTAGAAGGCAGTTCTGCAACTATTATTATTCAGCAATTTTTAAAATTGAACCCAACGCGTCTTTTCCCTAATGCAACCAAGGTCTTGAAGAGAAGTGCCTGTGTGCAATACTACAGCTTTTTCCTTCCCCGCTCAATCTTTTGAACGTCAATATTCATGTTGTTGGAAAGCGCAGTTTGTGAGGTAGTGTTGATTTCTTTTTGGAGGTTATAGGCTGGCTAATCTATATGCCGTGGTGAGCTTCTATGAAAATCACGGTGGAGAGAATCCTCGTGGTTAGTTTTTTCACTGTAGGCTGACTCACGAAAGACTTTAAAATCAAACGCCAAGGCACTCGTACAACTCGGGAGGAAAGACATTTTGAAGCCCAGCAAGTTTCAGGAGGACCTGCCTAACTCCATGACGGAATCTAGTTTTTGGTGGTAACTATTGTGGGCTTAATAGAATCAATGCGATTGTGGGCTTCCTGAAAAACACGAGGGAGTCATCCTTACCCGCTCAGATACAGAAAATATCTGAACCATGAGTAGATGTCTCCGGTGTGCTCGAAAAACTGAAAGGAGTTGGGAACGACTAGAAAATCCTCCATCTTATTCATGAATACCAAGGACACCAGAGAAGACCGGGAACCGCCCATAGGAAAACCAATCAGAAACTGATAAATGAAGCTACGGAATTTACATAAATTATGTTGGTCCGCTAACAGACAGACTACATCCCTAAACTGAGAGACGATACACCAACTTTACTCAACATGTTACACATATACCCAATGGGCTTTTTCGCTAGGATATCGCTGTACGTACCTCAAATATCGAATGAAATCAGCTGAAAGGAAGAGATCAAGACTGCGACTATTTTTGCGCTAGGTCATTCGAATATTTTACTGAACTTAGGAAAGAAGTCCATGGTTTGTACAAACCAAATCGCAAGGTAACAGCTCAGGAGATACGTGGGACTAGCCACAATAAAGGAAACCATCGGCCTGAAAGGACAGCTCTCTTTATACGTCTTAATTAACTCATACAACTTGGGTACAGGGGGGTTCATGACTCTGACAGCCTCTGTTATGGCTCTGCTGTGTGAGAGTAGATTAGAACCATAAATAAAATTTCAGACTCCTCGAGTGATTACGTGACCCGATTTCTTGTAAGAGGAGACGACTGTTCTGAGCAAAGAAGGTCTCAACTTTGGAGATGTATTCTGTTTCACGGAGGACTTCGGATGCAACGCCCTTGTCCACCCCAGTGAGCACGAGGTTATTGGAAGGTACTTTTTATTTCAGCGAGCGAATGGCCAAGTTACACCACCAAAGGCAACTCGGGAACTCCTTCTCCGAAATGTTCTCAAGTTGATGGCAGTAATACCTAGATCCTGGAGTACGATGCGGTCTACCTTGACGCCAAAAAATCTCGTACAATTTTTGACCGCGTACCCACTGATACGCTTGATCTTGAACATTATTATTACTCTTTCATCTTCAGCTCATGGCATGAGTTCTGGGAAACAGGGTTTTCAAACCAATTACGTAAAAACAAATCGATCTCGTGGACTTCTCTATCAAACTTCTCCGTCCGAAAGAGTCATTCTCTCCCACCTGAGAATCGGTCACACTCGCCTGATAAATTTTCATCTGTTTTGAGACGATCCTCCTACTCCCCTCTTGCCAATACTACCACGTACGATTTTCTGTATTACGGCTCGTATTTGATAAAAAATAAATCAATAGGCCTACCTAGTGGTCTATAAATTATTTTACTTTTCATTACTTTGACTGTCGACTCATAAAAATATACGCTCTGTGTACTCTTTGAAAATTTCATTCTGTACGTGATGTGGTTAGGTTGTAGTTTTCTGAAAAATTCAGTGCCTGCAAATAGTTTTTTACGCGTTCATAAAGTATGTGCGAATAGACTCATTTTAATATCGATAATAAAGGAAGAAGGTCGACAAAAAGTAAATTATGTGTATAAGTCTGAAATCAGGCTGATGCGCGAATACATTTCTTTCCTCGTTTCTTTTTTCTTTGTTATTTTAAATTCTTTTCGGTTCGTTCATTTTCCTTCGCGTGGATTATGTGACTTACTTCTTCATTATAATGTGTACACGAAAAGAATTCATCAAAAGAACTTCGCCGCGTGCTTAAATTAGAAATAAAATGAGTTGGGGTGCGCTACGTAAATTTGTAATAAAAATTTTACCATGTAACTAGAGGGCATGTTCTTTCTTTCTGACAGAAATGCAAGGGAGAAAAAAGAAAAAGAATCAAATAGAAAGGGGGAAAGGAAAGGAGAAAAAGACTTCATTTTATGTCGAGGGCGGGTTAAAAAATACGCCATGCTTAAATCGCTGATTGAGTTACGAAAGAGAAGAAAAAAAAAAAAAAAAGACGGAGGGTGGAAAGAAAGTTTTTACGCTTCGAGATACTTCAAAAAATTACAGAATATCTAAAAATGTTTTAATTCAGCGCACAGATGAAAAAAACTATGAGGCATGAGTATAACGAAAACGAGCGAAGAAATAGGGAAGTAATTAAACTGACTTGTCTCAAGATTATGAAATCGTTTTGAATTTCGAATTATGTATTTTCGTAATCGTATCGCGCTTTGCGTTCTGACCTCGGGAAGGCTCTCCACTATGTCGTTATCACACTTTCTATATGTACAAAATTCGGTTGACGTTACCCGTCTTCACAGCATGTAAATGAATTTGATGGCAAAACTATCCAAAGTTTGACAACCCAAATACTTGACTTCCATGAAAATAATAAGGGGAGCAAAGATTATTATATATAAATAATTGAAAATAAAAAATAATTAAGAAACTAAAGTTATGAATTTAGAGTTGATATTATAAAATTTTCAACGTTTGTTCATCACCTTCTAAATCTTCATCCTTCAACTGGTATCATAATATTTGCTCTTCGTATGATTCTTATGGGAGTTGGTAAGTTGGTTGCCAATCAGAGAATGCGCAAATCTAGTGCAATATGACGTCATTTTGAATTAGCTTTATACTAGTACTATAAGCCAAAATTGATTTTAAAAAGAAAACTATGAAAAGTAGATCAGTTACCTTCTTCAAACTGCATCAACCAACGATAGAAAGGAATAAAGTAAAATAAATCTCAACTATAAATAAAGTGCCTGCAAGAAACTCAGACAAATTCGTATATTTCAAGAAGAGGGCTGATTAACTTTTCGACTTCTTACGTTAGAGGGATTGAAAGAATTTCAAGCTCTAAATCTCTGTAGAGGAGGTACCAATAACATTTAAGCAGAGTCCTCGTAGAGAAGGGCCTTGAAAATAATTCAAGCTCCAATCTTAACGTCATCAGGAGGCATTAGCAAAATTAACTTCAACTCCTGTAGAGGGAAAAGGAATTAGCTTCGAGCTGCATAGAGGGAAAGCACCGTCCTTGTTCTTGTTGGTACGGTATATTTCTCAGAAATTGGAATCGAGCTTGAAAAAATTACAAGTAGTGAGCTTTATTGATTAGGAGAGGTTTAGATAGGGGAGCTGAGGAAGAGGAAGGTTCTGACGTCATCAGGCAATATTTATTTCAAATTCCAATTGAAAATAGTTTTAGAGGAATGACAACGTTACCAAAACTCTTGACCTAATTTTAAAAAAATATTAAAAATTACAAACAAGAGAAACGCTTGAACGTCAAGAGGTGACGTCATCAGTCATATTAAAGAGAAAAAAAATATTGATTGAAGACTAGAGGAGAGGAGATGGCTGATTTATTTTGAGGGATCTAGCAGAATGTGTTCTCAGCGATAGGACGTCCAACAATTTCGATTCAAGAACTCAAGGGGAGTCCACTATAGAGAGAAGAAATGGCTGAAACCTTGAGGAGAGAATCAATTTAGTGAAGTCTATTGAAAACAGATGAGTGCCTTTGCAACCTTCTCGAATTAGTCATCTAATCAGGTTTTGACTAAAGTCGTGCCCAAACCTTTCAAAAAATGAGTTCCAAAACTAAAGTTTTAAGAAAAAGCTAACATACCTATTACTCGAAAAACCATATTTCAGTCTTACCTAAAGTTTGCGAATATAAGGACTCGCCCAATTCATTCATCTTCTTTATTGTCGTCGTGTTACAACATGAACAATTTATTCGATTAAGATCGATGATTCAGTAACGATTTCTAGACATGAATCATATCCAGTCCAAAAAAAGATACATCACGGTTTTTCATGATCGATACACTGCTGTGCGAAATTTCAAATTGAAACTTTTTGATTTACTACATTGCTGCATTGGAACAAACACGAGCGTCTGATTTGCTGTAAATTGACTCTCACCTATATGGCTCCGAGATTGAAATATTTTCAAATCACCGTTTTGGTATTTTATATGGGTCGATGGTGGAATTTTTCGAAGTCTCATCCTATCATAATGGACGCTGAATTTTTCCAAATCCCCTTGTCAGAATTTTTTAAAGCTTCCCTTTTTATATAAAGTAGAGCAGAATGATGTGACCTCTAATTCCCATTTACGCAATATAAATCAGTACTGATTTTCTCCACTAGGAGAGCTACGGTCGATTTAAATAATACGGGTGAATTTTGTGATTTGAGTACTAATGCCTGCCGCTAGAGAACGGAGTTTCCGGTGCTCATTGGTCATATAGTGTCTTTGATCTGACAGAACAACCTGATCTTGAAATAGGCGGACAGAGGTAACACGGTAGTGGTAATGGAGAAAGACGACTGTACACAAACGAAAGTCGTACATGGCATTGTAGAGAATAAATATCGAGAGCTCAAGAGGGACCCGACCCAAAAATACCAGAACAAGCTGAAAACCGTATTGAAAAAGAATAGACGCTTGAGATGAACCCGGTGGCATCAAAATTCAAGGGGCTTGTATAACAAATTGTTCGATAAGACCATTGGTTTTAATAGCATTCAATTACCATGTTACAAGATAGCAAAGATTGCTGCCAGATTCTTGAAAGAAAACTCCCACTTTGCATCTAAACAAAGCATCAGAAACAATAGGGAGCTGATAGAGGGATTGATCAAGGTGGAAATCAAGAGTCACAACAAACTTGTATCCTTGAACGGGGCAAACATCTTTGGTACCATAAATTTTCCACCCTGCTGCAAAACAACAGATATCATGGGAATCCTGACAAGCTGAAGTAGGGAAAGCAATCGTGCACCAGAACTGCTGCGGATCCAAAAACAAGTTCTACAACCAGGAAAAAGGACTAGCAATGGGATCAATCACTGTCACCGGTGATACTATAGTATGCGGTGTACCTAGAAATAGAACACCGGAAGGGAAAAATAAAAAGGACTTTACTGACACCTACCTCAAGGGAGAAATAAAAAATGACAGTTTACACATATTCTTTACTGGCTCTTAAAAGCTACCATGTGATACAGTGCTGTCATATTTTAAAATTGAACATGTTCGGTACCTTACCAAACGAGGAAATTCTCACCCTGCTGCTAATACCATAGGAACACTGACTGGCTGAAGTAAGACCAGAACAACTGCCAATTAGCGGTTATGATGTGAATGTGATGGGCATCTATAATAACCCATTCATGATGAAAAGAATTGAGGAAAAAGACAAGAGAAGCTTGAGTGGAGTGTACAAGCTCAGTTGCAAACAGTGTGAAGGAATCTGTGTTGGTGAGGGAGAAAGTTTGATATCATACCAAAAAACCATGAAGGGAAGTCTCTGTTTATGAAAAACTCTGCAATGAAGAACAGCGCAATGATGAAGGAATATTGCAGTGATTGCCTCGCAAATTACATAGGACAAACTGGTTGGAAACTAAAAGAAAGAGTCCCCAATCATGTGAGCAGGAAGAGCCCTTCTGTCTTTTGCCGCTCACTTTGTAGCATTGGGGCATATTTTTAACAGGGAACCTGTTTTATGAGGGGCTTTTTGAGAAATTTGCCGTGCGCCGTCCAACAAAAAACTTGGAAAAATGTTGACTCTCAAGCAATATATGATAGGAAGGGGACTTAGAAAAATGTCGACTCTCGAGCCATATTCAATAGGAAGGGGACTTACAAAAATGTTGACTATTGAGCTATATATGATAGGAGGGGGACTTGGAAAACTTTCGACTCTCCAGCCATATATGATAGGAATTTTTCCAAGTCCCCCTTCTATCATATATAGCTCAAGAATCAAAATTTTAACAGGGAATCTGTTTTATGCGGGGGGGTGGATTTGAGAAAATTGCCGCGCGCTGTGCGCTGTCCGGCAAAAAAATTGGAAAAATTTCAACTCTCGAGCTATATATTTCGAAGTTCCTAAAATAGGTCCAGATCACTGATGTTCCGTTTCTAAGACCCCATCCTCTCATATTATAGCTCGTAGGTTGAAATTTTCCCAAGTTCCCTTTGTATCATATATAGCTTGAGAGTCAAGAAAAATTTAGGCTCTTGAACTATATTACTATAATTATACTGTATATTATACTAGGCTTACAGTAGGTCTAGGCTTTATGAATTCTCAATACCAAATCTAATTTGCCTCATAAAACAGGTTCGTTCTTTGTTTAACTTTGTTAAGGAAGCTGTTATTTTTTTGATAAGGTTACATGTGTCTGTCTTTTGTATAAGGAAGATTCTGAAAAGAAACACGCTGCACTAGAGAACTTAGAAATAAAACAAGACTGAGGTCGCCATGTGCTTCAGTATCCGGGTCTCTTGGTTTTTTTTCCTTATTGACTATTAAATGTCAGAAATTTATTTTTTAATTTTTTTCAAAAGATTTGGAGCTTCTTTTCCTACCAAGATGTAGGGCTCAAGAGATCTCAATTTTTTCTATGTCAAGATCTGGAACCCCAGAGATCTGCATCTTTGTTCCACTCTGATCTGGAATCTCAGAGACTTAATATTTGATTTGTGCATACAATAGGTGTTACAATTAAGGAAGTATCGAGAAGAAGAAACTTCCTTAAAGATTGTACAGAAATTTGAAGAATGCTATACAAAAATAAAATCATAGGTGACACAGAATATTATGTGGTAGTAGGTGCAGTATTAAACAAACGATATACACCATCATCAATATTGATGTTCGAATACTATCTTGGTTATCTTGGTCACTCTCGACGAAGACTGTCCGAGAAATAAAATTTGCCAGGCAAAAATAAAATCTCAAGAGACAGAGAATGTATAATATCTTGAGTGACCTGAAATTTGGAAATTGCTACGCAAAAATTAAATCTTGAGTAACAGAGAATGAATGTATTACTTGAGTGACGTCACAACACATTTTTCCGGTGAGAACTTTTTTTTTTTCTTTTTGGGGCTCTTGCCTCAGGCAAGGCGAGAGGCGAGAGCCCCTATGCAATTGCGACAAAAAAAAAAAAAAAAAAAAAGAAAGAAAGTTCTCACTGGAAAAATGTGTTGTGACGTCACTCAAGTAATACATTCATTCTCTGTTACTCAAGATTTTGTTTTTGCATAGCAATTTCCAAATTTCAGGTCACTCAAGATATACATTCTCTGTCTCTTGAGATTTTATTTTTGCCTGGCAAATTTTATTTCTCACCAAGAAAGTCTTCAAACGTCAATATTGATGATAATGTATATTGTTTGATTAATACTGCACCTATTACATAATATCCTGTGTCACCTATAATTTTATTTTTGCATAGCATTCTTCAAATTTCTTTACAGTCTTTAAGGAAGTTTCTTCTTTTCAATACTTCCTTAATTGTAATACCTACCGTACGTACAAATATTAAGTCTCTGAGATTCCAGATCAGAGTGGAACAAAGATGCAGATCTCTGGGGTTCCAGATCTTGATATAGAAAAAATCGAGATCTCTTGAGCTCTACATCTTGCTAGGAAAAGAAGCTCTAGATCTTTTGAAAAAAATTAAAAAATCAATTTCCGTCACGTAAGACTCAATTAGAAAAAAAAAACCAAGAGACCCAGATACTGAGGCGTATGGCGACTCAGTCTTGTTTTTTTCTGCAATTGCATAGGGGCTCTTGCCTTGCCAGAGGCAAGAGCCCCAAAAAGGCCACTTTTAATGAAAACTTCTGTAAAGTAAACAAAGACATCTCCTCTTTCACACTCGCGGATTTGATTTACAGTAATAATCATAATAATAATGACAATGATAATGACGCATGATTTTAACTTGTGGATATTTGACTTACGCTCATAACGTACTTCAAAAGCCTTTTTTCTTTTATATTGTGGGTAATGACTATTGGTCAAAAACGTTCCCATCTTGTATTAATTTTTGCGACTCGGGTATTTTTGTTTTTTTCTGTTCTATATTTTATTGGAATTCATGCATGTAGAAAATTGCATAAAGAGAAGAAAATAATGGGAATAGATAGAGATTGCATAGTAACAGAGGAGAAAACCTAGCCTCTTGAACAATGTAATCACATTTGACAGTAAAAGATTATTCAACTAGGTGATTAAATGAGACAGAAAGAACAAAACTAACCAATAGGATAACAGCAAACCTGGTATCCAATAGAAACGCAGTACATAGGTGGATTAACCAATCACAAAGCAAAATTATTGTAGCCAATCAGATCACAGTGATGGACTGTAAAAGTAATATTCAGGGTGTTATTCTTCTGTAGCGATACTGATGATGGGGTAATTTACCCACAAGTAATCTTCTTAAACTACCTAACAAATAAAGTAGAATTGAAACAGTTTGATGTATTTGAGATAGGGAAGTCTTTCCTCTCTAATGAGAAAATAAATACAGGATCAAAGAAGGATGGAAGAACAAATTTTTTGTAGAGGAAGTACTTCTTATTAAAATTGGAAAAGTTGTTAGATAGAAAAAGAAAAAAGGAGGGAGAATCTGAGGAAATTGTATCGTTTCTCTTCAAACGTGAAAATTGAAAAAAAAAAAAAAAAAAAGAAAAGGTCGAGGACAATTAATATACGTGTAATGTGAAAGTATACATTTTCAAACATGAAATTTACGCCAGTAATAAGGGAAAAAATACGGAAAAGCAAATGCAGCGCTGTATCACAGTAGAAAGAGATACTTTGCTTATTGTTGATAAATAGAAGTTCTTCAATTCATGCTACATGATAGCTTGCAAATTTCATAGAGCCGATTTTCTTTTACCTCTTTTTACATTTTTGCTTTTACTTCTTTTGCGCGCGCTCAACAAGAAGATACGATTTACAAAAGGGGAGTAGAAAGAAAGTTGTTGAGAAAAAAAAAGTGTACCATTCAACATAATAGTACTTTGTTAATGAGACTATGAAAATTTTACGAGCTCCAATGGATCGCATTCATTAAAAATTTCAGTACCTGTAAGTATATCGAGCCATAATTACGAGCTATTAATATTTTAAATTTCAATTGCTCGTACTCTGGGCTTGCAGCAGAAGAAATCAACTCTTCCAGATCTGTCGCAATATCCAAGTACAGGCACCGTAAGTTCAGAGTCCTTTCCCCAGTTAGACTTAGATAAATCTTGTCTTTGACGTCGATGAAGTAAGATGAAGTGATATGAAGATCTTTTTTTTTTTCCTTCTAACATCATTCAAGGATATTTTCGAGTTCTAAGGTTAGTCAGAAATAAGAATTTAGGGTGAAAAAACGAAAAAAGTTACGCAATTTCATTTGATGGTCTTGAAACTCGATTAGCTAAGGCTTTTGAAATTATTTTAAGACAGGTGAATGGTATTATCAGGTCACACGCGCGGAAGTATATAGTCGTGAGAAAGATTTAAAAAAAAAAAAAAAAACTCCGTACGAGAGTACACAGATGTCTGTACAAAAAGAAACTGGTAAATCAAGACGACTAAATTTCGGACAACTCGTCAACAGATGATCGTACAGCTTTATATTCAAATTTGAGAAGGTATACGTGGACGTCTTTTGCCTCTCTTACTATTTTCTTCTTCACTCTCTTCTGTTCTCTTTCGTATTTTAAATACCAACGCCGAAAACAAAAACGAAAGGGTTCGCGATGGTATAATATCTGGGCAGTTCTGACAATGCATACCATACTGGAAACGTAACGAGTCTTCTCCCGTTCACTAGGGGAAGTGCGAGAAGGGTTCTGTTAAATACAAAAGTTTATAATTAATGACAGGTCTAGAGTTTTTGTTTCTGTCCGGGCTTGAATGGACATGAAAAAAATTAACCCTTTCGCCCGGAGGTTACCTGGAGAAGAAAAGCTAGAAAAGTATTACATTGTCGCACTCGTCATCAGTGGTTATAGGAATCGCAGTTCTCGTTTGCGATGAGAACTGTTCGTCAGTACGTAATTCTCATCTTCTGAAGACGTACCCTAGGTACTTTTAATTCTTGTTCAGTGTCGTGATGAGCATTGGTGCGCGATATTTCAGGTGCGGTGTTCTTTAAATACGTAGTAAGTACGCGTGATGTGTTTTACATGAGTCATATTTTGGATTCATTCAGCCAAGCAATTCTCGTTCATTTAGTGTAGAGTCTAATTTATAATTGAAAGGAGAAAAAATGTGAAATTATTCAAAAATATGAGCAGAAAGTTAACGTAAACACTTAGTTTAGAATCGTAAAACGAGCCCATTCAATTAGGAGTTCAAATTCTCTGTTTACATGTGAGTCTTGTTACATAATTTGATAGCTTATCTAAGACCATAAAATCACCATTCTAAAAATAGATTTGGGACAAAGAAGAAAGAGATTTGTGAGTATGTTGAGCTCGAAGAATGATGAGATAGAGAAAAATATAATAGATTCATTCACTAAATTAAATGAGATGTAAGTATGAGGAATCTATTGAAAATAAAATATATACTCGGAATATTAAAATGTGTTTGTATGTAATTTTTCATCCTCGTCTCCTTCATCGTGAGAATGCCAAAAATTTCCCACTTTTTCAAAATCTCTTGACTTCCGTCGCGTCCAGATTGAAATATTTTGAAATCCTACGGCTTTTACTTCTCGCAAAGCTCAAAATTTTAATGCCTGAGTCTTATAGCCTTTACAAATATGCCCTCAAAGTCTTACCTCTTCATAGGCCTACCCTTATTTTAAGAAGTAGTTCATGAGAATGAGAAAGGAGCTCGTGTTATAATTTTACTAATATACGAGTACAATAGAATAGAGGTGAATATGAACTTAAATTTTTAGCTTTCGAGTACCAGGGAGAGTCGCGAAAAATGAAATCAACCCATGTCGATTCTTAATCCTACAAACCACGTAAAAGAACACTGATCCTCGAATGGCTACCTACATTCAAGATAAGACTTACTCGTAAGTCATTGCCTCACACCAGCTTGATTCTCAAAACTGAAAATGTTCAATTCATACAATCAGTATAGGAAACCCCGATTTTCTAGATGGTTTTTTGATTTTTATTTACAGAAGTTTTCATTTTAAGATTGGGGTTGTTAACAGGCCCGTCAAGAGCTCCAGTCGGATCTGGAGCAAGGAACACAGCGCCCCCCAAAAAAGCCACCTCCCCTTGAAAACTAGGGGCCAGGCCTGGGGATAAAATCCCCAGTTGCCCCCCTCTCGTCAGGCCTGGTTGTTAAAGAGGTAATTAAAACTTGGGCTTTGCAGTATTATGTTACCCTTCTCACCTTGCCATACTGAGTCGTTACGAGATCCGTACCTTTGCCGTGCATTCATGAAATGATGAAACTCGTTGAACGAAAGTGCTCGAAAATCTACTCAAAATTCTTCTTGTTGGGCTATTCGGAATATCCAGCGGTAAATGGGGAATCATAGTTGTTTACCAAGAAGATTCAAAATGCCCTGGTGCGCATGCTTAAGACCCTTATGCAATATTAACCGAAATAAGAAAAGATGATAGTTAAACTTCCAATCATAAGTTTTTTCGGAAAAATTCCTCAAAACTGACTGAAAGTTCCACGATTGAAAATTTCAGTTTTTATATACCTAAGGTTGTTGTACAGCTATTTATAACTAAGATAAAAGCGATGTCTGGGCGTGTACGGAATCTGACAGATAACAGAATTCTTACAGGCTCACTTTATTCTCAGTCACTTTCAAAAATGACAGAATTGTGACAGAATCATATCAGACAGACAACATCATTATGACAGAGTTGTGGTAGAATTCTGGCAGAATTTAAAAGTACTGCCATTAGTCTGTTGTCATTCTCAAAATATTTTGCTGTCATCATTGTGTCAGAATTGAAGCAGAATGGTCACAGAATACAAACGTCAGGTAAAAACAGAAATGTGAGAAAAAAAAAATGTAAAGTCGTTTTCACTTGAGTATTGCATCAGAAATCTGTTGAAGTTGTAACGCAATTTCTACAAGATAATGACAGATTTACAAGATGAATGTTACAGGATTACAACACAATTATGACAGAAACATAATGAAATTATTTACCTGATTCCGTGGATTAGAGGAGGACACCAACTTGCCGAACATTGATTGTAGGCAATTTTGGTGTAGATTGAATTCAAATAGTTTCATAAAATATAGATTATAATTTTTTCGTTTCAAATTGATGACCAAACCATAATTATTCAAAAAGAAATTTGAATATTTTTCAGAATAAAAATACGGATTTAGTGATAATAATTTTTTTGTTTTTCAATAATATTATTGAAAAATTGTACAAACTTGTATAACACAATTTACAATTTTTCAATAAAATTTTAATCAGAGCCCGTATTTTCAACGGTACAAATGAGGAGTTTTAGCAATTTAATGTTACATTTTTGGCATTATTTGGCTTTGAAAAAAAAAAAAAAAAAAAATGGAAAACACGCGTTTTTAACTTAGTGCTTTTACAAACTCACAACTAGAATTATTCAATTTCTATTAAAATTACGTGATTTTTCACCAAAATAAACAAATTTTGGGGATCAAACTCATCAATATAAAACCATAGCAAATTTTTTCATCAAAATTTTTAATTTTTCAATTTTGGACTAAAAATACTTATAAAAAAATACTATCCAATTTTTACCAAAATTGCTGAATTTTGCTTATTTTCAGCAAAATTCAGCAAAGTTTGTTCAAGATTTGATAATTTTGGACGAGATATTATAACAAACTGGTCATTTTCGGTCTCATTCTGCTTTAAGCCCCAATTTTGGCAAAATAAAATTTTTTTACAGGATTTGTCAAATTTTCCGCGTAAATACAAAATATCCTTCTATCTGTAATGTTTGATATAAGTTTGAATTGGCACTGTACATGGTAGACAACTCGAAAAAAATTCTAAGACCCGAAGAATCTGTAGAACTTTTTGAAAAGAAAGACTGAACTTCTATCTGATTTCCAAGCTCCCTACCCTTAGAAAAAGACTTTGACAATTTCCGAGAAACCCTGACTCTAATTATAATAATAAACATAGCTCTCAAACTAGATAAACTCTTATGAATTTAGGTATTTCAAACTTTAATAAATTTGAAGTATAAGGCAACCAATAATCATTTCAAAATGAGTTGATGGATGAAAAAATGTCCAGAAAAGTTTTCCAAGTTTTTCTTGAAGGCCCAAAATGCATGTACATATTTTAAACTAGGGTATGAGAAGAATTAATTAATTTTGAATGAAAAAGGGAAAACAATTTTGATTCTCAATATTCCTGAAGCTTTTCTTCTTTTATTTTTTTCTTTCTTTTTCTTTCTTTCTTTCTTTCTGTTTTTTTTTTTCAACGAGCTATTTTACAATACACAGGGGGTCGTTAGCTTTTACTTTGGGAAAAAATATTGGGGTTGAATGAATTTGTAACAGTATAAGGACCGGAGGAAGTCAAGAGCGTCAGTAATGGATTCTGGTTTTTGAAGAGAACAAAGGAGACTTGAGAGGGGACAGAGAATGGTTTCTTGAGGTTCAGGAGGTACGGAAAAGTGAAGAAATGGGAGACATATAACTCTTCAGCTTGGCAGTATTGGCATGAGGATGGAGTGGACGGCCCTGGGAAAAGGAAGAAGTGAGTTAGGGTGTGCTAAATTCTTAGTCGTTCTATGACTATTTAATTCTTTATGGCGCGTGGCATGAGGAACAAATTGAAGATAGAAATCATGAATTTTTAACTAAACAAAGTTCATTATGGGGTTCAGAGAACCGCAAGAAAGTTGACGGTAAGCGATAAAGAGCGTCTTGAATTTTCTGTGAAACTTGAAAATGATAAAAAATTGGAATCAGAAAGTTAAACCTCTGTTTAATGTGATCATAACATTTTTAGTAGAGACTCTAAACGCTTTGGAAAAAAAGAGTTAACTTACGCATAAGATGACATTAAACTAAGTTTACCTTACAGCTGAGCTAAGAGAGAGGAACACGAAAAAAATTTCAGGCTGCAAACCAGAAGCCAAAAAGGGAAATGATGAGCAGGTTCTAGGCTAGCTTGATTAATATTGAACTGGACTCATTTTTAGGTAAGAAACTTAATAGGCTGAATATTCTTGTAGCTCCTCTGTCACAATTTTGAAGACAAAATTCTCACAATATTCTAACGCAAATTAAGAGATAGCCTATTTTGACAGGAATATTGCAGATTAGCAGCATTCTTTTAGCCCTTCTGTCACAATCTTGATGACAAAATTCTCACAATATTCTAACGCAATTTGAGAGATATTTTGATACGAATATTACAGATTGGCAGCATTCTATCACATTTTCTGTCATAATCTCAACAGCAGAATCCTCACAGTGTTTTACACACATAATGACAGTATTCTTACAAAATGATAGCTGAAGTGACACAATTTTAACAGGATTGTAACAGAACTAACACAATCCTCACATTCTGACAGATGGCAGAATAGGTCCCACATTCCGACAGAATTATTGCAGATTGGTGGCATTCTGTCATTTTCCGTCAACCGGGACTGTATTATACCTACATGATGGTGATACACCGAAAATCGATATCGATTCCATTGATCATATCGAACTCGGTCATGATGACGTCATAACACCGTCCTTCCTACGCCATTTCTTATCTTAGTATAAGCCTAGCATTCTGTATGTTAGGTTAACTAGCTAACAACGGGCCCACTCGCTTCACTCGTTCACTCCCAACATTGAGGATATCTAAATTATTATAGTATGCTTGCTGAAGACCTCTCCAGCTCCCTCTATAAATGTACAGGCTCCATCAGGTCAGCGTCACTGATGGAGCCTGAATATTTTCACCGGACTAAAGCTCTTTTTAAAAGTAGAAACCTACCTATGTATTTAAAACAAAAATTATTTTTATTCGTTCCTCATCTTCGATAAAGGAGCGTTCATCAGGTCGAAAACCTGGTATGTTGGGTTTGAACCAATTATGTAACTTGAAAAGAAACTAGACATTCTCACAAGAAAAAATCTTTATAATAATTACAATAAATTACTGAAAGAATCTTTCATATTAATAATAATTCGAACATTTGTAAATATTATGGGTGTCTCAATCAATTTCAATTGAAATGCTATTTGATGATTAGTTGGTTTATCCTTTTGTGAAGATTTGGTGGAGGTGGTACAGGACTTTCGTGGAGGAGGAAAGTACATCTTCCACAGACCCGAATCTTCTAGGAGACCTGGATTCATAAAAACGTGTCTATAAAACGAAAATACACAATTTAATACGAAATTCTGAACGTATTCTTCTAACGAAATTTTCAATTAATATAATCTAAACCAACCAATTTTTTCCGTCGGTGGTCGGTATCTACAAGAACTTTAGCTTGAGTTTTATGGAAAGCGTCGTGATTTGAATACTGAAAACTGGTCGTTGCTGCGAGGTTATAAAATGGCTTAATAATTGAAACAAATATTCCGCTACTTACTATAATTATTACAGTGGCATTGAGTTTTACGTATAAAAACGGATATCAATATCGAGGTTGTGTCACTGATTTCTTTCTTCAACTCATCTCATTTTCCGCATCCCAAGTGACGCTAATAAATAGCACGCAACGATATTAATTGTTGCGCGGAAGAAAATTAATGAATGCAACAATGAGACTGTATATGAAACTAAAACTCACGTAATCGAAGCAACGAAAGTAAAATTAATTCTATACAAACGTTATTTGTGAATACAAATGAACGCGTTAGAGAAATAAAAAATGAACGGAGGTTTATGGAAAGTTTTACCCCAACGCCGACATTATACCTCTCCCTGTGGACGCAATCGTTTTAGTGGACCACCCAAAATAGAACATTTATGGTATGGTCGCAGGTACAACGATTCTTTTTCGCCTCAACCTCCCCTGAGACGCCCATAAGTAAGACACGTACAAAAATACACTCAATACAAGGCATGCGAAGGATAAGTGTCGATAAGACCCTATTTCCGCCTATATGAGTCCAAAAAAGTTTTTTCAACCAATTTATTTCAAATTTACCAGGATTATGGTCCTAGATTTGACCGTCAAAACGTGTATACTTTCAAGGGTACCATATGAAAGCCTGAGTTTCCGGGATCCTCCCAATTTGCCAAGGTTTTTGGTGTTTACAAAAAATAGCGTGTTTTCTGATGTTCTGTGTTAGAAACAACATGGAGCGCAACGTCCTTACAATCTTATTTCGTATGTTGTTGTATATAGTACTAAAAATGGAATATCCAAAAATGAAGTTGTAAGGCGACTGTGCTCATACATGAGAAAGAAAAATATTTTGTACGTAAAACGTTGGAAAAAAAGCTACTTCTTGTGGAAAAAGGTCCATATGATACCATTGAAAGTGAGCATATTTTCAAGGTTACATCTAGGACTATAATGCTTGCAGATTTGGAAGGAATTGGTTAAAAAAAAAAAAAAAAAATGGCCGCATATAGGCGGAAATAGGGTCTTATCAACCACTGAGACAGGGTGTCTAACAAAATCAAATTTCAGAAATAAATGACTTTCAGATGACCTTCTTTTGTTTTTTCCCCCCTCTACTCCCTTTTCCACATGTCGCTATGAATGTTGTAATGGTACATACTTACTTACGGAAAAAATTTGTGAACGTCATGAAGTAATGAGCTCCATTCTTTTATTATAACAACAGACTTTGTTATTTTTTGTTTTTTTTGTTTTTTTTTTCGTTTCTTTTTTCAAATGGAAACCGAAAATTCTTTGGACTTTGCATTAAATTTCGACATTACTTTTTAGGACCGAAAAATAATTAGAATTTAGAAGAATTTTCGATATTTTTTTTTTCAATTTTGTCCTCGTAAGTACGAGTCATATCGATGTAATGAGAGGTTGGAGCACATATGTAGACACGTAACAATAAAAGGAAAAAGATAGTTTTGAAATCACAGTTTATAAACTTGAATCAAAAACAAGGTAAAAATAAAATAAAGATGAATTCTTAAATTAAAGAGTGTCAGAAAGGAAGTCGAAAAGTAAAAGAGAAAATAATAAATTCAATTAAATAAAAGTCAGAAAATGTAAAATAAAATAAAAAGTCAGAGTAAATTTAGAAAAATACACAGCTTAAAAAAATTATATTATGTATGAGAACTGGAGGTCGAAACTAAATTTTACACATCACGACGGTGAACGTATCATCATCAGGTGTCCGCGAAGAACACGAATATGATTTTTTTAAACTGTGTATTTTTCTAAATTTACTCTGACTCTTTATTTTATT
This sequence comes from Aspidiotus rigidus, assembly GCA_035079385.1. Taxonomy (NCBI): domain Eukaryota; kingdom Metazoa; phylum Arthropoda; class Insecta; order Hemiptera; family Diaspididae; genus Aspidiotus; species Aspidiotus rigidus. The sequence continues at coordinate 12,010,742 of JAVHKY010000003.1, read as the reverse complement.
TTACATTTTCTAACTTTTATTTAATTGAATTTATTATTTTCTCTTTCACTTTTCGACTTCCTTTCTGACACTCTTAAATTTGAAAATTCATCTCTATTTTATTTTTACCTTGTTTTTGATTCAAGTTTATAAACTGTGATTTCGAAACTATCTTTTTCCTTTTATTGTTACGTGTTTATGTGCTCCAACCTCCCATTACAATTTTCGTTGTTCACTAGGAAAAGAAACCAAGTCTGGAGGACTGACGAGATCCAATACCAAACCAGAAGAACGCAATGTACAGAAAAAAAAAAACAAGTTTTTTACATTGACAAAATTAACAGGATTCTAGCCTCTAGTAATAATTAAAAAGGTCATCATTATTAATGATCAGAATATAGTTTTTTTTAAATATTTATTTTACAAGATTAATATTCATATTAATAATAAATAAAAATGAAAAAATTGATTTTTTATTGCTCCAATAAAATTTAAATAATTTATAAATAAAATTTTAAGGTCTTTTTGTCTATAATAAATATATTCAAAATTTTAAATTTTCGCCCTTCTTTCTTAAGGAATAATTATTTTTACTAAATGTTTAATTTTTGGAGAATGCTGCTGAAAATAAATTACTTTAAATGACATAAAAATTAACTAAATGACTTCGTTCCAAAAAAAATGACTTTGAATGACTTGAATGACTGTCACACCCCCTGGACTTATCCCTTGTGAGAGAATTTACATCAACAGAAATGTTCATCTTGAGCCTACTCCTTTCTACCACGAACATCCTACCTACTCACCCGGCTTGACCTAGTTCCGTCCGGGGAGAAATATATTCTCTTTGGGGACAAAAATCCAGCGAAGGCGAAGCCGGCATCCCTCATTCAGGTCCATTCATTTTTTATTCTTTTTACTAGTCTGACGGTTCCACGGAAGTGAACTGAACGTGTGGCTATGACCTTCTCTTTCTGCATACTCCGGTCTCTTATTTTCAGCTAGTGCTTACCTAAATATTTTAAGTCAGTTTGTTTTTCGAACTTGTGATTTCGTTTCTCAAATTGTTAATTCATCCCATATGCAGTGCAACTTCGTTTGACTCAATATACCGTTCACACCTGCAAAATCAATTTTTTCTTCCATGTTGTCATACCCTAATTATCGTCGAAAAACGTACGATATAATTTTGAAAATTTCGGAGACACTTTCACATTATCGTCTAGCTGAAAGCGGACTCGATAAATTCATTCAAAAAATTTTTTAAATTTAAAAATAGGCAAAAAAATTCATGTTTCAAAAGTTCTGAAGTTTTTCGTGCTGCGTCTAGAAAAGAAATCGAATTATGCCGAAACTATGTGAGTGTCATACTTGAATGGATATTTAACCTTCCTCAAAATTATGAACGTATCTGAAATAAGTTGACAGCAAAAATTTAATAACGATTAGTACTCATGACATCCAATGGACCTAAAGTCAAATTACCCGAACCAGTCTGGATTTTCGAACATGGTCATGCTAAATAATTTCTGTCTCTTGAATAGTACACGAAGTTTGAAATGTTTAGAGGTGAATTTGCCTGTGATGGAACCATGAAAATAGTTGAAGGACTCGATAAAGTGACTGCTCGTCTCATAATTTTGTCCACAATCAGTTCATTTTTCTCATAAAATCAGTTTTCGATTTAGGGAATGTCAATTAATTGACAATTTTTTTTTATAATTATTATGAATTACTTTGAAGTTTTACGTTCATATCCTGCTAGTTTACCGTAAAATTGTATGTTTCAACGAAGAATTTCGTGGACAGTGCAAAATTTTGCATTGCGAGTGGGAGACGGGTAGTGTACTTATCTTTTGGGACTGCGAAGTTCAACAAATGCTCCAAAGGACTTGACTTCGTTTACCAATTTTTTTATTCTAAATCACGCTCATTTTATAAGAGAGTAGCCAAGTGACCACAAAAAATCTGAAGACTAAGATTTTCTTCAGTGTAAAAATTTGATGTATTTTTCGGGATATAAGTTGGATCACTCAAGTACCTTCATGCAATAGGGTTTGATTTTATCTGTTCAAACTTCAGTTGACGAGGTTGGGTAGCACTATCAATTATTTTTCCGTCGCGTCGTTCAAAAAACCTTATTAACGTAGAAGTTTCCGCGTTGTTTATGTCAGCAAGCGTCGAACTTCATCTTCTTCTAATTATCGAACCCCTTATAAAAGTGAATTTTTAGATGTAAAGAGAGAGGAAGAGAGAGAGAGAAGAAAAACGAAACTTCATCATCACATCCTGCCTGTATTTCAAGAATAATTTTCGAAATTACAAATTCTTTTTAAATCAACCAATTCTGGTTTTTCATTAGCTCACGTCAGGGTTAAGGTCTTAATGAAGTACCCAATGTACTTTTTTCTCATTTCATTATGGAAGTGCGTTAAGAAAGAAGGGAGAAAGGAAAGAGAGAGAGAGAGAAAAAAAAGGAAGAAAAAGGAAATGATTTTGAGGGTAGCCATTGCAATGCTGTGTTTCGAACGGAGTAATGAATATTATGCTCGAGTGCACTCCGGAGCCGATACGCGTGCCGTTTTCCGTAATACGAAGGGACGAACATATTCCTCCCCCGGAAACATTGTTATTTGAGGGAGGGTTACGCCCAATTGACTTTATCAACGAAAACTTCGCTGACTCAGACAACCCTCGATTTTTTCATTTTAAATATGGCGATTTTTTTCTCTCTGTTCTTTTATTTCGGAAACATCTTCTTTTCTATATCTTTCTTACTCTTTTTCCGTTTTCCCTTCATTATACGAATTTTTACCGCGGCATTCGGTTTCTCAATTTCCTCAACTTTCTCGCTGTAAAGCAGTCACCTTCTTCGAGACACGTGAATAATGAATTGTTAATATAAGAAAATTGGAATATTTCATGGGGGAATGAAAAGACGATAAAAACGGCCGACAACCATCGTTGCGTAAATCTCGACAGTGGTATTCGAAGTACGCTGATAACCGTGATAAAGCTCGGTTTTTTAATTAATAGGCTACACCGATTAAGATGGTTTTGGTAAACGGTATAATGAATGTTTCGTCGCGCTTAATTTCTCGTGACATATTGTTAAGAATAATTCTATACCCCTCGATCCCGTGTCTAAAATGCCTTCGAAATGACCAGAAAATACGATCTGGTTTATAAATAGGAATTGTCATTTCGAGAATCAGAATATTGAATTGTTTTTATTTGTACTTATTAATTGGAATCGTATCAATATTGCGGACGATGATTGACTGGATATCGATGAAACATTCGGTATTTTGTATCCTGCAAGGGGATTTGAAGAAGCCTTCGTCTTCAGACTCTGAATTTTAAGGGACTTTTACATTTATTCTTCAACTGTCTCCTGTACACAGTTGTAGTTCAACGATCGACACCTTTCACGTCTCTCTTCTCTCATATACATAACTCCAAAGTCGAGATTTATCCGAATTTCCTTTTCATACGTATGTAGTGGCCTACTCACAGCTAGGTAAAGTACTCCAAGCTATATAATGTGATAGGAGAGGGACTTGGAAAAAGGCTCTAGCCGGGTAAGGGGGGGAAAATGGCCTTAGTCGGAAAATGTTTCAAATGTCCGTCAAAATGTTGTACCCAATGAGAAAACTCGAAATCCAAAAAATTGGACCCATCCGCTCACCCACATGGGCTGCAGAGTGATTTTTAGGCCTAAAATCCAAATGGCTATATCTTAGCCAATAATGATCGCACAGCGATGAAAGTTGAGGACATTTTAGTATATGTGAACGTTCATCCATGGTATTTTTTTTCAAAAAAAACCATTCATATTTTCCCTAGTTTCTAGCTATAACAAAACTTCAAACTCGAAAAAAAAAATCGGGGGAGGTACCTGGAGAAAATCATTCATTTGAAGCGCCATACCCTCTACTACAACATACATGAGTACCATAGTCCTCGGTGAGGTGCAACATTCCCAAAAAGAACGATATTTAATGAATTTCTGTGATTTTTCCATGAATAGCGGGTTGAAGTATGACTGCTACCGCAATAGACCGCGAGAAATCAATAGTCAATGTTCGAGGTGAAAAATACGCACTCCCTCGTGAGATGAAATGGGAATGTTGATAGACTAAAAATATATTTTTAGTATTTTGTTTATCGATTTGGTCAATTCTTATGTAAACACGTCCACCGATTAGGTGGAGTACGTTAGATTGAGAAAAATAGTTGAAAAATTCTCCAGTCGCTGGAACAGTCTGAAAATAGTAGAGAAGTGAGAAAATCCACTTTTTCACCCTGGAGGACCGTGAGTTTTGGTATTTCAGTCATCAATTCGTTCAATTCCTAAGTAAACATGTACGCCAAGTTTGAAAAAAATAGTCGAAAAATTCTCCAGCCGCTGTACTGGTCTGGAAAGGACAAATAATTGAGAACATCCAATTTTTTACCCTGGAGGACCGTGAGTTTTGGTATTGCGTTCATCAATTAGGTCAATTCTTATGTAAACACATCCGCTGACTTTGAAAAAAATAGTCAAAAAATTCTCCAGCCACTGGAACTTTCTGGAAAGGACAAATAATCGAGAACATCTAATTTTTTACCCTGGAGGACCGCGATGTTTGGTATTTTGTTCAATAATTAGGTAAATTCTTAAGTAAACATGTCCGTCGAGTTTGAAAAAAATAGTCAAAAAATTCTCCAGCCGCTTTAATGGTCTGGAAATGACAATAAATCGGGGAAATCCACTTTTTCACCCTGGAGAATCGTGAGTTTTGGTATTTCATTCCACCATTCGTTCAATTCTTATGTAAACATGTCCTCTGAGTTTGAAAAAAGTGGTCAAAAAATTCTCCAGTTTCTGGGATACCCTGGAAATGATAAAAACTCCAGGCAATCCACTTTTCCAACATGGAAAACCGTGATTTTTCATATTCTGTTTATCAACAAGGTCAATTCTTATGTAAATACATCCGCCGAGTTAGTCAATAAATTCTCCAGTTACCGGAACGGTCTAGAAATACCAAGTTCAGAAAATCCACTTTTTCAACATGGAGAGCCCTGATTTTTGGTATGTTCTTCATCAATTAGGTCAAATCTTATGTTAATAAGTCTTACAAGTTGGAAAAAAATAGTCAAGAAATTCTCCAGTCGCTAGGACGCTCTGGAAATAGTAAAAAACCGATACACACCCACCCCTAAGATTCATTTCCTTTACTTTAAAGTTTTGAATGTTTATTTTTGTTCCCCTGAAGTCGTAGAGGTACAAACTGTGTTACTAGGAGCCGTGCACTTTCATGAAGTGCAGGAATCTCCTTTCGAGTTGAGGTGACAATGCTTCAAATATTGGAATTCATGAGCATGACAATAGAAAGGAGGTGATTGTCTTCTTGTGTCTCGGAAAAGGATTCCTTCACATCATGCGAGTGCACGGCTATCAGTAACACAATTTGTACCGCTGCGACTCAAGGGGGGGGGGGAAAGTATCACATGAATCATTGTGGCGGGTGTGTATCTTTGATTTTTTAATATTTTCAGAGCGTCCCAACGACTGAAGAATTCTTTTCATTTTTTTTAAACTCGACGTACGTGTTCTTAGGAGAATCGACCATACCAATGAGCGTCTGGAGAATTTATTGAATATTTTTCTCGAAATAGGGATGTATTTACTCAAAAATTGACCTTATTGATAAATAGAATATAAAAATCACGATTCTCCAAGTTCAAATAGCAGATACTTTCAATTTTTCATTTTCAGACTTATCTAGCGACTGAAGAATTTCTGGACTATTTTTTTCAAACTCGGCGGAGGTATTAACATAAGATTTGACTTTTTCATAAACAACATACCAAAAATCAGGGCTCTCCATGTTGAAAAAGTTTATTTTCTGGATTTGGTACTATTTCTAGATTGTTCCAGCGACTGGAGAATTTATTGACTATTTTTACCAACTCGGCGGATGTATTTACATAAGAATTGACCTTGTCGATAAATAGAATATGAAAAATCACGGTTTTACATGTTGGAAAAGTGGATTACCCAGAGTTTTTACTATTTCCAGGACATCCCAGAAACTGGAGAATTTTTTGATTTTTTTTCCCAACTCGGCTGATGTATTCACATAAGATTTGCCGTAATTGACGAATGAGATATGAAAAATCGCAGTTCTCCAGGTTGAAAAAGTGGACTTCCTCGGTTTTCCAGCTATTTCCAGAAGGTTCCAGCGGCTGGAGAGTATTTTGACTATTTTTTTTTTCGGATTCGGCGGACCTGTTTACATAAGAATTGAACGAATGGTGGAATGAAATACCAAAACTCACGATTCTCCAGGGTGAAAAAGTGGATTTCCCCGATTTATTGTCACTTCCAGACCATTACAGCGGCTGGAGAATTTTTTGACTATTTTTTTCAAACTCGACGGACATGTTTACTTAAGAATTTACCTAATTATTGAACAAAATACCAAAAATCGCGGTCCTCCAGGGTAAAAAATTAGATGTTCTCGATTATTTGTCCTTTCCAGAAAGTTCCAGTGGCTGGAGAATTTTTTGACTATTTTTTTCAAAGTCAGCGGATGTGTTTACATAAGAATTGACCTAATTGATGAACGCAATACCAAAACTCACGGTCCTCCAGGGTAAAAAATTGGATGTTCTCAATTATTTGTCCTTTCCAGACCAGTACAGCGGCTGGAGAATTTTTCGACTATTTTTTTCAAACTTGGCGTACATGTTTACTTAGGAATTGAACGAATTGATGACTGAAATACCAAAACTCACGGTCCTCCAGGGTGAAAAAGTGGATTTTCTCACTTCTCTACTATTTTCAGACTGTTCCAGCGACTGGAGAATTTTTCAACTATTTTTCTCAATCTAACGTACTCCACCTAATCGGTGGACGTGTTTACATAAGAATTGACCAAATCGATAAACAAAATACTAAAAATATATTTTTGGTCTATCAACATTCCCATTTCATCTCACGAGGGAGTGCGTATTTTTCACCTCGAACATTGACTATTGATTTCTCGCGGTCTATTGCGGTAGCAGTCATACTTCAACCCGCTATTCATGGAAAAATCACAGAAATTCATTAAATATCGTTCTTTTTGGGAATGTTGCACCTCACCGAGGACTATGGTACTCATGTATGTTGTAGTAGAGGGTATGGCGCTTCAAATGAATGATTTTCTCCAGGTACCTCCCCCGATTTTTTTTTTCGAGTTTGAAGTTTTGTTATAGCTAGAAACTAGGGTAGTGGTTTTCAAACTGTGGGTCGCGTGGCATGTCGATGTGGGTCGCGAAGCAATAGAGAATTTTACTCATAATACTTTTTTAATAGGAGAATTTTGATAATATCAAGTACAAAAACTAGAGAAAAATTCTAAAATTTAAAATGGAAAAATGTAATTTGGTTAATTGGTTAATTCTAGTCGCTAGCTACGTTTCTGTGAGAGGGATGAGCTTGTTTTTTCTCTTTCACGATTTTCTCGAACCGTGGTACTGTATTTGAGACACACACAATGAGATCATTTTCCAAATCAAGTCTATTTCTACTTTTTGTTTTAATGTTCACCATGGACGAGAACGTGATTTCACATAGGTAAGACGTGGCAAATGGAATCAGCAATTTTGAAGCTACTCGTGATAATTCCGGATACTCCATCTTTCTTTTCGACCAAAACACATCAATAGTTTGAGAGTAAAATTCCATCTTCAGCATTCCATCACTTGATAATTCGATGAGTTTTTCTTGCATCTTAGGGGCAAGATCAGCAAGTTGTACAGCCGTATCCAAAAAAGGATTCAAAATCCATCTTTGCTTATTCAAATACGACGTTTTCTCTGTGGGGAAGTACACAAATAGTTGCTTTTTCAAATTTTTCAAGGATTGAACCATGCCAGAGATGTGATCACTCACGCATACTGATTCCTCAATTTCGTTAGCAATACTTTGAACGAAAAAAAAATGATTCGAACTTATTAGCAGCTAGAGATGTCGACCAAAAATCAAGTTTCTTGATGAAGCCACAAATTTTATCCGTCGCTGTTAGAATATTCTCCTCTCTTCCTTGAAGGCTAATGTTCAAGTTATTAAGGTGGTCGAAGAGGTCAGCCAGAAATGCTAATTTTAGTAGCCACACGGGGGTGCAAAATAAGTCAGCGTGTTGAGATTGCGTACCTTGTAAGTACATTAGGAGCTCCGATTTCAATTCAATAACTCTTGACAACGCTTTTCCTTTAGAAAGCCACCTCACCTCTATTGAAAGGAAAAGTTTTCTGAATGCGATTATTTTCATGTATTTGTAGATATATTCGTGAAGATCTTTCCATCTTGATCGAATAATGCGTTATGATTATAGATATAGGCCTAATATTCCACTGTCGGTGGGTCGCGAGATTTTATCCGATCAAAAAAGGGTCGCGGTGCAGAAAAGTTTGAAAACCACTGAACTAGGGAAAATATGAATGGTTTTTTTTGAAAAAAAATACCATGGATGAACGTTCACATATACTAAAATGTCCTCAACTTTCATCGCTGTGCGATCATTATTGGCTAAGATATAGCCATTTGGATTGTAGGCCTAAAAATCACTCTGCAGCCCATGTGGGTGAGCGGATGGGTCCAATTTTTTTGATTTCGAGTTTTCTCATTGGGGACAACATTTTGACGGATATTTGAAACATTTTCCGACCAAAGCCATTTTATCTCCCTTACCCGGCTAGAGCTTTCATCCTCCAAGCTATATAGTATAGGATTCGAAATTTTTCTAAGTCTTAAAATGTCATCCTCCAAGCTATCCCATAGAATAGGTTCCCTGTTAAAAATACTTTGAGTAACGTTTTATTATACAGTCTACGATGAAATCTGCGACGCCAGCATCAGTTTTAAATTCATCGTCCTAAATTCTCAGTGTGAAGTAGTACGTCTGCTGCCATTCTTAATTAGATAAAATCTTTTTGGGAAATATCCTGCGTTTGAGGAATTTTTCTCAGTGCTGAATTTTCAGGTGACAATGTTTATTGTTTGTTTGTTTGAACCAATTGTTTATCCAGGTTTATCATTGACTCCATCATTCACAAAATGAGTCTAGAAATTAGACATAGCCGAGATCGCTTCTCAACAAACTATGCTTGCAAACATCAGGACGGAGATCAAAACTCAGGAAAAGAAAAAGTGAAAGAATGAAAGCTGCATGACACCTTCATCAGTTGACGTTGAGATAATTTCTGGAAAACAGAAAAAAATTCCGAAATAAGGTTTGAAACTAGAAAAGAGACGAATCACAAGGGAACTCGCAACCTACTCAAATATATTATTAATTGAGGGAGCGGAAAATCATTTTTATGGTAGGACTTTTTTATTTCAATTTTGATATAGTTAATTAGTATTGATAGGATGGTGACGGCGGTGTGATGGTGACGGCGGTATGACGGTGACGGCGGTATGATGGTGACGGCGGTATGCCGGTGACGGCGGTATGATGGTGACGGCGGTATGAAGGTGACGGCGGTATGATGGTGACGGCGGTATGACGGTGACGGCGGTGGCGGTATGAAGGTGACGGTGGTATGACGGTGACGGCGGGGGCGGTATGAAGGTGACGGCGGTATGACGGTGATGGCGGTATGAAGGTGACGGCGGTATGATGGTGACGGCGGTATGAAGGTGACGGTGGTATGACGGTGACGGCGGTGGCGGTATGAAGGTGACGGCGGTATGACGGTGACGGCGGTAGGACGGTGACGGCGGTATGAAGGTGACGGCGGTATGACGGTGATGGCGGTCAGAGTGGCCAGTTTTTTACCGAGAAAAAATTTCCTGACTTTTCCAGGTTTTTCCAGACTAAAATCTCCCCTTTTTCGGTTAAAAAAAAAAATGAAAAAAATCTTTCGTGATTTTTGAAGCAAAATAATATTTTCCACATTCGTTTAAAACAATAGTCTGGAGTATGCCTATCTCAAATTATTTAGCCGCGAGTCTCAAAAAAATCCCTGACCTTGGCCAAAATTCCATGACTTTTCCCTGACTTTTCCATGAACACTCGAATTCCCTGATTTTTCCCGGTTTGCCAGAAACTGGCCACCCTATAAAGCGTTTTTCTCAATTCATAGAATACGTTTATAAAATAGACTGTCAAAGGATCATAAATATCGTTGACAGTAGGTACCTACTATAGTCATGGACCGCCCAAACTTCTGCGAAACCAAACAGCAGATGTAGAACTGCTATAGCAAAACTACCCATCTTGATGGATCAAACGTATGTAGACTGTACATGTTAATTTTTAAAAGAATATTACGAGGAGCTGACATGATTATTGTATTCTCAATTAAAAATAGCTCAGGAAATACTAAGAAGCTGGAAAACAAAATCTGAAAACCCTGAGGATTATATTGATTTATTATTTGTTCCAAAAATAATTTCATAAATTTCAAATCATATTCCGGCGTCTTATACGAAGGTCTGCAGTATAAAGTTCAACTCGTAGAAGTCCTTTCTCAATAGGTACTTCACTTACTACCGGTATAGCTAACTACCTATCTTATTTTTCCTCATAATAAGTTATCGAAGAGACAATTTTTTCGCGTGCAAGGATATTAATTAATTAGTATAAAAGAAAGTAAAGACATTCTCGTTTCGTTTTCATAAAGGCTACCAGTTTGGTCGAAACTTTGAAAAATATTCAAATAAAACTCTGTGCGGGAAAAGCCTTGTCCTTAATTTCTTTATAAATAATAAGTTATGTCGCTGAAACTTATTTTATTCATAACAGATCTTCACGTTCGCTGAGAAACTTGAATAGGTAGTAGGTAATAACTTTCTACTGATTTCCACAATTAAATATCTACTAAGAAGAGAATAATTCGTCCGGAAGTTTGTTCAACAAGGATGAGGAATTTTTAGTCTCGTTACGTTTTCTCCCTCCTTGTACGCCGCCGCTTTGACAAAATGATTTTTTCATGATCGATTCCTTGCGATTATCGGTTGTTGGGAACAAAAAACAAAACTTCGGGTCTAACACCTGCTACGACAGGACATCTAGTCCTTGATTTTGCCAGCAGCATTATTTTATGCTCATTTCGTATTTTATTAAAAAATATTCCACACTTTTATCATAATTTTTCTTACTGAATTTCAAATACCTATCTAATTTAATTATCATTTTTTTGTTATTTTTTATTACAACAGGTAAAATCGTAGTGCAAGAAGAAAGACGGTTTTGTTTGCCATCGGAAACTTACGAACTGTCGTAATTCTTGATGATTTGGTATGCAGATGGAATAGAAGACCGATTCCTCCTCGTCCTTTCATTGGAGATCAAACCTTGAATAGTATGACTCTAATTGCAAGATACTCAATAGAAGACGTCAGGAATGAATCATTATAATTAGATTTATACATATCATTTTATGTACGTGAATGCTTATAATTACAATAAATTTTGATTACGTTGTTTCATTTTTCCAACTTTCGAATTGCCCGTTGTAAAATAGCTAGGTACCTATTTCGAAAAATTTCATCATATATCCACGATAAATCCGTCATTGAATTAGAATTAGTAGATGCGATATTATATTCCTTGCTTCATCGTAATGATAAGAAAAAAGAAAGGACAATTGAAGAAATATTTCAAGCTACCTAATCAATAAAATGACGCGAAGAAAAGGTGGAGATCAACTGTTCCATGGTCTGTAAAACCTCTTCAAAATTTACGAAGCAACGGTCATTAATTCAAGTTATGATGCAATATCGAAGGGATAGGAAGAGAAATAATAGAACGTGATTCCTCGAGCTACTTTTCACTCGACCTTTTTAGAAGCTCTATGGGATGCTGATGCCACACTGGAAGTAAAACAATGCGTAGTACACGAAAGTTAGTTTTCATAAGTATTTTACACTCGCGAGAAATACGAATACATCTTAAAATCGTTATTCATGCTTCCGTTTTCTATTAAGAAAGAGACAAATTTATAACGTCTATAGTTAAAGGATTAGGCATAGTAATAACTGATAATATATTTCGTACTTTAAAATTCTACTCGACCCTTGATTTGGACTTTCAATTTCCAGAATACTATTTTGGTTGATCTGAAAATACTAACCAATACGACTGTTTCAAGAGCTTCATCATAATGTCCAAAAGGGCTTGGAAAAGAATTATTTAGAGAGAATAACACACCATCCGAGTTTTAACCTGAAATTGAATGAGTGGTTCAAGAAGAATACTATGGTCAACTGATTATTTGAATATACCTTATAATTTTCAGCAGACGTTGTATTCTTACGGGAACTTTTCAAGAAGTTATAATTTATGCCTTAATAAACATTGAATTAGCGGGTGGTCGTATTGAATTGCGGAACAGTTCTTCCGAAACATATTTGTTTATTCAGCATGAGGAAAAAAGAACTTAATTTTGAACGGTAAGCTGACTAGTATTACAAATAAAAGTGTCTCATATTTATTCAAGAGTTAGGAACCTCTTGAAAACGTAACACGAAAAAAAAGGAAAAAATAACAGGCTCAGAAATTAACCGACATGAAAGCATAATATGAGCTTTACAGTGTATATTTAAAAAAAATAAAATAGGTTTGATTGAATATAAAAATCCTTACAACACGTGCATACACAGTATACATTCAATAATAAAAACTTTCTGATAGTACAATCATCACTCGGTCACCATTTCCATATCCGCCTCAGCTACAACAAATGAAGATGGGAAAACATCATTAACAAAACAAACAATTGATAGAACACTAGCATGAGAAAATATCACTGGTACAAAACTGAAGAAAGAAACAGCAAGAAAAAGGCTTTTTAATTTTTATCCTTATCTTCACTCGTACACGGCGGTTACAAAAAAAAAAAAAACGATTATTTCCTCGTTCGTGTTTACTACCATGGAGACGAAAAAAAAAAAAAAAAAAGGAAAATATTTACATGAGATGAACATAAATATCGAACGAATCGCGTAAATAATAATGAGATCCAAGACAGATAATATGAATAGAGGATTGATGACACCGAGCGTCAATCGAAATGAACAAACCTCGACGACATAATATGTAACTTTTAGAAAGAGCCGAGGATCAGAACTACGGTCTAAACTTTCGTTACAGGCAAATGATATCGTTTCAAGTTGAATAACTTCAAAGCTGATTTCGACCAAGAAATTAATATAGAATATTCATTTCAAGCACGGTTAACACACTATGTATAATGAGTATTCAATATGAAAATAGTTGTGGCATAATCTTGTTAGAGATCAACTTCCGAATTTTACATATATGTATAATAACAAAAATTTGAGGAACCAAATCGATTGGGCAAACATTTGACCATGATCCAGAACGGGAGCAGGAAGCTGGAGGCGAAAAATCGAATTGGACAGAACGATAAAAGAAAAGTAGATTTTTTTTTCCAAACCCCCGTCCATCATTGGGTTTGTAAAACTGCTCAACGTAGTTTCTTTTTTTTCCTAATATGACCTCATCCAAAATCCCGAAACGTATTTCGATTCAATAGAATTTCAAAGCACGCACATCAAAATAACACTAGGAAAACAACGAAACTTTCAATACAAATTTACCTTCGTTATCTACTTCATGGAACATATACTCTTCTTGAACTTCTTTCAAATACTGGATAGATCGTTTTTCGTCAACGAATAGAGTGTAAACTTTTTTAACATCATCAACTGCGATCTATATACGAAAGAATAATTCGTGAAACTTCTTTTTTGTGCTTCACTAGCCATTTTCAAATAGCAATATACTAACCTGAGTAGCTTTTCTTTTACGAGCGACCAAACTAGCTGTCGTAATGAGTTGAATAGCGTACCGTAACGATGATTCTCCTGCTAACCTTGTCAAAACTTCTAAAGCGGTAGCTTCTATTTCACAATCTTCTTCTTCAGCTCTAAAATATTGATGATACAAAATAATTCTACCATAATAATTGAAAAAAGTACGAACTCTTAGATGCGCACATGTGCGTTCATACCTTATTCTTAGAATTTCACGCAGATCGTCGAGGCCATACGGTTCTGTTTTGATGATGATCATTCTATCGAGTAAATCTACAGGCATGCCGTGGGCAGATCGGTAATTGGTGCCTCGGATAGTGGTCACACCTCTATTTGTTGCAACAATAACAATTGGGGCCATTTCATCTTCCAGCGCTCGATTTAGGAACGAAAAACACTCGATATCGAGCATGTGTACCTGAAAATTTAGATTGGAATATCGTTCAATTTTGTCGTGGAGAATTTATGAAACGATGTGGAGAACAATACTCACTTCATCAATAAATAAGACACCAGGAATGAATTCAGCCTTACCCTCTTCTCTCCATTCACTAACTTTAAAATTTATTTGTTCACGTACTTCTGATTTAATTTCACCCGTATCACCTGAAAGAAAAACGAAGTATTCGAAAAACATCAACTTGAATTCATGCGGATATCGGTCGATAATAAATAAAATCAATAGTTTCAACATACCAGAAAATAACGCTAAGAAACCATGCGTGCGCGAATTTATGACATCGATTTCGTGTAATGTGACTGTGTGTACAACCTCTTTTCTCTTCTGTAACTCTCCTTCAGGACACTGAACAAATCTACGAGAAAATTTTCGATAGAACAAACATTCAGTTTTCATGAACGGAAACTAAAAGGAACAAGAATCACCTCGTTTGGGGTCCTGAAGCATCATAATCACGAGCACGAGTAAAAGAACGTCCTATACGCGTTATTTTGCCTGTTACTTTGTCTATCGTGATGACATCACCAGCTTGAACCTATCCATAAAATAAAAGATTGAATATTACTGACATTCGATACAGTTGAACATGGAAGAAATGCGATATCAACCTTTTCTTTCATGAGAGCTTCGATCATCTTATTTCCCAAGTCGTAAATAGTCTCCATATCGGTTGATTTTAGCGTCAATTTTCCAATTTTCGTGCCCACTCCAGTAGCAGGTCTTTCAACCTGAATTTCGACAACTTCGCCTTCGATGATTTCAGATTCTTCTCTGTAAAAGAAACACGATGAATTATTCAAGTTTTGATGACATCTAAAGGGTTTCAAGGAAGGACATTCAACGAATAAATGAATACTTTATGCGAACTCCGACAGATTTTCGAATCGCTTGCAAAAGAGCTTCAGTTTTACTCATTTCCAGACTGTAAATTTCCGATCCACTCATACTGGTGAAAGGGGTATCGGGTCCCAAAGCTTGGGCTATAGCCATAGCAATTGCGGTTTTTCCTGAAAATGTAACAAAGATATCATTAAAAAAGTTCATCTCGCTCTAACAAACAACAATTTTATGAGACAGATTCGTACCTGTACCCGGGGGACCTGCGAGCAGAACCGAACGGCCGGCAATTTTGCCTTCACGAACCATTCCCAGAACGATACCGGCAGCTCTGCGAGCTTGAAGCTGTCCTACCATGCCTTGAGAGACCTATCAATCATAAGCAATGATTACTTTCAGGTGATTACCATTACAATACTTTCAATACATGATGATTCAACTCACTTTCCGTGGTTCAAAACTGTCATCCAATCCAAGTCCTCGGATGTGAGAGTGAGCGCCGATACGTTCGATACGCGTTATATCGCGTACTTCGGACGGAACTTTTAGAGCCACCGTCGACTGAAAAATATGAAAATAATAGCATAAGTAATGAATGTATTACACCAGAGTTAGCAAAAACGAAAGGACGACTCACCGCCATCTCGATGTATCAATTCAAGTGAGTAACGATATTACGATGAAAGATGAAACACAATTATTCAGCGCATAGATGAGTACCAAGTACCGTGTTTTACTCATTCTACTGTT
The DNA here is from genome assembly GCA_035079385.1 of Aspidiotus rigidus. Taxonomy (NCBI): domain Eukaryota; kingdom Metazoa; phylum Arthropoda; class Insecta; order Hemiptera; family Diaspididae; genus Aspidiotus; species Aspidiotus rigidus. The sequence goes on along the minus strand of JAVHKY010000003.1, from coordinate 11,994,897 downwards.
TCATTTTTTATTTTCAATGTGTACTCAGCGCTAGCACCTTGGTAGCGGCTTGCTTGTTTGTTTTTATTTCTTTGTTTGTTGACTTTCGGAATCGTTCCCGCGTTGCCGAATCGTCGACTGAACGTTTGAACGGTTTGAAGAATCATTTTCTTCGAATCAATGAATCATTATTCGGTGCGCTGACTGCAGCTGCTGACAGCTCTCAGTCTATATAGTACGCTAATCTCTAAATATTATCTCGAGAACAAAAGCTTTAATTAAGAAATTGAAGAGAAGAAATTTTATTCGTTTTTAAATTATCTTTCACGTGAGATCATTTACATTTCGATCTGAACACTTTCGGAAAATGATCACTTCTGTACATATAGTAGTCTTGCACTCCAAATTCTCGAAGCGTGCTCTATTAAAATTAGGAAAAATAGCCAGCATTACCAAATAGAAATATATTTTGTTGAAATCAAAAATCGACACTCGTATCCACTTTTCAACAATTTATTTTCGCGACGTTCCGAATTACGCATTGCGTCCAGCATCGCAGGCGAATTAAACGAAGAACTAATAATTTATTCTTACAATCGATAACATCGTATTTGCGAAGCTGATACATATTTATAATTTACTTACCTCTTTATTAGGATGTGAAGAGGTTAGCCGACGAATTATACTTAGATGCGGATTAGATTGGCTATAAAGATATGAAACTGACGATGAAATTCTCTCTTTAAAACTTTGTAGGTACTTCTTAGAGACGTGGACCAGTGTGAAAATGAATTAGAGGGATCATTTATGAACAATTGACTCAGGTCTACGTAATTATAATGTTCGTAAAATATTAATCATATCGGAGAAGAAAAATTTTCTTCTTCCTACACAAAAGATACAAGATTAACTGATCAATCATTGACAATACCTATGCGTACCCACCTATATTCATGCAAAATCAAAAATCATTGACTTTTTTGGTCTTTAAATACCTAGACTCTTAATCTAGACTGCAAAAAATTATATGAAGGCGAAAATTGGTAGTGAAAACAGTCTAGGATTAAGATTCGAGTATAGTTCCGTGGAAAATACATCAATTCAATGGCAATATAATTATACAGAGATGAATTTTTGAAACACTAATATTTATTTTTAGATGCGAAATATAGACCTGTGGTATATTTCGGACTGTCAGTTATTAGAATAATTAGACTTAATTCTTCATTTAAGGGTATGCTTTACGTAGTCACTCACACACAGGAAATATACGTGTATTACACAAAATGGTGTGCTGCGGGTAGCGATTTTTGCCCACACATAACATATTGAACAATGCATAAAATGTTTAGGAACATGGTGTAATTTATTCTTGAAGTTGAGGAAAATACGGCTGATTAGTTGATTGTTTGCGAAATATTCTGAATGATCTTTAGGCAACGTTAAAAATCGCAACACGTAATACATATTTCGTGTGTGTCTGCATGTGAGTGACTAGGTAGAGCATGTACCTACCCTTACAAAATAATAAAAAGAAGATTTAGATAAATACATTACAAATTTTTCCATTACCACTTTTTCTTAGTCAGTAATAAAGAAGGAACACGTGTAGGTATTATGCGGTGTTTCGAGCACAGAAAATTGAGTATAAGTACTTATCAAATTTTCAAAGTTTGTTTGATTGTAACCTTAGAGGAGAAAGGGCTAGAGTGACGTGTTTATCATTAGTTGATCATAGCCCTAAAGGATTTTTTTTTCGTACTAATCGAAGCTTCTATAGAGAATCTTTACTTTAATTATTATTCAACTTCCCTTTTGAACGAATAAATGAGTCCAATTTCATAAAAGAATTTGACTGTAAAAGTATAAAGCACGAACATCGGCCACCATCTTTAGCCGTTTTCTCAAAATTAATCCTTAAACTTCCCTCATTTGATGACGTAAAACACCTTGTAGCACTTTAAAAATAGCAAAAGGATTATCTTGACAGTTTGCCAAAGCAAAATACTGAATACAATGCTAGGGTACCTAGCCTAGATATGTTGTAAATTCCTCATCTAAATAAGTACGAAACTGTGAAAATAAATGACTACTGAAAATCTATATAATGGCGGTCGACTAGGTATTCGCTGTCTCGTTCCAGTGCTAGACTAGAATGATTTGTTTAGTTTGGCTGAAATTCTTCGAACTTGTTCTGATTTAAAATTACTCTCATTATTGCTACTATTTTTTCCCAAGTATTGACTTAAAAATTTTTATGTTGATAATCCTCTCCGCTCGTGTCTCGTAAATGGGGCTCAGGAGAGTAAATATAAATACCCTGAAGTTGAAAAATATTGTAGAGTAAGCAACTGCATATTCGCTGTTTCGAGCTGAAGAAGGACAAAGCGTACAAATACAACATTACCGAATTTTATGATTAAAAAAAAAAGTTTTACTGGTGAACTATTTTTTTTTTTTTTTTTTATTATTCTTTCAATGCTTCTACTGGATATAGACCTAGTCTTTAATCATTGAATCTCTACAGCAGTCCACGAGATTTATAAGATTTTCCTCTCAATTTTATCGCAGTTCAAGTGTACTTATATTGCAAAAGACTTAGGCCTACAAACGTGTTCATGCTTAAATATGTGTAGTTGCAGTTATCGACGACTAGATTCGAGACGCTCTGCGAGTGGATATGAGTCGTCAGCAGGTAGTCGAAGAAAAACTGTTGGTACCTCAATACTATTCCATCTAAAATACTTTTCATTGTGTGACAAGAATTGACTCAAAATTCCTAAAAAATGAAAGGTCCCTTTTCACTTTGCGAGGAGGCGAGTCTATTAATTGTTTACAAAGATAAAGATCAGATTTAGAATCGTTTAATGCGTCAAAATTAATCAAGACGAAGAGTTTTAAAAGATTGATCTTGTCAAGGGCGCTGAAGTGGTTCTAATTCAGGGTACGTACCATTCCTCAGAAATTCCAATCCTTCATCGGAACCTTTCGCTGGATCCTGATGCAGCGACACATAACCCGAATACTTCAATTCTTTCAATAATTTGAATATATAACGGAAGTCCAGTTCGCCGATGGTATCTGGTTCGTGACGATGGGGTACCTGCGCTATTTGAACGAGCCCTGCGTGTGGCAAGAAAAGTTTGATTTTGTTCGTCAAGTCTCCATGGATGGACTGTAGGTGATAGACATCGAGCATAAGTTTCAAGTTGGGGCTATTGATTTGTTCGATAACCTTCTTAGCTTTATAGTAACAATTCATGTAATAATTTGGGATCGCGTACTCACATATAGGTTCGATAATCGTGACGATATTCTCCTCCTCAAAAAGTGAGACGGCGTGACGAATATTTTTCAAGTAAACTTCATCGTGCTCCGCAGTTGGTGACTCAACAATGCCGGCGATTATGTGGACAAATTTACAATTCAAGGCACGTGCGTAATCTAGCGCTTTATCGATGCTTTCGCGGAATTCTTCTTCTTGACCAGGAATACAGGCGTAACCGTTCGCCAATCCTATCGCCGTATTTGTGGGGGAGGTAATCAGCACTTGTTCAACGCAGGCTTCTTCTTTGGCTTTTTTGAGTTCTTCTATGGAATAATCGTAAATAAGAAGTGGAACTGCTACCGCTTTGAACCCCGATTTTCTCGCTTCCTCGTACCTCGGAAGAAGCGATTTGTGATGTTCTGCGTACATAAAGAACAGATTGAGGCATGTCTTAAATTTGGACATCTAGACTCGTGGGTTCAAAACGCGACTTTCTGAAGCAGCGCGACTGTTCCCGGATAGCGATCTCGATTAATTAAAAACACTGACACACTTTTGGTGACGATGTGATTGCCGTCTCAATGCTAAGCAATGTTTATACAGTTTGACAGAATCCAACGCACCCCAGCTGTGTACGAGGCCTATTTAACTATCTAAAGACTTTTCCTCGTTTATTAGCGTCACAATGGTCAAAAGAGGAAATACGATTGCTTTGAACTCCTCGACTTTTTGCGAAAATCGCTCTTCGGGCTAGATTGAATATTTAAAAAATTCCTGAGTAAATCTCGTGTAATGATGTAAACTTCAGGTTCTATTCAGATTGTACTAAAAGTTTCAATCTAATGCAATTATAATTCGAAGTGGTTGTACGTGAATGCAGTACCTACAAATAAAACTTTCATATCTAGGTACCTATGGTACAGAGTAAAACGTATGTAGGTAAGGTACCGAATCGATTGAATTGAGCGCTCTAACCAATCTTCCACCACGAGCGTACACTGGAACACTAGCTTCTCGGTAACATTCCCTCATAAGGGGATAACACAATGAAAATTTCCACTCACTTGCTTGCACTGATCAGAGACTGGATTCTGGCTAATCTTTCATCGCGAGCTCACCACAAAGGACGATCGTCTAAGTAACATTCTCGCCATTGTCTGAAACACTAAGGTACTCTCGTACATTTGCCCGCTTTAATCGTACCCGAGGTCTTAGCCAATATCTCACCGCAAACTCGCTACGGAAAACGACTTCTCGGTAACACTCCCTGGATTACCTGCAACAAAGAGATTGTCCGCTCATTTGCCTCTTTCCATTATTCGCAGGGTCTTTGCCCTTCTTTCACAGAAAACTCACAACAGATGACGACCTTCTGGGTAACACTCACTCCAGCGTCTGCACATCTGGCCGCTTCGATAGTTCACGGGGCTTTTGTGGTCCTTTTTCCGCGAGTCCAAAGCAGAAAGCAAGTGTCTTGGTATCATTTCCCCTAGTGGCCAACACAATGAGAATTTCTCGTGTTTACCGCATCAATCAAATATTCGCCGATCTCTCACCGTGTGTCGACAACAGAAAGCAAGCTTCTTGACAACTTTTCCTCAATCGCGTAAAACAATTTACAAAAGATGGGGCATTCACTGACCTCTTTCCGCGGGCATACAATTGATAACATTCCCCCTGGTGGCCAACGTAACGAGAATCCTCTTCGTTCACGTGACGTCACTAACTGCTAACATCGAGCAATTTTGATCGATAATGCGCGATATTCTGCGATAGTATCGCAGAATTTTGCGATAGTATCCTGCGATTGTGCTTAGAACATTATCGACTCCCATAAGAATACACAGGGAACATTTCGATCATGTGTTAGTATTTGAGGACCTATCTGTAAAAAGGGCGTCCGTGAAGAAAAATTCATTACAGAAAAATCAGTTTGAAGTTTCAGTTCAAAATATCTCCGCAACAACGAGTTTAATCAAAAAAATGGTAAGGATGAAAATTAAAGAGCAACTCTTCTTCTATAAGAAACTATAATCATATTTTGAATACATCCAGAAACGAACAAAGTAGAGATCACTGAAAATATGACAACGGACGCCCTTCTTGCTAAGATGGAAAAAATTGTGGGTTTAAAAAAAAAAAAAAAAATTATAAAAGATAGTTTATGATCTGAAACGCACAAAAATCGAGGTCTCCGCAAAAAGGGCGTCTGTCCGACGGACGCCCTTTATACAGATAGGTCCTCATTTCAAAATGAGAAATAAATAAGGAATTCAACGTTGATAATCAAGATCTGGAAGATCTCAAGTATTTGAGAATATATTTTTCTTCTCTCACTTTATTCTTCTATTCAAATATGAGCAAATGATCGAATTCAATTTTTCTTCTTATGGAAAAGTCCGTGTAGAAAAAGTTTGTTTTTTGAACAGGTGCTAGAGGAAAGTCAACTCTAAACAAACATTTATTAGGTTGGAAGAACCTCAATTACTAATTAGTTGATCGATGTTAAAAAACTGAAAGGTAATGAAAAAACTGAACAGTAATGAAATCATTACTATTCAGTTTTCTTATCAATCACAATTTTCCGAGTACCTGTTTAAAAAAATAGCTTACTATTTATCAGGATGGTCAGCGATTACGTTTCTCGCGCGTTTACTTCCCTCGCCTTCAGCTCGTTTTGTAAACGGTCGCACTCGAAACGTAATCGCTTTCCCATCCTGATAAGTAATATACTTACTACCTATTTTTTTCCCTAAGCACCATCGATCACAAATCTCGAAATTATTTTGAATACAACGATGCTGTGACGTAGGCGTGAACGAAGAGGATAGGGGCTTTTGCAAATCTCTCGCACAGAGGGCTAGCTAACTTCTTAGTATCGTTTTCTCCATTCGTCTATGGAACAATGAGAAACTCTATTCATTAGCCCGATTCGATTAGATACGTTACCCTATTAATGTAAATACATAATTAAGACAGTGTTAGCGTTATAAGTTTGCATTCAGTCACTATCCACACGAGACTCTCCTCGGGCCCTTCTTTGTACTAGCTTATCTAGGTCTAGGCTTCCTTGAATTCTCAATACCAAATCCCATAATATGACTCATAAAACAGGTTCCCCACGTTCCTCGTTTAACTTCGTTAAGGAAACTGTCGTTTTTTCTCGATACCTACCTACCTAAGTTATTTTATTTATTTACTTATTCGGAATTCAGACCGTTTGGTCACATATCATCGAAATACCTATACCCACACAATCAGAATGAATATAGGAAATAATCTTATAGTCTGATAAGAATAATGTAACGCAATTCTAGAATTTCGATATTGCACAATAGGGAAAGAATTCGAAAATATTTTTTTGAGTCATGTTTAGCTGAACGATCCAAAGATTTACCCAATTTTTGCTACCTATCGGGACCTATTTTGTCAAAATATTAGACCCACATTTACTGCATCTATGTATGGAACTATGTATATCTCTATAACAATTTCTTTCAGTACGGGTACCTATGCACTTTGTTGTATTTAAAGTTACATCTTTGTAGGTGGGAGGTATCGGTGGTAACGCAATTGTCTTCACGCTCGTGACATTTCTCGCACAACACTATACAGGCAGGTGTTTTCGGTCCCTGTACGTTAATAAATCAAAATGTTAAATATACATGGGTATCAATGTTGGTTATGCACACCGAGATAAGTGTATCGCAGATCATCAGGGCCAATTGAAAAACGCAACTTTATTAGGTACTTTATGTTACGGTCTAGCCAACCCTTTTTGAAATGTGCGTTCATTGTTATCATTATCTTCTTTACTCTTTAATTTTACTTTCTGCTCAAACTAGGTATTCTTCATTATTGTAGGTACCTACCATCAGACTCCAATATTTATTCAATGAAAATGTATTCAACTGCAGACTTATATTCTTATCAATTTTTTCGCATTGAATAATAGATCAGAAGGTAAAATATATATGTATGTAATCTTTCAAGAGGTTCATCATCTAAATTCGCATGGTTATGTACGTATTATTGTGTTGACGGCAGATGTATATGAAAATTCTGTAGAATATACATTAAAGAAACCCGATGAAAGACACAATATTTACGTGCAATGGTAATATTAGAGGAGGGGGTTGTTGGTAAATGTCTCCCCCCCTCTATTGAAGAAACCGTCTAGACATTTCTGGTACCGGCAGCTAGGTATGTCTGAAATGTAGTAATCTATAATTTCAATTTTCCGCGTACGCTGGTGTCACATAATATATGTCACTCACTGTAATTAAGCGCGATACCAACACGAATGTACGACGAAATAGGAGAGAAAAAAATCAAGGACTGAAGAGACAGCTGAATTCTATATTACATTCGTTAAATTATATTTAAAATTTTTCTCGTGTTTGTAGAAAACGGACGTGATAAAAGAGTAAGAGAACAGTGTGTTCGTGATAAGTGGAACTACAATTGGAGGAAGATGCCTCTTTTCCATATTTTTTTTCCAATAGTTACCACTCTTTTCAAACATAGACACTTCTCATTCAAGGGGTTATCAATGATTATGATCTTGACTAGCGTCTGTTGCGTCGTCGCTCCGCGTCGACGACAGCCGCTAGCAAGGTGTGTACCGATTTTTGGGAATTAAAAAAAAAGTTTTTTCTACTAAAAATTTTTTGAAAAAAAAAATTTCTCAAAAAGATGCGACAATACACTAAAACAAAAGGATACTGTCCTCTCCCTCAGCAAAAAGAGCAAAGAAACTGCTCCCATGAACACATACAGGTGTTTTTATTATACAATACTAAACTTCTTCAGTTTGCTTCCCAAAAAAAAATATAAAAACTTGGCCGCATTTCTAAAAAAGACATATATTCCCAAACTTTAACCAAACCCTACTTTAAAATGAGTTCTACGTTGGTCGCATTACTAAAAAAAAAAACATATTGCCGAACTTTAACCAAACCCTACTTTAAATAAATTCTATTTTGGTGACATACCGTACATTATTTTGTTCAATTTTTTTTTCTAAAAAAAACATACAACGCCGCGCTCACTTTAACAGAACCCAACTTATTCAGTTTGTAGACTGATGCAGCTGTTGGAAATCAGAAGAATGGTTTTCACAAAACATTATTTTGTTCAATTTTTTTTTCTAAAAAAAAACATACGACGCCGCGCTCACTTTAACAGAACCCGACTTATTCAGTTTGTAGACTGATGCAGCTGTTGGAAATCAGAAGAATGGTTTTCACAAAACATTATTTTGTTCAATTCAAGATGCTAATAATGCATGAACATATATAGGACAAATTGTCATCCTATGTATTTTTCTTCATTGTTTTTTTCATTATACTAAATGTTGGTGTTGAATATTTTAATTTTCTGCTTCACTATAATGATGTAAATTGATTCAGTTTTCATTTTCTCATAATTTCGATAAATTCCTAGAATTAATTTGTGTAGAATATACTTTTTTTCCTTTTAATATGATACTTAAAAACTACAATGTATACTTGAAAAAAAAAAAAGTCACAACAAATAAGTACAGGTACCAAGATATCTTGGGGGGAAAAAAAAAAAAAAACGGAAAACGGAAAACAAATTTCTTCAATAAGAACTACAATGTATACTTGGAAAAAAAAAAAAAAATCACAACAAATAAATGCAGATAGGTACCAAGATATCTTGGGGAAAGAAAAAAGAAACGGAAAACAGAAAACAAATTTCTTCAATAACGGAACAAAATATGTCAGTTCTTTCTATCTGAAACAAAAGAACAAACAAACAAGTCCATTAATTTCAAGAACACGATAATCAATTTTTATTGCTATACACAAAGAGAGACAAGTAGAAATTTGTTGTTCGACGGCACAATTTCACAAACCACAAACTCGACTATGGAGAAAGTAGATATCGATACAAGAGACGCTTCTTGACAGTATTCTAGTTCTAGAAAAAATAATCGTCAAAATTATTTCAAAACGTGCGATCATTTGAGGAATTCATTATATTTCCAAAAATGAGTATAAATAGACGTCTTTTCCCCCAAAAATATTTTGTTTTCATTCAAAATTGTGTTTGATATTCTTTAGGAAGTAATCAAAATCTACCATGCGGTAATAACTAATAAGTAATTGTACTTCACACTGTTGGCGAAACGGGAAGCATACAGTACTCTGTAGAATCAACAAACAAATCAAGAATGATTTTAAATCTAAACAAAGTAAATTATCCACACCACGTATACTAGGTACAATTATCAAATCAGGAAGGAGGAATTTATAATGATGATGATACCTACGCATCAAAAGGATTTTGTCGAGTAGAGGATTACTTTCAAGTATATCGATAATAAATATTGATATGGCGTTTTGAGCTGATAGATAAGAATAAAACAGGAATATCTAGGCAATTTTAATATAAACGAGATAAAATACGCATCAACAGCGAGCTTAATAATGTTGAAATTGAATTTGAAAACAGAAGAACCAAATTTAGGCTTGAAGTGCTTTGAAGAAATTGGATGGAAGAACGATACTCTAACTTGGGTGAATAGCATAAAACTAAAGAAATTTATTATCCGGCACTGCCATCGAGAAAACTACAAAATGAAACAAAAACGACCTACGTTTCCATAGCACAGCTATCTTTTTCGGGGTCATAAAATATACTGAAAAGCACTATAAAATAGGGAAACAAAACAAAAATATTCCAAATCAGTGATGACTCCTCAGTACAGGCAAATATATGCTGCAAAGTGCATTATCGACGTCCGTTTTAAAATTGACGGCGTGACGGTGTTTTTTAATTTTCATCGCTTCCCTCATTCTTCTTTTTTTGTCGTTCTTCTCAAAGCAGCAGATAATGGAAGCCTCTTTGAACTTGAAACAATTGTAATGCGGTAATATCCTGTAAGCTACTTAGTCATAAAAATTACTCACATTTTGATTCCAAAAGAGCGAATTCGGAGGACACTTTATTCTCATCCTCCAAGACGTACCGTACGTATATTCTTATTCGAACTGGTTGATGCGGGTTCGCCACTAAAAAGGTAATTACATATACGTTACACTTGCGGATATTTCTTCCATTAAAAAGAGTGAGATTATCAATTTACCAGCTCCAATGCCTTCTTTCTTTTCTCGTTTAGCAAATATGAACAATAACTACTTGTGTAGTACATCAATGTTAAGAGTGTCGATCGAAATTTTGTAGGTCGACAGGCGTCAAATTGTTCTATAAAAAACACATTCAGTAATACAAATAGTCGGAAACAAACAGCAATCAATGTTAAAGAGAGTCGATCGAATATTTTGCAGGTCTACAGGTGAAATTGTACTGTAAAAAACGCATTCACTAATACGAATTAAGGACTGCATACGAATAGTCGGAAACAAACAGCAAAGTGCTAACTCATCACGCAACTGTTTTTTCAAAACGGCGGTTTTGCATAGTGCTCGCTTCTACCAATCATGTGGCTTAGCCGTCTATGGTATGAACCAATAAGCGCTGACTTATCACCCGTCCACGGTAACGAACCACGGCATTTAACCACGGCTAACCACGGCATACCATTGCAAACAAAGATGTAAACAAAGCTCCGTTCTTTTATTATAGGAGATAGCTCTTCCGTCCGAAATTGAATTGACGTGCGTATGTCCACATCAACAGCTATCAACGGTCGGGGGGAAATTTCATTGTCTGTTTACGGCTTATTCGGATACCTATAAATTCGCTTTTCGCATGATTTTTAATAGATAATTCAATTATCATTCTAAGTTTTCGATACAAGCATTTCTTCTTCAAATTATCGGCATTTCTGGATCGTGTCTTGGATAGGTATACGTCGAAAATTTCACGTAATTACATAGATTATCCAAAATTCATGCGTTTATCATAGTTGTAACAAAGCTCCAATTTCGCAGATCGTAATTTTTCTCCGCTAATCCACCCATAAAGTTTAGTGTTTGAGTTTGTTATCACATTTTATTCACACTCTGTCCGAAAGGTTTGCCTGTTGACTTGAAGCTTGGATCTTGTACAGCAAAATGATTATTATGGCAGAATGCTGGAAAATTACGACTTAGAAGACCTACATCATAGTCTAGAAAAGATGGCAAGGCAAGTGAACTGGCAATTGAAACTCAAAAAACGGGACAATTAAATAAAATAATATTATTGATAGTCGGGACCATTCGACCAAGCGTGCTGCTCAAATTTTTTCAGAAGTATTTTACCTACTAGCAAAAGAAGGAAAGAGAACGCTCATTCCCACCTTTCATCGGTTCAGTGAAAAAGGGGAGCATTTAGGTCGATGAATTGGAAGAGAAGGTATTTCCAACAGAAAAAAATGCTAGTTATTTAAGTCAACGTACTTCAGCTTATTTTTAAAATAAAATAAATTGCGTTTCAAAATTGATTCTCTTTGACTACTTTTTCGTTCATTATTTCCAAACGAAGCCAGCGCAAAATCGTACAGCTGCTGTCAAAGATTAAAGTAATCGATGGGTGTCCTATCTTTACTTAGTAACATGAACAGTCATCAGGATAAGTAAAGTATTGCGTCAGTCAGTAACAAGTACTTACATGTGGTCAGAGTCCGCGGTTTCAAAATGAAAATTGTGGGTTCTGTAATCACTCTCCCCTAGTCCCGTCACTCCCGTCATCCTTTCATAACAGGTTGATTATAAGTTCCCAGACGACATCGAAATATAGCGGGTGTACCGACTCAAAAGCCGTGAGCAGACGAAAGTTATTTGGACCATAAAGGGTACATCTGTTTTCCTTCTCCTAGTGTAAACAATCTCAAGGACTAGGAGTTCAAACTACGAAGTACCAACTGCTCAGCTGTTGCTTAGTTTCTTCGTAACTGCTGTGCTCCATAGTCTATAGTAGGTATAGTTCTTTGTTATATCACTGTTGTTATATCTCGTGACTTACCGACGCCGCTCGGCTTTAATGCGACCATGCGGTCGATTGTCACATACGTTCCGACTCCTTTCCTCAGTCTGAAATAATTTTCGTGTTGATAAAATCTCCGTGTCCATCTCGCCGAGTCGGAGCTGCTCTCCTTTCTTGTTTTTTGTAAAATCGGTCGAGCCGCTATGTTGTCCGTGGTATCCGTGAGTTTAATAAGATGAACGCTTCTTCTGATGTAAATATGAATCTTGGTCGCATAGTAGTGTAAGTTTTCAACTTTTGAAATCGACCGGTTCATTTAACATGAAATGAAAATCTATCTTCATTTCTTTCAGGCTCACAAATATGTTTCAGTGGCTTACATCATACATCGTATCAAAGTTTAAATCTATTTTCTCTTCTCAAAAAGCCCTTTTGACGTACACGAAGGAAGATTATCAAAGGATCCTTTTCAGCGAGACAGCAGAGAACGAAGAGAAAAAGGTAAGTCCTTTTACGCTCGTTTACCTATTCGAATTTCTCTGCACGCTCATTGTCACGGACTATTCAATTGTAGGAGGATGATTTGCTGACCAAAGAAACGAAAGAATCGAAATGCGAGCACAGAATTGGCAAAGTCACGAGATTGGAGCCGAATTACGGCCTGATAGATGGACGATATTATTTTGAAATCGCCGACGTGAAGCAAAAAAATTTGAAAGTGGGACAGAATGTTCGATATTTGGCCTATCGTAGTAATGAGAATGTCGAATGGAAAGTCAAACAAATCAATATTATAGAGCCTGATGAATGGCAGTCTGGAGGAGGAGAAGCAGCAGTCGCTTCTCGAGTCACCGAGTAAGCTCTTTCGATAAGAACTAAAATCAGTAGTTTCCACGAGAACATCAGCAGAAATTCTTTGGGAATGTTTCAGAGAATACGTGGCAATCGAAAAAACTCTTACCGCTCAAGTAATCGAGAAACAGAATCGCTTTTTAACGATGATCCCGAATGATATCACTTGTAATTTGGATTGCATTGAGTGCGAATTCCTACCTATCAAAGGTAATTTTCATACATAATCCTGCACGAGCCAACTGGACGAAAATGAACGACAATGATATTTTCAGGTGACTGGGTCTCATTGACAGCTGTGGTAGAAGTGAGAGATGAAAATAACACAAACGAACATATAATCGACATTAAGTATTTAAAACCGTTGCGTTCGAAGATGTTTGAAGGGAAAGTATCCCATTTGTCTGAGTACGGCACGGGGATCATTGGCAATTCTGTATATTTTACGGAGAATATTTGCGCCGACGGATCCATGCCCGCAGTAAACGATAGAGTATGTTTTATCCGGATTAAACTTTCAATCGTATCTCACTTGAATGTCCGTTTTCTATCGTACAATGTTGAATCGTAGGTAGTCGCTCGTGTTATTGAAAGTGAACAAGGTGCATTGATTTGGAGAGCCATCCATCTGAGGATAGTAGAAACCGTTTCCCTCGGCGATACTCTAATAGGCAGAATCGTTCAAGAGAGATTGTTCGATAGCAAATGCGGAATCGCGGTTTCGGCGACTTGTGATAAGATGGCGTTAAAAATTGGAGAAGCAACTACGTTTAAAGTATGATTAGATTTGTTTTGTATTGTCTAGCAAATTTAGTTCTTCAGTTACATTAAAGGACAATTTTGAAAGTTTTATTACAAATCACCGCATAAGATTAAAATTCTTCACACTTACGAGCACTTTCGACTAACGAGTCATCTTCAAAGTGAACGTTCGTTAGCCGAAAGTGCTCGTAAGTGTAAAGAATTTGAATCTTATGCGGTGATTTGTAATACAACTTATAAAATTGTGATGATGAACCGTAATTTCATAGAAAAGCTTGTATTACATACGAGTACATTAATGGATTTTGATTTAAGGTTGCCGTAGAGAATGCCGGACAAGATTCTCAGATTCTAACGGCGGTACAGTTGAAGAATTCCGAATACAGCAACGTGATGAGATTGTTGCACGAATCTTTCGAGCCGATCACTATAACTTCGGGGACTAGTTATAGATTCGAAGTTTCTGCTACCGCTAAGTGAGCACCATTTTATTCTTTTCTTCAAATTTAAGAATGAGTGCAAGTCTCACGATGGTTGAGAAGTTTCACTGATTTACGTTCTTGCTCCCGACTCGGGCAGGCTCAGTTCAAAGTATATTAACTATGGAAGTTTCTATCAACTTCAAGTATTCGTCCGACTTGAACAATGATCAGAAGATGCTTCACACAAGTGATGCTGAAGTCATCGTTTGCTTGTAATATCAACGTACCAGTCGCGTAGGGTGTTTTTATCAGGGTCCCCATAATTGACCTATATCTGTAATGTACCCCGTTTTTTTCTTTCTTTCCATCATCTCCCACCCGCCAATATATTCGCAGATTCAATTTGTATACCCTACCGAGTGAACTAAGTAAACCTCTAATTGGCCAAGGATCTCACAATCTCACACGTATTTTGTGTAATCAAATGGAATCCCTTCAATATAAATAAGTAGGTATGATTGATCGAAAAAAACTTTATACGTTACTCACAGCTAGTTATTTTTGAATTCATCGAAAAAATTTTTTTTTCAATTTTTTTAGAATTTTGTTCTATTTGTGTGAGCTTTGGAATCCTTTCACTAGAGATTTATTTGAACTGCCCAAGCTTTTGAAATTATAATTTATTTTTCTGACAAACGTTATTATTGAGGTAACTGCAACTGTCACCCCTATTTACCTGTTATAAGAAGAATGTTCGGGTATTTAATATTTTCACACTCATTTTCATCGGATCACTCTATTCTTGAAAGATGAATTTTCATTTCTCTCGTTATTTTGGATATAACTGTGTGAAAGACTCGACCGCAAACGTACTCAGTATCACTCATATTCAACTGCGATACCGCAGCGTATGTTCTATTGCGTAGTTGTGTTTCCTCACCCTTCTTCTAATTTAAAAACAAGTTTCTCAAATCAGTTTAATACACAGAAAGGATTTGGTCTATCCTCGAGGAAAAAAGCTCGAAAATATCTCTTTTTACTATCGTGAAAGAAAAATGGCGTCGATCTTATATGGTCTTCGGATAAATTCATCTCTCTGCGTCTGCTGACGCATAATTTTGACGTTTTTTTGTTCGTAAAAAGATACGAGTAAGCTCGAAGAGAACTAAAATATATTATGGAAATGTATTTTGTTTACAGATCCTCGGGATATTATTCTGAGCTTATGGTTTTACATTTCGAAGGCGATTGGAAAATTGGGCACATGCTAGATATCTATGTGCATATAGAAGAGGAATATGGTCTTCATACTCAGAACAATTCATCTCAGGTGCACCCGGGCAATGCGACGAGTAATAATAATACTAATAATAATACTAATGATTCACGAACGAATGTGAGATATCCGAGGAATCAGTATCAAGCAAGACGTCAAACGGCTTTACTGTATGTTATTTCCATCTCATCGCGTCACGAACCTAAATAATGAATGTATTAACGTTTGAATCATTTTTGTATATTTTCATTAGAAAGACGATGCCTACAAAAATGGGATTTGTTGTGCCTGGTGTCCGTCCTGTGAGACCTGCAGCGTTCTTGCCCAAGCACCTTCCCGATTTCACTATTCCTGATAAAATACGAACCGTGATGGTAGGGGAAAACGATTCATTTAAGTGAGTTTGATTGTATACAAGAATATTGTAGTTTTTGTTTTTCAAGTAATTGGTTTCTATCTCGTCGCGTATGAAGATTTTACATGGCTTTGTTCATCAATACTTATCACTCAATGTATCATTTATTGTATAAACATCGTATTCTTACTTTTCCTAAAACTTTCAAAATAATATAGACAGGACTTCAAGAAGTATTTGTAGTACATTGCCAGTATTTTATCGATATTACATTTGTTCTATTTTATTTTATATTTTCATGTTCTAGAAGCCGAGCTGAAATATTATCAGAACTGGAAACGGAGTTCTCGTATTTGGTTCAGAATCTTTCGGGAGATAATTACTCCTTGAAATTTCACACGTTGTTGAACTTGGAAGATCATGAAGTACGCAAAAGTTTTATTGATGTTGACTTTTGATTTTCTTGTCTTGAACACGGCGGAAAAAATCGAAAAGAAACTGTGAAATACGAGAATAGTTCTACTTTTGAGATGATTCTCGTTGTGTTGAGCGGTCCAGAGAAACCTTATGTTCGTTTGAGATGTAGTCTAAATTTTTCCAAGTTACATTTTGAAATGAATGGCGTGTTAAAATTCTTATCTTTCTTTCGGTTCAGCAATTAGAATCTCGTCAGAAATTCTTGAGAAATTGGTGTTTGAGCTATTGGGTCACAAATGAAAACGAACACCTGTGGGGTACTGGGAATATCTTGGCAAAATCACATGAATTTTTTTCCCTACAAGAATGCAGTCTATATAGACCTATTTTATACGGTTGACGTCACTAAGTATCGATAGAGTTTGATCCAGAGGAAAATATCAGCAAAATACATCTGAGAATGAGGTCGATACTTCAAACGAAAGTGTAAAACATTTTATTTTACTATGATTTCTTATACGTAAGGAATAAATTAGGCTTTAGAAATCGTCGAATATTACGAAAACACACTATTTTTTGAGAACAAGCATGTACTATTGTAATCTAGGAACATGACAATGATTAAAAATTCAGTTTGAGTTCCTTACGAACGATTTGTTATCGAAATATCAAATGATTTCCAGAACATTTTTTTTTTTTTTTTTTACGGGAAAGTACGTAGAAAAAAAATTTGTTGACATTCGTGATGGCAATATCGAACACTAAAAGGTCGATAATTTACACTATTATCGGTGTTGTGACGGCAGCGTGAATAACTCTATTGCGAAACTGGCTTCGCTTTTTGATCTATTTGCTGTTTTATTATTTTAGTTTTTTTTTTTTCCTTATATTCTTTTCACAAACTTGAAAATAACGTTAAGATCTCAACTACTTATCATTGCAGTTATCAGTTGCCATAAAGAAGTTCGATCGCGACCAAGTTAGTTTCTCCCGACATGGAGAATTCTTGGTTATGGAAATTCCGAATTTATCAGAGAGTAGACCATCGTTAGTCGTCGGCGATAAACTAATCGCCTCTCCATGCGCCTTAGATCAGAAAAGTGGTTAGTTTTCGTTTTTGTTGGAATTGATTGCCAAATCGCTTCCTTTTCTCATGGTTTATCTCTTCTGCACACGTCCCAACTACTCTTATTCCTAATTTAAATGCAGGAATGAATTCGGAAAAAAATTACGTAATTCGAATTTTCTAACAAAGAGAAGCCGAATGCAAGTTCCCTCCCCCTCTGTCATGGATCCGTTCCTGAATTATATAATTTCGTAATACTTAGCTTTTTGTTGTGTGTCCTCCAATTTTATTAAGAAAATATGAATACGTGTTGAACTTTCAAGTATTTAGATGTGCCATTGGAAAGAAATAATTTGCGATTGTTCAACGTCTTTTGTAGATGCTGTGTCTTATGAAGGGTACATTCATAGGGTAATGGCTCATTCAATCAAATTGAAATTTGGCGAGACGTTTCAGAATCAGTACGATGGTAAATCGATGAGCGTAACTTTCGTACACAGTCGTACGGCAGTGAGGCGCGCTCATCAAGCGGTGAATGAAGTGTACAAATGGCTAGGGAAAATGTGGCTTTTCCCAAAAGCGCTGGGTACGTTGAAGCCGTATCAAGTTAATATTGTGGGTGAATACCCTGCAGATGTCCCGGAAGAGAAGCACGTTTGCGAATCGTCTGTTTCCGAGGAAAACCCGGTTTCTAAATCATTACCATCAAAGAAATTAATCCGAAATCGACGTAAAGTAAGAGCCAGAAAAACGGTAACGTTGGCTAGTCTCGGCGATTCTGAAACGGATGACAGTGATGCTGAAGAACAGACAGAAAATGAAATTACGTCTCCGGAACACGGTTACGGTCTTTTGAAACGCCCTGACCATAATAAAAGTATTCGGTGGGAAGAAGAAAATCGTCGTCGCCCAGAGAATGGGACTAAAACAACTCCACCGAAAGCTAATACAAGAACCAAAATGCAATGTCCGGACGTGATTGTAAAATGGGTGAATCCTGTCTTGAATAAGTATCAACGTTCGGCTATTCGAAATATTCTCAAAGGTGAGGCCCGACCCCTCCCTTACATCATACACGGTCCACCTGGAACCGGGAAGACGATAACAGTCGTGGAGACTGTATTGCAAATTATGTTTCTCATTCCGGATAGTAGGTGAGTTCGTATTTGAGGAATGAATAATCGTGTTTCAAAAGCCATATCCAAGTAATGAATCGTTTATCGTTGTAGAATTTTGATCGCCACGCCGTCGAATTCATCGGCGGATTTATTGTGTGAACGATTGCTGAGTTGGAATCTTCTTAAAGCCGGAGATTTAGTTCGGTTAGTCGGTTATAACTACATGGTGGAGAACAGGATGTCGCCGACCCTAAAACCCTACTGCACTTGTTTGGATACAAAATCCCTCGATAAAAATCCATCCAAAATATCTTACGACGAAGATGGTACCGTGTATTAGATTCCAAATGATGTTTATCTACTAATCTATATTATTTTTAACGTTGCTGACGTAATTTTCAGGTGTGAAGTATTCCTCCCGAGAAGTGATTGGTCGCCATAGAATTACTGTCGGCACATGTGTGTCTTTGGGTGTGCTTTATACAATGGGCTTTCCCAAGAATCACTTCACCCATATCATTGTAGACGAAGCTGGTCAATCCTCTGAACCAGATATCATGATCCCATTGGGTAAGCAGATTAGTAGGGTTTGCTGCGGGAGTTCAAAATTGTGTCATTGATTCTATTTGTCATTTGCAGCATTTTTGAACAATGAAAATGGACAGGCAATTCTGGCTGGTGATCCACTCCAGTTAGGTCCCGTGATAAACTCCAGAGAGGCCCTTACTTTCGGCCTTGATCAGTCTCTACTGAGCAGATTGTTCCTGTGCTTCCCGTACGGTCACGATCCAGAAGGTTACCCGGAAACAAATGGTTACGATCCACGCCTAGTAACACGCCTCCTATACAACTACCGATCGTTACCAAACATATTAGATCTTTACAGCACTCTTTTCTATAAACGAGAATTGATACCGACGGTAAATATTTTGAGCTTGGTCTACCCCAGCTACTTGAAATTTTGGAAGAATAGATCAACTTTTACAAATGCGTAATTTATTTCAGGTTTGTTCTACGTGTAGTAAAGAGAAGGATTTGTTGAATAAAATAAAAAACAGTTTGCGGGAAGATCAAGACCACGAAGTGAGCGAGGTGATCTTTCACGGTGTAAAGGGCACCGATATGCAAGACGAAGACAGCCCATCTTGGTACAACAATCATGAAATTACGCGCGTTGTGCGCTACGTATCGGATTTATACCGGGAAGGTTTGAAGAGTGAAGATATCGGTATTGTGACTCCGTACCAAAAACAGGTTTGCATTCTTATTTTCTATTCGTCTGCCGTTCCGCATAATTATGTTGAGATGAAAATTTTCATATTATTTGTCTTCGTTGCTCCATATTATCAATAATGTACTCGCAGGTATTTAAGCTACGCGAATTGTTGCGATTGTGCGAATTGGAAGTGCCGAAAGTGGGCACAGTGGAAGAATTCCAAGGACAAGAGAGGAATGTCATCATAATATCAACTGTGCGAAGTAATCATCAACTGGTGGATCGGGATCTCCGACATTCACTTGGTTTCGTGAGCAGCCAACCACGGTTGAACGTTGCCATTAGTCGTGCTCGATCGATGTTAATAATCGTCGGTAATCCGCATTTACTGAGTCGTGATCCGAAGTGGAGGGCGCTCATCAAGATGTGCGTCAAGGGGAAGAATTACGTCGGATGCGATTTACCGAGTGAACTTATGAATTGAGTGAGTTTGTTTTCTTCAGTCAGCCTGAATGTGCAATTTGTTCAAACACACCCCTTTCAGCCAAAGTCCAACACTGAAAAAGAAAATGAGGCAAGACCTAGCCCTCGATCCCTAGTGACTGTGACCTCCTGATGACGCCATAAGCTGAATGATTGACAGTAAATACTGTCCTGAATGATTTAGAATGGGTGTGGGCGATAACGAAGGGGTGTTATTTATATGATTTTTTTTTTTATTATTATATTTTAGGATCTTAATTCATTTTCATTTTAAATTTAAAGTTATTTGATTTCAATTTGTATTCCTACCAAATTCCAGAACTTCTTTTTTACCTACAGTACAATTTATTGTGATTTGGTGTTTGTGTGTTTCTTATGTTTCGTTATCACTCAGACGAGTGTGATTATATTTGATTTATACTTTATTTTATACAAAGACATTACTTTTGAGCAAAAGAAATGCGTACATTTGAGAAATATTTACTTTAGTTCATTCTCGACAGATTTCAATCTATAATCTGAAATTTTTGTTTTCAAAGAATGAAAGCTTCATTCCTTACTGATTTCGACTCAACTAATTATTCGAAAAGAATTTTCTTTTTAATGATAATGTTTTTTTAACATTGCGAGTTCGAAAAATACTCGGCCGGAAAAATATTTTCGACATTTAAGTCGGTGATAAAAATGATTTATTTGCTAGCTGTGTTAATGGGACTTATTTCGTGACAGTTATTGAATCGAATTTCCGTCAAAAATCCTCTTTCTATGATCAATTGATAATATTGCATCGTAATTTGTTGTTGTATTGTAAATCATTAATTCTATTCGTATCAGTTCCAGTATTCATAATGTAAGAAATAACAAAAAATTTGAATTCGTATATTTTTAAAAGAATTTTCATTGAACAGGAGAATCGAGTTTTTAATGTTTACGTAGTTCCTCTCTGTCGATTCTCGTAACAGGTAATATCCATTGATGAGAGTCTGCATCATACTTCCCATTCCATAAGGGTCACGTTTGCTATCCTAGTCAGAGGATCGCAAATATTGGTGTGACAGGTTGCAGCTGTGAATGATAACGGAGAAACAAAACAGAAATAGTGACAAGAACTATCGGAGAGTTGTACATTCAAGTATAAATTACCGATTAACGTACAATAAGTTCGAGTGGACCTGCAAAAATTGAGTGAGTCGGAAGAGACTGATTAAAAAGTAAACTTTATTTACAAAATACATGATCTGAGAGAAGTAGCCGAACACACACCTTTACAAAGATACAGCATAAAACGTACAAATAATATAACTCACAATGATGAGTAAATTTTAAGTTTTGTTGAAACACCTAATAGTACGTGAAGAATTGACTTCATGTTACATCATGTGTGTGAGCACTTGTCAAGAGCTATGCTAATTTTGGATCTATTTTAATCTTATCATTAAGGTAGAAATAACAAACAATTTGAATGCTTAAATTTTTAAATAATTTGATGTGAGTATGAGGATCGATATTTTTAGTGTCCTCATAATTTGTCTCGACCGATTTTAGTAACGTGTAATATTCATCAATGAGAGTCTTATCATACTTCTCGGAGGGGCTCGTTCTAAAATCATTGTGTATAATATTGATGTGACAGGTTGCAGCGGTGAGTGATCAGAGAAAGAGAACAGAATTAGTGACAACCAAATAAGGGTTGTTTATTCGAGTAATAAAAATTATTTTTAGTTCGAAGAGATTTATGAAAATTGAATGTATCGGAAGAGACAAATTGAAAAGTAAACTTGATTTACAAAATACGAGAACAAATTTACCGACAAAATCTCAAGATTATCAAATGAGGTGAAATTATTCAAATCTAAATTAATAAGAGTACAAAATGAGATTTTTCCTCGCAATACAATCAACAAATATAGTTTGATAGTACGAAGTTTTTGATCTTGGATGATGCACTTTGAGACAGAGAAAAAAAAAAATGTTTGAAATAACTGTGATACAGTCTTGTCAACTAATTCAACTTACATAATATTTTGTACTTCTTTTGTAATTTTCATCGACTACAATAATCTTACCATTCTTCTGATCTCTCTGATTTGTGGGTAATATTTTCAAACCATGTTTTATTATTTGTACGTTACCGGTGTATCAATTGCCTTAATTTGTCTGAATATTTTCATATTTTTCTAGTTATGTTATTTGTTTTATTTTTTTGGGGGTTATCTGTATGGTCGGGGTTTTTTTATTTTATAAATTACATTTTTCTAATACTTTCTAAAAAATGTGTTTCACTCCATGTTGTTATTATCTTTGGATGGGCGTCATACATTCTTCATTGGCTTAAGAAATAAGCTTGCCCAAATTGAGCCAAATGCAAAACATTTATCACAAGTAATGATAATTTCTTTCATCACCTGTATAGGTACATATAAACAAAAGTGTTTCATCAAAGGGAGTTGAAGATCCAAGAGAAACTTCTTACTTGAATACATATGTTTTGAAAATGTTCGAAAATTTTCATTCTCCAACTAATATTTTTTGTTGATCTGGTTCCAAAAGTTCTTCTGGACCCTTGTCCTCAAAAAAGAAAAAAAAAAAAAAATCCTTAGTCCCTATTAAAAAATTTTTCCAAGTGCTTACATCAAGTAGGTCAAGGTCATTGATGATGTCATCAATGTCTTGCGTGACCCGTCTTATAAGTTTTTAAAATACAAGCTTCAATGTATCACTTCTATCAATAAATTGATATAGATTATGTAGATATCTTAATGGTCTAAGGGTAAGGTGAGTTCTGTTATCAGAAATGTGGGTAGTAAAAAAATATAGTCCACTAGTAGAATAGTGATTTGCTATCAAGATTCACCAGGGCTTGCGACCGAAATTTTTTTAACGGTTATCGGTCAAATGACCTCACAAATTTTTTTGGTTATCGGTTATCGGTCAAAATGATCCTCCCAATTTTTTCGGTTATCGGTTATCGGTCAAGCTGTATTTTGACCAATAACTGTTAAATGTTGAAAAATATTTTGGTCGAAGTCCTAAAATTTTCGGTCAACGTTCTTAGAAGACCTAGAATTTTTGGTCAAATAACAGTTATAACCGGAAAAAATAACGGTTAACGGTCAATCGGTCAAGATCGATGTCAATTATAACGGTTAATGGTCAATCGGTCAAAATTGATATTTTCATTTCGGTTATAACAGTTAACCGAAAAATAACTGTTATTGTGCAAGCCCTGAGATTCACACGTTTGAACCAATTGCTCAAAAGCTACAGTTTGTCCAATTGTTGATTAGGATATACCATTATATTATACATTTTGAACGGCAGCATGTTTTGCAGGTAGGTACCTATTATGCATCGACAAAAACAAAAATAATGAAAAAAACAAATTTGCATAGGGCAAAGAATAAATAACAAGATGACTGTTTTACAAATAACTTTTTGGTCAAACTTTTAAAACCACAATCTTTCCAAGGATTATGCAAAGAATGTAGGTTAGATTTTTTTCTAGTAAATACAAGTACCATGATTCAATTTTTAAAGTTTGAATTACACTGAATTTTTATATTGAATCAAAATCAATCATTTCCATATTTTCCTTTCATTCTGAAAAATGGAAAAATAATGGAGAATTCTCATAATACTGCAGACAAACCTGCGTGAATCAAAATTCAGCAGAAACAATAGCAAACAGCAAATTTGATTTATCACTTATTTATAAGGAAGAAGGGTTCCAATCTTCCAATTGACCGTACAAAGTTGGATTGATGTTTATACAAATGAACAATCAGGAAGACATGATACTCCTTTCATTATCTTAATACAGCTTACCTGATTGTTGATTTGGATGTATGTTAATTTAACCAAAATACTATAAACAATAATACCGGAAACTCTTCAATTTTGTAGTCTCAACCAACTATAGCGACAAGGGATGGAACCAACTACAGATGCGACTGTGAATTTGTGTATATTGTTTGCAGGGAGTTGGGTGCTTCATCAACAACCCAACTATGGTGATTAGCGCCTTACAAGTTACGGTGATGAGTGTTATGACACAAAATCATCATCCATTCATCCAAACCGCTGCATTGTGTGACCAAAAGCGCTCAATATTTTAGATAGGATTAGATAGGAGGAGTTACCTGTATTATTGTTTCTTTTTATAGTACCTATCTAATTCAACATTGTAGATTTGTAGGCGAGCAATAGAATTCTCTCATTCGTTGCACACATAGAATGTTGCCTAAAAAAAGTTCAGAATTTTTAAATTTTTTTTTTTATACATGCTGGTAAAACTGGCAATTAATCAGCTGTTTTTGATAGGTAAACTGAACCGCGTTATGCAAAAGCCGTCCAAGCGACATTATTTTTTTAAATCTGGCGACCGGGTACACTGTCATAATGCATTTAAAGGTCTCTTCCCCAAAACGATGAAATGTCGCTTGGACGGCTTTTGCATAACGCGGTTCAACTAGCCATTTTAGTCACGGGGCGGACCAGTAGGTTTAAGTAGGTAAACTAGATGTTTTAGTCACAGGTAGCCATTTTTGGTAGATAAACTGGCTGGTTTAGCCACAGGTTCAAGTTACGGGTTATATCCTGGGTACAAAATTTGCACGTAAATTGCATGTAATTTGAACGTATAAAAAAAAAATTTTGTATTATACACGGTCCACCAGCTTGTGATAAGTCACTCGGTTTAGGACCTTGTATAATAAATAACTATTATTGATTGTTTCAAAGCCTCCTATAGTTAGAAGCCATGAACGTAGAAAGGCAACACCGCATTCGGCCCACGCATTTACATGTAAAACACCTCTCTCATGAAAAAATCGAGTTGACCCTTATTCAAAGGAAATTTCACAAGCTACAACTTTTGTTCTTTTCGATTTTTTCAAAAACTTAATATTTTCTTAAGAAACAGACGCTCAAAGAGTTTCTCCCCATAAGAGCAATGTAAAAGTCGGCCCACGGTTGTGCAGTTGCCAATCTTACGTTCATGGCTTCTAACTATAGGAGGCTTTGATTGTTTTTATTTAGAAAATTAGTCTGTGTCTGTTTAGTTGTTTCAAAAAGCAACGTTGTGACATCGTGCAGTGTGCTATTCCGGCCTTAGCAGCCTTTCACGGGATTCGCACAGCAGCACTGCCGTACAAAGTAGAACGGACATATCTACATATCTACGATCTGCGAAAAAGAGGTTCTTAAACTCCACCAAAAATACCTCTTTCGCTCATGGTTGATTTGCAGATACGTCGATTCTATTTTGTACGGCAGAGCAGCATGCTGTAAGAACGCACGTGAAACCACGTGAACTGAATATTGTAATGATAAGGATGACGATCAGCAGTTTGACGTTGTAGCTTGCTCAACATTTAAACATTTTCCACGAAGCAATCTCGTTCCCACTCTCGGGTTTTGTAATAGAAATGGTACTTTCGGGGTGCCTTTGAATCTTTTCACCACGCTTTTCACAAAATACTCAGTTTTCGAAACTCTTCTTCTGCGATTGAGTACTTATATTATATGAACAGCTGATGATGCGATATGTAATTGCACCATTAAACGTACGATAACGAGCTACCGGCGAAAAACCGAAGTTTTCTTTAACATTTTTTTTTTTTTTTTTTCCCGTTTTCCAGAATGATGTCCCAATTGGATAAGGAGCTTCCATCAAAAAGGAATCAGATGAGTGAGTGAGTACCAATATCTTTTCATCAATGAATATTATGTCATCACCTATATCTTTCGTAGACTTGATTTTTTCTTTAAAACACTGCACGGAACTCACCCAAGATAATTTTAGGCACAATTACTCAGCCCATCTTCTATCGTCTAATTTTTGTGAAAATATCGATTTCTCGTAGCACTTATTACGCCGAGCGTATTGTTGGCAAACGACACTTTCAGAAGAAGTTACAGTATTCGGTCAAATGGCTTAATTGGGATTCTAAGTATAATACTTGGGAACCAATTTCTCATCTATCTCCCGACTGCGACGATTTGATCGAGGATTACGAACTGCGATGTAAACGTAAAAGAAAACGGACTTCATCGGCGAACGGAAGTAATTCGAAAAAGAAAACGCCAAAATTCATCGCTGAACAAGAACCAGAAAAGGAAAAAGAGTACGTTGATAATTATAATTTCTGTTGTGTTGGTTTCGTAATGAAAATGCTTTCGATACAAATTTTAGAAAAGAGCAAAATGGATGGGAAAGGTGATCGTATTTTTCACTAAATTTTCCTTGACATTTCATTTCATCGCTTGCCATAAAATCCGTAAAGCTAAATATTTAATTTTATACCGAGTTGGAATTTTGTAAGACCTAGATATTGAGCTAGCCATTGAAGGCTTGATTCAAAAAGCTTATGGATGCGCTCTAGAAGAATTAACACTGTAAATATAATTTCATAATACAAAACCAGAAAAAAAAGTTATTTTGAATGGGGAAAAAAGATTACTTTTGCAGTAAGAATAGTCGAAAAAGAGTACTGATCGTTGAACAAAGAGTATCTTTGCTATTGAAGAAAATGAAAGAGTACTTCTATTTTTTCTCTCCAAAAAAGTAGGTACGTCTGGTTACCCTGTCTTATTGTCTAGGTGCCCCTCATTAGGAGAATGGTAGGTATCGCATTGAAAACAACGAACATTGTAAAGAGTATAATGTAAATACTCATTTTTATTGATTATTTTTTAACCTAGTGGGTACTCAAAATTTTTGATAATCTTAAGAATCTGAACTGATTTTAATGGAAAATCAAGCCACTGCTAGTTTTAGTGGTGGGTGACATGAAAAGATGAATATTCTATGAAGTCGATCTAAAATTTTAACTCCCACTGTTAACAATCGCCATCTAGAAATTCCATAAATAATAGTTTTTAGTGGTGTGTAGTTTGTGATTGTCTATTCACCTGTTTTAGTGAATCTGAAGAAGTCGAATATGTCGTCAAAAAAGTGGTCGGTAAACGTTTGAGAAGCGATAATGACGTGGAGTACTTAGTCGAATGGGAGGGTTACGACAAATCTCAAGATACGTGGGAACCAATGAAGAATTTGCAGGGTTGCGCTCATCTCATCGAGTCCTTCGAGAAAGAATTGAAGGAAAAAAGTCGCAAGCCCACAGAGAAAACAGAGTTTGATAAAGGTTGGCAGGCCGAAAAAATTATTGGGGCTACGCACATTGACGATGATATGAAGTTCTTGATCAAGTGGAAGAGAAGAAAAGAACCAAATTTGGTCTCGAGTAAAGTCGCGCGGTATTGGATCCCACAGATGATCATCAAGTTCTACGAAGAACACAGGAAATATTTAGACGACTGATAACGAAGTGCATTATAATGCACTCGTAGTTTTAAGTATTTGTTTATTAAGTTTACGTGATCTATCGTTTCCTATCATCACTAGGTGTATTTGTCGAAGTATTAAACTACTTTTAGTGCCATTCCACTTAATCTCAGTTTTTGTTTTTTTTTTCCTTGTAAATCATAAGTACCACGATATTTTAAAGTCAGTTCAATAGCTCATTAGTTTATTGATGTTTTCAGTTATGTATAAGAATAAAACGATTTATTCAGATCATTACTCTTGTCAATACAAATGAATTGAAGACCACGTTTGGATGACACTTCCCAGGCTCAACATACCTTCTTTTCGAAATCGACGCGTTATTGATTTTCAAGTGCCCCAAAAAGAGAATAGTATAGAAGGTTGGTTTGTACACGGAACTTATTTATTGTTTGAAAATCATTGTTTTACAAGAAGCCTAAACCATTTAAGATCTTCGAAGATTCCATTTTCCCGTGAAGTTCAATTTGAAATTCTTGAACGTTTTTTCTGTTCCATATAAGGGGCGAGTATCTTGGTAAGGAATATTTTCGACAGAGTCGATTATTTCTGTTTCACAATGAATCTCCTCTCTCCCCCAAAAAATGAAAGCACCTATCGTAAGGCTATTAATATTTTTTTTTCTTCAATAAGAAATTGTACTGTTGAAAACAATTGTTTGTATACTTCCACTACGACAGGAACAACTTAAACAGAAAAAGCTTAGCATGGGGCAATTTATATTTTACATAGAAGTTCTATAATTGAGGACCTATCTGTAAAAAGGGCGTCCGTGAAGAAAAATTCATTACAGAAAAATCAGTTTGAAGTTTCAGTTCAAAATATCTCCGCAACAACGAGTTTAATAAAAAAAATGGTAAGGATGAAAATTAAAGAGCAACTCTTCTTCTATAAGAAATGATAATCACATTTTGAATACATCCAGAAACGAACAAAGTAGAGATCATTGAAAATATAACAACGGACGCCCTTCTTGCTAAGATGGAAAAAATTGTGGGTTAAAAAAAAAAAAAAAATGATAAAAGATAGTTTATGATCTGAAACGCACAAAAATCGAGGTCTCCGCAAAAAGAGCGTCTGTCCGACGGACGCCCTTTATACAGATACGTCCTCAATTTTATCCTTTCGCAAAAGATATTCCCAACAAGTATAAAATTTAAACTTCAACATTTTTAAAAGAGTATCAAAATTTCTCGACTTTGTTCTCAAAGCTGAACGTGATTCCAAATAAAGAATACAGTCTACATTTTATCTTCTCTAATTTGTAGGTATTTTGCATCTACTTTTTGCGTATGGGTTTTCATTATTGTTCCGTACCTCCAGTGCAGAGCATACGTACGTAAAGTAATTAAAATATAAAAATCATGAATAAATATCTAGTATTTTTGGCACAAAGCCTCCGAGTACTTATTCCAACCATTCTTTTCCCCAGCGTTAGGTACAATACAAAAGCATGCAATTACCAAGTCAATTTTCATACATATTATTCTACTCAATTTTTCTTGTTGAAATGGTATTCGTTAAAAATACTGAGGTTATCATTGATTATATCAAATTTAAATTACAAATTAAATACCGTAACTCTTGGAGAAGTGTAAAAAAATATATATACAATCTGGTGCTCAACCCTCAAACAATAAATATTTATCAAAGCCTCTCTTTGAACCTCTTGACCCGCAAATATTTCCGGAGAATCAAAAGTGACAAAATAAATTTGCAATGAATCAGTGGTGATATTTTTATGACAATACCGGGAGTGGTATTCTTATAACAATGCCAGACATTTTTGGAACATTGCCAGGCATAACATTTTTAAAATAATGCTGCAGGTGGTATTTTTGAAATAATATCAAGAGTCGTATATTTATAACAAAGGCAGGGGGTGGTATATTTTCAAAATAGTACCGATGATGGTATTTTTCTGGCTGGCCGGCAAAGTTCGGATCTCGAATTTTCTCAATTCAATGCTTCATACACCAATTGACTTAGCCCCTTCAATGACCCATATATGCAACGCTGCGAATGGTCCATCCACGAGTCCCGCACGTGCCCTATAAAACAGGTTCTCTTCTTCCCTTCATTTAATTCTGTTAAAAAACCCCTGAGTTTTACAAGTCTTTACTGCCCAGTATTGACAATCCAAGTTGATCTTACATCCTCTCCTCCCTGGAAAATTTGCGAGGAATCTTTGATTTGATCCAGAATAGTTAGCTTATTATACTAGACTAGAGTTAAGAATGAGTCTACAAATGCTGGTTAGCTTGAAATATGTGAACTAGACCAAGAATGAGGACACACAAGCGGAAGCCACCTAGTATACAGTCGATATATCGATACAATCCTGATCGATATATTGGTAAAACGCCTAGCGGAAAAATTTACTCTTTTTAGCTTTAAACTAGACCTCAAATATGCCTATGGTATGCTCTACTAATACTAGACTATACTAAGCTTAAACTAGGCTCAGCGTACGATAAACTAGATTATACTAGGCTTCTGCCTTCTTCCTGTCGATGGACTTTGGATCCTCGACCTAATCCAGAAATCCACAAATCTGAAGGAGAAAGAAGAAATAGTAAATGGTGACATTACAGGCAGGTCCAAGCTACAAATGATGTCACAAAGAGGTTTAAGCTGCTTGATGTCTTTACAATGCCTTTATCCGCTATTGAAAATGATTTTCTCTCAACTGGTAGCTGGATCAAGCAACTATAAAAGCACCGGTTTTGATCTTGACATATCTTGCTATTGAGCCAAGTCTGCCTTTCTAATGAAAATGCTATAAAAGATTAATTTTAAAACTCGTTTGAAGAAACCCGCAATTTACTGCTATTTGACCTGCCTAACTTGCGGTCACGCGCGTCCTAGGTCCCTGGCCTTGGACTGTTCCTTCACGCGTTTTTGGGATTTGACCAGATTTCCATCTCTCATCTAAAGACCAACTCAGGGCCTTGTTCTAGTTTTCGCATTTGTAGAACTTTATGGTCGCCTCCCCTTGACTATCCATGCAATGTCGAGTGTCCATCAGCCACTTAATAGCAGCCTGATAACTACAAGTTCAGCAATACCACAATTGCCTTTCAGTGTTCACCTCACAAGGTAGGGTTAGACCAGTATCACCTTGTCTAGGGAGGCCAACGCCAACACCGGATTTGTACGACACAGCCCCCTGACAGTCAACTCAGCCGGTACCTACGACCACGGAGGCCCCTCATTGTGGGCCTAGCCTTCAAGAGACCCCTTGAATGGTGACCTTATATCTCATGGGGTTGACTGCGCAAGTCCAGCCCTCAACAAAAGACCACTCGTCACGGGAGCCCTCGACTCCTTTTGACCACGGTGACAAGACTCGCATTATCTTTCCCAAAAATAAAAATTTCCTTTTTTAAATTTAGAACATAAATTTATTATAATATTGTTACAAACAGTAAAAAATACATACGTATAATTATTTTACAACGAATTTCGATACCTAACTAATTCTCAACAAATCATCATCTTTATTCACAGCGTACTTGCTCGTCTTTCAAACACAATAGATTGAGATTAACTCACATCGTTCAAGCAAATAGATTTTCTTTATCTGCTCCGACGCTATCGCCATCTTCTAACGACGAGAAATTCAAGAAATGAGCAGGCCGATGAATTTCGTGATAGAACTCCTTCGGATTGGCCAAAGTCAATTCGTATTTCATATTCGAATCGTGACGAACGCCTAACAAATAAAACAGAAGAATGATAAGATTTTGGTGAGAACTACTCGATAGTTCAATACTATGCATTAAACATGAAATATTTCTTTACCCATGAAGTTGTAATTCCATGAACCCTGCGCCGGTACCATAAAAAATCCTAAAAATTTATCCGACAGCAACATTTGCACCTTCTCGTAGTGACTAGGTAAATAACCTTTGGGATTGTTACCCTTATCAGTATTCTGACGTCCCCACTCGTAACCGCTGAGTAAGAAAAACAAATACTCGTATCATGAAACTGGTTAAATCAAATATACGTACAAAGGTTGTTTGAATAAAACCACCAACCTGGGAGTGAGTTTATACGCCGTTAGTGAACACGAGCCAGGAGTGAAACTACACGTGATGACGACTGTCTTTTCGCCATCCCAGGATGGATTTTCAGCCATAATTTTAGCGTGCAAAGTGATATCCTTCGAGAGAGATGAAAAAAAATTGTCTTAAATACTTCAACTTCAGAAATGCTCATGTTTCATCAAGATTTTAACTCACCTGCGGAGAAAGTTGAGGCAATTCGTTCGGCTGCGTATGAATCCAACCTAATGGTTCCATTTCTTTCAAGTAAGGATGTTGAGGTAATTGATTTGGAACGTGAACGGTTTGATGGGTACCCCATTGAGGTACCATCACAATACAACGTATCTCTTTTACTTGAGGATTATCGGGCGGATTAACACCGTACAAATAGCCGCAAATCTAGAACGCGAATTAATTTTCGTTGAAACTTTTTACAAGACACGTGGACAACAAGAACAAGAAAATTAAAATGAACCTGCGCTCGTAAATCGGAAATAGTGACGAATTTCTTTAACACGTTCTTCGGCAATATATACGTGTAGCCGGTTTCTCTAATATCGTCTGAAGACACGTAAATATGATTTGTACGTAAATGTAAATTGGTTGCTGAAATTGCTCTCACTCGCCATTCGGTCTTCGAACTGGAAAAAAAAAAGTTTTTTAGTTCGAGTATTCTTTCATCGAACTTTTGACGCTACTTGATCTTTGAAACAACCTGAAGGTTTGTGTCTCGTAGTTCGATGTCGTTGACGTGATGATTTCGTCACCGTGTTTGTTGACAGTACGCGTGGTGGTTGCTGTCAACTGCGACTGTTCTTTCGTCTGTTTCTCGATTTCGGCGATCTGTTGTCGTTGGGCTGATGGTGCGCTAATCTCCATACCCAGGATAATATCTCGAATTTCAGATTGCGTAAGAGAAGCCACATTCACGCTTGATAATAGGAAGAGAAAGAAAGAGATGAATAATCAACATCAACAAAGGAGGTGATGAAAATGAAGCCGATTTACTTACTTGTTCTTTTTACCATAATCGGCTAAGATCAAATCTTTCAACTGTAACTCTACTTTCACCCATTCGTCATCTGTGAGAGACGGCCAAATATGATGTGGTTCAGTGATGGTCGTACGATCTGGTTTCAAAATCACTTTCGTACGTTCGGTATTTACGTGTAGTGCGCGCAAAACGAGAATTAGTCGAGAGAACGACTGAAGAAAAGGAAGGAGAGGATTTTACATTTAGAAAAAAATGAAGCTTTCTACGCGTTGATTTCCATTTGCTTACCGTGTATGATGAAATTGACTTCAACCAGTCATCGTATAAGTTGAACAGAACCATCTGTGGCTCCGTAGCCTTAAGGATGAGATCACCGAATTTCTCTACTTTCAAACACGCCTGGAAGGGCAGTTGTAATTCCGATCCTTTGATGACAATATTCGGGAAATCGAGTAAATGTACCTGAAGAGTTTTTTCAATTAGTATACTTTACGTTTTCTCACTCCAAAGAAAGGTGGACGAGCTACACTCACCTCGAGGGGATCCAACATACCCTTACGAGTGACAATGATCTGTTTGGGTTGTTCTTCTACGGGTAACGATCGAATGAGAGCCGCCACTTCTTCAGCGGTCTTCCATTTCGCCAACTGAAATAGCATAATTTTTCACCATTAGTTCAAAGTTCTATTTATTCCCGTGACCACTCGCAAAAAACACATACTTGACCCAGACGTTTTTGACCGGCCCATACGGATGTGTGAATAATTTTCAAGAATAGCTGTCCGGTACGCGGATTAAAAATGAATATAGCTCCATTAATAGGTTTAGTTGTCAGATTGCCTTCGAACGTTTTATGTATTGTTACTCGGTACACGTTAGTATCGTCTACGAACCTGCACGAGACAAAACTTCTAAATAAGAATCACTCGAGTTTTCACTATACATTCTAAATTGAACTGAGTTTACCAAATGATCTGGTTCGAGAATAGTTCTCCGTAATTTTGGGATGACAAATACGGTTCGGTCGGCTCAGACGAGTACAGTTGCAGAGCTTTACGAATACGCTCACGAAGTACGTATAAAGCGGGATTCGCTTTCATAATCTTCGCCATCGCTTGCTGAATAAGCGGTTTACATCCCGGGAACCAATTTCCGTAAGCACTAGAAAATTGAGAACAACAAAATCTTAAAAATCGTGTCATTATAATTTTATTTCTATGAAGGAACGCCAGTAAATTACCTGTGTAAATTATAAGCTAAATCTATGGCGATTAGAACACCAGTAGGCGACGGATATATAGACATGTTGTCCGTCGTATAATCTAGGAACTTAGCACGCGCGTATCTTTCGATATCGTGTGAATCGTAGTCGCCCCAACGCAACTGTACGTCGATCCAGTACTTCTGCGTAGTTGTACTGTCCATCGTGTCTCTGTAAAGAAAGTACAGCATTACAAATTATTCTCGCGTACTTGCAGATTTTCCAAGTCACCTTCTCAACATACTTCGAATCTGCCAGTAAGGAAGGTCGTGACACGTTCCACTTGTAAGCCGCGAACATCAGTACGTCCGCGCACGAAGAATTCATCTTATACGATTTTCGCGGATGAATGGTTTCTTTTTGGACGGTTTCGATTTCCAGGGCGTCTAATTCTTGATCGAATACCTGTCAAGAGTAGCGTACTTCGTAAATACCCTACCATACAATAACCTTGCAATACTCTTTTACGACACACTTACCTGACAAAGGTCCATTACGATAGACTCGTGAACCTTTTGCCATAAATGGGCCCTAAATATCTGGATCAATGAGATCTTCAAAGTTGGAATTTTACCGTGCATAAATATGCCAGTCAAATCCAACTGCACTTGGAAACCAACGTATACGTTGGCACGATTTATTGTTGGCGACCACCATAACGTGAATCGACGATTCGGAATTTGATTCAAACCCGACCGTTGAGCGTTGGTCAACTTTTTGTACTTCATCGATTCTTCGAAACCAGAGGCTTTTTCCCTGCAAATATCGTATCTCGATTAGTATCACGTTTTACGAAAATAGAATGCTCGAAAGGCCCTCCCTACTTACCAGAAAAGACCTTCCCACGTAGGGAAGTACGTTCCCTTAAACAGTGTGTGTTCCAGAATACCTTCAACACCTCCTAAAGCCTGAATCATATCCGTACGGTAGTTGTTCAAATTCCATAATTTACCGTCGTGACGTTGATGCGTCCACCAGAACGGATTCTGTTTCAACACCTGAAGAGCGAGAAAAAAGCTTCAAAATCAGTATTATCTCAATGGCAAAAAAAAAGAAATCGTCAATGTCTCCTACAAACCTGATATTGTTTGAATTCGGTACGTATTCTCCAACCCTTATCGTACGCCAAGGTATGTCTGTCTTTCTGGAAAAGGGTATTAATTCGCGGAATACCACGATCCCAACTGTCTTCCAAATCTTCTAAGGTCAATCGCCTACAAAGCAAAGAAATTAGAACCTCTTCATTGTGACGATTTCAAGATTCCGTAAAGCTCACCTGTTTTGTGCGTTCGCTTCTTGTCGTTTTAGGGCGTACTCGGCCCACACACGCTGCGAATCGATAAACTCCGATTCCCACGGTTGAATGTAACGATACAAATTTGGAATGAGTTGATCTTCGTCGTGACTCATACCGGAACGAAAATGCGTGATTCCGACGTCCGTTTGTTTACTCCATCTAAGATCAGACTGTAAACCAAAAACGATCATGTTTTTAAATACGCGATACCAAAACAAAGTGAAGAAACTTGGGACAAATCTAGCTGCTTACTTGCGGTATCAACACGTGACCCATCGATAACATTCCCAAACCACCGAGTTCTTTGGGCGTATAGAACACGACTGGCGGGAAACGCGAAGGCATTTTCGAGTTCAGACCGATTTTGATACGTGTCTGTATTTTGTTCTCGCATTTTACCAGCAAATCTAACAATTCTTGCGTATTGACCACAGCTTCGCGGAAATACGTCATCAAACCTATAAGAGCCGTGTTCCACTTATTCACAATCTGCGGAGAAAAATCGTCGTTTTTAGCAAAAGAGCAGAGGAGTCCAAATTTAATACATGATAAATCAGAATCAAAATATGTAAGTGAAATATACATTTATTTTATCTAATAGTGTTTGTAAACGACCCTAGCCAATAAAACGCTGTATTATTATTATTATTATTATTAAATCAGAATCTCACCTTTGTAAACGTAGTTGAACCACTGGCCATAAGTATCTGCCGGACACGATTGTGGAAACGGTTCAGCGACTCGTCATCGACTCGCAGAAAACACTGTGCTGTTCGTTCTTTTGTCACTTCGTTTTGCAAATTCCACACACCGTCGCGATGTGTGAATTCTTCGTGGGTTGTTCGACACTATAACCCGGATATTGAAATGAAAAATCAGGCAATTTGGGAGAGCGGGCATATACTAGCAATAAGTAATTCCATACCTTTGGTAGAATTCGACATTCAAATCCAGCCATATTGAACAATAAGTTCGGATTATCTTTCGAATAAATACTCACGAAACTGTTCTCCCATTCGGTCGTCGTTAACGATCTCGGCAAACGATCCTTGATATCCCAGTGAACAGCTCGCCCTCTACAAGAAAATACATTTGGTGAAAAATCATAAACTACGAGTAACTGTCTTTCCAAGCTTTTACTACTCACAAATTAACGTCGTGCTTCATTAGCCGCATTCTAGCGTCTCGGGGCCAACATTTCTTGTTATTGTAACCTACAATATTCTCGTTGTTAGGATCGGGGTGTTCGGCCAGATAACGTTGTATTAGATCCTTCGCTTCATCTGCGGTAAATCTACACGCCAAATGGA
The DNA here is from genome assembly GCA_035079385.1 of Aspidiotus rigidus. Taxonomy (NCBI): domain Eukaryota; kingdom Metazoa; phylum Arthropoda; class Insecta; order Hemiptera; family Diaspididae; genus Aspidiotus; species Aspidiotus rigidus. Next base: position 11,958,526 of record JAVHKY010000003.1, on the reverse strand, counting down.
GGCATTAGAAATCAAACGGTAGAACAAGACCAAGGAGGATAACGAACGCGTTACCTAATGAAAATGTGGATCCTGTCCACGTAACGACAGTACAATCGAATCGGATGGTTAACTTCTGTGGCGATATCTTGGAATGTCAAGAAATCGTTCGGCATTTGTGGCGGCCCAGCCATTTCTGAGGCACGCTTCAATCCTAGTACCAATAAGTCCAGTACCAGACCGTAATACTGAACAATGAACGAAGCGAACTGCAATCCTCTGATGATACCGTAACTGTTTGTATGGTTCATATCCTTTAAAAAAATATAAACTCATATAATGACGTCGTAATGTTGGGAAATACTTTTTCGAAATTTTGTGAATACGCACTTTATAATTGATTATAATGTTATTTTTAGCTGTCATGTAGTCCGCGATATTGTGATCGACGATCAAACGTAACAATCGGTTCAACAATGTTAAATCGATTTTTTCGTAGATTTTTTCAAATTTAGATTCCAGCAAAACGTTGCATTCACCTTCACTTACGTCCCATACATCTTGCAAATTATTTACACCTGAAAAATTTGGATTAGTCGGACGCATAATAATTTCATCTATGATACGATGATGGTTGCAGAACCAACCTTGACACCATTTATACACGAGTAGAGGAGGAGGCTCGGTATCGGAAGGCTTCACCCACAATGGGAACAATCTTCTTTTATCCGCTTCGTACCACAGATACTGATCTAAATAAGCGTCTGTGATCTTTTCCAGCGGCTCTACGTCGTGCACAGGAACTAAATGAGAATATAAATCCATGAACTCAATGCCCACCTGAAAAATTAGACAATTATGAGGATCCGTTTCTTATTACATGGCTTCAAGAAATACCCGTTTGAGTACGAGAAAAATATGAACGTCAAAAGTAACTTTCTTATACCTCCTTGAAACTTCTTTGTGTTAACAAATGACGTTTGATCCTGGATAAAGCTTCGTGCGGATTATCATATGCCTGTTCTATCAATCCGAGTTCTTCTCGTTGACTCTGGTTTAAACGCGACTTGACGCTGAAATTAGAACGTATAACTGTACCACAACCTTAAAAACAGGGAAAGAATTGATAAAAATCGTCTTAGGATCTTACCTGTACGCTTCTTTCAATCGTTCCAACGCCAAAATCAATAATTTTGTATCGTGTTTATACGATAATGGCGGGAAAGGTATGGGTGCAAACCTTCTCGATTCCAACCAATGCACAGTGGTAGTGTAAATAGCGACAGCTTCTTCTGGTGATACGTAAGGACCATCCTATACCGAAAATCAATAGTCAAGTCATCTCTGATACATTCTACCCGGTGCCGGACTTCAAAAAAATCGAACACTTGCCTTCAGATAATTGTGTTGTCGTTCTTGTTCGGCCTTCAAGAATAAACGAGTCAGCCGACCCAAATTCTTCTTGCATACGGTTTTATCGACAGTTGCTCCACGACGTATACGCTCTCGATTGTAGTGCGCCGTATTCGTCCACCAATCGGCTTTCATTTTCACGTAACGCAGAATCATATTTTCAATAGGAATCGGTAATCCAGGAACCTTGAAGGAAAATGTGTAGAATAAATTTTTATGAATGATGACAAATTTAAAGGAAAATTGGCTCACTTTCCACGGGATATTGGCCTTCCAACAACGCCAAGCTTCGGAGAGATGCTGCAGAATAGTACGCGCTTTATTCTGCTTGATACCTTCAGGCATCATATCGACGATATCGTGCATGACCTATAATAATCGACGCCATTCAATTAATCTACAGTGTTTTCAGAAGAAAATAAACTCAAAAACGATACGAACCGAAGCTCTCAATTCCAAGTCAAAATGACTTTCTACACGTTGTTTCGTGACTGTTTTTGCTACACCTTTCGAGTGTCGTCCTTCAAACTGTCGAGACAGCAGATTACCTAACCAACGTTCAAGAAGCGGGGTAATACCTCGTAAGAAGAACAACCATACACGCCAACCTGGTGCCCAGAAACCACATCCGGGACCCTTTCCAACCGGTCCCTATAAATAAGACTTGAAATGAAGCGAGAAGTTCACACAACGAATCGTGCAGAAGCGCAACAAATTTTCTTTACCGTATTGAAACGATAGTAGATCAGGTGTTTCAAATCCTTACACATACGGATCTGTCTCATCAATTTGTATTTATACCGATACATGCCGGTTAGCTGTCCAACATGCGCAAATACGTATTGCAGACCGTCGGATAACTGAAACGCGTCAACGTTATTCAATCGATATTGTACGTGCGAGTCGATGATCAGTTTGGTTAGCCTCAAAATTTCTCGACACAAGTGGAAAGCTAAAAATTAATTATAAATCATGAATATAGCAACCTTGGACGAAAGAGGATTTAGAGGCCACAAAATCAGAGATATTACCAAAAGAAGAAAAAATTTTACATTACTCACCGTTTCCGAAACGAGATTTTTTACGTTCTTTTGTAGTCAAGGTCTTCACTGGTTTCAAATTGAAATTATAATCCAAGTGCAAGTAATTCAAGTTCTTACGGTGGATCAACAAATTCAACATATTGTAACCTTGTCGACACACTTGCAATCCAGCCTCTACCCAATCTAATGTGGTTGTTTGGAAGAATTTTGTCGCTTTGAACGAACGGAACAAGTACCTGAAAGGAAACACACCAATTGGAGCTTTATCTCGACTTTTTCGTATGAATATCGATTGAACGCGATATTACCGCTTCTTCTGTGGTTTAGGAGGTCGATGTTTTAACGCATTTAACACGTAGTATTTCAATAGTTTTTGGTAGCTAACGCGCACTTTTACGGGCTGACCAGGTGGACAATGTTCTCGGTACCAGTTCTTGACCAAAGGAATATCTTGAGCTCGACGACAACGACCTGAAAATAATCACCATAGATTCAAAAACGATTCAGCTACCAAAATTGACTGCATGATGAGAAATACAAACCCGATCGCATATTGAACGGTCTTGGTGCCCATAATAAAGAAATACCGTTAGCTGTGCTCTCTGTATACAGAGGTGTTTCCTGAAGAAACGATTGCACTTCTTGAGGTAGTTCGAAATCCTCTTCATCTTCGGGTAAAGGTTCAACAACCTGTAACAAACTAAGTTGAAAGAAACTCCATGCTAACCGAGAACAAACAATCTTTACGTTTATAACCTTAACGGAATGTCGATGCGAAATTGGATTAATCAAGGGATCGAAGTAAAACGCAGGCAGATCAGGATCTTCAGTTTTAATATACACAACGTTTGGAGCGTGGTACCTAATACAAATAAACTTGTGTGAGTAAAAAGACAAAATCAGAGTTTGCAACCTGTACAAATTGTGACCATACGTACCATGACAAATGAACAAAATGAGGTAAGTTATTGTACAAATAGGGAAATGCAATTCGATATTCAGTTCGTACTGGCTGTCGAATGATAATTTTATTGATATCGTTAAATTCGTTCCAATCTTCGTCCCTGAAAAAAGTAAACGCTGAATCAAATAACGTGTCCATGAATGGCGAAGAAACCAGAGTATCATTTCAGCATTATACACACGCTGTATGGGCAGCATCTTTGATAAGAGGTTCGAATTTCGGGCCTCCGGGTATAGCCATGTTCAAAGCTTTGGCTGTGAAAAACGATTTAGTATCGAACAGATAGAAATAATTGTCGTCAACCAGATCAGTTAAGAGCATATTTGCTAAACGATAGAGAGAGGCCATCTGCGGCAGCGTAAGATACCATCGTCGGTATGTCGAACCGTTGACGTGCCTAAAAAATTTAAGCCAAGTTAGAATGAGAACCACAAATACTTTTTAAATTTCTGCTTGTCGATAAGTACTTTGTTCCGACTAAAGGCTTGTGATCGTAAAACCATTTACAAACAGCGCCATCTTCTTCCGTATCTAGCTCCATTTGTATGGCCTCTAGCGGTTCTACGTCGAGCACGTTATCCGCATAGTCCAATGGAGGTTCTTCGTCGTCAAAGGGTGGAAAACGCATACGCTTGAAGTGTCTACGATCTCGTTTTTCACGTCTCATCATAATCCACATAGTTCTGAAAGAAAATTTGACGAATTTTTTGAGGTTCAAAGATAAACAGTATGAACGTTTGATAATTTGTTACTCACCCCCATTGCGCTATATACACTGGTTCAACAACCCATGGGATTTCGTTGACGAATGTGATCGCTCCAGTAATGTGGTAAAGAACTTTCACATCACGAATCTGTTCCCACGGCATGGGCATGTTCTCCAACAGCTTCATAACCGCATGCGGCATATATTTCAAAGCTCTGATGATAAGAATATAAAAATTTGTAAAGCGGCTGATAGTCAAGGAGTAATAAGTGAATTTCACTCACCCTAAATAAACACGCTTATCATGACGATATTTTCTGCTGCTCATGTCTCCGTGATCTCGAATGATCTTTCGGATATGTTCTGGTGGCATATCTTCTTTCTGGGCATCGACGAAGCCGAATTTTCTTTTCTCTGCAAACCGCTTCGTTTGCAATTGATGCCATTTTTGGGCTGTAACAATAGTGGGTGACGAAATAAGGAAATCAAATGGATGATAGTCGAAAACTCACGAGATTCCAAAATCTTACCCTTCTCTTGTAATTTTTCGACGGCAACAGCTTGAGCTTGGACCGCTTGGGCTTGGGCATGAGCGGCTGCTTGTGCTTGAGCCGCCGCTTGAGCGTGAACTTGCGCCTGAACTTGCGCTTGTTGTTGGTACGCAACTTGTTGTTGTTGTTGTAGTATGGCGGCCCACGTAGGGTCGACTAGATACGGCGGTATAGCCATATTATGACGAACAAACAACTAACAACTAAACGAAAAGAGTGTCTATCAAAAGTATGCTTGAGGAATTGGCAAAATTTCAAAGAGATAAAAATCTGATAAATATCAAATCAAAATAATAATGAACGATGGCGAGTAATTTAGAAGATATACGATTTAGAATACCGTACCTAATCAAACCATAATGATTATTAAATTCGTTCTTCGCTTGTTTCTGTGTATCCAGTGAGAATCGAACAACCATCCCATCGATTCCATTAATTATACAATCCACATTCGACGAACTACTAGCAATGGACGTAAATTGCCGGACTTTACGCATGGATAGCGATTCGCTTTCTCGATAAGTTTTAGTTCAATTTCTATGTAGTGAAACGCTAGTGGGCTCTTTGGTTTTCGGCGCTTCACGGCCTCAGCTTGTCATTTAGAGATGGGCACCTCCGGTTTTTCCTCCGGTAGTACCGGTTGTTTTTCGAGAAAACTACCGAAACTACCGGTTGTTTTTCAAATCAAAACTACCGGAGGTTTTCAGAAAAATTTTTTTCGTTTTGATTTACGTTGAAAGTATTTTGTTTCATTTTTATACACTTTTTCATTATTGATTTGATTTTTGATTCGTTTTTTCTACTCTTTTTTAGTTTATAACGTTATAAAACCTTGAAAATACAATATTGTGGCGTAGATAACTTAAAAATACAATATTATGCCGTAGATAGTACTAATTTTTGACTGCGGAAAAAAACTACCGGTCTACCGATGCTCCAGTTGTTCGAAGTTTCCACCTCCGGTACTACCGGTAGTTCGAAACTACCGGTTTTTGCCCATCACTATTGTCACTTGTCAGTCATATCGTGATACGGGTATTCACATACGCCATTTTGTACGCAAAAAGAATTTCACTTTGTAAGCAGGGCTGCTTAGCTAGCCGTTAGCTTTTAGCCATTAGCCGTTAGCCAAGGAATTTTGCTCAAAATTAGCTAGCTAATGAGATCAAATTAGCAATTAGCTTGTCCTTTAGCCATTGAAATTGAAATAGCTAACGGCTAATTTTCATTGAATTTTTTCTTCAAAATCAGAAAGCACTAGCACTGCCAGCGGGCCCAGTCAATACTTCTTTGCTCTTTGATTGCTCTAAAAATCTAAAATATGAGAGACAACAATGTCCAAGAGAATTTTCATCCCATATTTATAGAAAAGAATCACATATTTTTGAATTTTGGTGCTAAAAAAGAGTATTTCTTACTCTCAAAAAAGAGTGTAAACTCTCGTTTGTTAACAGTACGCTGTTGAAAATTCTTGTTTTCTTTTTCTATTGCGAATTGCGATTAGCCCAAAAGTAACATCTCATTTAAAAACAGTTTGGAAGAAGCTGCAAAATGATACCCATGTTGAAATTTTTAGCCCTTAGCTAGCCGTTAGCTAGCCAATCAGAGCAGATTAGCCATTAGCTGTTAGTTGAACCTGATCACTCAAAAACGTTAGTTCTTAGCTCAGCTTTTAGCCAATCTGATTGGCTAAGCAGCCCTGTTTGTAAACTAAGAGCCCAATATTAAAAATTCGTTTCCTTCAAGGTCCAAGGAAGGATAACTCGAGAACGGCTCGATGGATTATTCTGAAATTGAACCGAGTTCTGTAAAAGCCGGTCAATTGAAAAGCTAACAATCCATTGAATAAGGTCTATTCCGCCACTACAAGAGATACCTTCCTTCAAACTGTTGTCTCGTCGCTTGGCTGGCTTTTACAGAAACAGAAATTGATTCAATTACCTCGCAGGGAGTCGGGATTCTCAAGATTTTCGTCCTTGTTAATTCCAATTGATCTGCATGGGGGAGTTGTGGTGTAGAATTGTTTAGACCCTTTTTATAATTAGACTGCTCATTCTGGGTATGGTTCAGTCAATCTTATCTCAGTGCCCAGAATTATAGGGTGATCAAAAATCCATATTGATGAGAAATTTAAAGCGAGGTCACTCCCAGTCTGGACTCGAAGGGAACTCCTTTTCTTCCAGATGATCCAGTATTTTTCTTCGAGTTTTCCTCCGGTATTCATGACTCCGAATTCTTAGGTGGATTCTTGATAGTCACGGATTGGCGCCCTCTGTAAATTACAAAGGCTCTTTGAGCAACCCTATATGTACTATATCAGGATATGTTAGTTATGATTATCCTGAACTTCTTATCTCTCTTCCTTAGATGTATGTGACGTTGTGACTTTGTCAAAGAGAGGGGAAGAGGAGTATTCATTTTACTTCTCTTGGTTTTGTCATTTTTTTCTTGTAGCCGTTTGGTTTGGCATCAGTGATGACAGGAGAATAGCTTTGTTCTAGTTAATTTTCTTAGTTAATTAGCTGTGTAAATGGGACTGATAATAATAAGTCATCCAGTTAAGTGACATCGCGTTCCCGACGTTGCCTTAATATTGGAGCCAAGCGTCAGATAGTAATTGATCTGGAAATAAGTTTACATCATGATAATTTAATATTTAAATACTGATTGCACCTGCCAAAAGCACAATAGACTTAAGTTTGTGCATGTATTGAAATAATATAATAATAGGACCTTACTTTGTGAAAACAAACCCCTGTGGTTTCTTCTTTGTGGCTCATTGTTTAAAATAAAAATAATATTTTCATCATTTACAATCAAAAAGTGCCTCATAGCGCCCTCTTATTATTAGTGGTAAAAAATGAGTCATATCAAACATAACGCATGTTAACTGATGCGACAGTACATTAACGTATGTTCATTTTGCTACAAGGGTGTATTTTTTGTTTTCATTTCGCACCTAGGGAATATTGACCAGCGTGTTGACCAGCTATCATCTATTTTGTGATCGCACTAGTCTTCTACTTTTTGATCTTAATTTTGTAAATGAAGAAAAATCTCCTACGCAACACGGTTAGAAACGGCTCTTTCTTGATTTGTATGACTTATCAAGAAATCGCTTGTTTCTAACCCTTGTAGCGTAAATAACTATGATTGATTTCTAGAAGGCTAATTTTTCTTATGGGAAATCGCGTGTTGAAGAAAATGAATGAAGGAAATTCTGTAAGCAGATTGCATACCTGCATTTTTTAATTTTGACGGGTTTGACATCATTCTGTGACTTTAGTACATACCTGTGACGTTAGTATCAGGTATCTTCACATCATGATTATTGTCATCATTATTGCACGGCCACCTCTACTATCAGGCCGAACAACTGAAGAAGTAGGCGTGGCTACGATAGACGTTTCGGTATGCGTGCGGCAAGGTGTTACGGTACCGCACTTCGTCCCCTATCACATTTTTAATTTTAAAACAATTATAACTCATGTTGTAGCCAACTGTTTCTATTACAAATGGTCTTGAAAAATCGCAAATCGTTTGCTCTTCAAAGTATTATCTCTTCTCTTTTTTTGTAAAACGCACTATATTCGTGAAATTGACGATTTTCAGCATTTTTATTGTTTTCTCCATAAGAGTGTATGTAATACACCGGACGGCAATGATCAGCTGTTTGCTGCGTTGCCAGGTTGAGTTGTTCGGCCTGATAGTAGAGGTGGCCGTGATTATTGGTATATCGGCACCAGATGTCCGACAATTTGGCAACGCTGGTAAAGAGAACCGATCACAAATTTTTTATGATACAAAGGTTCAACAAACCTACAAATCCGAGTTGTATTTGTTTTCCTCACTCCATGGCTTTGATTTTAGTTACAATAGTTAATTTAGAATATTTGGTGATAAGTGCGGGAAGTGAACGATTAACGAACGCATCTCACTTTATTCGGCTATATAAGCTTGGTTATTTAAATATTATATCGTTCAAGACTTGTGAAGCGACTTTTGATAGTGTGCTCTAAATTGTCGGTTAAGAATTAATACATAATTTCTGACTATTGTGTGCTCATCGCCTTCTTGATATCCGGATTGTTATTTTTCAAACGGTAAGTTATTGCAAATTTACTTCTGGGGAAGTTGCGAGTTTAGTCTTATTACCGGTACGTGTTATTGAATTCATTATTATCGTAGTGTTGTAGGCCTATAGTCATGTCTTCCCAGGAGGAAAGTGAGAAGGGAGTTAAAAATAAGAAAGATATGAACTGAGTGAGAGTCTGGAGGATCAGAAGAACCAAGTGAGTACTGCGATCATATTTACAAACTCGCAGTTCTAAAACAGTCTACCAACGCGAAAAGTACCGATTAGGGACTACAGATGATTCAGTGCTGAAAAAGCAATCGAAAGTATAGGTTACAATTATCAAAAACGGACGTTATACTGCACCAAAATCATGAAATCTTGTAACTGAAGGATTATCATAATTTAAGAATAGTGACAAGGATCTCAGAATCAATGAATCTCCATCAGATGTGACAGGTCACAGGTCAGATATCAAAATGAATTCCAAATCCACCAGTGATAGTTCCATAGTCGGTCCTAAACAAACGAGCCTCGTTTTTAGTAGAAAAGTTCTAATGTAGGCCTATTTGTAATGTGATTTCGCCAACAGAACCTCACAAATCGATCTACGTACTGAAATAAGAGAAAGTGAAAGTAGATCAGAACAAACTACTGACGAAGAAATTATTCTCTTGCGAGTTCTCCAGATTTGTTTTCAGTGAATAGTGATATTGTGTATTCTGAGGTAGGGTAGAACAAGCCTCTTTCTTCCCGAGAGTGAATGTAATAACGGTAAATTGGGAAAATAAAATGTAGGTATGTAGTAAATCTAGAACTACTATGCAGTAACAGTCATCAATTCCTTTAGACAAAATGATGAGGTCACTATTGACTAACAGCTGCAGTTGGCTGAAGTTCTGGAGTATTAGGAGAAGCGTGTAGATAAGCTTAAAAATGAATTAGAAAAATTTGTGTATACCTAGGTACTACGGATGCGAGATACCTCCCAAAAGTATTTTGGGCTATCAATTGGCGGTGAACAGTCGAGGTTCATGCAGTTCTGAACAGATCGTTTTATAAGCACGTGAATCAACGTGTCGCACAATGTATTTTTGAAAATTTGAAAAGTGAAAAGTCCTTGAAAAGTGCATTTGGAAATTTTCAACTTTTCATGAATTTTTCATTTCACTACTTTTCATGGATCAACTCTAATTATGAATAATGATTAAACTTATACATATATCTACAGCATCTGCATTTGATTCACTTGATCGAAAGTGATCGCAGTTTTAAAGAGAGGTCAGAATTTCACCGTAGGGAGAATTCGTACTTCAAACGCATGGCCCTTGAAAACATTGAAATCATTCGACATCAGAATATTAAAGACGTCACCGTAATAATAAATAGGTACATTCCTCATGGGGGATTGATTGAATTAGTCTACGAAAATGATTCACATTTTGATGACTCGCTGGTTCAGTCATAACCTCGTTCCGTAACACTTACAAATGTAGTGCGGTTTTTACGTATTTTAACAGAGGCTCGGGCAAGATCATACCTCATGATTATTTATGATTCTGACAAGAAATTTTGCATAGGTATCTGCATATTTGTGCACGCACAACGTTCATAGGTATTTTGTATTGATAGGATTAATATTTCACGACGATTTGTCGACACTTCAGGTTAAAAAAAATCGACCTCTGGTAAACTGATGTATCATTCCGGCCTGAATGCAGATGTCAACGCAGCGGGAAAATACGGCTTTGGGAAAAACATTTTCGAATGAAAATATTTAGGATTTTTTTTTCGAGTAAAACATTTTCGGGAAAATAAATTCAGGTGAATGTCCGAAAACCTTTCTATAAATCGTCCCTAATCATATTCTATCCATGGCGTGTGTTTACTTAAAGGAGTACCAACATCTGCAACTTGGGTTAAAATACGAATGAGAGCACTGCTGAATGGTTTTGTTATTAGCCCTTCAGTATTTGTTCTAGAGAACGATTTTTTGTTTTTTTTTTTTTTTCGGAATTACCAATAATTCTAACAGAAGAGAATGTCGACATTTTAATTCTATAAATTTTTTGTTAAATTTTACCAAATCATTTCTGAATTAGGGATGAGAAATTTATAAACTTTCAAATCATAGATATAGTCTTCTAGCAAGAAAAAAAAAAAAAAAAACAAAGAGCTACCCAACAAATATTTCACATATTGATGGAAAAAATATTCACCCTAAATTTGATTCACTTTGGTTTGCAAATGTTATAGTCCATTAGGCAATAGATTCACGTCTATGAATACTTCAAAAATACAAAATTCTACGAGATATTTGTGTTAGTCTTTTGTCTACGTCTCTGAGGAAACTGTGCAGTTGAGCCACGAAATGATAACTTCAAATAACTTAATACAACTCTTTAATTTTACTTTTTTTTTTATGAATTGTAATAACTTTTTGTTTCACTTCTAATGGCAGATCTTTGTCGCCCCAACCCCAGACTGGATGACTTCCGTCGCCTGTTTTTTCCACTCGCTTCTTCACCATATCTATCGATGCAGTTTTCAAGTCGTACGCCCAGCCAAGCTTCACAAAAAAATTGATTAGTGTAGTAGTTAGGTTCGTACCAAAACGTCCCAATTCACTCGCACGATAGTCCCATGGGAACGCATGATGGTAGTTGTGCCATGCTTCGCCCAGTACTAGAATTGTTACCCCGAAATTCTCAACAGGTTTAATATGCCTAGAAAGCAAGGAGAAGTATAAGTATTTGAGAAATGTACTACAAAAAAATAATAGTAAGTGCTTGTGGTCATTTCACTCTCAATTTTGTGTGAGTCGCGCTTATACATAACACAAACAATCGCACAATATTGAAAGTCATCGGGTTTCACAACATCATCCAATTAATGATGCAAATAGAATCACTCATAAATACATGAAATAGTATGGGTGTTTGACGATGCATGCCTACAAGAAAGAAACTTTCGATTTAACGGTAGTCGCGAACTCGCAAAACGGTGACCTAACACATATTTATAATATTATTCTCGAAAAAAAATACCCACGCTCCTGTGTCATCTCGAAGATAACTCCTGTCCCCAAGGGTGATGCCTTTCAGGGGGTATCGAACTATAGACTAGTAGCGATTTCCCCTGTACCAGCATTGCTTAGATCGCGATAGTTTTGGTCTTTATTACTGTAAATGTCAAGTGCCTTCTTTAGTACTTACCTATCATATGGCTTGTTACCCCACATGTGTGCGGCACTGTTGACTAGAAAAGTCGCATGTAACGCTACAACATAGCGAAGCAAACCGGGTACATAAAAAGCACAACGCAATGATTCATTCCAAAAATAGACCGGTACTAGCCATGGTAGTAGGAAACCGAAAACTGCCATAAGCCAGTAATAGTATCTGAAAATCATTATACAGCTTGATTTGAATGTAAGAATTTTCCTTAATTTTTTTCCTTAAGGCAGATGGGCTTACTTCCATTGATAATAGACAAAAGGATCTTGTTTCAGGTCGGATAAGTCGATTTTTTTCCCTTTCTCAATAACATCTGGATGCTTTCGCACTAGGAGCCAGCCAATGTGAGAGAAAAAGAAACCGCGGTTAGAGTTATGTGGATCAGCATTTGTATCCGAATACTTGTGATGACTTCGGTGTTCCCGACACCACACCAAAACAGACTTCTGAAAATGAGTCTAGTTTTCAGCCAGGAAAAATATTGAAATTGAAAAATATGAGAAGAAAAAGCGCAGAAAGTGTATAGATAAGACTTGGAGAAATTTTGACCTTAGATGGATACGTTGGCAAGGGACTTAGGATAGACTATCCTTGGGGCTATGTAGTGGGCTCATAATTAATTCACTTTTCATAGTTAATCAGAATTTGGAAAGTGGTTGGATATACCTAATCATCCATTTATACTTTGTACCGACAGTACCTCCCTCCGCGTACTTACAAACCAGGTTACGAGACTGATGGTCTCACATGTTTGTAAATTAAATTTTAAATCAGGCAATTATTCAGGAAAACACTCTTGGTTGGAAATGAGAGCTGCAGAATTTTTTTCTTCTGGTGATTGTTCAGTATTCTTTTGCGCGACTTCCCTTAGAAACCCGCGTGGAACTTCGTCACAGGGGGAGGGAGAGGAGGATTTCGGTCTTTTCAAGCTAACTTGCCTAAAAATGGGTCTATAGAGACGAACTGTGAATACAAGAAATGTTTTACGAGTACGTGCTGAAAAGATTCAGTGACTTTTTTCGACATAATGCATTGTAAGATCTCTAGAACGCGCTCAAGTGCATCACATTTATGAATGCCTGGAAAAATTTTAAAACAACCACAAACTAAGTTGCAAAAAGTCACGTTAATGCGAGAAATGGATCTCAATACACCTGGTCTCAACGGAAATTAAATTTGTAATACATAGCCTTTATAATCTCCATTCCAATTGATCCATGTATCGTCCCAACGGTGTCTGAACTTGCAGGAAGATACAAAACAAGGAACTCAGGGAACCTGTTCTATGTGTCAAATCGGTTTTGATATTGAGAATTCAAGCAAGCCTAAACTTAGTATAAAGCTAGTACAAAAGAGGCCTTGTGGTTGTTCTAAAAATTTTCAATGCGTTCACAAATGTGACAAACTTTAGCGCGCTCTAACGGTCTGACAATGCGTTATACTCGTAACTAGCGGTTGGCAGCGCGCCTCCGGCGCGCCTGACCGCCAGCTGTGTGTTGAGTAGATATCAGTGTTTTGTAAATATTTCGATTTTAACGGTAAGAGCTGAGTTGACAGGTAAGGGCTGTATTGCAGCAAAAAACGGACTAATTCATGAACCGTCGCAATGATTAAGGAAATAGATGGACAGTAGGTAAAAAGCCTGCCATATCCCCGAAGCATTACATCAGTCTGTGTAGAGGCATGAGACGAACTCAGTCGTTTCCTATATGAGAAACCGGATGTAATTTTCTTAATTCTTTCTCGAACCCAGTACCTTTTCTTAGATAGTTTCAAACTCTGACGACGATATTTACCTAATGTATAGTTACTCGTCACAAAAGAAGAGCAAATTTTCAAGAAATTATTTTACATAAACGTCTCCTTTCAAAATCGAAAATTGGATACGTAAAACTCGAATAGTCTCTGTAGATTCATCCAGAGCAACCGGTTTAAATGCTCTCTCTCTGTAAACACAATGATCTTAAATACGCATCAGTCAAAATACCAATAGTTCCAAAATTTCCTCCTAAAAATCTGGAATTGGGCTCATTCGAAAGGAAATTAAAGGGGCAACAATTTTTGTTCTCTTCAATTTTTCATAAAAATGAGTAAAACTCGAGTTATCACCATAACTTAATTTTTATAACTGCGCCGCTCAACGCGTTTGAACGGTAACGTTGGAACAACGCGTTCGATGGCAAGCTACACCACCACGTTTTTTTATATTGAAAAAAGTCATTGTTTTCGCCCTTTTTTGAAATTACTCAGCACCTCCCCGTCAAATTTTTATTTTTATGAGTCTATGTGCTGCTCTGGGATGAGGACAATATATCCTGAAAGTTTGAAAGCGATCGGCCCAGTAGTTCTCGAGTTATAAACAGGAGGACGGACAAACTTTCTGCTTTATATATTAGATGAAAAAAGTCATCAAGAATCTGAAAAATTGCAGGTAAAACATTTTTTGTATTCACATGTTTTCTCTAGACCTATTTTTAGGTGAGTTAACGTAAAAAAAAGGAACTAAATTTTGCCCCCCTTAACCCCCTCTGAAGATAAAACCCCTCGCGGATTTGTTGGGTATTTTAAATGAAGACACGCGGGAGAGTACTGAACAATTACCAGAAGAAAAAAATTGTGTAGCTTTCAGTTACACTTACATGTCCACATAGTTTGGTCTAATTTTTGCTTGCGTAGGTCAGCCATTTCTGGTATGTTCAAATTAAAAGGCTCACCTGAAGCGCTATTGTTTGAAGTACTATGAGTATAAGTTTTAGCGGCCACCTAGCTTTATACGAACGGTGGGACCATAGTCTGTGTGGACCTGCGGTGATACCAAAAATATTTGCTTCGTACAACAGAAAGGCTAGAAATGTACAACAAAAATTTAATGCATTAACATTGGTAGTCGATTTACGTAATTCTTCGCGAGAGCACATACCCCAAACGTTTGTCAACCAGCCAGCCTCTACAAAAGCTAAATATATTGCGTACAAAAATGCTGGGCACAGAGCTATCCAAACTATGATATTCCCCCACACAAGCTGTCTTTTATACGGTTTTTTAATTGCCGGTGAAGGCGATCGAAGGTTATATGGTTCATCTACACTTTTCCATTCGAATTTTAAATCTACCACAGTGGAAAGTAAATCTTTATCTCGTGGAGCCATTCAAGGAATCTGTGAGAAAAAGAAAATGCGTAAACATGTGATGCCTTCATTTGCTAACTTTAGCGAACCGAAAATTGCAGCGAGGAAAAGCTCGGTTTTTAATTTGCAAACCATGTCTACTGAACTGACTTAAGATGGGTTTATAGTAATCTTTTTTTGATTCCTCTTAGTGAATATTTATATCTTCAAATTCTCTTAGCAGCGGATCTTGGCTTATGGCCATCAACATATTCAATACTTATTTGTTTATTGAAAAACAAGACTGAGTCGCCATGCGCCTCACTATCTGGGCCTCTTTTTCTTCCTCCTTGACTGTTGGATATTTTTTTGAAAGATCTCGTGCTTTTCGTCTGCCGAGATCTAGAGCTTAAGAGATCCAAAAGTTACGACGACCGGTTACAAAGTATATTACTCCATCATGAGATCTAAACGAAGAAGAGAAAACAATGAGGAAAGATACTAAAGAAGGGTGACATCATTCCGGTGGTAATTCAATCATGTATATCATGAAGTTGCCAAACAGAACATATGCTTAGTGTTGTTGAGTGATTCGAAGGCCTGTATTTCAAAATTTTTGGTCTTCTTAGTTCTGCTTCGTAATGTCGGTTTTGTCCCCAGTTTTTAAGGAGTCTTTTCTATGGACGGGTTTTCAGAAAATTTATCGTATGCCCTGCGAAGCCCGGAAAAATTTTCTGGTATAGCCAAATAAATGAATATCATGTTTCATGTCTCTTATATTTTATCAGTTATCTTGAAATATTTTAGTCCAGGCTTCTTCTATAGGTTAGGTGTTTGTGCGATATTACACGTTTGCCCCCTTACCTTTCTTGGCGTCGTATGAATCTAGTATGAGAAATATTTTTTGAGCTATCAACGTTTGTGTGGCTCACTCCCTCCGCTCGTTTCCCCCTCTTTCTTGTCTCGCTTTAGCATAAGTCTCATATAAAATATTTTGAGGTATCGCCTTTCGTGGGGCTCACTCGCTTTTTGTTGATGTCGTATGAATTTAATATGAAAAATATTTTTTGAGCTATCAGGTTCTGTGGTCCCTGTCTCACTTTAGCATAATCTCACATAAAATATTTTGAGATATCTCCTTTTGTGGGGCGAACGAGCGGAGCGAGTCAGCCCCCTTTCTTGGTTTGTATGAATCTAGTATGAGAAATATTTTTCGAGCCATCAGCTTTTGTAGGGCTCACTCGCTCCGCTTGTTCGTCTCCCCTCTTGCTGCGCACGCGAGGTGTACTCGCAAATTTCTGAATCACCCACGGGCTAGAGATGCGCACGCACACATGCACACGCAGGCGGGTCGTACTCGCAAATTTCTGAATCACTTATCGGGTAAAAATTTGCCGCGCACGGTCTCTCTTGACGGGGGATGAGGAGGGGGGTTACTCGCGAGTTTCAAAATCGGAGTACGGTGAGAGAAAAGACATAAAACATGTCAAAAACTGATCTACTCTGATGAAGGATTTGGTCTTTAAAAGATTTAGACTTCGAGCTGTAGTACATGGAAGAAAGGGGATATGGAAAAATTTCGACCGAGGACCAAGAGAGGGCGAGCGAAAGAAATGCATCCCAAAATTCCAAACCACCTGCAAAAATGATCAACTTCGTTTAATCTAGGGTAATATGAATTAAATTGTAGTTTATGCCCTGGAAGTCCGCGGTTCCTTCTTTAGAATCTGCACGGTAGGAAAATTGAAGAGGTCACTAAAATCTAAAGTATTTTTGGATATCTGAATCCATATATTCAATATTCTGTAATTTCGATAATTGTATCGTAGAAATTCCAGTAGGCCTACTTGGAAATAAAAAACCAGAAGAAATAAATTGTTTCTCTCTTTTTTTTTCTTCCTTTTATTCGACAGATCGTTTACAATACAATAGTGTTTGAATAAATAGACAATGAAAAATTATTCAAATATCGTTTCCCTATTTACGCTCATTTTAAACGAATAAAATTCTACTTGTAATTATTATGAAAGAAATTAGGTACCTACATTAAGATTACAATTCTTTGATGCTGGATTTTGCTCGCTTCAGATAAAACGAGAGAGATGATTGTATTAGAGCAATACCAACAGGCAAACTATTCCAAACGGAAAAAATAATACATATTTAGAGGTATCAGTGGTGAACAGTGGTACCAATTTCAATAACAATAATTCAACACCTCCTCCCCACACTGTGAATTTCGCCGAAGAAAAAAATTACCCTACAGTAAAAAAATAACAAATAGAAAAAACAGACAACAATGTTTAGCCTAATAAATAGAAAGCACAAAAAAAAAAAAGAAAAAAACAAAAGAGTAATACATCTTAGCAGGAGCGAATTTTGCAAAAACGAGATCCTTTGTTAATAAATCTGCAATTTGATTCTCAGTGTTGACGTAGGTTAACCGAATTTTTCCCGGAAGGACCATTTATTTTACAAACTTGAATCGAACATCGATATGCTTAGCCCGCTTCGACGTGATAGGATTCACTGATAGACATATGACAGACTGATTATCCTTGTAGATCACAACCGGAAGTTGAACATTAACTGGAAATTCCTTCAAGATCTCTAAAATCCAAATCAACGAATTATGAATAAAGGATGACAACAAAATGTATTCCGATTGAGTGGAGCTCAGCTCGATCGAACTTTGATTCTTCAACGACCAGCAAATTGCATTTCTGTACAACAACATAATACTACCAGAAACCGACTTTCAATTGGTCATATCCAACGCCCAATTAGCGTCAACGTAACATTCCAAAATCTGTTGATTGTTTTCAGAAGAAGGATACGTTAGTATAGGTTTTTGAGAATGGAACACGTAGACCAAAACTCTTTTTAAATAATTAAAGTGTTCATTTGAATATGAATTCATAAAACGTGAAAAATAGTTCACTGCGTACAAAATATAATTATTTGGCCTTGTATTATTAATACAGATGTATAAAAGACATTCCACAAGTTGGTTGATAAGGCAATTTTGTTTCACTTTTCTCAGCAGCTGACAAATTCACATCTTTTTCAATATGGGTGTGTAAACAGGTTTGGAATCTTCAACTCTAAATTGCTCGGCCGCCTTACAGATGAAATTTGTTCGACTTACGGTCATTATTCTGTCAGTTACGTGATGTTCTATTTCTATTCCTAGATAACATTTAACTTTACCCAGATCGATAATATTATTAAATCTTTTCGCAATTTTATCTTTTAATTGAGCAAATTAGTTCATCCAAATTTGAGGCGATCAGTAAATTGTCGACGTGAACTAGATTATAGATAACGTTATCTTCTAGTTTCCTCAAATAAAAACAGAAATCTAAGGAAGATCTGACAAATTTTAACAAATCAGTCATGACGGTATTAAAACATTGATTCCAGATGCAGGGAGCTATACTTTTAGGCCATAAATTGCCTCGTGAAGCTTACGTACCCGAGTTTTATTCCTACAGAATCCCGGTGGTTGTCCCTTGTAAACATTGTAATCCAAATTGCCGTGTAAAAATGCGCTAGATACGTCCATCTGATGAAGACTAAGACCACAACATAACTTTTATTGTGGCCATGTTTACAACTGGCGAGAAAAGTTGTTCTGGTCTTTCACTCTCATTGCCTCCGAGCGCGACCAACCGGGCTTTCAGTTTTGTAGGTTTTTCCTCTCAAAAATTTCGGTTTTCTTTGTACCAGCCTCCATACTTTGTGTTATTCCATTGTATCGATCTGCTTAGGTTTATGCCATTTCGGATCTATTTTGTTCTCCACAAGAAGAGCTTCAAAGCTACAAAATGAAACTTTACACTCAAATCTTCTGGGTGGTTTCCTTACCCTTGTGCTCCGTCGTAACTCAGGTTTGTGTTCCTCTACCTTGTTTTCACTTTCTACAATTTGTCGCCATTTTTGGTTTCAGTTTCTGCAGACCTGACAAAATTATTATTTTTTTCATACAGATCTTTATAAAATTTACCTTCATCAAAGATTACGTTTTGGGCAATACAAATTCTCTTTGTCTTGAGAATGTATATTTGGTTACCCATTAGCGCATACCCGACCATTATTCCTTTCCATGTGCGGAAGTCAAATTTCTTACGTTTCTCCTTAGGAATTTGTACATAGCACACGCATCCAAACAGATGTAACTTTCTGTAATTACCTAACTTTATTCTGAAACTATTCGAAAACAGTTATTTTACCAGTAGAACAAGTACCTAGTACAGCAGTTTAGAGTGTAATTGGCGCACAAGATTGTTTTGGACCAAAAAGTTTTTGGTAATGCAGAATCCAATAGCATTGTTCTAGCCCAATCATCAGTCTTTCAGGCCCACCATTCTGAGCATGATTATGGGTGACGTATTGAGTACTCTAAAAATTCTCGACCATTATCATTTTGGAAAGAAGCTATATTTTAGTGTTAAATTGAGTAGTTGCCATTGCTTTGTACTCACTAAATTTTGAGTAAACTTTGCTTTTCATTTTCAGAAGATAAACAACACTGAAGTGAGTGTGTATATCAAGAAAAGCAACTAATTATTCGAAAATATAAGAATAATATCCATCGACGAATTAATCGAATTTTATTCACAAACAAACGACAAGTGAAAAGGTTTTTACATTCTACGACAATAATCGACAAGACGAGATATCAACGACAACAACTACTATACTACACGAGATATACAAGTTTCAAAGTTGAATGATAAAATCCGATAAGCTCAGTGCAGCCTTTTTATCCACAAATTGAATAAAACCGAGTTAAACGTCTTAACAATCCCCCCACAAGAGGGGTGGTAAATACATTTTGACAACAACAAAAATACATTTCGACGACAACAAAGAGGGGAAAAAACGACAAAAACAAAGAAAAAAAAACGACAAAAACAACAAATTCACATTAAAATTTTAGCTTTCAATTGGTAATGTGATCAATTTACAGATGGAACGACGAAATATTTTATTCCGCATCCTGACGTCTGCCACCCTCACCAGCCCGTCAGTACACGGATAGACCTCTGTAATCAGGCCCAATGGCCAATTTAATGGGTGCCCGGCGCTGGGTTCCTTTACCAACACTATTTGACCAACCGCCAAGTTGGGCTGAGGCTGCTTCCACTTGTGGCGACATTGGAGCTGATTTTTATAATCCTGCGACCAGCAACGCCAAAACGACTGCAGCTGATCCCGAATGAGTCGAAATCGTTGAGGGAGAGGAATATCATTGGCCTCAACCGCTGGGATTGCGGAAAACGTTTCGCCAATTAGAAAGTGCGCCGGCGTAAGCACCTCGGCGGCCTGCCCAATATTTTGTGAGTAGCACAGTGGCCGAGAATTCATAACAGCCTCCACACGAGCGAAAAATGTGGCGTATTGCTCAAAGGTTAGTACACTACCCTTGGTTGCATTCAACAGAAATTTCTTTGCGCTCTTGATTCCCGCCTCCCACATACCGCCATGATGAGGAGTGCTTGGCGGTATGAAATGCCACGCGAAATTTTCCGAAGTTGCAAATGATGTGAACTCCTCTTGATTATCAATGAAAAAATTGCTAGCCCCAACAAAATTGGTTGCGTTGTCCGAGTGCATTTGCACCGGTATGTCTCTACAGGAAATGAAGCGTTGCAGGCACTCAATGAAACCATGGGCAGAGAGGTTCGACACGATCTCCAAGTGGACTGCACGGGTGACCAAACAAACAAATAAGGCGAGATATATTTTATATTTCCTAGTGGTGCGATGTCCAACACATTTACTGTCAAAGTGTCCGCCAAGATCAACACCCGTATATTTGAAAGGGCGAGTAATGGAAACTCGCGGTTCCGGCAGTTGACCCATTAACTGATGACGAACTTTGGCACAAATACGACGACAATGAATGCAGGTTCTCAAAACTTTTTTGATCAAGTTTGTGCGTCCACCAATGATCCAATATTGAGACGATAAATACGATTCGAGAAATTTACGCCCAGCATGAAAATATTTGGTGTGCAGGTGACTGATAAGGATCAGAGAAAAATGTGATTTTGCAGGCAGGATGACTGGATGACGTTTATCGGAGGAGAACGATGATTTTTCCAACCGACCACCAACCTGCATTACCCCATGCTGGTCCAAAAATGGATCCAACTTTGCTAATGAGCTCTGTTTTTGAACAGGTTGATTTTCCTGCAACAAATTAATATCAGCGAGAAAAAATGACATTTGCATGACCCGGACAACTACAAAATGAGCGCGTGTGAACTCCACAAACGAGATTGATTTAACGACAGGGTTATCCCGGTCAAGAGCAAGACGTTTCCAACGAAATATATACGCGACAGTGTTCACAAGCTTTCGGTAGCTTGAAAATTTATCAACAAACAATGACGGTTTCACATTTCTATCACTGTTTGCAATCAAACACGACGATTCTACACTAGGAAATATCGACGACTCAGGTAATATAAAATCACTTGACGATAAATGCGAGGGTCCAAAAAACCATAACTCCGACGAACTCAGCGCCGAGGCAGCGATTCCCCGCGTGGCTTGATCCGCAGGATTATCCCGCGTTCCTACATGTGCCCAATGAGAGCAGACCATTGACTGAATTTTTGACACTCGGTTGCTTTCAAACACTTTCAGCTCAGCAGGCGACTTTCTCAGCCAATCCAAGACTACAGTTGAATCGCTAAACGCGAAAACGCTTGATGGGTCGACACCAAGTTTGGCCGCCACTCTATCCAATAATGAGGCCAACAAGAAAGCCGCTTGAAGTTCCAGTTTTGGCACCGTTAGCGTCCTCACTGGAGCAACGCGTGTCGTAGAACAAACTATGTACAATTCAACTTCCGCAGGGTTGTTGGTGGACAAACGACGAAAATAAATAACCGCGCAATAAGCCGACTGACTCGCATCGCAAAAACCAATAAGTTGATCAGAAGCTGACGAAACAATTGATGAGTAGCGACGATTGATTTGTATCTGACTCAGCTGGGGAATCTCTGATAAATAACTATAACAAAGCCGCGATAACGATTCCGGCAATGGTGTATCCCAGTCCAACTTCTCTTTCCAGATGAGCTGCATAATAATCTTTGCCCGAATAGTGACAGGCGACAAGAATCCCAATGGATCAAATACACGAGACAGCTCAGACAAAATGATGCGTTTAGTTAAAACATCACCTAATACACGAGTGCTGACCCTTACCGCAAAGGTGTCCGTAGTTGGTTCCCACACCAACCCAAGAACTGAAGAATTCTCCGAAAAATTGAAGGCCGAGCAACTAGCATCTCCCATATTCAGCCGACTAATATTCCGCAAAAATTCGGATGAATTTGACTTGTATTTTCGCAATGGAAATTTCGCAGCAGCTAACGCTGTATGAATTTCATGCTGTAGTTCCAACGCCGCTGTCAATGTATCCGCTCCAGCCAACAGGTCGTCCATATAAAATCCCTTAGAAATAAAATCAGCAGCGAGTGACGAGGGATTAGACCTGCGCAGTTCCTCGGCAATAACAGCCAAACACTTTGTGGCAATGAACGACGCCGATTTAGTTCCATAAGTGAGCGTGTTGAGTTCGAATTCCCTCAACGGCTGCGACGAATTTTCACGCCAGACAATCCGCTGAAAACGGCGATCAGCAGGATCCACCTCAATGCATCGGTACATCTTAGCGATGTCTGCCATAAAGGCGACCACATGACGACGAAACTCCAGAAGGCTGTCAAACAGCTCCTGTTGTAATAACGGCCCTTTCATTAATGTATCATTCAACGAAAGACCAGACCGAGTTTTGGCCGACGCATTGAACACTACTCAAAGTTTTGTGGTTTCACTATCAGGGCGAATGACAGCTCGATGTGGGCAGTAATAGGCAATTTCTGTTTTATCATCCAGCGACACAAGCGACATGTGGTCAAGTTCTTGATACTCCCGCATAAAATCAACATACAGACTTTTGATCTCTTCAGCAGCGGAGTTCAACATTTTTTCTATCCGAGAGAAACTAGCAAGAGCCCTAGAGAAGTTATTAATCAAAGAATCACGACTCTCGTTGAAAGGTAGGCGAACAATAAATTGACCCGTTTCAGGATCACGACGATATGTAGATTCGAAATGCCGATTGCACTCTTCCTCCTCGACAGAAAGACATGGTTTCTCTATAGGAATTTTCTCAACTTTCTAGAAGCGCTCAAGAATTGAATCAACTTCCTGAGTCGCGTGACCGCAAACAAGATTGCTTGTAGTACCAACAAAATTTGATGTCTGAGGTTGATTGACCGGACCCGCTAGCAGCCAGCCAAAATGAGAACGACGCAAAAAGGTTCCCTCGATAATTTTCAACTCATCCATGACGCAACGCTCGTAAAACGCTGCACCAACGATCATATCAACGTTCAAGATGTCAACAAATGAATTTTGAAACGCAGGATCAGCCAATTCGAGATTTTTAATTTGCGGCCAAAGTGAACCAGTAGACAATTGATGTACGTTGTAGCTAAGAGCAGACTGAGGAACCACATTTCCCTCAACTCGCAATTCAAAATGCAGGCTTTCCATAACGGCGATAACACCCTCGATTCAGGACGCAACACGAAAACGACGCAAAGTTATGCAAAGTGACGACGAAAAGCAATCACCGATCGACGAACGGACCAATTTAAGTACGACTCGAAACAATCACAAAATATTCTCAATTAGATAAACACCCGGAGGACCATGAAAATATAAGAATAATATCCATCGACGAATTAATCGAATTTTATTCACAAACAAACGACAAGTGAAAAGGTTTTTACATTCTACGACAATAATCGACAAGACGAGATATCAACGACAACAACTACTATACTACACGAGATATACAAGTTTCAAAGTTGAATGATAAAATCCGATAAGCTCAGTGCAGCCTTTTTATCCACAAATTGAATAAAACCGAGTTAAACGTCTTAACATTATTTATAGGTATCCATTGTAACTCACCATTTTGACTTTGCACACATCTGATACAACTTTTTCCAACAGACGTTTTGTTTTCATTTCTGTTGCTCAATATGGGAGTGTGTCTGCTTACAGCTAATGCTCAGTGCACATGACAACGGAATTTTGCCTCAAAAATTACCAATCCTTTTGCTATCATCTTGTTGACAGTATTTGAATTTGCGTGTCCCAATTGGCGATGAATTGTCGTATAATTTAGGTTTGTCTCAGTCATACTGGCTTCTGTAGTGCAAACTATGCATAAAATACAAATAATTTTTTACAAATCCAGAGGCTAGAGAATCTCCATTTTTTCAATCTCTACAAAACTCTTTCTAAAAACAACGTCATATTCTTGGAGGGCGACTCTTCAAATGCTTAACAAATTCCTTCTCAACTTAGGTACGGCAAGAAGGACCAAATTTTCTCTTCTTAAGTCGCCAAAGAGAAGAAATAGTTATTTTCGTTGTTGACCATAAACCTTGTACATGTCAAGTCTGTGACAAAACTTATGGCCACTTCCATCTCTAGAGCTTGTTCAACGTTCCCGGAGAATGAGGCAGTTTTCAACTTGGGTTCAGTAGGAAAGGACACATAACAATGGTACATTTTACTGTTTTCTTTAACCGCTTTGGCTTTAGCACTGGATTTTTGTTGAGTCCGTTCTCTTTTGTTGTTCTGTTTCTTGAAGCATCAGCTTATAGTGTGATTGTCTCGATCACAATAATCACAGTGAAGTTTCTCCTTCTTACCTCCTTTCAATTTATTTGACTTTTTGGCCGGTTTTGACGAGGATTGCTGTGAACCAGTAAAGTAAGGGTGGGATTTTTTCGCCCACAATGAAGAGTCCGAAATCATAAGGAAACAAGTCTTTAAGCGGATAAGAATCATTTCACAAAAAAAAATAAAAGTGAACATAAAAAAAGTACATCAAACAAAAAAACAAAAAAATCACAAAAAATTAAAACTTCTAACCGAAAATTTAGTATGAACAAAAGAAAGCATACGCTTCCATTATAAAATAAGTTGAAAACTAAAAACTCATTCTATGATTAAAAATGTATTGCACCACAAGAGCGGGTTTGGCTTTACTCGGCCTGCCACCTTTTCTTTTTTGGCCAAGAGAAAATGTTTTCGCCTCAGGTGGCACGCTTGAACCAAATGCACATCCAACGGTATGCTTACACTGCA
This sequence comes from Aspidiotus rigidus, assembly GCA_035079385.1. Taxonomy (NCBI): domain Eukaryota; kingdom Metazoa; phylum Arthropoda; class Insecta; order Hemiptera; family Diaspididae; genus Aspidiotus; species Aspidiotus rigidus. Next base: position 11,933,261 of record JAVHKY010000003.1, on the reverse strand, counting down.
AACTTTTCAAAAAGGGGGGGGGAGCATGTGTATTTTGATTCCCGCAAATTTCCTCTGTTGGTGCCTATGGGCCAGACACTGAAATTGCGGGCTTTGAAGTCGTCGAAAATTTGCCATCTGTTGTTGCCTCACAGTGGGATGAAATGCTATTCTAGCTGGCCAAAATTTGAAAATCGAAGGTCTGTAAACAGGTGTGAATTATTTTGTTTACGTTTTAGAAACGTTCCGACCACCCTAATTCAATAATGAAACCAGTTTTTGCGGAAGTGCGTTGGTGTGAGCAGCGTGGCAGATGTACAAGCCAACAAACATTTGCTCTTGTTATTTCAACAGAACACTCAGTCATTTTATTTCGGAAGCACGTAGTTCCTTCCGTATTCTCTACGAGGTGATAAGAGTCTTGTGATTTATAAAGAATTTTGATTGAACTTTTGAAATTTTTACGGCATTTGATGATTGGACGACTATTTCTCCTCATAAAATACTCCGAAAGTAAGCAAAATTGTAATACATTTATAGTCAAAATTTCATAATATTGTATTAGCCATTTAAAAAATTTACCAAAACTGACCAAGGCGGGTGGGATGGAAATGATTTCTTGAAACCTTCCTCTCTCAACCCACATTGACACTTTTTGCGCCTTTTCGTGATTTTTCAATATATTTCTTTCAGTTATTTGAGCATAAAAGCTATTTATTGGGATAGCAGCTATTTAATAGAATAGCTCAATTTACAAAAGAAATTAAACTTGAATCAATGATAATAATGACCTCGGTAACACGATGTAGAACAGGTTTTCATACATTGCTGTGTACAGAGTTCGCTACCCCCTCCGCTTCTAGGACGTTTCCATTTATACCCGTACTATTTGAAAGATCTTTTGTTGCTTTGCATAATTGATTTTAAAAAAGTATTCTATCTGCTTAGGCAGGCGCGGATCAACCGGAAGGGGGGGGGGGGGAAGAGAAGATGAGAGAAATTCCCCCGCCCCCCCCCCAAAAAAAAAAAAAAATTCTGTAGTATCGAAGAGAATGTAAAAAAAAATGTCCTTTAGACTTTTTTTGAATCATTTCCCCTCCTAAAGTGATCGTCTGGATCCGCACCTGTTTAAGCGTGACTTCAACGCATTCTAAGGAGATAGGACCCCTTTATTTCCAGCCTTTGACCGAAAAAGAAGAAAAAATCCGAGCCTTTGGCAAAAAAAAACTGAGAGACTTTTAATCATGAATTAAACTGAGGAAGATGACATAAGTGAAGAAGTAAGAAGACGAGAGAAGCAAATTGGAAGAAAAGAAAGATTTTTCAATTTTGAATTGAATGATACTTTATTCTGCAAATTTTGAATTTTCTTAGATACTAGAATTTCTAAAGAATAATTCGATATTTTGATAACCGTACTCATATTGCTTGTTAAAGTACATTTCTTTTTTTGTCAGAATAGCTTCAGAGATAAGATCCAAAATTATTATTATTACGTAGAAGGTGACTTCAAGGACAAATATTTGAGTTCTACAGTCTTGATCACCCCTTATCCTATCTTCATAATCTATTGCTCTTGATCAGTAAAACCTTTGTCCACAAACTCTAAATAAAAGCTTCAGAAATCAAGGAAAAATGCTGTCATCATAGATCTGACTGAAAAGTCGAATACTACGATCTCGGTTACCCCTTAGATGATGTTCATAAACTTTTCCGCTTAGTCAGTATACTTTTTGTCTACGAACTTCAAGTAAAAGCTTCAAACTTGGAGCAAAAACGATCCTAAACTTTGAGAAAAATTATCCAATCATAAATCTGACTGAAAATTCAAATTCTACGATCTTGATTACCCCTTAGACGACTTTAATAAACTGTTGCTCTTGATCAGTTGAACTTTTGTTCACAAACTCCAAATAAAGGCTTCAAACATTGAGAAGAAATGACCCAATCATAAATCTGACTAGAAAATCGAATTTTACGACCACAAAAACCCCTTAGTTGATCTTCATTAGGCACTCGCTCGAAAATTAGAATTTTGGCCACCTAGCATGGCGTTTCATCCCACTGTGCGCCTCTCAGACATTTGGACAGCTTTTTTCCCCAAATACAATTCTTACTGCTTCCTGCTGCCACAAAGTACTCCGTGCAACTTTCTTCGTCGTGAAGGCGTTATAGAATTGCTTTATCAGCTGCAGCCCACTGATAAGAGGCAGTCCATACCTGAATGAAGTGCTACTTTTTGAATGTGGATTTCGTTCTTCTAACCACTGCCTGACTACGTCTAAAACTCCATTTAAAAATTGGCCTGTGGGCAAGCGTTCATTCCTTCTTATTTTTTTTATTTTATTAACAGGGAACCTGTTTTATGGGAGGCTATTTGAGAAATCTGGCGTCCGCCGTGTGCCGTCCGCCGTGTGCCGTCCGCCGTGCGCCGTGCGCCGTCTAGCGAAAAACTTGGAAAAATTTCGACCCTCGAGCCATATATGATAGGAGGGGGACTTAGAAAAATTTCGACTCTCGAGCTATATATGATAGCAGGGGGACTTGGAAAAATTTCGTCTCTCGAGCGAGAAAAATTTAGATTCTCAAACTATATTATGATAGGCTTATAGTAGGTCTAGGCCTTCTTTATACTATCTTTATCTAGGTCTAGGCTTCCTTGAATTTTCAATACCAAATCCCATTCGACTCATAAAACAGGTTCCCTGCGTTCCTCGTTTAACTTCGTTAAGGAAGCCGTCGTTTTTTAACTGGGAACCTGTTTTAGGGGGGGCTATTTGAGAAATCTGGCGTGCGCCGTCCAGCGAAAAACCGAAAAATTTCGACTCTCGAGAATATATGATAGGAGGGGGACTTAGAAAAAATTTCGACTCTCGAGCTATATATGATAGGGGGGGGGGGGGACTTAGAAAAATTTCGACTTACGAGCTACTTGGAAAAACTTCGACTCTCGAGCTATAGATGACAGGAGGGGGGACTTAGAAAAAATTCGACTCTCGCGCCATATATGATAGGAGGGGGACTTAGAAAAAATTTTGAATCTGAAGCTATATATGATAGAAGAGGGACTTGGAAAACTTTTGACTCTCGAGCTATATATGATAGGGGACAAATTTTCCCAAGTCTCCCTCCTATCATAAATAGCTCGAGATTTGAGAAAAACTTGAGACTGTCAAACTACATTATACTAGGCTTATTTTACGTCTAGGCCTTCTTTATACTAGCTTTATCTAGGTCTAGGCTTCCTTGAATTTTCAATACCAAATCCTATTTGACTCATAAAACAGGTTCCCTGCGTTCCTCGTTTAACTTCGTTAAGGAAGCCGTCGTTTTTTATTTCTTGTGAAAACACTCTGAAAATTTCTTGCATTTTTTTTCTTTTTTTTTTTTTTCGTGAGCATACTCGAAAATTTCGTGTGCTGTACTTTTTGTCACCACCACTTGTTATTTCGGATAATTTTTTCGTGCTGCTGTTTTTCGTTCAAACGCCTTTTTCTTTTTGTGCAGTTTAATACTCCCCGTAAAGTAAGCAGCAGCGACTGGCTCGGTGTTCATATTTTTTCTCATTTTTCGTTCATCCTTGCGCTTGAGATTGAAGTCCAAAAGGCTGCCTTTGACCGCTTCCGTAGTGACTAAAGAGCTTTCATTGATTTTGCCGAGTGCGGTAGAGATGGGGGCGAATTTGGAAGGGTGTGACGCTAGTGAGGTGACTACTGCCTCGATACCCTCAAACTTCCCAATCTTTCCTTCGCTACTATGTCATCAAATTCCTCGAAGAAAATTGACAAGTCACTTCCCCCATTGTACTGTCGATTGGCGAGTTTACGACGCAAGTATGCATGTTGTAGGTAGCTGCACCGATTAAAAGCTGTTTTAAGTATTTTCCAGAAGTCCTAAGAATTGACATTGATAGGAGCATAATGTAAAAATGAATCGGATAAATTTTCTATTATAATTCTTCTTGAGAGGTATAACTCAAGAGAGAAGAGGAAATAACATTTATCGCGATTTTCGCGTGTTTTATTTAGTAGACAATAATTTTTCAAGAGCTTGATACTTTTTCAAATTTAAATCGCGATATTTGCATAAGAAAGGGAGACAAAAAGAAAGTGCTGTTTCTGTTTACCGCGATTTTCGCAAGTAAAAGAACAGAAAGAGAAAAATGTATAGGTATAATAATTATAATAGTTGACGATTTTCGCTTTCTACTTACGCTTTTCTTCACTAAATGATCACGGATGTCAGAAGAGAGAGAAGGCAGAAAAGAAAATCGAAAGGAAAGAAGACGCGGTCAACGTCCGTTAGAAGATTACCGATCACTTCACTGTTTGTTTGACACGTATAAAACTTTGTAGGAGAGAGGAAGGACCAAAGGTGATAAAAGATCGACGTTTGCAAAAAGAGAAAAGTAAAAAGAAAGAAGAAAAAGAAAATTCATATAATTTTCCGGCCGAACAGAAGAGGATTTGCAGGGAAATATCCCACTCCTGAATCGTTTTAACGCGGAATAAAGTATACGGTCACGATTACACACAAACGTTTAATACGACAATTACTGTACAAAAAGATGAGAATTACAGTTCAAAAAAAGAGGCGGAGTAGAAGTTACAAATCTCCCTGAAAACCTATACCCAACGATTTTCATCCAAAGATGCGATTTTCGCAGAGAGAGACCTGCAGACGATATTTGTCGAAACCTATGTCTAACGATTTTCGTTAGTGGACGATTTTCATACCGAGATGCGATTTTCGCCGAAGACAGGAGGCCACGAGATTTGTAACAATAGTGATTTTCAATGCGCCGTGCACCTGCTTTTATAGGCTAAACTCCCCAGTTTTGATTTGATGGCCAATAATGTTTTACACCTCAAGCTACTGTATCTACTTGGTGACCAGTTTTATTCGTAACACACTGGAACATGAAACGAATTAAATAATATTATAATGAATGAATGATAGAAATTGGTCTATAGTAGGTAAATCTATAGTTGATCGCAACGTAAACAAACCCGCGATCCGCTTTCATGCAAAAAAATTGATTACAATGCGAGGAAGCGGTTCGCGGGTTTGTTTAAGTGACCCATTCTATTTGCGATCAGACTATAATTTTCTCACTATCGACGCACAAGTAAGTATACTGAAAAAGAAACAATGATATAGATGATTAAGCCGTATATTATTAAATTATAAAAAACATTCAACACACTGAATAATCAAACGTATTCATAGACGCCAATTTCCGTAGGTGCGCGAGTGCACGTGCACCCACATAAATTTTAAATCGGGGTCATGCACCCACAGAGACTGGCGACCTTCAACTTGAGAGGAAAGTATTTTAATCGTGCCATTAGGTAAGAGAGAAACGAATAGGACCTAAATGTACTGATTACCTAAATGTACTACAGCATATACATTATCAGGGTCAATTAATAACAATAAAAAATTTCACTATGATCCTGTTGTGTTAGCTTTGTGCACCCACGCACAAAATGAAAAGTCGGCGCCCTGAACTTATTTCTTGAATCACTATCAAATAGGGATTGTGCCTATTTTGATTTCCAAGACTTCCGAGTTCTCCTCCTATGTCATATATGAGTCGGTATTTTACGCCACATTCGGAGGGAACATGATTCCGCGAGTCTTCGAAGTTCTTGCGTTTGCACGCTCGCGTTGCTGTATTCATACTTTAGACTGCGGGTCTGTATCAAGGGGGTCTGTGTGGACTTTGAATATTTTCCAAATATTTTACGCAAAAAAAAAACACGAAGTACAAGAATATTTTCGGACTTGGAAATTTTTTTTGAAATATTTTACTCAAAAAAACGACCCAAGTACCAAAATATGTTTGGACTTCAAAAATTCTTCGAGATATTCTACTTGAAAAAACGATCAAGTTCGAGAATATTATTGGGCTTCGAATATTTCCCAAGATATTTCACTTAAAAAATATTATTTTTCGAGGTAATTCACTTGAAAAAAAAAAAAAAAAATTACCAGAATATTATTGGACTTAAAATATTTTCCTGGATGATTTACTCAAGAAAAAACGACGGAGTCCGAGAATAATACTGGACTTGGAATATTTTTTGAGGTATTTAACTCGAGAAAACGACGAAGTACAAGAATGTTTTTGGACTTGGAAATTTTTTTTTAGGTATTTCAAGATATTTGACTTAAAAAAACAACAAAGTATGAAAATATTTTCCCGGATATTTTACTTGAAAAAAGGAGAAGTACAAGAATAATATTAGACTCAAAATATTCTTCAAGATATTTTACGCGAGAAAATGACAAAAACAAGAAAGTACCAGAATATATTTGGGCTTGAAATATTTCTCGTGAACTCTCAAAAAAGAATGAAGTTTTGGAACATTTTTTGACTTCCAATATTTTATAGAAGTGACTGTTTTTTCAAGTAAAACATCTCAAAACAATTTTCCAAGTTTAAAAATACTCCTATAGCGGTATTATAACTATAAGGTGGTGGGCAATGGCCCAGCCACCTTCACCTGTATTATTCTAACAACAGTGATTTGTATTTGTGTATGCCTACCCGGCAGTTCAATAAAGATTTAATGAAAAAAAAAAAAAAAAAAGTTAAAAAATGTTCATGTACTTGGGGTTTTTTGGAGTAAAATATTTCTAAAAATATCCCAAGTACAAAATTATTCTCAAATTCTGTCATTTTTTGAGTAAATTATCCAGGAAAATATGCCAAGTCCAAACAAATTCTTGATGTACTCCGTCATTTTCGCGAGTAAAATACCTCAAAAAAAAAATTTCCTGGCATAGCCAAATAAATGAAAATCATGTTCCATGCCTTTTATATTTTATCAGTCATCTTGAAATATTTCAGTCTAGCCTTCTACTAGGTCAAGTGTTCGTGAGATATTATTCGTTTACCCCTTTACCTATCTTGGCGTCGTAGAAGTCTTCTATGAGAAATATGAGGTAGCGCGAACTCGCTCCGCTCGTTCGCCCCCTGTCTCGCTGTTGTATTGGAATGGTATGAGACAATTCAAGTCTAGGGGACTTGGAAAAATTTCGACTATCCAGCCATATATGATAGGAAGAGGGACTTAGAAAATTTTCTAATTATTAATTATATTAATTATATTCATTATTTAATTATTTAATTATTAATTATTTATTATTATTACGCGGGGTGTACTCGCGAATTTCTGAATCACCCACGGGGTAGAGATTTTCTAATTATTAATTATATTTATTATTTAATTATTAATTCATTTAATTATTTAATTATTAATTCATTTAATTATTTAATTATTTATTTATTTATTTATTTATTTATTTATTTATTTATTTATTTATTTATTTATTTATTTATTTATTTATTAATAATTATTATTATTACGCGGGGTGTACTCGCGAATTTCTGAATCACCCGCGGGGTAGGGATGTGCACGGACGGACGCTTGCACGGACGCACGGTAATTAATTATTTAATTATTCAATTATTTAATTATTTAATTATTCATTTATTTAATTATTTAATTATTTAATTATGTATTTTATTATTTAATTATTTAATAATATAATTATTTATTATCATTACGCGGGGTGTACTCGCGAGTTTCAAAATCGGGGTCCGGCGAGAGAAAAGACATGGAACATGTCAATATTCCAAGTCCAGTATTATTCTCCGACTCAGATGTTTTTTTGAGTAAAATATCCAGGAAAATATTATAAATCCAATAAATATTCTGGTACTTTGTCTTTTTTTCAAGTGAATTACCTTGAAAAATAATATTTTTTTCAATGAAATATCTTGAGAAATATTCGAAGTCCAATAATATTCTCGGAATGGTTGTGTTTTCAAGTAGAATAATCTCGAAAAATTTTTGAAGTCCAAACATATTTTGGTACTTCGGTCGTTTTTTCAAGGAAGATATTTCAAAAAAAAATTCTAAGTCTAAACTACTGTATGACCAATATTTCCATCTGTCCAGGTTACTCCACCCGCAAGAAGTTAAAGAAATGATGTTCGAAAAAGGAGGAGAGGGGAAGAAAGGAGAAGACTGTGTGGAAAAACGAGTGGAAGCCCAAACAAAACAGATCAAGAAGAAGCTTGCCGAACTGACCCGGAAGAAAGAAGAAAATGTGACCCATCAAAGCAAGCATTTTGTTTGTACCTCATTACGCCGAGTTGATTAAACGGCTAATTCGTAAAATTTTCTGGCATAGCCAAATAAATGAAAATCATGTTCCATGTCTTTTATACTTTATCAGTCATCATGAAATATTTCAGTCTAGGCTTCTACTAGGTCAAGTGTTCGTGAGATATTATTCGTTTACCCCTTTACCTATCTTGGCGTCGTATAAGTCTTGTATGAGAAATATTTTGAGGTAATTGTGGGTGTTCTATATTTTGAGGTATCAACTTTCGGTGGGGCGAACGAGCGATCTCGCTGTTGTATTGGAATGGTTTGAGAAAATTCAAGTCTTCTTTGAGAAATATGAGGTAGCGCGAACTCGCTCCGCTCGTTCGCCCCCTGTCTCGCTATTGTATTGGAATGGTATGAGACAATTCAAGTCTAGGGGACTTGGAAAAATTTCGACTATCCAGCCATATATGATACGAAGAGGGACTTAGGAAATTTTCTAATATCAATTATATTAATTATTTAATTATTTATTTATTTAATTATTTAATTATTTAATTATATTAAATATTTAAATATTTATTTATTTAATTATTTAATTATTTAATTATTTAATTATTTATTTATTTAATTATTTATTTATTTAATTATTCAATTATTTAATTATTTAATTATTTATTTATATAATTATTTAATTATTTATTTGTTTAATTATTTAATTATTTAATTATTTATTTATTTATTTAATTATTTAATTATTTAATTATTTATTTATTTATTTATTTATTTATTTATTTATTTATTTATTTATTTATTTATTTATTTATTATTGATTATTATTATTACGCGGGGTGTACTCGCGAATTTCTGAATCACCCACTGGGTAGAGATTTCTCTTCACGGGGGGGGGGGGGGTGTACTCGCGAGTTTCAAAATCGGGGTCTGGCGAGAGAAAAGACATGGAACATGTCAAATCATCCAAGGGGTAGAGATTTTCTAATTATTAATTATATTAATTATTTAATTTTTTATTTATTTAATTATTTAATTATATTAATTATTTAAATATTAATTATTTATTTATTTATTTATTTAATTATTTAATAATTAATTAATTAATTATTTATTATTATTACGCGGGGTGTACTCGCGAATTTCTGCATCACCCAAGGGGTAGAGATTTACTAATTATTAATTATATTGATTATTTAATTATTTATTCATTTATTTATTTAATTAATGATTTAATTATTTAATATTTAATTAATTAATTAATTAATTATTTATTATTATTACGCGGGTGTACTCGCGAATTTCTGAATCACCCACGGGGTAGAGATTTTCAAATTATTAATTATATTAATTATTTAATTATTTAATTATTCATTTATTTAATTATTTAATTATTTATTTATTTAATTATTTAATTATTTATTTATTTAATTATTTAATTATTTATTTATTTATTTATTTATTTATTATTGATTATTATTATTACGCGGGGTGTACTCGCGAATTTCTGAATCACCCACTGGGTAGAGATTTCTCTTGACGGGGGGGGGGGAGAGGGGGGGGGGTGTACTCGCGAGTTTCAAAATCGGGGTCTGGCGAGAGAAAAGACATGGAAAATAGTCTTGCACTTCGTCTTTTTTTTGAGTAAAACATTTTGGAAAATATTCAAAGTCCATACAGATCCTCTTGATACAGACCGGCAGTCCAAAGCATGATTACAGCAACGCGAGCGTGTGAACGCAAGAACTTTGAAGATTAGTGGAATCATATTATTCCCTCCGAATGTGGCGTGAAATACCGACTCGTAACGAACGAAACACACATAGCTTGGGGACGAAGCCTGTGACGTCACAGTTTGATGACAGCCTAGTGACGTCACAAGTCTACATTTCTCAGATTCCCCGTACCCCATAAAAAAGGATTCCTGCCACTCCTCGTTCAACTCTCTCAAAGAATTCGTGAGTTCTTTGCGTGGAGATGAATAAAAAATTACTTGCTTTAGTTGGTTATTTATTAGGGTTCTGTACAAAGGACGGGTATTTCTGTTTGTACATTATATTCGGGTGAATAGAGTTCAGAAATTACAACATTCGAGTATTTTACTTCTGAATAAACTTTTATACGCGTAAACGGCTTCGGGAAAAACATTTTCGAGTGAAAATATTTGGGATATTGTTTTCGAGTAAAACATTGTCGGTAAGATAAATTCAGGTGAATGTCCGAAAACCATTTTATAAGTCGCCCCTAATGATATTCTACTCATGGTGTGTGTTTACTTGCAGGAGTACCAAGATCTGCAACTTGGGTTAAAAGGCGAATGAGAGAAATGCTAAATGATTTGTCATTATTTGTTTAGTATTTTGTCCTAGAAAACAGTTTTTTTTTTTTCTAGAATTACCAATAATTCTAACGGAAGAGAAAATCGAAATTTTAATTTTATAAAGAGTACAGCCGGGTAAAATAGGTGATTTGGCCCCCGAGCCGAATTTCAAAAATAGGTGTTGGTAAATGTTTGTAGAGCTTAGAAAAAACATTCATACCGTTTATTGGGCTGCCATCTTCATTTCCTCCCAGGATATAAGCCAAATATTAGTTTTTTACGATTAAAATTCTAACTCCAGTTATATCGAACGGAATCCATTCATTTTTTGAATGAAAGTTGATAGTCTAAAGAGCAATGCTACAGAATTTTTGGAACAATTTTTCGACATGAAATCACGTTTTTAAATCTTTAAAATAGCATTTCCACCCGTGAATTTAAATGTGCGACCACAAAATTTTTATATGCTGAAGAGGACACTGCTATGCATAACTCCACTTCTATATGGAATTTTCTGATTTGTGGAACATTGTTAAAATTGAAGCGATTTGATCCGGGAGATACGCATACCGGTCTTGCGGAGTTACACGACGCGCAACAGTATGCGGCACACAACTTGACGCGCGTTGCATCGTTACTCTACTCGCGAGCCATCACAGACTCGATACAGTCGCGTCAGTCCGTAACTGTTAAATAGGTAATCTTTTCTCTCTTTAAAAAAAAAAGTTTCATTTTGTATCAGAATGTTGACTTCGATTGAATCCTATGTAAAATCATCCGTAGAATTCAAAAAACCAGGCCTCCAAATTCTTCAGCGAACGAAAAACTGAGAAAATAGCGGAAAATGAAGAAATAATCATTATCTAATATATAAAGCAGAAAGTTTGTCCGTCCATCCGTCCGTCCGTCCGTCCTCCTGTCCGTTTATAACTCGAGAACTACTGGGCCGATCGCTTTCAAACTTTCAGGATATATTGTCTTCATCCCAGAGCAGCACATAGACTCATAAAAATAAAAATTTGACGGGGAGGTGCTGAGTAATTTCAAAAAAGGGCGAAAACAATGTCTTTTTTCAATATAAAGGAAAAACGGGCATTATCGAGTACTGAAACTGCTTTGCGCTGTACGTTAGACCTACGCGCGTTGAGTGGCGCCGTTTCGAAAATTGAATTATTGTGATAACTCGAGTATAACTCATTTTTATGAAAAATTGAAGAGAACAAAAATTGTAGCCCCTGTAATTTCCTTTCGAATGAGCCCGGTTCCAGATTTTTAGGAGGAAATTTTGTGACTACAGTATTCGCTGTACTTCCATATTAAGTTATTTTATTCACAGTTTTAAAAACACCTACATAAAGGATTTTACATCCGGTATCTCATACAAGAACCAATGTCTAGACACGGTGCGCACTGCGTATGGGCTAGCGGAAATTACCCTTTTTTTTACCTGTTGTCCGTGTGTTTTCTTAGGGACTGGCAAAATGTCAATGGATTTGTCTGTATTCTGCTGCGATACAGGCTTCACGCGTTAAGTCAGCTCTCAAGTGAATTAGTGTGTAAAAAATTTAATTTGGTGATTTATTTTTGTGCGACTCGGAACTTTGATATTTTATGAGTACAGTCGCAGTTTTTGGTGTCTATTTTCTTATTTTTGAACTGAATAGTTGTGAATTTTGCAAAACTCTTTCCACTGTTTCTTTTTTAAAAATTCATCTGAATTCCAAGATACCTACAAAACACACATACCTATAAGATACAGATACCTATAAAACACAGATATCTACTCAACACACAGCGAGCGGTCAGGCGCGCCGGAGGCGCGTCGCCAACCGCTAGTTTTATGATAAAGAAAGCAATAATTTCCTGATTTTCATAATTTGCGTCCAGTGTAAGATTAATTCTCACATAAAATCAGCCGTACAGTTCGATAAAAATAATCTTAAAATTCTCCAGTCAACAATAAGTTGAAAAAGGAGCAGAAACTGGAGTAATATTCATTATTTTATCCTGGAAACACCTTCCAATTTTCAAAGTTTACGTGCTGTGTAAAATTAATTATCCCATAAAATCATCTGTACTGTTCGATAAAAATGATCAAAAAATTCTCCAGTCAACAATAAGTTGAGAGAAGAGCAGAAACTGGAGAACTATTCATTATTTTATCCTGGAGAAAACGATCACCTTCCGATTTTCAAAGTTCGCGTGCAGTAAAAGATTAACTTTCCATAATGTTTGATAACAATAATCCAAAAATTCTCCAGTCATCGTCACACGAAAGGGGACAGCACTAACTGGAGAGATCAATATTTGGGAAAAGGGGTAAGTTTCTGATTTTAAGAATTCCTGTGATGTACAAAGTTATTTCTGACATAAAATCATCGATGCTGTGCGACGTGATGAAAATAAACGAAAAATTCTCCAGACAATGTACTCGTAAGACTGAAGAGAGAACAGAAACTGGAGAAAGTCTACAAGAAATTCCAAGTCATCTATATTTTTAATGTTTGTGTTGTAAATAAGAATATTCTTCATACAAATTCACGCCTACAATTCGGTAAAAATATACAAGAAATTCCAGCGCAGTAAATGTTAAAATATTACTCATCTTTTCTCCAGGATAAAATAATGAACATTACTCCAGTTTCTGCTCTTTTCTCAACTTATTGTTGACTGGAGAATTTTAAGATTATTTTTATCGAACTGTACGGCTGATTTTATGTGAGAATTAATCTTACACTGGACGCAAATTACGAAAATCAGGAAATTATTGCTTTCTTTATGATAAAATAAAGATTATTTCTTAATTTTCCGCTATTTTCTCAGTTTTTCGTTCACTGAAGAATTTGGAGGCCTGGTTTTTTGAATTCTACGGATGATTTTACATAGGATTCAATCGAAGTCAACATTCTGATACAAAATGAAACTTTTTTTTTTAAAGAGAGATAAGATTACCAATTGAACAATTACGGACTGACGCGACTGTATCGAGTCTGTGACGGCTCCCGAGTAGAGTAACGATACAACGCGCGTCGAGTTGTGTGCCGCATAGCGTTGCGCGTCGTGTAACTCCGCAAGACCGGTATGCGTATCTCCCGGATCAAATCGCTTCAATTTTAACAATGTTCCACAAATCAGAAAATTCTATATAGAAGTGGAGTTATGCGTAGTAGTGTCCTCTTCAACATATAAAAATTTTGTGGTCGCACATTCAAATTCACGGGTGGAAATTCTATTTTAAAGATTTAAAAACGTGATTTCGTGTCGAAAAATTGTTCCAAAAATTCTGAAAAAATTCTGTAGGATTGCTCTCTAGACTATTAACTTTCATTCAAAAAATGAATGGATTCCGTTCGATATAACTGGAGTTGGAATTTTAATCGTAAAAAACTAATATTTGGCTTATATCCTGGGAGGAAATGAAGATGGCGGCCCAATAAACGGTATAAATGTTTTTTTTAAGCTCTACAAAGATAACCCAACACCTATTTTTGAAATTCGGCTCGGGGGCCAAATCACCTATACTTTTTTTTGTTAAATTTTACCAAATCATGTCCAAATTAGGGATGAGAAAGTTATAAAATTTCAAATGATAGATTTAGTCTTATAGCGAAAAAAAAAAAGCAAAGAGCTAGTTACGAACAAATATTTCACATAGGAATGGAAAAAATATTCACCCTAAATTTGATTCACTTTGGTTTGCAAATGTTATAGCCCAAAGCAATACATGACAAATTTATGAAGACTCATCTAGAATATTCAAAATTCTACGAGATATTTGTGTTAGTCTTTTGTCTACGTCTCTGAGGAAACTGTGCAGTTGAGCCACGAAATGATAACTTCAAATAACTTAATACAACTCTTTAATTTTACTTTTCTTTTTCATGAATAGTAATAACTTTTTGTTTCACTTCTAATGGCAGATCTTTGTCTCCCCAACCCCAGACTGGATGACTTCCGTCGCCCGTTCTTTGCACTCGTTTCTTCACCGTATCTATCGATGCAGTTTTCAAGTCGTATGCCCAGCCGAGCTTCGCAAAAAAATCGATTAGTGTAGTAGTTAGGTTCGTACCAAAACGTCCCAATTCACTCGCGCGATAGTCCCATGGGAACGCATGATGGTAGTTGTGCCATCCTTCGCCCAGTGCTAGAATTGTTATCCCAAAATTCTCAACAGGTTTAATATACCTAGAAACGAACGAGAAGTATGAGTATTAGAGAAGAGGACTACAAAAAAATGATAGTAAGTCCTTGCGGTCATTTCACTCTCAATTTTGTGTGAGTCGCGCTTATATATCTTACAGTTAAAACCCGAAATCAGTAAATTCTAAAATTCACTAGTCAAAACTAGTTGCCACAAATGACTTTAGTCAGAACTAGTTTCGACTAGTTAACTCTAGAATTTACCGTGACCCTCAGCGTTGAAGCTAGTTTTAACTTAAATAATTTCAGGTAAAACTAGTTTTTACTAGTGAAAACTAGAATTGACTAGTAAAAAGTGAAATAGAGAAGAAATTATGATTGTCGGGGAACACTAGTTTTAACTAGTGAAAACAAGAAAGGTGAATCCAATCAGTAAAATGAATTTCTTTCCTAGTACAAATGTAATTGCATTTTTATCAAGGGTGTTGGAGCAATTTTTTTTAGAGGCCTCCGGAACGAATACAGAAAATGACTCTCCGACTCCGGTTGCCTCCAGTGGACACGTTTGGAGGCGTCTTCTGACCTCCAAAGTATGTCTCTGGAAGTACCTCAAAATGCCTCCACGGCAATTACTGAGATTGGAGAAAATGCCTCCGGAGGCACTGTCGAAGAAACCGAAGACGTCTTTGGAGACGCCTCCGAAGGCCCTTGTAACGTTGATCAGTGTGACCAGATGTAGCATATTGGCCTACCAGTGTTGCCAGATGACAGATGATACTCACAAGGTGTATTTAAAACTTTGGCTTTTCTTCGAACCGAGCAGCGCTAGCATCAAAGTGGCTGAATGAGGGTTCGAGGAATAGAATACTGTTGAAAAAAGTGCCTCCTAAAGGATCTTTGGAAGCACCTCCAAGCCTCTAGGTGGAAGCAAGGTACCTCCGAAGGCAAAATGCTCCAGCCTCCAACATCTTGGTTTAAATCCTCACCATCTTCGCCTCATTGGAGGCGGAGGCAAGGTACCTCCAGAGACAAAATGCCTCCAGCCTCCAACACCCTTGAATTTTTATTTTTCACAAAGCTTGTTTGTACTTGAATGGTGTGCGTCAATTAGTCACTGTTAGGTTTGCTCTTGTAACGTTTATAGACCGACGAATTCGTATGATGTACGGTTTAATGTGTGAATTAAGGAAGAAAAACTTAGAACTTTTTCGTATATTTTATTCCAGTGTGAGCTACTTATCCTCAAAGTTGAGCAGAACTACCAAAGATCTATCAATTTGGCCGAAGTATGTCTGGAAATACCATCACCTTTTGAACTCGAACAATTTCAATTCATTTCAGTTATAACTAGAATTTACTGATGAATTCAAACAATTTTTTTATTCTAGAATTAACTAGTCAAAACTAGTTCTGACTAAAGTCATTTGTGGCAACTAGTTTTGACTAGTGAATTTTAGAATTTACTGATTTCGGGTTTTAACACTGTAACATATACATAACACAAACAATCGCATAATATTGAAAGTCATCGGGTTTCACAACATCATCCAATCAATGATGCTAATAGAATAACTCATAAATACATAAAATAGTAAGGGTGTGTGACGATGCATGCCTACAAGAAAAAAACTTTCGACTTAAGGGTAGTCGCGAACTCGCAAAACGGTGACCTAACACACATTTATAATATTATTCTCGAAAAAAAATACCCACGCTCTTGTGTCATCTCGAAGATAACTCCTGTCCCCAAGAGTGATGTCTTTCAGGAGGTATCGAACTATAGACCAATAGCGCTTTCCTCTGTACCAGCGGAAATTTTCGAGTCGACAATCTTCGTACAAGTGTATCAACAGTGAAGCATAGGTCGATTTATACAAGTCTCATAGAATTACCGCAGTACATAGGGAAAAAGTATTTTTTGATAAAGATACTGAATCCCAAGTTGATGTAATTTACACTGACTTCCAAAAGGCATTTGACAAGGTAAATCACTAAATATTGTTGGACTACAGAATACTATAAAAGTCTTTTGGACTTATTTACATCGTGCTTAGAGGGTGGGAAACAGTATATTATTATGTTTAAGGGGAGGTCGTCGTTTCTATTTGAATGTCCACGTGGAGTACTACAGGGGTCTAATTTGGGACCTTATCTGTTCTTACTGTGTATATCCGATATCCATGGTTCAACCAAAGATTCTTCTCGCTTGCTCTACGCAGATGATTTAAAACTCTCGGCGAATAAACGTACCATCTCGATTCTCTGTTTCAATCATTCTCTTCCGTAACAGTGGAAATAGCACGCTGCACTCTATACGATGCAGTACGTGCAGATCAAGATGTTTTCACAATCTTGACTGTGAGGTGTGAAAGGTGAAGAGTTTCAGATTTAAGTTGCAACAGCTACTCCTGAAGATCATCCTTGGGCTTCTGTTATATGTTTGTTTCTACTCCATTAACCCTCTTTTTTTATTCTTCTTCCAACTCATGATCAACTTGTAAACATTGTTTGGATCGCGATGGTTTCGGTCTTTATTACTGTAAATATCAAGAGCCTCCTCTGGTACTTACCTATCATATGGTTTGTTACCCCACATGTGTGCGGCACTGTTGACTAGAAAAGTCGACTGCAACACAAGAACAAAGCGAAGCAGACCAGGGACATAAAAAGCACAACGCAATGATTCATTCCAAAAATAGACCGGTACTAGCCCTGGTAGTAGGAAACCGAAAACTGGTATCAGCCAATAATAGTATCTGAAAATCATTATACAGCTTGATTTGAATATATGAATTTTCATTAATTTTTTTCCTAAGGACGGATGAGCTTACTTCCATTGATAATAGACAAAAGGATCTTGTTTCAGGTCGGATAAGTCGATTTTTTTCCCTTTCTCAATAACATCTGGATGCCTTCGCACTAGGTACCAGCCAATGTGAGAGAAAAAGAAACCGCGGCTAGCGTTATGTGGATCAGCATTTGTATCCGAATACTTGTGATGAGTTCGGTGTTCCCGAGCCCACATCAAAACACACTTCTGAAAAGGATTCTAATGTTGAAATTGAAAAATATGAGAAGGAAAAGCGCAGAAAGGGCTTTGGATATACGTGTTTGCAAGGGAGTTGAGGTAAACTAGCCTTGGGACTGTGTAGTGGGCTCATAATTAATTCACTTTTCATAATTAATTAGAATTTTGAAAATGGTTGGATATAATCACCCATTTATACTTTGTGGCGACAGTACCTTTCTCCGCGTAGTTGGAAATCGATTTACAAGACTGATGGTCACATATGTTTGTAAATTACAATTTAAACCAGGCAATTATACCAGAAAAACACTCTTAGTTGGAAATGAGAGCTGCATAATTTTTTTCTTCTGATGATTGTTCGGTACTCTCTTGCGCCCTGTAAATCTCCCGTGAATCTGCGTGGAGCTTCGTCGCAGGGTGGAGGGGGATTTTGGTCTTTCCAAGCTAACTTACCTAAAAATGGATCTACGGAGATGAAATGTGAATACAAGAAATGTTCTACGAGTACGTACAATTTCTCTCTGAAAAGATTCAATGATTTTTTTCGATATAACGCATTATAAGATCGCTAGAACGCGCTAAAGTGCGTCACATTTATGAGTGCCTGGAAAAATTTTAAAATAACCACAAACTAAGTTGCCAACAGTAACGCTGATGCGAGAAATTATTTGTCTGGTACAGGTATAGTGGTGTATAGTCAATGGCTAGCGATACAACTGATGATGGGGTAACATCCAAGAGTACTCTTGTTACCTAACTAATGGCGTAGAATTGTAGACTTGATATCTATTCAATTGTCAGTGCTTTTTTTACATCTCATCACACTTTCGATGATAGCTTGTGGTTGTTCTAAAAATGTTCAATACATTCACAAATGTGACAAACTTGATCGTGCTCCAGCGGTCTTACAATGCGTCATACTCGCGTAATGAAAGAAGTCACATAATCTGAAAAATTGTACGTAAAACATTTTTTGTATTCACATTTTTTCTCTAGACTTATTTTCAGGTGAGTTAGCGTGGAAAAAGAAACCAAATTTTCCCTCCTTAACCTCTCTCCCCCTGTGGATAGAACTTCTCACGGATTCTTGGGTTATTTTAAATGAAGACGTGCGGGAGCATACTGATAACGAGAAGAAAAAAATTGTGAAGCTTTCAGTTCCAACATCATGTCCTCATAGTTTGGTCTAGTTTTTGCTTGCGTAGATCAGCTATTTCTCGTATGTTCAAATAAATGGCTCACCTGAAGTGCCGTTGTTTGAAGTGCTATGAGTATAAGTTTCAGCGGCCACCTAGCTTTATACGAACGGTGGGACCAAAGTCTGTGCGCACCTGCGGTGACACCAAAGGCAGTTGCTCCGTACAGCAGAAAGGCTAGAAATGTAGAACAAAAAATTTAATGCATTAACATCGGTAATCACTCTACGAGTACATAATTCTTCGCGAGAGCACATACCCCATACGTTTGTCAACCAACTAGCCTCTACAAAAGCTAAATATACTGCGTACGAAAATGCTGGGCACAGAGCTATCCAACCTACGATACTTGTCCACACAAGTTGTCGTTTATACGGTTTTTCAATTGCTGGTGAAGGCGATTGAAGGTTATATTCTTCATCTACACTTTTTCCTTCGCATTTTAAATCATCTACAGTAGAAAGTAGATCTTTCTCTCTTGGAGCCATTCTAGGAATCTGTGAGAAAAAGGAAATTATTACTATTTTGCGTGCGTAAACAAGTGATGTCCTCATTTACTAACTTTGTACACGCAGTAAAGCAAGAATTGTGCATTTTGTCATAAAAACATGAAATTTGGCGTTGAGGTGTATGAAGGTGTAATAATAAATGATATTAACAAGAGTGCGATGCAGAAAGTCCATCTTTGTGTCCTTAGGGGTCCACTTCTGGGGGAGAGGGTTCATTTTGGAGATTATTGTTGCAGAAATTGGAAAAAAATCATGAAAAATATATTAATCATGTGATTTGTAGAAAAAATGTATTACATTATTTTTTTCCTTTACGCACCCTTCCATTAGGGGCCTTGGGCCTAAAATTTCACAAAATAGTAAATGTAATCAGAAAAACTTGAAATTTGGTATACAGGTGAAGGAAGAGGTAATGAATAATATTAACAAGAATTCCACCCAGTAAGTTCATTTGTTCGCCCCCGGGGGTTCATTTTTTTGGGGGGGGTTGCTTATTTTGGACACTTATGCATTGGGTGAGTTGTTCGAAGAAATGCTGTAAGGAATTTTTTTCTACACATGGACCCCTTTCATTAGGGGCCTCGGGGCCCAGAATTTCACGAAATCAGTAGGATATAAAGTAGCGTATGAGGACTTTGCCCCTTCTGCGCACGCCTAAGTCCGGCTTTTGACGGCGATTGAACTTTCTTTCTCTGTCTAAATGACGGCGATCTCTTTCTAAGAAGGTTTGTCCGGCTATATGTCGTCGCGGCGGCGATCTTTTTTGTACGAAAGGTTGTCCGGTTATTTGACGACGAGGAGCGCGATGATGTCTTTCTGTCTAAGTTATGACCGTGTCGTATGTAGAAGTATTTGTATAGGTATAAGGAAAAAAAAAAATTAATTTTACATGTCGAGGGTGAATATCACGAACGTTGTTTTTTTAATTAAGAATAACGTTTTTCGTTGGGGCTTCCTGTTTAATTGGTGCTACGAACGAACGAAAATGAATGAGTCGCCCGTTCAACGACGATCTCTCTCTTTCTAAGTTAGGCCCGTATATGACTATCTCTTTCTAGGTATAAGGGAAAAATTGATATTTACTCGTCCAGGGAGAATATTACGGCGAGTCGTTTTTACGTTTTTCGTCGGGGGTGCTTGATTGACGTTATGAACGAACGAAAATGAATGAATCGCCCGTTCGACGACGATCTCTTTCTATTCGACGACGTTTTCTTTCTAAAGAGGGAGGGTGGCAGAGGAAGGGTTAAGAAGTTTATCGCGTTAGGTATAAGGAAAATCGATATTTACTCAACGGTGAATGTTTTAATTTTTGGAAAAATAATGAGTTGCTCGTCGGTTTTGGGGGGTTAATGCATTATGTATGATCGTGGTCATCGTCATTTCAACGTGTAGGCGGTGATACGACGAACGAATTCACCCTACGTATTCGATCATGTAAGAGTAAAGGGTGTACAAGGATCGCTATGAATGAAGGGTGACCATGAATGAGTGTATCATATTCGCTCGTAAAAGTAGAGAATAGGTATGTACTATATGTAGGGCTTAGCGTAGTATGAATGAGTGTAACTATACGATCGAATGATGGAATGAATTTGTTGAAGTCCCTCTTTAATATATTTTCGTTTATTATCTGAATAAGTCTAATTAGAATTTTTAGGGAGTTCTCATAGCATCTACGCGTTGATCTAATTTAAGGTAAGGTAAGCTACCGCCACGCGATCAAACGCACACCTTTAATTTCGATTGTAAAAATCGATACGCACGCCTCGTTCCGTCCTCGTTGTTTTGGTCCAGCTGCGATTTGTCGGTTTACCTATTACTTTTTCGCGTATATATGAAAATGGGGTAAACGCTTGTAAAAAAATATTCACAACTCCTTAAGAATGCGACGATTTTAATTTATTGATGTACCGGGCTAATTCTCCATATAACAGATACCTACCCCTCGTAAAAATCAACGGGCAAACGCCATTCCTAGGAGTATCATTTCAAATACGACTCGAATAAATGGGTATAGTTTTACGAATAAATGGGTATAGTTTTACGACTTAAGCCTAATTTTTTGTATTATTTTGAAAAACATCTGGTCAGTTTCAGTTTTTCCAAAGGTGTGAGAATTCTGACCGTACCCTTATTGTTTCGCTGGCCCGCTTTGCCCTGTGATGCGTTAGAAGGATGATTCTTACATTATTTTTCATTGGATCAGATCTCCCTATGATTAAATTCAACAAACCAATCAGATGATAGGTGGGAATATCCGTGATCAACATCAACTTATATGTTTTTTTCAAAGTATCATTCTCATTTTAACGTTGACTCGGCAAAATGTACGTTAGAAGCTTGGAAGATTTATATCGCGAGAAAATATTCAATGTAAGATGTCTTCATCCAAGGCACATTGCATGCTTCACATATGTACCTTTTATGCGTGATATTCTCAAGTTTTATAAAATATCTGGTAGTATCATCGACTTTTTTCAGGAAGAAAGAAAACAAAAAAAACCATATTCACTTAACAACTTGAATTCCCAGTAAGGGAGTGGATCACTCGCTTCTCTATTCCCACTTTCCAGTCTTTCCTCCGGAATATCTGCATGAACGTTGATGAGAAATTTTTCCAGACATATTACGTTGTAAAAGACGTTTAGCGCACGTGAAGAGCAAGAGTTCTTTTTTCTCTTAAAGGTAACGCTGACAAACGCGATGAATATTATTGGGCGATAATTCTAGGCTTGGAATCGAAGCGTTGGTGGATGGAGATATAATTTTATTTATTATACGAGACAAGTATTATCATTAAAACGGTCCTTTTCAGGACCACATAATTCTTTCGATCATAGAAGCGATCGCGAAAAAATAGCAGATGTATCTACTATTTTCAATGATCAAACGGAAGATTCATCCACCAATCAGACGTGCAGGGTGCAAAGCTCAAAGTTAGACAAACTAACTAACTCCGAAAATATTACTATTATTATTATTATTATCATCGTATTATTTCGATCGCAACAAAATGTTCAGCCTGCGTGTTTTGTGCGTACTTAAGATATTCCTTATAAGATGTCTTAAATGCGACCTTACCCAATACAAGATAGGGCGGTGTGGTCAATGCATACCTTAGCCATATTTACCCGACGCAAAGATCATATTCAATTTTATAAATTATGCACAAGCAACGTAGATTTTTTCACTCAACAGAAAAACCAAAGTTGTATATTCAGACACCGTATGCTGATAAATAGAGACTATCATTGCTGTTTTCTCAAGGGCATAATGCAGAATTTTATACGCAATACTTGTTTAAATCTCCATGTCACATATTTCAAAACGTTCGCGATTGTAAGAGACTTTTTCTTCCCTCACGACAACAGCATTGAATTTGTAATAGCGCCACGTTTATTGACCGCGAAAGAAATTAAACATCTCTTCTTTTCCTTATGCAAGGGTGATTCTAGCAAGGAATTGAATCTGGTTGTGGTGCTGCGTATATTCGAATGAGATGAAATAATTACGGGCAAAGTCATAGAACACACAACTTTACATACTACAAACATGTCGACACACCTTGTACGATCACTCTGGTGTAGCGGTAGGTCGTGAACTCTTGATTCATATAGAAGCGGATAGAGTACGACGATGTTCCCTTCCTTATTGGCTTCCGGCCTATAGTTACTTCCAGTGTGGGTAGAGTTAGTGTGCACTCTTAGATGAAGAGGGAGCTAGTGTAGCACCCGATGACAAAACACACACACTCTCACGCTTGTATCAAATTTAGGATGAGCAGATGAAGCTAGATAAGATTGTATGACAGAACTGAAAATTTCAATTATCTTTTATTCAAGTCCAAGGAATTTTCTAGCAAAAACGTTACTTCACTGGAATTTTTCAAATAACTAACTGAATGTCTAACCCTGTCAAGCTTAGAGCTGCGAGGAAGTATGGTCGCTAGCGCGTCACTGCCGTTTAGAGTACAAATTATAATGGGGTGTTTTGTTCTGGAGGACCCACTTGCTTGACTAATGAAATTATAAGTTAAGGTCAATCGCGATCCACTCGGTGCTAATCAACTTGAGTCGTATTGTAGAACATGCCCTAGACAAACGTGAGTGATCAATCAAAGTAGGTACCTAATATTACTCAACTCATGTAAAGTCAAATCTAAATTGAAGGTTATTACTCTTCTCTCTGTCAAACATTTGCAGACGTTTGGATACTCTGTCACTTCATCCATGGAACAAGTACATTCTGTACAGTCTTTTTTTCATAAACCGGGACGCTCTGTTTTGCAATCCCATCTAGGTTTAATAACATTCTCAATTTCGTTACTATTGAACATTACAAAACACGATTGTAAAAAATCATCACGCTTAACTTTTTTCACGACATTATTTAAAACTATCGTCGAATATAAGGATTATTTTCAGCAAAGTATTTGCTTATGACATTGTAAATCACATTAGTCACCAGATCTTTTACACGAGCCTTAAGCCCGAGTCTATTGGTAGCACATTATTCAACATCGAGCATTCATACAAATAGTGATTGTTGATCAATTGGAAGGCTTTTTCCGGATTTGAACGAATTTGTTTAATAGCGTTGATGATATTACCCCGCTCCTTAGTGTTATTAGTTGAACACAACGTAAGTCAACGTACGACTCTGAATTGAAGTTGGTCAAACTTGTGAATGAACCTACACTTGTCCCTCTCCAACCCGATTCAAAAAACTTATAAAATCGACCAAATTCAATTATATTTATAATTATCGACCTGAAAGATATTATTTCATGAGAAAACCTAGAGATAGTTGACCACACACATAACAGAGTCGAAAGACTGTTCGCGATCTATATTATTCTCGTTATTATACATTTTGAAGCATATTTTACAAATTCAGGGAGGTGGTAAGTGTTAGAGAGGGTCGGGTTGACTAACAATACCGACTCACGCTCATCCACCGTTCTCTTCCTCGTAAACTATCACGATAATAATATGAACACAGGAGATAGGTACTTTCGATGAATACTTTATTGACAATTCTCTTTAATCATTGACTGTGAGTGTCGGTGTGTGTTTATTGTAGGCACATTATTTGAAATATATTCTCGTTCTCCGAGACACTCTGGGAGGAGAAAAAAAACAAGTCAATAATGTCTAGGAAAGAAAAAATAAAACAAAGTAGGTAAGATAAATTTTACAAACTTATTCTACATAATATAAATTTAAAACCAATAGCCAAAGCAAGGGCTAAAGCCTAAACAATAAGAATTATGAATTAAAATAAAATAAATGAATTATATATTTAAAAAATGGTCAGAAGATAGACAAAAGAGAACTTACAAAATTTACTACTTTTACCATGAAATGTATCTTATCAATATTGCTTCACGCTGTACTAGAAATCGTTTGTTTTAGTTTCGATGATATCGTCCCAAATAAATGTTCCTCTAAAACCTATTTGAAAGGCGTTCGCCCTGAAAAAATTGCATGGTATAATTAATTAATTGGTATAACATCACATATTCTTCACTGAATGAAAATAAGTCAATATTTTTTTCTTGGGTGAGGGTCTAAACTTCATCTCGCGCGCAATTAGTGTTTTTACTTATGTATGTACACACGAAACTTATCTTCAAACTATAGAGGTTGTTAGGTGAAGCAATAGATGTGAACGTAAAACAAACTTTTAAATTAGACATGTTAGCGAGAAATAATCACTAATACACTCTGAAAAATCAGAAATAAAAGAATAATCGGACTATTTCACATTAATAATAATAATAAGAAGAAGAAGAAGAAGAACATGGAATGAAAAATTAAGTTCCAAATCTGACTAGAACGATTCGAATCTCTTGAGTACCAAAGTTCAGAAAGATAAAAAAGATGTGATCTTTTTTATTCCAGATTTTGACGGGTGAAGAGAAACTGTAGACCGAATTCATGGTCTATTCAAAATATTCCCCATAAAAAAAAAAAGAGGAGTGATCGAAATTATTTTTAAAAATTCGAATAATAAATTTTGAAGATGCAAGAAGCTCGTTTTATCCTCAAACGGGGATAAACGTTATATCATTCCCGGTCTTTGCGTCGAAACATTAGCTTGGGCTCATTATCGCCTCCCCTTATCCGAAGATCTAATTGTTCTTCTGTCGCAAAAACATCCTCAACATTTTCTAGTTCCCGCAAATTCATCTCCTTCTGTTCCCTCTCCAGTCTCGCTTCCACCTAATTAAGTTATAATACCTATCTGTTTTGTTTATAAGTGATCTACTCTGTTCTAATATTTATTAAAATACATTATATTGAATTATATACCCTCATTTTATTTCACACTTGGCATACACCCTTACCTCCAAAGATTTGTTTGAGGTTTGTACTTGTAGAACTCTTTCTGTCACTTGACTTAAGTACTACCTTTGCTGTTGGCAAACTTGTCGCTTCTTCTACTTCACCCAACTCGTGATTCATTGCAAATAGACTCAAAACACAAAGAGAATAAAGTAGCGGTAAAAGACAACCTTAATATCAATTTCAAATATTTTGGATATGCGAGCAAATTGTGATTGAAACGCAATTTAAAAAAAAACAAAAATAAAAAAAAACTGATTTCCCATACATTCTATCCTTGTATTGGCGTAGAACAAAACTTTTTTTATCTAGCTAAATTGTTCATATTAGCTACTTGTAGTTTCCTTCTTTAATTTTTGAATGAAATAAATACACTTTTTGTTTTCCTTATTTAGCGATGTTATAATATTTGTAACTGGGATGGAAACCATTCTCTAGGCGTCATTGGTGCAGGCTTAAATTATTTTGTTGAGGAAATATAATAGCCTCTGTAAGACTTTTGTCGAAAGGAGGTTAAACGCGATTTGCCGAGAAATGGAAAGCGAGAATTGTTCCGAGAGGTTTGTAGGTAAACCCACTCACACTGAATCATGTATTGTCTCACCACGAAAAAAAATCATTGAATGTCCTTTGGTCAAATAAAGTGTGTACATGTACATTGCTTTTTGAAGGAAAAAGAGGCTTCTCTCTGTATAATATGATCGAAGCTGACAAATACGCAAGAGACGCTTGTTGTTTCAGATGTTGGAGGGTTTACCTAGAAACGGGTTCCCATGTTGTGGTTTGCAGAGAGAGACTGACTATAGAGCCCCATATATCTTTGAGGCGGACAAATGCAAGAGAGGTGCTCGTTGTTTCAAGCAAAAAGATCGTTCCATCTTTGTATTTTTCTACTTATTTATTCAGAATGAGTTAAAATACTATATAAATGTACACTGCGATTTTTACCATTCATTCAAATGGGTATACAAGCGCTTCTTTAGAAAGTTAAACAATTATACGAGCTTTGCGGAGTTTTTTCTCTATTTTGCGTATTTTTGGAAGCGTTTTGGTGTTTCCAGATTTTAGAGCTTTATGAAATAAATACAAGCTTTCAATAAGGTCATTAATATCAGTGGTTGAGTTGTAAAATGGCTTCTTGTTGGGCTTATGTAATACCATCCTAGCGATTGTCCCATTATTAATATCTTCTTCTCCAGAAGATGAACTATATTCCAACGGCTGAAAATGATTTGATGAACTCGCTTTGTCGGGTTCCTGTGATAACGTCTTAGCAAAAGACCCATCATTAAAATCTTCTTCTTTGGAAGATGAACTACTTTCCATCGGTTGGAAATATTTTCATGTATTTTCCATTGTATGATGTTGATAATTGCTTTCGCTGAATTTGTCATTTGATAACTGCTCATGAGTGCTAGCAGGAAGAGTAGAAGTAGACAAAGTTGAAATAGGCTCGGGATCAAATCCTCTATCCTCGGAAGCAAGTTTTTGTGTCATTTTCTCTAACAAAGGTACACACTTATTATTGACATTTTCTTGATGATTATGTTTGGGGTACTCTCCTAAAACCTTGTTATCAGCATCATATTTTAGGTATGCTTTACACGTTCTTCGTTCGGCACATCTCCATCTCTTTCCACCTCTGACCAAAGGCTTATGGAATACAAACTTGTATCCTTTGAAAATAATCTGATTTTCATTATGTTTTTCAAGCATTTCTCAACTCAACGCTAGTATTGCTCAACTATCTTTGTTGCCTTAGTTTATATTACCGATCAAGTGCCTTTGTCGTTATCATTTTTATAGATTTGGTCCCATTAGATCCTATTGTGGTCCCGTTTGGTCCCTTTGTGGTCCCTTTGTGGTCCCGTTTGGTCCCTTTGTGGTCCCTTCAAGGCCCCGGTTGCTCCCGCTGTGGTCCCGTTTGGTCCCTTCGTGGTCCCGTGCTCCCGTTTGGTCCAGTGGTCCCATTTGCTCCCGTTGCGGTCCCACTTGGTCCCCTATCTCTTATATATAAAGACAAAGCGCTTTAGTTTGAAGTAGCCTTGTTTAAGCAATCTTTGTCAACTCTTTCAAAAGTCCTTTGGGGATTAAGTGCTAGCGTTGAAAAATTGATCGTATTTGCCTAGTGTGTTTGAAAATTTCACTTATGAAGTTTCTTCTTGCTCGTATGCTTCAGTGATGAGGAGAGAAAAAAAAAAAAGTAAAAGTTTACGAGTGAAGATGGAACCTCGTAATATCATCGACGTTATTAAAAAAATTTCGTCTCACCCCGAGAAAGCTTCTAGATGGATCAACGATCGCTTCCCTAACGTTAGTAACGGGACATTAATGTGTGTAGCAAATAGACCTATAGTTTGCGCGAAAGATTTAGTGCCGAATGTAATTTACATTGTTTTGTGTAAACATTTTGAACAACTCTGTTTTCTGCTTGTGTTAAATGATGTCGCGATTAAAGTTCCGCGAGAACAGTTTTTTCTATCGTACTTCGTTTTTTTTTTTTCGACGGTAAAAACTTGTAAACATTCATCCGAATTGGATTCGTGACCGTCGAAAAAAAAAAAACGAAGTACGATAGAAAAAACTGTTCTCGCGGAACTTTAATCGCGACATCATTTAACACAAGCAGAAAACAGAGTTGTTCAAAATGTTTACACAAAACAATGTAAATTACATTCGGCACTAAATCTTTCGCGCAAACTATAGGTCTATTTGCTACACACATTAATGTCCCGTTACTAACGTTAGGGAAGCGATCGTTGATCCATCTAGAAGCTTTCTCGGGGTGAGACGAAATTTTTTTAATAACGTCGATGATATTACGAGGTTCCATCTTCACTCGTAAACTTTTACTTTTTTTTTTTTCTCTCCTCATCACTGAAGCATACGAGCAAGAAGAAACTTCATAAGTGAAATTTTCAAACACACTAGGCAAATACGATCAATTTTTCAACGCTAGCACTTAATCCCCAAAGGACTTTTGAAAGAGTTGACAAAGATTGCTTAAACAAGGCTACTTCAAACTAAAGCGCTTTGTCTTTATATATAAGAGATAGGGGACCAAGTGGGACCGCAACGGGAGCAAATGGGACCACTGGACCAAACGGGAGCACGGGACCACGAAGGGACCAAACGGGACCACAGCGGGAGCAACCGGGGCCTTGAAGGGACCACAAAGGGACCAAACGGGACCACAAAGGGACCACAAAGGGACCAAACGGGACCACAATAGGATCTAATGGGACCAAATCTATAAAAATGATAACGACAAAGGCACTTGATCGGTAATATAAACTAAGGCAACAAAGATAGTTGAGCAATACTAGCGTTGAGTTGAGAAATGCTTGAAAAACATAATGAAAATCAGATTATTTTCAAAGGATACAAGTTTGTATTCCATAAGCCTTTGGTCAGAGGTGGAAAGAGATGGAGATGTGCCGAACGAAGAACGTGTAAAGCATACCTAAAATATGATGCTGATAACAAGGTTTTAGGAGAGTACCCCAAACATAATCATCAAGAAAATGTCAATAATAAGTGTGTACCTTTGTTAGAGAAAATGACACAAAAACTTGCTTCCGAGGATAGAGGATTTGATCCCGAGCCTATTTCAACTTTGTCTACTTCTACTCTTCCTGCTAGCACTCATGAGCAGTTATCAAATGACAAATTCAGCGAAAGCAATTATCAACATCATACAATGGAAAATACATGAAAATATTTCCAACCGATGGAAAGTAGTTCATCTTCCAAAGAAGAAGATTTTAATGATGGGTCTTTTGCTAAGACGTTATCACAGGAACCCGACAAAGCGAGTTCATCAAATCATTTTCAGCCGTTGGAATATAGTTCATCTTCTGGAGAAGAAGATATTAATAATGGGACAATCGCTAGGATGGTATTACATAAGCCCAACAAGAAGCCATTTTACAACTCAACCACTGATATTAATGACCTTATTGAAAGCTTGTATTTATTTCATAAAGCTCTAAAATCTGGAAACACCAAAACGCTTCCAAAAATACGCAAAATAGAGAAAAAACTCCGCAAAGCTCGTATAATTGTTTAACTTTCTAAAGAAGCGCTTGTATACCCATTTGAATGAATGGTAAAAATCGCAGTGTACATTTATATAGTATTTTAACTCATTCTGAATAAATAAGTAGAAAAATACAAAGATGGAACGATCTTTTTGCTTGAAACAACGAGCACCTCTCTTGCATTTGTCCGCCTCAAAGATATATGGGGCTCTATAGTCAGTCTCTCTCTGCAAACCACAACATGGGAACCCGTTTCTAGGTAAACCCTCCAACATCTGAAACAACAAGCGTCTCTTGCGTATTTGTCAGCTTCGATCATATTATACAGAGAGAAGCCTCTTTTTCCTTCAAAAAGCAATGTACATGTACACACTTTATTTGACCAAAGGACATTCAATGATTTTTTTTCGTGGTGAGACAATACATGATTCAGTGTGAGTGGGTTTACCTACAAACCTCTCGGAACAATTCTCGCTTTCCATTTCTCGGCAAATCGCGTTTAACCTCCTTTCGACAAAAGTCTTACAGAGGCTATTATATTTCCTCAACAAAATAATTTAAGCCTGCACCAATGACGCCTAGAGAATGGTTTCCATCCCAGTTACAAATATTATAACATCGCTAAATAAGGAAAACAAAAAGTGTATTTATTTCATTCAAAAATTAAAGAAGGAAACTACAAGTAGCTAATATGAACAATTTAGCTAGATAAAAAAAGTTTTGTTCTACGCCAATACAAGGATAGAATGTATGGGAAATCAGTTTTTTTTTATTTTTGTTTTTTTTTAAATTGCGTTTCAATCACAATTTGCTCGCATATCCAAAATATTTGAAATTGATATTAAGGTTGTCTTTTACCGCTACTTTATTCTCTTTGTGTTTTGAGTCTATTTGCAATGAATCACGAGTTGGGTGAAGTAGAAGAAGCGACAAGTTTGCCAACAGCAAAGGTAGTACTTAAGTCAAGTGACAGAAAGAGTTCTACAAGTACAAACCTCAAACAAATCTTTGGAGGTAAGGGTGTATGCCAAGTGTGAAATAAAATGAGGGTATATAATTCAATATAATGTATTTTAATAAATATTAGAACAGAGTAGATCACTTATAAACAAAACAGATAGGTATTATAACTTAATTAGGTGGAAGCGAGACTGGAGAGGGAACAGAAGGAGATGAATTTGCGGGAACTAGAAAATGTTGAGGATGTTTTTGCGACAGAAGAACAATTAGATCTTCGGATAAGGGGAGGCGATAATGAGCCCAAGCTAATGTTTCGACGCAAAGACCGGGAATGATATAACGTTTATCCCCGTTTGAGGATAAAACGAGCTTCTTGCATCTTCAAAATTTATTATTCGAATTTTTAAAAATAATTTCGATCACTCCTCTTTTTTTTTTTATGGGGAATATTTTGAATAGACCATGAATTCGGTCTACAGTTTCTCTTCACCCGTCAAAATCTGGAATAAAAAAGATCACATCTTTTTTATCTTTCTGAACTTTGGTACTCAAGAGATTCGAATCGTTCTAGTCAGATTTGGAACTTAATTTTTCATTCCATGTTCTTCTTCTTCTTCTTCTTATTATTATTATTAATGTGAAATAGTCCGATTATTCTTTTATTTCTGATTTTTCAGAGTGTATTAGTGATTATTTCTCGCTAACATGTCTAATTTAAAAGTTTGTTTTACGTTCACATCTATTGCTTCACCTAACAACCTCTATAGTTTGAAGATAAGTTTCGTGTGTACATACATAAGTAAAAACACTAATTGCGCGCGAGATGAAGTTTAGACCCTCACCCAAGAAAAAAATATTGACTTATTTTCATTCAGTGAAGAATATGTGATGTTATACCAATTAATTAATTATACCATGCAATTTTTTCAGGGCGAACGCCTTTCAAATAGGTTTTAGAGGAACATTTATTTGGGACGATATCATCGAAACTAAAACAAACGATTTCTAGTACAGCGTGAAGCAATATTGATAAGATACATTTCATGGTAAAAGTAGTAAATTTTGTAAGTTCTCTTTTGTCTATCTTCTGACCATTTTTTAAATATATAATTCATTTATTTTATTTTAATTCAT
This sequence comes from Aspidiotus rigidus, assembly GCA_035079385.1. Lineage (NCBI taxonomy): Eukaryota > Metazoa > Arthropoda > Insecta > Hemiptera > Diaspididae > Aspidiotus > Aspidiotus rigidus. The sequence continues at coordinate 11,901,470 of JAVHKY010000003.1, read as the reverse complement.
AATTCTTATTGTTTAGGCTTTAGCCCTTGCTTTGGCTATTGGTTTTAAATTTATATTATGTAGAATAAGTTTGTAAAATTTATCTTACCTACTTTGTTTTATTTTTTCTTTCCTAGACATTATTGACTTGTTTTTTTTCTCCTCCCAGAGTGTCTCGGAGAACGAGAATATATTTCAAATAATGTGCCTACAATAAACACACACCGACACTCACAGTCAATGATTAAAGAGAATTGTCAATAAAGTATTCATCGAAAGTACCTATCTCCTGTGTTCATATTATTATCGTGATAGTTTACGAGGAAGAGAACGGTGGATGAGCGTGAGTCGGTATTGTTAGTCAACCCGACCCTCTCTAACACTTACCACCTCCCTGAATTTGTAAAATATGCTTCAAAATGTATAATAACGAGAATAATATAGATCGCGAACAGTCTTTCGACTCTGTTATGTGTGTGGTCAACTATCTCTAGGTTTTCTCATGAAATAATATCTTTCAGGTCGATAATTATAAATATAATTGAATTTGGTCGATTTTATAAGTTTTTTGAATCGGGTTGGAGAGGGACAAGTGTAGGTTCATTCACAAGTTTGACCAACTTCAATTCAGAGTCGTACGTTGACTTACGTTGTGTTCAACTAATAACACTAAGGAGCGGGGTAATATCATCAACGCTATTAAACAAATTCGCTCAAATCCGGAAAAAGCCTTCCAATTGATCAACAATCACTATTTGTATGAATGCTCGATGTTGAATAATGTGCTACCAATAGACTCGGGCTTAAGGCTCGTGTAAAAGATCTGGTGACTAATGTGATTTACAATGTCATAAGCAAATACTTTGCTGAAAATAATCCTTATATTCGACGATAGTTTTAAATAATGTCGTGAAAAAAGTTAAGCGTGATGATTTTTTACAATCGTGTTTTGTAATGTTCAATAGTAACGAAATTGAGAATGTTATTAAACCTAGATGGGATTGCAAAACAGAGCGTCCCGGTTTATGAAAAAAAGACTGTACAGAATGTACTTGTTCCATGGATGAAGTGACAGAGTATCCAAACGTCTGCAAATGTTTGACAGAGAGAAGAGTAATAACCTTCAATTTAGATTTGACTTTACATGAGTTGAGTAATATTAGGTACCTACTTTGATTGATCACTCACGTTTGTCTAGGGCATGTTCTACAATACGACTCAAGTTGATTAGCACCGAGTGGATCGCGATTGACCTTAACTTATAATTTCATTAGTCAAGCAAGTGGGTCCTCCAGAACAAAACACCCCATTATAATTTGTACTCTAAACGGCAGTGACGCGCTAGCGACCATACTTCCTCGCAGCTCTAAGCTTGACAGGGTTAGACATTCAGTTAGTTATTTGAAAAATTCCAGTGAAGTAACGTTTTTGCTAGAAAATTCCTTGGACTTGAATAAAAGATAATTGAAATTTTCAGTTCTGTCATACAATCTTATCTAGCTTCATCTGCTCATCCTAAATTTGATACAAGCGTGAGAGTGTGTGTGTTTTGTCATCGGGTGCTACACTAGCTCCCTCTTCATCTAAGAGTGCACACTAACTCTACCCACACTGGAAGTAACTATAGGCCGGAAGCCAATAAGGAAGGGAACATCGTCGTACTCTATCCGCTTCTATATGAATCAAGAGTTCACGACCTACCGCTACACCAGAGTGATCGTACAAGGTGTGTCGACATGTTTGTAGTATGTAAAGTTGTGTGTTCTATGACTTTGCCCGTAATTATTTCATCTCATTCGAATATACGCAGCACCACAACCAGATTCAATTCCTTGCTAGAATCACCCTTGCATAAGGAAAAGAAGAGATGTTTAATTTCTTTCGCGGTCAATAAACGTGGCGCTATTACAAATTCAATGCTGTTGTCGTGAGGGAAGAAAAAGTCTCTTACAATCGCGAACGTTTTGAAATATGTGACATGGAGATTTAAACAAGTATTGCGTATAAAATTCTGCATTATGCCCTTGAGAAAACAGCAATGATAGTCTCTATTTATCAGCATACGGTGTCTGAATATACAACTTTGGTTTTTCTGTTGAGTGAAAAAATCTACGTTGCTTGTGCATAATTTATAAAATTGAATATGATCTTTGCGTCGGGTAAATATGGCTAAGGTATGCATTGACCACACCGCCCTATCTTGTATTGGGTAAGGTCGCATTTAAGACATCTTATAAGGAATATCTTAAGTACGCACAAAACACGCAGGCTGAACATTTTGTTGCGATCGAAATAATACGATGATAATAATAATAATAATAGTAATATTTTCGGAGTTAGTTAGTTTGTCTAACTTTGAGCTTTGCACCCTGCACGTCTGATTGGTGGATGAATCTTCCGTTTGATCATTGAAAATAGTAGATACATCTGCTATTTTTTCGCGATCGCTTCTATGATCGAAAGAATTATGTGGTCCTGAAAAGGACCGTTTTAATGATAATACTTGTCTCGTATAATAAATAAAATTATATCTCCATCCACCAACGCTTCGATTCCAAGCCTAGAATTATCGCCCAATAATATTCATCGCGTTTGTCAGCGTTACCTTTAAGAGAAAAAAGAACTCTTGCTCTTCACGTGCGCTAAACGTCTTTTACAACGTAATATGTCTGGAAAAATTTCTCATCAACGTTCATGCAGATATTCCGGAGGAAAGACTGGAAAGTGGGAATAGAGAAGCGAGTGATCCACTCCCTTACTGGGAATTCAAGTTGTTAAGTGAATATGGTTTTTTTTGTTTTCTTTCTTCCTGAAAAAAGTCGATGATACTACCAGATATTTTATAAAACTTGAGAATATCACGCATAAAAGGTACATATGTGAAGCATGCAATGTGCCTTGGATGAAGACATCTTACATTGAATATTTTCTCGCGATATAAATCTTCCAAGCTTCTAACGTACATTTTGCCGAGTCAACGTTAAAATGAGAATGATACTTTGAAAAAAACATATAAGTTGATGTTGATCACGGATATTCCCACCTATCATCTGATTGGTTTGTTGAATTTAATCATAGGGAGATCTGATCCAATGAAAAATAATGTAAGAATCATCCTTCTAACGCATCACAGGGCAAAGCGGGCCAGCGAAACAATAAGGGTACGGTCAGAATTCTCACACCTTTGGAAAAACTGAAACTGACCAGATGTTTTTCAAAATAATACAAAAAATTAGGCTTAAGTCGTAAAACTATACCCATTTATTCGTAAAACTATACCCATTTATTCGAGTCGTATTTGAAATGATACTCCTAGGAATGGCGTTTGCCCGTTGATTTTTACGAGGGGTAGGTATCTGTTATATGGAGAATTAGCCCGGTACATCAATAAATTAAAATCGTCGCATTCTTAAGGAGTTGTGAATATTTTTTTACAAGCGTTTACCCCATTTTCATATATACGCGAAAAAGTAATAGGTAAACCGACAAATCGCAGCTGGACCAAAACAACGAGGACGGAACGAGGCGTGCGTATCGATTTTTACAATCGAAATTAAAGGTGTGCGTTTGATCGCGTGGCGGTAGCTTACCTTACCTTAAATTAGATCAACGCGTAGATGCTATGAGAACTCCCTAAAAATTCTAATTAGACTTATTCAGATAATAAACGAAAATATATTAAAGAGGGACTTCAACAAATTCATTCCATCATTCGATCGTATAGTTACACTCATTCATACTACGCTAAGCCCTACATATAGTACATACCTATTCTCTACTTTTACGAGCGAATATGATACACTCATTCATGGTCACCCTTCATTCATAGCGATCCTTGTACACCCTTTACTCTTACATGATCGAATACGTAGGGTGAATTCGTTCGTCGTATCACCGCCTACACGTTGAAATGACGATGACCACGATCATACATAATGCATTAACCCCCCAAAACCGACGAGCAACTCATTATTTTTCCAAAAATTAAAACATTCACCGTTGAGTAAATATCGATTTTCCTTATACCTAACGCGATAAACTTCTTAACCCTTCCTCTGCCACCCTCCCTCTTTAGAAAGAAAACGTCGTCGAATAGAAAGAGATCGTCGTCGAACGGGCGATTCATTCATTTTCGTTCGTTCATAACGTCAATCAAGCACCCCCGACGAAAAACGTAAAAACGACTCGCCGTAATATTCTCCCTGGACGAGTAAATATCAATTTTTCCCTTATACCTAGAAAGAGATAGTCATATACGGGCCTAACTTAGAAAGAGAGAGATCGTCGTTGAACGGGCGACTCATTCATTTTCGTTCGTTCGTAGCACCAATTAAACAGGAAGCCCCAACGAAAAACGTTATTCTTAATTAAAAAAACAACGTTCGTGATATTCACCCTCGACATGTAAAATTAATTTTTTTTTTTCCTTATACCTATACAAATACTTCTACATACGACACGGTCATAACTTAGACAGAAAGACATCATCGCGCTCCTCGTCGTCAAATAACCGGACAACCTTTCGTACAAAAAAGATCGCCGCCGCGACGACATATAGCCGGACAAACCTTCTTAGAAAGAGATCGCCGTCATTTAGACAGAGAAAGAAAGTTCAATCGCCGTCAAAAGCCGGACTTAGGCGTGCGCAGAAGGGGCAAAGTCCTCATACGCTACTTTATATCCTACTGAAATCAGAAATGTCATCAGGAGAACTTCAAATTTAATACACAGGTGAAGGAAGGAGTAGTGAATAATATTAACAAGAATATGCCACCGAATAAGTTCATTTTTGTGCCCCCATGGGCCCATTTTTTTTTGGGGGGGGGTGGCGAAGGTTTCATAATCTCAAGACTTATTGTTGCAAAACTTGAGGAAAAAAATTATACATACTAGGTAACACTTCTTTTTCTCAGGGATTACGAGTTAATTGTTGTGAATATGAACAGAATAATAGAGAATGGTTATCGTTATACCCCGACAATTCAAATTTAGATGATTTTGATGAAAGAGTACGAGATCTATATCGATCGAATCAAGATGCTACATACATTGAGATTTATTTTATGTCTATAATCTATCAAGCTGACACCATTATATACGAAGAAATTTCTTTGTCTAGTATTAGAGTATTCACTGAAATAAAAAGGACTAGTCTCGTTGGAACAATACGTCTATTGTACATAAATGGTAACAATTATATGCCGCTGATTAATAAAATTGCTAATATGCATCATAGATTGACAGACGCCGAAAATCATACTTCAAATATCTCATTGAAGCATTATGTCTAAAATCATACTCCACATATCTTATTGGAGCGATTGGAGCGTTCGTATGCCAGTAGTTACTCTAATATTGATGATCTAGGTGTTGACACATGTAGCGACAATTTGAATGACAATGAAAATATGAAGGTAGTTGACTCCTTTTTGGATCATTCATATACCAAGAAAGAGTTTTCGGTTGATAATAATGAATCACAAAATATTTCACACTTACTAGACAATACATTTACTTTTGAAAATGATATCCAGGCTCAATCACTTCGAATTCTGGTTTAATATTTATTGGGAGAAGAAAATATTGTGAAATCAATATCGTACCAAATTACTTATGTGCCATAAACCTAAAGTGTAAATTTTGTGGAGCTTTTCATTTCAAAAATGAAGTAACCGAAAAGCGGAAAATATTCACCGAGTGTTGCATGGAGGAAAAAATATTTTTGATCTTGATTTTGAAGTGCCTCCGTTAATCGAGGAATTGTTGTGTAGTATTCATATTGAAAGTAAGCAATTTTGAGAAAATATTAGACAATATAATTCGGCGCTAGCTTTTGCATCTCTTGGTGCCTCACTTTCAATAGGTAATGTACAAAATGTGTCAAGATTTGGGCCTCACTGTTTTAAGATACAGGGTATTCTTTCACATTCAAGTAGTAATTTGAGAGAACAAGATACTCAAAAAATTAAATATTCACAACTTTTCTTTATAGACTCAAGTTTGGCAAATGATGTTCGAAAAAAACGGAATCCATAATTTGTCTCTCTACATCACGGCACATGATAATAATTTCATTCAATAAATCTTTACAAAGTGCGTTTTCGTTTGTCTCATAATTTATGTAAATTAGGACTAAGGTAATGAGGGCTAAAAACTTACATACGCATCTGATGAAATTTAGAATTTTTTGAAATTTGGAGACCGTTCGTCCCTAATGGTAGAGTTTATACATAAAAAAATCCTTGCACCATTTTTTTCATACAAATCACCCAATGAATATAATTATTATGCATATTTTTTTTCCCAAGTTTTGAAACAATAAGTCTTGAAACAATAAGTCTTGAAATAATGAAGCCTTTGTCGCCCCCCCCCCCCCCCAAAAAAAAATGGGCCCATGGACAGGCACAAAAATGAACTTCTTCGGTGGCATATTCTTGTTAATATTATTCATTACACCTTCCTTCACCTGTGCATTAAATTTCAAGTTTTTCTGATGAAATTTATGATTTCGTGAAATTTTGGCCCCCGAGGCCCCCAATGAAAGGGTCTATGTGTAGAAAAAAATTCCTCGCAGCATCTCTTCAAACCACTCACCCAATGCATATATTTTATATAATTTTTTTCCAATTTTTGCAACAATAGTGTTCGAAATAAGCATCTCTCACCCAAAAATGGGCCCCCGGGGGCGAACAAATGAACTTACTGGGTGGAATTCTCGTTAATATTATTCAGAACCTCTTCCTTCACCTGTATACCAAATTTCAAGTTTTTCTGATTACATTTACAATTTTGTGAAATTTTGGGCCCAAGGCCCCTAATGGAAGGGTGCGAGTAGGAAAAAAATTTTGTAATACATTTTTTCTACAAATCATATGATTAGTATATTTTTCATAATTTTTTTTCTAATTTCTGCAACAATAATCTCCAAAATGAACCCTCTCCCCCAAAAGTGGACCCCTGGGGGCACAAAAATGGATTTTCTGCGTGGTACTTTTGTTAATATCATTCATTACACCTTCATACACCTCAACCCAAATTTCATGCTTTTATGACAAAATGCACAATTCTCTAGAATTTTGGGTTAACAGCCCGTACTAACTTTAGCGAACCGAAAATCGCACCTAGGAAAAGCTCGGTTTTGACATGTTCCATGTCTTTTCTCTCGCCGGACCCCGATTTTGAAACTTGCGAGTACACCCCCCCCCCCCCCCCCCCCCCCGTCAAGAGAAATCTCTACCCCGTGGGTGATTCAGAAATTCGCGAATACACCCCGCGTAATAATAATAAATAATAAATTAATTAATAATTAAATAATTAAATAATTAAATAATTATTTAAATAAATAAATAAATAAATAAATAAATAAATAAATAAATAAATAAATAAATAAATAAATAAATAAATAAATAAATATATATATAATTAAATAATTAATATAATTAAATAAATAAATGAATAAATTTAATATTTAATATAATTAATAATTAGAAAATCTCTACCCCTTGGGTGATTCAGAAATTCGCGAGTACACCACGCGTAATAATAATAAATAATTAATTCAATAATAATTAAATAATTAAATAATTAAATAATTGAATAATTAAATAAATAAATAATTAATATAATTAATAATTAGAAAATTTTCTAAGTCCCTCTTCCTATCATATATGGCTGGATAGTCGAAATTTTTCCAAGTCCCCTAGACTTGAATTGTCTCATACCATTCCAATACAACAGCGAGATCGCTCGTTCGCCCCACGAAAGTTGATACCTCAAAATATAGAACACCCACAATTACCTCAAAATATTTCTCATACAAGACTTATACGACGCCAAGATAGGTAAAGGGGTAAACGAATAATATCTCACGAACACTTGACCTAGTAGAAGCCTAGACTGAAATATTTCAAGATGACTGATAAAATATAAAAGACATGGAACATGATTTTCATTTATTTGGCTATGCCAGAAAATTTTTAATTTACAAACTATAAGTTCACTGAACTGACTTAAGGTTGGCTTACTCAGTGCCCACGTTGTGTTGTGACAGTTTGAACTCTTTTTCTGCGCTATCTGAATTAAGATGATCGTCATTTCCAAATCAGAAAAGGACAATTCAAGCTGGATTTACACTGGTGTTGCCAGCATGCCGGTAACATGTTACTCAACATTTATTCGAATGCAATCGGACAGGAAATGTTGTCAACAATAATTTTTCCAGCATCCAGTGTAAATCCGACTTATACCTTCAAATGCTATTAGCAGCGGATTCTTGCTTATGGCCATTAACATACTCAATATTTGTTTATTGTGAAACAAGACTAAGCCGTTTTACGCCTCACTACAAGGGTCTCTTTTTTTGTCTCCTTGACTGTAAGAATATTTTTTTGGAAGATCTGGAGTTTTTCTTCTGCCGAGAACTAGAGCTTAAGAGATCCAAATTGTTTGTACGTCAAGATCTGGAAATCAAAAGATCCGTATTTTCTTGTCCACACAGATCTGGAACCTGAGAGATTCGGTTCCTTCCTGCCTATCGAGGTCCAAAGTGCACAACTATCACCACAAATAATTATTCCCGGGAAAAATAATGATAGACGACTGACGATACGGAGATACGTTCGATCAAAAATTATAATAACAGTCTTCACGGTCGTAGAATATATCGGTAGATATATTATCATTATTGAGATATCGAAAAAAGAGAGGAAAAAATTTATTCGAAAAGTGTGCAAAAATTTGAAAAATACCATGTAAAAATAAAATCATAGGTGACACAGAATTCTTATGTATTTTGAATCGTGACGTCACAATGTACCTTTTCGGCAGGAAATCTTGATTTCTTTTTAATTTTTTTTTGCGAATTCATAAGGGCTTTTACCAAAAACCATACAAATCAAATAGCTCGAAACTCTTGAAAACCAAAGTTATATCAGAACCCAAAATTAATGAACCAGAATTCCTGGAAAGCGAAATAAAAACAATAATCCAAAACCCGAAAAATAACAAAGCTCCAGGTCACGATAAAATAACTAACGAACGCATTAAACATGGAAGCGAAATTCTAATAAAAGAATTATTGTAACAGAACTGTTCGACGAAATACTAAAACAAAACTCAGAAAGTACCAAACGACTGGAAACTAACAGATATAATTTTAATACCTACACAAAAAAGGAGACAGGCATAAAGCTACAAATTACAGGCCTATAAGTTTATGCATAATTCTAGCTAATCTTTTCAAAGCAATAGAGAATCAAACCAAACGAACAGAAAACATTCCTCTCTACGCTATAATTTTTTTCCCGTATTTAAGTCAATACTTACCTGTAAATCAACACAGGCTCGAGCAAGAACTCACCTCAAAATTATTCACAATTCTGCCAAGAAATTTTTAATACCTGCAGGGCCCACATTATAGGTACGCACCGTACGTTTATATTGATAGGATTGCGTGATCTTTTACGACGATTTGTCAACATTTTGGGTTAAAAAATCGACCTCTGGTCACTGATTTATCATGCGGATATCAGCGACGAGGAAATATAAATTATTAAAATTTTTCAACTTCAGGAAATTTAAATTATTAAAATTTTTCAACTTCTTAATGATTACCTTTCAGTATTATAATTATGTACGAGATGGTATTCATAATAACTGTAGATCGAACACAAAAAATAGCGTATGAATTGAAGAAACTCAATGCTCGTGAAGTTCCTAATTTAGAAACTTGATAATCCTAGTGCAGATCGAGAGGAAGAACCTCAGCCATGTGAATCGAGAAATTAGTTTCACCAACCAATCAATCAATCAGTGTCTGGTGTTCTTTGGATCAATTCCGATTCGTTGAAATTTAACATCCCGACAAAGTATTTCGACGTATTCTTTTACGTTGCGATCTGATAACGTCATAGATCGGTCCCTGTGACGTGACGATCTGACAATGTCAGAGAATAATCCTTAGCTGGAAGTCAAAATTTTAACGGGGAACGGGGGGGAGATATTTCAAAAAATGTTGCCGTGCGGTGTGTACTTAATGTCTTGCAAAAAATCCTAATCGGCATAAACGACGGCTTTCTTAACTGAGCTAAACGAGGAACGCAGGGAATCTGTTTTATGGGTGGAATTTGTCTTGGTATTGAAAATTCAAGGAAGCCTAGACCTAGATAACGCTAGTATAAAGAAGACACACCCCCTACCATAAGCCTAGTATAATATTAAATTTTTATCGAATCTGGAGCTACATGATAGGAGAGGAACTTGGAAAAATTTTGACTCCTATTGTATAAAGCTTAGAGGATAAAATTTTTTCAAGTCCCCTTTCCATCATATATGTTACGCCGAATCCGTCAAATTGCCTAATTTATAAAATCGATAACCCAAAGGCTAATTTTGCCGACTTTATAAAATAAGCAGAAATTTTTGCCGAATTACTGTCTGCCGATTTTATGAAACAAGCAACTAAAATATTCAGATTGAAAGTAATAACATTTGTTTATCTTATCTTCCAACTTTTTCTTTTCTTCTTTTTCACGATTTTATGAGACGAACAACTGAATTATCGCAGTAAATTGAAGACCTACGTAATATTTTTCTTTCTCTTTTTTTCCAATCGTATACAGTAGAAATCACTTACAACGAGCGTCAAGGGACCGGGAGATTTGCTCGTTCTAACCGATGCTCGCACTATCCGAATTCAGTTACAACGAGGGCTCGCTCTATCAAGTTTTTTTTTCAGGTACAACGAGAACTCATACAAAGCAATTCAGTCAACAAAAAATTCAACTTTTTTTTCTTATAAATAATTTACAGTAGGTACATACATGTACTTACAAGCATGCATAACATGTTCATCATCATCTAAGTTCTAGGTAAATTCATAATACTGTGTGCATATGCTGAACGTAAGTACTGTATCATTATCGGTATCCTATGTACAAATCTCATTTGATTAAAAAATTATCCATAAGAGTTTGGTAGCTTGCATACGAAAATAAGAATCGAGAGCGGAATCTAGCACTTTAATAGCCTGTTGTTCAGAATCTGTAAGATCCTTAGTCGTGAAAAACGTTTGTAAGAGATGCATAGCAGCGTGTGCCTCCGAAGTAGTTGGCGGAATACCAAAATCTGAATCGGTTTCTTCAGAGGGGGGGTCATTTTCTTCTTCGAGCACAGAATGCACCAAATCTTCGTCAGAAACTATTTCAGCTACTACTACAGTGTTGTCTATGTCAACAAAATCAGTAGCATTTATGTCGCAATTCACAACAGGTAAAAGCTCTTGTAATTCAGCAACTTCATCAGATTGTTCTTGTAGGGGGGTATCTGAAAAACCAGCATGGCTGAAGCAATTTGCGATTGTAGTTGACTTGACATTGTTCCATGCTTTCGACAACAGAAGAATTGCATCGAGGATTGTGATTTTGGTTTCGACGTTGCGATCAAAATTTTCGATAATTTTAAGCACCAAAAACTTTCTGTAAAGTGCTTTAAGCGATCTAATAACACCCTGGTCCATGGGCTGGAGTACTGCCGTAGTGTTGGGAGGTAAAAAAATTAGTTGAATAAATTTCAATTTCACTTTACAGTGTGCCGGACAGTTATCGACTAGCAATAATATTTTTCTTTTTTTCTTGCGCAGTTCATTATCCCATGAAACCAAAATTTTTTCGAAAAGGTATGATGTCATCCATGCTTTTGTGTTATTATCGTAGGTGACAGGTAGTGATGACACATTTTTAAAACAACGCGGTTTTTTCGATTTTCCTATAACCCACAACTTTTTCTTCTCTGTCCCCGACATATTGGCTGCTACAAGGACGGTTATTCTTTCTTTAGAGAGTTTTCCTCCTGCACACGACTCACCTCGGAAATGTGGAGTTCTGTCCGGCAGCAGTCTGAAAAAAACTCCAGCCTCGTCAGCATTAAAAATATCATCGTCGCTGTAACCTCTTCGAATATTGGGCCAAACATCACGTAGCCAGTTTTTGCAGACATCAACATCCACAGCAGCAGACTCACCAGAAACTTTTCCAAATGTAATGTCATGTCGTTTTTTAAAACGTTGAATCCAGGATGCTGAGCAGCTGAAATCTGGTCCTAAATTCAATAATGATCCGAGATGACTTGCTTTCCCTTGCAGTACGACACTATTTATGGGAATGTTTAATGCACGTTGCTGTTTGAACCACAAAAGAAGTGCACTGTCGAGTTCTGGATAGCTAGCTGATCGAAAACGTTTACTCGATGATATTGTGTTACTTGATTCCGCTTTGATTTTTTCTCGGCTCTTCCATATCGTTGAAATTGTTGAGGACCCTGTTTGAAATTCTTTTGCAATCGAAACATTACTTTCACCGTTTTCTAAACGACACACAATCGCCAGTTTTTCTTCAATAGAAAATTGATGTCTTTTTTTTTGACATTTTAAAATAAATTCAGCGATAGGCTTGCACATCCACATCAACTAACAAGAATAGTCTCACTAATTCTTTTCACTCTTCCATCTATCAATAAACATGTTCAGACAAGCTCATGAATCTAGAAAAATTCTAGTCATCCTCGCTGTAAATGATTATTTGTCATCCGTATGCACTGAAATTGGGTTGTTCTAACCGATATCTCGTTCTAAATGAACTCGTTGTAAGCAGTGAATTTTAACATTGTTTATATGGCGTTTACGCCGGGACCGCGCAATTTGGCCGTTCTAGCCGGTTGTTCGTTCTATGCGGACTCGTTCTAAGTGATTTCTACTGTATTTTTTTCTTCATCGCATTCAATACCATTTTCGAGTGAAGAATTAAACTAGTTCATACACGTGAATAGCGTACCGCAAATGCTCGTACGCCGTACAAATGACACCTCAAAAAGATGTGCCTGTAACAAACAGGGGTTGGAGAACAATTCGGCCTGGCATTCCGGACGTACATTTCATACTCACGAAGACTAATTTTTTAATATTTTCTACTTTACTGTATTTTCATAATAACGACAATTGACTTTTTATGATTTTTTATTATTTTTTGCTTGACTGTGATAATAACGAAGATTAACTTTTTCTGATTTTTTTAGTTGCCGATTTTATAATTTCGGTAAAAATTTTTGCTGATTTGGTGAAATCGGCAATTTGACGGATTCGGCGTAACATATATAAGGATATAGGGATATATAGATCAAAATTTGTCTGGGCTTCTCCTCCGAGACTACTGGATGGATTTTCTTGAAACTTGGCCAGGTTGTAGTGTTATATCTGAAGTTGTGCACCTCCATTTTGTTTTTTGACGATCGAATCAAAAGTTCTCTAGATATACCTGATTTTTAAAAAAATTTTCTACTCCTATAACTCTGATATGGTTTCTTAGATTTTTTTAGAATGTTGATATTATATTGTAATTTACATTTCTAAAAATGTAAATGTGAACATTTAATGTTGCTACAATGTCTGCTTCGTGAGAAATCTCAAATTGAAGCGTGAACTAATTTGAGGAAATTTGTAAATACTCAAGCTACCAATATTTTGTAGTATTAAACTTCAGGTAGTCTTAAAAAAGGGTTTTTCAATTGTACAAATCTACTTTATTAGTTGCTTTTACAAGAGTACTTTCGGGTGTTATCCCATCATCAGTTGTGTCGCAATTGGAGAACAAGGCCTTAACCATGAGTTTTTATAGTATAACACTGTGATCTTCTTGGCTATAACAATGCTGTGTTGTGATTGGTTCACTTCTTAGAAACTTATTCTTACAATAATATGACATTGTGTTCTTATTGGCTAAAACATACTGCTTTGTGATTGGTTCAATCTATTGGCCTATATGCTGCGTTTCTATTGGCTACCTGGATTCCTGCCGTCTCATTGGTTGGTTCCGTTCTTCTTCTCTCGTCCAATCACCAGGCCGAATAATTTTTCGCTGTCAAATGTGATTACATTGTTCAAGAGGCAGGCTTTCTTCCTCTTGGCTTTTGCAATCTCCATTTGTTCCCAGAGTTTTCTTCTCTCTGTGCGATTCTCTACGTGTATGACTCCAAATATTCCCTCTCCATCGTGGTTTTCCTCGTTACAGTGTTTCCCAAACAGTGACTTGCCATCTTCTTTCTCCTTCGACGTTTTGTGCTCCTTTCTCCTGATCTCAAACTTTCTCCCAGTCTCACCTATATAGATCCCCTCGCACTGTTCACAACTGAGCTTGTACACCCCGCTTAAGCTTTCCTTGTCCTTTTGTTCCGTCTGGTCATTGCTGATTCTCTTCACCATGGGTTGGTTATTCTGGATACCCACATTCACATCGTAGCCATTGAACGCCTTTATCACCTTGTTTGTGTACTTTCCTATATATGGTATCGATCCGGAGTACTTTCTCACTATGCTATCATGGGTTCCTTTCTTTGTTTCAATTTTCCCAAAGACTCCCTCCACCACACATCTGCGGTAGCCATTGGCTTCTGCGATCTGCTTTACTATCTCGATCTCTTTCCTCTTCTCTTCGTTGTTCTTGAGGATAGAAATTACCCGATAGCAGTAGTTCTGGATTGCCGCTAACTTGCGCCTGGGGTGGTGGTAGGAGTCATTTGGGATGATGGTGTCAGTATGCGTCGGCTTCCTGTAGATTTTGTATTCTATCCTATTGTTCTCCATTGTGAGTGTAAGGTCCAAATAGTTGATGGTCTCATTGCCTTCTTCCACTGTGAATTTGATGCTCTCGTTCATCGCGTTTATTTCTGAAAGGAATAGATCCACCTGTCTATCAGTGCCTGACCACACAATTAGGATATCATCTACATATCTGGCCCAGTGTTTGATCGAGTTTCTGAACTTGCTGCCCTTCAATATCTTGTTTTCCATATCATTCATGAATATCTGCGCCAGTATTGGTGACAGCGGTGATCCCATCGCAAGTCCCCTTTCCTGACTGTAGAACCTCTTACTGAAGCGGCAGTAGTTCTGGCTCAAGATCTCTTCCACTATGTTGGCGTACTTCGGCTCATTGGGGTTCCCGTGGTATCTGTTGTTTTTGAGCAGAGTGAGAAGTTCCTCCTTCGGTATGGTACCAAACATATTAGTCACATCAAAGGATATCAGCTTGTCGTTACTCCTGATTTCCAACTTGTCCAGTTGCTCAATCAGCTCTCCGTTGTTTCTGATACTTCGTCTGGGTGCAAACTGGTAGTTTTCTTTCAGGAATGTGGCTACGATCTTTGCTATCTTGTAGCATGGTGATTGAATGCTGTTGACCAGGGGTCTCATCGGACGGTTCGCTTTGTGGAGTTTTACAAGCCCCTTGAGTTTTGGTGCAACCGGGTTCATCTCAAGCGTCCTTCCATTGCCGGGTACATTGTTCCGTTTCAACACGGCTTTCAGGTCATCTTGGTATTTCCGTGTTGGGTTCCTTGCCAGCTCTTGGCATCCATTAACTGCGATGTACGACTCCACTTTTTGGGTGTAGTCCTCCTTCTCCATTACCACTACCGTGCTGCCCTCGTCCGCCTTTGTCAAAATCAGGTTGTTCTGTCGAATCTTCTTTTGTAGATTTGTGACCTTCCTCTGCATTACGTGCATTCTGTCATAGGTTCGGCACATATCCTCTTTGATGTCCAACAGCACTTTCCCAATTTTAGTCCGGGCTTCTGGTCTCACGTCGTGTTCCATGGTTTGGATTACTTGTTCGCAGCTAATGGCCATGCTTTCAAGCCTACACTGGTTCAGCCTCTCTGGCTGGACGTACTTGATGCCTTTGTCCAGCAGTCTTCTTTCTTCTTCTGTGAATGTGACGCTTGATAGGTTCTCGCTTCTGGGAGCAAATTTGTGCTCAACTCTCGCTGTCTCTTCATTTCTTTCTTCTTTCTTCCGGGTCAGTTCGACAAGCTTCTTCTTGATCTGTTTTGTTTGGGCTTCCACTCGTTTTTCCACATAGTCTTCTCCTTCCTTCCCCTCTCCTTCTTTTTCAAACATCATTTCTTTGACTTCTTGCGGGTGGAGTCACCTGGACAGATGGAAATATTGATCATACAGAAGACCATTCAGCCTGGTGATTTTCTTGTAGACTTCACCAATTTCGTTCTTCACTCTCAATCTTTCGGCTTGTATCTTGGTGCGATGTTTCATTTTATTTTTTTTATTTTTCTTTATTTTTTTCAGTTAATTAGCTGATAACAGCTTGTCCGAAAACCCTCTTATAAATCCTTATGATATTCTATTCATGGCGTATGTTTACTTGCAGGAGTACACAACATCTGCAACTTGGGTTAAAAGGCGAAGGAGAGAACCGCGGAATGATTTGTCATTAAGTGTTTAGTATTTGTTCTAGAGAATTGTTTTTTTTTCGGAATTACCAATAATTTTAACGGAAAAATATGTCGATTTTTTAATTCTATAAATTTTTTGTCAAATTTTAGCACCTTATTTCCGAGATAGGGATGAGAAATTTATAAAATTTCAATACATAGATTTAGTCTTATAGCAAAAAAAAAAAACAAAGAGCTACCCAACAAACATTTCACATATGGACGGAAAAAATATTCACTTTGAACTTGATTCATTTTGGTTTACAAATGTCATTAGGAAATAGATTACAAATCTATGCAGACTCATATCTCACAAATTCAAAATTCTACGAGAGATTTGTTGTCGTCTTTTCTCTTCATCTCCGAGTAAACTGTACACTTGAGCCACGAAATTAAAACTTCAAATAATTTAATACAACTCTTTAATTTTACTCTTTTTTTTTATGAATAGTAATAACTTTTTGTTTCACTTCTAATGGCAGGTCTTTGTCGTCCCAACCCCAGACTGGATGACTTCCGTCGCCTGATTTTTGCACTCGTTTCTTCACCGTATCTATCGATGCAGTTTTCAAGTCGTACGCCCAGCCAAGCTTCACAAAAAAATTGATTAGTGTAGTAGTTAGGTTTGTACCAAAACGTCCCAATTCACTCGCGCGATAGTCCCATGGGAACGTATGATGGTAGTTGTGCCATCCTTCGCCTAGTGCTAGAATTGTTACCCCGAAATTCTCAACAGGTTTAATATACCTAGAAAGCAAGGAGAAGTATAAGTATTTGAGAAATGGACTACAAAAAAATAATTGTAAGTGCTTGAGGTCATTTCACTCTCAATTTTGTGTGGATAGTCGCGCTTATACATAACACAAACTATCGCACAATATTGAAAGTCATCAGGTTTCACAACATCATCCAATCAATGATGCTAATAGAATCACTCATAAATACATGACATAGTATGGGTGTGTGACGATGCATGCCTACAAGAAAAAACCTTTCGACTTGACGGTAGTCGCAAACTCTCAAAACAGTGCCTAGTAAATCCTTCATACACAATCATTAGTCTTATGCGTCACCGAAATGATGGTGTCGTGGAATCCTTTTTTGTTTTTCTTGCAGCTCACGATCAACTTGTAAACATTGTTTAGATCGCGATGGTTTCGGTCTTTATTACTGTAAATATCAAGAGTCTCCTTTGGTACGTACCTATCATATGGCCTGTCACCCCACAAGTGTGCGGCACTATTCACTAGAAAAGTCGCCTGTATCGCAACAATAAAGCGAAGCAGACCGGGCACATGAAAAGCACAACGCAATGATTCATTCCAAAAATAGACCGGTACTAGCCCTGGTAGTAGAAAACCAAAGACTGGTATCAGCCAATAATAGTATCTGAAAATTATTATACAGCTTGATTTGAATATATGAATTTTCATTAATTTTTTTCCTAAGGACGGATGAGCTTACTTCCATTGATAATAGACAAAAGGATCTTGTTTCAGGTCGGATAAGTCGATTTTTTTCCCTTTCTCAATAACATCTGGATGCTTTCGCACTAGGAGCCAGCCAATGTGAGAGAAGAAGAAACCGCGGTTAGAGTTATGTGGATCAGCATTTGTATCCGAATACTTGTGATGACTTCGGTGTTCCCGACACCACACCAAAACAGACTTCTGAAAATGATTCTAGTTTTCAGCCAGGAAAAATATTGAAATTGAAAAATATGAGAAGAAAAAGCGCAGAAAGTGTATAAACAAGGTTTGGAGAAATTTTGACCTTGGATGTACACGTTGGCAAGGGATTTGGGATAAACTAGCCTTGGATTTATGTAGTGGGCTTATAATTGATTCACTTTTCTTAATTAATTAGAATTTGGACGATGGTTGGATATGGTCACCCATGTTTATACTTTGTGGCGACAGTACCTTTCTCCGCGTAGGCGTAGTTAGAAATCAATTTACAAGACTGATGGTCACATATATTTGTGAATTACAATTTAAACCAGGCAATTATAACAGAAAACACTCTTAGTTGGAATTCAGAGCTGCAGAATTTTTTTCTCGTGGTGATTGTTCAGTACTCTTTTGCGCGACTTCCCTTGAAATCTCCCGTGAATCGGCGTGGAGCTTCGTCGCAGGGGGAGGAAGATTTTGGTCATTTCAAACTAACTCGCCTAAAAATAGATCTACAGAGGGGTATTTTACATGAAGACGCGCGGAAGAGTACTGAACAATTACCAGAAGAAAAACATTGTGTAGCTTTCAGTTCCACCAACATGTCCTCATAGTTTGGTCTAATTTTTGCTTGCGTAGATCAGCTATTTCTCGTATGTACGAATAAAAAGGTTTACCTGAAGCGACATTGTCTGAAGCACTAGGAGTATAAGTTTTAGCGGCCATTTAGCTTTATACGATCGGTGGGACCATAGTCTGTGCGTACCCGCGGTGACACCGAAGAAACTTGCTTCGTACAGCAAAAAGGCTAGAAATATAAAACAAAAAATTTAATGCATTAGTCGATCTACATAATTCCGCTCGAGAGTACATACCCCATATGTTTGTCAACCAACTAGCCTCTACAAAAGCCAAATATACTGCGTACAAAAATGCTAAGCACAGAGCTATCCAACCTACGATACTTCTCCACACAAGCTGTCGTTTATATGGTTTTTCAATTGCCGGTGAAGGCGATCGAAGGTTATATTCTTCATCTACACTTTTCTCTTCGCATTTTAAATCATCTACAGTAGAAAGTAGATCGTTATCTCGTGTAGCCATTCAAGAAATCTGTGAGAAAAAGAAAATGATCACTACTTTGCATTAGTAAATATGACCGTGATGCTCTCATTTCCTAACTTTAGCGAACCAAGAATGGCAGCAAGGAAAAGCTAGGTTTTTAAGTAAGAAACCGTAAGTCAACTGAACTGACTTGAGGAGGGTTTTTAGTAATATTTTTTTGATTCCTCTCAGTGCCCACCTCGTCACACTTTGAACTCTTTTTGTGCGCTATTTGAATTACGATTCTGGGAGCGACCACCGGTGTATCAACTTCACCATCCGCCGGGAAGTTGAGGTCACTGCTCCACAAAAGCTGGTAAGAAAATGGGCCGTTAGGAAGCTGAATAGCGACCGTTTGAAGGCTAGCTATCTTGCTCTCACATGGGATCAAGAAGAAGAGCAAGAAGATGATGCGGAGGTAGCAGCAGAGAGGATGATCAAGACTGTCACCAGAGCTTGCGATGTAGCCATGCCCAGGCAAGGTCCACCAAAGAAGAGGAGAGCCGTTTACTGGTGGACCAACCAGATTGCCGAGTTAAGGAAAGAGTGCAACCGTTAGCGCCGGATATACCAGCGTAGTAGGGGCCGCGAAGGGGCGGGCGGTTGCACCTGAATACCAGCTGGCTTGTAAAAGGCAGAAGAAGGCCATCAAGGACAGTAAGAGTGCTGCATGGCGAGAGCTATGTGAGATGGCAGATGACGACCCGTTTGGAAAACTTTATAAGATAGTGCTGCAGAAGCTAAAGGCCCTCTCAGCAATGAGCCGAATGGAGCCGGATGTTGTGGGTCAAATCATTGATGGCTTGTTCCCACAGCAGCCACCACCCTTGGTAACGCTACCTATTGTAGAAAAGGATGGTATATCCCTCCTAGGTACCGAGGAGGTGGATGCAGCAGTCAATAGACTGCGGGGTAAGTATTGGAAGGCTCCAGGCCCGGATGAGATTCCAAATCCAGTCTGGAGCGCCATACATTCAGTTGACCCAGCACTGCTTGTTGATACATTCAATGCGGCAATTGTTGGGGGACTGTTCCCTGTGCGATGGAAGAAAGCCAGGCTAGCGTTGATCGATAAGAAGGATAAACCACCTGGTCTACCATCCTCTTATCGTCCACTTTGTCTGCTAGACAAGGTTGGGAAACTTCTAGAAAGAGTGATAGCCAATCGTTTGGAGAGCTATCTGAAGGAAAGAGATATAATCTCTGATAGCCAGTACGGTTTTCAAACTGGACGCTGCACATCAGGTGCTGGGATCCGGCTGAAAAGTATAGCCGAGTCAGCGATTGCTATGCGTCAGTTTTGCGCAGCCGTCAGAGAAATGCGTTCAATTCAATTCCATTGAAGATGATATTGGAAGCTCTTGTGAACGCATCTCAGGATGATCAGCAGCTATCTTAGCTGCTGTGAAATCCAAGCAGAGACGTCTGCTGATACAGTAAAGCGCCCTGTTACTTGTGGGGTGCCGCAGGGGTCCGTCCTTGGGCCGCTTTTGTGGTGCGTCGCATTTAACGGAATCTTTAAGGTGAAGCTGCCACCGGGGGTTAAGCTTATCTGCTATGCGGATGACACCCTGGTGGTATGCACCGCCGAAACAACTGTAGCGGTGGAGAGCAGGGTAAACCGAGCCCTAGAGGATGTGACGCGTTGGATCGAGTCGGCTGGTCTTGAACTAGCAGCAAGTAAGACGGAGGCCATTTTATTCACGACCCGTCGGAAGTTCAAGCAACCCACCTTTCGCCTGCGAGGTGTGGAAATTGAAACCAAGAAGCAAATGAAATACGTGGGCATCTGGTTTGACTCAACGCTGAGCTCCAGGCACTATTTCCTGATGGCAGTGGAAAAGGCGGGTCGGGTAGTTGGATACCTAAGCCGCCTGATGATGAACCTAGGAGGACCGAGAGAAGCAAGGAGAAGGATCATGATGAGCACCGCCTTGTCGATCCTCCTATACGGTGCGCCAGTATGGGCCGAATGCATGAAGATACCATACCGAAGGAGAGATGGTAAAGATCCAACGAAGAGAAGAGCTGCGCTAAGGTGTGTTAGTGCCTACCGCACTGTCTCGACGGAGGCTCTTTGTGTATTAGCATGTTCACCACCAATCGAGCTCATTGCTGAGGAGAGAGCGGTGGTGTTCAAAGCAAAGAAGAGAACGACGACCAACCAAGAAGCTTTATGGGTCAAGCAGGAGGCCAGGCGCTCCTTGCTTGTAAAATGGAAAGCAAGAATTGCCCAGAGTGAGCTGGGTACATGGACAACCCGTGTGCTATTACGCGACCTTGATGAGTAGATGAACCGACACCATGGCCAGCTGAACTTTCACCTGACGCAGGTGTTGAAGCGGCGATGGCTGCTTCAACAAGTACCTTCACGAGAAGTTAAGGAAAGTTGAGCCAACGTGCTCGCACTGTAACCAAGGGCAGGATGATGGACCACAACACACCTTCTTTGAGTGTGAGGCGTGGAGGCGTGTGCGGGATGAGCTTAGTCGGTCTATTCAGGAGATCGAGGTAGATGAAGAGCTCAACCCGAGTAGCCTGGTATCCACCATGCTAGGTTCCGATGAAGCATGGAACCAGGTGTCTGCATGTGCGGCCACCATCATGAAGAGGAAGATGGACCAGGAATGGAATAGGCAAATGCAGAACCACACTATGGCCTACTCAACACCTGTGTACCGCAGGAAGAAGAGGACCAAGATCTTCCCTGAAGAAAGAAGGAGATGAAGAAACTCCAACAATGACCTACTGTATTGTGTATTGTGGTGGTGTTTGTTGTTGTGAGAGTTCTTATGTTTTTGTGCGTGCCAAGGGGGGCATTATGGGTGACGGGCGGTCACACAAGCTATTTGAATTACGATGATCAACATTTCCAAATCAGAAAAAAAAAAAAGTTTTGTTTTTGTAATGAATATTTATATCTTCAAATTCTATTAGCAACGGATTGTGGTTTATGGCCATTAACATATTCAATTTTTGTTTATTGTGAAACACGACTCAGCCCCCCTCCGCCTCACTATCCGCCTCTTTTTTTTTTCTCTCCTTGATTGTGAGAATATTTTTTTGGAAGATCTGGTGCGTTTCTTCTGTCGAGGACTAATGCTTAAGAGATACAGATTGTTTCTTTGTCAAAATCTGGAAATCAGACGATCTCTATCTCCTTGTTCCACTCAGATCTGAACCTGAGGGATTCAGTTGCTCCCTGACTGTCAAGATCCAAAATGCACAAGCATCCCACCAATAATTATTCCCAGGGAAAATAATGATAGACGACTGACGATACCGAGGTATATTCGATCAAAAATTATAGTGACAGTCTTCACGGTCCTAGAATATATCGGTAGGTATATTATCAATATTGAGATATCGAAAAAAAGAGTGGAAGAAATTTATTCGAAAAGTGTGCAAAAACTTGAAAAATGCCATGTAAAAATAAAATCATCGGTGACAAAAAATATTATGTATCTTGAATCGTGACGTTACAATGTACCTTTTCGGCAGGAAACCTTGATTTCTTTTTGAATTTTTTTTTCGCGGATTCATAAGCGCTCCGGCTTGTCGAGGCAAGAACTCTAAAGAGAGAAAAAACATTTCTCTCTACACTATAATTTTTTTCCATTTTTAAATCAGTACTTACCTGTAAATCAATACAGACTCGGGCAAGAACTCACCTCAAAATTATTCACGATTCTGATAAGAATTTTTTTATATCTGCAGTATACTTCCGCCCACATTGTACGTACGACGTTTATTCGTATTGATAGGATTGTTTTCAATTTTTCGGGTTGAAAAATCGACCTCTGGTCACTGATTTATCATGCGGGTATAGGCATCCGTATTATAATTATGTATGAGATGTCAGTCATATTGATATAGCTGTTATTCTACAAATGAAATTGAACACAAACAATGTGTGAATTGAAGTAACTCACTGATGCTCGTGGAGTACTTAATGTAGAAATTTGATAACCCTTGTGCAGATCAAGAGGAAGAACCTCAGCGATGTGGATCGAGAAATAAGCTTCAACGACCAATAAATCAGTGTCTGTGCGTACTTTGGATCAATTCCGATTCGTTGAAATATACATCGCGACAAAGTAATTCGACGTATTCTATTTTTTCTTTAAAGTTGTGATCTGATAACGTCGTAGATCGGTCCATCTGAGGTGACGATCTGACGACGTCATAGAACAATCCCTAGCACGGTAGTCAAAATTATTGTATAAGAGGTGTCACGTTATTTGTTCGTAGGACAATTATTCGCAGACAGTTATTCGCAGGGCAATCATTCTTAGGGTAATTATTAGCGCGAACTTTCATTTGCAGGGTAATTGTTCGCATCAAGAAAAGTGAGCTTGTTAGCGTTACGCAGAAGACACCACGAGGAGGTCGGCTTACAACGTCTTCCATCCACAAAGCAGTGAGCTTTGCTTCGTCCAGAATTATAATATCAAAGAAATCGCATCAAAAATGCGTCGTCAAATGAATTTCAATGGTAGTTAATATTATGGGCAAGGCCGCGTAAGTATACTTGAGCAAGGGGTTTGAAAATTCGTCATTCTCGTCATCGCTTGTAGACTACCACATCAACATCATAGCCGTTGAATGCCTCCTTCGACTCATTTTTGTGCTTCTCTATGTATGGTACCATCCCAGAGTACTTAGTTTCCTTCTTAGTTTCCATTTCCCCGAAGACACCTTCAACCACACCTCTAGAGTAGTTTTTGGCTTCTGCGATCAGCTTCGTATCATATATTGCTCAAAGGTCAACATTTTCATAAGTCCAATCCGAGCCTGGTATGATAGGAGAGGGACTTGAATCATTTTTACAAATAATTTTGGATTTATACCATTTTTGTTTTGGTTGGATGTCACACGGCGCGGCGCACGGTCGATGACCAATGAGAAGCTGATTTGATTGTAAAATGATGGTATTTTCATTTTACTTGGAATACTTCAAAGAGTCATTGTAATGTAACTTACTTTCTGGAGATCGTCTTTACTTTCTAATTTCAAAATCTTATTCCATTATTTATCGTGACTTCCAGACTGGCAGACAAATCTTGAGAATGGTTAATTTTTTCATTCCAACATTATTTCTTGAGACATTTGGGCAACCATCGATTGTGAGGGTAAAAACACTCGCTGAATCCGAATTTCATGGTTGCGAATTTTGCTTCCTTATGACCCAAATACAAGATGGTGGCCAAACTCATTTTTTTTTTTGAGGGGGGGAGGGGGGAGGTTGCTGGTGTACAGAATTGGATCTTCAAACTCTGCTTGAGATATTGGAAATTGGTCAGGTTAAAATCACAGAGCTTTCTCTCAACTGCATTATACCCTATCAAAACAAAGCATCATATGTACCTCACAATTAGTCTGTAGAAATAAGATGAACTGTAAAATAAGGAGGATTATTTAAAATTGTAGCTCAAATAACTTTATTGATAAAGAATCATATTTCTTAAAGGGGAAAAAAAAGAACTAATAACAGACAAGCATATTCGTGAGAACATAACCACAGGACCCAAGTATCTCGACTTTTAATTCCCAGGCAAGCTCATGGTAGTCGTTTTTGATTTTCACGGCGGGTCAAAAAACCATAGAAGCGATACCCCTTACTCTAGCATTATATTGCCAATAAATTTGGATCACAAGTAGAGTTTGAAGATCCGATTCTGTACACCAGCGAACCCCCACCCAAGAAAAAAAAAAAAATACAACCTTCTCTTTTACCTTGAAACAGAAAAGAAATGAGTTTGGCCGTCATCTTGAATTTGAGCCATAAGGAGGCGAAATTCGACTTGGCAACCATGAAATTCGGATTCAGCGAATATTTTTAACCTTATAACCGATGGTTGCCAAAATGTCTCAAGAATAGAGATGCATTTCAAAAAAAAGTCCACTTGTCTATTCGGCCTGCATGACCCGCAGAATTGCATACTATGCCATTCTTTACGCATGCTTATCGATTGCTTTGACGCACCGACGGTATCCCTTCCAGTCACCACTGAACCAAGCCGAACCTATTCGGATTGGTTCTCAAGGATGCTCAATACGTGTAATGCGCAGAAAAATATTGCTGATTACGCGGAATGGGCATTTTTGCTGCTCATTAAGCGTAATGAGCAATTACGTGAATTGAGCTTAACATATATAGCTCGAAAGTCCAGGCCTGAGACGTCACAATTTGATGACAGCCTTGTGATGTCACAAATCTACATTCTTCAGATCACCTGTGTCCCATAAAACAGGTACCCTGCCACTCCTCGTTCAACTCTTTTAAAGAATTCGTGAGTTCTTGTCGAGGAGATGAATTTAAGGAATTACATGCTTTAGTTAAGTATGTATTAGGGTTCTGTTCAAAGGATGGGTATTTCTGCTTGTGCATTATATTCCGGTAAATAGAGTTCGGAAATTACAACATTCGGGTATTTTACTTCTGTGTAAACTTCCACGACTTCCGGAAAAACATGGTCGAGTGAAAATATTAGGGATTTTGTTTTCGAGTAGAACATTTTTGGAAGACAAATCTGATGCATTTCCGAAAACCCTTGATATTCTTAATTCGTCTTATAGCAAAAAAAAATAAAAAAATGCTTACGCAGCCGCGTAAGCAATACACGACTTTTCACCTGTATCTACAATCAAGTTCTTTGCCTAAACTTTAACTCTAGTACTCCAATTTATTCAATGAATCGTTTTCTCAATAAGATACACACATCCTCAACATCTCTTGCCACTCTAATTCATTCTTGATCATCTCCGATTCTCAAGCATCTTTTAATGTTGGTTGTTGTAGACTCACACATAACATTCATTCATGAGAAACTCAACACAAACGAGCAAATCTTTCACACATATAAAACTATTTCATCACTCAAAAAAATGACAAAATTATACGCAAAGGATTGTTGCACTAATACTATAGTAACACAACATTCATTCATGACTGACTCAACACGAACGAACACATCTTTAAAATTCATTCATAAAGAGCGTATCCTTACGTGTGTGAACAGGTAACCCAAAAAATGAATAAAACTAGCTACAACTACACTGACAATCTACGTAATCAAAGGTTACCCTTCGCTTTTGATGACGAAAGCGACTACCTGAAGTTTAGTACTACAAAATATTAGTAGCTCGAATATTTGCAAATTTCATCAAATTAGTTCACGCTTCAATTTGAGATTTCTCACGAACCAAACATCGTATCAACACCAAAAGTTCACAATTACATTTTCAGACATGTAAATTACAATATATCAACATTTGAAAAAAACTGAACAAACCATATCAGAGTTATAGGAGTGGGGAATTTTTTTTTAAATTGGGTATATCTGGAGAACTACTGATCCGATCGTCAAAAAAAATGCAGGTGCACAACTTCAGATATAACACCACAACGTAGCCAAGTTTCAAGAAAATCCACCCAGTAAACTCGGAGGAGAAGCCCGGACAAATTTTGATCCATATATATATATATCCATATATATATATATATATATATATATATATAAGGAAACCTGTGTGGGCGAACAGAATAGCCGAGACGTATGACACGCACGAGCATTATATATTTTCGATTAAGACAACAGGTTACTGTTCCGTAGTAACTAACTATAATACATGGTGAACTACCCTCGTGAACGCTGAACGACCTTCGCGACTCGGTGCGTCTCAAGAAAGGGTCGTTCGCGAAGGAGTCGAGAAACTGTCGCTAAGTAGGTCGCTACAAGACTCTCTCCCTAGCGACAGCGATACAATATATGCGAAGATACATACGAAAGCAAACAAATAAAATGAAAAACTTAAAAATAACTATACAGGTTTAAAAATAGAATAACAAAAAAAAAAAAAGGGTTTGCTGAGCGAATATGCGCGTGATGATATTGATGCTGTGGTGAGATGAATGCGTGGTGAATTATGAGAGAATACAATATTACAGGTACGAAAATTGTGATTTAAGAATAGGAGAGTCGATCCGGAAATGTTACACGACGTCCTGAACGTCTCGGTACCTGCTGTGATTCTTCAATAGGTTTTTTTGGATGGTCGGAAATATCCGTGTCTGGAGCCAGAAAGGCAGGTTTTAAACGATCTATCGAGATGGTTTTTTCTTCCCCATTGATGTCAAGTTTCATTGCCTTTTCAAATCTTTCGATGACGCGATAAGGTCCTGTGTATGGACGATGTAAGGCGCCACCATGAACACGAAGAAAAACATACGGAGAAGAGTGGAGCGATGATGGTACATAAACGGGCGATTTACCGTGAGTACGTGTCGATTTTTTGAAATTCTGCATTGTGGCTCTTAGTTGTTTGACATATTCGGGCGGATTTTTGATTATTTTCTCTGAAGAATCGAAAAAATCGCCGGGTAAACGTAGAGTGGTGCCATAAACTAATTCGGCAGGTGAAATTCCTTCATCTACATTTACTGTACTTCGCAATCCCAATAGAACAGTAGGTAGGATATCGGCCCATGATGGATTATCGTCATGTGCCATAATGGCCGCTTTCACAGTTCTGTGCCAGCGTTCCACCTTGCCATTAGACTGGGGGTGGTAAGAGGTTGTGTGAATTTTTCGAGCACCAAGGAGAGTTGCGAGACAACGGAATAGATCGCTCTCAAATTGTCTACCCTGGTCTGTAGTGATAGTTTGCGGAGCTCCAAAGCGTGCGATCCAGTGTCGCATGAGGAGTTGAGCGACGTTTTCTGCCGAGATGCTGGCGGTAGGGATAGCTTCAGGCCATCTTGTTGTACGATCAATAATAGTAAGAGCATATTTAAATCCTTTTGATGGTGGAAGTTCTCCAACTAAGTCAATATGAATATGCTCAAATCGATCACTTGGTGGGAATGTTCCATGAGGGCTTTTTGTATGCCGACTTATCTTTGATTTTTGACAAGGGAGGCATGTGCGGGCCCATGAGGTACAGTCTTTCTTTATTTTAGGCCAAACAAATCGATCTATCATGAGGCGTACAGTTGCGCGTGCACTTGGGTGCGAGAGATTGTGGACTGCGTCAAACACACGTTTTCGGAATTCAAGAGGAACAAAAGGTCTAGGTTTTCCTAAACTCATGTCGCAAAAAATGATTCCCTTTGTTTCTGGAATGGTACGCGGTTGCAAGTCTAATGAAGTGTTTTTGTTTTCTAGTAGACTTTGTAATTCGGCGTCTTCTCGCTGAGCCCGAGCTAATTCGTCATATGGTACACTGCCAGGAACTGTTATGGTCATAAGGCGTGAAAGA
Source organism: Aspidiotus rigidus (assembly GCA_035079385.1). Taxonomy (NCBI): domain Eukaryota; kingdom Metazoa; phylum Arthropoda; class Insecta; order Hemiptera; family Diaspididae; genus Aspidiotus; species Aspidiotus rigidus. The sequence continues at coordinate 11,873,178 of JAVHKY010000003.1, read as the reverse complement.
GAGTCCGCTGGAATATTCTCGCAACCGGGTAAATAACGAATGTCGGTTGTAAATTGCCCAATAAAATCCAGGTGTCGAAATTGACGTGGTGACGCTTTTTCGAGTTTCTGGCAAAAAGCATACGTGAGTGGTCGGTGGTCTGTGAAGATGATAAAATGTTGACCTTCGATGAATGAGCGGAAGTAACGGACTGCTGAGTAGATAGCCAAAAGTTCTCTGTCGTACGTGCTATATTTTGTTTCGGCGGGAGACAGTTTTCGAGAGAAAAACGCTAGTGGTTGGGTTTCATTACCGTTTTTCTGGTGTAATGCTGCTCCAATTGCGTGATCACTAGCATCGCATACTAGGGACAAAGGTGCACCTGGTAGAGGATGGGCTAGTGTGACAGCTTCGACTAGGGCCGTTTTGGCTTTCTCGAATGCGTCTGTTGATTCTTGAGTCCAGGTCAACGGAGTCTTGTCATTCTTTTTATTTCCGACAATCATACCAGAAAATTTCGAGAGGATTTTAGCTGCTTGTGGAATGCTTCGACGGTAAAAATTTATCATACCTAAAAATCTTCTAAGTTGTTTAACAGTTCGTGGTTTCGGGAACTCAGTGATTGCTCGAGTTTTTACAGATGAAGGACGAATACCTGAAGATGATACGTCGTAGCCTAAAAATGAAACTTCAGTGACGTTATATACAGATTTATCGACGTTTAACGTTAAACCAGCTTCATCTAGCGTTTGTAAAATGGTTTTGACGTGTTCCTTGTGCGTAGTTTCGTCTTCGGATGCGATAAGGATATCGTCAAGATATACATAAGCGAAATAGTGTTTCCGAAGTAAGCCGTGTACAAACCTTTGGAAGGTTTGCGCCGCGTTTCGAAGGCCGTACGGCATGTACGGAAATTCAAAAAGTCCAAAAGGCGTTATTACTGCCGTTTTTGGGATGTCCTCTTCCGCTACTGGTATATGGTAATACGCTCGTACGAGATCGAGTTTTGTGAATCTCTTCTTACCCGCTAGTTGAGAATTAAAATCCGTTATGTTGGGAACGGGATAACGGTCAGGGACAGTGCGGTTATTTAAAGCTCGAAAATCTCCACAAGGCCTGAACGTCGTTCCTTTTCGTGCCATGTGTAGGGGTGAACTCCAAGGTGATTTAGATGGTCTCGCGTGACCTGCATTCAACATATATTGGAATTCTTTCTTGGCTAATGCCAGTTTATCAGGGGGCAATCGTCGAGCTTTTGAGGTGACCGGGATGGAGCCGGTGGTCTCGATATAATGGACCGTGTCGTGTTTGGTCTTAGGTCTTAATTTATTTTGGGGTCTCGTGAGGTTCGGAAAATCTTGTAGAATTTCGGAAAAAGGAGACGATTGTGCGACAGTGCGTATGGTAGGCTCGCTAGAGTTCGTGATTATACCGTTTACAAATAATGAGGTATTTGGATCGATTAACCTCTTATTTTTCATGTCAACCAGTAAACCAAAATGTTCTAAGAAATCAGCGCCTATAATGGGGACATTGATTTTCGCGACGATGAAAATCCACGAGAAGTCACGTCGTAAGCCAAGGTCTACCTGTAGTAGTCTTTCTCCATACGTTTCGATCGGGGTTTGATTTGCCGCATATAATTTTGTTCTCGTAGGTCGTCTTTTATCTCCGAACTCAGGGGGAAAAACAGACACGTCTGCTCCGGTATCAATCAGGAAAAGGCGACCTGTTGTGCGGTCGCGGATGAAAAGACGACGCCTAGTATTAGGCACGCCACGCGGCGTCTTCGGTGACGTGGACATTAGTTTCCCGTTTGAGGTTTACTGCTCGTAAAAGTACATGGACTTGTACATTTGGTCGCACGTTCTCTAAAGCGGAAGTGATACCAGCAGAAACCTTTCTGCTCAGGCTTACGTGAACGAGAGCGTTGGCGAGACTGCGGGTGAGGACTATTTCCTCGCGATCGCGATCGTTCGGTACGTAAAGCCGCGATTTCTTGAGTTATTTTAGCTAGCTCTGTCTTTAATTCAGTGTACTCACTCGAGTTGGAAGACGAGGTTGGGTGCACGGTAGTCGCGTATACTCCCGAAGGTTGTACCTCATGTATTCCGTCGGCGACTTCTGCTAATGTATCCAAGGAACCCGTACACAATTTCAGGATCCGTTGTGTTTCGGATGGGAGGCAGCTCAAAAATCGCGATTTTATTACTGGTTCGGTAACTAAGGTCCCAGCGCGGGCCTGTAACTCGCGAAGGAAGGCACTAGGCTTACGATTTCCGAGGTGTATATCGTTTAATAGACGATCAATGCGCCGTTGTTCGCTGTCAGTGTGGATGGATAGTATTCGAGTTTTTAAAGCTGCGTACTTGCCGTCTGCCGGGGGTGCTCTCAGTAGACTGATGACGTCCGTGATGATATTTGGAGGTAGCGATGATACCACGTGGTTGTATTTTGTAGCATCAGATGAAATGCTGCGAATGGTAAATTGTGCTTCGACTTGATAAAACCAAGCTTCGACATTCTCGACCCAGAAAGGTGGTAATGTAAGAGGTATCGCGGTCACGCGGTCGACATTCACATTCACGGGAGACGAATTATTTAAAAGCGCGTTATTTACAGGCAAATTATTTACAGGCGGAATAACGTTTCCGGCGGGTGGAATAACGTTTCCGGCGGGCGGACTAACATTACCGTTTTCTTCAGCCATACTGTTCGAAATTAATTATAATTCGCGAAATGTATGCAATTAATTAATAAAATTAAGTTCAATTCACGCGAAATTGTTCGATCACGTCGGGGTTACCAGAAATGTGGGCGAACAGAATAGCCGAGACGTATGACACGCACGAGCATTATATATTTTCGATTAAGACAACAGGTTACTGTTCCGTAGTAACTAACTATAATACATGGTGAACTACCCTCGTGAACGCTGAACGACCTTCGCGACTCGGTGCGTCTCAAGAAAGGGTCGTTCGCGAAGGAGTCGAGAAACTGTCGCTAAGTAGGTCGCTACAACCTGAAATTTTTTTAATGACGTAGCGATGATCTATGACCTCTAAAACGTCGAGAAAGTTGATTTCCCCCTCTTTCTGCCACAACTGTGACGGGTGTAATACTCGCTTTTCTACGAAAAGTCGGTAAAACAAAAACAAAGAGCCACCCAATAAATATTTCACATACGGATGAGAAAAATATACACCTGTCCTTAAATTTGATTCACTTTGGTTTGCAAATGTTATAGACCATGAAGCAATAGATTACGAATCTATGAAGACTCATATCTCCAAACTTCAAAATTCTACAAAAGATTAGTTTTAGTCTTTTCTCTTTGTCTCCGAGGAAACTGTACAGCTGAGCCATGAAATGATAACTTCAAATAACTTGATACAACTCTTTAATCTTACTTTTCTTTTTCATGAATAGTAATAACTTTTTGTTTCACTTCTAATGGCATATCTTTGTCGTCCCAACCCCAGACTGGATGACTTCCGTCGCCTGATTTTTGCACTCGTTTCTTCACCGTATCTATCGATGCAGTTTTCAAGTCGTATGCCCAGCCAAGCTTCACAAAAAAATCGATTAGTGTAGAAGTCAAGTTCGTACCAAAACGTCCCAATTCACTCGCGCGATAGTCCCATGGGAACGCATGATGGTAGTTGTGCCATCCTTCGCCCAGTGCTAGAATTGTTACCCCGAAATTCTCAACAGGTTTAATATACCTAGAAAGCAAGAAGAAATGTAAGTACGTATTAGAGAAACGAACTACCCCCTGTCTCGCTGTTGTATTGGAATGGTACGAGACAATTCAAGTCTAGGGGACTTGGAAAAATTTCGACTATCCAGCCATATATGATAGGAAGAGGGACTTAGAAAATTTTCTAATTATTAATTATATTAATTATCTAGTTATTTATTTATTTAATTATTTAATTATTTATTAATAAATTAATTAATTCATTAATTAATTAATTTATTTATTTATGTATTATTAATTCTTGTACTAGGTCAAGTGTTCGTGAGATATTATTCGTTTACCCCTTTACCTATCTTGGCGTCGTATAAGTCTTGTATGAGAAATATTTTGAGGTAATTGTGGGTGTTCTATATTTTGAGGTATCAACTTTCGTGGGGCGAACGAGCGATCTCGCTGTTGTATTGGAATGGTATGAGACAATTCAAGTCTAGGGGACTTGGAAAAATTTCGACTATCCAGCCATATATGATAGGAAGAGGGACTTGGAAAATTTTCTAATTATTAATTATATTAATTATTTATTTATTTAATTATTTAATTATATTAATTATTTAATTATTTATTTATTTAATTAATTAATTATTTATTTAATTATTTAATTATTTAATTATTTATTTATTTATTTATTTATTTATTTATTTATTATTATAATTATTTAATTATTTAATTATTAATTAATTAATTAATTAATTAATTATTAATTATTATTACTCGGGGTGTACTCGCGAATTTCTGAATCACCCACGGGGTAGAAATTTCTCTTGACGGGGGGGGGGGGGGGGGGGGATACTCGCGAGTTTCAAAATTGGGGTCTGGCGAGAGAAAAGACATGGAACATGTCAAAAAGAATAAGTACTTGTGGTCATTTCACTCTCAATTTTGTGTGAGTCGCGCTTATACATAACACAAACAATCGCACAATAATATTAAAAGTCATCGGGTTTCACAACATCATCCAATCAATGATGCAAATAGAATCACTCATAAATACATGAAATAATAAGGGTGTGTGACGATGCATGCCAGAAGAAAAAACCTTTTGACTTGACGGTAGTCGCCAACTCGCAAAACGGTGACTAGTAATCTTTCGTACACAATCATTAGTCTTATGCATCACCGAAATGATGGTGTCGTGGAATCCTTTTTTATTCTTCTGGCAGCTTACAATCAACTTGTAAACATCGTTTGGATCGCGATGGTTTTAGTCTTTATTACTGTAATTGTTAAGAGCCTCCTTTGGTACTTACCTATCGTATGGCTTGTCACCCCACATGTGGGCGGCACTGTTGACTAGAAAAGTCGCCTGCACCACAAGAAAGAACCGAAGCAGACCGGGGACATAAAAAGCACAACGCAATGATTCATTCCAAAAATAGACCGGTACTAGCCCTGGTAGTAGAAAACCGAAAACTGGCATCAGCCAATAATAGTATCTGAAAATCATTATACAGCTCGTTTTACATACGCATTTTCATTAATTTTTTTTTCTAAGGACAAATGGGCTTACTTCCATTGATAATAGACAAAAGGATCTTGTTTCAGGTCGGATAAGTCGATTTTTTTCCCTTTCTCAATAACATCTGGATGCCTCCGCACTAGGTGCCAGCCAACGTGAGAGAAAAAGAAACCGCGGCTAGCATTATGTGGATCAGCATTTGTATCCGAATACTTATGATGAGTTCGGTGTTCCCGAGCCCATATCAAAACAGACCTCTGAAAAGAATTCTAGTTTTTAGCCAGGAAAAATGTTGAAATTGAAAAATATGATAAGAAAAAGCGCATAAAGTGTGTAGACAAGACTTGAAGAAATTTTGACTTTGGATGTGCATGTTGGCAAGAGACATAGGATAAGCCAGCCTTGGAGCTATGTAGTTGCCTCATAATATCAGAATTCCCTTACAATCTCCCGTGAATCCGCGTGAAGCTTCATCGCAGGGGGGAGGCAGCTTTTATGAATCGTACTTACAGGCTATGAAGAATGTAGAAGAGATGGTCAGACGTGGGACTCCTTTATAGTTTCTTACTTCAGGAGTGCAGGACACAAGAACAGGAGAATTGCAACATTGGAATCATGAGGAAGATGGTGCATGTATACCTCGAAACTCTTGTCCTTCACTGTCACCTCCTTACAATGTGAATGACGCCGGTAAATTTGGGAACTTGAAATTCAGAACAAAACTTCGAAGCCGTGGACGACCAAAACGATTGATACATCTCAAGCAGATAGAGGTTCGCAAGCAGACAAGAAACCGAACTAATATTTTCTGCGGCGGTACAGTACCTCCAAATAACGCCATCCAATAAAGAAACCAAATTTTGCCCCCCCAAACCCTCTCCCCCCTCTGGATAGAACTCCTCGCGGATTCATGGAGTATTTTAAATGAAACACGCGGGAGAGTACTGAAAGATTTAATTACCAGAGGAAAAAAGTGATCATTACGCGGCTCCATATCCTAATTGTCTATTGTTTTCGTTGGATATATCTTTCGATGAACTGTTCAACATGAAAATATACAGACGGCCTCATAAAAAAAATTTTCTGGCATAGGCAAATAAATGAAAATCATGTTCCATGTCTTTTATATATTATCAGTCATCTCGAAATATTTCAGTCTAGGCTTCTACTAGGTCAAGTGTTCGTGAGATATTATTCGTTTACCCCTTTACCTATCTTGGCGTCGTATAAGTCTTGTATGAGAAATATTTTGAGGTAATTGTGGGTGTTCTATATTTTGAGGTATCAACTTTCGTGGGGCGCACGAGCGATCTCGCTGTTGTATTGGAATGGTATGAGACAATTCAAGTCTAGGGGACTTGGAAAAATTTCGACTATCCAGCCATATATGATAGGAGGAGGGACTTAGAAAATTTTCTAATTATTAATTATATGTAATAATTATTTAAATATTTATTTATTTATTTATTTATTTATTTATTTATTCATTTATTTATTTATTTATTAATTATCAATTATTATTATTACGCGGGGTGTATTCGCGAATTTCTGAATCACCCGCGGGGTAGAGATGTGCACGGACGCACGGTAATTAATTATTTAATTATTTAATTATTTATCTATTTATTTAATTATTTATTTATTTATTTATTTATTTATTTAATTAGTTATTTATTTAAATATTCAATTATTTATTTATTTATTTATTTATTTATTTATTTATTTATTTATTAATTATTAATTATTACGCGGGGTGTACTCGCGAATTTCTGAATCACACACGGGGTAGAGATTTCGCTTGACGGGTGGGGGGGGGGTGTACTCGCGAGTTTCAAAATCGGGATCCGGCCAGAGAAAAGACATGGAACATGTCAAAAATTGTGTACCTTTCAGTTCCACCATCATGTCCTCATAGTGTGGTCTAATTTTTGCTTCCGTAGATCAGCTATTTCTAGTATGTTCGAATAAAAAGGCTCACCTGAAGCGTCATTGTTTGAAGTGCTATGAGTATAAGTTTTAGCGGCCATTTAGCTTTATACGAACGGTGGGCCCAAAGTCTGTGCGAACCTGCGGTGACACCGAAGAAAGTTGCTTCGTACAGCAGAAAGGCTAGAAATGTACAACAAAAAATTTAATGCATCAACATCAGTAGTCGATTTACATAATTCTTCGCGAGAGCACATACTCCAAACGTTTGTCAACCAACTAGCCTCTACAAAAGCTAAATATACTGCATACAAAAATGCTGGGCACAGAGCTATCCAACCTACGATACTTCTCCACACAAGCTGTCGTTTATAGGATTTTTCAATTGCCGGTGAAGGCGATCGAAGGTTATGATTTTCATCTACACTTTTCCCTTCGCATTTTAAATCATCTACAGTAGAAAGTGGATCTTTTTCTCGTGGAGCCATTCAAGGAATCTGTGAGAAGAAGAAAATGATTAGGTACTATTTTGCTTACGTAAAGATATGCAGCTCTCATTTGCTAACTTTAGCGAACTGAAAATTGCAGCATGGAAAAGCTCGGTTTTTAATTTGCAAACCAGAAGTCCACTGAACTGACTTAAGGTGCGGGTTTATGGTAATATTATTTGGATTCCTCTAAGTGCCCACCTCGTGACAGTTTGAACACTTTTCCTGCGCTATTTGATTTACGATGATCAATATAAATCAGAGGAAAAGAAGAAAGTTTTGTTTTTGTAATGAATATTTATATCTTCAAATTCTATTAGCAGCGGATTGTGCCGTATGGCCATTAACATATTCAACATTTGTTTATTGTGAAACGAGACTGAGTTACTATGTGCCTCACTAACCAGGTCTCTTGTTTTTTTCTCTTTGACTGTAAAAATATTTTTTTGGAAGATCTGGAGCTTTTCTTCTGCTGAGGTCTAAAGCTTAAGAGATCCAGATTGTGTCTTTGTCAAGATCAGGAAATCGAAAGATCTGTATCTTCTTGTTCGGCTCAGATCTGAACATGAGCGATTCGGTTCCTTCCTGTCTGTCAAGATCCAAAATGCCCAAGTATTCCCACAAATAATTATTCCCAGCGAAAACCGATAGACTACTGACGATACCCAGATACATTCGATCACGGTCGTAGAATATATCGGGAGGTACTCCTGAATATAAGAATTTGGTACTAAATTTCATTGTATTTTTTCGATTTTCACAACGTTTCGGCCGCACCCACCGGCTTTCATCAAGTAACTGACAATAGAAATACAAATGAGCAACCGGGTGGATAGATGAACGACAAGTATGAACAATTATTCTTATCGCAATAGGAGCATAATATTATATGTGATTCAGGTGGTCCTAAGACATTTGTTCGCAGAACTTTTGGGTTGTATTTTTATTGTCAGTTAAGTTACTTGATAAAGGCCGGCGGGTACGGCCGAAACGTTGTGAAAATCGAAAAATATATTGAAATTGAGTGTCGAATTTTTATATTCAGAATTATACCAATTTCACGAAAAAAATTTACATTTGTTATATCGGTAGGTATATCATCATTATTGAGGTATCGAAAAGAAGAGAGGAAGAAATTTATGCGAATAGTGTGCAAAAATTTAAAAAAGGGAATGTGAAAATAAAATTATAGATGACACAGAATATTATGTATCTTGAATTGTGACGTCACAATGTACCTTTTCAGCAAGAAACCTTGATTTCTTTTAATTTTTTTTTTCGCGAATGCTCAAGGGCTCTGGCTTGCCGAGACAAGAACCCTAAAGAGAGAAAAAACATTTCTCTCTACTCTATAATTTTTTCCCGTTTTATTTAAATCAGTACTTACCTGTAAATCAATACAGACTCGGGCTAGAACTCACCTCAAAATTATTCACGATTCTGATAAGAAATTTTTTATACCTGCAGTATATTTCCGCCCACACTATACGCAGCAAACGTTTATATTGATAGGATTGCGTGATCTTTTGCAACGATTTGTCAACACTTCGAGTTGAAAAATCGACCTCTGGTCACTGATTTATCACGCGGGTACGAACGACGAGGAATTTAAATTATTAAAATTTTGCAACTTCTTAATGATTACCTTTCGGTGTTATAATTATGTATGAGATGGCAGTCATATAACTGCAGATTGAACACAAACATTGTATGAATTGATGAAACTCATTGCTCGTGGAGTTCCTAATTTAGAAATTTGATAATCCGTAATGCAGGTCAGAAGGAAGAACCTCAGCCATATGGATCGAGAAATAACTTTCACCGACCAATCAATCAGTGTTTGGTGTTCTTTGGATCAATTGCGATTCGTTGAAATAACATATTGCGACTAAGTAATTCGACGTATTATTTTACGTTGCGATCTGATAACGTCTGAGAACAATCCCTAACATAATGTATGGGGTGGGGGGGGGGGGGGCGAGATGCTTCCAAAAATGTACCATGCGTCGTCCAATGTCCGGCAAAAAATCCTAATCGATAAAAATTACGGCTTTCTTGACCAAGTTAAACGAGGAACGCAGGGAATCTGTTCTATGCGTCGAATTGGTTTTGTATTGTGAATTCAAATTGAAATCTTGAAAATTCTCAAGTTATCCCGAGTCGCTTGTATCATAGTGTAAATAGCCTAAATGTAAGAATTTTTCCAAGTCCTTTTCCTTCCTATCATATGTTATGGCTTGATAGTCAATGTTTTTCTAAATCCCTTTCCTATTTTATATTATGGCTCGATAGTCAAAATTTTTCTAGGTTTCATTCCTATCGTAGTAGCTTGGAGGTCGATATTTCCAAGTCCCTCTCCTATCGTATATAGCTCGAAAGTCGAAATTATTCCAAGTTCAATCTGAGCTGTATATGATAGGAGGGGGACTTGAACAATTTTTTTTTGTTGGACATCACACGGCGCGTTTTTTAGAAAAACCCCCCGTAGAACAGATTCTTTGTTAAAATGGTCCAAGTCCAACACCCTCCCCCCCCCCAGTTCCAGCGGTAAAAAACAGTCCTAGTCCGAGGAAAATTGAAATTCTTCCAAGGGTCGCTCCTATCATACATACACATAGTTTGCAGGTCGATGTTTCAACGAGGAACCTGTTTTGTGGGGGGAGGGGGTATTTGAGAAAATCGTCCTTCGCCCCTATCTTAGAACAATTTCGACTCTCGAGATACATATTTCGAAGTCCCTAAAATAGGTCCAGGTCACTTATGACGTCCTATTCTATACTAGCTTTATACTGTGTGTAGGCTTGCTTGAATTCTTAATACCCAAAACCAGTTTGACTCATAAAACAGGTTCCCTGCGTTCCTCGTTTAACTTCCTTAAGCAAGCCGTCGTTCTTCCAAGTCCCTCTCCTATCATCATCGTCAAAGACATTTTTCGAAAATTATGACGTCACAAAAGTCGAACGCGGATGTGCTCGCATACGCGCTCGTTTCTCGAGGATTCTTTCCCCCCTCCCCAACAACAAAACAGATAGGTGTACTAGACTTATATTAGACTCAGAATTGAGGTGAACGAGCGAAGCGGACGGGTCCGACAGCTAGGGACATGGAGAAATTTCGAGTTCTAAACCTGTGCAAACCGCAAACCAGTCTAAGAAGATTAAAAATTTTCTAATACAGGTACATAAACATTTGAGGTAACGACGACCGGTTACAAAGTGTATCACTCCATCATGAGATCTAAACTAAACGGAGAAGAGAAAACATTAAGGGAGGACACTGAAAGGGGGTATCATCATTCCGGTAGTAACTCAAATATGTACAATATGAAATTGCCAAACAAAACATGCTTAGTGTTGTTGAGTAATTCGTAGGCGCCCGTTTTTCTAAATTTTGGATTTTCTTAGTTCTGGTTCGTGATGTCGGTTTTAAACGCGAAAGGACGAATACTCCGGAGGGAGAGTAAACAATGCAAACCGCAGAAAATATATTTCAGTTCAGTCTTGATGATGGTTTATTATTCTTGACTCGAAATTAACTTCTTTTTACATTTCATTGTTTATTTTAGTTCTTTTTTTACCCTCGTTATTTTACAGTTCTTTTCACTTACCTACTTTTAACTAAACTCGACTAAATTTAAATTTACTTCATTAATTATTTTAATTATTCAATTTTAATCTATTTCAATTTTGGGAAGGCTCTAGCCGGGTAAAGGGGGAAAAATGGCCTTGGTCGGAAAATGTTTTAAATGTCCGTCAAAATGTTGTTCCCAATGAGAAAACTCGAAATCCAAAAAATTGGACCCATCCGCTCATCCACATGGGCTGCAGAGTGATTTTTAGGCCTAAAATCCAAATGGCTATATCTCAGCCAATAATGATCACACAGCGATGAAATTTGAGGACGTTTTAGTATATTATGTGAACGTTCATCCATGGTATTTTTTTCAAAAAAAAAACCATTCATATTTTCCCTAGTTTGTAGCTATGACAAAACTTCAAACTCGAATTTAAAAAAAAGGGGGGAGGCACCTGGGGAAAATCATTCATTTGAAGCGCCATACCCTCTACTACAACATACATGAGTACCATAGTACTCGGTGAGGTGCAACATTCCCAAAAAAATCAATATTTAATGAATTTCTGTGATTTTTCCATGAACAGCGGGGTGAACTATGACTGCTACCACAATAGACCGCGAGAAATCAATAGTCAATGTTCGAGGTGAAAAATACGCACTCCTCCATGAGATGAAATGGGAATGTTGATAGACCAAAAATATATTTTTAGTATTTCATTTATCGATTTGGTCAATTCTTATGTAAACACGTCCACCGATTAGGTGGAGTACGTTAGATTGAGAAAAATGGTTGAAAAATTCTCCAGCCGCTGGAACCTTATGGAAAGGAAAATAATCGAGAACATCTAATTTTTTACCCTGGAGGACGGCGATTTTTGGTATTTTGTTCATCAATTACGTAAATTCTTAAGTAAACATGTACGCCAAGTTTGAAAAAAATAGTCAAAAAATTCTCCAGCCTTTGTAATGGTCTGGAAATGACAATAAATCGGAGAAATCCACTTTTTCACCCAGGAGAATCGTGAGTTTTGGTATTTCATTCCACAATTCGTTCAATTCTCATGTAAACAAGTCCGCTGAGTTTGAAAAAAATAGGTCAAAAAATTCTCCAGTCGCTGGAACCTTCTGGAAAGGACAAATAATCGAGAACATCCAATTTTTTACCCTGGAGGACCGCGATTTTTGGTATTTTGTTCATCAATTGTGTGAATTCTCAAGTAAATATGTCCGTCGAGTTTGAAAAAAATAGTCAAAAAATTCTCCAGTCGCTCGAACAGTCTGGAAATGGCAAAAAATCGAGGAAGTCCACTTTTTCAACCTGGAGAACTGCGATTTTTCATATTTCATTCATCAATTACGGCAAATCTTATGTGAATACATCCGCCGAGTTGGGAAAAAATAATAAAAAAATTCTCCAGTTTCTGGATGCCCTGGAAATAGTAAAAACTCTAGGTAATCCACTTTTCCAACATGTAAAACCGTGATTTTTCATATTCTGTTTATCAACAAGGTCAATTCTTATGTAAATACATCCGCCGAGTGGGGAAAAAATAGTCAATAAATTCTCCAGTCGCTGGAATGATCTAGAAATAGTACCAAATCCAGAAAATCAACTTTTTCAAAATGGAGAGCCCTGATTTTTGCTATGTTATTTATCAAAAAGGTCAAATCTTATGTTAATACCTCCGCAGAGTTTGAAAAAAATAGTCCAGAAATTCTTCAGTCGCTAGAATACTGTAGTCTGAAAATGAAAAATTGAAAATATCTGCTATTTGAACTTGGAGAATCGTGATTTTTGTATTCTATTTATCAATAAGGTCAATTTTTGAGTAAATATATCCCTATTTCGAAAAAAATATTCAATAAATTCTCCAGACGCTCATTGGTATGGTCGATTCTTCTAAGAACACTTACGCCGAGTTTTAAAAAAATTGAAAAAAATTCTCCAGTCGTTGGGACGCTCTGAAAATATTAAAAATCAAAGATACACACCCGCCACAATGATTCATTTGTTACTTTTCCACCCTCGAGTTGCAGCGGTACAAATTGTGTTACTGATAGCCGTGCACTCGCATGATGTGGAAGACAATCATCTCCTTTGTATTGTCATGCTCATGAATTCCAATATTTGAAGCATTGTCACCTCAATTCGAGAGAAGATTCCTGCACTTCATGGAAGTGCATGGCTCCTAGTAACACCGTTTGTACCTCTACGACTTCAGGGTAACAAAAATAAACATTCAACACTTTAAAGTAAAGGGATGGGTGTGTATCGGTTTTTTATTATTTCCAGAGCGTCCTAGCGACTGGAGAATTTATTGACTATTTTTTTCCAACTTGTAAAACTTATTAACATAAGATTTGACCTAATTGATGAAGAACATACCAAAAATCAGGGCTCTCCATGTTGAAAAAGTGGATTTTCTGAACTTGGTATTTCTAGACCGTTCCGGCAGCTGGAGAATTTATTGACTAACTCGGCGGATGTATTTACATAAGAATTCACCTTGTTGATAAACAGAATATGAAAAATCACGGTTTCCATGTTGGAAAAGTGATTACCTGGAGTTTTACTATTTCCAGGGTATCCCAGAAACTGGAGAATTTTTTTATTATTTTTTCCCAACTCAGCGGATATGTTTACATAAAAATTGAACGAATTGTGGAATGAAATACCAACACTCAGGATTCTCCTGGGTGAAAAAGTGGATTTCCCCGATTTATTGTCCTTTCCAGACCATTACAGCGGCTGGAGAATTTTTTGACTATTTTTTTCAAACTTGGCGTACATGTTTACTTAAGAATTTACGTAATTGATGAACAAAATACCAAAAATCGCCGTCCTCCAGGGTAAAAAATTAGATGTTCTCGATTATTTTCCTTTCCATAAGGTTCCAGCGGCTGGAGAATTTTTTGACAATTTTCTTCAAACTCGGCGAACATGTTTACGTGAGAACTGACCTATTTGATGAATGAAATACCAAAACTCACGGTCCTCCAGGGTGAAAAAGTGAATGTTCTCACTTCTCTTCTATTTTCAGACTGTTCCAGCGACTGGAGAATTTTTCAACCATTTTTCTCAATCTAACGTACTCCACCTAATCGGTGGACGTGTTTATATGAGAATTGACCAAATCGATAAACGAAATACTAAAAATATATTTTAGGTCTATCAACATTCCCATTTCATCTCACGGAGGAGTGCGTATTTTTCACCTCGAACATTGACCATTGATTTCTCGCGGTCTATTGCGGTAGCAGTCATAGTTCAACCCGCTATTCATGGAAAAATCACAGAAATTCATTATATATCGTTCTTTTTGGGAATGTTGCACCTCACCGAGGACTATGGTACTCATGTATGTTGTAGTAGAGGGTATGGCGCTTCAAATGAATGATTTTCCCCAGGTGCCTCCCCCCGATTTTTTTTTATTCGAGTTTGTATTGTTATAGCTAGAAACTAGGGAAAATATGAATGGTTTTTTTTTTGAAAAAAATACCATGGATGAACGTTCACATACACTAAAACGCCCTCAAATTTCATCGCTGTGCGATCATTATTGCCTGAGATACAGCCCTTTGGATTTTAGACCTAAAAATCCCTCTGCAGCCCATGTGGATGAGCGGATGGGTCCAATTTTTTGGATTTCGAGTTTTCTCATTGCGAACAACATTTTGACGGACATTAAAAACATTTTCCGACCAAGGCCATCTTTCCCCCTTTACCCGGCTAGAGCCTTTCACGTTCGGCTCTAAATTCTTCGGTTTGTTTGTTTTTGGTTGATATTTATGTCGAATAAACTGCTGTGCCGTGGTAATATTTCGGTATCTATCGTTACGTGTCCGTGTACCTTCCTCATTGCCAATAGTAATGACTCGTAGTGTCGAGGACTCCATCCTACTTGATTCCGAATGTCAGATATTTTAAGAAGAAACCTCTTTATAGGGGGATTTTTCGGGAAAAACATCTGCCATCCGGCCAAGCGGCAAAGTTCGGAGCTCGAAAATTTTAACTTGGAACTTGTTCTACAGTTTTTTTTTTTTCAATTTGCCGTCCGCCATCCTACGCTACGTCCGCGTCCGACGTCCGGCCAAAATGGGCTTGAAAAAGTTTTGCTTCTTTTCTTGAACTATGCGTGATAGAAGTAGAATGATAGGAGGGACTTACATTATTATTTATCTAGGTATTTATTTATTTATTTATTTAATTAATTAATTAATTTAATTTTCGGGTGTTTCTGCTTGTACATTATATTTGGGTGAATGGAGTTCGGAAATTACAACATTCTAAATTTTTTTGTTAGATTTTACCAAATCATTTCCGAACTAGGAATGAGAAATTTATAAAATTTCAATTCATAGATTTACGTAGTCTTATTGCAAAAAAAAAAAAAAAAAAAAGCCTTCACAGCACGAAAGCAAAACCGACTTTTCCTATCTTATTTTCCTACATCTCTACTTCTTTTTTCGATTTTGTTCATTATTGGCTACATTATATTACTTGATTGTTCACGTTTTAACAGCAAAATGACATCGTTTTCCGATACAAATTCATTTTCAAAACTTGCCAAGCATTATTTTTTATTCAATCTCGTGCACTGATAATAAACAACCTACAACCCCCTCCCCTTCCGAGAAAGAAACCCTTTTCGCGCACAAGTCGGTAACATTCCTCATTTTCCATAGCAACATTCATTCTTTTCAACGCAGGATGGTTAACGAACTGACGTTTGACTTACCCCGCTCCGAATATTTCTAAATTAAAATGGAAAAATCTCAAAAACTACCAATCCGATTTTCAAAAAAATTACCCTATTCCCTAAAACTTCAATAATTCTCAATTTCATATAAATCGACCCAATACCAACCGAGAACATTCGCCCACCAATAAAAGTACATACATACATACATACATACATACATACATACATACATACATACATACGTACGTATATATGAATTTGAGCCAATGTCAAAATCGTAATCCACACATTCTGAAACGCCGAGAAAACACACCCCACACCTAAAATTCTACCATGCGCAAGAATGCAATACCTCCTAAAGTTGGTAAAACAAACACAGCTAGGTACCGAACAAATATTTCACATAATGATGGAAAAAATATTCACACTGAATTTGATTCACTTTGGTTTTGGTTTGCAAATGTTATAGCCCAAAGCAATAGTTTATAAATCTATGGAGACTCATATCTCAAAAATACAAAATTCTACAAGAGATTCGTTTTGGTCTTATGTCTTCGTGGAAACTCTGCAGTTCAGCCACGAAATGAAAACTTCAAATAACTTAGTACAACTCTTTAATTTTGCTTTTCTGCTTATGAATAGTAATAACTTTTTGTTTCACTTCTAATGGCATATCTTTGTCGCCCCAACCCCAGACTGGATGACTTCCGTCGCCTGTTTTTTGCACTCGCTTCTTCACCATATCCATCGATGCAGTTTTCAAGTCGTACGCCCAGCCGAGCTTCACAAAAAAATCGATTAGTGTAGTAGTTAGGTTCGTACCAAAACGTCCCAATTCACTCGCGCGGTAGTCCCATGGGAACACATGATGGTAGTTGTGCCACCCTTCGCCCAGTGCTAGAATTGTTATCCCGAAATTCTCAACAGGTTTAATAGACCTAGAAACCAAGAAGAAATATTTAAGTATGTATCAGAGAAACGGACTACATAATCATTTCACTCTCAATTTTATGCGAGTAGTCGCGCTTATACGTAAAACAAACAATAGCACAACATAATCCAATTAATGATGCTGATAGAATCACTCATAAGTACATGAAATGGTAACAATGTGTGACGATGCGTGCCCACAAGGAAAAACCTTTCGATTTGACGGTAGTCGCGAACTCGCAAAACAGTGCCTAGTAAATCCTTCATACACAATCATTAGTCTTATGCGTCACTGAAATGATGGTGTCGTGGAATCTTTTTTTGTTTTTCTTGCAGCTCACAATCAACTTGTAAACATTGTTTAGATCGCGATGGTTTTGGTCTTTATTACTGTAAATATCAAGAGCCTCCCTTGGTACTTACCTATCATATGGCTTGTCACCCCACCTGTGGGCGGCACTGTTGACTAGAAAAGACGCCTGCACCATAACTAAAAAGCGAAGCAGACCGGGGACATAAAAAGCACAACGCAATGATTCATTCCAAAAATAGACCGGTACTAGCCCTGGTAGTAGGAAACCGAAAACTGGCATCAGCCAATAATAGTATCTGAAAATTATTACACAGCTTGATTGAAATATTATGATTTTCATTAATTTTCTTCCTGAGGACGGATGGGCTTACTTCCTCTGATAATAGACAAAAGGATCTTGTTTCAGGTCGGATAAGTCGATTTTTTTCCCTTTCTCAATGACATCCGGATGCCTACGCATTAGGTGCCAGCCAATGTGAGAGAAGAAGAAACCGCGGTTAGCGTTATGTGGATCAGCATTTGTGTCCGAATACTTGTGATGAGTTCGGTGTTCCCGACACCATACAAAAACAGACCTCTGAAAAGGATTCTAGTTTTCAGACAGGAAAAATGTTGTAATTGAAAACTATGAGAAGAAAAGCGTAGAAAGTGTGTAGACAAGACTTGGAGAAATTTTGACTTTGGATGTGCATGTTGGCAAGGGACTTGGGATAGACTAGCCTTGGAGCTATGTTACGGGCTCATAATTAATCCTCTTTTCATAATTAATCAAAATTTGGAAAATAGTTGGGTATAATCACCCTTGATACTTTGTGCCGACAGTACCTTCCTCCACGTAGTTACAAATCAATTTACAAGACTGATGGTCACATAATGTTTGTGAATTAAATTTTAGACCAGGCAATCATACCAAAAAAACACTCTTGGTTGGAAATGAGAGCTGCAGAATTTTCTTCTTCTGTTGATTGTTCAGTAATCTTTGCGCGACTTCCCTTAAAATCACCCGTGAATCCGCGTTGAGCTTCGTCACGGAGAGGGGGGGGGGTGGGGAGAATGGGTCTGTCTGATGTCTTTATCTTTGGGCTTTGCATTGTACAATGCGAGAGTGGTTTCTTCCCGGCTTCTTCGATAGTCTTCTTCCTGGACATCTCATCATGAGATACTTGAACAGTTTCTTCTGTGTCTTGTGTTTCAGGCTCTTTCTTTAATATGGGTGGTAAGATGACGCCATACCGCCAGTAAGGAATGTGTTAAAGAAGCCGGGTTGTAGCTGCGCGAAGTCTTGCAGCTTCCAAGGAAGTCAATTCAAATCATAAGCTATAGATGAGCCTATTCCTCAAAAAAAGAGTAAGTAGTGCACTCACTGCCTAAATTTCAAGTTTCTCACTAATTTTAAATCGCCAATTTTTTGATATGTAGTTCGCAAACTGTCGTAGTTGTGATTCGGGTGAACCTTCTCATCTCTTTACCATTCCTCCCAACCTTATCCTTCTGTCCAAATGATAATAATATTTGGTATGAAATCGGAGTTTTTTAATCGAAATCATAGTAAATGTTTGTCCACGATGCAAATACTTATGATTTGGTATTGATAAAGTCGATTCCACGAAATAATTAGTTAATTCTGGTCGAAAATCGGATCAGTACAATTTTCTACCATGAATTCAATACTTTAATTATGGTTGAGAATTAGTGAGAATACCAAAAAACGCGTGTTTTCTGAATTTTTTGGCCTTATTGTGAATAATACTGAAATCATAACATTTTGATACCGATAATTTTCAACTCCAAAAGTCCGAAACCCGATGATAAGTTGTGCACCTGATATATCGAATGGGAGAATAGAATTTATTCATGCCATAAAATAAGAAATTTCAAAGTGCGAGATTTACATGTGTGTACAGAGTGGTATCACGAATTCTAGCCATTCATCAAGTCATATCTCCAGGAGTAATGAAATCCATTTCTTGCATTTGCCCGACTTCGTGCAGCCTAGCTAGATGTAGAAAACATCTGAACTTGATACGTAAATGATATTATTAAATGTGGTCGGGCACTAATAGATGAGTGGACCAATCAATTTGGTAGCACTCAGAGAGACTGAATATGTCAAAGACCTGGGAGTGTTAATGGACAGTCAAATGGACTACAGAAGGCACATTAAGCATACTGTTACTAAGGCAAAACGGGCAGTTGGGTTTATAGTCAGGAATGCAAGTCTATTTAAAAATATGCAAATTCTAAAAACACTTTACTTTTCCAAATAAACTGAAATAAATAAATAAATAAATATTGAACGCCTTGTTCCTCGCTAGCGATACAACTGATCATGGGGTAACGCCCAAAAGTACTCTTGTAAGTTACCTAACTAATAACGTAGAATTGTACACTTGAGATCTTTTCAATTTTCCGTGCTCTTCTTACATCTCATCACATTTTATATGAGTTTCGATGATAGCTTGATGTGGTTGTTCTGAAAATCTTCAATGCATTCACAAATGTGACAAACTTTAGCGCGCTCCAACGGTCGTACAATGCGTTTTACTCGGAATGAAATAAGTCACAGAATCTAAAAAATTGCGCGTAAAACATTGTTCGTGTTCACATTTTTTCTCTGGATCCATTTTTAGGTGAGTTAACGTAAAAAAAAAAATTAGAAGCCATTGCAGACGTTGCAATGGCAGCGGGGAACCCGCAATTCCTTAACTCGACCTCTCAGGTGGTGTGAAACTGAGTTGATAATCTTGTCATATAATTCAAATCGAAATTATCAATCTACATTCCCTCCTATCATATATAGCTCGAGAAACGAAATTCTTCCAAGTCCCCCTTCTATCATATATAGCTCGGAAGTCACAATTCTTCCAAGTCCCCCTCCTATCATATATAGTTCGAGGCTCGAAATTCTTCTAAGTCCCCCTCCTATCATATATATCTCAAGACTTGAAATTCTTCTAAGTTCCCCTCCTATCATATATAGCTCGAGACTCGAAATTCTTCCAAGTCCCCCTCCTTTCATATATGGAAATTCTTCTAAGTCCCCCTCCTTTCATATATAGCTCGAGACTCGAAATTCTTCTAAGTCCCCCTCCTTTCATATATAGCTCGAGACTCGAAATTCTTCCAAGTCCCCCTCCTATCATATATAGCTCGAGACTCGAAATTCTTCTAAGTCCCCCTCCTATCATATATATCTCAAGACTTGAAATTCTTCTAAGTTCCCCTCCTTTCATATATAGCTCGAGACTCGAAATTCTTCCAAGTCCCCCTCCTTTCATATATGGAAATTCTTCTAAGTCCCCCTCCTTTCATATATAGCTCGAGACTCGAAATTCTTCTAAGTCCCCCTCCTTTCATATATAGCTCGAGACTCGAAATTCTTCTAAGTCCCCCTCCTATCATATATAGCTCGAGACTCGAAATTCTTCTAAGTCCCCCTCCTATCATATATAGCTCGAGACTCGAAATTCTTCTAAGTCCCCCTCCTATCATATATAGCTCGAGACTCGAAATTCTTCTAAGTCCCCCTCCTTTCATATATGGAAATTCTTCCAAGTCCCCCTCTTTTCATATATAGCTCGAGACTCGAAATTCTTCTAAGTCCCCCTCCTTTCATGTATAGCTCGAGACTCGAAATTCTTCCAAGTCCCCCTCCTATCATATATATCTCAAGACTTGAAATTCTTCTAAGTTCCCCTCCTTTCATATATAGCTCGAGACTCGAAATTCTTCCAAGTCCCCCTCCTTTCATATATAGCTCGAGACTCGAAATTCTTCTAAGTCCCCCTCCTATCATATATATCTCAAGACTTGAAATTCTTCTAAGTTCCCCTCCTTTCATATATAGCTCGAGACTCGAAATTCTTCCAAGTCCCCCTCCTTTCATATATAGCTCGAGACTCGAAATTCTTCTAAGTCCCCCTCCTATCATATATATCTCAAGACTTGAAATTCTTCTAAGTTCCCCTCCTTTCATATATAGCTCGAGACTCGAAATTCTTCCAAGTCCCCCTCCTTTCATATATAGCTCGAGACTCGAAATTCTTCTAAGTCCCCCTCCTATCATATATAGCTCGAGACTCGAAATTCTTCTAAGTCCCCCTCCTATCATATATAGCTCGAGACTCGAAATTCTTCTAAGTCCCCCTCCTTTCATATATGGAAATTCTTCCAAGTCCCCCTCCTTTCATATATGGAAATTCTTCTAAGTCCCCCTCCTATCATATATAGCTCGAGACTCGAAATTCTTCTAAGTCCCGTAACCTAACCTAACCTGCGGACGCGGACGCGGACGTTTTCTGAGGATGTAATCTCCTAACAAAATAGATAGCGGGTTCCCCGCTAAAAAAACTAACTTTTGCCCCGTTACCCCCTGAAGATGAAACTCCTCGCGGATTCATGGGGTATTTTAAATGAGGACGCGCGGGAGAGTACTGAACAATTACCTGAAGATAAAAATTGTCTAGCTTTCAGTTCCACGTATATGTCCTCATAGTGTGGTCTAATTTTTGCTTGCGTAAATCAGCTGTTTCTCTTATGTTCAAATAAAAAGGCTCACCTGAACTGCCATTGTTTGAAGTGCTATGAGTATAAGTTTCAGCGGCCATCTAGCTTTATACGAACGGTGGGACCAAAGTCTGTGCGAACCTGCGGTGACACCAAAGCCAGTTGCTACGTACACCAGAAAGGCTGGAGATGTACAACAAAAAATATAGTGCATTAACATCGGTAGTCGATCTACATATAATTCCGGGTGAGAGCACATACCCCATACGTTTGTCAACCAACTAGCCTCTACAAAAGCTAAATATACTGCGTATAAAAATGCTGGGCACACAGCTATCCAACCTACAATACTTCTCCACACAAGCTGTCTTTTATACGGTTTTTCGATTGATCGAAAGTTATATTCTTCATCTATACTTTTCCCTTCGCATTTTAAATCATCTACAGTAGAAAGTAGATATTTTTCTCGTGGAGCCATTTAAGGAACCTGTGAGAAAAAGGAAACGATTACTATTTTGCGCGCGTAAACATGTGATGCCCTCAGTTGCTGACTTTAGTGAACCGAAAATTGCAGCAAGGAAAAGGTGGGTTTTTAGTAATCTTTTAACAGGGAACCTGTTTTATCGGAGGGTATTTTGAGCGAAAATGAAGGGCGCTGGTCGCCGGGAGGCAAAAAGTGGAACTTGGAAAAATTTTTACCTCTGGGCTACGTATGATAGGAGTAAAACTTAGAAAAAAACGACGGCTTCCTTAACGAAGTTAAACGAGGAACGCAGAGAACCTGTTTTATGAGTCAAATGGGATTTGGTATTGAAAATTCAAGCAAGCCTAGACCTAGATAAAGCTAGTATAAAGAAGGTCTAGACCTACTATAAGCCTAGTATAATATAGTTTGAGAGTCTACATTTTTCTCGAATCTCCAGCTATGGCTCGGGAGTCGAAATTTTTCCAAGTTTTTCGCTGGACGGCGGACGGCGCACGCCAAATTTCTCAAAAAGCCCCCCCTAAAACAGGTTCCCTGTTAAACGAAAAAACGAATACTCCAAGGGGAGAGTAAACAAATGCAAACCGCAGAAAATAAAAACGAAGGGAGCGCTTTCGGTTAAACAACCATCTTCAAACCTGAAATGAAAGCAACTGACGAACGAATGAGAAGGAAGAGGTATTAAGATCGTCCGAACGAGAAATCACGGTGTGAATCATAAACCTGTTCGATCAAGCCATCTTCCGGAATGTACGAGTTGAGTATAGTGATACCGTCAGTGTTGAGGTGACGCATTATCTCTATATTCTCGAGGGCGATACGTTTACGGTAGGAATTCTCCTTATGGAGGAGCTTTTCGGATCCCTCGCGGAAACTGTGGCCACTGTTAATCAAATGATCAGCGAAAGCTGACTCCCCTAAACGTCCCTTCTTCCAAGACTTCAGGTGCTCAGCTACTCTAACTTTCATCTGGCGGCTGGTCTCACCAATATAAAAGCCTCCACAATCCTCACATTCCATCTTATAAACACCACTCCTTTCATCAACCGGTATGGGATCCTTCAGTCTCACAAACAACCTCTTGACTGTGGTGAGGTTGTAAAACGCGGGTCTGAAACCAACCGGGCGAAGGGCCCGACCCAATTGCTGGGAGAAATTCCCCAGGAAAGGGAGACTGATCCAACGCAAACGGCGATCACGGATCGTGTCTCGGGGGAGGGAGGTGGTGGAATCAAGAAGGCTCCTCGTAACTTTCCTCCGAACCAGATCGAACAGGTTTATGATTCACACCGTGATTTCTCGTTCGGACGATCTTAATACCTCTTTCTTCTCATTCGTTCGTCAGTTGCTTTCATTTCAGGTTTGAAGGTGGTTTGTTTAACCGAAAGCGCTCCCTTCGTTTTTATTTTCTGCGGTTTGCATTTGTTTACTCTCCCCTTGGAGTATTCGTTTTTTCGTTTATGATGGATAGCCGTAACCTTAAGGAACGGATTCGTTTAATTTCCCAGTTAAAATTTCTTCCATCGAGCTATATTTGAGGCTAGTTTAGTATATACTGTATATCAAGCCTAGTATAACGAAGGCTGAAATTTGAAAATTTTTAGGCTAGTCATTATAGGCCTAGTATTGTATATCAATCCCAGTATAATGAAAGCTGGAGTTTGATGTTTTTTAAGCTACGTATTATAGGCCTAGTATAGTACGTATATTACCCAGTGTAATGTAGGCCAAAGTGTAAAATTTCTTAGGTTAGCTATTATAAGCCTAGTATGGTATATTAGGCTTAGTATAACGAAAGCTAAAGTTTGACATTTTTCAAGCTACGTATTACAAGCCTAGAAGTATAGTACCTATATTAGGCCCAGTAAAATGAAGGCTGAAGTTCAAAATTCCTAGTTTAACGAAGGCTCCATAAAACAGGTTCCCTGTTTGCCTCAGTTAACGAGGTTAATGAAGGCAACTCCGAGCGACTCACAAAGTGGGCTGCGAGGTTTTTTTTTATTCCTGTTAGTGCCCACCTCGTGACACTTTGAACTCTTTTCTGCGCTATTTGAATTACGATGATCAACATTTCCAAATCAGAAAAAAACAAGAAAGTTTTGTTCTTGCAATGAATAATTTATATCCTCAAATTCTATTAGCAGCGGATTCTGGCGTATGGCCATTAACATATTCAATATTTGTTTATTGTGAAACAAGACTAAGCCGTTCTACGCCTCACTATAAGGTTCTCTTCTTTTGTCTCCTTGACTGTAAGAATATTTTTTTGGAAGATCCGAAGCTTTTTTTCGGCCGAGATTTGGAGCTTAAGAGATCCAAATTGTTTTTATGTCAAGATCTGGAAATCAAAAGATCTGTATCTTCCTGTCCACTCGGATCTGGAACCCGAGACATTCGGTTTCTTCCTGCGTGTCAAGATCCAAAATGCACGAGTATTCCCACAAATAGTTATTCTCAGCGAAAATAATGATAGACGACTGACGATAGCGAGATACATTCGATCAAAAAGTATAATAGCAGTCGTCATGGTCGTAGAATGTATCGATAGGACATAGAAAAACGACGGCCTCCATAACGATGTTAAACGAGTTTATGAGTCAAATGGGATTTAGTATGGAAAATTCAAGGAAGCCTAGAACTAGATAAAGCTAGTATACAGAAGGGGTAGACCTACTGTAAGCCTAGTATAATATAGTTTGAGAGTCTAAATTTTTCTCGAATCTCCAGCTATATATGATGTCTCGAGAGTCGAAATTTTAACAGGGAACCTGTTTTATGGGGGGCTATTTGAGAAATCTGCCGTCCGCCGTCCGCCGTGCGCCGTCCAGCGAAAAACTTAGAAAAATTTCGACTCTCGAGCCATATATGATAGGAGAGGGACTTGGAAAAATTTCGACTCTCGAGCTATAGATGATAGAAGGGGGACTTAGAAAAATTTCGATCCTCGAGCCTTATTTGATAGGAGGGGGACTTGGAAAAATTTCGACCCTCGAGCTACATATGATAGAAGGGGGACTTGGAAAAATTTCGACTCTCGAGCTATATATGATAGGAGGGGGGACTTAGAAAAAATTTCGAATCTGAAGCTATATATGATAGAAGAGGGACTTGGAGAACTTCTGACTCTCGAGCTATATATGATAGGGGACAAATTTTCCCAAGTCTCCCTCCTATCATAAATAGCTCGAGATTTGAGAAAAACTTGAGACTGTCAAACTACATTATACTAGGCTTATTTCACGTCTAGGCCTTCTTTATACTAGCTTTATCTACGTCTAGGCTTCCTTGAATTTTCAATACCAAATCCCATTCGACTCATAAAACAGGTTCCCTGCGTTCCTCGCTTAACTTCGTTAAGGAAGCCGTTGTTTTTCTGAGTCCGCCTCCTATCTTATGGCTAGATGGTCGAAATTTTTCTAAGTTTCTTACCGGACGGCGCACGGCAAACTTTTCATAAAACCCCCCATAAAACAAGTTTCCTGTTAAAAATTTGACACTGAATTTCACTACATTTTTCGGTTTTCACTACGTTTCGGCCGTGCCCGCCGGCCTTTATCAAGTAACTGACAATGAAAATACAAATGAACAATCAGCATCTGAATCACCTATACGCTCCTATTGCGACAAGAGTAATCCATGAATAATGTACCTACTTTTTGTTCATATACTTGTCGTTCATCTGTCCATCCAGTTGCTCATAATATGTATTTTTATTATCAGTTACTCGATAAAGGCCGGCGGGTACAACCGAAACGTTGTGAAAATCGAAAAAACATAAATAAATTTAGCGCTGAATTTTTAAATTCAGAATTATACCAATTTCACGGAAAAATTCACGTCTTGTATATCGGTAGGTATAATATCATTATTGAGGTATCGAAAAGAAGAGAGGAAGAAATTTATTCGAAAAGTGTGCAAAAATTTAAAAAATGCCACGTAAAAAATAAAATCATAGGTGACACAGAATATTATGTATCTTGAATCGTGACATCACGATCTACCTTTTCGGCAGGAAACCTTGATTTCTTTTCAAATTTTCTTTCGCGAATGCTTTAGGGCTCTGGCTTGCCGAGACAAAAACCCTAAAGAGAGAAAAAACATTTCTCTCTACACTATAATTTTCTTCCATTTTTAAATCAGTACTTACCTATAAATCAACACAGACTCGGGCAAGAACTCACCTCAAAATTATTCACGGATTCTAACAAGAAATTTTTTATACCTGCAGTATATTTCCGCCCGCACTATACGCAGCTAACGTTTATATTAATAGGATTGCGTGATCTTTTACGACGATTTGTCAACACTTTGAGTTGAAAAATCGACCTTTGGTCACTGACTTATCATGCGGGCATGAGCGACTAGGAGTTTAAATTATTAAAATTTTTCAACTCCTTAATGATTACCTTTCGGCATTATAATTATGTATGAGATGGCAGTCATATAACTGCAGTTTGAACACAAACATTGTATGAATTGAAGAAACTCATTGCTCGTGGAGTTCCTAGTTTAGAAATTTGATAATCCCTAGTGCAGGTCAGGAAGAAGAACATCAGCCATGTGTATCGAGAAATTACTTTCACCAACCAATCAGTCAGTGTCTGGTGTTCTTTGGACCAATTCCGATTGGTTGAAATAAAACATTGCGACGAAGTAATTCGACGTACTCTATTTTTTTCTTCCAAGTTTCGATCTGATAACTCCTTTATTTTTTTATTTTTTCATTTGTGGTGTACCGTGAGTCGGTATTTCACCCCACACTCGGAGGGAATATGAATCCGCGAGTCTTCAAAGTTCTTGTGTATGCACGCTTGCCTTGCTTTATTCATGCTTTGAACTGCGGGTCTGTATCAAGGGGGTCTATATGGACATTGAATAGTTTCCAACATATTATACTAAAAAAAAAAAAGACAATTTTTGGACTTGGAAATTTTTTTTGAAATATTTTACTCAAAAAAGCGACCAAAGTACCAAAATATATTTGGACTTCAAAAAACCTTTGAGATATTCTACTTGGAAAAACTACCAAGTCCGAGAATATTATTGGACTTCAAATATTTCTCAAGATATTTCACTCAAAAAATATTATTTTTCAAGGTAATTCATTTGAAAAAAAGACGAAGTATCAGAACATTATTGGACTTATAATATTTTCCTGGATGATTCACTAAAAAAAAAAAACGACAGAGTCCGATAATAATACTGGACTTGGAATATTATTCGAGGTATTTAACTCGAGAAAACGAAAAAGTACAAGAATATTTTTGGACTTGGAGAATTTTTTTGGTATTTTACTTGAAAAAAATAACAAAGTCCGAGAATCGCTTGTGTGTCGCATGTGCAGCACCGCCCGTCCTCCATGATGGAGTAGGTGCGGGTTGCGTATGCATTTAATATTGTTTCCTCCAACACCGGAATCGACCCTTTCGGGTATAACTTCAGTGAAAAAGTCCGAGAATATGATTGGACTTGAATTACTTTTCGAAGTAACAAGACTGAGTCGCCATGCGCCTCAGTATCCGGGTCTCTTGGTTTTTTTTTCTAATTGACTGTTACGTGACGGATATTTATTTACTAATTTGTTTCAAAAGATCTAAAGCTTCTTTTTCTATTAAGATGTAGAGCTCCAAGAAATCTCGATTTTTTCTATGTTAAGATCTGGAAACTAAGAGATGTGCATCTTTGTTCCACTCAGATCTGGAATCTTAGAGACTTAAATAGCAAGACGGCGCGCCTTCCACGTTGTCACATATTTTTATTTTAAGATATTTCTCCTTTTTCGGAATTCGAATACAATATATTATTTTTTTCATTTAATCTTATGCATTTTTTTGATATTTGTGTCATCTAAATTTTCAAAATATATTTTTTCATATTGCCTATCACTTTTAACAAAACAGAAGTAAGAAATTATGAATAAATTATTGGTGAAGAAAATTTCTATAGAAAACATATGAACAGGAATAATTTTTAATAAGCTCGGTAAGTTATCTAGATAATATCATGTATGTATTTCTATTCTGGACATTAAAAAAGAAAAAAAAGTAGACATTCTCCAGATGACTTTTCTTTGGACCTGTATTCAAAATTCTTACGCAAACACAAAGTACTCATAGCTACTTTTAATCTTGTTATTTAGGAATTTGGGTAAAGAAAGGGAGTAACTCTGGAGTTTAATATTATTTGGAATTTCTTAGTTAGATGCACCATTTTCTTTGTATCTTTTAATCTCGTAGTTCAATTCAATCTGCTTAGTTTTCTTTTCAAGCTTTTCTCCGTTCTTAATTTCGTTCACTTTTACACTCTTTCATTCTTTAATTGTCTTGTTCTTCCATACAACCTTTTTTTTTTATTTCTTTATCGTTTTCTGAGTCTTCCGAATTGCAGTATCACACTTTTCCATTTTTCCCTCTCTTCCTACTCTTCTGCATCCATCTCCTCCAATTATCCATACACTGATAATTGATTCTACGTATAATTTGTTCTACAGTCATTCCAATTTTCAGCAATGATTAGTTCTATGACCTCTCTTTTTTACATGCAAAGAAAATAACTCCTCCTTCTATTCTCGAGTTGATCAAGTTGAGACTTTGAAAATCCCTTCCATCATTTAGCTTAATTAGAACAAAATGTCTCAAGACCCTCAATACATTCCTTCGGGTCCACCCACCTCCAGCTAACAATTATTCCTGACGTCGAGTCCTGATTTTTGTAATTCACTTCTATAGGAATTCTTCTGTTAAATCCTGATGATGTTTAGAGTATCTCCATTTTTTTTATGATGTCGACTACATAACCTACATCGAGGTTTAATAGGAAACCTGTTCCATATGGGGAGGGATTTTTGAAAATTTTGGCGTCTCGACATTTGCCTAGAATGATGGTTGATGTTTTTCCAAGTCCTTTTCCTGTCATATATATCTTGGAAGTTAAAATTCTTCCATATTCCTCTCTTAAAAAATATAGCTTGAAAGTTGAAATTTTTTAAAGTTATCCACTTGTCATAATTGCATAGATTGATGAACGAAATGCGTTTTCAATTTCAACTCCTCTGATGGTTCAATTTTTTCCAAGTTCCTCTCCTGACAAATATAGCTCGATTCCCAATATTAAAAATATTTTCAAATCTGACTCCTTTGAGATTGAAAATTTTCCCTATCCCTTATCTACCATAATAGAGCTCAAAAGTCTCAATTTTTCCGAGTCCCTCCTGCTATAGTTGGCTTAATTTTCACAAATTTATCAAATCTAATTCCTCTTTTTGGAACCCCTCCAATTTTGAATTCAATTCTCAATATCAAAACCAATCCGTCCCATAGAAGAGGATGTGGGAATTCCTTATTCAACTTTATTAAACACGTGATTGTTTGCTATTACAGCCTTCAATTGAACTTCTTTTGGTTGAATCCTAGAAATCTGATTGGAAGCTTCATTACAATCCTTACTATCTTATTATACAGATAATCTGAGAATCTATCACCTTTTTTCCTCTCCTACTCTTCAAAATCAACATACTTCCTACAAAGTATTTTCTCAGTTGTATCCTCTGACCTGTGTAATCATTTCCAACACAGTTTCCAACTCTCGCAACTACCTGTGTTACTCAGTTCCATTCAGTTGCTTTTCTTTTTTTACTTCTTACAATATTGAAGTGATCTTTGATTCAAAAAGTTGACATTGATAAGGGATCATCATATTTTGGTGACTACTATTTTATATTTTGCCTATTAGCTCACCTTCATTAGATACTTTCCGTCATTATGTGGACATTTTGACGTCATTAGAACTTTTTGCCAAATTAATTATCCTTCAATTTGCGAAGTGCTAAATTGTATCGGATAAAATGAGGTATGAAGTGCAAAGAGAAGATTGTTACCGTTATAATATTAGGCTATAGCTATTTTTTAGCCTAATTGTATCGGTTAAATTAGGTGTGGTGCAAAGGACAATCGAGTTCTTTCAATTTGCTATTGAATAAATCATTTTCACGCTGATCTTCGTAACACATCTGTGTACTGTGTGACGTCATTAAAACTTTTCGTCAAATTCATTTTCTCTTGCTTTCGTCCAACAAAGTTGGCTACCTTTTTTTTGAGAATTTGGACATCTATAGTCTGAGGTGCGGTCGTTGAAAGAGGCGAGAAAATCGATGTGAGATTGAATCGTTGTTTTCTTCTATTTTGCTAGGCAATTCATTTTACGCAGATAGATAGATTCGATGCTCGATGTAGAATTTTGAATAGTTTTTTTTTCATAGAATTTGCTAGGTAATTCATTTTACTGTTATATCTATAGTTTATATATGTTACAGTTAAAACCCGAAATCACTAAATTCTAAAATTCACTAGTCAAAACTAGTTGCCACAAATGACTTTAGTCAGAACTAGTTTCGACTAGTTAACTCTAGAATTTACCGTGACCCTCAGCATTGGAGCTAGTTTTAACTTAAATAATTTCAGGTAAAACTAGTTTTTACTAATGAAAACTAGAATTGACTAGAATTATGATTGTCGGGGAACACTAGTTTTAACTAGTAAAAACAAGAAGGGTGAATCCAATCAGTAAAATGAATTTCTTCCCTAGTACAAATGTAATTGCATTTTTATCAAGGGTGTTGGAGCAATTTTTTTTAGAGGCCTCCGGAACGAATACAGAAAATGACTCTCCGACTCCGGTTGCTTCCAGTGGACACGTTTGGAGGTGTCTTCTGACCTCCAAAGTATGTCTCTGGAAGTACCTCAAAATGCCTCCAGCGCAATTACTGAGATTGGAGAAAATGCCTCCGGAGGCACTGTCGAAGAAACCGAAGACGTCTTTGGAGACGCCTCCGAAGGCCCTTGTAACGTTGATCAGTGTGACCAGATGTAGCATATTGGCCTACCAGTGTTGCCAGATGACAGATGATACTCACAAGGTGTATTTAAAACTTTGGTTTTTCTTCGAACCGAGCAGTGCTAGCATTAAAGTGGCTGAATGAGGGTTCGAGGAATAGAATACTGTTGAAAAAAGTGCCTCCTAAAGGATCTTTGGAAGCACCTCCAAGCCTCTAGGTGGAAGCAAGGTACCTCCGGAGGCAAAATGCTCCAGCCTCCAACATCTTGGTTTAAATCCTCACCATCTTCGCCTCATTGGAGGCGGAGGCAAGGTACCTCCAGAGACAAAATGCCTCCAGCCTACAACACCCTTGAATTTTTATTTTTCACAAAGCTTATTTGTACTTGAATGGTGTGCGTCAATTAGTCACTGTTAGGTTTGCTCTTGTAACATTATTTATAGACCGACGAATTCGTATGATGTACGGTTTAATGTGTGAATTAAGGAAGAAAAATTTAGAACTTTTTCGTATATTTTATTCCAGTGTGAGCTACTTATCCTCAAAGTTGAGCAGAACTACCAAATATCTATCAATTTGGCCGAAGTATGTCTGGAAATACCATCACCTTTTGAACTCGAACAATTTCAGTTCATTTCAGTTATAACTAGAATTTACTGATGAATTCAAACAATTTTTTTATTCTAGAATCAACTAGTCAAAACTAGTTCTGACTGAAGTCATTTGTGGTAGGTAACTAATTTTGACTAGTGAATTTTAGAATTTACTGATTTCGGGTTTTAACTGTAACATATATACAGTAATAGAATGCACAGATAATATATTTGGTTTTAGCTATTTTTTAGCTACATTGTAATAGGGTACCTCCGTGCTGAGGCATGCAGGGTCGGGTCGATTAATTTTTACTAATATAAAAGATATAGATATTATTCTCTAATTTCGATAACTGTATCGTAGAAATTCTGGTAGTCTCACTTGGAAATAGAAAACCAGAAGAAATAAATAATTGTTTCTTTTTTTTTTCTTCCTTTTATTCGATAGACCATTTACAATACAATTCAATCTGGTGCAGTATTTGAATAAATAGACAATAAAAAATTATTCAAATATCGTTTCCCTATTTTACGTTCATTTCAAACAAATAAAATTCTACACGTACAAAAAAAGTTATTATGAAAGAAATTAGGTACATCAAGAATACAATTCTTTGAAAAAAAAAAAAAAAAAAAAAAAAAAGGACAATTAAAAAAGATTTGAGAAGAAGGCAGGGTAGAGAGAGGGAGAAAAACTCGATAGAAAATACAAAAAGCGACTGATTACCTATAATTACAATTTTCGCTGAAAATATACAACAAGGTAATTTTCGTGCACATCTAAAATGCAGATGAGTCCAACGAGTATACTCAAATGAGTAAAATAAGGATTACAATAATATTACGAATTTCAATAGTCAATTTAGGAATGAAAAAAATTTGAATTCAAGAAATGTAGATGTGAAATGTAAATAGATGTGACTGTCAAGGTTGGGTGCTAATTGCGAATGTTACGTCGATTAATAAATTAAGCCGCCTGTTAATTCCAACAGCGCATTCGTACCGGTATGCAAAATAATTTACGAGACACTGAATTAGGAAGTGGTCAAATAGAAATTTTCAAAATACTGTAAATGATACTCTATGAAAAGGCTCTGTGGAGCGAGCCAATATAAGCTGTGAGTATAATACTAATTTTGAAATTAGAGTGTCGTTAGCAATTATTACGTTGACATAAGTAAATTTAAAAAATTTCTTCTCTGAATTTCTTTCACTCGGAGAGAAATTTTTTTCCAGTTGAAAAATTGTTTTATCTTCGGAGACTCTCATGATGATGCAGCGAGACAAACGGAAGGAAATTCTTAGAATATTGTGGGAGATCATTTTTCGGTGAACACAATCCACATTAACGATCAAAATAGAGTAGGGTATATCGAAACCTTTCTTTTTGAGAAGGTCTCCTAAAATAAAATAGGTACCTACTCAAATATGAAATATAGATGCAGAACTTGAGTGTATCAAATAACAATAAAAATATAATGAATGCAGCTGGACGACTGTACTCGTGAATGTAAAGCGAAATTAAAATCACACATGACCACACCAATTCACACCAATCGAGCCAAATATCTGATTTCAAGATTTCTGAAAAGCCTTTACGGTACACCAATACTACATTTCTCGATTAACCAGGATCAGAAAATAGATTGAGAATGAAATTCGAGTTCATTTCAAATTCGGAATCAAGGTCTGTTACCAATTTTCAACTATTAGTTATTTGTACTAGAATGTAAAAAATTACACAATCTGAAACGGAAATTGCAGAAAAAGTTTCCAATTTTGAATTTGAAAAGTTAGAAATATGTACGAGGTAAAAATTTTTGTTTTCAATTTCCTATAGTTTCTTGTGTATCCTCGCGAAACAAAGAAAAAAAAAAAAAAAAAACGGCACTTAGAAACTGAAAAAATATCTTTGAATTGATCTCGTATATTTATTATGGCGGCGGTACCGTAGTAAGTTGTGGAAGATTTTTATTTATTATCTATCGTAGGAAATTTTATAAGTTTCTTAAAACATTCTTTGAATGCAGATTCTTTCAGTATTGAGGTACTATAAAAATAGTTCAAATACATTTTGCCAAATAGAAGATAATTTTGAATTTCTAAAAAAATATTGTCGCAAATAATTATTGACATGTAGGAAGAAGAACACGTTGGAACATGAAACGAATTAATATTATAATGTATGAATATTATAGAAATTGGTTTATAGTAGGTAGGTAAATCTAATTTTCTCACTATCGACGCACGAGTAAGTATACCGAAAAAGAAAGAGTGATATAGATGATTAAGCCGTTTATTATTAAATCATAAAAAATGTTCAACGTGCCGAATAATCGAACGTACGAGTATTCCTTGAATCACTAACAAATAGGGATAACGCCTAGGCCTATTTTGATTTATAAGCTTTTCCTTTTTAGTACACCTAGAACAAGGTGTATCAAGTAAAGAAAAGAGATAAAAAAAGAAATTATGATCACTAAATAAACAAATGATTGAAACGATATGTAAGGAAAATGTTCTTAAATTTACTAACGCACCAACACTTTGGGCAATATTTTGCTGTCGGAACGTAAATTTAAGAAAAAAAAAAAAAAAAACATATAATACATGGTATTCAGACGCAAGCGAACATTAATAAATAACGTTTCAAAAAGTCATAACTACCTATGGTTTAAAAAATTTGATTGAGTGGTCATAGTACTCACTATCAAAATAGATAAGTACATAGGTACTATCTATAATAAAAGTTGAGTTTCAAAAATTTTACTTAAATAGATCTGATAAATTACATGTATCGGTTAAGAAAGAGTTTTGACTAGAACGTTGTGAAATTCAACAACAACGTTTTGTTCGCTGGGTATCTACAGAAATATTAGAAACGAATTATCAATTTATGCGTGAAGCACTATAAGTTTATGATTAAAATTCACTTTAGCACAGAAAATAGAAACAAACTTTATTATTGTGATGTTTCGAGCAAATGAACTTGAAGGTACCTATGAAAATACGAGAACCGGGTAGGTAGTTATCAACCGAGTACAAACATACAGGTACGAGACAATGTGCCATATCTTACCATGACAAAATTTCTTAAAGATAGGAGCTTGTATAGAACTGATGAGAGTTCGAACGTCGTTTTCGAAATTTACAGTATTATTCTTGCTAATTTCGATCATCTTGCGGAACTTTCTTCTCTGATTCGTATTTTCACAAGCTAATATTCTAGTTTTTTCTTTTTTTCTTTATTTTTTCAAATTGAAACATTTGACCTTACCTTCTTTACAATGACAGGCTAAAGAAATGTTATATCTTTCATTTTCCACATTATATATTTATCAATTAAAAAAAAAAAAAAAAAAAGTAAAATATTAAGTCATGAAAGTTAGACTAAGAAAAGAAAGCTCCGCGAGATGATCGAAATTGGTGAGAATAATGCTCTAAATTTTATAACTCTTATGTGATAATTCTTTTTTTTTTTTTTTACCTATTCTTTTAGGATAGGTACACGATAAACAAACCTATTCATAAGATGTCCGATTAATAACTTCAACTTTAATGCATGTAAAATAAACAGAAAGAAAAAAGTATGCGCTTATTACTTATCAAGAACTTTTCTGATGGTAATATATGATTCATTGTCTCATACCTGTATGATAGTACTTGTCTGCGATAGCTACTCGGTTCTCGTATTTTTATACCTTTAATTTTATTTCAGTTGCTCGAAAAAGACTGGTGAGCACAGTCGAAACGTCGCAATAAAGTTTATTTCCTAAATTGTGAAACCTAGTGCCAAAGTGATTTTTAATCATAAATGATGGAAATTAAGATCCTGACTTTTTAGGGTGATTTTTCAGAATCAAACCAAAAAATATATCCTTAATGAATATCATTTTTTATATTTGAGTATGCACTTCTATTTGATGTTTAGTACAGTTTGAAAACTTCATCATGATTTCAGGAACTATCTTTTCAACATTTTCAATTTTTCTGGTCCTGTAGACACCCTAGCTGTCTATCATCACTAACACAGATTGTGGAAAGGAACGCGCACAAAAAGAATTAGAAGAAGGATCGCAAATACGGTAAAAATGCCTCTAAAACTAGAATACGTTTTAAAAATTTATCTTTTTGACTAGTTTTGTTAGTATCATCGAACTCTGGGCACATGAGAAGTCTCATTCTATAAGTGGAGCTGCCCAAACCAGTTTAATCTTGATTAAGTACGTCAGATTATAATTTTGGATAGAGTTGACGATCAAGATCTTCGGGGTATGCTGAATTATTTCTTTTCAAAAATGAGTGAATTTTTTGGAACGATGGTCTTTGTTTGTAGTCGTATTCCCAGCATTCGCACATTAGTTCGTAGATTTCTGTTGAACATATTGCTGGTTTTGGTAACAATGCCATCTAGAACAGAAAAGAGAAATAATGAGAGGCAGGGTTTTGCGATTTTATTCGTATATCGTCTGGTGGAAACAAATTCGGCATTTAACGACCAAAGGGAACATAGTAACCTGTTATTCAAAGTTGACAAGGCGATTGGCTTAGTGAGCTAAAGCTATAAAGGTTGAAAGCCGTTCAAAATTTTGATTGGTTTTTTCATAGTTTTGCTAGTTGCTTCAAGTTCTTTGTGATCGGCTAATGGCCTAATTTTCAAGTTGGATGTTAATTTAGTATACAGTTTAACAACGAGTGTTGAAATACCACTTTCCAGACTTATATTAATTGTAGGTCGATTAGGTATGAGAAATATTAGAAGATTAATATGTGAAATCAGGGATGTCAAGCCAATCGTCATTGACTTAAACTTCAGCTTATGGCTTTCAGTTGATTCTTGCATCAACTTAAACTTACAGCCATTGTCAACCTTTCCCAATCGACTTGATAACGTTCTGCCATGGTTCTGCTTTTAGCTTATCTTGGAGCATAATAAATCGGCTCCGGAGTGATATGAACCGGCTCCGGGGTAATATGAACTGGTTTTGGAGTGGAATAAACTGAACCGGATACAAGGAGAAAATCAGGACTGACAGAACGGTACTTTTTGACAAGTGTTCCGGTTCTGTTCCCGTTCCCAGCAATCTATACAGTTCCCCTTTTCAAACCGTTCTCAAATTTGCAGTAGAGAACCGTTCCTTGTTTTTTTTCCGGTTCCCACTTTCTGAAATTATGAATACCGTTCCCGATACGTTCCCGTTCTCAGGTTAAAAATAATGTTCTCATCAGGGGTGAGATCTCAAATGAAAAAAATACGGGATCTTTTCGGATCCGGATCTCATAGAAAAAAAAAATACGGTATCTTTTCGGATCTGGACCTCACAGAAAAAAAAAAATACGGGATCTTTTCGGATCTGGATCTCACAGAAAAAAAAAATACGGAATCTTTTCGGATCCGGATCTTGAAGAAAAAAAAATTACGGCTTCCTTAACGAAGTTAAACGAGGAACGCAGGGAACCTGTTTTATGATTGGAATGAGATTTGGTATTGAAAATTCAAGGAAACTTATATCTGGAGGAAGGTAGTGAAAAGAAGGTTTAGACCAATATAATATAGTTGGATAAATCAGGTTTCTTGTTAAAATTTTCACTCTTGAGCTATACATGATAGGAGGGGGATTTGGAAAAATTTCGACTCTCGAGCTATATTTGGATTAGTTGGTCTGTCTCTCTCCTATTATATAGCTCGAGAGTCGAAATTTTTCTAAGTCCCTCTCCTATCATATATGGCTCGAGGATCGAAATTTTTCTAAGTCCCCCTTCTATCATCTATAGCTCGAGAGTCGAAATTTTTCTAAGTCCCCCTCCTATCACATATGGCTCGAGAGTCGAAATTTTTCCAAGTCCCCCTCCTATCATATATAGCTCGAGAGTCGAAATTTTTCTAAGTCCCCCTTCTATCATATATAGCTCGAGAGTCAAAATTTTTCTAAGTCCCTCTCCTATCGTATATAGTTCGAGTGTCGAAATTTTTCTAAGTCCCTCTCCTATTATATATGGCTCGAGGGTCGCAATTTTTCCAAGTTTTTCGCTGGACGGCGCACGGCGGACGGCGGACGGCAGATTTCTCAAATAGCCCCCCATAAAACAGGTTTCCTGTTAAAAATGCGGGATCTTTTCGGATCCGGATCTCACTGGAAAAAAAAAATACAGGATCTTTTCAGATCTGGATCTCACTGAAAAAAAAAAAAAATACAGGATCTTTCCAGATCTG
Organism: Aspidiotus rigidus; assembly: GCA_035079385.1. Taxonomy (NCBI): domain Eukaryota; kingdom Metazoa; phylum Arthropoda; class Insecta; order Hemiptera; family Diaspididae; genus Aspidiotus; species Aspidiotus rigidus. The sequence goes on along the minus strand of JAVHKY010000003.1, from coordinate 11,835,417 downwards.
GATCTCACTGAAAAAAAAAAAAATACAGGATCTTTCCAGATCCGGATCTTGCCAAAAAAACAACAGGATCTTTTCGGATCCGGATCTTGCCAAAAAAAACAGGATCGGATCCGGATCCCGTCTTGGATACGGGTTCCGGATCTCAGCCCCGGTTCTCGTTCTGTTCCCGTTCCGTTCTCTGTTCCAGCTCCGGAACGAAATAAACAGGCTCCGGAACAAAATGAACCAGCTCCGGACAATAACAAAGAACGGTAACAATTTTATCGTTCCCGTCCTGTTCTCGTTCTCACTTTGAACGAGAGAGCGGTTCCCGTCAATTATCCGTTCTCTGAGTTTTCACGTTCCGTTCCGTTCCCGGGAACGGTTCCCAATCAACCAGAAAATAAAGTTTTGTTCCCGTTACTGTTCCGGAGTCTGAAAAATACTGGTTATGTTCCGTTTCCGTTCCCGGTTACATTCCCGTTCTGCCAGCCCTGGGGGAAATACAGGACTACAACCTTTATATGAAACTGAAGTACCAAAGCCACAAGCAACAAGCACACAAAGAAAGGAAACTGACTTTGAGCTTGAGTCTGGGAGTTGGTGATGGGCGGTAGAGTCGCTGCAGGTGGCAATGAATGGAAGCTTGGCCCAAGAAGTTGATTATGATATTGAATCGCAATACTCTCTTATGGCAATACCAAAATTTTCAATCTCATGAGAAATTCAAGATCGCGATACTATTGATCCAAAAACAGGGATGCGCAGCTAAAGACGTTATTGGCTTAAGTTTAAGCTTAAGCTCTTGTTTCAGGCATTTTTAGGAAAGCCAAAAGACAGCCAAGTAATTTTGAGACATCAGCTTTTCAGCCAAAAGCCAGCTGTTGGAAAATATTGATTGATTACATGTAAAATTAAGGTACTATAATTATGTTTTAGTTTTAAGCCATTATTTTGACCGATTTTGAAAAGCTAGAATTCAAGTAATTAATTTATTGGAATTGGCTGTCAGCCAATAGGTAAAGTTTAAGTCAATGCTGATTGCTTGCACATTTCCGAGGAAACCCTCTTCATACTTTTCTATAGGAAACACTGAGCAAAGTTCAAAATTTTCACTCTATTTCATAATAAACAATGCATTTTCATGAAAAAAAGAAGTAAATTTCCTGTCTGATGATGATGGTCAGAAAATTGATCTCATTTGATAGGAAATTACAACACAAATGAATTTTGTTCCGTTTATTTTCTCTTGAAAATGTATAGTTTTTGAGATGAAGGAAAAAATTTGCACTCCGCCGTATGTCCCCAGTAGAAAGTATGAAGAAGGTTGCTGCATGCGCACCTACCGGGATAACATAGCTCAACATTTAGCTTTCATCATTGCGACGACTTCCTCTTTCTATATGACTTTGGTTTGGATGAAAAATATCGATCAAGAGAAAAGTAGCTATGCTACATTTAGGATAGATAATTTTCTCCTGACTGTTGTTTTCTGAGAAGCCTGCCAAGGAATTGTAGCAAACGTTCCAATAAGTTGGTACTTAATCGTGTAATATGAAACACCTGTGCCCAATTAGCCAACGTTGATTAATTGCTCTCCCTGTCTCTGGACTTCACTCAAAAATTCTCTGCTTAAGGGTATGCTCTACCTAGTCACTCACACGTAGACACACACAAAATATGTATCACATGTTGCGATTTTTGCCCCGAGATGACTGATTAAATAAAGCATGAAATATCTTGAAACTTCGTATTTATGCAGACAAAACTTAGGAAAATACGGCTAATTGGTTCACACGAACTAATTTTGTTCATTAATTGGAATTCAACGATTCAAAGATGGCCCCTTCAGTCGTAAGTTTAAACGTTTCGTGAAGATCATTCAGAATATTTCGCGATCAGTCAACTAATAAGCCGTATTTTCCTTAACTTCAAGAATAAATTAAACCACGTTCCTAATAATTTTGTACATTATTCGATATGTTATATGTGGGCAAAAATCACTACCCGCAAGACACCATTTTGTGTAATACACGTGTATTTTCTGTGTGTGAGTGACTAGGTAGAGCATACCCTTAAAAATCAAAATTTCAAGGTGAACTTTGAAGTTGTTGTTCTTCTGCTATTGTGTAGATTTTAGAGTTGAGGTTGAAGTAATGTGAAAGATTGAAAAACTTCAGAGGTACCTAAAGATGTAATTTGTAACATAATCCACTTTTTTTCATTCTTCTGGTATATCTTACAATTTTTTGAGGATGTATTTGGAAAAAGGGCGTCCATTTAATATAAGCCTAATTCGTATGGCAGTAACGCTTTTTTTCCTGTTGTGTTTTCATTATTCAATCAAAATCAAAGAATTTTGAAATACCAGTTTATGCCCACCGCTAGTGGAGTTTGGACTGGGTTGGAGTTGATGAGTTGTTGACGTCATAAGTGAATGCAAATAAAAAGCAGCCTTTTAATAACTGCTATAATGGCTGGCTGTTGATTGACTTTTTGTTTAAAATATGATTGGCTGTTCAAGTGCTAAGTGAGGTGATGTAAGCTGACTGCGGCTGCTGCAAAGTTGCCCATTGACTTTGGCTTCATGGCTTGTTAACCCTGGGAATAATTCATAGGTAGCTAATTCCTCGGAAATGATTAATTTAATGATGGGTACTTACTTGTAATTGACCATCATAGTATAGATTTTCTGTATTTTGTATCACTTGTTCGTCCGTCAAATGCGGATACGGCATATCACGAGCCAAACTCAATATTTCCCATAATGTCACCCCAAATGACCATACGGTACTACTACTTAGATAACGTTCCTAAAGGAAAAAACAGAAGAGAATATGAGATTGCTTAGGATTTTTATTGCTGCAAAGGTGCAAGTTGTCACTCTTACTAATAAAATTGATTCCCATGGTAACCATCGTATTGGAACTGCGGGTCTATTACCACCTAGATCAGCGTAATGTTTTCGGTAAGCATTGTTACATACTGCTATATCTGCTACTTTGACTACAAAACCTCTGCCCACTAAACAATTTCTGCAAAAAGTTATCAGAAAAATAGAATGATAAATTCTCGACATGGATTAGCTGATTATGAACTGCCTGCGTACCGAGCCGCTAAGTCTTTATGCACTAGATTTTTCGATTCTAAATACTTCATAGCCGATGCTATTTGAGAACTCATACATATCAAGGTGCTATATCTGCAAATAAATTCGCAACAGTATCAGTGAGGGAATTGATTCCGAAACAATACATACAAGGTATACCTAGGTCTCGACAAAACTCACTTTACACTCGATCTGCTCTGCAAAAAGAATAATACATCACCGTACTCGGCAGGGTATTCTGTAATTAACAATGGCGGCTGTTCTTCTGTGCATACACCGAATACCCGCGCCAAGTTCTTATCTTGTAAGGCTGTTAATAATCTAACTTCGCGCATCATATCACCTTTACAAGTTTTTGCTGCGATTCTACTGTTGCATTCAATTTTCACGCCATTGGTTATCTCGCATAAAATAATCTAAAAATGAATAACAATGCAATTTATACATAAACGATTTGGTCGGTATGATGGAGAAAATTATAAATGAATTTGAAATTCGTGCGTACCTCGCCCAAATGGCACGAGCCAAGTTTGCTGCAAACTTTGAAGAAGTATCGAGGAAGAGACACGATGTCACCTTCTCTACATTTGTACGGCATACCTGAAGCCGGCGCTATATTCCATGACACCGTTGGAATACTTAGCTGTAAATTATTATCATAATAGATATCAGTAATTTGTTCACAAAATACAGTACTTCGTTATTTTGAGAGAATTAGAAAAAGGTAGGGGTGTCTATAGTGAAAAGTTGGGGGAATTGAAAAATTATAATGTCACTGATATACGGGCAAAAACTAGGTTTATGGGTGGCTGTCTTCTGTATTTCAAGAAAAAATACCACGGATTGAACCCGCTTGCGAGTTTTGTGGATGCCAAATTGCAGTTGGAGTTGAAGCGTGTTGAAGTGGTTTTCAGTAACAGAGGTTGAAAGCCGTAAGATAAAACTTTAGCTTTTGACTTTAGCTTTCTATTTTAAGCTGAAAAATTTTTGGCTTTTCGCTTCCCAACAAAAAATATTTGTCGACTTCTGACTTTCGGCTTCTTCTCGTCAAAATTCTCCGGTTTTCGGCTTAAAACTTTTAGCTTTCAACTTTTTCAAAGAAAAAGAAAAAGAATGATACGTTGAACATGAAAAGAAAATGGGGAAAAAAAGCAGAAGACGAAAAGTGAAAGAAAAAGCTAAATAAATAAAACTTTTGGCTTTGCTTTCTATCAAAAAAATGTTTTCAATTTTCAACTTTCGACTTATAGAGTCAAAATTCTCCGGCTTCCGGCTTAAAACTTTCAGCTTTCAGCTAGCTTTCGATCTCTGCTCAGTAAACCACACATGTAACACTGGTAAACATTTTTTTTTTTTGGTATTGCTTTAATTGTTTGGTGGACTCAGATTCAGTGACCTACCTGAAGGTCCGCGTGCGGGCTGAAGTATCGCAAACAACGAAAAAGGGGAAATTATATAGGCGACGCGGATGACGGGCGGAAGCTAGGAAGTTTCCTTAAATCGATCCAAATTTTTATGATAGAAGACGATTTGTAGAAAATTTCACGCTCTCCAAATTTTGTTCTTTTATTTTTTTCTTTGTTTCCAAGTTATTTTGAGATTGCTTACTGAATATTTGAATGGGAAAATTGCAATGCTCCCGTTTTTAATTTTGCTAATTGTATCGCTTTTAGAGAATGGCCGGCCCAAATATCTGTCAACGAGACCACTGCTGAGGTCTAATCTCTTGACCGGAGGAGCGCCAAATACGTCAATGTTCATGATCAAGTCATTAAATCTTCTTTCAAGTCCGAATAAAGGTAAAATCCGGATAAATTCCTTACGTTGAGACAAAGTATTGCAACCGAAAATTATAGCCTCGGCTTCCGGCTTAAACTTACGATCTTGAAACATTTCTCTTTCAGCTTTCGGCTCAATTCGGCTGATTGGCAACCAATCAATGTTATGAGGAAATGTGAGTCCAGACGAAACGAGCAGGAGAATTGAGGTTTTGTCATACTTGTGGAAAATACCTACTCTCCATTTTGTGTTCATTTTCATTGGATAATTGCACTACAAGCTTCTATAGTTCTACGCTGATTGGCTGAGCAGCTGAACTGAACCGGAACTAATCTTTCTTATCTGTGTTTGGTAATTCTTTGGCAGAGTCAGTCTGACCTAGAGATACGGATGAGAAGCGAGTCGCCAAGTGCTTAAACTTTGGCTCAGGCTTAGAAGTTTTTCCGAAAAATAGAATTTCACCCGCCTAACTTTGGCTTTTCGCTCTTACCATTAGCTTTTGAACGCTCGGCTATCGCTTGCGGCTCCAGAATATTTCTCCTCAAAGCAACATGAAGCTGCTTTGAGGAGAAATGGAACAAATCCGGAACAGAATGAAGTAGTTTTGGAGCGAAAAATATGTGCTCGACTTTTACTTACCTAGAGCGCTTAGTAAGAGCTCCTCTACATAAGCAGCAACCCGTCAAGTTGCTAGCAACCAAACCAAAAGATTTTGGTTTAGTTGCTCGAGCAACTTGACGGGTTGCTGCTTATGTAGCGGAGCTCTAAGCAAAAAACGATTGATTTTTTGGTTTGCTTAAAAGCCGTTCAAAAATGATCTTAGGCTTCCACCAGAACGGTTGTCGACTCAAACTTCTCATCCCTGCCTGAAGAGTGGGGCAATTGAATTTGAAATTTGAACACTCAAGCAGTGCATTTTCCTATTTTGTGGGATTCAGGAAAGCTAAAAAGAAGATAAAATAAATTTGGTTCATTTTGGCTTTTTGTTTACAAAAGTTTAAATGAAGCCGGCTTTCAGCTTCTCTCTTATCAGTAGAAATTCAGCTGAATTCAGTTTTTGACTTCCAGCTGGCTGCAATACTCTGCCTTCTGCCTTGGTTATTTCAGAGAGGGCGATTTCTGCTGAGAACGAAAATGATTGAAAAAAGGAGGAGAAAAAGTCATATATTGTTTATTTTTGATTTTTCAATGACATCGAGGGATCTACAATTTCTGTAACTTTTGATCTTCTGCAATGGAATAGTTCTCTCTCTTCTTCCTGGGTATGTTCTAGCTAACTCTCCTCTCTGTAATTAACTTCCCCTCGGTTCTTGAGTTGGGATTAGAAAAAGTTCCTCTCCTCTTCTATACTTCTCACTCGACATCTTTCTAAATTCCGTTCATGAGGTCGCCTCCTGACGATATCACATTCTACTTGTAAGTTTTCTCGACGTTTCGTTCTGATTTTTATGAATCCTTCTTACGAGCACTCCTCTTAAGTCATTAACGACGGTATACTTTGATGACGTTGTAGCCTGCCATCTTTCCAAAACCTTCTCTGCAATAATGTTGATTGAAAACTTTTCTTTGATGACGTCAAAATCTCCCTCAACTTTCCATATTCGAGTACCCTCTTGCCTATCAAGTTTGTAACTCTCTCAAGCTAGTTTTGAGTTCCCTAAGAGATATGCCCGGCGGATGTGAGACAATAACGGTTTTCAGAAGACTGGGGCTGTTCTGGGAAAAACCGTAGCAAGAAATTTCCACAAAAAACCATCAGGAGCGGTTTTGTAGACGTAGACTATACTTTTGGGTACCGTGCTTTTGGGAAGAGTAGAGGTGGGCCAGCAATTATTTGACATCAGCTTGGAGCCGGTTCTCGAAAAGCAAAGAGCTGGAGCCAGTTGAAACAACATTTTCGAAAAGACCCTCCTACAGAACAGGTTCCCCGTTGAAAGCTGAGGGTTGGAGCCGAAGCCGGGAGTTGAAAAGAAAAACGGAGCGGCTCTGCGGGAAGAACTCATGGCTCCTTTGCTGTATTTAGCGGTGCCTTCTATGGCCAGCCTATGGATTCAGTTTTCAGTTCTGTATAGTAACTTATTCGAATTTATCGGCAAATTCGGAATTCTTTAGGAGCGCTGCAATATCCAGAATGCACCAAAAGGGTGTTTCCAACTTTAAGAGGTTAAACGTATAAAATCAACTTCAATTTCAGATTTTTGCAGAACTCTTCTAACACCTTCACTTTTCCAACCAAATTGGATTAATCAGCAATAGTATATTTCATGACAAGGTGCGAAAGCGACGTCACTCGAGTCGCTTCGCTCCCTGTCTTGGAAGATTTTTTTTATAACGACGGCTAGGAGTGTGCGTTTTTTGTTTTGTCGTCGTATAATTCAATTCATGCGTGCAACATAGGACATTATCACCCACTATCGATATGGAGCAATGTGGCGCAGCTGGTAGTGCAACGGCTTGCGAAGTCAGGAGTGCGTGGTTCGAGCCCCGATCGCGGAGACAAAGAAAAATAATAAAAAGAAAATGGCCGTCGAGAATGGAGCGGGCAGAAAAGTGTGAATTCAGGGTGGTAATGTAGCAAGCGGGCGGTAAAATGAGAGAAGACGATAGAAAAGTAAATAGACGACCTGCAAAGTAGATGAGTTCTCAAACAGCTACTTTCGCACCTAAAATCGACCAACAAAAAACGCACTTTCGTAGCAGGAGTTATAAAAATAGTATTTGTTGATTATTTTACGGCTAGAGGGCAGATCGTATGCTCTGTTTCGCAAATTATTATGGCCAGTTTCCCCCCAAAATTGACAATAAAGTAAGAGGTACATAGATTCAAGAAGAGGACTCCAGAAAAGCAGAGCAACATTCGTACAAAAAATAAATTAGGGACTTTGAAAACCCGTTATCACTAGCGTTGAACTTTCCCTTCATGTTACACCCTTCTTCTCAATATTTTCAGCTTTGCTAAAATGGTTTCCGTAAAGGTTAACGAAGGCACCTAGAACTTACTCGATTCTTATCGTGTGGTGACGTGTGATATCGTTTTCGATTGGTCATAGTCCCCGGGGACCCTGTAATATCGTATATGATCGATTTATCACGTTGCATCAGTTTCTCCGCGTTAGTTTGCGGCTCCGGACTCGGTGGTGGAAAAGATTCCCGTTCAGTTACAGCCTTGCGAAGGCTATGGTATAGTGCCGCTGGCGGGTACGTAGGTTTTTCTTTTTGCAACCGCAGATTTTCGTGATCCGGTTGATGAATATCCGAGTCGTCCAGTAGGTCTTCATTGTCGTTGCCATCCTCTGAGTCATCGCCCAAAATACATTTCTTAGGTACTTCGTAACAATTATTTTCACGTTTGTACGACTTCAAAGTATCGCGAGTTTGGTTCTCGAGCAAGACGAGATCTGTAATGGATAGAATTATCTGTTAGGATTGACTAGGAAGCACGTGCTCGGTAGCTTTGACAAAAAAAAAAAGACGTTATTACCTGGTTTTTTAGGTGTGGTCGGGACATCGTAATATTTTGTCACACAATTATCGTTATTGTCTATTTTAGTTGCAGTCTGTTGAGCGCTACTTTCGAACTCGTTTTTTAGTCGTCTTTCTTCGTACATTTCACTCGGGTTGACTATGATATTCGCTGTCGGTGATATATTCACTAATATGTCCTATATTGCAACAGAAAAAAAGAGGTAGTTCAATTATGACTTGACGTCTACTAGCGATTGAGAGGTGAAATTTACTTTTGATCTTAGGCCTCGTACGCCAAATGGATTTTTTAGAATGGCAGTGGGCGAGTTTTCTAATTTATGACGATGGTTCATCACGACGACGACGAGAAAAGCTCCAAGCAGTATAAGAGCCAGGAATGTCAGGAGTGCAATTGCCACCTCAACGTAATCAGCAGTTGTTTTCTTGTGATGTGCTGAAACTTTTTGACAGCAAAATATGAACATAAATTCGAACAATCAATGTTTCATGTACTTAAAGTTCATTTAAGGTGTTTACTCGTCTGTGGAGGATCCCACGGTGGATCTATGACTCCTCCCGATACTACGTAGACTTCTTCATTTTTTGGTTCTAATTTAGTTTCCTCGAGAAACGCATCCGTCACAATATCTACGTAAAACAGAGAGAACACAATTACATTTAATTTAATAAAACATTGTTGAGTCGTGGGAGATGGGATTTTAAGGACTGACAGACCATAACAATGTTGAGCTTTGAAATCAGAAAGAAAAAAAACTTTTGACGCTAATAAAAAAAAAAAAAACTACGAGAAATGTCGAAGTTATTATGAAGTTTAGAACTTTGTGCTTCACTCAGACTTAGCACAGTTCTATATGATTTTAGAAGAAGAAGAGCTCAATACAATATCGACGTTTTGGGGCGGATAATTCTATATAGGTAGATTTTGGCAGTAATACATTTATGGAATTTGCTTCAAAATATACAATTCTCTTCAGCACACCTCTCCTTTTCTAATAAATTGCGGTACGCCACTGGGTTTTGGAAGGTGTATGTACTGTATTTCATGCAAACAAGATAGAACTTATCTTCCTTCGTTGAGATTACAATGAATTTTCTTCCGATCTTTCAATTTTTTGATGAATGAAAAAATAAAACCGGTTTTTCAGTGTCTTGGTCTACGATGAAAATTAAGAAATTCTAAATAGTGTTTGATCGATGTTCTTTAGATTTTACAGTTTACCTGAGTTAAAATTCACTTCGCTCAGCATAATCCAGCGGTTAGCGAAGTACAAACGAATTTTGATAAATTTTCCAACATTACTGTTGAGATGGATGGTCACGTTTCTAGCATTTTCTAAAATCGTATCCGGCATATACGTATAAATCACGGGTTGACTGTTGTAGTATTTACCTCCGACACTGAACAAGATACGAGCTTTCGAGAATACCTAATAAAAATATAAAATATAACTCACAAATTTTTTCGCACCGTACATTATCTTGAGATCTTGTGATATGTCGATTATTGTGACTTACCTGAACACCATTTTTGAAGTGATTGTTTGTGTAAATGTGTACGCTACTGAAATTACGTATTTTATCGAATTCGAAGACGAGTTCGATGAACGTCGACGGGAATGAATCATTGCGCCAACCAATCCAGCCATTTCCTTGAACCAAGAATGAAACAGTTTCGATTAGTCGGCATGTAAGACACGTATGAGTCACTCAAGAGTTAGATTTTCGAAAAGTCTGACAAGAAATGTGACCCAGCTTAAAATTGAATATCGATCAGGAGAAAAGGATCTTTTACTAAGTATGGAAGAGCCTTTTTCTCCTGATTGTAATTGAAGACTAAGTCGGGTTTCTGTAGACGGGTCACAAAATAATGTTGTGAATGCCAGATTAAGGTACATACAACCGGGGCTAATATGAAGAGTTTTAAAGAACCTCGTCGACTCTCGACTGAACTGAGAGAAGAGAACAGTCTTGGTGACTAGAAGAAAAGTGTTCAACTTAAGATAGTCGCCTCTTTTTTCGTCAATTTGATTAGTTTTTCCAGTTATTTTAACTGTAAAATCTAGTCATAGTCAATAAAAATAGGTGACATATCGTAAGTTGACCCTTTTTTTCTAGTCACCCAAGACGTTATCATTGCCACTTTCACCAAAAGTCGAGTCGAAATCGACATCAATTTTTAGTCAATTTACTTCCGCCTAACATCGACCGCAAATCGTCCCTAAATTATTGGGAATCGAATTATAATCGAACTCTCCCTTTTTACCATACATTCATTGTCGACGTCAAAATTGAGTCAACTCGAGATATTACAGATTGATATTGACTTGAAATCAACGTCAATTTTCAAATTGACAGGAATATATTTGATATTTTGAGAAAGTTGACTTAAAATTGACTTCAGATCGATGTCAGTTGCGGGTAGTTTTAAAGTTGACTATAGCGTACTTTACCAAAGCACCATGAATTGAATTGAAATTGACCCAAAAGAGCAGTCAATTGCAAATTGATAGGAAGATATGTATTTTGAAAAAGTTGACTTGAAATTGACTCCTCAATGACTATTTGAGGCAGTCGCGTAACCAGGTTGAAGAAGAAGTGGGAATGAAGAAATGTTACAAAAAGTTTGTGGGAAAATTACATGGAATAAAATTTGATATTTCTTGTTTCCTAGAAAGGGCTTTGACCCCCCCTCCCCCTCCCTCCATCGTCATACCACTGAAAATCAACTAACGTACTTCATCAAAGAACGACAAATTGAATTGAGCCAGATTGCTGTCAATTAGCTTACTGCATTAAAGAATTACAAATCAACTTGAAATCGACTCCAGATTGACGTTGATTTGAAGTCAATTTGAAGTTGACTCGCATACTTTACCATAGAAGTATAAAGTGACTTGAATTGATTCAACAAAGCAGTACATTTCAAATCAATAGGAAAATATTCTGGAGAAATTAACTCGGGTTTGACTCCAGATCAACGTCAATTTGAGGTTGAGTTTTTCAGCCTTGTACTTTGCCAAAAAAGGAACTATTAATTGACTTAAAATCACCTTCAGATTAACGTCATCAACCAGCCTACTTTATTGAAGAACTATAAATGAAGACACAAATAAAAATGAAATGAATTTTTTCGAAATATAAACGTCTTTTGATTGGGGGTCAGTCAGAAGTTTGCGTTATGTAACGTGACGCTTTATGACGTCATTAATGACCTTGACCTATCTTAGGGACTTGAAGACTAAGGAAAGGTGCGAACAAGCGGAGCGAATCAAGGTTGATGTATCTTCACTTTGTATTTCTTTGCAAACGCCAAAAGACATTTTACTCGTACACGATTCAATGTTTTCCATGAAGTGGAGAAATTTACTGGATTTCTTTTTTAAAAATTTTTACATAATGCAGGAATTAAAACAGCGCCAGCACGTGTGACTAATAAATTATTTATAAGAAATATTTTTCAGTTTAAGAAAAAAAAAAAAAAGAAGCAGAATAAGAAGAAGATGAAGATGATTACTTTTATCATAAAATTCAAAATAAAATTTTTATATTTTTTTCAGATAAATAATAATTATAATTACTTATTTAAAAAAACTGAATTCATGTAAGTAAAATGAAAATAAATCTAAATGAATAAAATTCAAAATAGATTTAAATAAATAAAATTCAAAATTAATGAATACAAATTTATGTAATTCACATTTTATTAAGAAGTAGAATAAAAAATTTTAATCTTATGTAAGTATGAACTAATAAAAAAAATATCATAAAATAATTAAGGAAAAAATCCATATACTTACGGTAGATTAAATTGATAAAAATTAATTGAATATAATGACTTGTCAGTCAAAAGCGCGTGTTACATATTGCAATTGCTGCGGTATGTAAAAATTTTTTATTTTTATTTTTGTCTTGGTATGTAACTGTAAATTAAGTAAATTATGGAACCTTGTATTTTTACTACTGTAACGGAAAAATGAGATCAACTCGAGATCGACGTCAATTTCAAATCCATTCAAAGTTGATCAGCGTGCTCTACCAAAGCGCATTAAAACAGCGCCAGCACTTCTGACTAATAAATTATTTATAAGAAACATTTTTCAGTTCAAAAAAAAAAAAAAGCAGAATAAGAAGAAGATGAAGATGATTACTTTTATCATAAAATTCAAAATAAAATCTTTATATTTTTTTCAGATGAATAATAATTATAATTACTTATTTAAAAAAACTGAATTCATGTAAAATGAAAATAAATCTAAATGAATAAAATCCAAAATAGATTTAAATAAATAAAATTCAAAATTAATGAATACAAATTTATGTCATTCACATTTTATTAAGAAGTAAAATAAAAAATTTTAATCTTATGTAAGTATGAACTAATAAAAAAAATATCATAAAATAATTAAGAAAATAATCCATATACTTACGGTAGATTAAATTGATAAAAATTAATTGAATATAATGACTTGTCAGTCGAAAGCGCGTGTTACATATTTCAATTGCTGCGGTATGTAAAAATTTTTTATTTTTATTTGTGTCTTGGTATGTAACTGTAAATTAAGTAAATTATGGAACCTTGTATTTTTACTACTGTGACTAAAAATCAAAATGAGATCAACTCGAGATCGACGTCAATTTCAAATCCATTCAAAGTTGATCAGCGTGCTCTACCAAAGCGCATTAAAACAGCGCCAGCACTTCTGACTAATAAATTATTTATAAGAAACATTTTTCAGTTCAAAAAAAAAAAAAAGCAGAATAAGAAGAAGATGAAGATGATTACTTTTATCATAAAATTCAAAATAAAATCTTTATATTTTTTTCAGATGAATAATAATTATAATTACTTATTTAAAAAAACTGAATTCATGTAAAATGAAAATAAATCTAAATGAATAAAATCCAAAATAGATTTAAATAAATAAAATTCAAAATTAATGAATACAAATTTATGTCATTCACATTTTATTAAGAAGTAAAATAAAAAATTTTAATCTTATGTAAGTATGAACTAATAAAAAAAATATCATAAAATAATTAAGAAAATAATCCATATACTTACGGTAGATTAAATTGATAAAAATTAATTGAATATAATGACTTGTCAGTCGAAAGCGCGTGTTACATATTTCAATTGCTGCGGTATGTAAAAATTTTTTATTTTTATTTGTGTCTTGGTATGTAACTGTAAATTAAGTAAATTATGGAACCTTGTATTTTTACTACTGTGACTAAAAATCAAAATGAGATCAACTCGAGATCGACGTCAATTTCAAATCCATTCAAAGTTGATCAGCGTGCTCTACCAAAGCGCATTAAAACAGCGCCAGCACTTCTGACTAATAAATTATTTATAAGAAACATTTTTCAGTTCAAAAAAAAAAAAAAGCAGAATAAGAAGAAGATGAAGATGATTACTTTTATCATAAAATTCAAAATAAAATCTTTATATTTTTTTCAGATGAATAATAATTATAATTACTTATTTAAAAAAACTGAATTCATGTAAAATGAAAATAAATCTAAATGAATAAAATTCAAAATAGATTTAAATAAATAAAATTCAAAATTAATGAATACAAGTTTATGTAATTCACATTTTATTAAGAAGTAGAATAACAAATTTTAATCTTATGTAAGTATGAACTAATAAAAAAATCATCATAAAATAATTAAGAAAAAAATCCATGTACTTACGGTAGATTAAATTGATGAAAATTAATTGAATATAATGACTTGTCAGTCGAAAGCGCGTGTTACATATTTCAATTGCTACGGTATATAAAAATTTTTTATTTTTATTTGTGTCTTGGTATGTAACTGTAAATTAAGTAAATTATGGAACCTTGTATTTTTACTACTGTGACTAAAAATCAAAATGAGATCAACTCGAGATCGACGTTAATTTCAAATCCATTTTAAGTTGATTAGCGTGCTCTACCAAAGCGCTACAAATTAACTTGAAATTGACTCAACAGAGCTGTCAATTTCAAATTGGTATAAAAATATTTTGGAGAAGTTGACTTGAAATTGATTCCAAATCAACGATTTGATTTAGAGTCTACTAGCGCACTTCACAAAAGAACTACGTATCGTCTTGAAATCGACACCAGATCAATGAAAATTTGAGGTTCATTCAAAGACAACTAATGTACTTTTCGAGAGAACTACAAATCGAATTGAAATCGATTTTAGATCGATATTTATTAGCCTACTTTATTTCAAAGAGATACAAATTCATTTGAAATTAAACTCTAGATAGAAATGGATTTGGTTGACTCAAAGTTAGGTAACTGGCGTACTTTGGCGTTGTACTAGAAATTGACTTGGAATTCATTTCATCGAGTAGTGAATTGCAAATATTGATAGAAAAATCTTTCGGAGGAGTCAACTTAAAATTGACTCCAGATCAACGTCGTGTCAATTTAAGGTTCATTTAAAGTCAACTAGCGTAGTATACCAAAGAACTATCGACTTGAAATCAACTTCAGATTGACGTCTTTTAGCCTACTAAACCAGAATAAAGAACTACAAATTTACGTGAAATCGATTCGAGGTTAATGTCGACTTGAGGTCGATTCAGATTTGACTAGCATATGTACTTCATTAAAGAACTACAAATCCGCTTGAAATTGAGACAACAGGGCAGTCGACCTTGGGTCGATAAAAAATCTGGAAAAGTCGACCCGAAATCGACGGGGCCTATGAATTGACTTCTGTCCGCCTCATACTAACCCAACATCGATATCAACGTGAGGTTAATTTCAACAAAAGTAGGTTTTTCGTCGATTTGAGGTCGGTTTCAAAATACACATATATGGTGGTTCATCAGGAGGAGGACCCACAACAAATGAGATTATTCAAGTACCGGTAAACAAATATTTCTCCAGAAAGTAGATCTATGCCAATAAATTATCCTGCGTGAGCACTTCACACTATGAATGAAATTAGGTATAGATGATGGATACCGAAGTGAAGCATCAAAGCCAGACATTTTTACGTTTTATCAAAGATCGACATCAAAATAAACGTAAATTTTTTCTTTTGTTAAGACGTATAGATTATACCTATTTTTGCTGTCTAATATTTGCACTCAATCCAACTCCTAGAACTGGATATAGTTGGGAATCTCAAGACGTTGCAATGTACAGCAATTGAAAATCTATTATGTATCAAAATATCCACTCGAACTGATTTTCTGTATTTTCAACCACATAAATATTATATTCATCTTAATTCGACCCTCCAATTCGGAAATTGAAAAACTCAATAAAAAATGAATTTTTTAGCAGATTCCGTCAACTTATCGTGACTTAACTGCTTCAAGTGGTTTTACGACAACTGAAGCACTAAAGGTTTTTTTTTTTTTTTTTTTTTCAGTACGAAATTTTAGACATTTTTCCTCATTCTAGTTTTTCCAAGTTTACAAACATACCTTTGCCATATCCGATATCAATTTTAAAGTTATTTCCTCCAAGGATACCATCAACAAGCCGACCTAAACCATTTACAAAGTAACCATTCTCTCTCATTCCATCGTACGACACATCACTAAGATATTCATTTTCGCTCCAGGTGGGATCTTCCGGTATTTGATAACTGAGTATGCCATCTGAAACAGAGAGAAAGTATTATGAATACAATCACAGTTGAACAATTAAGAAAATATAACTGTGAGAGAAGGTGAAGTACGACGCATACCTAAGTACAATAATTTTTGCCTGTCCTTTCTCTGACCCTCCTTTGATAAGTCCATCTATCGTCAAAGAGTCTCGAAATATGCTTTGCCCGATTTCATTTCAAGAAATTGGGTGCTTAAATTACGTTTGAATCTATTTTTAATGGTATTAATTTGGACTTCATTAATATTTTCGAATATACAGGGTGGGCCAGAAGGACGTTACCCAGTTAAATGGGAGTTTGCGCTAAATCTGTCGTAGCTCGAAAACGCAAAACGTTAGACGTATAGTTTAAATGTACGAATTTTGTATCTTAATGTTATCTTTAATTTGAGCCAAACCCGAAGCTTCTACGACTTTCTTGAGCTGAGTTATGGACCAAAATGTGCCGAAAATTCACCAAATCGTCAGGGTTCCCAAAATAGGGCTTAAAAATTAACTAATTTACAGTATTGAACTGAATTTCGAAAATTTTGATAATTAAATTATTGTTTCTTAAGTGAATTTTGACGGGGAAAACGAAAAAAATAGTAACAAAACCCTAAGAAGCACCAAAATGGGTTGATGAGCCCAAAAAGGGTCAAAATTTCCCCTAGATGGAAAATCGTTCAAACTGTTGAATTGTAAATCGATTTTTAAGTGGAATTTCGCATTGAGTCCGAAAAAAATGTTTAAAAAATTCTTCAAAGCACCGAAACGGGTTAATGGGCCTAAAAAGGGTCAAAATTTTGCCAAATTGGAAAATTGCTCAAACTTTCAAATTTTAATTCGATTTTCAAGTGGAATTTCGCGCTGAGTTCGAAAAAAATGCTCACAGCGTTCTTCGAAGCACGAAAAAGGGGTTAATGAGCCCAAAAAGGGCCAAAATTTTCCCAAATTGGAAAATCGTTCAAACTTTTAAATTTTAATTCGATTTTCAAGTAGAATTTCGCGCTGAGTCCAAAGAAAATGCTGAAATAATACTTCGGAGCACGAAAATGGGTTGATGGGCTCGAAGAGAATCAAAATTCCTCTAAGATGAACAACTGCGTAATCTTCAAATGTTGTTTTCTATTCTGGAGTAAATTTTTGCGCCGAGTGCAAAAAAAATACTGAAATGGCCCTAGATGATTCTAAAATGAAAAATCGAAAATTCTCATTCTGCAGTAAAATTGTTGATTCAGGGGATGGAAGGAATATCGACTAGTTCGTCTTCCGTTGTGTGCTTGCGGAGTGAGAGATCGACTAGCGTCGGGTGACAGATCCGAAAGAGGAAATTGCGGAAATTCTCCTCATTGGGGGATTGGCAGGAGACGACAACTTCGTCTTCCGTTGAAGGTTCGCGGTGAGAGATCGACTAGGGCTCTGCGTGTGATCAAAGTGGGAAAAAGTGCGAAAACTCACGTTGTTTTCGGCAAAGAACGCAAAGTTGGTCTTCTGCTGCGTGCTTGCAATGAGAGATCACTGACGCCCTACCAATGAGCGAAGCGGGCCATACTGCAAAAACTCCTTGATTCAGGCAATGGGAGGGTACCGCGAATTCGGTCTTGCTCGTGATGAGCGATCAGCTATAGCTCACCGCGAGCTCATGACGAGAGACCAGCTTTACAGTATCGTTCCTTCCTTCGCGGAAATCTACGAGAATTTTCTCGCATCCGCCTGCCTCCGTCAAACCCGGGGCTTTGATCGTTCTCTCACCGCGAGCTAATGAAGAAAGACGAGCTTCACAGTATCATTCCCTCCTCGCGCGAAAGTACGAGGATTTTCTCGCATCCGCCCGCCTCTATCAAACACGGGACCTCGATAGTTTTCTCACCGCGAGCTCATGGCGAAAGACGAGCTTCACCGTATCATTCCCTTCCTCGCGCGAACCTACGAGAATTTTCTCGCTTCCGCCTGTCTCTATCAAACACGGGGCCTCCATCGTTCTCTCACCGCGAGCTCATGACGAAAGACCAGCCTCACAGCATGGTTTTTTCTTTCGCGCAAACGTACGAGAATTTTCACGCATCCGCCTGTCTCTATAGAACACGGGCCTTCATCCTTCTCTCACCGCGAGCTCATGACGAAAGACGAGCTTCACAGTATCGTTCCTTCCTCGCGCGAAAGTACGAGAATTTTCTCGGATCCGGTGCCTTATCGAACGTAGGGCCTTGATCGTTCTCTCACGGCAAGCTTAACGAACAACGGTCTCGGGATAGCCTTCCCAGCACTGGCTGTGGAAACGAGAATTTTCTTGAATTCACCTGCCTAGATAAAACCACGAGTAAGACCAAAGTCGCGGTATCGTACCTCCCATTGGCTGAATCTAGGAGTTTTTGCACTGCTTCAAACATATGTGGGACTTTCATCGCGGGCACGCAACAGAAGACCAACTTTGCGGTATCATACCTTCCTTTGCCTGAAACAACGAGAGTTTTCGCACTTTTTCTCACCCGCGACCAATCTTTTGTTCTCGCGAAGCTCGATTTCTATGAGAACCAAATGAAATTGAAAAGACTGAGCGATTTTTCAAGTTGGTAAAATTGTAATCGTTTTTGGGCACTTGCACACATTTTGGTGCTTTGAAAAATTATTCAACAGTTTTTTTTTTACAACTAAGCACTCAATTTTACCCTAGAATCAAGAAAAACTTTGAAGATTAGGCAATTTTTTTCGTTTTGGAGAAATGTTGACCCTTTTTGGTCCCGTTAACCCATTTTGATGTTTCGCAAGATTTCTTAACAATTTTATTCAGATTCAGCGCTAAATTTTATCTCAGTATCGAGAAAAAGTTCGAAGATTAGGCGATTTTGACTCTTTTTGGGCCCATAAACTCATTTTGGTGCTTCGCAGAATTTTTTAACAATTTTATTTAGATTCAGCGCTAAATTTTGTCTCAGAATCCAGAAAAACATCGAAGATTAGGCGATTTTATCATTTCGGGGAAATTTTGACCCTTTTTGGCCCCATAAACCTATTTTGGTGCTTCGCAGAATTTTTTAACGATCTTATGCAGATTCAGCGTTAAATTTCACTCTAGGACCGGGAACACTTTGGACATTACGGAATTTTTTTAATAGGAAAATTGTCTTTCGATAATTCACAACTTTGGGAACCCCTGCTGTGAAATTACGGCACATTTTGGTCCATAACTCGGCTCAGAAAAGTCGTAGAAACTTCGGATGTGGCTCAAACTAAAGATAAAATTGAGATACAAAATTCGTACATTTAAAGTATACGTCTAACGTTTTGCGTTTTCGCGCTACGACAGATTTAGCGCAAACTCCCATTTAACTGGGTAACATCTTTCTGCCCCACCCTGTATAGAGTCAATCATCAACGCCTTATCAATTAAGATTGGTCAAAATTTCTGGTAAGTGTGAATGATTGAAGAAAAATTAAAATTGTGATTTGAATGAAATAAGATTATGTGTACTAATTATTTTTCATTCTGAGAAAATCTTTAAATTTAATTATGGATAAGTTGGGTTTCCTTTGAATGGTTCAAAACTTTTTGATATAAATTAGAGGGCCGAGAAGGAATCAAAAAATCCTATCAATTACTATAAAGCGACAATGTTGATATCAAGATATCGACCTCTCAGTACATCAATTTATAGCCTATAGTAATACATAAGACACATTTAATTTCTTCTTCGTGAGGTTAATGTAATGCGTTTGTAGCCTGGTATAGTATTAGTAATTTAGCATAATATAGAAGAAAGAGCCACTCGTGACGTCATCAGCATGGGCAACCCAGGACCCAGTGCGACTCGCGATAAGAAAATAAAAAAGTTAAAGTTTTGTACCAGCAAAATTACTGGAATTACATTGTGCGGCCCACGAGTTGAAAAAGGTTGCTCACGTCCGAAAGGCTTGATCAACGTCATTTTCGTCTTTCTTTAAGAATGACCGCTAGCTCTAAGACGTATCCCATATCAAAGAAATTTTGCAAAAAATTACGACAAGAATGATTTTTGGGTTTAGCAAAGTCACCTGTCACTGACTTGATTTTATTTTCATTTATTCATTCATATTATATTCTTTTTTTTCTTCTCTTGTATTAGTGATTGCCCTATCGACTGTGAGGGAACTTAAATTGGTATACGAGTAATACAAATTAATCAATTAGATATTGAAGAAGAAATATCATGAAAATGTAATCCTTAACAAAAAATTCTTTATTATGGCGTTGGATATGATTAGGAAAATTTGAAGTAATGACAATTATTGAGTTTTGACCATAATTTGTTATAGAATTCGTGACCGATCCTCGGCTTCAGAAAATCGGAATACTAAGAAATAGTCTGTAGAACTTCTGTTTTATAAGCCGGCAAATCCTGATTACATTTCGACTTTTCTTGTTGATTTCCACAGACTGTAAAATCATGAACGATTTTCCCCAGGAATTAATATTCCTGGTTTCAGATACATAAAAGAGAAAAATGATAAAAACAATACAATGTTAACAGGCATACGAGCTAATATCCTCTTTCGGCTATTAAAAAGGTGAAAATATGAGCGAATATTTGAAAAAAAAAAAGGAACTGAGTAAACGACCGCGAGTGAGCATTCGGTATACGGTTTAGTTGCTGAATTTTACAACGAGAAAGAACTTTAAAGCTTAGTTTTTTGTCGAGCTAGAAAAACAAAAGGTACTCGAAAAAAAGTAAGCCGATGGAATTTTGTGGGAAGAAAACATTATAACGATGGAATCGACAGGGAGAACAACTAATAATAATAATAATAATGCCGCTACGGTGCGGCGATACCCTATAGAATTTTATTAAAAGTCGGTGCTTTTAAATTATTACTCTTGCCTACACGCAGGTTGTTTCCGTCTCTTCTCTGCAATTTATTGTTTAATTACCGATTAAAATGTTAACCGAAGAGAGGCACACATTTCACGTTCTTCCAATCGTAAAAAGGAGATGGTGGAGTAGGCGGAGTAGGTAACCGGTAAGACTTTTCCCAAACGATATACCTTTTAGTAACCTGCATTTTTCAACTAAATGACGGGCATTTTCTTAACTTTCATCCATTTATTCTCGCAGCGATCGAGAATAATAAATTTTGTAAATTTTAAATACGCTTTCTTTTCAGTCCACCGATCGTTGGAGCGCTTCTATTCTTAATACCACACGCAGCGAGTCACCTCGTGAAAAAAGATTTCTTCCGGTTCATTACAGAGCTGTAAACGCATCAAAGGTTGTAAGAACTTATTGGTGAACTTATACTCAAGTTTCGGGGGGGGGGGGGGGGATCGACTTTTTCTTTGACATAAAAAACTTCCCGCTCACTTTGTTCGCGGGTTCTTTTTCATCAAGTACGTTTAATTGAAGCGGGCAGGGAACCTGTTTTATGAGAAATGTACGAATGTAAGGTTCGCGTTCAAAGACCACCCTTGTCGAAACCTCAATTCTCCAAATAACATCCTCTCCTCGTATCTATGACTTGAAAATTGAATTTTCCCCCTTCTTTTACAGTATTAGGTGTATGGCGAGGCAAACATTTTTCCAAATTTTCCACTCATAAATGGAGATCGAAGTCAAAATTTGCACCAGTCCCTTAAATTTATCTGCCAAAATCCCTACAGTAGATCAAAATTAAATACAACTAAACGATCGAAAAACCAAGTCGCTGAAGTAGGAGAATCGATGCGATTTTCTAAATTATGGCTCGACATACCGAAGGAAGGAATACTTGAAACCTTTCATGTCTCACTAGGTAATGTTTGTTTCAGGCGCGGATCCAGACGATCACTTTGGGAGGGGGAACAATCCAAAAAAAGTTTAAAGGATTTTTTTTTTTTTTTTTTACATTTTCTTCGATATTACAAATTTTTTGTTGTTTTTTTGGTTTTTTTGGTGATTTTTTTTTTTTTTTTTTGGGGGGGGGGGAATTTCCCCCATTTCTCCCCCGTGGATCCGCGCCTGTGTTTAAATGTATTCAATGTATTCCTCGAAAGTACGATCCATACTAATTGAAAGAGAAGAAGTGCACAGGAACGTAACGGTTTAATATAAATTATAAAAAATAAAATAAAAATAAATGAGATAAATAAAATGTTCCTAAGCCCTTCTTCTCTGTCAAGATGTTTATTTAACCGAAAGCGCTCCGGTCTGTTTTTAATTTCTGTGGCTCTCGTAAAAAATTCCCTCCTTCCCGAAAGTAGGTTAGAGCCTTTGCTCCTCCGAGAAACACAATTCAGAACACACATTTTTCCAACTCCTAAAGTCATAATAAATGGAGGTCAAAGGTCAAAATTGTTCTACATTCTTATGAGTCATATACGGGGATTTGAGGATGAAATTTTTTCAAAGTCCTTAAAGCCTTTGCCCTTTCGAGAAACACAATTCAGAATCCACATTTTTACAAATCCTCAGTCATAATGTACCGAGGTCAAAGGTCAACATTTTTTTGCATCCCTAGAGTCAACATAAGTTTTGAAGGTAGGAATTTTTTCCAAGTCCCTAAAGTGGGTCAAAGTCCTCGTCCTCTCAAGAAACGAAATTCGGAACTTACATTTTTCCGAGTCCTACTGTCACAACATACGTAGAGGTCGGTGGTCAAAATTTATTTATATTCCTAGAGTTATACACGTATACGTATGTATGGATTGAGGGTCAAAATTTTTCAAGTCCCTCAAGCGGCATTTGTAAAATCATTTTGCCAAGGGCGGGAAGATTGAAAATCAGGTATAAGCTCATTTTAGGGATAATGGGGCCTGTAAAACAAATTTCATCTTGCAGAAAAATGCCGAAAATCGAATAAATGCCGAAAACGGGGTTTGAAGCCAAATAGGGCTAGCAATGACCATTTTGTTAGATATCTTCGGACAAAATTGGATGAATTTTGCTTAAAATTCAGCAATTGTGGTGAAAATTATACCCTTTTTTTTGAAAATATTATTTTTAGTTCAAAGTTGAAAAATTAAACATTTTGATTGAAATATTGCTAAGATTTTTCATTGGTGAGCTTAATCCCCAAAAATTAGTTTATTTTGGTCACAATCACGAAATTTTGGTTGTAAATTGAATAATTTCGAGCGTGAATTTGTAAAAGTACTAAAAACAAATGTTTTTTTTTTTTTTTTTTTTAAATGCCGAATAATGCCAAAAATGCAACATTAGGTGCCAAAACTTTTCATTTTTAGTGCCGAAAAATCCGGGCTCTAGTCATAATGTATAAAGACTTAAGGTCGACATTTTTTTTCATCACTGAAGGACGTCACAGTCTCCACTCTCTCAGCAACCACAATTGGTCGAGGAACTAAAGACGGCGCTCAGCGGACATCTCCACCAAGAAACACCCTCCTCATGAAAAAAGTTCCCTGCTAGAATGGGTGGCTTCAAAATTTTGGAAGGGGAGGTTCTGACTAAGCTATCAGAGGATCGAAGAAATCTCAAAATCGATATTAATTATGTAACATAGAATTCTATTGTTGTCATCAGCTTCTTCTTTTTTTCTCTCTTCGAGTCACTTTGATGAGTAGGCGCAGGTATGCCGAATGACTCTTTATTTCCTTCGCTTCTCCTGACTGCCGACTCAAGAAAGAGGAAAGTCACCAATGGTTTTTCGGAATACCCTTGGATGGCTGCTGACTCAAGGCAGGAAAAAGACCACACTACTGAACAGCTATCCTGTTACAAAGATTCTATTATGTGATTCTTAGATACTTTTCAACGCTGAACATGAATCCGTTGTCCGTTTTTTGCTAGCACGTCACAGTTTTTAGCAATCACGATAAATATTCACGTAATCATAACAAATATTCTCGTCTACTTGCCGCGCGCTGTCGCGGAACGTAACGAACGTTTTCGATAGCGACGCTGCTATCGTCGATGTGTTTCGCAACAACGCGCGGCAAGTAAACGAGAACTTCAATCGTGATTACTAAAAATTGTGACGTGCTCGCAAAAAACGGACAACGGATTCGTGTTCAGCGTTGAAAAGTATCTAAGAATCACGTAATAGAATCCTTGTAACAGGATAGCTGTTCAGTAGTGCCATTAACGGTTGTGCATTTTTCGAAAGGACTCTTCTATCGATTCACTTTCTCTCAACAAATTTCAACCTTTTATCGGGACCTTTGTTATCTACGACAGGGAAATTTTTCTTGCTGTGGATTGCGTCCAACACTGCTACAGAAATTCTTTCACCCATCTTCTCCGTTTTCTTGACGTTCAAGAGGTAGTCACCTTCGACCATTTTGTATTTTGTGTAAAAACATGAAACTTGGTATGAATACTCAGGACACCCGAATAAACAGTTTGAGTTATGATGGCGTCACGCGATGGTCGGAGTTCCGTAGGAGGCTCACAAATTGCGGGTTATCCAACTGAAAGGATACGAATCCGTTCCTTTAAGTTACGGCTATCCATACTAAACAATAAAGAGGAATACTTTTCATTTCAGGCTCGAAGATGGTTGTTTAACCGAAAGCGCTCGTCGTATTTTCATTTTTTCTGCGGTTTGCATTTTTTTACTCCACGTCGGAGTATTCCTCTTTATTGTTCAACTGAAAGGAGTTGAAATTGATGCTCATAAAGGCCTAAAATATTTCTTTTGGTCCACAAAACCCCACAATGGAAGATGGATATTTTTTTCGGGAAACCCTTACGTTCTCCCTTAGGATGCAAAGAATTATTTTAACGTTTTCCCGGATTCTAGGTAAAATTCTACCTACGTACTCGAATGGAATTTCTCCTAAATGTAGAAGGCTTAAGTCCCGGGGGTCTCGGTATTTTTCCAGAAATCTACGGTAATTTTCATACAAGAAGTGGTAAAAATATTATTCAAATATTTGGTTTCAGTTTTAATCCTCTCCTGGGGTTCATCAACCTCTTTGCGCCCCCTCCAAGTGTTCAATCAATTTTTTGAGTATTTGTTATAACTACACAGGAAACCATATAATCCGGCTCTCATGCGTGCATCAATTCTTTCCCGTGTAGGCAACCTGGAACTGTAGGGCTTTTATGAAATTGGCGACTGCGATGTGACGCAACGGGTAAAATTGTTTGTTCGAGTGTTCCGAAAATTCGTACCAATCCAAGGTTGACATCAAGGCACTTGACTATTATGCCTGGATCCTCGCAAATAGCAATATACCTCACGGCACTGGTTACAGCACTGTGCACTGGTGTCACCGGCTTATTTATAGTTGCCGACCGTCTCCCCCGCCCTATCAACTTTCTTCCAAAATCTCATTTCCTTACTCGAAGTTTGAAAACTGTAGAGGAAAGACACCTTCTGACAATGGGAGCAGGAGTGGAAGGCTCGCAAGAAGAGCGAATTCTTCCAAATAATGGGATCTCGACTTTGGTTGAAGGACTTCGCGTTCGGCCTCAGGAGGACCAAGGCAATAACTGAGCATGGAGTTTTCAAATTCCAGCTCCTCGCTCGTACGAAGTTCACGACTAGCAATTGTGGTTGAAGCTCCGATGAACCTGCTTCAAAATAAAGAGGAGAGTTTTGTGAGTGTGGAGGAAGGAGAGCTGAAACAGAGTACCTAGAAGGCAGAGAAGAAGTCAAGCAGGCTGTGAGAAAGAACTCGAAGCTTCCCAGACCCTGCTGCTCCTAAGACTGAACCATAACTCATTGGCAGTTACGCACAACCTCAGAAGTCCGTTCGCAATCGAAGAAGGCGTTAGGTACCCCATCAGTGAAGTACATAGATACCGCTTGCTAGACCAAGACTATCGAATGATTTTCTTAGTAAATTAGCGATAAGCTATTATACTATTTTTATTTAGCTAATCAGACATATGGGCCCCTCTACTGAGCTGTAAATAGGCAATTAATTCGCTTGGGAGGCCCCTACACCGATGAAAAAAATGAACGAATAAAATAAATCCTGTCATTTTCTGCTGTATTGAAAAAATAATTTGAATCGGACTCAGGTGCAGCGGGAGCCTCCAGCTTTACCCTACCTTAATGCTCATGATCAGCCTAATGCGCCTCGTTTTTCACTGTCTACAATAATACTAATACTGGACTGCCACCATGTGACGTCATCAGACAGATTGGATTCCTTATCACAGTGTATCCTAATACGAAGATAACTAAGGCGCTAGAGGTATTTTCGCCAAAGGTAAACAAACACGAGTTGAATGCTAGCCTACTACCGTTATACTGCTTGTTGGGATAACTTATAATAGACTAGTAAAGGAGTAAAGGTCGAGAATTTTCCGAGCTCAGACTTTCGACTGACTGAGGAAGTACCCTTGAAAAAGGGACCGAAAAATCCGATACAAAACCTCGTAAACATGGAATAGACGTGAAGAAACAAACACTATGTGAGAGAAGGAGGCTTTGAATACTGATGTCCTTGTTTTTTTCATCATCCGACGACGCCAACACACTTCCCTCTTCTTCTCTTACGACAACTTTTGCTTTTGGTCGTAGTAATGCTGTTCATCCTTCAGTGCGTACCCCATCTCATTAGTTCAAAGTAGAATAAATGTGAATTTTCAAAATTCAGAAAAAACCTTATAGACCTAGCGCTTTCTGTTATGATAAAGTTTCTTTATTTGATGTTTCGCATGATGATTCTAAAGGAAGATAGTTATATAAACCATAATTTTCACGTAATACTTATTTTTTTGATTCAGATATGGATGGCGGACCGCGAAAATGACGAAAAAAACTCTCTAAGGTTCAAGGATGTCTCAATGCCGATTTCATTTCCACGTGTAAGAATATAATTACGGTAAGTTCGTATTTAGCTCTTTTTTTTTGGAAGTAATGGTATTGGTATAAAATATTTCAAATAGCACCTACGTGTATCTACTGTTTCTCCAAATTGTAAGACAAGATGACGATACGACGACGAAATATCATGAAAATACGTGGTATCGTAAAATAAGAGCTTTCTTTTTCTTCGTACTTTTTTTTTTTTTCCTTTTTTTGTTCTTTCAACCACGGTAATGTGTTCTTCCAGGTCGTATAATTTTGAATACGTATACCAGTACCGTATTCACATAAAATGTCAAGTATACGCTATGTGCGTGATAGAGGAAATTACTATGTAAAAATAGCTACGCTCGTGTAGGTTAAATTTTTTGGAAAATCTAATGACGTGTTCTATAAGATCGAATTACCTTTTTTCTTTTTTTTTTTTTTTCCTTTCCTTCGAGAGACACACACGTCCTGACTTGAACAAAGCACAAAACTGCCGCATTTTGCGCCGTTTATTGTGCACAAAGGTATCGTGTATAACAGAATATCGTCGTTAAATCAGAGTTCCTTTCTCACCCACGTTGTCGGCGAAGAATTACTGTATACGTTTTTGTTGTTTTTTTTTCTTTTGGCTCGAGTCAAACCACACTTCGATGATTCCGCCTCGTTAATGATGGTCAATTATTACGACACGTATTTTTCCCCCACCCGAACGATGGCCTTTTTATACCTATCTAATTTTGTCGAACCGCAAGCGGATGACTGTACACTACAAAAGTGTGCAGCGATAAGCAGCGGTACATCATTTTCCTAGATAAGGATTGGGATGGAGGAGTTTTTCCGATTTTCCTTCGTTCGAAAAAATGTGAAAACTACTCATTTGAGAATAAAAATTTTATCTATAATCTGTTCCACACGAGATTGCCTTGAACAGGTATCCTAGGGAATGAAGAAATTTACACCGCGAGAGCAACGTGTAACAAAGATGGACCAATAGTAGTAAGAGAAAATAACGTGTCTCAGTCCGCGTTGTGTGATGTCGTTCTCTGGTACAAGACAATCTCTCTCATAGATTTCATCAGATCAGAAAAAGGACAACTGTATTCTGTTAGGCCTTATAAAATCCCCTCCAACAGAGGTCCGTTTTAACTTTTGTGAAAACGCTTTTGAAAATCAGAAAATTGAATGTTGTCTTGTCCTTTTCCTTTGGGAGGCTGAATTTCTATTTGTATACACTTTGAGGAAACAAGAAGCCATCTCGCATCTAAAATCTAGAATCGAGTTTAGAAAATCCATTTCAATCAAACCTAAGGATAGGCCTACCTATCGACATTTCTTTTGTAATCAGTAGTGAAACTGATACAATCGATCAAACTTGGGTCAATTATAAGGATATGCAATTTGTTTTCCAATAATATTCCACTGAACCACGATAAGACAAGATCTGATATCATTTTCCCAGCCCATTATAGGCACAGTATACTCTATACATTTTGCACATAATTATGTGTATTTGAAAACTTACTTTGGTACATACAGCCACGAAATTCGACTCGAATACAAACTGTTCTTCGATGAAGACTATGAGGTAGAATACGTAGTTTACTCGCATGCACTGGCGGCAGTAATGTATGCGTAACTACTGAAGATGTGTCGATATTTCCGGTCATTATCTGCAAAAAATCAGGAACATCAAATCAGAAAACTCGAGTCAAGATTTCTACTTGGAAAATTGAATAGAAAGTTTGTCTGAAAAAAAGGAATGAGAAGGTTTGGCATTGAATTTGCAATCAGACTTCATTTGGCAGGATTAGATCTGCAGCTGATGGCTCCATTTGTATATTCTACTGTGTTTTGTTTGATGACATCATTTTACGCTATGCAGAATTTCAATGCATAGTTGGAAAGTCAATAGATAGAACTTGAGCTTTTGGGTTTTAGTTTTCATCCTGTAATAGAAAACTTTGAGCTTTCAACTTTTCATCATTCTCATCCCATAATTCTTCGGCTTTTAATTTTTGGCTTTCAGTTGTTTTCATTAAGATTCTGTTGAGATTTAATTTTGCCTTTTTGCTTTCAGTTTTTTCAACTAAAATTCTTTGGCTTCTGGGTTTCAACTTCAGCTTTCAGCTAGCTTTCCAACTCCGTTAGAAAGCAAGTGCAGCCATCAGCCGGAGACTTAATCCCATAAAAGATGGAGTCTGAGAACTCTATAGTAGCCCAGGTTTCTGTGACGTCAATCAGTAAATAACACTATAAGTAAGTCTACCCATCTTGTTGATCCACTGGCAACTGACAAGCTGACTTCCATAAGAATAACATGGGGAAATCAGTTTTTCCATATATATCCCAAAATTGAAATTTTATTAAAAAATATTTCAAACAAAAAATGTTCCTCGTCAAATTTCCTACCAAATAACGTATTTAAAGTTCAGCCTAGGTCAATTAGTACCTCGTCAAAGCCTGCAAAGTCCGTTCAAAAGAGGACCAAAATCAGTTTTTCCATATATCTCCCAAAATTGAAATTTTATTAAAAAATGTTTCAAACAAAAGTTGTTCCTCGTCAAATTTCCTACCAAATAACGTATTTAAAGTTCAGCCTAGGTCAATTAGTACCTCGTCAAAGCCTGCAAAGGCCGTTCAAAAGAGGACCAAAATCAGTTTTTCCATATATCTCCTAAAATTGAAATTTTATTAAAAAATGTTTCAAACAAAAGTTGTTCCTCGTCAAATTTCCTACCAAATAACGTATTTAAAGTTCAGCCTAGGTCAATTAGTACCTCGTCAAAGCCTGCAAAGTCCGTTCAAAAGAGGACCAAAATCAGTTTTTCCATATATCTCCCAAAATTGAAATTTTATTAAAAAATGTTTCAAACAAAAGTTGTTCCTCGTCAAATTTCCTACCAAATAACTTATTTAAAGTTCAGCCTAGGTCAATTAATACCTCGTCAAAGTCTGCAAAGGCCGTTCAAAAGAGGACCAAAATCAGTTTTTCCATATATCTCTCAAAATTGAAATTTTATTAAAAAATGTTTCAAACAAAAGTTGTTCCTCGTCAAATTTCCTACCAAATAACTTATTTAAAGTTCAGCCTAGGTCAATTAATACCTCGTCAAAGTCTGCAAAGGCCGTTCAAAAGAGGACCAAAATCAGTTTTTCCATATATCTCCTAAAATTGAAATTTTATTAAAAAATGTTTCAAACAAAAGTTGTTCCTCGTCAAATTTCCTACCAAATAACGTATTTAAAGTTCAGCCTAGGTCAATTAGTACCTCGTCAAAGCCTGCAAAGGCCGTTCAAAAGAGGACCAAAATCAGTTCTTCCATATATCTCACAAAGTTGAAATTTTATTAAAAAATGTTTCTAATAAAAGTTGTTCTTTTTTGAATTCCCTATCGAATGAGCTATTCAGCTTTCAGAATAGAGTAATTTATCTATGAATGAAGTGTGTCAGTACATTTTTCTAGTAGGTTCCTCGAGTATGTTGTTCAAGATCACATCCTGAACCATTTTCAGCAAAGAAACGTTTGCTCCAGCAAATTATTGTTTTTTCTCCAGTATGGCTTTAATTCGCCTACACTATAAGGGAGACGCACATATGTGTGTTTGTAGCAGTACATAATATAGTTCGTTCGTGTACCCTGCGAATACTCAAACACTCAACACGTTTGGAAACGGAAAAGACAAAGATCAGGAGAGTGCTTTTAGTAAGTATCACTTGTATAATCCAACTCTATCTTGTACTGGATCAAGTCTGCAGCTGATGGTTTGAAGGCTGCATTTTAGTGTGATGGGTAAAAAACCGCGGTAGTCCTTTGGGCTGAGAGATGTCGATCAAAAATCAATTTTTCACAATTTTCATAATTTGATCATCGCACATCTTTTTTCTATATTTTTAGGGTCGGCCCGTGCCGCAAAGGACGACACTATTGAAATCACTTTTTCCACGATTGACAAGCCAATCGCCATTGGTTTGAGCTACAGCCATCAGGTTGATAGCTGTGCAAAAAATTTCGATTGGCTGTTGATTTAAAATGTGATTGGCTATTGAAATGCTTAATAAGCAAAAAAAGAACTGGCCTTTGCTGCTGCCAAGCCGTTCCATTGGCTTTGGCTTGTCAACCCTGCTGTTTTCCTCCTTGTCTCAGTTGAATTCTGTGTATTTTTTCGTCTTTGCGTGATTTTGTCATTTTGCGTATTTGACTTACGGTCGTTGTGATGTTTATGCAAACTAAACTTATAGTTTTTATGTTAGAGGCGGATATATTGCAATACATTGCAAGGCAGTGTACATGGATTGCAATGGGAAAATCTCGAAATATGGCTCAAAGCAACACCTCCAAACTCATCGAACTGTCCTGCTTGTAATCAAGAGAAATGATTGGCCGACCCTCCTAAGACGTCGCTCAACTGGGTACTTGTTTTTTAGTTCAGTGTATTCCAGTGAGAGGTTGAATCGAGTTCATTGATCATGTGTAAGCAACAACATACAACACATCCTTATTGTTGCTGTATTGCTATTGCTGGTTGCTTTCTGTGTAGTCGTGCACATGCCCTATACTCATTTGGCTCTTCCGTCTTTGGATTGCAAACTGCTTGTACAATGAAAGTCTTTCGACTCTTCTTCTTTAGCGCTTGTAGAATGATGACTTTTTTCCAGTGTTTTCTTCTTACAGACAACTTTCTCACGAATCGGTGCCCTTTTCAAATTCTGGAAACTGTCGCATATATTCTATATTCCCATTACCTTACTGCATACCTCTACACCCTCTTCTCTTCTCTTTCTACCTCTGTAAAATAGCATCGTTGGCTATATTATGATGAAAAAATTCGACGTAATAAACGGTATTTTCGGTGACAGCGAAAGTAATTTTGGTAAAAATAATGACGCGCTCAAACTGATGATCTGAACTCCGAAGTGTGAACAAGGCTTTTTTTTTCAGCGAAACGTTTTCATTAATAACGTAACCACACGTGCAATGTTTGCCACAATATGACATGTAGCTCCATCAACTATAAAACAACTATTAGGAGCTACTCCTCGTAATCGAGGATTATTTTGTGATGTTTACGCCCGCGGTATTACGCAAGTTGTATTACAAACACAGTTATAATATCACTCAGTTCCGGACGTTTTCAATCGAAATTTCGGAATATAATTTAGATTTTCTTTCGACTCCCGTCAACGTATATGCCCGCGTAGATTACTGACAAACGATCTCTTTTTCTCGAAATATTGCTGTCAGCCGTCACGCTGTGCCACAGCGGACGTCTTCCCTTAGATTATAAAGATAGGGTGCATAGATTTCATTTCCCTCTACGTCAATATAGATGGATTTATGATATCCTCCAATTCTGAACGAAGACATTCGTAATCCGTTCGAGTTGTACTTGTAATTAGAAGTGAGGGTTATGAAACCGGAGTCGGGGATCCCCCGATTAAATACATACGACGACTTCGGCAAAAAGTGAATTTAAATGGTATATTAAGAAGTCGAATTCGAAGATGGTACAGAAGTTCTCTATTACACTCTTCTATTTCAAATGATTCTAGCCTAACCTTACCCTCTATAGTCTCTAAGTGGTAATTACTTCATTAGTCTGAAACAGTATGGATGATCTCACCTCTTTTCCATCCCATCTACGATATTTTCTCCACGAATCTGTACTCGGTCTCCAGTACTCGACAGTATATTCTTCGACATATTCTTGGCCTCGACCACGATCATACCGTCCCTGCGTCTGAACACCAGTGATTGTGTGTACGCTTCCCAAGTCAATTTGAAGATATTCGCGTACATCGTGTTCGATTTGTTGTTTAGGACACCAGGCTCCTCCTGCTTCTTCGTGGCGCAACCTGTAGGAAAAAGACGTCGAAAACAATTAGATAAGAGAGGAAAGAATGATGAGATGGTCAATTGTTTCAGGGAGAAACCTAACCAACCCTTTCATACTATTTGTATGAGAAAAATGAGAAAATTTAGAGGCAATGGTCCGCTGTCCCCTGCAAAACAGCTAGTCTGAAATTAGGCACATTTTTTTGAGATCCCAAAATACTTTATGAGATGAAGCTCTTGAGACTCTTGATCTACTTAATTTTTCTTTTGTTCCCCTCCTTGG
This sequence comes from Aspidiotus rigidus, assembly GCA_035079385.1. Classification (NCBI taxonomy): domain Eukaryota; kingdom Metazoa; phylum Arthropoda; class Insecta; order Hemiptera; family Diaspididae; genus Aspidiotus; species Aspidiotus rigidus. The sequence goes on along the minus strand of JAVHKY010000003.1, from coordinate 11,802,624 downwards.
AAACGCGTGCCGAGCCTACAAAATATTTTGAAAGGTGGGTTACATGAGTTATATGGAGTCTTTGAATGTACAAGCCATTAGATTAAGTAAGGAAAAAAGGAGAATGTACAGACACATACTGAAAAAAAATAAGAAAAACAAATAGTTAGTGCTTTTCTCGATTTATCATTTGTGGTATAATTTTAAATCCAGGTAAAATAAGAATATTTGGATATACACGACTCACCCACTCATATCTTTTTTTAAACAACTCTGAACTACCAGAATGCCACAAATGCCACCTCGACAAAATTAACGTTAACCATGCCCAGAACTAACAACCTTACGAAACACTCACAATATTCCTCATTCCAGAAAAGAGGCATTAACAGTTAACGACACTATGTACACGTTTACAGATCAACTAATACAATATCTTACCGCATCCGACATCTTCCCCCTCATTTAACCATGTGATAGTATCCGTCTTTCAAATAAATTTTTGTCAAGCTAATAGCCCCAGAGTAGCTTCAAAGTTTGTAAAATAATAAAAATAAAAAAACTCCTAGATGACCAAAAAATCAAAATTTTTGGTTACCATTAAAATATTGTTTTAAAATTAATATCAGTTAATGTTACAGTAATTCCTCTTGCCAATACTGGTAATGAGTATTAGAATCTGTAAAGCTCGAGTTTCTTTCCAAAACCGGTAGCAATAGTAAATTATGCTACGTGTCTGTACATTCTCCTTTTTTTCTTTCTTAAATTACACCTTTTTGCAAACCCAAGTTTTCATAAAATCTATCCCAAACAAATTTCTATAATCTAACCTGGCACAGACAAATTTTCTTAAGCGACGTAACCTACCCTAACTCAGATTGATGACGTCATTGAAGTCAGATGTGGACGTTATTGATCAAGTTTATGATGTCATCAAAGTTGGACACGGATATTTTCTAAGGATAGATTAGCGCCCCTCGTGGGCGCACTGCCAAGAGGAGAAGTACAGCCCATGAGTAGTAGTATTTAACTGTGTCCATGTCCAGTCTAATTGCTACTTTACCATGGTCCAAAGGCCTATCACTTAGCCTGCAGTGCTGGATTAAGGTGTGCTGCCGCCGTGTGCAAAATTTTTTATGCCGCCCCAAATAAAAACATTTGGTCATGATATCGATTAAGAAAAAAAAAAAAAAAAAGAAAAAAAATGAAGAATTAGCCGCCTCCAAAAATTTGCCGCCCTGTGCAACTGCACACTCTGCACACCTGGTAAACCCTGCACTGTTGGCCTGTTCTACCTTGTATGCTGATCTGACCATGGAGCAAGTATAGCCCACAATCTAGTGGGTTGTAATCCTCCCCTTTGTCATGCAGGCTCTGCTGGAAATAAGTTAGGTCGAATCATACCTCTCAACATTCTCATATACTGGGTGGTCCAAAAAGATGTTAACAAATAGATGGGGATTTGGACTAGATTTGTTGTAGCGTAAAAACGCAAAATTTTAGATGTGAACTTAAAATCTACCAAGTTTGTATCTGAATTTCATCTTCAATTTGCGTCCTTACACAACTTTCTAGGACTTTTCTGAGCCTAGTCATGGGCTAAAATATTATGCTAAAAATTGACCAATTTCCCAAATTTCTCAAAAATAAAAGGCGCAGCAAGTTGGGTAGAGGCGCATATTGAAGATAAGATTTTGTAGATTTGAAGTTTACATCTGATATTTTGCATTTTTGCGCTACTACAAATTTAGTCCAAATCCCCATCTAACTACAGTATTAACATCTTTTTGGACCACCTGGTACACAATTTTATGAGATTGAATCAAACCACTTATCATTTTTGTACATACAATTTTGTTAGGCCTGTTATCATTTTTGTTTAATATGTGATACAATCTGCAAAACCATACCACAAGTTGCACTGGCGAGACCACCCTGTGTAAAACCCACCTTCACAATAGGCAACTGCACATGCTGTAAACACAAATAATATCTTTGTGTCGTTTACCCAACATCTGCGCCACAATGTTACTCGAAAGAAATCATTTTGGTAACTGCATGTTGATATCTCTATATTCCCGGGGCGAGTTTTACACAGGGTGTCCCGCCAGCGCGACTTATGGTATGGTCTTGCAGATTGCATCACATATACAATTTTGTTAGGTCCCTTAATATTCTTATATTGTACAATTTTGTTAGGCCTCTTAATATTTTTGTATAATATACAATTTTGTTGGGCTCCTTGATATTTTTGTATATACAATTTTGTTAGCCCTATTAACATTTTTGTATACCGGGTGGGGCAAAAAGATGTTACCAGTTGAATGAGAGTAGTTTGAACTAAATTCACTCCAGCTCAAAAACACGAAAGGTTAGATGCACACATTAAATGTACAAAATTTGTATTTCAATTTTATCTTCAATTTGCGCCCCTACTCAACTTTCTACAAAATTTCTGAGCCGAGTTATGGACCAAAATGTGCCAAAAATTGATCAATTTGCTAAAATTCTCAAAAATTAAAAATTCTTCAAGCTTCCATATTTTATCCGATTTGAAAGTGAAATTTAACGCTGATTCCGAAAAAAATACCTAAATAATTCTATGAAGCTTGGACGTGGGGGATTTTTCAATTTCTTATTTTGGGAATCTTGGCAAATTGGTCAATTTTTGTCACATTTTTGTCCATAACTCGGCTCAGAAAAATCGTAAAAACTTCGGATATGGTTCAAATTGAAGATAAAATTGGACATTTAAAATGTCTAACGTTTTGAGGTTTCGCGCTACGACAGATTTAAAGCAAACTCTCATTTAACTGGTAACATCTTTCTGCCCCACCCAATATACGATTTTTTTAGGGATGCATTTATCGGCCCGCGAAAATAAAAGAAAATCACGGGAAAATTGTAGTGATTTCCAGGGAAGAAAAATTTTTGCACGACTTCATTAATGTAAGACGCCAAAAAAAATTAGTACACAAGAAAAATATAAGATGCACAACTTGTAATTAAAACCAAACGAAAGATTAAAAAATCAGCGGCATAATATTATTAATGAACGTAAAACTTATTACAAATATGAATCAAAGTATTAGATTTAGATTATTAGAAAGTTATTGGACTAGTAACGCCTTCTTAGCCAAGCATGGACGACCACGTTTTCGCTTTCTTCCTAGAGGTATTCGTTTAGCCTTTTCTGGCACTTGCACCAACTTCAACCTAATCTTCAAGCTTAAGGAATGCTTGCATTCGCCTTCTTTGAAGAAGTGTGGACATGTGCAAGTAGACTCTCCTATCCGAGTAGAGTGTATATGAATGACCCAAAGGCCGTAGTTGAATGTTTTGAAGGAGTCGAACGTTCTCCACTTCCGTTGCAAACCTTCATACTTCTTGAGCAGTTTTGTAGTTAAAGGCTGTTCTATAGTTGAGGAGCAAACAAAAAATAATGTTCCTCCCTTGTGGTCTCTTTGGAGAACCGGATGGTTGGATGTAGCTCATTGAAATGCAGCTGTCCATATTTTTAGAGGTACGGACGGAGTTTCAACAAAGGTGACACACGTTTGAAATGTAGGTGCATGAGATAAAAATTTTTCATTTTCTCGTTCTGACCAGTTAAAAAGTCGTGCTCAGTAATGGCGGGAATTTCAATTAACATCACGCCCCTTTCAATTATTTTCCCGCCCTCGTCCTCCCCGTTCAATATTATTTTAGTCGCGTGCACTTTAATATTCCCCACTTTTTTAGGCCTCTTAACATTTTTGTATCCCTATACAATTTTGTTAGGCCTCTGAACATTTTCTTATGTGATTAATATGTACTCGTCTTTTTCACTAATAATTAATCAAATATTCGAATTAAGATACAATAAATTCTATTTTGTGATTAATTCTTGATAAATTTACGTAACATATCATTCTAGGCTTAGTACAAGTAGTATGTGATTATAAGTGTTTTTGCATTAGGATATAATTACTAATGCCGTATAGGAATGTCAGAAATTTCTCTCACATTTTAATCAACTTGAAAAAGTTGGACAATTGATTGTAGTCCCATTTTTGAAAATTTGTAACGCATTCAAATACCACCTATTCTCAAAAAGAGTACAAATCAAAATGGTTTTTCTTCTCCTTCTTCCAACATAAATATCGAGTCATGAGTCACTGGTGTTCATTTATTGGGCAAACTGCTAAGAAATTCCGGTCGACGCGTGAAACAAATTTCATTTAGTTGGTAAAACTGCGTCTGTCACTGATACTTTTTTTTTTTTTTATTTCAAACGAGTGAATAAGTCCTACAAAATTCGACGTCAATAAAACAGAGAACAAATAGATTTGTTACGAACATGGACAAACATACAAAGCGACCTACTTTGCTTCATTTTTTCTTACGCCGACATTCGCATACAGGTGGCAGGGCTGAAATAAAACATCAAAGACGTTCGTCAAAGAATACGCGAACGTGGCGAATCAACGGATGTGAAGGAAGTGCCCAGACATTAACCCCGGACAAAGGGTGTAATTAAAGAACTTACAGAAAAGTGAGAATAACTTAAACCTCGGGTATTGTATGCTCGTCGTTTTTCCTCAATTGGAGTAAGTAGGAAGATAGTTTAAGTATTTTCCCAGCGGAGCACATCAAACGAAGGTTAAAAAGAGTAACGCAGTTCCGCGTTGTCCCCATCTGTCGGATGTCTCTAATTTAATGTTTTAACAAGACTTCTTGAACGTATCGATTTACCTGCCTACCTTTAGCTCAGAATGAACGCGGATTCATTTGTCTTTCGCACCCTTAATATACGGAAGGGAAATCGATTCGAAATGGTACACGACACTGCACTGTGGAGCAACCCGGTCGTAGAAGCAGGACAGGAAAAAGAAGAAATATAGAGATAAATGAGGTACAGAGATTAGGTACTTACTTTTTTCTACCTCTCTTATTTTCTCTAATATTTCATCTTCATCTAGTTCAGCTTTGAAATTGAGGGCAAAATTACGAACAAATAAGTTGGATGGTCAAATTTTGTGAGTTTAGGGTAAAAATCGTTTTGGTCGAGATGATCAAATCTTAAGGCCTAATTTAAGCCTAGTTTACAGCTAGTATCGTCTCATGTACTGAGTAACGAGAAATCGGCTTCAAAGATTTCTGGATTGGATCGAGGATTCGAGATATCAAGTCCATCAACGGGGGAGGGAGGCAACTCGGCCACGCGGATTTTCATGAGTGAACTCACGATGCACAACATACATACAACACATTTCGAGTTCCTTTGAGGAAGACTTGAATTTGCGAAAATGAATCTGATAAAGTACGTCAAGGAGAAATGCAAAAAGAATTTGCGTACCACACTTCCATTCTGAACTATACAATTTCTCATTCAAGTACCTCACAGTTTGAAATCTTTCCATATTTCCTCACAACTTACATCCCGTATGTATCATTTTTTTATTGGTTTACAATTGGATCATATTTTCTGTATTGGCTATTCTCCTCGATTTTGTAGATTTCCTTTCAGAGATGAACACGGAATAAGATTAGCATTTACGTTCGCGAACAAAACAATATCGTATAATCAGTCCGCAACGTTCTCTTCCTTTTGAATCATTAATAACATCATTTTAGAATTCTATTATTCAATTTTCAACTTTGTTAAATACTCGTACGTCAACGTATTTTTTTCCCACCAAAATAAGAAAAATCTGAGATACTGAGATGAAAAGAGGGAAAATATGCCAAATTAGAAGCCCTAGCCGTTTGGAGAGTGAGACAGTTGAAGAAGTTTCTCGGACGAGAATAATGTTTTATGTTTTTACCGCGACGCGGTGTAATTACCAGATCATGTTTGTAATTAACCCTTATTACGTTGTCCAGAATATAAAAATATTTTCTCATCTCTCGAGCTTCATCGCGGCTCCTGCGGTATCCAAAATTTTTACTTTTTCAGTATCAGAGAGCGAATGTATACCGTAAATTCTTTCCAACTTCGTTATACTCTTGTTCGTACGGCAAACTCAAGATGTTGTTATTTCTTTCTCGAGACGAGTCATCAGCATTTTAATGGAATTTTCTCGTACGGTACGTATTGCGCATATTAAAACGTTCGCGGAATATTCTAAATGCTCTTGAATAAGAGAATTTTCAACCACGCGAGAACTGATTTACCATATCTGACCTAAATTGGGAACATCTAATTGTAATATGCCACTGTGTATCACACGTATCGCTGAGTGATAAAAAACTTGCCAATGGTTCCTTGTCCAGTAAAGAAAACTTTTACTATACTTTTATTTCTTTCAACTTTAACGTCGATAAAAATCAGGTATTAATAAGCCTTTCCATCATATGGAAGGATATCAAAACGTTATCGGGCAACTCACATACCAGCCTATCACACAACTGAAATCAAATTCTCTCACAATTTCCACCCCCCAGAATATAGCCAACTTACTTGTTAAAAATTTTTCCGCTATTTCATCTGATGAAAACTACGACAACCATTTCCCTACACACAAATCAGAATCTAAATCTCACCCGATCAATTTCGATCTGGCTCAGGAAACTCCGGAAACTCATCCGTACAACCTCCCTATATCCTCCGCTGAACTTCATTTGGCCATCCACAAAAATCTTAGAAACGCTTGACAAAATCCACGCCAGTATGCTCAAAAATCTAAATTCGAATGCCTTATCATACTTACTTTCTTTGTTCAACTCGATCCTCCTTCAAGGCATATATCCAGAATTATGGAAGCTAGCTATCGTTCTCCCCAAAGACCCCTCGCTTCCTGAATCCTACCGACCCATAGCACTCTTTAGTGTTTTGGGAAAACTATTCCAAAAAATCTTAAACAAAAGACTTACATGGTTCCTCGATTCTAACAATGTACTTGCTTCCTGCCAATACGGCTTCAGGAAAGGCCGAAACACCTTACAAGCATTATCTGACTTACAACAGCAAATCAATGACACAGAAAGCACGAAATCCTCCCTCTACACTATCTTTTTCGACCTCCAACAAGCCTTCCCTCGCGTTTGGTGCCATTACATCTGCCAAAAACTACATCAAATAGGCCTCAGGGGGAACCTCCCAAAATTACTATAAAGCTTCCTCTACAACAGATCTATCACCGTTAGGATAGAAGACCAATTCTCTGTTCACCAAACCATCCAGAATGGCGTTCCCCAGGGAGAAGTTTGGAGCGTCCCCCTTTTTTTAATAGCAATCAATGATATCAGCCAATGTGTCTCTCTTCCACTTACCCAGCGCCTCAGTATCTCCCTCCTATCTTCAAATCCTTCCAGAGCAACACGCCTTATCCAAAAAACACGGTTCCTGGGCTTCTGACCGTGGATTTCGATTCTCTTCAGGTAAAACAGGTCTTGTCATCTTTCAAAAAAACCTCGACGCGCTATAACCCCTCTTCATCCACTAATTCTTCAAGGCTTCACAATCGACATCCTCTCCTCTTATAAATTCCTGGGTATAACCTTTGATCAAAAACTCTCCTGGATGCCTCACATAAAGTCACTCGAAGCTAAATGTCTAAACGCTACCAATATCATCAAGTACCTCTCCCACACCCGCACAGGATGTAATCGCAAACTTCTGCTACAACTATACAAAAGTCTTATTTGCTCCCAACTCGATTACGGTGCTACAATCTACAGCCAATGCAGTAAATCCAAAATCAAACTCCTTCAAGCATCCACCCTGCGCATGGCTCTCGGAGCTTTTCGAACTTTCCCCTATCTAAGCCTTTGTGCAGAAGCAGCAGAACCACCATTACATTTTCGCACTCTCATACTGACTGCAAACTTCCTCGCCTCGTCTTCTCAAATTCCTGACCTTCCAATCTATACATCTATCCTTTCTCCTAGTAACTTCCTCCTCTCCTCTTTAAAATCCTACCTTCAATACCTCCCTGAACTCTCACCTCTCCTTCCTATCAAGCCAATGAAGCCTCCGTGGCTATTATCTCCCCTATCTATCAGACTCGACCTCGCCAATTACCCAAAAATGGACAACTATTCCTATCGAACACTAATCATTGCAGAATACCCAAACTATGGAATCTGCTTCACTGATGGCTCTAAATCTCAATCTAAAACAGCCTATGCATTCTCAATCAACGGCATTATAACCGCTAAATGAGCTTCAGTATTTACTGCTGAACTTAATGCTATCCACTACTGCCTTTTGCAACTAACACAACGACCACCATGACATAATTACATCTTACTAACTGATTCTCTTTCATCTCTTTCAACAATTCAAGAACTCACCGCATCCACCTTACTCTTGAAACTCTCACTTCCATCGAATCAACAATAACTTTCATCTGGATCCCTGGCCACATTGGTCTTCCTGGACATGACGAGGTTGATCGTGCAGCCAAGGAAGCTACCCGACTACCAAAGATTACAGATCCATCTTCTTCCCCATCATACGACCTAAAAAACTATTACCGTTCCCTAATTTTGAATGCCTGGCATCATCTTTGGACTCTACTACCGACCACCAAGCTCCGATCTATAAAAACCTCACCCACCTCTTGGTCCTCCTCAAACAGAAATTCCCGTCATGAAGAAATCATTCTCTGCCGACTCAGGATTGGCCGCACACGACCTACTAAATCTTGCAACGACTGTCAAGCGGATAACCTAACAGTACAACACCTATTCTCATGTCCAGCCCTACAAAACCAACGACAATCTTTCAACGTCTCGTCTTCCTTATCATCCGCCTTATGCAACAATACAGAAACAGTTACTAACTCTCTCCAATACTTACGCTCTACCTACTACTTTCCTCTTCTCTAACAACCTACAATACCTTTTCGCGAGCTGATGACCCATAGAGTAGTCGAATAGCTCACAAATAAGAAAAAAAAAAAATTAGTGCAAACCTCATGATGAGATACTTGTACATGATACGTAAGTAAAAATTGAGATGGCTTTTGAGTCGTAGTCAAACAGTAATGACAGGGTGTCGTTTCCCAAGTAGTATTTTGTTGAAATTGCGACTGAGGATGTAAATAGCAAAAATATACAAAAGGGGAAAACTGTAAACTATATTCAACTGAAACATATCAAGTACACTCAGAGGTGATAAATCCTGTAGCAGGGTTTCCAAGCTTGAAATTTCTTCAAGTCTCTTGTCTATTGATGTTCAAAGCGCTTGTATATGTTTTTGGGCTGGTGGTATTTGGAAATTTGTGAAACACTTCCTGTAAGAGGCATGACGTCATTAATGACCTTTACCTAGTATAAGGACTTAGAACACCCGGAGTTTGGTATGACGTCCTAAGCGACGTTGATCAACTTCTAACTCAGGTTTAAGCGTAGTTTAACATTCAAAAATAATAAATATTACCGACATCGACTTATGTCCTTTACACCCTAACGAACCTCTACAAGGAAACATTAATCATATATTTTCGAATACAAAAAATTAGAAACCCTCAGACAAATTTTGACTCTTAACCTTCCCACACCTGTCACAGCTACCAATCTTCTATCTGTTGAAAATTTCGCAATATTCCCTCACCTTGCACAATTTATTTCTCACCTCCCTCCAAAATTAACCATTTAAACTAGTCACAATAATTACATACTCAATTTTTTTTAATGCGGTGTAAGACTGGCGAAGTCCTAGTACCCACCCTCTACTTCAACCTCTCTTTCCCCCCTTTTTTTTCTCCCCCCCTAATTCTTGAAAATTTTCTTTCAAGTTTTGCTATTATTATTATGTAAAAAAAACTTCCTATTTTTTTTTTCTTTTTTTTTATTACTATTAATATTTTTTTATTATTTTTTATTTTTTCAGTTGTTACTGTTATTTTTTGTACTTACTATTATGTATTCTGTCCTCATGTTTTGTTATATTATTTTCATTATCATTATCATGTGGTATTTGATGAATATGGTTGGAATGAAATGAAAAAAAAAAAATAATAATAATGAATCATGAAGGTATAAAAACTAGTCCGAGTCCTTTGGCGGTGTGAGTGAATTCGGCACGTTGGATACCTGCCGTAGTTTGCCGGGCGGGGGAGGATGGAACATCTCGCTTGTACGTTCAAGTAATTTTCAAAGATTTTGTACTTCACTGCTGAATGACCTAATAATACCCGAATATGGACGATAGGATAAAGATGACAACAAAAGAACGACAGACGACTGTTTTTGCGAAATACAGAGCGGTTGCGTTGCAGATTAAATTTATTGAAGACGGCATTTTACAGAAACTGGACCTCACCATCACCTTCACATCGCAATCCAACAAACAGAAAACACGCCACCCAATTCGCGAGTGGATCCGAAAGAGTTGCCTTCTACATTCACTGTAGCGGCCATTTATGCAAGCTGCACTAAAAGGTGATATTTCAGATAATTTGTGAAATTTTTATATCATTAATTTATCGAATCAAAGTGCCATCCGACAGCCAATAAGGCCAATTATGGGACGACATTAAGTTTCATATTATTCTACTAGTCAAGAGAGACAGAAAAGCAGAAAAGGTCATTACAAGTGGTACTTTTTTTTCAGTATTAAGAGAGATAGAGCGAGTTGAAATAACATGCGCTCTTATGTAAATTTTCATGTGATCACCTTCTAGTGCAACACCTCTAGCGCTCCTTGCGGAACGTCCATTTGCGAATAACGCGTTGCTCAGTGTATTTTACAAAATGCTGTACTCTTCATCTCGCGTTGCTGCGCATGCGCTGACACAATGACATCGTATCTGCTGCGAACGACTCTTTATCCTGTTCTTTTTTGCTCTTTAGCTTCCTTTGGGTTCTGTACAGCAAGGACAAAATTTTTAATGGGAACTTTTTTTGTATGGAACCTAAAATTTTCTTTTACGGATCAAAAGTTATTCCTAAATGAATAAATCCCGAAAGTTTGAAAGCGATTGCTTGGGTAGTTCTTGAAGTGTAAGAGGACAAACAAATATCAATTAATGATTAGGTCTGATACAGGCACGTAACTTGATGAAATAATTTACAAAATTCAAAATTTCCAAAATCACAAAACAAAATAATACAGAAACAAACTTTTTGTTTCAAATCTTTAGATGACCGCTCATTCCATCTGCGAGTAGTCAAGTCACCAAATAGACAAAATACTACGGTATAGGCGATAAAGACCCATAAATTAGTTTTTTGAAAATTTTGGGGTGCAGAACTAGGAACGCTCAAAATCGGTCAAAATGACGTTACTCATTTTCTTATCCACATCACCTTGTGCTAAATTTTTTCCTTCCAAAATCTATTTTGCGGAATATCTTAAGAAATTAGGCTTCAATCAACGATAGTCTTAAACTAAAAATGTTGCTTATGAAATTTCCTCCAAGATTGTGTATTTAAACTTTTTTGTAAGCTCAATTTTCAGCCTAAAAAGTTTGTTGAAAGTTGGAAGCTTTTGAAAAAAAATCAATTTTTTGGAAACATCTTGGAAAATCGGCCTCCAATCGAAAAAAAGTTTCAAGCCAAGAATTTTCTTTGTGAATAGATGATCCATTTGAACTTTACCATAAGACCAATAATCAGCCTAAAAAATTCGTCGAAAGTTGAGAGCTTCTGAGAAAAAATCAATTTCTCGCTCGGAAAATCGAGTTCTAATCAAAAAAAGAGATCCGTCCCATAGAACATGGTCCTCAAGGGATTTTTTCAAACAACCCCCCGTAAAACAGTTGCTCTGTTGAAACTCTGTCACAGGCTTTAATGATTAGATGGTGGTCAATAAAAAGCAAACTGTATGTAAACAACCAGGATGGTCTAATGGATGAAATTTGAAATTGATTTTTCGTATAATTTTTCTCATAAGAGGATCTTGGTCTCTAGATACTATTGTGCTTGACGAAACAATAATTATGAAGTGCAAAACCAAAAAAAATCTACACGTGGATCTCGCAAGATGAGCCAAAAATCCTGAACGGTACTCTCGTCAAAGTAGGAATAATTCTCTCTGGGATTGCGACTCGGTAGTGAACCTTCTTCCATCTATTCCCCGCGACCATAACTGACCTAAACAGCAAGTTATTATATCTAGTATACACCTATAGGCACTGGATCTCGAAATCCCAATTCATTTCTCGTCGCCCGCCATTACAACCAATCTGTCTTTCGTGCCTACTACAACGTCGTCAGTATATCGTCATAAATAAAATTAAAAAAAAAAATTGTCAACAAGGATTTTCATCGCCGTGCCTTCTATTCCGTATATAGTAGGTACTGTTACCGTTACTGTATCGCCGATCTTGCGTGAGTAGAATCGATTTTACTCGTAAGTCGGCTATATTGTGTACAGAGCTACCTTTGTTTTGTTGAACCTATTCCCCAGTCACCAGCAAATAACCACCTATCGCGTCATTCTTTAATAATAAACTAGAAGCAACGTTTTCGGACTTGTTGCAGTTTTCGATATTAAAGGTGGGAATATAACGCGCTTTTCTACTCAGCTTCGGTGATTTATTTGTGAACGGGGAATTTGAGAGAGCGAGTGAAGTGCAGATAAAGCGCATGCAGCTCGATGCTTCGCTATATACTTCTTTTCACGTCGCTTCGAAGTTTCAAAATGAATATATATATATTTATTATACATTTTAAATACGGGTATTTTCAAAATTTATTACTCACTTCGATCGGAGTCAGAAAGAAATGAACGTGATGAAAAGAGGGACACGGAAATTAACGATTGAAAACAACGTCAATGATCCGCGCGTCTCCTGGATTGTTTGTGTTTCCTCGGAGAAATATAAATATTGAAAAAAATCCACCTGTTGCGATAATTTATTTCAATCACAACATTCGACGTTCAGAGGATAGAGAATAAGATCAAAAATTTCCATTTCGCCTCGACATACTCAACGTCCTTCTCGAGTAGAAAATTCCTAGCTCAGAAATTTTTCAAGCTCTTTCTCCGAATTCGGGCTCTTCCTTTCACTCTGGAGTCTTGTATAACCCAAATGAAATTCAAGAATTCTTCCTGATGAAGTATTAATTGATTGCGAACCGCACAAATTTAAAAGTACCTAAATATGATGTCCTTCATTTCATCCCCTACCTATTTTTTGGCCAGATTCCTGGATTCTTGGCTAGTGAAGAATATAAAGGACACACTTCCGCCTCCTGGCTCCGTCCTGGTCTCTTTTGATATTTTTGGCCTGTTCTTCCACATACCTCTTGAACCTACTCTTGAGAGAATTGAATCTCAATTACAAGATGCTATCGTCCCTCCCCCCTTCATTGATGAGTTCTTCACTTTATTACAGAGTTGTCTGTCACCGAACTTTTGTAAATTCAACGATAAAATGTTTGTCTTCCCTAATGGTGTTGGAATCTTCATTGGCCCGCCGTTAGGCTCCCTCATTTCTGAAATTTTCGTGGACCTATTTGGGAATACTTTGTTTTCCTCCGACAATGTGTTACTCCAGCATTTGGTCCTCCAAGATTTCTTGACCTCCCTCAATTCTCAGTTTGACACTATTTCGTTTATTATTTTATGAGGTAGGGGGTAGTTCCATTAATTTCTTAAATCTTACCATCTCCATGGAGAGAGGAGTACATGAATTTGCTATTATTTGTAAACCTACGGCGATGAACTCTTTTATTGCTTGGTCCTTTTCTTGACCTACGACCTATAAATATGCTGCTTACAATAGCATGATCCATCGTCTTCTCACCATCCCTCTCATCTCTGATGCGTTCCACAATGAAGTAAACACGATTAAGCAGATCGCCGATGCTAATTCTATTAAACTTTACATTGATGGTGCTATCCGTAGGAAGTTAGTGCGCGGAGCTCTTGACGCCACTACTTCTTTGCCCCGCAAAAGGGAAGTCGATACGCCTCCCCTTTCCTGGGAGGCTTTCCAAGGCTCTGAATCGTATCCTCCGCCCCATAAGGCTCCGTCCTGCTTACTACAGCATCAATAAATTGGGCACCCTATTGTGCCGTCAAGAAGACCCGATCTCTGACTTCCAGAAAAGTGGCGTTTATAGGTTGCGTTGTTCCGATTGCCCTGCTGTTTACATCGGAGAGACGGAGGGGCAGTTCGACATCAGAGTTCATGCTGTTGATAAAAAACTCCCCAAAAAATCCATATTTGCAACTCATCTTCTTGAGTCTGGTCACTCTTTCGTGAGGGGGAGTGAGACCTTCCTCCGTTTCGAAAGTTCGTATCATAATCGTATTGCCCTTGAGACCTTTGAGTTAGCTCGCCATGGTGCCGATCCTGATGTCCTCTTACTCAACCAGTATACACCCGATTGTCTTTTTATCCATAATAGTTCATAACGTCACGACTTGAACTTTTATTTTATTTTTATTTATTTTATTTGTTTTTTTTTTTTTTTACGAGAAATGCAGCTGCACTAAGGGCTGCTCGGCAGATTTGACTTTTTTCTCCTTTTTTTTTTTTCACTTTGGCTTTGACTTTTATTTCTCTTTAGTTTTGATTTCTCTCGTTTTCCTTGATTCAGTTGTGTTTAGTTACGACTTTCATTTTCCCAAAAAATTTTTCGCTTTTTTTTTTTTTTTTTTTTTTTTTATTTTATTTTATTTTTACGAGCACTAGAGCTGCACGAGGGCTATTGGCTCGGCGTTACAAAAGTTATGAAAGTAATATTATAAATAAGACATACGAAAGGGAGGTTTTAAGGAAGTTGGTGGAGTAAGGAAAAGTGAGGAAGGATAAGAGGATGGAATATAATGTCGAGTGTAACTGCTTCAGGTAATGGTGTGTAAAAGTTTACAATGTGTGTATGTAGAAGGTTGTAGAGGTATAGTCGATGTATGTGTTCAGATGTGAGCGTAAAAGTCAGTTTGTCTTAGGTAATGTAGGGTATTCGAAATGATGTCCTGGTTGTTTTTGAGTGCTTGGGTGAGTGAAGAGGGGGTATCCGAAGAAGAGCGAAAGGGTAAAAGTCTGGGGCATGAAAAAAAGTGTTCCACTGTTAATTTGTCTTTTTGACAGTGGGGACATGAGGGAGGGGTTAGGATGTAGGGACTGATGAGGTGGGTGTGAGTAATTTTTGTGTGACCAATTCTGAGACGAGAGAGAGAATTACTTCTTCTCTTCTTGTGTTTTGAATGGAGGATATCCAAGGAACAGGGGTTTTTTTGATACTGAGAAGTTTATTATTTGTTTGATTTTCCCAAAGAGTGTTCCATGATTGTGTGATGAGAGAACGATAGTAATTTTTGTAATCTAGGGTTGGTAGAGGTGAATTATCAGTTATTTGACTGAGGGAGGTAGCTTGTTTAGCGGCTTGATCAACTGCGTCGTGGTCGGGGAAATTGGTGTGTCCAGGGATCCATAGAAGATAATTTGAGTGTTGATTGTAGTTGATTGTTTCCAAAGTGTGTAGTGTGAGAAAGATGCGTTGGATTATAGGGTTAGAGTTGTATGCATCTGTAAGGGAGTGGAGTGAAGAAAGTGAGTCAGTGAGAATAATGAATTTACCGTTTGGGGGTAGTTGAGAGAGGTGGGAAAGGCAGGAAAAAATGGCCATCAGTTCGGCTGTAAAAATAGAGGCTATATTTCGGATGCGATGAGAAGATATTTCCCCGTCGATGGAGTATGCGTAAGCTGCTTTAGTAGATGTTTTCGACCCATCGGTGAGGCAAAGTGAATGGTCAGGATATTCTTGAAGTAGTTTGTTGATATGTTGGGTAAAACCAGGTTTGTCAGATTTTGGGATTTCTGTGAGGTCTGGGCGTATTTTAGGTTGAGGGAAGGTCCAAGGGGGGAAGGTTGTGTATATGGGTTCTAGGGATGTGCTATGAACGGTTTGTTGATCAGGTGATTGAATTGAAGGCGAATATGTTTGGTGGAGGATTGGTTGTGATTGTGGTGAAAGATTCGGTTAAAGATTGGAAGTTTTGGGAATTGTGCTACAGAGGATAAAAAGTTGGAGGTTAGGATGAGCCTTCGAAAGTGGAGGGGAGGATCTGGGGCTTCTGCACATAGGCTAAGTTTGGGGCTGGTGCGATAAGCTCCCAGGGCAATCCTGAGAGAAGATGTCTGGATGGGGTCGAGTAAGGCAAGGACGGTTTTTTTCGCTGTGTTGTAGATTGGGGAACCATAATCTAATTTTGAGCGGATAAGACTTTTGTATAGAAGAAGGAGTAACTTTCTGTTGCAGCCTTTAGATGGATGAGATATGTATTTTATTATGTTTAGAGCGCGTGTGCATTTGGCTTTGAGGGTTTTAATGTGGGGGGCCCAGGTAAGTTTTTGGTCAAAATGTAAGCCGAGAAGTTTGCCGTAGTTACGAGATGGGATTTGGAAGTTTTGTAGAATTAGAGGAGGTAAGGAGGGGATGGATTTCTTTTTTTGAAAATAACTGAGTAGGTTTTCGAGGAAGAAAATCTGAATCCTCTTTTTGATGTCCATGTAGTGATTGAGTTAAGGGTATCCTGTAGGAGTCTGTGGGCTCTTTGCGGATTTGCTGAACGGATAGTGATGTTATAGAGGGTTCTGTCGTTGAGAAAAGTTTGTAGGATGTTAGGGAGGTGGCCTCGGAGACCAATTTCGTAAAGTTCGGTAGAGATGAGGTGTCTCCATACCCGGGGAAAGGCCTCTTGGAGATCAAAGAAGATAGAGTATAGGGAGGATTTGTTATTGGTGACATCGTTGATTTGAGATTGGAGATCATAAAGGGGTTGTATAGTGTTCCGTCCTTTTTTGAAGCCATATTGGAAGGGAGAGAGGATGTTATTGGATTCTAGATACCACAAGAGTCTTTTGTTCAGAATTTTTTGAAATAATTTGCCAAGAACGCGAGAAAGGGCTATGGGGCGATATGAGGCAGGGAGGAGAGGGTCTGAGCCAGGTTTCAATATGGGGAGAATGATGACTGTTTTCCAGAAGATAGGATAGATGTTTTGTGAAAAAATAGAGTTGAATAAAGAAAGAAGATAAGTGAGCGAGTTTGGATGGAGATTCTTTATCATGGCCGCGTGAATGTTGTCAAGTCCGGGGGAGGCGTTTCTCAGATTTTTATTTATAGTATTCGATAATTCGTTTTCGGAGATGGGGAGGTTATATGGAAGAGGTTCATTTGAAGGAGGATCAAAAGATATATCAAATTTTTCTTGTTGGAGTTTGTATTCTAAAAAGTCGGGGTCGTAGTTAGCGTTGGAGGATACTGAGGTATAATGTTTAGCTAGGATTTCAGAGATGAGTAGGGGATCTGAAGTTATTGAGTGATCTGTTTTTAGTTGACTGATAGAACGAAAAGAACCATTACCCGTGAGTTTTTTAATATCTCTCCACATGGTGGAGATAGACACAGGATGGTTCAACCCCGTTACAAATGTACTCCAGGACTGTTTCTTACCGGAACGGACCAGGACTCGTGCTTTCGCGCGGGCTTTTCGCTTTTCTTGATTTTCATTTGTTTTACTTTTATTGTTTAATCTCGTCTCCTTCACCTTGTCTTAGCGTTATGATTTTTCCTCTTCATTTTTTCTGATCTGGTTATAGTGTTTTGTCTTTGTTCGTTTCCGTTAGTTCTCTGTTTTATGTGTGTTGATGACCTCATCCGCCTTTCGTGTTTTGGTTTGCTCCCTCGTGTGTTCTTCTCCTCCTTTCTCGTGTGTTTTCCTGTTTCCTTAGCGTCGTGTCGCTGTACTCCTCCGTCCATTCTAATTGTTTCACTTGATAATGGCAGTTGTGCCGAAACATTGTTTGTGCATTTTATCTTGTTTGTTAATTTTTACCATACTTAGATACTTTTAAATTTGTGCGGTTCGCAAACAATAATTAATACTTTATAATGGTTCACCGTAACTTATCTCACCATGTTCAATCAATTCTTTCTGAATTTACGAGCGATTCATAGAAAATCGGGGTAACAAAAAAATTCCACAACAACCTCTCCGAGATCTCAAATAATAGCAGAGATTTCTGAAACTCGAGGTCCGAATAAATTTTTTACTGCCCAGGTTATGTTCGAAATTCATTTGGAATGCCTTCTTTTTTGAGCCTGTTTATAAGTTATAGGTATACTCTCCTGAACATCTACCTTTTTTTGGAGGGGGGTGGGGAGGGGGTGAAAATATATTTCAAATTTTGATACGTACTGAAAAAAAGTATCCGTTTTCAATACCCTCTTCAACAACTCACTATGTCATTAAGTACCAAAGTGTACATTTTCGATCCTAACTAGTCGGCTGACGATTGACAGAACCTCCAAGTTTAGACCGACGATCTCGACTCTTCCGACATTCTCGATGTATATAATTATACGTCTTAGTTGTAGAACTTGAACTTTTCCAAGCTAGAGACTTAAAAAGAAAATTATGATTTTCAAGTGTCGTAAACATTCTGGTCGTCCAAATAAGAAAATTTCACGTATTCTCTTGGTTACAATAACCAAACGATAACGCACACAACGAACCGCGAATTACTATCCGCACTACTCCAGACTAAAGTCGTTTTTCGGCATTCTAGAAGCGCTGACAGTTCGGGAAAATAAAGCGAGGTGACTGGAAGGGGGAAAGTTATAGTTATTATATAACGCGCTTTTGATGAACCTACTCAAAACACAGTCTGGGAGCACGTTGTTCTACAGCCAAGAGTCCATTCAGTCAATTTATGCAGCGAGCGTAAATTTTCCTCTACAGTGCGAGTGTTTACAGTGAACACCATTATTTAATGTATATTAGAACTTCGGCAGTTGATGAGTTGTTTTGCCGTCGAAATAAATGTATGGGAATTGTCGTACTCTCAATGCTGACCCTCCAAAATAAACACTACACTCTATTCTAGATAACAAAACACTATTTTAGATTAGGTAGTGAAATTTTGACAATGTTGTCGGTATGAGGTACGGAATGTGCAGTACGAATCGATGAGTTTAATACCCTCATACACTACCTTGACCTTATCGTATCCGAATTGTAGAATGTCGCTGTATCTCTCGCGTACAGATATGTTAGACCACAGGAATCTATATCAAATTCTACCTAATAGGTCGAATATTTTCTTGAGAACCATTGTGAATCCCAAGTTTTGGAGGAATAAAAATAAATTTCAAACAATTTTCTCGGTTAATGACTTTCATCGGAGCATAACAAGTGAGATAAAACGATCGATGGTCGCAGGAAAACGAAACGAACCAAATTTAACAGGATTGTCGATGACGTTATCATACAAAAGTGGAGAGAGTCGTTGTATTCATGTTGCTTCCTCTTGAGGAGGTTGAGATCAAAGGATATGGCACTTTGGAAGATCGTATGAATTCGAGAATGAGGTCGGTGAATTTGCGGTGAAAAATGATTTCGAGTTCTTCTAACGCTATACAGCGACACGTTTGGAATTTTCTGCGCGGAGAAGCTCTTCGGATCATCTTCGATGCATGTGATCGCTCTGGGGTGAGTAGAACGGTCCAAGATCATATAAGCGCAAGGATTGGTGGAGGTGGTATACATATAGAGGGCTTAGACGATAGAGGTAGAGTGGGAGATCAACATAGTCGTGCTGGTAGACTAAATGGTAGCGCTGGTAGATTGGACGGTAGTGCGCGTGGTAGATTAGATGGTGGTACTGGTAGATTAAACAGTAGCGATTGTAGATTGGTTTGTAGTGTTTGTAGATTGGGTGGTAGGTAGGTAGGTTGGAAGGTAGTGCTGGTAGATTAAATGGCAGGGCTAGTGAATACATCGTAAGTGCTTATAGATAAGATGGTAGCGCTGGTAGATTAAACTGTAGCCCTGGTAGACTGGTAGTAGTACTAATAAATAGAAATTATACTGGTGGTAGATCGAAATCGTAGGGCTGTAGACAGTGGCTCTAATGTGAGGCGAAAATTATTCGGAAAAGGGTCATTTGGAAGATTCGCAAGGATGTTTGGGCCCTCGAGTTATAAATCCAATGGGAGGAAAAGGGTTTGGAAAAATTCTATTTAGCGAGATTTATTTAGTGAATGGGGGACTAGATAATTTCGTCCAAATAAAATGATCTTAATCGATTAGAAAATCTCGCTCGAGGCGGGTGTCTGCTTGCCTCATTCAACGCGACGAAAAAAACTTATATTAGTGAGTTGCAAGTTTTTGACAAGTTTCAAGAATATGAGACGTATACACGCATATCTCAGAATAAAAGGGATTCCAAAGAGAAAAAATGTTCTGGTGGACAATTTTTTATTTATTTTCCTAGTTGCTAAGGCACGGTGAAGATATCAACCAGCTCAAACCTCTTCGTAACGTCATTAACATCAGTCACATCATTGGTTCGTGACGTCATCAAATTAGTTACCTACTATTCCTTCTTCCTCGTTTATCTCTCTCTCAGATTCGCAGATTTCTGGATCAGGTCGAGGATAAAGCAGAAGCCCAGTATAATTTAGTAATTTGAACGTAGATTTAATTATAATGTAGTAACTTCTATGCTAAGCCTAGAGTATAGCCTATTAGAACAGCGGCATATACTAGGCCTAGTTCAAAGCTAGTATAGAGTAAAATAAGCTTAAAGGAGAGTAAATTTTCCCCCTCTATGAGGAAAAAAATTGAACCATTTATCTGTACACTGTATATGTCTTCGATCGTTCCATCAATAATACATCGATGTTGATTGAATCGATATGTTACAGTTAAAACCCGAAATCAAATTCTAAAATTCACTAGTCAAAACTAGTTGCCATAAATGACTTTAGTCAGAACTAGTTTCGACTAGTTAACTCTAGAATTTACCGTGACCCTCAGCGTTCGAGCTAGTTTTAACTTAAATAATGTTGTTGAGATAGATACATCTATCTTGATCCTTGCACACTCGCAAATACATGGTTACCAAAAATACCGTCTCGGCTGTAACGGTTCAACCGAGTTCACTGTCACTGTCTTGTAAAGTTCAAGAGGTCTGTTCGAACGATTTTATCGGTTGACAAATACAGCCAATTTGTCAACCTCAGTCAGTCAACAAATTTCAGGTAAAACTAGTTTTTACTAGTGAAAACTAGAATTGACTGGTAAAAAGTGAAATAGAGAAGAAATTATGATTGTCGGGGAACACTAGTTTTAACTAGTGAAAACAAGAAGGGTGAATGCAATCAGTAAAATGAATTTCTTCCCTAGTACAAATGTAATTGCATTTTTATCAAGGGTGTTGGAGCAATTTTTTTTAGAGGCCTCCGGAACGAATACAGAAAATGACTCTCCGACTCCGGTTGCCTCCAGTGGACACGTTTGGAGGCGTCTTCTGACCTCCAAAGTATGTCTCTGGAAGTACCTCAAAATGCCTCCAGCTCAATTACTGAGATTTGAGAAAATGCCTCCGGAGGCACTGTCGAAGAAACCGAAGACGTCTTTGGAGACGCCTCCGAAGGCACTTGTAACGTTGATCAGTGTGACCAGATATAGCATATTGGCCTACCAGTGTTGCCAGATGACAGATGATACTCAGAAGGTGTATTTAAAACTTTGGCTTTTCTTCGAACCGAGCAACGCTAGCATCGAAGTGGCTGAATGAGGGTTCGAAGAATAGAATACTGTTGAAAAGGGTGCCGGCAATTTTGTCGAAAACTCTTTTATCGAAATCAATTTTGTCGGCGGTATTTTGTCGAATGGCAAGATTACCGATAGTACATAATCATCGAAAGATCATACTTTTGTCGAATACGCAATTACATCGAATGTAGTACTTGTCGAGAGCAACGATGACTGCAGCTGACCCAGCGCTGCTTGATTGCAAGTAGCAAGGCTTTGTGACAACACAAACTTCGGTGCATCTCTCGACGTTGCAGCCCTTTTCCTCAATGCATTTTGAATTTGACGAACTTCAACACCAGCTGCATTCGCAGCATGATTATGGTCATTGGCTATCATGACAGAAAATATACTTGCTACACTTTCAGTAAGAATTTCTATTAACGGTCCTTTCCTCATAATACACATATCCCCCACATACTAATAAATCACGACCGCGCTGACTTTTAACGAACGAATAGGAAGCCACCCGATTACGCACAGTGATCGTCGTATCAAAATTTATTTAGTTTTTCCACGTTTTAACGCACACTTAATCCTGTATTACGTACGCGTGGCGAATAACTGAATTCGAACACAGATAAACATGAAGTGCTGATAATAGGTAGTAATACTTTTATTACAAATTAAGGGAGAACGTGAATCAAACTATGAATCAACAAGTTGCATTCATCAATATGTGGACATAATATAACACGAATTTTACATGATATATGAATGTAATTGCTGAAATAATACGTGCGATTTTTCAACTACGAACTAGTTCGCAAGCAAGCAATTAGTCACTCTTTTTCCTTCCATAAAAAATTTATTCGATGTAATTGAGTATTCGACAAAAGTGATCTTTCGATGAATATGTACTATCGGTAATCTTGCCATTCGACAAAATACCGCCGACAAAATTGCTTTCGATGAAAGAGTTTTCGACAAAATTGACCAGAATCGTTGAAAAAAGTGCCTCCTAAAGGATCTTTGGAAGCACCTCCAAGCCCCTAGGTGGAAGCAAGGTACCTCCGGAGGCAAAATGCTCCAGTCTCCAACATCTTGGTTTAAATCCTCACCATCTTCGCCTCATTGGAGGCGGAGGCAAGGTACCTCCAGAGACAAAATGCCTCCAGCCTCCAACACCCTTGAATTTTTATTTTTCACAAAGCTTGTTTGTACTTGAATGGTGTGCGTCAATTAGTCACTGTTAGATTTGCTCTTGTAACATTTATAGACCGACGAATTCGTATGATGTACGGTTTAATGTGTGAATTAAGGAAGAAAAATTTAGAACTTTTTCGTATATTTTATTCCAGTGTGAGCTACTTATCCTCAAAGTTGAGCAGAACTACCAAATATCTATCAATTTGGCTGAAGTATGTCTGGAAATACCATCACCTTTTGAACTCGAACAATTTCAATTCATTTCAGTTATAACTAGAATTTACTGATGAATTCAAACAAATTTTTTATTCTAGAATTAACTAGTCAAAACTAGTTCTGACTAAAGTCATTTGTGGCAACTAGTTTTGACTAGTGAATTTTAGAATTTACTGATTTCGGGTTTTAACTGTAACAGATACATCGATTGTATAGTAAGCTGCTTTCGCTCGTTCGTCCCCGTTCTTAGTCTTGTATAAATCTAGTATACCTTCTGTTAAGCCAACTAGCTTTTGGCGACTCATTTGCTCCACTCGTCCACCTTCATTCTTGGTCTAGTTTAGTAAGCCAACCATTCTGGATCAAGTCAAGGGTTCAACGCAAATTTTCTGGGAGGAGAAGATCAACTCGGACTTGCAGATTTCCTTTAGGATCGGATTCGCAGATTTCCAATAGACGCCTGGGGTGCCGGTAAAGACATTCGAACCAGGCATCCGCCAGGAACGCTAAAAACGCGCGTCTCTTGTTCAACAGTTGTGGTTCTCTTCCGAATACGGAAGAGGTATCGAAACTATAGCGGTATACGGAAGAAAAATGAAAAATTTTGAGTAACTCTTGAATGAAGCGGAATTAAAGGTTTTGTCATCTCATCTTGTAGAATGTGTGTTTGTGGACATCTTCTACGGGAAGTCCGGCAGCCAAATATGCTTCATTCAAGTGTTATTTCGATTTTTTCATTTTTCTCCCATACACCGACATAACTTCCTCTTTTATCCTTATCTCTATGATTTTTAGAACGTCCGCACACCATCTTTCTTTATTCACCTCCCCCCTCTAGTGATTCGCAGCTCATTCCTATAGGCTTTATAGTGCGTTTGCAACAGCCTAGTGTATTGTGGTCTTCGGACCCTCTCATTCACTACTATGTGGAACTTCCATCTGAAGGCGAAATATGACGATCTAGTCTTAGGGCCTCGTAGCTTAGTGGTTATGGCACTCGTCGTGAAAACGAGAGGTCGCGGGTTCGATTCCCACTCGGACCAGGAGATTTCCTCTATGAGATACCGCGTACGGTCTTTTCCCACTGCAGCACAACGGTCTAGCGCTGCGCTGCCCGATTTGAAGTAGAGTAAGTTTCTCCGCTCCATAGCCATTCTTAGTTTAGTAGAGGTACGTATTATTTAGTATTCTGTATGTGCTTTGTAAACCAATTGAATTGGTCCCTTAAATGAGTCGGGTATGCAATGCTTCAAATACCATGAGTTCCTCTCCGGACTCTGGAGCTATTACAGGAGGGGGACTTGGAATAGTTTAGAAGGACGTTCCGAGTCTTATCGTGTTTGAAGCGTTGCATATCTGGCTCATTAAAGGGGTCAAGCCAATTGGTATGTGAAGTATTGCACATATATTTACTCGACGGGGCCATCTTTTAGGCTACATACACCGACCATCGCGCTATATAATATGACAAGCCGTAAGCCCGCCAAATATTATAAAATTTCAAATTATTTTCAAAATTCTTGATATTTATTTATAATTAGTATTCTTTTAGTTCAATTTCTAATCTAATTCTTTTAATTTCCAATTTTTCAATTTCATTTTTTTTATCGTTGATATTTTGTTTTAAACTTTCAATCTCGTTCTTAATATCTTCTCTGATATTTGGGTGCCGTCCTTTTAGAAGATCCTTTGCGCATTCTTCGTTCTGGGTGTATGCTGAAAAATTTGTCATTTTTTGTGGATTGTTGGAGGAGGTAGATAACTTCCTATACAATAATACACCAAAAATTTTGGAAGTTGTAAATATGTTTGGAACTTCATTACACCCTAAAGAAGTCATTAAAAGCGCATTGTTGTATGTAAGCAAATTATTAAGAAAATGAGAAGATCTATTATCCCTTCTGTCTGATAGTTGTTGAAGAAAATCCGGCATTGAGGGTAAATCAGGTAACTTAATCTCATCACTCCCGCAATACAAATTTCGATTTTCAGTTTCAATTAATTTTCCATTACAAAATGTGCACGTAATTGCCAGATCCACAATTGAACTTATACTGGTACATTCTTTCAATAATGTACCTAATGAATGGACTATTATCGTTCTGACAATCATTTTCCACATTATTTTCTGATGCCAAAATTTCGGAATTGACACGAGCCCTCCTCTCCTTGTTCGTCAACCGCCATAGATTTGCTTCCTTGCATTTTGGCATTCCAATTAAATTGCAATAAAGTGAGACATCCGTGACTTCGATATTGAATTTTCGAAATTGACAGAACTCTCCCAGCAAATAGAGCAAGAAAAGAAACCCGAACACGAGTCTACAATACACTAGCAATACCAACGTTGACATATGGGTGCGAAGTGTGGGCTCTGAATAAAACGGATAAGCGAAGAATAACGGCTGCAGAAATGAGATTTATGAGAAGAACCGCTAGAGTCACATTGCTAGACAGAAAAAGATCTGAAGAAATTACAAAATCTCTGGGAGTAACACCAATAATCAAGAAAGTCAAGACATACAGAAGGAAATGGAGATCACAC
Source organism: Aspidiotus rigidus (assembly GCA_035079385.1). NCBI lineage: Eukaryota > Metazoa > Arthropoda > Insecta > Hemiptera > Diaspididae > Aspidiotus > Aspidiotus rigidus. Next base: position 11,777,245 of record JAVHKY010000003.1, on the reverse strand, counting down.
GTCGAGCGCATGGAGAATCAAGATCACCAAAGATGGCCTTGGAATATACACCAACGACGAAACGAAATATAGGAAGACCAAGAAGGAAATTGATTGACACATCTGAGTCCAGCTCAGCTTCCTCAACACCGACGGGCCACTAGGCTCACCGCGGGCAAAGGACACGACGACGACGCGAATTGTTTTTCTTTTCTTAGTCCTCACGTTAAATTTGAAATAATGAAAGACAACCACCAATTCTTCAGATAATTGCTAAGCAAAATCTTTATCGTAACCCTACACTATTCGATTACTCATAGTATGGGTATTCAAAACTTCTCCGGTTAAAAAGAACCATTTTCCAAAAAAGATCGCCTAGCATATATTAATTTTCGATGAACGTCAACAAAAATAATTGCTTAGCATTTTCAATCAATCAATTGATGAATGACACAGATTTTTCATCTCTTGAATCATTCATGACAACCTCCCCCCCCCCCCCCCCCCAGCACAAAGATATATACTACACGCCATTCGCCTGATTTCTTAACTTCAAATTTATTACGCATAAACCTTCTCCTAGGCAAGCTAAAGCAATGGAAACAAATTCCAAGTTCATAGGTGAAATAGGAATAAAGTTAAATGGATTTGCAATTTTGCAACTTCTCTTTATATAATAGATAGGAAGGGGACTTGAAAAAGGCTGATCTATGACGTCACCAAATTGCGATGTCGCGAAGGCCCCGGTTTCAGAGCAATAAATAATAGGAGGAGAACCTAAAAAAGACTTATTAATGACGTCATCAGATTGTAACGCCACAAGGCTAATCTAAGGCGTCATCAAACTGTGACATTAAAGCCTCTACTCCCAAAAGAAAGACTAAAATAAGGCCGATCTATGATGTCGCAGACCCGGATTTTAGAACTATATTAATAGGAGGGTAACTTGAAAAAAAACTGATCACTAACGTCATCAGATTACGGATATGACGCCACAAGACTAACCTAACTTTGACGTCACAGACTCCGCTCCCCCAAACTATATATGATAGGGAAATATCATATAGGGCTCGAGAATCGAAATTTTTCCAAGTTTTTTGTTGGACGGCGGACGGCGCACGACAAATTTCTCAAAAATCCCCCCAAAACAGGTTCCCTGTTAAAATTTTAGCTCTCCAGCTATATATGATAGAAGGGGACTTGGAAAAATTCCTATCATATGTGTCTGTAGAGTCGAAAATTTTCTTAGTTCCCCTTCTATCATATATGTATAGCTCGAGAGTTTAAATTTTTCCAAGTCCCCTTCCTATCATATATGGCTCGAGAAACGAAATTTTTCCAAGTTTTTTGTTGGACGGCGAACGACAAATTTGTCAAAAAGCCCCCCATAGAACAGGTTCCAATTTCTTTCGATGTTAGCAGGGAACCTATTCTATGTTGTTTTTTTTTTCTTTCTTTGAAAAACTTGATGTCCGACGTCCGGCCAAAATGGACTTGGAAAAATGTTGCTTCTTTTCTTGAAATAATAAAAGGACTTGTCCAGACGAGTATATCATAAACACAATAATGAGCTTGAAAGCACTGTCGTCTTAAAAATTTTTTTTTTTTTTTTTTTTTTTTTTTTTTTTTTTTTAACTAATACGACGATCGACGTTTCGAACGTACACACGTTCTTCTTCAGGATCGATAAATACTACAATGAGTAAAGCTATTAACAGGAACAAAACGGAGCAGCAGCACAGGGAGCGTGAAAGAACAAGAAAGGAAGTAGATTACTCACGATTATTATACGAGTAAATCGCTGGCGAATAAAAGTTACTAATCCTGTAGCTGTCGGTTTTAAAGTTTATACTGTCCTTACATTTCATAATTTCTATCGCTTCACGAATTTTTCTTTTCCTATCATGCTTTTCGAAGCAACAAATGGACGCATTTTCAAAATCAAAAAGGTAGTATTTATCGATCCTGAAAAAGAACGTGTGTACGTTCGAAACGTCGATCGTCGTATTAGTTAAAAAAAAAAAAAAAAAAATTTTAAGACGACAGTGCTTTCAAGCTCATTATTCTTTTCTTGAGCTATACATGATGGGAGGGGAATGATAACAGGGGCACTTGGATTTATTTATGGGAAATATATAATTGCACATAAAAAAAAAGTGACTTCAGCGTAATGCACCTACACCATAAAAGTGTATAGTTGAACAAAATTTCAAGTGTAATTCACATAATGAATCCTTCACAATATTTTAAACCATATGCGCTCATATTTTAATGAAATTAACACAACGCCTTGACGCAAAAGAGTTTTTCATTTACAAACCTTTTCGCCTTCTCCTTCACGTCGTCATTTTGTTGAAGACATGGTCCGAGCGTCGAGATCCTCAATCAGTGAACTGTGTGCACTACGCTGAGAAGCCTACAATTCCGTTGAAACTGTGGACATCAGCCTACCAATGGGCAACAGAAAATCGAGCAATCCTACAGCGAACCGACTGTCATGGTACTCACTATTTTGTGGGTTCCTCGACCTTGCAAGAGCCGCTGACTACCAAATTTTTGTCTGCCGCCGAAAGATTGGAAGGAAAGTGGAAGAATTTCCACGAGTTTCAAAAATATGGCAACGGGATCTGGAACGTCTTCCTACATTCAACAAGCCTCGATAGTTTTACTTGTACGTGCCCGTATTTCTTCAAACATGCAGAATGTAAACATTCGTTGGGAATGAAAATACGGTTGAAATTAGTGCAAGTACCGCAGGAAGCCAAAAATATACCCCTCGGCCAACGTCGAAAACGTGGCCGACCATCAAAGGCAAAGCAAGCCTTATTGGTGCAGTAGGTACATGGATCACAGTAAAACTAAGAATAACATATTTCAAATTTTTTTAATGGGTTTTTAATAAATTTTTCTGTTCGATTATTTTTATCTAGTTTAATACATTTTTATATTGCGCTTGTTTCTATTTTTTACGCGTTTTTTATTATCTTTATGTGAAAATGTTCAATGTCTTGTTGCAACAATTTTTTTCTGTTTAAAAGACCTGATTTTTATGTGTTTTTCTCCTTTTTTTGTGTGGCTTTAAATGCATGCCTTTATTTATTTATTGACTTATTTATTTATTTATTTATTTATTTATTCATCTATCTATTTATCTATTTTATTTATTTATTTAGTTTCTTCCTTTCTTTTTCTTTTTATATGATAGAAAGGACTTGAAACAATTTTGAATTCTTGTCATAATAGATGAAGATTTTGGAAAATTGGTGCTTTCTCAATTCAGTTCCACACTACTCTGGAGGTCAAGTTGATGGTGCGTTTTTTGTAGTGGTGGCCTATAAACCTCATTACTAAAACTAATTCAGCCCATAAAACAGGTCCCCTGCTGCATTCCTCATTTAACATTATTAAGGCAGCCTCGATTTTTTACCCATTTTTAGATAGAGAAATGGATTTACGAACCATAATTTTCAGTTTTCTGAGTGTAAGTGCGAACTATAAAAATTCTCGTAGCCCCTACGTACAATATGTCGCAGTTTCGAAAATGTCGAAAGATGCAGCTCTATTAGAAGAACGGTGAAATTTTCGCCACTCATTTTCTCTATTCTTGTAATTTTCAACGACGAGAAAACATGGGATATTCTACTTGACCCTATAGAATACAGTGTGTGCGGTGTACTACGACGTTTCATTGCCCCATTTTTATTTTCAGCTGTGGACCGTCTTGCATAAATATTTTAACGCATTTGAACACTCTTCATACCGTAGTATGAAATATTCTTGCGATGCGATAATTTGGAGAACAAACACTTTACCGGGGAAAGGCAGAATTTTGTCTTCCTAATGATAACAACATTAAAATTGAAGAGACATTGCGAATGAGGACGCACTATTGACATTCTCTTCTAATTTTAACGAGTGTTCCCATCGATAAGGGTGTTTTCGAGTACTACGTTTTGGTTGAAAGTTACAAGTGCCGGGTTAAGAATGGCAATAAATTAAGTATGTACGATATGCGGTAGTTATTAAACTTAGAGAAATACAGTGAGCAGATGGGTAGTATTTTACCTGCCGTTGTTAGGACCGACGTTCGGAACGTAGGACGAACTCGCCGTTATCGCCGAATCCGGAATTCCTCCCGACTCCATGCCCAACGGAAAGTCGCATTCTTCTGCAAAACAAAAATATTTTCCAAATTTAATTAGCGACTAACGTAAATGCTTTAGAGCGATGCGGTACCGTAGTGGTTGTCGGCCTTTCTATTTGTACACTGTTGGAAGGTCGACGAAGAAAATTGTTACCTTCATATGTATACGTAAATTCTTGTATATTTGTATTCGAACAAAGAATTTCAGCGATGGGTCATTTACGATTCGTTCGTCGATTTTCACTTGTTGCCTGCGCTGAAGAATACGCCCAGCGAAATTCGAATAATATAATGTAGTTGAAATAATTCTTGTGAAAGGGGTATTTCGTTTCGCTCCATCGTCCCTTTTCTGTGAAGTATTTTATCATAGAGTATTATTGGAATGTTATTTTTCGGACAGGCACCTCGAAATAAACTTTAATTCGACACTGTAGAGATAATCCGAACTCCAAGGTCACGCCCATTCTCTGACGAAAATTCGTTCTCTCTTCTCTTTCTTTATTAAGGATTATGTATTTATCCTAATGATATACAATTTCGATCAATTTTTTGTCATTTCCTCTTACACTACACTGCATTGTCTACTTGACTCTCTCTCTCTCTCTCTCTCTCTCTCTCTCTCTCTCTCTCTCTCTCTCTCTCTCTCTCTCTCTCACACACACACACTGTTCCGAAAAACATTCTCTTCAATTTTTTCATAAAAAATGCATAAAATTTGAATAGTTTTGATTTCTTCTCCCTAAGCACACAATAATATGAAACATGCCAAAATTCATCAAATTACCGAATTTTCTTCTAGAAATCTGAAATGAAATTACAGGGGCTACAATTAAATTTTTGTTCTCTTGAATTTTGAGTGGGCTAGAGCAGAATGCATCGCGAGTCACTCCAAGTGAGTCCAATCATTTTAGATTGGACTTAGTCTTATTGAAGCCGCAAAATCTAGTTGCAAGTGGATCACACTTGAGTTATCCAAGAAATTTTGAGGTCAAGAATGAAGAATTTCTTAAGAGGTGTGGAGGTCGATTTGCGGAAACTTTGAAGAAGTTGTGATGAGAAAGAGATTTATTGAGAGGGTTGTTTTGTGAAAAAAAATCCCGCGCGTGACTTTCAATGCAAACGGGTGCGACTTTCGATACTGTATGCGACATATATAACAGATAATCATGCGTGTACGTCCATGATTTACCCAATTTCATACTTTAGATTCTGTCTCTTTATTTGATCTCTTGAATCAGTATGTTTTGTAAATCTCCACCTATTACACTCTGACAGATTAGAGGCTGTATTTTACCCCAAGATGGCATCTAAATTATACGTTTGACGTCACAAATTCATTTGTACCTTCGTCGTTTCTACAGTCAGTCATCCTCTTCGCTCCTTTTTTTAGTGTCTTTGGAAGAAAGGAGAATGCGAGATTGAAGTATTCAACTTTCATGCTATCATTCGAGAAAATGAAAACTATTAAAAATTTTATACGCAAAACAAAAAAAAAACTGTATAAAGTAAAGAGCTCTAGATTTCAAATTAAATGACTTGTAATTTAAGTAAAATGAAAAATTCGACCGTGTTTAAACTTTGGAACAGTGCGCGAAAATAGCTTCGCTTTCCGAGTCGCGTATTACGACTTCGCATTAATTAAAAACTAGAAAGTTTCAATCGGTCCCGAGAATTTGGACTTTCTCGCGGATGCAGTGACTTCTCTCGAGTTTACTCCGAGATCTCTTCAATTTATTCCTTTGCTGATGATGTAAACAGACCGGAGTGTAGGGCGACGAAAACCGTCGCTTAAATACACGCACACAATCCGGAGTTCGAGTGTTTTGTCAGGATAGGTAATAAGTGAGGTTATGTTTTTCCATATTGGTAACCCTCCGTTGAATGCCTTTCGCCGTATCGAATATATACGTTCATTTCGAAACGAGTTCTCTGTAGTACGCTCGTTTAGATTAGATGTGACGTATTTTATTAATAAAATTGATTGTTTACTTTTGATGTTCGCGCACAAAGATAAGGTGTGACGAAGCTCATTCATGGTTTAATAAATTCAAATTGAGTAGCGTTATGAGTACTTCGACGCTTAATTACGTCTTGCGAGGCGTTATTCTCGAGTGTAAAATTCGTATAAGGACGTTGTGTACCTGCGTATCCTCATTTTGCGTCGTCTAGAACATTAATTTTTAACACTTCCATAGATTGAATCGAACGAGTCAAACTTACAGGTCGACTGCTTTGAAGCTAGCGGTAGTTTTATCCTCCTGTCTTTCTCCGACGATGCGTAAACAAAATTTTCGAGTCCACGTGAAATAATTACGATTGGTCTACCGTTATAATTTATTCAAACCCCTTCAAGGTTATATAGACATGTAGACCCTGCCCTATACTTTTCGTGTACTGATCAGCTATTGTTCGACCCGAGTTTTACTCGCATTTCTCTTTCCCACAGATTCTGACGCAGAGGAGCTGAAAAGCTCGCTCTATTTTACTGTAATGACAATTGTCTTCTGTTTACACGCAAGTTCATCCGACGTCGCGTCGTGTGTTGCGGATGTTTTAAGTATGTTCGAGGATACAGGTGAAATTACAATTCATTACCGCGAAACACTCCCCAGAAGTGTAATTTATTCAACGACTGCACGTTTCGCTTTATTTCTCCGACCTCAAACTGTTCTCTCTCAGTGTATATATTCGTGCGGTCGTTATTCAGCGCGAAAGAAATTACGGATAATTCGGTATTTAATTGCAGCTGAAAAATACTGTATATGGGTATACGACAAAGGTGTGCAGAAGAAGAGGTCTTTTTTTCAAAAAAAAAAAAAAAAAAAAAAAAAAGGCTTAAATGCGTTTAATCGTAGGTCAAGTGTTGAATACGCCGCACTATACAACAAGAATACTTGGTTGCCTATAGGTGAAAAGTTGCTGGCGTTTACGAGAACATGATTTTTATTGGAAATCGTGCTGAAGTATGCGGTTACGAGATGCTTAGAATAATAAAATTGCATTTTGTTTGGCGTGCCTTATCAGCGATCGACCATCGTTGAACTCTTTGGCGTAATTAAAACTCGTCTCTACTTCAGTATTTTCGTATGCGTTAACATAATTTGAATTTTTCTCATCGAAAATTGTATTTATACACGAATAAAAATCGCGTTAGAGGTTACCACACCAGGTGCCAAAAAATCTGATACGAGAACAATAGGGTGTGGGTTACGAATCAGTTTTCAGTGAAGTATAAAATGGTCGCAAAAGACAATGTTTAGCATTCTTTCACCTCAGCACTCCCAAATGACCAACGAAGTAGGAATCTCGGTGCATGTTATTATATACAAGGAGGAAATTCTTTCCCTTTTTTGTTTCAAATATCAAAGCCAGATTCATGTTTAAATAAAAATGAACTAAAAGCCGAAAAGCGGATGTCAAAAAAGTTGACTTTACAGACTGAGATCTGGCTGGATCGAAAATGATAAAAAATATTCTGACCATCTAGAATTGCAGAGAAGCAGGAATAGGAGCAACCCTAGAACGTTTTAGTTTTCCATCTAGCTAAGCAGGATACCTACTCGAGGAAGTCGATGGTCCAACGCAACCAGATACTTTTTAACCCTATGTCATCTAACAGAATATCTCTCTTCTTCCTCCATCGAGCTCCCGGAACACGATGCGTTGACCTTGCCACCAAAAATTTCTTACTCTCCCATCAAATAACCGATTTCTCACCTACATCGGCGTGCGATGCTCTCTAATTCACTTTACCTGAATGAAAAGACTCACAACAAACTCAGATCAATCACAGATAAATTGACCCCTAAACTGAACCTCCCCAATATGGTTCATCTCACGCCTTATAATCGACCAATACTCGCCTCACTCTCTAATACCTCCTTCTCAATCTCTTCTCACCCAGCTCAGCCTCGTGCCACTACTACTACTACGCTGACCTCTCTCACTCAACTACTTGAAAAAATATATAGGGTTTGCCAAAATGATGTTAACAGTTGAATGAGATTTCGGACTAAATTTCTTTTAGCCCAAAAACATATAAATTTCGAATGTATGAAACTTGTATCTCAATTTTATCTTTGATTTGCGCCAAATACGAAGTCTCTACGACTTTTCCGAACCGATGAAAAAGACCCTAACCACGCTGCAGCGCACTCTGGCGAATACAAAGCATAAGCACGAGTTTTCTGAGTATTTCTCATTAAACCAACCTGAAGTTGCGAATGTGCTGAAAGTTGTTTTGACTTCTTAAAACACAAGTCTGTGTTGCAGGCTTAGCCGCTTGGTGCACGAGGATTTTTTTATGAATCGGATGAGTAGTTCTCGAGAAATTTTCACTTTTTTAAAAAATTTCTCACTATTACGAGTAGCTAATTACAAATAGCTGCGAGTACCTGCTTACGTTACGAGAAGCGATTCTATTTCCCATCCTTTTACCAATTTTGTTATCAGTACGTGTATTGTGATGAAGAACCTTTTATCATTCAACAGGTTCATTCTTGACCGAGGGTTCATTGAATTTTATTTCCGATAATATTTCATTCAAATTCAGTACACTTTTATCTCACTTCCCACAGCCCCTAGAGCCTTGAATTTTGTTTTGTCAAATTTTATTTGTTTTGTTAAATTTGTTTTTGAACGGATAGTGGATATGGCGAGTTGTTCATTTTTTTTTCATTATTATTAGTCATACTCGATAGTGAAAACATTAAGTTTGAATGATTGAATACAATTTTTAGTGAACGCGAAAGGACGAATACTCCGAAGGGAGAGTAAACAATGCAAACCGCAGAAAAATATATGACGACGAGCGCTTTCGGTTAATAAACCATCTTCAAGCCTGAAATGAAAGCAATTGACGAACAGAAAAGAAGAGCAAGGTATTAAGATTGTCCAAACGAGAAATCGCGGTGTGAATCATAAACCAGTTCGATCAGGCCATCTTCCGGAATGTACGAGTTGAGTACAGTGATACCGTCGGTGTTGAGATGACGCATTATCTCTATGTGCTCGAGGGCGATACGCTTACGGTAGGAATTCTCCTTGTGGAGAGCTTTTCGGATCCCTCGCGGAAGCGTGGCCACTGTTTATTAAATGATCAGCAAATTAAAGCTGACTCCCCTAAGTGTCCCTTCTTCCAAGACTTCAGGTGCTCAGCTACTCTAACTTTCATTTGGCGGCTGGTCTCACCAATATAAAAGCCTCCACAATCCCCACATTCCAATTTGTAAACACCACTCCTCTCATCAACAGGTATGGGGTCCTTAAGTCTTACAGACAACCTCTTGACTGTGGTAGGGTTGTAAAACGCGGGTCTGGAGCCAAAAGGGCGGAGGGCCCGACCCAATTGAAGGGAGAACTTCCCCAAGAAAGGGAGACTGATCCAACGCAAACGGCGATCACGGATGGTGTCTCGGGGGAGGGAGGTGTGGAATCAAGAAGGCTCCTCGTAACTTTCCACCGAACCATCACGTCAACATCGACATTGACCCCATTCACTCTGGCCAGGTGTTTTATTGTGAGTCACTCTTTCTTGAAGGCAGACTGACTCAAAGGAATACGAGTCAGTCTGTGAACTAGGCTGTGAAAAGCAGTCATCTTATGAGCAACAGGACCGAACGAACCACCGTGGACTGAAACATCGGTCGTAGTATCTTTCCTGTAAATTCCAAACTCATGGATACCGTCTATTATAGAGATCGATAAATCCAAAAAGTTAATGGAAAATACCACGTAGGAGTATTCGTCCTTTCGCGTTTATTATGGATAGCCGTAACCTTGAGGAACGTATTCGTTTGAGAACGCTTCTGCGGCGTATTTACAGTTCCTTTTTCTGAAATTTCGGAAGCAACGCGTTTCATTTTCCTCTCATATTTGGTTTCTTCGTCGGTGTTTAGTGTTGCATTTGAAGCCTAAGTTCGTTAAATTCCGGTTTTATCTCGATTGTAAGGTTGCGACTAAGAAACTGGAAAATTATATGAGGGAGAAGTGGATAAGAACAGAGCTGCGAAGATGGTATGGTAAATTTAATATTACGACTAGATTAAACCTTATGGTCCATTCGAGACTCTCCGGTATGCTCCTCCCCCTTGAGTTTTATTACTTTATGCGGGGGGACGTCAATGTAAAGTGTCGGAAGTTTGAAGTGAACTTGAAGGAGAAGAAAAATAAGAAGTTGTCCTCCCTAATGAAGGTTAAAGATGAGGTGGTTGAGGAAGGGGTGAGTGGCGGTGTTGTCGTTCATAAATTCCATCCCCCCTCATAAATAATAGTCAGGTAGTGTTTAATAGTGACGAAACTGCCCTCCTTGAGAAAGGTTTGAAATTCAGTTTACCTCCCCTTAAGAAGGATGAAACCTTGGCGAATGTTGTTGCGGATCTTGCGGTTAAAGTTGGTCCCGGTTTTAATACCCAGAAAGTTTGTGCCGAATTAGTCCGTAATAACCCCCTCCCTCGCATGAGTAATAAATTGGGAGGAGTGATTCAAGGTTTGAAGAGGAAGATGAAAGAGGGAGATTTAATCGTCACTAAGGCTGACAAGGGCAATGCTGTTGTGGTGATGCAGAAGTCGGCCTATTCTTCTAAGGTCCATGAAGTCCTCCAACAGTGTGGTGCTGAAGAGAGCGAGGATTTCAGTTTTCCTAAGCACGTTAAAGAAGTTAGGAGAGTCACCAACAGGAGTGAGAGGCTATTATCAAAACTCCCGCTTTGAAAAAAGCCCTCCTTGTTCCTAACCCCACACCCCTTCCTCTACGGGCTGCCCAAAGTGCATAAGAACAATACCCCGATGCGACCCGTTGTTTCTTTCGTCTCCTCCCCCACCTACGTCCTTGCCAAATTCCTGGACCGTTGGTTCAAAAATCGCATTGATTTTGAATCTCCTCATTCGGTCTTGAATTCGGCCTCTTTAACTGACGTTCTGAAGGGTGTAAGTCTTCCCCCTGGAACGACCATCTGCTCGTTTGATGTTGTTGGTTTGTTCCCGAATATTCCTAAGGCTGCTACTATCCAGCGTATGGGTGAGCTACTCGTCAGAGCCAATATTCCTCACAATGAGCTTCAGGAATTTTTCGATTTTCTGAATATTTGCTGGTCCCCCAACTACTGTAAATTTGAAAGAAAAATTTTCGAATTTCCTGATGAAGTAGGGATCCCTATTGGATTACCTTTAGGCTCTCTCATGTCCGAAATTTTCATGTCTAAGTTTGAACTTGATCTCTTTTCCTCGAACCAGGTGTTACTTAATCATATTCACTATTGGCACAGGTACGTTGATGACGTTCTATGTAACTGGACTGCTCCCCCAGATCTCCTGGGTGAGTTTCTGAGGTACCTCAATTCCTGGTACCCTTCCATCATATTTACGTTGGAAATAGCGGTATTTTCTATCGACTTTTTGGATTTATCGATCTCTATAATAGACGGTATCCATTAGTTTGGAATTTACAGGAAAGATACTACGACCGATGTTTTAGTGCAAGGTGGTTCGTTCGGTCCTGTTGCTCCTAAGATGGCTGCTTTTCACAGCCTAGTTCACAGACTGACTCGTATTCCTTTCAGCCAGTCTGCCTTCAAGAAAGAGTTACTCACAATAAAACATCTGGCCAGAGTGAATGGGGTCAATGTCGATGTTGACGTGATGGTTCGGTGGAAAGTTACGAGGAGGCTTCTTGATTCCACACCTCCCTCCCCCGAGACACCATCCGTGATCGCCGTTTGCGTTGGATCAGTCTCCCTTTCTTGGGGAAGTTCTCCCTCCAATTGGGTCGAGCCCTCCGTCCGTTTGGCTTCAGACCCGCGTTTCACAACCCTACCGCTGTCAAGACCCCATACCTAGAATTGATGCGGTTCTCAAGTTTACGGTCGGACATATCGAAGAAAAACGCCACAATACTTGAAAAAGTAAACTGAAGGGCAACCCAGTTTACTTTTTCAAGTATTGTGGAGTTTTTCTTCGACCCCACACCTCTTGATGAGAGGAGAGGTCTTTACAAGTTGGAATGTGGGGATTGTGGAGGCTTTTATATGGGTGAGACCAGCCGCCAAATGAAAGTTAGAGCAGCTGAGCACCTGAAGTCTTGGAAGAAGGGACACTTAGGAGAGTCAGCTTTTGCTGATCATTTAATAAACAGTGGCCGCAGCTTCCGCGAGGGATCCGAAAAGCTCCTCCATAAGGAGAATTCCTATCGTAAGCGCATCGCCCTCCAGCATGTAGAGATAATGCGTCATCTCAACACCGACGGTGTCACTGTACTCAACTCGTGTATTCCGGGAGATGGCCGATCGAACTGGTTTATGATTCACACCGCGATTTCTCGTTTGGACAATCTTAATACCTTGCTCTTCTTTTCTGTTTGTCAGTTGCTTTCATTTCAGGCTTGTAGACGGTTTATTAACCGAAAGCGCTCGTCGTCTTATATTTTTCTGCGGTTTGCATTGTTTACTCTCCCTTCGGAGTATTCGTTTTTCGCGTTTATTATGGATAGCCGTAACCTTGAGGAACGTATTCGTTTAATTTACAATTTTTAGTCTTCATCAAGACGGTGTGCTGCGAGACAACCTTGATGACTTCATTCTTAATTAATGATTGATTTATACATAATTTTTTCATGTATACGTAATTGATAGTGGTTCTTAGATGATTTGTGGTATCTCAGGAGATGGGAATATCATTTTAACAGGGAACCTGTTTTATGGGGGGCTTTTTGAGAAATTTGCCGTGCGCCGTCCGCCATCCAGCAAAAAACTTGGAAAAATTTCGACTCTCGAGCCATATGTGATAGGAGGGGAACTTGGAAAAATTTCAACTCTCGAGCTATCATATATAGCTGGAGATTTGAGAAAAATTTAGACTCTCAAACTATATTATACTAGGCTTATAGTAGGTCTAGGCTTTCTTTATACTAGCTTTATCTAGGTCTAGGCTTCCTTGAATTTTCAATACCATATCCCGTTTAACTCATAAAACAGGTTCCCTGCGTTCCTCGTTTAACTTCTTCAAGGAAGCCGTCGTTTTCAATTTGGACTAGCTTCTTTGAGTGAGATTTGAGGTTAGACTAACGAGTGAACCAGGCTTGGGTTCGATATATTTGTTTGTTAATGCGTATGGAAAGGTTGAAGCGTGAGGGAAAGAATGAGGGGTTGACTGATGGGTGATTGGTTGCTTCTTTGGCTTCGAAATCGATTTTTTTCGTTTTTCGGTATCTCCTTGTAGCTGGATTCCCAGATGAAGGGTCTTGGGATGGAGGTTGCATAGAAAATGGTGATGATATAGCGTGAATATACAATTTATGAGTGCACGAGAGGAATATCAGCTGGAGATAGCATTAAGAGATGCCAGGAATCGGAGGTGATAAGGAATTGAGAAACTGAACATAATATAATATAGTATACTAAACTAATACAGGCTATGAATAACGTATCGGAAAAAGTGATTGTAAAGCTCTTTTTTTCCCGACTTTTCTAGCTCGAAAAGTGCGGTATTACATCTGTAGCAAGATTGACAGGGGGAAGCAGCAATCAACTTTCTCGATACTTTGGAGGCCCTATATTACTTTCAGCATGAAAAAAAATCAGGTTTCTTTATATAGGTCTATATTTCAGGCTTGAATAATTTTTTTTTGTCCGCGGATCTCCAAAAAACTACTGGATGGATTGTTAACAGGGAACCTGTTCTATGGGTGGCTTTTTGAGAAATTTGTCGTGCGCCGTCCAACAAAAAACGACAATTTCTTTAACGAAGTTAAACGAGGAACGCAGGGAACCTGTTTTATGAATCATATGGGATTTGGTATTGAGAGTTCAAGGAAGCCTAGATCTAGAAGAAGGCCTGGACCTACTATAAGTCTATTTTTTTCTTTCTTCAATATTCCACGTCACGTATTTATTTAGTTCCTTCCAAAAACCTTAAAAAAAAAACAATTCTTCGTTGGCTGACAAATGATGGGTTTCAATAAACCCCCCAAAAAAATGAGAATTCAAAACTTTGAAAATAAAAGTAAATTCATTATGCTTGCGGGAAATGAACATAATTTTTCAAAATGCTTATAAGTTTGCGATCGCTGTTTTCCACATCAGGCATTGCTCGTGCTAATAACAAAGCTTCCTCGTTGGATATCTCATGGAAACCACCCATAATATCTATTGCGTGGAGTAATTTACTATACCGGATGTATAATATGTACATTATTTTTACTACTGCCGTAGAATTAATCATTGGAATTAAACGTAATTGGTTATTTATCCCTGTGGATATCTGATAGTAATGTTCCGGTGGCTTATTTAAAAAAACCAAATACACCTTTCCGATATCGGCTTGGTTTGAAAACGACACCTGCCTGCATCATTGGTTCCAGGTATTTCTTCTTGAATTCCTCTAAAACCACACGACAATATCCTATACTGCTGAACTTCCGATTTAGGGCCAATTTCTGGTCGCGAATCGCTATTTCGGGTTTCAACACGGCCACCGCGTGGGCGAACCTCGCCTGAAAGCTCATATCATTTTCGTAGGTTTTCCTCGCGTTTTCCCATTTCTCAAGATACTGAATCAGGACAGCTCCAAGGGAATGACCTACTATGAGCCTAGTATAATATAGTTTGAGAGTCTACATTTCTCTCGAATCCCGAGCTATATATGATAGGAGTTGAACTTGGAATGTTGATTCTCGAGCTATATATGATAGAAGAGGGACTTGAAAAAATTCCTATCGTATATGGCTCGAGAGTCGAAAGTTTCCTAAGTCGCCCTCTTTGGCTTGATTGATAAGTCATTGGTATTTTAATCTAAAGAGAGGGGCTAACTCTGTCAATGAGTTCTGCATTGTGAGAAGGAAAGTCGCGTACTACTCAGCGAGTGTTTTTTCCATTATTTTAATGAAAAAACGGAATTTCGATTAAGTTGACTTTTAGTTAGAATTTTCTACGTTTCGGAATCAAATGTGCTCTTCAAAAAAATATGTCCTCTAGAATTGACTGTCGTGGAACAATTTTCGAATCTTTATGGACGGTTCCGTGCTCTAGTTAATTTTTAGGAATAAACGCCTTTTTTCATCATAATTATATTAAAAATAATGCTCTTTTTAAAAATTTTTCAATTTCTGAATTACATTTTAGATAAATTACACACGTCACGTGGATACATTTTTAAATTTAGTATTTTTTGAAAGTGCTGATACGCATTTTTTTAGGGGAACGCTCGAAGCTATTAGTACAGACGCCGTACAGAATGACGAGGAAAGGAGGACGTATTTTCATCAAAGTCAGCTGCATTGCTGCTCTAAAGTTAGATTTTTAATAAAGTATATGTATAATCAGTGTATGCTTAATGGTGATAAATGAAGTCACTTGGCAGATTCGTTTCGCTTTGCTAAACAACCAGAAAATGTTCGTATTATGACAGCGAGGGAAACATATTCAACCGAAATACGCTAATGACAGTTTTAGCTTAATCCTAATTGTAATTAATTCGGCTATACTGAACGGTATTAATAATGGTTTACGTAAATGTACACGAAAATTTGATGGCCGTATCTCATTTTTTAGGTACCGGTAGTATCAAGAAAATAGATTATCTGTCCGATGAGGTTGTTTTCGTAATGGAGTGCGAGTGGTTATTGAAAAAGAATTTCGCAATTTTAAAGCTAAAATAGGTCTCGTCGTCAATTCGATTGACAACATGATGACATCATACTTTTCGTTACGATATTCATTGCTAAAGGATTTTACAGCTATGATTCAGAAAGAAATGTAGATGATTATTTTTTACACCTGAGAGACAAGGAAAATAATTATGATTTTCTGCGCTCGCCGCATCCCGAAAAAAGATTTCTCGTATACGTATTATAATTTTGCACGAGGTACGAACAAATTCCCCATATTTTGCGTTATTAATAATAATGCTTTACCGGAAACGATATGATATGTACCTCAACGTATGCACAGCCTGCAGTGGTAGATTTTTTCCTCTTCCTTGTGCTCTTTCTATCACTCCCCTGATTCTCGCTGTCCCTTTTCCTCTCGGCGGCTCATTCTGTCGATGTGTGGTCGTTATGAAATACTAATATTTATGTAAATTGTAACATTTGACACCAAATTTAACCACACAATCCTGTAGTATACGTTTAGGAGAAAAAAGTAACCTGCAGCATAATATACCAGACTGACAAGTTGCGAAAATGAGCTACACTCACAGGTAGGGAAGGGCATCAACGGAGAAAAAAATATGTAAATTGTGAAGATTTTTCCTATTCATTTAAAATCCGAAAAAAAAAATATATTTTCGTACATCGTTTCCACAGTGCGTGTTTTTAAATATGTAACAGACTAAATTTTATTTTTACATTTTTTCTATCATGTACGGGAAAAAAAACCTCCTTAATAAGCTCAGTTTTTCATATTGATCATTTTCATTACAAGTAGAAGGAAATTCGTACTATATTTGGTCATTTTTTTTTTCTTGGAGATTCGTACGGTGGCTCTTCCAGTTTTTAATTACTCGAAAGGCACTCGATTGGCATGGCGTCATCTACTTAATAGGTGTTCTAAGAGATTTCGTGGAAAACTTTGCATTTGGCAATTCATTTTCCTGTTTGCTGGAGATTTTCAATTTATTGGAAGGAATTGTCAGAATACAGACTCACTGTTTAGGAAGCTGAGATACATCTCAACAAGTCGTGACCAAAACGGTGACGACGAAGGAAAAAAATATCTATGTGCTACACACAAACTAACCGTAGCCGTATGAAGTCACGGTATTTCATTTGACGTTTGCAATGGCTTTTTTTCGAGTCACTGTATGGCGAGCTTTTCTAGTAGAGTCTGCGCTTTTGTGTTGGATCAACGTCTTTGTCGGTGGCTCTAGATGCAATCTGGTGAACTGTTTCGGAGTTCGGTTCTTGACGCAGGGGTAATTCGTAATGTACCCTGGACCCCCAGGATTCTGCGAAGTACAGACTGTATAATGTTCTCAGATCTCTAATCTGGATGTTGCTGTTTGCTGTTCATCCCCATTAAGGGATATCATACATACAGGTTGGCCGTAGCACCATGACGTAGAGCAACCTTTTTGTTTGTGAGCGAAAGATGACTCCTGGTGACTAAACTTGTTTTTCCTTTTCTGAATGCGAGTTCTTCAGTCTTGCTAAACCTGAATAGCAAGTGTTTTCAGCCAGCCGGATAGTTTCGTTATTTATGATAGTTGGGTTATATCCATGGGCACAGAGTGCGAAGTCTACTCGCACTGTCGTCCTCACGTTTATTTGATTTTTCATCTAATGACCCACTTAACTATTTCGGTGAGTTCTGCTCGTAGTCTGCTGGTTGCTGGGTTGTAATTGTAATTTTTGTGCAATCAGAGTACGGCAGTATCATCTGCAAAAGTGACAAGTATGGTGTTACTTTGTACCGGAATATCACCGGTGTGGAAGAGGTGCAATAGAGGACCAAGTACGGTACCCTGCGGTACCCCTGCTGGGATTGGTATGGTCATGGAGGTACTCTATCACTGAGGTAGAACGTTAGGATCCGCAAGTGTTTAGACAAAAAAGAGCCTCAGCGCTAATCTAGCAGTTGGTATACGCCTCGACTCTCGCTTCACTCTACCTGAAGTAAAACCACTGTTGGACAATCTCGCGTCCACACTTTCGGCTCCTCCTCCTTCCTCAATCTCCGGCAAAAACTGAGGAGGACAAAGGAGAAGCACTCGTACTTCTTAAGAAATCCGAATATGAGCAGAAAATCACCAACTTTTCAGAAATGATAACGCTGTGCCCATTCATTATAAATTCACCGAACACAATAAAGAAGTTCGAGCTGTGTTGGACAAGCAGTCTTTGATCTTCGGCACTACAGGTGAAAAACTTACACAGATGTGCGTCGCCACGCCACGTCTCTACGGAAAAATCAAAATTTACAAGGTGGACCACCCAATAAGTACCGTAGTTGCTTACTATACTGCACCATCCTTTCGTCTCGCCCTGGTTCAAGGAATATTCTGGATTCTCGCCTCGTTGGAACGTTAAGGACTCCATTCGGCTACCTTTCCTCTGCAATCCCGTCTCTTCTCTATCGATGCGGTGAGCATGCTCACCAGGATTTCGGTACTCTATACCATCAACATCATGCTAGAATTGGTCCACAATATTGGTACCCAACGATTTTTGCAAGGAATCTCCTATGCCTGAAAGACGACGTTTGCTACTTCTGAAGGAAAACATACCGGTTTCCCGATGGGCAGTCCCGTGTCTGTTTTAGTAGTTAAAGTCTTCATGTCTCACTTGGAGGAACACATCCATGGGTTCGACAAAGGCCACCTCCTCCATTACTTTCGCTGCATGGACAACATACTATGCATATAGCATGGCACTGACGAGTCTCTCCACCAACTTCATAACAAACTCAACGAATTTCATCCGTCTATACAATTTACCATCGAAGTTGGTAACGACTGCCTAAATCACTAAAATTTAACCATTCACTTTGTGTCTGGCATTTCAAGCTTCTTTACGGAATTCGCGACCCACAGGAAAAGTACTTTCACGGGACTTTCTATCTCATATCGTTTTTGCACCCAAGAGCCCATAAGATGGCCGCCAAAAATGTCGATATTCATCGCCTTCTTTCCCTTCCTCTTTCCGCCTCGGCTCGTGATTCTGCAATCCACATCATTCGGTCAGTCGTCTCCATGTCAATGTCACTAAAATGGTACGACGGAAAAGCCTCAACATGCTCTTATTGTCTCAAACTAATCAACCGCAAGATACTACAAGAAGAGTGTACACCCGAAGGTGTAGCAAATTATATTGAACCACAAGAGAAACAGCAGCTAAACGTTTTCGGTTAAACAACCATCATCGGAGCGTAACAACATCAACAAAGACAGAGGGAGTTAACCAGAAGATCATGATTTAACCAGCGAGTCATCGAAGTTTGAATCATTCTCATATACTAGCTCAATCAGACCCTCTTCAGGAATGAACCTGTTTAAAACCGTGAAGTCTTCGTTATTCCGGTGTCGTATGATTTCTATATTTTCTAAAGCCAGCCGTTTAAAATATGAGTTCTCCCTATGGAGGAGGATACCAGAGCCCTCCTTGAATTTATGGCCACTCTCGAGTAGATGATCAGCAAAAGCCGATTCACCCAAATTACCCTTCTCCCACGCTTTTTTATGCTCCTCAATTCTTATTTGGAGCTGACGCCTGGTCATCCCTATATAAATACCTGGGCAATCGTTGCAGGCTAGACTGTATACCCCACTTCTCTCGACCGGAGGAATCGGGTCCTTCTATTTCACAAATAAACTTTTTACAGTATTGATATTATAGAACGCCAGCCGGAACTCAAAAGGACCGAGTACCCGGCCCAACTTCAACGAAAACCTGCCCAAGTAAGCGAGTTTAATCCAACGTTTTCTACTGTTGTGCAAATCCCTAGGGAGGGAGGTGGTAGAATCGAGGCATTTTCTCGTACGCCTCCTTCGGACCATTAAATCAATGTCCACTTGAACTTGGTTCACTCTGGTCAGGTACTTAATCGTCCCTAGTTCCTTCTGGAAAGTATACTGACTCAAGGGAATACTAGTCAGTCGATGTATCAAACTATTGAAGGTAGCGATCTTGTGTGCAGCGGGACAGAAAGATGGCCCATGGATTGTTATATCAGTCGAAGTTTCTTTTCTATAAATACCAAATTCATGGACGCCATCTCTAATAAATATGGACAAATCCAAGAAATTTATTAATAATCCGCCAACTTCCAGAGTGAATTTTATGGAAGGATATCGGCCATTGAAGTAAGAAAAGAACTCACTAACGAGTTCCTTTGGGCCAGTCCACGCGCACAATATGTCGTCTACATACCTATGCCAGTAAAAGACGTAATTTAGAAGTACCTGGCCCGAAGAAAACAATTCGACTTCAAATCTGGATATGAAAACCTCCGATATTAATGAGCCCAAAGGAGACCCAATAGGGATCCCCACTTCTTCTGGGAATTCGAAAAATTTCCCCTCAAATTTACAAAAATTGGGAGTCCAACAAACTCTTAGAAGGTCGAGGAATTCTACCAATTCCTCATGAGGGACACCAGTTTTTACAAGCAATTCGCCCATATGTTGGATTGCGACCGCCTTCGGGATATGAGGAAATAATTCCACCACATCAAAGGAACATAAAATCGTTTCCTCAGGGAGGCTTATATCCTTCAACCTCTCCGTCAACGAACCTGAGTTTAATACTGAGTGAGGGGAGGTATAATCTACTCGCGATTTGAACCATCTATCAATGAATTTAGCTAACAAATAAGTTGGCGACGAGACAAATGACACGACCGGCCGCATTGGTACATATTTTTTATGTACTTTGCGTAATCCATATAGGAGGGGAGGAACCGGGTTAGGCTCCAAGAGAGCTTTCTTTATCCGAGGACTCTTAATAATCACACTACAATTATTAATAGTGGTCCTCACCTCTTTGACAAAACTGGGGAAACAGAAGAGGCTATTCTCTTTAGCGCCACATTGTTCTAGCACTTCATGAACCCCAGATACATAAGAGGACTTCTCCATAATCACAACGGCGTTACTTTTATCCGCCTTGGTAAGGATTAAGCCCTCCTGGCCCTCTTTAATCCTTTAATCACCTCACTACAGGCATTACTTATGCGGGGGAGGGGAGTGCAAACTATTTCGGCGCACTTTTTTTGGCTATTCACCCCAGGTCCGATTTTGACTGTCAGGTCAGCTACTACGTTAGCCAGTGTCTCTTGGTTCTTAAGGGGAGGGAGACCAAATTTCAACCCTTTCTCCAACAGGTATAACTCATCACTATCAAACTGAACTTTACTATAATTAATAATGCGTGACTGAAATTGCTGGATTAAATTATCTCCAGGACGGTCTTTCTTCTCAGCCGTAGCCTTTAAACTCTGGAGGGAGGCAAGTTTACGAGTTTTCTTTTCTTTTAAATTTCGTTCAAAATCGCGACAGTTACCATTAACGGATACTATAAATGAATCTAACTCACCAGGGTGAAGGAGGCATGAAAGCCTTGAGTGAATCAGCAGATTAAGTCGTGTTGTGACGTTAAGCTGCCCATACCACCTCCTCAGTTCCGTTCTGATCCATTTGACCGTAATGTAATCTTTTCTTGGATTTGTCCATATTTATTAGAGATGGCGTCCATGAATTTAGTATTTATAGGAAAGAAACTTCGACTGATATAACAATCCATGGGTCATCTTTCTGTCCCGCTGCACACAAGATCGCTACCTTCAATAGTTTGATACATCGACTGACTAGTATTCCCTTGAGTCTGGATGCTTTCCAGAAGGAACTAGGGACGATTAAGTACCTGGCCAGAGTGAACCAAGTTCAAGTGGACATTGATTTAATGGTCCGAAGGAGGCTTACGAGAAAATGCCTCAATTCTACCACCTCCCTCCCTAGGGATTTGCACAACAGTAGAGAACGTTGGATTAAACTCCCTTACTTCAGCAGGACGCCGCGAATAGCGAACGAAAAGAATTGCAAGTTTTCAAAATTCCATATCTTCGGGCTTGTACCGCAATAGTCGGATCATTTCTACCTTCTGCTTTATTTTCGGTATACACGGGCTGCTGTAGAAGTGGAAAAAAAAGTAGAGGGGTAGAAATTCTGCCGACGATCGAAAATGCTCCATAGGGCTGAAATATGGAGATAAATTCTACTACCCACAGGAAAATGTAGGTAGTTTCCGTATTTGACGATATTGTCCTTGAAAAAAACCCAAACAAATTGACAATCGACCATTCGAACCAATTTCCATTTCATTTATGTGTATTTTACGACGAATTCGTGTAGCAGAAGTCGTAACAATAAAATAACATTCATTAAAATACGATACACTGTAAAATAGCCTCATGTATTATGAACTTTCTTCTTATCTTAAAAGGCACATTTAAAAGTTTTGGTTTAGGTGTTGAATTGATAGTTAACCTTGGGTATTTGTTTCTACGCGTTATGTTTCCAGGGCTGTAGGAGACATTTGACTTTTGAGCGCTTTTTGCGATAAAGTATATGGCAAAAGAGAATTAAAATTTATCATTGTCCATGCAACGCCTCGGAAAACTATGTTCGCGCCATTATAATTATTATTCTTTGATTTCTCGCGACTTTGCGAGGTCATTCTCGGCTGCTATCATCAACATTGTATTTCTCTTATCAGCTGAGATCGATTGAAGAAGTACGAAATTTCTAGTTTTAATTTGTGTCCTCCAGGACATATGGCATCCTGATGTACGAATGGGAAATTTCGAATTCTCTATCGCTCGCGACGTTCTCTTAAGTTTTAACTTCGGGTAACATTTACACCTTGTTTTTCCCGTTTTTTTGGACGTAGATATCGAGTTTACAGAATGAGCTTTTCACTTCAACTTCCATTTAGACGCGTATCATATCTTCATCCCATTCTTTCCGAGAAAGTTGTCAACGAGTATTTCTAGCATATGGTGTTTTTATTTCCATGTGCACAAATCCTCGCGACATTTTCGTAGTACTCGCCCGGTGCAATTCTGGAATTTGCACGTCTTACGTCGAGGAAAAACACTTCATTATTATAAGTGGCGTATTTCGCCAATGGTTATAGCCGTGGAAAACTATTCAGACAACAATGCGTATCTCACATTGTTTGAGTGGAGAATTAATTCGCGAATTTCGCCGTTTAATAGCGTTTCGCAAGTATCGCAGCGTGCCGCTGGAAATTAGTATTTAACATTAAATAACGCAACGCGACAATCGCAAACAATTACATTCAAAGTAAATCGCGCAGAAAATCGTTCGCGAAATCTCGGACAAAATTTTTGGCTATTTTACCATTTACCGCCAAGCACCATAAGCTGGGAAACGTCTGCTATATGACGTGCATCGTTTTCAGTTTCTACACCCTTTCGTCGAGCACAATAATGGAGAGACTTTGCCAGCTACGACCTTCCACACCTTTCCACGTGAGTGGAAGACAGTCGCGAATTTCGCTTTTAATTGTGCGGGCGCATTTGTGGGTTGACTGCTTCTTCGCGTGAACGTTGTAATGATGGTCAGTAATGTGACCAGAAGTGTCCCTTACTTCGTTTATCGAATTTCTGTTTCTTAACGGGGTATTACATTGACACGTTCAACAAAGTGATGGCGACAAAAAACGAAGAAGGAATGAAGAAAATTTGACCATTCGAAATGAGGACCATTTAAATTAATGAAATGTGGTAAGGAAAGGAAATCAAAAAAATAATAGCTCAAAGTTCGAAATTCATTGTTGTAACTCTCTTTCTTTAGATTTCACGTTTGATATTCTCTCAGGTTTCACACTTTCTATGCACTGGAAACGTAAATTTCTCATAACGAAAAAAATATTTGTAAATGACTAGGCCTCCGTATTCAAATATAAATACCTCATGTGGCTTTACTAACTCTCCAGGCTAGCTAGAAAAGACAAAGAGGCTATCTGAAACTGCACCGCTCTTTCTTTTGAGCTCAGAGTTTGAATTCCAGCTCTTAGGGACGGTTTGGTTCCATTTTACTGAAGCTACGAGCTCCGAAGTCTGAAAACGGTAAGCTTCCTACCTCGAGTTTCAGATCTTTTGGAACCCTCGAATAAATTTTTGGCTTATGTACACATTGAAGAATTTTAAAGAAGGAACCTCTTCCATGGGAGATTTTTGAAAACATTTGCCTTGCGCCGTTTGTCGTGTGATGTCCGACCAAAACAAAAATGTTCCAAGCCCAACATTATTGGCCACACGAGAGAAACGATGGCTTCCTTAACGATGTTAAACAAGGAACGCAGGAA
Source organism: Aspidiotus rigidus (assembly GCA_035079385.1). Taxonomy (NCBI): domain Eukaryota; kingdom Metazoa; phylum Arthropoda; class Insecta; order Hemiptera; family Diaspididae; genus Aspidiotus; species Aspidiotus rigidus. The sequence continues at coordinate 11,753,303 of JAVHKY010000003.1, read as the reverse complement.
ATGTTCAATGCTTCATATATCAATCAGCCAGATATGCAATACGTCAAACACCACAAGTTTCTCTTCTATCATATAATACGGTTCGCGAGTCGACATTTTTTTAAGTTCCCCTCTTATCATGTATAGCTCGAAAGTCAAAAGTTTTCCAAGTTCTTATCCGGACGGCGCACGGCAAAATTTTCGGACCATACAATTAAAAATTGTCCAAGTCCTCCTTCTATCGGACATAGCTCAGAGGTCAAAATTTGTCAAATTCCCCAAAATCTTAGCCGGAAACCTGTTCTAAGGGTTTTTTTTCGAAAAATTTGCCATCCGGTGTCCGATGTCCAATGTTCGGCCGAAATGGACTTGGAAAAATTTCGCTTTTATTTATTTCATTCATCTACTCACTTATTTATTTATTTATTTATTTATTTATTTATTTATTTATTTATTTATAAGAATAAGGTAATTTTTCTTAATCTCTACTAATATCTCTACTAATATTTATTTATTTATTTATTCATTTATTTATTTATTTGCTTATTTATTTATTGGCATGTTTCATGTCTCTTCTGACACCCCATACACTATTGGAAAATTGCGAGTACCACCCCCTCCCATCCCCCTCCCCCAAACAATGGACTTAGAAAATTTGTAGAGAAAAATGTTTATAGCCGGGTGGTGATGGTTTTGGTATTGAGAATTCAAGGAAGTCTGAACCTAGTTTAAAGCTTGTATGAAGGAGGCCTGGACCTACTAAAAACCTAGTATAAAATAGTACATCATCAGTGACCTGGACCCATTTTAGGGACTTCAAAATATATAGGTCCAGAGTCGAAATTTTTTTGAGTCCCCCTCTTATCATATATGGCTCGAGGGTCGACATTTTTTCAATATTTTTGTCGAACGACGCACGGGAAAATTTCTCAAAGAAACCCCCATAGAACAGATTCCCTGTTAAAATTTCGACTTCCGACCCTGTGACGTCACGATCTCATGACGTCATAAGTCAGTGTAATTTTTCCAAGTCCCTCTAGAGGACTTGGAGACCATTACAGCGGCTGGAGAATTTTTTGACTATTTTTTTCAAACTTGGCGTACATGTTTACTTAAGAATTTACCTAATTGATGAACAAAAAATGACGGCTTCCTTAACGAAGTTAAACGAGGAACGCAGGGAACCTGTTTTATGATTCGAATGAGATTTGGTATTGAAAATTCAAAGAAGCCTAGATTTGGAGAACCCCTCCTATCATATATAGCTCGAGCATCGAAATTTTTTCTAAGTCCCTCTCCTATCATATATGGCTCGAGAGTCGAAATTTTTCCAAGTCCCTCTCCTATCATACATGGCTCGAGAGTCGAAATTTTTCCAAGTCCCCGCCTATCATCTATAGCTCGAGAGTCGAAATTTTAACAGGGAACCTGTTTTATGGGGGGCTATTTGAGAAATCTGCCGTCCGCCGTCCGCCGTCCGCCGTGCGCCGTCCAGCGAAAAACTTGGAAAAATTTCGACCCTCGAGCCATATATGATAGGAGAGGGACTTAGAAAAATTTCGACTCTCGAGCTATATGTGATAGGAGGGGGACTTAGAAAAATTTCGACTCTCGAGCCATATATGATAGGAGGGGGACTTAGAAAAAATTTCGACTCTCGAGCTATAGATGATAGGAGGGGAACTTAGAAAAATTTCGACTCTCGAGCTATATATGATAGGAGGGGGACTTGGAAAAATTTCGACTCTCGAGCTATATATGACAGAAAGGGGACTTAGAAAAATTTCTACTCTCGAGCTGTATATGATAGAAGAGGGACTTAGAAAAATTTCGACTCTCGAGCCATATATGATAGAAGGGGGACTCAGAAAAATTTCGACTCTCGAGCTATATATGATAGGAGGGGGACTTGGAAAAATTTCGACTCTCGAGCTATATATGATAGAAAGGGGACTTAGAAAAATTTCTACTCTCGAGCTGTATATGATAGAAGAGGGACTTAGAAAAATTTCGACTCTCGAGCCATATATGATAGAAGGGGGACTCAGAAAAATTTCGACTCTCGAGCTATATATGATAGGAGGGGGACTTGGAAAAATTTCGACTCTCGAGCTATATATGATAGAAAGGGGACTTAGAAAAATTTCTACTCTCGAGCTGTATATGATAGAAGAGGGACTTAGAAAAATTTCGACTCTCGAGCCATATATGATAGAAGGGGGACTTAGAAAAATTTCGACTCTCGAGCCATATATGATAGGAGAGGGACTTGGAAAAATTTCGACTCTCGAGCTATATATGATAGGAGGGGGACTTAGAAAAAATTTCGACTCTCGAGCTATAGATGATAGGAGAGGGACTTAGAAAAATTTCGACTCTCGAGCTATATATGATAGGAGGGGGACTTAGAAAAAATTTCTACTCTCGAGCTATATATGATAGGAGGGGGACTTAGAAAAAATTTCTACTCTCGAGCTATATATGATAGAAGGGGGACTTAGAAAAATTTCGATCCTCGAGCCATATATGATAGGAGAGGGACTTAGAAAAATTTCGACTCTCGAGCTATAGATGATAGAAGGGGGACTTAGAAAAATTTCGATCCTCGAGCCATATATGATAGGAGAGGGACTTAGAAAAATGTTGACTCTCGAGCTATAGATGATAGAAGGAGGACTTGGAAAAATTTCGATCCTCGAGCTATATAATAGGAGAGAGACAGACCAACTAATCCAAATATAGCTCGAGAGTCGAAATTTTTCCAATTCCCCCTCCTATCATGTATAGCTCAAGAGTGAAAATTTTAACAAGAAACCTGATTTATCCAACTATATTATATTGGTCTAAAACTTCTTTTCACTACCTTCCTCCAGATATAAGTTTCCTTGAATTTTCAATACCAAATCTCATTCCAATCATAAAACAGGTTCCCTGCGTTCCTCGTTTAACTTCGTTAAGGAAGCCGTAATTTTTCTAAGTTTTTCGCTGGACGGCGCACGGCGGACGGCGGACGGCAGATTTCTCAAATAGCCCCCCATAAAACAGGTTCCCTGTTAATACCAAAAATCGCGGTCCTCCAGGGTAAAAAATTGGATGTTCTCGATTATTAGTCCTTTCCAGAAGGTTCCAGCGGCTGGAGAATTTTTGGACTATTTTTTTCGGATTCGGCGGATGTGTTTACATAAGAATTGACCTAATTAATGAACGCAAAACCAAAACTCACGGTCCTCCAGGGTGAAAAAGTGGATTTTCTCTAATTTTTGTCATTTCCAGAACATTCCAGCGACTGGAGAATTTTTTCATCATTTTTTTCAAACTCGGCGAACATGTTTACGTGAGAACTGACCTATTTGATGAATGAAATACCAAAACTCACGGTCCTCCAGGGTGAAAAAAAGGATTTTCTCACTTTTCTTCTATTTTCAGACTGTTCCAGCGACTGGAGAATTTTTCAACTATTTTTCTCAATCTAACCTACTCCACCTAATCGGTGGACATGTTTACATAAGAATTGACCAAATCGATAAATGAAATACTAAGAATATATTTTTGGTCTATCATCAACATTCCCATTTCATCTCATGGAGGAGTGCGTATTTTTCACCTCGAACATTGACCATTGATTTCTCGCGGTCTACTGCGGTAGCAGTCATAGTTCACCCCGCTATTCATGGAAAAATCACAGAAATTCATTAAATATCGATTTTTTTGGGAATGTTGCACCTCACCGAGGACTATGGTACTCATGTACGTATGTTGTATTAGAGGGTATGGCGCTTCAAATGAATGATATTTCCCAGGTGCCTCCCCCCAGTATCTTATGAAAAGTTTTTGAATCCCGAATCAATCGATTTGATCGATTTTCCTCTGCTTCGATTGTTTCCTGCAACTAAAGCCCCTCCTTCGTCCAAACAATATTCTTATTGATTACTTTCTTCTACGAGAGAGGAGGGCTCGAGAAGAGAGAAATAGTCAGTGCTTTTATACTGTGAGGTTAGCTCCTGAGTTGGGATTTTCTGTTTCCAAAGCATACAACTAGGTCAACGACAAAACAGTATAGGATTGAACATCATCGTATCGCTATTATCAGTTCAGGCGTCACACTCAGTATGTTCAACAATAATCTGATTCTTATCAATCTAGGACAGACGGATGACCATCGTTTTTCAAGTTATCAGGATGATAAATTACGTAGGTATTCATGAAAGAAAAAAATGAGACCTATGATATATGTTATGTCCTCAAATCGACAAGTTCTCATCCATTCGTAAAATAGTATTCACAACCTTCTAAACGTGTTGCTCGTAAGATTACAAAGTCTTTTTGTTTCTCTCTCTCTTTTTAAGGAAGATTTGTGTTCACTTTTGTGTCTGTACTGAGCTGAAATAACCATGTATCGTGTATTCATCCTTTTGTTGGGATAAGATCAAATCAAATTTTGAAAATAATTTTTATATCTACAACTATTTCAAAATGTTAAAAGAAGTGAATTAGTTATCGCTATAGATACAATCTTCTTTTAATTATGGATAACCGTACCTTACAGAAACGTATCAGATTCTATTGGTTTTAAAATATCTTATCTCATTGACAGCCTTTTTCTCGTGGTCACCATAAATCAACCTGGTATACTGTCATTATCAGCCGAGAATGACGGATTCATTTCGATCGTATCGTTCCACGAGTCGGAATTGGTACTAAACTGGACCCTGGTCAATATAAAAATGGAAAACCTTCCGCAAAATATTTCGGTGCAGTATCGAGCCCAAGATTGCGTTACAATCTTTCCGTCAAAACTGGAATATGATAGAACTACAGGTGAATACGTTGCCAAGAGGTCTGTCCGAAGAATAGATCGAACTGCTGAATGGAAATGGGTTTTTGTACATCCCACAAATGAATTAGGCACCGCTGATTACAGACCGAGTGACACGATCTTAACGCTGACCGTAGCACTAGACCACGTGCAACCTGAAGCTACAAAATACGAGATCATCATGAAAATCATCGATACGGATGAAAGTATCCAGAAATGGGTTAGAGTATTCATTCCAAGACTATTCCTTGCTATACCGCCATCTTCCCCCAAAATAGAGGTCGGCAACTTCTACATACAAGAACCAGACGAAAGCACAAGAGTCGCAACAGTCTTTTGGGAGGACGATGGAACGTACGGAACTGAATTGGCCATCCAAGAAGTCCAACAAGGTGAAATTGTATTTAACGATATTGTACGTTTAACTCGAGGCTCCGAAAGTCGCTATACGTACACAATCAGCTTGGCGCGTACGTATTTCGTCCTAAAATCGTACAATAACATAGGGTACTCCGAAAAAAGTTCTGTCATCGAAATCCCAGCTCAAGATGAACTATTACCTCGTCCCATTTTTGGACCGCAAATCAATTATGACGACAACTTTACAACTATCAGTTGGAAACGGCCCGCCGAAGATGTAGGTGTGACTAATTTCACATTATATTGGGTTGATACGAGCAATTATCCTACAGACCTTCGTGTTCGCGGTTTCATATCTCTATCCAATACCACAGATCTCTTCGAAGCACAAGGAGAAGACGGGAATCTGGTGGTGGGATTGAGCGTCAACACAGAAAATTCAAGTAGCGGAATTATAATTCCTTCACTCGGAAGTACGACGGTCTCAGGAGTGATCACACGCTTTAATCAGTAATAAAAACGTAATATCCTAACCTGAAATTTACTTCGATTCTATCAAATTTAAATCGCTGATTCGTAACCCGAATTCAAAATAATAATTATATTGAATTACGGAACCTATAGTTTGGAATATTGTTTTCCTTAATTCTTAGTAATTTTCTTTGCTTAAAACTGCTACTCTAAATATACGAACTAAAGTTCAATTCATCTTTTTATTTACGGCAAGAGAATTGAGAAAATGCAGACGTGTATAACGATCGTCATATGAAACAAGTGTTGTTTGAACTTGGGACCTCTCGCACACGTGGCACTGGTGGTCCCCAAAACTATTCCACTATTGAGAAGTGCTTCCAAAATCTACCACCTTCCAGAATTCAACTCTCTATCATTCCCTTCCTAAACTGTGAAAGAGGCTAAGACCAAACAAGGCTGTCGAGGAAGCGCACTGAGGCCTTAAATCGAAGTTCAAAAACCTGGAATAGTTGCATCATTAATGAGTTGATAATGCGGACTTTCACATACCCCCTCAATACCGGAAGTGTGTTGACGACTGTTTTCTATATGTAAGAGCTCAGAGCCGAATGTATAAGAAAGGACCACAAAATGTACGTTCGTTATTTTATTGCCCTCTCTTCCCGTTGATAAACTTATTTTACGAGTTTCAAGTTATGTAGGGAAAAGAGAATTAGAATTTTTATCCCTATAGGAGATTAGTTTATTTTCAGTCGTTGGCCAAAAAGTTAATGCCGATGATCTTTTTCATGAATCCTTGAAAAAAAATTGAACGCTTAGTTAATTGTTTAAACGAAAACAATTGGTTTCCTCGTTCCATTCGAAATATTAAAAAAGTACACCACTACCGTCTACGATACTAGGAGGAAAAGAAAATTAGATTCATGTCCCGAGTCCCCCTCCTATCATATAGGGTTTGAATGTTAGGATGTCACTAAAGGTTCAAATCACTGAGGCCAACTGATCGTAGGTATTTTCACATTTTGACATGTTCCATGTCTTTTCTCTCGCCGGACACCGATTTTGAAACTTGCGAGTACACCCCGCCTCTCCCCCCCCCCCGTCCAGAGAAATCTCTACCCCGTGGGTGATTCAGAAATTCGCGAGTACGCCCCGCGTAATAATAATAAATAATTAATTCAATAATAATTAAATAATTAAATAAATAAATAAATAAATAAATAAATAATTAAATAATTAAATAAATAAATAATTAATATAATTAATAATTAGAAAATTTTCTAAGTCCCTCTTCCTATCATATATGGCTGGATAGTCGAAATTTTTCCAAGTCCCCTAGACTTAAATTGTCTCATACCATTCCAACACAACAGCGAGATCGCTCGTTCGCCCCACGAAAGATAAATAAATAAATAAATAAATAAATAAATGAATAAATAAATAAATAAATAAATAAATAAATGAATAAATAAATAATATTAAATGATGAAATAATAAAATAATTTAATAATTTAATAATTTAATAATTCAATAATTAAATAATTAAATAAATAAAGGCTGAATAGTCGAAACCTCATATTTCTCATAGAAAACTTGAATTTTCTCATGCCATTCCAATACAACAGCGAGATCGAAAAATACCTATAAAGCTTAAAGTAAAGTCAAAGCCCTCGATAGAAGTCATTTTTTGAGATAGCTTTTCTATGTTCTTTAATGTCTCCGAGAATTTAATGACACCAATTATCATGACGTATCGAAGAAAGAGAACAAAATTTAACAAGGTATCTCGAAAGTACGTCTCTATCTAAAACTAGAAAATCTTTTCCGCTTTCGCAGACTATTATAGTAACTCAACGAAAAGGTTAAAATATAGAAATATCGTTCGAGAAATCGTTTTCCGATAGGCCACGTGCTAAGCCGTCCGCCGTTTTCGAAATCGGAAAACGGCAACATCTGCATCAATCATGATTAGCGCAAATAGAGCCTTCCATCCATCATCAGTATTGTTATCTAAATGCCACATACGTACTATTATAAGGTCTGTAAAAAGGATACTTCGTAGCTATTTTCACGCCGCGCCGTCGTAAACTTACGTCGAGCAAGCTGCGCCGCAAGAAGGAATTATTTCATAACTCGAACGAGACGATTTCAACCTCTTTTATCGACATCTTAATGGGCCTTTCTTTTCAAATTTCTATAAAAATAAATTCCTGCTCAATCATCCTTGCACCTTCTCTCGAAAGCGTAACAAGTTTATCGCACCTAACGCGACTTCATTTGATCGATAAACGTAGACACTGATGACCCATCAGACTTACAAAAGTCTACACATCACGGAAGGTTGCAGGAATCCATAATCAAGGAAACTTAGAGGTATATTCGTAATTTTCCTTCGTTGATACGAAACACTATACATATATTTCACGTATAGGTACACAATAAACTACAGTCGGTCCTACTAATGGTTTTGATGGTACGAATATACACAGGGTATTGACAGAATAATTATATACCGTAGGTACTAGTCGTAACGTCTGATATGTGCACAACCTAATTATTAGGTTATGGTGTCCTATTTTGGAATGTGCTACCTTCACCAACGAAACAAACATGTAAGTCACAGATAGATTAACAGTTCAAAAAGTTGAACGGGCCATTCAGATGCACATATTATAACAAATGATCCGGTAAAAATGCACGCAATACGGGTGACTTGTATAAATTAACTCGGTGGCACGTATTGTTCGGTATTTTTCCATGAAAATGACAAACTCAATCTTTATAATATACACGTACGGATATATTGTTGTATGGAACGAACTGAAAACGAAACTACCAATGAAAAAATAATGAACAACGCCTCATGCAGGTCCAGTTTCAAATTACAAAAGATGGTAAAAATCCACCAATTGTGAATTTTTGCATTACAATGGATTTTACAAATTTATGTAACAAGACGTAGTTGAAACCCTTCATAAAGAGGGGGTATATTATTGGTCCAGATGGGGTGACCTGAGAACGAATTTCTCTACTTAGCTGTCATATCTGGTGCTCATATCTGTCAGGGACTAAATTTATAGCTAAAATACGTACGGTAAACCGTTTCTTCGATTTTTTTCTCGTTTAAATAAAAGATTGAAGTAGCTGACGTCGCTTCATTTTGTAGATTCTCGCCCTCGTCAAAAAGTAAACAGAGCATTCTTCTAGATCGAATTTTGGTGTAGTTGAATCGTTTGCGTTAAGTTTGTGCTGGATTGCACCATTGAGTTCTTTATTTGTGCCAGTCTCTTTCATCTTCAATCATTGAGAGGAAGGGACTGTGGGCATGCAAGACCTAATTTTGATGGGATAAAAAGTGAATGGAATCGTTTTCCTTACTTTTCGTTGTCTTCTGCTGTAAAAGTACACGGCAAGAGATTGCCTAAGGTCCCGTGTCTGGTTAAAGCAGCAAACTTTGCGGAGATTCTCCTAGTTTCAGGCGTTGCGTTGCAGAAATGTAACCAAGTAGATTCACAGTGAGAGATAAATCAATTCAAAATCGGTATAGGATTGAGTATAGACTAATTTCGGTTGCAAGTCGATCAAAAATGATCAAAGTTCAACTCCTTGCTACAAAAATTCAATCGACTTTGATGTGGTATTTAAAAATATCGACCAAAAATGAATACCGATTTTCAATTTATTTTACATCACGATCGACGACGAAATAGCGTTAATTTCAAAGCTGAATTTCGATCGTTACAATTGATCACATACTTTAGGCTCAAAAATCGTGAGGGACAATTGCCACACAAGAGGAGTGTACACCCGAAGGTGTAGCAAATTATATTGAACCACAAGAGAAACAGCCGGTAAACGTTTTCGGTTAAACAACCATCATCGGAGCGTAAACGAAAGCGACTGAATCCAACATCAACAAAGACAGAGGGAGTTGACCAGAAGATCATGATTTAACCAGCGAGTCATCGAAGTTTGAATCATTCTCATATACTAGCTCAATCAGACCCTCTTCAGGAATGAACCTGTTTAAAACCGTGAAGTCTTCGTTATTCCGGTGTCGTATGATTTCTATATTTTCTAAAGCCAGCCGTTTAAAATATGAGTTCTCCCTATGGAGGAGGATACCAGAGCCCTCCTTGAATTTATGGCCACTCTCGAGTAGATGATCAGCAAAAGCCGACTCACCCAAATTACCCTTCTCCCACGCTTTTTTATGATCCTCAATTCTTATTTGTAGCTGACGCCCAGTCATCCCTGTATATAAATACCTGGGCAATCGTTGCAGGCTATACTGTATAGCCCACTTCGCTCGACTGGAGGAATCAGGTCCTTCAATTTCACGAATAAGCTTTTTACAGTATTGACATTATAAAACGCCGGCCGGAACCAAAAAAGGACCGAGTACCCTGCCCAACTTCAACGAAAACCTGCCCAAGTAAGGGAGTCTAATCCAACGTTTTCTACCGTTATACAAATCCCTAGGGAGGGAGGTGGTAGAATCGAGGCATTTTCAAGTGAGCCTCCTTCGGACCATTAAATCAATGTCCACTCGAACTTGGTTCACTCTGGCCAGGTACTTAATCGTCCCTAGTTCCTTCTGGAAAGTATCCTGACTCAAGGGAATACTAGTCAGTCGATGTATCAAACTATTAAAGGTAGCGATCTTGTGTGCAGCGGGACAGAAAGATGACCCATGGATTGTTATATCAGTCGAAGTTTCTTTTCTATAAATACCAAATTCATGGACGCCATCTCCAATAAATATGGACAAATCCAAGAAATTTATTAATAATCCGCCAACTTCCAGAGTGAATTTTATGGAAGGATATCGGCCATTGAAGTAAGAAAAGAACTCACTAACGAGTTCCTTTGGGCCAGTCCACGCGCACAATATGTCGTCTACATACCCATGCCAGTAAAAGACGTAATTTAGAAGTACCTGGTCCGAAGAAAACAATTCGACTTCAAATCTGGACATGAAAACCTCCGATATTAATGAGCCCAAAGGGCACCCAACAGGGATCCCCACTTCTTCCGGGAATTCGAAAAATTTTCCCTCAAATTTACAAAAATTGGGAGTCCAACAAACTCTTAGAAGGTCGAAGAATTCTACCAATTCCTCATGGGGGATACCAGTTTTTACAAGCAATTCGCACATATGTTGGATTGCGACAGCCTTCGGGATGTGAGGAAATAATTCCACCACATCAAAGGAACATAAAATCGTTTCCTCAGGGAGGCTTATATCCTTCAACCTCTCCGTCAACGAACCTGAGTTTAATACTGAGTGAGGGGAGGTACAACCTACTCGCGATTTGAACCATCTATCAATGAATTTAGCTAACAAATAAGTTGGCGACGAGACAAATGACACGACCGGCCGCATTGGTACATCTTTTTTATGTACTTTGGGTAATCCATATAGGAGGGGAGGAACCGGGTTAGGCTCCAAGAGAGCTTTCTTTGTCCGAGGACTCTTAATAATCACACTACAATTATTAATAGTGTTCCTCACCTCTTTGACAAAACTGGGGAAACAAAAGAGGCTATTCTCCTTAGCGCCACATTGTTCCAGCACTTCATGAACCCCAGATACATAAGAAGACTTATCCATAATCACTACGGCGTTGCTTTTATCCGCCTTAGTAAGGATTAAGTCCTCCTCCCTCACCTTCCTCTTTAATCCTTTAATCACCTCACTACAGGCATTACTTATGCGGGGGAGGGGAGTGTTGCAAACCATTTCGGCGCACTTTTTTTGGATATTCATTTTGACTGTCAGGTCAGCTACTACGTTAGCCAGTGTCTCTTGGTTCTTAATGGGAGGGAGACCAAATTTCAACCCTTTCTCCAACAGATATAACTCATCACTGTTAAACTGAACTTTACTATAGTTAATAATGCGTGGCTGGAATTTCTGGGTTAAATTATCTCCAGGACGGTCTTTTTTCTCAGCCGTCGCTTTTAAATTCTGGAGGCAAATTTACGAGTTTTCTTTTCTCTTAAATTTCGTTCAAAATCGCGACAGTCACCATTAACGGATACTATAAATGAATCTAACTCACCAGGGTGAAGGAGGCATGAAAGCCTTGAGTGAACCAGCAGATTAAGTCGTGTAGTGACGTTAAGCTGCCCATACCACCTCCTCAGTTCCGTTCTGATCCATTTGACCGTAATGTAATCTTCCTACTTTTTTGTAGTGGAATCGCAATCCGAATAAAAACGAAATTTCACAAAATTTGGTCTAAGGTGGTATTGAAGACATTTGCGCAAGAATGAAATATGAGAAGAATACGACACGCGTTGGATCCGAAACTTTCGGAACAAGAACATTAGATACGCCACACCATCAGCCAAGGAAAATTAAGATTTCATCTGGGTCTCATATATAATTACTAGCTACGGTCTGCCTAAGGTGCACAAGAGGAATACTCCTATGCGGCCTGTCGTGTCCTACGTCTCCTCTCCCGCCTATTTTCTGCCCAAGTTTTTGGATCGTTGGTTCAAATCTCGAATCGAGTATGAGTCCCCTTACTCCGTTAAAAATTTGGTTTCTCTGGCCGAGAGCCTCAAAAATGATACTCTACCTCCGGGTACAAGCCTCTGCTCATTTGATGTAGTCGGCCTTTTTCCCAATATACCAAGGGCCCATACTATGCAGTATATGGGTGACCTACTTGTCAAGTTCAATACTCCTCATATCGAGTCACAGGAATTTTTTAATCTTCTTAATGTGTGCTGGTCACCTAACTTCTGTAAGTTCAACGGGAAATTTCACGAGTTCCCTGAGGAGGTAAGCATCCCCATCGGCTCTCCTTTGGGCTCTCTCGTTTCGGAGATGAGGTTGACTTGTTTTCCTCGGGCCAAATGCTACTGAGTCACATCCATTACTGGCACCTATATGTGGACGATATATTATGTGCGTGGACCGGTCCTCAAGAACTCTTTGGTGAGTTTCTTAAAATCCCTCCATAAAATTCACTATAGAAATTGGAGGTTCTTCCATAAACTTTCTGAATCTCACTGTCTCTGAAAGAGATGAGAACTATGATTTTGCTATACTTAGAAAGGATACTTCCATTACTTCGACCGATACAGTTGTCCACGGATCGTCCTTCTGCTAGTTATTATAGGCCTAGTATGGTACATTAGGCTTAGCACAGGCCTAAAAGTATAGTACATTAAGCCCAATATAATGAAGGCTGAAGTTTGAAATTCCTAGTATAAAGAAGGCAAGCTATTTAGGAGTGAGAATACACAATAGTGACGCACATAAAACAGGTTCCCTGTTTGCCTCAATTAACAAGGTTACGGAAGGCAACTCCGAGCGACTCACAAAGTGGGCTGTGAGTTTTTTTGAATGATACTCGCAGATGATTCGCGCAGTGATATTAGAGACACCTGATATTTTAATATCCAAGCTTAAACGCGTGGAATGTCCTCGGGATCGCAACTTTTTCTTTATTCGTGAATTGAATGATAGTCCAGTCTTACATAATTATGTAACCTAGTATACTGCAGAATGGTCTGGTATACATATAGATACTGAGCTAACGAAACTCTTCAAACACAAAAGTTAGCGTCAGATTTGAACACACTGATGACGCCATAAGAAAGGCATGGCCTTGACCTACTTTTGATGAGTTATCCACTGAGAGACAGGAAACACGAACCTTATTATTTTTTGCTATGGAGAAAGTTTTAGAAAATTCATTACGTAAAACGTTAGTATTTTGACTTATTTCATCTCATTTCTGTAAAGTTTTATTTTACATAATGACATTTCGTGTATACCACTGTGCGCTGTATACGATTTTATTCCCGTTATATATTCTCTTCTATTCGATTCCTCAATATTTCTTCAATATTCAACTAACTTCCTTTTTAGACTCAAATCAATATTTACTATCGCTTTCAAGAAAAATGTATTCGTAAATCGGAAGGTTTTCGGGGGGAAAAAAAACGTAGGTCGGTACATAATAACGTTCGTCATTGTCGCTATGTTGCTATCCTTCCTTTCCTTTCATTTTTATTTTCAAAAAAAAAAAAAAGTTCCTAGTTGCCCAGCGGAAGTGCGTAAGACACGTACCCCAAAAAGCGCAAGAAGGACCAAACTAATAACGGCAGAAAGCGTGAACGTTATATATGTGGTAAAGTCGCTCGGGCAAATTTTAATAACACAAGCTGCGTATTAAGAAAGCAGCCCGGCACGACATCGTGAACGTGTGCGGGCTACGCGGCGCGGTGCCTTTTATTAAAATCACAAATAACACAAAATCATTACGTTTTAACGAAAAAGTCTACGTTGTCGACGATAATATTATTTACGACTTTTGCAAAACGTCAGCAAATTAGCTACACGGTGCTGGCGCGCAGATTTAAAAACGCGTACATAAACCCAACGACAGGGGCGGCGCGGCGCATTAACTGTGTACAATTATAAACGTAGAAATAAATAAAGTTGTTTTAATTACTGCAATAGCGACAGCAACTGTGAAGCCTTTGCAGGCAGTTACCAAAAAGATCTCGCGCGTCGAAGATCGCTTACGGCTCGTGTCGCGCGCGAGGGTTTCCTATATAATAGGTACGAGATTCGAATCGCGCGCTCAAAGGCGTTATTTAATTGGCATTCATGATTTGTCGTCGCGTTACCCAAAGGCGAATCGGTATTGAATAAGTTCGATATATGTGTGTCGCTATACGCGAATGCGAATCCTTTGTTCGAAATTCTTATCAAGCCTTTGGAACGTGTTTTCTGTACATCGCACCGCCGTCTAGTATACGAAATTAATCTCGATGAGAAGCAATTTGTCTGTTAAGCTCTCTAAGCTGCATGTATAGAAAAACGGGTATCAATTGCAGATGAATTGGAACACTAAATTGTACAAAGACGCAGACTGCAGTTACGTACCTACGAAAATGGAGAGAGACTAATGCTGCGTCTGTTGAATGCTCGGAAGATCGAATGATAATAATGTGTGAGAATATTATGAAAGAAAATAGTGAAAGAAATCGTAAAATGAATGCGAAATGAGAAAAAGTAACACATAACGAACGTAATGAATAATATGCGAACATCCATTTGCGCTTTGATAGCACATACCGTGATATTCATTTTTCAATTCTTATCATTTCGAGGCTTCCGCTCTCACAAATTCAACAATAGATACATTCAAAAAAATTTTCTATATCTTACGTCATTTCTGATATCCCACGACTTTATCAATAATTTGGATTGAAATGAGACTGAGATTTTATCCTGGAGGCTTACCTTTACTACGCTAAGGTTGACGTTAGCTTCGGTCCTGGTACATATTCGCACGAAGCCAAGGGATCTACGTAGTCCGCTTGATGACGTCATAAGGTAGATAATTTGTGCTGTCATCAGAGGCACTTTTGGCCCGATTTGCGAGTAGCAAGACTACTTAACATTTTGCGAGAGAAAAACTTGGAAAAATAATTTTGCCATCGGAACCACGTATGTGAAGAAAAGGCTCTAGCCGGGTAGGGGGGAAAATGGCTTTGGTCCCCAATGAGAAAACTCAAAATCCAAAAAATTGGACCCATCCGCTCACCCACATGGGCTGCAGAGTGATTTTTAGGCCTAAAATCCAAATGACTAAATCTCAGCCAATGATGATCCCACAGCGATGAAACTTCGGGACATTTTAGTATATGTGAACGTTCATCCATAGTATTTTTTTCAAAAAAAAACATCCATATTTCCCCTAGTTTCTAGCTATAACAAAACTTCAAACTCGAATAAAAAACAATCGGGGGGGAGAGGAAACTGGGGAAAATCATTCATTTGAAGCGCCATACCCTCTACTACAACATACATGAGTACCATAATCCTCGGTGAGGTGCAACATTCCCAAAAAAATCGATATTTAATGAATTTCTGTGATTTTTCCATGAATAGCGGGGTGAACTATGACTGCTACCGCAATAGACCGCGAGAAATCAATGGTCAATGTTCGAGGTGAAAAGTACGCACTCCTCCATGAGATGAAATGGGAATGTTGATAGACCAAAAATATATTTTTAGTATTTCGTTTATCGATTTGGTCAATTCTTATGTAAACACGTCCACCGATTAGATGGAGTACGTTAGATTGAGAAAAATAGTTGAAAAATTCTCCAGTCGCTGGAACAGTCTGAAAATAGAAGAGAAGTGAGAAAATCCACTTTTTCACCGTGGAGGACCGTGAGTTTTGGTATTTCATTCATCAAATAGGTCAGTTCTCACGTGAACATGTTCGCCGAGTTTGAAAAAAAATGGTGACAAAATTCTCCAGTCGCTGAAACGTTCTGGAAATGACAATAAATCGGGGAAATCCTCTTTTTCACCCTGGAGAATCGTGAGTTTTGGTATTTCATTCCACAATTCGTTCAATTCTTCTGTAAACATGTCCGCTGAGTTCGAAAAAAATTGTCAAAAAATTCTCCAGTTTCTGGGATGCCCTGGAAATAGTAAAAACTCCAGGTAATCCACTTATCCAACATGGAAAACCGTGATTTTTCACATTCTGTTTATTAACAAGGTCAATTCTTATGTAAATACATCCGCCGAGTTAGTCAATAAATTCTCCAGTTGTCGGAGCGGTCTAGAAATACCAAGTTCAGAAAATCCACTTTTTCAACAAGGAGAGCCCTGATTTTTGGTATGTTCTTCATCAATTAGGTCAAATCTTATGTTAATAAGTCTTACAAGTTGGAAAAAAATAGTCAATAAATTCTCCAGTCGCTAGGACCCTCTGGAAATGGTAAAAAACCGATACACACCCACCCCTAAGATTCATTTCCTTTACTTTAAAGTGTTGAATGTTTATTTTTGTTCCTTTGAAGTCGTAGAGGTACAAACTGTGTTACTGGGAGCCGTGCACCTCCATGAAGTGCAGGAATCTCCTTTCGAGTTGAGGTGACAATGCTTCAAATATTGGAATTCATGAGCATGACAATACAAAGGAGATGATTGTCTTCTTGTGTCTCGGAAAAGGATTCCTCCGCATCATGCGAGTGCACGGCTATCAGTAACACAATTTGTACTGCTGCGACTCGAGCGGGGAAAAGTAACGCATGAATCATTGTGGCGGGTGTGTATCTTTGATTTTTTAATATTTTCAGAGCGTCCTGACGACTGGAGAATTTTTTTCAATTTTTTTAAAACTCGGCGTAAGTGTTTTTAGAAGAGTCGACCATACCAATGAGCGTCTGGAGAATTTATTGAATATTTTTTTCGAAATAGGGATATATTTACTCAAAAATTGACCTTATTGATAAATAGAATATAAAAAATCACGATTCTCCAAGTTCAAATAGCAGATATTTAAAATTTTTCATTTTCAGACTATTCCAGCGACTGAAGAATTTCTGGACTATTTTTTTCAAACTTGACGTACATGTTTACTTAGGAATTGAACGAATTGATGAATGAAATACCAAAACTCACGGTCCTCCAGGGTGAAAAAGTGGATTTTCTCACTTCTCTTCTATTTTTAGACTGTTCCAGCGACTGGAGAATTTTTCAACCATTTTTCTCAATCTAACGTACTCCACCTAATCGGTGGACGTGTTTACATAAGAATTGACCAAATCGATAAACGAAATACTAAAAATATATTTTTGGTCTATCAACATTCCCATTTCATCTCATGGAGGAGTGCGTATTTTTCACCTCGAACATTGACCATTGATTTCTCGCGGTCTATTGCGGTAGCAGTCATAGTTCACCCCGCTATTCATGGAAAAATCACAGAAATTCATTAAATATTGATTTTTTTGGGAATGTTGCACCTCACCGAGGACTATGGTACTCATGTATGTTGTAGTAGAGGGTATAGCGCTTGAAATGAATGATTTTCCCCAGTTGCCTCCCCCCACTATTTTTTTTTATTCGAGTTTGAAGTTTTTTTATAGCTAGAAACTAGGGGAAATATGGATGGTTTTTTTTGAAAAAAATACTATGGATGAACGTTCACATATACTAAAATGTCCCGAAGTGTCATCGCCGTGCGATCATTATTGGTTGAGATATGGCCATTTGGATTTTAGGCCTAAAAATGGCTCTGCAGCCCATGTGGGTAAGCGGATGGGTCCAATTTTTTGGATTTCGAGTTTTCTCATTGGGACAACATTTTGACGGACATTTGAAACATTTTCCGACCAAGGCCATTTTCACGATCGTCTTCAGGACTAGAATGAATAGAGAAGAAAAGAAAAGACGGCAGTTAGTTGAAGAGAGGAGAGAAATATGGCACGCGAACGAGAAATATCAGACCGGATTCAAGATTAGACTGGTGACGAATGACAAAAGCCGTAAAAAAATTGAATGAAGGGATTTATGTACTTTGAGCAGGTTGTGGCCTGCAGTTACAGCAGCAATAGTCTCAACTTCAAATTCGATTTGGTACATGTGTGGAGAAGAAAGGACGAATTGTCCTGTTTGGATTGGGAGAATAGAGAATTTCTTTCCACTTTGAAGGAGGTCAAGTTCAGGCTCCGAAAATGCGGTGTCTGTGAGGTTTACTACTGGGGGAGCAAACGAAGGAGAATGAAGAAGATTTTTCCTTCGAAGGTACTCGTCATCGTTATTTAAAAAGGAAGAAAACACATGGACGTGTAACGATTTATTTGTAACTCGCGGCTTGGTATCGGAAAGAACGAGGGATTGACAATTTAGAAGTCGATACAAATCGAAAATAGAGAAAAATAGAGAAAAATCGAAAGCAATCGAGGAGTAAACAGAAATTAAGGATTAAAAGCAAAAATATAATTAAAACACAAGAACAAGACGCGAGTTAGAACGCTACCGGTTTCAGTCGTAACGCGACGACCATCATCAGGCAACTACAAAAATACAAGGTGAAAATCAATAAAGCCGAAATCGCTATCATCATAAAATTTCCTGTCGCAGAAGAGTAGAGGCGTTAATCAACATGATAATTGTATACGTGGCGAATAATAGGAGTGACGAAAGTTGCGGTGAGGTCATTTAAAAGATTCGGACCAATCGAATTGAACGCTGATATGATTTCTATTTCCTCGGCACGATTCATGAAGTTCCCTTTGGTGCATTGATGAATGAGTTTGGAGGATATTTTCTGAAAATCGTGTTCTTTTTCAAGGCAATGCTTCGCCATTGCAGAATCTTTAGGTTTCTTAGAGTTGTACGCTGTTCGATGTTTGGCGAGTCGAGTTTTGAGGGAACGACCTGTCTGACCTACATATTGGGCAGCACATTCGCCACAAGATAGTCTGTATATACCGGATTTTTCTTCTTCAGGGATGGTGACTTTAAGGCGGATGAGCTGATTCAAGGTTGTGACTGGATAAAAACCGACGTATAGTAATTATATCTCTTCAGTTCACGAGCGAGTGTATTAGAAACTTTCCCTAAGTAGGGAAGGCGAAGCCAGCGTTTACGAAGAGGAGGGGGTGAATTTTGAATAGAATTATCATCACGTGATTCAGCAAGAAGCAGACGTAAGTTTTTCCGACGCACCATTTGCGGAACATCGATATCAAGGCCGTTCTGTGAAGCCGTATCCTGAATGGTTTGAATCTCAATGAGGCGTGCCTCTTCTGAAAGAGAGAGGACGAGCAGCCTGTGGATAGCAGCATTGACCGCGGCCAGTTTGTGCTGGCGTGGGTGAAGAGAATCGTTTGCGATGGATATTCCGGTGAAAGATTTCTTCCTGTAGATGGAGAAGTCGAGAGAGAGGCGGTTGGTTCCAGGTGAAGGTCGCAGAGGTGCCTTTGCGGAGATTCGGTAGGGGAACTCGGAGGATGACTTTTAAGGCTCAAATTGCGAGACTTATGTGCCGTAAGTAGTTCCAGTTTACAAAGCTTAGGGTTCAAGGAGGTCGGCGTGGACTATAGTTTGTCTATTCTGAGCAGTCGATAGAAACTTCAATGGGATTTTTGAGTATCGCATTCCACAGTGGTAATATCATAATGTGGTCCACAATATGGTTTGTATACGTTTGTTACTTTGCGAGAACGTTGTAAAGTAATACCTTCTCTACAAGCCATTAGTGATATTATCATTATGATAGTTATAATGAATAATTTTAAGCGGTGGGGTCGTAAGGCATTGTGAAGTAACAGGCAGGATGGTCGATAGCATCGAAAAACGGTAATAAACCCATGCTCGCCTCGATTAACGAGTTAATGAAAGAAACCCCGCGAGCATCGAACAATTTTACATAGAAATAACCCTTCTCCCCCATCGTAGAAACGGAAATGGCAAACTGGCAATGATAAATTCTAAATTCGATCACGGAAATGGTATACCGTGATGTATTCATCTATCGAATTAGGAATACAAGTAATGACCATTCATCAGAGAACGAGCTTATTCGGGAGACGATTGTCGCGAATGGCTTATTTTAAATGAAAATTCTTGGACGAAGAGCGCGTATCATTGTTTGCGATCGGACAGCTTACATTCTGGCTGCACCACGAAACCGACTAACTTCCACCACACATCGATTGCCTCACCGCAATACATAAGAGCGAAATCGGATTTAATTGCTCTCAGTATGCCTAAAGTTTCGGTTTTTATGAAGCCATTTCTCGCTCATTGGGAGTGCTACGAATCTGGTAATTCGCATTCGCGCTTATACAAGGAAGTATTCTCTCATTCAGAAAGTCGAGACGTTTAAAACGCTACCATTGTTGGAATTGCCTTCGATGCGCGTCACGATTAACCCTCTCCGTTTTAAAATAATTATTCTCAGAACATTTATTTTGCGCGCGAAATTCGGCGTAAGAAACTATTCGAAACATTTCAGATTTCACGGTAAGTGGGGAAAATGAGTAACTTATACGCTGTGCGAACTGAAATCACTGGGCTATAAGTTTGTACCACGGTGCAAATAACGAGAAAGCTCGATAAGTAGAACTTTGTTTGTCGTCAGTCTCGCACTTTTCTTAAAAATATACGAATAATAATTGTTTAATGAAACGAAATTTAGGTTCAAGAAGAATTCATTGTAGCGGCAGTACGTGAATATACTTAATTGAAAATATTTGTATGCGTATAAACGTCAAGAGGAGGGCCTCCATTCAGAGCTCAATAGGTGCCGTCGTAAAGATGTAAGAGTGAGGAAAATTTGATTACAGCATAAACTTATCTACAAAACTCGACCAATTCTTTTCGTCTAAATGTAATTGTTGTAAACAATGCAAAAATATACTTTACAAATATAATACAGTAATCAAAAACACGTACACGTCTACGTACTCCGATTTACAGTTATTTCCTTTTTTTCATCATTTTTACGTAAATCTCTCGTTGTTTTTCTTTTTTTATCTCCTTCGTTTTTCCCTTTTTTTAATTTCGGAATGAAAGTTGAAGTAAATTGAAAAAATTTGAAATAATAAGCGTTTTTTTTTTTTTTTTTTTTTTCTCATTGCATTCATCTTTTCCTAGATGTTAGTTTCTCCTCATTCATTACTCGTAAATTTACTCTAATACTTTTTCTCATATTTCACTTCACTTCCTTTTTTCATTCGCCCCTTCCATTTTTTTCTAACACGAAAGAAATCTAATTCAAAAAATGGATTAGTTTTAATTTTTCTAAAATTGAAATTGTTGTAAATTTAAAATTTCACTGGTGGTGAGCGTTTTCAAACAAAATTAAATTTATCTTCGTATTGATTAAAGACACGATAGTGTTGATCCGGTTAATGAATGGTGTACAAACATTTAGATACAAGACGATAAAAATCTCTTAACGAGATCAAAACTTGGAAAAGAGTTTATCTTAAGTCGATTTTTCGTCAATTCAGAATCAAAACGCGAATGATCAGTCTACATGGTTTATTGGCTGCTGGGTTCATACGGAATCCTAAGATTGTGCCATTTTGAGTTTCAGAATGTACGTTTTTGCCATTCTTTTGGTCTATTTACTTATCCCTCTAGATCAATGGATGCTATTATTAGAACTTCATTATCTGTATTGCAAAATGTATAATTCACATGATACTTTTTAAGAACTTTTAGTCAATAGACTGCGGGACAAGTATTGGAAGGCTCCGGGTCCGGATGAGATGCCAAATCCAGTCTGGAGCGCCATACATTCCGTTGACCCAGCTATGCTTGTTGATACACTCAATGTGGCAATTGCTGGGGACTGTTCCCTGTGCGATGGAAGAAAGCCAGGCTAGCGTTTATTGATAAGAAGGATGAACCACCTGGTCTACCATCCTCTTATCGTCCATTTTGCCTGCTGGACAATGTTGGGAAACTCCTGGAAAGAGTGATAGCCAATCGACTGGAGAGCTATCTGAAGGAAAGGGATAGCGAGTATATTTTCAAACGAGACGCTGCACATCAGATGCTGGGATCCGGCTGAAGAGGATAGCCGAATCAACGATTGCTATGCACGAGTTTTGCGCAGCCGCCAGCCTTGATGTGAGAAATGCGTTCAATTCGATTCCATAGAAGAGGATATTGGAAGCACTTGTGGATGCAGAAATGCCAGCACACCTGCTTAGGATGATGAGCAGCTACCTTAGCTGTCGTGAAATCCAAGCCGAGCCGTCTGCTGGTACAGTAAAGCGCCTTGTTACTTGTGGGGTCCCGCCGGAGTCAATCCTTAAGCCGTGTGGTGCGTTGCATTTAACGGGATACTTAAGGTGAAGCTGCCACTGGGGGTTGAGCTTATCTGCTATGCGGATGACACCTTGGTGGTATGCACTGTCGAAACATCTGTAGCGGCGGAAAGCAGGGTAAACCGGTCTCTAGAGGTAGTGATGCGTTGGATGGAGTTGGCTAGACTCGAACTTGTAATTTGATAAGACGGAGGCCATTTTATTCACGACCCGTCGGAAGCTCAGTCCACCCACCTTTCGCCTGCAAGGTGTGGAAATAGAAACCAAGAAGCGAATGAAGTACCTGGGCATCTGGTTTGACTCAACGCTGAGCTTTAGGCACCATTTCCTGATGGCAGCGGTAAAGGTGGTCACCCACATGGGCTGGAGAGCTATTTTTAGGCCTATGATTTAAATGGCTATATCTCGAGCAATAAAATGATTGCAGAGTAATGAAACATGGAAACATCTCAAAAGATGTGGACTTGTATTGATGGTATTATTCTATTTTAAAAGAAAATATCCGTATCTTTCTTAGTTTCTAGCCATTACAAAACTTCAAACACATCTAATAGCCAAGAAAATCGGGGTTTGCACCTGGGAAAATTCATTCCATTGATGCGCCATGCTTTCAGGTACAACACACTTTGGTATCATAGTCCTCGGTGGGGTGGAACATTTCCAAAAAAATTGCCAATTAATGAATTTCTGTGATTTTTTCATCAGAAGCGGGTCAAGCTATCACTGCAACCGCGATAGACCGCGTGAAATCAATGGTCAAAGTTCGGACTGAAAACAAACTCACAATATTCACTTCTTTTACTTTAAAATGTTTATTTTTATTTTCCCTGTCACAAAGAATTCAATCTGGTCTTTGAAAAATTTCTATCTCCGAGCTCTGAGGGCATCACAGACAGCAAGAGTGCTGCATGGCAAGAGCTGTGTAAGATGACAGAGGACGATCCATTTGGAAAGCCTTATAAGGTAATGCTGAAGAAGCTAAACGGCCTCTCACCAATGAGCCAAATGCAGCCGAATGTTGTGGGTCAAATCGTTCATGGCTTGTTCCCACAGCAGTCACCACCAAATGTAATACTACCAATTGTAGAAGAGGATGGTATATCCCTCCTAGGTATCGAGGAGGTGGATGCAGCAGTCAATCGACTGCGGGGTAAGTATTAGAAGGCTCCGGGCGCGGATGAGATTCCAAATCCAGTATGGGGCGCCTTCCATCAGTTGACCCAGCTCCGCTTGTTGATACATTCAATGTAGCAATTCCTGGGGAACTGTTCCCTGTGCAATAGAAGAAAGCCAGGCTATCGTTGATTGAGAAGAAGGATGAACCACCTGGTCTACCATCTTCTCATCGTCCACTTTGCCTGCTGGACAATGTTGGGAAACTCCTGGAAAGAGTGACAGCCCATCGACTGGAGAGCTCTCTGAAGGAAAGAGATAGCCAGTATATCTTCAAACGAGACGCTGCACATCAGATGCTGGGATCCGGCTGAAGAGGATAACTGAATCAGCAATAGCTATGCGTTAGTTTTGCGCAGCCGCCAGCCTTGATGTGAGAAATGCGTTCAATTCGATTCCATAGAAGAAGATATTGGAAGCACTTGTGGATGCAGAAGTGCCGGCATACCTGCTTAGGATGATCAGCAGGTATCTTAGCTGTCGTGAAATCCAAGCAGAGACGTCTGCTGGTACAGTAAAGCGCCTTGTTACTTGTGAGGTCCCGCCGGAGTCAATCCTTAAGCCGCTTTTGTGGTGCGTTGCATTTAAAGGAGTACATAAGGTGAAGCTGCCACCGGGAGTAAAGCTTATCTGCTATGCGGATGACACCTTGGTGGTAGGCACTGCCAAAACAACTGTAGCGGCGGAAAGCAGGGTAAACCGGGCTCTAGAGGTAGTGGTGCGTTGGATCGAGTCGGCTGGGCTCGAACCTGCAGTTGGTAAGACGGAGTCCATTTTCTTCACAACTCGTCGGAAGTTCAGTCCACCCACCTTTCACCTGTAGTGTGTGGAAATAGCAACCAAAAGCGAATGAAGTACCTGGGCATCTGGTTTGACTCAACGCTGAGCTCCAGGCACCATTTCCTGATGGCAGTGGAGAAGGCGGCCAGGGTAGTTGGATACTCAAGCCGCCTGATGAGGAACCTAGGATGTCCGAGAGAAGCGAGAAGAAGGATCATGATGAGCACCGCCTTGTCGATCCTCCTCTATAGTACGTCAGTCTGGGCCGACTCCATGAAGATACCATACAGAAGGAGGATATGGTAAAGATCTAACGAAAAGCTGCGCTGAGGTGTGTCAGTGCCTACCGCACTGTCTCGATGGAGGCTCTTTGTGTGTTAGCACGTTCACCACCAATCGAGCTCCTTGCTGAGGAGAGAGAGGTGGTGTTCAAAGCAAAGAAGATAACGACATGGAACGGAAGAATTGCCCAGAGCGTGCTGGGTACATGGACAACCCGTGTGCTAATACGCGACCTTGATGAGAGGATATGAACCGACCCCATGGTCACCTGAACTTTCACCTGACACAGGTGTAAAGCGGCCATGGCTTCTTCAACAAATACCTTCACGAGAAGTTAAGGAAAGTTGGGCAGGCAACGTGATCGCATCGTAACCGAGGGCGGGATGATGGACCACAACAGACCTTATTTGAGTGTGAGGCGTGAGCGGGACAAGCTTAGTCGGTCTCTCCAAGAGATTGGGGTAGGGGAAGCGCTTGTCACAAGTAGCCTAATATCCACCATGCTAGGTTCCGAAGAAGCATGGAACCAGGTGTCTGTATTTGCGGCCACCGTTATGAAGAGGAAGATGGGCTGGATAGGCAAATGCAGAACCACGCGACACCTGTGTACCATCAACATCCAGATTTGCAGGAAGAAGAGGAGGAAGATCATCCCTGAAGAGAGAAGAAGATGAAGGAACTCCAACAGCGATCTACTATGTGTGTTGTTGTGTGTGTTCTTAGGCTTTTTGCGTGCCAGAGGGGCACTGCAGCTTGCCAGGTGCCGAGTAGAAGAGGGGGTTCGCCGAAGAGATTCTTCCAACTCTGAAGTTATACCCGAAAGGTTCGAGTCCGGTGTTGGAGGAAACAAAATTAAATGCATTCGCAACCCGCTCCTACTCCATCATGATTGACGGGTGCTTTTGCAAATGCGACACAAGCGATGATCTTTCAGATGAATTTTTAACTAGATTATCATAGCACGTAAATGGGTATCTGGATTTCCGGAGGTATCTGAATGATCATAAGAATTGAGTGAGGGAATTTTTTCGTGCAGAAAGGAATATATTTAAGAGAGAAAAATAGTTTGCTCTGGTCGTACAATAGATTACACGAAGGTAAATAAAAACAAATTTGGTCTGATGGTAGAAAATATTTTATTGAACCATGCACCATTCCTTGTGATAAGCCGCGTTATAAAATGACCATTCTTTAAAAGTTGAAGCTCTAAAAATTTAATGCTTTCCCTTCCCTTATGTAAACTAATCAACGGGTCACGCAAATTCATGTTTATTTGCTCGCAATTAATGCGCCTAAGAATACAATAAGGTAGACTGTCTTACACCGATTCTCGTCAGTAGGCATGCTACCGCACTGCAGACGTGGAACAAGTTAAGTTTCCTCCCTTTGTCCTTTGTCATGCACGTGGATAATTTTCTGAATAAAAACTCATCTTACATTGAAGAGAAAAACAATAGGACTAAAAAATGTATCAGTGTTTGAACATAGGATTTAAAATTTATTTTCAATATCATTCTCATTGCCTCACTATCATTTCTTCGTCAATAATCACATAAATAACACACTTGAGCAAATTTGTTCCTGTATAACTTCGAGATGATTTCAGGAATAGGAATACCCGCAAACTGAGCTGCCAGCCTTCGTCGCAACTTTACCAAGGTACCTCTCACCGAACCGGTTCCTCACATTTTTAGATCGACTCCAATAATGGACCCATAAGTTTTTTCTCTCCCGAGAGATACTTAGACCAAAATGTTTACCAGATCAAACGAGTTGCCGTACATCTTTACTCGGCGAAAGTTTGCACTTGGAGAACGAAATGAATTTTTCGAAAGGCGGCTAATGTACCCGTCGTTAATCCAACTAGTGCTTCAGAGATAGAGGATTTTCTTTAAGGTCGGCGAAGAAATCAATTTATATAAGAATATAGGAGTTCTTAACTAATGCCGACCGACAGATGTTACGTAAATTCGTAAGCACGTCGAATCATATTGGTCGTTTCTGCTGCTGTGTTTGCACGAATGTCGGAACTTTAATATACGTGGTAGCTATATCGCGACTCGTCTTGGTTCGTCTTGCAAGAACTTAACGTAACGGGAAACTTGCGAACAAGTCACGTAGTCTATAACGAACGAATACTAATATTTCGAGGGTGAATAGGCTAACGCTGATAATTTCGGCACGATGAAAGCGAAAATCCCGCTCGAGCTTCAGGAAACCACAATTGGAAGTGACCGGATACTTTGATAAGTTACAATTTTACACTTGATCGACTTTCATTCCGATTCGATAATCGCGGAAGGCTCTTTAAGATCAAGAATTGTACGTTGTACAGCGCTGTATAATGCATTGTTCACGGATTAAGGAACTTTTAAAAGTGGCGACATAAAAATTTTTGAAAGGAAAAAGTTGTGGACGTAGAATAGGTTATTGAATTCGTTGAGCTCATCTCGAGGGGAGTAAAGGGACGAAATATTGCTCGTGAAGGAAGGACAACAACGACATATACCTACAATAATGAGTGTAATTGATTATGTTTGTACAAGCAGACTAGAAAAAGATGTTTCAATTGGACGTTTTGTTTTCCTATACGCTTAATAGTCCAGTAAAATTAGCCATTGTAATAAACAATAAATGGTACAGAAGCGAAATTTGGAAAATTAATTAAGAACCTTCTCCTGAGTCTTTTCCCAAGTTTCCCCAACATTCCGAGTGGAGCTTTTCTCCCCAGGGGACTACATAGGGGAAATTTTTTAGTTTTCCAGCTCTAATTCGCGAACAAATGATTTTAGAGGAAAAATGTTCAAATAAAAACTGTTCCTCGTAAAATTTTCTATAAAAAAGGTCTCTACATATTTTTTCTATAAATTCAGTGTTACGCCGCTACAGGGCGTGACAAGTGAACACCTCTTGCTACTCCGTATGTGAGAATGTAGATCAGGTATACCACGCGACGCGAGTCACGTATTACATTGTTTTCGTTGGTACCAGTAAGTCGTAGATCGCTTGCTTGTGTGTCGCATGTGCAGCACCGCCCGTCATCCATTATGGAGTAGGTGCGGGTTGCGTATGCATTTAATATTGTTTCCTCCAACACCGGAATTGACCCTTTCAGGTATAACTTCAGTGAAGGAGGAATCTCCTAGGCGAACCCCCTCTTCTACTCGGCAACTGCCAAGTTGCTTTGGCAACCGCCAAGCTGCAGTGCCCCCCTGGCACGCACAAAAACATAAGAAAACTCACAACAACAAACAACACCACACTACACAATACAGTAGGCCACTGTTGGAGTTTCTTCATCTCCTTCTCTCTTCAGGGAAGATCTTGGTCCTCTTATTCCTTCAGATCCGGATGTTGATGGCACACAGGTGTTGAGTAGGCCATAGCGTGGTTCTGCATTTGCCTATTCCATTCCTGGTCCATCTTCCTCTTCATGATGGTGGCCGCAAATGCAGACACCTGGTAAAGCTTCTCGATTGGTCGTCGTTCTCTTCTTTGCTTCGAACACCACCGCTCTCTCCTCAGCAAGGAGCTCGATTGGTGGTGAACGTGCTAATACACAAAGAGCCTCCGTCGAGACAGTGCGGTAGGCACTAACACACTTTAGCGCAGCTCTTCGTTGGATCTTTACATCTCTCTCCTTCGGTATGGTATCTTCATGCAGTCGGCCCATACTGGCGCACCGTATAGGAGGATCGACAAGGCGGTGCTCATCATGATCCTTCTCCTTGCTTCTCTCGGTCCTCCTAGGTTCCTCATCAGGTGGCTTAGATATCCAACTACCCGGCCCGCCTTTTCCACTGCCATCAGGAAATAGTGCCTGGAGCTCAGCGTTGAGTCAAACCAGATGCCCACGTATTTCATTTGCTTCTTGGTTTCAATTTCCACACCTCGCAGGCGAAAGGTGGGTTGCTTGAACTTCCGACGGGTCGTGAATAAAATGGCTTCCGTCTTACTTGCTGCTAGTTCAAGTCCAGCCGACTCGATCCAACGCGTCACATCCTCTAGGGCCCGGTTTACCCTGCTCTCAACCGCTACAGTTGTTTCGGCGGTGCATACCACCAGGGTGTCATCTGCATAGCAGATAAGCTTAGCCCCCGGTGGCAGCTTCACCTTAAAGATTCCGTTAAATGCGACGCACCACAAAAGCAGCCCAAGGACCGACCCCTGCGGCACCCCACAAGTGACAGGGCGCTTTACTGTACCAGCAGACGTCTCTGCTTGGATTTCACGGCAGCTAAGATAGCTGCTGATCATCCTGAGCAGGTATGCGGGCACTCCTGCGTTCACAAGAGCTTCCAATATCATCTTCCATGGGATTGAATTGAACGCATTTCTTATGTCGAGGCTGACGGCTGCGCAAAACTGACGCATATCAATTGCTGACTTGGCTATCCTCTTCAGCCGGATCCCAGCATTTGACGTGCAGCGTCCAGTTTGAAAACCGTACTGGCTATCAGAGATTATATCTCTTTCCTTCAGATAGCTCTCCAAACGATTGTCTATCACTCTTTCTAGAAGTTTACCAACATTGTCTAGCAGACAAAGTGGACGGTAAGAGGATGGTAGACCAGGTGGTTTATCCTTCTTATCGATCAACGCTAGCCTGGCTTTCTTCCATCGCACAGGGAACAGTCCCTCAACAATTGCCGCATTGAATGTATCAACAAGCAGTGCTGGGTCAACTGAATGTATGGCGCTTCAGACTGGATTTGGAATCTCATCCGGGCCTGGAGCCTTCCAATACTTACCCCGCAGTCTATTGACTGCCGCATCCACCTCCTCGGTGCCTAGGAGGGATATACCATCCTCTTCTACTCTTGGTAGCGTTACCATTGGTGGTGGCTGCTGTGGGAACAAGCCATCAATGATTGACCCACAATATCCGGCTCCATTCGGCTCATTGCTGAGAGGCCCTTAAGCTTCTTCAGCACTAACTTATAAGGCTTTCCAAACGGGTCGTCATCTGCCATCTCACATAGCTCTCGCCATGCACCACTCTTGCTGTCCTTGATGGCCTTCTTCAGCCTTTTACGAGCCAGATGGTATTCGGGTGCAACCGCCCGCGCCCCTTCGAGGCTACTACTACGCTGGTATATCCGGCGCTGACGGTTGCACTCTTTTCTCAATTCGGCAATCTTGTTGGTCCACCAGTAAACGGCCCTCCTCTTCTTTGGTTGACCTTGCCTGGGCATGGGTACATCGCAAGCTTTGGCGACAGTCTTTATCATCCTCTCTGCTGCCACCTCCGCATTGCCTTCTTGCTCTTCTTCTTGATCCTATGTGAGAGCAAGATAGCTAGCCTTCAAACGGTCGCTATTCAGCTTCCTAACGGCCCATTTTCTTACCAGCTTTTGTGGAGCAGCGACCTCAACTTCCCGGCGGATGGAGAAGTTGATACACCGGTGGTCGCTCCCAGAAAGCTCCTTGTCCAGCACCGCCCAGCCTTCTATTTTTCGTGCTAGGCTCTCTTAGGCAAAGGTGATATCAATAATGGACCCGTATCCTTGATGCACTCGGGTAGGAGTGTTGCCGACATTGACTGTTTCCAGTCGATTGTAAGCAATCCACTCCCCCAAGGCATACCCACGGATGCCCGTACGGCCTGATCGCCACTCTTCTGACTTGGCATTAAAATCGCCAGCCACAATGAATTTTTCACCTTGCCATCTGGACAAGCTTTCTTCTAATTTCTTCAAGAAGTCCTCACACTCCAGGAAGGAGTAAGTCGTAGATAGGAATTATTGTAAAAAAAATAAATAATGATAAGTAAGAAAAGATGAATTTCATTTTAATCCATAATAAACTCAAAAATTTTCAA
Source organism: Aspidiotus rigidus (assembly GCA_035079385.1). NCBI lineage: Eukaryota > Metazoa > Arthropoda > Insecta > Hemiptera > Diaspididae > Aspidiotus > Aspidiotus rigidus. The sequence continues at coordinate 11,722,998 of JAVHKY010000003.1, read as the reverse complement.
TTTTACATGCTTTTGTAACTGACTGTTTCTACTTTTAAGTGTTGAAAAAGAAAAAGATTAGAAAATGGAAAATAAATTATGGTATTGATTATAAAGTGTTGATGTCCTCTTAAAATAGTAGATGTAGAATCTATACCAAACCACATTAATTTGTTCCCAGGCCACTCGACGCGCAGAAACAATAACTCGCATTTTTATATGGTAGAACGCAATGTGCTGCGTAAATTAATGTCAATGATACAGAGTAGTAAGAGGTGTTCACTTGTCACGTGCTGTAGCGGCGTAACAGTGCACTTACACAAAAAATATGTAGAAAGCTTTTTTATAGGAAATTTTACGAGGAACAATTTTTGTTTGAACTTTTTTTCTCTAAAATCGTTTATTTGCGAATTAGAGCTGGAAAACTAAAACAATTCCTTCTTTGTACCCCCCCTGGGCGAAAAGCTCCATTCGGAATGTTGGGGAAACTTGGGAAAAGACTCATGAGAAAGTTCCCAACAACTTTTCCAAGTTAGGTACTCTAAAATTCATTCGTAGACATCAGCATTGATACCAACCGTAATAAAATTAATAAAATGTTGAAAAACGTATGGTTATATCGAAAGGAAATATTTCTGTGAGAATGTACATCTAAAACCAAAAATCGTATCATCCATATAAGAGAAAATATTTCCCGGTTGAAGAATTTTTCCTCCGCTCGCCGAATTATGGCTGGATAACAAATTACACGAAAGACTTGAATTATGGTTTGCCATTTCGAAAAGATTTTATGCCCGTACCAGTTGTAATGGCTTACGGCTTTGCTGGCTACTAGCTCGATACTTTTTACAAGAACTGTTCCCCCCATAGCTATATATACTGAACGTAGATAAACGATTCATTCTTCGCGTATATGTTCTTCAGATAATGAGTTGATATTTCCGGTAAAACATCGAACGTACTTGTAAAAACATTTCTGTCGGTTACTCCTTTTTTTTTTTTTGCTTCACCTTTTAGCGCTCGAAAATCCATTCTTTGGGCACATATTCGGTCGCATTTCGTCTACTCGCGTTATTTACAGTATATATGTTCTACGGCTTTATTATTTACGCCTATTCACTTTTCGTGCCGAATATAATGCACGATACACACAGAGCTTTTAAATCGAATCTTGTCGAAAAGTTGAAACACAATACTTATCGCCGTTTCAGATTTAACACTCCTGGCGTCGATGATTTTTACGACGTCGGTTCAAAGCATCTGCGGAAGTATCGCTCTCTAATCCTTTCTCTATTCTCGTTTCAAAGCGTGAATTTTGTCGAAATTCAATCGTTATTTGCGAGGCGACACAAAGGCTTCTCTGGCAGCTGATCGAAAATACGATCAGTACCAACGAACGAGCTACGAGAGGATGAAATTACACGAGAACTTTTTTTATCTGTTTCACTTTAAAAATCAAACGATCAAAAAAGTCTTCTAGAAAGTTTTTTAATTTTTCGGTTAAATTTTGTGTGTTCGACCCCTACTTACGATGACGATATAAAATTTCTGGGCGTAAAAAACTTTCACGGTCTTAACGATGTGGCGCGAAACAAATTATAAGTGATGGCGAAATTACCAGGAAAGAGGAAAATAAGACGCAGAAGATGAGTGGACGACAAAAGTCGATGCCGTCTGAACGATGGATTCTTAATATTATTTGTATGAAGCGACGACCAGATTTCTTCAAATTTACAATCCCTGTCACCAAATGCTGAGCAGAGGCCGACTTTTACGGAACACTTTTGAGGGTTTCTACGGCTTTCATAGAAAATTTAAGAGCAAGGAGTTGGAGGATATGACGTACGGGCGTGGCATTATCAGGGGATATTCAAAATAAATTTCTCTCTCTGGGAAAAATTATACGATGGATAGGTCACACTTTCATTCTGTCTCGCTTGCTCTTTACTATCATTCATTATCCAGCATTTGTATTTTTCATTCTCTATTCTCTGAATGTGTTATGTTAATCAAGTCCAATATTTATCTTAAAATTTTTCTTGATAGGAGCATGAGGCGTCAACTTTTGAATGCAATTGAATCAATTCAGTTTGCTAAAAAGTTACGGTTATTCATAATTAATAGGAAAATTTAGAAAGATCTATCATGAAGCTGAGAAGCTGAGCCCGTTCGGTCGAAACCGGCCATTAAAGTCATACAGATATGGACTGAGACAATACAAGAAAAGTAAGGAAATGAGACAAATCAAAGAGCGACGTCGATTATTAATTTTATTGTTACTAAGAAGAAGGAGCGACGTGAAACTTTGACCATATTCCGTCCAAAATTTGTTGAGAAGGATGACGTTGACAGCGAAGTTACAAATTCTTCTGAGCTTTTTTGAAGCCATACAACGGCATTAGGAACTTTCCCAATAGATTAGTTCCTCAGATCCTCTTTGGTACGTATGGGCATGTTCAATGAGAACGACCCAAAGTTCTTGAGACCCGAGCTTCAATGTGCACTGTTACTCTCATGATTAATTTTCTGCTCGTTTCACCCATCTAGAACTGCACTCCAAACAATAAACACCACTTTTTTCAAAAGTAGGTTGCCGTCCTTAGGGTTGACCAAGAGTTTGCCGAGTAAGCAGGTCAAAAACCGGAAGGACGGAGGACCCTCCTGAGAGTGCAGTGCTAGAAATGTGGCCTAGGCAGGGAAGCTTGGTCCATTAACGTTTGCGAAGCGAGTTATGCTCACAGGAGATAGACGTGGTGGGGTTAACGGTCTAGTTTGTTGTGTGATTCATGACAGCAACCCCTTTCAGAAAATTCTTTGGGGTAACAGGAATAAAAGTTAAATGATGGGCCATGGCTCTGAAAGTGGCAAATTTGTTAGTTTTGGGCATAAGGAAGTGCTATGAATTGCATAGTTTTGGTGGGTGTAGATTTCCTACAAATACCGCACTTATGGTGCCCATTTTTGATCTTGTTGATGCTAGAATCAAAAAAATTAATCTCAAAGTCATTTATCTCTATAGTAAATATGATAAAAGGATAAAGACTCTTGTTGTGAGAAAGGAAGTGATTGAGGATAGTGAGAGAGCAAGACCAGGATGTCATTGACGTACATGTACCACTAGGAGATATGAGTGAGGAAGGGGAAGATGATGAAAATAAATCATGCTCAAATTTGTGCATAAATATTTTGGAATATGTCATGTTCCCTTACTTTTCTTGTATCGACTCAACAGTTCATCCCCAACAATGAATCTCCTTGACTTTGTTATCCTCAATATTTTTTTCCTCTCTGATCCTGTAGTCCTTATTGCTTTCTTCATCTTTCTTGTTACTCCTTAGCTTTTTAACATTTTTGTTATACAATTTTGTCAGGTTAAATTGTAGCTTTTAACATTTTTGTAATAGAATTTTGTCAGGTCAAATTGTAGCTCTTAATATTTTTTTAATACAATTTTGTAAGGTCAAATTATAGCTTTTAACATGTTTGTAATACAATTTTGTTACGTCTAATCTTTTAACAATTTTGTAATATAATTTTCTTTGGTTGTATCATAGCTTTTAAAATTTTTGTAATACAATTATGTTAGGTCAAATCATAGCTTCTAACATTTTTGTAATACAATTTTGTTGTGTCAAATTATAGCTTTTAACATTTTTGTAATACAATTTTGTGAGGTCAAATTATAGCCATTAACATTTTTGTAATACAATTTTGTTTGGTCAAATCATAGCTTTTAACATTTTTGTAATACAATTTTGTTAGGTCAAATCACAGCTTCTAACATTATTGTAATACAATTTTGTTGAGTCAAATTATAGCTTTCAACATTTTTGTAATACAATTTTGTTAAGTCAAATCTTTTAACAATTTTGTAATATAATTTTGTTGGGTCGAATCATAACTTTTAAAATTTTTGTAACACAATTTTGCTAGGTCAAATCATAGCTTCTAACATTTTTGTAATACAATTTTGTTAGGTCAAATCTTTTAATAATTTGCAATACAATTTTGTTAGGTTGAATCATAGCTTTTAACATTTTTATAATAGAATTTTGTTAGGTCAAATCACAGCATTAAAAATTTTTGTAATACAATTTTGTTGAGTCAAATCATAGCCTCTAACATTTTTGTAATACAATTTTATTAGGTCTAATCACAGCTTTCAAGATTTTTCTAATACAATTTTGTTAAGTCGAATCTTTTAACAATTTTGTAATATAATTTTGTTAGGTCGAATCATAACTTTTAAAATTTTTGTAATACAATTTTGTTGCGTCAAATTATTGCTTCTAACATTTTTGTAATACAATTTTGTTAGGTCAAATCTTTTAATAATTTGCAATACAATTTTGTTAGGTTGAATCATAGCTTTTAACATTTTTATAATAGAATTTTGTTAGGTCAAATCACAGCATTAAAAATTTTTGTAATACAATTTTGTTGAGTCAAATCATAGCCTCTAACATTTTTGTAATACAATTTTATTAGGTCTAATCACAGCTTTCAAGATTTTTCTAATACAATTTTGTTCAGTCAAATCTTTTAACAATTTTGTAATATAATTTTGTTAGGTCGAATCATAACTTTTAAAATTTTTGTAATACAATTTTGTTGCGTCAAATTATTGCTTCTAACATTTTTGTAATACAATTTTGTTAGGTCAAATCTTTTAATAATTTGCAATACAATTTTGTTAGGTTGAATCATAGCTTTTAACATTTTTGTAATACAATTTTGTTAGGTCAAATCTTTTAACATTTTGCAATACAATTTTGTTAGGTTGAATCATAGCTTTTAACATTTTTGTAATACAATTTTGTTAGGTCAAATCACAGCTTCCAACATTTTTGTAATATAATTTTGTTAGGTCGAATCATAACTTTTAAAATTTTTGTAATACAATTTTGCTAGGTCAAATCATGGCTTCTAACACCTTTGTAATACAGTTTTGTTTGGTCAAATCATAGCATTCAACATTTTTGTAATACAACTTTGTTAGGTCAAATCTTGTAACATTTTTCAATACAATTTTGTAGGTTGAATCATAGCTTTTAACATTTTTGTAATAGAATTTTGTTAGGTCAAATCACAGCTTTCAACATTTTTGTAATATATTTTTGTTAGGTCGAATCATAACTTTTAAAAGTTTTGTAATACAATTTTGCTAGGTCAAATCATGGCTTCTAACATCTTTGTAATACAGTTTTGTTTGGTCAAATCATAGCATTCAACATTTTTGTAATACAACTTTGTTAGGTCAAATCTTGTAACATTTTTCAATACAATTTTGTAGGTTGAATCATAGCTTTTAACATTTTTGTAATACAATTTTGTTAGGTCAAATCACAGCTTTTAACATTTTTGTAATACAATTTTGTTAGGTCAAATCACAGCTTTTAGCATTTTTGTAATACAATTTTGTTAAGTCAAATCTTTTAAGAATTTTGTAATATAATTTTGTTAGGTCGAATCATAACTTTTAACATTTTTGTAATAGAATTTTGTTAGGTCAAATCATAGCTTTTAACATTTTTGTAATACAATTTTGTTGGAGTGCAAATCATAGCTTTTAATGGGAAAACTCGAAGAAATTTCACCCAACGGACTGAATTAGGGGATGGCCGTCAGAAATCTGCAATAAGGTTTTGATTGAAATCAAAGGGACGCAGTTGACTCTTCACAAGAGATTTGGAAGAATTTCAAATCTTGGCCTATATGAAAATAAGTATCTAGAAAGATTTTGAGATCTGTACATTGGGTTTATACGCTTTGACATTATGATTTGAAAAAAGTGCGTTCTACAAAAGCATATTAGGCTATATAGCAGGCCTATTCATTTTTTTTTTTTTTCATAGCGGGCTGCTATGAAGTCAAAGAATTTTTTGCGGGTCTGACAAAATTTTCCTTACGACTGTAATCTTTGAAATTGAAATGAATTTAATTTTTCCCAGGCCGTTTGATGAGCATCTCTGCTATATCTGCATGAGCTAGCCTAGGGGGGGGGGGACGGATGGCTCACTTGAGGCTAGTTTGATCATTTGTCTATACCTAATACAACCATATACCAGGCTATACTGGGTCAAAAAAAGGAAATAGAATTGGTAGAATGTCCATGACCTTGGGTCTGTATATGCTTCATACATCTCTTCAGGAATTATGAATTCACAATATCTTGTACTTCTCTCGTTTTCTCGTTGTTCCATCTTCGAGAATTAAGCTCAAATCTCAATAAACGTGCCTACTTTGTACCTTGGTGGCCTAATTAGATTTATTCATCCTGCCAAGGAGTGAAAAATATTCTTACAGAGTGTATAGTACTCCGTAAGAAAAATTTAATTTGCCGTACATCACTGCTATTTTTCTAATTTCTTTCATGTCTGGATATCGAAATGCTGAAAATGCCAATGACTGTAGAAAATTTTGACTCGACAGCTTATGATATCTCGTTTTATGAAATTTTTCTCTGGTCTTTATTCTTTCCGGAATGGCACTTTCAATAATACGCTAAACAACGATATCCCATGTGTGATGTACATGCATTACCCTTGCCCTCGTTCATCCTTCGATAGCCACTACTCCTTTCACGTGGGAAAAATTATGTCGTTCTGAACACCCTCCTGACAATTTGTTTCAATGGAGCGTATCTGCAATTTCATTGTTATATGTGTATACGTTCTTCGCCGAGAGATTATTTCTCGTAAATCTGATGACAAGCGTAAGAAAACTACAGATAAACGTCAATTATTAAATTTCTTATTAATTGAACAAGCGATTCGGAAGCACGGGAGGAGGAAAAAACGAGAAATCTTGTTTCCGGCACGCGTGTATGTTTCGACCTCTCTCTCCTCCTTGTACAATAATTTTCGGCTGCGAGAAAACTACACACCTGTTTGCGACATAAGCCTATAATCCGCATTTACAGGACGACTCACGTTCATATTTGCCCTATCGTTCTCCTCTACCACAGACGGGAGGAGGCAATAAACTCGGATCACATATTTTCTAATTGTTCCACCTTTCATTTCACCTCATTTTTTTCATCTGCCTCTTTCGTTTCTGTATTTTATCTCGCTGTCCCCTCTTACCATTCACTCGTCGATGGAATTCTTTATTGCACCGTTTTGTGGTTAACAAAATTGGAAAGAAATACGAGGGTGAGTCGGGTAGTAAGTATATATTATTTTTTTAGAACATGCTTCGCGCCTTCCTTCATATACTGCGTCCTATTCTGCTCGAATGTGTAGGAAAAAAAGCTAATTTGATTCGTGTTGGAGTGCAAAGGAGAGCATATTCGAACCGCGCAGACCATAAATCACGAGGTAAGGCGCGATGCCCTACACACACTCCGTTGTTCATACGGCTATCTTACAGTTCTGCACGTCGTAAAAAGAGTCGAGCGAGTGGTAATTAAAAGAACCGAGAGAGAATAACCACAGCTTGGTGAAAATTGTATAGGTTGGTACGCCTGTGTTCAGTGCGAAATCGTTGCTCCCTGGTTTTCAACTCCTTCAAAGTAATAACTTTTGTTCGGGCAAAAATACAATTAGGTCAAAAGATTAATCTACAGTTTGGATATTTTTAAAGGGAAATAAATAATCTCAGACAAAAAAGTAAGGATTGTAGCAATAAAACTTCTGTGTTTTTGAAGACTGCAAGTGATTGGAAGGTAGACGGGAGTTTGTACGGAATTTATCCTAGAAGAGAGACCGACTTTTAAAATTCGAGAAAAAAGCAAGAGGTAATTGACCTGAGAGAGAGTATGGCGTCAGCAGGGCGCATCAGTTGCTTTAACGTCGGCTGAGGGGACACAAGGTGTTTGAAAGGAGGTGTGCTCAGCTCAATGTGAACAACAAGGCGCTACATCAGCTGATCTCCATTCAAAACAATGTAACGGGTGACGTCACCTGGTTCCGCGTCCCATATATTCTTAAATGTGCATGCGGGTTGCGTTTTGTTTACAATTGAACTGAGCACACCTCTTTTCAAACACCTTGGAGGGGACAGACGTTTGAAATAGTTGACATTGATTAGGAGGAGGGTGTATTGCCATCAGAATGGTACGTATGTCATCGAGCAAATTTAGGAAAATTTTGACTTCAGGTCTAAAAGACGAGATGGTTGATTTACTTGAAACACCAAAAGAAGTTCTGATTGATGAGCAGAGGGGAGAGGGGGGAAGGGTTGACTTCCCCGAGTGACTTGGAAAAATTTAAAGTCCCAAACTGTACAGAGAAAAAGGGAAACTCGGCTGACCTATTACGAATATCTAGGTGAAAAAATCATTTTTTCTTCTTCCATAAAAATTGTCGCTGATGGAAGGGAATGATGGCGAAAAAAATGATTTTTCTGATGTGAGCCCACGGTGAGAAAACGACTATAACTTGGCATTTGATTGGAGTGGGGAATAAATAAAAATTCTCGTTGTGTTATGGAATAATAATATAGGAAAAATTTTTTCGACGGCGATCGTCCCATGTTTGATTGAAGCGGGGGAACACGCGAAAATTCTCATTCTCTTATCCGGATTTTGTTGCAAAGATTTTACCTAAAAGCTCTCGTAATATTAGTAAAAAAAGATACCTACTATCATGTTATGCGTCGAGTTATAATCGATAGTGGAGAAAAATCGTGACATACTGGTGTTGTCGGGGGTTAGGGTCGTTATACCATCAGGTTAAAACTATTAGTTTCGGAATCCAGAACGTCTCGGCGAAGTTTTCATGGATTGTTTACAACATTGTATTTAAACTGTAGCTCGAAACTACCCGACTAGAATAGCAATAACTTAAATTTCGAATAAACGATTATAGTCGAAACACGACGACGTTTGACCGTGAGAAACAACGACTGCGATTGTTAAGAATGGTTTCCAGGGAGTTTTCGATAGTTGCATATTATACAACGTGTATTCCGGAAAAGAAAAATTACTACTTGCCTCAGTTTTTATAACTCATCGGTTCACGGTCCTTTGTGTATAGAGAATTAAGGTGCAATTCAATTTACAATTTTCGTGCTCCACCAGCCGAATTTTAGAAAACGATAATAACACGAACGAAACGTACCACTCTTTACTTACGCTTTTACAATATTTTTATTTTTCATGACTTTGTAAGCACCTCGGTATTTCTCTTTACTATTTTTTTACGAGTAGGTATGTTCACTCGGTTCCCTCGAGAAGGTACGAACCCTGCGTATTATTGGATTTTCGGGTATACGATATAGCGATTCCTAAATTATTCATTTACGTTTTTTTTTTTTCTCCATTCGTTATTCCTCAAAAATGCACAAATAAAAGCTCACGTACACTATGCAAGGACATATAGCAGAAGAAACATAGATAACGTTATTAATAATTCAGCGTTGATGCTGGACCGGTATAACACGTGCAGTCGATATTTTGTAGTTATAGAAGAAATGGAAGTACTGGAATATGGGAAACGGAGTGAGGGTAGTGGATAAAAAGTGAAACGTGGATGGATTATAGTAGTACATATAATTGAAGAAGTTCAGAACAGGTCTACTAAACTCGAAGAGTTGGACTGATAAAAAAAAATAGTGAATTACACAAGTTTTTTGACACAGTTCACCTTCTAACACATACCACACATTCCCTCAATTTTCTCGAATGGGAATGGAGGTTCTCATGTGGGTTTTCCAGAGCTTCGATTAATCAACAAAATCCATCATTTTTGGGGAGATAAAAGCACATACATCCATAAAATTTACAACTACAAGAATATTTCACGTGAGGTGTACCTACATGATGTAAAGATTTATTTAGAAATGAGTTTACAAGCAGATACAGCAGAAAAAGAAATTGTGACCGGTTTCGATTCGTCCCGACTCACTCGAAACTTCAAAGTGATAAAGCAACTCCACGAGAAGAAAACTTTTTTTCTCCAGAGGTGAGTTCACAGTCCAGAGAGGAGGAAAACTCTCTAAACTTCTTAGATATCAAATGTATTTTTAGAATCGACAACAAAACCTCATATTTTTCGGAAATCTTATTTCGTTGGCGTTTCAATCCACGGCTCCTTACTCTACAACCAGAACAACAAAATTTTCTGGCGTAGCCAAATCAATAAAGATCATGTTTCATGTCTTTTCCTGCTGTTTAAAAAGAACATTAGTTAGTGTTGTTGTCTCTTACAAACAATATAATACTAAACTAGCCTGTCCGCTCGTTCGCCCTCTTTCTTGGTCCTTAGCATAAGTCTGATATAAAATATTTTGGGCTTTTGCCTTTTGTGGAGCTCACTCGCTCCGCTCGTTCGCCCATAAATCTGGTATGAGAAATATTTTGATATCGCCTTTCATGGGGCTCAGTTGCTCCGCTCGTTTGCCCCCTTTCTTTGTCTCTTATGAATCTAGTATGAGAAATATTTTTTGAGCTATCAGCTTTTGTGGGGCTCACTTGCCCCACTCGTTTGCCCTCATTCTTGGTCCCTGTCTCGGTTTAGCATAAGTACTCTTCTTCTCCTTCTTCTTCCTTCTTCTATACAGCATATATATTAAACTAGCCTGAAACGTAAGGGGGTTGGTACTCGCAGATTTCATAATCACCATCCAGGTATAAAAATTGTTCTCCTTCTTTCTTCTTTCTTCCTTCTTCCTTCTTTTTTCTTCCTTTTTTCTTTCTTCTTTTTTCTTTTTTCTTTTTTCTTCTTTCATCTTTCTCCTTTCTTCTTCCTACTCTTTCTTCTTCTTTCATCTTTTTCCTTTCTTCTTCCTTCTCTTTCTTCTTCTTTCTCTTCCTTCTCTTCCTTCTCTTCCTTCTTTCCTTTTTCTTTTTTCTTTTTTCCTTTTTCTTTCTTCTTTCTTCTTTCTTCTTTCTTCTTTCTTCTTTCTTCTTTCTACTTTCTACTTTCTACTTTCTTCTTTCTTCTTTCTTCTTTCTTCTTTCTTCTTTCTTCTTTCTTCTTTCTTCTTTCTTCTTTCTTCTTTCTTCTTTCTTCTTTCTTCTTTCTTCTTTCTTCTTTCTTCTTTCTTCTTTCTTCTTTCTTCTTTCTTCTTTCTTCTTTCTTCTTTCTTCTTTCTTCTTTCTTCTTTCTTCTTTCTTCTTTCTTCTTTCGTCTTTCTTCTTTCTTCTTTCTTCTTTCTTCTTTCTTCTTTCTTCTCTTCCTTCCTTCTTCCTTTTTCCTTTTTCCTTCTTCCTTCTTCTTTCTTTTTTCTTCTTTCTTCTTTCTCCTTTCTTCTCTTTCTCCTTTCTTCTTTCTTCATTCTTCTTCTATAGAGCATATATACTGAACTAGCCTGAACCGTAGGGCGGGTATATATTATGCAGATTTCTCAATCACCACCCAGGTATAAAAATTTTTCTCGAAAATTTTCCAAGTCCATTGTCGCGGGGAGGAGGGCGGAGGTGGTGGTACTCGCAATTTTCCAATAGTGTATGGGGTCTCCGAAAAGACATAAAACATGTTGAAAATTTGCAAATTTCCAGTCTATGGTGCATAGATTGAGTGCCCCCGCCTCAAGCCCAAAGAATTAGAAAAAAAAAGAGTATTTACCACGTCACTTGCACGGAATTAGCTTGATAATCGATAAGATGATCAGAAAAAAAATGCTTTCTTTGGTTCCCCCTTCTCCTAGCTTCTGAATTCTTGTCAAGGTGGACACGCTGGATCCGCATGCCCTTTCTCGGCCTCCAGTCCTACAGACTAGCTTGTACAAGTATCTTGAAACACTACGGCCTGAACACTGTATTTCACACCTTGTGGCCCGCAGGCTACGCTGCGCCCTCCCTCCTGGAGAAGGATGAAGATCACAAATCTACAGAAGAAGATCCGACCGAACAAGCTAATCTTGACAAAGGCATCATGGTAGTGGTAACGGAGAAGGACGACTACACATATACAAACGGAATCCTACATTCCAGAGAATCGATACCAAGAGCTGAAGAAGGAACCGACCCAGAAATACTAGAATAGGCTGTGATAATGAAAGGATGCCTAAGATGAACCCGGTAACACCAAAATTCAAAGGGCTTAGTAAAACTCTACATATACATCGTTTAATGAGGCCCTTGATGAATAGTATTCAATCATTTATTCTAGGGTAATAGAGGAGAAGCCCCTCCTGTCGTAACGGAAAGTGAACTAACGGGACCTTGTATTTTGAAGAGTGAGGTAAAATATGCGATCAAAGCCGTAAAATCCAACAAATCACCGCACAGGACCCGATGATGTAATAGCGGAATACTTCAAGGAAATAAACGAGGACAACGACACGGGACGGATCCCTGATGACTGGCTGAAGTCAGTGTTCATTATGTTGCCCAAAAAGCCTAATGTAACAAAGTGCTGTGATCACCGTCCCATCTGTCTTATGAGTCATGCACTCAAGATTTTTCTAAGGATCCTACACCCGAGGCTGTTTAGGAAACTAGAACTAATGTGTGGCGACACGCAATTCGGCTTCAAGAGCGGAGTAGGCACGAGCGAGGAGGTATTCTGCCTTAAATACGCTTGGTTTAGAACTGTGACGATCAACGAAAACACGTGTTTCTCTGCTTTATCGATTATGAAAAGGCATTCGACAGCGTTCAGCATAACAAACTATTGCAACACGCAGGGGTTGGCAGCAAACGGCGAGCGTAAAAATCAGGGATGGATCAATGACAGATGAGTTTGAAATAAAGAGAGGCCTCAGACAATGTTGTATTATGTCGCCCATGCTTTTCAATGCGTACGTCGAGGACGTGTTTCTCAAAGCGCTCGAAGACTCGACAGAAGGCATTAGAGTCAATGGCAGAGTAATAAATAACTTACGATACGCAGACGATACAATGATCATCGCAGATTCCATAGTAGGCCTGCAGCGTCTCCTTGATAAAATAAACATGGAGGGTACGGCTGTGGGACTGAAAATGAATGGCGGCAAAACGAAATGGATGGTGATAAGCAGAGATGAACAACTGCCTGTGGAGGGGCAAGAGGTCGAAAGGGTCAACCAATTCAAATATTTAGGCACATTGTGGGACCCAAATCGTGAAGTCAAATGCCGCATCGAACAAGCTAAAGCTAGACAGGCACCCCAAAAATTGAACAAACTGCTTCGCGATCCATGCCTCAATTTCGAGCTGAGATCTAAGATAGTAAAATGCTACGTTTAGTCGGTGCTGTTATATGATGTGGAAATGTGGACACTCAAGACAGAAATGATCAATAGACTCGAGGCGTTCGAGATGTGGATTGTCAGGAGAGTGATGCGGGTCTCGTGGACAGAAAAACGTAGAAACGATGACGTACTGAGAGAAGCCGGTATAGAGAGGGCACTATTCAAGAACATCAAACACAGAAAAACCAGATACCTCGGACATGTACTACGTGGTGAAAGGCATGGAATACTTCGCCTGATAATGGAGGAGAAAATAGAGGGTAAAAGAGGAATTGGCCGGAAGTCGATGTCGTGGCTGCGCAACATCCGTCAATGAACAATAAAGAGGAATACTCCGACGTGGAGTAAAAAAAATGCAAACCGCAGAAAAAATGAAAATACGACGAGCGCTTTCGGTTAAACAACCATCTTCGAGCCTGAAATGAAAGCAACTGACGAACAAAAGAGAAGAACGAGGTATTAAGATCGTCCAAACGTGAAATCACGGTGTGAGTCATAAACAAGTTCGATCAGGCCATCTTCCGGAATATACGAATTAAGAACAGTGATACCGTCAGTGTTGAGATGACGAATTATCTCTATATTCTCGAGGGCGATACGCTTACGGTAGGAATTCTCCTTATGGAGGAGCTTTTCGGATCCCTCACGGAAGCTGTGGCCACTGTTTATTAAGTGATCGGCGAAAGCTGACTCCCCCAAGTGTCCCTTCTTCCAAGACTTCAGGTGCTCAGCTACTCGAACTTTCATTTGGCGGCTGGTCTCACCAATATAAAAGCCTCCACAATCCTCACACTCCAACTTATACACACCACTCCTCTCATCAACAGGTATGGGGTCCTTCAGTCTCACAAACAACCTCTTGACTGTGGTAGGGTTGTAAAACGCGGGTCTGAAGCCAAACGGGCGAAGGGCCCGACCCAATTGCTGGGAGAACTTCCCCAAGAAAGGGAGACTGATCCAACGCAAACGGCGATCACGGATCGTGTCTCGGGGGAGGGAGGTGGTGGAATCCAGGAGGCCCCTCGTAACTTTCCTCCGAACCATCACGTCAACATCAACATTGACCCCATTCACTCTGGCCAGGTGTTTTATTGTGATTAACTCTTTCTTGAAGGCAGACTGACTCAAAGGAATACGAGTCAGTCTGTGAACTAGGCTATGAAAAGCAGCCATCTTGTGAGCAACAGGACCGAACGAACCACCGTGGACTAAAACATCGGTCGTAGTATCTTTCCTGTAAATTCCAAACTTATGGATACCGTCTATTATAGAGATCGATAAATCCAAAAAGTTAATGGAAAATACCCCTATTTCCAACGTAAATTTGATGGAAGGGTACCAGGAATTGAGATACCTCAGAAACTCACCAAGGAGATCTGGGTGACCAGTCCAGGTACATAGAACGTCATCAACGTACCTGTGCCAATAATGAATGTGATTAAGTAACACCTGGTTCGAGGAAAAGAGGTCAAGTTCAAACTTAGACATGAAGATTTCGGATATGAGAGAGCCTAGTGGTGATCCAATGGGGATCCCTACTTCGTCAGGGAACTCGAAAAATTTCCCTTCAAATTTACAATAGTTAGGGGACCAGCAAGTATTAAGAAGATCGAAGAATTCGTGAAGCTCATTATGAGGAATGTTGGCTTTGACGAGTAGCTCACCCATACGCTGGATAGTAGCAGCCTTAGGAATATTCGGGAACAAACCAACAACATCAAACGAGCAGATGGTCGTTCCCGGGGGAAGGCTTACATCCTTGAGGACGTCAGTTAAAGAGGCCGAATTCAAGACCGAATGAGGGGATTCAAAATCAATACGATTTTTGAACCAACGGTCAAGGAATTTAGCAAGGAGGTAGGTAGGAGAGGAGACGAAAGAAACAACGGGTCGCATCAGGGTATTGTTCTTATGCACTTTAGGCAGCCCGTACAAGAGGGGGGGTGTGGGGTTAGGAACGAGGAGGGCTTTTTTCAAAGCAGGAGTTTTGATAACAGCCTCACTCCTGTTGATGACACACCTAACTTCTTTGACGTGCTTGGGAAAGCTGAAATCCTCACTCTCTTTAGCACCACACTGCTGTAGGACTTCATGGACCTTAGAAGAATAGGCCGATCTCTCCATCACTACAACAGCGTTGCCCTTGTCAGCCTTAGTGACGATCAAATCTCCCTCTTTCATCTTCCTCCTTAGACCCTGAATCACTCCTCCCAATTTATTACTCATGCGAGGGAGGGGGTTATTACGGACTAATTCGGCACAGACTTTCTGTTACAGGAAAGATACTACGACCGATGTTTTAGTCCACGGTGGTTCGTTCGGTCCTGTTGCTCACAAGATGGCTGCTTTTCATAGCCTAGTTCACAGACTGACTCGTATTCCTTTGAGTCAGTCTGCCTTCAAGAAAGAGTTAATCACAATAAAACACCTGGCCAGAGTGAATGGGGTCAATGTTGATGTTGACGTGATGGTTCGGAGGAAAGTTACGAGGGGCCTCCTGGATTCCACCACCTCCCTCCCCCGAGACACGATCCGTGATCGCCGTTTGCGTTGGATCAGTCTCCCTTTCTTGGGGAAGTTCTCCCAGCAATTGGGTCGGGCCCTTCGCCCGTTTGGCTTCAGACCCGCGTTTTACAACCCTACCACAGTCAAGAGGTTGTTTGTGAGACTGAAGGACCCCATACCTGTTGATGAGAGGAGTGGTGTGTATAAGTTGGAGTGTGAGGATTGTGGAGGCTTTTATATTGGTGAGACCAGCCGCCAAATGAAAGTTCGAGTAGCTGAGCACCTGAAGTCTTGGAAGAAGGGACACTTGGGGGAGTCAGCTTTCGCCGATCACTTAATAAACAGTGGCCACAGCTTCCGTGAGGGATCCGAAAAGCTCCTCCATAAGGAGAATTCCTACCGTAAGCGTATCGCCCTCGAGAATATAGAGATAATTCGTCATCTCAACACTGACGGTATCACTGTTCTTAATTCGTATATTCCGGAAGATGGCCTGATCGAACTTGTTTATGACTCACACCGTGATTTCACGTTTGGACGATCTTAATACCTCGTTCTTCTCTTTTGTTCGTCAGTTGCTTTCATTTCAGGCTCGAAGATGGTTGTTTAACCGAAAGCGCTCGTCGTATTTTCATTTTTTCTGCGGTTTGCATTTTTTTTACTCCACGTCGGAGTATTCCTCTTTATTGTTTAGTATGGATAGCCGTAACTTAAAGGAACGGATTCGTGTAATCCGTCAATGAACCGGAATCAAGAACATTGGGGAGCTGTGCAGAGTGATGGAACAAGGCCGCTTCCGAATCATTCATTGATAATTAGCCGCCAACGCATTTGATGCAAGGCACTCGATGAAGAAGGTCATGTTACAAGGTAGCAAAGATCGTCGCCAGATCTTCGCACCTAAACAAAGCATCGGAAACAGGACAAGATGGAAATTTAGAGCAACAATAAACACTGGAATCCTTGGACGTTGAACATATGTTTGGTACCATACCGAAGGAGAATTTTCTCGCCCTACTGCGAAACAATAGATCCTAACGAGCTGAAGTACGAGATCGTTGACCAAAACTACTGCCGATTCAATGAAGAGTTCTACAGCCAGGAAGAAGGACTAGCGATGGAATCACCACTGTCGCCGATACTTGCGGAAGTATTTATGAACGACCTGGAAGACGAGAAATTCAGAGACAGCAAGTCAAGAAAATCAATTAAATACTGGCCTAGATTTGCAGATGATACCTCAATTGTAGAATTCTATTTCACACCTTGGTTCAGGGAGGCTATTTTGAAACTGTTGGATCGAACCCCCTTCCCCTATTTCCCATAAATCACAATTTCGAAAATGCCAAACGGTAGAGGTCAATAAACTCGTCGCTTCGACTACAAAATTGTATAATAATGCAACGAATTGATACTGATGGTTTTTGAGATCACTTAGCGGAGCATTGAGTATCCTCCCAACGATATTAATAACGACGGCGCAAGGTTGGTTTGAGGAAAATTTCTGTATCGTGCTTGATGTATATTATAGTTCACCAAGAAAGACACGCGACAAGGTGTACACAATACATAGTTCATCATCACTCGGTTCACGAAGAGAAGACGCCATTTGCGACAATGAGCTTCAAATTAAATTTGCATAAAAGTCACGAATATATACGATGTTTGCCACAATGAATTCGAATGAAGCGAGTAATAATATTATACGAAGATAGCTGCAGATATTAATTTTGGCGACTTGTTTTCTTATTTACTCGGTCTGAATTTTTATTTAGAAAGAGCGATACTTTCCTCGTTGGTTATTTGAGGAAGGTGCCACTGTGTCAGAGATACTTAATTTAGTTTCACACCGTCGGATGACAAACATTCCACGAGAAATATGTGGTGGCACCCTCGACGAGTATCTGTCGTGTCGATATTTCTTCTTTACACCTTTTTCTACAGCATATAGTTGACGAGAAAATATTACACCGTGTATTTTATCCACGAAAATTGGCCCGCGTGTGTCGATTTGACCGGAGTCGCGCGAACACCCTCCCCCGAGCCTATTCAGACTAATAAATCATCCCGGCTACTTGTATACTGAAAATTATAAAATTTCGTCGGTAATGAAAATTAATATTGCGTGCGCGATAATACTTTGATAATAAACGAAATTAAAAATACGGTAGGTACGTATTCGTTTCCACTTCTTCTAACACAATCGCGTATATGTATGATGGATTGGTGGGGCATTATACGAAAAGTCGTTGACCGAAAAAACACTATTTTCGAGTTCCAGTATAACGCTTTCAAGTCGAAGTCAACGCCATAATTTGAAATTATGATAATCGTGAAATACAAGGCCTAGGGGATAAAGTCTGGATGGGCTGCAGCAGCTAGCACCCGTGCATAAAAGTTTTGCTCCCTCGAGAGTACTTTTCCATACACGTGAAGACCAGCGAAATCCATCTACTGCAATACAAAACGATCGTAATGTACCGTGCGCGTGCACGGAGATTTTCAGATACCGACAATATTCAAACTCTATAATATCGCGTCGTTAGAATCATTACGAAAATTGAGCAGAACAAAGCAGATCGTATCGGTGAATTTTATTTTCGAAAGTGTTGTTTACGATTAATAAGATGGTGTTATAGCGATACGGTGTGCTGCGTTCAAAACGTGGCCACCCCGGAAGAGGTGCCCGTAAATTCTTGTACCGAGAGGGTGAAAATGTGCTGAGATTTAATCATCGATGTTGTTGAAATATAGATTAAAAAATGCTTATACAGCCACGTAAGCAATACACGACTTTTTGCCTCTCCCTGAGCATTGCGCTTGAATACTATCTTGAAATGTTCAACTCTCTAATTCATTCCATGTATGTACATCGTTCTGTTGATAAGAATCACCTTTGATGTCATTTTAAAATTCATTAATTCACCATTCACCTTCAGAATACCCTATCTTTAAAAAGTTGATAGGTATACTTCCAGTTTGGTTGTTGGGTCACAAACAATTTTCCAAGTTTGCTTATCATGACAATCAAAGATGCAAAGATGAAGCACTAGGCTATCAATTATAAGTACACAAAGAACTGCTTCTTTGCATAAAAAAAAACATGCAACCCACTTTGTGGGCCACTTGGAGTTGCCTTCATTTCATTAACCTTGTTAATGGAGGCAAACAGGGAACCTGTTTTACAGGCGTCACTATTGAGTATTCTCATTCCTAAATAGCTTGAGCCTTTGTTATACTAGGACCTAATATACTATACTTCTAGGCCTGTAATACATAGCTGGAAAATGTCAAACATTAGCCTCCATTATACTAAGCCTAATATACCATACTAGGCCTATAATAACTAGCCTAAGAAATTTCAAACTTGAGCCTACATCATACTGGGTCTAATATACTAGCCTATACTAGACCTATAATAAGTAGCCTAAAAAATTTCAAACTTTAGCCTTCATTATATTGGGCTTGATATACTACACTAGGAATGACTAGCCTGAAAGTATAACTAGGCTTATACTAACTACGCCTATAAGAAGTAGCCTGGAAAATGTCAAATCTTAGCCTTCATTATACTAAGCCTAATATACCATACTAGCCGTATAATACATAGCCTAAAACTCCAGCCTTCAATAAACTGGGCCTAATATACTATACTAAGCCTATAATGACTAGCCTAAAAAATTTCAAATTTTAGCCTTTGTTATACTAGGCTTGATATACAGTATAACTAGGCTTAATATACAGTACTAGCGGTTGGCAGCGCGCCTCCGGCGCGCCTGACCGCCAGCTGTGTGTTGAGTAGATATCAGTGTTTTGTAAATATTTCGATTTTAACGGTAAGAGCTGAGTTGACAGGTAAGGGCTGTATTGCAGCAAAAAACAGACTAATTCATGAACCGTCGCAATGATTAAGGAAATAGATGGACAGTAGGTAAGAAGCCTGCCATATCCCCGAAGCATTACATCAGTCTGTGTAGAGGCATGAGACGAACTCAGTCGTTTCCTATATGAGAAACCGGATGTAATTTTCTTAATTCTTTCTCGAACCCAGTACCTTTTCTTAGGTAGTTTCAAACTCTGACGACGATATTTACCTAATGTATAGTTACTCGTCACAAAAGAAGAGCAAATTTTCAAGAAATTATTTTACATAAACGTCTCCTTTCAAAATCGAAAATTGGATACGTAAAACTCGAATAGTCTCTGTAGATTCATCCAGAGCAACCGGTTTAAATGCTCTCTCTCTGTAAACACAATGATCTTAAATACGCATCAGTCAAAATACCAATAGTTCCAAAATTTCCTCCTAAAAATCTGGAATTGGGCTCATTCGAAAGGAAATTAAAGGGGCAACAATTTTTGTTCTTTTCAATTTTTCATAAAAATGAGTAAAACTCGAGTTATCACCATAACTTAATTTTTATAACTGCGCCGCTCAATGCGTTTGAACGGTAACATTGGAACAACGCGTTCGATGGCAAGCTACACCACCACGTTTTTTTATATTGAAAAAAGTCATTGTTTTCGCCCTTTTTTGAAATTACTCAGCACCTCCCCGTCAAATTTTTATTTTTATGAGTCTATGTGCTGCTCTGGGATGAGGACAATATATCCTGAAAGTTTGAAAGCGATCGGCCCAGTAGTTCTCGAGTTATAAACGGACAGGAGGATGGAGGACAAACTTTCTGCTTTATATATTAGATATTATACTGAACTAGCGGTTGGCGACGCGCCTCCGGCGCGCCTGATCGCTAGCTGTGTGTTGAGTAGATATCTGTGTTTTATAGGTATCTGTATCTTGTAGGTATGTGTGTTTTGTAGGTATCTTGGAATTCAGATGAATTTTTAAAAAAGAAACAGTGGAAAGAGTTTTGCAAAATTCACAACTATTCAGTTCAAAAATAAGAAAATAGACACCAAAAACTGCGACTATACTTATAAAAATATATCAAAGTTCCGAGTCGCACAAAAATAAAATCACCAAATTAAATTTTTTACACACTAATTCACTTGACAGCTGACTTAACGCGTGAAGCCTGTATTCATCGCAGCAGAATACAGACAAATCCATTGACATTTTGCCAGTCCCTAATAAAACACACGGACAACAGGTAAAAAAAAGGGTAATTTCCGCTAGCCCATAAGCAGTGCGCACCGTGTCTAGACATTGGTTCTTGTATGAGATACCGGATGTAAAATCCTTTATGTAGGTGTTTTTAAAACTGTGAATAAAATAACTTGCTTAGTATGGAAGTACAGCGAATACTGTAGTCACAAAATTTCCTCCTAAAAATCTGGAACCGGGCTCATTCGAAAGGAAATTACAGGGGCTACAATTTTTGTTCTCTTCAATTTTTCATAAAAATGAGTTATACTCGAGTTATCACAATAATTCAATTCTCGAAACTGCGCCACTCAACGCGCGTAGGTCTAACGTACATGGCAAGCTACACCACCACGTTTTTTTATATTGAAAAAAGTCATTGTTTTCGCCCTTTTTTGAAATTACTCAGCACCTCCCCGTCAAATTTTTATTTTTACGAGTCTATGTGCTGCTCTGGGATGAGGACAATACATCCTGAAAGTTTGAAAGCGATCGGCCCAGTAGTTCTCGAGTTATAAACGGACAGGACGACAGACGGACAAACTTTCTGCTTTATATATTAGACTAGCCTGAAACACCTATCATAAAAGAAATTTTTTCAAATCCTACTCCTATCATACGTAGCCCGGAGGTAAACATTTTTTCAAGTCCCACTTTTTGCCTCCCGGCGTCCAGCAAGCGTCATTTTTCTTCAAAATACCCTCCAATCAAAACAGGTTCCCTGTTTAAAAGAATGGCCCTAAAGCTATATAAACACAACACAAATAGGATCCTATCTACACAAATGATTGAAGGTTTGCACACAGCTACTTGCGTCTTGTATGTGACAACTTGAAAAGTCTCGTGTATGCATCAAAGAGACTGTATAACCATTAGGAGAATAGGAAACTACAAATGGTCGGACGTTTGCGCGTATGTGCCGACTTGACGAGTCGTGTCTCCATCAAAGAGAGTGTGTAAGCATTAGGAGATTAGGTAACTACAAATGGTTGAATGTTTGCGCGCGCAAATAGCTATGCGCAAATGTTCAACTATTTGTAGTTTCCTATTCTCCTAGTGTGTACACACTCTTTTTGGTGCTGACACAGTCGATGTGAGGACGTCGACTGCGTTTGATGCCAATTATCATGAAATTAATTTCGAATAATTAATTTTCTCAGGCGCGGATCCAGTCGATCACTTTGGGAGGGGAAACAATCCAAAAAAAGTTTAAAGGATTTTTTTTTTTTTTTTTTTTTTTACGTTTTCTTCGATATTACAAATTTTTTGTTGTTTTTTTGTTTTTTTTTGGTTTTTTTGTTGATTTTTTTTTTTGGGGGGGGGGAGGAAATCCCCCCCCCCCGTGGATCCGCGCCTGTTTTCTTGAGTGAAAAATCGGAAATTTGCTCCACCTTGAAGCCAGAGAACAAGAGTCCGCGTCTTTGTCAGTCTCTCAAAAGACAATTTTCAATTTTTTAAGGAACACTTTCATCATCCTCAAAAAGAAGACGACGGCTTCCTTAACAAAGCTAAACAAGGAACGCAGGGAACCTGTTTTATAAGTCATATAGGATTTAGTATTGAGAATTCAAGGAAGCCTAGACCTAGATAAAGCTAGTATAAAAAAGGCACCTACTATAAGCCTAGTGTCATCTGTCTTCTTGTTGCAGGTAGAGGGCTACAGATAGATGAAAGCGCAGTGAGAAATTCAGTTCCATTGTGGTCTAATGATAAGGCACACGTCCGGTAAACGCGGAGATGCGGGTTTGTGTCCCGTCAATGGACCAAATTAATCACGTGCTTTTGTCTATCTATAGAAATATTAATTTCTAGTTAGTACGATATAATATAGTTTGAGAGTCTAAATTTTTCTCGAATCTCGAGCTATATATGATAGGAGGGGGACTTGGAAAAATTTTGACTCATGATAGAAGGGGGACTTGAAAAACTCCTATCATATAATTATGGCTCGAGAGTCAGAAGTTTTCCAAGTCCCCTTCCTATCATATATGGCTCGAGTCGAAATTTTTCCAAGTTTTTTGTTGGACGGCGCACACCAAATTTCTCAAAAAAATCCCATAGAACAGGTTCCCTGTTAAAAGATATTGACGTCATCAGACCAATGACGTTATCAATTGTGACGTCATAGGCGCCGCCCCCAAGCTTTATATAATATTTCGACCTCCGAAATATATAGAGACCGGATTTTTTGGCATGAATAATGAGAAATTTGGCGCTGAAAATCGAAAATTTGGCATTTTTTGGCAGAAACAAAAAAAAAATACAAAAAAATAAAAAATAAAAATAAAAAGAATGATTGAAAGGCATGCAGAACTAACTCAAACGGTATTTTTGGATTGTAACATAATAATTAAATGTTTTTCACGATTCTCTAAGAGCGATAAATTTATGACTCAGCCGATGGTAGTACGCGAGAATAAAGTATCATTTTTCTCTTTTCTCGTTGATTTTACCATAAACCAAACGCCTCTTTTCCAATTATGTTTATTAGCCAATATCGTGCTGGATCACATTTTCTAAGCCGGATAACCAGCACGTCGGGCGCACCAAACTCTCCTGCTCGAACTTTCAAGAATTTTCTCGCGGAACCCATAGAAAGAAACCCGGCCGCCCGGCTGGACCAACCCGTCACGGCCCCCCTCTTTCATTCGTAGCTGGATTTTTGAATATTTTTTGTTTCTTCCTTTTGGTAATACGTCATTCAGATGGAAATGGAGTGGTCGAAAAGAATTTCGAAACAAAGAGTTTCTGATTCACATTTACATTCGCTTTACGTTCATCAATTAAAATGTATTGACACTGCGTGCCCAATGCTAGGAAGAGGCTCCACAACTGTCAAAACCATCGCTAGTAATGATTTCATTTAAAAGCCTACAAAAATCTCAAAAGAGATTGTTGTCATGCGGGAAATAACAAACCCAGCAGTCCGAATAATGACATAATTATAGTCAGTCGATCATAAGTTCTAATCCGCTGTCTCTTCAATAATGCCGCGCAAGCACCATTTTCGATTAACAAGGTAAGCCGGAAAATTTTTGCTCCATTTTATTTTAATTTTTTGTCGTCTATCACTCTTTTAATCCGCGCGCACAATGAAGCGCGTCTCTCTTTCGACAATTTATGTATTGTATTATTTATCGCGAATAGACGTGTAGCTTTCAGCTAATAACAATCGAGGCGACACTTCTGTAATTTTGACTGCCAGCGTAATCAGTTTATTTGAAACCGCGACTCGAATTAGCACTTACGGACTTCGGACTAACTGGCTAATCAAATATAATTTTAACCTCGTCGGAATTTCTCTATCGAAGCGACGAGTCGATTAAGCGTAATATACGTTTCTCCTATGCTCGGCCGCTTCGCGAAACACATTAATATGCAAATGCAACCGCGAAAGACGAACAAACCCCGGAAAAAGTGAAGAAGAAATCTATGTAGAATATATTTTGAAGGAAAAGCTCTAGCTCTAGCGTCGAATACTATGTATTTTTTGAAAGAAAAGTAGGTTAACAGAATTCGCCATCAGGAAAGGAAAAGAGTGAGAGGAGAAATGCAGAGGGAGAAGAAAAAAAACCCTCGTGATGTTTAGAAAGGAGAAACTATAAAATAAAAAATCTGTTTACTTAAAACAAAAAAACATACTAGTAGGTTAAATTGTTTCGCAATTTTTTCTCCCCATTTATGCGTTTCGTATGTACTGGTGCAGTTGTTGTTTTTGCGAGTAAAACATTCAATACGAGTACATCGGCGTCGACTGGAAACGAATATACAAAATAAGTGTCTCGCGTGATAACGAATCGTACCATAAAAATGTCGTGGGACTATATTTCGGGGGAGAAAAATAATAATATTTTATACGGTATATAGCTTATGCGAGTACTTCCACGAACGTGTACACAGCTAGTGTTTCGTCCAGGTTTTATTTTATTCCTTGTTTCTTTTTTCTTCTACATCACGTAAGTATACGGCATAAAGGTATACAAGCTGTATAATAAAGTACGCTAGCGAGTGGGTATAATATAGTGAATTTCTGTCGAATCTGCTAGGGGATTCAATTTACTTCGGTACGAATAGAAAGTCGATATAATGCTACACTTCTTGGTACGAAGACCGTAATCGTCATTCAGTCATCGCTTTTGGGTGATGTATGGCGTGACGGCTCGTACGCAGTAAATCCTCTGACAATTAAGGTATATACTCAGAAATACAGTTGTTCTCCTGAAGCTGTTGAGAACCCTCAGACAGGAGTTCGAACAAATTATACTCGCAAGGCTGTAAGTGATTTCTACTCGCTCTCAAGCCACAAACTTGTTCACCGTCAAGTCATCAGTAATATTGACTTCTAACTCTTCCCTTCAACTCCCCCCCGCCCCTCCTCCAATATCTTAACACATTCTGTGGCCTCTCATTAGGTATGTTAGAGTACCTAGTCGTTTGAATTGGGACAATCAGGATTTGTACATCATTTTCAATATTCGAACGTGCGTTTATCCGGAAGGAAAGAGATTTTCAATTACTTCTTACGCCCACGGGGTTTTATTCACCAGCATGAAAAATTTCAAAATATTTCAGTCCCTCTTATTCGTAGTTTTCTCGTGACTGACTCTTGCTGAAATTGCTTCCTCTCGTTCCAACGGCTCCTTTAATGTCGGGTAATAAATTAATTCGTCATTGTTATCCTCGCCGTTACAAATTAGGTTAGATATTTTTGATAAATGCGATTACATTGGTTCTTTTCTTTGTTGTACTTTGCGTTTTGTAATAATTTGTCGGCGTACCTATTCAGTAAAGGTGGGTTATTCAGTCTATAAACGACGTTAAACTAATAATTTTTTACTACACGAAGCAAATGACGGTTAACACCACCTAACTAATGGTTATCCATTTATAAAGGTTTTCGTCTGCCTGCGCTTTCTACTCGTCCGCACTTTCCTTGCATTCACCTTTCCAAAGCTCGTTTTCTTGTTGTAGCTAACTTTCTATGCCGCCAGTCTTCCTTCTATTCTTTTCTTATCTTCATCGTGCATTCCTAGGTACAGAAAATACGCTATTCATCGCCAAATAATCGACTCCACCTTCCGCGATGTTTTTTTTTTTTTTTTTTTTTTTTTTCCTCTACTTTTCATCATTTCTGAACAAAAAAGCCACGAAAAGATTCGGTGTAAATTTCGCGCACCTGAATCATTTTTTTTTGCTCCGCTTTTTCCTCGTTTTTGAAAATCCTTCCAACTTTTTTCTACAATGTAGTTGACTTCCCACTTCTAATGTACTCTCTATTTCCTTTATTTCATTTTACTCTTCTTTTGAAAAGCTTTCGATGATTCACCTTTATTTTGCTTCATTTATCACAACATATACGCTTACGTGCACCGCACTCTCACCAAATACGGTCTATACTTGATGTCCATGGGAAAATATACTATCTATACTGAAATTTTATGTCGAGATTCAATTATTCGTGTGGTGATATTGCATTAAAATTTGTTATGGACACTTTTAACTTGATATACTATTCGCTAGTAATATCAAAACGAAACGAAGGAAACCCGCTTTAATTTCATTGCCATATCTGTCTAGAAGAGAAGGGAACCAAAATTCTTGATAAAATATTCAAGAAAGTATTGTACAGTCACGGGTTTCAAACTATAAAATACAGCTACAAACAACTGAACTTTATTACTTAGCTCGCGGTCATAGAACACTGCATGTAATCACAATAGAGGCGAGAGCACTTAATCTGTTTTCGAGTTTTCGAACTTCTACCTGTCAACTTTTATTGTAAGCTGATACGCCACACTGCCCCGTCATTGGTCCTAAACGATTCCAGGTCTAGTCGTTCTGTTTCAACTTTTGAAGTCTTCTCCACTGCTTCTTTAAAGTCTTTTGCCAACAGTCAAACGATCAAAAGTATACCCATTGACAGGCCCATTTATTCAGCATTTCCAATTTCTGCATCCGGTTTGTAAGCAGCTTCAATTATCTTCACCACCTAACAGCGAAGTTACATTCAGGCCAGCCAGAATGTTGCATCCAGGACATCTTATGTACCTCCATCCACAAGGTCATAATGAGTCGATCCAAACTGTCGCCTGGCGAGGTTCTCGTACATCAGGTATTCTGTCGAATTTGGTATCTTTATCCTCAGTTTGTTATTCACACTGTAGACGCGTCATCTTTAGCGCGATGTAAATCTTCCATTAGTTCATTTTTCCTTAGGACATAGCTTTCTAGAGCACTTGTCTTGATCGTAGCTGTACCAATATTTCTCATCTCTACAACGATCCAAGTTGCGGTTATCTCCTTAAACCTGCTCTACTGCTATCTCAACCTTTCTAGAATTATCTTCATGAAGGGTACATTTCTGAATGGTACTTGCGGCGTGATCTGAAGTTTGAGGTCGAAACTTTGTTCTAGAGACCATCCTGACCATGTGATCCCTTCATTTTTGGTCATATTTTGAAAACCACTGATGGAATAATTTTGTACCACTCAATTGTGTTGCACTATCTCAAGTAGAGTTCTTCTGTCATCTATTGCAAAATCAGTAGAGGACACTGACTGCTGGAGTGTTCCATCATTAGGCCTCGGATTTTCAGCTCGTCTTTTTGGTCTTATAATTCCAGTAATTTATGCAGCTCTTCTATTGGGATCTGCATCTCTTCTACGGAATATTGAATCTCCATCTTCTTCTCTAGACTGGAGTCCCTTCAGATTCAGTTAGAAAAAGATCTACCACCATTGCCTCTCGTTCCATAGACCGTTCATTGTCCAGAGGATTATTATTATTTATATCTACCTCTCTGTTTTCCTCTTGCTTTTCATTATCCTGACCGGCTGCCAGGGGTTCTGCCGTTAAACTCTTATCCTCCTGCTGTTATGGTACTGACTGCGGCCTCTATGAAAACTGGTGAGGGACAATTGGCTGGTTTTCGTTTCTACTCAAAAGCTCGGTAGGTTCTGTACGTTGATGCTGTTGGGCGGGAAGCATGAAAACCAAATACAAGTGCGTTTCAGGGGTTGGGGAGCCTGGGAAAAAATTTTTAGTGTGCCAAAAAATGCCAGAAAAGGAATAAATGCCAAAAATGAGTATAAATGCCAAATAATGCCAAAAAGTGGTGAAATTGCCGAAGTAAAGAAATACCGAAGAAAAACAGAGAAGAAAAAGAGGTTAAGCGGTTAGCGCCCAAATGGACCTGCAAATAGTGCTAATCGGAAAAGAGGCGTTCGCGGTTCATTTTCCACGAAATCGCTAATTGTCCCGCAAACAGCAGTGTCATGCTGGCTCAGCCAAAAAAGACCCGCGGAAATTTTATAAAGCTTCTTGAACATTACCTTTAGAGTTCGACGTCAGGACACCGTTTGAGTGAATATCGAGGTGGTTAGCGATCCTTGTCATCTGCACTGTACCTCACTTCATACAATTGAATTTTGATGATGCTGTACAATACGGAACAGTGTACATCTCTTGAAGCCACCCTGTCAAGTTGCTTCTTAATCTCTCATACAATCATGTATAATTAAAAGCACGTACGCCTACTAAAGGAATCTAGTACAAGTCTGGTATGCTGTATGCTGGGCCTAGTATAATAAGGGCTGCAGGTCAACATTTTTTCAAGTCCTAAAATTGGTCACTGTCATCAGTGACGTCATAGAGCGTCTCGCTTGATGCAGATTTCCGACTGATCTTCAGCTCAAAGACACATACATGCACAAAACAAAAAATCTACTTTTCAGGACCTTTCCTACACTGAAGCAGGAGTTTGTGGGCAGGAGGCTGGTAGATTTTATATCCGGTAATTGGAGGTTGACGAAGCCTGGAGAGCTCACGTTTGTAATTGGAAATTTCAACGCCAAAATTGGTGCCGGAAAGCACGGAACAGTACTAGGAAGATTTGGCTTACAGGAAAGAAACGCAAGAGACGACAGATTGGTGCAGTTCTGCGAGGAACACAAACTAGCAGTCACTAACACATTTTACAAGCATCAACCGAGACGGCTATACACGTGGGTATCACCAGCCGACGGTTCAAATGGCGTGGTGCGAGATCAGATAGACTTTATGCAAATATAAAAGCAAAGTCAAGTCGGTAAAATCTTATCCAGGAGCAGAGGCTGACTCGGACCATAATCCAGTCGTGGCAGTCTTCAAGAAAACGCGTTTTAAGAAAAGCAGGGAAGGTAGTACGAGAAAAAAGATTAACATAGAAAAATTAAAAAGCCCCACTTTTAAAGAAATTATCAAGAAAGTAATGGAAATCAATCTCTTTAACGAACACTGGCGGACTACAGAATGAGTGGCGGAAGATGGAAAAGACTTTCGCTGACATTCAGGTGGAACAAGTTGGGTACAGAAACTTTGAAGGAAAAAACCGTAGATGACGCAGGAAATTCTAGATCTTACAGACGGTCGAAGAAAACTAAAAGGTATTGATAACAATTAGTACAAAACAGTTAATGGGGCCATCCGACGTAAAATACGAGAAGCCAAAGAAGATTGGATGTCCGGCAAATGTGATGAAATAGAGGACCTGGAGGACAAGAACGACTCATTCAACCTACATAAAAAAGTGAAGGAACTGACAGGTACGCAGTGCAAATGGCAAGCATTCTTCCTGAAGACAGCTGACGGAAAAATAATCCTAGACGTTGAAGCGAAGCTGGATCGATGGAGAGAATATATCAAGGCTCTGTTCGGTCAAGGTTACAGAAGAGATGTACGAGAGGAAGACTGCGATATTGGCCCAGAGATAATTAAAGAAGAAGTTAGCAATCATGCCACGGGCCGCGATGAAGTATATGCTGAACTGCTGAAAGAAGAACAGGATGATAAAGCGCTTTGCATACTGACATCCCTTCTAAATGAAATATACCAAACTGGACAGCGGACACATATTTGTACCTCATTCTTGGCTTAATTCCACATTCGTTGACCTCCCTAAGAAAGCTGGAGCTGCAACTAGTGACGAGCCCAGAATGATAAGCCAATAATGTCTCAAGCTCTGAAGGTCTTGTTGAGAATAATTTACTTACAACTAGCCGAGAAATGCGAATACCTGATGGAGGAGATGCAATTTGGCTTTAGGTCTTGCATGGGAACAAGAGAGGCTATCTTCGTCGTTATCATCCTCGCGCAAAGATGTAGGGATATGATGCATGCTTTGTCGACTACAGAAAGGCATTTTATACTATTGACCAGGAAGAAATGATCCTGAAAAACAGTGGTGTCGACTGTGAAGTGGTACGAATTATCAAATACCTGTACCGGAAGTTGGAATGGAGGACTTCGAGTCAGAGGCCGTAAAAATTGAGAAAGGAGTACACCAGGGATGCGTTTTGTCGCCTTGTATTCCTATGGAATATCCCGCGGATTTTCGAAACGGACTGAAGGAGAAATCGTCATTAACGACAAACGCATCAACAACATCAGATACGCCGCCGATTCGGTAATCTTGGGTACCACGGAATTGGAACCTCAGAAAATGATGGACTCCCTTGTAGAAACGACTGCAAACGTAAAAAAAAAACAATGACGTTCTCAAAATAACCAGTTTCAACTAACCTACAAACAAGTTCAGGGGCACAGAAGGAGTTTCCGCAAATGGTACGACATTCACGACGTAGGATCACGGCGGTCGGACCAGTTCCTTATTGACTCACATACTTTCATGACAAACTGATTTACCATCCTTGCATCCTCACAATAATTTTTTTTTTTTAATTCTATTTGAACTGTCTATATGACATTTATAAATGTGTGTTGAACCAAAAACATTCGGAATCTACCGAAACAGACAAATAAACAAAGTAAGTAGTGCACACATCATCCAAAAAGTTGTGCACTTAAGATTAAAACACTGGAAATCCTATAAAACAAACAAATACATGAAGTAAGTAGTGCACACATCCTCATATAAGTTGTGCCTTCGAGATCCAAAACACTAGAAATCCTATGAAATGGACAAATACACAAAGTAAGTAGTGCACACATCTTGATACAAGTTGTACACACAAAATCAAAACACTCAAAATCCATTGAAACGGACAAATACACCATGTAAGTAGTGCACACATTACTTATCCGTCTCCTCTGGGATGGAACAACTGGGGAAACACCTCTATCAACGGTCATACCTCACTCATAGGGAGTTTGAGGTTCACTATGGGAAGGCAGTTTCTACTGTCAAGCTCATCCTGGCTGGAGTTCCTCACAATAAATGCAGCAAAATTATCTTCTTTTGAAATACAGGTTGTGTGCCAGTCCTGGCGTGCATTTATGGCATTCGTAATGGTTTCAACGAAGGGTCCGTTTTTTTTCATGGCGGGAGGTGAACTGGCGGTCAATATAATTTTATGAGGCGTGCAATTATATATTTCCCATATAATTATAGTATACGAGACATACTAGACTAAGGCGAAGCCCCAAAAGGAATTGGCGGAGTGTTTAGTCGATATATAAATTATTTGGATACTCAAAGTTCTAACGTCAGTGTACGTCACCCATTGATATCAATTACAGATAATGTACAGGAACAATAAAGTTCTATGTTATAGCAAAATTTGTATTTATTTGCGAACGCACCAAGACGTATACATGATTCAATGTTTGTCCTGAAGTGGAAAATTCTACTCAAACTTTTTCCATCTTCAAAACCGCATAATTTCCGGACTATCATACCCAAATAATCACTTTTGATCCAATATCGAAATCGAAACTCATCCGGATTGGAATCGAAAAATTTGCTTGGGTCAATCGACGTAATTAATGAAAGCAGCGAATAAAATGAGCCGCGAATTCCTCCTTGAAATTCATGATACAAAGCTTAAAATCATCAGACGCCCTCTGACATGTTACGTTAGCACAAACCATTCTTCCGGTGAAGGGTCCGTTTTTGGCGATGTATGGGCCAGGGTAGGATGTTTTACTCTATCTAAATTTGCCCCAGAGGCAATCCAGACTGTGTTGATATTTAATTTCAAAATGGACTCTGGACATTTTGAGAAGATACGAAGACAGAATTTTAGGCAAGCATGGGTGTGAAATTCGATAGGAAGTTCATTTTGTATTCATGCTCGAGAATATATGTTATACTCCACAGCATATATATTGCAAACGAGTGAACTTTACGATTTTATCTCGAACACACCTTCAATAAATCTTCTTCTTTATACACTTTCTAACGACTGCGTAAGCAGACAGTCAGTCTGCAGCCGTACATACCTAAGAGCGGCAACAAACTTATTCAAAAAAGTGCATCGCAATTCTTCTTCCGTCATTTTCCATCTATATATAGGTATTACCGTACAGAGAGAAAGTACGCTCCGGCGTTATACTGTAGCATAGGCTATAACGGAGGATATTAAGGGTGCATAACTTACTTATGTGTACGGCATTTGCCAGATGGTGCTCAATCGGTACGAACAACAACGAAATAGTATAAATCCATTCGAGAAATTTGATTTCGATGTTGAAGTGGAAGCGCGTTGAGAACATTTCGCGGACGACGTCAGCCGTACCAGAACGTAAAACTATCCCAACCTGTAAACAAGGAGAAGAAAGAAGCCGCAGGTCAAAATCAAGAATCGTTTTTGCGCGAATAATTCAGGAGTACGAGTAGACTAATACGTATATTCGGCGGTCCTGACGGAGAACGGCGCGGTGATATACATCCTTAGTTACACACCCTCCGAAAATAAAAACTCACTACGTTCTCTCTCGCCCCGCGTATATGTGAACATACCACATTCTCATACCTACACTATGCTACAGAGTAGTGTTACTATAATACTGATAAAATTACAGAAAATACGTAAGATGAACGCGTACATGTCAGTACGAAATTTTCTCCGCATATCCGTACTTCCCTGTATCCCACAGGGGAAACATTTACCTGGGTAATATATGCGATGGTGGTTGTTTTTAACTTGGTTAAGCGTTTTTATACGTTTTCGCTTCGATTTCTCTTCTTCTCTTTCGTTGCTCAGTTTAAAAGAAATTAGGTAAAAACGTATATTTTTCGAAAATACGAGGAAAATTAGGAAGGCAATTTAACAGGTCACTTGAGCTTAAATATTTCTAAAAGGAAACCATTTAGCGTCAGCGCAGCGGCGCGGCGGCTGATACGAGTAGATTATCATCTTTCATTCCTTTTTTTTTTTTTTCTTATTTCATGAAGTGGATTTTACACTCTTATCCGAAGTGCAACTATAATACTCGACACTTATTCCTCTGTTCTATATTATGGTTTAGGTGTGACCGCGCCGCCGATTTCGAGTAATGTTATTTTGGTTTTCAAATCTTACCCTCTTCAACCGTGGAAATCGTTTAACACAAAGAATGAGAAGAGGAAAAGAATGGGAAAAAAGCTTTCTCGAATTGAATGAGTGGGAGAAAAAACGTGGGAATATGTGCACACGTGTCATTCACGCCTCACACATATGAATATAAAAATTGGGGGAAGTACGCATTCGATATCGCTTTTCGGAGAATTATAACGAAGTATATTATTATCGATAATATTCGGTGCTTGACTTATTTTCTAGCGCACTAATTCGTGAAAAACCTCGAGATATAAAAATAAGTAGATAATAACCGAGTTGAGCAGCTTTTCAACATTATCAAAAGTCCATACTCATAACTCTTGCGGACATTTATGTATACTTCTGAAGCTCTTTTGAATTGTGACACTAGATTTACTCGTTCGATCGTTTTTTTTTTTTTTTTGGCGCTGTCCAAAACGTAAAATTGTTCTAGACAGAATAATAAGTGGCAGCGTTCAAAACGCAAGATTTTTTGGGACAAGTATTACAGGGTCCATGGGAGCGAGAAGTATGAAATCTTGGGATAACTTTTCTTTTTTTGAGAAACGACTCATCTGATGAAAATCACATTTTTATAAATTGTGATAAAATTTTGCGGGTTTATAGCGCTCAAAGTCTCAAACTATGATAGCAAAAAATCTCGCTAATGACATATATGGTATAGGAAATTTTATGAGGAATTTTTTTGGACTGAGGTATTTTCTATGTAAAACAATTCATTTTTGAGTAAAATTAAAAGAACAACTGATAATACAAAAAAGAAGGAAGGTTTTGCCACCTTGTGGAGGAACAAGGACCGCGGGACGGTGACTTTCGGCCACGTATTCGTGTCAATATACTGAATATATTCAGGTCAATAAAACCTTTACTGCTTCGAACGGCGCGGCATATTTGGATTTGCCTAGGTGATATTCCATCCAGTTGAGTAGCATAAAAATACAAGCGCGCATAATGGTCCTGAAGCTGTCCTCACATCATCCAAAGAGACGTCGTTCCTGCATGGAACAGAGTGTGTAAACACTAGGAGAATAGGAAACTACAAACGAATGAACGTTCGCATAAAAGCAATGCATCTTTGTATTTGACAAGTTGAAATGTCCTCACATCGCCCAAAGAGAAGTCGTGTCTGCATCAAAGGAAGTGTGTGAGCATTAGAAGAATAGGAAACTACAAATGGTTGAACGTTTGCGCATATGTGATGACTATGAAAGTCCTCACATCGTCAACGATGAGTCGTGTTTGCATCAAAGAGAGTGTGTAAGCATTAGAAGATTAGGAAACTACAAATGGTTGAACGTTGCGCGCAAATAGCCATGCGCAAACGTTCAACCGTTTGTAGTTTCCTATTCTCCTAGTGTTTACACAAGCTTTTTGATGCTGACACTGTAGTCTCTTTGGACTATGCGAGGACCTGCGAGACGCGTATAGAGCGACAATAAGAGTAATTTTACCGACCGTGTGGTACAATGAGCTGCGACTGCGTTTGATAGCCAATAGAACTATCATGAAATTAACTTTAATTTTAATTTTGAGGGCACTGCCGTCTCTTCATATATAAGTTTTGTCTCGCACTTCACCATCTCTGAACAAACGTTTAGTAAAGACACCGTATTTTGCAATCAATAACTTGAAAATATTGTCTGGATTTGCCATAGATATCAAAGAAATAAAACTTGAGAGGATGGAAATTTTAACTTTAATTTTAATTTTGAGGGCACTGCCGCTGGGGAGCTTCATGTAATGATCTTACCGCCCGAGGATCCTGGACACTCGCTGAGCAAAGGCTCCACATAAACGAATTGGAACTCTGGGCGGCCCTTTTTGCACTTAAGTGCTTCACGAGAAACTTATCCAACAAAAGCATTCTGCTAAGAGTCGACAATACAACCGCCATCGCGTACATCAATCGTATGGGCGGTATCAAATTTCCTCGGTTGAACACGATTGCCTTAAAAATTTGGAAATATTGCGAACTTTCTAACCTAACTGTGTTTGCGTCCTACGTTCGGTCAGCTGACAATGGCAAGGCGAACGCAGAATCAAGAAGAATAGAGACCGAGATTGATTACGAATTGTCCCAGTCGGCCTATTTAAAAATTACTTCGCGGTTAGGTCAACCAAAGGTCGACTTATTCGCTTCAAGAAAAAACTGCAAGTGCGATAGGTACTTCGCCTGGAAAGATGATCCGGATGCAGAAGTACTGGACGCTTTTACTGTCCCTTGGACGTTTGAAAAGTTTTACGCCTTCCCTCCCTTTTCAATGATCCTGAGGATCTTACAAAAAATTCTACGCGAGAAAGCAACGGGAATCTTAGTTGTACCAAATTGGCCCGGCCAACCTTGGTTTCCACTCTTTCAAGAACTTCTTAGTTCGGAGCCAGTTCTCTTGTCACCCTCTAAAAACTTGCTTTTGTCTGCCGACAGGAATCCTCACCCGCTTGCCGACCAACTTTCCCTGGTGGCCGGAATTGTGTCAGGCAGGGGCTATTAAGACAAAAATTTTCGCCGCCTGTGGTCGAAGTTCTACTGGCATCGATCCGAAAGTCAACGATGACAACTTACTCGACAACATTGGGAAAGTGGTGGCTCTATTGCAATATTAACTCGATAGACTGTTACGCTCCTTCCACCTCGCAAATTTTAGAATTCCTGCAACTGGAATTTTCCGCAGGCCCGTCTTATAGCTCGATCAATTGCGCCAGGTCTGCCATTTCGTTAATAACTGGTTCCTCCTGTCAAGATAATCCTACTATGATTAGATTTTTTAAAGGCATCGCAAACCTTCGACCAGCTACGCCCAAATATATTACTACTTGGGATCCCCAGTGCGTTCTTGACTATCTTCGTACTCAACCACCAACAGGTTCATTGTCAAGAGCCTCAGGGTCTAAAAAACTTATCATCCTATTGGCATTGGTCACGGGGCAAGATTCATTAAAGTCGATAACATTCATAAGTCGCCGAAGGAAATAACAATAATTATCAAAGACCAAATAAAGACGTCGAGAAGAGGAAGACCACAACCCGTACTTACCCTACCTTTTTTTAGTGACCCACAAGTTTGTGCCGCCTACACATTAAACCACTATCTAGAGATCACCCAACCTGTACGCGATTCCATTAAGGACCTGTTCATAACGACCACAGCTTCAGTACGCCCGGTATCTACCCAAACATTAAGCAGGTGGGTAAAAGAGATTTTAAAAGCAAGTGGAGTAGATGAGCAATTCAAATCTCACAGTACGCGGCATGCGTCTACTTCTGCCGCTCAAAGAGGGGGAGCATCTTCGGACGAAATTATGAAAGCTGCAGGATGGACTTCCTCTTCACAAACCTTCACCAGATTTTATAACCGTCCGATAGTCAGTGGCGGATTAAGGTATTTTCCGCTTTACGCACAAATAAATTTGCCGCCCCCCCCCCAAAAAAAAAAAAAAAATGTATAAAGCGATGCGAGGGAAAATAATTTTGATCAATATTTCTGTTTCTCATGCCAAAAAATAATTACTTCGCTCACACTTTTATTAGGTATTTTGTATTTAATAATGAATACTCATCAAAATTGGCCGCCCCAAAAATTAGCCGCCCTACGCACGTGCGTAGTGTGCGTATAGGGTAATACGGCACTGCCGATAGTCCCAAAAAACTCAGCAAACTTCGCACTGGCAGTCCTGAATGGTAATAAGTAATAACCGACCTATCGGAGCTCTTAAAAGAATAAAACTACCTATGTTAAAAAATTGTTTGTTTAGTTAGAAAAATATTATAATTAAAAATTCAGTGCATTTTGCACGGGCAGTCCTAAAACATAAATAAGTAGAAACCATTATCGAGCGGAGCTCGTAAAAGTAATTAACCTAAGTTAGAAATTGAAT
Organism: Aspidiotus rigidus; assembly: GCA_035079385.1. Lineage (NCBI taxonomy): Eukaryota > Metazoa > Arthropoda > Insecta > Hemiptera > Diaspididae > Aspidiotus > Aspidiotus rigidus. The sequence continues at coordinate 11,686,097 of JAVHKY010000003.1, read as the reverse complement.
TGTTTCTTTTGTTGAAGTTAAATTGTAATTAAAAAATTTTGGTTATGTATTGCATGGAGAAGGTCTCAAATTTTTTTTTTTTCTCTCCATCCCTGTCAATACTGATGGATGACGACTACAAAAACTACAATACTTATATTCCTGCTCTCAAAAATTCGGGTATTGCTGTGAGGGCTTTGAACATCTACAATTATGTTCTGCTTGGAGGAGGCATGAAATACAATTGTACAATTGGACGAACTTACCTGGTGAAGTTCAATTGAAATTGTATGAAGGCCTCCTCCAAGCAGAACAGTCCTACCGCTGTTCTGCTATCTTGGGAAAAACCCCTCCCTAATTCCTTTCCTCACAGCAATCGCTTACTTTAAAGAATGAAGACTCGTGCAGCGTAAGGTTAAGGATTTGTCTTCCAAAAATTTTTTTTTGGCTTTTAAGTGTGGCTATACTGTACTAACGTAAGATACTACAATTATGTTCTGCTTGGAGGAGGCCTTCATACAATTTCAATTGAACTTCACCAGGTAAGTTCGTCCAATTGTACAATTTTAATTTTGAGGGCACTGCCGTTCACATAATTAATTTTCTAGAGTAAAAGATCAGAAATTCGCTCCACCTTGAAGGCAAAGAACAACAGTCCGCGTGTTTGTTGGTCTCACAAAAGACAATTTTCAATTTTTTAAGGAACACTTTCATCATTATCGAGAAGAAAGCGATGGTTTCCTTAACAAAGTTGAATGACGAACGCAGGGAACCTTTTTTGTGAGTCAATAGTGTTATGTAGTTGAATTCCAGCTAAAAATAGCTTCTGCACAACTGGCATGTTAGAAAGTGTTTCAATAATGGGTACGTATTCAGGAACATGTGTAGAACAAATTAAACTTGGGTGCCATTTTTACTAACCCCTCAAGCTCAGAGGAACCACCCCCCCATTCTGGGAATTATAGGTATCTTCTCTCCTATGGGTTTGATGAAAAAATTTTTCGTACAAAAGTTGTTCCTTGAAGACTTCTATGTATTTTCACCTCTTACAAAAAAGTTATTTGGAGCAACCCCTGAGCCCCAAAATCGGGAAATAAGATCTCAAATGTACCTTATTTATGTTTGAAGCAATATTAATATGGAAGATGAACGTGAATGAATAAGTCACGTAATCCGCCCCCCCCCTTAATCCATCAAATCCTTACCCCTGGAAAAAACCTACTTCAATCCTAAGCTCTCTTTGACCCCAAATCCTCCAATTGCAATATGTTGCCAATTAGTCCAGTCATATCAGGAAATTTGGTGTGAATAAATGGGGGATGGCTGAATTTTGGCATACGTATGTTATTTGTCGTCTTATGCAACATACTAAAAGTCCCACCCGATATGAGGTACGCATTGTCCCCAGGGGGCAAAAAAGTGTGGTTCAGATTGGTTGTTTGTGATTTTCAGGGTGAATATCAGTTTTTTGAAAAAAAGTCAAGAGACAAAAATTGTAGAGCGTCAAAAGATACATAAATAATGTTCTATTAAGAATTTCCTTGCGATGCTCCAATTTTATAATAAATGGAGGATGAAAATTGAATCCTTGCAAAAGTAACATAATCTACATTATTAATATTAATATAATATGCTTGTCACATACGACGCAAGTCGACCTGAATGTCACCCGCTCTTAATCAAGAGGTAGGTATTGCTTGACACCCAAATTAGTGATTTTTTTCTTTTTAAGGGTATGCTCTACCTAGTCACTCACACACAGAAAATACACGTGTATTACACAAAATGATGTCTTGCGGGTAGTGATTTTTGCCCACATATATAACATATCGAATAATGTACAAAATGATTAGGAACGTGGTTTAATTTATTCTTCAAGTTGAGGAAAATACGGCTAATTAGTTGACAGATCGCGAAATATTCTGAATGATCTTCAGGAAACGTTTAAACTTACGTCTGAAGGCCATCTTTGAATCGTTGAATTCCAAATTAATGAACAAAATTAGTTCGTGTGAACCAATTAGCCGTATTTTCCTAAGTTTTCTCTACATAAATACGAAGTTTCAAGATATTTCATGCTTATTTTAATCAGTTATCTGGGGGCGAAAATCGCAACATGTGATACATATTTTGTGTGTGTCTACGTGTGAGTGAATAGGTAGAGCATACCCTTAATTGCAAAATCATTGCTGGCCACCAAACTTGAGATTCTTTCCTTTCTAATTTCCAAATCATTGTTATCAATAAGTTATTGATCTGTAATTTATTCATTTATTTATTGTGACTCAATTATGGCATCAATAGAAAAAAATACCCTTTATAACAGATACATACCTACAAGTTCACCTTTGCATCAGTTTACTTGAAACTGAAGCATTATACATTATAACGGATAGGACGTGACGCTGACGTCAACTAGCTTGATGGGTGACAAGCACATATCACGCCTTATAACTTCCACAACTATCCAAATTTCATCCTTCATTTATTTAAAAATGGAGCGTTGCACGGAAATTGTTAATAGAATTTTGTATTTATGTATCTTTCGACGCTTTACAATTTTTGTCTCCTGACTTTTTTTCAAAAGACCAATATTCACCCTGAAAATTACAAAAAACGTGAGAATTTCAAACACTAACGTTATTAATATTGCTTTAAACACAAATAAGGTACATTTGAGATCTTATTTCTCGATTTTTGGGCTCAGGGGTTGCCCCAAATAACTTTTTTGTAAGAGGTAAAAATACATAGAAGTCTTCAAGGAACAACTTTTGTATGAAAAATTTTTTCATCAAACCCATAAGAGAGAAGATACATGTAATTCTAAGAATGGGGGGAGGGTGGTTCCTTTGAGCTTAAGGGGTTAGTAAAAATGGCACCCAAGTTTAATTTGTTCTATACATGTTCCTGAATACGTACCCATCGTCGAAACACTTTTAACACGCCAGTCGCATAGATTTGGGAATCCGACTACACTACAAATTGGATTTGGTATTGAGAATTCTAGGAAGCCTAGACCTAGTATAAAGAAGTCCTAGATCTACTATAAGCCTAGTATAATAATGTTCGAGAGTCTAAATTTTCTTGACTCTCGGGCTATACATATGATAGGAAGGGGACTTGGAAGAATTTCAGTCTCGAGCTCTACCGGGATGGGAGTTTGCGCTAAATTCACTCCAGCGCACGAACGCAAAACGTGAGACGTATACATCAAAACTACAAAATTTGTATCTCAATTTTATCCTCAATTTGCGTCTCAACTTTTTACGACTTTTTTGAGCCAAGTTAGGGATCAAAATGTGCCAAAAATTGGCCAATTTGCCAAAATTCTCAAAAGTTGAAGATCGTTTGAACTTCCATATTTTCCTTGATTTGAAAGTGAAATTTAACGCTGATTCCGAAAAAATACCTAAATAACCCTGTGAAGCTTAAAAGTGGGAGAATTTTCAATTTTTCATTTTGGAAATCTTGGCAAATTGGTCAATTTTTGGCACATTTTGGTCCATAACTCGGCTCATAAAAGTTGTAGAAAGTTGAGTAAGGGCGCAAATTCAAGATACAATTGAGATACAAATTTTGTAGGTTTGAAGTATACGTCTAACATTTCGTGTTTTTACGCTAGAACAGATCTAGTGCAAACTCCCATTTAACTGGTAACATCTTTCTGGTCCACCCGGTATATGATAGGAGGGGGACTTGGAAAAATTTTGCCTCTCGAGCTATATAAAAGATAGAAGGGAGACTTCGAAGAATTTCGACTCTCGAGCTATACATGAATTTTCTAAGGTTCCTTCCTGTTATATATAGCTTGGAGGTGAAAATTTTTTCAAGTCCCCCCCCCCCCACTTTATAATATTATAATTTGACTCGTAGAACGGGTTCCCTGCATTCCTCATTTAACTTCGTTAAGGAAGCCGTTGTTTTTAATGTCTTCACAGGCATCAGCAACCTAGCCGTGTATTGGAAATCTGCGGGTCTAACTCTATTGAAAATTTGCGAGCCCTAGTCCGATTTGATCTGCCTCCACCCCAGAAAATTTACGAGGAATCTTCGACTTGGTCCAGAATAGTTGGCTTATTATACCAAATCAAGATTTAGGGCAAATGAGCAGAGCGAGTGAGCCCGCAAAAGCTAGTTGGCTTAAAATATGTATACTAGACGTCACGGATGTTGGTGACGTCACAAAGAGGTTTAAGCTGGCCTTTATCGGCTAATGAAAATTATCTTGTCTCAACTGGTAGCTAGCTTGAGCAAATTGAAAATAATCTTTCATTGTTTGGCTCCGCCAGAACATTTCCGTTTTCAAAGTCCGTTGTTTATATAGGTATACCGGGTGGGGCAGAAAGATGTTACCAGGTAAATGGGAGTTTGCGCTAAATCTGTTGTTGCGCGAAAATGCAAAACGTTAGACGTATAATTTAAATGTACGAATTTTGTATCTCGATTTTATCTTTAATTTGAGCCATACCCGAAGTTTCTCGACTTTTCTGAGCCGAGTAATTTCACTTTCAAATCTGATATAGTATGGAAGTTCGAACAATTTTTAAATTTTGAGAATTTTGGCAAATTGATCAATTTTGAGCACATTTTGGTCCATAACTCGGCTCCAAAATATCGTAGAAAGTTGAGTAGGAACGCAAAATGAAGATAAAATTGAGATACAAATTTTGTAGATTTAATGTGTGCATCTAACCTTTCGCGCCTTTGAGCTGGAGTGAATTTAGTTCAAACTCCCATTTAACTGGTAACATCTTTTTGCCCCACCCGGTATACTCGTATAACTAGCTGGTCAAAATTTTCCTTCAATTCCATTTACACCTTAGTGTTGGAAATTTTTCCGAGTCCTCCCTTCTCGATTCATGTAGTCCGGTGGGCGGTAGGAATCCCAATTTTCCTGAACCTTGGTGACTCGAGATAAATAGCTCAAATATCGTACAGGTGATATTCTCTTACCCTCAAACGTCCTCTTAATTCGAATACCATAAATGCCACAGAATTACGTCTGTATTACCTTGTGCTTCTACGAGGATAGGAATAAATTTGAAAATATACGGATAATATTTCCATATTCAAATTATGATTAGACTGGACGACCTGTAGTAATGTGCGGCGGGGGAGGAACGCAAAACTTCGTCCAAAGTATATAATATTTTAAGAAATCTGCTCACGAAGCTTCCTCAAGTCTACCGCTCAGCTGTTTTGATCGTCAAACACATTCGAAGCGCGCTAAGTTTTTTCTTTCTTTGTTGTTTCAAAATAAGCGCGGAGACAAACTTGAATCATTTCAAATTCATGATTCGTATTCGAATTACTTTCGCGTAGCGATTTCTATTATTTCTATAAATCAGGATTAACGCGAGCGTCTGCGAATGTGTACATGTACTGTCAGAAAACGTGTTCGTTTGGCACGCTATACCTTCTGTTCTTCTGTATAAAATTATTCACAAAACAGATCTTACGTTCTCTATAGAAGAGGTCTGAATTATTGCCGACAGTCGCGTGAAAATTTAATTCGTATCTATACGCGCGTTTCTATTCGTATATCATGTTCATCTTGTTTGCTCGAATCCCAACGAGAAAAGTGTGCTGGATAACGACAATATACAATACAGCATGTATACGCGATAGGTCTAAATGAGTGCTATGCGGTACCGTCATCGGTAATGTGAATTCACTGCAAAAGGAATTCAATACTTTTATGCAATAAGGTACTACGCTGAGTTGAGATCTATAAATTGGCACAAAGTATCGAGATTATAAGGAAGTTCGTGAGATGGGGTTTGATTGTTTGCCGTTTAACGCAAACCAAATGAAATTAAATGCGTATCTTCGTAGATTATTTTACTCGTACTACCATAGAGGGTAGGTAAATTTGTTTCAAGGACATCAACAAATATTATAAGAGACATGAAAATTCCAACTTTTCCCTTGGAAGCGCTGTTGATGTAATTTCGATGGCCGACATATTTCATGATGAAGAATGATTTTGATTGAAACCCATCTGCGCTCACTTCTTATTCTGAACTAACGTGCCCAATTGACGTACATTTTTTGTAGGAATGATTTCTCATATTCACATTTTTGAACAGGGTATACTTTTTTTGTTCGATAGTTGGTCGTTGTATTCTTTTGGGGGTTCCACTCTGGGGCTATTGTTATGAAGTACATTTTTCCAAGTATAACTCCAAAGGATATCTGGTATCGATAACAAATCAGTGGCGTACACAGGAATTTTTCCTGGGGTGAGGGGGGGGGGGGCAGTCGAAAAATGATGTGATGTAATGCTGTCGTATCCTTCCTATCTTAATTGATTTTTATTAGTGGGGGAATCACAAGGCTTCTGGGGGACACGTCCACCGCTGAGGTGGAGTACGTTAGATTGAGTAAAATAGTTGAAAAATTCTCCAGTTGCTGGTACAGTCTGAAAATAGTAGAGAAGTGAGAAAATCCACTTTTTCAACCTGGAGAACTGCGATTTTTCATATATCCTTCATCAATCAGGTTAATTCTTAAGTAAACATGTCCGCCGAGTTTGAAAAAAATAGTCAACAAATTCTCCAGCCGCTGGAACCTTCTGGAAAGGACAAATAATCGAGAAAATTCACTTTTTCACCCTAAAGGGCCGTGAGTATTTGTATTTTGTTCATCAATTAGGTCGATTCACATGTAAACACATCCACCGTGTTTGAACAAAATGGTCAAAAAATTCTCCAGTCGCTGGAACGTTCTGGAAGTGACAAATAATCGATCAAATCCACTTTTTCACACTGGAGGACCGTGAGTTTTGGTATTTCATTCATCAATTAGGTCAGTTCTTACGTAAACATGTTCGCCGAATTTGAAAAAAATAGTCCTAAAATTCTCCAGCCGCTGGAGCCTTCTGGAAATGACAAATAATCGAGAAAATCCAATTTTTCACCCTGGAGGACTGTGAGTTTTGGTACTGTGTTCATCAATCAGGTCGATTTACATGAAAATACATCCTCTGAGTTCGGAAATGATGGTCAAAAAATTCTCCAGTCCCTGGAACCTTCTGGAAACGACTCACCCTGGAGCACCGTGAGTTTTGGTATTGTGTAATTCGCTTCCATGGTCATGACGTAACGAGAATTTTTATGAATTGCCCCGCTCATTCAAATTCCAGGTCGTAGTTGTTCTCTCACCGCGGACTGACAACAGAAAAAATCTTTTTGGTATCATTTCCTTCGATTGGCATAACACAATGATCATTTTTATTCCCCCTGCTTCGACTGACCGCGTAGCTATCACCGCGGACTCACACCTGAAAAACTCTTATCGCTATCATTTCCTTCCATCCGCATAACAGAAGTAGATATCCTCGATTTTTTATTATTTCCAGACCGTTCCAGCGACTGGAGAATTTTTTGACCATTGTTTTCAAACACGGCGAACATGTGTACTTGAGAATTCACCTAATTGATAAACACAGTACCAAAACTCACGGTTCTCTAGGGTGGAAAAGTGGATTTTCTTGATTATTTGTCATTTCCAGTAGGTTCCAGCGGCTGCAGAATTTTTTGACTACTTTTTTCGAACTCGGTGGATATGCTTACATGAGAATCGACTTAATTGATAAACACAATACCAAAACTCACTGTCCTCCAGGGTGAAAAATTGGATTTTCTCGATTATTTGTCATTTCCAGAAGGCTCCAGCGGCTGGAGAATTTTTGGACTATTTCTTTCAAATTCGGCGAACATGTTTACGTAAGAACTGACCTTATTGATGAATGAAATACCAAAACTCACGGTCCTCCAGTGTGAAAAAGTGGATTTGATCGATTATTTGTCACTTCCAGAACGTTCCAGCGACTGGAGAATTTTTTGACCATTTTGTTCAAACACGGTGGATGTGTTTACATGTGAATCGACCTAATTGATGAACAAAATACAAATACTCACGGTCCTCCAAGGTGAAAAAGTGAATTTTCTCGATTATTTGTCATTTCCAGAAGGTTCCAGCGGCTGGAGAATTTGTTGACTATTTTTTCAAACTCGGCGGACATGTTCACTTAAGAGTTAACCTGATTGATGAAGGATATATGAAAAATCGCAGTTCTCCAGGTTGAAAAAGTGTATTTTCTCACTTCTCTACTATTTTTAGACTGTTCCAGCAACTGGGGAATTTTTCAACTATTTTTCTCAATCTAACGTACTCCACGTAATCAGTGGACGTGTTTACATAAGAATTAACCAAATCGATAAACGAAATACTAAAAATATATTTTTGGTCTATCAACATTCCCATTTCATCTCACGGAGGAGTGCGTACTTTTCACCTCGAACATTGACCATTGATTTCTCGCGGTCCATTGCGGTAGCAGTCATAGTTTACCCCGCTATCCGTGAAAAAATCACAGAAATTCATTAAATATTGATTTTTTGGGGAATGTTGCACCTCACCGAGGACTATGGTACTCATGTATGTTGTAGTAGAGGGTATGGCGCTTCAAATGAATGATTTTCCCCAGGTGCCTCTCCCCCGATTTTTTTTTTATTCGAGTTTGAAATTTTGTTATAGCTAGAAACTAGAGAAAATATGAATGATTAAAAAAAAAAAAAAACACAGTGTATGAACGTTCACATATACTAAAATGTCCTCAAGTTTCATCGCTGTGCATTCATTATTGGCTGAGATATAGCCATTTGGATTTTAGGCCTAAAAATGGCTCTGCAGACCATGTGGGTGAGCGGACGGGTCCAATTTTTTGGATTTCGAGTTTTCTCATTGGGGTCAACATTTTGACGGACATTTGGAAAATTTTCCGACCAAGGCCATTTTTTCCCCCTTACCCGGCTAGAGCCTTTGTATCTCAATTTTATCTCTAACTTTCGCCCCTACTCAACTTTTTACAACTTCTTTGAGCCGAGTTGGGGACCAAAATGTGCCAAAAATTGATCAATTTGACAAAATTATCAAAAATTGAAAATGTTTCAAACTTCCACATTTTACTTGACTTGAAAGTGAAATTGAACGCTGATTCCGAAAAAAAAAAGTAAATAACCTATGGAGCTTGAAAGTGGGAGAATTTTCTATTTTCTATTTCAGAAATCTTGGCAAATTGGTCAATTTGTGGCACATTTTGGCCCATAACTCGGCACAAAAAAGTCGTAGAAAGTTGAGCCGGGGCGCAAATTGAAGATAAAATTGAGATACAAATTTCGAAGATGTGAAGTATACATCTAAGGTTTCGCGTTTTCACGCTATCGAACAGATTTAGTGCGAACACCCATTTAACTGGTGACATCTTTCTGGTCTACCCGGTATAGCTCGAGAATTAAAATTTTTCCAAGTCCTACCACCATATTATACTTGTATAGCATAAAAGTCGACATTTTTTCAAGGTCCCCTCCTATAATACATTATGGCTCGGAAGTTGGAATTTCTTCAAGTCCATGGGGGAGTGGGAGTGAGTGCAGCTCCTTTCCTTTCCGCAGAAATTGATGAGCAAGAGGCGGAATTCATCGCCGATCTTCACAAGGCAAACTACAAAATCGATGAAATTTCGAGGGTATAGTCAAGAAAGATTGCGTCTAAACAGAAAATTCGTTATTTGATACTCGTGACGGGAAAGGGAGTTTTCCTCAAATGCAAAATCAGATAATCTTGTTTGAATACTTCCTTGACGCAGTATTCAAGATTTTTCTCGGTTGGAAACTCAATAGTAATGATATCCCTAAAGTTGAGCAGAATGGAGTGTTCAAAATTGAGTGCTCAGCTCCGATGATGATGGTTTATTAAGCGAAAGCCGCTCAGCGTGCCATATTCTTGAGATATGGAATGACTACAAGATAAATTAGTTTTTAAAGACGAAAACGTCCATCGTACCCTGAAATAGCAGATCTCGCCTGCCACCAGTCTTCTTGAAACGAGTTCGTCGATGTTCATCCCTCGTATACAGGGTAGCGCGCAACCTCTCTGAATTGGAATAATACTTGTTCGATGATTCTTATCAATCTTTTAATCTTATGATGTTTATATAACGTTTTCGACGTTCGGATTTATCAAAACTTGTGCTGGGAATGTTAAGCAGCTTAAATAATTAAATTGAATAACTAACGCAGGTGAGTGGTTTGCGGGTAGACGGAGTTGTATGTACACACGTATCCTATCATCGTGTTCATTCCACCGGTATTGTATAGATAATAATACGAGTGTTCGCGCTCGTGTCGCGTCAACTGCGATACAGATACGGACATATCGCAAACCAAAGTTCAACGCAAGTTTTTTCCACTATGACATACAAACGTCGAAATTCTACCGTAAGTAAATTGCGGTAAAGTTCGCGCAAAGGTTTATAGTTAATTTGTCGTGCATTTATGATAGTTTTAGCATACCGTACTATAGTGAAATTATAATAGAATGTTTCGAACATTGCGTACTCCGCTTATTGTTCAAACAAATAAATACATCATTGACTATCAGTTAGAAATACAAATATTTCGTGCGTTAATTTATCGGAATTATGTAGAAGTCTTGGCAGAATCGTAGTAAACTTGCAACAATTGAAGAGAAGTGAGGAGGAGATAATTTTAGGCGGTGCGATTCTGAAGTTTGCGTACACATCCTTGTCTTACATCGTGTTCGTTCATTAGAAACTGGAAGTTACCTAATATATTTGAACCTGAATGATACAGAAGTTCAGTTCACAACTACCTTAAACAATCGGGACTCATATTGAAAGTGATGAGGTGTATAAGCATAGCACAAGATTGTATAGATCTCAAATGCACAATTCTACTTCATTAGTTAACTTACATGAGTACTTTCGGATGTTACCCTACCATCAGTTGTACGCTACTGAAGAACAAGGATTTTGTGGGATTTCGTAGTATAACACTCTGATTTGATTGGTGACTGCATCGTGATTGCTTCATTCACTTACAGGTTTTATATCATCCTACTGGTCGGTTCTGTTCTCCCTGTCTCGTCCAATCACCCAATCTTTCACTGTAGAATGTGAATAGATTGTTCAACAGGCTGGCTTTTCTCCTCTTTGCCTTTGCAATCTCCATCTGTGTTCTTGGCTTCATGCGATGACTTCAAATATTCCTTCACCATTGAGCTGTTCTTCATTGCAGTGTTTTCCATCTTCCTTCTCCCTTGATATTTTGTAGTCCGTTCTCCTAACGTCGAACTTTCTCCCAATCTACCCAATGTAGATGCGCCTCACTGTTTGCAACTAAGCTTGTACAGTCCTCTCAAAGTTCCCCTAGTGCTTTTATTCCGTCTGGTCGTTCCATATTCCCTTCACCTTGGTGGGTTGTTGTGGGTGCGCACATTTTCATCCTAATCACTAGTGCTTACCTATGTATGTGTGACGTCGATCGTCGACGTCACAGTATGGTAATGGTCCGGAGTATTTTCTCAGTGTGGTATTTTGGGTTCCCTTCTTTGCTTCCAATTTCTCGCGGGTCCCCTCCAGAGTAACCATTGGGGTCAAGATTAGGTTGTTCTGTCGGATCTTCTTGTACGTAGGAGGGCGCGGCGTGGCAAAGAGACCGCAAGGTGTGACATACAGTATTGAAGCCGCAGTGTTTCAAAATAATAGCTAGTCTGTAGAACTGTAGGCCGAAAAAGGGTATGCATATCCAGCGTAATCTCCTCGGCGAGGATTCAGAAGGTGGGAGAAAGGAGGACTGAAAAAAGGCAACAGTAAGCATCTTTCTTCTGATCATTTTGTCGATGTTCAAGCGAATTCTATTCTTCTGTGTGAAGGACAACATAAATACTCTTTGCTCTTCGAATTTTTCGGGTTTGAGGGAGAGCACTCAGTCTACAAACCATAGACTGAAAAGTTGCGAATTTTAGCAACGAACCTGTTTTATCGGGGCGTTAATTGAAGAAAAATGACGGGCGTCGACCGCTTGGCACCGTCCAGTAAAACGTGGAACATAAAAAAATTTCGACCTCAGAACTGTAGGTGATAGGAGGATTTGGAAATTCGAATTTTGAGCTGTATCTGACAAAGGGGAAAGCTGGTGAGGAACGAAGTTTAGGAGCCGGGAGATAGGGTTTAGGTCCTTAATCTTCTTAACCAGGTCAAATGAGGATGAAAAATTAACACAGGACTTCAAACAATAGTGCAAGAACCTGGCCAGAAGACAGGTGGGGGACGAAATATCGCGGTGAAACTGGGATAGGTACTCGTATCGATTTCTTGAGGGTAGACCCACTGATTTGAACTTTGCTATCATTAACAAGCTTACAAATTTTACGAACATAGGACGAAAAATTGGTATTGCTCGAATGCAAGAAATCTTCCATTTCAGAGTTGTGGTCCTCATGTTTCATTACAGCGACAGCTTGCCCTTTGTCTGCCTTGGAGATGACTAAGTCGAAGTCATTATGGTCTCTAACCTTCTTCTAACGCTACGGAGTATGGAACGCGATCTTTATTACCCATATCTCCAATGGGACGTGTATTGATGAGTTCAGCACATTTTACCTTGGTGTCACTGTTACTTCGGCAAAAAAACAGTCCGTGGCCTTTCCTCTGGGAGGGAGAGAGTAATTCAGATCCTTTCCCAGTAGCTGCTCCTCACTTCGACCGGATCAAGTTCTCTCCTCATATTGAGCTCATCCCCTCTAAAGTATACAGCTAGGGAATCGAAATTCTTCTGTCTCTTTCTCGAAATCAAGATTTCTCTAAATCTTCCTGACCCATGCAGCTCTATTTTCAGAAAATTTATCGAGTTCGACGGCCAAAATTTTTCCAATTTTTCCTTCATGTGGCGGTTGAAATTCCCTTCAGTCTCCAAAGTAGGTAAGGAGATCCCTGTATTTTTTCCCGAAATTCTATTCCAAATAGCACCTGTTGTCCTCAGAATCACAATTTGCCAGAAGAATGGCAAACGGTTGTAGATTGAAGGTCGAAAGTGAATTACAGGGTTCCTATGAGCTTATCGAATTCCCCCTCTTCTTCTTTATTTGTCGGGAGGACGGCGAGTATCGAAGAATTTTTCACGAATAACCTCCTCTGAAACATATTCCCATCATTTCAAAGATAGGTTTCCATAAGTACGGAAACTGGGCCATTATACTTTTCCGTAAGCCACTGGCCGTGACAGTCCGTCCTAGTTCGCTACTGTCCATCAAGTACTGGTCCTCTCATCATCACCGCGGAATCGTCTACTATATCGATTGTTATAAGCCGAAGTATTTCGTTTTTTGGAAGTCTATTGATATTTAAGCTGCCGAACGAAAATTATTTGTGTATTATTTCTCTAAAAAAAGGAACTTAATGGGTTGTTTGCTCATACGTGAGTAAGAGGCAACTCTAACTGACAAACTGGAATCATTTCAACGCTTCAACGCTCTCTGCAGTCCGGTAATTTAATAGCCTGTAGGGTAAATTCTCTTCGCATAGACTTGTAGACTACATTTATCAATACTGACCTTTTTTTTCCCCTCGTTCGGCATTTAACTGCTTTGCTTATGAGTTTAGAAGAATTTCATTTAGCCGCAAAAAAAAAAAAAAAATTGAGTCGAATAACGTAATTAAATGCGAATAACAATTAATCGTTCTGATAAATTTTTATCGCAATAAACGAGTAGTAGAAATGTAAACTAAAATAGTGCAAAGTACGATAACGTAGAGTGGAGGAGGGATGCGTAAAATTTCGTATTAGGTAAGTTATGGCCGGGGTATTTAAATCCAGAAATAAAATATAACCCGCGACGTATTTTCGTATATTCGCGTGCTTACCTCTCGACGTTTGCAAAGCTCATGCAGGCTATCACGTATAAAATTCTCGATTGTAAAACGCCGCGCCGGAAGTTGAAACATTTTATCTCGAGGAGTGATCGTAAAACCTCGAGTAAGTAGTACCAGCATTAATGTACCACTTTCTGGCTTTTCCAGTACTTAGTACCTTTGAACGGTACACGGTGTATCAAAAATTTCTGAGTAATTTTTCCTTTTTTAAACCGTTCGATACGTTTTACGTCATCTCTCTACAAAACTTGCCAAGGATACGAGAATGATACGACATTTTTTTAGAAATCAATGATCAAACAAGCTTGGGAGTGATGTCATGCTTTCTTTTTCTTAGTCTAGCATAAGCCTGATAGTGTTCCAAAGCGTAGTACTCTGGACAAGATATGAACGGCCGTACAGATGCCAATTCAGGAATCAGGGGAAGGGTCCACCCTTCCCTCCTTCGACCTGGTTTGATAAATACACGTTTACCTCTATGACAGTGTTTCTCAACCGGTGTGCCGCAAAAGTTTTATCAAAAACATAAATTAACATGAACTAAAAAAAGAATTGCCATTTTTTTTTTTTATGGTTATTATTTTAACTAAATAAATTGAAAATATTTTATTAATATAAATAAATAATATTACATTTTATTTCCTATTAAAAAATTTTATAAAATAATAATTTCGATTCTTGGTACAAATTAAAATTTAATTTATTGATTTAATGAAGAAAATAAATTTAAATAATTGAATTGATAATATCTTTGATGATAACAGGATGATTTAATAAAATATTTTTAATTTGTTACCTTGTTGTTAAATTAATAAAATTATATTAAAAGAATTGATATAATTCAATCTGTAATTCTATTTAATTATTGATTAGGGATACAATCTATTTCAACATTTATTGATGATAATATTCATGAATGAATTAAATCTCGGTTTAAATGGAATACCCCGACGATATATTATTTTCTCTGATTTTATTTTATTTTGAAATAATTTATTAACAATAAATTATAAAAAAAAATTCTATTATCAACATAATTATAATGAAAAAAATTTTCATATTAAATTTAGGAAATAAAATATTAAATAAATTCAATAAACCATATTTCTAATAATTATTATTCGAAATTAATTAAAAATAAAAATTTGAAAATAAAGCTAACCGTTATTAAACTCATAATAAATTTAAAAATCAAACTTTTCTAAAGAAATTAAAAATTAAATTTCAAATTTAAAAATTGATATTTTTTATAATATAAAAATTATGGAAGTGATACTTGAAGATAATGAAATAATTAGATTTATCAATGATATCAGAAAAATCTAATTTTAATATAATTGAATAAAATTTTTTATTGAAAGATGAATTAAAATATTTATTCGAATTATACATGAATAAATTTGAAATAAATAGAATTGATCGTGTATTTTCTATTAAATTTAATTATTATAAATTGAATTCATAATTATTTTATTTAATAATAATTATAATCAAAATATTAAGTATTAATTTTCTTTTATATTAATTTATTAGTTTTATTGAGCCCATTTCTCTAAAATTGTTTTTCAATATTTTTCTTATTAATTGATATTTTTAATTTTTTTAAATTTAAATTAAATATTTTGTCTACCAAATTTGAAAATTGAAAATATTGGATTTTTATTGGCCCTTTTGTCGCAAATCTCTTGATTTAGCAAAAAAAAAAAAAAAAAAAATCATATTTTTTTCAATTATTCTTGATTATTGATTTTTATTGAATATGTATTAAAATTAGAACTTTTATTCTCGATTATTGTTTTTTATTGGACTTGCGTCAAAATTAATGGACTTTTATTGACTTATTGAACCATTTTTGAAATACAGTAGTGAACTTTTATTGGACTTATTGACCTGGTAGACACCCTGTAATTACTTGAATTTGAGTCCAAACCTACATTCACTGTCATAAAAATCAAGAACTTTCTGCGTCTTGGCCAAAAATACAGATTATATTTCATGTTTTGTCATAAATTTCGGAATTAGAAAAGCCCAGAGAGTTTCCAGTAAATGCAGGAAACATCCAGACACTTTTGCGTATATTAGCGGCAAAATATTTTTGAATCCCGATGGACAGACCAAAATCTAATGGAAGATTTTTATAACACACTTCAACAGTTGAAGAAGTTAGAAATTTTTCAACCAGACATCTCTTGTTTCTTGTAACCTTAGTATAGAGAAAGAAGGATGAGGTCCCCATATGGCCATCTTGTAGGCCACAAATTCTGAAATTAGGAGGAGGAAATCAGTAGAGATATGAAAATGTCAAAACGCACAAAAATTTTCGATACAATTTGGAGTTCTGGAAATGCTGTGCCGCAGTTATATCATCTCATGGAAAAATGTACCGCGATATAAGAAAGGTTGAGAAACACTGCTCTATGAGCACCCGGACCGGCTATGTGAAAGCAAATTCAAGCTTCAGGGTAAGGTTCAGTTTCGCTATATTTTCAGTCTGGTTTGATCTATAGTTGTCTTCTTCTGTCTTGAAAGTCAGTCTGTCGGTGCAGTCTTTGATGACCATTTTCCACCGAAATTTCTTGCCATCATATCTTCCACTTACAGACCCCAAGGTCCCCATGTACAAATGTTTCCATTTTATACATTGAGAAAAATTTCGCAATCAAAGATCACAATATTCAATTCGTAGATCAACATTACCGAATCGGCTACTTGATGATACGCTTTCATGTCCTCCGACCGTTTGTTGAAAAGCTCGAAGACAACCTGAGCATTGCAACGCTAAAGCAAAGAATGCTTGTAAAAACTCCGTAATAGTATTTCGTAAAATCGAAAAAAAGTAATTTTTTTGGTCCAAAACGTTTCCACCTGATGCAAGTATATTCGAGCTTAACGATCGAGTGTACGGCAATTGTAAAGCCATGAAATGGGAACCTAATCTAAACCACCTTCAGGTATAACCCTTATAATGGGTATAACAAACCGTTTCGAATGAATCGTAAATTTCTGCCGAGCATGGCTCCGCATAAACTATAAACAAGTACAAATACATTTTCGAGAGCAGTTTAATTTCAAAATTAAATTACAGAACGCACCTATTACTCGAATCCTCCAGCTTTATAAACGACGTTTGTACACAGGATTTATACAAAATAAAAACGCAATTGTCGTCGACTATTTAAGCGTGTGGGTATAGGCTATACAATATAGTAAGAAGAAAGCAACGTGAAACATAATTGGGAAATACGCAAGATAAAACATTTTCTACATTATTATATATGTTATCGGAATGAACTGAGGTTTTGTTACCTTCGAGAAACCATCGTAATTTGTGCACCTCTTCAAAAGCATTAAATTATACGCTCGACTAGTCGTAGTAACGGAACGAAAAACTATAATATTCGCGTATTAAAGCTTACTTTTTCTTTCTCTTCCTTCTGTCTACGGTTTTATTTTTGCGAAAGCGTCGCAAACAGCCCTACTACGCCGCAAGCCGGTGGAGATTTACTAACCCAATTATAATTGATGAACTGTGCACACAGAACAGAGCTTATACTAATTTTCTGATTCGCTCTCTTGCATCAGGGGACCCTCTATCCTTCTCGTTGGACTGTATTTTGGGAAAATTCATTTTAATAGACGTCCGCGTCCGGCAAAAGGTTCGATAAAATTCTTGTTTACAACAGATTGAAATTTCAAGTGCCGAGCCCGATGATAGAGGAACGAAATTCGGCGCATGGAATCTTATAAAAAGAGTAAAGATACGTTTTCCTGAGATTTAGAGCCCTTAGCCTCAAGTTCAGGCCTACAACAATGTCTCGCAGTAAAAATGGTATTTTTATGCGAGTACAATTAATTAATGGTTCGTAAATCTTCAAAATCAAACTCATGTATGACGACCATCAACTCTGAGGACCAGTTTTATTTATTATAGGCAAGCATGGGTGGGGGGGGGGGGGGCTACACGCGACGTCATCAGTAATGATTACTTCAGCCTTTAGGTCTCAAAGTAATCTGAGCTGAACATCGAAAGATGGCTCTTCAAATCCGAAGGTTCGTTCGAATATTTTCGTAAACCATGCGAAATATTTGAAGATGTTTCGATAATTCATTCCTTGCGATTTTACTCACATTTTTCTTATCAGAAAATGAAGAATAGGATTACTCCTCAGGTATGGGAATGAGCACTGGTGTCCTTTTTGGAAGTATAGATGGTCTCCATTACCACAAAACCCCATGACGAAATTTTGAGTCGCGACTAATGCCATAACTTTGTTCACATTTGGTTCAACTTTGTTCAACAAATTTCAAATTTTGTTCACTCGTCATTTCCCCGCTACAGCCATTTCAAATCTGGGGGGCTGGCGAAATGCAGCGCCCCCCATCTTTGAATTCTGTGTTCAAATCCATGTGATAATTTTGTTCACATTTCGTTCAATTTTGTTCAACAAATTTTAAATTTTGTTCACTCGTCATTTCCCCACTACAGCCATTTCAAATCTGGGGGGCTGGGGGAATGCAGCCTCCCCGTCTCCGAATTTTGTGTTCAAATCCATGTGATAATTTTGTTCACATTTTGTTCAATTTTGTTCAACAGATGTTTAATTTTGTTCACTCGTCATTTCTCACTACAGCCATTTCAAATTTGGGGGGCTGGGGAAATGCAGCCCCCCGTCTCCAAATTTTGGGTTCAATTCCATGTGATAATTTCGTTCAGGAAACTTTGGATTTTTGTTCTTCTATCATTTCTCCGCTATTTTACTTTTAACATTTTCGGGCCTAAGCACACTTCCCCTCCCTCGTCTATGAATTTATAACCAAAATTCACCCATATTGTGTTTCAATTTTATCTTTAATTTCTGCCATATCCGAAGCTTCTACGTCTTCTCTGAGACGAGTTATCGACCAAAATGTGCCGAAAATATAGGAAATTGCCAGGGTTTCCAAAATAGAGCTTGAAAATTGATTAATTTACAGTACCTAATGAACTGAATTTCGAACATTTAAATAATTAGATTACTATTCCTGAACTGAAATTTTACGGGAAAAAAAAAAAAAAAGTCTTGAAATACTACAAAGCACAGAAATGGGTTATTGGGCCCAAAAAAAGTCAAAATTTTCCCAAAATGAAAAATCATCTTCAAAATTTTGTACAATTCTCTAGTGAAATTTTGCGCTGAGTCCAGAAAAATCACTCAAAAGACCCGACGAAGCTTCAAAATGGATGTACGGCCCCAAAGAAAGTCTAAATTCGGAGATGGGGAGGCTGTATTCCCCCAGCCCCCAAATTTGAAATGGCTGTAGCGGGGAAACGACGAGTGAACAAAATTTAAAATTCGTTGAACAAAATTGAACAAAATATGAACAAAATTATGGCATTAGTCGCGACTCAAAATTGCGTCATGGGAGGGTTGGGGAAATGGAGCCCAGCCGTATAGATGAAAGGGAGCGGTACAAGCCAAATAGAACACGGAGAAAACCGGTTCAAACGCAGAACGGAAAATTAGGTAAATTCTGTTAGAATTGGTCTGCAGTCTGCAGGTAGCCTCAACCCTTCTTTAAAATGGAAAAGACTAATATGATTTAAAAAGGCGGCCGTCGATATGGATTTGAAGATCAGTACAGCGTAAAACGTTACGCATTCGATATACTTTTTGAACCACATTATCTCTACGAAAAAAAAGTAAGGCAGAAGTTGACATGTCGCCTAGTGGAAGCCCAAACGAAATGAATGAAGAGTGCGGTTCCAACCTGAACAATGAACAGTCATTTTTGTCGATCCTCTTCCTCAAATATTCCGCCATTCCACGCAAAAAGTGTAATAAAAAGAATTCACTATCTAGTTAATTTTATCTGCGAATTGTAAAAGCTGATTAACCGATAACGTTTCTGCCTTTGATCGCGACGAATTCAATTTAGGATGGACAGCCGGCTAGGTACAAAAAGTTCATTCTCTATACGCGCGTTGATGTTCATCAGTTTGAAATTTTGTCTTTGAAAAATATATTATTCCGTCGCAACCTACTGTTAAATTCAACGTTGATGGGTTTTCGTTTATTTAGTGAAAGCGCGAAAATGTTCTATGCACTTCTGCGCGTAAATTATTTTCGCTCGGAGATTTTCCGCACAACGAATAAAAACTTTTTCCGACGGTTGAAGCGGTTCTGCACTAATCTATGCCGGCTGAAACGAAGGTCGACTATACGGAAAAAGTTGCTGTCAAGATTGCATGCACAGTATCTCGAGATTGAATATTTTATTGAATTTTCACTTCGTGATGTACCCCGTTTTCGTCATGCGTACAGCCGGTAGAATTTCAGACAGAGTTTTTGGACGATCTCAGGTCTGTAAAATAAGTATAGAATTTTAAGGAAAAAAAAAAAAAAAAAGTAGGTACTAATAAAACTAGCTATTTGTATTCTCATTTCCATTTCTACGCGGAGCGATCATCTACAAGTAGTTTACCTACACCAATTTTGTGTTATAAATGACTTAATATCGAGAGGGAAACGATACATCCTTGACGTGTTTTGGAAGACTAATGCTTTTATAATATGCATTCTATATCGTTCGATATGTACAGCGGGTAAAGACGTGCGCGGTACTGCAAAGCCACCGATCACTTGCAATGTTTCTCAATTTATCAGCTTATAGCAGTCATTTCTCAGTTACGAGAAAGAAAAATAAGTCGAAAAGAAAGTGAAAAACGGTAAGGAGTATCGAAGAAACGGATAGACGAAATACATTTTACGATATTAATTCAAGTTAGTGTTATGGATGTCTGACTATCAAATTACAAAAATTTTTCTAAAAAGCTCTCGGTGAAAATGAAAATTGATATCAAGTTGATTCGATCGATTACTTAACGAGTGCTTTGAAATTCCATGATCTACAGAGTTGAAGGTGTGTGGTGACCAATGATCCCTCGAGACTTGAGGGAGTAACCCCGGGTTATGGAATAACTGGGTTAGATAAAATTAGTCCCGAGCGTAATATATAGAGGTAGTCTCGAGTATTTTGCACAACAAACTAAAATTGAGCATCTATTAGGAATAATATTAGACCAACAATGAACTGAAATAAATAGGCAAAATTTAGTGGATTTATCTCAAAAATTTACTTACTAAAAGTCAACCATTTTCTGATGGTATCATAATATTTGGTTTCTTTCGAGTCGTACGACCAAAAACCAACCAATATCGACCATGTAGTGATGGTCGATTTGGTTTATCGGGCGTGCTTATGGCAGGGGGGATAAAAAGACGACCGATCTATGATTTGTAATAAATGTAATTCTGAAGTACAAAATGAATCGTGTCAATTTATTAATCGACTCAAAAATTTTTGCCAACCTCTGAGAGCATAAATACCTAGGTACCTTCTAACTATAATTGCTCAACTGCGGATCGATGTATCCTGACAAGGGTGTTTTTTTTAAACGAGCATTTCAGCTGCACATAAGGGCTATTTGTTCGGCTTAATTGAGATTATAAACTTAAATTTAAGTGACGGTAAGTATATTGTAAGTTTATGTTGAAGTTTATTCATGTTGAAAGCAGTAAGTGTAGTTATATGTGTTCCTAAAACTGGGTGAAGCGTAAGTAAGTTGAAGTTGAGTCGATGGAGTCGGAGTTGTTTCTTAGAGCAGAGACGGTGTCAGATGGTATTTTGAGAGCAGATCGTGTTGGTTGTAAAACAGGACATGTAAAGAAATGTTCTACACTTAGATCAGTGTTTCTCAACCTTTCTTATATCGCGGCACATTTTTCCATGAGATGATATTACTGCGGCACAGCATTTCCAGAACTCCAAATTGTATCGAAAATTTTTGTGCGTTTTGACATTTTCATGTCTCTACTGATTTCCTCCTCCTAATTTCAGAATTTGTGGCCTACAAGATGGCCATATGAGGCCTCATCCTTCTTTCTCTATACTACGGTTACAAAAAACAAGAGCTTTGATCATCCACCGGGATTCAAAAAAATTTTGCCGCCAATATACGCAAAAGTGTCTGGATGTTTCCTGCATTTACTGGAAACCCTCTGGGGCTTTTCTAATTCCGAAATTTATGAAAAAACATGAAATATAATCTGTATTTTTGGCCAAGACGCAGAAAGTTCTTGATTTTTATGACAGTGAATGTAGGTTTGGACTCAAATTCAAGTAATTACAGGGTGTCTACCAGGTCAATAAGTCCAATAAAAGTTCACTACTGTATTTCAAAAATGGTTCAATAAGTCAATAAAAGTCCATTAATTTTGATGCAAGTCCAAGAAAAATCAATAATCGAGAATAAAAGTTCTAATTTTAATACATATTCAATAGAAATCAATAATCAAGAATGTTTTTTTTTTTTTTTTTTTACTAAATCAAGAGATTCGCGACAAAAGGTGCAATAAAAGTCCAATATTTTCAATTTTCAAATTTGGTAGACAAAATATTTAATTTAAATTTTAAAAAATTAAAAATATCAATTACTGTACTAAGAAAAATATTGAAAAACAATTTTAGAAAAATGGGCTCAATAGAATTAATAAATTAATATAAAAGAAAATTAATACTTAATATTTTGATTATAATTATTATTAAATAAAATAATTATGAATTCAATTTATAATAATTAAATTTAATAGAAAATACACGATCAATTCTATTTATTTCAAATTTATTCATGTATAATTCAAATAAATATTTTAATTCATCTTTCAATAAAAAATTTTATTCAATTATATTTAAATTAGATTTTTTTGATATCATTAATAAATCTAATTATTTCATTATCTTCAAGTATCACTTCTATAATTTTTATATCATAAAAAATATTAATTTTTAAATTTGAAATTTAATTTTTAATTTCTTTTGAAAAGTTTGATTTTTAAATTTATTATGAGTTTAATAACGGTTAGCTTTATTTTCAAATTTTTATTTTTAATTGATTTCGAATAATAGTTATTATTAGAAATATAATTTATTGAATTTATTTAATATTTTATTTCTTAAATTTAATATGAAAATTTTTTTCATTATAATTATGTTAATAATAGAATTTTTTTTTAATAATTTATTGTTAATAAATTATTTCAAAATAAAATAAAATCAGAGAAAATAATATATCGTCGGGGTATTCCATTTAAACCGAGATGTAATTCATTCATGAACATAACCATCAATAAATATTAAAATAGATTGTATCCCTAATCAATTAAATAGAATTACAGATGGAATTATATCAATTCTTTTAATATAATTTTATTAATTTAACAACAAGGTAACAAAATAAAAATATTTTATTAAATCATCCTGTTATCATCAAAGATATTATTAATTTAATTATTTAAATTTATTTTCTTAATTGAATTAATGAATTAAATTTTAATTTGTACCAAGAATCGAAATTATTATCATTTTTTAAAACTTTTTAATTGGAAAGTAAATATAACATCATTTATTTATACTAATAAAATATTTTCAATTTATTTAGTTAAAATAATAACATTAATTTGTCAAATTATTAAAAAAAAAAAAAAATGGCAATTCTTTTTTTAGTTCATGTTAATCTATGTTTTCGATGGAACTTTTGCGGCACACCTAAGGCGGGCTTGCGGCACAGTGATGTACCGCGGCACACCGGTTGAGAAACACTGACTTAGATTGTCTTGACAATGAGAACATGATGGAGGGAAATTATTATTTTGTTAGAAGGTATGTGTGAGTGAGACGAGTGTGTCCGATTCTTAGTCGGGCCAATATGACTTCCTCCTGCCTGGAAGGACGATGGGATGTTGACCAATTTAGAGGTTTTGTTGGATTGATTTTCCCAGGAAGAGTGCCAGAGATTAGAGGACATGGAACCGTAATATATTTTCAAATCTTTAGCCGGGATCAATATGTCGTCAGTTACTTTTGTTAGTGAAGTAGCTTGTTTAGCTGCTTCATCAACAGCATCGTGAGGGGAGAAGTCGACATGGCCCGGAATCAGAATTGATTGATTTCAATGTGTGAAGAGCCAGAAAAATTCGTTGAATGAGTGGGTTGATGGAGAAAACGTCGTTAATAGCATGAAGAGATAAGAGAGAGAGTCTGTTAGGAGGATATATTTTTGTCCCGGTTATAGTTGGGGTAGTTTCGATACGTAGGTCATGATTCCAACTAGTTCAGCTGTAAATGCTGACGCTACGTCATGTAGCGGTGAGCTTGTATTTTTTTACCAATAGAAAATGCGTACGCCGTCTTGGTGTTGAGTTTAGAGCCGTCTGTTATGCATAGGGTATGGTCTGAATACTGATCTAATATTTTTTAATGTGTTCTCTATAGATGGAATTATTTTTGTTTGGAACTTCTGTAAGATCTAATCGGATGTCAGGGACAGGAAGTAGCCAAGGAGGAATATTAGAGATAATTGGAACAAGAGCTTTAATTTTGAAGCGGCGAGAACAGGTGGTTTCTATGAGGGTTCGGATGTGTTTGTTTGGATGTTGAATGAAGACCGGATTAGTTTTTGAAAGAATGGATTTGTAGATGGGGAGATCAGAAAATTGATTTAAACAAGAAGGTTTGATGAAAGAATGGCTCGGCGAATGGAGAGAGGGGGCTCAGCTGGTTCAGCGCACAGGCTAAGTTTGGGGCTGGTTCTAAATGCCCCAGTGACAAGTCTTAGAGAAGTAGTTTGAATGGTTTTGAGTAACGCTAGAGCAGATGTACTGGCTAGGTTATAGACAGGGGCGCCGTAATCCAATTGAGATCGAGTGAGACTTTTGTATAGATTTAAAAGTAATCTTCGATTGCATCCCGTTCGGGGATGAGAGAGGTATTTGAGTACATTAATTGAACGGAGGCACTTGGCTTTTAATGATTTGATATGAGGGATCCATGTTAGTTTTTGATCAAACCAAAGGCCCAGAAATTTAACCAAATTTGTGGTTTTGATTTGGAAATTTTGAAGCTGATCGACTCAAACAAAGAGAGAACTTAGAAGAAAGGGAACAGCTGTAATCAAAAATGGGGTAGTATTTTTGCATCAATGTTTCGTGGTAAGTATCACCAACCGATTGAAGGATATCTACATTCATCGTTCTTGTTGGTTTGTCTCTCACAATTACTCGCACCGTGAAGTCGTGTCTTGTCGGGGAAGTACCTAGATAGTCCATACATGTATAAAACGAGTCCGTAGAACAATTGCAACACAACTTTGCCGAGCTCAGAGTCCTGAAGGCAGGCCGCCAACTGCTCGTCAATTGAAATGAAAATAAAAAAAAATAAAAAAACAAATTTTATTCCTCCGTTTGATGAACGTTGACAAACGGTCAGTGATTCCTTGTATCTTTTCCTGAGCGACTTTTGTTTACTGTACTCAATACTCATTAAATATTTTCAAACCTTCTTTTCATTATGTTCATAGGCTCTCGACGTCCACCAAATTTTGACAAAGGAGGAGGAAAGGAAGAAGCAAAGAAAGACGAGAAAGAGCGACGAAGAGCGGCAGGCGACAGGGGATCGCCAGGAGCCTGCCCCGAGTAAAGTTTGACTCGACGACGTGCACAGGAATTTCTGAGCTCATAGTCCTGAAGGCAAGCCACTAGCAGCTCATTAATTGAAATCTAAGAAGTAATCGGACAAGAAAAACATGCGAAAAATCAAGAACCTACTCCAGTTTATTTCTTTTTATGAAACTTCAAGGCCTGTTTTCGATGACTTGACTGTACAAATGGGTGAGTATCCTGAGTACCTACCAAACACGGGAGCTTTTTTGCATATTCTGTAAATCTATGAAATCATCGAAATACGTAGCGAGCCAAAACCAAAGGCGAGCGAAATACAAAAATTGAAAAGAGCTGAGAAAACAAAAAAAAGAATAAAATTACTCGTTTAAGGGTACGTAAACGAACCTACGATACATTTGAAGAATAGTAAACAAAACTCACTTTTTCAACTATATTTGTTGTTAGTTTCTGCTAACGAGTAACAATGGCTATGTGTTTTTATTTCGTTTGCTTCTGTATCTTTCTCTCGTTCGTTACCTACTCTTAACTGCGATGTTTGAAAATTTTTGGTTTTAAAAAACTTACTTTCCCTCTGTTATTTGTTAGTTTCTTTGGCTTTCTCTCTGGCTCTGTGAAATGCGGTTAGGAACCACATTCGCGATCACAACAACGATACCTTCAACCATTTCATATCTATCATTTAGATGCACTTATCGAAGAATGGAACTGAAACTTGTCCTGTTATTTTTTGCACTCATAGAGCCCTCTAATTAAAATCAGGCGCGTAAGATTGGGCACACTCGCATTATATTAAACATACAATAATATTCATTAGCCATCATTTCATTTTCATAACACCTTTTTTCGTCATTCGCCCTTTTATCATGGTAATAAAAATTATCTATGCCCCTCTGGGGACAAAAATAAATACTTATTTAAATTATACAATCACACCCTAGAAATATATGATTTTGAGAAATTTGACCTCTTACTACTCTTTTGAATGCGAGCCCATTTATCCACCATTTAACATCTTCAAAGCGTTCTATCGTACCGAACATAATATGTACACTTACGTACATTGAAGTCCGAAAATAAATTATTCAACTTGTTTTAATTGCTCTATCGTATTGCCGAAGAGAGAGGAAAGAAAAAAGGTTTCTCGCAGTACCACAGAGCACTTGTCAGTAGGATAAATGATGGGCACGCGCGAGAAGTTTGAAAAAATATAAATAAGTCGAAGATAAATAAGGGAGGGTTTAGCGAAAATTCTAACGAACAATTAAGGATTCTTCTTACCCACAGACCTAGTGATGAATACGATTACAGCGAACAGATGTGAATAGACGGGAAATACTGGTAGATAGCGGTTATCTGAAGATGAACGTATGCGGCGAGAGATTTAATGCACGTACGTGAACGTATTTCCTATTCTTTTGCGGGATTGCATTGTGGCTCTCGTTGTATTCTAGTCGACTACCAAATCAGCTTTCGCACGTGGACAGTGTAAACACTTCTAGAATATAGCGTTCGATGCTAAATTTACGTATAGATTATTGTACCGTTTGTTTACTTTTTTTCTTAGAACTACTCGTGTTTTTTAAAACGGATTTAAGCCGACCGTAAATTCTTATTCGAAAAGGATTTCAGCTTACCCATCAGTTGCATTCTGCCCATAATAGCGGAGTGAGTTTTCGAAAAAATCACGCGGTAAACTCGATTCTAAACCTTAAGTTCGATGATCATTCGCAAAAACAATGATAAATGGAAAAAAGAAGAGGCTTTTATCGCTCTACCACACATTACAAGCTGCACGACCGCTTTCGGCGAATTTCAAATCACTCTATACGATGAATATTGTTAGGTACTTAAGTAGGCGCTAATTTGAGTAGAATCTAGTCGCAGTCCGAGTCTTCTATCAATATTTGATAGAACACTGTTAAAGCACTATTGTGAACGAAAGACCAAAGACCAAAGAAAAGTTGCATTTATTAGGCTCCCTGATTCACTGAGCAAAGTGACTAGAGAGTGGCAAGTGGGCAGTAATTAGGGGAGAAGTCAGCGCAAAGACATGAAGTATGTCAACAAGTCAGAGTGATTTTTCTATTTAAAGTTAAATGTTCAGTAAGTAATCTCAAAATACTCAGAAAATTGAGGCTTCCTTAACGATGTTAAGCAAGGAACGCAAGGCCCCTGTTCTATAGATCAAATTTGTTTTAGTAATGAAGTTTATAAGCCTGTTGGGGAAACCACTATTGGAAAAAACGCACTATCAATTCGACCTCCAAGGTTGTGGGGAACTGAGTTGAGAAAACACCAATTTTCCAAAATCTACTTTTATCATATATTATGGCAAGAATTCAAACTTTTTCAAGTCCTTCCTATCATATGGAGAAAGAAAGAAAGAAAGAAAGAAAGAAAGAAAGAAAGAAAGAAAAAAAAAAAATTAATTAATTAAAAAATAAAAAATAAATAAATAAATAAATAAATAAATAAATAAATAAATAAATAAATAGATAAATGAATAAATAGATAAATAAATAAATAGATAAATAGATAAATAAATTAATTCAATGACAAGAATTCAAAATTTTTCTGTTCCCTTCCTTAAGACTCATGATTTGGAAAACAATGTTATTGTTTCAAGTCCTTCCTATCATAAGATATAATATACCTCAAAAAATCACTCATAGAACACATTCACAGTTGGAATTTTGACTTCCGAGATATATATGACAGGGGACTTGCCTTTCTATAAAGAAAGAAGAAATAAAGAAAGAAATAAAGAAATAAAGAAAGAAAGTAAATAATAGATAAATAAATAAATTAATTGATTAAATAACAAAAATTCAAAATTTTGCAATTCCCTTACTTAAGATTCATGATTTTGAAAACAAAATTGTTCTAAGTCCTTCTTATCATAACTCATAAGATATACGGGTGGACCAGAAAGATGTTATAAGTTGAATGAGAGTTTGCACTAGATCTGTTCTAGCATAAAAACGCGAAATGTTAGACGTATACTTCAAATCTACAAAATTTGTATCTCAATTTTATCTTCAATTTGCGCCCCTATTCACTTTCAAATCAAGGAAAATATGGGAATTCAAACGATTTTTAATTTTTGAGAATTTTGGCAAATTGGTCAATTTTTGGCACACTTTGGTCCATAACTCGACTCAGAAAAGTCGTAGAAAGTTCAGTAGGGACGCAAATTGAAGATAAAATTGAAATACAAATTTTGTAGATTTGAAGTATACGTCTAATGTTTCGCGTTTTTGCGTTGGAGTGAATTTAGAGCAAACTCCCATTTAACTGGTAACATCTTTTTGGTCTACCCGGTATACCTCGAAGGACCATGGACGGCTAATTTTTCAAAAAATCCCTCATAGAACACATTCTCTGTTGAAATTTCGACCTCCAGTAGGTGTATATATAAGACAGGGGACTTGCCTTCCTATCATATAAAGAAAGAAAGAAAGAAAGAAAGAAAGTAAGTAAGAAAGAAAGAAAGTAAGTAAATAAATAAATAAATAAATAGATGAATAAATAAATGAATGAATAAATAAACGAATAAATAAACGAATAAATAAATAAATAAATGAATAAATGAATAAATAAATAAATAAATAAATAAATAAATAAATAAATAAATAAATAAATAAATAAATAAATAAATAAATAGATAAATAAATAAATAAATAAATAAATAAATAAGTAGTGCGCAATACTAGCGCTGTCCGACCGAAATGGACAGCCATGCTGTTCAGAATGGACCGTATTTTTTGAAGCCCCACCTCAAAACAGTCTTATCCCAGTTTACCATTTGTGTTCAACACGAAAATTTTACTGCATAAGGAATATATTGGGACGTTATGATGATTCATTATTATTTGAAAACCAGAAATAAATAAGAAACCACAGAAAAATTTGAAAATACCTTAGAACTTAATATAAACTTCAATTGTTCATCTTTTCCTCGCATTCAAATGATGATAAATGATAACAACTGTCCTATGTATTTGGATTAAAATGACGTTTAGACAAATAAGGTAATAATATTGCAAACTTTGCTTGAAGTGAAGCAAATCCAAACGTTCCGTGAGTGTTCTAAAAATAACAATTTAGGAGACTTCCGAGATATATGACAGGGACTTGCCTTCCCATCATATAATATAATTACCAAAGAAAGAAATAAAGAAAGAAAGTAAATAGATAAATAAATAAATAAATAAATAAATAAATAAATAAATAAATAAATAAATAAATAAATAAATTTATTAATTAAATGACAAGAATTCAAAATTTTTCAATTCCCTTACTTAAGATTGATTTTGAAAAATTTGTAGAGTGTAAAACTTTCTACATTCTCATCTCCTCTCATGAAAACTGATTTAATATCGAAAAGCGTTTTCCAATTGTACAAATTTACTTTATTAGTTGTTCTTACAAAAATACTTTCGGGTGTTATCCCATCATCAGTTGTGTCGGGAGAGTTGCAATACAACTAATGATAGGATAACACCCGAAAGTACTTTTATAAAAGCAACTAATAAAGTAGATTTGTACAATTGGAAAATCCTTTTCAATATTAGTGCTCTACTTGCACCTCACTCACTCATTATGAGTTCCGATGATTTAATATCATTTCACGGAAACTTTCCGCCCGTCACCTGCACCGCCCATCAATTTTCCCGGTTTTGAAATGCGCGATACTAGCGCTGTCCGTCCCAAATTACTTGCGTATATGGACAGAGCTATTGTGACTCAAATTCGAGGAAAGATATGGAGGGAAAAGTTGTTGTTATTCTTCTGTAAACTCATCCCCTGACCCGCATTGCTAACCTTTATGGTGTTTCCAGCTGAGATCTTCAAATATCGCGTTTTGTCTAAGATAAACTGATACTTCTGATTTCTTATGCACCAATGCTTTTAGTTCTTGCTGTCCCCGTATGACCTTTTGCTCCATCTTTGTGAAAAGATCAAGTGTAAACAACAGATTTCATATGGGAATTCTTATAAAAAGAAATTGGGTTGCTTAGATCAGCAATAATTGAAAAATAGTAGCTACTTAAGGATTTTGCTAACCAAAGTAGTTTTATTCAGTAGAGGCTTCTATCAATAATTTGAGCTACAAAATTTTCATTATCTGTCTACCTCTTAGAAGAAATAGTACTTAAACAGTGTAAGTTATTGATGGGGAAAAAGTTGTTTAGATGTTTATTGTTCACGCAAACCGCAGATGCAGCAGTAAGGTATGATTTGTAACATGACCTGCATTATTTATTATTATAATGATCTGTGTATGTCGTCCTTATGAGAGTCAATACGTTATATGTGTATGTATGAACGAGACAACAAGGGGTGATTTTGCTCTCAATGACTTACTTTTTGACGTCACAAAGCGACCATTTGCCCACAATATACCTAGACGAGCAAAAAGTTTCGAGGAAAACTTTATATCGACTTCGAATTATAAGTATTTCTAAAAAAAAAAAAAAAAAAAAAAAAAAAAAAAGAAGCGGTAAGCGGACACGCAACACCTTGTTGTAGTGTATACACACGTATCGAATGAACTCATTTGGACAATGTCGACAGGCACCAAGAAAAAAAGAGACTATTGCAATCAAGCTCAACTTTATTGCGCTCCATTTACAAGATTACAAACATCAAGGGCTTCGAAACGAGTACCGTATGGGTAATGTGATTAAATTGGCGCCGCCTCAAGTAGCCGTGCACGATGGCCATCGTTACGTTTGTTTGTTTTGTTCGTTAACCAAAACAATTGAACTCGAAAACCTGTTGAATAAGCATCGGATAAGACGATTTAAAGTTAGAACACTATTTTTTAACCACAAGGAATTAAAAACGACGACAAATTCCACCCAACGAAGTACTAACAAAATGTTTTAAAATAAGACGAGTGCGTTAAAAAATTCTCTCAGCTTTTTCTCCTTTATCAACAGATTAAGCCGTATCAACGAAGAGAAAAAACAAATAATCAAATGAAAGACAATACAATTTTTGGGTTTTACTCAAAACCTCTTTCCACGTTTCTGAGCTTAAACTTTGATAAGTTTAAATTTTATCGGTGAACTATCTGATCGATCGAATAAAATCTTGGCTAATTTTATTTTGCACGACATTTCGAACAAGTCACTGTTCTTTATCGAGTGAAAAAATGAACTTGAAAATAAATGGTGAATTTAGCCAAGATTTTATTCGATTGAACTTTGATAAAACTTTTGAAAGTACCTCATTTTCAATTTTTTCCGAAGAAAGCAATACCTATAGAAGATAGAAGTAATGTATGAAAAATTTCAAGTGACAATATAACGAAGGAAACTTGAAAAATTTTTGACTTTTGAACCACATAAATATACGAAGAGAGAGGGACGGCTTGATAGCTTTCGATCTCCGAGCGATATAAATGAAACGGGAATAACTTGCGAATATTTCAACGACCCATCAGTTGGGGACGTATTAGAAATAATTTCGACTTTCGAGCTGTCTGTACGTGTGAGTTGCTGGGCTTGAAGAAATTTTTATCGTCAAGCGTTGTGAAGAAAAACGTCTTAATTTTATCTAAGTTGCGTGTGTACCGAAAAATATTGAAAAATTTTAATATTTTTTTATTCTTTTGAAACCTGAAATTCTACCAGATCGAATATAATTTTTTCCTTTTATTTATTGAGAACAGACCTGAAGGCTAGCCTTATGAGTACAAGAGCTAATTTTCTTCACATTGCCTAATAAAGATTAATAATTGGTAACGGCGCAAAACTTTTATTTGTCACACTCAAGCGCATGCAATCTATTATTTCATTGTTGCATAACACGGTCGCCTGTTGCCAGGATAAAACGGTGCTATGTAAGTTGATAATTGATTACAACTTTGAAGTAAAGTTTTGTCCGCTAAATAAGCAACCCTGGTGAGTGTGTACATACAGGTGATTCTAAGAGCTGAGAGTTCAGTTACAATGTTAAATGTACGTAGAGGTAATCCAACAGCTAGTCTATCTAATACTTTTCTGGTATGTCAGCTTTCTCTGTCTGCCTCTTTTCAGTTTACTCTGTAATTAATGAAAATTCGAATTCGTTATGGGGAAACTCACTGATGCACTTCGGTCTTTAATATAAATATATGTGTTTACCTCTGAGGTAGTAGAAGAAGTGCAGAGTACAGGTATTTGATGATGAGTTTCCATCGACTGTAGTGCAAGAAGAACAAAAATTGGAGAACCTTTTGTCTCAAATGTTATCATAAGGAAATCTGAAGTCGTAGCCAGAGGAGGATTTGAATGCGGACATCTCCCTCGACACTTCTAGGTACCTAGCCCAATATTTAAGAGGTTTTGAGTAAAACCCAAAAATTGTATCGTCTTTCGTTTGACTGTTTTTTCTCTTCGTTGACACGTTTCCATCTACGTTCCTCATTCAACTTCTTTAAGGAAGCCGTAATTTTTTCCAAAACGAAAGGCCAAATCGTCCACGAAATTCTTTGCTTTGGTTGCCCCCTTTCGTATGTTGGTGAGGCCCTCCGATCCTTTTTTTGTAGAGTGTCCTAGCATGAAAGAGATGAAAGGGATCACGATGATAAACACTGCTTTGACCGACCATACCTCCCACTGTAATCATAAGTTCGATCTTGACAGTATTTGTATTTTAGCCTATGAGAAAAATACTCAAAATAGGAGGATTCGCGAATGTATCGAAATATATAATCAAAAACAATACCGTTAATTTTAAACGCGATATGCAGAAACTTGGATCGACGTACTTTACTATCATTACTCATAATAAGCATCATCCTCGAACTTTCGAGTTTTGTTTTTTCGTGTTTCTTTTTTGAATAAGCGTGTTGCTCCTCGTTTCTTTTGCCGTTTGTTTCGATGAAGATGTCTTAGTTCGTCGAAACGTCAATCTTTTAGTCCAGTCGACGGAGACCCAAAAAAAGGCAAACTGCGCTATTCGGGTGCAAGTTCTACTTTTGACGGAAATGTCTCAGGTTTGGTGTCAGAAATAACATACTAAAAGTTTAGACCCCTCATTGCATGGCTCGCGGAGCTGTGGCACGTTCCTGCCCCCTAAAATCAATTTTTTGTCAATATCTCGAGTTCTGTTACGCCTAGAGGAAAATTTTTTTCTACAAAAATGTTGTTCGTGGAGTATAGCCGGGTAAAATAGGTGATTTGGCCCCCGAGCCGAATTTCAAAAATAGGTGTTGGGAAATGTTTGTAGAGGTAAAAAAAACATTTATAACGTTTATTGGGCCGCCATCTTCATTTCCTCCCAGGATATAAGCCAAATACGTATTAGTTTTTTATGTTTAAAATTCTAACTCCAGTTATATTGAACGGAATCCATTCATTTTTTGAATGAAAGTTAGTAGTCAAGAGAGCAATCCTACAGAATTTTTTCAGAATTTTTGGAACAATTTTTCGACACGAAATCACGTTTTTAAATCTTTAAAATAGAATTTCCACCCGTGAATTTAAATGTGCGACCACAAAATTTTTATATGTTGAAGAGGACACTGCTATACATAACTCCACTTTTATATAGAATTTTCTGATTGGTGGAACATTGTTAAAATTGAAGTGATTTGATCCGAGAGATACGCATACCGGTCTAGCGGAGTTACACGACGCGCAACGCTACGCGGCACCCAACTCGACGCGCGTTGCATCGTTACTCTACTCGCGAGCCGTCACAGACTCGATACAGTCGCGTCAGTACGTAACTGTTCAATAGGTAATCTTTTCTCTCTTTAAAAAAAAAGTTTCATTTCGTATCAGAATATTGACATCGACTGAAACCTATGTAAAATCATCCGTAGAATTCAAAAAACCAGGTCTCCAAATTCTTCAGCGAACGAAAAACTGAGAAAATAGCGGAAAATGAAGGAATAACCATTATTTTATCATAAAGAAAGCAATAACTTCCTGATGTTCATAATTTGCGGCCAGTGTAAGATTAATTCTAACATAAAATCAGCGGTACAGTTCGATAAAAATTAACGAAAAATTCTCCAGTCAACAATAAGTTGAGAAAAGAGCAGAAACTGGAGAAATAATCATTATTTCATTCTGGAGAAAACGATAACCTTCCAATTTTCAAAGTTCGCGTGCAGTGTAAAATTAATCCTCAGATAAAATCATCCGTACAGTTCGATAAAAATAATAAAAAAATTCTCCAGTCAACAATAAGTTGAGAAAAGAGCAGAAACTGGAGTACCTAATAATCATTATTTTATTCTGGAGTCATACGAAATACCATATTAAGTTACTTATATTAATCTTCGTCGCTGTTTTCATCGACCACTGTCTCAATTTCATCTCTTTGAAATATTTTGGTGAGAATGGCCGCCGGACAAATGATTTTGGACAAGTACCGCGCATGAGATAAATAGTAAATGGCAGCCGCTACATGTGAACAGCATCCAATAGTTCTCAAACCATTGGCGCATTCACAGACGTGGCCGACAATGCCATGTAAATTATTAATTGACGGCTTATATTTTATAAAACAGCGATAAACTTTTCTTGAAATATGGCTAGAAGGAATTTCAAGTTTCAATACGGCGCCATCCTTCACCGTTTCTTTGAGGAATAATATTTTTATCGTTCCTGTATCCTCGTCCATAATCTCAGCTAAGTACCAAACGGATTGGCTGAGTTGATAGGTACCGGTGAAAAAAATCTTCAAATCTGTTTCTGTTAACTCGGGAAAATCAAGAATCTCTGCACTGCTCAACTGTTTGAAAGGAACCTTACGACGGATCCATTTTTTGTCCTCAACCTCGTTTGCGAGAACGTTTTCTTCATTTTTTTTTGAAGCAATCCTTTCAAGAATCTCTTCAAACAGTTCTGCGTCGCTGTTTAATCGTTTTCTGCCATTTACTATTTATCTCATGCGCGGTACTTGTCCAAAATCATTTGTCCGGCGGCCATTCTCACCAAAATATTTCAAAGAGATGAAATTGAGACAGTGGTCG
The DNA here is from genome assembly GCA_035079385.1 of Aspidiotus rigidus. Taxonomy (NCBI): domain Eukaryota; kingdom Metazoa; phylum Arthropoda; class Insecta; order Hemiptera; family Diaspididae; genus Aspidiotus; species Aspidiotus rigidus. The sequence goes on along the minus strand of JAVHKY010000003.1, from coordinate 11,650,906 downwards.
ATGAAAACAGCGACGAAGATTAATATAAGTAACTTAATATGGTATTTCGTATGACACCAGAATAAAATAATGATTATTACTCCAGTTTCTGCTCTTTTCTCAACTTATTGTTGACTGGAGAATTTTTTTTATTATTTTTATCGAACTGTACGGATGATTTTATCTGAGGATTAATTTTACACTGCACGCGAACTTTGAAAATTGGAAGGTTATCGTTTTCTCCAGAATGAAATAATGATTATTTCTCCAGTTTCTGCTCTTTTCTCAACTTATTGTTGACTGGAGAATTTTTCGTTAATTTTTTATCGAACTGTACCGCTGATTTTATGTTAGAATTAATCTTACACTGGCCGCAAATTATGAACATCAGGAAGTTATTGCTTTCTTTATGATAAAATAATGGTTATTCCTTCATTTTCCGCTATTTTCTCAGTTTTTCGTTCGCTGAAGAATTTGGAGACCTGGTTTTTTGAATTCTACGGATGATTTTACATAGGTTTCAGTCGATGTCAATATTCTGATACGAAATGAAACTTTTTTTTTAAAGAGAGAAAAGATTACCTATTGAACAGTTACGTACTGACGCGACTGTATCGAGTCTGTGACGGCTCGCGAGTAGAGTAACGATGCAACGCGCGTCGAGTTGGGTGCCGCGTAGCGTTGCGCGTCGTGTAACTCCGCTAGACCGGTATGCGTATCTCTCGGATCAAATCACTTCAATTTTAACAATGTTCCACCAATCAGAAAATTCTATATAAAAGTGGAGTTATGTATAGCAGTGTCCTCTTCAACATATAAAAATTTTGTGGTCGCACATTTAAATTCACGGGTGGAAATTCTATTTTAAAGATTTAAAAACGTGATTTCGTGTCAAAAAATTGTTCCAAAAATTCTGAAAAAATTCTGTAGGATTGCTCTCTTGACTACTAACTTTCATTCAAAAAATGAATGGATTCCGTTCAATATAACTGGAGTTAGAATTTTAAACATAAAAAACTAATACGTATTTGGCTTATATCCTGGGAGGAAATGAAGATGGCGGCCCAATAAGCGTTATAAATGTTTTTTTACCTCTACAAACATTTCCCAACACCTATTTTTGAAATTCGGCTCGGGGGCCAAATCACCTATTTTACCCGGCTATACTCTTTCCTCCAAGATAAACTATTTCATTGTTAAAAATTGGAACGTTTTTTCGTGATAGACACAACAATTACAGTTGAATAAAAAACGGCTTTGCCATCACTTGGTTTATTACGACGAAGATGCTACCGATGGTAGCGAAACGTCACTCTGTAATACTCGTAATAAACCAAGTGATAGCAAAGCCGTTTTTTATTCAACTATTTCATTGTTAGCCTAAGTCCAACCATTAGCCTAGAAAGTTCATTTAAGTAGGCGAATATTTCATTTTTCACAAATTCATTCGCGTTAATCTTGTTAATCTTCCATAATATCGCTTTAAACACGAATAAGGTACATTTGAGATCTTATTTTTCAATTTTGGGGCTCAGGGGTGCCCCAAATAACTTTTTTGTAAAACGTAAAAATGTATAGAAGTCTTCAAGGAACAACTTTTGTACGAAAAATTTTTTGGTCAAGCCCACAGGGGAGAAGATACACAAAATTCTAAGAATGGGGGGTGCATCCTTTGAGTTTGTGGGATTAGTAAAAATGGCACCCAAGCTTAATTTGTTCTACACATCTTCCTGAATACGTACCAGTTGTCAAAACACTTTTAACATGCCAGTCGCGCAGATTTGGGAATCCGACTACACTATTATGAGTGCACGAGAGAAATATCAGCTAGAGATAGCATTAAGAGATGCCAGGAATCGGGGGTGATAAAGAATTGAGAGGCCCTATATTATCTTCAGCCTGAAAAAAAAAATCCGGTTTCTTTATATAAGCGTACTCTCGGGCCATATATGATGGCAGAGGGACTTGGAAAAATTTCAACTATCGAGCCATATTTGATAGGAGAGGGGCTTAGAAAAAGAGTTAGGAGTGAAACTAATTTGGGACGGGAAAGATATATTGAATGATTGAGGGGGGTTATAATCATAATGAGAGCATGAAATGAGATGAGTGTGTGTATGTGTATGTAAGTCTACAACAGTGTTTCTCAACCTTTCTTATATCGCGGCACATTTTTCCATGAGATGATATTACTGCGGCACAGCATTTCCAGAACTCCAAATTGTATCGAAAATTTTTGTGCGTTTTGACATTTTCATGTCTCGACTGATTTCCTCCTCCTAATTTCAGAATTTTTGGCCTACAAGATGGCCATATGGGGCCTCATCCTTCTTTCTCTATACTAGGATTACGAGAAACAAGAGCTTTGATCATCCACCGGGACTCGAGAAAATTTTGCCACCAATATACGCAAAAGTTTCTGGATGTTTCCTGCATTTACTGGAAACCCTTTGGGCTTTTCTAATTCTGAAATTTATGAAAAAACATGAAATATAATCTGTATTTTTGGCCAAGACGCAGAAAGTTCTTGATTTTTATGACAGTGAACGTCGGTTTGGACTCAAGTTCAAGTAATTACAGCGTGTCTAGCTAAGTCCAATAAAAGTTCACAATTTCAAAAATGGTTCAATAAGTCAATAAGAGTCCATTAATTTTGATGCAAGTCCAATAAAAATCAATAATCGAGAATAAAAGTTCTAATTTTAATACATATTCAATAAAAATCAATAATCAAGAATTGAAATTTTTTTTTTTTTTTTTACTAAATCAAGGGATTCGCGACAAAAGGTCCAATAAAAGTCCAATATTTTCAATTTTCAAATTTGGTAGACACCCCGAATTGTAACTGGAACTGACATCACTCAAAAATTGGAACACATCGGTCACATAGTAGTTGTGATTACTTTTTCGAGTAATTTCATTAATAAAATATTTAATTTAAATTTTAAAAAATTAAAAATATCAATTAATAAGAAAAATATTAAAAAATAATTTTAGAAAAATGGATTCAATAAAATTAATAAATTAATATAAAAGAAAATTATTACTCAATATTTTGATTATAATTAAAATTAAAATAATTATTATTGAATAAAATAATTATGAATTCAATTTATAATAATTAAATTTAATAGAAAATACACAATCAATTCTATTTATTTCAAATTTATTCATGTATAATTCAAATGAATATTTTAATGTATCTTTCAATAAAAAGTGTTTTTCAATTATATTTAAATGAGATTTTTTTGATATCATTAATAAATCTAATTATTTCATTATCTTCAAGTATCTTTTCTATAATTTTTATATTATAAAAAATATTAGTTTTTAAATTTGAAATTTAATTTTTAATTTCTTTTAAAAGGTTTGATTTTTAAATTTATTATGAGTTCAATAACAGTTAGCTTTATTTTAAAATTTTTATTGTATCCCTAATCAATTAAATAGAATTACAGATTGAATTTTATCAATTCTTTTAATATAATTTTATGAATTTAACAACAAGGTAACAAATTAAAAATATCTTATTAAATCATCCTGTATTTGCTGATCATCATTTTATAACGAGAGAGCCACATTTAGCTAAACTCCCACAACCGCGAAAGACATGAAACATGATCTTCATTTATTTGGCTATGCCAAAAATCTCTCTTTTTTCCTTATTTGCCTACACTAAAAGATCGAAAAACTTCACGTGATAAATGATTTATTTGTAAGGTTTGTAAAATAAACTCTCGAATTTTTAACTTTTCGAATTTTGATTTTGATTGTACCTAAAGCTTATAAAAATAACTCCAACGAGTTCTAAGTCGTTTGCGGGGGGAGATTCCTTTTATCACGCGTGTATCAGCTGGTGGAAGTTCCAGACCAAAGGAAACAATGGAAGGAAGAATAATATAAACTTCCTGGTGGCTGAATGTAATCTTTTTAATAGTGTGTAAGTTTGCAAAGAATTTCGTGCATAGAAAATAGGAGCGGGGAGAGGAAAGCAACGGAATGACGTTAGAAGAAAACACAAGCAAAGAAAATGAATTTCAGAGAATATAGAAACATTGTGTCAGTGAAGTAAGTACTTGATGTATAAGTTTGTAAATATGAACAATTTTGCGTTACGAGTTTTGAAAGAGCTTTTAGGTATACTATTAGCGTCTCATTATCATTTGAATGACGGTATTTATTCTCTTTATTTTTTGTTTTCGATGTTAGTCCTCCTTTACCTAGAGAAATTTGTTGAAGAATATTTTCTATTAAATTTATTTTGAACAAGTGGAATGTAATCAATGCTCAATTGACTTGTCCTTATTACCGTGGATTGATGGGCAAGGAAGACCTCAAAACATTATACTCTGTTTGACTTTTTGTGAGCAGCATGTATGGGAGCTAATCGCTTAGTCAATTTTCAATTTTCCATACTTGACTGAATTTTTTCGAATATACCAACAAATATATTCCATCGGCATCGGTATTTATGTTGTTGTATTTTTCTTATAGGCTCGAGACTAAGCGAAACCAGCAGACTCAAACAGCGAGAGTTTGAGCTCAAATGAAATTTATACGGAATATTCAATGATCTATACAAGGATAAGCAAAGATAACCTCGTAAGAGCGAGTAAAATGAAATGCACGAGCGTCGTCGTTATAACATTTTCTTTATTTTCTGTAATGCCGAGACACGCGACGAGTTTACCAACATCTTTCGTACGCGTATTACTCTTGACTTTTCTTGTCATATAGTGTCGCTTTTGTTTTTATAAAAACAAAAACGGAAGGAAAAAAGGGGGAAAAAAGACCGAACTACAAAAACAATAACATGGTAAGAAATCTTACAAATTTACTATCGTCGAGTGAAATTGAAAATAAGCTACATATTTTCCATTACACATAGACTACTAAAGAGTATGTGCTTTACGTACAGTATGTATTATTTATGAAATATGCTGCGTACTGAAACTGGATGCGTTATCCATAATTTCTATTCACTGGTATATGTAGGGTTTAAAAACGAAAACGAACATATATGCGGCCTCTCGTCGCGAAAACGAAGGGCACTACACTGTCAATATAATTCACAATTTTCAACCTTGAGATTCGATGGGATTGAATATTATGACAATAGAATTAAGAAGCAGTTCCCACAAAAATTGTATTTCTGAAATGGATTTTCAATTTTACATCGTATCATTTATGATTCAAGAACACTTCGCCGTCCCTTTGGGGCGCAAGATGCTACAAACTGTAAAGAGTATAGGTTTCTATCAAATAGTACAGCACCAATTCTGAAATGCGTACGTCAACGTCGCCGGTTCGTAATTCCCTTCTTGGTGGATTTTTAGTATTTCGTGTGCTTATACGACTGGAAATAATTTCGGAAAACTCTTTACTACGTAGACCCGTCGTCAATGACTTTGACCTAAATTCGGAAAAATTTTACCCACGGTGTAGTATGACGTCAGTAACCTTGGCTTGATAATGGAGAAGGCGGATGAGCTAGTTAGTCTAACATGCAGTGTATGAGGTCTCTAGTCTACTCTAAGTTTAGGTATACTCAAGGCTCGGAGCTGAGAATACTGTGGTTTGGTGGAGGGAGGCGGCGAACAAGTGAGCCAACATACTGCAGAGAGTAATACATACGAAATTTAAAATAGCTTTGCTCGCACTGTAAAGAAACATTCAATTGAGCTCTTCTTTTGAAGAAGGGCGTAACTCGACTTCCGCCCTTTTTGAATAGATTGCAGAATTGGGCTCACCCTCCTCTTTATCGAAACTGGAAATGTGTTGTGTAAAATTGCGGTAGGTTAACGTCACAATATAACTTGTTTCTAATAATATGACTTGTTTTCTCGTGTATTATGCTTTTTTCAAATGGTCTAGCTATGGGATCTTCAAGAAGGGCGTAAATGATGTTTCGAATGGTCTAGCTATGGGTTTTTCAGGAAGGGCGAGTCTTTTCAAAAAATGCTGACGCAGCGGCGTACGCAACCTACGACTTTTTAGCTCTACCTACTATCAAGTTTTTTGCTTGAACGTTAACTCTAGTACTCCAATATTCATTTTATTTATTTATTTATTTTAACGAGCATTTCAGCTACCTATTGGGCTATTTACTCGACGGATTACAAGTTATTTTGTGTAATATGGCGGGAGTTATACATTTTATAAATAATTAAATAGATAATAGAATGATAAAATGAATATTTTTGACAGACTTATATATTATTAACGTATGTTGTGTTAAGTTGTAAGAATTTGTTGAGGTAGAACAGTTAGATGAGAGAGTAGAATTCAGTGAGTCGTAAGTATTGTAGTGACAGTGTAACAGTATCGCAATCATTTTTGAGAGCTTGTAAGATGGAGGAAGAGACCTGTAGTGATGAGCGAAGTGATTGAAGATGAGAGCATGAAAACATATGGTCAGTTGTGAGATATTCTTCTTTACAGTATGGGCAAGATGGAGGAGATAATATGTAAGGATTGGTTAAGTGAGAGTGTGTTATGCGAGTGTGACCTATTCTTAATCTAGTGAGGATGACTTCTTCTCTTTGTGAATTTCTATTGGAGCTTGCCCAAGGTATGGGGTCCTTTTTTATGCGGAGAAGTTTATTGAGAGGTTGAGTTTTCCAAGATGAATGCCATTGTTGGGTAATGAGAGAGCGGAAGTGATTTTTGAAATCTGAAGCTGGTAGGGGAGATTTATCCGTGATTTTTCCGAGGGTGATGGCTTTTTTGGCGGCTTCATCGACGAGGTCATGTTGGTGAAAGTCAATGTGTCCCGGTATCCATATGAATGTAATGTTGCAGTTAATTGTGTTAAAAGTAGTTCGTAGTAGATGGATTCTTTGAATGAGTGGATGTGAGTTGTCAGGGTCTAGTAGTGAATGAAGTGAGGATAGTGAGTCAGTGAGAAGTAAAAAGTTAGTATTCGGTGGAAATTGAGTGAGGTGAGAAAGACATGCGAGGATGGCCATGAGCTCAGTAGTATATACCGATGCTATGTTGTGTACTCGATGAGAGACAAGGAGACCGTCCACAGAATAAGCGTACGCAGCTCTATTCCCAGATTTGGATCCGTCTGTGAAACAGATTGTATGGTCGGGGTATTCCTGAATCATATGGTTGATGTGGGTGACGTAGGTAGATTTGTTTTGGCTAGGGATTTGTGTAATATCAAGTCGAATGGAAGGTTCGTTGTAGGTCCAAGGAGGGGGGGGGATGTAAATATAGGCTGCAAGGGGTGGACTAAAATAGATTTGCTGAGAGATTGTTCGAGATGGAAACGGATTTGTTTGGTGTTCGGCGATGGGGGATGGTTAGTTCTTGAGGGGAAGATTGTGTTGTAGATTGGTAGGTGCGGGAATTGAGAAATTGAGATCAAGAGGTTAGAAGTCAGGATGAGTCTGCGATATGGAAGAGGTGGTTCGGCTGCGTCTGCGCATAGACTAAGTCTTGGGCTGGTACGGAAGGCACCCAGTGCCATTCTGAGAGAATGGGTTTGAATAGGATCTAAAATTTTGAGAATTGATTCGGAAGCTAGATTATAGACTGGTGCTCCGTAATCTAAACGAGATCGGATAAGGCTCTTGTAAAGTTGAATAAGGAGTTTCCTGTTACATCCTTTAGAAGGGTGGGAGAGGTATTTTATAATGTTTAAGGCGCGAATACACGAGGTTTTTAAAATTTTGATGTGTGAGGACCAGTTGAGTTTATAGTCGAAGTGTAGACCTAGTAATTTAGCGGACTGGCGTTCTGTGATTTCAAAGTTCTGTAAGAATAATGGTTGTAAAGAGGGTATGGGTTTTCGAGATTTGAATATGACTAAGTAAGTTTTAAGAGATGAAAATCGAAAGCCATTTAGGGAAGTCCAGGAAGTGATACAGTTGAGTGTATCTTGTAGTAATCTGTGTGCTCTTATGGGATTGGAGGATTGGACAGAAATGTTGTAATCATCGGCGAACAGGCGTTGTGTTAGGGGAAATTTGACACATTTGGTGATATCGTTGATCGCAACAAGGAAGAGGAGTACACTGAGTACTTCTCCTTGCGGAACACCATTCTGGACCACGTGAGGGGTAGAGGTTAAATTTTGTATTCGGACTGTTAGTGTGCGGTTGTCGAGAAAACTTTGGAGAATATTTGGAAGGCTGCCGCGAAGTCCAATTTCGTGGAGTTTTTGTGAGATGTAGTGTCTCCAGACCCTTGGGAAGGCTTCCTGGAGGTCAAAAAAATAGGGAATAAAGACTTGATTTGTTCAGTGAAGCTTCGTTGATCTGAGTTTGGAGGTCAATTAGGGATTGAACAGTGTTACGTCCTTTAGGGATCGTTTTTTCAATAAGACAAACACATACATCCTCACCATCTCTTGCCCCTCTAATTCATTCATGATCATTTCCGATTCTCTAGCGTCCTTTAATGTTGGTTATTGTCCAGTGTTTCTTAACCGGTGTGCCGCGGTACATCACTGTGCCGCAAGCCCGCCTTAGGTGTGCCGCAAAAGTTTTATCAAAAACATAAATTAACATGAACTAAGAAAGGAATTGCCATTTTTTTTTTTTTTTTTTATAAATTGACAAATTAATAAATTGAAAATATTTTATTAATATTAAATAAATAATATTATATTTCATTTCCAATTAAAAAATGTTATAAAATAATAATAATTTCGATTCTTGGTACAAAATAAAATTTAATTTATTGATTTAATTAAGAAAATAAATTTAGGTAAATAATTACATTAATAATATGGAAGTGCGTTAAAAAGTCGTCAGTGCGTGAGCTTTTTTTTTCGCTCTTTGATTTCGGCATACTTTATGAATGTATTCTTATGGTGTTCTCCTCTTTTGTCTGTATTTATTTTGTCTTATCGATTTCATGAAGTTCATTAAGCATTCTACCCATCTAGTTCTATTTTGAACAAATTCCGCTTACTTACCTAGGCACTTATACTTTCTTAAAATTCACTTTTATGAAAAAAATCGAGGCCCTTCATCGGTTTGCATGAATTTTCATGTTCTCGCAATACGTTTCGTTGTAACTTCCTTTTTCATTACGATAGAATATTGAAATTTGCTTTTAACAAAGCGATAGATATACTCAGTCAATATTAGGTTGGTCTCTCAGTCTGACAATAAAGATAGTAGAAAAAATAACGCGAATCGTATTGCAAATGAATGTAAGAAATAAAAAGCGTTTCACATTACCAGATCACTTTTTATGGTAAAGTAAACTAAAATTTTCGTTATAGTTTTCCTGCTCGTTGAGTCGTAAAATATTTTGATAGAAATATCTTGTCAAGCAATGTCACATCAGATTTTCATATTATGTATTTCGTCTCTTCGTAGTTTTAATTTCGAATACGCTCCGATACAATATTCTATATCACGAATACAAAATCGACACGTAATGGAAATAAGGTGGATACTCTTATAGAAATTGTTCCATTTTTCCCCGATTTCAAGATCTATTTAATTATTCGAAAAGGTAGCGATAAAAATTCATCCAGTTTTTCGGTAGCTGTATGGAATCTTGAATAGTGAGACCTAAGTGGACAGTTCGACTCACAATCATTCCAAATTGATTCACTGAATGCCTACCTATTGTAGTCTTTTCAGCAAAGAAGTGTGTAGACACAGCTTTTTCCGAGTTTTCTATAAATGAAAATAATTTTACCTTCCAGAATCATAGATAGATATTTCTTATTCTGTTGAAGTACGGATTATTAGTGGGTAGCGGGGAAAAAATGAACAATATTTTTAGCTCACAAAATCACCCGGATGTCGCGGGCCAGATGACCGAACGCGTACGTGAGTAAAAGTTGTCCTATGTTCGATTTTCTCTCTTGTTAAGAATGAAATGGCACCCTTGATAATCGGGAAATAACTTGGGAAGAAAATTCGTGATGTCTTTTCGCAGAAAATCTTCCAATAGAGCCAGTCAAAAGTCTAATCGTTGAAACGCTTATAAAAAGTTTCGAAACGATTTTTTTTTTTTTCTGTAAAAATCTTCTATTCAAAAAGTCAAAAGATAAACTTATGCAAAGTTTTCAGTTAGTTTACGTGTAAGGATGCTTTAAAATATTTTTTAATTATCACCAATTTGAATAGCTTATTGCGCGCTCTTTTCTCCCTTTTTTCATACTTTTCCGAAACGAGAACTGATAAAATGAAAAACAAAAATCACAAAAGTTATAATAGTTAATGAAAACGAAAAAAATAATAAATAAATAAATCTTTCTCTTCTTTCTTTTATTTCAAAAAAAAAAAAACCGTTTGATGTTTGAAAACGTAGAAGAAATTGACGGGCCAATTTGTACCCTGTTTTTTCTCGAACCCAAAATAAGAATACAGTCAGCACGCTGCTCTAATGACCTTTGCAGCTCGTAAACACCTTAATGAAACGCTCAATTTTGTTGTCGGTATACAAACTTCAAATCAGAAAAGAAAAAATTTGGCGATTGCTTCATGTAGTGCCAAATGAGCTTTCTCTCCCTCCGGATGACGAAATCATTAATGAAATATTCATTGTTATTCTTTTTACTTTTCTTTCTTTCCTCTTCCTTCAACTCATTGTTTTCCTATCTTGTATAATCGATAAGTACCCTGGATCGATTGTTGTATATTTGTAGTGGCTTAACAAAAAAAGCTGCACATTTTCTCGTTATTCATTCTTTTTTTCTCTGGCTTGCATTGGTTAACTAATTACGGGCGAAGGGATGGTAAAAAAATTAGTTTTTCTGGATGTCTCAACAAGCCGGAAAGAGCAATAGCGAAAGAAAATTTTAATTAAGAAGAGAGTACTAATTATTTTAATAAAATACAAGAGCTGGCTATGTCGAGGAAAAAAGTTTGCAATCTTGCTCGTGCACATCGGAAGTTTTAAAAAATCCTAAACCACGAAGTAGCCAGCGTTAATCATTAAAAATCATTACGAAAATTAATGCTCTATTAGTAACATAACGGAAACTTTACAAACAAGAGGCTGATAGCAGACAAGTATTGCGGATGCAAAATGATTATGAGAGGCGCAAATAATTTGTGAATGAGAAACACCGAATAACTACCGATGAAACTTTTGGCTTACGAATTTCGAGCTGTAGTTTCGAACATGCAAGAAAATGATAGAACCGAAGGATTCGTTTTCTTTATTGTTCTACATTTATTTCGAACTGTATTTCACTTGAGTTTTCAGCGGGAAGCGTGTCTTGTAGGGAGGTGATATTAGGAAAGATATCCGGCGCCTGTCCTGGAAATTCTATTTTCCATAGGCTTGGGGACAATATCCGACTCGGAAGCTTGTAAAAAGTTTGGCTTCAAAATATATGGAAAGAGGGTTTCAAAATATTTCGACCTCCGAATTGGGGTATGGAACTTTGGAGACTTATGTGGTAGTAGGAGCTGGACTACGAGAAATTTTCCTAGAAACCTCGTTATTATAAAGGCAACTTGAGAGAGGGGGAGGAATACGAGACGGTGGATGTGAGAATTGAAAGCCGCTAGTTTGTGGGGGAAAGGGCAAAAGGATAACCCAGTGTTTCTCAACCGGTGTGTCGCGGTACATCACTGTGCCGCAAGCCCGCCTTAGGTGTGCCGCAAAATTTTTATCAAAAACATAAATTAACATGAACTAAAAAAAGAATTGCCTTTTTTTTTTTTTTTTTTTCAATAATTTGACAAATTAATGTTATTATTTTAACTAAATAAATTGAAAATATTTTATCAATATAAAAGAATAATTTCATTTCCAATTAAAAATTTTTATAAAATAATTATAATTTCGATTCTTGGTACAAATTAAAATTTAATTTATTAATTTAATTAAGAAAATAAATTTAAATAATTAAATTAATACCATCTTTGATGATAATAGGATGACTTGATAAAGTATTTTTAATTTGTTACCTTGTTGTTAGATTAATAATATTATATTAGAAGAATTGGTATAATTCCATCTGTAATTCTATTTAATTGATTAGGGATACAATCTATGTTAATATTTATTGATGGTAATGTTCTTGAATGAATTACATCTCGGTTCAAATAGAATACCCCGACGATATATTATTTTCTCTGATTTTATTTTGTTTTGAAATAATTTATTAACAATGAATTATAAAAAAAAAAATTATATTATTACCATATAATGAAAAACAATTTCATATTTAAGAAATGAAATATTGAATAAATTCAATAAATTATATTTTTAATAATAATTATTATTCGAAATTAATTAAAAATAAAAATTTGAAAATAAAGCTAACCGTTATCAAACTCATAATAAATTTAAAAATCAAACTTCTCAAAAGAAATTAAAAATTAAATTTCAAATTTAAAAATTAGTATTCTTTATAATATAAAAATTATAGAAGTAATACTTGGAGATAATGAAATAATTAGATTTATTAATGATATCAAAAAAATCTAATTTAAATGTAATTGAATAAAATTTATACATGAATAAATTTGAAATAAATAGAATTGATCGTGTATTTTCTATTAAATTTAATTATTATAATTTTTTTTTTTTACGAGCAATGCAGCTGCGTTTGAATTTATAATCATTTTATTTAATAATGATTATAATCAAAATATTAAGTATTAATTTTCTTTTATATAAATTTATTAATTTTATTGAATACATTTTTCTCAAATTGTTTTTTAATATTTTTCTTATTGATTGATTTTTTTTTTTTTTCTATTTTAATTAACGAATTACTAGCAGCCTGCCTTCAGGGCTATGAGCTCGGCTAGATTGTTTTAATTTTTTAAAATTCAAATTAAATATTTTAATAATGAAATTACTCGAAAAAGTAATCACAACTACTATGTGACCGATGTGTTCCAATTTTTGAGTGATGTCAGTTCCAGTTATAATTGGGGGTGTCTACCAAATTTGAAAATTAATAATATTGGACTTTTATCGGACCTTTTGTCACCCAAATAATCTACCCGATCCATGAACACAACAGTGTCGCCTTTATCCACTTTGGTTATAATGAGGTGGTGTTCGGTCGGAGGTGCTAGACATCATTCCGAAAGTTATGGTCAGTTGTTGGAGTGCTGGAGGGATTTCAACCATTCTGTTGGAGGCGTCTATGCTACCACACGCTCTTTAATTTTGTTGTCCGCCAAAGGAGGAAGTGATTGTTTTAGACCATACTTGAGAATGCCTGCTTCTGATTCGAAGAGAACCGCAGAAGATACGTTTTTTAGGCGTTTGAAGAAGCGGTAGGGAGAGTTTCCCCTCGGGTGCCATTCGGTACTGACTTTCTCCGAGAAGAGATTAACAGCCGCTTTCAAGTCTTACATCTACCGTCTTGTGTCCCTCCGCCTTTCCCAAGCTGCCGCTAATAACGAGGTCTCTACCCTCCGGTATCTTGCCTCCGTTAATTCTATCAATATTGACATCAATGGTTTGATCAGTAAGAAACAGACCAGAGTGGCCTTTCGAAGGACCTCTATTCTCACCAGACCCCCTCGGCCCTCTAGAAGAGTGTTTCGTTCCCTCATCTCACCCAATCTACTTCCCAACTTGATGAAGTCTTGAAAACCATCGATAGGCCTCCCGTCTTCTTGTTAAAACTTGTGAGGCTGTTCTCCAACGGGGAAGATTCGGCCATTCCCTTGTTTAGGAGTGGAGTGTACTTACTCCAGTGCCGGGATTGTCCGGCTACCCGGTCGATCGTTTTGAGCCCGTATCCAGGACTATTTTTATCCGAGTTCGAGTAAAAGAAGCCTGAAAAGTGAGCGTTTACCAGGCATTTGCTGAAAAACGAGCATGAAGGAGACGGAGAAGAAATTCTACATTACAAAAGTGAATTCAGCCCTCGAAAGTATCGAAATTACTAAGAAATCTAACCACCACCTTTTTCAAGTAATTAATCGTGTGGTCTACATGAAGATGCTTTGATAAAGAAAACCTAATTACAGAATACTCAAAGAGTAATCGAAAAGACTGGTCCAGTTCGCTTTTTTGGATCGTTGGTTCAAATCTCGAATCGAGTATGAATCCCCTTACTCAGTTAAAAATTTGGTTTCTCTGGCCGAAAGGCTCAAAAATGATACTCTACCTCCGGGTGTAGTCGGCCAATATACCAAGGGCCCATACTATGCAGTATATGGGTGACCTACTTGTCAAGTTCAATACTCCTCATAACGAGTCACAGGAATTTTTAAATCTTCTTAATGTGTGCTGGTCACCTATTTTCTGTTAGTTCAATGAGAAATTTTACGAGTTCCCTGAGGAGGTAGACATCCCCATCGGCTCTCCTTTGGGCTCTCTCGTTTCAGAGATATTCAGGTCTATACTTGAGGTTGACTTGTTTTCCTCGAGCCAAGTGCTACTGAGTCACATCCATTACTGGCACCGATATATGGACGATATATTATGTGCGTGGACCGGTCCTCAAGAACTCCTTGGTGAATTACTCAAACATCTGAATAAAATATATCCCTCCATAAAATTCACTATAGAAATTGGAGGTTCTTCCATAAACTTTCTGGATCTCACTATCTCTGAAGGAGATATCGCTATATTTAGAAAGGATACTTCGACCGATCGTCCTTCAGTCTATTTTCTCATAAGATCGCTGCCTTTAACAGTTACGTTCATCGACTGACCAGCATTCCGCTGAGTCAGCCAGCTTTTCAAAAGGAGCTTGCGACCATTAAGCCCTTGGCCGCTGTGAATGAAGTCAACTTGGACATTGACCGTATGGCCCGTAAAAAGCTTACGAGGAAAGGCCTTGATTCTACCTCCTCCCGCCCCCGCGATCTGAGTTGTAGAAATGATAATAAAATGAAACTACGTTGGATCAAGCTCCTGTTTTTGGGTGAATTTTCATCCAAGCTGACTCGTGTCCTCCGCCCCTTTGGCTTCAGGCCTGCCTTTTATAAGCCTCACTACGGTGAAGGGCCTGTTTGTTAGGCCAAAGGACCCCATCCCGCGGGGGGAGAGGAGTGGGGCGTATAAATTGGAGTGCAAGGACTGTAACGGCGTAAACATAGGTGAGACATGTCGCCAGCTCGAAATTCGAGTAGAGGAACACCTTAAGGCGTGGAGAAAAGGGAATTTCCACCTTGTTTCCAGTGGTCACGGTTTTGAGGAAGGATCAGCTACCCTCCTCCACAAAGAGAGCTCTTACTTTGAGCGAATTGCGCTGGAAAATATTGAAATAGTGCGTCATCTGAATAGTGACGATGTTACCGTACTCAACAGGTATTTTCCCGATGAAGGTTTAGTTGAATTGGTCTACGAGCTTGAGTCACCTCGCGAAGGCTCACTCGTTCAATTTTGATCTCGTTGGTATTCTGTTTTACGAGTCGCATTTGGGTTAGTGGCGTTTTAACTTTGCCCGATGGTGGTTTGTTAACCGAAAGATCTCGCATCTTCTTCTGTTTATCTGCGGTCATTGCAATCAGTCTTTTCGATTACTCTTTGAGTATTCTGTAATTGTGTCGAGCCGTAACATATCGGACCGTGTTAATTCTATTAAAGAAAACCTACTCTGAGTCACCTCGTTATATTACCACCTATTTATAATTCTCACTTTTGTATACTCGTCTAGCTTCGCCGGTCGAATTTACTTATCTATACTTTTGTTTGTCTTGCTGTATTCGTTTGCCTGATGATGACCGTTATGGTTGAAAGACGTCGCGTTTCAACTTGAATAAATACGGACTATAGCGAACTTTGACGTGTTCCTCATCATATTTTTAATACCTTGCACCGCTCAAAAACTGGCCTGCTGAGATCCAAATTTTATTTAAGAAATCTTCTAAACGTTTCTCAAGATTGAACTGAAGCAGACGTTAATCCTACCTCTTTCCATTTCTTTGATGTGGACTGAATCCAGTCGAAGAGGATTAGTATTTCTAAGTCATTCCGCATGTACGAGTACGGACCTTTGAATAATCCTCGATTTCCGGGCCACAACATCCCATCGTATATGGCCTACTTAACTATGGTACGGTGTTCCGTACGAAGGATGAGCTGCGGATAAATTACTTGAGAATGATATACGTTTAAACCTTCGGTATTGCGCGTAATTTTGCGTACGACGTTACTGTTCATTACAAATTCTGCTGTTTTCGCAAGGTTGAGCTTTCCGCCGGATTTTCTCATGTTTTGTTACGACGACGCGTCGTAAACTCGTTAATTGAAGGTAGCTTTGCGGAAGAAACGACAATGATGCGCGGTTGAAAATGCCATTCGGTCGCGCCACCTGAGAACAAACGGTTACATCATATAAACGTGATGGGCCTACGTGAAATATTAATTTTTGTCGCCTCATACTCGCTGAAGAAGATGATGTGCTCCCACAGTGTACTGAAAGTAGTGAATCGCGTGATGGTAATCGTATCAAGGCTGAACGTCTACCGAGGTAATTATTTTCATTTTATCCTGCCGGGAGAGGGGTTAATCATTGAACTTCTCAATGTATATGACGCAAAACGAGCTATATAATATTCATACCATTTAATAGAAGATATAGTGCTATTTCTTGACCAAAATGATAATAACAGCAGGGCTCAGATGGTCTTGAGTTTCAGGACACAGCAGTTGATTTTTCAAGATACTTTCCGTAGTAAAACTCTCAGATCGTTTTCTAACGTCAAACAGAACCCCTATTTTCCTGATTCTCGGAAGAAAAACTCCTCCTATGGTTTACCATCGGCCAAAGGCAGGTCCTTTAAGAAGTTTATTGGGTCACTTGACTATATTTTATGAAGGTGCTGTTTCTTCGTAGGACCAGTTGGTTTTCAAAAGAATGACATCATTATCTTGTAGTGGATATACGTTTCCAATTTTCGTCAAGCGGTTGATGTATTTTTTTCGTAAATTGTTTGATAGGTAGCCTTATTGAAATGTGATCGAGATTTGTAGCAAATACGACATAGTTGCCCCGAGTCAAACTGCGCGTAATATGCATAGTGCACTCACATTTTTGTGTTCTTTGCTAACCTTTTACGCTTTATGTTTGCGTTAGCAAAACAATAGTGAGCCTATACAACTGTTTCATATAACATGCGTGTGAACGAAGCTTCGATTTTACTCATGTTTTGTTGACAAACTACAGTATAATGCCTCTGGGGTAACGATTCCACTACTCTTAGGTCTATATTAAAATTCGCTAAAGCATACATCAAATAATGTTGAAAGTACAGTATATATTCTGTTACAAAATCCTATTGCGATGGCTTCATCTACAGTTGACTGATATTCTTTATGCAGCTCGTACGTGCATTTTATACAGTTCAATATCATGAACCTTGCTTTTTACGGAGAGTCGGGGCTAGCTTTCTTCTACAAAATTTTGTCGAAGTATATATTTACTTTATTCGGCATACATACGTTCGAGCGAGTGAGTCATGTACAAATTAATTGCTACTAAAGACTTCCTTTTTATTCAAGCGTACATTTGTATCGTGGTTCCATATTATATTGTTTGTCTTATTAGACCTACAGTATTATTATCATCATTTGTAAATTGTTTGTCTATAAACATGGCTTACATGCGTGCGAGCATTTTGAGTTTACAGAACAATAGCTTGTTTTTTAGCTGACTGAGAACGCAATGATAAGTTTTTGAATTTCCCTTTTCTCCATCTTCCCTGTTCCAACATTTTCAGCGAACTTTTTCGCTTAGTAGACATGACCCTCACTCAATATTCCATCAAATCAAAAACGTAGGCAACTTTTTCGTTTGCCCAACTTCCACAATCAAATTATCATCATTCTGAATAACATAAATGAAAGATGTACGTATAATGTGAAAGTGTACCCAACTGATGTTTACAAAAATAAGTATAATTTGGCTCTTTGATTCAAATGTGAGCGGATGGTCTACAAAGATGAACGACAAAAAAGCTTGATCGGTTCTCTTTAGTAAGTTTCTAGCGCTTTCGGACCATCTATGGTTTTCTGCCAATTATCTTCTTGGTCGATCAACCCTACAATGCAACGTGAAAATGTCTTTTGTGAAATGTGCTTCTTGTGAGATTCTTTCCCTCAGAAAGTTGGTATAGGCACACTCTTAATGTGGTCACAAAAGCAGATTAACAAATCCAATAAGTTTCCAAGTCCGCTCCCTATGATAATTAAAAATGAACAGATGAATCACTACTATCATTTACACACAAAGAATTCAAAGAATTGCTGCATTACTACAACACTAATATCGTACAGGGATTAGGATGTTTCACTAAAAGATTTTTCAGCTAAAAAAATTCACCGTTTGAAATACACCTACTGAAAGTTCACCTGATAGAGGTAGTGGTTTACTACAATTCACCGTGAAGAAAGTTCACCGACAAAATTCGATTATATTTTTATGATATGTGTGTTCAACTACAGCAAGGTGAGGTGGCATCTTACTCTATTCACGAATAATGTTTTCTACGCGAATCAGGGTTGCC
Source organism: Aspidiotus rigidus (assembly GCA_035079385.1). Classification (NCBI taxonomy): domain Eukaryota; kingdom Metazoa; phylum Arthropoda; class Insecta; order Hemiptera; family Diaspididae; genus Aspidiotus; species Aspidiotus rigidus. Next base: position 11,632,517 of record JAVHKY010000003.1, on the reverse strand, counting down.
ATAAGCAAGATAAAACAGGCTAAAAAATAAGCTCATTGTTTTGCGCGTTTTCCCCCTTTTGTCCTGGCGCGTCACTAATGAACTTAATTAACCCTTTCAGTACCACATTATGTTCCCCTTGTCAAAAAATCTGAAACTTGACATACTTAATTAACGGATTTTTAGAAAATTTTTGACACCAATTTTAAGTCCGTAGAGCAGTGTTTCTCAACCGGTGTGCCGCGGTACATCACTGTGCCACAAGCCCGCCTTAGGTGTGTCGCAAAATTTTTATCAAAAACATAAATTAACATACTAAAAAAAGAATTGCCTTTTTTTTTTTTTTTTTATAATTTGACAAATTAATGTTATTATTTTAAGTAAATAAATTGAAAATATTTTATTAATGTAAATAAATAATATTATACTTCATTTCCAATTAAAAATTTTTATAAAATAATTATAACTTCGATTTTTGTTACAAATTAAAATTTAATTTATCAATTTAATTAAGAAAATAAATTTAAATAATTAAATTAATAATAAATCTTTGATGAAAACAGGATGACTTAATAAAATATTTTTAATTTATTACCTTGTTGTTAAATTGATAAAATCATGTTAAAAGAATTGATATAATTCCATCTGTAATTCTATTTAATTGATTAGGGATACAATCTATTTTTATATATTTTATTGATGGTTATGTTCATGAATGAATTACATCTCGGTTTAAATAGAATACCCCGACGATATATTATTTTCTCTGATTTTATTTTATTTTGAAATAATTTATTGACAACAAATTATAAAAAAAAAAATTCTATTATTAACATATAATGAAAACAATTTTCATATTTAAGAAATGAAGTACTAAATAAATTCAATAAATTATATTTCTAATAATAATTATTATTCGAAATTACTGTAATTAAAAAAAAAAAATTTGAAAATGAAGCTAACCATTATTAAACTCATAATAAATTTAAAAATCAAAACTTTTCAAAAGAAATTAAAAATTAAATTTCAAATTTAAAAATCAATGTGTTCCAATTTTTGAGTGATGTCAGTTCCAGTTATAATTCGGGGTGTCCACTAAATTTTAAAATTAAAAATATTGGACTTCTATTGGACCTTTTGGACCTTTTGTCGCAAATCTCCTGACTTAACAAGCAAAAAAAAAAAAAAAAAAAATCCTTTTTTCAATTTTTGATTATTGATTTTTATTGAATATTGTATTAAAATTAGAACTTTTATTCTCGATTATTGATTTTTATTGGACTTGCATCAAAATTAATGGACTCTTATTGACTGATTGAACCATCTTTGAAATAATTGGACTTATTGACCCTGCTAGACACGCTGTAATTACTTGAACTTGAGTCCAAACCGACGTTCACTGTCATAAAAATCAAGAACTTTCTGTTTCTTGGCCAAATATTTCATGTTTCTTCATAAATTTCGGATTTAGAAAAGCCCAAAGGGTTTCCAGTAAATGCAGGAAACATCCAGACACTTTTGCGTATATTGGTGGCAAAATTTTTTTCAGTCCCGGTGGATGATCAAAGCTCTTGTTTCTCGTAACCGTAGTATAGAGAAAGAAGGATGAGTCCCCATATGGCCATCTTGTAGGCCACAAATTCTGAAATTAGGAGGAGGAAATCAGTAGAGACATGAAAATGTCAAAACGCACAAAAATTTTCGATACAATTTGGAGTTTTAGAAATGCTGTGGCGCAGTAATATCATCTCATGGAAAAATGTGCCGCGATATAAGAAAGGTTGAGAAACACTGCCGTAGAGTGCCCCCTCCCCGAGTTGTGGCTTGTACATTTAAATGTACACGGTGACTGCAGATATACAAAAAATTTGGAATTCACAAAACATTCTGAAATATTTTATTGAAGTTGATTGAGCATTGGAGTTAGCATCAGCCAATGAACTACTAGATCACATCTGAGAACCAGAGGTACTACATCTAAAGGAATGGAATAAGGAAAATTAGACATTATATTCTCAGGATTTTTTGATGATAACTCGTTATTTTTTGAGAGAACTTTTACCTTTGCTTGAAAAAGCGTCAGCCAATGAAAAACTTGATGAATCATGAAGATTATGATGCGATCTACGAGTATGTGTAGCTTCAAAATTTTGTGGAATCGAGTCACTTTTGAATTGAGGAACATCACTAACTACAACTTCCTCAGTCGTTCGATTCCCATCTTCCAAAACCAGAAAAGATTCCTTATCATGTCTCTTAGTAATCAGTAACACAACAATGGCATTACTGAATAGGATGAAGAATGATGAAAAAATATTCAGGAGATAAATATTTACCTTGTCCAAGATTTCATTTTCAATATTTTCATCATCCGATTCATTATGCATATTTGTATAAAATACTGAACATTTCATCGTCTGTTGGTAGTTTCAGAGACGGTAATTTCGAGCACAAGCACTCATATTGACAGTAAATATGTAGGAATAAATTTTATTTCATAACTATGAGTATTTGATGAGTAATTAATTTGTACCGGTACGAGAATCCGAGAATCGTATTCAACATTCAAACCTGATGATAACAATTGACTGTAGAGCGGCAACGCAGCGCACACTGAACGCATGTCAGTACCAGTCAACCAGTGTACCTACATTAGAATGTTCATATTTTCATGACGTCAGAAACTATGCCCATGATAAGAAAGTCGACCAGGTATGTGCTGCATACGTTTGATTGGTTCAATACCATCACAGAAAAAAATATATGGAAACTTCACTAATGAAACTTAGGTTCTCTCATCCTGACTTCTCCGCTATTATCAGTGATAAAATGAAAATCTGAAACTCGGTTTTTTAAAAGTGTGATATCTTTGGGTAGAAGAAAGCTAGAAACTTGAAATATGCTTTATTTTACTCGTCTTGATCAGTACTTTCATTTACATATAATACTTTAACCCAACGCCGCACTTTCCACGACGTAGGAATCCTTGAAAGTGAAGAACATTTAAATGTACGCGGTGACCGAAAGGGTCAGTTTAATTGATAGTACAGTAATAAAAAATTAATTTAATGATTTTATTTTTGATATTCTATTTATTAAAATTAAATTTTATATTATTTTTTATATTTTTAAGTATTATAGCCCTTTTATTATGGTATTACAGGGTGTCTACGAGGTCAATAAGTCCAATAAAAGTTCACTATTTGAAAAATGGTCCAATAAGTCAATAAAAGTCCGTTAATTTTGATGCAAGTCCTATAAAAATCAATAATCGAGAATAAAAGTTCTAATTTTAATACATAGGCTATTCAATAAAAATCAATAATCAAAACTTGAAAAAAAGTTGTTGTTGTTTTTTTTTTTTTTTGGCTTGTTAAATTAGGAGATTTGCGACAAAAGGTCCAATAAAAGTCCAATATTTCTAATTTTCAAATTTGGTAGACACCCTGTATGATTAGGATCTTTAAATCAAAAAAAAAAATTATTATTCATTAAATGTTTTAATTAAATTTAATTTTGAAAAAAAAATAAAATAATTTAAATTAATATAATTTTTGAATAATCATTTATTGAAATGAAAATTATTTATTAAAATTTTTAAACAAAATTTTAGATAAATGAATTGATTTAATAAATTAAAAACTATAATTATAAATACCTAATAAAATATAATATTTTAATAATTTAATTTAATTAATTTGATTTACAAATATTAATAATATAATTAAATAAATTTTCTTTATTAAATTATTATATTCAAATAATTTTATAAATAAAAATCGGTATATCAAAGCATCAAATAAAAGTCGAACAGTTGATTGAAAAAGGTGAATTTCGTCGTCGTTGTCGGTGAACTCAAAAAAGGAAGATGAACTTTCCTGATGGTGAAAAAAAAACTGACAGGTGAACTTTCCTGTCGGTGATATGTACATTCCTTCAGAAAGACTCACTTGGTGAAAAATATTTCGGTCAACTGGTCGGATCCCTATTGTACACCATTCATTCAGAAAAAACTTGTCCTAAACAAAGATTCTCACAAAATCAGTCAATGATAGAGCGGCCCTAATAAAAAATAAGTAAAAATGGAAAATATTCCGTCATCAAAAAGTTGGTACAATATTTGAGTGAAGGCACAAAAAAAGATTGGAAGCTGCCCCACTTTGACGGTAAAATTGTCGAAGATGGGCCACTTAAACGGAAGTATTTAGTGTAAAAAGGATTCAACATTTGGGCAGCGGATTTGCCCATCTTCTGCAATGGAACCACCACACCAATACTTACAATACAGAGCAGTGTATCTATGTAAGTCTGTAGCGTAGTACAGCTCATGAACTACAAGCAGTGATAAACACTGAATCAACAAAAAGTTCGCAGTTCCGATTGTGTGCTATCGACATGTCGTAGCTTGGAAGATGATGAAATCAATCGTTCTACTGCCTAATGTGACTACGCCTGCCAAACCTCTCTGCGAGTAGCGCAGTTACCGAGATTGCAGCTGCGTACCTCTATACAATAATGACACTACACAACAAAATAAAAAAATTGGAAAATGCATGAACGAAATAATACAATTCTAGAAGTATTTTCGACGCTGATCACGATGCCGTTGACTGTTTCTCAAAATTGGCTCTGGTAATTGAGGAATGAACACATCAAGTTCCCGCGAATCGTAGCGACGCGCAGTGTATGTTACCCAGCTATCGATTTTCGCGAGTACGAGAACATACACTGCGCGTCGCTACAATTCGCGGGAACTTGATATGTTCATTTCTCGATAACCAGAGCCAATTTTGAAAAACGGCCAACGGCATCGTGATCAGCGTCGAAAATACTTCCAGAATCGTATAATTTCGTTCATGCATTTTTCAATTTTCTTTTGTGTAGTGTTATTCATTTATGACGAACCCAACTCAAACAAAAATGCATCCTCATGCTTGTATGTGAGCACTACCACATTAACAAAGTAACGTACATCATTGCAAAAGCTAGGCTACTCTTTGATTCCCAAGAGCTATCTGCGGTCTAATACTGGGCTACAAATGGGGCTTGAGTGTTTGTCAAAAGACAGACAGGCTTATGCGCTCTGAGGTCGTTCGCCTTTTCTTATTCTCAATATTGATTAGCCTTATTTAAACCTATACCGTGTGTTAGGTTACACTAATAGGCTCATTCCCTCTGCACGTTCGTCCCCGATGGCCTTGCTAGCCCGGACAAGTCTCTAATTTTATTGATGATGATGATGATTTCGGACTCATTCGCTTTGCTCGTTCACCTCTCTACAGTCTAGTTTTATTATGCCTACCGAACTTACGGTTACTGACCAGCGGGAAGGCGGAATCACTTCGCTCGTTTTCCTCCCAGCCTTGAGTACATCCAAACTAGTATAGTATGCTGAGGCCTTTCACTCTGTTCAGCCCGCACAAGTTCCATCAGGTTAAAGTCACTGATGACGTCAAACTACGCTCTAAAAAGGTAAAAATCATTGATGACGGATCTTTATAATTGATGACGTCATAAAACCAGACGTGGATATGTTTTCCCTGAGGTCGTATCTGCCAAACGTGTTCTCCACGTGGTAAAGATGTCTTGAGGTAGAGTGTATAATGTCCTGAATGAGTAAAATTATACATAATTACCTTAACATTAAATTCAGACACAAGAAATTGAAAGACACGTGACAGTATCGGCATGAAATGCTGGATAGTAAATAATACAAAAAAGAGCAAGCGAGATAGAAAGTTTCCAAAAGTAGCCCTAGTTAAGAAACTGTCCCGATTTATCGTGAGGTCTTCTCCTGACGGTTTTTTTAAGAGTGGTCCGTAGAATGCGTGTTGTAATCTAGTATCTACAAAAAGTGGGGAAAACTCTTTCTTTTTTTCCTTATCCGCCCTGTTAGTAAAGTAATACCTTATTGTTCTGACGACAGTTGGTACAATGACAGTAGACATACGATTGCTAGGGAGAAATACTCGCATCATTAAGTGTGTTTGAAATATAATTGAGAATAGATTAGGAATTTTAAAAAGAGCGTGAAAATATTTATGAGTGAAAGTAATCTATGTGAGGTACGATTTTAGGCCTGGATTTCTGGAGGAATGTCTGACATTGGACAGGGAAAAAAGGATAGTAGGTTAAAGATGATATTGTTGGTACATTGTTTCAGACGGGCAGTAGTTAGAAATTGTTGGGATAATATGCGCCTGTTCCCCTAGACTGTGAAGGTGACTCTGCGGCACTATCATCGTACTAGTTGGCTGCTTTCAAATGTTCTCGTATGTTCCTAATTTCCTCTAGTCTGAACAAATAAGGGACCGGATTCACGTGGGTTCTGATTTTGATGTACTCTGTAACTGTGCTACAATGATCAGAGCAAGTTTTCATGATCGGCCAGTACTTTTTGTACATCACCAAAAGAAACAAATTCGTTGGTCTTCTGTATGAACTAAAAGGATGAGAGAGAGAAGAAAAAAAAGGAAAGTACACTTGTTTAAGGTAGTCTTCGCAGATATACGAGCGAATAATGTTTACTAAAATTTAAAACGTTGAAAATAGCGAACGAAAAGCCTCATTATTTTTATGCGTGGCGAATTTAAGTAAAACGTGCTTGAAATGCTCTCTTATTTCTTCTCTCTTCCGAAAATCGTTTTCTCGCGACAAAAAATAAAAAAGACGTCGAGAAAAATGCTTCGAAAAGAAGACAGAAAAGAACTGTCCTGTGAGCAGAGTCGATATTCTGAATGTGATAGGTTCGTCCGAGCATAAGAGTTTAATGATTGCGAAGTAAGCAGTCTCGGTACTACGAGTATTATTTCGACAAAATCATTCTAATTCTTTTTCCTCATGCATATAAAGTAGAGGAGAAGAAAGAAATAGATGTCGTGCAGATGGTGGGAGAGTAATTTAAGGTGAAGGACGGTGAAGGAGGAAGGAAAAATATATGAAGAAGCTACAGGAGTATAATCAAATTCAGCACGTCTGAAACGAACTGATTAATACTCTCAAACAATTGCTCCATAAATGTATACACCGTAGACGATGAAGAATAAAACTTTTTTTTTTTTTTTTTTCTACAAATGTTTTATGCTTTCTGAATTCAACATTTTTTCTTATTACAGGATCAGGGTATAAATTGAATAATACTGGAGCATTTACGGTAAATTTATTTTCACAATCACGCGAATACTTATTTTTTTTCTCTTCTTTCTTATCATTATTACACGATACTTCAGTTTTTTATTGTCGAGAAAAGTGAATAATAAAATTCATACAAATTCAAATGAAAACACCTTTTATACTTGCGTCCTTTATTCGTCTCGAAATTAGCCGACTCATTCTAAACTTTTGTTTTAATTTAATTTGGAACCACACGTTTTTATCGGCAGAATGAACGGGGTTTCAATCTCATTACGAGATAAAAAAAAAAATCACAGTACTCAAATATTTGATACCGGTAACGCTATCGCGTGTACAATTTTTTTCAAGTGCTATTTTTTCGAATGCGGCGACTTACACACGAACGCACAAAAATATCTTTGGCGAAAAAAAAATGCACAGATGCACATAGGGGTCTTAATGCTGCATCGTTCTATAACAAAAACAGGTGACCTATACCCGCACAATTTTTGACTTAACGAGTTAATTTTTATAACTTTCGGAAAAATCACGGGAGCTTTGTAACGTTACGGGTGTATATGTAGCAGCCCGCAGTTGGAAAATCTCGATAACTACTCGTCCGATGAAAATCGGCGATAATTAATTCTGAGGTACGAACAAAAGTTTACTTTTAATTCTGTATGATAACGAAATTAACTTTGTTTAGCGATCGGGTATCAACAAATTAGGCCTATCTTGCCTAACCGAGTAAAAATATCATTTTCATTAATTTGATGGCTCGTATTCGTATACCTACTTTATATACAGATGGATAGAAAATTTGGCCAAAATTTTTAATTCTTATAAATTTGTTTGTGTTTCATTCGCAAATCTGAAATTTCGGACGGAATTCAACGCAGTGTTTGCTTCATACGTATATTTGTTTTCTGTTCATCCAAAACTCACAAGATTTTTGAAGTATGTAGATCATTTTTGCGATTCAATTCATGAGTTTCTTTTTCCCAGTATGAATTTATGATTAAATTATTTCTTTTTTTCTTTTTAATTGAACAAGTCTCTGAAAGAAGGGCGTAACTTGAAAAAACCTGTTTTGAGAAAAATGCGTTTGAAGATTTAAAACGCTACATCACCCAAAAAACTATAGCTCCTACGGGATTGGCTTATGAATAAAATCAAAGAGTGTACGTTCTAAATTCGAGATTAAAACAAAACATGAACCTTGTATCAAATTATTGACAATATATATGTGGGCCTGAAAAGTGCCAAAATTGTGCCCTTCTTCAAATGACTTTTTTCGGGGTTATTTTTGCGTGAAAATCTCTCTCTGAAGTGACAAATGCTCTTATTGACGTGAAATTTTTTATAAATTTGCTATTTAAATTATATACAAGAATGAAAACAATAATAATAAGTGGAAAAGATTATTTACCAAACTTTTTTTAGACAAACTATTACAATACGGGAATTAACACAATAGGACTTCTCATTGATGGACGACCCCTTTTTTTCCGACAACGACGACGTTACAGATTTAAATGATGTATTACTCCTCTTTTTCGATAGAGAGCGCTCTGTCACTCTACCGCGTGATGGAGAAATGAATGAAGAGTAGAAAGAAATAAAAAAATGAAAAAAGGCATAAGTTAAGTTAGGCCCTTTTGCTGGAGACATGTTCAATCATTGACAGTTTTGATTCATTTAAATTCAAATGTATATTACCTACATTAATAGAAATGTTCATTTAGGTAATCATTTTAAATTTCATTTATATTAATAATTTATTGCTTTTTTGTAATTGATTTGAATATTTTAATCAAAATTTATTATTAATTAATTTAGTCGATAAAGTTTAATTCAAATATTTGATATAATATCATTTTGAAAAAATAAAATCCTTATTTGAATTTTATATTGAGAATAATGTTTTTTTCTAAAATTGAAAAGTCATTGAATTGATAAGTTGGAAATGTATTTTTTGAAGATATCTCAAGATAATAATCAAATAATTTTTTGGTAATAAATTTTTTTAAATTAAATAATGATGAATTAATTTACTATAATCTATGTCAATTATTATTTTAATGAATAATAAATATAAAAAACATAATGATTAACATTATTTTTAATGTTATCAATTTTAAATGATTAGATAATGGAATAATAATAATTATTATTATTAATTCAATGTTAGGCCTACATAAAATGAAGATAATTATTATAATGTACCTAAGTAAAATTTATAGAGGAATTCATTTTGAAATCATTTATATCATTGAATCCGTTTTTAATAATAAATTATTATAAAATATTATTTCAATATTATAATGAAAATATAAATGAGCATCATTAAATAAATATTTATTATAATAATATATTAATTAATTTAATTATACTTAAAGGAATAAAAATACATGAATGTATAAAAATGGAAAGAATTTCAATAATTTATATATAAATGAATTAAAATTTTCATCGATGATATAAGAAAAATATAATGACCTATCATTGTAGGTATTGTTCATTAATTGTATTGGAATTGATAATACTTGAGTATTTTTGTAGTAGGGATTAGGTCAAGGTTATTGGTAACGTTACAAAGTGGCCTTCTGCTGCACTGCTCAGATGACCCATAATGAGTGCAATGTACATGACCTTACACTTTTTGATAGAAGTGTGAAATTCGGAAATTGTCCCGCGAAGAATTTGCAATTTTTAACAAAGTTTTGAGCAAAGTAAGGCAAATACTGCAAAAATATCTTAATTAAAAATTATTCTACTTAAAATTGTCCACATTGTAGTACTGTTTGTTAACAATATTTTGATCAATTAAAAGCCTCCAGCAAAGAATTCCCAAATTTGATTTCCTTCATTTTCAGGATAATATCTTGACAAAATACACAAGATTTTGCAGCTTTTGTAAACATCTTCTGCGACGAAATCATTTCACAGCAGAATATACTCCTACAAAAACTGCAGTATCTCAAGTATTTTAATTCGCACGATTAAATTAATTTTTTCATTTGAATTAAATAAATACTGAATATTATGTTCCGTAACATTGAAAAATAACATTCAAACAACTTAACGAATTTCGTCAAAATAGATATAAAATTTAAAAAAAGTCAAATTTGGAAACCTTTCACTGAAACCTTTTAATTGGTCAAAATTGTAGTTCCCTATTGTGCGGAAAATTTCATGGGGAATAATTTTAAACTGAGTTCTTTCTTTATCCTATTTGCATCAATTTGCACAATGTTTAACCGAAAATTGAAATTTTTGGGAAAACTGACCCTCTAAGATGGTTCTGGAGTTCCACAAACGTATCGAAGTTTGTCACACTACATTTAATTCGCTTAATTCTGAGTAAAAACACCTGTAATAACATTGAAAAGATCGGATTACCTGATTTTTTGGGAGGATGAGAGATTACAAATGAGACAGTTCACAATAAGATCTTGGGCAAGAAAACGCTTTCTGACTATGCTTCAGGCTGTTTGGCTATCGAATGCAAGAAAATTGAAAGTATGTAATTCACGTTACATCTAGTTTGCGATACCTCGAGGTGTTTGGGAAGAGGTCTGTATCACATTATTAATAGTTATGCAGTCGAGCACGTCTTATATTACCTCATCTCCAAAACGGTGTCAGGAAATTTCTCCAAGCGAAAATTGACCACCAGAAAAAAAACACCGAAAATTGGGTCACTTGAGAAATTCAGCAAAGACGAAAATTGTCCACATCAAAATTATCAGTGCGAAAAACGTCGTTCGAAAAATTAGGCAATGACGAAATTTCACAGTATAAAAAAGAATTGCACTTCGTGTCATTCGTATCGAAAGTTTTTGTTACTGAGTGATAATATGTGTACACGTGTGTATCAAGTAATGTAATTCTATCACATGTTATTATTATTATTAATTTATTTTAACGAGCTTTGTAACTACACAAATGGATGTGTTTACAGGAAGGAGGATGATGATAATATGTACCACCATAAAATATGAGTAATGCGTTTCGTTGAATCTTTGCTTTCGTACTTAAAAAATTTATTCGTCATCTCAGGCGAAGTCAAATTATTCACATGATTTTTCCAAGAAGCGGTGAATGACGTCGACAGTGGAGACGACTACTTCTTAACTTATCTAAGGGGTATCGCTCACTATCTCCCTTATTAAGATTTATACAATGTAGAATACTTTTCTAATTTAGAACGTTTCAATTTTCCCGAATTTATATTTCTTCCAACGCTTGTCCAAATTTCACACAATTAAATTTCGCCATGTTCAAATTTCGTACATTCATTTTTCAACGATCACAATTTTCTCTCGGTCAGTTCTCAGTGTTCTTTTTTCTGTCGGTCAATTTTCGCTCGGACACATTTCATGGATTCGCCAAAACAACCGAAAAGCGTAGGTGGTTACTCACCCTTAGAAAGTACATACTGTCGATGATATGGTCTAGAAATAGAATTCAATAGAAATGCACACTGCTGTAGTCTAACGTTATCCTACTCGAAGGAAGAAAAAGAGAAAATTAGAAAGCAATTAATGGCAGCGTGACGTGAGCGGTAGCAAGCTCGGCCACGTTTTTCCTTAATGAACGTAGGAGATTAAATTTTAAGCTCTGTATACTGGCTGCATACTACTACTATGCATACAGGCTCCTAGCGCCATGTCAAGTTTATTTATGTTATTCAACTGATATAGACTACCGTACTGTAACCGCTAATTCAATAATTTCATCGCGATACGTCGACACGATAAAGTATAATTTTTCATTAGATTTGTGAATTTTTCGCGAATATGAAAGCAAACGACGCGAAATTTATTATCTATAATTAATAATACTCTAGTGGAAGTATATAGTTTTATCCTATACAGTCGCGCACTAACAAGAAGAGGAATTTTGTATTCTCGAATAAACTAGCTGAATTAGCTACTCGTAAAATATTAAAGGGTTGTACGAAGTAGGATATCATTCAAGCTTTGTATATTCGTACTTTCAGATTTTATCTGTAATTTATGAGTATCGATGAAGTGGTGAAAAAAGGATATCTTACTTCCGCAATTTTCGTACGCGGTGGTCACAGTATATCTACTTGAGGTAAAATTTCTAACCTGAAACAAAAAACGTATATTCTAATTTAGAATTTCGAGCAGAGCGATGAATATTGAGTGTATTTACGAGTTAAAATAATTTCACTCGTCTCTACTGCTGATGAAGATAAGCTTTATGGTTATTACCACCACGTATCGGTCTCCTACTAGTACAGTGGAAGACTGCAAAAAAATGGCTATTAATGATAGAAGCATGAAAATTGTTATGGTGGGCAATGATACCAAAAGAAAATTTTAGAGATGGGGAGCCCTCCGAAATTCGCCATAAGAGAAACGGAGGGTCAATTCTTAAGGTTCCATTCCCCTATGTGAAAGTGGGCTGAGTAATTTTGGCGTCATTGGAGTCCATTCTACATATTTTCCCCCTCCTGAATACGAATATGTAATTCTTTTCAAGATCCAACTACAAGAAGTGCCCCAAATTTCAAATTGAAAATTTTCATATTTTCCAAATTTTGCGAAAAATACGTAAAAATAACGTTTTTTTTTTTCCTAGACCAAATACATTGTTCAGGATCAAATTTTCAGTATAATATTCGAGTAGTGGAGGTCAAATGTGAGATTTCAACGTATTATACGAGCTCTCTACGTCGACGTGGAGGAAAACAGGAGGTACCGCAAGTTGCCTAATTTCGAGGATTTTTCATGTTTTTCACACGTTTTTTGAACATTTCCATCTTTGTACATAATGTGAGGGATTTTGAAGCATTAAAAATTACAGATATTGTGACTAGAAACTTCAAACAAACAATCAAGCTATATGTCTTGGAGACTTCCACTCCACCTTGGTTGGCATTTAAGGAGTTGTATAATAGGTTTTTTATGAAACATGTATATTCGACAAATCTTCAGTATTGAGATAGATTTTAAAATTTAACCTCTCCTTAAAAGAATGACCTCTTGTGGAGATATAATACTATACTGACGCGAGTTCCTTTTGGCCATTTTGTAGGGGGACGGATCCGGGGAAAAATTGTGCGATGGTAGAATTTTTGACCGAAAAAAAAAATTGACTTCTTTCGTTCAAATTTCAATCTCTTTCGTCATAAAAAGCACTTCTTTACAGTTCCAATACGACTTGAAGGATTACTCGACAGCGAGAGCATTTCTGTACAGTCGACGAATTTGAATTTCATCGCAGTTGGCTGTCATTTGACTCGTTAATACTTCCTCAGAGTCGCCGATAAACAGTTGTATGTATATATTTATACTATCGTCTATTTGATGCAGCTGTCTGTAGCGATAACCGAGGTGTTACGTCTTGTAGTGTACAAAAAAATCAAAGTAGCGAATACCGTCTATGAAGCTTCAGTTGTTAATCAAAAGGAATACAAATACAATAATCACAGAACGATTGATCACGAAAATGACCTCCTTGTTGCATGGATTACTGTAGGTCTGTAAAATGATTTTCACTGACGATTGGGTACAAACTTTTTTTTGGAATAATTTGTATAACAACCTCTAAATTATAAGTCCTGAAAGTTCTATGGCCCCAAGCATAATGCATCAAACTTCCACAACCTTAAGAGAGTTCATTTCTTGCCAATACCGCCAAGGTTGTTCAACAAATAGCTACGTGGCTGTACCAAAAATAATCTTTATCAGCAATGCCGCAGTTGTAGCTCGAAATGGAAGGAAGAAAAGGGAAGGGGTAGTGTGTGATCCTCACACCAATACTTCAGTAAGTCTTATTTTACCCTATTTGGTACTCAAACGGAAAACATCACTGTGTTTAGAGAATTCGTTTTATTCAAAGACGATGTCGTAAAAATAGGAAGTTTTTAAAGTTGGGGATGGACGCAGGGGTCAATTTCCTGCAAGGGGAAATGAATTTGAATATTTTTTTCAGTGGCGTAGCGAGAAAGTTTTTCTGGGAAGGGGCGGATCCAGCACGCTATTTTTTTTTTTTTTTTTTTGGTGGTGGTGGTCGTGGGGGGATATTTGCAAAAATAAATTGGACATCGATAGTCTCTCAATATTTCTCTGTAAATCTATCTTTTTTTTTGCTACAAATTCGGGATTTGGATGGGGGATGTATCCCATTTCCCCCTCCGTGGATCCGCCACTGATCTCCCCTCCCCAGCCTCTGAAAACAATAGAACAAAAACGACGGCTTCCTTAACGAAGTTGAACGAGGAACGCAGGGAACCTGTTTTATGAGTCAAAAGGGATTCGGTATTGAAAATTCAAGGAAGCCTAGACGTAGATAAAGCTAGTATAAAGAAGGCCTAGACGACCTACTATAAGCCAAGTATAATATAGAAAAAGGGTTTTTCAATTGTACAAATCTACTTTATTAGTTGCTTTTACAAAAGTACTTTCGGGTGTTATCCCATCATCAGTTGTGTCGCAACTGGAGAACAAGGCCTTAACCATGAGTTTTTATAGTATAACACTGTGATTTTATTGGCTATAACAATGCTGTGTTGTGATTGGTTCACTTCTTAGAAACTTATTCTTACAATAATATGACATTGTGTTCTTAGTGGCTAAAACATACTGCTTTGTGATTGGTTCAATCTATTGTTCTAAATACTGCGTTTCTACTGGGTAACTGGATTCCTGCCGTCTCATTGGTTGGTTCCGTTCTTCTTCTCTCGTCCAATCACCGGGTCGAATAATTTTTCGCTGTCAAATGTGATTACATTGTTCAAGAGGCAGGCTTTCTTCCTCTTGGCATTTGCAATCTCCATTTGTTCCCAGAGTTTCCTTCTCTTTGTGCGATTCTCTACGTGTATGACTTCAAATATTCCCTCTCCATCGTGGTTTTCCTCGTTACAGTGTTTCCCAAACAGTGACTTGCCATCTTCTTTCTCCCTCGACGTTTTGTGCTCCTTTCTCCTGATCTCAAACTTTCTCCCAGTCTCACCGATATAGATTCCCTCGCACTGTTCACAACTGAGCTTGTACACTCCGCTCAAGCTTTCCTTGTCCTTTTGTTCCGTCTGGTCATTGCTAATTCTCTTCACCATGGGTTGGTTATTCTGGATACCCACATTCACATCGTAGCCATTGAACGCCTTTATCACCTTGTTTATGTACTTTCCTATATATGGTATCGATCCGGAGTACTTTCTCACTATGCTATCATGGGTTCCTTTCTTTGTTTCCATTTTCCCAAAGACTCCCTCCACCACACATCTGCGGTAGCCATTGGCTTCTGCGATCTGCTTCACTATCTCGATCTCTTTCCTCTTCTCTTCGTTGTTCTTGAGGATAGAAATTGGCCGATAGCAGTAGTTCTGGATTGCCGCTAACTTGTGCCTGGGGTGGTGGTAGGAGTCATTTGGGATGATGGTGTCAGTATGCGTCAGCTTCCTGTAGATTTTGTATTCTATCTTATTGTTCTCCATCGTGAGTGTAAGGTCCAAATAGTTGATGGTCTCATTGCCTTTTTCCACTGTGAATTTGATGCTCTCATTCTTCGCGTTCATTTCTGAAAGGAATAGATCCACCTGTCTATCAGTGCCTGTCCACACAATTAGGATATTATCTACATATCTGGCCCAGTGTTCGATCGAGTTTCTGAACTTGCTGCCCTTCAATATCTCGTTTTCCATATCATTCATGAATATCTCCGCCAGTATTGGTGACAGCGGTGATCCCATCGCAAAGTCCCCTTTCCTGACTGTAGAACCTGTTCTTGAAGCGGCAGTAGTTCTGGCTCAAGATCTCCTCCATTATGTTGGCGTACTTCGACCCGTCGGGGTTCCCACGGTATCTGTTGTTTTTGAGCAGAGTGCGAAGTTCCTCCTTCGGTATGGTACCAAACATATTAGTCGCATCAAAGGATATCAGCTTGTCGTTACTCCTGATTTCCAACTTGTCCAGTTGCTCAATCAGCTCTCCGTTGTTTCTGATACTTCGTCTGGGTGCAAACTGGTAGCTTTCTTTCAGGAATGTGGCTACGATCTTTGCTATCTTGTAGCATGGTGATTGAATGCTGTTGACCAGGGGTCTCATTGGACGGTTTGCTTTGTGGAGTTTTACAAGCCCCTTGAGTTTTGGTGCGACCGGGTTCATCTCAAGCGTCCTTCCATTGCCGGGTACATTGTTCCCTTTCAACACAGCTTTCAGGTCATCTTGGTATTTCCGTGTTGGGTCCCTTGCCAGCTCTTGGTATCCATTAACTGCGATGTACGACCCCACTTTTTAGGCACTGATAGACAGGTGGATCTATTCCTTTCAGAAATGAACGCGATGAATGAGAGCATCAAATTCACAGTGGAAAAAGGCAATGAGACCATCAACTATTTGGACCTTACACTCACGATAAAGAACAATAGGATAGAATACAAAATCTACAGGAAGCTGACGCATACTGACACCATCATCCCAAATGACTCCTACCACCACCCCAGCACAAGTTAGCGGCAATCCAGAACTACTGCTATCGGCCAATTTCTATCCTCAAGAACAACGGAGAGAAGAGGAAAGAGATCGAGATAGTAAAGCAGATCGCAGAAGCCAATGGCTACCGCAGATGTGTGGTGGAGGGAGTCTTTGGGAAAATGGAAACAAAGAAAGGAACCCATGATAGCATAGTGAGAAAGTACTCCGGATCGATACCATATATAGGAAAGTACATAAACAAGGTGATAAAGGCGTTCAATGGCTACGATGTGATTGTGGGTATCCAGAATAACCAACCCATGGTGAAGAGAATCAGCAATGACCAGACGGAACAAAAGGACAAGGAAAGCTTGAGCGGAGTGTACAAGCTCAGTTGTGAACAGTGCGAGGGGATCTATATAGGTGAGACTGGGAGAAAGTTTGAGATCAGGAGAAAGGAGTACAAAACGTCGAGGGAGAAAGAAGATGGCAAGTCACTGTTTGGGAAACACTGTAACGAGGAAAACCACAATGGAGAGGGAATATTTGAAGTCATACACGTAGAGAATCGCACAAAGAGAAGAAAACTCTGGGAACAAATAGAGATTGCAAAAGCCAAGAAGAAGAAAGCCTGCCTCTTGAACAATGTAATCACATTTGACAGCGAAAAATTATTCGGCCTGGTGATTGGACGAGAGAAGAAGAACGGAACCAACCAATGAGACGGCAGGAATCCAGGTAGCCAATAGAAACGCAGCATTCAGAACAATAGATTGAACCAATCACAAAGCAGTATGTTTTAGCCACTAAGAACACAATATCATATTATTGTAAGAAAAACTTTCCAAGAAGTGAACCAATCACAACACAGCATTGTTATAGCCAATAAGATCACAGTGTTATACTATAAAAACTCATGGTTAAGGCCTTGTTCTCCAGTTGCGACACAACTGATGATGGGATAACACCCGAAAGTACTCTTGTATAAGCAACTAATAAAGTAGATTCGTACAATTGAAAAACCTCTTTTTCAATATCAGTGCCCTACTTACACCTCACTCACTCATTATGAGTTCAGAAAATATGAAAATTTTCAATTTGAAATTTGGGGCACTTCTCGTAGTTGGATCTTGAAGAGAATTACATATTCGTATTCATGAGAAGGAAAATATATAAAATTGACCCCAATGACGCCGAAATTGCTCACCCCACTTTCACGCAGGGGGGATGGAACCTCAAAAATTGGCCCCCCGCTTCTCTAATGTCAAATTTCGGAGGGCTCCCCATCTCTAAAATTTTCTTTTGGTATCATTGCCCACCATACCAATTTTCATGCTTCTACATAATATCATCAATAGCCATTTTTTCTAAAAAATTCACACTTTGCCACTATACGAGTATTTTCCGATGAAATTTAGTTCCGCGACGTGGCGCTCAATTGAAGGGCCGTGGGGAGCAAATTGCCTACAATGTTTGCCGTAATATTCGAGACAAGTCTGGTAATTGGTTCCTGTAGTCACTTCAACACATTTGTCAAGAGGATAAAAAAAAAGTACTTCATCAATGAACTTGAAAGAAGATTGAAATTATTTTTAGAAAGAATGAATTTCCCGTGTCTTCGTTTCCTACAGGAGGCACTATTTTGAAATTTCGGAGTTTGCACAAACACCAACGCCAAGATAGCCGAAAAGGGCCTCTGAAGTTCAGTTTTTCATATTCATCCACTATTGCTTTTGAATTCTAGTCGTTTTCGGAGAGTTCATATGTAACTCTTTATGTACTTTTTGTTTCACGATTGGGTAATCTGGAAATAAGTCAAACTTTCATAGACAGGATTACTAAAGATTTGAGGTTTATTACGGTTTTGTCATTGAGTAAGGCTTGGGCACTACTTTCAAGAAAATTCAACTCCTGCCTATAACTTATAACAGAGAGAGAACAAAATTTTCGATCAGGTTAATAATAAATTCTAATCCTATAGGCTACGAAAAGTGTAGCTTATTTTAAAAGTTTCATCTTTTATAAGAAATATTCATTAACTCCGTGTCAATAAGTTTTACGCTTTCAAAAATTATTTAAATATATAAAATCAACTTTTTCCGGTAGTTGAGTAAAAAAACTCCGCATTCTTTCGAATACTACGCGCTACGACGAGATTTTTCCTTTTATTTCTAAGAATAGGTATCTCTTCTACGCTTTTACCAAAGTTCTGAAAAACATTCTTGCTCTCCTTCCCCCTTCCTTCACATATTCTGATCATTTTTCCTCTTTATTACACCTCCTTTCTGTACGAAACGAGTCTGTTGCATTAACCGTCATCCTCATATTTAAAAAATTAAACCAGTAAAAATCTTTACTTATTTGATGTTGTAAGAGTTTCGAATAAACTTAAAACTACTAAGGCGGAAGAATGAAGGAAAAAAAAGAACGCGGACGAGCAGAAGAAAAGTAAAGAGAAAAAAAAGTGATTAATGATCGAGGAAAATAAAATGTTTCCAACGCGTAAGTTATGCTTGATACCGAACTTAGGAGAAACCTTTTTACCTAAAAGTGTGCAATTCGTAAGGTAGTAAAAAAGGAAGAAGACACAGTGTAAAAATATTTGATATATTTCGCTAACGACTAGTTTACTCAAGAGTTTTTTAAAAGCCAACTTTCGTTATGAAAAGATAAAATTTTGACCACTTAGCGGAAAGAAAGTAAAAAACGTTGAACGTCAATTAAGGAGCGGGGGTCCGCGGTATATCCGCGTATGTAGATGAATGTATTTCTCATACAAAGGTGGAAAATGGTAACTGAGAACGACAAAACTAAAAGGCTGGAAACCAGTCGTCTCCCTTTTTCATTTTTCTTTCTTTCTCTCTCTTTTTCTGGCATCGTATCAAACAACACCGGAGTTGAAAAGTCAAATCGTCAGCGACCTTGTTATAGTGATATGGTGGTAGCGGTGGCGATAAAATGGTAAAAGGTTAAGTGCAAAGATCGCGTTCTGGGACTGGTGTCGGATCGTGTTATATGCGGATCTAAATAATAAAGCGGAAGAATTTCGAGGGAATTATACGACGTCGTCGCCGCTATTCACGGGTTTCCAACGAAGCTTTTACTCGTCTGGATGGAGATGTTATTGCCGTTCACTTTTTCCCTTTCTGTGTTGCCTCGCAGCAAAATTCTCGTTTTAAAAGCATCACGTGCGGGCTCCTACAGTAGAAGAACAGGCTTTATTTTTTCTCTCTTATACTTTCTTCCGTGCTATTCTCATTTTGTAAATGAAATTGCAAAAGTTAGAAAATGCATTTTCAGACAAAGACCACCAAGTGTCTAGCGAGTCATACAAACTAAAATATGAACGGGTCGAGGTCGATTCGATTTTACGATGCACTTTTTATCTGTCTTTAAAAGAATCGGTCTTTCCTGTCGATAAACAGCAGAACGATACACCCCTACAAGGCACGTAAATTGAATGCAACGAGTGAACAGAATAGCGCTACGAGACAATATAGATAGATTACGTTAGATTAGAGAAACATAAGAAAGGTCGATTGATTATACCGTGGTTGTTGTATAAAATATATTTCAGAATATTTCGACGTACAAAAGCTTCTTCTACCTTCTGAAACGTTCAACCTTACGGCGTATTTCTTCTTCCTACTGTTTTGACTATTTAACTTTCCGTATTCCAGTCAACTGATGGCCTTCGGACTTTTTCACTTTGTAGCCATTCAACCGTGAGATATTTGAACTTAACTTTACTGAACTACTGTGCTGTTGCTCGGTCATTCGGTCTCTTGTAGTCTGTTCTGGTAATATGTATGTGTTCAATACTTCATCACTCGTTTATGAAGTTTTTCATATTATTCAACGCTTCTTCTCCTTTTCTCTAGGTTTTTCGAGTGTCCTAAATAGTATCCAATACTTGTTCATCTCTTTCCAAGGTTGTTCATCTATTTTTTAGATAGTTCAGTCTTGTCAACTTCTTATTGTTGAAATATTGTGTGGATGTCATTGTAACAGTTCAATATTTGTTGACCTTTGATCGTAGTTGTTCATCCAAATTAAAGAACTGCTCAATATTCGTTCACCTCTGTTTACGGTTTATTGGTTTTAAAGTTTGTTCACCTGCGGTACTCACATTTATTTACAGTCATTTACAGTCGTCCATCTTTTGACGGAACTCATCTATGGTTTCTATAGGAAACACCAATTTCGAAACCACCATTTTTGAACATCCAAATCAACACCAACACCCGAGTACTGTAAACACATACTCCTAGCTTCCAAAAAAAAAGTGAAAGCAGACTAAAAGTGCATTTCACAAATTGTTCAATGAAAATCAGTTACAGTGCCTCTGACTTTGTTCGAGAAATTTGTTGTGAATTAACATGGAACCTATTCGATGGTGGGGGAGTCTTTTTGAAGGTCTTGACGTCCAGCCGTCCGGAAAAGACTGACCTACTTTTTCACGTTAAGAAAGGATACGAACTACGTATCTCGAGAACGAAACGCTCCAGGTAATTTTAACGGTACCGTTCCGTTCTCGAGGTACGTACTTCTTTCTCTCACTATCCTTTCTTGACGTGAAAAGAGCTAGTAAAGAGATTGACTTTGGAAGAATTTCGACTTGGGAGCCATATTATATGATAGAAGAGGAACTTGGAAAAATTTCAACTTTCAGGGTATACATGACAGGGGTAGAATCAGAAACATTTAGACTCGTCGGGACCCTCATTTTGAATTCACAATTCCCTCCATGTAGATCAGGTTCCCTGATGCGTCCCTTGTCGAATTTTGTACAAAAAGTTGTCATTGCTTGGCTCTTCTTCAAGGGAACTGAACTTCGTTTTACAATATTCAACCTTTTTGGACCATTTTGTTGATTTAGATAATGAAATCTTCTTTATAAAAATTTTATCTATTACAAAAAAAAAAAACGTAATGAAGATCCAAATTGTAAAAAATATACTCGAAGTAAAGCACTCATATTCTTCTTGGCGCACTTGACTTTCTTCCTTAGCGCAACCGTCTCAATAATCCCAGATTATTGAAGACATAAGTCTATCAATTTTCTTCCATTTGGGAGGGGGGGGGGAGCGAGGAGGAAAAACATGAGAGTGAATATTGAAAAAGAAGGTTTACAGCTCAGAGAAAAAAGTCTAGTGCGCCAAGATTCCTTATTTTGAGAATGAGTAAGTATTCTGAACTGTTCTATGCATTTCGGAATAAGGTTTGAATTTTGAAAAAATTTTCCAAAAAATAATGGGGAAATACTTTTTTATTCATTTATTTTTTTTTTTAATTCTTGATAAATATTAAAAAAGTAGGTTACGATAAAGAAAAGAGTCGAAAGCACCGAGGGTTTCTCAATTGTTTTAAAAGATTGAAAAATTCAACTAACTGATGGTGATGATTTCCAGGCCAAAAGATAAGAATTGAACCCATTTTTCAAGAAGGGTGAAGCTGACAAAAACGCGTTCAAAGTTCTGCATCGCTGGTAGTGGGAGTAAAGAAAAGTCAGCGCGACAAAATTTTTTCTGTAGAAGGTTGCCCAGTCTATCTACTTGCGATTCTCCTCCACTTCTGGTCGAATGAACAGTCATCAATATGACAAAATGGCTGCCGACAAGAGGACTATGTTCCGCCCTTTTTCCATGAACTCACCCTTCTTGGCGGCCCTTTTTGAAAAAACCCATAAGAAATATTGAGTTTTTGGTATATGTAAAAAGGGCGAAGCTGAGCAAAAAGCCCGGAAAAGCATAGCATTCAATTTAAACTTCTCAAATAAAATGGTTCGGAGCGCCACCAGTAAAAGAAAAAGTGTATTCTGGTAGTTCTTGAATCGAGGAATCCGATTTTCGAGTTTATCCAAAAAGGGCGAAGCCTTGACTTCACCCTTCTTGAATAAAAGGGTTGAATTTTAGTAAGGAAACATTTTACCGACTTTTCGTAGAAAAGCGAGTATTACACCCGTCACAGTTGTGGCAGAAAGGGGGGGAATGAACTTTCTCGACGTTTTAGAGGTCATAGATCATCGCTACGTCATTAAAAAAATTTCAGGTTTCCATATATATATATATATATATATATATATATATATATATATGGATCAAAATTTGTCCGGACTTCTCCTCCGAGACTACTGGATGGATTTTCTTGAAACTTAGTCAAGTTGTAGTGTTATATCTGAAGTTGTGCACCTGCATTTTTTTTGACGATCGGATCAGTAGTTCTCCAGATATACCCAATTTTAAAAAAAATTCCCCACTCCTATAACTCTGATATGGTTTGTTCAATTTTTTTCAAATGTTGATATATTGTAATTTACATGTCTAAAAATGTAATTGTGAACTTTTGGTGTTGATACGATGTCTGGTTCGTGAGAAATCTCAAATTGAAGCGTGAACTAATTTGATGAAATTTGCAAATATTCGAGCTACTAATATTTTGTAGTACTAAACTTCAGGTAGTCGCTTTCGTCATCAAAAGCGAAGGGTAACCTTTGATTACGTAGATTTTCAGTGTAGTTGTAGCTAGAATTAATCCTTCCTTCTAAATTACAGCACATACTGATAACGAAGGTGAAAAAATAAATTATTCAAAAAGAACAAATTTATTGATTCAAATGAATTTACAACCGCATGAACATTAAATAATACAGGCTGAGCCAGCTTTCGGCTAAAAAGCCATTATCAAAGCAATACGAAGCACAGACTGAAGTAATTACAAATACAACACGAACAGGAAACCGAAAACGCGTGAGGGAGGGAAGGAAGAAGATGACGGAATTATGGTGATTCATGACTAGAACAATAAACCTTCTCGATAAACTCATCTTCTGGAATAAACTGGTTAAGGAGAGTAACTGTAGTATCATGTTTATGGCGGACGATTTCAATATTTTCAAGAGCAATACGTTTCCTATAGGAACTCTCATTATGAAGCAAGGTAATAGAGCCCTCTTCGAACTTATGATTTTGCGATATAAGGTGGTCAGCAAAAGCAGACTCACCTACAGAATTGGACTTCCAAGCCTTCATATGTTCTTTCTCTCTTATTTTAAGTTGGCGACTAGTTTCACCTATATAAACACCTTCACAATCCTGACATTTAATTTTATAAACACCACTCGACTCATTCTTCGGGATGCGATCCTTAGTATTACTAAAAATTCTTTTAACAGTAGTGGGACAGTAATAAACTGGTTTGAAGCCAAAAGGTTTTAAGACACGACTTAATATAGAAGAAAATTTGCCCAAATAGGGGAGGCGAATCCATCTATTGGATTTATCATTAGTATTACGAGGGAGGGAGGTAGTCCCATCAGGAAATTTTTTGATTAATTTTTTCCTTATCAAACCATCGATGTCGATATCTAAATGATTGCGAATGGCCAAATTTTTAATGACCGAAGCCTCTTTAGAGAACTCTGAGGAGCTCAGAGGAACGTGGACAAGTCTGTGAACTAAAGAGTTATAAGCAGCATATTTATGGGAAGGGGGGCAGAAAGAAGACCCATCTATGGTCATGTCAGTGCACGTCCCCTTCCTAAAGATGCCGAACTCATGATGGTTATTAAAGACATTAATGGAGAGGTCCAAGAAATTGATGTGAGAGCCATCAACCTCCATGGTGAATTTTATAGAAGGATATAAACTATTGATGTATTCAAGGAACGCATCTCTCAGATGGTCAGGGCCACTCCACAGACACAGAACGTCATCGACGTACCTGTACCAGTAAACGATATGGTCTAGGGAGGCAGGAAGGCAGGAGAATAACTCGGTTTCAAGCCTAAACATGAACACCTCAGAAATGAGAGAGCCCAAAGGTGACCCTATAGGTATCCCCACCTCCGAGGGGAACTCATAAATTTTACCATTAAATAAACAGAAGTTAGGATTCCAACAGGTATTAAGCAATTCAAAAAATTCAGAAGTCTCTTCGTGGGAAACTTGAGCAGAAACTAAAAGCTCACCCAAACATTGAAGCGTAGGGGCCACTGGAATATGAGGATAGAGACCTACTACATCAAACGAGAGCAAAGAGGACCCCTGAGAGGATTACTATCAACAATATTCTCAATAAGATTAACAGAATTTTTCACAGAGTGTTTCGATATAAAGTCAACCCTAGACTCAAACCACCGGTCAAGGAATTTAGCCAAGTAGTAAGCAGGGGAGGAGACGT
The DNA here is from genome assembly GCA_035079385.1 of Aspidiotus rigidus. Taxonomy (NCBI): domain Eukaryota; kingdom Metazoa; phylum Arthropoda; class Insecta; order Hemiptera; family Diaspididae; genus Aspidiotus; species Aspidiotus rigidus. The sequence continues at coordinate 11,607,792 of JAVHKY010000003.1, read as the reverse complement.
AAGAAACTACCGGCCTCATAGGAGTACCTTCCTTATGGACCTTAGGGAGGCCATACAGCCTAGGCGGTACAGGGTTAGGTACGAGAATCATCTTTTTCAAGGGTACTTTCCTGATGAGGGATTCACTCCGGTTAACGACCTCCTGACTTCGGTCACATAGGCATTAAAATTGAACTTTTCATTAACGACGGCGTTCATATCACGAAGTGCTAGTTGTAGCTAGTTTTATTCATTTTTTGGGTTACCTGTTCACACACGTAAGGATACGCTCTTTATGAATGAATTTTAAAGATGTGTTCGTTCGTGTTGAGTCAGTCATGAATGAATGTTGTGTTAGTATAGTATTAGTGCAACAATCCTTTGCGTATAATTTTGTCATTTTTCTGAGTGATGAAATGGTTTTATATGTGTGAAAGATTTGCTCGTTTGTGTTGAGTTTCTCATGAATGAATGTTATGTGTGAGTCTACAACAACCAACATTAAAAGATGCTTGAGAATCGGAGATGATCAAGAATGAATTAGAGTGGCAAGAGATGTTGAGGATGTGTGTATCTTATTGAGAAAACGATTCATTGAATAAATTAGAGTACTAGAGTTAAAGTTACAGGTGAAAAGTCGTGTATTGCTTACGCGGCTGCGTAAGCATTTTTACCGACTTTTCGTAGAAAAGCGAGTATTACACCCGTCACAGTTGTGGCAGAAAGAGGGGGAAATCAACTTTCTCGACGTTTTAGAGGTCACGTCATTAAAAAAATTTCAGGTTTCCTTATATATATATATATATATATATATATATATATATATATATATATATATATATATGGATCAAAATTTGTCCGGGCTTCTCCTCCGAGTTTACTGGGTGGATTTTCTTGAAACTTGGCTACGTTGTGGTGTTATATCTGAAGTTGTGCACCTGCATTTTTTTTGACGATCGGATCAGTAGTTCTCCAGATATACCCAATTTTAAAAAAAATTCCCCACTCCTATAACTCTGATATGGTTTGTTCAATTTTTTTCAAATGTTGATATATTGTAATTTACATGTCTGAAAATGTAATTGTGAACTTTTGGTGTTGATACGATGTTTGGTTCGTGAGAAATCTCAAATTGAAGCGTGAACTAATTTGATGAAATTTGCAAATATTCGAGCTACTAATATTTTGTAGTACTAAACTTCAGGTAGTCGCTTTCGTCATCAAAAGCGAAGGGTAACCTTTGATTACGTAGATTGTCAGTGTAGTTGTAGCTAGTTTTATTCATTTTTTGGGTTACCTGTTCACACACGTAAGGATACGCTCTTTATGAATGAATTTTAAAGATGTGTTCGTTCGTGTTGAGTCAGTCATGAATGAATGTTGTGTTAGTATAGTATTAGTGCAACAATCCTTTGCGTATAATTTTGTCATTTTTCTGAGTGATGAAATGGTTTTATATGTGTGAAAGATTTGCTCGTTTGTGTTGAGTTTCTCATGAATGAATGTTATGTGTGAGTCTACAACAACCAACATTAAAAGATGCTTGAGAATCGGAGATGATCAAGAATGAATTAGAGTGGCAAGAGATGTTGAGGATGTGTGTATTTTATTGAGAAAACGATTCATTGAATAAATTGGAGTACTAGAGTTAAAGTTTAAGCAAAAAACTTGGTTGTAGATACAGGTGAAAAGTCGTGTATTGCTTACGCGGCTGCGTAAGCATTTTTTTCCCTGATTTCATTAAAAAAAAAATTTTTTTTTAAGTACAACTTTTCTCCTCTTTAGGAGGCATTGTGCTTGGATCACATTTTTGGCACTCTTAACTCTTTCTATACATCGTTGTAAATTTCTTCAAATCTCAAACAATTCAAATGTTAAAACACTTAAAAATCAAACAAAAAACCTTAAAATATCTCCTAAATTTTTTATAAAATTAAAACTATTCAATTCTCTCTAATGTCACCTCAAAAACTAGGAAAGTGAACACGCGCTTTCGTGAAAGTAAAATTTGTGAAAAATCTTATGAAATCGGCTAAAAAATAAAGATAATATAGAAAAATATTGTCACGATGCGCTAGAAAAACATATGTGTAAAAGTTATCAAAAAAAGCACATAAAACAAAGAAGTAAACTGGTTTTTTTAAAGTTTGGTTAAACATTAGATTAGAGTCACTCAAAATCTTGACTGGAAACCCTTCGCGCTTAAGGTGCACCAGAAATATAATGATAATTATGTTCTAATTAGCTACTATTCTAATTAAATCGATATTAATTAAACTCATAAATTATCAAAAGTAATCAATGTAAATTAAAATTATTTAATTCAATATTATTGTAATTTAAATAAATAAATTTTCGTATTCAATCATTTTTTGTAAGTGATAATATACCTAAATAAGAAAATGTATCTATCTAATTTGTTTCTGAATCAAATTAATAAACTAATAATTTAGCAAAAATAATTCTTATTACAATAATATTTTAATTTATAAAATTATTAAATTAATTGGTGTAACATTAATTGAATCACATTTTTTATTGGATTGAATAAAATATTTTCTTATTAAATAACGCTTTTGTAATTAATGATAATTTATTGAATAAAATTTCATTATTTTAATAATAAATAGTTATAAATTGGATTGATATTATTCAAATTAATAAATTTCAATTCGTATCAAATATTTCAGTGTATTAAATTGTTCAAGTAAGCCAATCATCAAAATCTTGAAAAATAGAATTGGTAATGAAGGGTGCATCCCTATTAACGTTGGAATTGTACATTGAATGGATCTCTTTGTAAAATCTTTTAGCAGTAAGGGTAAATGGACAAAACGAGTAATTTCACAAATAATCCAACCAAAATCAGTCCTCGGAAAATATGATATACCTATAGTTTTTAAGCTCCTCTTCAAGTGTACTAAATTCTAATGCTTAATATTTGTTCACTAGTGTTCAAGGCTGCTCATCAAATTTTTGGCGCTAGACCAAAAATTTTCTCTCAATTTTTCGAACTTCCAGATCTTCGATTATTTTCCCTTAATCGGCATTTTTCGGCGGTCTCCTTCCTAAAAATGAAGTAGTATTGATGGAAAAGCCTTATTTAATGCCATTCTGATAAGATATAGGCGAGTAATGAAATTATTTTGAGGATTTTAAATTCGCAACGTACCTACTCATTCTGTCCGAATATACGCGGAGAAAGCCATCGAGAATAATAATCCTTTCCTGACTAAGAAGTCAGTTTTGATTACGATAGCGCATAAGCTTTTTTGTGCGGTAGAGACATCGGATGAATGAACTCTTCTCGAAAACAAGTCGCAACATCATAGCGTTAATTAAGTCTGTTCAACTGTGGACTGGCTGACTAAGTTAGACAGAAGTTTATTGCGCCAAGCCCATGGCAAGCTGGATCAAAAACGGAGTAAATTCACTATATCATCGTAATTATGAAAGTTCGATTACGATATAGCCTAGACCCTCACTGTTGGTAGAACGTAAACAAGAGCATCGAGTTCAAATTTTCTCGTTTTGCGACGTTACAAATCCGTCAAGTTTTCGAGAACGTAAGAAAGTTTTTCGATTGCGACAACCCGACAACTTTTATCTCGTCATAAATTCTTCCCTTACGTGATCTTTGCCAGAACTCACTGGTTGCAAAGTTGAAAATGAAAAGATGAAAAAGAACTGATAATATGGTCTACGCTTTTGTGACAAGTTTTTTCTCTTTGTATGCTACGTTTTTTTTTTTCCTCGTTCTCTTCCTCTCAAAGCTGGAAACGATGAAAACACTCTCAATTTTCTGCGAGTGGTCGCTGTAGTAGAGTCTTCGAGTAGTAAAAATTCGTAGAAATGGGAGTGATGTCCGATAGACATTTTCTACTTTTACGTGTGCGATGTGTTTCTCTTGTCATCATCACCTGAGGCTAAAAATTGTCTGAAGCATCGAAGGCGTTGAGCGTCGATTTTAATTTACTCATTTGGCGAGGTAACACGAGAGCTCCATTGGGTGCAACATTTTTGACTGGATACGTCGCACCCTCCACGTCACATTAAGCGCGAAGAAGGACGAAAAGCGCGAGTCACATTTAAAGTAGTGAGTTTTGTACCCGTTACCATTTTAATTTGAATAAAACCTTTTTACGACTGATCATGTTACGTGTTTGCCTTACATTTATATTCTATTCACGGAAGTTTTCTTTTCATCTTTTCTCTCTCTCTTTTCCGAAAGTAAATTTTTTTTTCATCGGTCGCTAGTACTGACGTATAATTTTAATAATTCATATTATTGTAAACATTCGTACATGAATACACCCAGCGCACACGTGCATTCGCACCAATATTTCATATTTTAGAGAAAGCATTTTTAGGTTCACTATCATACAGAAATCACGCGAAGGCGAGTAAAAAGACTAAAAAAACGAGTAACCGATTTTATGTTTATCGAAGGTGCATGAACAGAGGGTGACAACGTTCGACGGAATTTATGACGAATAGACATCATGTCGAGAACGCCTACGTCAATAAAATGAAATATTAAAAAAGTTATTCGGCTAATACGTATAGTCGTAAACATTATAGGTATACGATATCGAAAATAATTTCGATTTCTGGTTTTTGCCAGAAATGTTATGATTTTGTGCTATAATCTTTTGAGTCGAATCTCACCAACTGAAACGCGTAGAATAGAGGGAAAAAAGTAAAACGGTGGCAAAGCAAAATTTCAAGATTATATTTTCTCAGAATACGCATAGACCCGTTCTCGACTATATTTGCACATAAATATTATACAAATCATAATTATGATTGAACGAACTAATGGTTGAAAACTGAACATTGACTCCTCCTTTGTCGTCTATGGAACAGATAGGATTTGCTTGTACCCACCTGACATATATATCTTCAGCTCTCCCTTTTTTTCGATTTGTGGGCTTCTACTGTTCTAGTAGTAAATTTTATTGGCTTCGAATCATCCCTGAAGATCGTAGAACGGGGTTTGGTACATGCATACCCTCCATGTCGAATTTTAGGCTTAAACTATGCTGCAACGATCGTTTTTACTTTACTAGCGGATAGTATTGACCAGAGTTCGTTTGTAATACCATCGTTCTCGAAGATAGGACGTCAGAGTCAATTAAGGATCCCCGAACAACCGCCTCCTTGCTCATATGGGGTCAAGTAAGAATGCAATCGTACCAAAGAAATGTTCTGATGGCGGAGTCAAAGAAGTAAGAATTACGTTGAATGACTTGTAGTAGATAAAGTCATCAACATTTTGTTCCCAAAGTAAGTCACGGATCACGGGTTGAAATG